>OX621249.1:27444144-32244144 GCA_951640165.1 Pseudoips prasinana
TTATTTATTTATTTTCTTAGGAAGACCAACAGCATTTAACAACACAATGTTAATGATACATCCATAGGCAGCAGAAAGCCATTAACAGGTCTCCACGAGTAAAATCCTGATTACTTAATTAATAATGTGCAGAATAAATATAAACTTAAACAATACGAACCATCTTAATCATTATTATGTTTTACATAAAACCTTTTTGGAAAAAGTTAAGGCTGAGTACCCGTCTCACTGTTTCAGATTTATTACAAAATATGTCAAAATTAAAAGCTTTGACTTGTTTATTTAAACTGTTGCCCCGCTCGCCACAGGAATGCGTTCTGTCGGTAATTTGTTGTCACTAATGGAATATGTATAGGGGTGTAATGTCTAACGACTTTTGTAGGGATGTCGAAAGCAATTTTACGAAGCAACTCAGGACAATCAACTTATATATATTGGACAACTCAGGACTTATATATTGGTCCCGGGTATGACCTTAAACTGCCTCTATCGGGGGCTCTAGAATCTTAGGATTCATCAGAGGCCTACGATAGCATAGTTACTATCAGTACAGGATAGTAACTGATAGTAACTTAGAGCGGCGGCGGAAGAGTAGGCATAATTATGCATACCAACGGCGGCGCTCACAGGCCGAGTTAGCTGGCTTACTGTACGCTCACCGAGACGCAGGGGACGAGCACAAGTGAGCTATTTAGTCCGAGGGAGCATACCTGAAACAAAACCCCGATCCAAGGTGTTATCCGACCCGTGCTGAGGGATCCTTGGCCAGAGGGTATTCTGGTCGATAACGGAGGGTGTCTATGTTGGCGGTCATAGGACACAGCAAGGATCCGCCTTACCCCCGTATAGGGCTCTGCGAGGGTGGACCGTTTAGTCCCTAATACTCGTGGGAACGCAATGGATATAATTCATTTTAATCCTTCAAATGGCGGCGACGTGGTCCGCCACCCGTCACGTCTCGTTTCCCGGAGAGGCGAAAAGTGGCCAACGGAGAGCCGTTTTGCTACGTTGAATGTGGGAGGAGGAATAGAAGGTAAGATGGACGAAGTATGTCAGCTGATGAGTGAAAAGCGGATCGATGTGTTGTGTGTGAATGAGACGAAGCGGAAAGGGTGTGATACTACAACACACGGACCATACACGGCGTATTGGTCTGGAGTACCGAACACCACCAGAGGTTGCCAAGGTATGGGTCTCATTCTTTCCACAAGTATGTCTGAGTGTGTGACTGAGTTCGAATGCGTGAATGCAAGAGTAATGTGGTTGAGAATGAAAGTTGGTATGACCCGTATCAAGTACCCCCGCGGCCCCCGCGGCGAACAGTTGTGCTATTGATACTGAGAACTTTTTAATTCGTTGACCCCAGTTGAAAGTTTTTATTTTGATCTAAAACATTAATCATTGTGTGTAAAATATAAACAATCATAAACCAGTGAAAAATCAAAACGTTCTGTGCATTAGTTAACGTGTTAAAAACAAAAACATGTTTTAAAATACAAAGGATGTGATAAGCTGCAGTGACTTGACAAAAGTGCTTTGCAAACGAGAACGTAGGCCTTTCACTACTCAAGGTCATTATAGTAGTTCATTTAACAGCACGAAGAAACTACCAGTCTAATTCACATCAAAACTTAACAACCTCCGTGGCTCAGTGGCTTGCGCGTCAAGTCGTACAACGGAGTAACCGGAGTGTCCGACAGTTCGAGCCCGAGCACCAAATATCAAAAATTTGTCAATTTTATTTGAAGTACTAGCCATATAATGAGTTTCTTTGGCAACATAACATTTCGGCGCAATAGAACGCAATCGGACCCACCGTTAAATAACAGTTAGGTCTTAAATAACTCGAATACCTTAAACTGTACGACAACAAGTATGCCAGAAATATCCGACGACGACGAGGACGATCAAATTAAAATATTAAAGGATGAAATTAAGAAGTTGACATCCGAATTAAATAGCGCACATATCGAAATTGAAAAATTATCTCTCGAAAATAGCGGCTTGAAAAAAACTAACGAAGAACTAATAATAAAAAATAATTTATACAAAAAAATTAGCAATAGTCCTATTAAGAGTAAATCAGCCACTCCAAATAAGAAAACAAAAACTTCTAACGCAATCAAACAAAATCAAATCAGATGTCAAAATGTTGTTTTTGAAAAAATATCAACAAATTTAAATATAGGTAAAGATACACCAAAAATTCCTATACAGAAAACCACATGCTTTGAAATGCCATATTCAAAGAAATATAACCAAAAACAGTTAACTCAGAAAAGAGTTAAAAATAAGATATATATATTGAGTTCCAATAGTAAAAATAGTGTACGCTCAATTGCAGAAGATACATTTGGGAAAAAGTACGATATATGTCATTACCTTAAACCAAACAGTAATACGGAGCAGCTCTTACAAGGGCTACAAACTAAATTAAGTGACCTCAACATGAGAGACTTCTGTATTATATTATTGGGAGAAGAGGATTTTAACTCATCACATAACTACAGCAAGATAGTCATGCATATCAGGGAATTATTAAATGATATCAAACACACAAACGTCATTATCTGTCTACCAACTTACAAGTACGCAAGCTCTATGAGCTTATTCAACTGGAGAGTGGAGACTTTTAATAATCTATTATATATGGACATAATGACGCATGGGCATGCTTTTGTATTGGATAGCAACCTAAACCTCGAAACTGACTATAGCATGTTTAATAGGTACTCAGGATTAATAAATAATTTTGGCATACGCACTCTATTTAAGGACTTATTTAATTTGACAATTGACATAATTAAGCAAAATACTGACATTCAATCTGATAATTACGACAAAAATAATGAATTTACAATGAATAAGCTTTTTCTTGACTAGAAATCTATATGCTATGCACCAGAATATCGCTGGCCTTCTAACGAAATCTGACTCTCTAATAGTATGCTTACACGAATTAATGGAACAGAACGTACATGTTGACGTATTATGTATTACGGAACATTTCATTATGGAAGGTTATGAAAGCCATCTAAACATACCCAATTACTCTTTAGCAGCCTGCTTTAGTAGAAAAGAAAGCAAAAGAGGAGGTGCTGCTATTTTGGCAAAAACCGGACTTCAATGGAGAGAGCTACCTGAAATTTCCAAAATTTCCACAGCTGGTATGTTTGAATGCTGTGCAATAAAATTAATTGAGTGTAAAACTGTTTTTGTATGTGTTTATAGAGTTCCAAATGTAAACAATATAAACGCATGTTTCGATAAAATTCAATCTTTACTAAGAGAGATACGGAAAAAGAATTATAAAAATATTGTTATAGCAGGCGATTTCAACATAGATATGTTAAAAAAGTCTAGTCAATCCACTGAATTTGAATATCTATTACTAAGTTATAACTTAAAACTAGCGATCAAACAACCAACTCGACTAAAAAGCCAGACATGCATCGACAATTATGCGCATAACTTCAATAAGTCATGTAAAGCCACAGTGTTAGAGCTTGCGCTGTCTGACCATACTGCTCAGTTACTAAAATGCCCAATCGACAGTTTATGTACTTTTAGTAAATGGTATGTAAAGAGAAGGGATTATAGTAAAGAAAATATTAATAAATTTAAAAAATATATGGGTAGCCTATCTTTTTCAGAAGTCTACAAAGCAAACGATCCGAATGTTGCTTACGATGCATTTATGGATATATTCTCGTTATTGTATCACCAGTGCTTTCCTGAAAATCTTATATCTGTAAATACAAATAAAAAGCAAAATTGGATATCGCGGGGTATAAGAATATGCAGCAAAAGGAAACGGCAACTGCTGTGGCAGTATAGGTTAAAACCAACAGCATATAACAAAAACAAATTAGTAAATTATAGTAGATTATTTAAAAAAATAATACATCTGACAAAAAAAGTTCAAAATGACCACAAAATAAAGACATCTAAAAATAAAACAAAAACGACATGGCAATTAATTAATAATAGTAAATTAAATGTACCTAGGAATAATATTAATAGACTTAAAATAAATCAAGATTTTATTACACATCCGAATAAAATTTGCAATGCATTTAATGATTATTTTTTGAAAAGATACAACCAATAAATAGCTCTGGAATTTCAATGACAAAGAACATTTTAAATAAACGAGACTCAATGTTCATGGCTCCGAGTCTACCGTATGACATATTTAAAATAATATCAGGACTTAAAAACACAAATAGTGTAGGGTACGATGGGATCTGTACTAAAGTTCTTAAGATAATTGTATATGAAATAAGCGTCCCACTAAGTCATATAGTAAATTTATGCATAAGCGAAGGTTTATTTCCAAATTCCCTAAAAATATCATTAATTAAACCACTTTTTAAAAAGCAAGATAAGGAACTAATGGAGAATTACAGACCCCTCCGTTATCGACCAGAATACCCTCTGGCCAAGGATCCCTCAGCACGGGTCGGATAACACCTTGGATCGGGGTTTTGTTTCAGGTATGCTCCCTCGGACTAAATAGCTCACTTGTGCTCGTCCCCTGCGTCTCGGTGAGCGTACAGTAAGCCAGCTAACTCGGCCTGTGAGCGCCGCCGTTGGTATGCATAATTATGCCTACTCTTCCGCCGCCGCTCTAAGTTACTATCAGTTACTATCCTGTACTGATAGTAACTATGCTATCGTAGGCCTCTGATGAATCCTAAGATTCTAGAGCCCCCGATAGAGGCAGTTTAAGGTCATACCCGGGACCAATATATATAAGTCCTGAGTTGTCCAATATATATAAGTTGATTGTCCTGAGTTGCTTCGTAAAATTGCTTTCGACATCCCTACAAAAGTCGTTAGACATTACACCCCTATACATATTCCATTAGTGACAACAAATTACCGACAGAACGCATTCCTGTGGCGAGCGGGCAACAGTTTAAATAAACAAGTCAAAGCTTTTAATTTTGACATATTTTGTAATAAATCTGAAACAGTGAGACGGGTACTCAGCCTTAACTTTTTCCAAAAAGGTTTTATGTAAAACATAATAATGATTAAGATGGTTCGTATTGTTTAAGTTTATATTTATTCTGCACATTATTAATTAAGTAATCAGGATTTTACTCGTGGAGACCTGTTAATGGCTTTCTGCTGCCTATGGATGTATCATTAACATTGTGTTGTTAAATGCTGTTGGTCTTCCTAAGAAAATAAATAAATAAGATATATATATATATATATATATATATATATATATATATATATATATATATATATATATATATATATATATATATATATATATATATATATATATATATATATATATATATATATATATATATATGTGTATATTTAGTACTTAATAATTACTGTTTATTTAATGACTTGAATATTGTAATACGTATTTATGTAGATACGTATTTATATATATATATATATACTTATCATAAATATCTACATAAATACGTATTACAATATTCAAGTCATTAAATAAACAGTAATTATTAAGTACTAAATATACACTATACTAAACAGATTAATACACTAAACATAAAACATGCACAATACTAAACATAATAAATAGTATCTACTTACCTGTATCGGCCACACCGACTAGTCGCCGAGCACCGCGGCCCTCGTGTCGTATCGAGTGAAGCGCCTCAAGTCAGCTCAGCTGCGCACGAACGCCGGTGCGGCGCCCGCCAGTTTGCTTCGTGCCCTCGCTAGGTACTGACGCACCACAGAGTACTATGTATAGGACTATTCACCGTTGTTCTACTTTTTGTTATACTAGTAGAACAAGCAGGAAAAAAAAATCATATCTGTTCTACTGTGTGGTATGACAAAAAATCGTCCACCACTTTGAAAGTGTAATATTATTTATTGATTCCTAGTTGTTATACTGTATAACAACTAGGAATACACAACAAATACACTCTTGCGATAGGTAGCACTACAAGTAGGTAAAGTAAAAAAATAAATTTTATTTATATTTATTTTCTTGGAAATGAAATATCAAGCTTAAAAATATAAGAAAATAAGTACTCCATTAAAATATTAAATTTAAACTATAAGAAAATACTCCATTTACTACTTCATTAATTCCATAAAATGACCTGAACAGATTTTACCGTTCATTAGGTCTATTGTTGATCCCAATAAGATGACATCATTTTGGAAACTATTAAGGGATCTTGGTTTGATATTTTGACCTTCGTTTACTTTTCTGAGATCGGCGACTACGTCTTGAGCATCATCACGCAGTACTTGCAATACTTGCATTATATTAGTTTTCCTACGTTTTCTGCAAATGTTATTTAACTTCTGATTCCATCCTTCTGCATAGTTAGATGTTCTGTGACGCTCTGAGGAAACACACCATATGTCAATGTATTTGTCAGATTTTAACCAGGTCTTTTCCATGTACGAGACAAACTGATGAATTTGGTTTTCAAACGGCAAAATTTCATTGATGATTAATATGCGTCCCTTAACATTCTCCCATCCTTCCATGATTTTATCACGCGGTAGCATCGGCAAGACACAGCTAAGTAGAACTATGTGTTTTGTCCATTTGTTCTTCATCAAGCCAAGTTGATGACCCTTTCGCCTAATGCTGTTTTTGAAATGAAAAAGGCACCCTTTTGGTATTATATCAGGGTATAACTTAGTCATTACCAGCCTAGGGGCATTTTCAAAATCTGTTGTTATTTTTTTCGGTTGCCAGTTTAACTGTGACTTGATAAGCCAAACAAAATTAGGTATGCCAGCTCAGTCATTTCTGACATAAAAGCGTAAATAATCGGAAAAACATTTGTTTGCCTAGATGTACTATTGAAATCACCGTAAATTACGTATATCTGTTTAAATGGTGGAGGGCAACTTTTAAAAGTACCATCTCCAAATATATGTTCAATTGAATTTAATTGATGTCTTAATACTGGATCGCAAAACACTATTACTCGAACTCCATTGCTGTTGTAATCTCCTAGCATGAAATCAGAATACCTTGGGGATATTTCAACGTTTTCTGGTTTTTCGAAGCTTATTTTCGATATACCGGCCCCCTTGTTCCTAGCAGCAAACAAAGAATTTTTAATGGAATTGAATTTCGGCACATTAGAAACTATATTCAATCCACTGTCTATAAGAGATTTCTCCGTTCTCTTATAATATTTGTTCACTGACTCCGAAAAATCCGAAGTCGCCAATTCTTTTTGCACTCATAAATCTTTTTGTGAATTTCATTTTTACCATAATCAATAATGCAGTCCTTGTTGTTATTTTTAGATTTTATCACAAGACCGTCCTGGAAATTAGTTAACATTAATCAGAGGCGCGTTACACAAATAACACAATTTCTACTTACACTTACTTGGGTTGTTATAGATCCTGTACAAGCAACTTTGGGACTGCCACATTTTCGTTGCGTACACCTCCATATGGTGGAGCCAGCGGCATATACTCTATTTTTATAAAACTGATGTCCCTTCCATAACAGTACTACCCCTCTACCCTTTTTAATTAATTCGGGCTGGTCGGGATTGTTCATCATAATTAAAATATGGCAAATATATTGCAATTTAATTACCTATTTAATATGATTTATATGACTCATGAAAATATGACATGACAGTTAATAATATATTTTCCTCTTTTTAAGAACAACATAATAAATAAGACCAAAGAGATTCAATTTATGTAGTTAACCAACAGTAGAACAAATAGGACAAATTAATCATCTAAAAACATTTCCCGATTATTCTTCTAGTAGAACATAAGGCACATTTTACTAGTTTTTAAATACTTCCTATTGGTCATACCGCATAGTAGAACAGACATGATTTTTTTTTCCTGCTTGTTCTACTAGTATAACAAAAAGTAGAACAACGGTGAATAGTCCCTATGTATATGGCGGGCTTCAAGCCAGAGGGGCGTATAAGTTTATTCTATGTATTTCTTTAACTGAAAATTTGCAAGTGTCTATGAAAGTACTTTTATATGCAATGAAATACTTAAAAAAAAACACCTGAACTTAGTACAAGTGTCGTAAAATGTCATTAATAAATATTTTTTTTATAATTAAATGCACTATTTGTACCATTTTTGAAGATTATACGACCATCTGGCTCGTCAATAACATAAAATTAGTTTTGTTCCAAGACATACGTAAAAATTATTTAGTGTTCATTTCGATGGTAGTGAAATAAAACAAGACATAAAAATAGTTTCAAATATTATTATTTTAATAGGAACTCAAAAAAAACTTTTAACAGAAAACCAAAACTTAGCATAATTTATACTCTAGTACTCCAATGATAATTATTATTTCTTTGGCCCTAATCAGCATCAGCAGAGATCTTGATAATCTTTAAGTTTAGAATAGTATTAAACTTGGGTATTAAAAAGTAAAAGTAGTTTACCTAAATAATGCTATAAAACATTTAAAATGATAAAAAACATAGATGACTTAACATTTAGAGTATTATAACTTAATGCACCCAGTAAGTACTTTGCCTTTAGTGGCATGCAATGCCACAAATTTAGAGCAGGTACAGGCAAATTACTTAAGCCGTTTAAATCCAACCCTGAGCAAGCTAAGAAATTCAAACATGTAAGTAGGTACTTATCAAATGTTTACACTTGTTAATTCTTTTTCCTTGACCTACGTCTAAGGCTCTAGACAGACGGACTGCATTTCAACTGCAATTCAAGCAGTTCAGGTGCAGTTTGAATGCTGTTCAAACGACTGCAATAGAACTGCAAAACCATACGCGCAGTCCAATTGCAGTCAGCGTGCAGTTGCAGTTGAAATGCGGTCCGTCTGGCTAGAGCCTTAAGTAGGAGGCTCGTGTTGCAGATAATTCCAATTCGTCATCATCTTGACGAGTCCCAGTCTGAGGCAATAATCCAGATACAGACGGAACAGGTAACTTTTCGTAGTAGTAGTGATGATTCTTGGTTATCGTCCCATCCTGACACATTGCCATCAGATCTGTATGTTTTACTTGTTTTAACAAAATTTGTCCAGGGTACAATTTTGTAAGATGCGAATTACGTTCCGATCTTGTCACTCTCTCCTTTAATTTTACCTCTTTGAATTGGTCCCAGTAATCAAATTTGAAGAAAAACTAATGGGGAATGTTTTTATTAATTCGTAACCATCTTACGTTGGCCCATTGTAAAACAGTTCCATCAGTGGCTTTCATTGTATTTGGAATAATAGTACTTCGCAGTGATTTGAAATCCCAAAAATCTATAATATAGCACTGCTTCAAAGTCAAAAGTACAAACATCCAAGCGGCTATGTTCTATTGCTTTCATCTTATCCGACTTTTTTTCTTCCTGAGCATGGTATTTTCTGTTAACATGCTCTTCGTATTCGCCTTGTTTCTCTTTTTGTTCTTCTTCAGTTAATTGTTCATATTTGTTACACCAACACAGACCTTTTCTCGGTTTGTGGAAACCTATATTTTTCTTTATAATTAGTCGTTTATACGAAGTTTTTCCAATTGGTTTGTTATCATTCTCCAAACATTGCTGCTTATATAATTCGTACATTTTTTCTTTGTTAAGAATTGTCTCCAAGTAAATCTTTTACGGCACCAATGAGAAGGCACTTTTGGAAATGAATCTATGTGATCATTAGCGAACTTCATGTTGTCTTCGTCAAATTTGTTGGAGGGAGTGTGATGACCTCTTTTATCAGGGGAAGGAATATTACCCACTCCTTGGCGCGCTTTCTTCAAAGCAGTACGGATCATTTTGTCACTGATATCCAGTGTACGAAGAAAAAAAGGTTGACACACATTTATCGTTTCTGAATTAATCTTGAAACTGTAAGTCAATGTGAATTTTCTTCTCGAGTTCGTCACACGTGATCCTGTTGCTTCACTTGAAAACACATTCGATACTATGAAATCCCTTTTCTTTCAATAGTACCTAAACCCCAAAACGACGCATGAATATTTTGTCTTCTATTATTGTCAATTTTTGTATGACAAACTCGTTGACACTTGCAATTTTCATTGTCACACTTATTTACTGGTACATTTTTTCCTTGGCTTGATATGTAACTTTCATCGCATTTTTTTCTTTGTTTTTCTAATGTCTTTCTTCCAACTTTCCGGTATTTTTCTTCTTTTCACTTCTTGACGATCAAGGTTACTTTCAAGTATAAGTGATTCTTCTATTTCTTGTTAATTAATAATGCTGGCTGGTGGTTCAATATGAAATAAAGGTGAGGGTGTAATGGGTGGCATTAGTGTGCATTGATGTTCCTCTTCTTCAGGCTTGTAATTAGGGTCTGCTACAGAGCCATCGCTGTCATCAACGAAAGTTTGCAGATTTTTGTTTAGTAAGTTTCCACAAGTTTCTGTAATTCTAGGGCTTCCTATTGAGTGTATGGAAGCTATTGGCGTAAATAGCGGTGTAAGCTGTTTTTCAATTGATGGAACCGATGATTCTAGTAGTTTGTAATCCTTGTTTGATCTAAATACTGACAGGTGATTTATTTGAATATACTGGAATATTATAGTTATCACCGATATATCATAAATTTTCCATTTCGGCTATTGTCGCTTGTTGATCTGTTGTAAGAGGCGATTCTCTATGTACCTCAATATGTGAAACAGTCATTGGTGATCCCATACGTGACGAAGGCTCCGAACGCAAACGGAATCTCCATCTGCTCTTCAACCAAGATAGGTGAATCTTCATAATTTGATTGAGTCTCTAGAAAATAAAAGTACTTGTTAAAGTGTTAAGTCTACCTAACACGACATATGCAATAATTATTTACACAATTTTAAAGTCGTTAGCAGACAACCACACATGAGGCGTGACAATTAGATACCTACAGGTTACCCATATCCTAACAAAACCGTTCATGTTAATCGAGCGATTTCAAGGTCAACTTGTTGCTATTGATGTGTCACAGACCTGTACAAATTGCATAAACAAACAACATAAGATACATACAAGCGTTGGTAGCCCAGTGGCTTTGGTATCGTACCTACGAACGAGGTCACGGGTTCGAATCCCACCATTCTACTATCGTCGTTACCTCACTACTGCCTCGTTGGTCTAGCAGTAGCGTGTTCAACGGTCGGTCCTGTACCTGACCTCTTTGTCGAGTAATAGAAAGTGTGAATAGAAAGTGCGCCTGTGGTTGCGCACTCACTTGTGCACTATAATATGTCCTGCGCAATTGGCTAGTTTCCATTGACACTGGCTGCCGTAGCCGAAAATTCGGTCGGTAGGACATTATTATTATTACTAACAAACTACACAAGCCTGCCTATTAGTAATGCAAGTGCCTATTAGTATCTCTTATATAAAATATAGTATATATAGTACCTAGACAATGCTGTCTGTCTGTCCCTCTGTCACCAGACTTTCTTCATAAGTTATGTATTTAAGTTGCCGCTATAATAACAATCACTAAAAACAGAATAACATAAAAATCACGTAATTTTTTATGCTCGTTTTTGTGTTTAAAGTATGATTTAATTTGGACAGTACGTTATGCTGAGTAATATTATTAAGGTCAAATTACGTTTATGCGTTTCGATTTGACTCGGATTTTTAGGTTGTTATTTTATGCTTCAAACGATCTCCCGACCAAGGAATTATTATAGTACTAAGCATCGGCTCCGTTTGCTAGACTACTCTTGTTTACTCATGGTTCAAAAGATACCTCCCAGTTCATCAGCGAGACGGTGTGTTTAGCATTATTGTGTTTGTTTTATAACCTTAAGTTGTAATTAGTTTAGTAATTTAGATATTTTTCTATATATTTTTAATATAATATATATATATATATTTATTATACTTATAATTTTATTATGGATGATATTTTATCTAACCTTGATGATAGCTTTATCTCTTGCTCCTCCTCGTCTAGTTACGTCAGTGCGGATGATTCTTACGTCCCTCTGACTCTGCATGACCGCATCTCTTCTGCTTTTTCCAACCAATCTGACAATTTCAACATAGCCCATATCAATGCACAGAGTGTTCCTGGCCATTACTCTGAACTTCTGGCTTCCTTTAGCAGCAGTCACCTCGATGCTTTACTAATTTCAGAAACTTTCCTGAAACCTTCACTTCTCTCTCCCCACTTTGCACTTCCTGGTTATGTCTTAATTCGCAATGATCGGATTGATAAAGGCGGTGGTGGTGTTGCAATATATCTACGGGCCGATATTCCATACACTATAATTAGCACGTCACCATCTCGCTACTCTGCGTCTGCGGAATACTTGTTTATAGAAATAGTTTTCCGCCACTCTAAAATGCTCCTTGGCGTATTTTATAGTCCCAACCTTCGTGTCGACTATTTTGACTCTCTTGATACCATTCTGAATAACCTGTGTCCTATCTATAACCACGTAGTCCTAAAGGGTGACTTTAATACTTGTCTGATAAAAAATGATCACCGCACCTCCAAACTTCTTTCTCAACTTTCGTCCATTAATCTCCATATTCTCCCTCTTACGGCAACTCACCATTCTCCTAATTGTACTCCATCTTTACTTGACCTTATGATCGTCTCTTCTACAGAACGCGTTACCACTCATGGCCAATTAACTGCTTCTTTTTCTTATCATGACTTGATCTTTCTCTCCTATAAAATTCGTCCTCCCAAACGCAAATCACAATTTCTTTTTCTTCGTAACTTCAATGGCATCAATTTGGACCAGCTTCAGCGCGACGCCAAAGAAATAGACTGGTCTGTTATCTACACTGCTTCCAATGTTGATGTTATGGTGGAACTTTTAAATTCCATAATTATTGATTTATTCGATCGCCATGCTCCTAAACGACGAATCAGAATTAAACACACACCCGCGCCGTGGATAACGGCTGAGATTAAAGAAGCGATGGCTCGTAGGGATCAGGCGAAACGTAGATGTAAACGGGCTCCTACGGAAGTTAATATCAACCGTTTTAAGAAGTTGCGCAATCGTTGCAATCGTCTGTGTCGAGATGCCAAAAGGCGCCACTTTTACAAAGCTCTCAATAATTGCGATTCCTCCGTAGTATGGAAATTCCTCAAATCGAATGGCATTGGTAAATCCCCGTCTTTAGTCTGTAAAGATGTTGATCTTTCTGCACTCAATAATCACTTTTCGTGTCCCCCCATTTCTCTCGAACCCCACGTTAAATCTATCACACTCAATGAGCTCTCACAAGTACCTTTGCCCGAATATTTTCCTTTTACTCTATCTGCAGTAACGTTGGAGGATGTCAAAAAATCTATTTTCGCAATATCTTCTACTGCTGCTGGTCACGACAATGTATGTTCTAGGATGATCACTCCCATTCTATCTATCCTGCTCCCAGTGCTTACTCATATATTTAATTATTCGTTATTTACTTCCCGTTTCCCTGCTGCTTGGAAACAAGCTCATATAATTCCTTTACCTAAAGTCTCAAATCCTACTTCTCTATCTCAGTTTCGACCCATCTCCATTCTACCTTTTCTCTCCAAAGTCCTAGAACATATCGTACACCGTCAATTATCAGCTTTTCTGGCCAGCAACAACCTTCTTTGCCCTTTCCAATCTGGTTTTCGCACTGGGCATAGCACAGTTACTGCGTTGCTTAAAGTCACCGATGACATCCGCTGGGCCTTGGAAAACCAAAACCTAAGCATTCTGGTACTACTTGACTTTAGCAACGCTTTTAACTCTGTTGACTTTGACGTCCTCCTTGGTACCCTTTCATCACTTAATTGTTCCCAAACCAGTTTATCCTGGTTTGATTCTTATCTTCGTGGCCGCTCGCAATGTGTTCGCCTTGACGAGTCTTACTCGGATTGGTGTAGTCTCAGTGCGGGCGTGCCCCAGGGTGGCGTTCTTTCTCCCTTGCTTTTCTCCATTTTCATTAACTCTATTTCAAGAGCCATTTCCTCTAATTTTCATCTCTATGCAGACGATTTTCAACTTTACCGAGCATTTTCCCGTGAAAACGCCGCGTCCGCTATTGCTGCTGTAAATCACGACCTGAACTTGATCAATGGATGGGCAAGATCTCGTGGCTTACTTATTAATCCAACTAAGTCCCAGGCCGTGATCATAGGAAGTACGCAGATGCAAAACGGAATCGATTTCACGAACTTTCCACGAGTGTATCTGGACGGAGCTCCTATTGCATATACAGACACTGCCAAAAACTTAGGAGTTACTTTTGACTGCAACCTGTCTTGGAAATCACACGTCTCTGATGTCAGCAAGAAGGTACATTATACATTTCATTCTCTGAAGCGCCTCCAAAACTTTTTGCCATTGAAGACGAAAATATCTCTTGCTCAAACACTCATTCAACCCATTTTGGACTATGCCGACAGCTGCTATTTAGATGTCACAGAGGAGCTATTAGACAAACTTGAGCGCTTGCAAAATTTATGCATTCGGTTTATTTTCGGTCTGAAGAAATATGATCACGTTTCCAATTTCCGCAAGGATCTCAAGTGGCTCCCGATCCGTCTTCGCAGGAATACTCGTCTATTGTGTATTCTCTTTAATATACTACATAATCCTTCATCTCCATCCTACTTACGGGAACGTTTTTCCTACTCTCGTGTTCCTAATGCCCCCTGTAGGTCACACCTTAAACACCTTCTTAAATTCCCATTGCATAAAACAGATTTCTATTCTCATTCCTTCACAGTTCAGGCAGTCAGATTGTGGAATTCTCTCCCTCCTAACATCCGTAATTCCAAAACACTACCTCTTTTTAAGAAGCAAGTGAAAAATTACTATCTCTCCTCTTCATCCTAGTTATGTATATATTTATGTATATGTAGTTTATGCATATAGTTGCCCCGTTATAAGTATCTGTGTATTTTAGTATGTAGTTTATGTAATGATATTATAAACCTACGCACATGCCTATTATACTTTAATATCTCCTCTCGCGGGTCTGCTGGAAGAAATTTCTTTTGAAATAAGCAGCACCCATGTACTACTGTCTCTTCTTCATTTATTTTACTTTTGTTATTTCTGTGTGTACAAAATCTATTAAATAAAAAAATAAAAAATAAAATAAATAAAAATCCTGCCGTCTACATAGTATGTAGGATGAACCTATTCTATATTCAAGTTAGGATTGCAGTGTCATCAATGCAATCATAACGCCAATATATAACAGTAATAATATAATCTCATTAAATATTATAGTGGTTTAAGGACCACGCACCTATTACGTGGTACTTAAATTCAAACCCACATTTTACCAACAGTGTTTTAAGTACCACGCACCTATTACGTGGTACTTAAAACACTGTTGGTAAAATGTGGGTGTGAAATACACCTCTGCCTACTCCTTCGAGGATACAGGCGTGAAACTATGTAGGTATATGCGTATGTTTGCTGCAATTCATTGTTGTGTCCGTTTCTATATTCCACCCGTCCACTCTATACGGCTGACTATGTTCAAGTATAATAGTCAAGTAGGCAAGTGCGCGGGGGGATGGAGTGCGGCGCGAAATCAAGGCCGTATGTGCATACGTCTTTTTGGCATGACATTTTTTTGGTAATAAAAACGAATTTGAAAGTCGTGTGTACATACGTCTATATGGCACGACTTTATATTGGCAGGTCATATGAAAATCGATAATGTATCATAAATCGTATGTACGTACGTCTTTGTGGTCCGATACACAATTCGTCATTCGACCGCGGTACGACTTTCTGGCATGAAATTAATATCTGACTTCAGTTATACGCCTAAAAGTATTTTATTAAAATCTTTTAAAATTATTTACCCACAGTTAAGAAAAAAGCAGAGGTGGTGTATCGATAAACTAGGACAGTGTTTTTCAACCTTTTTCATGACACGACCCGTTTAGTATTAAGAAACATTATCGCGACCCCCCGTACCCGTTTTTCACCCCCTTTTTTGCATGTATTTTTCAACATATTTATTACTTTTCTTAATTAGGGTTCGGATCAATACATAATTAAAATGCGAGTTGAGGCAATGAGTATCAGAGACCCGACGAGCGTCACGGCGGCGACACTTGCTATGCAGTGGCGAAACGCCCGATCGTGATTCGCTTGCTTTTTACGACATTTCAAATTCAGATTAACTGTGATTGGGAATAAATAAGAGAACAAAAAAATAATGTAGTAGTCTCCTTGAAATTTGATGAATCTACGAATATTGCGGATTGTGTGCACTTTCCAGCTTTTATGTGTTTTGAATCCAATGAGACTTAATGGAACAAATACTATTTTGTACAGCGCTTGCCATGAATACCACACGTCAGTGCTTGTACCACTGACACACAAAACTGGTGCAAACAGTGGTAGTCTTGCTAGACTGGAAAAACTGCTGCGAAACGCCTATTGACGCATATCTTTCTCGATCGACAAGCCCTTGTGCCAAAACCTTACCACAGGAATACAGTCAAGTTCTAAATACTAATACAAAAAGCATCCAACTGCCAATCGGACTCGCCCATGAACGGTTCCGTAGCAGCAAGCAACATAATATGTTTTTTTATTTGTTTATATTTGAGTTAATTGAATGATAGGTAAATTGCGGTTTACGGTTAAGACGTTTAAAAAACCTACTTAATAGATATCGTTGAATCATATTTTTTGTTTTATTATTTTCTTATTTTAGAAGCTACAGGGGGCGGGGCACAATCTACCACTTTGGAAGTGTCTTTCGCGCAAACTATTCAGTTAAAAAATATGTATTAGAAACCTCAATATCATTTTTGAAGAGTATCCATAGATATGTACTCGAAAAATTTTTTGAGTTTCAGTTCCAAGTATGGGGTGCCCTCAAAATTTATTGTTCTATTTTTCAATTTTTGTGTGAAAATTTTAATGCAGGTCACGGAATACATCTATTTACCAAGTTTTAACAAGTTAGTTCTTATAGTTCTGGAAAAAGTGCCTGAAACATACGGACGGACATACAGATACACAGACAGACAGACATGACGAATCAATAAGGGTTCCGTTTATTGCCATTTGGCTAGGGAACCCTAAAAATGGTAAATTCTATTAAAAAAACAGCGTTTCAGACAGGCGTCTGTTTACTCTCACTCACCAGTTTGTTACAAAAATATTGCTAATCTTCACATTTTTTTTGAAACAGACGTCGACAAAGCACTCCTTCTAAATTTACTTTATGTCAACTACTACTAACCAGAGTTTTGGAACTTCGCGCTTAACTTTTGATGTATTTGCAGCAGGCCTAATTATAATACTCCAAGTTTATTTGCCACCCTGTGACTAGCTTTCCTAACGTTTTGCAATTTTCCCATAGAAGCGTCGCGACCCCCCTAAAGAGGCTTCGCGACCCCCCGGGGGGTCGCGAAAAACACTGAACTAGGAAATGATTACCGCAATAAAAAAAAACGATTTTTTTTATACGTCTCTCTGGCTTGAAGGCCGCGATATATATGAAACTGACGCATTATTAAGTGGACTAAGTGTTTCTTTGTCGCCGTTTCCTCACCGGCACCTCCACAAACTCACTAACAATTGTTGATCTCACAATTCTATAGAAAAACAACCCTTTAACAACATTTGCGACAGTTTGACTTCGCCAAAGGAACATAATTTTAATCACATTTATTGTTTCTGATGGTACAAAACAAAACACACAGTCCTACATCGCATTTCATACATTCGATTCTTATAGACGAGTTTTTGGACCTGCAATTTGGTACTATACATCTACTTTTTTGTGCACTAGCGCACATAATGGTTCAAGCCAGCCAGCATCATTTTATCATACACATTTTATAATTTAGATTGATATTATTGTTATCAACACAATGCATGAACCGCATAATCTCCTCATACCTGTATCGTCGCATAGAGTTGCAAATAAGCTCAACCCTCGTATCTGCCTTCAAGCTCTAATAAAGCCGTCTATTAGCAGCAGGTGAATAGCCACTCAAAATCAATAAAGCACCGCATTTCTGAAGCTGTTATCTTAGGATCAGATGCATTCTTCCATAGAGCGTATCCAAATAAATCAACAGCAGACCTATCAGCACTGTCGGTAGTTCAGGAAACAGCCCTAAAAACGGCTCAAGATCTCCCTTGACCCGTATTCTAGCTGTTTTAGATCGTTAAAACGACGAGGATCTTCAGCAGAACCTTACCGTAGCTCCTAACTGGGACACATAAAATTTTAAGCTTAAACACCTTAAAATTTGTTCATATCGGATGAAAATATAAGGGATCACTGTAGGTAAAAAGTTTACTTTTTTTTAGGGATGCTTACTTGTTCTATCAGAAGACATATGTAATCCTAAAAAATTTAGGATTTCTTCGCGGTCTGCATTCTTATAATGGTAGCGTCGTGAATGTCTAGTGGTCGGTCTATTTGTAGAGCATAGTGTTCTTCAATAATTATTTGTGCTTGTAACTATGTACTCTAGAGGTACAATATGAGGAGGAAACATTTTGTTTTGACGTCGATAACTAATGTATTAGAATCGATTTGAAACTGAACACCGAAAGAAGTGTCAAAGTCAAATTCTGGTATATCTACTAAAGAGTCTGTCCAATCTGCTACTGGAGACGGTGTTCGGTATCTTCGCTACCGTCGCGCGGTGTTCGCAGTATCTCGAGCACGACCGTGAGATGGGCCTTGTATTGGGTTGGCCTCTATCGTAGCAGGTGGACGTAAGACAGGAGAAGCATAATTACTCCCTAGCACTATAAGTGGTGCCGGTTTAGGAGTTACGGGATATGGGATATATGATAAGGGATGGCCTACCATATCTAAAGGCAAAAGTGGCTCAGGAATTGTTGGGTTGCCGGGGTTGCTCTCTGTGGTTAGAAGCGCTGGTGGCTCAGAAGTTCCTGGGTTGTCTTCTATGTCTAGAGGCGGTAGTGGGTTAGGCATTTCGAGGTTTCCACATATAGTAAAAAAGGGGAAGTCGTCCAGCATACTTAATAGTAAAAGTATTAGTTTGTAAGGCAGTGCCTTCTGAGCAGGTTGCTGTGGTGGACGCTTGGAGGCTTGTTGGTTGCCTTGCCGGTAATCGGAGCTGGTGGTCCTTGTCCTTACTGTCTGTAAGGTGGGCCTGGACAGATTAAAGCCGCCTTCTGGTTTGGCTTTTTTGGTGGTCTGTAATAGCTTATCTCAGAGCCAGTTTTGTTAATTGCTTTTCCCGCCTTTAAAGCGTCCCATAAATTGTTACCAAATAGATGGGTTTTAATTTTGATCCGTATTAATATATCTTTGGTGTCCTTATTGAAAGCAAAAAAATGAATAAGAGAGCATCATGAATTGCTTTTTGTGTGGAAAAGTTTACACATTAAACAACCAGCATTTCCAATCGTTTTTTATCTCAATGTCCCTATTTTTGTCGTTTAGCGTTGCAAGCTACTCTTATGCCGGTAGTTGCTTAACCCAGCAAGTTCTGTTGACTTATAAGCATCTCAGCATATTTTTTGTATACTTGTTTAGATATAGCTGCCTTTATTTTTCGGTTTAGGCCTGTTGCCTCCAAGAACTTGCAGTTCTCAGGAATGGGAAACATTTTGAAGAGTTCTAATCTTTGGTCTTTTTGAAGACCCTCTGTCATAATATGTTCCCAACGGGGTGCTAGGTCACTGTAAATGCCTGTACCATAATTGGTGCTCTGAGTAGGGTCCTGCCCTAAAATCTCGTTCATTAGCTCGGGCACTTGATCTGGTCCGACCTTTGATTGCTCTTTAGTATTGCCATACTAAATTCTTTCTCTTTGGCTTCGTACCTCGAGCAAGCCGCACGTTCTCTCGATCTTAATGTCTAATTAATTAATATAAAACAGTATAACCTAAGTATAAACAATTATATTTGGTGTTGTGATTGATTAGGACCTAAGCTGAAATAATAAACATTCTGGTCCTTCAAATCCGAACTGTGAAGTGCTGAACTATCGAAATATAATTCGACGCCATTTTGTCACTTCTATCCCTTAACTGTAGTCGTGGGTCCAGGGGACCCATGTTCAATCTTTGAAGGCGTGTAAAATATACGGTGGGTGCCCCAGTACCCCGCGCTCCTAGGTACCCCCCGACAGTAAGCCGAAGCGTGCGGAGGGGAACTTATGCGTTTCGCTCGCTATTCCTAAGGTAAGTATTGGTGTGCGTGCGGGTCCGTGGGACCCACGACTATAGTTACGTAACTTTTTGTTATTTATTAGTTTTCCTGAATTTTTTATTTTTGTTGATGGCGGAATCTAGCGGAATATGTCTGCAAGTAGAGATAGTATATTAAAGCAGTGGTTGAATGCTGAATCTGATAGAGATTAAGATCAAAGCGGCAGCAATTCTCCTACATCCTAAAAACTCAGAAAATGAGTTTTCTGACAATGAAGAGAAGTTTGTATATATATACGCGTATATACGTAATACGCGTATCGTGAGGGTCGCTCCACAACATCACTAGTTCGGGAGTTAATACGTTGCGTGGTAAATGCTCGTGAGAGTAAGCAACAAGTTGCTGTTATATGCTGCGACCTGTCGAAGGCATTTGATGTCGCTGACCACGCTGTACTGGGAGCAAAGCTGCTGCACTATGGCGTACAGGGAAATTCATTCAAAATTCTGGCTAACATGCTTAAAAACAGAGCGCAAATTGTTGTAGGAGATCGAGGTAAAATTATATCGGATCCGCTTAACTCGGAGATCGGTGTACCACAAGGGTGCTCGGTATCTAACATATTATTTTCTGTCCTGCTCAATGATTTGCCAGAAGCGATATCTGAAGCCAAAATTTTCATGTACGCCGATGATGTCGCAGCTCTTGTAACGGCTACAACCATAAATCAGTTGGAACAAAACTCAACTTGACGACGGCGCAACTCGCTAGATGTTTCCATATAAATGGTCTAGCTTTGAACCTCAGTAAGACCCATTTTATGCACTTCAACCTGTCGGGTCGTAGTTACAGAGATCTCATTGTTACTGTCTAGGGTCTAGGGTTGCAGGAAAATAAGACGACTAATTTCCTAGGTTTTGAAATAGATGACGGCCTTTCCCATTCCATTTAAATGGGAGAAACATATTGACAAACTTTGTGCAAAAATAGGCAGTGCTTGCTTTGCGCTTCGCCGAGTAGCTCGTGTGGTGTCGGAAGGAGTAGCGCGTACATGCTACTATGCCACAGTTCACTCACAACTGCAATACGGCGCAGAACTATGGGGGCGCGCCGCTGACTGAGAGCGGTTCAGAATGCAAAAGCGCGCCATCAGGGCAATTGTCGGTACACCCCACGAGGATTCTACCAGACCCCACTTTAAGAGACTTGGCATCATGACCTTGCCATCCATTAATATCTTCCAAGTAGCTATGTACGTTAGAGCTAACATAGAAAACTATACGACACATACAACGCGAGACACGCGAATCAACTGACAGCCGTAAAACACTCCCTTGCCAAATCCTCTAAGCTCACTCATGTCATGGGCCCTACTATATACAACAAGTTACCGGATGACCTTAAAACAGCTCCTACCTTGTCAAGTTTTAAAAACCGTCTCAAACGCTGGCTTATTGAGCAAACTTTTTATAATTATAAGGAACTATTGGATTCCAAGTGAACGACTAACATTGACATACATATAATCTTATTTTTATTTTTAACCGACTTCAAAAGGAGGAGGTTCTCAAGTTCACCGGTATTTATTTTTTATGTATGTACACCGATTACTCGGAGATTTATGATCCGATTTATGTGATTCTTTTTAGTTTGATGCGGAATAGTTGCCATTTGGTCCCAAAAATTTTTATATAGTTTGGCCCAGTAGTTTTTATTTTATGGACATTTTTGTATGAAAATTTTTGTTTATGTGTACGATGTTATTGTCTTTGGCCCAGCCGTTTTTAAATCTTAGCCAGTCTAGCTAGACTCATACTGTTCAAGTGTTTCTTCGCATGAACATTAATAACAGTTTCAGACGACTAGCGTTGAATACGCGCGTATAAGTTCGTTTTTGGAAGCGTTTGTAGGTGCACCTTTTAGCACAAGCGCATTTTTTAAGTACGTTCACCGATTATGCTGAGATTTATGAACCGATTTACGTGATTCTTCATTAGTTTGATGTGGAATAGCTGTCATTTTTAGGGTTCTGTAGCTAAATGGCAAAAACGGAAACCTTATGGTTTTGTCATGTCTGTCTGTCCGTCCCTATGTCACAGCCACTTCATTCCGAAACTATAAGAACTATACCGTCAAATAGAAAAACAAACAACAAATTTTGGTGGCTTCCCTTACTTAGAACTGAATTTTAAATTAATCATCGTACTATACGTGATATATCTATTGATAGGTCTTCAAAAATCATATTGAGGTTAATAGTATCATTTTTTTCTTAACTGTATAGTTTGCGCGAGAGACAAAGGCGTAAAATGCCCACCCCCTCCCCTGTAACTCTGTCTGTCTGTCCGTCCCTATGTCACAGCCACTTTATTCCGAAACTATAAGAACTATACCGTCAAATAGAAACATAGAAAATTGGTTTGAACGAGATCTAGTAAGCAGTTTTTTTAATGCGTCATAAATCGTAAATCGCAATTTACCTTCCATTCTATCAACTCAAATACTTGCTGCTACGGAAAAAAACATTCCGCCTTTCACGGGCGATGCCGACTTGAACTCTCTCGACTCGTTGTCTTGATCATCAATACGTCCTAGTCTATGAGCCTTCTCCTCAGTACACTCGATGGCTAATCGATCATGAATAAGACCTAGTCTAACAGCCATCTGCTTAGCAGACTCATTAGCTAATCAATCATAAATAAGACCTAGGCTATTAGCCCTGTGCTCAGTAGACTCGTTGGCTAATCGATCATTAATAAGACCTAGTCCTCATAGACTCATGCCCTCTGCTCAGTAGACTTGATGGTTATTCCATCATTAATAAGACCTTGTCTATAAACCCACAGCACACAGACTCGTTGGCTAGATGGTCATAAATACGGCCTAATCTATGCTCTTGCTGTTCAGACTTTCATGAATGTTAGCGAGTCTAGACTCGTACTGTGCATGTTTTCTTAGAGTGAACGTAATTTTATGTAGTTTTTATTACTTTACAAACGGTCTTTTCGATCATTCACTGTGTCACAAAAACGTGAAAAAGAGTTTCGAACAACATTTTTTCGGAGGATATTTCTTTTTTCCGTTCTCATTTGTTGGGACCTATAGTTTTGAGGCGCGCGGCACCTTTCACAGTTCTACACATAGCTAGATACTAAAAAGTAACAAATAAAAAAAACTTCGTTTAAAAAAACCGACTTCAAGACAAGTATAAAAAAGATATCTTAATAAAGATTTAATTTAATACATCTCTTATGTAAACGTAATACCTTAAATATTAATGAAATACTATAATTTGTATGTGCTACCTATTGATAGCTTTGAAGTCGGTGCCAAGCCATAAGCAAAATAAAAGTTAATATTACATACAGCTTTCGTGCTTTGAGATGAAATTCCTACACGAAAGATTAAACTACGTAAATAAACTTAAAGAACAATATGAATTAATATGAAGCAGATGAAACTGTATCATAAAAATATATTTAATATTAATACCTGAATGAGTTACTATAGTTATAATAAATCTATATTATGTGTATATATGAATATATTTGTGGCCCTGAAAAACGAATAGATAAATAATTAGTTGGGAGACAACGCATCAAAATTTTACTATATTTCAAGACGACCGTTAGCGACGCATGGGTTGTTTGTGTAGAAATTCGAAGCTATCCCGCTGAAAGTATCGCGCGGCGAGTGTGGTACCTACTTGTTGGTGGGCTTGGCACCGACTTCAAAGCTATCAATAGGTAGCACATACCCAATTATAGTATTTCATTAATATTAAAGGTATTACGTTTACATAAGAGGTGTATTAAATTAAATCTTTATTAAGATATTTTTTTTTATACTTTTTAGTTTTTGAAGTCGGTTTTTTTAAACGAAGTTTTTTTTATACTTTAGCTTGTTTTAGATTTTTAGGTGGACTTATTATTTGAATTCTAATTTTGTTTTTATTTTATCTTATTGTATTTTTGTGATCATCATATATAATAATTATTGACATGTAAACTGGCTTTACGAAATAAATGAAGAGTGTAGAGTGCCTATTTGCATTACCTACATGTGCAAAAAAGGTATGTAATTCTTGTTTATAACTAGATTATCAGCTTATGGTGTAATTTTTTCTTGGAATACGAGTTTTAGTTTTTCTCTTAACTCTTTTAAAATATATTATTTTTTGTGCATGATACGAGTCGTATTTATTGATTTTTGTATTTTTTAATTTTATATATTTTTTTACTAAAGCATGTTTTTAGATTCAATCAAGAAAATCTGATTCAAGGAAGTGCTATTATATATAAGAATAAAAGTTCCTATTGTTGATTTTGTTTAATATTACGATGGCTAATGTTTCAATGTAAAGATTAATTAATAAAAAAGTGTAAAATTTGATTTGTTTTGTTTTATTTTAAGCCAAAAATAGGCGGGTCCCGTGGACCCACCACTATAGAAGTGTGACTATTTTTCACCACTACAGTTAAGGGCTATTTACGAAACTTAAGAATATTTAACACAAGATTTAGTGTGAATATAGTTCAAGCCACACCACAGTCATACCACCAGCGGCCTATCACAGAAAGATCGGAAATTCAGCAACCAATCAGAGGACCCAACAAGAACACCAGCACTGCTTTACCGAAGCAGATCGAAGAAGCGACATCTAGCGGCGATCACGCGTACAAAAATTCAATAGAAATCTATAAAACCTCGGATCCTACTTTACTGACACAGCTGCGGCGCACACGCCCTCTACTTCATTACGGCAACACTTCTACTCTTTCAATCTCAACTTCACTACCTTTGTTACAAAGAAAAATACGCAACAGCGACTTTTTTTATCCTTTTTACAATAGATGCATTAAAACAAAATTATCAAGATCTTTTTGGCATCGATCAATATCAAGATATCAAAATATATCTCAACAGAGAAACAAAATCGCAAGTACTTAGTGTAACTGCACCGCGTGCATCGACGCTGACGCTGACCACACCCTACTACAAAAGAAAACATCGAAATGAATTTAGAAACTTTGAAACTACAAAGGAGTTCTACCCAAGGACGTTTAACTAGAATACACAAACCTTAACGAACCTAAAAAACGTATGCGAATATGCGTTTTAGTTTTAAGGAATCGGAATACTGTTCAAAGTTAATAAATTTAAGATTTTGGTCTTGGACGTGATAAACCTTTACCTCAGGTAGTTGCAGTTCTATGCTCACATTTTGATGGTATGACCATTCCGACTCTAGATTAGACAGAAACTCCGGTCCATTCCACCACAACCTAGAATTAACCAGAACACTAGGTTCAATCCCCCTTTAAGCTAAATCGGCTGGATTGACATCAGTAGGCATTCATGGATTTCATTTATCCGGTTACAAACGAATGGTTTTAAAAGTTTTGGTGGAGTCTTAACCCTACGAGCGAATCTTGTATCAAAAATGGTACAACGTTTTTTCCGGTCCGAAATAAACGAATTTTTATTTATTTTATTTATTTATGCGACGGGCGAATCTTGTACAGCAGTTGTACCTCTTTCCTCATTCTATTAATTCTCTCGTGGATGCTCGAGAACAAAATAAACAAGAAATTAAAAAATACGTTAGTAAACCTTATTATATAAGCTACAAGATTCACCTAACTTTTGGTACAGTTCTACGTATAGTTGTGGCTCAAAAAAATTACGAACGTTGACGAACGTCTTCGTAGGCTAAAACGCGTTCAGACTCATTTTTGTTTGTGTGCCAGAATATTTAAAAATGGATTACCGTCGCAAAAAGTATGTGTTATTATATGATATATACACCAAATTACTGGGAATTAGATGTAGATCATGGATATAGTTTTTGTTTTAGTAAATATTTAAGTTATCATCATGAAAAAGGGCAAAACTTTTAAAAACAAACCGCTTGTAGCTACAATCCAACCAGCAATTCAGTCCTATTATTTCAGCTCATAACTCTAAAAAGCTCTATAAACGATTTATTAAGGTTTTACCGGTGCCACAGTGTTGTATAAAAGCGTTCGACAGTACATTATTGCTCTAAATGCTTAGAGAGCTAAAAATACCTATAAACAAAGAATGTAAACGTTTACTACGCCATTTTATACAACCGTTATAGTCAAGTACTATAGCAAGTATTAATATAACTAGTACATAATAATATTGCTCTATAAAATTGTTAACAGGTGCCTTTATTTATCTGATTAACGTAATAATGGTTCCAAACGAACTGCAATAGTAGTTTCGTTATAGCAGTGAAGAACACTCAACTACAGGGCGATATTGTGATATTGTGAATATTTAGATCGCTGCTATAGTACGTGTGCGTTAGTAGTCACTAAGACTTTACAATAGAGTGTTTTTGTGATGTAGTCTAATTTCAGGGCACGCTAATAGGACGTAAGTGTATTATAATAGTTTTTAAATGCATATTATAATTTTATCGATAAGCATATCACACAGACACTATAATAGAGCAGAATTATTGAATAACAACTTTTTTGGTGCCGCAATGCGCTTGTTGGTATTATAAATAGGTATCTATCACTATAATGACGCAAAATTGGCACATACATGTAGATAAATGTTTCTATTAAATGACAGCTAAGTCCCAAAAAGGATTCTTGGCTTACTTTTATAACAATATTCAGACATTTTGATACGGAATTAATGCGACGTGCATTCTGCCCTAAAAACCAAAAAAATGGATTTAAAGAATTGGAAAAGATATAAACGCAGTGGAACTTATAGAAGAGAAGTTAATAGACGTTTTGAAAAAGCAACTTCGTCATCATCAAACAATCAAAGCAGTGATAGTAGCCAAAATCAAGTTGGAATCACAATTATGGGAAACGGTTCCGTACAAAATGTGTATTACAAAGATATTATTTCTGAAGAGAGTTCTTACTCCAGCAATATTTCTGAATCTTCAAGCAATGATTCATCATTCGAAAAAGACCAACAATTTCGTGACGGCGTGAAAAATTGGGCCATTAATTATAATATTTCGCATGAAGCGACAAAAAATTTAGTACGATTAATTAACAATAGAATACCAAATACATTACCTAACGATCCCCGAACGCTTCTTAAAACAGAGAAGACTGTTACAACTTATCCCGTGGGCACTGGACAGTACTGGCACAACGGTTTGACAAACACACTGAAACACTACTTACAAATGATACAAATTGATCGCAATCTACCCGTCATTTCACTGAACATAAACATAGACGGCCTGCCTGCTTTTAAAAGTTCAAAACTTCAATTATGGCCAATTTTATGCAACGTTTATGAAATACCAGAATTGCGACCTATTGTAGTAGGAATTTATTCAGGCCATAATAAACCATCTGATTTGGATGGTTATCTAAGAATGTTTGTAGATGAAATGAAAAAACTACTAAAAGATGGCATCTTAATCGTTATTAATGGAAAGGAAAAATTAGTAGGCGTCAAAATACGGGCCTTTATATGTGACTCTCCAGCTCGGGCTATGATCAAGAGTAAGTTTAATTCTAGCACTATTGTTTTATTGCCAGCTAGCAGCACCTGGCGGTTTCACCCGCGTAATTTCCGTTCACGTGGAAATTCCGGGATAAAACTAGGGCATATGTCACTCCCTGATCCAAATACGTATCTCTCTTCGACTCTCTTTTTTTCTTAGTTTTTATTTATAAAGTTCAGTTAGTCTTAGAAAGAAAGAAAATACGTTTATTTACGGTAAACATGATGAAAAGAAATAGTAATAACACAAATAAAACAATATGCGTCACATCTATTGTTGTTAAAAAAACTGTTATAGACCAAAAATCAGTGGATTAAAAAATAGTCACATCCACGCAAAACGGCCCTCGCTCAGCATAATGCTGCGAGCCCATACAAGACAGAGCCTCAGCGCTGGTTTTCAGCGACAGCTGGCGTTGACGTGATGACGTCGACCGGTGCAGTATACAATGAAATAAGAATAAACAAATAAAAATAAAATGTACCTATTTTCTTTTTTTATGAACAAACATTAAATTTAAATTGATTTTGCAGGTGTATGCAATTACAACGGGAAAGATGGGTGTCTAAAATGTACAGTAGAAGGAGAATATTCGTACGAATCCAACACCGTTGTGTTCCCAAGAGTTGGATGCCCTAAAAGAAATGACGAAGATTTTCGAGCGAAAAAGTATGGGCAGCACCATAAAGCTGAATCACCTCTATTAGAACTGCCTATTGATATGGTAGAAGACTTTGTAGTAGGAGATGCGCTACATTTATTGGATTTAGGAATAATGAAACGTCTTCTTACTGGATGGAAAGATGGAAAATTTAAAAAAGATACTAAGTGGAGCAGCACGGATATTAATATTGTCACAAATTTTTTATTAAACTGCAAAATGCCACGAGAAATCCACCGATCTGTCAGAGGTCTCGACCATTTATGCTTTTGGAAGGGCTCAGAATATCGCACATTTTTGTACTATCTTGGATTCATAATCTTGAAATATACATTACATTCAGATGCTTATCAACATTTCTTAAGGCGGGTACAGACTGCTGCAACGCAACATGCAATGCAACACGAAACGAGCATTGCATCAGTGTAGACGCGGGGCGCGCACAACGTGCGCACGAACCGCGCATGTACCTACTCACATCTGTTTCCGAGATGCGCGCGAACGGATCGCTCAGTCTGCAAAAGAACACGCAAAGGAATGGATCGTGACGACCAATTGCGGGCTCTGATGATAGTCAGTGCTTCATTATTAATAGTGAATCATGTGATAAAACGCAGAAGACATCGACGTTGGTGGCGTACAGAGTTGTATAGTCAGAGAGCTGGTGCAAAACTAATGGCCGATATGAGATTAACCCTTAACTTGGCAGGAAGTAAAAATCTTTAAAATATGGACTTATTTCATATATTTGGCGTTAATCATGAATAAAAGACACGAAAAAAATAAATAAAAAAATCTAGATATCCTAGGTTTCGAGAAAACCTATGTACATCACAATGCACACTGCCAATTATGGCCAAATGTCGATAATATATTGTTTGTACATTGTGATTGACATTGCCAGGTTGGTAATAAAATACATTTTTAATTTAAATTATGTATTTATTTTAATAAAAAGGATTAAATATTAAAAAATCTTAATTATTTTGTGTGAAAATTACGGAAGCAATTACGTTTTTGTTTTCCCACCACAAAACATAAATGTACGTTACATTTTATACAGAAGACAGTTGTCCTACCACTTTTGCAATACTTGCAACGCATCGTTTCATCCCCTGCTTCTGGAAGATGACCCTTGTCATCGAATCGGACGCTATCTGTTGGACGAACGGACACTGGTTTATGGATTTTTAGATCCTCGCCTATGTCTTCTGTGGCATTTGTATTTTTTACTATTTTATTTGATTTAGTCAATCCTTCAAACAATTGAAATCTAAAATCCTTCAATATAGTATTTTTCCCATCTCGTTTATGCAAAAGCCAAGCGTTATTGATACACATATCAATAAGTTGTGAAAATATTCCTATGTACCAACGATGACTTTTAAAGGGGGTTCTATATAAAGATATTAGCATGTCCGCCAAATCTACCCCACCCATGTGTTTATTGTAATGTTTTACAATTTGGGGACATTCTACATTTACCTTCTTTTTCTCATCTTTATCATATCGCTTGATAGTTTCGATGGGGTGCGAGTCTATATAAGAGCTAATAAGTGTGACGACCTTATTATCGTTCCACTTTACCACCGCCAGCATGTTTTTATTACAGACAACTTGAGCGCTAGAACCACGTTTCTTCTTCTTCATTTGTTGGTCTGTTGGCAATAATTCTTGACACCCTCGTAACCGATTAGCCCTTATAGTACCAAGACTTAGAATGCCGTACTCTTCTCGCAGTATGTGCGTTAGTTCAGGTGACATGAAAAAGTTATCAGCGTAACCAATGGCCGGCTTTTGCCTGATAGTTTGGCACAATGCAATCACTACTTTGCCCCCCAAACCAATTGAAGCTTCATTGTCCCTAAATGTCAGCCCACGAAACGTGTCATCGCCACCATAAAGAAGAAAATCGTATATGATACCCGAGACTCCCGCACGCACGAAATTCTTGAATCCCCATTTTTTGGGTTTCATTTTTACATACTGCTTCCTTTTACCAGCTTTACGACCCTTATAAGGTATCATCATCTCGTCAATGGAATATTTTCCTTCTTCTTCAACTTTCAAAAAGTTTTGCCGTATTCTTTCCATTACGGGACGAATTTTGAAGTAGCGGTCTGAATCTTCTAAGGTGTTATCAGCAAAGTGAATGTACCGACGTATTTGTTGATACCTTTTGAGAGGCATAAGATCAGCAATGAGAGGGTATCTTGTCCTTTTAGCCCAATAATCTGTATAGGCTGGCATATGTACTATACCCATTAACATTTGAATGGCTAGAAAGTTTTTTACCTCATCTTCTGTCAACTGTATAGATCGCCCTAGTTGTTGCACTGAGTATAAATTTGTGTTATGAACAATGTCAGTAATTATATCAGGCGAAAAAAAGTAGTAAAAATAATCCAGGGCTGTATCAATATCTGTTTGATGGAGGTCGTATAGGTTTTCTTCGAGACAAGCACTATGACGGAATAATGATTTGGACCAATGATAATCTAGAACAAATTTCTTGACCGCAACTTTTTTGGTCACTGCATTCTTTGTTGTCTTCTTACGCTTAGACCTGGTAAGTGGCAGCTGTTGTCGGCTAGTGCCGGGCTGAGGAGACGATTGTTCAACGGTTGGGGTTGGTAAAGACTGTATGGAGTTCAGTGTAGGTAAAATGTTGTAGTTGCTTGTAGTCGGTGATGGAAAAACTTCGTTGAATATTGGCGTCAGAGGTGCATCTACAGAGATGTCAATCTGCTCTTTATTGGAATCAGTCGAGCTATCCAGTAAATTGAGGCCTTCAAGCGAAGAAGCTAGCGAAGGTGGATCAGAGGAATCTGGAGAAGGTGGTATATATACGTTGGTTTCTTCATCGGACGAAGAACTACCCTCAGAACATGCATTTTTTTCAGGAACCAAAGCCAAGATTTTGTGCGAGCGAGTTAGTTTTAAATTCTGCAGGCAAAATAAAAAAAAACAAAAGTCAAAACCAACACCTTCTATCAAAACATTACAAAATAATAAGCAAATATCCCCAAAACAATCAAAACCCAAATACTTCGTAAACCTGGCATTGTACAGTGTGGTTACCATAGTTTACGGTGAGTACTTTAGCGTGTCATTGGCAGCGTGCAGTGCAATGTACAATCAGTTCTTTTATCAAATGCGTGAGTTAGTGTTTAGGTAGCTACGTAAACATGCACTAATTGAATGCTGAATATACTTTACATCAAAGCACAAACACAACATTGCCAAGTTTCGAGCCAAAAAGTAAAAAAATAAATAAAACACTTACCCGTGTCACACGTACAGCTTGTTGCTTTGCGGCCATTTTGATTTTGACATATGTTTTATAGTGTTGTCACAGAAAAATATTTTTCTACCAATTCTACTGTATTTAAAAATATATTGATGGAAAAAGGAATTATTATTTTTCCCAAAACTAACGGGATATATTTTTGTAAAATGTATGTACAGTGTGATATACGCTGTCAAGTAAAGGGTTAACTGGACAATTTCAAAATTTCTTAAGGATGAGTCCAACGACATTTGAAGATCTACTCAGATTAGTCGGACCAAGAATTTTTCGGAATTGCACACAGTTAAGGGCTCCAATTTCAATCCAAGACAGACTGGCAATAACACTTCGTTTTTTAGCTAGTGGTGACTCTTACACAAGTTTACAGTATACCTTCAGAGTATCAAAACAAGCCATAAGTGGCATTATTACAGAAGTATGCTCCGCCATAATTGAGGAATTAAAAGATTATATCAAAGTAAGTTTTATTCTTAATAAGTCAATTAAAGAACAGTATTATCACATCAAATCATTAAAGTCGTCATAGGATTGGTTAGATTCTAGTGACGTTACAGACGATGGCTGTTGGTTCATATATTCTTCGTTCCTTGCCGTGGTATAGCCATAGCGTCCGGCTTGATTTGTATCTGGAGTTTGCGCGGAAGGCGAGGGACGATTAAATTCGGAAGTTCCAGGACGATTAACATATCCGGTCAGATCCACATAATCTTGTCCTTTCTTCTGTGATGCATAATAGGATTCTTGGTATGAACTGGGGTAGTTATCCTGCTGTCGATATGATGATTCATAATAACCTCTGTCAGCCTTCATCAAAATTTCAAAAATTCCATGTTCGACCGAATTCCTGGTTTGAAGGGAATAAGTATTCATTTTAGCTGATATATAGGAAGCGAAAGTTGTAGTTAAATCTGGAGCGCCTGAATTTCCCAAGTTATTGGCAGTAGTTTGTAATATGCCCACTACATCGGCCAGTACACTGCTGCTTTCATCTTTTTTTGCTTGTTTAGCTCGCGTAGGTTCACACCGTGTACGTGGAGTAGCAAATTCGTTCTGCAGATTTTCTTCATTAATCGGTTGTTGAACCGCCTCCTGAAAAACATAAAAATAATTTATAACTGTAGGTCCCATCTCTTGATATAAACTACTAGATAGTAGATATAACTCTCCAGGAAGGTAGGTATCGTGGCACCGATGGACAAATGTCGAAACGACTAAATATTTAGTTCGTTTTTTAGTCTAGTTCAATATAGCTAGCAATAAAATCAAGAGATGCTCACTATAATGGCACCTCAAAAATTGTCACCAGCGAGTGTTGGGCTACTAAGTACAATGACTGTCTCGTAGCCATAAATTAAATAAAAGTTTTTTGTTTTAGCTTCCAACGACAGAAGAAACTTGGTTGAACATAAGCAAACAGTTTGAAGAGAAGTGGAATTTTCCACACTGTTTAGGGGCACTGGACGGAAAACATGTTGTGCTTGAGGCACCTATCAAAAGTGGAACTGAATTCTACAACTATAAAAACTTCTTTAGCATCGTTCTTTTTGCTTTGGTTGACGCCGATTATAATTTTCTATTTGTAGATGTGGGATGCCAAGGAAGGATTTCAGATGGTGGCATCTTTAAAGATACAAAACTCTGTGAAATGATAGAAGATCGTACAATAAACCTTCCATCACCTGATTCACTCCCACGGAGACATATTCCAATACCATATTTCTTTGTGGGTGATAGTGCCTTTGCTTTAAGTGAAAATCTGATGAAACCATATGCTGGGGCACATCCAAAAGGCACTTCAAAGAGAGTATTCAACTACAGGCTAAGCAGAGCCAGAAGAACTGTTGAAAATGCATTTGGTATCATATCGTCTGTCTTTAGAGTTCTCAGAAAACCAATGCTTTTACAGCCTGATAAAGCTGAGCTAGTGGTTATGGCAATTGTCCTTTTACATAATTATTTGAGACGTCACTCTAGAAATACATATATGAATGACACTGAAGATGAAGTTACGAATGAAGACACACGTAAGCAAAATAATGAAGATATGAGATCACTACTACCTATGAGAAATATTCCTCGACGATCGCCTGCACATTTGAATGCGTTAAGAGATGAGCTCTCCGATTATTTTATGAAAGAAGGGAAGGTTCATTGGCAAGACAGATGTTCGTAAAAGAATCAATCCAGTTTTACTTACCGTGTTCGTTTTCTTTCTCGGTTTGTTACGGTTGTCCAAGAACTTCAAAGAATCAAAGGCAAACCATCGACTTTTGTATGTCTCCGAGGCACCTGAAAAAATAAAATAATAATCATGAAAAAAATTAAATAAAAAACATAATTCAGTCAGTTTTAAACATAGTTGTTTTTAAGTAAACTTGACTAATAATAATTAATAATATTTAATAATTAATTTGTGATTTCAATCCATTAAAATATTGTAGTTGTTTTCAAAGTTGTCATTTTGTAGAGAAAAAAGCCAATTTCAATATTAGTCGGCTATGCCAATTTACATTTCAATACACAAACATTTTTGCGGTTTCCAACCTACGATTGTACTAAGAATAAAGTATATGAATAAATAATAAATAGTAAATTATTATTATTTATTTACCTTTTCCTGTTCCTTTCGATTTCTTTTCCTTCGCTTTTTCACGACGGTAGGATGATAAAATACTAATCATTTTACTGTAACATTTTTCTTGTGTTGTTTCCATCAAATTAGCAATTTCCATCCATGCATCCTCTTTAAAATGTTTTTTATAAAAATTCTCATGTTGTGGATTCCACAAAATTTCCTTTGATCTGTACACTTCAATTAATTGAAGCACTTTTTCTTCACTCCACGTAAATGTAACCGCCTCCTCCGCCGCAGTAGCGTCGTCTTGTTCCATGTTCGCGCGCGTCTAGCCGTACACACCACACAACCTGTCCACACTGACGCTCCGCGCACACTGCGTGCCTCTTTGTGTTCGGGGAAAAAACCGACAAATTTCGGGTCGCTACGCGCAAGAGTTGCAACAATCTGTTCGTGCGCGTAGTAGACGCGGTTCGTGCGCGCAAGGCGTCTACACTATGGGAATTCTGTTACTTTACATGATACATTGCAGCAATGTGGACGTCAAATTCTTGCATTGCATGTTGCATTACATGTTACATTGCACCAATGTGTACCCGGCTTTATGCTTTTTTTGTGCAATTACGATTTGCTCCAACGAAAAATATTTCCATTTATTAGACCTAGCTGATTCGTTATTGAACAACTTCCTAGAATATTTTAGAGATATATATGGTGAGTGTTATATGACCAGCAACGTGCACAATTTATGTCACATTATTGATGAAGTCAAAAAATTCGGGAAACTGCAAGATTTTAGTGCATATCCATTTGAAAATCAGTTATATTCTATAAAAAAAATGATAAGACATGGTAACAGACCTCTTGAACAAGCAGCTAAACGTATTAATGAAAAAGTCAATATAGAACTGCAGAACTGTAAGACAGACATCTTTAAAGCTCCATTTTTAACTCACAACAAAAATGTGAAAACCCTTCATTTACAAAGTTTTATTTTGTGTCCACGTAAGGAAGACAAATGGTTTTTAGATAAAGAAAACCAAGTTATTGAAATAGAGTCTTTAGAAAATGGAGACAATGGCATAATTATTTGTGGAAATCGTGTTGAACCTATTGAGGATGTCTTTAAAACTCCAATAAAATCTTCATATTTGAACATATATAAATGCAAAACTAAGCACATGAACAAAATTCAAAGATTATTCAGAGTTGACGCAATAAAGTGTAAACTTATCTCGATCTCTTACAACTCAACAATTTATTTTGTGCCATTATTACATACTGTATAATAAAGACATTTTACTAGTTTCTAAGGTTATTTACGCAGGTGGTATATAAATAAAAATCTTTATTAATTAGATGGTTCTTTATTTTGAACTAAAAAAGAAAAACTTTTCATTTCTCATTTTTATATCAGTCTTGATCTCACGTTAAAATCAACCCACATACCTAATTAACTCAGCTTATACAATATCAGGTAGATACCTAGGTACTCGAAAATATGTCAAAAACATAAAATGTTAGAATATTCACTTCACAGGAATATTCAATTTAAAGCTAGTATAAAACAGGAGTCTTAGAGTTGATTTTTTAATCGTCAGAATTTTCTATAGATAATAAACATACCTCAGATAAAAGTATCTGGCTATTAAAAAATCAGCCCTTAGTTTTGTTTTATTGCTATTAAACTCTAATGTTATTCTAAAAATTTACTACAAATTTATATTTATTATAACAGAAAAATAATATTATTTACCATTTTTTCTCCATTGGTATATTTGAATTAAACGATATAATATTAAAAGTATACCTATAAAAAATCACAATCAAATCAACATGTAATACAAAACCATTAACGATTAAGATACGTAACAAAATTATTGCCTCTGTTTTAGCAACTTAAAAAAATCTTTCATAGGAAAAAGAATATGAGAGCAACACTTAATTTAATAAAATCTAGAAACATGTAAGATAAAGTTAAAATAGAAACTTTAAAAGTTATGAAGAGGGTTTATACCTCGCGGATTGGCAACGTCGTATTTGTAGAGGTTTTTCGTGATTATTTCATAAAAATCAAAGTATGTACTTACTATATTTTTAATACCCTGCATTTATTTACTAGAGTAAATGTTAAAAATAATTATAAAATACAACGATCTAGAACATGTCAGGTTCTAATAAAAATATGTAGTCCTTTATTAAATTCAGTGAAATAATCCCAAAAAACCTTTACAAAGCCGACGTTGCTAGCACGCGAGGGATAAACCTTCTTAATAATGATTTGTTATATAATTATATTATTATACATTAAAGGTTACACTGCTCTATTCACTGCAATGAGTCAGACTAGATGGTGTGCCATCCATCACCACAGCCTGAGCCGGTACTGCCAATACAATATCTGTAGGGTTTGTTTGAATAGCAGGATCATTGTCTTGCATGATAGTAGTTTTAGATTTTTTGCCTTTTCCTTTGTCTTTACTTCTTTTTTTTGTAGCTGAGGCTCTCAACATTTTGGCCGCGTATCGTCTCTCGGAATTCCTCAAAATATTTTTAAAAAATGTTTCGCACTCCAATAATGTGAAAGTGTTATCGGAGTGATGAATGACTTCAAAAAACAAGTTAATTACCCGGGTGTGAGCTTTGAAACAATTTTTTTTAATTTCAGATTTCTTAGAGCCACCTGCCCATGAGCATTCTGTCATGAATCGACGAGTAAACATGACTTCTATTAGTGCAAAACAATTGTTAAGACCGTTACCCTTTCCAGAGCCACAAACCAAAGATAGTTTTTCTTTGAAGATGTCTACTGATTCTTTATTTTTTAACTCATCATTAAAATTTTGAAGTTCGTCAATATTATCGATTTTTTTGAACCCCATTTGACTGTTTAATTTTTGTTGTTGGCTCTGTTTGAGAAGTGCATCGATTTGTGTACTAACTTGAGATAATTGATACATAATTTTTTCTTGCGTGCTTTCAATATTATCCAAACGTTTGAGAACAGTTTCCTCAAAGTTGGATCTTAGTGGTGGATTTTGGCTAAGCAAATATAACGTTTCTGACGCTGTGTCCTGTTCCACGATGAATGGAGTGTCGGAGGTTATAAAAGTTGAGCTTTCTGCTGGATTCTCTGTAATATTGACCGGCACGCAAACTTCAGAGTATTGGGCGGGTTCTATTTCAGGTTCGGGAAACGTTGCCACCGGTGAAATATTTTCTTTGTTCTAAAAACAGTGAAAAACAATTTATGAGCGTTTATACCACGTGGCTGGCAACGTGGAACTTGTAAAGGTTTTTCGTGATAAACAAATTTTATTCAATTTTCAGCCATGTACAATAGGCTAGTTGCCGTAAAAAATGTAATTAGTCCGTCTTTTAGATTATTCAAAAATAAGGGACACGTATTTTTTTATTTGTAAATTAAACCAAAAATGACAAAGATATAGCCCACTAAAGTTACGTGTGACGTCACGCCCGTGCTACATTAATTACTCGCACGGGGTGACGTCACACGTAATTTTAATGGGCTATATCTTTGTTATTTTTTGTTTAATCGAAAAAAGAAAAAATACGTGTCCAATATTTTATATACGTATACGGACTAAAAAAAATGTAATTATTTTGACCCTGGACACTACCCTATTACCGGCACGGATCTTGAGCGCTGGCTTCAAGTTGCGCAGAAGTCAAATATTCGGTCTCTTTAGTGGTGCGAAGTGAGACGCGGGGGCGGCGGGGAGTGTCAGTGATTGGCTCGCCGCGCTATTATAGACGTCACTCCTGATTCGTTCCCTGCGCTTGCTGCGTGTATCTAACAACGACGGCAATTGGGTCGCCAATGTATGGAATGCGCAAAGCGACCCTCACTCTGACGCCGAGCGCTCAAGATCCGTGCCGGTAATTGTACTACACTACTTTGATTTAAATTTGATAAAATAATCACAAAGTACCTCTAAAAATTCGATGTTGCCAGCCCGAGTGGGATAAACGCTCTTAATACAACTGCTAAATAGAATTTGTTACATAATAAATATATTGCTACTTAGTAAATAGTTTTATATTAAACTATGTAGCTGTTGCCCACAGCTTCGTTCGCGTTAAAAAAAAATATCCTATGTCCCTCGGCAGGATATAGTCTATCTCCTTACCAAATTTGATTTCTATCCGTTCAGCCATTTAGTCGTGAAAAGGTAACAAAAAACAAAACACAACAAACAAACAGAGTTACTTTTGCATTTATAATATGTACTAGCTGTACTCCGTGGTTTCACCTGCATCTTTGGTTACTGCTCCGCTTCTATTGGTCGTAGCGTAATGTTAAATAGCCTATAACCTTCCTCAATAAATAGGCTATTGAACAGTGAAAGAACTTTTCAAATCGGACCAGTAGATCCTGAGATAAAAACAAACAAACTCTTCCGCTTTATAATATTAGTATGGATTACGTAAAGATTAAATAGTGTATTTTTTAATCCAGTGTATAACCTTCCTCCATACCAAACATACAAATCGATTTATCCATTACGACGATGAGTGAAAGCAAAAACACACAAAATGACAAAGAGCACCAATTACAGTAAACCTACTTTAGGGCTAGGAAAAAAATGTTGTTTTAATTGAATAGCGTTTAAAATATTACCGTGGTGCACTGCACTGCCAATTCGTTCAGATCAACTTCAATATGACGTCGCTTTTTTGGCAATCGCTCTTCCTCAGTATCGCTTTCACGCTGCATACGGACCATTTCTATTTGGGCTTGATCGTAGGTCAAGTTGAATCTTTTTAGTTGACATGGCGTACTAATCCAATCATCACCAGGTTGCGAGTTTTCATTTTTTTGTAGTTTTTTAGAGCCTTTTCTTGGCCATAGCAATAAACTATCATTTTCCCAAGCACTCGGTACACAGGTCAGAAAAGTTTTTCCTCTTTCAATCGTCTGCACTATTTTGAACGGCATCTGAAATAAATGTTTATCATTAAAAAGTTTGAATTTAAAACAAATAGGTAAACACATTACATTTATTTAAATAATTAGGTACCTTTTGGCTTAGTTCAGGAAGCAGAATAGCGTATTTTTCTTAATTTTATTTTGATATAGAATTAATTAAAACGAGCACTACCTATTCCGAGTGCGAAACAGCGCGTTCTGACGCGTGTTTGAGTTCAAGAATTAGCGGTGCGGGGCGCAAGGTCAACGTGCTCGCTCGTTCAACCGGCCCCCCCGGTTGAACGAGCGAGATAGTGCGGGGAATCCCCTGACAGACATTAATGTGTAGGTATGGCGCTGGACTTGCTGGGCTTACTGTGTGCACAAAATTTCTAGATTTTATGGTCAGAGTTGCTTTAGAAATAGATTTTTTTAAGTATGAGAATGATATTTAATTGCAAAGCCGACATTCATCGGAAGGATAATGGTCATAAATAGCCATAAAATCGCAACCCCGACACCAGAAAAATAATTCATTTAACAATTGGGCCATATTTCTTTTATATATGGTGAAGTGACTCGGTAAAGATGAATTAGTATATAATCCACAGTTGACACAGTTTGCACTTAATATAAAATGTGTGATATTCCACGGCCATTCTGCAGCTGTATCTGCTAGCAGCATGAAATCGTCTCGACTAAGAAATTTATCGATATCCATATTGGCGTCCATAAGTTACACTGAAAAAACACAATGTTGACTGCAATTTATATTTATATATGTATTGCTTCTAAAGTTCAGTGATGCTACTAGACACATACATAGGTACTTCAAAGATATATAAAAACTACGTAGGTACGTAAGACTTGATACAACTACGTTTCTTCCCGAAGAAATAAAAACTGGTTACATGATAAATTCACACTATTCGTCAGTAAACAGTTTATAATTCAGGTTTTTTTCCATTACTTATGGTCTTCAGAAAAATAGTAAAAAAAACGCTGTGTAAATATTATATAAGTATTCAGAAATGCTCACACATGTAATATGCTGGGTTGTTCAGGTGTTGTGAATAAAAACATATCTTACTCGTTCAGAGTCATTTTATTGAATACCAAAAATATTAAACATAAAGTACAATAATGTTCTAATTACGCAGCACCTAAGTTCAAGTTGCAACCTATGCAATATTCGCACACGTATACCTATTTTAACTAATTGACAAAGAAATCTATAATATTATATTTCATTACATTACAACTCCCCCGAAAAATGTCTGTTGCCACCTTCCCCTTTTTAAGGAGAAAAAAAACTTACAAAATATCAAATTTAAAATATTATACCTACCCAATTATTTCATATAAGTATTTTATATATAAACCAAATATATTTAAAATTATTTATAACAATTAAGAATACAATAAAAGCTTAATGCTAACTAAAATACCTTTTAGTGTTATTCTTATGTATAATATATTCTTTATTATCCTTTAAGATCTTAACATTAGGTGAAACTTCCTCAATAACTTCATAGGGACCGTTATATATGTTTTGAAGTTTATTACCTGTTTGGTTTTTTATAAGAATTAGGTCACCCCTTTGGTAAGTTATGGAGTAAGTTTTTTTGTCATACATAAGTTTTCTTTTAAATTTATTTGTTAACAAATTCTGCTGGGCATCGTATTGTGCTCGCTGTAGACGATATTTCATTTCTTTTGGGTAATCATTGTAATTATACAAAGGTTCAACTGAAGTTCCAAAATCTGACGGCAATTTACAACATTTACCAAACACTAACTCAAATGGTGAGTATTTTGTTTCTGAATGCACTGTAGTATTGTAAGAGAATGACCAAAATGGTAACCAATCACTCCAATCAATATTATTCCTATCACACTGAATTCGAAGATATGAGCCTAAATGTCTGTGACTGTTTTCTAATGAGCCTATAGTCTCATGGTGATAAGGTGTGGAATTTAAATGTTCTATTTTTAATATTTTACACACATTTTCCATAATATTACACAAAAACTCTGTACCTTTATCTGTAATGATTTGTTTAGGTACTCCGTATCTCAAAATAAAATTCGAAACGAAGACTCTGGCTACTGATTCGGAATCCTTACTCTGCATGGGATATGCCTCTACGAATTTAGATAAGTCACATTGCAATGTTAAGATGTACTTATTATTGTTGATATCAGTCGGTAATGGACCCATAATATCTAACGCGACACGTTCAAATGCTGAACTTGCAGTATTTGTTATAACCATCGGCTCTTTTACAAGACGATTAGGGAATTTATTATATTGACATTGTTGACACTTTTTTACGTAATTAATGACATCATTCGTCATACCTGGCCAGTAGTAATATCTTTTTAAATTGCCTATCATTCTATTTATCCCTGCATGTCCACTAGTGGGTAACAAATGAAAGTCATTCAATATTATTTTTTTATCCTCGTGATTAAAAATTTTAATTATATCTCTTGTAATTAAAATTCTGGGTAACTTAATTTGCAACTTTTTCATATGACTTGCAAGTATTTTTATATTTGTTGCATTTTCTCTATTCTTAATAATTAATATTTCATTTATATTTTCTTTTTCGCACAACGATCCTAAGTCTCTCGCTAACTCCGACGGGGTAGATAACGATCGAGTATTTAGGTATATAGTACAACGCGAAGGTGCATAGATGCAGTATTCTATCCCAGAACAGTGAGAAATCAATTTACTAAAATCTTTGTCATTTATAAAAACTAATTCTATCACATCCTTGGGTTTTTTAAGAATTTCCACAGTCTCAGGTTGATCAGGCCTGCTACTGGTAGAACATTCTTCAGTCAAATTATTGTTATCAGTAGATATCTGAGACGTTAACTTTTTTGTTTGTGCTCTCGTCAGTACAGAAACTACTTGTTCTCCAATAGATTTTAAATCATCACAGGTCATTGTCATAGGGATTCGACTTAATGCGTCTGCAGCTGCATTATTTCGCCCTGGGATGTACACAATTTCAAAGTCATATTCTTCAAGATACAGTCTAAACTTCGTAAGTCTACTAGAGGGATCCTTTAAACTAAATAAATATACTAATGGCTTATGATCGGTAAAGATTTTAAACCTTCTGCCATACAGATATGGTCTAAAATGCCTTACTGCCCATACTATAGCTAGTAATTCTAAGTCAATTATAGGGTATCTACTTTCTGCGGACGTTAAGTTACGACTCGCGTAAGCAATTACGTGACCATTACTATTAGACAAAACCGAGCCTAATCCAGTCTTACAAGCATCTGTTCGCAGCTGAAAAATATTCGTTTCCGAAAAGTCAGGATACTGCAATACGGGCGGTGATATTAAAGCAGATTTTAACTCGTGAAAAGATTTGTCACATTCGGACGTCCATTTAAACTCTACATTCTTTTTACATAATTTATTTAATGGGTACGCAATATTAGCAAAGTTAGGTATGAAACGTCTATAATAATTAGCAAATGCTAAGTAGCGCTTGACGTCATCTGAGTTCGATGGCACCGGATAGTTGCACAAGGCCTTAATTTTGCTGTCGTCAGGAAGAATGCCATGTGATGTTATTCTATGACCTAAATATACTATTTCAGTGCGCAAAAATTCACATTTTATTGGATTTAATTTTAAATTGACTTTTCGTAAGCGTTCTAAAACTGTAATTAAGTTTTTATTATGATTTTCCATCGTTTTTCCTATCACAACACAGTCATCAAGGTAAATAAAGGCTTTTTTATAATTAATACCTGACATAGCAATAGTCATCAATCTTGAGAACACACTGGGAGATGTTTTCAAACCCATAGGTGAACGCTTCATTTGATACATTTTATCAGTAGTGAAGGCTGTGTATTTTCGTGAGTTTGGATCTAACTCTAACTGCATTCAGTGTAAACATTTTGTTTACACTGAATGCTGTATACTTTCGCGAATTTTCCTCTAATGATAACTGATAATAGCTTTGTGAAAGGTCCAGTTTTGAAAAATAAATACTACCTGACAGAGAATCTAAGATATCTGTTATATTTGGTAACGGAAATTTATCATCCTTAATTTGGTTATTTAACTGTCTGTAATCAATAACTAGTCTCCATTTCTTTTCATTAGATCTATCCGACTTTTTAGGGACTAGCAAGACTGGGCTGGACCACTCCGATGTGGTTTCTTCTATTATATCGTTTGCTAACATTTCATCTATTTGTTTTTGCACCTCCTTTTTCAGGGAATGAGGAATCCTATAAGGCTTTATATAAGTGGGTGTAACGTTGTCTTTTAAAGTTATTGTATGTGTCATTATGTTTGTGGTTGTTAATTTGTCACCTGGAAGATGAAAAACGTCAGCATATTTTGCACAAATATGTTCGATGCTACGTTTCTCCTCTGAGTTCATATTCGATAAATTCAATAACTCAAATAATGTTTTAACGCGATTTACGCTATTTGTATTTTCCGAAAAATTACAAATATCAAAGTTATTTATGTCATAAACAGTAAGATCTTGAAAATCACACTCTACTTCGTTATCCGTAGTATTTAATATTCTTAACGGGATGCGACCATTATTTGGTTGCGAAATAATACCAGCGACGAAAACTCCTTGCTGGATTTCTTTTGATAAAACTACACAGTCACATGTCGACGTAGTTGGGATGAACCTTAATACTTCGCACCGAGGCGGTATCGAATGTCTATACCTGGCATTATAATGAATTTCAATAGGAATATGTTTATTATTCTTATAAAGTTGTAATATACTATCTCTATAGTTAATAATTGCTTCATAACGCTGTAAAAAATTATCTCCTAATATTCCATTTGCAGTGCAAGACATATTCTTAAAAACATAAAATTTTTCACTAAATACTTCGTTATTATAAAATAAGTTTAGAAAAATGTAGCCTTCTGACTCTAACCTACCACTTACGCCTCTAATGCTTATTCTATCACTACGCAATTGTTGCAACAACTTACGGTTTTTACTAAGCCATTCGTACTTTAGTACACAAAGACTGGCTCCGCTATCAACTAAAAGATTAATCACTTCATTATCCACTAAAAATCTTACAGTACTACTATTATTAAAATTAAAAATAAAATTTTGCGAATTAACGAAAAAAATCGTTCGTTGCGACATTGGGAGTTACAATTTCGCGCGAACTGGTATTGCTAGTCGACTCATCGTGGGTAGTGTGCTGAACTTGGACAGAGGGTCTGTTTGACTTAATGCCGTAATGCCTATTATTTTGACCTCTATGAAAAGTTCTACCGCGGCCACGATTAAACTGTCCGCGATGCGACGGTATGTTACCCGACGCTGCGCCCGGTGATCTCGCGTTACCGTGGTTGTAATTAAATGGATTATAGTTATTATTGTAATGTCCTCGAAAACGGTTATTAAAGTTTCTATGCCCGCGATTGGAGTAACTATGACGCTTAATGTTCATAATTTGGAATGACGAAGACAAGGATTGTTCGTCCATGGCAGTCCTGATAGCTTCCGGTAAAGATTGAAAATTTCTAGCCGCTATAATGGTACTCAATCTGGGGTCACTCAAACCGTCTGCGAAACGTTTTATGGCAATTCTTTCATTAGTGGTTTTGAAAGCATCGTAAGAATTGGGGCTATTTTCTGATTGGGCAATAGTTAAATTAACAAACAATTTTTCCAATTCATTGCCAAATGACTCAATGGAACGATTACCCTGCTTACACTGGTGTAATTTCCATTGTAATGCTACCTGGGATTTATTTTGTATTAAAAATTTATGCATGTCAGCTAAAAGGTTATCGACGGTGTCGTAAGTCGATTTCATACGCAATTTTGCACTTTCAGAAAGTCTAGTTTTAAGAACAAAATTAATTAATTCTTGCGATGACGAATCTAGGATCATTTTATTATACAACTCAATACAATCAATGAGTGACTTAGTAACAGATTCCTGTCCAGACATTACTGGCAACAATGAAATTGCAGTTTTTAAGTCAAATTCTTTTTTTGTAGACATTTTGACTTGCTTAGCCTCTTCAAAAGTAGATAAAGTAATTATTTTATTATATAAAATATGTACGTCGCTTATTATTTTATGAATAGCAGTGATATCACTTGTACTAATTTCCTTGCGTTCTATTCCTAAGTGCAACAGAGACAAAATACTTTCAAAGGAGGAATACAACTTTTTCGCTTCACTTATCTTTGTCTGACCAAGATTTAGTTGCCTTCTTTCAGGTCCTAATTTAACTAAATAATCTCTAAGATAATTTAACGAATTACGGATTTCATGTAACTGTATAATCAAACTAGACATAATATTTAACTAGATAATAAAAATGCATATCTATTTACGTAATATAGGTTAAGAAAAATGAAAATTACATACTTCTAAAGATAAAATAGCTAATAAAACATAACCTTTACGTTGGACTGCGCGTAGACCGGTACAAGCACGTGGCTGGTGAGGAGTTGGGCTGGCGCTGACGTGGCGTTGTGTACCTCGTGGCGACACTGCTGATGACTTGGGCTGCAGTTACGTGTGTTGACGGTTTGGGCCGGGCTATACCCTGGACACCTCCAAACCTTCTTTCTTCTTTCTTGTTATACGGCAGTCGTGGTCAGGTCAGCACGAGAAATAGTGGCCAAGTTATTTCTGTTCAGTTCTCGTTGCAAGTTGCGTACGTGGTGCTTGTTGCATTTCTTGAGGACGTAGTATACAACGGCGATACATAATATAACTATAGCTATGGTGACCAAGAATTCTATGGACTCCAAGCGTTCTGTGTGGTATTGCGATGTCGTTGCAGAAGCTTGTCCGTTGGCATTCTGTGCGATCACAACTTGCTCTTTTGACGCAGATTTTCCCATGGTATGTCTTGAAATCTTCTATATTGTAATCTTCTTCCTTGAAATCTTGATTTATATGTTCTTTAGACGGTGCCAAAGGCAAGGGTCGCCATGTAATATGCTGGGTTGTTCAGGTGTTATTGCGTCGTAATTTATAAGAGTTTATGTTTTAGATATCAATACTATAATACGTTTGTACAGTATTTATTTACGATTATATATCTGTATACAATATTGTGTATTTTATTGTGGCAGTAAAAATATCATGATTCTAAGTATCTACCGAGCGACCGGCGAGGTACCGTGAATAGGAAAGGTGATAGAAATTTTTCTTTGAGATCGTGTTCTAAAAAAAACGTTTGTACCTATTTGAAATTTAGTAGTGTAATAGGCCATAACACCTATTAGAAATTTAGTTGTGTAAAAGGCCATAACATATACATTATTTTGAAAGTATATAGTGTATTTCTATACGAAGAGTATATATTATTCCTGAAAAACTATGCGTGGATCTTTTATGCAAAATACAATATTACAATATAAGTATCAGTTTAATGTGTGGTTCATTTTGTAAAGAGAGTGAAATTAATATATGTACCAATATAAGAACAGTTTAATGACAAAAAATAATTCAAATTGACCTTTGAGATAAAAAAATATAATAAAACAATGAATCGGCAATCACTGGTTGGTTTTCCACCTTATTTAAGTAGTATCGGTTTCATCAGCTTCATACTCTATCTCAAAATCAGGTTCAGCACGAAATCCATCTATATCGTCTTCTACATTATTGTCACCTCTTAGATTTTTGTAGAATGTGTAAGCATCACGTGGAATCAAATGCATAAGGCTTTTGATATCGCTCAATTTTGAAGCTGCTATAGGTTTACCATTTGTCCAAAGCAAATTCATCATAATAATATCTCTGGAAATGAAGGGTTGTCTTCCACGTTGACGTTTTTTCAGATTTACCTCTTCATAATCATTCTCTAAGCTTTTTCGCATAAACAAGCAAAACATTGCTTCCTTTTTTAACAAAATTTCTTTGGTTTTAAGCCAGGAATTTTTTTCACCAGTAATAGATATTTTTCTATTGGTGATTGCTTTTTCAAGATTAGCTGATCCAAGAAAATCTTTGACTTCCATTCTGTGCACTTGAAGAGGTTTATTTTTTTTGCAGCTTCTCATTGTGTTCATATAATCTTCAGGTAGGTAAACTCTTTGTTGGTATTTCAGAGCACATTCTATTTTCCCGAAATCTGTGTCATTAGACAAGAAACTGTGTCCAAATGTTATGTCGTTTAAAAGCTTTTAAGCATAATAATGAGCTTAATTTTCCTATTTTGACCGCCGCAGGAATCGCTCCACAAAATAAGATTTGTCACTCCTTCTTTCAATCTTTCTGACAGGTGCTTAATCAGACAAGAACCTACTTCTTGGGAGTCTCTCTCAGCTTCACCTTCTACCTAAATGTTACAGTGCCCTTGATCATCTGATCCCGTATGTCCATATTGTACATCCATAACTGCCTCTTATAAAATACAATATTCGTAGGAATGCGTGGAAGTGTCAACGTTTTCTCTAAATCGTATGTAATTGTTTCTGTGTAAGGATCAGTTTTTGCAAGAGCCATGTCATTTTTCAGTAGCTTTTTAAGACCTTCTGCAGTTTTAAGATAGGCATTATGTTCCTCTATAATCTTTTTCTTAGCTTCTTCATCCGTAATCAAATTCTTTTAATTTTTGTAAAAGTCACATTTGTTACAAGTATCTTTATTTTGGGATTTGGTGCGAAGATTAAATTTGGTAAAGAAAATATGTTTTGATTTTGGATATGACAAGACATTAATGCCTGCTGAATGTGCTTCTTCAGTGTAGATCTGGTAAATTTTCGAAAATGTCATATCTGATCTTAAGAATTTTGCAGCTCCTACTTTCTCACGACAGTAATGCGAAATGTACGTAGGGAGCTTTTTAACAATACTTATAAAAAATTGTTCGCTTTCGTCACTAATTTTATTGCGGCCTCCATTTATTCCACGTTTATCCGAAATAGAATCCGATCTCATCTTTTTAAGTGCTGTATCAATCCTTTTTGGAGTTGTGTGAATGGTTTTTACAAACATTTCCCTACATACTGAAATACCTTTCAGGAAATACTGTCGTGAAAATGACCTATTCTTGGAGCTGTTTTGTGATTGTGATACGTATCGTCGTTTGACTGGAATTTCTTTAACATTAGCTACTATGAAAATATTTTGAGCATGATACGAGCCTAATTCATAGAAAAACTTCATGAAGCCATACAACAAAGCCGTCTTGACAGACGAAAGACGGATTTTCAACTATAGATTGTCAAGAGCCAGGAGGGTGGTCGAAAATGCTTTTGGCATCCTGTCTTGGCGATTCAAAATATTTAAAAAAGACATTGGACTGCATCCCGATAAAATGAGAAAAGTTGTTTTGGCTGCCTGTCACTTACACAACTATTTGTGTGAAAAAAATAAAAACAAATATTTTATTCAACCAGGAGATATCGACATAGAAGAACCAAATACCACAGTCACAAGAGGTGCGTGGAGACAAGGACGCCAATTGTTAAACATAGAGCGAGTACGAGGAAACTCGGCAAATGAGGCAAAAAGAGTGAGAGATGACTTTTGCGAGTACTTTGATGGTAACGGTTCAGTCCCTTGGCAAAATAATTGCCTAATTTAGTTATTTAAAAACATACTTAAAAGTTAAAATGTATCTCTGAATTGTAAATAAAAAATGTTTTACCTCACTGCTTAAACTGCTTTCAGTATCACTTATACACATTTGGTCTGACAGAAATAACAGTTCATTGTAATAGTAGAGTGACGGTTTTGGTACATCATCGGGAGACGCGCCAGAGCGTTGTGCTTGTTCAATCTTTTTTCTTTCTTTGTTGAAGTTGGTTCTTAAAGCATTCATTTTTTTCTTCAATTAATCTTAGGTGTATGCAGGTTTATATACTCGAAGTGCTTTGACTATGCTTGATAAAGCAAGCGACCTTTTGTTTTTATCCGCATACTCCTTACTTTTAATTTTCCACAATGCAGATCTCTGTAGAGATATTAATAGTAACACAAAATCACGCTCGGTCATTAGGTCGGCCCTTGCCGCCAAAGCAACGTATCGGTCCGGTTCGTCGTCCGCCATTTTCGATGTTCCGGCCGCAAATGAATAAAACTTGTCAAGTCGCGTCAAGTCGCATCAATCGCAAGGTGGTTCAAGTGCCGTCAATCAAAATTTTTGTCAAGTATGGTCCAGCCTGTAGATACTTGACGGGACTTGTCAAGTCAACGCTGTAAACGATCAATATTCACTTCAAGCACGTAGACTTGTCCAGTGCACTTGATCGTCTCGCGGACCCATAACAGAATATCCCAAGGAAAACATTGAAGAAGTTGTTGCAGGTATTGTTCAGGACCAATTACTCATGTCATCATTCTCAACTGTGGACATCAAAAGGTGTCACAAGATGGGGAGTTCATCGACTAAGAAGTCTCGCCCAATACTATTTAAGCTGCACGATAGAACAAAGGAAAGGCAAAGCTCAAAGGTTCCGGTTAAACATTATCTGAGTTTCTGACCAAGATGCGGCACGATCTTTTCATGAAGGTACGTGACAGATTTGGAGTAAATGGCTTGTTGACTAAGCAGGATGAAATCTTTTATTTCTCTGAAACGAATGGGGCGCGTAAGAAAATTACATGTCTCGCCGACTTGAACTGTATTCCTTTGGATAATACTCTGTTGCAAGAAACTGCGAAGCCGGTCGCATGCACCAAAACAACCAAGCCCAAACGTACTGCTGCGTCAAGTAAAAAATTAAGATGCTTTTTACTGTAGCTTCATTCAGTCAAAGCTGTGTTCTTGTTTTAGAGTTAACCATTCCAGTTACGTACAAGCTATAGGGGAGAGGGGGGTAAGACGGGGCACTTAACGTTTGAATCTCAATAAAACTAACATTTTCATGTCTATATTATCTTTTGTATTTCAGTAATTATTTTTGGTAACCAGTCTTTCATAACTAACCCTAATTAGGAACATAAGTTTAATAATTAAATAGAAAATTTACAAAAATTAGAAAAAGTAAGATCTCCCCATCATGCCCCTCCGGTCGGGTAACATGGGGTACCCTGAGGGGCAAGATGGGTTCGATTTTTTTTTTTTGCTGACAAAATTCGCAAATAAACGTTGCATCTTCATCTTCTACATCAGCACAGCTACAGTGAGCCCATTTGCCGCATGCAGAACAAGCAGCCCAGCCTTCATTTGACTCCAAATAACAACCATTCCAAAACAAAATGGTGTATTTTCAATTTCACTATCACTGTTTTTTATTGATGGGACATATTTAGATACTTTTTCTTTTTGGCCACTTTTTTTTTATTAGCCGCAGATTTTTTTCCGGTTTTCGTTAGTTTTTTTATTGCTTTTTTCTTATGCTTTTCTTCTTCTGCCAACTTGCGGTTTTTCCTCGTTTTCTTACAACACGAGAAACTTTGCGTTCTTACTGGAAAGGGCATTATTTGCTGGGGACCGGTTACGGAAAATGTTGATTTTTGTGGAGTACTTGGTGTCTTGTTTATTTCAGTGTCATCAAACCAACTAGAGCAACCAGGCTTAGGGGATGGTATTGTTGTAGTGAAGGCAAGAGGAATTACTTCATGACAGTTTGGTTCTGTTTCAATATTTGGTTGTGCTCCAGTGACAGTTGGAGCAAAAATCTGGGAATTAAACGACGATGCTACTGCAGCTGCTAATTCGGTATTAGATGTTGGAGTTACAGTCGTTTTAGTTGCAGTTGTTGCTTCAGTAGTCGGCTCTTTCTCGATCTGCGGAATATTCGTCATCAACGAAGCAGCAAAGTCTTTCTGTGAAAACTGATGAATCATATGGCCAAATCCCACATTTTTAAACCCATTTACAGCCGTTGACATAAAATACGTCCTGTATGAAAGCTTTTCCAAAAATTTCAGCAACTTGCCGAACTGTGACGACCAGTCCTGATTGCTGCGAAGCCAAGCTGTTATTTGTTGATCATAATATGTGCACAACGGTCTCATGTAAGCAACATCAGCGACCTGAAGGCGGTGAGTAGTATGTAAGGGAAAACATAAAATGATAACTCCGTGGGATCGAGCTTCCTTCGAGAGATCAATATTTTGAGTATGGATACTATGGCCATCCAACAGTAACAGAACAGGTCGTTCGACTGTGGCTCCACTAAACTCGACAAACTTTTTAAACCATTCCAGAAATAAGTCTGCTGTCATCCAGTCAGAATCACTGCAAACTCCCCAAGCAAGCAATGCATTTAGCATTAGCTGCGGATCTATCCTCTTTCTAGGAAATACCATCATGGGTGGCATATATTGGCCACTGACGCAGCACATATTTCGACTGTGATGGTCGTACCTCTTTCTGCGGAAGTTATGGCCCCAACTTGCTTTTGACCTTTTTTAGCTATTACTTTTGACTTTGTCTCGGGCATAAAGGAAATTCCCGTTTCGTCACAGTTATAGATTCTCTCAGATGTCAATTGATGTTCATCATAAACGTTTCCTAAGAATGTGAAAATCTTATCAACCGCCTGTTTGTTGAATCCGGCAGCACGCGCAGCTGAGGTGCTTTCAGGTTTTCTCATAGACAATTCTGGATTCCTCTTTAATAAGTTTTACACCCAGTCTTTGCCAGCTTCTTTTATTAAATCATTAAATGGATGTTGTTTATTATTTTTAATTGCTAGCCTGTAGACAAAGCTTCTAAGATCTTTAGTAGTTAGCCCGTAAAGCCTGCTCACCATATCTAATATATAATTACATAACTCTTTCTCTTCATCATAAGAAAAACTGTTTCTTTAGGGCCCAACTGAACCTTCATTTTTATTGTAGATGAAGCATTTTCCTTAGAGCTTTTTCGAAGCATCTTCACTTTTCTTTCCAAAGTGATTTTTCTACAAAACAAACAAAAACAGTGGTGTCTTCGCTCTGTCACTGCGTCGACTAAAAGCTATTATGGCAGCGCTGCGTCACGCACAGAAACGATCCTGATTGGTCTAATGGTTCCCGATATAAGACGGGTACACCGTCTTGCCCACCACCCCGTCTTACCCCCCTTTCCCCTACGTATGTCGCGTTTTTAGTTACTCCGAAACTCAAACACCCACATTGTGAGATTTATAAAGAATCAAAATAGTGCATTTAAATAGGGTAATCATCACAAATTGAAAATAATATCTGAGTTACAAATCACCTATTAATTTGTCAACTTTTAATGTCAGGCAAGAGTATGTAAGCATACTGTAGCCATGTTTACTTCTTCTCAACTTTTCGGTCATTTTAGTCAATCATCATAATTTGGACATTTTTTATTTATTTATTTACTTTTATGGACCTCCAACAGAGGATACACACATACAATCTCAAAATAAAACAAATAAATACAGGTCCTTTCCAGTGTGCCATTTTAGTCCAAATTATGTAAATGAACCTTACTATTTTAATTTTAATTATGCGAAGTTTTGATGAAAAGTACTAAAATGCTATTTATAGCATTTTAGTACTTTTCATCAAAACTTCGCATAATAGGTATAATATAGACAGCGTTACTCATGACACCACACTATTTTGATTACTTATCTTTTAATTTTTATTTGCTTGTACTTAGCTACACTGCTTATATGTATATAGTTTTAACATTGTAAATGCGATACCTTACAACTATAGTCCGATTAGAGCTCAATGTAGCAAATTTATTAGCTCAGCTCTCTAAGAAATTTCTTGAAGCTACAAGTAATGAACTTAATATTGACAACATTTATTTATTCACAGATTCACTGATTGTACTAAGTTGGATCAAACACCCATACAAACACAAACATGACACATATGTATTTCACCGACTCATGCAGATCATTAACACCACAAATGCTGACAGCTGGTATCATTGTGACACTAAATCCAATGCTGCAGCTTCAATCACTCGGGGCATGGTGCCTAAAGTACTACCATCATGTGAACAATGGTGGCACGGCCCATCATGGTTAATGCAGTCTCAGTCAGAATGGCCAATTACTATAGCGCAGCCACAAGCTAATGCTAAGAATAAATCAGTAGATAATAATAGGTCTTTACCTATGAAATTGCCGTTTTGTATGAAAAAATTTAAACGAATTTTTTTCATGAATTTTTTTATTTGTATTAATCGAAGTAATCACCCATGCAATCAATGCATCTTTGCCATCGCAGTGGCAGTTTATTGATGCCCTTCTTAAAGAAATCAGCTGGACGGGAGGCAACAAATTCTTCAAAGGCATTTTGTACTGCCTCTCGGGTATTGAATTTTTTTCCCGCCAAGAAGTTATCCAAATTCTGGAAAAAGTAGTAGTCTGTAGGCGCAAGGTCTGGTGAGTAGGGCGGATGACGGAGAGCTTCCAACCCCAGTTCTTGCAACTTGGAGACCGTCTGCTGTGCAGTATGAGGTCGCGCGTTGTCGTGCAGGAGCAGCGGAGACGAGCGATTGACCAATGCTGGTTGGAGATGCGCCAGCTTCTCCATCATTGTGCTCAGTTCTTCACAGTACACATCTGCAGTAATGCTCACCCCGTTTGGTAAGAAGCTGTGATGAATCACACCGGCGCTAGACCACCAAACAGTGACCATCACTTTTCTAGGGGTAAGTTTTCGTTTAGGGCATTGTTTAGGTGCTGAACCAGGATCCAACCAACTTGCTGAGCGCTTGCGGTTATCAAACAGAATCCATTTTTCATCGCAGGTAACAATGCGGTTCTAAATTCCTTCATTTGTGTGTCTGTTGAGCAGTGCAAGGCACGTCTCGACGCGTACTTCGCGCTGGCGATCATTGAGTTCGTGGGGCACCCATTTGTCAAGCTTTTTTACCTTGCCAATTTGACGCAAATGGACCAATATTGTTTTGACGCTAACGTCGAAAGCTGCTGCTAATTCAGCCGTAGATTGTGTATCATCAGCTTCCACAACCGCCTTTAATTCGTCATTGTCGACCAAAGTCTTCGGACGACCGCGAGGTTCATTTTTCAGGTCGAAATTTCCAGAACGGAAGCGAGCAAACCAATAACAGGTGGTGTGTTGGTTTGTAGTGTTAGCTCCGTAAACGTCGTTGATGTTGCGTGCCGCTTGTGCCGCGTTGCTGCCACGACGGTACTCATATTCCATAATTACTCGAATTTTTAACGTATCCATGATGACGAAAAAGATTGAAATGCGATGAAAATGTAACACTAATCAATAAAGAAATGACTACTTTTGGAAAAAAGAATCCATGTTTTTAAAATAAAATTAATTTGAAATTAGAATTCTTAGCCAAACAAAAATTATTTTGATTTGAAATGGCCAGTACTGCAGAACGGCAATTTCATAGGTAAAGACCTAATATTACAACACCATGCCTAGCAGTCAACATTTGTATTGACATTTCCTTACATTTTCTGCAGTTATTCAAATTTCTCACGATTAGTTAGAATTTTTGCTTACATTTTGAGATTTATAAACAATTTAAAAACTAAAAATTAAAAGCTTTTAAATCATTTATCTGTTTTGGAACTCAGAAAGTCTCATAACTTCATCATTCAACACACACAACAAGGTTCATTCGCTAGAGAAATAAAAGAATTACAGTCCACACGAACTCAAACTCACACTGAGCAGACACTGACTCATACTGATGCCACTGAGCTAGCTGAGCAGTCTGACGGCTCACAAAACTCACTCGTGCAAGCCGCAGATTCGGTTAGTATGAAAAAACATAAACCATACACATTCACTTCTAGTCCCCTTCGAAAATTGAATCCATTTTTAGATACAGACAACATTCTTAGAGTAGGAGGACGGATACACAACTCCTACCAAAGATCACATAACCTCGATCAAAGTGTACTTCTGTAGAATTACCATATCAAGTTGTTCCACTCAGGCATTCAAAGTACACTGTATAATATAAGACTCAAGTACTGGCCTATCCATGCTAGAGCTGAAGTAAAGAAATGCATTCACGCTCGCGTTAGATGTACTAGATTTAGAGATACGGTCTGCGGACAACAGATGTCTAGTCTTCCTGCACCCAGAGTGACTTTGACAAATGGCAGAGCTTTTACCCATGTTGCCATCGATTTCAGTGGGGCACTTACAGGGGTATTTACAGTTTCTAGACATAGAACTTCTAATTGCTATAGCAATTAGAATATCTATGTCTAGAAACTGTAAATATACAAAAGGTTTTATATGTCTATTTGTAGATTTACCTACTCGGGCCATATCCCTGAACTATATAGCTATAGAACCTGTAAGTGATATTATGTCATCAAAATCATTTATTTGTGCCCTCAAAAGATTCATACCTAGAATATATGCCGATTTGTCTGTACACAGACAGTTGTATTAATTTCAAAGGGTCTGACACCGAATTGCATGAATTGTATAACATGTTCCATAATGAAACATGCTACAGTGAAACTGTAGACTATTGTACTGTCAACTGCATAGAGTACAAGTTCACTGTCCCATTAGCTAGCCATATGGGCGGGCTTTATAAAGCTGGCATAAAATGAATAAAAGGTTACTTAAGAAACACTTATTAAACTCTAAACTTAGAGTTTTTATATACTGTTTTGGTACAAATTGAAGCTATACTAAACTCACGGTCTTTGTATCCTATAACTGACTTGTCTAATGATGTAACTTGCTTAACGCCCGGACACTTTATTATAGGTAGAGCAATGACTGACGTACCTGAACCAAACCATCTGGACCTGAATGAATCTAGACTTGATGTTTACCAGAAAGTAATTTAACTCGAGCAAAAGTTTTGGAAACAATTCTATTCAAGTTATTAGTCAGAATTACAAAATAGAAACAAATGGATTCAACCTGAACCTAACTTAAAATTTGGCGATTTAGTATTAATAAAAGACGAAGCCACGCCTCCCACTTTTTGGCCTTAAGGCAGAATTATTTCTACAAATTTAAATAAATCAGATGGTCTAGTTAGATCAGTTGTTGTTCGCACAAGTAAATCTGAATACACCAGGCCCATTCATAAGCTCATTTTGCTACCGTGTAAGTGAAGTTTACATTTTATAAATATCTATATACTTTGCAAATTAGTAAGTTAAGTTTAAATTTAGTTAATACATGCTATAATACCTATGTACAGTATAGTACAGTAATTTTGTATGTATGTATTAGTAGAATACCTATCTGTAATTTTATGTCCATTCTCCTAGTACCTAGATATTGTTACATAGATAAGATGTTATTTATCATTTACCTATACAGTAAGATTGTTTAAGTATACCTTTTTCTAAGGTTAATTTTTTATAAGAATCGTTCATTGCCTTTTATTATTGTAAAGAATAGTTTACATAAGTTCTAATTTATACATGAAATCTGCTTACCCTCGTTCATTTGTACCCACATAGTTTTAGCTATGTATAATGAGCCTTGTGCTATCTTTAAACCGATATTAATATATTAGTCAACAGATTTTATATGCTAGATTGCGTAAAGTCATCAGTTCATTTATCTTTCATTTCTTAAAATGTAACTTTTTACTAAAATGTATTGTTTTACTTCTAGGATATAATAACAGTTAAAAATATATTTATTATTATATAAAATCCTAAATTACAATCCACAGCTATCTTAAAGGCTATGTCTTAACTTGGGGGTGAGCATGTTTAGTATTGCCATACTAAATTCTTTCTCTTTGGTTTCGCACCTCGAGCAAGCCGCACGTTCTCTCGATCTAAATATCTAATTAATTAATTTAAAACAGTGTAACCTAAATATAAAGTGGTGAATAAACAATCATATCTCATTTTGGTGTTGTGATTGATTAGGACCTAAACTGAAATAATAAACAATTGCACCAAATCAATCGTTTGATTTTTTCATTTGTTTCTATCTCCCTAGTGTTCCCGGGGCTTTTAACCCTAAAATTAAGCCTATTAGTTATATTTATGGCCATGATAGAATAGTAGGCTTTACACTTTAAAATGCCTATAGGTTTAAAAAAAAAGCCTATAGGCCTAAACAGCCTGTAGGGTTTGAAAGCCTATAGGCCTAAAAAGCTATTTAGGCTTTTTTGACTTAATTATTTTTCAAGTAGTAAGCTTATTATGAGGCTATATTCAGATTATGGCTTTGTTTGAATTAAACAAGATTTATTTTTGTATTATATTTATTTTCAAATTGCATGAAAACGAATGTTATATGAAATTGAAAATACGTGTTATATATTATTTCCCAAAAAAAAATTGCCACGATTACCAGCGCACATTGAAGATCTTATATTTTTGTCACCCAGACTATTTCTTTTTTTGTTCATTAAATGTCCTTCTTGAGAGAATGATTGATCGCTAGGTCCACAAGTGTCCCCAACACTTGCGGCAGGTATTGATAAAATACCAAAAGCCATAGATTGAATATGTGGTCATTTTTTATTTACCCGACTGCGCGACGCAAAGTAGTGGTAATGTGTTTATCTATGTATGTATGTTCCTTTGAAGCACTATACAGACCAAATGCCTGGGCCGATTTTTATGATTCACACGTCAATCGATTCCTTTCAGTCCGGCAAGTGTCACTAAAGACATGACGTTAGTGAAAATTCAATATGGCGACTATTGTGAAAATTAAAAAAAATTAAGTCAACAAACTATGTCATGTGGGGTATCGTTGAATAGGTATTTAAAAAACATTTTTAGTTTTCATTCAACATTTTTCGATTCGAACGGCCGTTTAGGATCTATATCGATATAAATTTGCGTAACAACTATTCTCACATATAGGTTTTAAGACAGTAGAAATTTACGATGAAAAGACGAAAACTTCGTATGACTGTGTGTGTGAGGACACGACCACCGGACATCTAAGTGCTTGTTTCTTTCTTATCAGTTCTTTGTCTATGTACAGACGCCAGCACATCAAGCTACCCCACCTGGCAATTTCCCCAATTTCGTAATAAAGATGAAAATTTATAAAAGAAATTTGACAGATAGTGCTTAATGTGCTGGCGTCTGTACATTATTGTTTGGTTCATTATTTACGAAGTTGGGTTTTTGATTTATTTATTTTTTTTATATCCTTGAGTTTTCAACCGTGATACGAGTATAACATCTGCATCCTCTCTCCTTTCAGTCTCGATCGGATATGATAAATATTTTTGGAGTTCACTCTCGTTACTTCTTCTCAGTTTTTAAATTGAAGAAAATATTTTTTATTAGCTGGCGTTGCTGATGATGACTCCGGCAAAAAGCTCAGGTTGTTGATTACTGTTATATATTTGCACGGAAGGCTAGGAGCAATGCACATCAATAAAACTCAGTTGGTTACACACTGATGGCAGATGAAGGTGACACGCGGGGCGCAGCCCGCACACTTACAACACGACAGAAAACTTAGCATAATCAGTACGCAGTGTAGGTGACAATTCGTGCAACTTGGCAAACGCAGCTGCAGCAGCTATTCTTCTAAGGTCATCTATTTCCACATTAGAAGTTTGTTTCATAAAAACATCAAGTATAGGTAATGCATCGTATAGACTTGGATATTTTGACTTTGCCTGTAATAATGTGGCATCATAAAATGGCATTAACAAAATCCATGAATAATTTTACATGGTACAATATTTTTGTAAATCACTATTGTTCTGACAAATGTAATTCAGAGCATCTTTCATTTCGAATGCTCGTTTTAACATCAGATAGGTGGAATTCCACCTAATATTAATTTCCTTTACCAACCTTAATTGTGGCATGTCCAATGTGGTGGCTTCGAAATATGCCTGTTTTTTCACTAATTTAGACACAGCTGATATAGGATTTTGAACCTCTTGTAATCCTTTCTTAGCGGCTAAATTCAAAACATGTGCCAAACACCTTGTATGGATTATGGAATACATCTTCGTAATCATCATGAAATAGCCTAAGTAACTCCTTTTAGGAGCATAAGGTCAAAAGCGCAAAATAAGAAACGATCGCAAATTGCCAAAAGAGCAGAATGTCAAAAGCGCACATAGTCATAGGCGCAGATAGTCAAAAGCGCAGAATGACAAAATCGCACATAGTCAAAAAAGCAGAACGTCAAAGGCGCAGATTGTCAAAAGCGCAGAATGACAAAAGCGCACATAGTCAAAAAAGCAGAACGTCAAAGGCGCAGATTGTCAAAACCGCAGAATGACAAAAGCGCACATAGTCAAAAAAGCAGAACGTCAAAGGCGCACAATGTCAAAAATCCTTCTAAAACTGAGTAATTGCTTGATATTGTTATTAAATATTTAAAAGTCGTTATTTTTGGTCAGTCCGAAAGTCGGTCAGCAATCGCAATAGGAAATGGAATCATGATTATTCTGATGTATATCGGTAAAACTAGGCGAATAAGTTGGCATTGACTTGATTATTTATCAACCCATTAAGTGTAGCTAGGATGTCAGCATCTACGTCTGCTACTTCAGCTAATTACAGCCTATTGATATATTCTGTTTATTAATTTATTAATAAGTGTTTTCACAACAGCCGCACTTTTTGGTGCTCCAATCCAACCTGCGTACTTCTTCAGTGATACTTCACGATTCAGCTGAATTAGCAATTCTTTGGCCACATAAGGTAAGGAGCTATACAGGGTAGATCGTGCAGCACCTAATGATTTATTAAATTCTAAGTATTGATTACCTCCAACTAATCGGCCAGCAGCAGTGAAATTAGTAAGTTCACCACCAGATAGCACATTAAGACGATCCCACGGATTTGATTTTGATTTGATTTATTTTTTTTAGGAAACATGTTTATGTTTAATGTAAACTAAGTATAAATCAGCATAGCAATAGTCAACTTTATAAATTTAAATTAATCTATAATTATATAATATTTATTTGTTTTTACAATAAAATGCTCTGAATTATTATGTAAATAAAAATGGAGTTATCATTTTTAATAATCAGCAATATTTATACTTAAACAGTGTCTCTTATTTTAATCATCAGTTTTAACAAAAGAAAAACGTTGTTTTTTTTTAGTTTTCAATTTGTTTTAGTTATTCAAGGTAAGTTGTAAGAACATAATTTTGTTCAGAAATATAGGAATCGTGATTAAGTTTCGCTTCAGTTTTATCAAATAACATCGGTATCTTCTGTCAAAATCGATACCAAATTGCTTTTTTATTTTTTGGAAGTGTTTCAAATAGTGCATTTGTTATTTTTCTATCCCAATATTTTGCTTCTCGTCGCAAGTTTATGAATGAATAAATATAAGTTAGATTTTTTTGGAGTTCTTTTATTAGGGCGGTGGTGCCAACCCTCAGGCTTCGTTCACACGGCATTGTCCTGCACGTTTTTTTCGTATTCGTTTTTTTAACGTACAATCATCCGGGTCTTCACACGGTAAATTATCATTCGTATAAAAGACGAATAGCCGCAGTCTTCACCCAGTTGTCACAGCGAGTAGACGTCACTGATGGATCCACGCGTGGTTGTACTTTTATATTGGTATCGTAGGCGCCAACGGTCTCGCCGCCGACAAAACAGAAGGTTTTGGGTACATCCTATTAATAAAGAATCTGTGCGAACGATCACATTTGAAAAAAATTTCGAAAATCTTAGAAACGATGAAAAAAAGTTTTTTAATTACTTTCGAATGTCTGTTGAAAGTTTTGAAAAGTTATTAACTCGACTGGAAAATTCAAGCCTACCAAAATCAAATACGAATATGCGGAAATGCATTAGTACTAAAATGAAATTAGCCATCTGTTTAAGGTAAGTACACAAATAAAAATACACAGGTTGTGATTACTTAAGTTTTATTAATGTTAATTATTATAATTAAAAAAATGTAAAAAATTGACCAATTTAACTATGGTATATTCGTGTTTCTTATTAAAAGACATTGTAATCAATATCCGTGTAGTTAGAATAGCAGGATTCGACAGAAGACGGACTTTGAAGAGAAGCTGCTGTAGTTAATTCTACAGAGGCTGGACTTTGAAGAGAAGTCCTGTCGTTGTAGTCATGTTTGTACTAATAGAATTTGTAGCTTCTTGTATATTACTATTTTGGTATTGTTGTGTAAAATATCCTCTGTGAACTGATGACAGATTGAAAGACGACGATTCACGAATTTGGCGACTGTTTTTAATTTTTTTCAGTAACTGTAACACACCCATTTGGAATTCAAGGACTTCATCATCGTCATACTTATCTAATGATGGTAATATCCCATTAAAAAATGAAAGATGCCGATTCATTGTTTTAGGTTCGTTATTCGAATAAGAATCCATAAATTTCATCATCTTCGCATCTACAGGACTAATCATATTCTTTAGAGATCTTTTAGGTACACGATTAGGTATTGGGCTCTTTGCCGCCATTGTGTCATGTGTCTCTATAGAGTTTGTTTCCAATGTTTCATTTCCACCCTCAGAATTTTTTTTCTGGTTTTCGGAATCTGTGTTATTATTGGATTCCGTGTTGTTATTTTCGGTAGTAGTATTATTTACTGTCTTTTTAGGTTCTATTACTTTCTGCAGAAAAGATAACTGTTTACTATATACATACATAAGGCTTTGCTGTTTTGGCGGCACTTCCTGAGCTTTTCTGATCTTTTATCTTTTTATACGATCGATTATAATTATCTCTTATATGAGTCCACCGTTGAATAATCATTTTAGCTGTAAAAGGCAAACAAAAACGGTAAACAAAAAAGTAATACGGTACAGACAATAGCACGTCCCTCTTTACACTTCCAATATAAACTGATCTTGTCAAACCAGTCTGTGTAATGATGCCGCGTGTCAGTTTATATTGGATCTGTATAGAGGGACGACTGTACATATACATTTTTTTTCAGGTATAGCATCGGGGTGCTCCATGAAAGATTTACACTATTCATACAAAGTTGGAGTATCGACTATAAGTGGTATCATCTGGGATGTTTGCTGGACTCTATGGCATGTCCTTCAGGGAGAATATCTTCAAATGCCTTCTACAGAAAGTGAATGGATAAAAATAGTGGAAGGTTTTGAAAGAAAGACTAATTTCCCTCATTGTTTAGGTGCAATTGACGGAAAACACATAAAAATCTTAAAGCCTCCTCATAGTGGATCCATGTACTTCAATTATAAAGATTATTTTTCAATTGTCCTACTTGCGGTGGTTGATTCGGAATACAGATTTATATATGTAGACATAGGATCATACGGAAAAGATTGTGACTCATCCATTTTGAAAAATTCCGTCTTGTGGAAAAAACTTAATGATGGTTCGTTGAATATACCCAAACCAAAGCCATTATTAGAAGGTGGAGAAAGTACACCTTACGTATTTATTGGTGATGAGGGATTTGCTCTACATAATAATTTACTACGCCCTTTTGGAGGAACACATTTAGATTAACGTAAAAATATCTTCAATTACCGCCTGAGCAGAGCAAGGAGGTACGTGGAGTGTGCTTTTGGCGGGAAAATGGAGAATTCTACATAAGGCTATTGATGTTTCACCAAGTTTATTGACAGAAATCATAAAAGCATGCATTGTATTACACAATTATGTTCGTGAAAATGATGGACACAATTTTGAAGATGTGGCAAATCCTTCATTATTTGAAAATATTCAAAGTACGGCAGTTCAAAATGTTCAAGCAAACAGCGTAAGGTCCATTTTTAGTCACTATTTTTTATCAAACGAAGGAGCAGTCCCATGGCAAAACGAATACATTTAGAACTAAGCAGAGCAAGTTAAAATATGTTGTAACTCAATTTTTATTATTAGTAATAAAATATACATACCTAAGGCTTGTCTTGTTTTTTCTTCCTTTGTCTCAAAATTAGGAACAATTATTACCATGATTCCCTTCCAAGTCGCTTGAGTTGCGACGCGATTTTTATAAAGTTCCAAAGTTTTATCCCATAAAACGGGACATTGTTCCACTAAAGAAATTAATAGTTCGTTGTCTATAGAAGATTCCTCAACCATTTTGAATATCAAACCAAATCAAACATAAAATACGTGCCACCCGTCCAAAAGACGCTCAGGTACTAAACGCTTCTTCGGTTGCTATTCGATAAAAAACGTGTGAACATCGTGCCGTGTGAACGAGACAGAGCTATATTATGTGCCACTGCGAACCGAATACGTCAAAGTTCATTCGATTTGCTTGACAAGTCCGTTGAGTATGCGTTTAAACGTATAAGCGGTACACGTTTTTTTTGCAGTACAATCGACGTGTGAATGGATATATGTACGTTGTATGGTCACTATTTATACGTTAAGACGTATACTGCAAAAAAACGTGCAGGACAATGCCGTGTGAACGAAGTCTCAAGAGCATTAGTTGTTCTATGCCGTTGTTTAGCGACGCTTATTGTACTTGCCGACTGTTTAGCATACCAGGTATTTTCTAAATAAACTCTAAACTTTCTCATTTATGGTGAGTCTGGTGCAGTGTGCAATATATGTTGCCATGTTTCGTGTATGCAGTTTGCAGGTACAAGAGGTATTATGGCGCACTTTCTTGTTACATTTCTTCCTTCTTTCGTTTTATTTAGCTTTAACTTTTTTGACATCGTCCACACCGCATCACTATAATGATGATAGCAGCCAGAAATTTTGTGCTGAAGGAAAATCCTTTGATGCAGCGTTCACAATGCCTGTTTCGTAATCGGATTTAATTTGAACTCGAAGTTTATCTTTAAGGATGTAAAACAATCTTTCATTCCATTTCGTAATTGGAATAATATTTGTTTGATCCTCACTGGAGCCAATATCGTAGTGGTTTCGTCATCTTGATGTATTAGAAATCCACATCCTAAAGCTTCAGGTACGGTTATAGATTCTGGATTGCTGTGGGTTAATAATATTATCGGTACCTACTTTTTGCGGGCACGACGTAAAGAATCCTTGCAAGATCTGTAAGAAATCTCAACCCTTGTTGTCGATATTATACTGATTTCTTTTCTCAACGATTTTATTGAATAGGTCCTAGATTTTTTCATACCGCTGAATTTAAAATCTGTTTCTCTTTCAGCACTTCATTGTGTAAATGGTCCGGTTGACATGTGTGAACACAGATTCTCTTAGTAGTTTTTTTACTATTATTGTCCGTAGTAACTGATGCGTTACGTACAAGTGTACGTAACGTACGTACGTACGTACGTACGTAACCTTTATGGAAATGTGTCCGAAGAAGTCTTCGGACACATTTCCATAAAGGTTGCACCCTTGTTTAGCAATTATTAATGGCTGACCATGTAAATGTATTAAAAATAAATAACATCTGAAATGTATGTAGCTATAATTTAGGCCCATCGTCGGTATACATTTATATATATGGGATAATTACAACTATTGCTGATTGTTACTAAAGTAGACAACGCAATGATTAACGCGTCTAAGTAGGATTTTTGACATTGTACGCCTTTGACGTTCTGCGCTTTTGACAATCTGCGCCTTTGACTATGTGCGCTTTAGACATTCTGCTCTTTTGACAATTTGCGATCGTTTGTCATTTTGCGCTTTTGACCTTATGCTCCTAAACGAGTAACTCTTAAACACTTCACATTCGTTTTCTCACCATAGATAGTAATCAACAGGATGTTTGTCTTTAAACAATATAAATCAAATATCTCTACGATTTTATTCAGAACTAGCTGTGCCCCGCGGTTTTACTCGCGTTTTTTATAAATTATCACAGCTCCTCCCCCGTAGGTGATAGCGTGATAATATGTAGCCTATATTTTGACCCGACCTCTTAGTAATTAATATTCATGCAAAATATGAAGTAAATCCATACAGTACTTTTTGAGTTTAGCCCGGACATACATACAGACACACAGATAAAAATTCTAAAAACTCTATTTTTGGCTTCGATATTGATTGTAGATCACGCCCCGAGTATCGTTTTATTAAAATATTTAAAGTACAGTTTTGTCTTTCCTACGTTTTTATTATATGTATAGATATTCTCTCTATTGTATAGATATGGTATTAAATCAAAGTCCAGGTTGAATGACTGCAACGTAGAACTATTGTTTATAAAGTGTGCTGTTACAACCACGTAGGGTTTGTTTGTGACAGAAGTCCAATAATCAAATGTTATGGAAATTTTATTTGTAATGGTCTTTAATGTTTCGATAACATCCTTTCGTTTTATTTTAAATAATTCCTGAATGTGGACAGCAAGGGTAGTAAAACTTAACGGCGAATAATTAAGATTGTGACTTTCAACATTTTTTTAAAAGTGGTTTCCATGTATTACAAAGTTAAGTACTAACTGATCAAAACGTGACCGTATTCTGTTTACTCACATTTGTGCGGCTTATTAAGGTACTTTCGTGTGTTTTTAAATTACTTACGAACGTTGAATGTGAACTTTTTATCGATATGTTTTATAACAAATATTACACTTAAATCCATTGTGAAATTTGGTAAAATGCGACGATTTTACTTTTTTTATACTAGATGCAATACTCTATTTGGCGAAACATTCTCTTCACTCGCTTTTCTTTCGTATACTGAAAAAGCAGGATCATCTTCACGTTCCTTTGAATCCAAAGGAAAATGCCCAAGTGACTATGTAAGTTAGTATCGGTATAAAATGTATTGTGCCACAATGAAATATGGATTAATTGAAAGGACAATTAAGAAACTTTAATATGTTTTTTTCCATATCACGATATTTCTCCGCATACTGCCGTAATTAGGTCGTGAACCTAGCTTGAAAGTCGGTACCTTCCTACACAATATTATACTAAACATTTTATTATAATGTAGTTTGGTAACACTATTTGAAATAACTATTGTATTTGGCTAATTAATTCATTTTACTGTCACATTTTACATGAGGAAGGCTGTATGATTAGGTATTATTTGTAGGCGACAAGGGTGATTTCAGAGTCGCGCCGGCGCACTGTGGAATATTTCGGTGCGTTTCGGATCAAAAATCTGTATTTCCGTCAATTTGAAAGATAGGGCTATGAAATTTTGCACACTATAAAGTAACATAATAAGGATTCATATAAGTAGTATTTGATGTATTAAAGTTACGCATATATTTTTTTATATGACAAAGAAAAGTGACAAAGTTTAAAATGGTACATATTTATTAAAATATCATATTTTTGACAGTAATATCGTATGTGTATTTCATAATCCTAATTACGCATTTATGCTAACTAACATTTAGTGATAAAATAAAATTAAAAATGGTACAATATCTATAACATTAGTCTAAAACATAGGAAACATCTAAAATATCGCAATATCTCTTTAAATTTTGATCAAGAAGATTCACATTTAGACCTGGTGAGTTTCAGGATCTGAAATAAGTTCATTGACCTTGAGAAGGTGTAAAGTATCCTCATCTAGCTCCTTCACATTTTTAGCGTATGGTTTTCGTAAGCTCGTTATATATGGATCTGATGTATAAAGTAGTGTATGGAACACATCTTCGTTGGTAGATGTTCGTGAACATTTTCGAGAATGGTGTAGCCGAATTTTTTTATAATCCTTATTGCGCGATTCTTGCGCATCTTCGGAAAGTTGTCCAATGGGTAAAACTGCGAAATGATTTATAATACTTTCTCCATGGATTAAAATTTTGTGCACAGATGATGGCATGTAATACCAACTATATTTACTGACATATATCCTTGCAGTCTCCAGAGCATAATTCCCAAATTTCTTACTATCTACCACTATACCAGATGACAAAGCTTGCAAAACTATGTATAACCGTTTAATTAAATCAATGTCCACCCCTGTGATATCGGCAGAACAGGAAGCATTGTAAAAAAATCTTCTAGCAGTATTACCATCGTTACTATTTCCCGTTGCCTGTCGTGGCTATATGTAGACCTAACTCTTCATGAAAACGCTTCTGTACTTCAGTCTTCTTTTCTTGCTTGAGTCTTTTTTTTTTCTTCGCTTGTCGCAGACCACGTTTGGAAAGATAAATTATATGATATGCGCAAGATCATTTCCATGCACCGAATCCAGGCATGTAATGTGGACAATCCGTATTGATAAGCATTTTCATTTGCAGGCCTGGCTGTTACTTTGGTTAAATCATTCATTTGCCTGGGAGTTGCTCCGCATATTGTACAAGTAGAACTAGAAGCCGTGTCTGTCAAAACTTGTGCCACTTTTCCGTCTATCATCGTCAGAAAAAGTTCATGTTTGACTTGAACTCCTACGCCTTCTTTGTTGATTATGGATGGAAGCAAAGTTTGTATCTGGTTTTTTATCTCATCTACAACAGATTTCGTCTTTTCCGGTGTTTCTTTGCAAAATTCGATAGATATAGGCCGACAGAAACGAACAGATGAAGGCACTGGATTTTGCCATACGATAGAGCCTGATTCCTCGTCAATTAATCTGATGGGCACAAAAGAAGTAATAAATAAATTTGCATCGGAAATAAGTTCAGACTCATCTGGAAGTTTTTGTTTGTACTGGCTTTGTCCAGATGACCCATCACAACCCCATTTGCTATATAATAGTAAATGTTTTTGTCCATTCTTGTAAACTGTATCTATAGATAAAATTCTAGCTGCAGTGTGATCTAATAGATCTTGAATTTTCAATATTTTTGCATACGTATTTGTGATTTCGATTGTTGGCGATGGTGGATAGCACCTCTGTTTCATTTCTTGTATTTTGTAGTAAGGTGGAAATATTGAACAGTTTCTTTCATCTGTAACGTTCCGGAGATACATATACTGAGCTTTTGTTAGTTCCAAGTCGATGAACACACTTAAAGCTTCTTCATCGGTAAGCCCTTTGATTATTTTTGCATTATCTAACTGATTCATAACAAAAACCTTTTTTTCGGCATCAGCCAATCTTAAATTTTCAACTAGTTTTGCTTCAGTTCCTTCTCCTATAGATCGCAATCCTTGTAGATATGCGCTTGTAATGTGCTCCAAACCATATTCATTTTACAAAATAGTGTTTTTTCTTTTTTTGCTCGATTCTGAAGAGTCTCCATATGACACACACGGTCTTCTTCGTTTACCAGAAGAAGTAGATGGTACAGAGTCGGCTGATACGTTTTCTGATGTCGGTATAGTCAAAGAATATTCAGAATCCAACCAACTAGCGTTCTTTCTTAAAAAGTTTTCCTTGTTGCGCCCTGCTTCACTCCAGCGTTTTTAAACGAAGGGATGATACTTCTTTGAATATTGCCAATAATAAAACATATATTGTCTTCCGAAACTTGTTTTTCCTCCAAATATGTTGAAAGTGCCGCAGTCGTTCTTCCGCCTTCTATATAAGACACTATTAACTCACGTTTAATACAGTTAAAAGTAGACATTTTGAAGAATAAAATAGCCGTACTCTAGTTAAAGACCACTGAAACTGTAATGGAGACATATTTTCACAGCCCTTTTTATAATGTTTCAGAATGTGGGAATTATTTCAGATATCTATTTTCTCACGGAAATTGATAAAAACTTAACAAAATAAAACAATTAATTGATAAAACATACCACAAACTATTGATAAAAGTCAACTACGAAACCGCAATTGATAGCAATTTCCGTTCCCAAACTAATATTCCATTTTTTGACATATCTTCGTAACGCGCAAAAATGCGCAGCTAATTTTTTGATATGTTTTTGATGAGCAACTAAACTATGAATTAACACTAATTTCAAAGCATCGGTAAACGTCGGTAAGTGTTAAAAGCTTGGACGAAGTTGAGGAAAACTTTTTTTTGTTCATTTTTTCTTTAAATTATTTTCTATTTATATAGTCGTATTTAAAACAATCAATTCTATATACTCTAAACTTACGATAGATGAGATTTTCAAAAACATATAATACCTTGTACCTTTTCCTTTGAAGTTTTAAAACTATTTCACTTTGAAAATCGTAAATGAACAATTTAATATTTACCGATTGCAAAAACGTTTAACTTGACGACATGAAAAAAAATACTTTCAATATGTACAACGTGATTTATGTTATAGAATATTGAACTTCGACTTTCGAACTGTTAAATTACATTCATAAAGTACCCTATTTCAATCAGTTGTAAAAATCAATTTTGATATGCGTTTGTTCTACCATATTCCATAGTGCGGCGAGCAGCGCTGTCCAAACGCGCGCGCTTACAATTACACTAGATAGTAGTTGCGTTTCACAGTCACGCAGTTCAAACGCGCCGCGTGTGAGACGCGCGCCGTCGGCCAGCGCTGGCGAAGCGCGCGCGGCCCGAGCTCCTCTGCTGGCGTTTCAGAGTGACGCGGGTCGCACGCGCCGCTGTTGAGACGCGCTGGCCTCCGGCGTGTGCCGCGCGCGTCACTCTGAAATCAGCCTAACTAACCTTTCCCTTTTCCGCGGACATGGGTTATATAATTACCATATTTTGAACTCTATTAGTATAGTAGTAAGGGAAAATCAACCACCTTGGCAGCTTTTAACCTTATAACCAGTATTATAGAAAACGTTAATCGGAAGACACCAACTACTGGAATCTTCTTTGACATGAGTAGAGCATTTGACATGGTCTCTCACTCGTTATTGGTAACCAAATGTGAAATCTATGGCATTCGGGGTCAACAATTATCGTGGATACGAAGTTATCTATTAAATCGCAAACAGTTTGTAGAAATATCTCACATAAATAAACAAATGGAGGAAGATGTCAGTCAATCAACGACCATAATAAATGGAGTTGGCGTCCCTCAAGGTAGCATATTGGGTCCTTTACTCTTTCTTTTATTTATAAATGACCTGCCTAAGGTCACTGAACACCGATGTACATTATTTGCTGATGACTTATCTGTCACTATACCATGCGTGAATAAACAAACATATAATGATGACATCAATGACTCGATAGCTAACATTATACGTTGGTTACAATACTATAATTTAAAAGTGAATATGACGAAAACAATATTTATACAATTTGGTAATAAGCAAAGTACAAAACATAAACTTAAATTACATTATGAAGGTAATGACATAGTCAAAGCTAATGATACAACGTTTTTAGGCTTAGTATTAGATGACTTTTGCACGTGGAAGAAACACGTTGAGAAGGTTTGCTCAAAAATAAATCGATTTGCGTATGTGTTATGGCTACTAGCTAAAATAAGCAATATCAACACCGCACTAAAAGCCTACCATGGGTATGTGGCGTCAAACTTAAGGTATGGCGTACTGCTATGGGGGAACATAATAAAAATGGAAAGAATATTTATCTCACAAAAGCAATGTGTTCGTGCAATTTGTGACGTGTCACAAACAACAAGCTGTAGACCGATATTTAAGGATTTAAAGTTGCTAACGTTTCCAAGTATCTACATATATGAAGTTTGTAACTTTGTCAAAGACCATCCTGAATTATACAACAGAAGACATGAGTACAGTAAATACAAGACAAGATATCCAAACAAGCTGTTATTACCAGGAACAAAAACAGATATCTCAGCCAGAAACTCATATCATATGTCGGTCAAAATTTACAATCATCTACCAGAAATTTATAAAATTTTGCCAAAATCGTAATTCAAAAAGCAATTATATAATTTACTGGCTGAGAAATGCTTTTATTCAATTAATGAGTTTTTACAATGTAAGATTAATGATAATAATTATAAATAGAAATTTATTTGGCATTAATTTATCGAAATAAGTGTATGTATAAATTCTTAAGTTTTTTTTTATTATATTATTATGAATTATTAAATTATAAAATGTATATTTGTATGCCGTAAATTGGTTAAATGTGAGAACTACAATAAAATCTACCACCTATGTACCTACCACATTTAACGCAAATAAAGAATCTTATCTTATCTTATCTTATCTTAATAAAGTTCAAAACCTAAATTGGAAACATACCTACTGCTATATAAGGGTTAAATGAAAAACTGTAAATAATGTACTTGAAAGTGTTTACTCTCAACTCAACAAAATTAATATTCTTGATTTCTTTCAATATTTTCTTCATAGGAATACTCTTCAAAAATATCATCCTAAAACTGCACTGGTGCATTTATGTTGTTATGCCGTCCCCAACTCAAATACCATGTGATAGTCATGACATGGGCGCAACAGCCGACGGTGCGGTTGCCTACTAAGCAACTGCAATAATAACCCGAAATTGCTCTTAGCGTATTGGCAGAATCTTCATTCCGGTTTATTAATATATATGTGTAGTATGTTCGGGTACTAATGTGTCGAGATTTTACTCTACCACGAATTAAATAGTTATTAACACCCAAAACTAGTGGAACGTCATCATCAATTGCGTCATTTATTTGAATGGCATATGTACCATTTTGACAAACATGTTCTCCATAGTATGATTTGGCTTGTTTCAGTTGATATGTTCCAACAGCTAATCTTTTAAGATCAGCAATACTCAGCCTTGGAAACTGTTCGATATGGGGGTGGTTGCCGTCAATGTTTTGATATATATTTCGTCTTCTATTGAAAAGCTCGGTATCCACGAATGTAGCTAAATGATTGGGAAGATTCATTCTTTACCTGGCTAGTTCCAAATATTCACTGTACTCTGGTTTATCTTCAATGACCGGGTGAAACTTGTTAGTCAAAGCACAACCAATTCTGACGTCTTCCATTAAATGTTTGGCAGCTTTATTGAAAAATTCTTGTCGGAATAATTTAAAATCTCGTTTCAGACGACCATTTACGACTTCAACCACCCATCCACACATTGTGATGCAACGTGATTTGTTGGCTTGATCTGTAGTCAATTAACGATGACCTTCTAATAAGGATTCAGGCATATGCACGTTATATCCCTATTGTTGCATCTGTGCCATCACATCTCTAAAGCCTCTGTCAAGGATAAAAATATCTCCTTCTCGAAAATATGATCTCATTGCTCCATCTGCCCTACTGAATTCATTGCTCATTATTGTGGCATCATTAGTTAATGCTTTATAAGGACCTAGGCAATCTAAAATGTAACCATTTCAGCACACAATCATGAATGGCTTCACAAGGTTTGTGTATTTATGTAAGCTATATGTTTGTTTCTGAAACAAATAATTACTATTACTCTGAACATAAACATAAGTACTATCACATATGGTAATAGCAGGCTTGGTTTCAACTGGCATTGTATTGTTTCCATACAAACTTTCTGGTATTAAGGTATTTCTTGCAGCCACTTCCTGTATACTGGTGTGATTAAGACCCAAATAGAGAGGTACTAATTGTTGAGTTAAAATATCTCTTGCTTTAGTCATATACCTTTCCAGTGTACTTATTGGCTTATTAAATAGACCAGTAAGTCTCTCATTGCTGTCTCCAGTTCTTATTTGGTCAAATAAATACTCAAGGCTACACTTGCATCTGATACTTCCTCATGTAATCGTGGTATATCATTCAACAAATCATAAAACTGAGTAGCCGTAACACCTAACCAATAATGGCATAAATGTGGTGGAATCATATGAACATTGCTGAAGTCAATTTTTTTAATTGCAATACTTTCCAACATATTTGTCAGATTATCCATTTGCGCACCAGTGAAATCAGAATAATTTGCTTGAAATTGTGCCGAGCAATTATTATACAAATGAAAATTACATATCCGAGCACATGGAGGAATGTAAATCCTGTAGCAACTTAAAACCTCTTCGTTTAAAACTCGTGGAATTACTAAGCGTTCCACTTTTGGAAATATACAATGTCTTGTAGTAGCACCAGCACGTTTATATTTCTGTGAAATTATTTTTTGCTCTGGTTGCCTTGTTTGTGGCTAAAATAATGGTTCATTGTGAAATTGGTGGAGGTGCAGGAATTTGAATGGGTATAGTTTCAATGTTATCAACTACTGCGTCTGATCCTCCAGACTCAATGCGAATTGCATCTTGATGTACTTGACGTTGATTGTTTCTCCGGACTGCCATCCAACATGCTCGGCATACTCTTTCTAGATGTGGAACCTGGTAAAAAGAGGTAATCATAATTGTTATATCTATTCTGTTGTACTTACCTCTATACTACAACAATTTATTGAAATTACTGACAGTTTTCATTGATGCTCCACAAAGCGTTGCCGCGGCACATTAACATGTAACTTACCAGTGTGGGGACAATCCAAGTAGCTAGAGTATTGAAGATGTTGTTATTAACATCTTGTAACGACTGCCATCGTAAATGCCGCAGTCGTAGTGGGCAGTTAATGCAACGACGACCTGAATCTGCCATAGTCAACTTAACTAATGCAGTCTCTATCTCTAATTCACAGATCACGTAATAATTAATGTGGTAAAAACAAACACCAAAGTACACTTAACTAATTGAGTCTGTATCTCAATAACACTGGTCTGTATCTCAATAATACGAATTCTCTTCTCAAATTCACAAATCAATAAAATTGTTGTGGGAAAGCCGAAGACGTAAAAAAATGAATATAAACAACACAACGGCCTCAGAATGCAACAATAAAAAATCACTTTGCGCTTTGACATATGACGGTGTTGCCACAATTACCGTATACAAAACCACATAATCAATTAACAATCGATAATATTTGATGTTATCTGGTTATTTTTGTATATTTCCTTGTTCACTTTTAACATGTTATTGTTAATAAAATATAATTGTTATTAAGAGAATAACGTCGTAAGTCGTATTAAATAGACAAAAATAATTGTTAAGGTTAATATAAGTATTGTTTACGAATATTAGTATTACCATATACAAAAAAAAATAAAAACGAAACGTATAAAATTCAAAACAAAACCTAAAACTATGATTTTTTTTTGTCCCGAGACGTACAGATTTCTTATAAGCGGGAATCGTTTTTATAAATAAAAAGAACAATTACTAACGTGATGACTTTATGGCACAACTGATGTTTTAGCGATACTGTTAATGGGCATTATCCTTTAACAAGATTGATGCTGTTGTGTAGTTTTACTTCGATCATGTATTTTATACTCAATAATCAATGTACTTAATTGAACTATAATTCTGTAAAATTTTTATGATTCACAATTGCAGGAAAACGAAAACCGCAATTTAAAGAGTACTATTCCCTGACAAATTAGTCGGAACAATTAATTAATCATACAAAACGTACTGCAAGCTACAATACGGTTACTAAAATAATGAAATTTTTCGAGGATAGTTTGAATAAACATTCACGAATCATGAGTCATTTTGAGTTCACAGTGCGACATTCATACGTTACTTGAGTAAAATCAAATACGCGCTTGCTCGACTCATCTGATGTACGGTTAGTACTACTTAGTACACACGTTCGCGCTCTGGATTATAATAGGAGGTAAGCGATTGCGTAATACCAATAACATGGCAAGTCTGCTCCATGATCTCACTTAGAAACTGGATACCATTATCACTGATTAGCCTCCCAGGTATTCCGTATCGCAGAAATACCTCTGACACCAGTATTTTAGCACATTCTTCGCTCGTTCGAAGGGCATAAATTTCTACCCAACGGGCGCAGGTATCTTCTGATATTAAGACCCATCTGTTATCTGTAGCAGTTACGGGGGTCCGGCCGTTATGCCCCCATTCCAGGTTGCACCCGGCGGGTATGCCTCCACATTGAAAATTTGTTATTCCGGTTTGCTCCTGGCCGCGTTGCCCACGTAGTTACTCTTTTTGTCATGGTATTCGATTCAGTACGGTTGAGTAGACAATTGTTAAAATAATAAATGGAAATTAAGAGTATAATCATGACTGATGTATGTAGCTAATGTAGATAACAGATGAGATGCATGTAGCAGGGATGAGGGGTTGTCTACATCCGTCTACAATTTTTAGGTGATTTTTAACATCATCCATATCAATTTACAGTAATGCGGTAACATTACCAATCAAACAAAACAAAGGTTAAATATCACAATCAGCATGGTATATCAGTTATAATCTTTACTCAATCAACATTGATAAACATTTATAGAGAAAATAGGGTAATAAAAAAATAATAGGTCTTTACCTATGAAATTGCCGTTTTGTATGAAAAAATTTAAACGAATTTTTTTCATGAATTTTTTTATTTGTATTAATCGAAGTAATCACCCATGCAATCAATGCATCTTTGCCATCGCAGTGGCAGTTTATTGATGCCCTTCTTAAAGAAATCAGCTGGACGGGAGGCAACAAATTCTTCAAAGGCATTTTGTACTGCCTCTCGGGTATTGAATTTTTTTCCCGCCAAGAAGTTATCCAAATTCTGGAAAAAGTAGTAGTCTGTAGGCGCAAGGTCTGGTGAGTAGGGCGGATGACGGAGAGCTTCCAACCCCAGTTCTTGCAACTTGGAGACCGTTTGCTGTGCAGTATGAGGTCGCGCGTTGTCGTGCAGGAGCAGCGGAGACGAGCGATTGACCAATGCTGGTTGGAGATGCGCCAGCTTCTCCATCATTGTGCTCAGTTCTTCACAGTACACATCTGCAGTAATGCTCACCCCGTTTGGTAAGAAGCTGTGATGAATCACACCCTTGCTAGACCACCAAACAGTGACCATCACTTTTCTAGGGGTAAGTTTTCGTTTAGGGCATTGTTTAGGTGCTGAACCAGGATCCAACCAACTTGCTGAGCGCTTGCGGTTATCAAACAGAATCCATTTTTCATCGCAGGTAACAATGCGGTTCAAAATTCCTTCATTTGTGTGTCTGTTGAGCAGTGCAAGGCACGTCTCGACGCGTACTTCGCGCTGGCGATCATTGAGTTCGTGGGGCACCCATTTGTCAAGCTTTTTTACCTTGCCAATTTGACGCAAATGGACCAATATTGTTTTGACGCTAACGTCGAAAGCTGCTGCTAATTCAGCCGTAGATTGTGTATCATCAGCTTCCACAACCGCCTTTAATTCGTCATTGTCGACCAAAGTCTTCGGACGACCGCGAGGTTCATTTTTCAGGTCGAAATTTCCAGAACGGAAGCGAGCAAACCAATAACAGGTGGTGCGTTGGTTTGTAGTGTTAGCTCCGTAAACGTCGTTGATGTTGCGTGCCGCTTGTGCCGCGTTGCTGCCACGACGGTACTCATATTCCATAATTACTCGAATTTTAACGTATCCATGATGACGAAAAAGATTGAAATGCGATGAAAATGTAACACTAATCAATAAAGAAATGACTACTTTTGGAAAAAAGAATCCATGTTTTTAAAATAAAATTAATTTGAAATTAGAATTCTTAGCCAAACAAAAATTATTTTGATTTGAAATGGCCAGTACTGCAGAACGGCAATTTCATAGGTAAAGACCTAATATAATACAAAAATCAACAAAGGTCAAATGTAAGTTGTCCTACCTTTTATAATCTTCAAATAATCAAACGTTTGTAGAAAAAAAAACGTAATAAAAACTATAATAGAAAAATCAACCAATATCATGATGGTCCTACCTATTTGTGTCGTTTCAGTTTTTGTTTCAACACGACGAAGGGACGTATATTGATTAAAAACGAATTAATAGGATTTTTTTTCTCATCATAATCTGCTGTCAGCTTGGCAATAGCTTCATCATTCTTTTTACTTTTCGTCGTCCTCTTACTTATTGATATTTCATCAAGCTGCAGCCTGTATAAAGAAATATACATTATGTTAAAAAAAAACATTTAAAAAGAATATGTAAATACATTGAGGAGTAAATAATATTAATCATTAATTATTATATTTTGTAATTATTGTACATGAGAAGTTATGAAGTAAATCCAAAATAGTTTTTATTTTTATACATTGGATACGGTAAATATGATATTTAACTGTCTATCTCTCTTGTGCTGTATCGTAAGTGCAAATGTCTAGGTCTATCATTTCTAAAAATGATATAAAAAAGGCTGACGACCTAGGTAGATTTGAATTCTTTGGTTCCAGGCCTCCACTAAATTGGTAGTTCTGTGACGTTCCTTATAACAACACCACTTTGTTATCATCTCTTCAGGTTCAAGCCACTGCTCAACGAAATAATCGTTAAATTTTGTGCTTTGTTCATTTGAATAACTGAAACCAAATTTCAGCAGTTATATACATAGCTAATTGTCATAAATCTTAAAAACTGGCACGTTTTTATAATCTATATATATATAAAATCGAAAGGTGACTGACTGACATATCAACGCAGGGCCTACACTTTATGGGTTAGGAACTTGAAATTTTGCACAGGGGTTCATTTTATAATGTAAGGGAGCACTAAGGAAAGATTTGTGTAAATTTACCCCCTTAGACGGTGGTTCAAAGTTACTATGAAATTAATAAAAAAATTACTCCACGCATACGAAGTTGCGAGCGGCCGCTAGTCTATACATATAATAAATCTGTAGAAAAGAATTTTTTGTATGTTGAAAATATAAAAAAGAAAAATTGCCAGCGTGTTAAAGGATTACCAACAGAACCCAATTCCACTATTTTGTAAATTTATGTCTGTTTGTTTATATGTTTGAACACGTATCACGTAAAATGTACGTATACCATGTAGACAAATCGTATATGAAAATATTCTACGTACCTAGAGGTATTACTTCGTTTTTGTTTCATTGTAATCGGTCCACGCTATCAAAAGATATAACGTATTTAAAGTATTGATTATTGAAGTAGTAAAAATAATCGTATTTCGTAAATAGTGGATAGTATAACGATAGCGTTAGGTTTTAAGTTTTCAAAAATATTTAAGTTTTTGTATTTTGCGAATAGTTTCCGGACCATTTTCCTAACCTAATACCGTTAGTTTGTGTCATCCTAGGTACTTGCATAGGTAGAAATTTAGGTATTAGTCTTTTCGATGAGTTTTGGCTGAGCAAATTAGAGATGAAAACTTTACTTTCATAATAATAATGAAGTAGTAACTGATGTATATAGGCATTTTGTGCCATTTCTGTCCATGCGAATCCTTGTATTTAACCAGAACCAAACACGTCGCCCAGTAGTATATTATTGGGCATTCTATACCACTATCGGCAAGTTGCTCGGCGAGTGCGCCTCGCTGCCGATAGTGGTATAGAATGCCCAATAATTGATAATCTACTCGCCTCTCCACTCGACCGAGACAGTACATTGTACTGAGAACTTGATTTGGAACGATAATTCGAGCAAATCGATACTCGACTCGCCACTCAACTCGACCGATACACTCGAACGAGACAGTTCATTTTGTCGCGTACTGGATGAGCTTTACTCGACCATTGACTAGTAACTTACTCCTTACCACTATATTCCATACGTCTGACCAGTATGCGGCGTTTCGGAGAACGATGAACTGTCAACTATCAACTCGACTCTCCGTTTACTTACTGCACTCGACCGATCACTCGAGTTTGTATTCGCTGTTAACAGAATGTCGAGCGAGAGTGATGGTGACCGATGATTGTAACAAACCAAAGCTTGTGACTAAAGCGTTAACGGGTTGTTACTGTAAATAATAAACAACTGTAACTTAGGTACTTGGTTTAATTATCATAAAATGTTGGTTTGTCTGGAAACAAAATATCAGCCGCACGCACGAGCTCTTGTAGTTTTCGCCACTGAGGAGAGTCCGCGTCGGTCTGGAACTTGATTCGGACGAGCGCTTTCTTCCACAGCTCGGCGGAGTCGGTGAGGCGAGCGTCGTCAGCCTTGTACACCTTGCAGTCGATGTAGTACTCTCCGTCGGTGCTCGTTGCTCGGCGCTCACAGCCGCTGGCTACGCGGTTCACAAAGAATGAAGTTAGGTGATCCGATGAATGTTCTTTGGGTGGGATGTCGCGGTTTTTACTGATGCCGAATATGTCCATGTCAGTGTTGGTTTTTTTACTGAAATAATAACGAAAACTGTTATTAGTTAATGTTTACAACGAGAGATGCAGGGGCAAACAAAAAATAACAACGGTGTGTAAGCAGCGCACACAATCGCATAATATTTTATGAACGGCACCACGGATATTTCTGTAGAAAATATTACAAGTAACTAATCAGCGAATGGAATACTTATGCAAATTGCACTATTATAATTCAATTAGTGGAAACGTACTACTTTACTATTTTAATTTAATCAGAACTAGGAGATAATAAATTCAAAATATTATTCACCTGCTACGAGTTACGGTTGTTGTTTGTGACTGCATCTTGCGTTTCCCATTGCTGTCTGCAGACGGATTGCGTCTGGCCTTCACTTTGTGTCCAGTGATCGATGCTTGCGAGTAATCACACTCAGAGTCTGACCTGAAATAAAGATAGAGGAAATGTAGTCACACAATTATTATTAATTAATCCAATGGAGTAATGTCCATTGCGCTGGACATACTATAGGACACAAGTGTTCGGGCAAACACTGGTTCTCTAATATTTAAATGGGATAGCACTGAGACTGAGCTAACTATGTACAGATCGGGTGATCTGTGAAGTAACGCGCTCACAAACAAATATATGTAGTTATAAATGACAGGCTAATCACAAGTGTGATCCATGAAAACGAACCGACTATTTTATCAGACTTACATTATTTTCCGATCAGAAGTTCCACTCGGTTTGATGACTTGGCTGGTGGTGACAGCAGCGGATGGCTATCGACAATGCCGTCACTGATATTGTAGGCGACACGGAGTGTTTGTAGACCGATTATACAAGAGCACTTCGTTGCACTTGCAGACTGCGAAAACTTTGTACCGAACAGAAAAACTTGTGGCTTATAAGTTAAAATCGAATTATAAGTTAGGAATGTTAAATCCACTACAATCAATCCGGTATTGCTTTGTTAAAGTAACTTTTTTTCTATAGTCGTATTATACGCGTTGGAAAATTTTATACTGTATCGAATGTCGATGCAGCGAAATAAGCTAGGGCTGACCAAACGATAGCGTGAACGGAATCGCCACAAACCAGATAGATTTTATTATTTTAAAGAAGTAAATAAATGTTTCCAAGGTAATTATTTCATCATCTACATTTAGGTTTCGTGTAGAAAAAATGAACTTACTGCCGTCTACCGCGTACTTCTCTAGATTTCCTAAAATAAATAGATAATATAATTCCTGTAACTACGGTAACGGGCATGACGAAACCATGAACGTTATATGATATCGTCATCGTCATGTCGTCTATCGACATACTATGATATATTTTAATCGATTAAGTGCATTGTGTGAAATTTGTATATTTGAATGCCTACCAAGTTGTTACCAACCCTAACCAAAATAGCTGATTATTGTGATTGCGAAATAAATAATTATGTTTAGCACACGTGTAACAATTAGACAATAACAACTTTTATGATGAAATATTTTTCTGCTTTGTAGACAAAAAAGAAAACAAAAAAAAATCCCTAAAATATTATTTATTACCTCAAAGTCTCTCGGAGCGAGCACCTTTCTAAACTGTTACAGTACAATCAAGTTAATTATTATAAATAAATATTTAATTGATCTCACACCAGAAACAACAACAATTTCAGCTACTGGAGCAACTGTGTTCGTTATATCGGGGTGCTGAAATATACATACATATTTGGATCACGCAAATACATAATCTTATGTATGAACCATTTCATATTGTGCAGGTAATTATCAAATATAACACAACAATAATACGATAACTATTTAGAACATTACAATAATTATGACTATTTTTCATTCTAGAATTTACAGCTTTTTACCTAATTCTTCATCGGTACCAATAAACCATTTTTTTAGTTTCAGATACATTCTGCCTAAACATAATATTAATTACTGACTTGCCTGTGAAGAATTATTAAATTACTTGAAGTATATCTACATATTTGGACCACGCAGATACACGTACTCTTATGTATACATAGTTTCATATTTTGCAGGTAATTATGAAATATATTTTTCTTCCCAGAATATACCATTAATCTCACCTAATCAGATTATGTACCTAATGCATCCATTTTTTTTTTTTTTTTTTTTTTATTATTTCAGATACATCCTGCCTAAACATAATTACCGACTTGCCTGTGAAAAATTACACAAGGATCTTGAAATCAGCGTAAAATTGTCCTGACCAAGTTGTACTAATTATATAAAATATTTTGTCTGGTATACCTAAGACGGTGAATATTAGTTGTAAGTATTATCTAATCCAAATTTATTGAACTAATAATTTCAAGTGTTCTTTGATTTCAAACAATAATATAATGCCTCACTGCTCTGATTGTAAAGTATTTGTAGACAATCGTCGATGGTCTGGTCATTTACGTAGCAATGTACATAAAAACAATAGTTCTAACCCTATGTATGATAATGTTGTAATTATTAATTCTTCTTTTAAAGAACGAATCAAAAGTTACAAAATCATAGCGACAGGTGAACAAATACATAGTTTTCCTGAGGTGTTTCTCAAAAGTATTAGTACACAAGTCAAACATTTAATAGACAATTCAATAGAGAAACACACCTCTGTCAAAATAAATTTTGAACTGTTTGCTTCGTTTCTTATGTATAAAAATGATCAACAAGAAATAAAATCATTCCGTACAAACAACATTATTACACATTTTAATTACGATTTTGATTCTATTTATAAACTAACTATTGATTTACTACTAAAAAAAATTGAAGAATTTGAGGAAAGGGATAGTGGTTGGACTTTTTTATGCAATTCACATTTAGAATTAAATATTAATAAATATCAACCTCTCAGCGGATCTAAATTTTTAACTTTGCCGAAATTCATAAAAAGTAAAAGAGCTTGTTTGAATATTCGGAACAATGATGAGTATTGCTTTTTGTGGTGTGTTGTGGCGGCATTGTACCCCACAAATAGACATCCCGATAGGATTTCGTCTTATCCCCGCTTTCAGGATGTTTTGAATGTTAATAATTTGACATTTCCAATCACATTTTCGGACATAGCTATCTTTGAGAAAAATAATCCTTCTGTTAATATATATGTGTATGGTTTAAAAAACGAGAAGACAATTATTGGACCGCTTTATAAAACGTTGAATAATAAGTCTAATAAAAGTATCCATCTACTGTTTATAGAAAACAATAATAATTCTCATTACTGTCTTATCAAAGATTTATCTCGTTTAGTTAGAAATCAGATGACCAAACATCATGGTAAACTATATTTCTGTGAAACTTGTTTATTGTTTTTTCCAACGCTTAGTCAAATTGAATCCCACTTGTGTGGGGGGATCGTCACAGTTTTACCAGAACAAGGTTCATTTTTAAAATTTAAAAATTATGATAGGAAACAAAACATTCCATTCGTCATATACGCTGATTTCGAAACGTTACTTGAACCCATTTCCGACGATGATTTCAACACCGCTAATACGTCATACTCTAAACGCCACGTGCCGGCTGCATTCGCTTACAATGTCGTGTCATCAAATAAAAATGATAGCGTTGAAGGCTATAGAAGTTATCGCGGCAATGATTGTGTTTCAAAATTTATAAATTTTCTTACTGAGGATGTAAAACAAATACATCAGATTATATCCAAAAGCGAGCCTATGATATTCACTGATGACAATTCTCTAGAGTTCAAACGTGCCGTTAGGTGTCATATTTGCGACAATTTACTCTTGACCGATAAAGTAAGAGATCATTGTCATATTACAGGCCTGTATCGAGGTGCAGCACATCGACACTGTAATTTGCAACATAAAGTACCAAAATTTATACCAATATTTTTTCACAATTTATCCGGGTACGATTGTCATTTATTTATAAAAAAGTTAGGCGAAATTCCAGGTCCAATTAAAATAATCCCTAAGACTAAAGAAAAATACGTCGCATTCACCAAATTTATTCCTATTGCTGATAATGAGTTTATTTGTATAAGATTTTTAGATTCATTCAACTTTTTAGGGACAAGTTTAGACAAGCTCGCTAAAACATTGCAGGTGGAAGATTTTGTTAATCTTCGATTTCATTTTTCTAAAGACAGACAGTTTAATTTATTGACAAGAAAAGGTATATATCCTTATGATTACATGACCAATTGGAAATGTTACGATCAAAAATCATTGCCGTCTAAGGGTAATTTTTATAATTATTTGACTAACGAAGACATTACAGATGAGGATTATAATCACGCACAGGCTGTTTGGGCTGAATTCAATATTAATAACCTCGGCGAGTATACGGATCTATACTTAAAAACGGATGTGCTTTTGTTAACAGACATATTTCAAAATTTTCGGAAAACCTGTAAACAATATTACAGTCTTGACCCGGCGTTTTACATTACTGCACCTAGTTTATCTTTCGATGCAATGTTGCTAAAAACGGGCGTTCAGTTAGAACTCGTGTCGGACTTAGCTATCATCAGAATGATACAAAGCGGTATACGCGGCGGTTTGTGCATGTGTTCCCATCGGCATGCTAGAGCCAATCACAAATACATGCCTGAATATAATCCATCACAACCTGAGAGTTTCATAGTATATTTAGATTGTAATAATCTTTACGGTTTTAGCATGTGTCAGTATTTACCATACTCTAGTTTCAGATTTTTAAGTGATAACGAATTAGCAAATTTTAATGTTACCACTATAGAGGATAACGCAAACTGGGGCTTCATATTAGAAGTCGATCTATTGTATCCCGAGCATTTACATAATGACCATAATGACTTACCATTTTGTCCCGAAAAATGTGTACCCCCGGGAGGTAAAACAAAGAAATTAATAGCAAATTTGTATAATAAGTACAACTATGTGATTCACTACGTTCATTTAAAAAAATGTTTAGAACATGGTTTAATATTACGTAAAATTCATAGAGCAATTACTTTTAGACAGAGTCCATATTTAAAACAGTACATAGAGTTAAATACTCAATTAAGACAGAAAGCAAAAAGTTCCTTCGAACAAGACTTTTTTAAGTTATTAAATAACAGTGTTTTTGGAAAAACATTAGAAAATACTGAAAATAGAGTAACCGTACATTTAGTTAATCAATGGTGCGATCAGTCCAATCGAACTAAGAAATTTATATCCGCTGAGAAACTTATAGCCAACCCCTATTTCCACAGTGCATCTATTTTATCAGAAAATTTAGTTGCAATACAAATGAAACCTGATCAAATTATTTTAGATAAACCTATATACATAGGTTTCGCTGTATTAGAACTTTCAAAAGCACACATGTATTACTTTCATTACAATATTGTAAAGCCTTTTTATAAAGATCGAGTGCAGCTATGTTACACAGATACCGATTCCTTTGTCTATAAAATATACACCAACGATTTTTACAATGATTTGAAATATAATTTTTTACAATATTTTGACAGCAGTAACTATGAAATCACAAATGATTTACAGATACCGCTAAAAAATAAAAAGGTTCCCGGTCTCTTTAAAGATGAAATGGGAGGAAAATATATTACTGATTTTGTTGGTTTGAGATCGAAACTTTACTCTATAAGAACCCCTAATAGTATCATTAAAAAAGCAAAAGGAGTAAAATCATGCGTGGTCAGGGATTTAAACTTATCAGACTATGAAACCATTTTATTTAATGGTGGAGTAATCCGGAGAAAAAATAATATGTTTAAATCAATAAAGCACGAAATATTTACTCGGACTGTCAACAAAGTTGCTTTATCTAGAAATGATGACAAACGATCGATATCTGTGGATCAAATATCAACCCGAGCCTGGGGGCATGCATTTATTTTTAAGAATGAATTACTTTGATCATAATTTTAAGTTAAGTGTTACCTACTCATAGTTTAGTTTTAGGAAATAATAAATGTTAATATTATACAAAAAATGAAATAAAGTGTGAATTATTATAATTATTGACTTGTTTTATTTCTGAAATCCTGTTTATTTCAAAATATCATTACACTTTTAAAATCGGTAAACAAAGTTAACACTGATTGCAGTTATCTCACTATGCACCTAAAATACCATGCATCATAAGGTTGATTTTCGAATAACTAACGTTTTACGATTAAGTAACATGCTTACAAGGCGTTGTTTGTCATTGTATAAGTGTTACCTACGTTGCAGTTCATTGGCCTTAGTCTTGAGACACAAACGCTTAGTTGACAATATTAGTATGACTTGTAATTATTTAGTTATTTTGTCATCATTTACGAAATATTATTCGGCGCGAACACCTGTTTAATATTTTTTTAACTTCCATCAAAAGTTATCATGTCGGTGAGTAAAATATTTTTAATTCGTTTTTTTATGATTGTTTTATAATTAGAGATTGTGTTCGCAGCTGTGTTGTGTTGCATTTTTCCAGAGCCTTTTGTCACTAATCTAAAGTAAATCTAGACTTTCTCGATTGAAAACCCAATTAAAACGCTATACTAGCGGAATAGTGGTATAAATTGTGTTTATATTTTGTTCCAGAATTCTGACACCGAGATTGTATTCAGCCAGTATGCTCAGAATCCTTACGAGGGATTCTCCGAGATGTTTCGCAGTGAACCCGGGCAAAGCAAACAAGTCACGAAAGATAAAAAACCAAAACAACGGTGCAGGGAAAAATCGATAAAGCAAAATCCTACAAAATCCTTCGTTATGAGTCGACTACATCGAAAAGGGATTAAGTTAATAAAAATTTCAGTGGTAGATCTGTGTAACAACAATCCTCAAACCATAGACAGTGATAGTGACAGTGAAAACGTTATTATAAACGCTCAATATATTGTTCAAGATCCCATCGACAGTGTTATGGACGAAACTGAGTCTTTAGTTAAGAAAATATCAAAATCTTTAATAGGTACTGACTTTTATTAACCATTTTTGTAAAGTAGTTAATATTTGTATTTTCATTATGATGTTTTTATTTAATTTTGTATTAGGTTGTGTTATTTGTGGAGTAGCGTGGGGGTGTTTAACAAAATAAAAGCAAATTTACATTATTTTGATTTTTATTTAAAAACCTTAAAACCAATAATCTAAATACATTACACATATGAGTACATACATTTATACCCATTCTAAATATTTCCTTAAACAAAGCACATTTTTAAGAGCACATTGCTTTAGATGTTTATTACAATTAAAATTAGATCTTCCTTCACAGTATTTTTTATGCAAAACAGAGAAACTAAGACATTGTTCTGTACCAAGGTCTGATACTTTACAATTCACACACAGTTCCTTTATCCAATTCACCTTCTCCAAACCATTTACAATAATTTCCTTATTTTCTAGATATGGAACGATTATACGCCGAAATTCTCTATAGTCAATATATCCTTCATTCCAATAAATACCTCTATTTCTTTCCAACCATTTAACTTGTCTCTTTTCGTCACTTGTTAAGTATTTAAACAAGTATGGCGGTTTTATTAAAAATGTTTGCGTATAATCACGACTTGCAAAAGCTAATTCTTTTATTATAAAATTATTGTTCAGGTCTTTAAACCCTTGAACATCTAAAATAATAGTATTCGGATTCATGATATTTTTCTCACAGTATTACTCAATGGCTTGTACTCAATTATGCAGTCGTTCAATATAAGACAGTATGCAGAAGTTTGATCTGGTATATCGGAATCACTCTCAATTTCCACTCTTACATCCACAATAGGACCTGTCTTTACATTATCAGCTTGTCTAGAGCAATCTATGACAAATAGCGGCGCCAAATCTTTGAATTGTTTCTCACTTAATAAGGGTTCCGAGCGACGTCCGTAATAAGACTGTTGAAATCTGATGTATTGCTCGTATAATAAAGCGATTCTGTTATTCGCGAAGCTGACATTTAGGTTTTCATACGGGAAGTAAGTTGAGTTTAAGTATACTCTAACGTCACGAACATGACAGTGATCGAACTGGGACATATCAGAACTTGAATTGTTTTTTCTATTTGTTTGTAGACCTATAATTATGTATCTTGGTTTCTCTATTTGTGAGGAAGTTTTGATAGACCAGGTATGTTTTGTAGTTTTAGGTAAAGCTGGATATTCGTACAGATCCCAATTTCTGAATATCATCTGGAGTGGTCGATCTTTTTCTAACAGTTTTAGCAAACTTATTTTTTCTTTGTCGGATACTTTAACATGCGGTACACGCCAGATGATTTTATTTATCTGAACGTCGTCTACAAATTCCCCGGTGTTAAGTTTCACAGCATTCAGATTAGTGTTACTTCGTAGCAATATCAGTTCGTGCCTACTATTTATCACGACTTTCTTGAAATCTTCTGCAAAACCGATAATGTTACAGAGGGGTATAGAAGCAGAAAAACTACCCCCATTAATATTTTTTATTCCATCGATATTCCAGCCCCATGCATTGGCTATCTTTGATTCACCTTCACTCATTGATATTAACGATTTCATGGTGGTAGTTATGCCAGCGTTTTTTATTCTATCAATTTCCACTCCATTCAGCTCATATCTTATATCTTGGAATAAGTAGAGTAGAGCATTATTCGTAAAATTAACACTAGTGGCTTTCTCTTTCATATCCTTTTTACTTACGACAACAGTTCCTTCCAAATACAAGGTACTAGCTGAGGGAAGTATATACAAGTCCTGTTGGTTAATAGGTATGCGGATTTCATCGTTTCTATTGAAACTAGTTACGTAGGGCTTGTAAGAATGAAATTCGATTCCTTCAACAGTGTTGTCATAAGTCGGAGCAGATAAAACGTCTAAGATATTCATTTTAGCAAACCGATCGCTTTGAGAAATGCCTTGTTTTCTTTAGTTAATTTAATTTTCTTCTTAGAGCGAGCTCTTATTTGGTTGAAAGCTTGAGCGGGACTGATATTTTTGATTTGTTGATGCATATATTTATTGTAGTCAATCATTTTTTTCTTCTGAGATGCAAATACAGCTGCACTTCTTCACCGCGCAAATTGATTAAGCGGTTATTTATATCTAACAGCCTGATATGTATACAGCTAATGTTGTTTTGGTTAATTGGAAAGTATATCGCGTTTTTCGGGATTTCTATAATTCTATATCCGGGAGGCACGTTGAGAGCAAATTCGTGGATAATGTGACTGGGTTCTCCGTTTGTGTACGAGCCGCTTACAATATCACATTCGATCCTGATCACTGTTGTAGGTAAAATGTTGACTGGAAAGTGCGATACATGCCATTTATTTGCTTTTAAGATCTGCTTATTAAACCCTAACAAATTCCTAAACGTACCTTCTTTATTAAAATTTATGTCTTTTGTACAATATACAGCAGCTTTTAAAGTATTGTTATTGCACTGTAGTTTGATTGATGCATCTTTCATTTCAGATTTTAAATAATCATTAATATCTTGCAATTCATAGGTGCCGTCAGGTATTTCAATAACTTCGTTAGAACCATAATAGAACTTATTATTCGTTTTGTCAATGTTTGGAATAGAATTAAATGTTGCGAAATGCAATAAGGCACACTCATACTGTTCATATAGTTGCAACGTGTTAGGATAGTAAGTAGATAAAGTTGACGAGTTTCCAGTTATCGATAATGTGAGTGACATCTTGCAAATGATTCAAATAAAAGAAAAGCATAAGTTTTATACGTTTTATTTCCAAAAATTCCATAGATATTCTAAACATAAGTGTCCACAATTTACAGTGTTGAATTTCTGATATCTTGTATAATTATAAAAAACATTACAATTCTTAAAATATCGCATTAATTCCATTGGAGGTTTTAAATCTCCAAAGCTATCAAAATATTCACAATAATTGCATACTTTTACATAAGCTACCCAATGCGTGCCTTCGTTCTTAGAGTCGGCCAAGTTAACAACACCACATTCAACCCGTTTTGGCGTCCTTGGTAACTGATCCTTCATGTATACTCCTCGAAAGTGAGGGATGTTGCGTGCATACCTTTGGATGTCTATATTAGTGAGAGGACGATTAGGTAGCTTATTTTTCAGTTTTTTGAAGACTTAATGAATAAACCATTACCATTTTTATGTGACTTAATGTACAAGCCCTGACCTAACTTTAAAGACTCCATAGCCTTATTATGTCGTTGTGTTTCTCGCAAATTTTGCTGACCTGCTTTGTAATCGTTAACAGTTTTTGCAATACCAGCCGCACCACCAGCTAAAGTTCCTAAAGCTGATAAACCCGCAAAAATTGGGATTAAAGGTAGAATACCTCCAGTCTTTGGTAAGGGTATCACTCGCGGCACTCGAATTTTCTGAATGCATGGGATTATTTTTTTTGCTGCTGAGTAAGCAGCGTTAATTAAAGCTTTACTGTCCTTTGGATTCAGTTTCTTTATTTTTGCTTTTATTTTTGACACGAAACTTTTAAACGTTTTAATGCCAGAACCAGATTTCAGTTTGGCTTTCATAACTTTGCTCACTAACCATGAACTAAGTTTTTCACCTTTCCCAGCATCGCTCGATTTAAGTCTTTGTTTAGCCATATTTAGTAGTTGCAAATCAGCTTTGTGGCGATTGGGTAAGTCTGTATGGTCTGCATATGCAATGTCGTGATGCATACAAGCTTCGTCTAGCTTATTTACACCTCGGTCACCTCGTAATAAACGTTTCTGCAATTTAGTTCCGGGACCGCAATAATTGTAGCCGGGTAAATGAAGTTCGAACGGTAGATTATTAATTAAGGTATTAACAAGTTCACCTCCTTGCATTGTCTAATGTGTAATGAGAGAAATGATGCAAAAGTAATCGTTATATAATTATTTTAATCCACTATTGCAGTTTTCTCGATCCAACTATTTTCTTCGTTGTTTAGACCCAACCATTTCACAAACATTTTTGATCCTTTTCTTTTTAAAACCCTTTCTATCAAATAAATACCAGGATAGTAAGATTTCTGAAGTTCTTGCTCGTAAAATGTTCCCATTATGGCTTGCTTTCGCTGATCTTGTATATGATATGTTACTGGTATGGTATGATTAATTTTTTTTATAGTAAATATTTCAGTTGACCAATTAGGTGTATAACCTTTTTCAAAATGGTGTTTGTATTTACTGATACGAACAAAGTCACCTACTTTGAACTTAGGTTTTCTACGGACGGTTACATGATTTAAGGCTTTTTTAATATTTTCTTTTATAACAGACTCGCAAGATTTATTTACTTCAATTGGTTTAAATTTAATGGTACGATGTTTTGTGTTGTTATATATCTTTAACGTAACCTCTAACGGTATACCTAACCACATATAGTTTCCGTTCAGACTAAAATATTTATATATTTTATTTTTAAGAGTTTTAATCAGTCGCTCTACGATCGAAGCTTTTTTAGTAGAAAACGTTGAGTAATGGTTAACATTGTAAGTCTTCATAAGCGTTTGAAATGAGTTGTTATAAAATTCTGTTCCCATATCAGTTTGTAAATTAACCGGTTTGCGATTGCTGTTAATCAGTATTCGTTTAAATGCATGAGTAACATCAAGTTTATTTTTTGATTTTAATGGCTCTGCCCAAGCGTACTTTGAGAAGCAGTCAATCACCACTAAAATGTAATTATGACCTTTATTATATTTTCTTAGATTTTGCATGTCCATCAGATCAGCTTGCCACAAGTCATCGATCCCCTTTAGAATGACAGGACGTCTAACGAAATTTCTTCGTGCTGCTTTATGTATTTCATTAACAATTTGCTGTTTTGCCATTACGGAGTTTTTTGTAGTAATTTATCTACCTCTGCTTGGGTATAAAACTTATCTTCCAAATGAGTTGAAATCTCAGGTATCTTTGCTTTTAAAGTAGCCTGAACTGTGTCCTTTGTGTCTTTTATGATTTGAGAGCGCAATGAACCAATCATGTTATTAAATTCTTTTAACATATTAGCATTCAATCGATCTACGTAATCCTTGTTCACGGTCAGGTTATTTAATTCTTTTAACATGTTAGCATTCAATCGATCTACATAATCCTTGTTCACAGCATCGCCTGCTTCTACTGGAGATCGGACTCCTCTTAATCTTGATGTTTTTAAATCAAAATCTCCGTTTTCTAATTTTAACAATGCGTTCTCATTAAACTCAAATAACTCTGATAAACGCATTCTTTTGTGAATGTAGTGTCCGAATTTGTCTACGTTCATATTTAAGGTGTATTGTATCGAGAAGCTGATAATAAAATAAACACATTTTAAAATATTTATTTATTTATAACTTTACTTTCACGCAATTCTTCAATGATAGATATAATTTCATTATCTAATCCTGTGTTACCAGCATCTCGAGATGCAATTAGTAATTTTAACCTATCTACCAATTCATTTGGATCGTCCCAATAAACAAAATCAACATTTTTCTTCCACATTTTTGTAAAGGGTAGTCCTTTTCCTTTCGTTTGGTGGTCCTGAATTGTACTTCGTAGTTGGAATAGAGGCTTAATAATTTGCAAATATTTTTGTCCTTTATTACTTTTGATTGGTTTACTGGGCTCATAGTCCCGTCGATGTGCGTTTGTGTCAAGTAGCATCGACTTATAATGTTTCATATCACTCTCTGTAACCAAGCTTAAATCGACATTCTTTTTCAACAGCAACTGTTTTAAACCAGGCGTATTTCGGTATTTGCGTCCAGCTACGATGATATACTCATCACTGATCGTTATACGAGCAGAACCTAACATCAATTTTCCGCCCTCTTTTCTGACACCAAACGGAATATCGGTCAGAGCTTCTGAGGACAGTGACCAGGATGATGAATCAATACCTTGGTTGTTTTCAACTAATGATTTGTACGAAGAGTCACTTTCGATATCAGATTCATATTCGTCTTCATTGTCGTTATTATCATTGGTTCCTTTACTAATTGTGGGTTCTTTTTGCAAAGTTTTATCGATAAACGGAACTTCGGTTTCTTCATTTTCTATATTATGCGGAACACAAGCCTGCTTACTGACATTAGCAATTTGGTTGAGTGGTTCTGTTACCGGCTTGAAAACTGATTCCAGTACTTGCTGATTGTTAAGCTCAGCATCTCTCATCTTTCGCACCTTCTTCTTAACAGCATCTGCAGCCTCAACAATTTGTCTTTTCAGTGATTTTTCCATAGTAACAAAAAGTTCGTGATTGATTAAGCGATGTCTGAAGAATAATAATATCGCGAGGGTAACACTCTTAAATATAAATATTTTTAATCAAAGACAACAAAAGTGTCAAATTTATTTCTATAACATCCTTTATTTTTGGAGCAATCCTTATTAATCACTACATAATTGAAAGGTTCACTCCATATTTTCGAACACATTTCACGAAATTCAATCCATGTCATATCAGTGTTGACATGTTCTTCATAAATATGCCGTAAATTAATTTCATCTTGTTTAAAAAGTATGATTAAGTTCGCATTATCTCTTACTAACTGCTTGGGGATTTTACTATATGTTTGGTTCAGATAAAAACAATCTATGCATTTGTGTCTTCCCATTGCAAAATAATCACGCATGTTATTTTGATTTTCACAAGCAACATCATCAAAAATAATCACGGAGTTGGGTTTTGCGTCCTGAACGCTTAGTACTTCCTCATTTCCCTGATATTTCTGGAGGGAAATACCGGGAACCCGTTGCAAAACTCTTTCTAAGAAAATGTACTTAGGTTGGTGCAGAGTTTTTGAATAAACATAAACATTTTCAAATCTTAATCCATTTTCGTGTATAAGAAGGCCAATTAATAAATTGGTTTTTCCACAATTAGATGGACCACAAATGATACATCGTACTGAGTTAGGTAATAATTCCCCATGACGAAAACTAGTCTTACAAATATCATCGCAGACTGTATCAACATGCAGCGATTGCGGTTGTTTTACAAATTTCATGATTACTGTTGGAAATGAACCGATTAAAAATGAGTGAATGTATATAGTACGTTAACATTTATAAACTTACCACAACCTCTTTTGCGTTACTGGTCATTGATCGAGTGGATTGTTCATTACTAAGCATTCTGTACCACCCTTCAGAGCGATAGCAAACTCGCATGATCATTGGTTGTATACAGTTATACACTAGAGAGTAAGTAAACGGAGAGTTGATGGATGATCATCGTTGCTCATCAAGTACGCAGCAAAATGTACTGTCTCGGTCGAGTTTATCGGTCGAGTGGAAAGGCGAGTCGATTATCAATTATTGGGCATTCTATACCACTATCGGCAGCGAGGCGCACTCGCCGAGCAACTTGCCGATAGTGGTATAGAATGCCCAATAATATACTACTTCGCCCAACTAGCCCTACAAGAATATTATAATAGGTAAAATAGGTGTTACGCGTTTTAAAATGTTTTGTGCCAAATTAATCCACGACTTTAGTAGTAGTTTATTTTTTTTATTTTTACGCCCTGTAAAATCCACAAAATAAAATGCAAGTTATAAGAGTTAAAGTGTTTTTATTTATCATGGTGTAACAAAACGCTATTTATAATTTGTGTTGTATTTAGGCACGGAAACTTATTATTAATTAAAAAAAATACCTGCGTTATTCGATTTGACATTTTTGATTCCAAAGTTAGTTATGAAGCTGGGAATGACTAAAATGGAGTTTGAATATAATAAATGTGTAATAAGTGAACTTGTACTGGACATTGATACAATGGTTGGTAAAGAAAGGGGATTATTAAAGTTTGTAGAATCAAACATTGTAAGGAATGAGGATGATTATAAGGAATGACATTGTATGGAAGATGATGAATTGTAAGAGAAGACTGTTTTAACAAACGTGCTGAAAATGAAAATTAAATAAAAAATAATAATGACTGTCCTTAACTAAACTAGTGTCACTTGTCCGAGATAGAGGCCTGGAGACTTGTAATACAGGTTTTACTTAGTACTGGCACAGTATAAAAATCATACAGTAGAACGACGCCTTTGATCTCGTGTAAAATGCCGACATCGTCTAGACAGTAACGCATCGGCCAGGGTTGTCACAAATAAACAATATTTATGAAATTATTTATTTATTGCTGATCAACATGTAGAGATATCAAGATGTATTAGATTTGAAATTTCTGTTGTTGAACTTAATTATATAAAAAATTCTCATCCTAATAAATAATTTCAACAAAAATTTTACTGGGAAGCATTCACATGGTTTTGTACTATATTCTACTAAACTCAAACGTTCAAATAATTTGAGCCCAATGTTATTTTCAGTAAAAGAAAAGGTCGACTTCAATTCTGTTTCCAACCTATGGATGTAATCCACAAAATCATCCGGAGGGACTTGTAATCCTCCAAAGCGATCACGGCTAGTGTCATAAGCTCTCAGGCGGAAGTATAATTTTTTCTCATTTGCTTCGTCTGCATATGATGAGGCGTAATTGACTACCGATAGAGAGTCACGTTTGTGATTTTCAACACACCTTCGCAATAAATAACCACAGATATAGTGAAATGAATTTTTTCCGGAATATCGTATTCTTTTGTAAGATTTTCGTTAGATGTTTGAGGTGGATTCTGCATAGAAACTTGAGGTTGAGCTGTATTTTTGGTAAATTCTACAAGTTGTGTTAGTATGCTGTCGAAATCTTCTATACAGTTTGTAGCGTCTGACAATTTAAGAATCTGACATAAAAAATGTTTTCTAAAAGCCCTGGTGAATTGTATGCAAGTGGGTTCCCGACAATTTCCACCAGCCTGCCTCATGAGACCAAAGAAATTTTCCAAGCAATCATTGTTAATTCTTCGTGTGAAAATATAATCGTAACCCTCAGATCTCATATCTTTATATAACTGCCGAATTGAATTAATGGTTACGTTGAAAGCATTTATGATTTTTATTATTTTGGTTACATCTCGGCCGTTATTTTTATTTTTAACTCTCATGCTATTAAATAGAACCTGTGATTTGTCTAGCAATTCTTCTTGCACTATAGTACCCCTATATGGTTTATTGTAGGGTTTTGGTGAGTCAATGTTGCTTGAATTCAATAAATCAAAGAGGTTGTTCATGGTTTCAATAAAATATATCGTACCATTAGCAATTTGTTGAGTACCCGACGATTGGTAATTATTTAAAGCTGCTACTACAGAATTGCTGAAAACTTGAACGGCAAACCGAACCTTTTGTTTTTGAAAACTATTTGGCTGTATATGCGAATCTGTTAGACGAGGATCTGATCGCATGTCTTTCATTTTGTCTTGTTCATACATGTTTTTTATATCCTCCTATCGAGCAATTTTGTTTTCAAACTCATAATTATAATTCAATAAATTATTACGAACGCATTTCATTAAGTGGGGCACATCAAATATGTAGTATATTTTGTGGCCATCAATCTCAAAACATGAGCTTTCTTTAGAAATCCCTAATATTTTTGAAAATGCCAATAAATCTGATCCTAGATCTGATACGAAGGCTCGTACAATAAATCCAAGCTGTAGAAGACGTTTGGCTGTAACAATTATCCATGTTTTTAATTGATCATCTATTTTACTACTGGAAATAAAAGAGAAGCCAATAGGTTGTTTCCAGTTTGATGTTATACCTCGAAGCATTAAGGTAAGAGCATATCCTGCAGCAACCGGTTCCTGTTGCCCATCTACTTCATGTAAGCCTAATATTTTGTCTTCCTTAGTGTTAAAGAATAAGTTTAACTTTAGACTCATCTCATCCATACAAAGCACACATTCTTTTTGAGACGGTGACATATGCTTGATTGTAGCTGTTAAAATATCCCACATTAGATGGTTGAGCTTAGTTGTCATAGTAAGGTACATCATAGCTTAAGTTGATTTAGATGGCAAACAAATTGTCTTTGATAAAAATCGATAAGCGAGTGGGCTTGTGTAATACATATTTAAGCAAAAAAAATTAAATTCTCTACTGTATCTATTGTTTTTACAGTGTGGTTTTAAATACAGTTGCGCCTTTACAATCGCGCTTAACTTAGGGGATAAAAATTGATCACAAGCTCTCAAAAATTGTTCCTCGGTAATATCTTTCTGTTTTTCAGTAATAGTTTTCAACCTATTATTACTTGTTTTGAATAATTGTTTTCTGAGTCTCTTTTTTCGGGGAGTATGATCAGTCAATCGTGCTGGTGTCTGAGAACTACAATCCAACTACAATATGTATTTTTTAGGGCTGGTCTGTTGGGAAATTTGTGATGAAGGACCCGCTAATTCATGGTCTCTGTACGGTAAGGTTCCGGACATACGTTGGAAATGAAAGATTGTTCTGCTAATTAGACTATGTATTTTCACTGATAATAACTGCTAAGTAAAATGATTGATGTAACTGATAGGGAGCACGCGCGGCGCTATTGGATGCCGATTGCGAACTAAATGCAATAATGCCTGTATGGCGTAATTGCGATGTACGAGTAATTTGACCGTACATGCTCCCGCACGAGAAAAGATGCTGTGATTGTTAGTCTTAATGAATGAAGTGAATTATATACTAATAGTACAAGAGGTGATAAACAATAGTATTGATGAGTTTTGTTAAAATGTAATGAATTACAAAATGATTAAACAATTACTTAAGTTTAAAGTTAGACACAAGAGTCATCTAGGGGAGTAAATCGAACCGAACGAAGTATAGGAGACGCACTTTGATTTTGTTTGTTATGAACACGCGCACTAACACTGGGCATCTCCCTTAATTCAACACTGAGAGGCCTTTTATCACCACTAACACTTTCACTACGTTGAGGACACATAGTAGGAACTGGCTGTAGCGGTACGGTGACCACCGTCGCCTCCGCAGGCGCCTGTCGCGACTTCCTCGAACGCCTCCACACGTACAGTCCAGCTATGACAAATATAACGCCAATTATGACGTATATGGCAGTGTAATGATGCACATCGTGAAAAGAAACACTCTCTATAAAACTCTGATTCTCTTTCATATCCTTTATACTTTGTTCTATGTTTTTTATGAGGACATCTTGATTCAAATTAATGGGTTCATCTGTAGAGTTGGAACTGCTCGAAAATGTTATATTTATAATACGATTAATCGGAGCTATATGTACCTGCATCATCTCCGAATCTGGCTGAATATTTAATTCACTTGCTCCTAGACTATGTGAATAAATGGTAAAAATGATCTGTCTTGATAATGCAGCCTGGTTGGATGTTTATAATTCCGGCACGAGTGAGCTCGTGCGCTGTAACTTGATCGTCGCACATCAACTTGAGCCGACACTTACCACAACAAAAGTAAAGATAATTATTAACAGCATTTAATTCGGACCATTTGCTCTCACATATGCTGACATTGACCTTGCATATTTTTGTATCCTTTTGCTTTACACAAAATACTTCATCTTCCTTCATACTGTAGACTGGTTTTTTGATATTACATAACAGGGTCTTTTTGGTTTCATGTAAACAAGACGCAATATCACTCTGACTCAGTAATCGCGCAGTAAAGCGCATCCTTTCGTAAGTTGATCGCCGTATAATCTGATACTGGTTCTATGCTTGACATTTTATCCATAACTTGACTGGGTACGGATATAATTTTTAAAAGTTCGTAGCTATCTCTGTCTATAAGTGGGATAGTTATTTCCAATACTAAGTAGTTTTTCGATATGCGGGCTCTGATTTTTAGCACGTGGTAGATTGTAGTCAAGTCTGCAGTGTCAAGGGGTAGCGACAAATACTTGGGAATTAGACCTGATATAATATTTATCTCATTACGTAATTGTTTGGGTGATATAAGATGTAAATTGAATTTTCCGTTATAAACGTTTGTAATGAGATCCAATAACATATCCTGCTGATACTTCAAATACGTGAATACATTGTTAGTAATCATGGCGGATAATGTAAAGTCACTGATAATAGAGATATTTTGCAATCCAGTTTTCATAGAATTTACTGAATTTTCAAGTGCAATTAATTTTTGGTTAACTAGTTTATGATGATTTGTCATAACGGTTTCGGTTCGTTTTAGTAAATTAAATTCTGCTTCTATGATGGACGTCTGATTTTTCCACATAAGAGCGACGTGGTTCTGATTTTCCTTGATAAGACTGATATCCTTCTCATACTTTTCGGCAAAGCGTTCGTCCAAAACTCCGAAAAGACTGTTTGCTATATATCCATCTCCGTCTATAAGTCCGCGCTGAAATCTTGTTCGTGAGGAAGTATGATGACTTAGTAACAATTCATTGCAATATTGTAGTTCTGTATAACTATGTTGTAACTGTAATATAACTCCGTCGCATTGTTGTGAATGATCTCTTATCTGTCCACATATGTTTTCTAGGTACTTAATATATTTATGTAACGCCTTCATACCTTCCCAATACGGATCTTGTTGGATATATGGACGCCTAACGTTTTCTACAGAGCAAACTGCACTGCTGTGTTGTGTTGCGTTTGGTTTAAGCTCTCTCTCACTCGTTGTCATTATACTGTGTCAATGTGCTCTCTGTTAAGTTTATTAATTAAATATTAATCTCAGTATATTTCCAAGTGTTATTCATTTTATCAGGTTATGGGCCTCCTCATACCTATCGTGTAGTGTTATCTTTGCGATAAAAGTACTATTAACAAAAAACATAAAATCAGTAGCGTGTATAACCTCACTTACGTACGGTACCGGCGCGCGAGTGTTTTTTCAGGTTTAATAATAATTATTATGGCAAATAACACAATGATGTCAATTCCTAAATTAACGGGTCGGGACAATTGGGTGACCTGGAGCTTTGCAGTCAAAGCATACCTGCAACATGAAGATCTTTATGACTGTATTTTGAATGATCCAATTCCCAATGATCCGAAATCTCTAAAACTTGATGTCAAAGCAAAGTCTAAGTTGATATTGTTGATTGATCCCATACTATATGTGCACATACAGGAGTCTGTAAATGCGAAGCAAGTTTGGGACGACTTGACTCGGGCTTTTGAAGACAGCGGATTGGCCCGGAAGGTTGGTTTATTAAGAGAATTAGTCAACACTAACTTAGAGACGAGTTCATCAGTAGAGGACTATGTGAATAGAATAATGACAGCAGCACATAAATTGAGAAATATTAAATTCAGTGTAGACGATGAGTGGTTGGGTACTCTGATGCTGGCTGGCTTGCCGGATACTTACAAGCCAATGATTATGGGCTTAGAAGGCTCAGGTTTGAAAATAAGTGCTGATCTTGTGAAAACTAAGTTACTGCAAGAAATAAAATCGACAGAATCAGACACTACCGCATTCTATACAAAAAATAATCATGCAAAAAATTGCCAGCAAAGTACAAAAAAAGGTCCAAGATGTTTCACTTGCAATAAGTATGGCCATTTAAGCAAGAACTGTTGGTTCAAAAAAAGTAAAGGAAAATCTGACAAAAATACTGGGTTTGTAGCCGCATTTTCTGCAAACACAGGTAATAATTCATTAAATTGGTATGTGGACTCAGGAGCGTCCATGCACATGACGATGCACCGGGACTGGCTTAGAGAAGTCTTACCTCCACCTGTACCGAGCATAAGAATTGCAGATAACAATTCATTAAAGGTTGAAGGATGTGGCAATGTATTAATAAAAACAATTGCTGCAGATGGCAGCACAGAAACTATACAGGTGAGAGAAGTTTTATATGTACCAGAACTCAAAACAAATTTATTGTCTGTTGGAAAAATTAAAAAAAGTGGATGTAAAGTTATGTTTGATGAAAATGGATGTCAGATATATAAGTGTGATAATAAATTATTGGCAAAAGCAAAACTGGTTAATAATACCTACCAGTTAGATTTTTTGAAGGATAAAGAAATGTATGCCATGAAAGCCAAGACAGATGATGATGTTTATCTGTGGCATCAAAGGATGGGTCACTTAAACTTCACCGACATTAATAAATTGCCAAACTGTGCTGAAGGAGTGACATTGTCACAAAAAATGAACAAATGTATATGTATAACATGTCTTGAAGGCAAGCAGACAAGGCAATCATTTCCTCGAGATGGTTCCCGTGCAACTGGATTACTAGAACTTATACATAGTGATGTGTGTGGGCCAATGAATCACATGTCAATTGGAGGTACTCGATATTTAGTCACTTTCATCGATGATTTTTCAAGAAGGGTACATGTATATTTTATCAAAACCAAGAGTGAAGTATTTGATAAATTTCTGGAATTTAAAAACCGAGTTGAGAATGAGCTAAACAAAAAAATAAAAGTTATAAGAACAGATAATGGCACAGAATATATAAATAAGAAGTTTGACACATATCTGAAAATGCATGGTATTTTGCATCAGACATCCAGTCCCTATACCCCTCAACAGAATGGCCTCAGTGAGAGGATGAATAGAACACTAATAGAAAGAGCCAAATGCATGATGTTAAATGCTAATTTACAGGATGTATTCTGGGCTGAAGCTGTTGTCACGGCTGCATATATTGTAAATCGTTCACCAACTCAAGCTCTCAATGACATGACACCACATGAGGTATGGACTGGACAAAAACCCAATTTAAATCATATGAAGATTTTTGGATGTAATGCCATGGTTCATATTCCAAAAGAAAATAGGAAGAAACTTGATGTGAAATCACGGAAGTTGATTTTTGTTGGATACAGTGATTGTACTAAGGGATATAGATTCATAGATCCTGCAACAAAGAATGTAGTGGTGAGTCGAGATGTCATATTTCTGGAAGCTGCCTAAGGTACCTGAAAAGTACATTGGACATGAAACTGACCTATAAAAGAAACATGGAGAAAAATTTAATGGGCTAATGACACAGACGATCGAAATCCTGCACAGGATACATTTTTATGTTTCAGGGCGCTGCTATTAGCTGGAATTCAAAAAAACAGCAAACCATTGCATTGTCCAGCACTGAGGCAGAGTATATGTCCTTATCTTCTGCAATTCAGGAAGCACTCTGGTTAAAGCAGATGGAAGAGGAGTTCTGGCCTAATCTGAAAGGTATACCCACAATTGTATATTGCGATAATCAAAGTGCAATTAGCCTCTCAGAAAACTCCATATATCACGCACGTAGCAAGCACATAGATGTGCGATTTCATTTCGTACGTGAGAAGATTGCTGCAAATCAAATAGCTGTGAGGTACTGCTGCACCCGAAACATGATCGCCGACGCTATGACGAAGGGGCTTCATAAACCGAAGCATGAAGAATTTGCTGCGTCAATGGGCTTATTTAAAAAACGTTCGCGTCCAGGGGAGCCTGTTGGATATATGGACGCCTAACGTTTTCTACAGAGCAAACTGCACTGCTGTGTTGTGTTGCGTTTGGTTTAAGCTCTCTCTCACTCGTTGTCATTATACTGTGTCAATGTGCTCTCTGTTAAGTTTATTAATTAAATATTAATCTCAGTATATTTCCAAGTGTTATTCATTTTATCAGATCTAAATCATAATAGACAACGAGGCGCCATTCATCACGCACAAGGTGCATATTTGCAACTTTATCGAAGTACAGACTATTATTAGTAGGTATATGTGTTAGATTATAAGTAGCAGAACTTGAACATATGCATGTCATAGTAAATAATAATAGTGATAACGCCATAGATGCGAAGTTAAACGTTATCTTGCGCGGTCGTTTAACTTTCTCATTAAAATTAGGTGAGTTTGCGGATGTATCCGCTTTTTGTTCGCTGTCGCTGCTCTGTATAGGTAGTACTGATATTTTGACCGTTTTTACGCCACAGCCCTTGTTCAGCTTGATATAAACGTGACCGAAGTAGTCAACTCCCGTGTGGTAGAAGGGTCTTGAGGGGTTGCACCTTGCTGATAGCAAATCTCCCATTATCTGATCTATTTTTATTGGATTTTGGCGCCTGCCCGTAACACATTTACGTAATTGGCTTTTGGTGGTAGTATTTCCATTGATAAGCCAGTATTTTTGGCGAATAAAAGACAATGTCAGTCGTGCTCCACCGTGAAACGTAAGCTGATGTGCTTCATCGATGATTAATTCTGTTAGACGACATTTGCTGGGTAATATGATTGGGTACTTCATGTCTTCAGGTATAAATGCATTTTTTAACCGGCCTCCAACACGAAGTATTCCCTCCTTATCTAAGAAAGGATGTAAACTGATAATTTTGCTTTTGAGTGAAATTTTACTGCCTTTTTGCAAATCAGTTATGTCAGAACTAAAATATTGAAACTGTATATGCTTGATAATTGTCATGCGTGCTGATTTTAACTCTGATAGTGTTATATAATTACGTTTCATGCTATCTGTATTTCTAATAAATCTGAATATCCAGGCTAAAACTCTTACAACTTTTGTAATCGAACTGATATTTCGCAGTAACTGATCGATGATACTACTGCTGCTATCTATCTGTGTAACTACCTTCACATGCTGTTCTTTCCTCATCTCTTGTTCTGTCGTATATTGAGTTGGAGGTTTAAGGTATGTAGATGGTGTAGAATTATGTAACCAATTTGGTCCGTTCCACCAAAGATCATGTGATATTAACTGCGTAGCGGTTATACCCCGACTAGCGCAATCCGCAGGGTTCTCGTCGGATTTCACGTAGTTCCAACAAGTTAATGGCATGATTTCTGTTATCTTGCGCACACGATTAGCTACGAAGGGCTTCCACTTATTAGGATCTCCGTTAAGCCAGCCTAAAACAACCATTGAATCAACCCAACCATATGATTTAATTACGTAGTTACTTAAACACTGCTGTATTTTAAACATAACTTGTGAAAGTAAGTAGGCACCGCATAATTCCAATTTAGGTAACGTAATTGGCTTGCTAGTAGGCACTAACTTTGACTTTCCGACTACTAACACTACTGATGATTTATCTCCTCTGTTTATCTTACAATACACAACACATGCATAGGCCTTCATGGAAGCATCACAAAACCCATGCAGTTCGATAGTATCTTCTTTTTGTGTACCGAGCCATCTTTGCAGTTTTAACTCATTTATATTATTAATGTCGCTTTTAATTTTTTGCCACTCTGTTATTATATTCACAGGCAATGTGTCATCCCAACTGATCTTAGATAACCACACACTTTGAAAAAGTAATTTCAATTTGGTACTGATAGGTGACAACCATCCCAGTGGGTCAAATAACTTAGAAATGTCTGCTAGTAATAATCTTTTGGTCTGTTTTTCTGCTGGTTTGGAAGTTATTTGACTTTGGAATGTAAATACGTCTTGAACGGGGTTCCATTTAAGACCTAAAGTCTTTGACTCCACCTGTTTGAAGTCAAAACTATTTTGCTGATTACTATCCACGTTTTGCAATAATTCTTTACAGTTTGACCTCCATTTTCTCAAATTAAACCCACCTGATTTTAATAGCGCAATTAAATCTGACTGCAATTTTTGGGCGGCGTTAATATCGTGGTGCCCATGTACAAGGTCATCAACGAAAAATGATTGCTCTAAAACTTGCGTTGCTTCTATCTTGAAAGTTTGCTCTTCCGTCTATCGATAACTGTTTAAGAGTCAACATTGCAAGAAACGGTGCGCATGTGCCATATGTTACTGTGGTTAGCTGAAACTCTTGCAATGGTTGTTTTGGTGAGTCGCGCCAAATTATTTTATGATATTTTTGATCATCTGGGTGAATATTGATTTGCCGGAACATTTTTTCAATGTCCGCAGTAAATACAAACTGATATTGCCTCCACTTAATAAGTAAACTTTGTAAGTCTTGCTGCATATTCGGCCCCCGGTACATGAGGTCATTCAAAGTATATCCACTTGATGATTTCGCTGACGCATTGAAAACGACGCGCAGCTTCGTTGTAGTGCTGTCGTCACGCAGCACACAATGATGCGGCATGTAATAGTCGGGTTTATTGTTACAAATAATAATAGTTAAGTAAAGTAAAGTAAAAAAGTAAAAATGTTTATTTGAACAGAATAATAGTTACCAACTAATGATTACAGCATAGTGAATGCACAACTTTACAAAAAGTACTAGTACTGTCTCCCAAACTAGGCTCATGCCTGTATTTCGGGAAACAGTGCTCATTCTAATAGGTTTATACAATAAAACAGTGGTGGACGTGGTATTATTGGCAATTTACATGTGTAAGTTTTAAAGAAGATTTATTCTAGGTAAGCGGCATATATTTGTACTGTAACAAACGTCCTGCGCCATCTAGTGTTACTTATCCAAGTCACTATGATGAGCGGATCAATAACAGAAGACAGCAACTCTTATAAGACAAGTGACGCCATCTACAATCTTCGAGTGTAACAATCTGAACCAGCGCCACCCGGGAGTTATCTGCACTACATCTACAGAGGACCACACATTGATAATATGCACACATGTAAACCGAAACCGCTTTATAAGCAGCGCTGTCTTCGAACAAATTGTCATTCACTAGCTAGAGGTTTCTGAGCCCGGTAGCCCCGCAGCCAGCTCTGATACCAAGTAAGCCTAGTTCCTGCTTCGATAGCCACGCAGTCTTCAGGAACTAGACAGCTAGGGGGGAGGTCTGAAGGACGATAGCCCCGCAGTCACTTTCATTCCTCCACTTAGGGTTGCCACCTGATATAATATATTGTAACGTGTACTGTAAGCAAGTTACTAATTAAATATCACCAAGTCAATGGGGCATTAATTTCACCAATAGCAACCCTACATTGGCGCCCAACGAAAATAATCTACGGATACCCACTTATCTGGACGGCCTACCTTACATTGGCCCAACGAAAGTAATCCAAGGATACCCACATATTTGGAGGGTCTACCCTACATTGGCCCAACATAAATCTACGGATACCCACATAACTGGACGGCCTACCCTACATTGGCGTTCAACGAAAATCTACGGATACTCACATATTTGGACGGTCTACCTTCAAATTGTGTGAAATACTCAAATACGAAGTAACGCTACCCACATTCAAAGATGTCAATCACAATGACACAAGAGCAGTTTACTGCATTGGTTAACACGATAACATCTACTCAGAGTACCATGTCGGGAAAAAGTTTTGCGAATTGTACGAGAAGATACGAAGGTGAAAGAGACTACAATACAGTGGAAGAATTCATAAACAGCATCACAGTGTTTAAAAAAGTGGAACACATCTCGGATGAAGATGCGCTAGAAGGCTTGCCGTTATTGTTAGGCGGCATGGCAGCAACATGGTGGCATGGTGTCAAAGCTGACGTCAAAAAGTGGAACAACGCGTTGGATGCAATACGTTCAGCATTTGCTCCAAAGAAACAGGCTCACGATATTTATTTGGAATTGTTCGGAAAAAAACAAACAACCGAATCAATTGACGAGTTTGTTTGTAACAAACGTGCGTTACTCTCGCAATTACCACCAAAACGCAACCGAGAGGAGGAACATTTAGATTTTGTGTACGCTTTACTTAAAATAAATATTAAAAAGGCAATCGCCAGAAGCGAAGTAAAATCGTTCGCAGAATTACTGGAAAAAGTGCGACACTTTGAAAACATAGAAAGGGAATCACAGGGAAGTGCATCAACGTCTACAGAACGTGTTGAAAAAAAAATAAAACGTTGCTCATTCTGTGGGAAAAAAGGTCACACGACTGAAGAATGTCGGAAACGCTTGGCAGAGGCCAAAAAGCTACCTGCAGCAGCAGCCACAGCCCCTGAGACTCAAAAAGTATCATGTTATGGGTGTGGTGAACCAGGAGTCTTCAGAAGTAATTGTACAAAGTGCCAGAATAAAGAAACCCCACCAAAACCAGTAGCTTTTTATACTGTAGATACCACAGAAGTTGTACAGGACCACGTAAAAATTCCTACTATTGAGGTCACCTGGAACAATCAGAAAGGATATGCCTATATAGACACAGCGGCAAGAACAAGTGTGGCAAGTATTAAGTTGTACAAACTATTAATAAGAAGCGGTGCAACTTTTAAGGAGAGAACTGCAGACACAATACTCGCCGATGGAACAATAAAAACCCGGATACTACTAACTACAAGCGTGGACATCACTGTTGGTAAACGTTCCTTACCTATAACGTTCACAGTGATACCCGACGCCACTGACAATCGCACACTACTTGGAATTGACTTCCTCGAATCAGCGGGAATGGTGCTGGATTTGGCACAAAGAGTTTGGTTCTTCGCAGATGAACCTCGGGAGCAACACGCTTTTCTTCAATTGAAAAATGAAAAGATTCCATTGAAGGCAGCAAAATCTTTCACATTTGATTCAGCCCAGTCATCTCCAGAGTCCCTATCAAGCTTCATGCAGTGGGCGAAAGAATTGAAAATGATTTCCCCACTACCAGAGTCACCACAACCCTACGATTTTGAAGACAGTCCACCGCCAACAAAAATGAAGAAATGGTCGCTTCTAAAGCTGGACACACCGCCACGTCCTGACCGCCCTCGTGAACCAGCCGATGAAGCATCACAAACAGATCCACGTATTGATTATTTAACAATAAATCAAATGACATTTTATTCCTTTGATATTTTATTAAACACAGGTGAAGGTAAAATACTATCAGAAATTGAAAGGTCACACTTCAATCAATTGCTATCTACGTATAGCGATGTATTTGATAAAAACACAAAACCAACACCGTATATCTTGCATAGAATAGACACAGGTAATCACCTACCTATAGCTCAAAAGCCATACAGATTGTCACCACACAGGCAACAACAACTGAGACAAAAACTAGATGAAATGCTAAGCAATGACATAATAGAGGAATGCGATTCACCCTGGGCAGCTCCTGTTATTATGGTCCCTAAAGGTACAGACGATATTAGAGTTTGTATCGACTATCGGCGACTCAACGAAATAACAAAACCAGATAGATATCCATTACCAAGGATTGACGATCTATTACATCAAGCTAAGGCAATGCCATACATGTCTACCATTGACCTTCAATCAGGCTATTGGCAAATATTGGTACATCCCGAAGACCAAGACAAGACTAGCTTTGTCTCACCGTTTGGAACGTTCCGTTTTAAACGCATGCCGTTTGGATTACGGAACGCGCCCGCCACGTTCCAGAGATTAATAGATAAATTCATTCAATGTTTGGGAACGAAAACTAAGTGGGTGCTGTCATATTTAGACGATTTGATCGTGAGATCTGTCAATTTGACACAACATATTGACGATCTGAAGGAAATATTCGAAAAACTCCGAGAGTTTAATTTAAAAGCTAACAGGAAGAAGTGTAAATTCATTTGTTCTGAGATAAAGTATTTGGGACATCTAATTGTTCCAGAGACAATTAAAACAGACCCCGAAAAGATTTCAGCTATATCAAACTTATCAAAACCAAGAAATATAAAACAATTGATAACATTTCTACAAACTGCTTCATGGTACCGAAGATTTATAAACAACTTCGCAGACATAGCTCGACCGCTAACAAACTTAACTAAAAAGAAAACAAGTTGGCAATGGAGTAATGAACAGCAAGAGTTTGAAAAACTTAAAATAGCGTTAACTACAGCCCCTGTACTTAAACAAGCACAATGTGATACTCGATTTACAATCAAAACCGATGCAAGTCAATATGCAATTGGAGCGGCTTTAGTGCAGGGGGAGGGCGAAAACGAACACCCAGTTGAATATGCGAGCAGACTTCTTACACCAGCGGAATGCAATTATACTGTAACTGAAAAAGAAGCCTTAGCAATTGTTTGGGCTGTTTCAAGATTTCGTGGTTACATTGAAGGTACGCAATTCATTACAATTACTGACCATCAACCACTAAAATGGTTAATGAATTTAAAAACACCAACAGGTCGTTTAGCCCGTTGGGCACTGCAACTACAGCCCTATAATCTCAATATACAATATACCCCAGGGCGTACTAATGTTGTAGCAGATACTTTGTCAAGACCACCATGCACTCATGACAGTGAAGCATGTAATTTATGTTATGTAGGAATTGAATTACCAAAATACAGTGAAAAACAGATACGTGAAGAACAACTTAAAGATGATGAGCTCAAGATAATAATTAATGCACTTGAAGAGGAAAATCAAACAGAAAATTATATAGAATGGTCTAAAAAAGGTTACATGTTACATCAAAATGTATTATATAGGTTTACACCAGAACAAGAAGACGATAATGCAAAATTACTAATACCTATACAAGAGAGACCTAATATATTAAAAGCATACCATGATGATCCTACAGCCGGTCATTTGGGAGTAGAGCGTACAGTTCAACGTATCATTGATAAATTTTACTGGAGAGGTTTAAGAAAGGATGTAATTACATATGTGAAAACTTGTGTAGAATGTCAGAAATACAAACCATCAAATAAAAAACCAGCAGGTTTGTATCAGTCGACAGCAAATAATAACAGATTCGAAGTACTATCTATTGATCTGTTTGGTCCCTTACCAAAAGCAACAACGGGAGAAAAATGGATTTTCATTGTTGAAGACACAGCTTCTCGTTGGGTTGAACTTTTTGCTTTAACAGAAGCTACAGCTGAAACCTGCGCACTCACTCTTCTAAATGAAATATTTCTGCGTTATGGTCTGCCAAGAAAAATTGTAAGTGATAATGGAGTACAATTTATATCAGCAATAATGCAAAAACTGACTTATTGTTTAGAAATACAACACATTCTCACTCCTGTGTATCACCCAGAACCTAATATTGTGGAAAGGAAAAATAGAGATATGAAAACTCAAATTTCAATTATGGTTAAGAATCAACATCATAAATGGCCAAATACACTGCCGGCTATCAGATTTGCGATGAACTCTGCTATGTGTCAAACAACAGGATATTCACCGTCCTACTTAACTTTTGGACGTGAATTAAGAACTCCCTATGATCTCACACATGACTTCAGCATAGTATTAACACAAGAAAAATTTATATCACAAATTACACCAACTTTGAAGCGGTTAGCTGAAGATTTATTAATTGCAAAGGAAAACATAGAAACTATGCAAAACAATAATAGGCAACAAGCAAATCAAAGAAGAAGGCCTGATCCATGCTATAATATAGGAGACTTAGTGCTGGTTGAGACACATCCAATAAGTAATATTGAAAAACAGTTCACAGCAAAATTAGCTCCCCGCAGAGATGGGCCATACATCGTCATAAAGAAACATGGAGCATCTACATATGAAGTGGCAAATCCAAAGTCACCAGAACAATCCATGGGAAAATATCATACTTCAGCAATATGTAAATTTGAACAAAGGGATGAAAAAGTGCCCAAACCTTTAAATCCCTTAAGAAAAAGAGGGAGACCAAAGAAGATAAATACTGATCCTGGTACTCTGTCGGGACGACTATAGAGTACCAGAGGGGGAGAATGTAACAAACGTCCTGCGCCATCTAGTGTTACTTATCCAAGTCACTATGATGAGCGGATCAATAACAGAAGACAGCAACTCTTATAAGACGAGTGACGCCATCTACAATCTTCGAGTGTAACAATCTGAACCAGCGCCACCCGGGAGTTATCTGCACTACATCTACAGAGGACCACACATTGATAATATGCACACATGTAAACCGAAACCGCTTTATAAGCAGCGCTGTCTTCGAACAAATTGTCATTCACTAGCTAGAGGTTTCTGAGCCCGGTAGCCCCGCAGCCAGCTCTGATACCAAGTAAGCCTAGTTCCTGCTTCGATAGCCACGCAGTCTTCAGGAACTAGACAGCTAGGGGGGAGGTCTGAAGGACGATAGCCCCGCAGTCACTTTCATTCCTCCACTTAGGGTTGCCACCTGATATAATATATTGTAACGTGTACTGTAAGCAAGTTACCAATAAAATATCACCAAGTCAATGGGGCATTAATTTCACCAATAGCAACCCTACAGTACTATATAAGAATGTGTGTGTGCGTGCGTGTGTGTGTGTGTGTATCCATGTGTGTGTGTGTGTTAGTGTGTGTCTCTATCTGGTAGCTTTTACTCAATGTACTTTAGCAGCGCTTCAGTGTTATTATAATCTAGCTGGAGAAGCCAACTGGTTGTGATCGACTTAACTTCATGGATGTTGAGGCCTCTAATGTTGTGATTTTTGTTAACCATGTTGTATAGCTTACATGAGACACTCCTATATTGACGTCTGGCAAAGGCGGTTCTGCAACGAGCACTTGAGAAGACAGACTGCTTACTACGTTTTTTGGGATCATGAGGTGGCACAGCTTTATGCATTCTTAAGATAATCCGTTGCACAAAGAGCTGTCTAACAGATAAAATTTTGTTCTCAGTGTACAATTGCTTAGTAGGGTATCTAATCGGCTTTTTGTTCATTACTTTTAGTACAGCTCTTTGCGCACGCTCCAATTGAAGTAATTGTGTCTTGCTGGCACTACCCCATACTGGGATGCAGTATTGGACAATGGATTGACAAAGGGCAAGATAAACCATTCGTACTTGGTCTGGTGTGGTAACTTCACGTAGGGATTTAAAAAGATGTATAAGCTTTCTCACCCTGGTTTTAACAGTTTCAACTTGCGGATACCAAGTCAATCCACTGTCCAACTGGACACCGAGATACTTCACATTCGTTCCTCTAGACAACTTATGGCAAGTACAATTATTATTAGAGGCACAGGTGTGGGCTTTAATAGAGAAATCATGAGGTGGTGAGTTTAGTTTCGATAAGTAGAAAGGCAGAAAGAGAGTTTTGTTCAAATTTAATGTAAGTAAATTATTAGATAGCCAGACCATTATTTGTTTCAGGGAAAATTCCGCTCTGTTTTGCACTACATTCCAGTCAGGGCCACTCACTACAATTGCAGTGTCGTCTGCATAAGTGTAAATTTCTGTATATGGTAGAGACATAGTACAAAGGTCGTTTACATACAGCTGAAACAGAGTTGGACCGAGAATGCTCCCCTGGGGTACACCGTAACAGACAAAAGTCTCATTACTCATCAAATCTCCAATCTTTACCCTTTGTTTCCTGTTCGATAAGTAATCTCTGAAAAGGTTATGAATTGAGCCCCGTATACCAAGCCTTTCTAGCTTATCAAGTAAGAGCGGGACAGAGACCGTATCAAATGCTTTCGAAAGATCTAGAAATATGCATAAACACCTGTTGTTATCGTCCAATTTCTTCACCACCGTGTTAGTTAGGTCAATGACAGCGTCTTCAGTAGAGACACCAGATCTAAATCCGTACTGATTCTTAGCTAGAATTTTAAATTTATCGACATATTGTTTTAAAGACTTATTTAGATACTTTTCTAAAATTTTTGAAAGCGCTGGCACCACCGAAATAGGACGATAATTGTTGACACGGTCTCGGTCCCCGCACTTATATATTGGGTGAACTAAGGCGTTCTTTAATGCATCAGGAAAGACACCGGTACTGATGGCGAGATTATATATAATATATGAGTGATGGGAGGGATCAAAAGCTGTCTGTAGTGCCTTAAGAAATTTGATGAAATGCCGTCCCACCCAGTAGCTGAACCAGTCCGTAATTGTAGAATTATGTTTTCTATCTCACCTTCAGAAACTGGTAATAAGACTAGGGAGTCACGCGGAAGAAATGGGAGAGATGTTGAGGCTATACTAGGTGTAGAGCATGCTGTAGGAGACTGGAGGATTTGTTCGGCTAAGTTTTGGCCAATACAAGAGAAGAAATTGCAAATAGCATTAATTGAGTTCACAGAATTGGCTTCATTTCTCAGTAGTTCTATGGAGCTATTGTCTCTTAAATTAGTGTTCGTAACTCCCTTAATTGCTCTCCAGAGAGCCTTAGGATTTGAGCCTGCATCCTCAATAAGTTTTTTGTTGTAAGCTAGTTTTTGTTTCCGGAGGAGACCATTGCAAAAATTTCTATAACGGGTATAAGTTAATTTAAGAGTCATGTTATGTGGCGATTTCCTGTATTTAATGTGTAACTTGTCACGATGTCGTATACATCGGACCAGCCCTGGTGTTATCCATGGCTTCAAAATTCTGTTTTTCTTGGGAATTTTTGTGGTGGACGAATGAGTTTTTATGATAACTGATAGTGTGTTGATAAGAGAGTTGGTTGCCAGATTAGCGTCTGTCATTCTTAATATGTTGGAGAAATCAGTGTTTTCGAGGTCCTTTTTTAAATTTAAGTGGTTTATAGAAACTTTTGTAAGATACTGATGGCATCGATTGGATTTAGTAAGATTTAAGAATAAAACTATTGGAGTATGGTCAGTTACATGGGATTCCAAAACTAGCGTAGTGGAAGGAAGGTGTGACTTAAGCAATATATGATCTACACATTTTTTACTGTCTCTTGTGGGGAATGAATGAGTGGGAAAGTAACCATGAGATGCATTAAGTGTGAGATATTCGTCCCGTAGCGAATCTGAGCTGTCAGGACAAATATTAATATTCATATCACCCACAAGTATTGAATGATGAGTTGTTAAACTACTGTATACGTTATTTAAGCTATCTATGAAGTGTATGTGATCATCTGAAGTTTTTAACGAAGGTGAGCGATAGATTGACACTATAGATATATTATTATTAATAAGGCAGACCAGGCAACTTGCACCTTTAAAGTGAGGTTCCGTAACTTTGCAAGTAAGTTTGTTGTTGCAAAATATTACAATACCATCGTTCTGGTTCAGTAATGCCTTTGAGGAGTGCGCTGTGTAGCCATCTATACATGGAAGTGTATTTACTTTGCTAAGCCAACATTCAGTAAGCACAATTATATCGAAAATGATGTTGGTCATCGATAGCATTACACGAAATTCATCGAAATTTTTATTCATGCTACATATGTTAACATGAATTACTTTGAGAGCTTGCTTATAGTTACGTATATAATTATGGCAGTCATCTGGTTGGCAAACAAAGGATAGGGTGGCATTGTTCGTGTCTAGTTCATTATTAATATCGTTAATATTGTTAGCCATTTTTAATAAAAACGTCACCGACCAATGTTACTACATGTGAACTGGTATTTATTGCATACGCTTTAGCAGGTAAGGAGATTATATTATGTTGTAGGTATCGAACTGTAAAAGGTGTTTTGAGCAAGATGTTAGCCGTATATGTATAGATAAAAATAAACCGAACCAATGTTATGATGGATATTCGATATAAAAAATTACTCATCGCTTTTTTTTGAAAATTCGTAATACAATGCAGTGAGGAACAGTTCCCATTACATAATGTTGTTTTATGCCATAAAGTAATATAATACATTAGGTCGTTACGAGTGACGGCTAAGTGTTTATTTATAGGTAAACAGTTAGCGCGGTGTGTTAAACAACGACTAACATCTAAAGAAATATAATCAACGCTCTTCATGTTATGTGTACGCAGTTGATAGTAAGAAGTTGTAAAATATATTTGTAAAATGTTTACATTATACATTATGTTAGAGAAATAAACCCTTCGCTTAAGATAGGTACCAAAATCCAGGCTAAGTTCTGCACTTCTGAATAATAATAATGTGAGGAATTTAGCAATATTATATATTGTGCAGGATTGTATAGTTATAAATAATTGTATTAATATGAATGAGCAGGCCGCAGAAATAAATATGTATACGATAAAAACTAAACAGATTAGTTTGTTGATGTTTATGAAATGTGTATATAGTAAATATGTATTTGTGGAAACAGTCAAGAGAAGTGTATCGTGTGTGTATGTTAGTTTAGTGTGAAGTGAATGAGATTTTGAATACAATATTTCGTTTGAAAAAAATAACCACTCTTTTTTATAGATATAACAGGTACAATAACTAAGCAGCAGGCAGCAATTATTACTATACTTACTATAATTACTTAATAATAATATTAGACATTTAATAAGGCATAAAAAGCCGTTTTGTGTGAACAATTTGTGCTGTAAGGGTAGTCACATATTTTTACACAAATCTAATAGGTTCTTCTCGGAACTAATCAAAATTTGTTTCTCGCCTTCAATTTTACGTAAAAAGATGTTACCATTATTAGTCCAACAGAACTTAAAATTGTTTTCACTGGCAAATTCACGCGCTTGATGGAACAGCTTTTTTGAACTTGGAGGAAGATATTCCGAGATGTAGACGGCCTGTCGTTTGCCAGTGGCGTCTATTAAATTGGTGTTAAGTTTCTCCTCGGGATTTTTATTTTTGTTGAACTCTCGAATAGCTAAAAGTATATCCAGTTTCATTTGAACGGTCTGGAACTCGGCTATTATCGGCCGCATGGTGCCAGGTTTCCCGGGTAAGCGGTAAATGTCCCGCAGGTCCACGGAGGAGATGGAAGATCCAATAACCTGTCCGATTTTACAAACCGTTTTTTTAAGATATGATACGGTCTCTTTTTCAGCTTGAGGTATGTTCCTAATTTCCACTTTCGAAGATCTAGAACAGACTTGAAGGTCATATATTTTTTTCTCGAGGTTTTCAATACATTTATTTTGTTCCGTCTTTTCTTTTTGCAAACACTCAAGGCCAGTTTTGATGTCTTCGTACTGTTTATTTATGAACGACATACTCTGAACAATATCCTCGTTAGATTGTTGGATTTTAGTATTCTGTATCTTTAGCTCCTTAATATCCGAAGATAACTTGGTAATAAGTATATTCTGATTACTGAGCATTTCATCCATTTTAGTTTGAAAATCAGTTTTCCATCCGTTCAACATATTCATAATGTCCTGATTGGGATTTAGATCAATAGGCGTTGGACTTGGTGGGTTTCTACGGATACGTTTACTTGTATTAACATTTACGAATGAAATTTCGGATAAATGAAGGGCATCAAGGTCGGATTCAGACTGTGTGTGTACTACTGGGGTAGTTACGGGTGATCTACGCACTGACATGCTGATAAAACTTATTCTCTTCACCGCTGCGATAATAAGGTGTGAACGACGTAAGTTAGCTTGCTGCGAGGCGGCGGGTATTATTTATATATAACCAGAAGTAGCTATAACCTTTTCGTCGAAAGTAATTAGTAATTTACGATCTTATAACTTGTCGCACTGCCCACAACATGACGACGCTGTGATGCGCGCAGGTAGAAAAGTGAGACGAAAAATATCACCTGTCTCTAATAATAATAATAATAATAAAATGGATTATTTGGATCCAACTTATTCACAATGTTTTTAAACCCGCCAAACTGCGTAACAGTTTGTCGGCGGGAATAGCGCTTAAGTTATTTAAACTTACAATACAATTAGCTATTTAAACTAACAATACAATTATAAAATACTTATAAATAACCACGACACCTCTGATATTGATCAAGTGTATAAGTTAAGCACACTCAGTTTGTTCAAACTCATTGAGTAAGAATTTCCGTAGCTTATGTTTTAAACATTGTTTACTCATCTTATGCTTACTGTGGTCTTGTCTAAGCCATGAGTTTTTATTGAAGACTGTTGTCGTCAGATACTTATTGGTTCTTAAGCCATAGTAGTTGTTAGTTGTAGTTTGAACATACATATGTTCTCGTACGCGTCTGGTGTTGTAGGCGTTCTGGATTCGTACTTTAAATTCGTCACTGTAGTATTGCTCAAGTACCAATAAGTATTTGACCTTCTGATGTATCGGCAGTATGTTACATTTAACAAAAAGTTTAGAATAGTTTTCTTGACAATCTATCTTCGTTCTTGGATTGACAAGATATTTCAAAAAGCGAATTTGCAGTGCTTTTATAGTATTTAGGTAGGTTTTAAATGTGCGACCATATGTACATAATCCATAGCTCAGCAGTGACTCGGCGAGGGCAAAGTAAATCATACGCAGCGTTTTCCTACTTAAAGGTGTTTTTAATGTGTAAAATTTACTAAGTACTGACCTTAATTTTGTGCAAACTGTGTCAACCTGAGTTCTCCAATTCGCGTGAGTGTCCACCCAGAGACCTAAGTACTTAAACTTACTGACATACTCCAGTCTATCACAGGTACAGTTGGCCTGATTCCTGTGTAGACAGTCAAATGTGTGACCCACGACACCTATTTCTGAGCTTCTAATGTTTTTAGCTACTTGATTGTGTGGTGAGTGCATTATTTTGGTTTTGCTTAAGTTTATTGTATCATATGTCCTAAACGTCTGTATTCCGTAATAAACAATTTATATTCACTGGAAATATTTTCTTGCTGATTAAACTTCCTTTCTAAATGTTTGAATTGTGCAATGGCCTTGTTTTTTGTAGAACCTAACTTTTCTGATAATTCAGGTTTGAAGGGTATTCTGACTACGTATCTCCCATCCTTGTTGCGCGTAGTTGTAGACTGATAATATGACATAACTTCCAGATCTTCTACTGATAACTGCTTTTCTTCTGATAACCCTTCAATTTCCCAAAACTTTTTTATCTCGTCGATGTTGTTAAGTACAACATTGCAATGGAAGTGCCTGACATTTCCTGTTAATATCCAGCCTAACTGGGTTTGCTGAGCGATGGGCAAAGACTGTTCTGTTTTACAAACACCTTCTAATAAAATATTCGAGTAGACATCTGCTCCCAACAAAATATCTACCGGTCGTGACTTATGAAATTCCGGGTCGGCTAAATTTATGTAACTTAAGTATGGCCAGGATGGTTTTGGAAAACTGGTATTGGGTAAATTTTTAATTAAGTTTTTCATGATAAAAACATCCGTTTCGAACATGAAATCGTTGTAAATGGAGTGACACTTGATATTGAGCATTCCTTTACAACTGTTATCCTTGAGACCTACCCCGGAAATAATCCCCTTACATCTTTGTGTAGGCAGACCTAATGTTTGTGCTGCTTTTTCTGTAATAAGTGAGGTCTGTGAACCTTGGTCTAACAGAGCTCTCATGCTATAAAAAGACCCATCTGCAGCCTCGACCTTGACCATTGCCGTCGCTAAAAGTACTTCTGGAAAATCATTCTGCATGGAAACGTGACTGTTTCTGCTTTCATTTTGTAATTCGTCCGATTGTGACATATTACCAGGTAAATTTTTCGTTGTGGCTGTATGTGCTCTGTTTGTGTGAGTAAATGCTTCGTGCAATATTGAATTGTGCCGCTCATTGCAATAACGACATCTTTTTTCAGAAATACAAGCCTTATTATTATGACTATAAAGACAATTACTGCATAAATTTAACTTCAATACGGTATTCCTTCTGATGTGAGGTGTCATTTTCAAATATTCCGGACAGTAATATAAACCATGATCTACGCTATGGCACAGTAGACAATAGTATTTGCTGTTCGTCGAATAAGTTTTGATTTGGTTCCTGTTTGTGGAACATGAATTATTTACATATTTAGGTTTCTGATAAAAATGTTGTTTAGGTGCTGGTAGCTGTTGGCTTGACTTTGGCGTGGAATGTTCTTGTTTCCTACGGGACTCCATACTGGTAAATTTATTCTCTAGGAAATTCAAAAAGTCTTGTAATTTCGGTAATTATTTCTGCTGCTCTAATGAATCTAAATAATCATTGTATGTAGCGGTATCTAACTTTTGGGATAGAAGATAAACTAACAATGGGTCCCACGACGTTACGTCTATGTCTAAATTTTTTATTGAGTAAGACACTCAAGGGTTGTGTCGTGAAGACGCTTGATATGATTGACTGTGGGCTGCGACATAAAAGGTATACTCATTAATAAATCGATATGTGAATTAAATATCCGTTTCTTGTTATTATATCTGTGGTTTAAGATTTTCCAACAATTTAAATAATTATCGCTGCTGACAAGGAGATGCTGTACCAATCTCTCAGCCTCTCCCCTGAGCTTGGTCTTCAGGAACTGCATACGCTGAGCATTAAATAGGGAAGGATTGCTGTGAATTGATTCTATAAAAAGATCACGAAACGATGTCCACTGATGATAATTACCACTGAAAATTGGTAATTCCATCTGTGGTGTAGTCTTTTCACGATGTATGTTTGAAAACATTTTTCTGTTAATTGTCTTTTTAATTTGGGTATAAGAATGTTCATAGCTGGTGTACGTGCGTTCATACTCTTGATTGCTGCCCTGTAACTCGCTGTCCAACTGCCAATGTAAACTGTTTATTGCGGACCAACGAGACTGCCGAACTCCCACCTTTCTGTCACCGATTCGACATCTATTCCTGATAGAGTACGTTGCAACGCCCTGAAGTTACTCGCTTGAATCCTGAGCATTTCTTCAGTCTTGCTGGTGGTACCTTGCGATGTCGATGGTTTGGATGCTGTTAGCGGCCGCCCTTGGGTCGCTAAAGGGGTAGCCGGTCTGATAATAGGAGTCGAGGGCCTACCGGTCTCGACCTGATAATTACCGATAGTGGAACGTATGGATGCATATCTATCTTTCAACTGCTCATACCGATTCTCCGTAAAATAGGAGTGAGATTTGATTTCGACTGCACTCAATTTAATATGTATGGACTCAAACTCACTCCAGTAGCTATCGAGAGTCTCCAATCTCCTCCTGATATATTCAGCAGTCTTCCTATCGCTGCCATCTTTTTTAAAATTGGTATATAGCTGCTCAATAGCAGAGATAAGCTGCTGCTGTTTTGCTAGTAAGTCTTCCATGGTAGGTCCAATAAAGAAATGAAAGTTATTTAATAAATGGAAAGATCTTACTTGTAAACTGCTACTTGCTCCTTGATATACGCCCTGATACTACGACGACTGCAAAGTAGTTCCTGTTAACTGCTCCTCGACAGGATGTATAGTTCCTTAAAAGGCACTGATTCACCTCACTGACGCTAGCTGGAAAATTCACTCGCGACCCGTGAGGTCCTGATATTCGAAGGACCAAAAACGATGTACGGTAAGGTTCCGGACATACGTTGGAAATGAAAGATTGTTCTGCTAATTAGACTATGTATTTTCACTGATAATAACTGCTAAGTAAAATGATTGATGTAACTGATAGGGAGCACGCGCGGCGCTATTGGATGCCGATTGCGAACTAAATGCAATAATGCCTGTATGGCGTAATTGCGATGTACGAGTAATTTGACCGTACAGTCGCTTTGAGCTATTTTTCGTTTTAAATACCTAGGTTTATTGTGTAGATCCAATTTTACGTCACTTAAAATTTTGACTTTATGATCGGTATGTGTATGGATGGAATCTTTATTTGGTAAAAGTAACGTTGGTATAGCTGTTGTCTTCAAGGATTTCATCCCGTACATACCATTCTCAAAATGCAAACTGCAAATATATATATTTTTTAAACTTTCGAAAGATCTTTCAAGTAAATCCGGTCTTCTACAAGCTTACATCCATAATTTACATCTGAAATGTTAAAATACAAAAAAAATAATAAATGTATTCTAACTGAAAGGGTATAATATACATACATACGAAAGAATTTTCTACAGACCACCAAACTGATCAACTTTTACTATATATGTAACAAGCACCCCAATTATACTCAAAATTGACACCCATATCAAATTATAAAAAAAATACATCCGCCATCTTGGATTTCAAAAAGGATGGCTTTTTCGTAACAAACACCCCAATTATACTCAAAATTGACACCCATATCAAGTTATAAAAAAAATACATCCGCCATCTTGGATTTCAAAAAGGATGGCTTTTTCGTAACAAACACCCCAATTATACTCAAAATTGACACCCATATCAAATTATAAAAAAAATACGTCCGCCATCTTGGATTTAGAAAGGGATGGCTTTTTCGTAACAAACACCCCAATTATATTAAAAATTGACACCCATATCAAATTATAAAAAATGACGTCCGCCATCTTGGATTTCAAAAAGGATGGCTTTTTCGTAACAAGCTACCCAATTATACCAAAATTGACACCCATATCAAATTATAAAAAAAAAATACGTCCGCCATCTTGGATTTCAAAAAGGATGGCTTTTTCGTAACAAACACCCCAATTATATTAAAAATTGACACCCATATCAAATTATAAAAAAATTACGTCCGCCATCTTGGATTTCAAAAAGGATGGCTTTTTCGTAACAAGCTCCCCAATTATACTCGAAATTGACACCCATATCAAATTATAAAAAAATTACGTCCGCCATCTTGGATTTCAAAAAGGATGGCTTTTTCGTAACAAACACCCCAATTATACTAAAAATTGACACCCATATCAAATTATAAAAAAAATACGTCCGCCATCTTGGATTTCAAAAAGGATGGCTTTTTCGTAACAAGCACTCCAACTAAACTCAAAATTGAGATCCATATTTTATTATAAAAATTACGTCCACCATCTCGAAATTCACCCTTAGTAAATAATAAAAAAAGTCCACCATCTTGACACGGAACGTACAAACAAACACACATACATAATATTAGTAGGATTTCCAAACAGATGCCCTGTGCGATAACCTATTAAAAATTTTATTTTTACCGTGCGCCGGTCGGCTATTTTATTAGCGTTGTCAACGTGACACGACATTACAACTAAAATTATTTATGCACTCTACAAAAACAAAACAGATTTATTTACCTTTCTTCTGTGCGTGGAAGCTGATGAAACCGCAGATCTTTATTTATATGAGATGAAGACTTGCAATCACGCACAGCACACGTTGTATGCACCATTTTAAATAAACAAATAAAAAACAAACACGCGTTAGCCCTGAATGATGTATCCCGAACTACTAACATTCGTTTTGTTCGCAGTTCGGGATCGGCTTACCCGCGTCTCGCCACTCACACCCCGCACGATTGCCCTGTCTAGGCGTCTTCGTTGGATGACTGTATGATTTTTAGACTGTGGTACTGGCTCCAGTCACCACAACATAGGTAAGGATGCCTATTATGAGATAGGCGCTTAATATGAGATAGCAAGGTATTAGTCAAACTGTTCACGTCAGCCATTTGGCGCTAGTGTCGCGCGATCATCACAGCAACACCGCTAAACGTCTGCCAGTGCGTGCCGGCCACCGGCGATCGAAGAGCGTGTGCGTGTAGTCATTACATTTTCGCAAAACAAAATATTTTTCGTCAAATGTTTACAAGGTACGTAACAACTTTATTATTACGTTAAAAGCTCTTAATATATATTTGGTTTGTAACTTATATGATCCATTTTAAGATGTAAATGCAATTTCATTGTGTTTTCTTTTTGAAACAAAAAAAAAGGCATCCATTTTGTAAAGTTGTTGCTTTCCTAATATGAGATATGCAGGGGTTCCTAAAATGAGATATCTCATATTGTGGTACTCAAAAAGAGCAATTATTATGGGTATTGGGTTGAACCCTATATTTTTTGTTTTAGATGCCTCCCATCAAAAGGAAGACCTGGGACCACAATGCCATGATACAAGCTGTGAATGCAGTTCGAAGAAACGAAATGGGTTACTTAAGAGCTGCAAAACAATTTAGTGTTCCTAAGGGTACCCTTGAGCGCTATGTAAAAAAAGATGTCCGTGCAGAAGATCTTGTCCAGGTTCGTATGGGTAGACGACCAGCCTTACCTATAGATTTAGAAGCCGAGCTGGAAAGTTATTGCAAAGAAATGAATAGACGATTTTATGGCTTACGCCTACAGGATATCAAATACATGGCGTTTCAATTGGCTATTAAAAACAATCTAAGGCATCTTTTCAGTGTGACTAAAGCCTCTGCTGGTAAAAAATGGTTACGTGGATTTTTGAGGAGACATCCTACATTATCAATTAGAACACCTGAAGCAGTTTCTGCCGCCAGAGTGAAAGGATTTAATCCGGTTGCAGTCGCCAAATTTTTTGATTTATATGAGCCTGAACTTGCTAAGATAAAATCCGCTCCACACAGGATCTACAACGTCGATGAGACAGGAATAACAGTAGTTCAACATAAACGTTCCAAAGTTGTCAGTATGAAAGGCAAAAAACAGGTTGGTGCGTTGACATCCCTGGAAAGAGGAAAACTCATGACCATAGTGACTTGTATGAACGCTTGTGGTACCTACGTGCCTCCATTAAAAGTTTTTCCAAGGAAAAATATGGCACAAGAACTAATGGATGGTGCACCAGCAGGTTCAATTGGTGATTGTCATCCCTCAGGCTGGATCCAGACACATTTATTCACAAAGTGGTTTCAGCATTTTATCAACTTTACAAAGCCAAGTAAAGATGATCCAATTTTATTGGTTTTAGATGGCCACTACACACATACACGAAACATCGATGTGATAAACTTAGCTCGAGAGAACAACGTAATAATTATTTGTTTGCCGCCACATTGCACACATAAAATGCAGCCAATGGATGTCGCATTTATGAAGCCACTAAAAGCTTCTTACTCCCAAGAAATTGAAACTTGGCTGCGTAACAATCCGGGACGCACATTATCAAACAAATATGTAGCAAGATTGTTTGGTACGGCTTATGAAAAAGCTGCTACCATGTCCAGCTCTGTAAATGGGTTTCGCAAGACTGGCTTGTTTCCCTGCAATCGACATATTTTTGCAGATGAAGACTTTTCAATCTTTGATGAAGAGGATCTAGAACAAAACATAATTAATGACGAGAACATAAATCCGGAGAATACAAGTTGTGTGCCTCCTTCGATTGTAAACCAATTAGAGCCAACTGAAGTGGTAACCAATATCGGAAATTCAGATGAAAACCAGAGAAAGCAAAGCGGTTTAGTAGATGAAAATCCTCCTGATGAGCATCAAGAATTGGCATCTTCTAAGGCATCACCAAGAGTTAGTGTTTATGATAATCCAACACCTAGTACATCATCAAATGTTTCGCCTTTCGCACTTAACCCAGTGCCCAGGCTACCTAAGAACAATTCTTCTTCTAGGAGAACTGGAGCAGCTTCTATAATTACGGCTTCTCCATATAAAAACTCACTAGTAGAATCCCTAAATAAAAAGCAAGATAAAGAAAATAAGAAAACACAGAAGAAACGATCAAATAAAAAACCGCAAACAGGGAAAAAAAAAGATTTGAAAAAGAAAAGAGTTGCAGAAGTTAGTTCCAGTTCCGAAGATGATGACATGCCTGAGCTCGCGGATAGCAGTGGGGATGAGTATGATGCTGAATGTCCCTACTGCAGCGGAAACTTTTCACAAGATACAAGAGGAGAAAAATGGGCTAAGTGTCAAGGTTGTTTTAAATGGGCTCATGAGGAATGTGGAGAAGTAGCATCGGATAATTTTTTGTGTTCTTTATGCTCAGATATGTAAGACATGATAAGATTTACAACATTTTAGAAGAGATTTTTATTTTTGTTACTACTTTTATAACTTTTCTTTTGATATTTGTATTAAAAATGCTAAATATGATTATGATTAGTGAGTAAAGCTCAAATCTTTGTTTTAAAGACTGATGCTAGTCTATAGTTTCATGATTATAGTACCAAAATATTAAGACTGATGTTTGTCTATAATATTTAATTAATAAGTAACAATAAAAATGTGATTATTACATTAATATTGTTTATTTTGTTCGTTTAACCCCTAACATTTTAAGGAACCTAATATAAGATACTATCTTATATTAGAAACCCCTAATATCTCATAATAGGAGACCAGTTGCCATGGGCTTGTTTTCTGATATTTTTCACTTTTTACAGTAAAGCCAGAAAAATATTGTATTTAGCCCTAAATAGCTATGACACATTTAAAGTACATTAAATTTGCTACCTAAAATTATATCTCATAATGCTTCGAATGTGACAGTTTTGTTTTTACAGTCAAAAATAGAAATGGTATCTCATAATTGGCATCCTTACCCTAGTATTAAGTACCTACATCACCTAATTGTACATTAAATGTAAGAAAATGTCTATGGAGAAAAATAAACGATATTTGTATTGTATTTTATTGTATATTCATTATATTAATCTCTATAGATAGGTACAATTTGTTCATTACGTAGCGTAGATAAGAGTCGATCAATACGCAACATGATAAATAAGTATGTAGTTATGAACGCTGTGCATAGAAGAAATTGTACTCGAACGAACTGGTGTGCGTGAGTATGTCCCCCATCCGCCGCTACGTGTCCCCGTCAGAGAGCTTCGACTTTAACCATAGTTTTGTTGTAATTTATTTAAATATCGTGCATGAAAATAACACAAATTTACAATATCGTTTGTTAGTACATTTATGATCTTGAATATTCCAATGATTGTTAAAAAAATTTGAAGCAATTGTAGCATGGAAAATTAAATAAATTAAAATTGCATGTTCTAATTTGGCACAAATTTAATTACTAGGCATATGTAAGTGATCTGAGAAAGGAAATAGATATTTCATTAATTGTTATTTTTTATTGCGCTGTATTTACACACTGACAATATGTTAGTTTGCACTTGACGAAAATGACACAAACTGAGTTCGTACACTCCACAGGCTATCCTAGGTATGATACCATAACTATTTTAAAATTCAAATTAATTTTGCCAGTTTTGATTTGAATAAAAATAATTAACCACAAAAAGTCGAATTACTGAAAATGCAAGTACCAGAATTGACACAAAATGCAAATATAAGCGTAAAAGGTACGACTGTATCCACAGGCAAAAAATAAGCAACTACTATATTTTTAAACTTATGGCATCAAAATAGCCTAGCGCTATCGGTCTATAGCAGTGTTTTTCAACCTTTTTCATCACGCGACCCCCCTACCCGTGTTTTACCCGCTTTTTTCCATGTTTCTTTTAATTTGTGACGAATATCCGACATTTTTATTCATTTTCATAGGGTTCGGATAAATACATTATTAAAATTTGTGAAGAATTGAAATAGAAAGCACTCCACTACAATTTTCTTTATCATTCAGAGGTTAGGTCGTCAAGAGACAAAGGGTTAGCCCAGAGTTTTGGAACTTCGCGCTAAACTTTTAATGAATTTGCAGCAGGCCTAATCATAATACTCCAAATTCATTTGCGACCCTATGACTAGCTTGCCCTATTTTTTGCAACTTGCCTATAGAAGTACCGCGACCCCCCTATAGAGGCTTCGCGACCCCCCAGGGGGTTCGCGATCCACAGGTTGAAAAACACTGGTCTATAGTGTGTCGTCAAAGCTCTAGATAGTTGACTTTGTCGTTTATCCAAGTTTATTGATTAATTGGTTCGTTTGAAGTAAGAATTAAAGTTAGTATATGAAATTTTTTTTATAGATTCACTCCTGTAATTCCCGAAGGTGGTAGGCAAAGGTGTGATACTTACCCACATTTCGCCATGACCACTTTTTGGTACCATCGTAATGGGTGGCGAGCCTATTGCCGACTACCGGGCACTAATTCAGACACCGCAACAAATATAAGATTTTACACAAAGATTGTCCGGGGCGGGAATCGAACCCGCGACCTCCATGGCCCAAAGCGAGGCTAATACCGCTGCGCCACGGACGTCGTCGAGTATATTATTATGAACTTGGTCAAATAAATATCTATACGTTTTAGGGTTCCGTACCCAAAGGGTAAAAACGGGACACTATTACTGAGACTTCGCTGTCCGTCCGTCCGTCTGTCATCAGGCTGTATTTCATGAACGGTGATAGCTAGACAGTTGAAATTTACACAGATGATGTATTTCCATTGCCGCTACAACAACAAAAACGAAAATAATCCATACATATAAATAAAATTGGAGTGTCTGTTTGTAATATTGAAATAACAGCTTTTTACTACATGCATATGAATATATTATACAACGTGTAACAGAAAGTGTGAACGTAACTTAAGGGGGTTATAGGGTATCAGGACGGCTACCTATGGACGAAACTTCAAACAGAAATAATCATTTTTTATTCAACTAGTAATTTATTTTTCTATCGACCACCTAAATCTACAACAAAGATTACCGACATTATGAACAACACTAAAAACTCAGCCGCAAGGGTAATGAATGAACCTTACCGCGAACTCTTTGGGTACCTACTACTTAGACTGTAAATAAAAAGTGTGGTTCTGTACAGTCACATAATTTATTACACGTGTTTATTTTAAGATTCAATCAAATGTTTAACTGAATTTTTGCTCTAATTTTTTACGACATTTTAATCATTCATACTTTGATAACTAGGAAAAATCACTTAATTTAATTTAAATTGATATTCCGCAAGATGTTGGATCTAGGAGAAATAAATAATTTAATTGACTTATGTAACTGCAGATATTTTTTTGTGTGTTAAATAGTAAGAATATTAAATTTTTCTTTCAGTATGTGAATTTAATCTGGCCGGAAACGAATAGGTACTTAATTTTTAATACAAACTATACAAACTAACCAGATAAACCCACGTGGTACGACTACAGATAAATTACGAAAAAATATGAATAATGTACTAGGCTCATATGAACATTAGGGGACATTTCGAATTCCGTCCTGATTTTGTCGCAAGGAACTCTAATACGGCGGCGAATACAAAGGATTGATGTAGGTAAATAATAAATGGTGAAATATTTTTTAATATTCATCAAAGCGGGCCCGCGCGCGCGCCGCGCCATTTGAATGTGTTCGTGTATAACTCATTGGTCTAGCGGTAGCGTGTTCAACTGCAGATAATAAAGTCCTGGGATCAAATTCCGGGTCGGGCCAAAAAGTGATTATGGGAATAATGAAGTCCTGGGTTCAATTCCCGGGTCGGGCCAAAAAGTGTTTATGGGATTTTTCCGTAAAAAGAAATTTCTCAGTATCAGCCCGAAGTCTGGGAGTTGACGATATTACACCCCCATGCCTCGGAGAGCACGTAAAGCCGTCGTTCCTGTGCCTGACCTCTTTCCGGTCGTATCTCTAGTCGTCCCATCGGATCATGAGAGTGATGGAATAGAAAGTGCATACATACAAATAAAAAAATATGAATAATGTACTAGGCTCATATGAACAGTAGGGGATATTTCAATTCCGTCCTGATTATATCCAAAGTTACACTAATATGGCGGCAAAATCAAAGAGTTGATGTAGGTAAATAATAAACGGTTAAATATCTTTTAATATTCATGTAAGCGAACCGCGCGCGTCGTCGATACCTATGCGGCTCTTTTGAGTCAAAGGGGCCGCGTTCGAAGAAAGCCGCCAAATTCATCAAATATTGTGCAATTTCATTTATTTAATAAAAATATTAAAATCATCAGTTGTTCGTAAACTGCTGTCTATTTAGGTCGTGTTTAGTTACTAAATCGTCTAAAATGTCGTTTAGTAATGAGTAATGAGTAAAGTGTTCCGCGAAATCCTTAACTATGTCGTTTAGTGATCGTAATAATAGCCTCAGACGTGCACTTTGTGATGATGAGGATTCATAGGTCACAGAATTTAAGGCTGTTTAATTACGAGGAACCTATGTCGTGAAGGGTACAGTGTCGCGATGGAGGCCACGCCTCTTTATAACTAAGAAACATGAAAGCTTTACGATTCTATGAATATGTTGTACATGAGGGAGACTCGTGTTAGTTGGCAAGTCTTAGAGTTAAGCTTTCGGTGTCGGTGCAGATTTTAGTGAACGTGAAATAATGAAATTCTTCCATCAGTACTGAAAACAACTTCAACTAGAAGTTAAACTATAAAAAGGATCTCGTAATGTGTGTATCACGTACTTATACGATGTAAAGTATCCAATAGCTATTCAGCAGTGCTATAAATAAAAACATAACTCTAAAATAAAACAAAATATGTGTAGTGAGTGATCAAACTACCAGGCGTGCATAGAAACACAGAGGTATGTCAAACAATTTCTAGCGTAAATCAGAATCAGCTGTACTGTGTTAGTACGGATGTTCGTTATATCGATAAAAATACTTGTCGATATATTGAACGGTATATTATTTTACGATCAAGATTAAAATGATGGTATTTCGGTATGAGATTTTGTGTATAGGTAGGCTTAAGGAGACCGTATATGCCCCTTAAGTTACGTTCACTCTTTCTGTTACACGTTGTATATATAGTACATACACTAAAATAACCTTTTTATAATTTTTGTCTGTCTGTTTGTTTGTTCCGGCTAATCTCTGAAATGGCTGGACCGATTTTGACGGGACTTTTATTGGCAGGTAGCAGATATAACAAGGAGTAACTTAGGCTACTTTTATTTTATAAAAAATATGACGCGGGTGAAACCGCAGGCCGCAACTAGTTTGATATTAAAATTATAATATGCTAACTGAAAATAAAACAATTTTTTTAATTTAAGTATTCGTTTTCCATTACAGCTAACCAGCCGTCGTCTATATCTTCTTTAGGGAGGAATGCTAAACTGGTACATAGCTTAATATATTCTGCTGTCTCGTTCCATCAATCCCAAAGATTTTGCTTTCCTGTATAAGCTTCTTTGAAAGTGTACAAAACAGCCATGGATGCTTGCTTGTGGAAAAACTTCATTTATTGCTAGGATTGCAGACATTTCAAAGTCCAATATGAATTGAGTTGGGTTGAAGTCTGGTAAATTTTCGTTTATTAGAGTGAACACTTTTTTATATGTATCTTTCTCTTTATTTATGAGAAGAACATAAAACATGGGAACTACGTTAGTATCACTTGTATTTTTGCACCCAATATCTGCATGTATCGTAAAAATTTGATTGAACGGATATAGGCAGCAATAAAAAGTACCATCACTGAAAAAGTCACTCACGTTTTTTATTGCAGTCAAAGCTTTCTTAGCAGTGAATATAATAATTCTATTGTCAGTTTGTTTGTAATCAAACAAAATATGTGTTCGAAATTTCTCAGGAATTATGACATCACATGGCTCTTTGAATCTAGTTTTTGGTACTTTCCAAGCTCTGTTGCAATGATCATATAATGTTGGTAGTTCTCTGAACTGATTGATAAATGCTGAATAAGCTTTTCCGCCTCGCCTCGGAGTTTACTTTTCAGAAATTGTATCTTTTGGGCACTAGATAAGGTTGGGTTATTGTGTATTGCCTCCTGGAAGAGGTCCTTAAATGAGGTCCACTGCTGGTAACTGCCTGAAAAAATTGGTATGTCCATTTTGGGTGTTGTTTTTTCCCTGTGCGTCACGGACCACATTTTACGGTTTATTGCTTTTTTGGTATCGTTATATATTTTTTAGTACTCACAGAATTCAGTTTCGTACGATGGGTAGTCGCCATTGAGTTCACTATCGATATCCCAATGCAAACTATCGATTACTGACCAGCGTGACTGTAGTGTTTTGAGAACATCCTCGAACTCCCATTTGTCGGTCATGGTATCGACATCCACAGTACTGATAGTTCGAGAAAATGCCTTAAAATTGCTACGTTGCTTCCGAATCATTTCGTCAAGCTTACTGTTGGTACCTTTAGAAATGAACGTAGTTGGTATGTTAAGAGCGGGTACAGTATCCGGGAGTGCTGGCTGGAAAGCTGGTGAAGTATCTCCAGTTGGTAATCGGAGTGGAGTTGCAGGTCTAAGAAGTGGTGTGGTTGGTTTACTAGTGGCTGATTGATAGTCACGGATCGTCTTGCCTGCGTATAGAAATTCTTGGTGTTTCCGTACTCATCATTGGCAAAGTACGAATGAGACTGGTCACCGATTTCGCACAACTGCACATGATTCGCGTGGAATTCTTTCCAATACGAATCTAGGGTTTCTAACCTACGTCTAATATAATCTGGTGTTTTGCGATCACGCCCTTCTTAAATTAATCAGAATTTGGTTCATGCCCGCCATAATTTGTTGTTGGTTCTCGAATAAAGACTCCATTGTAGTGGTTTGTAAAATTGGTTACAATAAAAGCTGTTACTTGAGATGCTGGTGTTGTCTGCTAATCAATGGACCGGTTACCGTACATATACAGCGCTGGATTCAAACAGGAAACACTCGAACGAGGAAAGGTCTCACAGGCACTATGATTTGCACGACATAAACACTCGCGAATGGAATCATTTTTGTCGAAGGACCATGTATAGACTAGTGCGTGGTGATAAGAGAAAGTCGTAGGTTAGAGAGTTGTTAATTATGGTATATTCACAGAACACTAGTCTAAGATGAGGTTGAGATGGTGGTGAGAGGTATGGTATAATACATGAATAGTTATGTGACTCGACGTGGTAGCTGACCGAGGTACAATTCACTACTAATGAAATTACAGTAATATAATAATTATGAAACCATGCGCAATGGTAAAATGCTGTCGGTGCAAGTGCAACGCATTTAGCCCGTACAGGTGTTGTATAGCGTGTTAAGGTTCACTTTCGACAGGCATAGATACAGGAGTAATTAAGACGTGTGTTTGCTTCAAACATTTATTGTCAACTAGTTAATAGAATATGACATGCTTGGAGTTAAACGACCAACACAACTATTACATATAACTGTAGACAGCTATAATCCTTCCCTTTAACTAAAGTTCTTTTAAACAAATAAAATCGTGATGTTACATAAATTTACACATAGCAAATAACAATCAAATACTAGAAATAAAATGGTATATAGTCAGAACTACGACCAACTGTAATCTAATGCCATTAAATGCTGAGAAAATTAATCTTATTGTACATACAATTTGATAAACCTATCCGGTATGCATATTAAATTAAACCTTGGTGTCTTCAGGTAGAAAACATAATTTACCAATGGATCGGTTAACTATGTGGTTACCGGTTTTCACACTATACACTCTAGTAACTGCATCTTGGCCTGGGTGTTTTTCTATTATGCGTCCAAGTGGTAATTTCCCTGGAACAGCGTTGTCTGTCTTTACGAGCACTATCTGACCAATGTCCAATGCTGGAACTGTCTTTAACCAATTCGGGCGTTGCTGCAGTCTTGTTAAGTACTCATACTGCCATCGCTGCCAAAAGTCATTCATTCAGTAGCTTTTGAGTATGCTGCCATCGAGTTTGCTGACAGGTAAGTCTTTCAAGCTTGGTGAAGGTACGGTGATCGGGGCTTCCCCGATCAGAAAGTGTCCTGGAGTAAGTACCTTCATGTCATACTTGTCTGCATCATCGATGGGGCACAACGGTCGCGAATTTAGGCTAGCCTCGAACTGACACAGGAGCGTAGACCTTTCTTCAAACGTCAGGTGTCTGTTCAAGACTCGTTTGACGTGATATTTCGTGGATTCTATGCCGGCTTCCCATAACCCACCGAAGTACGGACTGTACCCCGGAATAAAGTGCCACTGCGTCCCATCATTGGCTAAAGTATTCACTATGTCACCTTGAAATTCCGACTTAGCTGCGTTCCAGGCCTCAGCAAGATCATTGTTGGATCCGCCAAAGTTTCGGCCCTGGTCACTCCACATGTGATTGCATCTTCCTCTACGTGATACAAGTATTCTGGGCGCACCGATGAATGCGTCAGATGTCTGGTCACCAACAAGTTCTATATTAGTGGCCATGGCGAAATATAGCCTTCGTTCGTTTTAGCGCCTCTTCCCTTAGACAATAGGATTTGATACGGGCCAACAAAATCAACACCACAGTGCAAGAATGCCCGGGCAGGTGTCACTCGTTCTTTGGGCAAGTTAATGGGACATTAACTGAGTTATAATTTCAGCCCTTTGTTTTGCACAGATTAAACATCTATGCACTACAGACTCATCAGGAGATAACCACGTTTCACTCAAACAAATAAAGTCGTAATGACAGCGCAAAACAGTAGACAAAAATTCGTGGGGTTCTGGTAATAAATATTAAGTGAATTTAACGAGTGCATTTTCGATGATCAAAAATTAAAACAAATGTAAAGGAGGTGATCAAATTATGCAAAAAATTATAATAAAATGAGTTTATTACGTACGTAAAATAAAAACAGATATACGGATTGTGTTTTGTACTATTGTTTATTTATTTAAGGAAACTATACAGCTTTTTGAACATCACACTTATTAAGGAATATTCATTAACATTACAGTCCGACCGAAACTAGTTTTTCGGCCGAAACCGAATGTTCGGCCGTGGCTTCAGTTTCGGCCAAAACTGAAACCGAAACTCACGTGGTCAAGTATAAAATTCTTTAAAATACTGAAATTTGGTGCATTTTACCTATTATTTTGCATTAATTAGGGCATGAAATGGAAACACAGTATATTAAGTTTGTTGTAATCATTTATTTAGGTAATATTAGATAAAAAAAATATTAATAACATTTTTATTATATTTCAAATTAAGTTCTCATAATAAAATGTTTCTCAGTTAACAATAATCAAATCAATCAGTAATCTTTAGTTTAAAGTTACTGTTTCATTTAAATACTAAGTATTGGAATTTTGAGATCTTACTCTTTAATACTTTGATTTGTATTTGTACTTAGAAGAATAATCAGTCTCTTTTAGGTACCTCTTAGATAAAAATAATAATTACTAAAATTACTTTCACACTCTAATTTCCAGTCTCAACAAAGATAATCAAAAATCACATATTTAGAATTAACAAAGATACCTAGATCACAATTAGTGGGACAGTCATACTTACATTTAGAATTAAGTACTCACTACTAAACTACAGTAAATACTTAAATTGAAAACAGTTATAAAATCAAATAAAAATAACTTCTAAATATCTTATATTTAGGGTAACTTTTTTGGATTTTGCGTATTATTAATATTCATAATTGAAAAGTCTTATATTGTAAGCCAAGAAAAGCAGTTTGTCTACATTTTCGCCATGTAAATTATTGCGACGATCCGAGTATATTTGGCCAGCAGCACTGAACAGCTGCTCACTCGGGACACTGGTAGGTGGAACTGAAAGACATTTTAAAACAGCACTTCACAATATTGGATATGGACTGCTGTTCCAATAACTGTATACTGTCAGCATTGCGTTGTAATAATAGCTCCGTCAGGTAAGACTGAATCTTTTCTTTCAGAAAGTGTTTTATATCTTCTTCAGATTCTGTGTTTGACTAGACGTATTATCGTGCACATCCCAAAGACTCTCTTTGTCTTGCTGTATGTGGTGAGCTTGCGAGATGAATGTAGTTGAAGCCAAAGAAACATTTGCGTTATCATTATCAGTGCTGCGGGATGATTGCATGCTGACTTTAGACTCAGTCAAGAAAGATATTAGCTCTGTAACAGCAATGTCTACTTCATTGGAATTGAGGTATTTAGACTTGAACCTTGGGTCCAATATGGTAGCTACCATCAATGAAGGGAGTTTTTTCAATGACGAAAATCTGATGTTCACGGACTCGTATAGTGTATTTTTCATGTTGGGCATCATTTCGTTGTCACTTTCACAGCGAACTTGCAATTTCCGCTTTAATAACGATATCAAAGGTATGACAATCGAAATTCATGCATTATCAAATGATAATTCAAGGGTGGCTTCATAAAAAATGTCAACATGGATGTGAGGTTCTTTACGATGACCCATTCATTAGATTGAAGAGAATCAATCCTACCATGTTCAACACCGAATAAGTTTACTGCATTTTTTTGTTCCAAAAGTCTTTGCAGCATCAAATACGTGCTAAATAAATAGGGGTAAGGTTACAATAATTCCCATTAGGCTGAAAATTGGTGGGATCGTTCATTACACTATTATAAAGGAGATGTGAAAAGTCGTCATCGATCCGGCAAAAAAAAAAATACTCGGGGTCAAAGGTCACAAAAACGGGTCTTTCGCGACGGACGGACACGGTGAATCGTGTTTATGTCAATATCAAGCATAGGTAAAAGAGGGGGGTCACTTAAGCGAGAACTCAAATAAAATTTTAATTAAAAAGAAAGTATTTATTGCAACCGCCTGTAAACATAATTTACTTATTAAACTATCATTAGAGTTCAATTTCAGTCACTTTGGAAATCAACTTTGGAAATTATAAAAGTTAAAAAAACAGATTTGACTCCCATTACACCAACGTAGGTGTAATGGTGATCACCCTTCGGTGATCCAGTTAATATTAACCCCGATTCTCCTTTACTAATAGAAGCGACATTATTAAATGATTTCCTCACCAGGGATTCTACGTCGTAAGGGGTTCTTTTCTGCTAGATGGCTTTTTAAAACCAAGTCACATTCTTTTTTGTAGGCCATTTTGAGTGGGCCAAAAGAAACATCAAGGGGCTGCATTCTATGAGACGTGTGTGGTGGCAGAGACAACATATGAATGTGATTGGACTTGCAATATTCGTAGATGGAAAGAGAAATGTGACTAGCATGGTTAGTAGGTCTAGTATTAAAAGGATGGGTTCATCTGTAGACGGTTTAGCGTGTTGTTTAAAATGCGCCAACCATTCAAGAAAGAGATGCTCGTTGATCCAACCGTTGTCTGAACATTTGTAAAGCGTGCCTGCTGGACCATCCTTCTCAAGTAGAGGAGTCATCCTTTACATAGGGAAGATAAACATAGGTAGAATGTACCTTCCAGCACTGCTCATAGCACACAACAAGGTGATGTTTATTCCTCTCTCCCAACTGGTGATAGATCCCACTCTCTTCTGTCCTTTTGCAGCTAAAATTTTTCCCGGTGTTTGAACCGTTGAAATACCGGTTCCATCGCAATTATAAATATTGTTTGCAACGAATCTGTGTTTTTCCATCAGCTGCCCAAGTAGCTCAAAGAACAGACTTACTTCTGTTTTATTAAAGGCCGTGATTCTTTTTATGCTGGTCCCTTCCGGTTTTCTAATAGAAATGTTATTTCTAGCCATAAAAGCATGCAACCATTCGCGTCCAGCCATTTTTGAAGCTTGATTAAAATTGTGCTTCAAATTTAATTTGACTGCATATTCATGATGATTTGATTAGCAGTGCAACCATAGAAAATATTTGCCATGTTCTTCACAATGTTCGCTAGCTCGGCTTCTGCCTCAGGACTAAAGACAGTGAATCGTCCTAGATGTGGTCCTAAGGTAGAACCTTTTTTTATCCTCTTCTGAAGGCTTGAAAAAGGGATTCCCATTACTTTATCAGCATTTCTTATAAAAGAACTTTATCTAGGCTATCAGAAGACCAGGAAGCCTTTTCAGTTGTCCTGACGCGTACTTTCGGCATCTTGAAGGAAATAATAAAAACATGATTCAACAGTAATGCACAGTTGCGGGTAATGGGAGTCACCTGACTCTCATTTCCCACAGCTAGACTCATGAGTAAAAAATAAAATTAAAAAATTCTTTAATACACTGATATAATCAGAACTGCACATCACAATTTGAAACGTCTAACTAAGTAAGTATAAATGTCATATGTATCTATTTGGCACTTACCTTATAATTTGCATTTACGTAAAATTACATCAGCGGAGCGCAAAAACAAAGTCAACAAGTCGTTTCTCAGTGGCGCATCGGTTGACTGGCGCGAGCCGTCAACCGATGCGAGCCGAGCGCAGAGGCCCGAAGCGGTGGCTGAGGACGCTGTTTACGCGTCGGTCTCATGTAGTGTTTCGTGGTGGTGTGGGTGACTCCCATTGCCCGCTGACTCCCATTACCCTACTCTACCCTAATCCCTACCTTCGTACATACATCTGTACATCAAATAAGATCCTATTCAAATATTTGCCGTTAGTTGTGGAATACCTTGAATGTCGACGTTATTCATCCGGCTATACTGGCTGTAACGTTCGTTTTATTTTTATTAGCTCGTGTATCATTTGATGGGTATTGTCCAAGCTACCTTGAAGTGCAAATACTAAACTTTGTTTTGATTCTACCAATTCTAAACGATCTACGACTTTGTCACACCGCGATTAGATGTCACTATACTTGGAGCTCAATTCGGAGATGCTTTGCATAGCCATGCAAAGCATACCTATTTCGTTCTTTATGGATGATAGGTTGTCGTTCATGATGTTGAAATCGCTGCGAAATTCTCTGATTTCTTTTAGCAAGAACGTCGTTCTGTGGGACAGGATTAGGTGTACTGGCTGCATCACGGCATAGGACACAACGCCAGGCAGTTTTTTTATTCCATTTTCCTGTAAGTGGTTTCTGCGATTCCGGCACAATCATGTGTATGTGTAGTGGTAACGTCACTTACAAGATCCGCACACAACACAATCTGTCACAGGTTCATTGCATTTGGGGCACAATATAATTCGGGTTTATGAGTTTATTTCTGACTAACGAGTAAAATAAAACAGCACGCGGGCACAGGTATTCAAATAAACAAATCAACGTCCACGTACCGCAGAGACCGTCCGCTGCGCGCTCTGAGAACGGAATGGAATACATGTTTTAATGGGATAGTCACTCGCCGTATATAATATACAGTTAGTTACCTCTTGTGGATTCTTATATTTTACATCAGTTCACATAGGTTGTCGAGCTGCTAACAATTTCCACTGCTGGAACTGGTTGTCAGTGAGTTTTGTTTCATCCATGAAACATCTGTTGGTGTATAATATACTTGCGAAATTGAATGACGAGTTTGCGAGTTAGCCCTGTTAGGTGCGTAATATTATAATGTAGGTTGACTAGACTTTCCATTATCATCGTTTTCCCAGTACTCGGTCGCCTATAGAAGAAAAGGTTGTTCTTCTTGTTGTTTAATTCATAAAAATTCTGCCGTGTCTTCTTCACGAAAAAATATTGTCTTACTAAGTTTTCAATTCCGTTTACCGGTGTCTCGGTCGTTTGCGTGGACGTCGTGTTGCAACTCGTATTGTTTCTGTCTCTCGAGTCTCTGCTTAGAAGACTCTTGAAATACCAGTATTTTGGCGATTCGTAATGCAGTATTAAGTCTTTCTCCGAAGTGTCTGTTGAACTGAACGGCTGAGAGCCCTTCAGGCGTGTTGCATAGTAGTCGTGTAGCTTCCCCTTCATCAAAAGCTTTGTTTTTGCAAATGAGAAGCACAAGTTCTTGGTTTTCTCTGACAATTTTACGTCGGTCAGCAGTGCTGAGTCGTACTTGTTGTGGAATGGCATTCTGTTCACCTCTGCTGCGTGAGTGAACGCTGACCACGCTCCCCCTTATAAAATCATAACATAAATCTTGCTGGAAAATTGAACCTCGTTCTGCGGTTTCGTCTCGAAATAGATTTTTCGCACTTCGGGACCTCCAACACTAACTCTGTTTTGTTTAGGACCAACACTCAGCGACGCACATTGCCAGCTTTTTATCACTCTCGGTGAGAATTTGCTTAAGTGTGTCACGACCAGGGCAGTAATGTATATAGAAGGCACTGCATACATGCAACTTGAGAACATTTGTGCTCTTTTGATCTAATAGTTTTTCCAAGGTGGGAATTATGCCTCCAATTTTAGGCGGTTGACACATAAATGATGTGGTAATGGAGCCTTCGTGTGCCTCGATGGCAAGCGATGACTTCCCAAGGAGACAATTGGATTAATACTTGGTTTAGGTGCTCTTTGCTCCACTGAGCAACCCATTTACCCCAGAATAAGTTCTTCTTCTGGGCCTTCTCCGATAATAGCTACCCGCTTGGCATCCGCTTTGATATCCATCTGTGCTCGCTTGCTCGGACTTTGCTAGAGTTACAGCGTTGGTCGTCGCTTCACTGGAGCTTTCGGCTCTGGGGTAGGCGGTGCTTGGGCGTGCGATGGGCTCTGCGGCGCGTTCTCGTCGCCATCATTGCTTCCAGGCTCTCCATGTTCTTCGACTCCGGCGTGGATGAGTAGAGGGTGGTTGGAGTAGGAAAGATGACGATGTGGTCTCGGCCGATTTCGGCCCCGGCGACCGCTTCTTCTCCTACTGTAGCCGTCATTCGTGTGCTCTTTTATCCCTTTATCACTTGCCTACTGTCCACTAGAATCTAGTGATTCAACAGATAGCCGCATGCTTGTAGGTTATGTTAGCAAACATTGAATTAAGAAGTGAGACTTGGGTCAAGATGATTCCTTTCTATATGTATGAAATGGTCTCCAGGGATCATCTCGTACCATTTTTTGTTTAATTTTAAATATAATAATAATAATATATCGGGACAATGTCACACAGATCATCCTAGCCCCAAACTAAGTAAAGCTTGTACTATGGGTACCAGGCGACGATATACATACCTACTTATATAGATAGATACATAGAAAACATCCATGACCCAGAAACAAATATTCGTGCTCATCACACAAATATTTGCACTTACCGGGATTCGAACCCAGGACCACCAGCTTCGTAGGCAGGAGCACTACCAACTAGGCTACGGTGACCGTCATATCAAATATTGTAAACAAACGTCCCCGCCCGCTTCGATCTGTCAGTTGTCCGTGCTCTTGTCTGTCTTTAGGCTGATTGTAGTCTATTATTTATGTCAATAATTCAGTGTTTATGCAACATTTAGTTACTTGTTTTTTAGACAAACGTGATGCCACGTAATTACAAAAGAAATACTACTCGAGGGGATTGGTCGCAGGAATTAATGACGGCCGCTCTTGATGCCGTGAAAATTGGCATAGCATCTAAAAAAGTAAGTCAACAATGTCGTTGAAACGAAGGGCCAAAAAACATAAAAAAAATAAAATAGCTGTTGGTGCTGTAAAATATTTAGGAGGAAAACAAACTGTTTTTACCAAAGAACAAGAAAATGAACTCGTGGACCAAATTAAAGACACGGGGACAAGAATGTATGGAATAACAAAAAAGGAACTGTTAACTTTAGCATATCAACTAGCTGAATAAATGAAATTCCCCGTTAATTTCGGGGAGAAAAAGCAGGTAATGAATGGCTAAAAGGATTCAGGCAGAGACATTCAGATATCACCCTTCGTGCTCCAGAGTCCACTTCCACTACTTGAGCGCGCGCGTTTTTCAAACCTGTAGTAGACAAGTTTTATTCTAGGTTGGAAAGGGTCCAGGACGCGAAGAACATCCCAGCACATCGCATTTAAAACGTCGATGGGATTAGTGTGTACAGTTGTACAGAGTGTGTATGTATTTTTTTCCAATTCATTTAGGATTATGGTTTCAGAACGCACCTATTCACGATTCATTTCGCGGATAAAATGACTTCGTATTCGATGATCTAATTATTCTCATTTTTATGAATAGTTGTTAACTGTATTTCATTTTAGTTAGTATATAGATATCAAATCAATTACTATGCAGATTTTTGCATGTTCTTATTATAAAAAATATTTATGAAGGTTCATAAGTAAGTATAAGCAATTTGTTCAATTGCGTACAACGGAACGTAATCGACATGTTACGTTATCTGTGGGCATTGATCCGCGCTATTAGCCGCGTACTGACTGAGCGAGCAGCCTCGCGAGGCAGCCGCGCGAGGCAAATCCTCGGTCGGTAAAGACGCGCCTCGGCCGAGGCAAACGCACGCGCTGCCTCGCCCGAGCGTGCCGCGACCCGAGCCAAACGTTGTCGGTTTTTGTCCATGCTCAAAGGCGCCTCAGTACGTTTGCCGCGCGCACTCAAGACGGTCGTGTTTTGCCTCGCTTGTTCGACGAATACGGAATAAAGAACATAAGTAGGTATATATATTATCATGAATAGAGAACAGTGTCTCAAATTAATACATTTATATGGAGAATATAAACTACTTTGGGACGCGCAATGTCCTAATTATACCAACAGAGGACTAAGAGAAGATGCGTGGAGTAAGATAAATCGGGAAATGAACATTCCAATAATGAATTTAAAAAAAAAATGGAGTCTTTGCTAGGATCCTATAGGAGGGAAAGGTCACGTGAAAAGAAAAGCCGTATTACAGGATCAGGTATGTTTAAGTTTATTATTATGTTTTCGTACAGTCATTACATATTTATCAACAATTATCTTTATCAATAAAAACATTCAATATTATATCATGTTACTGCTACACGTCGTGAGTTCGATTTCCACAGAGGACACGCTTTTGTGAGATGAGCACAATTGTTTCTTCTGAGGCTGGGTGTAATTTATATATGATATGTAGGTTTGTATTTCCAAAAGTATTTAAGTATGTTTATCAGTTGTCTAGATCAGTGTTTTTCAACCTGTGGGTCGCGACCCCCCGGGGGGTCGCGAAGCCTCTATAGGGGGGTCGCGAAAGTTCAATAGGGAACTACATTACATGCGCGAAGTTCCAAAACTCTGGCTAGTACTTTGTCTCGTGACAACCACCTAACCTCTGAATGATAAAGTAAATTTTGGTGGAGTGCTTTCTATTCCAATTCTTCACAAAAATGTAATATTGTATTTATCCGAACCCTATGAAAATGAATAAAAATGTTGGTTTCAATGTGTCACAAAATAAAAGAAACATGGAAAAAGGGGGTAAAAAACGGGTAGGGGGGTCGCGTGATGAAAAAGGTTGAAAAACACTGGTCTAGATCATATATTACAAACTTGTAGCTTAGTTTGGGCTAGATGGCGCTGTGTGTAATGTGTCCTGAAAATAATTATTTATTATTTATTACAGGTCGTGGTGACATATATAAATCAAATTGGTACGCCTATGAAGCTTTCAGCTTCCTGAGCGATAGAAACCACCCAGGAAATACTCAAGATACTTTACCTGAAGACGTGAGTATTTACTGATAATTATTCTGCCAAGCAATTGCTCCATTTGTAATAAAATGTCTCCCTAAATGTGAACGTATTTCTTTTAAATCTGTTGGCCCTCGCCGTGGCATAGCTTGAATAGGTAGCATTGATGACATTTCTGTATCCTGCCGCCATCGCCCGGGTATTATTGTTCCTTCAGCTTCGACATCGAATGATCCCGGGACAGTAAACCTTTGAGAGGCCTCTTGATCCCTTCGCAAGTAGTTATATAAGTATATAGTAGTTAACACGACTTTTGTAGCTTTTTCTGGTTCCAATAGTATGGGCTTCCTCAATACTCTGAACACAGAACTTAAAATGCCAAAGGCATTTTCAACAACTCTCCTTGCTCTGGACAGTCGGTAATTAAAGATCCTTTCCATTGAACCTCGATTTGGAGTACCTTCATAAGGTTTCATTGTGTACTCATTCAATGCAAATGCTTTATCGGCCAAAATAAAATACGGCACTGCAGTTTCATAAGGCATTTGTAAGATTTCTGGCGGAGGAATATTAAGTTCCCTTCTTTCAAGTTTTTTATATAAATTGGTATTTTTAAACACACCGCCATCTGATATACGACCTTTGCTACCAACATCTACATACAGGAATTTATAATTGGCGTCAACTAAAGCAAATAGGACTATACTGGGAAACAATTTGTAACAATCGAAATCATTGCCACTATTTATAGGCGATTGTAATATAACATGTTTCCCATCCATTGCTGCAATAGCATGCGGAAAATTCCATTTTGTCTCAAATTCTCTTGCTATAGTAAGCCACTCTTCTTCGGATGATGGTATCTGTAATTAAAATTATGATTTTTCACCTTACAGAATGCATGTCAAAGTGAAATTCAAAATGATGGAAGTCAAAGTGAAACTCGAAATGATGGCAGTCAAAGTGAAACTCAAAATAGTGGCAGTCAAAGTGAAACTCAAAATAGTGGCAGTCAAAGTGAAACTCAAAATCAAGTCGGTAATGAAAATACAGTTAAAGAAACCAGAAATGAATATACGAGAGCAAAGAAGAGAACTAAAAGAACTGAGCCAAATGATTTAACTGATAATGCTATATCAGAAGCCTTAACACTTTTACAACAGTGTGCAAGTGATAGTACTGCTTCGGAAAATCATGACTCCTACGATGTTTATGGGCAATATGTCGCAAATGAGTTGCGAAAATATGATGCTTTTACTTTAGCACATGTAAAGCATGCTATAAATAAAATTATTTTCGAAGCGGACATGGGAGCATACCAATCATACACTGGTTATTATACTCAATCATACAGTGGGCTAAACAGTTCCAATTATACATCTTGTCCTTCTTCCTCATCGATGCCTCCTCAATCACCGATGCCTCCTAACTCACCGATGCCTCCTCAATCACCGATGCCTCCTAACTCACCGATGCCTCCTCAATCACCGATGCCTCCTAACTCACCGATGCCTCCTCAATCACCGATGCCTCCTAACTCACCGATGCCTCCTACCTCACCGATGCCTCTTCCGCCTCCACATCCTCATTGTTAGATACTTGCTTAATTAAGCGTTTTATATTAATTGTCTTTTTGTCTATTTGTCATGTTGTAATAATTAATAAAAATGTGCGAAAAATGAAATAAAATAATTTTATTTTACCTTAACATAATCCTTTAGCACCTCGATTAACGCATCACAAACTTCATGAACGATTACTGATATTCTTTGTTTTGATATACGAAACAGATACTGCAAACTGGTATAAGAATCTCCTGTGGCCAAAAATCTTAACGTAACCAACAATCTTTCCCTCGCGGTTATTGCTTCTCGAAAATTTGTGTCCTTCTTGCTTATTTTGGCGTTTATAAGAGAGTACAGATGTTCAAATTCAATTTTATTCATTCTAGTGAAATTGCTTTCTGCATCATCAAAGCACAGCTCTTCAAATATTCTGTTCCCAGCTTGTAATCTGTTTTTGTATAACGTTTTTATCCAAAAATGTTTAGATTTTTTTCTTTTCTTTTTTTGTACAAGTTGATGAATCAGTATAAAGGCAGTGGTGGCGATAGCCTTCCGAACGCACGGCCTCATTATAATCTTGATCTAAACTGAATATGCGCTACTCGCGCGTGGCTTCTGTTCGACTTGTGAGTAACTACTGAGCGTTCGAGTCTTCGGCTCAGCCTCGGTCTGGCTCGGCTTTGCCGCGCGCGGCAGTCTCATGTATATTAAATTACAGAACGAGGCTGCCTCGCGCGGCAAACGTTGCGAGGCAAACGTCCGAGGCTGCCTCGCGAGGCTGCTCGCTCAGTCAGTACGCGGCTATTGATTGACACCCGGCTAACATTCGCATCTTCGCTTCCCTTGTTGTTGTAAATTGTGATACGTACTGTAATATTTTGAATTTCCTTTTGTTGTTTTGACCTTGGCATTGTTTTACCCTCTTCACTTATCGCTTCGCTAATTGCTCTTTTAGGTTACGCCGCAGTAGGGTAAAAGGTAGTTGTTGATTCTGACCTCAAAAGTATTGTTGACGTTATTATTAAAAAACGTGGCTGTTTAGATATGATTTACAAACGGGATCGTGTCTATATCATAAAAATAAACCAATCTAACTATATTTTGTTTTAGGACGTGAAAATAAAAGTCAAGTCCAGCTCCTATAGAAATTTGGCCATCGTTCTTTAGACGTCATTTTGAAAGCATGGGCGAACCACGTTACAATTGTTTGTTGGCCGCCACACTGCACACACAAAATCCAACCACTGGATGTCAGTGTGATGTATCCCTTAAGTGTTTATCACAACCAATCACTGGAAAAATGGATGAACAATAAAATTTTGGAGAGGCCTACTTAAAGCCGCAATCCCAACAAATACGATCAATGGATTTGCTAAAACAGGGATACCTTAAACCCAGAAGTATTCACTGAGGTTGATTTTATTATACAGAAAACAAATTAGACGAAGAATAGGCGGAGTTGCCAGAGCCGCCAAGGCGTCGTGTTAGTTCAGACACTGCATTGATAGATTATAGATCACCATCTTCGTTAGAGAGATCTGCCAGTCCAGATCCAGATACGCAGCAGCTCAATACCAATGTTGCTGAATTGAATTCGCCCAGAACGCATAAAACTCCTTCATTCATAAACGAACGACGAACGAATGACGGTAACCGTAGCCTAGTTGGTAGTACTACGAAGCTGGGTTCGAATCCCGGTAAGTGCAAATATTTGTGTGATGAGCACGAATGTTTGTTTCTGAGTCATGGATGTTTTCTATGTATTTAAGTATTTATCTATCTATATAAGTATGTATATCGTCACCTGGTACCCATAGAACAAGCTTTGCTTAGTTTGGGGCTAGGATGGTCTGTGTGGCATTGTCCGTAGATTATATTATTATAAAAAAAATTCAATGCCAATTCGAAGTCCACTGTCGCCAATCCCATCTACAAGACGTGCAGTCAACCACAGTGAGATATCGCTTGATAATAATAATATAGCAAATTTTGCCATTACACCTGCTACATTGAAACCTTTGCCACAAATTGTGGGCAAAAGAAGCAAGTTGAAAAAAAAAACATACGACTGTTTAACTAGCACACAGTATAAGAATTATTTAGAGGAAAAAAATAAAAGAAAATCAGAAAAGAAATATAAAAAAATCATAAAAACGCTGCACCTAAAAACACAGAAAGGCAAAGGAGTAGGTAAAAGAAAGTCAAATAAAAGAAAGAAAACTTCATATTACACATCGGAGTCTGAAGATGATACTGAGTGTCTATACTTCACAGAGAAGTTTTCATGCGATACCAAGGGTGAAGGGTGGATAAAATGTTGTGCATGTGGGAAATGGGGACATGAAGCATGTGCTGGATTAGAGGGCGGTGAAACTGGTGAATTTATTTGTAATATATGAAACAGCACCTGTCAAAAAACGTATAAATTAATAAGGAGGGAGAATTTTATATTGAAACTGGCAATACTTAAGAACTTTGTTCACAGGGAGAATAATTAAAAAATACGTAAAAATTACCATTCATATTTTTGTTTTAGCCGATTTTGATGTATAATTGTATACATTTGATTTTAGCGGGGTTTGAAATAAACATTGTTCGTTTTAGCGGGATTCGCAACTGACATGTTTGTACACGTGGATGGTTTTAATATGCAGTAGTTTTATAAGATTATGAAAATTAATAATACAGGTTAAAGTATGAAAATTATTTATTAATATAAATAATACAGAATAATGGACAGAAGATAAAAGAAAGGAGTTCAGGAAGAATATTAAATATGTATCTCAACATCCCCAAAACCATGTTCACAGTAATGGTCTTCAATAGCATGTCCACTATCGAAGCTACTGACTGCTGGATCGACACTTTACATTCTTTTTTCATTTTTTTTGTAATACTCCAAAGTAGGTAAATTTCTCCACTATGTCCCGAAATGCTTTTCGAGAACTTTGGCAACATGATGATGTTGCCAAAGTTCTCGAAAAGCTTTCTCGCTTTCTCGACCTTTGCTTTATCGGTACAATTGTGTTTGCTAGTATTAACTCTGGAGAAAGCATGGTAATTTTTTATTCTTTTTTGAAATTATTTTTGTATCATTGAGTTCGCTTTTATAATTAATCTCTCCTTGAACTAATACATTCTCAGAATTCCACCTAGTTAAGAAAAAGCGCTTAGATTTCACAAAAGGAAAATGCCATTAACTAGTGGGTTTGATAATCTTTTCATAACCTTTCTTCCAGAACTGGTATAGTTGAGAGTTGTCAGTTCCATTTTCTTCAAGAACAGAGACGTATTCTGCTGGACAAGTTACAACTTCTTTAGTTTTTAATACTTTTTCGATTTTAGCGAACACACGGTAAGATCTTGATTTTCTCGTCGAATGTTACTTGTTGTAGGTAATGATATACTGCACTTCCAATTTCATTCCCTCCCTTCTTATGGACGACTTCACTCCAATAATATGAATAAACATTTTCTTTGTTTAATTTAGCTTTAGAATTTCCATCAACTATAGCAAAATGATAAGGTCTGGTCTGGAAGCTTTGGTAGTGGCTGGTTTTTCTGACAGTCGAATGTAATAGTTTTTACGGTATCATCTTCCTCTTGGAGTATTTATAAAACGCTTTATACTTTAATCTGTGAATTCTTAATTAGTCATAAGTTCATGACGTTTTTCTGTATGACTTTCAGCTTTTAATTGTTCTTGCAGGGAAGTACATGTGGAGCAGACGTCTGTTCTCGGGGAACCAAAACCAATGTTATAACATGTATTAAATATGTTGCGAAAAAAACATTGCTTAACCTTACAATCATTCTGATGTTCTGCATTATAGAGCCACCACAATTTTCGAAAATTAAGCTCGGCCGGGAGATATAATCTTTGTGTTTTTGAGCGACAATTGTGACTTTCTTGGCACTTAAGTTATTTTTGAGATTTTCGATCACCCCCTCTCTTTTCTACTGGATGACTTCCTCCACTTTCATAAAATCTGCTCATAATACCATTAATTCTATCTTCTTTAACCAGAAGAGCATCCAAAAACGTTTTTTGGCGACCTGGGATCATTTAACCGTGTTTTCCAATTACATGATATTTAATCGCAATGTTTCTTTTAGAATTTTCTTTTTTATTGTTAGCTTTTTTACGTTGCAATATTTTTATATATTATTTATAATATTTTAATATATTTTATTATAATTTTAATGTATTGTCCCCATTTCTATGTTACCTTGATCTGCAAACTGTCGATATGAAGGCTGGTGACTTATTATTATGTTTTGTAAATCCTTCTGATGTTAGTGGCTGCTCGAAAAAGCAACTTAAATTATGTTCTCCATGACATATCATTGTCAATATGTAATCCCAAAAATTTCGTTATTTCCGTTTCATGAATTAAGTCATCTTTATAATTAGTCTGTAACTGTGGTTAACTTGACTAAAACTGACTGTCACTTCTTTTTAAAAAATCGTTTTTTGTTGAATTGTACCGAAAGTCTGGAAATTGGCGTATATCATACCTATTCACAAAAAGGACCTAAGGATCTAGTGATGAACTACAGGCCCATTTCCAAGTTGTGCATTTTTGCAAAAATACTGGAGAGGATAGTCCATAAGCAACTCTACGCTACATTAAGCCGCCATATTAGTGTCAATCAGCATGGTTTCTGTAGAGTTCGGTCCACCACAACTAATCTCATTACCTGTGCTGAGTACCTCACAAGTCATACGTCCCAACAATACAAGGTCAGGTAGATATAATATATACGGATTACAGCAAAGCATTTTGATCGTATAGATCATTCGCTTTTGTTACGCAAACTATCCGACCTCGGCATCAGGGGAAATCTCCTCCGTTGGTTCATTTCATATATCGAGAATATGTGTCAAACAGTAGTTCTAAATGGTTATACATCCCATCCAGTTCGTGTTCCGTCGGGAATTCCCCAAGTTTCGTTATTGGGTCCGCTACTTTTCAATACCTTTATCAATGATGTATCATACTGTTTCACTCATTCTCAAATACTCTAGTTCGCAGACGATTTAAAAATAATGAAAGATATTAGGACCATAAAGTATTCTTCCGACCCCCAAACTGATTAAGATTGTTTCTATCGTTATTGTGCTACCAATAAACTTGAGTTAAATGTATCAAAATGCTATGTTTGTTCATTTACGCGCAAATCTAATATTATTAAGTGCAATTACACATTTTCCGCCACCCCTCTAACCAGAGTTGACTCTATTCGAGATCTTGGTGTCACATTTGACGCTAAACTTCTTTTTGATATCCACTTGTTACCAAAGCCGCAAAATCGTTGGGGTTCGTAATGAGAATAAGTGCAGAATTCAAAAAAATTAAAACATTAAAAATACTCTACTGCGCCTTTGTTCGAAGTCATTTAGAATATGATTCTCAAGTTTGGAATCCTTGCTACAATGTTTATATAAATCGTATTGAGAATATACAAAACAAGTTCTTAAGAATATCCAGTTTCGTTCTAAACTTTTTCTTCCAAATTATGTAAGCCGGTGCAAGAAATTCCATATCCTTCCCTTATATGAACGCAGAACAATAGCTGATATAGTGTTCTTATATCAACTTGCGAACTATATCAGTGATTGCTCCGAGTTGGTGAATAAGTTAGGGCTACGTGTTCCTTCAGCCATGCTCAGGAAACATCTGTTACTTCACGTACCGATTGTTCGCACCAATTACCGACAGAACAGCTTGGTGAGAGCGAGCAGAACTTACAATGAGACTTGTCAGAAGGTTGATATTGACCTATTCTGCAATACCACCTGCAGAATTAAAAATTAATTAGCAATTAACTTATTTAGAATAGATACCTGAATAACTGTTATTTATTACTTCTATTTAACCTAGTTTTTAGATAGTCTCCTTGATTTTCTTTGTTTTGATTTTGATTTTTAATGTTATGTAAATTTTCACAAATATTCTAAATTTTTCTCTCCATATGTTTTGTTTACCGATTCTCTTATTATTTTAAACTTATGAATATTAGCGAAAACTTGTAATTGGCCTTCATCCTCTATTGTATTTTGTATTTCTGTTCTAGCTGTAAGTTTTCTAGATGAATAAAATAAAATATTCTGTTTTTTAAGCCTCTATTTCTGAATAATTGATATATTTATGAACCAGAATGCAAGAGCCCCCATGTCGATTTTGTCTAGTGCAACATGCTGCTAATGTATGATTTGGAATATTTAAAATGTCCTCGTCACTCAATTTCATATTGTGTTCTGTAAAGCATAAGATATGAACAGATTTCGATTTTTTATCAAAATTAAGAAGTGGAGACAGTAATGAGAGGTTGACTGCATGCACCTATTTCATATTAAATAAGCAAGAAGCATAATTGAACGTTATATGAACAACGCAAGGGATATTTTAACAGAATATCTAGTGCCACGCTATTTGGTACTCACCCATATGAGTATTCAAGAAGTAGCAGCAACAAATACTGTTATACCTGAAGGGTTCTATGGAAATAGTACTATGGTTGCTGAGACAAAGCCGGCAATTACTATCTGTGATGCTACCTATGCATACGTACAAAGTAGTAGCAATTACATGTTCCAAAAACGAACATATAGTTTGCATAAATATAGAAACCTTCTTTAACCTTTTATGATTGTATGCTGTAATGGCCATATTTTAGATTGTATAGGACCCTACGAAGCAACGAAAAAAGATGCCACAATAATGATCATGGAATTCAGCAGACCAGATGGGCCTATTCGAACATATCTTTATTCTGGACAGAGGATTTAGGGACGTTATAGCACAACTACGACAATATACAACGTGTAACAGAAAGTGTGAACGTAACTTAAGGGGGTTGTATGGTATCAGGACGGCTACCTATGGACGAAACTTCAAACAGAAATAATCATTTTTATTCAAGTAATAATTTATTTTTCCATCGACAACCTAAATCAAGAAGTAATATTACCGACATTACGAACAACTCTAGCAAAACTCAGCTGGAAGGGTAATAAACCTTACCGCGAACTCTTTGGGTACAAGTTAGACTGTAAACAAAAAGTGTGGTTCTGTACATTCACATATTTTTTTACACGTGATTATTTTAAGATTCAATCAAATGTTTAACTGAATTTGAAGTTTATTTATGCTCTAATTTTTAAATGTTCCCTGTAACGACATTTTAATCATTCATACAAATTTGATATTTAAGAAAAATCACTTAATTTTTAATTTAATTTAAATTGATAGTCAAAGTCAAAGGTACTTTATTCCGTAAAAATTTTACATTTATGTGGAATCGTCATATTTTTTTGCCCTACCGTGCAGTGCATGACGTGGCAGCTACTGAGAAACACTGCCAGAAAACTCAGTAGGAATCCTTTTTTAAAATAAAATATACTTAAGATTAATGACAATCATGTGTGTTGACTCAGAACAACTCAATCTCAAGCACTTTTATCACTTAAATAATCAGAAATTTTGTTATATGCCCTGCTACACAATTTAGCTTTAATAATTCTTTTAAACTTATTCGTAGACAATTCTCTAATATCATTGGGAAGTTTGTTATAGAATCTTATACATTGCCCCATAAAAGAGTTACTTATTTTGTGGAGACGGTTAGTATGCAATATGAGATTATTCTTATATCGAGTATTTACATTATGTGTATCGCTCCTTTTACAGAAGGAATCGATATTTTTATGCACATATAGTAAGTTTTCATATATATACTGAGATGGTACAGTTAGAATGTTGACCTCTTTGAACTTTTCTCTTAGAGACACTCTCGGGCCAAGATTATAGATAGCTCTTACAGCTCTTTTTTGCAATATAAATATGGTGTTAATGTCAGCAGAGCTACCCCAGAGAAGAATTCCATAGGACATTACACTATGAAAATAACTGAAATAAACCATTCTAGCTGTGTCAACATCAGTCAGCCGTCTAATAGTTTTCACTGCATATGCTGCAGAACTTAATTTGCCGGACAGTTTTTCTATTTGTGGTCTCCATTGTAGCTTTGAGTCAATAGTGATACCCAAGAACACAGTTGATTCAACAGGGTCCAACCTAGCTCCATTAAGTTGTACATTGGTTGTCGCCTGTTTCACATTCGGTGTAGTGAATTTTATGACTTTAGTTTTCTATCATTAAGCACAAGATTATTGGCATTAAACCAATGAACAACTTTAGAGATTGCATCATTAACATCGTCAAAATTACTTAATTGTCGGTTTACTTTGAACGTCAGGGAAGTATCATCTGCAAACAACACAATCTCATGCTTATCCCTTACATAGTAAGGTAAGTCATTTATATAAATTAAAAACAAAAATGGGCCAAGAATTGACCCCTGTGGGACGCCCATAACCACTGGAGATCCCGGAGATATTTTACCGTTTATTTCGACCTTCTGAATTCTATTGCCCAAGTAAGAAGTCAGAAGTTCGAGAGCCTTGTTCCTAATACCGTAGTGGTGTAATTTTGTGACCAGAGTATCATGATGAACGCAAGCGAACGCTTTGGACAAATCGCAAAAGATACCTAATGCATCTTGCGAGTCTTCCCACGCCGCGAATATACTTATTAATAAGTTGACCCCTGCATCTATGGTGAACAACCCTTTGTGAATCCAAACTGTTTCCGGTGTAGTAAATTATGTATATTAAAGTGTCTGAGCAGCTGGCTAAGCATAAGCTTTTCAAATATTTTACTAAGAGTGGGCAGCACGGAAACAGGTCGAAAATTTGAAGGGTCTGAAATATCACCAGCTTTAAACAAAGGAATGATTTTACTATACTTCATCAAGTCAGGAAATACACCTGATGCAACACAGCAATTGAACACAGTAGCTAAGTGTGGGGCGATTATAGTAATAATTGATGAAACAGTCTTAACAGATAGACCCCACAGATCCTTTGTGTTTTTCATATTAATACTCTTGAAAGCAATTAAAATATCTTTAGGGCTAACCACCGAAAATTCAAAAACTATGTCACACGACCCTACGCTTTGCTTGAGTATCTGCTCAGCAGATGTAGAAGAATATGAATATGATATTCCGCAAGATGTTGGATCTAGGAGAAATAAATAATTTAATTGACTTATGTAACTGTAGATATTTTTTGTGTGTAAATAGTAAGGATATAAAATTTTTCTTTCAGTAAGTATGTGAATTTAATCTGGCCGGAAACGAATAGGTACCTACTTAATTATTAACCATACAAACTAACCAGATAACAGACACACGCGGTACGATTACTGATAAATTAAGAATAAATATGAATAATGTTCTAGGCTCATATGAACATTAGGGGACATTTCGAATTCCATCCTGATTTTGGCGCAAGGAACTCTAATACGGCGGCGAATTCAAAGGGTTGATGTAGGTAAATAAGAAACGGTTAAATATCTTTTAATATTCATCAAAGAAAGCCGCATGCGTGGCGGCGCCTTCGAGAGACACAAAGACGCCGCCACCGCGCGCCACGCCATTTGAATGTGTTCGTGTATAACTCATTGGTCTAGCGGTAGCGTGTTTAACTGCAGATAATGAAGACCTGGGTTCAAATCCCGGGTCGGGCCAAAAAGTGATTATGGGATTATTCCGTAAAAAGAAATTTCTCAGTATTAGCCCGAAGTCTGGGAGTTGGCGGTATTAGACCCCCGTGCCTCGGAGAACACGTAAAGCCGTCGGTCCTGTGCCTGACCTCTTTCCGGTCGTATCGCTAGTCGTCCCATCGGATCATGATTCATGAGAGTGGTGGAATAAAAAGTGCCCCTGTGTTTGCGCACACACTTAATCTGGCCGGAAACGAATAATTTAATTATTAACCATACGAACTAACCAGATAACACACACACGCGGTACGACTACTGATAAATTAGAAAAAATATGAATAATGTACTAGGCTCATATGAACACTAGGGGACATTTCGAATTCCGTCCTGATTATATCCAAAGGAACTCTAATATGGCGGCGGAATCAAAGGGTTGATGTAGGTAAATAATAAACGGTTAAATATCTTTTAATTTTCATCAAAGCGAGCCGCGTGCGCCGTCGTTACGGTGGCGGCGTGTTTGAGTGGACTCAAAGACGCCGCCAAAGGGGCCGCGCTCAAAGAAAGCCGCCAAATTCAGCAAATATTGTGCATTTTTCACTTATTTAAAAATATTAAAATCATCAGTTGCTCGTAAACTGCTGTCTATTTAGGTCGTGGTTAGTAACTAAATTGTCTAAAATGTCGTTTAGTAATGAGGAAAGTGTTCCGTGAAATACTTAACTATGTCGTTTAGTGATCGTAATAATTTTGAAAATTTCGTGCATTCATCTATGAAAGAATAGCCTCAGATGTGCACTTCGTGATGATGAGGATTCATAGGTCACAGAATTTAAGGCTGTCCAATTACGAGGAACGGGGTACAGTGTCGCGATGGAGGCCACGCCTCTTTACAGCTAAGAAACATGAAAGCTTTACGATTCTATGAGTATGTTGTACATGAGTGTTCGGTGTACGGATGCATATGTAAATGATAAAGTTTGATATTTGATATGATATTTAATTATTACCCCAAAATGATATAAAATTGATATAATGTATTGATAAATGATATATGATTGATGCCGAGCAGTGAACTGACCGCGAGGAGAGCGACCGCACCGCGGCGGCTCGCTTTTGCTGTGTCAGCGTAATGCGATTACCTAAATGTTCGATTTACGAACTCCGAACATGCTCCCGGGCCGGAGATAAAAGTTGATGATGATGATTCATGATTACAAAAACACGAAAAAAATACAAAATAAGAAAATATAGCAATCTAATTTAAGTATAACAATGTAAAATTAAAATGGTCTGTAATATAACTTACATACATACATACATAGACTCACGCCTGTTTCCCAGAGGGGTAGGCAGAGACAACGGATTTCCATTTGTCACGATCTTTACATACTTCTTTTGCCTCGATCCTTGCCTTAATCTAAAATAATTCACGAAATTGTCTTAGATCTAGATACAAAGAAACGTTTTGATTGTACTGGGGAGGTAGCTGTATCACCTACCGTTTTATCGTTCGCACTTTCATTAATCACAACACACTCATCACTCGCGATAGGATTGCTCATTTTCACTAGACTTGGGATAGTTCCATTGCCGCTGCTGTTCTGGGAACGAGCGTCTGGGACGCGCGTCCGTCTCCACCACCAGCAGGCTGCAATGACCGCTAGGATCAATGTTCCTAGCACTGCAATGTAGCTTATAACGTATTGGTGTACGTCGTGCTGTGATAAATCATAATCGGCTGTTCTGGCATTCTTCTTAATGAGTTCAATTTGTTTATGTATTGAATTTAGGCTATTGTTTATTAGTATGTGGTCACCAGGATCCAGATACTCTGATGGTAATGATATATTAAGGATGTGATTTATTGGTGCGATCTTCGGTATGGCTTGTTCCTGATTGATGTATAATTTATTTTTTCTACTACTATCATGCGAATAAAACGTGAATTGATTTGCCTTTACCATACATTTCTCACTGAACCGTATAAGACCGGACTTTCTGATTTTTGCATTTGAAATGTGATCTTCACAAATAATTCTGAGACTAATGCTCGAACAGGCAAAGTATAAATGAGTGTTTAAGGCATTCAGTGCCGTCCACTGATCTTTACATGATTCTTTTTTGTAGTGACACAATTCGTTATTATTATTCTCTAATATGCAGAATTTTTCGTTGTTTTCTAGGTGTATTATCGGGCCCTTTAATGAACACAAATATGACTCATCATAGTGCATACATTGTTGAATTTCTTCGTTTGATGTTAATATATATGCATCCTTTTTAAGATTGATTGCTATGATGGTAGTCACGGGGATCACACTAATCATCATATTGTTCTGAATAGAACGAGGAATAGGTATTATTTTATAAATATCGTACTCATCTCTACTGATCAAAGGGCCTCGGACACCCTCTTCTCGCTGCCATGCGACGTAAAGCTGCAAGGAAGGCTTCGCAGGTCAAGTCTGAGAGAATATCCAGATGAACCGCTTTTGTGACCATACAAACAAAGACAACAATGTAACCCTTCAATGTTCAATGCAGCTGGTTTACAACTGTAAATTAGTCGAATATCTTACATTTAGCTTTACAATATCATTCGAAATCCTTGAAATACAGTGTCTAGTGAAAATAATACTTTAAGCAAGATATAAAAACAAAAGCTTAATAGCCGCTGTATTAATGTTCTCCGCTTATACCTTTACAGTGCTTAACTTTATATAAGAACATTAGGTGATGCTATTGTCTGAATATTGATGGAAATCTACTCTATTGTAAACCCAACATATAAAGCTTTAAAACAGATGATTAAGAGTTGCCTGGGAAGATCTTCGGCAGCATTACCCTTTACTAGAGTGTAATGTAATACTTACCGGCTGCATAAGAGTTTAATCATACTCTATTTTAAAGACCATGCGATTAGTGTAAATCTTACCCTTAGTAGGTACAGACGTAGGTATTAATACAGCGTTTCAATAGATGATTGTAACTCTCACAGTATTTATATAGTTGGATATTATTATTTTAACGCTTGAAGTTAAATTGTGCGCTGTTGTTCAAATATTCCATTTTACAACTAAAATATTAAATCAGATTTGCGAAATTGTATTTGTGAAATTATGGAGGTTAAGCCATGGAAGAAACAAAAACGAACAGGTGCAATAAAAAGAAAACTATCAAAAGCATATTCACAATATAATATAGCATCAAAATTTCAAACAGAACAAAGTATAGTAGTTGGTATACATCAGCCAAGCTGCAGCAACCATATGTCAGAACCGATGTCATGCAAAAATAAGGGTCCCGTACAATTAAAATTATTGGAGCATATTAAAACAACCGAAAACAACAATATGACATTGAAAATAAGCCAAAAGTGTTCTGTAACGTTAGATTCGAACATAAGTGATATAAATAGAGAAGCTACTCAGGAAAACTGGCTCGACATTTCTGACTTCGAAAGTTCAACAGATGAAGAAGACACAAATCGTAATTTAGTATTCCGGAATAAGATAAAAAATGGGCAATAGAAAAAAATATTACTCATGTAGCACTAAAAGATTTGTCTGTGATTATAAATGCTAGATTTCCGGATTTATTACCACAAGATCCAAGATCAATTCTCCACACAGCAACTAAAATTGAAATAAAAAAAATCGACAACGGCAGTGAGCATTGGCACAATGGACTTATTGATCAGCTTACTTCCTTTTTTAATAATTTGGTGAATATTCCAGACATTATACGTTAAATTATTAATTTTTACGGCATTCCAATATTCAAGAGCTCCAAAAACGAGTTCTGGCCGATCTTGTGTACCGTTCATGAATATCCAGGCCTACATCCATTCTGCATTGGTATATATTACGGCAGTGGAAAACCTAAGAATCTTGATTTATATTTGGAAGATTTTGTATCGGAAATGCGTATATTATTGGAGAATGGAATTCATCTCAAACAAAAAATTAATACCATAACTGTAAAAATTAGATGTTTTATCTGTGATTCCCCTGCAAGAGCATTTATAAAAGGTAAATTTACTTAAGGCTGTGACCTACTCAACCAATCTTATATTATAAAAAAAATAATTATAAAAGCGAATGTACATAATTTAGTTTTTGATTTAGTTTGTCCAATTTGATAACAAAAAATACGTTTCAGGAGTATGTAATTTTAACGGAAGACATGGCTGCCTAAAATGTGTCACTGTGGGAGAGTACTCTCGTACATCTCACACAGTAATATTTCCTCCAACAAGATGTGCATTACGCACAGATGATGATTTCCGTAAAAAAACCTATGGGAAACACCATAAGGCTGATTCACCTCTGCTACAGCTACCAATTGATATGGTAAATGACTTTCCAGTGGCAGATTGTTTGCATTTAATCGATTTGGGAATCATGAAAAGATTATTTATTTATTTATTACAGATATCTTATTGCTAACAGATAATTCCAAGCACAATAAGTGATACAATCATAATAATTTATATTCATAATCTATGGGTACTATACTTAGCTAATTTACTAACTATGTTAAAAAAAGAAAAAGTAAAAGTTTTCTAATATTATGGATATACTACATAACATTAGAAAAAGAAAATCGTAATAAGAAGTTACTGTATACTGCTCTCAATAGTCAATGCCTCAATATGACGTCCTGCAACGGTTAGGAATGCATTTTCCGTGCATGAGAATATATCTTTTTATTATTATTATTATTATTCGTTTATTTCGACCACCAAAAGGATCATAATAAGTACATTAAATTAAAATTAGAGAAATAAGACAACACAACACAAAATTACATTATAACTAAAAAGTAAATTGGCAAAGTCAATGAATTAAAACATACATGTCACGAGAATAAAAATATTAAAATTAAAATATAAGTCAGAAAATACGGACCGATAATGAAACAGTTATGTCCCTAATTCATTCACTTTGCTATTGTCACTACATTAAGCATGCAACAATGGTTAATGTAGTGACAGTCAAACCTCTCAGCCATCATCCTCAGGATGGTGTTGGAGCTGGCGCGGACCCTACGCACCAGAGATGTGCACCGTTTTCGCATCGTCGCATAAAAGCAGTCAATGCGCGCCTCAGCGAACATCCCAGACGCACTGCAATACCGAGGCAGTCCCAACAACATTCTGTAGGCATTGTTGAATTGGACTCGTAGGGCGCTGTACTGTTTTTGAGTATAGTCAGCCCACAGGGCGCTCGAGTAGAAACAAGTGCAATACGCACTAAAAAGAGTGTTTTTTACTTCTTTCGAGCATCGTGCAAACCTGCGAGCTATCATGTTCGCTCGAACAGACAACGCCTACGCTCCCGTTCTATGTCTGCATCGTCCTTCAGGTCAGAGGTCACCAGATGCCCAAGGTATTTGAAGGTGTCAACCCTATTTAGCGGTACGTTATTTAATATAATGCTAGGGATACTATCCGGACATTTACCCCTGGCCCGAAAATCCATACATTCACTTTTTTTGCTGTTATAGAGCAGTCCATGGCTGAGAGCATATTCCTCACAAATGCCGAGCAGCTTAGACAGGCCACAAACAGAGGCGCTGAGCAGCACCATGTCATCTGCGTAGCTGATGTTGTTTACACAAACCCCACCAACATGACATCCGACATGCGTGCTGCTCAGCCTCTCGATAAGTGCGTTTACATATAGGTTAAAGAGCGTTGGCGATGTCAACCCCCCTTGCCTCACCCCGCACTCCAACCTGTATGGTTCAGACAGCGCCCCCGACCACCGAACTACGTTGACCTGGTTCCCGTACCAATATTTCAAAATACGAATGCATTCACTCGGCAGGGATGTGTCGTTCAGTTTATCCCAGAGGATATCATAGGACACCAGGTCAAACGCTTTCGTAAGGTCGAGGAAGCAAGCATAGACTGGTGTTTTGCGATCAGTATAGTACTTGACAGTCTGCTTCAAACACAGAATAGCTGTTTCAGTGGAGAGTCCCGATTTGAAACCGAATTGATTGTCATGTAACTCGAGACAATCACTCATTAGTGTGTTAAGAAGACTGTCAAGCACCTTAGACATAATTGTAGCCAGAGATATGGGTCTATAGTTGTTGGCGTCGCTTATATCACCAGTTTTACTTTTCACGATCGGTACCACCACGGTCTGCATCATAGCTGGCGGTAGGTATGAATGCCCTAGGCACATGGAGTAAAACATAGCCAGAACCCTTGGAAGATGGACGCCAGCATATTTAAGATGCTCGATACTCAAGTCATCGTGGCCAGGAGACTTGCCTCGGGTCATGGTCGTGATAACCTTCCCAACATCTTTGGCCGTAAACTTTACACTGAGCTCCTGCCCTTGAGTCATACCCTCAAGTCCAGACTGTGATGATCCCAATCGTGAAGTAACCATGAAATGGCTTTTGAACATATCAGCTATGTTTTTTGGATCAGTAATGCCAGCAACGCTCACAGGCAAGCCCGGCCTTCTGTTTACTTTATTAGTAGACTTCCAAAAACTACGAAAATCATGTTTGGCGTGATGCGTTGCCAGAATATCCATTTTAAGTTGGTCACGGTTATTTTGACACCACTTTAACCGGCTTTTAAAGATTTTACGGCTTTCTTGCATCTCACTCCAAACACGACCCGACTTCGGCCTGCCATATAATGTCCATAACTGGAACTTAGACCTGGCCTCCCGGTGAGCACTACTAACATGTCTGTTCCATCCTACTACAGGTTTCTTCTTATGTATCCTGTTATTACCAGAATAACTGTCATTAGCCGCTCGGCCTAAGATGTCTACAATTTTGTCATACATTTTGTCGATAATAAACTTATGTTCAATGGCATCGCACGAGAAATCACAACATTTACTTAAATCACACGGAAATTCTATTAATTTTAATCTTTCGTTACACAATTTATTATATAGCGCAATTTGTTCAGATGTTCTATCGCCCCAAAGTATTTTATTACACGGTTCGATATTATTACAAGCTATTTTAGGCTTAATACTATTTAAATTACAACATATAAACAAAGGAAAGTGATCCGACCACATGACATCATACTTAATTTCTACACTAACAATTGTTTACATAGCCGATTCCGTAGCTAGACAGTGGTCTAACCAGCGTCTAGACCCGTTCGCATCACTAATAAAGCTATACATATCAGATGAGAGCCCGAGTAGTTCTATATCGGCACATATCCATTCAGCCTCCGTACTGAAGTCTTTCAACTCGTTAAAAAATAACTGGCCTGGATGAGCGTTAAAGTCCCCGAGTAAATATACTGTCTCAATATGTTCACTATTAATAATAGCACTCACCAAGCTAAGACAATCCGTAAATTCCGGTAAGTTCACGACACAATCGGTAGGCATATAAATGCTGAACACTAAAAACGACCTTTGCCCTAACTCCACTTTAATGGCACAGACGCGAGCGTTATCACACTGCACTATGGACACATTCTGTAGGACACTCTTCTTCCACAGTATCGCCACTCCTCCATACGGCCGGCCCACGAGCATGCCCGCCGTAGTATCCACAGCTGACGTCCCCACGTAGCCATAATCAGAATCAATGTCGCTTAGAAAATCTATATCATTCGGTAGGAGCCATGTTTCTTGCAAAGCTATTATATCAGACGTATGACACAATTGCCTGATACAGCCTACCGATCGCTTGATACTTTTACAATTGTAGCTAACCAATGTGTATAGATTGTCTTTATCCATCTACTATATTCTCGGACCGGACACGACGCGGCAACACCTCGACGTTCGTTATTTTGCGCTTGAAATTAACAAATCTTCTGAATATGATTCCCTGAGGCCACAACTCGCTATCGAGAAATAATGACGACTTGCTTTCTAATATAAAGAATTTATAGGCCTTGTATTCCCTTTCATACTTAAAAGATATTTTCTCTAATAGAATAATTTCCTTAGTTTTATTGAATACGTAATCGGTTATATCTTTTTCCGTGGTAACATTATGTATTCTCGTAATTAGAATCGGAATCTTTTTATCCGCCGCTTTAAACTTTCCCTCATTGTCCCGACACACTCCCGCCGAACCTGCATAGCGATATCTCATAGGTTTCTTATGATAATTCACTACCTGCCAGTCGTTACGATTATTATGAACGAGATCATTTCGCTGCGCGTTCGAGTTAATGTTAAGTACAGTTGCACTCGACGCAGCTTCATTCTGGATCGCATTACAGTGTTGCGGTGACGTCATGGTTACTGTCTTATCGCTCGATGCAGACGTAGACGGCTTTGTGACTTTAGTACCGCTACCGTTAACCGGTTTTATAATGGGCGACCGCTGAGAAACAGCTGACACGATGCGGTGATTATTCTCATCCACCCCCACAATACCTCTAAATTGTATCGGAGTAGTTTCGATTTTCTGTTGTTTACACACGATATTATTACTTTTCCCTGGTGATAAATGATCGATATGTGAATGCCCTATAGGGCCACTATCTAGCATCCAGGTGTCCCGTTGTTTGTTTACGTTTTCTGAGTTCGGCAGTAAAGAATCATATTTCATTTGTAGTAATTCAGACTTAAATTGATCGAACTGACTTTGCGAAACACATGTAGACTTGATAGTCTTCACTTCTTCTTGAACTAGGAGCAAATCCTTAAGTAGCTTTGTGCAATCCAGGTGATTCATTCTCGATATCATTGATATAGCGAACTGCGCGGGACAGAGGTGCATTTAGGGCTAGATTAGTTCGTTATGTTGACGTTAATTGGATGGCGAGACGGAAATCTTGGAAAATACATCACAAAATGGTATTCAAAGAATATAGACACAGTGCAGCTGTTCTTGAGTAAATGTAAATTGCCTTCTGAGATACATAGATCGGTACGAGGAATAGATTGTCTTGCACACTGGAAAGCGTCGGAGTATCGAACCTTTTTTTATACCTGAGTATTATCATTCTGTCAGATGTTTTACCAAAAGATGCTTTTGTACATTTCCTATTTTTGTATTGTGCTATAACAGTATGCTCCAGGGAAAACTACCATAGCTTATTACCATTATCAAAGGATTTTCTCCAATGTTATGTTGAAAATTATAAAAAAATGTATGGCTCTGATTATGTCACAAGTAATGTCCATAATCTGCTTCATGTCACTGAAGAAGTGCAAAGATTTGGACCGCTTCACACCTTCAGTGCTTATCCATTTTAAAATAAATTGTTTTTAATTAAGAGAATGTTACGAGGTGGTCACAAACCACTTTTTCAAGTGGCTAAGAGACTTACGGAAGCTGCACGAGATGGACCAGCTCAGTATATACGCAAAGACTCTAATTATCATAATTTTCCACATGTTTCCAAAATTCGTAACAGTTATAAACTTCAATTTAAAGGTTTTGTACTATCCACAAAGCTTCAAGACAAATATTGCATGACTAAATATGAACAAATTATCGAAATAATATTGATTACTGAAGAAGGTCACATACACTGTAACGTTATCACAGGGTTGTTAGAAGTATTTGAATTACCAGTGAAATCATCATTATTCAATATATTTAAAACTAAATTAAACGACAAAGACTGTTCTGAGACATTAATCCGCGCTTGTGGTGTAGGGGAAGGTTGCGATTATTCGACCGCTTCTTTCATTGGACCACTTAAATATTTCGTAAAATCGAAACTCCAGAGACGCGTAGGTACGTTACAAAGCATGTCTTGGGTGGTAAGAGTGGCCCCCCGCAACCTCAGTACCCGCCAAAGACTACTATAGTATACTGGCTATAGACAGGCAACTCTAACGTATTTTTTTATATTGGGAAGTTGTCGAACTCAGCGACATCCAGTTTTTCGCTAAGGGAACTATTTATATATGTAAATCTATAGCTAGGTGTATACTGCTGTACTGTCCAATCCTATAGGATATTATATGTATATTGTATGAGATTAGGGTGTCCGCTATATACAAAATGCTTACGTACCACGTAAACGAAAAAAAAAACTACAGAATTGTATATTTTGCCATTGTATTTTCTCCACGTCACACATTTAAAATAAAATTTTGTGTTCGCCTTTTTCTTCCTTTATGACATAAGTAGTGCCGATTAGCTATTTCTTTCATTGGATCGTTAACATCCCAAAAGGTAATTTTGCCAGTGAGAACATTATTGACATCTTTGCACCAGTTATTAATAAAAAACATTGTGCTTTTATTTATCAGGTAATTTCTCAAACTATCAGCGTGATCTGCACAACTGATAAACGATACATTTACATTTATATTTATAATAAGTTTAATACATACAGAAATATTTTTTTTAGTGCAGTGCTCCTTTAAAATTTCTATACATATATTTTCCACTTGGGCAAAGAAATCAAATAATGCTCTTGTAGGATAACACAACCACTTTTTGTTGCCAAATTCTTTTTTTTTAATATAGTCATGGAAACTTTGTGATTCTTCAGCTTCCATATAATTCCTGCAGGTCACACAATTTTTATAAATTTTTTTTTTGGCTAGTTGAGCTATCCACCCACTGCAATACCCTATAGCTGCGCTTCTTTCAAGAAGCATTGATGTTTGGCTCTGTAGTAGCTGGTCAGTATCTACCATTGACATATCCAAATGCTCACTGTCAATTTCATTTTCACATTCAGTTGGGTGTGTATTTAAGGATTTTTTTTAAAATATTTTAAGGATTGGAGACGAACTCCATCATCTTTCTCACAATTTGACCCAACTGAACGTGAAGACGAAATATTATTTATTAACAATGTTTTGAAGGCGCCTTCAAATGCGTATGTTGTAGGCATTATGTTGCTACAGCCATGAGCTCTAATTGCCCCAAAAAAGTTTTCCAATGCGTCTTGATTGAAATTGCGCAGCAATAAGGAGTTAATTCCTTTGGAATTTAAATATGATACAATCAATTTAAAACCTTCTATGGTTTTGATCCAACTTGACAATGAAGGCACTACTCCTTGGTTATTGGCATTACAAAATTTCATCGATTTCAAAATTGGTATACTTTTATTCCACAATTTGTGATGAGGCGAGCTTGGGGTCACTGCAGTTCTATAGATTTTTCCTCCTCTTATCGCGCTAAAACTGCCGTTGACGCTGTCGAATAACTGATCAAAAAAGATGAGAAGATCTGCTGTGTCCGTGCTGTCTTTTTCGAGAACTCCACATCCTGTAAATGAGAAAATTATAATTTTAACGGGGTCATTATTTGTCTAATTTATTCAATATCTTCTGAACTACTTCATTTTAAGAACAATATATTTCTGCAATTGTTAAAATAACCCTTTGATTCGATAAGTCATATATTATAATACAGTTAAAAAACATATTTATTACTGACTAGCTTTTGCCCGCGGCTTCGCTCGCGTTAAATGGGGTTAGAAAGAGACAAAAAGTAGCCTATGTCACTCTCCATCCCTTCAACTATCTCCACTTAAAAAATCACGTCAATTCGTCGCTCCGTTTTGCCGTGAAAGACGGACAAACAGACACACACACTTTCCCATTTATAATATTAGTATGGATTTAAAACCTCAAAGTGAACCAATTTCCTATTTGTGTGACACATCATATTTTGGTCACTGAAGCACAGAATAAATAGTACTACTGAAGTACGTATTAAATATCAACTGAATTGGTTAAATAAAGAAAAAATGGATTTAAAGACAGACAACAAAATGATCCTATAAGAGTTTTTTCATACAGAGGTTCAGAACCTTAGGGTTAAAAAAACTCTTTAATTAACTTTGAAATATTCATAATTAATTATGAATGAATAAACTGCTTACCTGCCATAAATCCAAGAGCTACTCCAACTGATTGGCTGAACACCTGGGTGCAATGTTTAACCCTCATTTTCGGGATAAGTGCAGGCAACACATGATGTGCTGTTAGTTTCGGTACTAACTTTACAAGTTTATAACCGGGGCACCTGTTAAATAGGTTCACAATGTGGTCCCATTTTGCAATGCATTCTTTGCCTTTAATATAAAATTTAAGATTTTTTGTGATTAAATTATTTCTAATCCCCTTTATTAGGTGAGGTGGATCATATATTGGAAAAATCTGTTCCTTATTCACTAAGAAAAAACCATCTTTACATTCTTGTCCATTGCGTAAAAATGTTTCTCGCGTTTCTTTAAGCAATGCGTTTATAGCTGCCACATTTGAGGTGCCTTGGTCACATACCGTTGCCACGACTTTCAGCCCTGTTTCTTGCACTTTTTTATTATGGTCTGTATTTGTTTTTTTAATTCAATTGTTTTGGTGCTTCCTGTGCAATAGTAAAATGCCAAAGGCTGTTTGTATTTTTTTAACAATGCCTCTTATCATGAAGACTAAAACATGATCACAATATTCTTTTTCCGTTACACAGCCATTGTTAACGAATCCTGATATTTCATCATTTCGTTTGTCATATGAAATGCCCGCTCCAATTGCCATCTCATCAAATGTTAAACAGCAGTATTTATAATAATAATTATCAGGCATTTTACTGACTCGAGTTTTTAAATTATCAAATATTATATCATTGATTCCACATTTTAGATTTACCTTGTGCAGTAAATCTTGCAGAGTTCTTCTGCTTGGTAAAACGCATATTCTGCTTAGTAGGCGATATGCTTTAGGAGATGGCTTATATAAGGACAATGCCAAAATTTTTCATCCAGACTGAATCGCCTTCCTTTCTTTTTCTTGCCAGTTTGAGAGGCTTGCATTTGGCAAAATAACTTTCTAGTATGTAGCATATTCTCGCAGACAATATTGAATGCAGTAGTTTTTGTAATTTTTTTGGCCATCATGTATTTTGTCTTAAATTTCTTCTTGTCACTTTCGCATTTTTGGAATTTCTTTAAGACAGATCTAAATTCCTTATGTTGCGTCAAAGTTACACGAGAACCTGAAAAATACATTTATCTGTTATTCCAGTATATATATTTTTTTTGGTTTAAGAGACCTAGATGCCTTGACGTCCCTAAAAAAAAGAAAAAGAAAAAAAAAAAAAAAAAAAAAAAAAATGCCTTGACGTCCATTACTATTACGCTTTAGTCCTTTAGTAGCTTTTGCCCGCAGCTTCGCCTGCGTACATAAAACATAGCCTATGTCGCTCAGGAATAAAGCAGCTTTCTATCGGTGAAAAAATTTTTGCAATTGGACCAGTACTTCCAGAGATTCACTCCAACAAACCAAAAAACTTTACCACTTTATTATATTAGTGTAGATTTAATCATCATCATCATATCAGCCGAAAGACTACTGTGGGACATTTTTATAATAAGGATAAATTTTTATATATATAGATATCACAATTCTATGTTAATTAATGTAAATGGGCATATACCATTTTAATTAACTATAAATATAAATTGAAATAATAATTATTGAAACTTAATTATGATAGTAGAGATTAACTCCTACGAACCTGAAATCAAATTGTTTGACTGTGTCGCATTAGATGTGGAAGCTAGAGGCGGCTTGCTGATCATAGTCTCAACATGTGGTGAAGCATGGGCTGGTTTAATGTTTCTAGTTTCAGTATTTGATGTTGAAGCTAAGGTTGATGTGCTTAAAGCTTCAATAGATTCTATTCCTGAAAAATAATAAAATAACTTTATTCACTTGAGGTTGAAGTAGGAGCCTGCACCACCTTTGCACATTCATTGTCTGAAATATGAATAAATAAATTTTGTAAAGAAGACACTCACACAAACATAGACTATTGTTTTTTTTAATTGAATAAAGAAACCTGAACCAAGAAAGATTCTTTGATATTGCAATACAATGTATGAGATTTAAATGAGTATTCATAGAGTTTCTTGCTTGTTGGTCTCCATGAGCAATTATAAAAGTTAAAAATATATTTTTATTTACATATTTAGTTACATACCTGATGTGCCAAAACCAGATTTTTGTAACTGACTTCTTCGTGTTGTATCAGATGATACAACCATTGCTTCACCAAGTGATTGTGCTTGCAGATCTAGAATAATACAACAATATTGCATGTATTTATTATTTGTTTCAATAAAATAAATACATTGTTACATATTATATTGCTAATAAATATTAGTATTACCTGGGATATGCATTGTTGGAATTGCCAATTTAGACAGTACCACTTGGATACTTATGAATATCTTCAAAATGTCTATGACAGACCCGTCTGTTGTCATATATATCTTGACGATCCAATATAGCTATTTGACCACCAATATTTAAGATCCAAGATGTAAATTTGTCTCCACTTGTCTTTGGATTTGGGAATCGGTGTAGAGGCACACCTGGAAATATAAATGATTAAACTATTAGGTGCCATACATTGTACACAGTTTCGGAATGTAAACTACTGAAAAGTCACTAAAGTATAAAATGAAAGTCTGTAGTACTATGACATTTGGATAGTAAGTGATGATTTCCCAGGAACTAGTGAATAAAAACGTTCAGAATTAGAATTACATTCAGAGCAACTTTGATTGACATCTTACATTCAGCAGATATTACAATAGGTGTATGACGATATGTGAAACATGTCTTTTAGATCTTTATGTTGCATTGTGATCAAAATGGTGATGGGGTGATATGCCAGCTCCTAAAGAAAAATGTTAGCACCACGTTACTTACAGTCTTTCCTAACCACAACACATCCAGGTACACAGCAAGAATTTTGAGAATTTTGAGACATGGTTATGAAAACTGTTATTGCAATTGCAGGTCCAAACTCTAGAGTGCCTATGCAAGTCCACAGTAACTTCACTAGATCTCGATGATGAGCATACACAACTCAACACGAACGTACGAACAAATTGTAACGCGGCTCAATAACATGGAGGAACGAAAGCTCAACTCAACATGAAGATGCACTAGCGATACAACAAAAACTTAATTGCAAAAGGAAAAACAAAAGAAATGCGTACGAGTAACACTCTCACGCAACCATGCAGCCATCCATTTGCAATTCAAGTGTGGCCATACAAAAACCAACTTTTGCACGTTTAAATACAAAAGTATCACTTTTTTAGAATTAATCAGATGATAAAAACTTAATTATTTAATAATTTCTGTATTCTATTATTTATGTATACGAATAGTATGAAATAACATTTTTTTTTCTTGATTATTGTTTTAAGTAATTCCCAATATAAAATAATATATTTAACTGTAGCAGCACCGCAATTTGTTTCCCTTAACGTTTTGATAGATGGCGCTGTTTTAAAGAAAAAAGTGAATTTTCGTTTTGTTCCAAGTTGCCATAGCCAAAGATATTATAATATAACAAGATTGCGCACTGAGGGAGCAAAAACGGCCCGAGCAAGAAGTAGCTGTTTTGGATGGCATCTCCTTCTAATAGAGTGACCATGCGTCGTGGAATTATGTGAATGTTTTAACGCGCCAAATTTAAAATTTTGTTTTTATGAGAATGAATAAACTTACTTTTGAAGTATAATCATACTACCTGTGCAGTGCTTTTAAAGTTACTGTTCGCCCCACTGCATACCTAGGTATACGTATTCGAGATGTTTTCGTTACTTATACTTTCTTTATTTTGTATGCCTCTCTGCAAGCAATATAAATTAAATTATGCCAAGATTATTTGTATATTTTTTAAACGTTTGGAAATTATATAATTATTTATAGTACAATTCCCGCCTAATGTAAGTGTGAGTAGTGGTAGATATTTTGGACAAAGGCAGTAGACTTTCCAAATATTATATATTCGTAATGTATCCAAATAGTTTTCAAGTATATTATATGTTTTATTTACTTATATTCTTTTTCGCAACAAGTGTTTTGTGTCAGTCGGCGATAGTATTCTAGGATAATTATTGTAATACATATATTCAATATAGATTAGATTGTGAAAATCAGGTAACACTAATAGATTACAGGCCCGATTTTTAAATTTATTCCACGGATAGTACTATACTCACTACCTTAATTGAAAATATCTTCTAAGTGGCTTAATCTAAACAACTGAGATAATTTTATATCTTTTGTTATTAATAAGAGTGTAGCAATTGTCTATTTCTTACCTATTTACTCATAACAAACACTGACACGAGAAAACAGTAGCCTCGTTTTAGTCTTAGATATAGTGAAATAGACAATTATTCATCATCATCATCATCATCATTACAGCTTAAATAAGTCTACTGCTGGACAAGCCTCCCTCAAGAATCATCTTGAGGGGATATGCCATAATCGCCACGCTTGGAAGGCGGGTTGGCGATCACAGTATGATGGTCGTAGTACTCAGAAGGAAGCTGCTTCCCGTCCTCTGGTAGATATTTCCTCGGGTCGACTTCTACGCCCCCCACGGGATGAGATGGGGTGATGATATTCTGATTCTGATATTTGTCGCCGTCACCACACAGCAGACAATTATTACGTAGGTTTTATTATTACGTACTTAATATACATTACGACAGGTTGGAAAAATCGTTTGTTGTAAGAGGCAACAATCTCGAGTAGGTATGCTTAGTGGCTGGTAGTGGGGAATAGTATTTTGTGTCAATGTGCAAAAACTCTAAAACAAATGTGAATGTTATTTGTAATAAAACAGTTAATTGCTATATCAGATTATTATTTACCGGGAACAATATTCATCCATTTTTGTTTCAATTCCTCGTTTTTGGGAAATCTAGAAAAACGATCCATTAAATACGTAACGAATGGTTACCCTGTTGCTGAACTTAGCCAAAATATAGAAACATTACAAGATAACAATTACTTGTGAAAAGAAATACCACTCCCCAGATGACCCTCACTTTTACACCCTTTTACGCAACAAGTTAAAACCATTTTTAAGCAAATTGGAACTGGATTGGAGCACAATACGATAAATAATTTCAAAACAAACATTCGCCATATTTGTTTACAAATTGAGTGTGGTAAACGTCATTTCTTATAAATACTGCTATTGAATTTACTAAACCCAAATTAAATGTATTTAAAAAGCTATCAAAGAATAAGACATTGTTTAAAAAAACGTTGTGTACGTCTTAAATAAATAAAAATTATTTAATTATAGTTATATGAAAACATAATCCTAGGTGTTTGACCAAAAATTCTACTATTTTATACGTCAAGTAAGTTATTTTTAGGCTGGCCATCTGTTAGACAGGGACAGATTCCAAAACGAGAGCCTCTCAAGTGGTCCGTTTTTTCCTATTGGTACACTACAAAGAGAAATGGACTGTATCTTAAAGACTTTGAGTTCATTTTACTTTGAACTAAATCTTGGAGTGCGCAATCTTGTTATATTATAATATCTTTGGCCATAGCATGGTACCCGCGCTGCAGCCGCCAGTTCGATGCATCGAACTATAAACATCGAGTGAATTCGATACATCGATGTATATCGAATATCCCTCGATGTTTATAGTTCGATGCATCGAAACGATTCGATGCATTGAAAAGGTATTTACTCGATGTATCGATGTTTTCTCATAAAACATCGACTCAATGGTAACCAGCTGATCATTGTACATCTATTACTGTTCAGTAGCTCTGATTTAATAAAATTAATACTTGAATCGTTTTTTCTTTTACTGGCACTAGTTGGCTAATTTGGAAATTGACATGGGCAATACTGCGCCAGAGAGAATTTAAAAAAAAACTTCGTTTGTTTTGGTTCTGCGTCAGATTTATTGTGAGACAAAAACGTTAAATGTTTTTACCAGCGTTGCCAGACCGTACCAAAAAGTACGGTTTTCCGTACTATTCAACACACAACCGTACCACAACCGTACCTCAGGGTAGACCGTACCTTTTTCGTACCTTTTCTATAATAGTGATTTATTTTTACTACAAACAAAAAAAGTCACCTTCCGTTTTTCTCCACATTCTGTGTTTAAAAACCTTTTCTTTCAACCAAATATGATTTGGCTGTTTGGATTACATTCCTTGCCTTCTTCCTCAGGAGCGATGAATTAAAAAAACAAATGTCGATACTCGATACAATCTTAATATCTTTGAGTCAATCTGGAGCATAGAGAACGTTTTATAGTCTGGAACCGAGATCGAACCATAAAGTTAGTATACCTACGGAATTCCGGAACTAAAGATAATTCATTCCCACATTTATAGTATTTACTTTTAAAAAGTGTAAGTACTTATTTTTTTTTTTCTAATCACTACTGCCAAGGTGTTCTTTATAATGCCTTTCATTCATCCTTATTAATTAGATACTGACAAACAACTTGAAATTTTACAGACTATCTGTTCTAATGGTGAAACGTTAAACTTTATTTAATTAAACTTTATTAATTTAAAGTTTGATATCTAAATAAATTATTTAATATTAATAATCACCACTAGCGTCAAACCGAAACAGATAAATGTTGTTGAAAAATTCAAAAATGTACGTCCTATTTTTTAATGTTTTGTTGGGGTTGCCATCTTGTGAAATAACAACCGAATTTGGATAATTCCGGAGCATTTACGTACCTATATCACATAAATTCATTCAAGTAATTGGCTATTTGACAGTTGTTGCTTGGAACCAAATAATAATTACACAATAGGTATTTCGCGTTAAAAGAATTTTTAAATATTTTATTTTTGCTAAATAGATTTCTGTCTGAAAAGATGCCTTTTTATTTATGGATTACAAGATTAGAGACGTGATCCGTCATCTTGTGACGTGACATCTCTCAGAAATTGTCAAACAAAACGTCATCTGACAGGTTCGAACAACGTTCACTGATTGGCAAGAAATATACGGTTTTGAAACTCCGAGGTCATGAAATGTGACACCATCAAATGTCACGTGACCGGTTGTTTTCACGCGAATTTTAAATTAATTAATATTGCTGATAAACACCTAAATACAACATCAAATGACCTTTTTTTGTAAATTTTGATAACGAATGATTTCGAGATAAGCAAATGTTTATATGTAGAGAGATATTAAAAATTTTGTAGATTGAAATAACTTGCATTGCATTGAGAATGGGTCCAGGCTAAGTATTAAGCATTATGGAATGAAGTAAAGCATATCTACAGACAGAATGACACATATCCAAACTATTGTAGATTCAAGAATGTATGTGTGTATGTGTGAGAGTCGTACTTTCTTCAACTTTCCATCATATTTGACACTAAAATATGGACACAAATTACTTAGATGGAATTTTCTTAGTTCCTAAAACATTATTTTCATAATTTTTTTGACGAACTACTTCTAACTATAGCATATTTCAACATTTTAGCAATACCTTCTTCAAACATCTACAATTTCTCTGTCTGTGTAAAAATGTAAAAATACTCTCCTGATATTAAAAATATTTTCAAATTCAAAAGATTCCAAAAGACAACTTCAGCGCGCCCTGTCGAGAATTTTTAATACTGAAATGAGGTGTCTTTATATTCGATTCCCTATCGCTTTTTTTTCTAACCTATGGTCGCTGACAGCCAACTCGAAGGAAAAAAACTGATCTAGTTTTTGCAGAAGTATCCCGACTCAACCGTACCTTGAAGTTAAAAACCGTACCTTTTCAGAAAGCCAACCGTCCTTTTTGGGGAAATCATACTGGCAACACTGGTTTTTACTTGTGTCATAGATGTGCATACTTAACAACATAAAATAGGATTGGATTTGGATATAATATACTCATTAGAGTAAAATTTCATCGTTTTCTCATAAGTTCGATGGACAGGTAAATAAAGTTAGGTTAGGATAACTCACTTATTCTAACTTATGCAAAGCATCCATAATCTATTGGAATAATTGATATTTTGTTATCTGTATTTCAGCGTGATCATTCTTCAAATTGTACAAATTAAATAAGTTAACAATTTGTCGAATTATTACGCTAAAATTAATACATTCAATACTTAATAACTTCTGAATATCATTCAACATCTTTTCAACATCTAATTATTTTGTGTCATTCTGTTAATGTTACAGTCAATAGGGGTAACTTTGACCCAGTCTGTGATTGATTTTAAAGTTTGTGTTTTTATATTTTACTTTTATTAACTGGCAAGAAAAGACACGGTGGGATTACAACATATACTACCTATTCGATTTTAAATTCATTCATTGATGTTTCAATGTAAAAATTGCGAAAAATTTAAGATTTTTAACTGGGCCAAAGATATCTTGAAGTAAGGGTAACTTTGAGCCACCTAAAACTGGTTTCAGATTTTAGCTTATATTTTAATTTTTAAGTGTCTGGGGTAACTTTAACTTTCTAATTTCTGGTTCAGGATTAAACATATGACACCACAGACTAAAAAAGTCCAAGACATCTTTCTTTTATGATCTAAAATAAAAGACGATTGTGAGAAAGGCACCTTTTATTTAAAATGTTTGGTATGTCGAGATCAAATTGTGTTTATAAATCTAAAAAAATAGCCTTATTTCTACATTAAACAATAACAAAACTTAAAATGAAATCTAATTTGACTTAAAAATTGCAATCAAGTAATATTAAAAAAACAAAGTATCATAATCGAGATCAATCTCCCCACTCCATAAACAAAATGTCATCCGATATTTGGTAATAGCCCGATCTTTTAACGACTTGATCAGCCTTTAAATACTTTATAACATCCTTTCGAGATACAGTTACCTTATCTGGTCTACAAGGCCACTTCCAACCATCAATCGTCTTCTGCATTCCAGAATTTCCAGATAATATCATTCTTTGTCCATCGGTCTTTACAACTTTACCAGGGAACAATGATTCTTCATATTTAAAAATGCAATAGCCACTGGTACTTTGATTTTCATCCTTTTTTTCGGTAGCACACTTCATGGTTTTATTTTGAGATAGAGGTTCTAATAGACTTTCTTCAATTATTATGTCTTTGTCTTCTTCTCTTTCAATTCTATGCAGTATTCCATCGTTGACTTCGTACTCCTCTATTACCATAGGCACTTCTATATTTTCGACAGTGTTTTTAGAACCAGGTTGATCGTAAACTTCTGCTTGGACAGTGATTAAATCATAATGTTCTTCTTGAATTTCGGTATTTAAGGCTTCGACATCGTTATGTTCCGGTAACATAGACGATGAAGGTCCAGGTGGAGGAGTTGCGCCCCTTAAGAATGCTGAACTTGGTGTATCTTTTGTAGTTTGTTTTTTCTTATTTTTTGAACCGAGTGGTCGCCCTTTTTTCTTTCCAACTTGCTCTTTCTTTTCTAGTTCTGATTTTTGGCGCTTTAAATAATACTTTTCCACTTCTTCTACAGACACACTTTTGCCAGCTGTCACAGGGAGTTGAAATTTTGTCTTTTGTTTTATCCCTAAATCACTGTCTCGAATATCCAATATGAAACTCTTAAAGGATTCTCCAATAGACTCTTGAATTTCTTCTATTGGTTTGGTATAATTTGGTCCTTTTTTTAAAACCGCCTCTGGATCAAATGGGTATATACCACACGCCTTAAAACCAGCGATTGCGTTTGACTTTGCAGTATCTTTCCCTAACTCTAATGTTTTGGTCAGTAAAGTTGCGAAGATATCTTTTGGAAGAGCATTAACAATTTTTCCTCGCTTTGTCTGTCGCCAATCTCCCAAAACTTTCCGCCAATTTGTCTTTAAGCTACTGAAATATGATACGTCCAATGGTTGCAACAGATGAGTACTGTTAGGTAACAGACATACAAATTTTATGTCGTTCTCAACACAAAGTCTCAAAGTGTTAACAGTAATGTGGGAACTGAGATTATCGCCTATCACAATCTTTTTTCCTTGTCTTTTCTTTACAAATGGTAATAATTGTTTCTCAAACCACTCGTCAAATATCTGCAAATCAATCCAGCCCGATTTGCTGACAGCCATTCTTGAATTAGGCGGAGCTCCAGTTAACCAGTTTGACCATTTCTGCTTGGCTTTGTAGATTATGAAAAGAGGGATAAACTCTCCAATGGCATTGCAACAAAACATTACCGTGAAACATGATTTAGTAGCATTCATAATTAATTCGGGGTTTCTGCATTGGCATCTGAATATCAATCTCATCTTCTTGGGGTTGTCATGAAACCCAGTTTCGTCAAAGTTGAAGATGTTTTCTGGAGGAACATCCTCAATTTCGGCATTTCCTGGTTGACTTGTGCTCTCTTGCGGCTAATATTATGAGCGATTCTTATCTTAATAGATGGATGACGTTCCAAAAACAATTTGCCCCACTCCCAACCAGGTAAATTGTCTTTAAATGTCGATTCATTCCGATTATTATCATCCAAATATTTTTTTACAATAGTTCTCACATCTTGCATACTAATAGGTATTCCTAGGTCAGCTAACGTTATGATATGTGAGAGAATAAGATTTTCTTCAACTACACTTAAAATTTTCGGCCTTCCCACATCTTTGGTGTGCTTTTCTTTTAATTTATTCTTAATTGTACTCCTAGGGATATTATACGCCTTTGCAGCCTGTCTTTGGGTCATTAAACAATTTTTAATTTTATCCAAGCATTCTTTGAGGGATTCCGCTGTATATCTCGTCTTAGTACCATACTTTCTGGTACCTGGTTTTGGACAAGACTTCTTTCTCGGCATAATGTACTTATAGGCCTATAAAAGAAAAAAATGCGATGACTAATTTATCTCATAGGGTAACATTGACCCGGGCCAAAGTTACCCAGTTTCTTATGTTGAAAATACCAATCGAAAGAAAATTATGAATATCTGCTAAAATATGTAACACATTGTTATTAAAAAAAACTAGCAACTAATTTGGCGTAAACATATTACCACATAATCAAACCCAACTTACCTAATTAGAATGTATAAATCCTCCACAATGAATAACTTTATTAGGTCGTATAAAAACGCGCGGAAAACTTCAAATCAAACTTTAGTTTTGATTGAAATGTCATTGTGACGTTTGTGATATATATTTTTTTTAAATCGTTTTCGAAAATAGTTACAATCGATTTTTCATAGACAATGTACCACAATTGAATATAATTGGGTCCTAAATAAATTAAACTTCACAAACTGTATGAGTGGGCCAATGTTTTATTGAAGGACAAAGTTACCCAGATTGACTGTACTCGTCAGTCTTGCTACTATTGTCACTCACAATTTTTAACTTTTTTAGATAGGGAGGATTAGTGATGTGATATCATCGATTGATAAATTTATTGACTTCTGCTAATTTACCGTATTTTTTTTAGGTTAAGTTGATGACACAAAACGATGGCACCTTCCAAGAAAAGTAGTGTGAGGCAATTTTATGATAAACCTGAAGGAGATAGTAACTCTGCAAAATGTAGACTTTGTCAAAAAGTTATCAAATCTTGTGGTAATACAACTAACTTAATTGGTCATATAAAAAATATACATAAGGCTGCTTTTCGGGAGTTCAATATTGGATGTTCGAAAAAATCCAATATTGATAACGAAACTATACACAAAAAAACACAATCAGTCCCTAAAGATGCTGACATACTACCGTCAACGAGCTCAGCTGGTGTAATAGAATTGACTAAAGACATTGATAAAATATCTGACTGTTCAAAAGACGACGAAGTTCCTGTTCCTCCGGCGCCTAAACGTCAAAAGTCTATTATATCAAGTTTTCAAGAAATTCACGGTTTTTCGGCGGGTGGTGATGAAACTTTAAAAATAAATAATGCCTTAATTTATATGATATGCAAGGACAATCAACCATTTACAATAGTTGAAAATGAAGGATTTCGCAATTTGATTAAAGTTGTTGCGCCACATTATAAACTTCCCAATAAGACGACGTTGACTCGATGGGTTGATGATAAATACGCAGCATTATCAACAGTCTTCAAAGGAAAATTATCAAATATTGAAAACTTTACTCTTACTACTGACATGTGGTCTGAAACAATGAGCATGAGAAGTTTTTTAGGAATAACAGCACACTTCGGTGTTGGTAATGAATTATTTTCAATAACTCTTGGAGTGTACCAGTCAAATGAACGTCATACTTCAGAACACATCGCTGAAATGTTGCTTCAAACTTGTACCGAATGGGGTATTGACAAAGATAAAGTTTCGGCTGTAGTGACTGACAACGCAGCCAACATGGTAAAGGCCATCGATTTGGCTTTTGGAAAAAAACACATACCATGTTTTGCACACACTCTGAATTTGGTGGCACAAAATTCTATGCAACAGTGTACCTAGCTGCGAAACTTGATAACTAAAGTCAAAGATATTGTGACATGGTTCAAACAGAGCAATATAGCCAGTAATGAATTACGTTATGCAACCCAGAAAGAAACTAAATTGATACAAGAGGTTCCAACCAGATGGAATAGTACATATTATATGATTGAAAGATTTTTGGAGCTTCGCACTATCGTTAATAACATAATCATTCGGCATAAAAATGCACCACCGATGCTTACTGCGTCAGAACTATCAATTCTTTCTTCGGTTTTACAAGTTCTGCGACCGATCGAAGCTGCAACTAAGGAAGTGTCAGGGGATAAGTATTGCACTAGTAGCAAGGTAATACCACTTATCCATTGCCTTCTTTTGAAAGTTAAAACACTCAGACTCGAAGAATCTCTTGCCAAAGAATTACAGTAATTGGTCCTTAAAGAAATTGACAAGAGAATGGGTGTTATAGAGAGAGTGACTCCTCTCGCCATAGCCACGATATTAGATCCGAGGTTTAAAAAAATGCATTTTACAGACCCACTTGCTGGCTCTTCAGCTGTGGCAAAAGTCAAAGAATTTGTAAAAACTACAATACAAAATGAGGCCGCGGTGGAATCTGATTCTTCAGATCATTCTGACAAACCAGAAGATAACTTTTCTTTATGGGATGATCACCACAAATTGGTACACAAGAGCTGGAAAACGGCGAAGTCTGACGATACTATTTCTGACGAGCTGTCTATTTACTTGCGTAGTCCAGTAGGAAGACTTAATGAGAAACCATTGGAAATTTGGAATGATCTTAAGATTCAGCTTCCTAAACTTCATAAAATTGCTTACAAATACTTGACCATGGTGGGAACGTCAGTACCGTCTGAGCGTTTATTTTCTAAAGCAGCTCAAATCGTCAATCAGCAACGAAACAGACTGAAAGGAAAACGTTTAAATAAGCTTTTGTTTTTGCAAAGTCTTCCAAAAGAACATTGGTTATAAGTCTTATTGTTACACATTGCCATATTTTTTTTTAATAAATGACTACTGCATGAAAAGTATTTCTTTTTTATTTTAGTAACATAGATTCCTTTAACACATACAAAAGGCAAAAAGAAAAGTGCTGTTGTAGGAGTAATCTATAATGAAAAATGTGTTCAGAAGGCCGACTACAGCTTGTGATGCAATGTTAGTAAAAGTACTCGATTTTGAGAAAACATCGATGTTTCTAACCGATGTATCGAAAAATATCGATGCACAGCCGCGATGTATTGCATCGAAAAAAAACATCGATATATTTTTTAAGTGGACACCCCTAGCCGCCAGTGAATGACGTGTGTAAATGTGATCGCGGCGCTCCGGATATAAAAAATACGACTACGAAAAGTTGATGTAAGTATTATAATACTATGTAGTACATATTTTAATTTGTAGAATGTTTACTTGTATTTACGTTGGAAATAATTATTCTTGACTGAAGATAGTGGTTGTTTTTTTATAACCCTATTTTTACGTTAGGACCCTGTTGCTATCATCGGACCACTAACGTGGCCCTATCATTGGACTGGTCCAATGATAAGAACTGTCTGTTTATGATTTAAATGATACATTTTTACAAAAACTAGTTGATTTTGATAGTCCCGTGTCAATAATAATAATAACGTTTATTTATGTGATAATAATTACACGTGTATGTTAACGTGATAAATTGTTTCAGAATGGCTACCTAACGAAAATATTATGCGTGGAATGAAGTAAGCATGAACCTAGCCATTGAATCAGTGCGTAAAAATAAAGCAGGTTTGAATGAGGCAAGTAGGATGTATGGAGTGCCTAAAGCCACACTAAAACGAAGATTGGATGGTGTGAATAAAAAGGCTAAGGAACATGTTCAATTAGTAGGATCTGAAGGTGATCTTCCGTCAGAATTGGAAACCGAATTATGTCAACACATCCTCGAGATGGAAAGTAGTTTGTATGGTGTAACGCCTTTCGATATTCGGCAGCTGGCATTTGAACTGGCAGAAAAGAACAATATCAAAAATCGATTTAACAAAGAGAAAAGAATTGCAGGTAAAAAATGGTACTGTGCGTTCATGAAGCGGCATCCACAATTAAGTTTGAGACAACCAAGAGCAACTTCAATGAGCCGGGCTACTGGATTTAACAAACCTGCTGTAACCGATTTCTTCAATATATTGGAGGCAGTATGCGAAAAATACAACATAACAGAAGCGCAGCGTATCTTCAACGTTGATGAGACGGGCTTGTCAACTGTCCAGAGGAAAACAAGAAAAATACTGGCATTAAAAGGTAAGCGGCAAGTTGGAGCTATTATTAGTGGAGAACGCGGTACAAATACTACAGCCGTATGTTGTGCTAATGCTGCTGGTAATTTTATACCACCGCTTATAATATTTAAGCGCAAGAGAGCAAAAGACGAACTCAGGGATGGAGCTCCACCTAGTACAATAATTGCTTTTAATCCAGAGAGTGGATATATTAACAAAGACATATTTTATTTGTGGTTACAACACTTTATTGAGTCTGTGAAGCCGACACCTGAAAAAAAAGTATTACTTCTGTTAGATGGTCATGCTAGCCATACAAAAAATTTAAAAGCTATAACATATGCCAAGCAACACGGCGTCGTATTGCTTTCATTTCCAGCACATATAACACATAAAATGCAACCGCTGGATGTCTCCTTCTTCATGCCGTTGAGCCTTTACTATATAGATGAAACAGAAAAATGGTTGCGCCAAAATCCTGGAAGACCTGTGACAATGTTTCAAGTTTCAATGCTATTCGGAAAAGCATATTCCCGAGCTGCATCTGTTGGAACTGCTACGAGTGGCTTTGCAAAGACTGGAATTTGTCCTCTTAATAAAGATGCATTTGCTGACTACGAATTCATTGTACCTGAAATAGAAAACGATGAGATTTCACCACCAATTGTATTAGACTTACAGGATGATATAGATCCACTATCTTTGAATATTTCTTTACTAGAAGAGAATCTAGAAGTGACGGAGCCAATTACATGTCAAAATGAAGCTATGACTGCTGAATCTCAGATTGAAACCTTAGCAGTATCACAGAATATTGATTGTAGTACAGCTGAATCAAAGGCACGCAATTTCGAATTCACAATAAATCAAATATCTCCTGGAGCTAAAAAAGTAGCACAAGAGTTAAGACAAAGGAGTAAAAAAGCACAAAGTAGCTTGGAACTGACGTCGACGCCTTATAAAACCACTTTAGAACAAGCTATTGTAAGGCCTTCAAAACCGAAAAAGCCGAATTTTACTGCAAAAGAAACTGCATTTTCTAAAAATAAAATAACTGATGAGCCAGAGCCATCAACAAGCAAAGATGCCAAATCAGTAAATATCGAAAAATGGTTTTGCAAAATCTGCCTACTGTGTGCAGTTGAAGACATGATTCAATGTATGATGTGTAAAGCCTGGGTTCATGTAGATTGTGCCTGCGTTAAGAAAACTATTTAGAAGTATTTATGTCCTCAATGCAAATAAGTGTTGTTATTTTTGTTGTAATATTGTTTTTAATTTAAAATGTGATTTTATAATAATTAATCGTTTGCATACGTGTAAAAGTTGATCTCATTATGTGTCAAATTTGATCTCATACTCATTCGTAAAATTATCTATCGTTGAAACAACAGATAGGCTTTTTAAAGGGGTCATTGTACTCATAATTATGAACCACTTTTAGTATGGGACCAACCCTAAAATCGGGAAAAATAATCAACTGCTTCATACATTACCTTCACAAAACTCGACAAAATGTATGAAGCAGTTAATTTTTTTCCCGATTTTAGGGTTGGTTGGTCCCATAGTAAAAGTTGTATATAATTATGAGTACAATGACCAATTAAAAAACAAACTCATTTGCTGCTCAACCCAGTATAAGCTTTTTTACGTTAAGGATAGGTATTTTTAATTATTCTATTTGATGAAGGATTTCATATTTTTTATTTTTTTTATTGAGTTTTGTTAATCGTCTTGAATGGACCACTGCCAAAAATTATTACTACTTCTTTATTTGTTTTAGGTTTAACAGGTACATCTTATTCTTAAAACTATACTAGTATAATCAGTCACAAGATTTTGTCTAAAAAATAAAAACATATAAAATTCTTCATAAAATGTACTGAATCAGACATAAGATTTTGCCTTAATTAAGAGCTAGCTGATCCGACCTTGCTTTGCACGGATGCAATGTAGAGGCATGACATAGAAGAATGCACACAACGCTCCAATCTCGATCCTCGCACCCGCTGCCCACTGACTGCTGTCTGCTTTCCGCTGTACTTAAAAACCTTCCTCATGAATCACTCTACAGTTATTATAATCGTGATGATTAAACGGATGTTTCTTTAAAAACTTTATTTTTTGTCCTCAATTGATCGTCGTGATCGTCACTTGCATTTTCAATTATTCAGCAGTTATTTCCTCATCTGTCATGCCATATTCGGGTTGATCTATCTCGATTTCTTTATCTTTATTATGATTGGCATTATTATGTACAATAGTCGAACTTAATAAAACCGATGATTATGTCACTATTTTGCGTCATCAAATTTATTTCTTCTTCTGCTCTACTCGATGACGGTATTGAAGTACGTTTAATCGTACACTTAATTGATAACCAGTCTGCAAATGGGAATGAATTTTCATCCACCAAAAGTTAATTAGTGGTGGTACATTTTTTTGGAAGCCATCTTAGCAAGCCTTTTTTTTCCCATCGGCTTGGCACTATAGATAATTGAACTTTTCCTTTTTCTGTAGTCTCTACTATCTTGAATGGCATGTTGATCCTAAAATAAATAAGAATATGAATATAAGTAGGTACCTACTTACTTTGAAAAACAATATTATGCTTTATTTATTACTAACTACCGATCCAGAGATTACCCCCTAGAACACCACAAACTCACAAACACAAACTTTAACTCTTTATTATATTAGTATAGATTATTTATACAAACCTACACAAAATAAATCTGTTTTATAATAAAATGCGTGCAGTGTATCAACGAAGCAAAGCAAGTGAGTGACTGTTGCTTTAAAGGAATACTTGCGAGAGCCGCTCGTTCACGCGACGCAAGCAGGTTTAAACTTGTTTTCGCTCCTCAAAGCTGCGTGCCGCTTTGGTTCAAACAAGTTTGAAACTTGAACCGATCGTACTACTCGTTTCTGTAGTAGGTATTATGGCATTCTAATGATATTATAGGTATACTATAGATACGTTGCCTGCGCTCTGGACATTGACTGCATGGTTTCCTCTAATTAATATTTAACCCTATTTTGCTGTAATATTAACTTAATGGTCACTTTTAGACAGCGATCGTTACAATTAAATTCTACTTAACAGTAAATATTACTCTTTAGGCTGAAAAATATTCTTATAATAATCGTTTTTAAAGTGTTAACGCATGAGACATCAGGCGGTGTCGGCTATCTACCAGTCGTCGCCCCACTCCGCCGCCGGCGCTCGGCCGTCGGCGGGCGGATGCGAGGGCGCCGCCATCTTGAAGACATCACGGCGCAAGCGCGAACCTCATGTCATTACTCATTTGTTATAATTCATCAAAAAATCATTATACGTTCAAGACAAGAAGCACAGGTTTTTATTTCACTCCATACACCTTGGCTCAACGTGCGGACGACGAACCTCACCATAAAGCATATAGCTTGTTATTAGAATATAAAAAAGGTATAAGCTGTTTAAATTGAGGACGCCATATAGAATAACCTAATAAAATTTATTTTATGTTATAGCTACTTCACTTTAGGGGTTTCTCTTATAAATTTCATTGTAACTACTAACTAAATGCAATACAATTAGGTAGGTACCTACTTTGTTTTATAAATACAATTTACAAAAATTATAAATATACTCTACACAATCGAATTTAACAAATTAGTACACATATATTTTCAATATTATTATTCTTTGGAGGGCGCTTGAGTCTTTTGCCTAATATTAATATATACATTCACAGAAAAGTATCAGTCGCAAGCAAAATAACAACAAAGACAACAGAGAAAATAAATATGAGTATAGGTACTTACCTTCACAGCAGTGTTGGGCAAAATGAAATCTAACTACTGATTACTAACTACAACTACATATTGTAGTTAGTAATCAAAACTACAAATTACATTAAATAATTTATTTATTTATTTATTTAAAGGCTTACCAACTAAATACATACACAACATTAAACAACAATCTTTGATACAATTTTAAATCTAGCATGCACCTAAATTAAAGGAAAGCACGGCATTCTTAAGTTTACGAAAGTACATCATTAAAACTAAGTAGGTGTTTTAAGATTTATCATCCAAGATAACAAATTGTAAAAAAAAAAAAAAAAAAAATGTTTTTATGTTTGTTTTGTTTTGTTTTGGAACAAATTTGGAACTTTGTTAGTTAAATAATGCTATTATACATTATTATTAAATATTTTTTTCTTAAATAAATACAATTTGCTAGCGAAAATATCAAGCTCGCAACTGTGAAATAATTCATTGCATCTTCTGAGGATATAAGAAATAGGTGCATTGTAACCGTAATTGTTTCGACTGTATTTGATTGAAAAAGGTTTATAATTATGAATTCTAGCGGAGGGTCTGGGCACATTTATATCCAGGTGACCCACCAAATCTGGACAATCTACCTTTTGCGTAACTATCTTATGTAAAAAAGTTAAACCTAAGTAGTCTCTGCGCCACTGTAATGATTTCATTTCGAAATGGCCTAGTCTCTCATCATAGTGTTTAATCGATCTTCGAACACCAGCTATAGCCGAAAGCCTTCTTAAAAATCGTTTTTGTACATTTTCTAGACGTATCATACACATATCATACGTACATAATCGTAAAAAGTAGTTAAAAATTTTGATTACTAACTACAAATTGTAGTTGCAATCACGATTACGAGATTACTTTTTATAACTACCTACACATTTTAAATAATCAAACGCGCGTTCATGTACCGACTTGTCGTTTACTAGTTAGGTAGCTAGAGTGTGATGTCGTGACTGTTAGAGCGAGGACGCACTACCTTTTGCTATAGCGCGCTGTCACTCTCGCTCGTTGCATGTCGTTACGAGTCGGTTTTTGGTGACAGTGTATGCAATTGCGTCTAACAGTGCGTACATCCGTTTGCCATTTCTTACCGTACTTTTAAAATCGCTGCTGCGCGTACGCTACTTTGTTATTTTCTTGTGATTCTAGTTAGTTGTGCAATATGAACGATTCAGATGAGTTTCTATCTCTGTGTAATGAAGCTTCAACTTCAAGTTCTAACAGCGTAGTGGAAAATGTTAGCAAAAACTTGCCGCGAATTCTTGATGGAAAGTTCTTTCAATTTTGTAAAGAAGAGTCTACAGATCGCAAACGAGTTGGAATGTGTACGTTGTGCTTGCCAAAACAAGTCAAAATATCCGGAACGTTGCCTTCAACGTCTAACTTTGTTACGCACCTAAAAAGAAAACATGGAGAAAGTGCGCTCAACGACTATAAAACATATTTTGCCAGTAATAACAAAACGAAGAAAACAACTCCAGAAACTCAGTCACAGTCAAAAGCTAAGGCATCACAAGAAGAATTTAATGAAAATATTGTCAAATTTTTCATAAATTCCCTGATACCCCTTAGAGCAATTGAGGATCCGTACCTGAAAAAATCCTATGAAAATGCAGGTATGTGTCAAAATGGCTTTACCTTAATGAGTCGACGATCTTTGGGACGTTTTATAAATGATTATTATATAAAAGAAATACGTGTAATAAAAACCGTGCTTCAAGATACTTCATATGTATGTACTACAGCAGATATTTGGTCTGGAAAAAAAAGAAGTTTCATAGGAGTCACGGCACATTGGATTAAGTCTGATTTGCAAAGAGAATCTAAGACACTGACATGTCGAAGATTCAAAGGGACGCATAGCTATGACAGAATTGCTGTTTTATTAGAAGATATTCATAGTGAATTTGGACTTGACTCGCGAAAAGTGCTATCTACTATCACTGATAATGGAAGTAATTTTGTAAAGGCTTTCGCAGAGTTTGGTGTGGAAATAGAGTCTATTAATTCGACCGAAATAGTTGAATTTGAAGATAAAGACTCAGAAGTTGAAGACTTTTTTAATGCTTCAGAAGATGATGTTCAATCAGAAATTAGTAGTACAACGTCGCATGACAAGTCTGAAACCGATCCCTTATCTATTGAAAATGTTCATGTGTCTCCTGAATTGCCAGCTCACCTGAGATGTTCTGCTCATAAACTTAACTTGTGTGCAACCACAGATGCTGGAAAAGTGCTTCGAAATCAAAATACCAGCCTATCCAAAATGCATGAGCGAGTAATAAATAAATGCAACAAACTATGGAATGCTGCTGGTCGGCCAAAATCAGCAGAAATAATCCAAACGGTTTTGGGACACACCTTATCAAGGCCAGGAGACACTAGGTGGAATAGTACTTACGACGCACTAGGACAAATATATGCTATAAAAGATAAAAGCATTCCGCTGTATGAAACTTTAAAAATCAGTAGCAGTGGTCAGTTGCGGCAAAACGAATTCGATTACATCCAAGAATACTTAAAATGTTCTAAACCAATAGCAGAGGCACTTGACATTTTGCAAGGTGAAAAGGATATGTATTATGGTTTACTACTTCCTTGTTTATTATCTCTGAGAAGAAAATTACAAAAACTATGCAATGAAAACTTTGTTTACTGTAACAGTATGGCAAGAACGCACTTGGAAAGCGTAAATAACCGGTTTAATGACATTTTTGATTTTTCTACCACCAAAGCACAAAATGCAGCGATCGCTGCTATGTCTTTACCACGATTTAAAACAAAATGGTTTTCGTGTATTCCCACAGAAGAGCATCAAAGATTGAAAACATTTTTCAAAGCAACTATTGCAAAAGAAGTCTCGGAAAATACTGATTCGAGTTCAGCAATAAAAAATCAAAATAAAAATGATTTTTTTCAATTTGATAGCTCTTCTTCTGATACTGAGGAAGACGTATACCGAGTGCAGAGGTCAAAAGCTGATCAGATAGTTTCCTACTATTTATCAGATATGGAACAAGATTTAAATGCTCTTCTTAGATACCCAGAAGTGAAAAAAGTATTTATAAAATACAATACCCCTTTACCTTCTTCGGCTCCAGTGGAAAGACTATTTTCATACGCCACTATAATAAATCATCCGAAATCTCACAAGCTGTCAGATGAAATGTTCGAAAAACGAGTAGTATTGAAGGCTAATTTGAAAGATTAGCCCAATCGACGTTTTTTTTTTATTTTATTTTATTCGTAAATAATTTGGATTTCGTTGATTTTTCCTGAGTAAAGTTGATTTTTTTTATTACTTGTCAATCAGGTCAATAATAATATCGCAGAAATATAAACACATTTACAGCTTCAAGCTTTGTAATCAATTATTCATAAAAATAAACATACGTGAAATAGACTGAAGTTTTTTTTTTATACAGTCGGATTCCATTTTTTTTTTCATAAAATTTTAGTGCCCGATTCCGTTTTTCAAAATCTACCTATAATTCTAACACATTATATTTTATTTAAATGCAAAATACAAGTTCTTAGAAGTCAAATAATCAGTAGTTATAACTACTAGACTACAGCAATCAAATTAGTAACTACTTCATGTAGTTTGATTACTTTAGTTAAGTTAAATGTAATCGTAACTACATGTAGTTAACTACTTTTAATCGTAATTAGTAATCTGATTACAAAATAGTAGTTAACTACGCCCTACACTGCTTCACAGAATATATTTATTACCCGTCCCAATTCGACTTGTACGCGTTAGATTTCACGGAACAGCTTAGTAAAATTTACAAAATAATAACACAAATGTTCTATGCGGAGAACATTATTCTTAGGATAAAACTTTTACCAGCCTGAGGCTGTATATAACGCTGATTTGGAGTATACAGTTGTACTGATGGCTGTGTAATGGTAAATATTTACACCTTAAGTCAGCTTTCACTTTGGGTCATACAGCAACCAGCTAAATTTACACTTATAGCTGTATAATTTGGGGCCCCTTTAGGAGTAACAACGGCTGACTAGCCCGCTATACAGCCCCTACTCAACAAAGTTACACAGCCTGAGGTATATAAAATGTTCTTTAGCACAGTCTTTATACATTATATTATAAATGCTACTTGGGGTCGGTCTGCGCTGATTGGCTGATGTAAATGTTTTACAGCAGGTGTATGTTACCCTTAGAGTTAATAATTTGTATACTTTAGTAGGCCAAAATATCTGAAATATATTCCAAGATTTTACTGTTCTTCTAGTTTCACTCTAATCTTCCCGAAATAATCAAGGCAGCTAAATTGGTGACCCCGACGTGATCCGAATACAATCGCCTGACAACATGGACAAGACCGAAGAGTTTAGCGACGCACCAGGAGTATCAACAGGCAACAGCAATGTCGCTACCATCTCACTGCCTGCGCGATTGCCTCCGTTTTGGCGACAAAACCCGCGCCTGTGGTTCGCGCAGTTTGAAGCTGCCATCTCAGCCAGCAAGATTGGAGAAGATCAAAAGTTTAATCTCGTGATACCGCTGCTAGGTTGCAGCGATTTAGAACAAATAGGCGATATCATATTGAAACCGCCGGAAACCAAGAAGTATACCACGCTCAAGAATAGACTGTTGATGACATATCAAGAAACCGATCAGCGACGTCTACAGAAGTTACTTAGCGGCCTCGAGCTCGGCGACATGAAACCTAGCCAGCTACTTCGCAAGATGCGTGATTTGAGCGGAGAATTTTTGACGGATCAAGCGCTCAAAGTTATGTGGCTTAACCATTTGCCCAATCAAGTTCGTGCCGTCCTGTCCGTGAACACCGAGTCAGCACTCGATGGCCTAGCTCCTATGGCCGACTTTATGATGGAACATTTCGACCCAGCAACAGTTGCCGTAGTTACAACCATAGCTTCCCCGAGTTCACACATACCAAGTTCAACATGTTTTCAAGATCAAGCAACATTAGAAAGCTTGCAGTTCCACTATTTATCGAAGCAAATAGAGAAGCTTTCACTAGAAATTGCCGAAATCCGCTCAAACCAGAGATCTTCGCCACTCCGCCATTCCTCTCGCTACTCGTACTGAAGCAACCGGTCACGCTCACATTCGAGGACCCGTTCGCGTGAAATCCGCAAGATATGGAGATAAGGCCCGGAAGTGTGAGTCACCGATTGACGTAAAATAAAACGTACATCGATTGTAGCGGGTGTCGATGTGAACCAAGCCAGTTACCGCCTATGTGTCATCGATATTAGAAGCAAGGAGAAATTTTTTGTCGATACGGGGGCTGACGTATCCGTATTAGCTGTGAAGAACAAGAAATTTACGAAACCGAACGGGAGCGCCTGCAAATTATATGCCGCAAACGGGACAGAGATTCGTACCTACGGAGAGCGAACACTGGAGCTCAACCTAGGTCTACGAAGAAGTTTTAAATGGACATTCACCTTTGCTGACGTCAAGACATCGATATTGGGCGCAGATTTTTTGGCAAAAAACACAAGTTGTTAGTTGATCTACATCAAAGGAAACTCGTCGACCGCATTACCGATCTCAGTGTGAACACCATCAGAGTACGGAGCACCGAAGAAGCAGTCTACGTGATCAACCTCAATCACGCTTATCACGATATCTTAAAAGAATTTCCAGATGTTGTACGACCAATGTCACTCAATCATCCATCCAAGCACAGCGTTACTCACCGCATAGAAACAACGGGACAACCAATCTACTCAAGACCACGCCCCCTACCTCCGGACAAATACAAAGCGGCGAAGTTAGAATTCGAGAAGATGATGGAAATGGGCATATGCCAACCGTCGAGTAGCCCATGGGCCAGTCCTCTTCACGTTGTTAAGAAAAAGGAGCGTGCGAGCTCTGCGTGTGTGTGGCGACTATAGAAGACTTAATGCCGTGACAGTTCCCGATCGTTACCCCATCCCAAGAATTCAAGATTTTACGTACCAGTTACACGGGAAGAAAATCTTTACAAAATTGAATCTGAAAATGGCATATTATTGGATTCCAATTGAAAAGGAAGATGCTGCGAAAACGGCTATAATAACCCCCTTCGGATTGTTCCAGTTCAATTCAATGACGGTCGGTTTGCGCAATTCTGGCCAGACCTTTCAGCGATTCATGCATGAAGTGCTACGTGGGCTAGATGATAATGTATTCTGCTTCGTTGACGACTTACTTGTGCACTCGAAGGATGAATCCGAGCACAAGCAACATATGTGGCAAGTTCTAGATCGGCTGAACAAATATGGTGTCACGTTGAATGTCGACAGGTGTGAATTTGGCAAGGACAGAATACAATTCCTCGGCTACGAAGTTTCACAGGACGGAATCAAACCCACAGAGGAACAAAATACAAGCCATAATTAATTTTCCAAAGCCTACTAATGTTCAAGAATTGAGAAGATTTTTGGGTATGATCAATTTTAACCGGAGCTGTCTACCCCACCAAGCCGAGCAACAACAATTACTTAATGGATACCTTCATAACAGCAAAAAAAATGACAAAACTCCGATAGCATGGAGGCCGGAATCAGAGGAAGCCTTCGAGAAGTGCCGACAAAGCATACTCGAGGCTACAATTTTGTCGCACCCGGTGACTAATGCTCCGATGTGCTTATACACTGATGCTTCGGACACCTGTGTTGGCGCGGCCCTCCACCAGAAGGTCGACAATGAATGGAAACCACTCGCTTTTTAATCAAAGGCGATGAGCGAGACGCAGCGAAGGTACAGTGTATACGATCGCGAACTCCTAGCGATGTACACAGCAGTGAAGAGCTTTCGTCGACTGACAGAGGGCAACGAAATTACAATTTACACTGACCATAAACCATTGACGTACGCGCTCACAAGATCACCCAATAGCAGCGACACGCCGAGACGAGAACGTCAACTTCACTACTTGAGCCAATTCTGTACGAGCATTCAGTACATTCACTAATATGGCGAAGGAGGCGATGGCTGGCCCTCACGTCATACTCGTGAAAGGGTGCTGCTTGCGGTAACTGGTAGAGCTTTTTTTTGTCTCATACAGTCGTCTACCTTTAGTCGACTTCGTGTGACTTGTTAATTTTGTAAATGTGCGCGGATGCACCCACCGTTTGTTCATCTTGCAAGAGGTTATTTTAATTGCTTGAGCGAAATGGAATGTTATTGTTTATTACCTCATAATTATTTTGATTAACTAGATGTCATCGGTTCTGTGCGTGCATTAGCCCACATACCAGCCAATCACAATGTAAAAACAAAAAACCATGTTAAGAAAAGATATAAAATAAATCGAAAACAAAAAGCAAAAGAAGACGAAAAAAGCAACCCCGGAGTTTCTTTGTGGCTTTCTTCTCCGGGTCGTCCACCTCGGTAGCTAGAGAAAGCCGCAGGCTAGCTAGGGTAGGATCCTCAGCGGCGAGGATCGCGTTGCCCCCTTAATACGTGATCGGTAATACCGTGCAAGTGATCTGACCCCCATTTCGAATTCCATCTTTTTACTTCAGCGGCCGACTGAGATGTGGCCCATAAGGGTGCCCTCAGGTATTAGTCGTTTAAATTAAGCTACTGGTTGAGAGCATTTTGTGCTAGCAAACTGCTCGTTGTTTTCAATTCTTTAATTTGATATACTATTGCTAAATGTAACAATAATAGCTTAGTTACTTGCTATTTATTATTTATTTAAGAATATTAAAAATACATGTGACGAAACAGACCGCACGGACGGACTAATTTAAAATATTTTGTTACTTTAATTACTGTGTTTATGTAATACATTGTGAGCTTGACAAGTACAAGTGTATGTAAATACCCAAGTACTGAATAAATTTCATTATTATTTCATTTCACGGCAACAAAAACGAAGCAGCCGACGCATTATCTCGTATCGCAGAAATTGAACTACTGAACGCTGTCGTCGACTACAACAGACTAGCAGAAGACCAAGAGAAAGACCCAGAGTTTCGGGAATACAAGATCAAATCCCATCTGAAGTTTACGCGCGTAAATCTACCCGGAGATCAAAGACCCGTGTGGTGTGAAACATCAACAACGAATATTCGACCATATCTACCACCGGCTTACCGTGTTGCAGCCTTCAAAGCACAGCATGAATTAAGTCACCCCGGAATACGGACAACAAGAAATATAATGACAACAAAGTTTTTCTGGCCGTCAATTAACAAGGACGTAAATACATGGACCCGGGCATGCATCGGGTGTCAGCGCGCTAAAGTCCACCGACACGTAATCAGCCCGCTCGGCGCATTTCAAGAAGCGTCGCGTTTTGAACACCTGCACGTAGATATCGTCGAACCGCTACCACCATCGGATGACTATCGATACCTAGTCACCATGATCGACCGCTGAACTAAATAAAACGATGACATAATGCGACGAATATGGCTTTAAAAATAATAGATTTCAGTAAACTAAACGTAGTTATCAACACTGTCATAGCATGACATTTTATTAACATATTTACAGGGTTGCAAGATCACTAACAATTTTTTTCAATATGGGAAATTTATTAAAATACAAGTCTGGATATGTTTCGATAGAAAATTCTTGTTCATTTATTTTTCTACCTGACTCAAAGAATTAATGCAGATATGTATGTGTCGGCGCTCGTATTTTGACAACCTTGGTACAAAATCAACAATGCAATGTCCGAGCTGACAATTCATACATTTATCTTTTAGTAATTACAAAAATTGCAAATGCAAGACTACTGTATTATTTAAGTGCAATGTATTCACTTAATCTTATTCATTAATTAACAATAAGAAAGTACATGATGTTTTGTCAATCAACGTGGCAGCTTAAATTAGACATGAAATAATATCACATTTAGTACCATTTTAATAGTTTTGTGGGACCTGATGAGATTATGAATACCAACGACCTTAAGTCAAAAATTATGAATATTTCTCTAATAAAAACCTATATGTAGTGTATCATAAACTAAGTGCTGTATACAGTTGTAAAACTCCAAATAATATGTAATCTGCTTCTGTACCTGCGATGTAAAATAAAATACTTTCTGGTATAACTACCCTATTCACTTTATGTGAATTATTATTAATTTATGCAAAATCAGTTATTTCAGACCAGTAGACTATGTTAGTACCTATTCATGACAATATCACCCCGACATGTTCGGTAAAATACATCATCATTTGAATTAAGCTAATTATTATTAAGTAAATTTTGTGGAGAAATTCACGGAGTCATCTAGCAACACTTTATTCCGTTACTGTTTGATTGTTGGTTTATATTTGCACCACTGTGTATTTTCTATGTTTCGTGCAACTGTTATTTATAATATTATTGCTTTTTCTGTGACTCTGCTTTGCCTACTGGACTTACGAACCGTCTACGAACGCGACCAACACCTTCTGAAACGGACTGGATTCTTGCATTAACGATCGACCAAAGCTTTGATTAACGGACTGATTTTGTATACCAAGTGTCATGTCGAAAAGAAAACGAGACCCTATATTTGCCGCCAGCGAAAAAATGACTCTCATTGACCTGGTAGAAAAACATTGTACTATAGTAGAGTGTAAGAAAACTGACGCGGTCAGTATGGAAAACAAAATACGTGAGTGGCAAATCATCGCCACGGAATTTAATAGTTTCTCTAGCATTCATCCCAGAGATTGGGCCGTATTGAAGAGCTGTTGGGAAAATTTAAAGAAAAGAGCTAAGCAGGAAAATACTATGCGCAACCAACATCATCTTGCCGCAGGTACACTTAAAATACATAAATATTTACACAATTATGTGTGTTTGCTATAATGGTAACCTAATAATTATTTTTTATTACATGAACAGGAGGAGGGCCATCAAAAAAAATTGGAGAAGATCCAGCTATCGCTAAAGTATTACAGCTAATTCACAGCAGGATTTCTGGCTTTGTGAATCCTTATGACTCTGATAGTACTCTTGTATTAGGCAAGTATTTTCATTTAGATTTGAGTTTGAATCACTCAAATATAATCTATATTTATTTTGAAATGTCAATGTTATGTCAATTCTTTTTTTCAGCTTCAGGTAGCTATGTAACATCACAGCAGCCAGCAACAGAACCAAGTAATGAAAATGTTGTGTGTACAGTTGGTAAGTATTCTTTGTATTACACAAGCTTTCTGTGTGTAAAGGTTTAAGTGAGTATTATTTTTTTCACCCCATTATAGTGAGTGTCGCGCGGGCAGTCATTAGCCGCGGTCGTGCTATCGGTGAATGCGCTGTGCGTGCGCAATCCTGCAAAATGTCTAATACGTTAAAATGTATATCGTGTAACATAGTTATCGACGAGTTACTAGCTTACATTCAAAATAAAGTTTCGATTGCAGATGAATCAAGTTTAGTTAAAATATGTGCGTCTGCTTTCACCAGCGAACAAATTCAAAATTCAAAGACGTTACTTCTGGAGTCTTTGTCTTCTGAGGTGCGCAGTAAGGTCCGTAAAGGGAAAGGCAAGGATAACCGTGTGCTAAACGACATCATTGCTATCTTTAAAACGGAGCCTGATGTTCTACCAGTGTTTGTAGCACGAGATTTGGAGAAATTACCACCTATCACCTTCGATCATCTCGATGTCTCAAAACTGCTTAAAGACCTGGTACGAGTGCAATACGAAATAGACAGCATCAGATCATCTTATGTGACACAAGAAGAGCTGAACAATTTGAAGACTGAGTATGAATCGAAATTCGTGTTGCTAAGTAGCCCGGCCAAGGTAACAAATGTGAACAGCAAAAGAGGCGCCCATATTGCTAAAAATAACATGTGTACGAGCCTAGATTTACAACTAGAGAAATTGGGACCAGAACCTTCAGACAGAATAAGTAATTCTCCTTCGAATATCATTTCAAATCGGAAGGAGGGTAGTCTCCATACAACGATCAGTGGCGACAAACAAAGCGATAACTGTGACACAGGCCGGTCGGATGCGTCATCGATACCGTTAACACTAAATGCAAGCGGCTCGAGCAAACAGCTGATTAAACCGTTATCGTCTTTCTCTGAAGTATGCGCTAGCGGTACAAATAAAATATATAACGATGGCTTCACTTTAGCGCAATCTAAAACGAAGCTACTGAAGGAAAGACGAAAGGGACAAATGGGAAGGGTCATAGTACAAGCTGAGGAGAAGTTCAGATCAGCCGATAGGAAAACACCCATATTCATATCGAACGTTCATAGAGATACCTCGGAATGTGACATAATTAATTACATACAGAAAAAAACGGGGGAAACGGTTATTCTTGAAAAAATTGATATTAAACGGCAATGTGAACATACTGCATATAAGTTCTTCGTATCGCAGAGTAAGCTGGAAATGTACTTGAATGAGGAGTTATGGCCTCAGGGAGTCATATTTAGACGTTTTGTAAATTTTAGACCTAAACGTAGATACGAGACGTCAACTGAAATGTCAGCCGGCCCGCAAAACATTAACCATGTCAAATAAAGAGAATATTCACAATTTTGTGTCGTTTAACTGCAAAAATGTTAAACGTTCCGTTCAAGATATTCGTGAATTGTGTAAAATATCAGACATAATAGCGCTTCAGGAAACCTGGTTGTTGCCGGAAGAAATATCATTTCTGAGCACCATAAGGGACGAGTTTAGCTGCACTGGAGTGTCTGCAGGTGACACATCGGCAGGTATTCTACATGGTAGGCCACATGAAGGCGTGGCCCTTCTGTGGAGACGAAATCTTTTTCACGATGTGGTAATAGTGGAGTGCGGTAACCCACGTATATGTGGCGTGAAAGTGACGGTGAATGATAAATCCTTTTTAGTGCTAAGTGTGTACATGCCCACGGATACTGTGCTAAATCTAATGGATTTCACGGATGTTTTAAGCTCGGTGAGTGCAATAATTGACAGTTGTAGCTTAGACTATGTATACATTTTAGGAGATTTTAATGCACACCCGTGTAGTCAATTTTATGACGAATTATCGGAGTTCTGTAGTGAACAGAGATGGACATGTATAGATACGGAAATTCTAGGAATACAGTCTGACACGTACACATTTTTAAGTGAGGCACACATCTCTAAGCGGTGGCTGGATCACTGCTTGGTAACAGAAGCAACTGTAAACTCTGTTAAAAATGTATACGTGATGTATGATGTAGTTTGGTCTGACCACTTACCCTTAATAGTGGAATGTAGTTTAGAGTCACTTATGCCAAAGATATTTGCAACTGAAATGAAATTGAACCAAATTGTATGGGGAGAGAGAAGTCAGAGTCAGATTGAGTCATTTCAAAAAGCTTGTCATGCTAGATTGAGACTAATCGATTTCCCTCAATCGCTAAGTAAGTGTTGTGATAGAACGTGTAGTGATCCTAGTCACAAATTTGTTATAAATCAACTGTATGCAGACATCGTACATGCCTTGAAAGAGGCTGCACTGGTGGGTCGGCGAAGCAGCATCAGGTGTCCGAGAAAGGTTGTGATAGGTTGGAACAAGCACGTCGCGGTGGCTCACAGGGAGGCCAGGGAAAAATTTATGCTATGGTCGTGGTATGGTAAGCGTACTTCTGGGTGTGCATATGATGAAATGTGCGAGGCTAGAAAAGTATTTAAATCAAGATTAAAATGGTGCCAAAAGCACGAGGACCAAATTAAAATGGATATTCTGGCCTCGCACCATTCTAAAAATGATTTCCGGGGTTTTGGAAGCATACATCTAAGTTGCAGCCGAAGCCGGGTATCCCTGTGAGTGTCGGCGGCGTCAGTAATCCAGAAGATATAGCGAACATCTTTAAGTAAAAATTTTTTGTTAGTTCTCCTTTGGGACCTGCGAAGGTGGTGCTTGATTCTGAGCCCGGCATGGCAGTCAACGTAAAGTTTACAGCAAGCGAGATCGCCAGCGCCATAAAATCTATGCCACGGGGTAAGTCCCCTGGACATGACGGACTCAGCATCGAACACCTCCGATACGCTGGACCGCACTTACCTCGAGTTCTTGGTATGCTTTATGGTTTCTGTATAAGCCATAGTTATATGCCGGCCGAAATGATTAGGACTATAGTTATTCCGATACCTAAAAATAAAACAGGTGACCTTGCGGATAGCAATAACTATAGGCCTATCTCTTTGGCTACCGTGATCTCGAAAATCTTTGACGGCATGCTTAACACACAACTAAATAAGTGCTCTCCGATACATGACAACCAATTTGGGTTCCGTCCAGGGTTGTCAACAGAGAGTGCGGTGTTGTGTCTTAAGCATGCTATCTCATACTACACGAAACGCGATACACCTGTATATGCCTGCTTCCTCGATCTATCTAGGGCGTTTGATTCGGTTTCCTACGATATTCTCTGGAATAAGATACTTAATACTCTACCACCTGAACTAATTAACGTTTTTAAATATTGGTATGGAAACCAGATCAACAATGTACGATGGGCTGGATCATTGTCACGTCCATACAGGTTGGAATGCGGGGTGAGACAGGGGGAAGAGCTCGCCAACGCTCTTCAATCTGTATGTGAATGATCTAATATGTAAGCTCAGCAGTGCTAGAGTCGGTTGTTACATCGATGGTGTCTGCGTTAACAATATCTGGTACGCCGACGATCTAGTTTTAATCAGTGCATCACTTTGTGGCCTTAGGAAATTGTTAGCACAATGTGAAGAGTACACTGCAATACATGGTTTGACGTATAACATTAAAAAGTCAGTCGTCATGGTATTTGAAGCCAGGGGTAAAACAGTAGAGAAAGTACCACCTTTAATACTTAACAGCTCACCTCTACAGATAGTACGTGAATTTAAATACCTTGGTCATGTATTGACCCCTGACCTCAAAGACAATGGTGATATTGAGCGGGAGCGTAGAGCGTTGTCGGTCAGAGCGAATATGCTAGCCCGCAGGTTTGCGCGCTGTTCACTTGGTGTCAAAATAACGCTCTTTCGAGCCTACTGTACAAACTTTTACACCTGCAGCTTATGGGCTGGATATACTCAACGATCCTACAACGCTCTACGCGTACAATACAACAATTCGTTTAGGGTGCTGGTAGGGCTGCCCCGTTTCTGTAGTTCGTCGGGAATGTTCGCAGATGCACATGTAGATTGTTTTTATGCAACAATGCGTAAAAGATGCGGTTCTCTGGTGCATAGGGTGCGGACCAGCTCTAACAGTATCCTAAACATGATTGCAAGTAGGTTGGACTGCGCCTACATAAGTCGTTGCTGTGCCGTCTCCCATGGCTTGTCGCGGGGATGACGGTTGCAGGGTAATAATAATGTATGTTACTAACATAGCTGTAAGTCCTACTAACATATATGAGTCATAGCTACTTGAAAAATAAATTTTCTATTCTATTCTATTCTATAGTTCTATACACAAATAAATTTTTGTTTCAGTCTCTGGTGGCACTGTACCATCACAGGATCCAGTTTCTGAACATAAACAGTGTACAGTTGGTAAGTACTCTTCATTTAGGTACCGTCTTTGTTTATATTAGCAAAGTTTTATGTCTGTTAACATTGTCTGTTACTGCTTTTTCAGATACAAATTTTGTTGAGTCGCAGGATAAAGATTGTGAAACAGCAGAGTCATCCACCATATTTGCAGTTGTACGTGAGCAAAACTATTTATACAATCATTTGTATATTCACTTTTTATTACTCATACAATTAAAATTACTTTTTTTGTGCAGGACTGGTCTCAGTATACTCCAAACATGCTGAGAGAAGCTAGAAACCCAGCTTTAGCCGGATCACCAAGCCCATCTAATATACAGCTCAGTGTGGACCAGCCTATACCATATTTAAATCTGGGTATTGCTCAAGAGCACCCGCAAAGACGTAATACTCCACTGTGAGTGGTATATCATTAATTTTTAGATGAACTTTTGTTATAAACTTCAAATGAGAAAATTTTAATAATCCCTACCAATATTTTCCTAACTTATACAGTGTAGTGAATGGGCAAAACACTTTACATTTTTTTAATTTTCAGAGCTCCTGGTACACAAACAAACAGAAGTCATAGGAGGCCAGTTGTAAGGCAGAGGGAGGCCCAAAATCTCATTATTGAAAAAATTTATTTAATAAGTAAAACAAACTTGCACGCAGAGGAGCAGCATGTAATCCAAATGGATATGCAGGCTCCAATTACAGAGAGAAAAGGAAATATTGGAGCAGGAAAAACTATGCAAGAAAAGCTTAGGTTAGAGTTACTTCAGAAATTAAAAGATTCTTAAAACATAATTTTTTTTATTTAATTCTCATTGTATATATTATTATATCACAATTTTACATAAATGGCAGTGATAGATGGCATTGATAGTACAATCAAAGTGATTCATATTATGATTGCGAAGTAAGTAGTGAACCTTCGGACCAAAAGTTTGATTTTCGCTCAAGACAAACCTATTTATTCATGTACATGTCTCATGGTAATCTGAAAAGGTAGGAAGAAATTATATTATAGTAACCTTATTGTAATTTGTAATAACTGTCCTCAGTTTCCTTGGTGTTTAGGTTATAAAAGTTAGTAAGGAGTTAACAAACTCAAAACTTGTTGAAAGTTGCAGCTAGCAACAGTACCAGTTTCATGATTGAATGTTTGCATTTATTTACAAAAACTGGCTGTCTGTCCAAAAATTAAAGTTGTTGGATCAAATGTAGTCAGGTTAGGTTTCATTTTAATTTCTGCCAAGTGTCATCACTATGGGTTTAGTTGTGAAAAGATACCAAATAGTTAAGTACTTCAGCATTTATAGTATTACTATAGACAAGAAAGGACTTAGAAAGAAAAGACTTAGCTTAAACTTACGGAGCAAAATAATTTGTTATTAATTCATTGCGCCTAGTGTAATTTGGATTGGTTATTGGTGTTCTTGCTGCATTTATATTCTCATTACTCATATTGCCCTGAGCTAATATAGCATCCCAAGAACCAGGATTTACCACACGGCTATCATTAGGAGGTGTGGCTTCACCACTTCTCCTAGCAATATTATGTAATACAGCTGTGGCTATGATGATTGCATATGCATTTTCTACAGAAACTCCTAGACCGAGAGCCATGGCTGGAAAACGCCTTTTCCACACTCCAAACAACCTTTCTACACAATTTCTTGTGCGGGTTTGGGACTCATTATATAAATTCTCAGCAACAGTATTGCACAGTTCTAATGGAGTCATCATGTATCTGTTACATGCATAACCCGCATCTCCAACAAGTACAGCATTTCCATACATTCCATTTTGAAACAATAATTTTCTATTACAGTTGTTAAATATAAATGCATCATGTGTACTCCCTGGCCAACGAGCAACCACATCAGTAAACTCCAGATTTGCATTACAAATGGCCTGTATGTTTAAAGAAAAATAATGTTTTCTATTGCGAAAAATCTCTGGCTCCTCTCCACCTAAAACAAAATCTGTGCTATAAAATATATAATTACTATATTAATATAGTAATTTTATAATAAACCTAGAACCATAGGTACTTTACCTGGTGATTTAATTAACTTCACATGCGTACAATCTATAGCACCTATAACATAAGGAAATCTAGCCCTCTTGTAAAATTCTATTTGAGTTTTTTGTATCTCATCCGGCAGCTCTGGAAAAGAAATATGGCGTGAAGTAGAGGTACTAAACCCACATAAATCTGCAGCAGTCATTTGATAACAACCAGTGGCATAGACGCGTAGTGCACATAGCGTCTGATTGATCGGAGACACGCTGTGATTTCTGGAACAAAAATAATATACTTAAATCAATTAAGAAAGTTGTTTATTAGTAAACAATACGAATGGTTTTGTAGATGAATACGTGCATATTTGATGGAAACTCTATTTTATCTTCAATAGACTCCAATACAGAGAGAACTGTTGGTTTCGTCAGACGAAATCTCATGACAAAGTCTTTGTCATCAAGTGTCTCGAAGTGTTCTTCTCTTTCGCGAATCCATCTTGGGCGTCGAATAACATTATCCTCATCAAATGAATCATCAAATATAACTTCCAACGCTCTGTTCATTTTTAGAGGTACCGGAACAACGTAGATTTTACTTCGTCTTTTTTATAATAATAATAGGTCTTTACCTATGAAATTGCCGTTTTGTATGAAAAAATTTAAACGAATTTTTTTCATGAATTTTTTTATTTGTATTAATCGAAGTAATCACCCATGCAATCAATGCATCTTTGCCATCGCAGTGGCAGTTTATTGATGCCCTTCTTAAAGAAATCAGCTGGACGGGAGGCAACAAATTCTTCAAAGGCATTTTGTACTGCCTCTCGGGTATTGAATTTTTTTCCCGCCAAGAAGTTATCCAAATTCTGGAAAAAGTAGTAGTCTGTAGGCGCAAGGTCTGGTGAGTAGGGCGGATGACGGAGAGCTTCCAACCCCAGTTCTTGCAACTTGGAGACCGTCTGCTGTGCAGTATGAGGTCGCGCGTTGTCGTGCAGGAGCAGCGGAGACGAGCGATTGACCAATGCTGGTTGGAGATGCGCCAGCTTCTCCATCATTGTGCTCAGTTCTTCACAGTACACATCTGCAGTAATGCTCACCCCGTTTGGTAAGAAGCTGTGATGAATCACACCGGCGCTAGACCACCAAACAGTGACCATCACTTTTCTAGGGGTAAGTTTTCGTTTAGGGCATTGTTTAAGTGCTGAACCAGGATCCAACCAACTTGCTGAGCGCTTGCGGTTATCAAACAGAATCCATTTTTCATCGCAGGTAACAATGCGGTTCAAAATTCCTTCATTTGTGTGTCTGTTGAGCAGTGCAAGGCACGTCTCGACGCGTACTTCGCGCTGGCGATCATTGAGTTCGTGGGGCACCCATTTGTCAAGCTTTTTTACCTTGCCAATTTGACGCAAATGGACCAATATTGTTTTGACGCTAACGTCGAAAGCTGCTGCTAATTCAGCCGTAGATTGTGTATCATCAGCTTCCACAACCGCCTTTAATTCGTCATTGTCGACCAAAGTCTTCGGACGACCGCGAGGTTCATTTTTCAGGTCGAAATTTCCAGAACGGAAGCGAGCAAACCAATAACAGGTGGTGCGTTGGTTTGTAGTGTTAGCTCCGTAAACGTCGTTGATGTTGCGTGCCGCTTGTGCCGCGTTGCTGCCACGACGGTACTCATATTCCATAATTACTCGAATTTTTAACGTATCCATGATGACGAAAAAGATTGAAATGCGATGAAAATGTAACACTAATCAATAAAGAAATGACTACTTTTGGAAAAAAGAATCCATGTTTTTAAAATAAAATTAATTTGAAATTAGAATTCTTAGCCAAACAAAAATTATTTTGATTTGAAATGGCCAGTACTGCAGAACGGCAATTTCATAGGTAAAGACCTAATATGTAATAAATAAAAATAATGTAAAATATCACTGACGACACTGGTATTTGACATCTGTCAATCAACCCTTAAACGCGTTTAGACAAGGTAATCGTCAAAAATCGGGCGTTTAGAATGTAAACTAAGTTTTGGCTTAAACTTTGTTCAAAGTTGTTGGTGAAATGGAAACTTGTGCTCTGAACTCAGCTAGACGCTTTAACTGAGTTTAGCTTCAATTAATCGCGTTTAATGTTAATGGTGAAATCGGCTCTAAGTTGGCGAAGGCGCGTGGTGTTTATAGGTATATGTCGGTCTGCGCTGATTGGCTGATGTAAATGTTTTACAGCAGATGTATGTTACCCTTAGAGTTAATAATTTGTATACTTTAGTAGGCCAAAATATCTGAAATATATTCCAAGATTTTACTGTTCTTCTAGTTTCACTCTAATCTTCCCGCAATAATCAAGGCAGCTAAAATGTATTAATAAATGATATATGATTGATGCCGAGCTGTGAACTGACCGCGAGGCGAGCGACCGCACTGCGGCGGCTCGCTTTTGCTGTGTCAGCGTAATGCGATTACCTAAATGTTCGATTTACGAAATCCGAACAATGAGAGAGACTCGTGTTAGTTGGCAAGTCTTATCGTTAAGCTTTCGGCGTCGGTGCTGATTTTAGTGAACGTGAAATAATGAAATTTTTCCATCAGTACGGAAAACAACTTCAACTAGAAATTAAAACTATAAAAAAGATTCTCGTAATGTGTTTGTGTATCATGTACCTATACGATGTAAAGTATCCAATAGCTATTCAGCAGTGCTATAAATAAAAAGATAACTCGAAATTAAAACAAAATATGTGTAGTGAGTGTAATCGGAATCAAACTACCAGGCGTGCATAGAAACACAAAGGTATGTCAAACAATTTCTAGCGTAAATCAGAATCAGGGGGCCTACTCTCTTTCTCCAAATTTCTTGTGTATGCTACCACGGTTCCATTCGTTCCGCGAATTCATTCGAACAAACATAGTTTGACATTTAGTATACATGGGCGTTATTGGCTATTTCTAGTAACGGCTACCTAACCGCTATTTGGTTTCAATATCGATATCAATAACCGTTGTCGAATATCGGTATCAGTGCCCGCCGTGTTATATTATATTATATTATCGCGCGCATCGTTAGTTAGCTAGCTAGTTAGCTGCTCTTAACTACATGAGCTACTTGAAATAACCGAATTTATTTTATGTTTTAGTTATTTGAAATTGATATTGGCGATTTCCCTTCATGCTTTACTAGGCTTAGGACTAGCACAATTTAATCGTAAGTATAATGAAATTGTGGCGCATTTAAAAATCGCCATATTTACAATGATTGTATATCGTCAGGGATAGTGCAAATCCGCACAAATTGGATAATTCCGCGTATCTGACAAATGTAGCCAATTTTCAATTTCGCGGGCATTCCACGTAAGATCCCGATTGGCAGCCTTCTCGCTGACGTGACTTTCGTTTGACCAATAGAAAGCAAGAATTCGCCCAAAAACAATTCTGCGTATCTACAGACGGCAATTGACAATACCGCGTATGTCATCAGGTGTCATTGGGAGCGTATTTTGTGGTTTATTTTTGTTGTTAAACTCAGTATTTACGTTGAAAATATTAATTACAACATCAGGTAAGTGTTGATTAAGTATTTTCTATGTGAAATGTCAGTACTAAGCATCATTTAAATACATTTTAATTTCATTTACTTTTCCTAACCTATTTTTTATTGCAAAAAATAACTAATTATTATAAAGTGAACGTGTCTAAGCTATCAAGTCTTTATAAATACTTTTAATATTGAAGCAGATCATCGAATTATGTAAATCAATTATGGTTTTGTCTGTTTTTACACATGTTATGTAGTTACGCAGTTTTGCTGTCCATTAAAGTAATTTTATTTTAATGAACAGTAAAACCGCGTAAGTTACGTGCTATGCTGATGCATTTGATTACATGTTTTATTTTTATTTGTTTTAGCATTAAAATGGCGAATGAGTCATGTAGCAAAGACGAAACACTTCAGGTCACAACATTAATTGATTTAAAGAAAAGGCGCGAAAAATTATTGGAGGTTAAAAAAATGATTTTGCGTAGGCAATCGGCAGCTGATAAAAATACCAAAGAATTCCCCGAAAACTTACCTAATACCAGTCTTGTTAATACGGAAAACCAAGAAGAGCTTCCTAAAGAAACTGAAGCTTTAGCTTATTGTGACACAACCACTTTTAGTGCTTCCTGCTTAGAAAATCTGCCGGAAATTAATGATCACGACAATGTTTCTGGCCTGACTGTGACTTCTATTAATAATTTGGTATCTAATGTTTCTAAAGAGGATGTATGCACTGAAATCAATAATGGACTAAGTTAATTAGGTTTTGACTTTTCATCAGATGATTCTGTTGCCGACCCAAATTACTTTCCACTCTCTGAAATAACCAATGTTGCACCGATAGTTTCAACATCAACTGACAGCAATAATGATTTGTTTCCTGAAACAATCTTGGAACGTGAGGTTGCCATTGAGTCCAGAGTAAGAAAACGAAAAGCAGACGTAATGTCTACGAAAAGATTAAGGAACAAGACGTTAAGAATGCTGGGTCAAGAATACGTAGGTTTTAGAAAGACTGGAGATGAAAAATTTTCACAAGACTCTATCAAACCCGCGCGACAACTTGGACCGCCTTGTAATTCAAGCAAATGTTTAAGGAGCAAAGTATTTCACTGCGATAAATTTACAGAAACGGTACGATTAAATATTTTTAACGAATTTTGGAAAATAACCTGGATAGCGAAGAAAATGTTTGTTTCATCTTTAGTAGATAGAAAAACAACTAAAAGGAAAACCACTAAAAGTGTTGATACAAGACGAAGTGCTACAAAAGTCTATTATTTAAAATTAAATGACCAAAAAATGAGAGTATGTTTAAAGATGTTCTTGGGAACATTGGGAATTAAGGAGTGGACTGTGAGGTACTGGCTAGGAGAAAAACCAAATAAAGAATCGAGGAAAGGCCAGAGAGATGTTGCATTGCCTCAGTTGAAAGAGTTGGTACAAATATTTTTGAGAGCCATGCCCAAAATGCCTTCTCACTACTGTAGAAAAGAAAGTACAAAACTATATTTAGAACCCATTATACAGTCTAAGCGTGAACTCTATCGTGTTTATGTTAAAGAGGCAACAAAAACTGGACAGAAAGTTGCTTCCAGAAAACTTTTCGAGGATGTTTTGAAAGATGAAAACATAGCTTTGTTTCAACCAAAAAAAGATGCGTGTGACCTATGTTGTTCATACAAAGCTGGCAATATTACAGAGGAAATATATCAACAACATGTGTCACGAAAAGATTTAGCAAGACAGGAAAAGACTTTAGATAAAGAAGCTGCGAAAAAAGGAACGCTTCACGTAGTAACCGCCGATTTACAAGCTGTGAAATTATGTCCATTTTTAAAAGCCAGTGCATTGTATTTTAAAACCAAATTAATGGTTCATAATTTTACAGTATATAATCTGGGTACTAATGACGTAAAGTGCTATTGGTTTGACGAGACAGCATCAGATTTAAAAGCATCAACATACGCTTCCTTTTTTGTCGATTATTTGAAGAAACTCATAGAAGAAAGTCCTAAAAACGTCGTAATTTTCACTGATGGATGTACAATCGCGGACATTTACGGTGCACCGTTTCCGGCACAAAATACTTTGCACTACAATACTTGGTAAACCCCGCCCATCATACTTTCGACCAATCACAGGTGATAGATGACCACGTTGGTTTGTTTACACGTTCATTCATTCATTAATAGATAAGAAAAAACATGGGCTCAGTTGCAATTTGCACTTAGGAGGATGTCAACGCATCCGCATTTCCGTTTTTCATATTTTATTTCGTTATATCTAAATACATTTTGACCCGTGCTGTGTTTTATGGACTTGATTCTGATTCTTTTATGGTGACCTGTGCTTTGTTTTTTGGACTGTTGAACGTGTTGTTGTATTTAACCTACTGGAAAGATGCCCCGAAACCTCTTAAGAGAGGAAAGAAACCAAATTTTATTCCTATATAACCAAGGACTGAATATCACACAAATAGCCGAGGAATTAAATGTTGCGGTAAGTAAATATCAAGTACACTATTTGTAGAGTTTTGGAAAATTATTATTTTAGTATGTAACAAATGGAAGTATTTTGTTAATTTATCCGTATTCATAATTTTTATGTTACTAAATTGGACGATTTATAATGTTATTATTTAGTCAATTAATTGTGAAATTGTTTCTAGTATTATTTTACACTCGTTAAACCTACTAAAAATACGTTAAGTAAAATTTAATAATTATGCATTTTGTCTCAGTGAAGATAACTAAATAAAAATTTAGCTATTGTCACTGAGAAGAAATAAATAATAATAATGTATGTGTTTGTAACGAATAGGCTCAAAAAGTACTGAACCGATTTTAAAAATACTTTCACCATTTAAATGCTACATTAGCACTGATTAATATAGGCTTTTTTTAATTGCAAGCAAGAAATAAGGATCCCTACTAAAACTACAATAATGTTACCCAAGGTGTAAAAAAATGCCTATAAAATATCTATCTTCGCATGCGCTGCGAAAACTATTGATAATAGAAAAAAAAAATTCACTAAACTAAAGCTCATATCAATATCTACTAAATACGTCGCAATAGCATGTGTATAACTATTGCAGTTGTGTCACTATAACGATTTTTTAATATTTTATAATTTTATAGAAATTCCGACCAAAATCAGACCAAGTTATTTATACATTTGCCTTAATCCTTACCTAAATAAATGATTTCTCAAGCAAGGCTATTTAAATACCTGTAAATTACTTTTTAGTTTATTAAAATCGGACATTCCATTTGAAAGATATTACGAGTTTAAAATTGAAATATAATTAATAAGAAAACCCGCCAAGTGCGAGTCGGACTCGCGCACAAAGGGTTCAGAACCATTACTTATAAAAACGAGCAAAAAATTCCATTCTATAAAAACGTTTGTTGTATGGGAGCACCCTTAAGTATTTATTGTATTTTGTTTTTCAGTATTTGTTGTAATAGCGGCAACAGAAATACATAATCTGTGAATATTTCAAGTATCTAACTATCACGGTTCATGACAGACAGACAACGGACAGACAGATAGCGAAGTCTTAGTAATAGGGTCGCGTTTTACGTTATAGAGGCCGAGATAGAGGTTTACGTTATGCCAAAATGTTAAAAAAATAAATGTCCACCCGTGCGAAGCCGGGACGGGCCGCTAGTATTATCAACGTAATATGTGACCTTTTTATGTAAAAAAGCCAGCAAACAAGCATATTATAGACCACATGGTGGTAATAAGTTACTGTATAGCCTAGACTTTTTACATTTGCATTCATTTTTCTTGTGATTTGGTATTGTATTCTTGAAATAAATTTAAACTGTACCCAATAAAAATTATTTTGATTGCATCATATTTATTATAATAATTGCGAAAGCATTACTAACAATATTTATATTAACATAAAATAAAAATATTTGTAGGCAAACATAACAGTTTTATTACTTCATTTACAGAGAAACACACGCTGGGTCCACCGAGATGCCGAGGAGGGGTCCATTGACACTCGACATCGTGCCTCTCGTCCGCGCATCCTTACAGAAGATATGGCGCATATGGTGAATGTATACCAAGAGAACCCGTTCACTAGAACATCAACGTTCGCTGAACAATATGAGTGCAATACGCGAACAGTAAAGAGAGCACTACATGCCGTTGGTGTACACCATAGACGGCCAGCAAAAAAACTAGTGCTCACTGAAGACCTAAGACAGACGAGAGTGCGATTCGCGCGTGACTTTCGGGACTTATAAAACCCTTCAGAAAGGGAGTTATAGGGTTCTTAAAGAGTCTGAAACTAGCAAGTGATGCTTCTGGTGTTGCAAGCGTCCATAGGCTACGGTAACCACTTACCATCAGGTGGGCCGTACGCCTGTTTGCTGACTGAGTAGAATAATAATAATTATTGATCACTGTCCACATAGAACCGATATAAGATTAAACTAGACAAAGAAAATAAATATAATTAAAAAAAATATATACATAATACGGTCAATTATGGATATTTTTTATGAAAAGTAGCGTTGCTAACTCAGACTACTTCATTTTAAAAAATTGTTGTCTTTGATTGTCATCTTATAACGATTCCATTATATTTTTAATGTTCGATTGTATATTTTATTAACAGGGCAGGTAATTACATTGTTTTGCTTTTTTTAAAGATTTAAATAGAAATAAGCCAAACTGAGATATTATTTATTGAATGATCTAATTTTGCACTGTAGTAACTTGTAAGGCTAATAAGATTTAAAGAGAAATAAGCCAAACTTAAAAATTGTTTATTGAATAATCCAATTTTGTACTGAAGTAACTTGTAAGAGTTAGTCCCACTATGTTCCCGGTATGGTACCCTCTTAAAATACCTACCAAAAAGTCCCGCTATGGTTCCCTTCGGTTTATATATTATTTTAAAATTGTATAGAAATCGACCGCCAGATTCAAAATCTAATAAAAAGTTACGAGAATAAAGATATCTCCATTGGTGATTTTATTATAAACATATCGAAATCAAAATTTCAGTCAAAACATTTATAAAATAGTTCATATTCAATTGTGTTTTTTAGCGTATTAAAATGTTTATTTAGTAATTAAAAAAATTTAAAGAGTTAAAAAATTTAATTAGTAATAATTGTAAATGTATTTAGTAATAATTGTAATTCCCAAGATATTTGCACGCCATGGAAAATGGCAGACATCTCATGAGTCACTTTTATTTTAAGATCTTGCATGCATGTATTTTTTTTATATTCTGTATGCATACACATGTTTAAGCAAATAAAATTTCTTATTCTTATTCTTTAATATTGTAATACTTTTTTTCGATGTTGATTATTTTTTGTAGTTTATATTTACCATTAGTGCCTTTTTCTTGATGTTGATTATTTCTAATAATAATAATATATTTGTCTAGTTGTTCATATTTTTTGTAGTTTGTTTACAATTACTGCCTTTTCTCGATGTTGACTATTTGTAATAAATATATGTATTTTCTAGTCGGTTTTTTTTGTAGTATATACAATAATACTCTTCTGAGATATTGATTATTTATGATTAAAGTTTTTTTTTCAGATGTTGATTGTTGGTATTGGTAATTAAATTGTTGAGTATTTTTAAATTTACATTTTAATTAATATTTCTTACCACTGGTTATTCATCATCAATCATAACATTTATAAAATAGTTTATTTTTAATTTGGTTTTTAGCCAATTAAAATGTTTAATATTGTAATACTGTTTCTCGATGTTGATTATTTTTTGTAGTTTATATTTACGAATAGTGCCTTTTTCTCGATGTTGATTATTTGTAATTAATTAGTTTGCCTAGTTGTTGATTTTTTGTAGTTTGTTTACAATTAATGCCTTTTCTAGATGTTGGCTATTTGTAATTAATATATTTTATAGTCGGTTTTTTTTGTAGTATTTAGAATAATACTTTTCTGAGATATTGATTATTTATAATTAATATTTTTTTTCAGTTGTTGATTATTGGTATTGGTAATTAAAATTGTCGATTATTTTTAAATTTACATTATAATTAATATTTCTTTGCACTGGTTGATCATTTGTAACAAATATTTTGAATGAATAAAGGACTGATTTAATATCGCAAACAGACGTTTTATTTATACACTCCTAAAAAGTAAAACGGTAGAGACAAAATTATAGATGCACTTTTCTTTTCAATTACCTTCTATTGTTTGACGTAGATCTAAAAGATGGGTACAATAGCGGTACTTTTTAGTAGGAATTATAAGAGGGTGCCATACATGCACCCCACCATAGCAGGACTGACCCACTTGTGAGATAAGGCTAATAAGATTTAAAGAGAAATAAGCCACACTGAGATATTATTTATTGAATGATCTTATTTTGTACTGAAGCAACTTGTAAGGCTAATAAGTAAGAGATATAAGCCAAACTGAGATATTATTTATTGAATTATCTAATACTGTACTGAAGTCACTTGTAAGGCTAATAAATCTACTTTAAATTATAACGATCTCAATGAGGATTACCAACACATGCGAATATTGCACTAAAGCCTACTTAACAATAAAGATTAAATTAATATAAATTAATTAAAAATGCAGTATAATGGAAGTTATGACTGTGAGAAGTTTTGAGCATTTTTAAATATCCAAGATATCGCGCGCTCGACGTATATATATATGTTTATATATATATATATATATATATATATATATATATATATATATATATATATATATATATATATATATATATATATTTATACTTTACAAACATATAATTGACGGACACAACTACTTCACTTATATTCAAACATACATATTGTTGCTTTTTAAGTATTAGTGGCTAAAAGTCGAAGGTAGATAATAATCACGAAATATTGTATAAGTAGGTAAAACATTTCGTGGTTATTATATATTTTTTCCTAATATCCCATGTTTAATCTAGGTCAGTATTAGGTTAGGTAACATTACCTATTCCCATAAAAAAAATACGACCTGGTTGGTTTCCATTACAGAAAGCATTATAACTTTCTGATGTCTAGGTTCCTGATAGATAATAACATTATCAATGTATATTATTTAGAAGGATCAATAAACTTTTTTTTTGTGATGTGCAAATGTAGTCCTTTCATATAATACCCCACTTGTCTCAGTTTGAAATTTCGATTCCCCATTCGTGCTCCTTTTGCAAATAGAATAATCTTATTTTATGATTTTTTTATTTGCTATAGGGTTGGGTAAATTTTTATCATCATTTCAAATTTCAATTCGATAGCCTTAGTACTTGCTGAGATAAACAGCTGTGACAGACGGAAAGTCGCACCACACACACACGTAAGGCATTACAGCTTCATTTTAATAATAGACGTTATCTATTGACGTCAGTTTTAATACGGTTAATCCGGGAACCTTACTTCAAATGGTAATACGCTAGTTGTTCCGCGTCTATAAGTAAGGGGGTAACCCTTATTCATAGATAGACGTGGTTCAACTAGTGAGGTGTTTTGTCCCACTCTCTTGAAACCAAAATTATATTTGAATGACAAAGATAAAACATCTCTCAAGTTGACGCGCGTTTAAAATTAAGGGGTTTGGTTTTTAAATCCCTACTACGAGTATATCTCTATTAATATTATAAATGCGAAAGTAACTTTATCTGTCACGCTTTCACGTTTAACCACTGAACCGAACCTTTTTATGAAATAGGTATGGTAATATGGTAAAGTCTAGAGTTTGGGAAAGGACATACGCTACTTTGTTATCACACCTGGGCTCGAGTCTCCGCGATATAAAGCTTCAACCGTGATATAAAATGTAGGTCGCGGGCGGAAAGCTAGTAATATTTTCGCTTGTGGGTAGGCGAAACAACAACATACATTTTTAGAAGTATTACTCTATTTATTTAATTTAAAATAGTTTATCTTTATTATTCCATCCTATTTATGAATTGTTCTTAACTTTAACTCACCTCTTGCTGGTTCACTTATTATTTATCCACATACACTTCACTGAAGAACATTACAAGCCACAAAAACAATGGATAGCAGATTCGAGAAAAATTTTGATGAATTTGAGAAATTGTTCACCTCCCGCATGAGGGAACATCAGGAAAAGTTGGATAAAGCACTGGATGGGGGAGTTCCACACTCAGATATATCAAATTTATCTCGTGAGTTTGCTGAGTTTAAAACTTTCATCCTGCAGACACTTGGCCACTTCAAGTCTCAAATCCAATTGTTGCATCTGGGATTGGACAGGCATGAGACCAGCATGCGTAGAAAAGTTTTGCTACTACATGGCGTCAATGAGAAGCCCAGTGAAGATGTTCTGCAGACTGCGGTTAACATAATAACCGGCCAAATGAAGTTGACAGAAGTTGGTCCCAACAACATAGATGTTTGCCATCGCCTGGGAGGCGGTAATGAGAAAACCCGACCGATTCTGGTTCGTTTCCTTAACATGGAACATCGTCACATCGTTTGGGACAATAAAACGTCTTTAAAAGGTTCTGGCATCACGGTCTCTGAGTTCCTGACCCGGACTAGGCATCGAGTATTCATGGCAGCACGCAAGCATTTCTCCATAAAAAATGTATGGTCGACTGAAGGAAAAATAGTCATCCTCACTCCAGAGAAAACACGCCGAAAAATTGAAACATTCGATGAACTCGATGCCCTCATCAAAAAATATCCGTCCAGCACTACAGTTGCCGATGCAGTCGCTCCCGGCACTATTATCTCCACTGAATCGAGCTCGCTGCCCGAGACTAAGCCTAAACGAAAAACCCGTCGTCACATAACTTAAATTTCTTCGCAGCGCAATGTTTACGTTTTTTCTTCATGCCTACTGGTCTCTTTAACTTGTCTGCATAACACTGTGAGTATTTGTCCGTTGGCATAAACCAACATACCCATCTTAAACTACATTTTATTTAATAGTTTGAAGGTAATAGGTACCTACGTAATTTATTTTAGTTTAATTGCGTCAAAATATTGTGCTTACGTACTTGTCAACAACAGCTGTCATGTGTTATTTGACACATGACATTGACGAAAACAAATACGTTCCGTTTCTCCTGTGTTGTCGTGTTAACATGGCTGGTATGATGCGTTTTATTCTCACAGTCTTGTTTGTTTAGTTTAGTTTTTATTATTTAATGATTTATCTAATTTTTTAAACGTAATTCCTATTCTATTGTTAAGTAATTTGTTTAAGATGTACGTTACTGTGTATGAATATTTTATTTAAATACTGATGCAGCCCTTTTTCGCTAATGTTTGCGATTTGTGACCAAGTATGAATTATCTTTCTTACCTGAATTACTTCTGTCCGCTAATTACTATAACCATTTATAATGTTCAAATATCTTCCATCAGTGACAGCGAGACGGTGAGTTAAAGTAAATACCATTGTAATATACACATTTATATTTTATTATTTGTATTAAGTCCCTTTTTTTATATATATATATACTCATTTATTATATTTATTTACTTGCGCTGAGACATGAATAGCATGTTAGGCGATATTAACGATAGTTTCTTCTCGTGTTCCTCGTCTGACAGTTTCGTTAGTGCGGATGGTGATTCCTCTGCCCTACTGCATGACCACATATCTTCAGTTTTTTCCGACCACCGTAATCACCTCAATATAGCCCATATTAATGTTCAGAGTATTCCTAGCCATCACTCTGATCTTCTAGCTTCATTTAGCGGCACTAATCTAGATGCTCTGTTAATTTCAGAATCCTTTCTTAAACCATCTCTTCTCTCCCCACACTTTGCACTTCCGGGTTATGTGCTTATTCGTAACGACCGCATCGGCAAAGGTGGTGGAGGTGTAGCTATCTATCTACGAGCTGATTTACCATATAAAATAATTAGCGTATCACTACCACAACAGCCGGAATCAGCTGAACATCTTCTCCTTGAAATTTCTTTTCATTATACAAAAATTTTACTGGGTGTTTTCTACATTCCTAATCTCCGTATCAACTACTTTAACTCTTTTGATGTACTACTAAACGAACTTTGCCCTTCTTATGATCACGTAGTCTTGATGGGCGACTTTAACACTTGCCTGATCAAAAATGATCATCGCACTCGTAATCTTCAATCTATTCTGTCCTCCATTAACCTTCATATACTTCCCCTCTCTGCAACACACCATTTTCCTAATTGTTCACCGTCTTTATTAGATCTAATGGTTGTCTCCTCTCCTGAACATGTTGTCTCTCACGGGCAACTTGCTGCTTCTTTTTCATACCATGATCTGATTTACTTGTCCTACAACATTCGTCCTCCCAAACGTAAACCACAATACGCCTTTCTTCGTAATTTCAAGGGTATGAACCTAGAGGCATTGCAAAATGATGCATGTAGTATAAACTGGACTGATTTAATGAAAGCTTCAAGTGCTGATGAAAAAGTTGAAATGTTTACCACATCCATAACCAAACTTTATGATCGCCATGCTCCATTACGACGCGTCAAAATTATAAGGAACCCAGCACCTTGGATTACCCCAGTTTTAAAAGAATTTATGGGTCGCCGAGACAAAGCCAAAAGAAGGTACAAAAAAAACCCTACAGATAGTAACCTTAATCGTTATAAAACCCTTCGGAACCGCTGCAATCATTTGTGTAGAGATGCCAAACGACGCCATTTCCATAATTCCCTTGACAAAAATCGTAACTCTTCTCTAATTTGGAAATTTCTTAAATCCCAGGGCATCGGTAAATCTCTAGATTTTTCTCCTACTAATATCGATTTGAATGCTCTCAACAAGCATTTCGCATCTCCTCCTATTACCTTGGCTTCTCATGTCAAGGACACTACCTTATTGGAACTTTCTATGCAGCCGATGCCTCAGTGTAGACCTTTTGAACTGTCTTCAGTATCCGAGGAGGATGTCAAGAAATCAATCCTTTCTATTTCCTCTGCCGCTGTTGGTAATGATAAACTCTGCTCCAAAATGATTATTCCTATCCTTTCCACTATTACCCCTATTTTAACTCATATTTTTAATTTTTCTTTATTCTCTTCCTGTTTTCCTCAGGTTTGGAAACAAGCCTATATTATTCCACTACCCAAGAATACCAATCCCACTTTACTATCTCACTTTCGGCCTATCTCTATTCTTCCATTTCTCTCAAAATCTCTCGAACATATTGTACATAGACAGCTATCTTTCTTTCTCTCTCAGAACAATCTTCTAAGCCCCTATCAATCGGGTTTCCGTGCTGGACACAGTACGGTTACGGCACTCCTCAAAGTGACCGAAGACATACGATGGGCTATGGAGAACCAATCCTTAACTATCCTTGTCCTCCTTGACTTTAGCAGCGCATTTAACTCAGTTGATTTTGACATCTTACTCGGAATCCTTAAATCTATTAACTTCTCTTCTAAAGCTGTATCTTGGTTTGATTCTTATCTTCGGGGGCGCTCACAGTGTGTCCAGCAAGATGATTGTATATCTGATTGGTGTAGACTTACTGCGGGAGTACCTCAAGGTGGCGTCCTGTCTCCTTTATTATTTTCTATTTTTATTAACTCTATTATTAGTGTAATTTCATCCAACTTCCATCTTTATGCAGATGATTTGCAGCTTTACCGCCATTTTACTAGAGACAATATCTTTGAGTCAATTTCCGCTATGAATCGAGATCTTCACTTAATTAATCGCTGGGCTGGGTCTTATGGCTTGCACATTAACCCTACAAAATCGCAGGCTATCATAATTGGCGGCCGTCAAATACGTAGCACCCTAGATTTTAACTCTTTTCCTACGATACACCTCGGCAATACGCCTATCCCTTACACGGATACCGTCTGCAATCTAGGTATTATTTTAGATAGCAACTTGACTTGGAAAGCTCAGGTGAATAGTGTTAGTCAGAAGATACATTTCTCTTTCCATACACTAAAATGTCTCCAGTACTTCCTTCCCTTGGAAACGAAAAAATCTCTTTCCCAAACTCTTATTCAGCCCATTCTAGACTACGCTGACGCCTGCTATTTGGACGCTAATGAGGAGCTCTTAGACAAACTTGAGCGGCTGCAGAATTTGTGCATTCGGTTTATATTTGGGTTAAAAAAATATGACCACGTTTCTCAATATCGCAAAGAACTCAAGTGGCTCCCAATCCGCCTTCGCAGGAATACTCGGATATTATGTCTCCTGTTTAATATCCTGCATAATCCTTTATTTCCGTCCTACCTACATGAGCGTTTCTCCTATACTCACTCACCAAACAAGCCATGTAGGTCGCACCTATTATCCCTCCTAAAATTCCCATCACATAGAACTGAATTCTACTCCCAATCCTTTACTGTCCGCGCGGTCAGGTTATGGAACTAGGAAGTGAGTTCCATAACCTGACCGCGCGGTCCGCGGCGTATGACCCTAACATAAGAAACTGTGACACTCTATCGTTATTTAAAAAACGAGTGAAATTACATTTTCTCTCTCTATGTTAATATATATTTATTTATTGTATTGGTTGTATGTTTAGAACTATTTATGTATTTATATATGTATTTATTTAAGTATTTGTATGTAAGTTTATTTATATTCTTCTGACTAATCAGTTTTTATTTAATATTTAGACTAACCTACACACACTTCCTCTTTCATACTATATCTCCTCTCGCGGGCCTGTTGGAAGAGATTTCATTAGAAATAAGCAGTGCCTATGTACTCTTTTATTTTATATACTTGTTTTTATTAATTTTTACTGTGTGTACATAAAATAAATAAAAAAAAAAAAAAAAAAAAAAAAAAAACATTTCGTGGTTATTATATATTTTTTCCTAATATCCCATGTTTAATCTAGGTCAGTATTAGGTTAGGTAACATTACCTATTCCCATAAAAAAAATACGACCTGGTTGGTTTCCATTACAGAAAGCATTATAACTTTCTGATGTCTAGGTTCCTGATAGATAATAACATTATCAATGTATATTATTTAGAAGGATCAATAAACTTTTTTTTTGTGATGTGCAAATGTAGTCCTTTCATATAATACCCCACTTGTCTCAGTTTGAAATTTCGATTCCCCATTCGTGCTCCTTTTGCAAATAGAATAATCTTATTTTATGATTTTTTTATTTGCTATAGGGTTGGGTAAATTTTTATCATCATTTCAAATTTCAATTCGATAGCCTTAGTACTTGCTGAGATAAACAGCTGTGACAGACGGAAAGTCGCACCACACACACACGTAAGGCATTACAGCTTCATTTTAATAATAGACGTTATCTATTGACGTCAGTTTTAATACGGTTAATCCGGGAACCTTACTTCAAATGGTAATACGCTAGTTGTTCCGCGTCTATAAGTAAGGGGGTAACCCTTATTCATAGATAGACGTGGTTCAACTAGTGAGGTGTTTTGTCCCACTCTCTTGAAACCAAAATTATATTTGAATGACAAAGATAAAACATCTCTCAAGTTGACGCGCGTTTAAAATTAAGGGGTTTGGTTTTTAAATCCCTACTACGAGTATATCTCTATTAATATTATAAATGCGAAAGTAACTTTATCTGTCACGCTTTCACGTTTAACCACTGAACCGAACCTTTTTATGAAATAGGTATGGTAATATGGTAAAGTCTAGAGTTTGGGAAAGGACATACGCTACTTTGTTATCACACCTGGGCTCGAGTCTCCGCGATATAAAGCTTCAACCGTGATATAAAATGTAGGTCGCGGGCGGAAAGCTAGTAATATTATAAATGCGAAAGTAATTATGTCTGTGTGTTACGTGGTCACACCTAAACAACTAAACTGAGTTTGATGAAAACTGCGAAAAACCAGTATATTATATATTAAGGTCGGTTTCAAACCAAGTCAGACTAAAGTAGTGGGAAGATAAAATATAAAAATAATCATTAGCTACAATTTTCAAAGCATTGCATTCGGCTCAATTGAAAACATTATAAAGTGCCGAAGCAATAAAATATTGTTTTGTAGCCATTTTGTTTTTGCCCTAATCTTTATGTCGTCTAATTCCACTAAAGAATAAACCGACGACAACAACACATGTTGTCATCTCCTTGTATTTTACCAATCCGTCACAATATACGACTAAATCACATAGGAAATATTTTTACGAACTTAAAAGTCGCTTTTGTCCAACATAGTAAACAAAATATGATGTGACGAGTTGAAATAAGAAGCCATAAAGATAAAAGGGATTACAGCAAAATATTTACAAAATGGGCACAAAAGAATGTTTTATTGCTTGTGCATTTTTATAATCTTTAAGTTTTAGCCGAATGCCGTGCTTTGACCATGTTCTTTCACACGCCTAACTTATTTATTGCTGAACGTTGTAAAAAGCTTACGTTGTGTATTGTTTGATTTTAAAATTTTAATCATATTCCAGGTGATTTATATTTCGCAGTTCAGTCCGTTACTATGTTATGAAGTAATGTTTTTTATTATTATTAAATATTAATATATAAATATTTGGAAATTATCAGATCTATATTGCAATTTATTAAGCATTAATAGTAATTTTGTGTTTATACATCAATGTAGATATTGTATCATTTGCAAAAACATTCATTTTAAATTTATTCAGGCACCTCGATTGGCCAATAGTCATACGCATACTACTTACAAACGTGGGTAAATTTGACAGTTTTGTGCTACACTGTTGAAGGCAAAATTATGTTTGAATGACAAATTAAGCGAGTTCGTTTTTAGGGTTCCGTAAGGGTTCACCCAAAGGGTGAGACGGGACCCTACTAGTAAGACTTCGCTGTCTGTCTGTGATAGTTAGACAGTTGAAATTCTCACAGATGATGTATTTCTGTTGCCGCTATAACAACAAATACTAAAAAATAAATATTTAAGTGGGCTCCCATACAACAAACGTGAAATTTTTCCTTGTTTTTATAGATAATGGTACGGTACACTTCGTGCGTGAGTCCGACTCGCACTTGGCCGGTTTTTCAATATGGAAACACAAATTATTATTTTTCACTAATTAATATTATTTATCCTTCACAAATAATCAGCTATAATTTTCAAATACGGTGTGCATTCGACTTAAACACACATAATATAAATGCATGCGCAAAAATCACAAGTCACTCGATGCCTTTTGTTCCATTATTTCAATGTAAATACCATATTTTAAAACTACAGCCACTCTAAAACAAAAAATACTATGAATACCGATTCGAATATTCATTCATTGCGTAATTCCGTAGTAATAGTAGATTGAGTATGTGTGCGTTAGGGGCGGAGCTAGCTCCTACGTTCCGACGCCGAGTGCAAGCGATTTTGGCCTTATCGGTGGTGCACCAGATGTGTCCCTCACTGTACATCCCAAAACCGAAATGTTGTAGTTTCGAACGCTCTTCTGCAATTGGCGATGGAAAAAAACGTGGTCATCACACAAAAAATTTTAGAAAAAGGCCATACTCAAATGGAGGTGGATTCAGTTCACTCCGTAATTGAAAGAAAGTTAAAACATCGGGAAATATTTTTACCTAGCCAATACTCTTCAGTTACCAAAGAAGCTAGGCTGAATCCATCTCCATATGAAGTAGTAACGGCTGACCACACTTTTTTCAAGGATTATAGCATTAAAAGTAATCTTATTTACGATACAATCCGCCCTGGAAGAGGGACTGGCGCAAAGTGCGTAGTTGACATCAGAGTTCTTAAGTACAATCCCAATGGTACTATTGAATTCAAACTGAACTACAATGACGAATTTCAGCCATTACCACAAAGACCAAAAAAAGTTGCTCCAGTTATTCCTCCACAGCTCTTTACTGAGAGATTGCCAATCACAAAATCAAAGTATGACCATTTACAACAATTAAAAAGTGTCATACCCGTAGATTGTCATGAATTCTATGACAACTTACCTTATAAGAGCAATTAATTTACTTTAAATGTTTATTTTTATATACTTAGCTGAAATAGCTCTTTTGTCTCGACAGATGACTCTATAATTTAAATTTTATGAGTTAAAATATTGTTTATTAATTTTTTAAACTAAAAGACATTTTATTTTTGTTGCTGCTGCTGAAGCTGAAGAACTTGTAGTTTTTTTTATAATTTAAATGTGTAAGTGTAATTTGTTATTAAAATGGTTGAGAGATAAAGCTTATTTTTGTTAGATAGCTGAAGAACCTAATATTGTTATTATAATTTAAATGTGTAAGATTAATTTGTTTTTAAAATGACTGATAGATATTTTTGTTATATAGCTGAAGAAGCTCTTACTTTTGTTTTGTTTTATACTTCGAAAAGATTTATACTTGTGATACCTAATAGACACCTTGTTGAAAAGGCTGATAATGAATCTAAGTCTGATTAAGAGTTCTGTTCTGAGTATTTTTAAGCTTATATTTAAGGAAGATTGTATAGAAAAATACTTTGATTAATAAGTAAAAGTTTTCTTTGTAAGAACAACGCTCAAAAGCTTGTAAAGATCAGATTTTGTAAGCCGTATTTTGCTTTGATTATTAAATATTATTTGTAACATTAATTACCTGTTTGATTTCAAAACCGCGCAACTTACTTTTAGGTTCCATTTTGATAAGATTGTGGGCAAATCAAATCCGCGTAAGTAGCGTGGCGGTTAAATAAGTCATTGTAACGGATAATCTATGGTAAAAATACAAAGAAAACGTCAATTATTACTATCTATGTAAAAATGAGGCCATTTGCCCTTAAAATAACGATATTAAACAGTTTTAACCTGCCCCTGTAAAATTAGATCAAATGCAGATACGCGGCCTTTACCTATAGTAGATTCGCGGTTTTGCACTATCCCCGACGATATACATGGCTCGCTAACTATTATCAATCTAACCTAATAAAATATTTACATTTTTTTTACATATTTACATGTCAAACCTCTTTGGGCTTAAGTTTGCATTTAAAAATGCAAGCTGTTCAACTTTTTTGGTTTTTAAATTACACCGCCTTTGATTAATAATCATTCCGGTCTTGGAGAAGAGGCGTTCACATGGGACAGAAGTCGCTACTATATTACATTTTGTCTGATAAATCTCAGACAAATGCGGATATATAACTTTATGGTCTCTCCACCACTGGGCCGGGTTGTTCCACTGACCTGCTGAATTTTTTCTGGGGAGCATTTCATCGTCCAAATACATCTGAAGTTCGCGTATGGCTCTAGCTGTGGCATTTCCTTGGGGCTTTTTCTTTTTCAACAACTCATCAAACCTTCCCCAAGCGCTGACATCTTTTTCTTCTATATTATTATGGTTTATAACTTCTTCGGATGGTCTTGGTTCATTATTGCGATCTATCAAACCAACAATCAGATTATGAACATGTCTTTTTATGTCTGTAAAGGCTATATCGTTTTGAAAGCCGTAACATTTGAACCGGGGGTCTAGTAAAGTGCACAGAGCAAAAGTTTTACTGTATTCAATCCTGGGAAATCGTTCGATCAGGCCATTTTTTAAGGATGCTAGAATTTCTTTAACAACTGGTTGAAAATGGCTGTAATCCGGCTTATCTAAAAAGTCTTCGGAAATTGATTTTAGGCAATTGGTCATCACAATTACCAAACTACCGGTCATATATTGATCTCCACTAATTGAAGAAGTCACCTCTTCAAAAGGTTTTAAGACCTCACACAGTTGTTTCGCTGTTTCCCAATCGTCTGTAGAAATAACAGGCCAGTCCTTTTCTATCATTGTCATGCAGTGCTTTACGGCCTCTTTTAGCATGCAAAATCTCTGCAGCATAAAAAACGTCGAGTTCCAACGTGTTGGAACTTGTTGTATCAGACGTTTTGGTTCTCCATTGTCAGCCATGTTCCGCATTTGGTAACTGAGTAGCATATCTAAAGCTGTCGTACTTCGTTTAAAGTGTGCTACTATTTTTTTAATATTTTCAAGTAATATATCTATGGGCTTTAATGCATGTGTAACTATAAGGTTGAGGGTGTGTGCGTAGCATCCATATCTTTTCCATTTCAGATCTTCAATAGCCTTCTCTATATTTCTAGCATTATCAGATACCGCAAAAAACACTTTTGTGCTTAAACCCCACTCATCAGTAACTCTTTTTAATTCCTTAGATAAATTATCACTAGTATGACGTTCTTTCAAACCTTTACATTCAAGTAAAACTTGTTGAGGCTCAAAATTCTTGTCTATATAGTGAGCTGTTACAGCTATATAGCTTTCTGTTTGTGATGACGTCCAACAATCTGTTGTGATACAAACTGATCGTACGTCCCGGGCAACGGTTTCCTTGGCCTCAGATAAACATTTTTCATAGAGTGCCGGTATCATGGCGGCCGAGATAGCTTTTCTACCAGGGAGGGTGTATCCTGGTATATTTTTTACAAATTTTTTAAAACCTTTATCTTCTACTATACTAAAGGGTTGGTAATCATTTATAAATAACTCCAACAAATCTCGGTCAATCCGCTTTCTTTCTTCCGGGGTAATAATTTTTGTTACGTAATGTTGCATCGTTCTTTGACGTTTGCGAGTAATATAATTTAAATCGCAACTGGCTGAACTAGTGGGAGCTGTAAGAGCCATTGAAGAACTACTGGCTATTTGAACCGCTTCCGTTGTGCTTGTGCTTGGTACTTGAGTTTGCTGAGGAAGGTCGTTGTCGATATCCGATGTTGTTTCCCTATTAGCATCACCACGCTGTGCTAAAAAAATTGTCGGGTGCGACTTCTTCAAATGAGAATTTAAATTCCCTGTCGATGTTTTGTAGGATAAAGTCTGCTTGCAATAATTGCAAATAGCAGAAATACCATCTTTTCTCTCGAAATGATTCCAAACCATACCTTTTTTACTAGACATTGTAATACCTATTTGTACTTACTAAAATTAATTTCCTAACATAACCTAACACTACTAAAAGTACTTATTTACGTTTTTTTTACACTTATTTAATTAAATTAATCGTCTACAAATACACAAATAGTCACCAATAAATCACCAATATCACAATACATCCAAGTCACTAACGAAAACTTCACTATTAACTCAAAATGAACCCAAAACTTATTTATGAACGCAAGACCGCAACGCAAACTAACAATAATACAATACAGCACAAAATCAAAACAAATCTGCCCCCGCTAGTGCCCCGCGTAAAATTCGGTGAGAGAAAGACCATTTTAAAATAATTAGTAGTGCCAAACTAAATACAACCTTATCTATACGTTAGTAAAGTTTTAATGTATGACTTTTCGTAGGTCAAACTTTAATGAACGGGCGATCGGTGGCAATATTCGCTTCATCTCATTTTTGAACATTGAGACTCGACTCGAAAGAGAGAGATGGCATAATTATTTTAGTTATCGCTTCGGCGGTGATCGTTGACAACCAAACTACAACTAGCGGTAGCGGGCTCGAAACTCGTCGCGGCGACAGGCGACACGGCTACGGCTGCGTAGTAGCGATGGGTCGTCGACGTAATTTTCGTTAACGAAACTAGACCGTTCATCATCGTTCATCGACGAGTCGATCAACTAGTTGATTTCGTCGGCTAGTTTACTTGATTACGATGCGTTTAATCTAAACGTATACGACGATTTTTGGGTTCGACTATGTTTGCATAAGTTGACGGTAGACGGCTAGACGCCTGGATGGACGGACAGAGTGGTTGAACAGAAATTAATAATATTTAAAAAAAATCAGCCTTATTATCGGCCTATCGTAAGAATATGTCTGTTAGTATAACTTAAATGTACAAAAAACTTATTAGTTGAGCTTCCCTTCATACTTTTCCAGGCTTAGGACTGGCTAAATACAAAAACTTTGCTAACATAACAATAGTAGTACCTATATACTAATATTGTATGTACATATGTTGTTGAAATAATTATAAAAATTGAAAAGTTGTATTTCAGGCGTATTTAGAAGATCAACTGATTTTATGTACATAATATTTTATATTTACATTTGTATTTTTTTTTAGTTTTTTTTTTTTCTATGTATACATATACATACATGGCTCCAGCCAGAACTCAAAACCCATCGAACCTTTCTTTATTTGAATTGGACCGATTTAAGCAAAAATGATTCAATCCACACAAACCTTATTTTGAGATATTTGACTTTAAAATTCATTTCAGTTTTTCTCAGGCTTTGTAATGCTAAATTTAGTTTTTTTTAATTTTATGTAATTTTATACGAACTTAACTATTTCACATACATGAATTTATTGAATATATTGTAATAATTTAGATGATATTAACGAAAATATGCTCCGGGATCATTTTTACAAAATACATTTTGTATGGAATTAACTTTGTAGGTTGCAGAAAGCAAAATGCAAAAGTGATTCAAAATGAGACAAAAATAGACACTGAAAAAATGTTTATTATTCTTGTTTTATTAAAAAAATACAAAAAATACCCTACTACTCATCTAAATCAAAGTCTGGTTCAACACAAAAACCATCTATATCATCTGTTACTGTATCGTCTCCCCTCAGGGTTTTGTAGTAATCGATGCAATCATTTGGTATAAGATGGAATAATGATTTCAAATCATTTAACTTTTTTTTATTAATCAGTTTTCCTGATGGCCATAATTCTTGCAAATCTTCTTCTACAATATCAAACTCAACACCTTTAAATTTCTTTTTTATATTGAGTTCTTTATAGTTTTCATCAAAGGTAGATCTCATGAACAAAGAATGTGGAGCCTGTTTTTTTATTAATATTTCTTTTGTTTTAAGCCAGTTTACTTTACTCTTATCATTAAATGTTTTTCTATTAGTTATTTTCTTTTCTAGAATATGAGATCCAACAAAATCACAACTTTCCATTTTATGAACCTGTAAAGGGTTTTTGTTTTTACATTGTTTCATGATGGCAATATAATCATTCACGGAATATATCCTTTCATATTGCTTAAGTCGAGTCTCAATTTTAGCGAAATCGTTGTCGTTGGGCAGAAATGTGTGTCCTGATTCTAGGTATCGAAAGCTGATTGTCTCTAAGGTGGGGTGTCTATTTAAAATAGCCTTCAAAATTAAAACAATTTTTATATTTCTATTTTGACCTCCGCAACAGTCACTCCACAAGATCAATTCTTTTACTGTAGGGCTTAGCAAGCACTTAATATATTTTCTCAAACATGAACCCACTTCTTGAGCCCCTCTACCTGCCTCGCCTTCATCCCAAACATAACAATTCCCAACATCGTTGGAAGCCGAGTGTATACCACAGTTGTAGACCCATAACTGCCTTTTATAGAAAACTATATTGGTCGGTATTCTAGGTAAGGGTAACGTTATTTCTAAATCGTAAGTCAAACATTCAGTTTCTTCACAAGTTTTAGCCTGTTCAAAATCTTCCTTCATCTTCTTCCTTAAATCTTCCGCAATTTTTTGGTGTTCTTCTTATTGTCTTTGGGCATTTTCTTTTTCAGTTGTGGTAGTAGAATTTTTTAACGCAATTCGGTAAAGATCACATTTGTTACATGTGTCTTTTTTAAGACTCTTGCATCTCAAATTGAAATTTTGTACGAAAACTTTTCTTACAATATTGAAGGATGGACATTTTTCGTCTTTACCAAATTCTTTTTCAAATTCTATTTTAAATAGTTCGTAAATTTTTGGTACTGTCATTCCTGGCTGCAAATATAAAACATGACTGTTCTTTTCCCTACAATAATGTGACTCGTATTTAGGTAACCTTCTGATAACATCAATGATAAGCTCAATATGTCTTTGTGGCGTTTTATTCCATCCACCTGCTCTTTCTCCTCTTCTGTCTTTTATTTCTCGGTCGTTGCGATTTTTACTAAGACTAACAGTAACTTTTTGGGGTGATATTTGTAGCGTTCCACAAAACATGTCTCGACAAACTGGTATATTGCTAAGTTTATACACGCGAACAAATTGTCGAGGTTTTCTCTTTGACGGGGAACTTAATGTAACGTAACTTCGTTTCTTTTTGCTTTCTGTAACGTTAGATGCTATGTATAAAAGTTGTGCTGCGTATGATCCAAGATGTACGAATTTATGAAATTCTCGTTCCCTATCTTCTTCTGACATTAAATTAGCACAATCGTTTTTGCATGAACATTTAAAGTCAATGAATTTTTTTGATGGCACATCCTTTTTTTAGTTTGGTAAGGTACATTTTTGTACTTTCTTTCTTTAGTTTCCTGACGATTATATTTTTGTTTTAGTTTTCTTCCTCTCTTTTTACGACCTTCATATTCGTTTTCTAGTACATTATCTGAAGTACATACAATATCGTTTGCAATTTCTTGTACGTAATTAATTTGTGTTTCTGCTTCCTTACTTACTTCAGTGTTTGTTCTTGTTACACATTCTTTTACACTTTCTTCTATATTATCTTTGTTTCTGTCTTCTTCAATATTAAGTCTCTCTGTTGATTTTACTTTTTTAGTTCTCTTTTCTGCAGAATGGATTAATGCTTCTGAAGTTATGATGCTTCTTTCATCACAAGCAGTGTCACTTTCTGAATCTGTCGTATCTGATGCAATAAAATCTGGATCTTTTACGCTGTCATCACTGTTATATGATAATATATAATTATTATTTTTTGGTTTACCTTCTGATGTCTGTGGGGATGGTTCTTCAGTAATTGTATTCATTAATTCAGTGTGCATAAGCCTCAATGGAGTCAACGGGGAATATGAAGGTGGAGGAATTGAAAAATTAGAAAGAAGCGTGGGGCTAGTAACGCTTTCATTATCTGAAAGATATACAATAAAATGAACAGGTTAGTTAGTTGCAGTTTAGTATAGCAAACATTTTACTGTCTTAGGATCATAATGTGACCGTTTACCTTCAGTTATTGACTTTTCCAAAACTTCACCAGAAACCATTTGGCCTACGTCGGCTGGCGATTTGATAGAATGAGTTTCTTCATTATCACTTTTTAAAATACAAGATGCTTGTTCTTTGTTCGTGCAATCTGGCTGTAAACAAGAGTCTGATTCCTCATCATCACTTTCTTCTATATATATTTCTTGTCTACCTTGACTGTAATCAAGGTGTTGAACTACTGTGGTACATTTTGGTGAACTATCTGTAATATTACTAGTTCCTTGAAGTGGATCTTTAGGGCATCGTTCAACAAAAGGGTCATTAGGCTCTTCAAACTGCTCTTTTGACAAAATGTTGAACAATTTTTCCGTTTCAGGAGACATTTCTCTGATTGGCGATGACGTACAAGATTGTTGATTTTCATCACCTGAAACAATAAGGGGCTGTAAACTATTTTACTCTTACTAAAGTACTTTACGTTTTACCTATTCAACATTTTGACGGGTCACGTAAACCCTAATAAGTATCAATGTCTTTTACCCGACCCGGGGATCGAACCAGCAACCTAGCAGGCCGTACATAGTACCATCGAGCCACCAAAGCAGGAGGAGGAAATAAATAGATAAAATTTACCTAGTTTTTATTATTAAAATTTGTGTAGGTACTTACCTAACTTACTTTGAGCCGCTTGACGAAAGTTGTCACTGCAATAGTCTTTCTGAACCATTCTTATCATATTATCACTCCTCTTACATCTCTTAGAAAGATGTGAATAATTTTGGAGCGACCGGTTATCTTCTATTTGTGGCAAAACATGAAAAAAACAAATATTAGGTAGTAAGTTAGTGAGTTCAACTTTGCCTTTATTTGAAGGTATCTACCAAAGGTAGCAAGCCAGGCCATAGAGCCAAAGAGTACGTTATTTAGTTGACAAAAATATGTAGATACTGAAATAAAAGTTCTTCCGGAGATATGTTGATAATGTAATCCTTAAATATTGTTATTTTCATAAAAAACATAATCCAAATAAGTTATTATGCAACAGAAACAATTTAATTTACTAAAGTAATAGTAGGTAAAATAGCCGACGTCGATGCATTTTGATTTTTGGCGGTATCTTTGACAAAACTTAGCAAGTACCAAGCCGTTCAGTTCACGACAAAAAAGCAATCGTATATTATCTACTCGAAATATTAATCAATTACCATTCCTACAATGATAATAATTACTTACCAACATCTTCTTGTCGTTCTGCAACTGTTTTTTCACGAACACTTTTCAATATTGAATCTTTTCGATTCATATTTTGTAAGTTTAAGAGTAAACTTTTGTTAAAAACCTCAAATTATCTACTTACAAACACAATTAAACAAAATCAAAACAATGAGAAGGTAGTCAAACATTAAAATCAGTTAAAAGGTTTTTTAAAAATAAAAGATTTGATTAAGTGCTGCCGATCTGGAGGCTAACTCTATAATGAATAATAATCTTATTAACTAATGCCTTCGAGGGGCGTCAAAACATATCATATTATCATCTTGGACAATATTCTAAGAACCGCATCCGGCGACAATGCTGAGCCATCGGTAACGGTCACGTACCATGTATCTAATCTAAAACAGAGGATGTGACAGGATGCATAACTCCTCCCTCCTCAAGAGCGAAATTATCGGGTTGTTCTTTTTTAATAACTTTCCGGTGATTTCGCGAATACAAAATGATCTTATAACGTAAAATATATGATAAAGATAAAAGTATACAAGACAAAACTAAGAATAATGTTACATAAACTAAAACTACACTGATGTTAGAGTCTGTTTGGTAAAAATCACTATTTGATAATTCACTTTCCTTCAATACACTTGACATATATTTCACTTCATCTAAGTTCACACCTCTCATGTTAAGTACACGTGCACCGGATAGCGTCGGCAGCATGCTCGCAGGTAACTGTGGCAGGTTCACAACTGGAATTGGCTCTACAACTTCATTTTCGATGAAAATTTGTTTGTGGCGAATTTTCATTTGTTGTATCTCAATATCACATGGCTCATCGAGGGTCATAATGTAAGTTCCGAAGACAGGGTGCATGCTGACATCATTATTACAGGTTATGACTAGGGTAGTTTTAATCCTCGTGAATAGTATCCAGCTCGTAGCTGTTAAACGTTGCATTCTTACATCCTCGATATTAATCTGGTGTTGCTTACATTGTGTAAAATTTTCCTCAAACTTTAAAAGTTGTTCAATACAGGTGGACTCAGGATATGGTGTTAAGTTTTCTTCAGTGCATAAGAATTGGTTTCTTACAGCCAGCGAAGTGCATGGTTTCACGATCGGCAGATGTTTCATCCCCCTTGCCAAAAGGTTAGGGTATTTGGGAAATATGGAAACGGTTTTATTTTCTGATTGACGGAAAATCGGTAAAGAATAGACTTTAAAATAGTTATATGTATTGTTATCTGTAAGTGGAACCTCTAGTATGAACGTAATCTGGTTTTGCTTTATATAGGTTTTTACATTAAAGGTTTCTTCCAATTTTACTAGATTATCCTCGGTAGCGGGATATATCAAGTTTTCAGTTATAGATATTAATTTTAAGTGTTCCAGTAATTCAGTGGAGTTAATGATGCTCTGATGTAGCACAGATATTTTACTAAATGCAAGAGCGGTCTCTATCTCTCCTAGTTTTATAAAGATAGTACGAAAATTGCTAACGAACACATTAAACAAACTTATAATATATGCACTATAATTCCACTGATTACTTTTAGACACTAATTCAGCTAACATAGTTTCAACAGCCTTAATTCTTTGATCTAAGACGATAGAATTTTGGTTTATAACTTCGGTTGAATTAATAAAACTGTCAAGCATTTGAGAAACTATAGTTAATTTTCTTTTAACAATCATTTGATTGTGAGTAAGTTCGGACGTTATTTTATCATACCGTAGCGCATCGTCATGGTCTAGGTTTCCAGTGATAACTTTTATGAGGGAACCTAACGGGTTTATAATGCCTCTTTTTGTACGGTATTGTGGTACTAATTGTGAATATTTCTGTGTGGTTATTTTACGTACGTAATCAACATGTGCTACCATAGTTATGAGATAAGGTGGATATGACCCATTTCTCTTAATCATATTGCTAAACTCGTTATACTTAAATATTACGAATTGTAAGTCGTCCTGAATTCTATCTAAGTTAAGAACCTTAATAATAGTCCAATAGTCTGTTTGGAGATAGGCCTGGCCTTCTTTAACAGGAAGGATTCCGGGGTTTTCTTCAAGGGATTGCAGTTGAAGGGCCAGCACCGGCATCGCTATCGTCAACGCGCACCACCTGCGGAGGGCGTTTAACATTTTTAATAGGGACTTTAGTTTTTCTTTGACCTACCTCTATGGGTACTATATTTCGGGTGTCTTTACCAATAATTTTCGCTTTGGTGTATCGCGGCTTATCTTTGCTTTTTCTTTTATTGACATCCTTAGCATAAATTACCTTTCCTTCGGGAAGATCAATTTCACCTTCACCTCCTCTCTTTTTCCTAATATTTTCTTTTATTTCTATCATTTTATCTGTTAGATATTTATATAAGAATTTTGTTCGCTTAGCGTGATCTCTTACTAACCTTTGTACATACTGTTTCTCAAACTCTAGAGCAAAGGGACTATTTGAGTCTGTATGCCCAAATACGGTCTCAAATGGCGTTAATCCCGTAACAGAGTGTATTGCGTTATTGTAGGCCATAATAGAGTACATCATTACTGATGCCGCATCAGTACATCTTTCTTCATATTTGGCACATCTGTAAATTTCATTTATAGTGGAATGTAACCTTTCGATAAGGCCCATCGAGTTAGGGTTATTAGGTGTGCCAATATGGAGCTCTATTTTATGTAAGTTTAAAAATTCTTTTAGTAATTCATTATTGAATTCACTTCCGGGGTCTGAACTTATCTTTTGGGGAATGCCATAAAAAGAGAAATATTTCATGAGTGCTCGCACTACTTCGGGTGTTGATCTATTAGAAATTGGAATAGCCTGCCCTAATTTGCTGAATGCGTCGATGAGAGTTAAATAGTACTGTCCTTCAATTTGGAAAAGGTCAATAAATACTTCTTGAAATGGAGCGTCTTGAGTTTGGGTTAATTGTAGAAACGGTTTGATTGGTTTACGGTCATATTTCATTTTACGACAAATTTCGCAGGCATTTATTATAGCTGAAATGGTTTCTTGCATGTTTTGCCAAAAATAATTTCTACGTATGCGTCCTAGGGTTTCCTTTATACCTCGGTGACATGATTTTCCTTCGTGATGTTTGATTACTATGGCTCTCTGTTCTTTTTCATCTTCTACGTAAACAACTCGCTCAGTACACTCAAATAATTGGACAGTGTCTTTTCTAAATAACTCTATCACCTTGGTACTAAACTGTCGGCGATGCTCATCGTCTTCAAAATATATAAAATATTTGGTTTTTGGCCTAATATACTCTAATAAGAATCTTTTGACTAAATCAGGATTGTTGATAGGTAAGAAAACTTCCAAAATCTTTTGCTTTTCACCTGAAAGATTTCGGACTTGCATTTCATTTCTCAACCACGTAAATACTAGAATTTGGTTAGGTTTAGTGTCAATCGCTTCCTGTAATATTGGTATACCAGATGACTCGACATCTATAGCAGAATGAATTGTATCAGATTTAGTTGTCACAGATGGCGATCTAATAGGATACTCGGATATTTTTACAGAATTTGTAACAGACATTTTATCCGAATCAGAAGATATTGAAATTGGACTTGCTGATATCGTAGCACTGGAATCAGATACTGTTATCGTGGAGGAACTATTGCGTCTATCTCTAGGTTTTGCAGTTACCTTTTTCACGTTTTGTCTGTCTGAACCTTCCCTACGTTTTTGTTCTGTGTCGTCAATATTAACTTGCATTGATTGTCCCTCATCTTCCGGATGAGTTGCATTGATTTTAATCCGGGATAGGGCGTCAGCATTTAAATTTTGTTTCCCACTTTTGTATATTACTTTATAATCATAATCCTGAAGCCTTAAACGCCAACGAGTAAGCTTATTACTAGCGTCTTTTTGTGAATTAAGCCATGATAACGGTTTATGGTCTGTGTAGATACTAAATTTCTTGCCATAAAGGTAAGGACGAAAATGTTTGATCGCCCAAACTATTGCAAGACATTCCCGTTCGATAGTACTATAGCGAGTTTCTGTATCGCTTAGGGTACGACTGGCATATGCCACCGGTTTATCACCTCCTATCGGTCCTTGCGACAATACGGCGCCTATAGCGACGTTAGATGCGTCTGTAGTCAAGATGAAAGGTTTTTCAAAGTCGGGGTATTGTAGAAGCGGTGCACTTGTCAGGAGTTCTTTACACTTATTGAAGGCATCTATATAATTTTTATCTAAAACTATTTTGTTCCGCTTCTTGAGGCAAGAGGTCAAAGGTTTAGTGGTATGAGCAAAGTCTTTGATAAATCGTCTGTAATAGCCAATGAGTCCTAAGAAAGATTTAATTTCAGTAGTCGTTTTTGGTAAAGGGTAGTTTAAAACAGCAGCTATTTTATCGTCATTTGGTTTAAGTCCGTCTCTAGTAATGGTATGACCAAGGTAAATGATTTCCTTTCGTAGAAATTCCGATTTGTCCAGTTGTAATTTTAAATTTGTCTGTCTAAGTCGGTCAAAGATAGTTCGTAGTCTTTGTACGTGTTCGTCTAAGCTGGATGAAAATATAATTACGTCATCTAAGTAAACCATGCAATGGAGGCCTTGCAGCCCTTTGAAAACGCTATCCATTGTTCTTTGGAATGTCGCTGGGGCCGTTTTAAGTCCGAATGGCATTCTTAAAAATTCCCAATGTCCGTTCTGTGTACTAAATGCTGTCTTTTGTCTGTCCTCTACTTCAACTTCGATCTGATGGTATCCGCTCGCCAAATCAAGCGTAGTGAAGTAAAAACTCTTCCCTAGTTTGTCAAATAATTCAGTTATGTTCGGTAATGGGTAACGGTCGTCAACAGTAATGTCGTTCAGTCGTCTATAGTCAACTACCATCCGCCATTTAGCCTCTCCCGATACATCAGCCTTCTTGGGGACTAAGTGAACGGGTGCATTCCAGGGTGAGTGTGACTCCTGAATGACGTTTTCTTTAAGCAATTTTTCAGTTTGTCTATTAATCTCTTCTGCTTGTGTGGGGGCTTGTCTGTAAGGTCTTACGTAAATAGGATCTTCGTTTGTAGTACGAATTTTATGTTTAACCTGATTTGTGAAACTTAAGGGAATTTGGTCACAGTAGAATATATCTTTATATTCCGTACAGAGATTAAATATTTTGTTGCGTTCCTCGTCATTCATGTGGTCAAGTCTAAGTTTTTGTAAATTATCTGTTAGAAGCTTTTCCGTTTCTATTGTAGGTCTTTCGACATTAAAGTTTAATACACATTCGGTCATATTTAGTTGGGTAACAGTAAAAGGTTTGGTTATAGTTATACGTACGGGTTTGTCTAAAGTACTTTGTATAATCGTCGTTGCATATCCGTTTACACAATTTACCAATGCGGAAGGCATTCGTAGACCAGGAGTAAATTCTTTAAAATCAATGACGCCTTCGCCTGAATGTAGATCTATCGGAATTTTGACACGCTGTTCACATCGTGGTTGCATATCAATAATATAGTTTAAGTTATGGATTATAGGGATACTAGCAGATTTCGTTTTTAGTTTTAAATGTTTAAGGTCAATTATCGCTTCTAATAGTTGAAGCAGATCGTTACCAATAAGTCCTTCATAGCGGTTATCTACATCATATAAATGGAATTTGTGGAAGTTAGGAGAATTGAAGGTCGGTAATAAGGGAATTTCTATGACTTCATTATGACGGCTAGAAGAATGAGTGCTTACTACCTGAAATGGTTCATGCCTAATGTACTCAGAGAAATATAAATATGCGACGCGTGGACTTATAAACGATCGGGTGCTCCCTGTATCGATCATGAACCTCGCATCTATTTCGGGGATATATATATACGGTAGCTTAAGACTATGGTCACAATTTAATTCTATATTTTCTCCTTCTTGGTAGAGGCATCTATGTGAAAATTTTCCTCTTTAGACGGGTCATTGTTTTCATTTTTATATTCCTCGTCATAATAAAATTCTTCGGCCTGAGTAGGATAACCTTCCTCGTATTCTTCGGTCTCATAGCAAACATTGTCATAGTCATAAAGGTCATAATTATCGACTGTTAGTTCGTTTAGTCTGTAACCATTTTGGGGTTGTGGCCTTGGAATTGCTGTCCTCATTGTTACGTCTGGATCGTGCGACCTAGAAGCTTGAACTTGGGGCGGTCTGTAGCCGAATTGTTGGGGTGTCATTCCTAAATTTTGTGAAGGCCTATAGCCAAACTGTTGAGGCATTACACCTAAATTCTGTGGAGGTTTATAGCCAAATTGTTGGTTATTATTTTGGAATTGAGGTGGTTTGTAACCTTGGAACTGAGGTCTGTATCCAAATGGCTGTTGTGGTTGCGTCTGAGGACGGAACCCTAATTGCTGTGGGCGGTAGCCGAACTGTGGCCTAACACCAGTATTTTGATATTGACCAAACTGCGGCCTGTTATGCGGAATACCGAAATTAAATTTTTGTTGGGGTGTAAAATTTTGTAGAACTGGTTTATAAGCAGGTTGCGACATAGGCGATGAGTTGCCGAATTTAAAATTAGTAGGACTTGATGTATTAAACGGTGGTTTAGGTGTCACTTGGTTATTTTGCATACGATTTCGTAATATATATTGTTCGTGGAAGTTTACTTCCTCGAGAACTAATGATAAAGCTTGCTCTAGCGTAGAGGGGGTCTTTAACCTAACTACGCGTACCATATTTTCCGGTAAGTTGTAGAGGAAAACATTTAAGGCTGTGTTATTATATATAGTAATTTTAGCCCGTTTCAAGTCGGCATCTGGCGATAAGTTAGCCTTCGAGATAAGTAACGACCGAATATTTTGAAGCCTATTACAGAAATCTAAGTAAGTTTCCCCTGGTTTGATTTTACATGACTCTAGTTCTATATTAATGCACTCCTCGCTACGTGGGTCACCGAAATGTTGTTCTAGTAACTCTTTTAACGCAGACCATGTCGATATATCTTCGCGTTCTGATAGTAACGCGGCTGCATTATCAGTGAGCCTACTAGTTATCGCATGTAATATATATATATTCTGTTCTTCGTGGCCCCTATACCTTTCGATAACGTATTCAGATTTTCGAATGAATAAATTTAAATGTCTTTTATCGCCACTAAAAAGGGGTATTAACTTAAGCATTTCATTTGGGATCGGTACTACTCGAATTACTGGTTCCGGTAATGGTATTTCGTGTGCTTGCTGCATTTTGTACAGTAAATGACAGTCACTGAAGTTATTAAATCAAAATTCTAACACACACAAATTAAAATATACACTTAAATATAACTTAGTATAAATCCTTTCAATTATTTAAAATCTAAACTTTTCATATAAATTTATTTAGTACATATTTCTAATATAAAGTTACTCTGCGATTTTTATATAAACTGCTTTCTTATCTAAGGTTATAACTTAACAAATATTGATATTAAGTTTACCAGATTACGTTATACTGAGAGACGTCTAATCTCAAAATAACAATTAAATAAAACCTTTTTGAACAAGTAAGGGAATATATATGGCAAGGAAGGCAAGAATTTTGACTTACCAGCCGACCGCTACTCCCATGCTTGAAGTCCTTGAAGAAGTTTGACAAATTTATTTGGTTCGATGATCGCGTCGAGCGTTTCGCGCCGCGGTCACGTAATCTACGTGAATTTCGACACTTCGATTTTCGCGAGACGGCGCAGCTTTTAACGACACGATCCTGTCCTCAGCGCCAGTCAAACATTAAAATCAGTTAAAAGGTTTTTTAAAAATAAAAGATTTGATTAAGTGCTGCCGATCTGGAGGCTAACTCTATAATGAATAATAATCTTATTAACTAATGCCTTCGAGGGGCGTCAAAACATATCATATTATCATCTTGGACAATATTCTAAGAACCGCATCCGGCGACAATGCTGAGCCATCGGTAACGGTCACGTACCATGTATCTAATCTAAAACAGAGGATGTGACAGGATGCATAACTAGGTGCACTTATGTTTTATTTATTTTTTATTGCACAGCAATAATATCACAACGTTTCAATAGACGAGATCAATCGAACTGACTAGGCCGGCTCCCCTCTCCGCCCGCTACCCTCCCCGCAGCGCGGTTCGCGCGGCACGTGCAGCTCATGTAGGTATAATCCGACCGCGACCGCGAGTGACGCGGTCGAGCCACGCAGTTTGCCAGTTATTAATAATTATGTAATAAATATATTATTATATAAATTAAGTAGGGAATTGCAATAAATCTCGAGTGGATCCTTTTTGTGTATTAACTTAAAGTTTAATATGTTTTTTTTCAAAACCGCAATAATGATTCAAGCTCTCAGGTTCATTTACGTAAAAATTTAAATAAAGAAAGTGTGTGCAAAACAATATTGCAAAAAAGATTCAAGGGACGTTGAATCGTTTTTGTAAAACGCTGTAATAATTTTTCACTGCGCTTAAAATTTTTCAAAAACGATCCATGTCTCTTGAATCTTTTTAGCAAAACTTAAGCGGGTCTAATAGGTTCATTTTGAAATTTGCATAAATGATCTTCGTTAAGATTGTCTACTTAACCACATTATCCTAAGAAAAATAATAAATTTTCTTACAAAACATACAATTTTATTACAATTATAATAAACTGCAATAATAAAATACACGGTTTAAATAAATAAATACCTATTTAACTAAAGTTTTCGATATAAAAATAATATTTTGTTTAGTATTTATCGCCAAGATAGAATATTAATGATAATTTTATACTTATTAAACCGTGAATCGTTGTTTAAGAATAAAATATTACGTATTTCTATATTTCATGTGGTCTGAATCTATAAAGTTATGTAATCGAATGTTATTTTTAAATGAGTTAAAATGATTCATGACTTTTAAAACATTTAAACAATATTTTTTTGTAATATTTTGTATGTTGTTTAAAAAGCATAATTGTTCCAAGTAGTATGAATCATTATAGCAAAAATAAATTATTACATGAGAGGACAACTCAAGACATTGCAATAATGATTCAAATAGCTTGAAACACTTATGCATTTTAAAAATTGATCTTCGACATGATAGCTGTGGCTTGGATCATATGGATTTTCGCCAATATTATTAAGATAGAATGACGAGTCTTTGATATGTTAAAATATACCTTATTTGCATAGCATAGGTCACAAAATCTCGAAATTGTCAAGGTTGTGGGTTGGATCATTTTTGCTTAAATCGGTCCAATTGACATTCAAAAACATGATCTTCTCGACTTTGCTTGTAGTGAGTCTCGTTCGCCTTTCATTTATAATTAGACCCGTTTTGGAAAACATTCGTTCGCACGGAACGGATGTTGCCACGATGTTACACCGGGTTACAAATATTTTTTTTAAATTTGGATATACAAATTGGTGTTTTCTCCACCATTCCAAAGGGCACGTAAAATTTCCCTTTTGGTCCTTCCGGGGCAGGAGTTCATCTGAAAGGTACATATCTACCTCTTTTATGGCTCTTGAAAGAGGTGTCCCCTGAGCAGTGCTCGACGCTACCATTTTGTCGAAGATATTCCAGGGGTTGAGATCAGGTTCAGCTTCTTCGCCGTCGACGACAGTGGAGACAGTGGCTGGAGTGGCATGTTCTTTTTCGCCAATCAAAGCAGCTACCAATTTGCGTACCGTTTCCTTTGTTCTCATCGCTTCGGATTGGTCCGAAAAACCTTGCATTTTGAAGCGAGGGTCCATAAAAGTGGCCAACGCAAACGTGCCACTAGTTTCCACAAATCGGAATCGTTCTTCTAAACCTGATTTTAACAAGAGCACTGTATCGTATGCTTGAGGTAGCAAATCGGTTTTATTTAAGAGGTTTTGGCAAGCTTCTTTTAAGCAACGAGTCACAATAATGATTGAACTTCCCGTTATGTACTTTTCGCCGCTCATCGATGCACAAATTTCTTCGAATGGTCGTAGAACATGGCAAAGTTGGTCATATAGCTTCCAGTCTTCCGGGTTAATTGTTGGTAAATTTCTGTCTGCAAAAGCCAAAGTAGATCGAATAGCATCTTCTAACTCTACAAATCTTTTCAACATATAATATGTTGAGTTCCAGCGAGTTTCGACCGCTTGGCACAATCGCTTAGGTTCTAGACCTTGTTGAATTTGATATTTTTGAAGTCGTTCGGACGAAACTGTACTTTTTTTTACGTGAACAACTATACGTTTTACCTTGTCGATTTGGGGTTTCGTTAACTGCAGCGCGTGTTCAACTATTAAGTTGAGGCTATGTGCATAACAACCAAAATGCTTCCACCCCAATAATTCTTTGACGGCCTTCACAATATTAGAAGCATTGTCGGTTATCATAAAGTTTACTTTATGTTTTAGGTCATATTTGTCAACTAATGTGCTTATTTCTGCGGCGATGTTCTCTGATGTGTGATGGCCTGGAAAATGACAACAGCCTAACAATACCGTTTTTAACTCTAGATCATCTGTAAGGTAGTGTCCTGTGAGAGCAATATAGCTCTCAGTTTTTAAAGATGTCCACATGTCAGCAGTTAGGCATATACTATGCACCTCTTTGCGTAATTGGCTAGTCAATGCATCATGCAGTTTAGTATAAGCCTCCTGCATAATTGAGTTGGATAGCGTCTTTCTGGTGGGCAGCTGGTAGCCGGGAATCCATCGACAGAATTTTCGGAAGGCTCTTTCTTCAACAATCGAAAACGGATGGAAACTGTCCGTGCACAGATCAAGCAAATCTAAATTATTTTTTTGTTTTTGCTCGTTACTTATTTTTTTACTATTGATATATGTATCCATAATTTTTCGCTTTTTACATACGTTAATCATATTCCCATCTGTTGTTTCATTCGTACTGTTCGTAGATGTGCTCGGGCCAGGTAAATGGTAAGAATCAACTGCAGCACCAGCCGCAGTGCTATTCTGTTGCCGAGCTTGAGACGGTTGCGCCTGCGACGACAGTGACGCAAAAACAGATACATGCTTCCGTTTTAGGTGGCTTTTTAGATTTGCCGTAGTAGACTTATAGCTAATTTTTCTTTGCATAAGTTACAAACAGCTTTGCCACTTAAAGCGTCCTTTTCATAATGATGCCACAATTCACTACGTCCCGCCATTTTTTTTGTCACACTAATATTTTTATTTAATAATTTACAATTAACCTAACTACAATATTTACAGAAATTAAATTAATATCACAGTTTTTTTTAAATATAGTAAATACCACTTAGAACTCCAGATAACTATAATATATACACTATATTTCTAGCATTATCAGATACCGCAAAAAACACTTTTGTGCTTAAACCCCACTCATCAGTAACTCTTTTTAATTCCTTAGATAAATTATCACTAGTATGACGTTCTTTCAAACCTTTACATTCAAGTAAAACTTGTTGAGGCTCAAAATTCTTGTCTATATAGTGAGCTGTTACAGCTATATAGCTTTCTGTTTGTGATGACGTCCAACAATCTGTTGTGATACAAACTGATCGTACGTCCCGGGCAACGGTTTCCTTGGCCTCAGATAAACATTTTTCATAGAGTGCCGGTATCATGGCGGCCGAGATAGCTTTTCTACCAGGGAGGGTGTATCCTGGTATATTTTTTACAAATTTTTTAAAACCTTTATCTTCTACTATACTAAAGGGTTGGTAATCATTTATAAATAACTCCAACAAATCTCGGTCAATCCGCTTTCTTTCTTCCGGGGTAATAATTTTTGTTACGTAATGTTGCATCGTTCTTTGACGTTTGCGAGTAATATAATTTAAATCGCAACTGGCTGAACTAGTGGGAGCTGTAAGAGCCATTGAAGAACTACTGGCTATTTGAACCGCTTCCGTTGTGCTTGTGCTTGGTACTTGAGTTTGCTGAGGAAGGTCGTTGTCGATATCCGATGTTGTTTCCCTATTAGCATCACCACGCTGTGCTAAAAAAATTGTCGGGTGCGACTTCTTCAAATGAGAATTTAAATTCCCTGTCGATGTTTTGTAGGATAAAGTCTGCTTGCAATAATTGCAAATAGCAGAAATACCATCTTTTCTCTCGAAATGATTCCAAACCATACCTTTTTTACTAGACATTGTAATACCTATTTGTACTTACTAAAATTAATTTCCTAACATAACCTAACACTACTAAAAGTACTTATTTACGTTTTTTTTACACTTATTTAATTAAATTAATCGTCTACAAATACACAAATAGTCACCAATAAATCACCAATATCACAATACATCCAAGTCACTAACGAAAACTTCACTATTAACTCAAAATGAACCCAAAACTTATTTATGAACGCAAGACCGCAACGCAAACTAACAATAATACAATACAGCACAAAATCAAAACAAATCTGCCCCCGCTAGTGCCCCGCGTAAAATTCGGTGAGAGAAAGACCATTTTAAAATAATTAGTAGTGCCAAACTAAATACAACCTTATCTATACGTTAGTAAAGTTTTAATGTATGACTTTTCGTAGGTCAAACTTTAATGAACGGGCGATCGGTGGCAATATTCGCTTCATCTCATTTTTGAACATTGAGACTCGACTCGAAAGAGAGAGATGGCATAATTATTTTAGTTATCGCTTCGGCGGTGATCGTTGACAACCAAACTACAACTAGCGGTAGCGGGCTCGAAACTCGTCGCGGCGACAGGCGACACGGCTACGGCTGCGTAGTAGCGATGGGTCGTCGACGTAATTTTCGTTAACGAAACTAGACCGTTCATCATCGTTCATCGACGAGTCGATCAACTAGTTGATTTCGTCGGCTAGTTTACTTGATTACGATGCGTTTAATCTAAACGTATACGACGATTTTTGGGTTCGACTATGTTTGCATAAGTTGACGGTAGACGGCTAGACGCCTGGATGGACGGACAGAGTGGTTGAACAGAAATTAATAATATTTAAAAAAAATCAGCCTTATTATCGGCCTATCGTAAGAATATGTCTGTTAGTATAACTTAAATGTACAAAAAACTTATTAGTTGAGCTTCCCTTCATACTTTTCCAGGCTTAGGACTGGCTAAATACAAAAACTTTGCTAACATAACAATAGTAGTACCTATATACTAATATTGTATGTACATATGTTGTTGAAATAATTATAAAAATTGAAAAGTTGTATTTCAGGCGTATTTAGAAGATCAACTGATTTTATGTACATAATATTTTATATTTACATTTGTATTTTTTTTAGTTATTTTTTTTCTATGTATACATATACATACATGGCTCCAGCCAGAACTCAAAACCCATCGAACCTTTCTTTATTTGAATTGACATTCAAAAACATGATCTTCTCGACTTTGCTTGTAGTGAGTCTCGTTCGCCTTTCATTTATAATTAGACCCGTTTTGGAAAACATTCGTTCGCACGGAACGGATGTTGCCACGATGTTACACCGGGTTACAAATATTTTTTTTAAATTTGGATATACAAATTGGTGTTTTCTCCACCATTCCAAAGGGCACGTAAAATTTCCCTTTTGGTCCTTCCGGGGCAGGAGTTCATCTGAAAGGTACATATCTACCTCTTTTATGGCTCTTGAAAGAGGTGTCCCCTGAGCAGTGCTCGACGCTACCATTTTGTCGAAGATATTCCAGGGGTTGAGATCAGGTTCAGCTTCTTCGCCGTCGACGACAGTGGAGACAGTGGCTGGAGTGGCATGTTCTTTTTCGCCAATCAAAGCAGCTACCAATTTGCGTACCGTTTCCTTTGTTCTCATCGCTTCGGATTGGTCCGAAAAACCTTGCATTTTGAAGCGAGGGTCCATAAAAGTGGCCAACGCCAACGTGCCACTAGTTTCCACAAATCGGAATCGTTCTTCTAAACCTGATTTTAACAAGAGCACTGTATCGTATGCTTGAGGTAGCAAATCGGTTTTATTTAAGAGGTTTTGGCAAGCTTCTTTTAAGCAACGAGTCACAATAATGATTGAACTTCCCGTTATGTACTTTTCGCCGCTCATCGATGCACAAATTTCTTCGAATGGTCGTAGAACATGGCAAAGTTGGTCATATAGCTTCCAGTCTTCCGGGTTAATTGTTGGTAAATTTCTGTCTGCAAAAGCCAAAGTAGATCGAATAGCATCTTCTAACTCTACAAATCTTTTCAACATATAATATGTTGAGTTCCAGCGAGTTTCGACCGCTTGGCACAATCGCTTAGGTTCTAGACCTTGTTGAATTTGATATTTTTGAAGTCGTTCGGACGAAACTGTACTTTTTTTTACGTGAACAACTATACGTTTTACCTTGTCGATTTGGGGTTTCGTTAACTGCAGCGCGTGTTCAACTATTAAGTTGAGGCTATGTGCATAACAACCAAAATGCTTCCACCCCAATAATTCTTTGACGGCCTTCACAATATTAGAAGCATTGTCGGTTATCATAAAGTTTACTTTATGTTTTAGGTCATATTTGTCAACTAATGTGCTTATTTCTGCGGCGATGTTCTCTGATGTGTGATGGCCTGGAAAATGACAACAGCCTAACAATACCGTTTTTAACTCTAGATCATCTGTAAGGTAGTGTCCTGTGAGAGCAATATAGCTCTCAGTTTTTAAAGATGTCCACATGTCAGCAGTTAGGCATATACTATGCACCTCTTTGCGTAATTGGCTAGTCAATGCATCATGCAGTTTAGTATAAGCCTCCTGCATAATTGAGTTGGATAGCGTCTTTCTGGTGGGCAGCTGGTAGCCGGGAATCCATCGACAGAATTTTCGGAAGGCTCTTTCTTCAACAATCGAAAACGGATGGAAACTGTCCGTGCACAGATCAAGCAAATCTAAATTATTTTTTTGTTTTTGCTCGTTACTTATTTTTTTACTATTGATATATGTATCCATAATTTTTTGCTTTTTACATACGTTAATCATATTCCCATCTGTTGTTTCATTCGTACTGTTCGTAGATGTGCTCGGGCCAGGTAAATGGTAAGAATCAACTGCAGCACCAGCCGCAGTGCTATTCTGTTGCCGAGCTTGAGACGGTTGCGCCTGCGACGACAGTGACGCAAAAACAGATACATGCTTCCGTTTTAGGTGGCTTTTTAGATTTGCCGTAGTAGACTTATAGCTAATTTTTCTTTGCATAAGTTACAAACAGCTTTGCCACTTAAAGCGTCCTTTTCATAATGATGCCACAATTCACTACGTCCCGCCATTTTTTTTGTCACACTAATATTTTTATTTAATAATTTACAATTAACCTAACTACAATATTTACAGAAATTAAATTAATATCACAGTTTTTTTTAAATATAGTAAATACCACTTAGAACTCCAGATAACTATAATATATACACTAATTTCGAATGTTCGACTAATTACCTACAACTTTATTTTAAAAGAAATTGCAATCCGCGATTTATGCACAACGATGACCTTGCACGCGATTCGTATTACGTCACGATGTTAACTAAAATAAAAAATCCAAATATCAATAACAACAAATATTCAACTTCTAAGAAATTCTAACCAGTATAAACCGGTTTAATTCGCCCGCCGCTCGCGCCGCCCTTAGCTTAGAGTTGCCAACCATACTTTTATAAAAACGTATTTTATTTTATTTTTGGTACATACAGGAAAAGTTTTTAACCACTGCGTAATTTAAATTTTTTGGTGGCTCAGTGTAAGTAATAGAACACAGATCAATCTTCAAAGTTAAGCAACGCTTGCCAAGGTTGGTCTGTGGTTGGGTTACCATCTTAACATAACGAGTTTCCTCCGATTGTGTTCCAGAGAAGAAACAATAAATAAATACAACAATTGAAAAATATTTTTTAATTCTAATACTTTTTTCGTCTTACTAAAACATTATAATATGTATATTTTTGTCCAAAGACAGTTGGCAACCCTTTTAGATAGACCGTGTACGTATTCGACTGTCAGTACTCCCTCACATTATTATACCATTTCACATAAAATCCACTCTATTACTACTTGCGTAACGTTCAATTTCGCTTGTATGAACGCCCGAACTTGTAATAACCGACTACGTTTAAGCACCGATGTTGAGTTGGCCGTATGTAAGAACGTTGTGGACTTTTGATTTTAGCCGTCTACGAATCGACTAGTCCACGCTTGAATGATAGACCGTCTACGCGTTGTTTCTACGTCGACCGTCGATTTAAACCGTTCGTTGATTCGACGCCCATCTCTACTGCGTAGTGCGTTTGCCGCCGTCATCGAATATTGTAGTGTAGTTCATTGTATGGTATGGTATAAAAAAAAAAGCTGTGTAGCTGATAACCGTTACGAGATGTGGTAGCGCCGATAACTGAGTTACAGGCTTGGCAACGGTTTTTAGTTACGTTTTGGTATAGCGGACACATGTCTAACATTTAGGGTAGGTTCAGATGACAAGCGCTCAGCGCGCGTTGAACGCGCGTTGAATTTTTGTATAGTGTTCACATGGTGCGCGCTTGTCAGGCGTTAAACGCGCGTTGTTGCGGCCAGTTTGAGTTCTACATTTGTCGAAGATGGACGTAGAAACAGTTTTATCGGTGATTTTATACAGACGGCAGAAACGACACAACAGAAGACGGAGATATTGGGTTCACCCAATTTTGTCAACCAGGCTGACTGAAAGTCAGTACATTATTTTATATCCTAAGTTAAGGCAATTTGAGCCCAAATTCTTTAACTACTTCAGAATGTCCATCAAGTCATTTGATGACTTACTGACTCTCATAAACGATGAACTCGTAGCAGATAAAAACGCTGTGCGATATAGCATTTCACCGGAAGAAAAACTCATAATTACATTGAGGTAAGTTTTTTAATAATCAACATAATCTATAAATCAAATCAACTTGTTTAGGAACAATTTTTTTAAAGAAAAAATAACATTTTGTTACTCGCAGAATAACTCTAACTCTGATTCATTGCTGACATTAGTTGGTGCTGGCGATGGAGTAGGTGTTACTGGCGATGGAGACCCCATTGCTGTAGTATAACCATAATGTGCAAAATTATTTGACACACTAGACTGCTGTGATCTATAATCATGATAACGAAAGCCTTCAACAGAAGCTGATGACTGATGACGCTGCTCTTGTGATAAATAATTTCTTCGTTGTGATACCGGGTAATTTTGATTTTCATATGTCTGTTGTTGTGGTCCTTGAAATTCATTTTGGTTTTGCAAAATTAAATTATAAATGGCAATTTTAGTTTGAAGTCGCCTATATTCCGGAATTTTTTTAATCTCTTTAACGAGTGACAAACAAAACAGCTTGTCTTCATCGTCATCTTCTTTTGGATGAGACACATTTTTCTGTGCTAAACTCTGCTCTAATATGTTTGCAAATCTTTCATCAGCAGGATTTAATTTTTGTTTTTTTCTTGAAGTAGATTTAGGACTCTTAAAGCCAGAACTTATTTCTACTTCAGCAACCTCTGACGAAGTTGATGCATTATCTGCATCGAAACTACTTTCTGTATCTTTGTTGGCAATTGATGCCTGTAGAAATCGTAGTCTATTATAATGAATATATGTCGAAGTTTTGGAAGCTCCTGATCCAGATTTGACAGTCTTTATTTTCTTCACCTCTCTCATATAATTATCCCGTAAACTCTTCCACTTTTTTTGCAGGGATGACGCTGAAAAAAAAACAGTATTTAGTAATAGTTTATGTTTGTTTCCAGATATTTGGCCATTGGATGTTCATTTGGGACATTAAGCTACGACTATAGAATTGGCAAATCTACTGTGGCTACTATAATACCACATGTATGTGAAACTATTTGGAAAAAATTAAGGCCCGTTGTTATGAGTGAACCAACGAAAGAAAAGTGGTGTGAAATATCCACGATATTTGAAAAGAACTCAAAGTTTCCCAATTGTTTGGGAGCCTTGGACGGGAAACATATACGGTTAATCCAGCCTGAACACACGGGTTCTATGTATTATAACTATAAAAATTATTTTTCGCTAGTTTTATTGGCGCTAGCGGATGCAAACTATTGTTCTGTGTGGGTTGACATAGGTGCCTACGGTAAAAACAGTGACGCAGGTATATTCAAGAATTCTTCATTGTACAAAAAGCTGACAGAAAGGTCATTAGATCTACCTGAGCCAAAGGCATTGTTAATACAAAATAGACCGACAACGTTGCCATATGTGATAGTGGCTGATGAAGCTTTTGGCATGATGGAGAATTTAATGCGTCCATATGGGGGAAGGTCACTAACTTATGCTAAAAAAATATTTAATTACCGTTTGACATTAGCACGCCGGTATGTTGAATGTACTTTTGGCATAATGTGCAATAAATGGCGCATTTTACACAGGCCGTTAGATGTTAACATCGGTTTTGCAGAAAAGATCGTAAAAGCGATATGTACACTAAATAATTATGTCAGAATCAGGGATGGCTACAATTTTGAAGACACACTTTATACGCCACCCCTGGAAAATCTAGCCTCACATTATACCGGACGTGCTGTGCGACAGGCGGATAATGTTCGAGTACATTTAACAAACTATTTCATTAATGAAGGAAAAGTAGATTGGCAGGATCGTTATATTTAACTTGTAACACAAACCGATTGTAAATGTAAATAAATATATATACTCACATAATATTTTCTTCTTTTCTTCATTGTCATGTCCTGCACAAAATATAAGGACGAGTTCTTCCCAATCCCGTCTTCTCAAATTCTTATCTGAATAATCGCTACTTGTCATGTCCCATATCGCAGGACGTTTCTCTATTTCATCAATTAATAATTCCGTATTAAAAGCTTCGGTTTCCATTTCGGACGATTTTCGGACGAACTTGACGAACCCTAAAATACGTCTATCCGCGTCGAAAGCGCGCGCTCAACTGAACGGAAACATAGAAAACCAATGATCTCAAAGCGCGCGTTGACGCGCGCTGACAACAGTCGAGCGCTAGCGCAGCGTTGAACGCGCGCGTTACTAAAACGCGCGTTAGCATGTGTACGGCCTGAATAAAATGTATGTAGTTGTAAACGCGCGTTATCAAAACGCGCGTTGAGCGCTTGTCATCTGAACCTACCCTTAGATTCTCTAAACCTACTCTAATTCATGACGTTCCGAACGAACATTTGATTTCGACACATCAAACTTTGTAATTTTAACTTCAAAATTGACGAATACAAAAGTGCTACCTTTTGATTTTCGTTTATGTGGATTTTGCTTCAAATTAACTGAAATGTCTGCAACAATGCTTATAATTGAAATTGGGCGTAGAAGAAAACGGTGCCGCCTAAGAAATCATTTAAATGTGAATCGAATTGCCGACCTAGAGAAAAGTGCCTTTTGATTTTGTTTTGTATGGATTTTGCATTCAGTTTAATTGAAATAGGTGCACTAAATTAATGCTTTCAAATAAGGCTGATTTAGGTGAAGAACGTGTAGAGCGTAGAAGAAATCCGTGCCGCCTGCGAAATTAATTAAATGTGAATCAAATTCCCGAAAATAGTTAAAACACGAAATGGAACAATTACATTTACAGAACCAAGATGCCAGAGACACGGGACAGACTCCAAAGCATTGTTGATGAATTTGACCAATGTAGGTGTGAGTTTTAATGTAGTTTGATATATATTGATATTGCATAAAAATATTGATACATTTATAAAGAAAAGTATTTTGTATTCATAATGTAAATACTCTAAATAAGCATAATCTTGTTGCACATCCTACTGATCTCCACAAAATCAGTAACTCTTCTATGGGGCAGTGTTTAAAATTGTGTAGCAAGGCATGTTAATTTTAAAACTGCTTGGGAATGAGTACATTTAATTCAACACTTTTAGATGATAAATTTGTATTAAATGTTAAGTTACTATTGTAAAAAAGGATTGTTACTGTGTTTTTACGTAGGGAATAAAATTGTAATGATTCAAAAACCATTGCAAATTTTTACTGAATAAATATTATGACAATGCCTTGTGCCTTTTTTATCTCATTTATTATTTTCACAGCAGACGTTGTGGGTTGATTTCCACGCAGGGCACATATTTGTGTCTATAGATCAATGAGGCCACCATTTACTATAAATATACTTTCACTTTGTTTTAGGACATCCATCACCAACTATATAAATTTACTTGAAATTGTAGTGAAATAAAAAACAGCCTTTTTATATTTGTTTTATTTACATACTTAACCTAGAAGAAATAGTTTAGAACATCCAACAGTTACTATAATGTAATGTATTCTTCCATTGCCCACCAAGCTACTGGTTGGGCATAGTAGTGCAATTGTTTATAACATTGTGATTCATTTATTAACCTTTTGAACGCCACGGACGTTTATAGACGTCTAACGAAATCGTGCCAAACACGCCACCGACGTCTATAGACGTCAAGAAAACGACATTTTTTAAATACAAAATAAATATACTAAATTAAGTTTTCTGTGTTTCTTTTTCCTATTATTTCAAACTACTTTAGTGAAATATTGTAAATTGACACAAAGATATATTCATTATTTGAATTCACAAGAAAAAACAATCGTCAAATATTGCTAATCGAAATCCGTAAAATTGTGTATTTCCCCACGCCACAGACGTCAAGACACGTCAGCTAGTGATGGGTAGGTAAGGTAACTTATATTCCAAATTTATGAAATATTTTATTGAAAGTAGCTTACTATTACTTTGACAATTACTTTTTACTGACAAATATTCGTATCTGAATATTCCTAATGTATAATATTTAAAAAAATGTGGAAAAGAACTTATAATTGATATCCTTAAATCGATAGTTTACTGTCCACTCTCGCGCATCCCTATGTAAGAGCTCATAGACAGTTACCTGTACGCCACAGACGGGAATGGACGTCAAGCGGTGACGTCATTAGCGCTACGGGAGTCTGCTAGTGCTTTACTACATTTATTATTATGATCGGTGGTAATATTAAAATTTGAAGCATTATTATTGTGCGAGGCTATATTAAAAATGGCTGACAGTCAAATGACTACTGAAGAACTCCTTCGTGTGTTAGGAAATGTAGAAGAGGATGACGAATTTTCCGAAGCAATATCTCTATACGAGGACGATTTAGAGGTAAGTTTTATTTATGATCAAACTTTTCATATATAGATAGGTACGTAGTTTTTGTTTAATATTAAATGATGCGTTAGGAAAACAAAAGCGAATATAAAATATTAAAAAGGTAAATGGTTCCGTCTATTACTTTTAACGATACAAATTATTATACCTACTTACATTTATTTTGTATATTTTCTCTTTTAATTCCATTTCGAATTTAGCTAAAAAAAGTAGGTATACTTATACAAAGTAAGTATTATAGGTAGGTACACTAATAAATATGAAACCGGCACCTAAGGCACAGTAAAAAGGGGAATATGCATGTATTTTTTTTTTCATTTAGAACAATGAATACTGTCAACTCAAAAAAATTACAAAAACTAAGTTTAACTATTGCTTGTTTCAAACACATCTGATATGGTAGGTATGTACATTTTAGTAGGTATATGTTTATTGTAACACAGAAACCGCTACCTAAGCCGTGGGGAGGCAGCTGACACGTTTTATTATTTTTATTTTAATCATGTTATAATAGTTATTTATTGAGTTGGACTAGAGAGCTTGTAATGAGCGATAACTATAACAAGTATAAGTACCTATTTGTAAATAAATTTAGCCAAAATATTATATTATGTGCCTCTGTCGTCGTAAATAGTAATAAGCACTTCGCTTTTGTTTACAGTCTATCACAGATCGTCAAGAACAAGTCAATGACTCACCTGTTTTGCCCTCAACATCTCACACTACTCAAGAAACACCTGACAACAATTGGGCCTCGACATCTGCATCAGCATCAACATCCCGCCGTGACCCCCGTCGAAGACAAACGGAGCCGTCCTACCAGTGGACTTCAGTACCACACGTGCCTGCATTAACTAGCTTTGATGAGTTTACGTCAGGTCTCCATTTAGAAGTAACAGAAAATATTACTGAATTCGATATATTTCAAAAATTTTTAGATTTAGACTTTATGTCGTTCATTGTAGATATGACAAATTTATTTCACTCACGCTTTGCAATAAACGTAGACCTTCGTATGCATTCTCGCCTACAACGGTGGCACGATGTATCCATTCCAGAATTGTACATATTTTTTGCTTTATTAATGTTAATGACTCGAAATCGACATTTGACTTTAGAAGAGCACTGGAGTACGGATGTGTTGTTATCATCGCCGATTTTTTTCAAACTAATGCCTAGAAATCGCTTTTGCACAATTCTAAGCATGCTACATTTTTCTCGGCATAGTGAAGAGACTAACGTATTATCAAAAGTCGACACTTGCATTAATCACGCTAGGGAAAAGTATAAAAAGCTTATGACACCCTATAAAAATCTGTGCATAGACGAGAGCATCGTTCCCTTCAAGGGGCGATTATCAATAAGGCAATATTTGCCAAAGAAAAGGAATCGTTTTGGAATAAAGTTATTTGTAATGTGTGATGTACAAACCGGCATTATCATAGATTTTATTGTTTACTGTGGCGCAGCTACTGAAATAATAGATCCTTGTAATTTAGGTGTCGGAGGCGCTGTTGTTTCAACTTTAATTAGGGATTTTTTCGGTTCAAACCGTCATTTATATGTTGACAACTGGTACACTAGCCCGGTATTGTTGGATTACCTGCACAGGAATAATATATACGCGTGTGGTACTGTAAAAAAAACAGAGTCGGTATGCCACGCTTTAATAATACTATTAAGCGTGGTGAAATCCAAGCTAAATATTGTCCTCCAATGACAGCTCTAAAATGGCGAGACAAAAAAGATATATTTATTTTGTCAACAATTCATAGTGATATCATGGCGCCATCGTTGAAAGAGGATAGAGCGACGGGGCTACCAGTTATGAAGCCACAAGCAGTTTTGGACTATTCCAAAAATATGGGAAGCGTTGATACGGCTGACATGTTACTGTCTTCAATACAGTGCATAAGAAAAACCATAAAATGGTATAAAAAGTTGTTTCTCCACATAATTGATATGCACGTATTAAATTCTTTTTTCTGTTATAAGGAAATAAATAACATGCCAAATTTACATTTTGCAAAATTTCATCTGTCTCTTATTCGCCAAATTATAGAAAATTTTCATAGTCACAGTACACTACCTCAGTCCATAAGCAGTAGTCATAACCCACATCGTATACTGTCGAAAAATAACAATGATCACATGCCGACCCTTATGGGCAAAAACCGACGTTGTAGACAATGCGCAGTTATAAAAAAAAGAAAAGAAACAAAGTACGCTTGTAAAATATGCAAGGTCTATTTGTGTGCTGCGCCATGTTTTGAAAAATATCACTCGAGTGATAATTGACCAATGTACTTTTTGTAGTAAAAAGTACATTTGTAAAATATCACTGTTAATTTAAATAATGGGGTTGATTTTTTTTCATATGATTTTTTTATTTATAAATGACAATTTTTTTAATACTTTTTTATATTTTTATTTTAAGTTTGTAGGTATATTACAAAATTGTATGTTTATATCAATGTTACATTTTATATTTACCAATGTTTTGTTGATTTGCTGTGATATTTAAAGACCAATTACGTAAGTAAATATTATATTATAAAAACCTTTGTTTTAATTATTATAATTTTGAAGAGTTTTTGATTTTGCTGTGATATTTTAAGACTAATTAACAATTACGTAGGTGCATATTATAATTATTATTAAAACCGTTTTAAGTATTATAATTTTGAAGAGTTGTTGACTTTATTGTGATATTTTAAGACTAATGATGTTTGTATACTTATCTACTCAATTATAAAAACTGTCGTCATATAGGATGTAAGGGACACCGATGCGAAAACGCTTACCACATACTCAGTCCATCAACCCGAACAACAGAAAATTGTCGTCAGCAATTTAAAAAAAAACAGCTGTCCCATAAATTTTGACCATAAATGTTGTTTTGCAGTTTTGTAGGGAAAAGCTGTTTTTTTTTTAAATTTATTATGTGGGGTTCAGAATTATTATGGACTGAGTATGTGGTAAGCGTTTTCGCGTTGGTGTTACACCCTGTATAATTTACAATATTACAGTATAATATTAAGGTGAAGACTCAGTTGTAGCCCGCGAAATTCAAATTTTCTACGTTTTTTGTAATTTGCCGGACAATGTCAGTCTATTTATTAACCAAAATATGATTCGCGAGCGTAACACGTACGCATTTAAAGAATTAAAATCATAAATACAACCCTCCTAGTTCTTAAGCCCAATGATAGTCCGATTCATGAAAATATTATGAATCGGACCATCATTGGGTTAAGAAGGTTGTTTTGAAGATTCTAATGTTATAATCATATAAAGGCATACGTGTTACGATCGCGAATCATATTTTGGTTAATATATATCCTAACACTGACCGGCAAATTACAAAAAAACAAAGAAAATTTGAATTTCGCGGGCTACCCCGACGTTATCACCTTAAGTGTTTTGATTACCTGTGACTAGTTTCGACGCTGAGGTCGTGCTGGCACAAAACAGTATCCATAGAGATTAGCACTCACTACTGATGCTTTATTTTTTTAAATAATATTATTAGTAATTCCGAGAATAACACAATTAAAAGACTGATTATTTACTTGTATTTTTTTTTTTCGTTTACTAACTAGTTTAATTTCAGATTCAGGAAAATCTTAATTGAATGAAACTTATTGCATACTAGCTTACATCTGCAGCAGATCCTTTCCATAAATTATATTATGTAGTGATTTCATTCGTTCATTATATTTTTTTCATTTTGGTTGGCAACACTAAAAAAGATAGAATACTAGAAAAGTTTTGATCATAGAGTAATCATAAAGTAGGTAGTTGCCGTAATTACAAGTTACGACAAGTTAAAAAGTTTGTTAAGTTTATAAAAGTGATAATTATGTCTTCTCCTGAGGATATAGCTGGACCTTCCTCACCAAGCATAATAAGTGACCTAAGTCGCAAAAGGAAGGCATCTTCAAATGAAGAAACGACAAAGAAAACTATAAAAATACAAGTTTCTGCAGAAGATATAACGAGTGCAAACACTTATCAACGGAGCGTATGGGACGCAAATGAATTAAGGTGTGACGTTTCTAATTTACCTCCGTTGGATTTTGCCCAACCAGGACCTAGCGACCCACGAAATGCGGCGTTCGCAAGACTGGTCGCTTTTGAATTGGATCGAGTGCCAGAAGAAAAACGGTCAGTCACATATGTCAATATACTGAACGTAATAAGAAAAGTAAGACAGCAAAAGGACTTGGATGACATAAGTTTGCCAAGTTTCGAAGAATCCGACTAATAATTATATGTAAAATGATTAAATTGTTTTAAATAATAAAATATTATTATTTTTCGCATGCGAGAAAGTTGTCAAAAGTCGTGCCAGCCACGCCAGAGACGTGTCTTCACGTCGGCGGATGACGTCACGAACCAGATTAGTGATGTACGTACCTTATTATTGATTTATTCGTTTGTAGTTCTAATGTTTGCTTTTAGGTTGCTTAGAACTTAGTAACTGCTGTTTAATGATAGTATGATACCAAATAGGGTCAAGTTAAATAAAAGACCAATGCAACGAATAATATTTATTTAAAAAATATAGAACGAAAAGCACGGATTCATTGGTTATCGATAACTTTTTGTTAAGATGTTGGAATCACTATTTTTTTTTGTAGGTTTTTGTACTGAATTTGTGGCTTGGCGTAGAAGGGGCGCCGATGTGTTTACGCTCTGGCGTTCAAAAGGTTAAAACGAATGAGAAATTTAAAATTAAATATAAAAACTTACTCATAATTGACTGTTCGATTAATGGGCAAAGACTATATGGACGTATTATATTAAAAACGTTTCAGCCCATATGACATTCAAATTGAGTAATCTTCATTTTAAGTTGAACAGAGTAATGTTCAGTAACAGACCAATATATCGCGAATTTGATAATGGGAGTCGTTTTAAGGTTTTTTTTTCTTTTTTTTTTTGTAGTTAAAAATTTACTTATTTATATCACATCATCAGATAATCGATAAATTAAGACGTGGAACGTTTTTAATTAATTGTGATTTGCTTAAGGCAGTTACAGAATATTTTTCTCAAAAATGTTCCAAACGTTTGAATAGTAGAAATAAATGGTTTGCCTGGTCATTTAACATGAATGTTTGACCAAAAATTATATACTTACTCCATCCTCACCTTTCACCATTTCATCATCCTTCTGGTAGTGAAAACTCTGTTTAAATCGACTGAGCAATTTAAAAGATATAAGAGATGAAACATGCATTATTGTTACGTATTTTAATATCATGGATAGGAATTCGAGGCAAAATAAATAATAAAAGTAATCATAATCAGCAATCAATTCTTTAATATTAATATTATAGTTAAGTACATTAAGAAAAAATAGACGAAAAAAACTTCTACAAAAATGAAAAACTGCTACAAAAATTAAAAAACTTCTATAAAAACATAAAATTGTAAACATATAACATACAATTCACTCCTCTTCCGAATTTTCAATGTCAAAATCAGGAGTGGTGCCTAATCCATCTACATCCTCCAGGACATTATCATTTCCTTTGAGGTTTTTGTAAAACTGTAAGCAATCTCTTGGAATGAAGGGGTACAAGGATCTCAGATCATCCAATTTTACTTGGGCAATCTCTTTTCCATTGGGATATAGCGGACACAACAAACTTTCGATTATAGGCCATACTTTGCCCTTTATCTTTTTCATTATATTTATCTCTTCTGAACCTTCTGTAGTTTTGATAAATAACGAGTACAGTTTTTCTTTTTTCAAAAGTATTTCTTTAATTTTCAGCCAATTTATTTTATTTTTGTCAACAGAAACTTTTCTATTCACGATGTTTTTCTCTAATTTTTGTGTCCCCCAAAAATGTTGACTTTCCATCTTCTTTACTATTAGGGGATTCTTAATTCTACAATTTTTTATTACATTTATATAATCGTCGGCAGTGTAGAGTCTGGGATGCAATTTTAAGCTTGTTTCTATTTTCGAAAAATCCGTATCATTTGGCAGGAATGTATGCCCTGGCTGTAGATATTTAAATGTAATTGTTTGTAAAGTGGGATGACTTTCCAGAACAGCCTTCAATAACAGAGTTATCTTTATATTGCGATTTTGGCCACCACATGAATCGCTCCACAGAACTAAATGTTGAACCTCTTTATTCAAAATGTTTTTTTATGTAATAAGCCAAACAGGACCCTACCTCTTGGGCTCCTCTGCCAGCTTCGCCCTCTACCCATACAAAACAATATCCGGTATTCGTAGAACCTGCATGCACCCCACAGTTGTAAAACCACAACTGCCGTTTGTAGAATGCTAAGTTAGTAGGAATTCGAGGCAACGGTAAGGTCTTCTCTAAGTCATACGTTAGGCACTCATATGTTTTGTCGTTTTTTGCATTATCCATGTCGTTTTTCATCATTGTTCTTAAAGTTTCTGCCGTTTTTAAATGATTGTCTTTTTCTTGTAGCAAACTTGTTTTGGTTTCAGCTGACGTGCAGGATTTTATTTGGACAGCCAATCTATCACATATGTTGCACGTATCTTTCTTGAGAGCTTTGCACTTTAAATTAAATTTGGTCGGAAATATCTTTCTAAATACGTTAAATCGAACACTTTTCCTGCTTCAGTTATCTACAGAACTAGGATACATTGGTAAGTCTTTGTATAGACTATTTACGGAACAAGGCTTCGTGAGGGTACTAGGTGAGGATGCAGGTGCATCTGGTGCAGGTAAACCGGTATCTTCTAAACAAGGCTCCGCATGAATTCTAGTCGTGGATTTAGGTTCATCTGGTACAGGTAAATCCCTACAGCGGCCATCTATAGCACAAGACCCCTGGTGTCCAGTAGATGCGGACATAGGTACGTCTGGTGTGTCATACGTATTGTCTTTGTTGCCATTATAGTCATCATCGTTATACAAGATATCATAGAGTTTAAGAGTCTCTGGTGACATTGGTGGAACTGGTGAAGAGTTTTCTTCATATTCGTGGTTCTCTAACAAGGTAACATTTGAATTTGTCTCAAGCACTGAATTAGAAACTTCGGATGGTGGTTCTATGACAATATCATCTATTCTTGGTAAAACCTTGACCAAATCTTTTTTAATTGGAATAACAGCAACAGCCTCTGAATTTTTGTGCTGTTTAGGAAATTGTTCTGTACCTGGAAAGATAAGTGCTGTATGACTGATACTGAACAGACATTTTTATACACACGACATGCGATTAAAAAACTGTGGTCAAGTAAAAGCAGTGCAATAGATTCTCCAATAATTATTGCTTAAAAGAGCTTCAAAAATCGTGCATCTGTTTCTTAAGTATCGATTATGTTTTCACGTCTATAGCCAATCCCAAATTAAACCAAACAAGCGTACAATTAAAATTAGTTGTAATAGGTGAAAAACTCAAGAAAATAACCTGTTGTGTGAGTAACGTGTTAATATGAGGTTTTATGCGACTCGGCCCGCGGGCTGACTCGCCTGAGTAATTTAATTCAAGAAATAATTTAATTCAGAAAAGTCAGTCCACGCGCGATAAGAGCAAAAAATCCATTTTTTTATCCCAATATTCATGTACAGCAGGATAAAGGTAGTAGAAAAAGTCAATAAATAAACACAATACAGAGCACTAAGAAAACAAGCGGTATTTACATATAAAAAACCAGTTTCATGCCACCCATAATAATTTAATGTATTTTATACCCTAACATAATTCCGCGGTGACTGCGTCCGGTTGAAAATCAGCTTCGGCATTTTGAGGTTATGCTTCCGTGATTATAGGGGAGAGCAGGTAGGATTCGTACACTTTTTAATCTAAGCCGTGTAAAGAAATAACTTTAAGCTTTTTCAAAATAATTTCAATTCTGTTATATACCAGACATATTTGGCTTTAATTATACTGAAGTGGAGTTTAGATACAAACTAAAATGACAAAGTTACGGCAACTTTGCAAAAAAATGGAAAACGTATGAAGCTACCCCATACATGGGGTACCTTCGTACATGGTGTGGGGCACGTTCGTACAGTATGGGGGACCTTGGTACAGTCAAAGAAAATGCAATTTTTTCTATATAATGTAATCATGTATTGAGATCAAAGTTAATAGAATCACTCTTCACGTAGTAATAATTAACACTTATTGTTTTTAAAGAGCTTAGCCACCAAAACTTAACACTTTTATTTATCTTATTTGTTAGTAAAAGAACAAAGAAATTAACATTATAACATTTCCCATAACAAGGTATTTATCTTGTGTATTTTATAGGTACTATCCAATATTATAGATAGATAGATCTTTTTCGAAGCTAAATATATGAGCAGTTCTTGCCGTAAAAGCAGATTTTGATAACGATAATATGCGTACCACATCTGATGTGTAAAAAGTACCCTCATCCTTGCTAGTAGGAAAAACAAATTTACAGGTTCCAGGCTTCTTTCAAAAATGCAACTTTGTATTCGACGGGACTATATTTTTCAAGCACCTGCCCAACATAATATAGAATTGACTTTTTTCTCTGGAACTTTCCCATTAGAAGCTTTGATATTCTCGGTCAGAACTGGAGTTTCTGTCTCAGAATCTGATATTTCAGATGTCTCTTCGAATTCTTCGATGGGAAAACAAGAAATTTCTCTTAAGCCTATATTAACCTCGTCCTTACAATTTGTCTCACCATCACAATCAGTTTCATCCGGACTATTGATCTTCACAGTCATATATTACCTCTTTCGCTTAGTTATTCCTGAAGTTTTCATCTGTATGTTTGTTGGGTTCTATCTGATAATAAATTTAGTGCTCGCTTCATCTCCTTGGCTTTTGTTTACTTTCTTGCTCTTGCTTATTCAGCTTTTTTGCTTTTCCCATTTCTTCTAGTCTATTGTTTTCAGCGGTGTCTGTATATACTCTCGAATTTACTGGCAGTTTTCCTTTTTTGACTTTTTTAGCAAATCTTTGTCTATTTTGGGATAGGGCCGGATACTTTCTAGTGTTATTAATCCTACAGTTGATAACAATATAGGCGCGGTTGCATCTTGTGATAGCAAGGTAGGTGAAATTGGCGCTGGGCTCTATGGAAGACTTGTTGATTAAGCTCTGTTTCTTCTGTATCTGGCACATTCGCATCTTGGCCCACTGTAGAAGATGAATCTACCTTGCTCTTATCCTTTTTTTCACAAATATTTGCGGCATGTTCTGTAATATTAATATTAATTGTTTATACATACTTATATTTTTTTTATAATATGTGTACATATTGGGCAAATAAAGATATGTGAGAAAAAATATTAATAGTAAACAATATTTATTACCACGCAGTTAGGAATGGGGAGCATTCGTACAGTACGAATCTACCCCATTCATAACTGTACGAAGGTACCCCAAATGGAGAAATTAATAAATTAATTGAAAATAAAAAAACCGTTATAGTTAGCCTAAAATGACCATTTACATATTAAGCCAAGATATCACTCCGTAAACTATATTAGGACACTGATATCATTCGTTCAAAACTTATAACAGCTAAGTGCGGTCAAAAGTGAATACAAAAAATACTTACGTAGACCGAAAACACGTATCGACTTGCTCCGTCGAAGCCAATGGCCGCACTGTCGTCCCGCCCCGTGGGTACACTATGCGTATGAGTGGGAGTCACTCACACAAACGCGAGCACGTCAATGTATTGGATAGTGAAAATATCACCACTGTACGAATGCTCCCTGTGTACGAATCCTACCTGCCCTACCAAAGTATATATTTTATCGTCTGGCACCTAAACATTTTTGCTTGAATAACATCAAAATGCATATTGAGTAATCATTCTTTAGGAATAAGTACGCATAAATCCAAAATCAGGGAAAAACATCAGTGATATCTATTCTATTCAATTAACAAAAATACTTAATTTTACTTAATTGAAGCATGGTGGAAAACTTTCTGCATTATAACATCTCTTCGTTTCATTATTATCTCTTCTTTTAATAAAATTCCAGTATAGAAAAGAGTAAAGTAAGTACCTTTTGCAGTACAGTGTGATTCCGACACACTAACTTCAACTTTGCTTTGACAATGTACCTACCTACCACAGATAACACATAGCCTCACATAGGGATACGCAAAAAGTACCTATCGATATCTTGTGGAATCGATACTTTTGTTCGAAACGTGTTAATACATAAATTCACGCCTAAACAGACGATTATTAACTTAGAAAAATGTTGCAACCTATTTGGATCACTTTACGATTTAACCATAAGCAGAAATAGATTTCACAGAAATATTCCTTGCTTTTTGAAACTTTTTTGTGAATTTTGTACTAAGCAGGTGCCTTTCAAAACGTATTTCTCTAAAACGTTCCAGTCTACGTGAAACATTTTTCTGAAATAGATCTAAATGGATATAGATTTCACGGAAACGTTCCAGGACCATTGGAACGTTTTTGTGAAATGCTTTTAATAATTACAGGTATTTCTCAAAATTGTTCCAAACTGTTTAGATCATTTCCGTGATAGTTATAATGTAAGCAATATCAAAAGTACAATTGAACAAAAACGTTTCAAGTTACTTAGCTCATTTTAGTGGAAAAAAGAAAAGAGCCACGCCATAGAAAACAAATATGTCAAAATGGTTTCAAATAGTTTGGAACATTTCAGTGTTTTTTATATTCAGACCTTCCGTTGTGTGGGTTGGAACCCTATTGTTACTTTTACCCATACAAGCAAGGTACCTTAGAACGTTTTCGATATAATGAAAGAACTATGCACGCTGACCTCACTGGTGTAGATAACTCATTTTTGGACATGTTGTGGGTTGGAATGTTTTTGATATAATACGTCCATATATACTACCTTATTGCAAAATTGAGTTTGGAATCTGTTAATCAGACAGTTAATTATGTGGAGTATGCAGATATAAATTTAATTGATCAAAGTATTTTCTCATTAGTCCAGCTCTCAACAGGACACCCCTAATGCCTGCAGGCTCAGTGTTCATGACTATTTCTTTCTCTACATGCATATCTTCCAATTGTAACAATCTGCTGCTGATGCCAGCTGCTAATTGTCTCCTCCTGGATTTTGTAGCTGCAACAAAAAACAACATTACAATTTAAAATAGGTACATTCTGTAAAAATATGACTCTTCAATGGATTTAGTACATCATTATCTTTAAATAAATATTGTATTCCCCCCTATAATGTGGGACTAAGCCCATCAGTAGTCAAAATGACACAGATATGCCACTATATATAAAATAATTCAATTCATAATAACTTTTTTATATAATACAAGTACCTAGTTATGTTTATTGGATGCTCAAGTAAAATTTTCATTACTAACCATAAATTGGAAAGCTATTTCATACAAATTTACTAACAAAAAAAGTACCTTTATGTTTTGTCATGTACAATTTTTTTACAATATTTAATACTGAAAATACCTCAAAGAAATACTTACAACTTGTGAAAGTCAGGGTTTCTTGTGACACTGACGGTTAACTTGCAGTTTCTAAGAGTTGTGTGTGCTGACTATAGTCCTCGCTGTGTTCTACAAACTCCAAATCTTTTTCGGGCAATTGCGACTGTTTAAAGTTTGGTAGTTGCCTTCCAATTACTTGACTACTGACATTTCAAACTGAAAAGATGTTACGAATGCTTATTATTACGAATAGGCCGTACTTTTAGCATAAAATAAATATTTATGTGTATTTAAGATATTTACTTACGAATTGTATTAATCGAAACCACAACTTTTGGTCATTTGTGGAGAACATACAGTAGGTACTCCTTGTAACTTTGCGGTTGCGAAAAATGTAAAAAGCACCTGAAAACGTAATTATTAACACAAGACTAGAAAGAATCCAAATAAAAAATCCTTCAATCAAAATTTTACCAAAGAGAATATAACAAACTATGTTGCTATGGCGTTTGATGACATTTCGTGAATATACGGATGTTTTTTAATGTCGCATATTCTACCGATCGTTTATATGAAATAGTACTCTTCACATTAGCCGGTTTATAACGTCAGTAAAAGGGTTATTTATATAATCGCGGTTAATATCGCTGGAAATATATTTTAAAGGACTTCGGCAAATCCCGGCCTGTGATGAACACGAGTTTTTTACTATTTAAAAAATAAATTATAATATTTAAAATCCCTCAATGCCTTTTATTTCCTTGTAAAACACGGGAAAATGATTTCAATTCTTAAAAGTAAATCATTTTATTCCGGCATTCAGGTTTCTTTGTCTTATAGGGTCTGGCTGCTTCGGTCATTTGAGCCGTTGGGGAAATATTTATTTTTCCAGTCGTGCAGTTATTATTATATTGTCATTGTCAGAGGCGTTATAATTTCACTGTATTGAAAAATGTATTATTTGCATACATAATATTATCTTCAATAGTCATAATAGAAATAAATAGTATGTAGTTATGGATACACCTCGCCCCTCTGCCTTAGATTAGTACTGTAATATAGTTTATGCTAACTAAGGGATAAACTTCTTAGAGCGTTTTCACATTATCCGATCCGATATCGGTGTTGGACGACGATAGCCGACATCCGATAGCCGACATCTTGTGCTATTTTCACATATTTCCGACAAAATCGTTCCGATACGGCCATTTGCTCCCAGGTCATCATGGCAGACAATAATAGAAAACTTTATTTGCTGTATCTATTATATTTGAGACGCAAAAAAAGATCTGTCCACAGACAGTATTGGATACACCCCATTGTGGAAGCTAGATATTCAGAGGGAGCATTTTATACTCTTTTTAGCAAGCTACAAAACGCACCTAGTAAGTTTTTTAACTACTTTCGTATGAGTGAATCCACATTCAATTATTTGTTAATTCATCTCACAAACAGTATCAAGAAACAAGACACACATTTTCGAATGGCTGTGGGGCCTAAAGAAATGCTGGCTGTGACATTAAGGTAAGTTTACTATATTTATGTTTGTTTTTTAATCATTGGTATCTATCATTATTGTTTGTCGCCTGGTGGTATAATTAATTAAAGAAAGTTCGTTATAAAAAGTATTTTAATCAGAAACAGGTATTGTTATATAAAGATCAAAATGAAGATGAAATAGCATATGACAAGGTGAACTTACAATTCGGAATATTTATCGAAAAATTTTTGAAAGTTATTATTATAGGATTCCTTAACCGATTCACAGGACTTGCTTGTAGTCGATGTTTGTTGAATTACAACTAGTTGTGGAGTGGGTACATCCATGTAGGAGTTGATTGGAGTCGATGTTTGTTGATTTACTACTGATTGTGGACTTGGTACATCAATATAGGCGTTGCTTGGAGTCGATGTTTGTTGAATTCCAACTAGTTGTGGAGTGGGTACATCCATGTAGGAGTTGCTTGGAGTCGATGTTTGTTGATTTACTACTGATTGTGGACTTGGTACATCAATATAGGCGTTGCTTGTAGGTGAAGGAGATGGCAGAAATATAGGTGAGGGAGCATTTATTGAATTGCTATGACTCGAATGGCCATGGTTTGGATATGATCTACTGTGTCCAGGTGAAGGGTTTGCGAGAGTATATGGTGATCGTACACGTTGATGAAGGACCCGATTTTGTTTAATTTTTTGTATACTAGATAGAAGGTCCATTTGTAGCTGTATTTTCTCTGGTTCTGACATATCTTTGACATATGGTATAAAAGACGTAAAGAAACTGTCCTCTGTTAACACTCTTTCAGAGTTGGTAGTTTTATTTTCTTTTATTTCTTTTAATATTGCGGCCTCAATGCTGTCTATTTTCCTTTTAGTCTTTGACGGCTCCTTCTTTGATTCATGTATAGCAACATTGTCAGAATGTTCATTATCATTAGCAGCGATCACTTCATGCTCCTGTTCTGTTTCTTCCTCAACGTTGGCATCAGTTTCAGCTTTTTTCGTAAATTTCAGTAAAAAATTTAGGTTTTCATGATACACATATGGTTTTTTTGCAGCTTGCCCTGACTTTACATTAAGAGATCTAATGAACGCGTCTCTTATATTATTCCATTTGTTTATAATGAGTTGTGCTGAAACAATAATTAGCTTATTAATACAAATGTACTTAGGTATCATTACATAGTTTAAATAGGCTAAATTAAAGTTTATGTAACCACAATTTTTAAAAAGAGCATTAATAAAAGATTACAATTTCTTTTTTTCTTTTCAGGTACCTGGCCAGTGGTTGCTCTCTAACCGATCTACACTACAATTACAGGCTAGGCATCAGTACATTGAGTGAAATTATAAATTTTGTTTGCCAAAAAATATGGGAAAACTTCCGTAGCAAACATTTAGAAAATATGTCTGAACAAAAGTGGAAAACAGTAGCAGAGGGTTTTAATAAAAGAGCATCTTTTCCCAATTGCCTCGGTGCTATAGATGGAAAGCACATACGCATTCAAAATTTTCCACATGGCGGTTCAATGTATATGAATTACAAGAAATTCTTTTCAATTGTCCTTTTGGCAGTTGTAGATTCAGATTATTCGTTCATTTTTGTTGATATAGGCGCATATGGCAAAGATTGTGATTCCTCTATACTACAAAACACCCATTTTTGGAAATTGTTGATGCAACGAAATTTACACATTCCACAGCCAAAACCCATTACTGATGGAGGACTTACAGTTCCCTACGTATTTGTTGCTGATGATGCATTCCCAATGAATGAACATATGTTACGAAGCTATTCTGGACATAATTTAAGTCCAAAACAACGCGTATTTAACTACAGACTTTGCAGAGCACGTCGGTATGTTGAGTGCGCATTTGGAATTATGAGTAATAAATGGAGAATATTCCATCGACCCATCGATGTGTCCCCAAAGTTTGCCAAAAACATAGTGAAAGCTTGTGTTATTTTGCACAACATCGTGAGGAAGCGTTATGGATATCGAATAGACGATATAATTTTAAGTGAGAGATCATCGCTAGAAACTTTGTCCAGTCCCCAGACAAAATCCACTAATAAAACAGGACGTGGAGTCCGTGCAACCTTTGCTGATTATTTCGTTTCAGATGTAGGTAAATTACCATGGCAATTGTCCAAGATCTAGGTCATAAAAATAAATATTTACTTAACTTGTACACAAATAAACAGATTTAGAATTTGAATTTGAATAATTAAAAGTGTAAATTACATACCAGTCTTTTTTTTCTCGTCCTGATTTAAAACTTCATATCCCTCTTCAAGGTATTCGAATACTTCCCGCCAATTATTGTCTCGGAGTATTTTATTTTTATATTCCGGGTGAGTTTTATCCCACAAGCATGGTTTTGATTCTACTACTTCAATTAATGTAATTATATCGTATTTAAATGATGACGACGCCATGATGACAACCAAACTAGTAAACAGGAACAAAAAGCAAATGGCCGCCGCGCATCAGGCGGCTCTACGCACACAGAGACAATTTAGATACACGTACAGCACACATACAAACATTATCGTCCGACGGCTCACGGGCGTCCGATGGTGCCGCCAGCGTATCGGTATCGGCTCCGATATCCGATATCGGGCCGGACAATATGAAAGACAGGTACATATCATACATTTTGCTTGCCCCGATATCGGATCGGCGTCCGATACCGATATCGGATCGGATAATGTGAAAACGCTCTTAGAATTGTTTTTATGCAGATACAGCCGTCTCTGCTTCGCCGGATGTATCTGCCCGCTACTTTTATATTCCATTATTAAATCACCTCCAAATCGGTGTAGACGTATATTATATTTTAATTAATTTTAAATTTTAGTTTTTAAAAACCCTTTTTTACGTTCCCAAACCAAAAGTGGCGCAGCCCGTACCGGATAATTCCAATAACTTCGGCGAGTTACATATTTTCTCCAGAAAAACATAAAATTCGCGCGAATAGGGATATCCGGCGAACCAAATAAATTTCTTTTGTGATCAAGAAACGAAGAATATGGGAGTGGCAGTCGGTTGGTGAGTAAAACTTTTCGCCAATCCTTCTTTCCTTAACCTCCTATATTCCATAATAGGGTTTTTAAATGTATTTAATTGTTACAAGTGAGATAAGACTTCGCTCAGTGTAACTTGTCGGTTGTCGCAGTATCAATTTCTACTGAGATAACGTTTGTTCTAAGAATTGAACTAAACCACAGATGTAAGAATATACTAGAAGAGACATTATTTTATATTACTTTATATAAAAATAAATACTAATTACTTAATTGATCTTAAAATTGATCATTAATGTGATATAAATTAATTTAATGTTAATTAATTAATTAAGGAATTTTCTTAAAAATTCCTTACATTTTAAAAATATATTGTGTTTTAATTTTCTATTTTATTTAATACTGTGTAATTTGTGTTTCTTGTGTAATATGTATGTGATAAACTTTTCATATAATTAGAATAATCGTGTAACAGTTGCCTTCTCTGATTTATTTCGTACTCTTTGACCATGACATCTTTACAGTTGATCCCTAGAGAAATTATTCAATTAGTACCATTGTTTAATGGGGATAAACGGCAATTAAACTTATACCTTCGAAAATGCGAATATATAATCGAAAGGTATAATTCTAAGGATAATGAAGAACAAAATTTATATATATACAATGTGTTAACTAGCAGACTTACAGAGAACGCAGCTGCCCTCTTATCAGAACGGGAGGATATTGTTACGTGGACTAGTTTAAAAGAATTACTTATCCAACATTTTGGAGACCCTCGTAGTGAAGCGTGTATTAACATAGAATTAGAATCTTTAAAAATAAAATCCGGGGAGAGTTTCCTAGAATTTTGTAATAGAATCCAAAGTGTTCGGTCATTATTAATATCGAAAGTGAACTCTATCGAAGATAGCGACTTAAAGCGTGCTAAATTAATTATATATAATAATACTGCTCTAAATGTTTTTTTATACAATCTACCGGAAAGCATGGTACGGATAGTGAGATTAAAGGCTCCTGCGGACTTAGAAAGTGCGTTAAGTGTTGTACTTGAGGAAGTTAATTATCAAGAACAATACACGATGCGGAATCGCATACACGGTAACACGTCCCACATTCATTCCAGTGCAAAGCAAAATTTTACACAACCTTCTAGTTTTAGACCTATCTTTTCAAATAATAGCGCACCCCCTAAATTTAATTTCGGTACCCCACAAAATATGGGCACGGTTCGACCACAAATGTTCGGATCGAAACCTCAACTGGGTTTTCAGCCGAAACAACTAGGTAGCCCTCAGACCCCACAGTTCGGATACAGACCCCCTCAACAGTTTGGACATAGACCCCCTCAACAGTTCGGATATAGACCCCCTCAACAATTCGGATATAAACCACCCCAGCAGTTTGGTTATAAACCACCCCAACAGTTTGGCTATAAGCCACCCCAACAATTTGGAACGCAACAAAATCAGAATCAACAAATTCAAAAACCTCAACACCAAGTAACCGACGTTTCAATGCGGACAGTCGCGCCTAAGCCAAATTTTCAGCAAGGTTTTAGGTTAAATGAAATTATTACAGACGATTTTGACTATTCTTATAATGACAATAGTTATTACTATGACCCTTACACTTATGATGCAGATGGATTAGACCCTTATACTACATGCGAAAATAATATGGAATTACAATACGAAGATGACTCTGAACAGACTGACGTACCCCAAATTACGGATTTTCCCGAAACAGCCTCTATAGACAAGAAGTCCTAGAACTAAATTGTGATCCAAATTTAAAACTTCCACACATTTACTTAGAGGAAATAGACGGTAAAATGATGATTGACACCGGAAGCATGCGGTCATTCATTAGTCCCCAAAAAGCCTACCAGTATTTTGGACAATTTATTCGAAAAGAACCTTTCCAAGTTGTTAGCACCCACGCATCGAGTAGACATGACGAAGTTATGGACATACCTCTCTTGCCTACTTTCGTTAGTGACGATTTTCATAAATTTTATTTATATGACGTTGATATAAACTATGATGGACTGATCGGAAATGACGTCTTGCAACAACTAGGCGCAGTTATTGATTTAAAGAACAAAATTTTAAAAACAAATACAACTAGCATACCCATAATTAATTATAATTTAAACTACATTATCGATATACCTGCACGTACGGAACAACGCGTTAAATTGCTCACCGATCAACACTCAGGTCAAGCTATCCTTGACTATCAAGAATTTGCGCCAGGCCTCAGAATGCCTAGTGCCATAGTAAATTGTACAAACGGCTATGCTTTAACAGTTATCCAAAACACCTTAGATGAACCAGAACGATTAACCATTACGCAACCTTTTTCAGTTACTGAATTCCATAATACCGAAATTCCGATTAACTTTACAAAATCTGATACTGACATAGACACGAATAGACTGCTCGACGAAAACTTATTTAAATTACGACTCGACCACACCAATGACGAAGAACACCAAAAAATATTACAGCTCTGTTGCGAGTATAAAGACATATTTTACTGCGATCAAATTCCTTTATCTTTTACAAATCAAGTTAAACACCGCATACGTCCTCAGAACGAAGATCCCAAAAATGTAAAACCATACAGACAATCTCCATTTATACAAGGTGAAATTAATAAACAGGTTGAAAAACTATTAAAAGACAATGTAATTCGAGAATCCCATTCACCGTGGAGTGCACCTGTGCATCTCGTGCCTAAAAAGACAGATGCATCTGGTGAAGTGAAGTATAGAATGGTGATAGACTACAGACGACTAAACGACATAACGATTGACGACAAATATCCTTTACCCAACATTACTGACCTATTTGACAAACTTGGAAAAAGTACTTACTTTAGCACACTTGACTTGGCTAGTGGATATCATCAAATAGAAGTAGAAGAACAGGATAGACAGAAGACTGCTTTTAGCACACAAAATGGACATTTTGAATTTTTAAGAATGCCATTCGGTTTAAAAACAGCGCCCGCAACCTTTCAGAGAACAATAGACAACGTTTTACGTGGACTCCAAGGAATCCATTGTATGGTATACTTAGACGACATTATTATCTACTCTAACAGCCTAGAAGAACACATATATAAGCTACGAACTATCTTTGACAGAATTAGAGAGACTAACCTAAAAATACAACTTGACAAATCCGAATTTCTCAGGACTGAAGTGCTTTACCTTGGACACACTATTACTAAAGACGGACTTAGACCTAATGATGACAAAATACATGCTGTACTGAGATACCCTTTACCCAAAATTACGACGGAGATAAAGAGTTTTCTTGGACTTATTGGCTATTATAGACGTTTTATTAAAGACTTCGCAAAGGTAACACAGCCGTTAACAGCCTGCTTAAAGAAACGTAATCGCATTGTAATTGACCAAAATTACATTAACTCTTTTGAAAAATGCAAAGAACTTTTAACACACGCCCCTCTGTTACAATACCCTGACTTTGACAAAACTTTTATACTGACCACTGACGCATCAAACGTAGCGCTAGGCGCAGTACTTTCTCAAGGACAGATTGGTAACGACAAACCTGTGGCATATGCCAGCCGTACATTAAGTGATACCGAATCACGGTATAGTACAATTGCGCGAGAATTACTTGCAATCATTTGGGCGGTTAAACACTTCAGGCCCTACCTGTACGGTCGGAAATTTACTATTTATACCGACCATCGTCCACTGACATGGTTACAATCATTAAAAGACCCCAGTAGCAAGCTTACGCGATGGAGATTGCGTTTGCAAGATTATAATTTTGAAATTATTCACAAAAATGGAAAACAAAATACCAATGCGGATGCCTTATCTAGAATTAAAGTAAATGCCTTAAGTTCAGACGACGAGGATCAGTCTATGGTAGTAAACATAGATGAAAAAGACCAAAAGCTAAAGAAACATTTAGACGACGTAGTTACAGAAATAGAAATGTTAACATCAGACAAAAGGACAAAACGAAATGACTCATCAACGATAACAATATCAGACTCTAGTGAAACGTTAACAGCTAGCCCTATGCCGGAAAACTTGTCTAGTCCCAATTACCCCGTTAGATCAGAATCCAGTAGGTCACAGACAATACATTCAGCTCAAGATTTAGAATCAACAGGAATACCAATTTTACACGAGGCAATTGATACAAAGCCTAACCAAATTATAGTATACTCATGGTTTAAAAATGATATGCAAGTTAAAAATCTATCAAGAGAAAAACAAAAGGTATTAGAGGTTTTCTTACCCACAAATAATCCCGATTTAGTAAAAGAATTTTTAAAGCAATACGTAAGACCCAAGGTTAAATACTTTATCTATTTTGAAGAAAAAGAGCATCGAAAATTATTTAGCAATTCAGTTATAGAACTTTTCAAAAAGAATATGGTCCAATTATTTGAGTGCACTGAAAGAGTAATTTTTATTGAGGATGAGAAAGAACAAAAAGCAGTAATAGAAAAATATCATAAAGGTAAGACATGCCACAGAGGTATTAAGGAAACATTAGTTAGAATTCGTAGAAGTTACTATTGGGATAGAATGCAAGAAACAATTACGGCAGTTATAAACGCGTGTGAAGCATGCCAGAAGATGAAATACGACAGAAAACCTATTAAACCCGTTTTACAGTTAACACAGACACAACATGCCCCATTTCAAGAGATTTTTATAGATACTTTTAGTATAGAAGGGAAAACTTATTTGACCCTTATTGATGCATTTAGCAAATTAGGACAGGCAATAGAGATACAAGGAAAATCAACTCCAGAGGTAATAAGAGCCTTACTAAAATATTTTTCGTGCTACGGTATTCCTAGAAAAATTAGTTCGGATCCGGGAACCGAATTTAACAATGAACTCATTAAAGAATTTTTAAATTTCCACAAAGTAGAACTTCATATCGGTACACCGAATAATCCAAACTCAATGGGTCTTATTGAGCGGTTCCATTCCACAATCATCGAAATTTACAGGTTAGCCAAATATGAAAAGCGATGTACCGATGCGGCATCGGTCATGACATATTCAGTTATGGCATATAATCATTCTATTCATTCTGTTACTGAACTTACTCCATTCGAAATTGTATTCGGACACACAGACAGTCGAAGTCCATATAACGTAGAATTTGAAAAACGTTATTTCCAAAAATTAGTTAAAGATCATGCAAAACGGACGAAAATTTTATATGAGAATTTAACGGAAAAGATGATAGGCACTAAAGAAAAGATTCGCGAAAAGAGAGGTGGTGAAGTAATATTTGATTTTCCCGAAGGAAAAACTATATTTGCCAAAGACATAAACAAACGTAAGAGCAAGGACAAGGCCAGATATATAAAATCAAAAGTAGGAGGTGAAACAGATAGGAATATTATACCCATACAGATAGGAGACAGGATAACAAAAGTCCCTCTTAAAAACGTCAAAAGTCCTCCACAGGTGGTGCAGCATACTGCTGGTAGCGATCCCGGCGCTGGCCCTTCGTCTGCAAAACCTTGACGGAAATCCTGACATACAGACTGACCAATGTACTCATTTCAAAATTAAACAATAATCAAATTATGATGTCAAAAAGGCTAACATTGGTCTCTAAAATGTTTGATAACTTTATAAATACATCGGAAACTATTAATCAGAATAATATAAAATTAGATAACCGCATACAGAAGCTTGAATTAATATTAAGAAATTTAAATGCTAAACAAGACAATTGGATTTTTATAACATGTATTTTTGGATTGTTCAATATTCTCATAAGTAGTTTTCGTACAATATTTATTAGACTAAGTGAACTTGAAACTGCCTTAGCATTAAGTAGGGTGTCCATATTACACCAGTCTGTTGTAAACTCCACAGAATTATTATATCATATGAAATTAATTTCTAAATCAGAGAACTTAGTGTATGCTCCAACCGAGAGTAATTTAATTAAATTAGAAGAAACTATTTGTGTAAAATCATATATTAAAGATAATCAGATTGTATTCATAATGGAAGTACCATTAATAGATAACTTTACATATGATTATTTTAAAATGTATTCATTACCAATTTTCCATGAATCCCAAAACAAAACCCTATCTATTTTCCCTAAATATCCCTACCTTTTGGCGAAAGGTGAAAACTACTTACCGATTGTGAAGCCGTGTCGCCTGTTATCCGCTGGTTCCAGCTTCTTATGTAATGAAGACAGTCGAGCGTTATACTATGAACGTACTTGTATAGAACAACTGATGAAGTTTGAGGATGACCTCACCTACTGCACGCAGCACCTAATACTACTCGAAGAGGTCAAGGTGCAAAGAATCAACTCTGACAGTTGGATCCTATATAGCAGAGTAAAGACTACACTGACAAAATATTGTGGCAACGAAATCCGGAAACAGCCCATTTTTGGCACATATCTCATGACTATCGACGAGCCATGTGATGTTGAAATCAATGGAATTCGGATGGGACACCGTGTGATTGAAGAATCAGACGAGGTGGAAAACATCCCTTTGATAACTCTACCGCAGTTACTAATGAACATCAATATATCTAGTGCACGCGCACTTAGCATGCAAGGAATCAACCTAGATGAGTTGAAGTATATGGAACATTCGTTAAAAAATAGTGCAGTGATTGAAAGTGTTTTAGACGAAAGAAATGATTACAGTTTAAGTGAAAATTTAGGATATGTGTCTGTAGTTTTAGTCATTTGTATTTTTCTTATCTTTTTACTGTATGTGTTTCGTTTAAAATTACTGAAATTTGTTTGTGTTAAGCAAAATTATCGGAATAAATCTAAAATCGATTCAACCGATAATTTTACTCTTAAGGAGGGAGGAGTTATGGATACACCTCGCCCCTCTGCCTTAGATTAGTACTGTAATATAGTTTATGCTAACTAAGGGATAAACTTCTTAGAATTGTTTTTATGCAGATACAGCCGTCTCTGCTTCGCCGGATGTATCTGCCCGCTACTTTTATATTCCATTATTAAATCACCTCCAAATCAGTGTAGACGTATATTTTATTTTAATTAATTTTAAATTTTAGTTTTTAAAGACCCTTTTTTACGTTCCCAAACCAAAAGTATGTATGGTATGTTGATTTATAAATCAATGAAGGAATCAATTCTTCATAATAATGACTACACTTTTTTATCTGTCATATTGAACTGATTGTATTTTGATTTACATTCGTGTTTATGCTTGCTTGATGCATCGTGAATGATTTTTTGTGGCTTGTATATTTACGATGACTTTTGGCTTCGTTTCTGGATTCTGTTTTCGACTTCCCGACTGACCCTGGCTTTCTTGGACTTTGGATCTACGATCATGATTTACGCTATTCGCACCTCGGACCACTTATTTTGTCCTAAGCAACTATGGCTGCGGTTATTTTTTTGAATAGGTGTGATTTTACCACGGTTGTCATAAACAACAACCTTAACCTGTTTTACTTATTTATATATAGAAAGTTGTATATATATTACAAAAAAATCGTTCCGTGATTTAATAAAATGTTGAAATCTTGTTGACCTTATACGCCTTATAATACATAAATCCCATGTTTTACATAAAAAATAAATATACAGGGCGATAGAATATTAGTACCCCTTCAAAATGCATATTGTTTTATTTATGTCCATTCCAGGCCATGTTTGTATGGGCCGGTTGCCGATCTCCTTTCTGTATTTATAATTTCTGCATTAATATAACAATAAATGCTTAAAAAACTACAAGATTAATTTAAAATTAAAATACAAACCCACTTGATTTAATTATTTTATAAAATGTACAAACCGTAGTTTACCAAAATGAGAAACTAAAATCCCCACACTATATAGTTCAAAATAATCGTTCACGTAAAATAGTCTATGGAAGCGAACTACAAGTGTGAATCCGAAAATGAAATAGAGTAGGGTCACTTGCAAAACTTCGTTTCAATATGGTTCGTTAACGAAGTTTCGATTCGGAGAAAGAGAGTAGGCCCCCAGCTGTGCTGTGTTAGTACCTACGGATGTTCGTTATATCGATAAAAATACTTGTTGATATATTGAATGGTATATTATTTTACGATCAAGATTAAAATGATGATATTTCGGTATGAGATTTTGTGTATAGGTAGGCTTAAGGAGACCGCGTATGCCCCTTAAGTTACGTACACTCTTTATGTTACACGTTGTATATCATACACATGTTTCTGACACGCCAGGAGGACGCCTTCAACTGAAAAGAGAGCAAACCAACATTTCACGTTGTGTCACTATGTGTAGATGGTTAGTAGAGGTGGTTAAAGCAGGATTTTAAGTTATTTCGACAAGAATTTGTTAAAACTGCAAAACATTTAATGGATGACTTCAGAATTGGTTGTGCTTTGATAAATAAGTTTAGTTCGTCCTGTACTTGAAGATAAACCGGCAAGCACAGGTAAACTGTTTCTAACCTTTTCGCTGATATAGTTGAAACTGAACAACTCAATAGGAGGCGAACAGGATTTATTAGCATTGATGGTAATCATGACCACCAAAATCAATTTCCAAGGTTAACCATAGATGACGTAAAAAGATTAGCTCGTGGAACATACCAGCTGAAACAAGCCAAAGGTTTACTCTCTTTCTCCGAACCGAAACTTCATTACCAAACGATATTAAAACGAAGTTTCGCAAGTGACCCTACTCTATTTCATTTTCGGATAGGTACATGAAGTTCCGATTCATAGACTATTTTTCGTGAACGATTGTATTGAACGATATAGTGTGGGGTTTTTAGTATCTCATTTTTGGTAAACTACGGTTTGGACTTTTTTTAAATGATGTAATGAATTGTAAAAAATATATTTTAATTTTAAATTAATCTTGTAGTTTTTTAAGCATGCATTGTTATGTTAATGCAGAAATTATAAATACAGAAATTTAAAATATAGTTTCGACGATAACAACAGTGATTATATAAATAACCCTTTTACTGACATTATAAACCGGCTAATGTGATGAGTACTATTTCATATAAACGATCGGTAGAATATACGACATTAAAAAACACCCGTATATTCACGCAACGTCATCAAACGTTATAACAATGTATGTAAAGTTTGTTATATTTTCTTTGGTCAAAGCTTGATTGAAGGATGTTTTGTTCGAATACTTTGATAATTTTTCTTAACTTTAGTTCTTCAAGTCTTGTGTTAATAATTACGTTTTCAGGTGCTTTTTACATTCTTCGCAACCGCAAAGTTACAAGGAGTATTGACTGTATGTTCTCCACAAATGACCAAAAGTTGTGGTTTCGATTAATGCAATTTGTAAGTAAATATCTTAAATTATAATATATATTTATACCTATCCTATAGTACCCATATATAAAAATTCTTCTAATTGAATTGCACCACGCTTACACGTGTCGCACCGTCAGCAGCCTTCATAGCGGTCGAGCCAGAGATTACATGCGCCCCATCGTTGCACCACGCTTACACGTGCCGCACCGTCAGCAGCCTTCATAGCGGTCGAGATAGAGGTTACACGCGCCGCATCGTCAGCACCCCCAACCCAGCGCCACCGTGACGACACCCGACTCAGATTTTATAATATTAATGTTTTAATAAAAATTATAATGATCACTTCTGTTCAAGCATCGAACACTAGCATACACTTTAATTGTAATAAGTAATAGTAATATTTTAATTAAATTAGTTTGAATATAATTTCGTTTTTTTAAGTCCTACGGCTGTAGTCTACGTAGTTGGCGCAGTCGGTAGTGTGGCGTACTGCGTACGCTGATTTCTGTTGTTTATATTTAATTACAATATAATTTTTCATTATTGTACAAATAATTCAATCGTAGCACAAATGCATACGTTTAATTCTTATTAGTAGTGATTACTGTACCGGTGCGGTGGGGCGAACGCGGGGTCCTCACCTGCACGAGCGCACCGCGGCCGCGCCCCGCCGCCAGTCCAGCCGACACTGAGACGCGAAGCGCACGTCGCTCTAATCTATTTTGTACCGCTAAAATATTACGTTCGCGTTGCTACTTTTACCGTTTCTGTGCTTTCTTTCTATCTAAACTCTCCTGTAACTTTCTCCTTCCATCTCTTGTGAACACCGCTTGCTTGCGTGTGCTAATAAACTGTGCCGTGCGACACAAGTGTTTTCTTTTGCCGAGCTCCACGCGCGGCCCACGACCTACACCGCATTAACCTCTGGTGACCACAACACTGGTGACCCCGTTGGAACATAATTATGGGACCATGAGAGTACTATGAAGAGGCCTCTGATAAGAGGACTGAGCCAACGGTAAGCGTTAGCGGGGCGAGCGCGACCGTTACGACGCAGCCGCCATTTTGCGACGTATATCGCGTCGGTGTCCGAGTGCCTCCGTTTTACCCTGAGCGACCAGGGTTATGGTTCGCGCAACTGGAGAGCCAGTTTGCATTGGCGAACATCACGAGCGGCGCCACCAAGTATCACTACGCCATAGGGGGGCTCGACCCAACGTACGCAGCAGAAGTGGAGGACATCATGACCGCCCCAGCAGCGCCGGACAAGTAGCAGCAATTAAAAACGCAGCTAGTGAATAGGCTGTCTGTTTCAAAGGAGCGCAAGGTGCAGCAGCTCCTCACCCAGGAGGAATTAGGTGACAGGAAACCGTCACAGTTTCTCCGGCATATCAGGCAGTTGGCGGGTGTTAACGTGCCGGATGATTTTCTACGCAGCGTTTGGATGAGCCGCCTGCCCAGCGTGACACAGTCCATAATCGCCACGCAGTTGAGCGTCAAGCTGGACGAGTTAGCAGACATAGCGGATCGCATTCACGACGTGGTTCCACCGATACCAGTCGTCGCGGCAACTACAGCGCCACTTCAACCTTCGCCGTCGCCGGGCAGTAACATCGACCAAACAAACGATGGCCAACCAAATAGCCGAACTCACCCGACAGATGCAAACCCTTAGGTACGGATAATGTGAGTAGACTGTCGCGCACCAGGGAGCGATCGCGCGACCGCTACCGCGGTCGGTCGTTATCAAGGCTCAGGTCGGACTCCACTCATCGCAAGTTACCGACCTGCTGGTATCATCACAAGTTCGGGTCCAGCGCGAGTAAGTGCGTCAAGCGATGCGACTTCGCGGGAAAAGGACAGGGCAGTCTGTCGATGCGACCGCCGACTGCCGTAACCGTGGTAGCTTATTTGTGACAGACGATAAAAATACAGTTATTAGTGGACACGGGCAGTGATGTGTGTGTGTTTCCGCGATCGGCAACACATACAATGCTGTACTAACAAATGAACTAACCGTTTTTTATTTTTGTAAAATACGTTCGTGGAATGTGAGGAATGTCTTACTTCACTATTTTTGTTACATTTTACATATTATAATAGTAAAATAAATAAATAAATAATGGTGGCTACCATATATGGCTGACGCGGCGCCACTGTAATGAAATACTCAATGGGGCCGCGTCAACCATTTTGCCAGCCATTTGATTTCAAAAGCGCGCGAAACGAGCGCCTCGCTCGCACGCCGCCGCTGCCGGCCGGCCGGCGCCATTAGCGTCGTGTGTTTGGCCCCCGCGCGTCATTTATTTCGTCAACACACAAGAAATGTGTGTTGACGAAACTCTAATCCCATTTCGTGGCCGCGTTATTTTTAGGCAATACAATAAAAATAAGCGACATAAATATGGAATAAAACTTTTTAAGCTGTGCTCAAACCCAGGATACACTGTAAAAGTGCAAGTTTATGCTGGCAAAAACTATGATAATATAAATACTACACCGACTAATGTTGTCCTTGCCTTATGTAACGATTATTTATATAAAAGACATACTGTTTGCACAGATAATTGGTATACCAGTTTGGATCTGGCACAAAAACTACTAGCAGGACAAACTCATCTCATAGGCACACTTAGAAAAAATAGACGAGGTTTACCTCAAACAGTTGTCCAAACCAAACTGAAGACAGGAGAATTCTCAGCTCAAGAAAATGAGGACGGAATAACAATTATGAAGTGGAAGGACAAGCGAGATGTTCTACTTCTGTCCACTAAGCACTCCGTAAGTTTCAGAAGAATAACTAAAAAAGGAAAAGAAAAAATAAACCGAAGATTGTGGTAGATCATAATCATGCAAAATCAGCGGTTGATTTGTCAGACCAAATGTCCTCTTACACGAGCCCTCTTCGGAAGACAAAGAAATGGCCCAAGAGATTGGCGATGGAGCTATTACTTAATACAGCGATTGTAAATTCATATATTTTATATAAATTAACAACCAAGAAGAAGCTCTCTGTCGTCCAGTTTAGAACCGCGTTGGTTGACTACCTTGTGAATACAGGAGTCCCGTAAACTAGTGCCTCCGTTAGACCTAGGCGAATAAACCATGAATTGAAGAAAAGGCATGGGTTGGCCTCTGTTTGTCGTAAATATTGTGTTAGGTGTTACAAAGAAAACTGTGCCCAATTCGGTAGAGTTCATGCTCGAAATAAAACCAAAAGAGTGGTAACATACTGCAACGATTGCCCGAATGAGCCACACTATTGTATCAACTGTTTCAATTTAGACCATAGATATGTTTGAGTTCAAACGTGTTTGAACATGATTATTGATTTGATTTCTTATGTAGCCAATGCCAATTTAAATATGAATAAAAGCAATTAAAACATTTACTTAGTGTTTCATTTGCAAAAGCTAACTACTTTTCCCATCACTCTTTGGTTTTCGAAACTTTCACTTACAAACTTCATATTTCTCAAAATGTAAGTAAAAGTATCGATGCCATCACTATAGTTATAATTCAGCAGGCCTTGTCAACCATACTACATACAGTTTAATACGAAAAACGTGGCTGACGACGAAAAATCGCACTTTCAAAAGAAGCATATTCCGTCAGCCACATATGGCTGACGCGGCTCAATTGGTTTGGAAAATGTCAGCCATATGTGGCTGACGAGGCATTATATGTGTTAAACAGCGACGGACTAAAGCGGACTACGAACTATGCGCCGCTAATGGTAGTGTTATCGCAACATACGGTTGCATTAATCTTAAATTAAATATAGGTTTGCGCCGCGACTTCACTTGGGGATTTATTGGTGCCGACGTTACGAAGGCGATAATAGGCGTCGACTTCCTAGCTCATTACAACCTAATAGTTGACGTGCGCAATAAGCGCCTTATCGACGCGAATACTACCCTTGCGACCCCGGCTTCACCTACCCGTCCGTCTGACAACGTTTCTTCCGTGAAGGTAAGGATTGGTGACAGCATATACCACCACGTACTTCGGGAATTTCCGGATATAACCCGACCGTCTGGTATCCCTCACACACCAAAACACAACACATTACATACGCACTACCCCGGGTCCGCCCGTGGCATGCACACTACAAAGGCTGGCTCCCGTCAAATTTAAGATTGCTAAGGAGGAGTTTGAGTTCATGCTCAACAGAGGTACGGCCAGTCCCTCCGATTCTCCAAGGGCGTCACCTTTGCACCTCGCGCCTAAGAAAGACAGTGGCTGGCGACCTTGTGGAGATTACAGGATGCTCAGTGCTAGGACCGTCCCCGATAGGTATCCCATTCGCCATATTCACGATTTCGCGCATAATCTATCTGGTTGTTGTACAGTCTTTTCAAAAATTTACCTGGTTAAGGCCTACAATCAGATAGCTGTCAATCCCGCGGACATACCGAAGACCGCCATTACTACACCATTTGGACTTTTTGAATTTCCTTTCATGAATTTCGGGCTCCGTAACGCGGGCCAAACGTTTCAGCGGTTCGTAGACGAGATGCTGCAGGACCTGGATTTCTGTTGACACTTTTTGTCACTTTTTGAATATACCAAAAAATCATCCAAGTACCCGTTACTTGGATGATTTTTTGGTATATTCAAAAAGTCCAAAAGACCATGTAGATCATCTAAGGAAACTATTTGCTAGACTACAAGAGTACGGGATGGTAATAAATCCAACAAAGTGTGTCTTCGGTGTGCCCGGGGTTACTTTTTTAGGGTATGAAATTACAGCTCAAGGAACCTCCCCACTGCCAGAGAAAGTTGAAGCTATTACCAAATATCCAGCTCCAAAAACAGTACGGGAGTTGCGAAGGTTTTTGGGTATGGTGAATTTTTATCGGCGTTTCATCCCAGGGGCTGCGCAACATCAAACTCCACTAAATGCTCTTTTAGTAGGTTCCGTCAAGGGCTCACACCCCGTGCATTTTTCACGCGAGGAGCACGAGGCCTCCGACGCGTGCCAACATGGTCTATGCGAGGCAGCGACGTTTTCTCATTCTGACATGGAGGCCAAACTCGCCCTGGTAACCGACGCTTCTGATTTATCGATTGGGGCAGCCCTACAGCAGCGAAAGGACGACGCATGGCAACCTTTAGCGTTCTTTTCGCACAAACTTAGCCCTTCACAGCAAAGAAATTCACCGTATGACCGTGACCTGCTGGCAATAAACGAAGCCATCAAGTACTTCAGCAGAGAGTTTGTGATCTACACTGATCATAAACCCATCTGTTACGCCTTTCACACGCGTAAGGAAAATTGCTCAGCAAGACAGTTCAGGCATTTAGATTACATCTCGCAGTTTACCACAGACATTAGGCACATTTCAGGTAAGGACAACGCTGTCGCTGACGCTTTATCGCCGTGGAAGAAATTACCCAACCCATCAACTTGAACCAGCTAGCTGATTCGCAGCGTTCGGATCCTGAGCTGGAACAACTGCTGAAGGGGAATTCATCATTGTGCCTAAAGAAATTATTACTGCCGAGATCGGGCCTTGAACTGTTCTGCGATGACAGAAGCAAGAATCCGAGACCATATGTCACGCAGAGCTTCCGACGCCAAGTCTTTGAAAGTCTCCATTCACTCAGCCATCCGGGGGCTAAGACCAGTGCGAAGTTAGTCGCCGAACGCTACGTATGGCCAGGAGTAAGAAACGATTGTAGGGAATGTGCGCGCGCTTGTTTAGCCTGTCAGCGCTCGAAAGTGACACGCCATGTCTCTGCACCTTTAGGTAAGTACAGTCTACCACGGTCACGATTTATGGAAATTCACATAGATTTAATTGGCCCCTTACCGCTTTCAAACGGATATTGCTATTGTCTCACCGCCATAGATCGGTTCACGCGATGGCCTGAGGCAATACCGATAGCCGATATTACAGCTGAAACCGTTCCAAGAGCGCTCCTGAACGGATGGATCGCACGTTTCGGGTGCCCTACAAAAATAGTCACGGATCGTGGTAGACAATTTAAGTCCGCCCTTTTCAAGCGTTTGTCGGATATAGCCGGTTTTGAACACCGCAGAACCACGAGCTACCACCCGGCGTGCAACGGACTCGTTCCACCGACATTTGAAGGCGTCTATAACATGCCACGCCAACGGAAGTTGGGTGTAATCGCTTCCTTTAGTTCTTTTGGGGATACGCAGCGCATTTTAGGAGGATATCCAGGCAACCTCGGCCGAACTGGTGTATGGCGAAACATTGCGCCTACCTGGGGAATTTTTCCATTCTGACAACAGTGACAAGACAGACTTGACCGACTATATAGATAGACTCCGTGGGTTCGCCAGGAACTTACGGCCATCCTCTACCTCTCGGCATAGTAGTAAACGAGCTATCTTCGTGTTCAAGGATCTAGCCACTGTCTCTCATGTTTTCTTAAGAGATAATGCATCTTCAGGTTCCTTTAAACCATCTTACACTGGACCACATAAAGTCATCGAACGGGGTGATAAAGTCTTCAAACTCCTCCTTAGCGATAAACTAGTCACGGTATCTATAGACCGGTTAAAACCAGCGTACACGTGTAATTATTCACACACCACACTCACTCACACTAACTCAACCAACACTAGCACTCCACCAGTCACCAATTCTGCGCCAGAAACTGAAGAACCTGGTGTCAGGAGGACGCGGTCAGGACGCAGCGTACATTTTCCGTCCTATTATCGCCCGTAGTGACGGTCTCTGGAGGGGGGTGATGTGGCGTACTGCGTACGCAGATTTCTATTGTTTATATTTAATTACAATATTATTTTTCATTATTGTACAAATAATTCAATCGTAGCACAAACGCATACGTTTCATTCTTATTAGTAGTGATTACTGTACCGGTGCGGTGGAGCGAACGCGGGGTCCTCACCTGCGCGAGCGCACCGCGGCCGCGCCCCGCCGCCAGTCCAGCCGACACTGAGACGCGAAGCGCACGTCGCTCTAATCTATGTTGTACCGCTAAAATATTACGTTCGCGTTGCTACTTTTACCGTTTCTGTGCTTTCTTTCTACCTAAACTCTCCTGTGACTTTCTCCTTCCATCTCTTGTGAACACCGCTTGCTTGCGTGTGCTAATAAACTGTGCCGTGCGACACAAGCGTTTTCTTTTGCTGAGCTCCACGCGCGGCCCACGACCTCTGGTGACCACAACAGTAGGATTCTCGAAGCAGTGCGCGGCGCGATATTAAAGGAATCTAGTATCGAATCCTGTCGGCTCCGCATAGCCGCTGCTTGCGTTTTCAAACCTTAAGCTTCGAGGATCCAGACATCGATACGCAGAGAAAATGAAATTGTGAGTTGCACAGAATCTTACTTGTGTTGCTTTCCTTTTAAATTGTAACCTTTTAGTCTTTACATAAGCTTAGTACTCGTGTTCCAAAATTTTTCGCCAAAGTAATTTAGGACCCAGCGTCGTAGTCGTAGTAATAGTCAGTTAGATAGGAATAGAGAAATAGATTAATTCGATTCAAATTTAGAGTAAAATAGTTTATATAAAATTTTTAAAATGCCTTACGATCCAGACACTATTTTTAAAGCACTCAAGCCGGTTCCCGATTTTGATGGAAACCCAAATTTGATATGTGATCAAATAGTAACAGCGTATATGAGCACAGAAGCTTAGCCAATTTATGTCTGATAAATGGCATATTAAATAAAATCACGGGCCCGCCGCCAGTATTATCAATTCGAACGGCATCCCGATAATTGGTTGGATATTCGTACCGCGTTAGTAAATAATTTTGCTGATCAAAGGGATGAGACTGCCCTCTATAATGATCTATCGTTAGCCACCCAGGGTCAGAGAACCCCACAAGAATTTTTCGACCATTGCCAATCATTATTCAGCACCATTATGACATATGTTGGTTTGCACGAGCAAGTACAGACTACCATAGAAGCTAAACGCGCGTTGTACAAAAAATCAGCAATGCAGGCTTTTGTTAGAGACCCCCTACGATTGAGAAGGCTTTAGAATATGTACAGGAGGAACTGAACACAATATATCTTTATCAGCGAAATGAATCGCTAACTAAACCACATCACGCCCGTACACATCCCGAAACCTTCTCATATGCTAGCAGAAGCCTGGCCAACGCCCGCTATACAGCGGCCATTACCGCCAGCACCGCAACCATTCAGATTTGCGCCTCCGCCACATCAAGCCTTCAGGCCTAACCCCGCGCAGATTCACTTACCACAGGTACGTATGCCAACACGGACACAACAGATGCTAGGTGTTAGGCCCCCTAACTATAACCCCCAGAGCAATGTATTTCGACTTCCACCGCGTAATCAGTACGGACATTATAATTCACAGCACCCCAAACTTATGAGTGGCGTACAAAACTTAGTTCATAAAGTCTTACCGCCCTCAGAAGGACTTAGAGGACACGATTGGCGTATACATAGCAATCCGCCCCCGACGAATTACTTTAAATCCCGCGAAGTTAATATGAATGAGTGTTATGACATGAACTTTGAAATTTTCGATAGAAGTCTAAGAATACAGCCTCATTACTTAGATAACATATTATTAGCTTGTACATGTTTACACAATTATATAATAGACGGCGAAAATTTAAGACTCGCGAATGCGATGAATACATCAAACGACACAATTTTTAAAAATATCGAATCTCATAACGAAGTTATTGCTTTGTTTCCATTGACCACACGTGAAGAATTTAAGGATTATTTTTCAGAAGAACTCCCTTCTTCCTCCCTTGTTGAGTAGCAAGATGATCTCATAGATATTAATACTCGTATAATTGTAATAGTAGTTTAAAAATAATAAAACATGCAATTTTAAAAACTTTAATGATTTTTTTACGTACCTGTTGTAATTGTTGCTGAAATAGGTAATATTTCAGCAACAATTATTTCCCACGCATTTTTTTCATATATTTATCTCTGTAATTGTTTGACTCGACATTATACAAACAATCATGAGCTTGAATTAATACTATAAATTTTTCGTCGTCCATATTTTTAACAATCGCAATGCATTACAAACTAAAGTACTGTCACAAAGTATGCAAGCGCTAGCGGGCGGCCAACTGTACGTTACGAGTGTTGACAATAAAATGGCGACTCTCGCCCCTGCTGCGCGCGCGTCACTTCGGCGAGCCCGGCTACCGGAGGCGGATGCGCGCGGAATAGTGCACATGCGCGTTCCTGCGCGCTACCTTTCGCATGTATTCGCTTCAATGCTCTTCAGGAATTAATTGTCGTGTATTTGATTTTAGATATTATTTCAATGAGCACAATGTCAGTAGTAGTTTTTCGGTGAACAATGTTCTGCGCTGCGCTCCGCCATATGTGCGCCGGCCCTTACAGTGTATTGTGAGTTAAAGCGTAATAAAGTGTTTTCAATTAAAGATTAACTTCTTTTCCATCGCATTTATTTAATAAATTAAATAAGTACCGCGTTTTTATTTACCCGCGATATGGGTGAAGGGAGTCGAAAAGGGGGTCAATAGAAAAAATGCTAGGGTTGTCTAAATGTATTTATGGATCTCTAGTACCTACAAATTATTCATTATTTGATATTCAAAAAATACAACAGGGCTGGTAATTTACATTGTTAATGCAACACAATTAGACTAAAACACCACTATAAAAGTACTTTTAATATACATAACATTATATTTTGTAAAAAAATACCCAATAAACATCCTTATTAAAAAAAATAAACGTTAACGGAACGGATATCGGTCGACTATGTTGGTATTCGAGATAACACTTGTGTAGAGTCTAAGGGATAGATACCAGTTTTTTTCAAACCCGCTTTTAAATTAGACTCAGTATTCTCTTGCATAACCTTCATTTATTTCTTTAATAATTTAGGGAAGTAACCCTTTGGCACACATGTCTCATTACTGCCATCGGTTTTCTTCAACTTAAGAAGTATTTGCCGCCAAGCTGCCTTCATAGGCCCAAAAAAGGCTGTATCGAGAGGATAGTTAGGTGTGTTGAATTACTCGGTAAAAACACAAAATCTATTTGATGCTCTTTGCATAGTTTTATCATGTCAACTGACAAATATGAAGATAAATTATCGCCTATTAGCAGCTTCTTTCCCAATTTGTCAGCGAAGAATGGAATAATGATGGATTGTACCCAATCTTCAAAAATGGTACCATCGAACCATCCTGATGCCGAACGATTATACCTTGCACCTCTAGGCCCATGGGAAAGCCATGTGTTGTATAAATTTTGGGCTTTGTACACCACATGTGGTGGTAAAATCTCGCCCTCTGCCAATCTGTCTCGTCATAATTGACGATATTTGCTGCTGGAACATTGGCCAAAGATTTTTGTAGCTCTTCAAAATATTTTGTTACGATTTCTGCTGACACGGCAGCCCGAGACCTTTAATATTTTGGCATATCCGTTGGGAAATTATTTTTGAATCGCTTGTGAGTAATTCCAATTTTGTCCTGGTACATTTTAACAACGAGTCTAGTGTGTCCAGTGGATATCCCCATTCTGCACAAATAAATTATATACTGGATGATACAGTCTTCGGTTTCCAACGAAAGGGCTCTTTGCCCATCCTGAGATTTGTCTAGTCCTTTACTGTGACGATACAACACTGATGGAAGCATATTGTGTTTCATAGTGACTCTTTTTATCGAATCATTACCCATCAAATAATCTTCCATCGCTTGCTTAAGAACATTTTCATCATGCCTTTTACAGCAATTGCCTCCAAGTTCAGGTTTATAAATACGCAGCATTGTCCAATATAATCGGAATGAACAAAATACGTCATAAAAATATGAACAATAACCTAAGTATTTCATTAAATAACAGTCACAGATACCTACAATCTACGTAAGTACAAAAATGTATCAGGTATAATTTTGGTTGGCAGCCCTAGCAATAACAAACCTAATCACCCCAGACGCATTTCTATTCACCCCTCGCGTACTTATATTCAGCCCTTACGCGTTTCTATTTACCCCTTACTCAATTCTATTCACCCCTCAGGCGTCTTCTTTTCACCCCGAATTTATTCGATTTATAGGTAACATAAGTTTTGGGCATATTTAGAACAGAAATCATGCTTAATTTGGCTTACCTTTAAGTTTTCTCAATACTTAAATAACAAACACTTTTTAACAATTCGTATTGATGGCGAAATTCAATCGTAGTACCGAACAGAAATAAAAGTTTTACACAGCTCAAAAATATAAAACTCTGTGAATGTTCCCGCTGTAAACAAATTGTCTATTATAAAAATAAATGTCCTACGACAATAATTTATCAATTTCAAAGAATAGAAGCAAGATGCAATCAAATGCGTTTAGCGCAGTGTTCCTAAATGGAAACTTGAATGTAAATGATTGGTATATCGACTCTGGCGCAAGTATTCGGCTAACGACATACGAGAGTTGGATGATCAATGCTTCGTATGAAAAACATGATTAAATTATTGTTGCAAACAGTGAAAAGGTTTAAGTTTTATGTTTCGGCGATGTGAAAATTACGACTACGACGGATGATTTAGATTACGATATCGTGGTATAAGATGTGTATTGTGTTCCAAACCTAACCACAAACTTGCCGTCAGTTTGTGAATTGATAAGAAAAGGCAACAAAGTGGCGGCTGGTCAGTATATAACAAGAATAACAAGTTGGTAGCAATAGCAATATTGGTTAATGGAGTGTACAGGGTGAACTTATCTAATCATTTGTTCCAAGCGTTGTGTGGCATCGCAGATTGGGACATAAAAATAAAGGTTACTTGAATCAGATGAATGCTGTGCTGGGAATGTATATTGGTGATAAAGTAGTTATTAGCAAGTCCTCATGTCCTACATGTTGTGAAGGTAAGCAGTGTCGTTTGCCATTCAATAGTACAGGTCAGAGAAGTTGCAACACGTGGACCTATGGAGAATGTCTCTTTAGGTGGCTCAAGATACTTCTTGTTGTTTGTTGACGATCACAGCCGTATGGCATTTCTTTATTTTCTGTAACACAAGAATCAGGCTTTGAAGTGTTTTAAAGATTTTAAAGCTCTAGTGGAGAATGAAACAAAGAGAACAATCAAGTATTAAGAAGTGATAATGGGCTAGAGTACTGTAACAGAGAATTTGATAATTATTTGAATAGTGTAGCTGTAATTCATCAAAAGACTAATCCATACACACCACAACAAAATGTTTGTGTGAGCGATATAATCGCACAATTGATGAACAAGCTAGATGTCTGCTCTATGGTGCAAACCTAGGGAAAGAATTCTGTAGCGAAGCCACTAATACCGCAGTAAATCTGCAGAATAGAATTGTGGCACCGGCTCTAAGAAATAGAACATCATATGAGATATGGACTGGCTCTAAACTGGACATTAGAAATATAAGAATTTTTGGCAGCACTGTGATGGTCCATATAGCAAAAGAAAAACGAAAGAAATGGAATAAAAAATAAGAAAAGTGTATTTTGATTATATCCGTACCACGCGTGAATACGTTGACAACTCGAGATGTCGTTTTTTTTTTTAGCTTAAACGCTTCTGTGACCTTATACCCTACCGGTATTAAAAACTCAACTCGAAATACTCAAACAAAATCAAATTATTGCTTTCGTACATAAGTGAGTATCTACAATTATGGCAATAAATATTTGATAAAACGACATGTCAAATTAATAATACTCAACTGACAGCGTTTATAATATTGCATTTCGATTTATCAACATAAGTCAGAACATGCATTAGTTAATATATCAAGATATACATTTGTGGATTTGCAAGTGTAATATGACAAAATCAGTTATCAAGTTATAAACATGTACATTTCAACCTCGCGGCCACTTCGTAAATTTTGATGAAACTTTGCCAGGAATTAGTAATAATTTGTTACTATACGTATCTCTTTTCCTGAATTTGTTGCAAAAGAAACTAAGATGCTATGACTAAAAACAGTTGGCCGCTAGCACCGCCACTTGCCGTAGTCATTACCTATGATTACATAGAAACTAAATTAAGCAGGTAGGCGAATGATGCGTCAAAAAAAGATCATAATTTCTTGTAATTGTTGCAAAAATAAAAGATTATAAAATATGAATAAACAAAACGTTATGCAATATTAAGTTTCCAGGTTATGGATAGGTAGGTATTTCATCATTCGTATGACATTATTGGAGATTAATGTGTATGGACAATTAGTTGCTAATTTGTTACAACGAATAAACAGAAAAAAAATCTAGAAAGTAGGTTAATTAATTTGTTAGGGTCGATTTTAGTTGGCCGGTCGGACGGCAATAGGTATGCCTAAAAATTCAATGGCGTTTATCTCGTTATTAAAGGTAGGTTTAAGCTTAGTCAATAGTACCTACTAATCGACAGGTAACATAATCTGTTTTGGATAAATTAGACGAAAATAGTGGTTAAATTCATATTTTAAGAGATTTTAGCTAAAATATAGTAGGTAGTATGAGACTGTATTTCAGTAGAGTGACCATGAATTTTTCCAATGAAGTAAAAATGTTCGGTAAGGTAAATATAGCATACCTACTTTATGTAAGTAAAAGTCACAAATCAATTAAAATTTCTTTATTCAAAATCAACACAACAAATACAAATAAATCAAGTAATCAAAAATTAACGGGATAGATATAAAATCTCTATAAACTTACATATTTATTAACTGTCACAAATATATGACACAGAATGTAGACATATTTTCTTTCTGGTACTTAATTCAATTTTCATAAAATTGTCGTCATAACAATAATATTTATTTTTATTTAAAAAATGACATTTATAGTGGCCAATTTTTGGGCCTAGTAAAAATTCAATAGCACCAACTAAGTAATAATAATTAGTTTTAATGTTAATAACAAGTGGCAGTTCAGTGAGTAAAACTGAGTCTGCAGCTCCGTTTAAATCAAATGTTAAGATTTCGCCTAACTTAAGTTCACCTTTTAACTGTGTGTCACATTTTTGACACATCGTGTTAATTTTTTCATCAAAACAAATTGCTTCTTCTAATCTTGATATTCCAAATAAGTTTAAAACATCAAGGTTAATTAAGATAAATACATGGTCTCTTTTTAATTGTATGTAATTACAATTTGTACAGGTTTCACTTGTAAAATATTTAATAAATATTTTTTCAAATATATAAGCCACATTGCAACTGCAGTCTTTATTTTGGAAAAAAGTTTTTGCTATTTCTGATCTACAGTTATAAATTTGCTCTATATTAAGTGTTCCGTTCAAGAGCATAAAAATGTAATCAATTACGAAATCTCCTTTTAATGTACTCAAAAAGTTTTTGAAAGCTAAACTTCTAATACAGGCTTGACCTATTAAATAAAATGCTGAATCAAAGGCACAGGTATTAAAATAACCTGAACTTTCTTTTAATGTTACATTCCCGTTTCTTATAAACACTATTTCGTCATCTTTTGTAAGGGGGTTCTGTGTGTTCAATTCTCCGCGCCAATTTTCCATGTATGATGGTCTATCACTAAATATGGAATCACTGGAGAAAAATAAATCTTTTTGTTTTTGTTGGATTCGTTTTTTAGAATTACCGTCTTTCTTTTTATAAATATTTTTATTCATGGCACGTCTAGTCCGGTGTTGTTTTTATTTTATTAAAGAACGCTTATTATCAAGTGTGGAACCGAAGTTTTTTAATTGATTTGATGCCAAGTACAATTCTCCTTTGATATAATCATAGTGATGTTGTAAGTATTCATCAATACGTTGTCTCGCTAGTTTTGTTTTAAAAACTAACTGTTTTAGAGTGCGAAAATAGCTTTCTACAGATGAAGACGATGGGTTTAAGGTTTCAGATTTGAAATAAGGGCACATAACGTTACTCCACAACGGAAGTTTTATGAATAATCTTTTTAAAGTTGAGATAAAAAGTGGCAAATAGTATGGACTATTTTTACTAACATAGGAATTTGCAGCGTTGCTTCTTTTTTCGTTTTCTACCAATAGATCAAACCATACAACAATATCTCGAACGTCGGCATCGTCGAAAGCAATTTGCTCACATTCAAATACTTTATTTTGATCAACGTTTTCATAATCAACGCACTTATGACTGCTTAACAAATTGTCAAGATTTTGCTTGCTCTCCCTCAAACCCGAATCGTCGTTTTCAAAATCATTTTGATATAAGCAAAGTTTTATAATTTTAGTCATGATATCTTTTACAAGTGCAAAATCTTGACATTCTTTAATGTAGCGGATACACTTAATATAGTACATTTTAATTTTTGTATCAACATTTTCGAAACAAGTAAAATTATACAGTCTTTATAAAATGACTTGTATCCAATCTTATAAAGGTTTTTGGTAGTTCTTCTTTATTTCCGTTCAAGACACTAAAACAACGAATTAAATAATCTTTCACACTTGTAAATTCAGTGAATGTTCTAACATTTGCTGCTACTAATGCAGATGAATCGTCTGTTATAACTTCGTCAGGATGACAACGTACATTTTTTAACCACTGTAATAACCATGCAGAAACAGATGTAGTGTCATGTGAGTCGGTTATCATCTGATATAAAGGTACACACACATCAAATTGATTAATTAATATTATCACGTATAAGAAAAGTCGCTTGCTCAATTCATAACCATTTGGTAACTTAAGAGGTTGAAACATTGAACCCGTGGCATCCAAAGTGATAGTTAATCTTTGAAAATAAGATTGATATTCACGGCAGTATTGTTGTTGTTCATCAGTCCAGTAATAGATGTGAATTCGAGGATAAATGTGTACATCACGTAAAAAAGCTGGTTCAGTCACAGCCATCGTAAGAATGCTCAGAATAACGTTATTATGTAACCACATTCTTTTTCGTTCTTCGTACTTAATTTTTCGCAATGCATTGAGTGTTGGAATTACTGGTGCAGTATCTGTGCTTTCTTGTTTAGACATCTTTGCTGCCAGTTGTTTATGTACCAAAGAAGCTGAGTTGTGTTTGAGCTTTTTGGCTAATTTTCGTCTGACTAATGCATTCATTCTGTATTTTTTTCTCGGATTATGTTTTTTATTTTGATCTCCAACTGTGATTTGGCACTGACCTTCGATAATTTTATCTGTTACTTTTTTACACGCTATGTTTGTAAGAGCGTTACATTGACTGCATTGACCCTTTATTAAAATATGATGCTCAGACTCCACTTTGTAACTTCTGAAATTCCATGTGCACGGTTATCTAGTAATGACCCAAATCTTTTCTCTTAAAATGTTTACCCATTTGTACTTAGGCAGTATTTTATATTTTTTAAATGGGTGCTCCATTTGTTCTCAAGTCTTTTCTTTTATACAAGGCATTTAATGGTTGCAGTTTTTTCCAGTCATAGATATCTAATTCAAACTTGAAGTTTTTTGTGTCGTTCACTATGACGCTCATTAGACTCGACATAAAAATGTGAAGTTTTGGAACAGGTTCTCGGGCTATTGCTTGAAGATGATGATAAAGATGATGAGGATTGACATACACTTTGCTGTTTACATTCAGTGTTTAGAAACTCCCCGAAATTTCTTTTCAGTGACATGTAAAGAGCTGCTGGTGTCATAAGATTATCCAAATCACTTGCAATTGTATCAAATATAGGGTCTCTAAATTTAACATCCAGCAGTTTGTCGGCATATTTCATAAAAACTTCTCTTTGTTTTGATTTCTCAATAATAGGTTTTCGCCCAGGTTTACCCATTTTTGCTGCAATAAAAACAATTGATAAAATTAATACAAATGCTTAATACAAAAGATATAATTAATATAATTTGAAATATAATTTAAAATATAATTTGATAATAATCAGTGACCGACTGAAATAGATATTTCAGCTGAAACCAAACTTTCGATCAAGTTCTCAGTTTCGCCCGAAACCAAAAGTTACATACACATATTAAAATTTCTATTTTTGAAAGCTGGTGTATATTTTACACATTTATTTGCATACACACTGTAAAGAGGTGTTAAAAGAATTGAAAAGACAATAATCAAAGGGCGTAACAAATATATTACATATTATAAACATGATACAACTAAATTAGATAAATGAAGCAAATATGTAGCAATTATTGACGCAATACATTTCGGGAAACTCTGCATGCTTGGCTTTAAACTAGGAGGCGACCAGCCAACCAAACGTCAGGATGGCTGTACAAAAAAAATATGTTATTTCTAAATATATATAGTATGTAGCAATAATTTATTAAATGTAGCAAATATAAGCAATTATGTAGCAATTTTCTAATCAACTCTCATAGACCAAAGCCACAGGCAACCAGCCATTCTGACACACATCATAATCCAGGTTCACCCATTTTATAATATATTCCTTCTTATTTATGTAATCATGGTCACTCTATTCTTATACAATTTAATTCTACTATATTTTAGCGAATATCTCTTAAAATATGAATTTAACCCCTATTTTCGTCTAATTTATCCAAAACAGATTATGTTACCTGTCGATTAGTACTATTGACTAAGCTTAAACCTACCTTTAATAACGAGATAAACGCCATTGAATTTTAGGCATATTGCCGTCCGACCGGCCAACTAAAATCGACTCTAACAAATGAATTAACCTACTTTCTAGATGTTTATTCGTTGCAACAAATTAGCAACTAATTGTCCATACACATTAATCTCCAATAATGTTTATGTTTGAATAAAACAAGAAATTGCTATATGGAATATCATATACAGTAATTTACGTATAAGACTAGATTTATGTAAAGGTTCCTAATGAAAACTCCAGTTCCTAAAAATAAAATAAAACATAATTAAATATGAGCGTTTTTCTAATTTAATTCCATCTCTCCCTACAAGTATGCAATCTATCATCAGCCTATGGCAGCATTCTTGCTATATCCAACATACCTACTTTCGCATTTTGATCGTCAATTTTTATTTCACCATTTCTGCATACTATGGCATATTTGACGAACTTGATAACAAACATAGAACTGCATTCAACGCCATATTTGGCATTGATAGTTTTTTAAATATATTTTAAAAAATATTAACGATAGATTTTTTTTATTATTTTTCACCGTCATTCTAGGGGTCCATACTACATCATATTTTGTTTCATCCCAATCAAAAAATCTATGCAGTAAGGGGTTAAAGTGTTTTGTATTACAACAACTGCATATTATTATTATAAAGTAAAACAATTATTGTGGCTTATAATAATTATGAGTGATAATGAGGAAAAAGTAAGTACGCAAAAATATGTCTGTGTTTATCAGATAGGTTATAATATAAAATTAAATTTGTATTGTGTGCTTGTTATAAATGAATCGTATAAAAGCAAAACCAGCAATATCCACATAATTTTGAAATTGACATTTCGATGGCGCGATAAATGTAGCAATATCTTCAACACGTTTCGTAATTCATAATACTCCTAAGACAGCAATATCCCGTAGTAAAACAGCTACAAAAAATACGGTTTGTTGCAAACACAGCAAGATCCATGTTTGACAAGTGCATAGGCAGCAATATCCTAATCAGCCAATCAGAGCGCATCAAGCGGCACGGTTTTAATATGGCGTCGATTGTTGTGAACGCGAAACCTCGCTCCGTAAATTCTCGAAATTTTTAAATAGTTTTTAAGTTTTGTCGGAAAAAAGTGGTATATCGTAATTATGGATTGTTCCCCTGTACCTGTTGATAATAGTTCGGCTAGAAAACGTATAGCTCAACCCGAAAAGTGGAGGAGAAATTTGGCCAAAGTAACAAGGTTTGTATGTACCTACTGATAGTTAATGTGATCAAATAAATTATCTTGGTCCTTGTGGTTTGATCTTGTTAGCATTTTTTTTATATATTCTATTTAATATTCAATAACTACAGTGTTACTTAAATATTAGTTTATCATTTTTTATATCTATCTAATATTTAGTTTTTTTTTAAATAATATACCGGGTGTAATAGACACCGGCGTGAAAACGATTAAGACCACCTATTCTGTCTATCGTAGTACCTACAATATAATTATACGTAGTAATTTTTCGTTGGCAATTTAAAAAAATACGGATTTTCTTATACATTTTGACCGTGTAGGTATTTTTTTTATTTTTTTTATTGCCGACGAAAACCTGTGTGGCGGTTTTCAAAATGGTGTACTGAATACGTGGTAATCATTTTCGAGTCGGTGTCTCTTACATCCCGCATATTTTATAACCCAAATTAACAGTACATAAAATACATATAACTAAAAAATAGGTAAAAAATGTGTAGGTACATTATGATATTGTTTTAGGTATTCTCCGAAAACATTTGCTGTGAGGCCGTTATGTAATCATAAGAAGAAGTTTGAATGCAGATCACTTTCGATGCAGGATGTAAAATCGTTTTTTGAATCATTTTATAAATTTAAAGACAAAAGGAACCAAGACGCATTTATATTAAAACACTGCACAGTGAAATCGGTTAAACGGCATCGTCCAAAAAATAGTAAGTATACGCCGAAATCTTCTCAAACAACATACTTCGTGTACAGTGCCACACTGAAAAAGCGATTGCCTGTTTGTCAAACTTTTTTTTTGAATGTGCTTCAATTAAAAAAGTACAGAGTCCAAACTATAATGAAAGAATACTTTGAAAAGGGAACATTACTCAATGAGAAAAGAGGTGGTGACCGGGTTTCCCATAAAAATGTGGAAAAAAAACGTGCCGTGATGAGTTTTATAGAGAAACTACATTGTGAAGAGCCCCATTATTGCCGTGGAAACACAAAAAGGCTATACTTATCAGCAGAGTTAAGTATAAATAAACTTTACCGATTATATAATTCCCAGGTTGAAAGCGAGTTAAAAGTTAAGCCATCATATTTCCGCAATATCTTTAACAGAAATTATAATTTGGGCTTCGGATCGCCTCGTACTGATGTCTGCTCAATTTGCCTACAGTTTACCGAAAAAATGAAAACAGAGACACGTGTTAACATCCGTAACGATTTAATTATTATGCAAAGAATCCATAAATTAAAAGCCAAAGCTTTTTTTGGCTATGTAAAGGAGGAAAAACCGGATTTACTTACATTATCATTCGATTGCGAGAAAAATCTGTCTTTACCTAAAACCCCAGACCAATCAGCATATTATTCGCGTCAAATTATTTTTTTTAACTTTACAATTTATTTATTTATTTATTTATTTAGGTTAGCCAACAATTGTTCACACAATACATTTTAAGTTATACTTGCTTATTAGTACGTTTATAAGTGCGACAATTACTTACAGGCTAACACAACATGCACCAATTATGGTTATATAAGTAAAATATAATAGTATAAAGCCAAAAGAGTAAATACAATTTAAAGCCATTCAAATAGGTAATTTAAACAAATAATAAAAATAGTACATTACAATAAATTAGACAATAGATTTATAACTTAGCAAATTAAAATAAATTAAATTAAGATTATATAACAAAAATATAACAAAAATAAAAATGATAAAATTTCAAATCAAACAATAAAATTAAAAATATTCGTATTACAAAATTAGAATGATACTAATAAAAAATAAAAATCTCATCAATTATTTCAGGTACATAAAATATTTATCCTAAGAATTATACAGACCCAGTCTCCAAATCAAAAATCAAGAAAATCAAAGAATGAAAGTTATTATTGTAATCATTGGTTGTGAGAATATTGTTCGATAATTACTTTGTAACATTGTTGTATGCTGTCATGGTGTATATCAGTTAGATCACTGCAACTGTTTAGGATCTTACACATGCGTGAAATCGGCGAGTTGGCACCCAGAACTGTTCTGCGCAAGGGAGGGTACAATGGTGTGATAGGGTTACGCGGATATCTGGCTGGGGCACGGAATTTTAGGAGACTTAGTAGGTTTGGGCAGTCGATTTTATTTCTAAGCAATTTATAGAGAAACAAGGCATCAATAATTTCTCTCCGAGTTGATAACGAGCGTATTTTAAAGTAACTGAGACGGGTATTATAAGAGAGCAGCTGCTTATTTTTTCCTTTAGAAAATGCAAGGTGCCACAAAAACCGTTTCTGAACTCTTTCCAAAAGTAACTTATGTGTAGCGTAATGTGGTCTCCATACAACACTGCAGTACTCTAGAATGCTTCGGACAAGGCTATAGTACAGCATCTTTTTGGTACCAACCTGTTTAAAGCCCCTGGTGTTTCTAATCACAAACCCTAGCATTTTCGACGCTTTCTTAATAATATTCTCAATGTGGGGGACAAAGGTTAATTTTTTGTCAAACAGTACTCCCAGATCCCTAATAACATCCACTTCTTGTATTCTGTTATCACTTATAAAGTACTCAGAGTGTATTGGATGAGACTTTCTTGAGAATGACAAATGATAGCATTTTTTTAAATTAAGTTCCATTTTGTTAGTCTCACACCATTTAACAACTCTGTTCAGATCTTCTTGTAGAAGCGTAATATCACTAGGTGATTCGATTTGTCGGGCAAACTTTAAGTCATCGGCGTAGAGATAACAATCGGAAAAGTAGAAGCATTGGGAAAGGTCGTTTATGTATATGATAAATAAAATAGGAGCAAGGTGTGACCCTTGTGGGGCACCGGAAGACATGCAATAATTGCTGGCAGATCGAAAGCCGTTAACGACAACATAAAATTCACGCTTTGACAGATAAGATTCTAGCCATTTCAGCAAGGGACCAGTGATACCGTATGTTGCTAGTTTATGGATCAGTATTGAATGAGGGATTTTATCGAAGGCCTTGCTGAAATCGGTGTATAATACATCTAATTGCTTGTTTGAGTCAATAGATTCAATTAGGGACTCTGAGAAAGCCAGTAGGTTTGTGGCAGTAGATCTTGAGGCAACAAAGCCGTGTTGGTGGTCGGTGAGATAAAGTCTAAAGTGGCGTTGGATGTAAGGGCAGATCAGTGATTCAAAAATCTTAGCAAGCGTGGAGAGTATTGCGATAGGGCGATAGTTGGAAATTGTGTCTTTTTTGTCTGCCTTGTGAACTGGAACTACTTTGGCCTTTTTCCACTCAGATGGGAAAGATCCAGTGGCTAGCGATTTCTTATATATTTTTAATAACGGGGTAACCAGGGCCGATGCACAGGCAGAAATAAATAATGGTGGGATTCCATCAGGACCTGCTCCTTTCCTCATGTTAACGCCTTGCAACTTTTTGAGTAGAGTATCACTATCAAGTTCTGGTATCGTCAGGCATTGACTATTAGTTTCTAATGTGTCCAGATAATTAGAGTCATTCTCAAATTTACTGCCATGTTCAGGGGTGTAAGCAGATGCGAAGTAATTATCAAAGAGATCACAAATATCCGAACCATTTGATGTTATAGTTTGACCGTCAGTCATTGATAGTGGATAAATACTAGACCCACCACGCTTAGCCTTAACATGAGTCCAGAACAGTTTCGGATTATTTTTAATTTCTGACTCTAAGTCTTCCATATATGTACTGTACAAGATTTTGGCCAGGTTTTGACAACGTTTTGAGACTAATTTTAGTTCCAATTCATCCAACGGGTTCTTATATTTCCTAAAGCGTAATCTTAACTTATTTTTCTCTTTGAGTGTTCTAATAATTGCCTTATTAAACCAAGGAGGATAACGGCAAGCCATTGACTTACAATTTGGGACAAATGTATCTATTGCACTATTTAACACTTCATAAAACACTCTTAACATACTATCTGCATCATTAATATTAGCAAATAGTTGGTTCCAGTCATGTTCATTAATATATGTTTTAATATGTTCATAATTTGCCTTATAAAAGTTTTTTTTATTGTTAAGACTATTGTATGGGAGGTTGGATTCTTTTAATAATGACACGATAAGCTCAAGCGGGGGATGTAGTTTATCAACAGGAGTTAAAGAACAACTGCTTTGACTCACAGTGCACGTAGATATGGTTGACAAAACTAGATCCAAAGTACGCGCAGAGCAGTTCTTTACAAAATTGTACTGAGAAAGTCTACTAACGTTCATAAATTCTAATAATCTCAAACAAGTGCTAGGTAGTGAACTGTTAGCGGCACCCGGAGCCCAATCTATTTTACCTAAATTAAAATCGCCTATTATACAAATTGGAATATTTGCTGTCTCAAACACGTTATTACAGTGTTCTATAAAGTGGTCAATTGTTGGAAGACATACAGGTGGAGGTAGGTAGACTGCACAGAGTGCTAACTGTCGTGATTTATGTGTAGTTGAAATATCGATGGTAACCCAAAGATCCTCACATCTACTGTGCCATTTATCAATGCACTTTGAACTGATTTTGGTTGAGACAGCAATCAGAACTCCGCCTCCATCTTTATTAGGATGGAAGCCTGTTGTCTCCCGATCTCGTCTGTAAACCACATATCTATCATCAAACAGTTCACTACTAAGTACACTACTATTTAGCCAGGTTTCGGTTAAAATTAATACATCATATTTCATACAGCAAAGGTTAACATAAAATGTTTTAGTTTTAGTTCTCAGACCTCTACAATTCTGGTAATATATTGTTAAATTGTTGAATTTTAAAGTATATGTAGGTACTATGACATGACATTAAATTAAAACCAATTACTTGATTTTACTTAGACTATCAACGTTTTTTATAAGTATATATTCTGTTCCGTCTCCTTTTCTCACAAATATTTTGCCATTTCTGACCCAAACGTACTTATAGTTCAGTTCCTTTGCCTTAATTCTAGCTGCAGCGTGAAGAGATTTATTGCTGGGTGAGAGGTGTTCAACAACATAGACAGGGGCTTTCACACCGGCGAATCCAAGATGTCCACAATTAAGTTTATTCTGCGGGTTATTTTGGTTATATTTAATAACGGACGCTAAAAGTTGATCGCGCAGCCTGGGTGATGCTAACTGAACCACTATGGATTTAGGACGTGTACTGGATGGATTGCTTTTGGCAACTCGTGTACAATTCAATATGTCTTTTTCTTGAACCTCACAGTCAACGGCTTTCCCAAGTTGGGTGACAATAGTGTACACATTCTCGTTCTTAGTTTCAGGCATACATTGTACTTCAAGGTTACTCGATCGAGATTTCTGCTCCAAATTAATAATTCGCTCACTAAGGTTCGCTATAGTTGTCTTCAGTTCCGTGTTTTCTATTACTAGCCTCTTTATGGTTTCGCTTGATGCCTTCTGATTACTTTCAAAGTCTTCAAATTGCTTGTTCATGAATTGCATAGATTTTACCATCTCTTTCATTTCTGAGTTAACTGTCTCCAGTTTATTGTTCATAGTGCTAACCAAATTTTTATTGAATTGTGTCAACATATCGCTGAATTCTGTTTTAATTATCTCTTGGATAATAGACCGAATATCTTCTTTATTACATAAAGGTGATGGCGGGGATGGAGGTCCACTAGCCTGCCTCTTATTTCCTCTATTCGTAGACACATTACGGGAAGGGGTCGAGTCGTTACTAAAGATTTTAGATCGCTCTTCTTCACTGGCCATAATGGTAATTTAGAACCACCAAAAACCAGACGAATAAATTATTTTGATTATCCTCCCAGAGGCAATGTAAAGTATTGCGCCGTCTACGATAAATAATCTTTGGTGCGAGCACTCGATTGTGTCACCGGGCGCGGGCGCACGCCGATATGCTACCTATGTGCGCAGCGTAACCGTGAGAGTTGCTTGCACTGTGCGTAAAAAGTCTTATCATGCACTCACCGGTTGACAGCCGTGATTCAAATTTTTTTTAGTAATTCACACCACTAAACGTTCCATTTACACACTTTTTGATGATTTTGAATATGAATATCACTATTAGATGAACACTATGTAAGTTGGAATGATTAAAATTGTAAGATAAGTCCAGATTTAGCTATTATTTGTTTTTTAAACACAGAGCAAATTTACACGTATGTTAACCGTTCGACCGTTAGGGCAAAGATGACATATAGTACAAGGTTCGTCAAAAAGTAAACTGGATTCATCAAATGTATTTGCATATTGCTGGTCAGAAAACTTGTTTCCCAAAGCATCAAATCAAATTTCATCAGCTATTTACCATCGATTACAAAATACAGATTTAACTGGTATCAAGACAGTTCGCCTCATTGCCGATGGATGTGCTGGCCAGAACAAAAATTCTACTGTTCTGGGAATGTGTGCAAAGTGGCTGTCGGAAACTCCTCATGTAAAAAGTTTAGAGTTCATATTCCCCATAGTGGGACATTCCTTCATACCCCCTGACAGAGTGTTTGCAAGGATTGAGAAAGAAATTAGGAAAAGGGAGATAATGGCAAATCCGGAAGAATATCATGAAATTATTAAAAATTTCGCTACAGTAATAAAGTTAGGTGATGATTGCAAAGTATACGACTGGAAAGATGCTGTTGGGACTAATTTGAAGCCGGTAGGCAGGTGGCATTTTCAATTTAAAAGCTGCAAGAGATATCAACTAAAGAGGTCTAAAAAGGAAGGAAATGTGTTGGTGAAAGGAATGGTCCACTACAAACATGATGATGGTGCATTTAAATCAGTAAATCGACCTGGTGTGTTATCATCAAGTCTCAATCCACAAGAAATTTTAGCAACGAACGAAGTCAGCGTCGCAAAGGCCATAGATATCAACAAGTTACTGACTAATCATTATGGGGAAAATTGGAGGGAAATCGAGCAATTAAATTTCTATGTTCCGTTAGTATCGAATTCAATTAGTGGTAATGAAAATACTTTGGAAGATTCCTCGGAAAATATGATTTGTGAGCCACAAGAAACACCTACTGGTTTTTATGTTTAAACAAAAGCATTAAATACAAATCTGTTAGCGTTTCTTGTGGTAAAAGCTTTAGTTTATGTTTTGTAACACTTACCTACAACAAATGAAATAATATGACATAAAGAAACATGTCATGTTACTTTATGTCATATTATTTTCATTTCAATAAATAATTTCATTTAAACCCTATTTCTAATATGAAAAATAAATTTAAGTTTCAAAGGTACCAATAAGTTTTTTTTATTAAAATATTTTTCTACTAAACTTATTTTGTTTTGTTTTCTGAAAAACTTACTTCTGTGCATACTCACAAAAAGTATAAAAAATATTATTGCGTAAGTACAGGTGAACTATAATGAAAATGGCGTCTTGATGGTCGTTTATAGCAAACACAGCAAAATGCTTTGAAGTGAAATTCAAATACAGCAAGATCCAAATGTCAAGTACAAAAACAGCAAAATCCATTTAAGTTTTGTATTTTTATTAAATATTATCCAGATAAAGATTGATTAAATACCTTCAATATATACCCAGTAATGTATTTAATTATATTAAACAGAGTTTCGATCCAATTCAGCTTTATTTTGCACTATACAACAATTTTTTGTTTTGCCATGATTTGTTGCAAATGGATATTGCTGTTTTTGCTTTTATACGATTCAAATACTGATTGTACAGTTGTTTTTTTTTTATATTTTAGCAGAATGTTTTCAAGGGCTTATTACATAAAAAGCGTAAATTGCTTGAGCTACGAGAACTTGTTATGTCTAAGTCACCTCGTAATCTTTTGGTGGATGAAAAAGGTGAGACAGTTTTTATGCTTTTGTATCGTATTTTTACCATATTTGCGAATTTATTAAATTATGAGTACTCTTACGTTCTTAGCTATTTTTTTGTCAAATGGGTTTGCTGGTGTAGGAGGGAATTGCGTGACAGGTGATGGAATTCTGTTGTTTTAATCACTTTAACTGCCGCACTCAAGAGGCGCCCATTAACGCTAATCTCTGATTTACTAATTTTGTCATTAAATAATAGCCTATAATCTTTATGATATTAAGTACCTTAGGTTTTGCTATAATTGACATTTAAGTAGAATGACGTCTCTGTGTGCGGAAGTAAGAAGGTATTAAGAAGTTTTATATGAAAAAAAAAATCAAGTCAAGTTGTTAAATATGTGAAAATGTGTAGCTTAATGAATTAATTAAGATGTTTTAAGTAACTTAGTAAGTTTGAAGTCTGAGAATGCTGTTGAAAAATAATCGATTATGTTAATATCTTTTCAGATACATGCAGTTCTGAAATGTTATTTTCAAATGAGCCAGCCTCTATTTCTCCTCCCCCCCTTTTCTCCATCTCCTGTTGAGTTCTTATGTCTTATAAGACATAAGAACTCAACTCCAGGCAATTATTTTTCTTTCTTTTTTTATTATTGGATATAAATGTTATAGGTACAGACTTTACACTGTACAGGATAACTCTGAAACTGATTGCGAATCTTGTGATGATATTTTATCACCTAAAGATTTACAAAAAAAAATACATCTAATACTGATCAAATCGATAACAACCTAGTGGAAAGTGCTGTTTCTGTAGAAAATAAAAAATAAGATCAGAAAACCAGGAAACTATCACTAACATTATATGAGTATAATAAGTTAAAATCAATGTAAAATAGGGACAGTTATTATAAAATAGTTTTATGAATATACTGAAATACATATATTTTTGCAGATATTAACAGTGTGACAGAGGCAAGGAATGAAGATCCAACTAAAGAAAATTCGAAAGTGAAAAAAAAGGGTAGATCAAGGAAGGAGAGGGAAGAATCTAAAAGACGGTGAGAGGATATTAAGTTCACTAAGAATTTGTAGATTAAAATGTTCTGAACGATTTTCTGAATTGGAAAGGAAACAATGTTTTGACGAATATTGGGCATTGGGCAGTAGAGATCGGAGAGCAATGTACGTAGCTAGTCTTATAACAATATTACCAAAGAAGACACAAAAGACTGATAGCAGAATAGTTCAGAGAGATTATTATTGCAAATATAAACTAATTATAAATAATGAACACAAACCAATTTGTAAAGAATGCTTATGTAAAACGTATGGAGAAACCAAAGGATTTATAAATATTATAATAGATAAGAAAAAACACTCCGTAAGCGGAGTAATAACTGCTGATAAGAGAGGAAGGCAACCACCTAAAAATAAAAAAACGATTGATGATACTACTACAGGTATAAACCATATATTGTCATTTCCCAATTACGAGAGTCACTACTGTAGGAAAAGAACGAACCGAAAATATTTGTCTTCAGATCTGTCCATTGCAGCTATGTATCGTTTATACAAAGAAAGTTGTTCAAACCCCGTTTCATTGAAATTGTACTCAAAATGTTTTCATGACTTAAATCTATCCTTCAAACAACCGGCAAAAGATACTTGCCATACTTGTGATTTACTTAATGAAAAGATTTCGTTAGCTCAAGGACAGGAAATCCAGGCTTTAAAAGCTGAACTTGCTGCACATCATACATTAGCTGAAAAAGCTTATTCCGAAAAGAGCAAAGACAAAGACGATGCAAAACACGACCCATCAATTCGTGCCTACACGTTCGATCTTCAGCAATGCTTACCTACTCCTTACCTCAAAACTTCAGTTTCTTTTTATAAAAGGCAATTGTGGTCCTTCAATCTAACAATTCATAACTTAGCTAATGATCAAGCTATTTGTTATATGTGGGACGAAACGATTGGCGCACGAGGTACTAACCAAATCGCTTCTTGTTTATGGGATTTGCTTCATAATTTACCTGCAAATGTAAAACAGGTCACATATTATTCGGACACATGTGGGGGGCAAAATAAAAACAACACAGTTGCTATGATGTTCATGTTTCTATTGCATCAACATCCAACATTGGAAGTGATAAACCATAAGTTTCTTATCAGCGGACATAGTCATATGGAATGTGACTCGGACCATGCTATAATTGAGAGAACTAAAAAGAAGACACAGATTAAAATTAACCATCTTAATGATTGGATACAACTGGTTCGGTCTTCCAAAGTTAAAAACCCCTTTGAAGTGATACCTATGAAGCAAGAACAGTTTCTAAAGTTTTCTGAATTAAGTTCAAAAAAAGGGCCGTTCACAATTAAAAAGAAAGACGTTTCTGGAAGCAAATTCCTATGGCAACCTGTAAAGTGGTTGCAATATAGAAAACCCATTGGAGAAATATACTTCAAGACAAACCTTGACAGTGACACTCCATTTAAAGCAGTAAACTACAAAAAAAGAGGCAAATACAATATTATAGATAACATACAGTTAGAACCAGTGTCCAGAGAGCAATTGACAGTAAGTCGAGAGAAGAACAAAGATTTGCTGGATCTATTACCTCTAATAGATCCAGTATTTCATGAATTTTATAGAAATATAAAAACGGATAATACTACAGAAAATATCGACCCCGATCTTGACGAAGAAGATCCTGATAGAGAAGAAAACACAGAAGAATAAGTAATTTAAAAAGAATAAAGGATCTTAATTTGTTTCTACGATTAAACTTTGTTATTACTTCATTTGGTTTTTATTTAAATTCCATTATGACAGGTAGAATTTTTATCTTCCTTCTGGGAGTAAGTTGATAAGTCGTCGGTGAACAATGGATAAGTCTGTTTTTAAATGCATTAACAAATATTACATTTATTTTGTAACGTAGACTTAAAACAGCTCCTTAAAAACCCTAAATTCAACTATTAATAAAGTAATCATAATTATTTTCGATTTACCAGAAGATCGTAAACTTTAAATTGGCTGCCCTGAAAAGTATGCATAAATGACATATCAACTTATTCACGCCAGGTACGGATATATCCTGAGAACATAAAAGGATATAGACTTTTCAATCCAGAAAAGAACACTGTGTTGGCTAGTAGAGATATTATCATAATAGAGCAGGAATCAAAACCTGAATGCCAAGTTCAAGTACAAGGACAGAGTTTTGATTCAGTGGGGTAAGAGGCCCAGGTGAAAGAACTCAACATGAAAACAACAGAAGCAAGTTTTAGTCAAGATCACACATTTTATTACAAATTTCCGATGATAACTATATCTAGAGTGTTGTATTTGTTTGATGACCCACTTCCTGATAATGATAAAACCTGTGTTCACCGTGATTATGAAGATGCGAGCAGCATGCTGGAGAGCAGTGAAGCAGACCACACAGCCAGACCTATGCCTGAGAGAAAGAAGCCTAACTGGTATGGGCGTTCAAACCTGTGCATTGAAAATGGTACCGATCAGGATGCGGTTGGCTTGTCTCTGCAAGAATCTTTAAATGGACCTGAAAAAGAGCAATGCAAGATTTTTATAAAGTTTCGAAGATAATGATGTTCCACGACAATGTAGAGTAGAACAATGCAAGTGGATGCTGTATATAATATGACAGTGTGAATAATGTTCGATTTCGTGGAGGTCTAGTGGCAAAAGGCTTTTCCCAAATTGAAGGTATAGACTATACCTACCTACGGAAACATTTTTTTCTGTAGTGAGATATACTACTTTAAGATTATTATTTGCATTATCAATACAACTAGGTTTTAATATTATTTATAATATTAAGTCATCTTGATTTAACAACTGCTTTCCTGAACCCTGAACCTCATGAGGAAACAATTTATATATAGATACTAGAGTGGATTTTTGAAAAAAAACATAATGGTCATGTTTTTAAATTAAAGAAATATATGATATATGTACTTCAGCCTTCGATCAATAATAGTACTAGATTCCCGATGAGCGCTTCAAAAACGGCCCGAAAAATAAGACCACAAATACTTTTGTGGTCTTATTTCAAATTAGGAACTGTGTTAGGTACTGTTTTGGAAAAGGCAAAGCATGGAGTAGTGTTGATATTTTAAATAGGTATTATTTGTTTGAAGATTTCCTAGTAGTGACCCATTTCGCTGTGCAGAGTGGGTATCTATTGTCGCGAAAGAAAGGCAAGAAGAAATATACAACCCATATAAAAATTCGAGAATATGTTCGATTTATTTTGATAGATTGGACATAACTGGAAACAAGCAAAGGTGCAGATTACTAAAAACAGCGGTTCCCAAATTGCAGGTTATCATAAAGTATTTATAATAGTTGGTGTAAGATGTAAGGTTCTAATAAAATAGTACCTACTTTAGTTGATTACGATTTTTTTACATTCACGGACCAATAAAAGTGCAATCAGCGGTATGTTCTGCCGTTTGGAAAATAAGACAATTGTTAGATGAACAAACTGCTAGATTATATAGTAGTAGTATATTTCGCGTACTTCCATAGCAGTATGTCCTATGGCATTCTGCTGTGAGGTTCGGCAGCTGACATAAGTACTATTTTCATATTACAAAAAAGAGCAGTCAGAGCCATTTATGGGTTAAGTAGTCGCGATTCTTTGCGAAATTTGTTTACGGAAGTAAATATAGATATAGATAGAAAAAATATTGATAAATATAGAAAAAAAAGTGAACTGCATAACACAAATACTAGGAATAAAGACAAACTTGCAAAACCAGGCTTTTGAGTCAGCAAACGAATAAATCATTTTTAGGAAATTGCATTAGGTTTTATAACAAGCTTCCTACTCGTATTACTGATCAGCCTGACACAAGTTTCAAGACACATACTACATGTGTACTTATGGCTAGGGGTTATTACCCGTCTAAAGAGTACATCGATGACAAAGACCTCTGGCGCTCACCACCTACCTGCACAATGCTCGCAAGAGATCTTGTAGCCATATAGACATGACTAAACAAAAACTTTATCCTGGGTACCGCAGCTACAAGAGGTCAGTCGGAAGCTATTTGCTTCTGCTGGTTCTCTACGAAGACTCCGTAATTTCCTTCCCACTACCACAAAAATTGCGCTAGCACAGTCTCTCCTTCTTCCAGTTCTTGACTACGCCGATACCAGCTATCTTGACCTCATTGAAGCACACCTTAATAAACTTGAGCGCCTTCAAAATGTCTGCATAAGGTTTATATTTGCCCTACGAAACTATGACCATGTTTCTCATTATCGCACTAAACTCAAGTGGCTTCCGATCCGCCTTCGCCGTAATACTCATATTTTAACTCTTCTCTATAACATATTGTTCATTCCCTCTTCACCAAATTACCTCAAAGAACGTTTCGAGTTCTTACATGACACACACTCTAGATGTTTACGGTCTTCGGAGAACTTAATTCTAAAAACACCTACACAGGTAACTAACTTTTATTCTAAATCTTTTACTGCGCAAGCTGTCCGCCTCTGGAACGAATTACCATTAACTACAAGACGTGCGCAATCTTTAGCGACTTTTAAAGGAGAGGTGAAGAAGTATTATTTTTCAAAAATAGTATCCTAAACTAGTGTTAATGTCTTTATCATTTATTTATTGTTTCTTTTTCATATAATAGTTACGCAATTTCTGCTACCTCTTACATTAGATTTATAGGAATTAGTTGATAATTACATAGGTATTCTTAATATAAATATGTATTAATATATATCATAGGGATATTAGTATATTTATTTATTTATGTATGTATTTTTATATCTGTTGACTTTTGTTAGTTTAAGTTAGGTTAAGTTTAATTTATTCAAACACCTTCACTACCCAATTTATTTCTAGATCCTTGGATTATATTCCGTTTAAGGTTGACTGGAAGAAATCGCAGCAGCGATAAGACCGCCCACTGTACTTTAATAACTTTATGTTAAATTATTATGCTATGTATTGGTGTACAATAAAGAGTATTTTACTTTTACTTTACTAATTTGTTGACTTACGTGAACTATCTGTAATATAATTTAAAATTATAAACTCTGTTTCAAAATGAATAATGCAATTATTTCGATTTTTTTAGTTTTTTTTTCTAAATATAATCCAAAATAATATGCATTCAGACAACCGATCGAGCAGACATTGTGTTTGCCTACAAAATAATTACTTTAAGTGGGCCAAATCCCGTGTTCATGCCCGCTTGAGTATGGACCGTCTCAACTGGGCCGTGTTGAAACCAGTAGTAGATGAAACAGCTGAGTTTGTTTCGCTTGGTCTTCTCAGTTAAGGCGCATTGGATCCAGTGGTAGCATTAAGGCGCGCCCGTCGTTATTAACACAAGGTCCGCCATAATAATAATACCTTAATATAGACAGAACCATTCAGACAATATACATACATACATAGACTCACGCCTGTTTCCCAGAGGGGTAGGCAGAGACAACGGATTTCCAGACATTATGTAGTAAAAATATACCTAAAACTATATTTTGATAATTAAACTTTAACATTATCTCTTTGATAATAACTTAATACGTTCCACACAGTTCTTAGAAACTGCGAGTAAACCACCAGTGTCACATGAAACCCTGACTTCCACAAGTTGTAAGTATTGCCTCTGTAAGTGGTATATACAGAGTCATTACATCTAAAGCACTTCTTTTAATAAGGAATATTGTTGTTGTTGCAGTCTCACAGGCTACACGATCTAGAAGGAGACGATCTGCTGCTGGCATCAGCAGCAGATTGTTGCAATTGGAAGAGATGCGTGTAGCCAGAGAACAAGTCAGAAAAACTGAGCTTGCAGGCATCAAGGCTGCCCTGTTAGAGCTGTGTGGACTAATGAGGGAATTTTTAAATAATTAAAATCCAACTAGTTATTAGAAAGCACTTGGCCAAGAAAGCTGTTTCTTTTTGTAAAGTATAAAAATAAAACATAAATATAATAAGGCAGTATTTTATTTAAGTACCTAGAAGTTATTTTATTATTTTAACTGAATTTATGTTGTTGCTGGTCATGTCCTAAAACAATGTAAAAATAAATTTATTGCATATTTGTTTCATTTAGTTTGCTCATAAAACATCTTTTTGCTTGGGTAGAACTTTATCTTACCTATTTCTTTCCAACATTTGTACCAATACCGCTCTTGCCTGTCGACCCGCCTGCAGATCTTGAGCTGAAGAAGCAGCTGGTTGAACCCTCTCTGTCCCATCTGCTGACTGCCGGCTTCTTTCAGCTTGGAGTTCGACTTCTGTCAGCTCAGGTGCATCAGTACCATCCCTTATACATAAGTTATGTAAAACACAGCAGGCTATTATAATTTTACCTGCTGTTCCAGGACAGTAATGAAGTTCCCGAGCTGCCAAAAGACATCTCCATCTACCTTTTAATATACCAAAGTGCGTTCTATGGTGGAGCGTGCATGCTTTTGGACAGAGTTGTATCTCCCTTCAGGAGAGTCTTCAGGAGCATTATCTATAGGTGTCATCATATGCATTCTTTGATTATAGCCAGAGTCACCTAAAATAAAAATTATATAAAAATTTGAATTAAATGACATACATAAAACATATTGATGTGCCTCCGGAAAACATACAGCATTGTCTATGAAGAAGCAGTGTATACTTAGCCTTAAAGCGAGGTCTATGGTATGGATCAAATAGTTCAGCCTATGAGTACTAGATGTCGCTACTGTCGCCACCAGCTAGGACGAGGGAATTGACGTCACTTGACAGCTCATAGCGTTGTGTACTTTCGCCGCGTGCGGTCGAAAATATTTAAAATCTTCAAATATTACGTTAATCCGTTAACCTTCTCAACAATAATTATCTGAAATGTTTGATGTTTTAATAGTACTTAAATTATTGCGTGTATTTCTAATCGGGAAATCAAAATACGTAAGTGTTTTACAATGAATCCGGCGCCGAATGAGAACGTCGAGAGGACCGTCGGGGTCGATCAATCGATGGCTTCGAGTTCACCGACATCCGACAGGAACCTAACCAAGGAGAGGGAGACTCTTCGGCCGATAGCGGATCTTCGGACAGCAAAGCTGAACAAGAGGAACCTCCACGCAAGAAACGAAAAGGCGATCCACAGGTAACGGTCGATCATCGAATCGACGCGACGCGTGTGCACCAAATTTAAATATGATAAATAATGACGTCTTTGCACAACCAAATAATGTCAATAGTGATTTTCTGACTAACCCGTCGGCAGACACACCAAAATCGTTAGATTTAGGCTTCTGCGTGACGGATTATGATGAGAAAAAGTTATCAAACCAGCGGATGGTAAAGGTTGCACCAGTTGATAAATCTACAACATTTTAACACGCCCACGTGGCAACACATCCGATATAAAAAAGCTTTGGCTGACATGCTCGCGTTCTTTTTTCTGGCCTCAACATAGGAAATCTTGGCAGCGACTACCAATGCCTTATAACAGCAAAGGGAGCTTTTACAGTCCAGTTTGCAGGGAATTGTTGATTGGGCTCATAGTAACCCAACAGAGTTAAAACCTGATAATCTCTTCAATAAAATTTCTGAAACATTTGGTAATACATCCCCGTCATATAAATTGTCTGAACAAACTTTACAAATCATTTGTGGAAAAAGAGCGGAATGCATAGAAATTAGGCGTAAAAGACTAATAAACGAAATCCCGGATAAAAGCATTCAAACTGCGGTCAATAACATACCTCCTAGCGAAGAATTTTTATTTGACAAAACAAAACTTTTATCGCTTATCCAATCCTTGGGAGGGCCACATTTTTGGTTAGCAACACCACAAACTCTGAAGTACAAAGACCAAACAAACTCCATCCGGGCGACGACCGCGCTTACTTATAAAAGATAAACCGTCGTCAATGGACGACCAGGTCTTTTTAACGGCGCTATACAGGCAAAATATCAAAGATAGTGATCTTAAAGTCAGCGAAGACGATTTTACATCTAAAACTAAAATTATGCGCAAGCGTAATGTAGCTAATGGGCGCAAGTGGGTGGGAATTGAGCTCGAACCGGAGATTAGAAAACATTTAGTCAGCACTAAAGAAAAACTTTTCATCGACTGGGCTACATGCCGCTTCATTGATGATTTAGAGGTAGTTCGGTGTTTAAACTGCCAGCAATATGGGCATGTTGTCAAGTACTGTAGAAATAAATTACCTACCTGTGCCTTATGCGCAGAAGCACATCCCACAAAATCCTGTAGTCACCACAATGACCCAGAATTTAACCCTAGAAAGATAACCTTATTTTACCATACAGTAAAGATAACCTACGTCGGTTCGACGTGTGAATTTTTGGATAGCTCTAATTTCAAGTTTTGTATGTAATAAGTGCTATCATGTATTTAATTAACTTATGTGTATACAGAATTAATGAAAAACATTGATATTTAATTATGTGTTTATTACAAAAACTTGAAAAAGTAAACGCGGTAATTCTTACCTTAAAAAAACTTAAACATTACAATCTCTCTATATCAGTCTTATAATTTGAGGAACAAACTTATAAAAATCAACAAATTGTACTCTTAACAATATAAGGAACTCTAAAAAATAACATTTATTATCCATTTTGGCCTAAAAGGCAGTTAGGGCAGGCACTAGACTTATGCTCTCCACAAATAGGATTTTTGCAGTTGTTGCACATTGTCTTTGTCATCCTTCTAATCATCGGTGGTCAAATAATTGTCTTTCATGGCAGCTGTCAGTGTCAAAATACCTAAAAGAGCACGGATTTCATCGCAATTAGTAGTTTTGAAGGTTGCTTTTGCACCAGGTCTCAGTATTTTCAATTGGATTTCAGCGTGGGTCCATTTCGTTATCTCCTCCACAATATAATCAGTAATAAAAATATTGAAGCAGTCTATCGGTTCATAAAGGCATTTATTCATCCGTGTAGGGCCTCTTGATGTCCGTAAAATATTACAGGAAGATACTCTGTTAGAAGTTCTTCCCTTAGTCGCCGTCCAGCGATGACCATCTTTACCTCTGAGGCTTTGTCGCTGAGGTACGACAATATAATTCGGTACACTGTGCGGAGAGCTCGGAGGTTCAGGGTCGTTTTCAGTGTTATCAATGTTTGGCAAATGTGGAGGACTCACCTCGCAATCCTCGACATCACTTTGAACTTCGTCCTGCAATAAGTTATCTTCGCATTCACTGTCCGACGCCAGAGGCTCTTCATCACTCGTTTCTAATAATAATCTATATATTTCAGCGTCATCCCCTCGTTTATATGACGCGATAATGCTATTTTATCATAGACTGAAACCAATAAAAAAAATAATAAATAGAAGTACATTTATCATAACTAAAATCATAAAAAAACAAACCGTCCCGTTAAACCAAAAAGTTACACTAAAGATAACCATACGTCACTGCGACGTATGGTAGGTAAATATAGGCGAAAGTATTGCACTTACCTGGCTGACACGGGCGTCCTCGGCTAGCTCCGCGCGCCAACTGAGATGGCGGGAACGGCGAGTGCAGTGCCACGAAGTACAATCGAGTTATAACGAGTATTCAAAATCGCACACGTCGATTCGACGTAGGTTATCTTTCTAGGGTTAAACCAGTTTGTGCATCGTGTAAAGCATATAAAAAACCTCACGACCACAAATGCGGCTCGGACAACTGCCCTACATTTAAGCATAAACTTGAGCAGTTAGTCCTAAATACCAAATATTAATATGGCTTACTTAAAAATAGGGCAGCTAAATCTCCACAACGATAGGGTTGCGACATCAGAGTTGGAAACCTTAGTCAATGAATACAACTTAGATATAGTGCTTGTACAAGAACAATATCAATATGCGCGTTTAAAAAATAAATTGTTGCAGCTAGACAACAAATCACGGGCTGCTATTTACGTCACGCGTACTAAACTTACGGTAAGCGCTATGCGAAACCTCATGACGTCACACTGTGCTGTCGCTGAAATATCATCCCCATCCTGGAAAGTTTACGTAGTGAGCTGTTATTTTCAGTATTCAGATCTTGTCGGTCCCCATTTACATCACTTGCGCCTTGTTTTGATGTCCCTCAAAGGACACAAAATCATTATTGGCGCAGATGTTAACGCATCCTCTACGTTATGATATGGCAAATACCGTTCAAACGATACAGAACGGCGGAACGCCGTCGAAGATTTCGTCGCTGAGATGAATCTATGAATACATAACACTCCTGATGCACCGCCTACTTATTGTAGCCCTACTGGCGAATCTTTTATTGGCGTCACTTTTTCAAGCTCAGACGTCCGAGTAGATGGATGGCGTGTTTTGCCTGACGCTTCATCCAGTGATCACCGCTTAATCGTGTACGAGTTTGTTCCTCGGTTGGCACAAAGACCCACGGCTATTTACGGTAACTATAGATATCGGCTCAAAGGTGCCGATTGGGATTTTTTCAGAGCTCTTTTTGCCGCGCATGCCAGGGATTTCACCCGGGATGACCTAAGAACAGAGGAATGTGCTGTAATGATGTCGGACACTTTTACCTACTGTGCCGATATTGCCATAGGCCGCGTCCCTATCACTAATATTCGAAGATGCGATTGGTGGAATAACTACTTAATTAAAGTTCGATGTGAATTTCGGAGAACACGTAAAAAATATAATAAACTAAAAAAACGTAAAATTGTAGGCGATGTTTTAAATAATGCATATATAAATCTCAAAATAGCTCGTTCACGTTACCGCTCGTCAATAGAGAAATCCAAAGGCAATCTTATTAGAAAAATAGTCGATAAATTAGATAAAGAAGGCCCGTGGTCACCCCTATACCATGAGTTTAAAGCAAATTGGTCTATAGATTTAGCCTATAGTCAAAACATAAAAATCAATAACACCTATACCAGTGGCATAGAGGAGACCACGGAATCCCTACTTAATTCGCTCATACCTGATGATAGTTCCTTGAACGATAATGACTACCACAAGCAGATTAGACAGTGGGCAAACAATCCACCCGCTACGTATATGTCTAGTCTTCCTACAATTAATGAGTTTATGAATACTGTGAAATCGCTACCTGTTAACAAAGCTTCAGGTGAAGATAAAATATCCAACAAATGATAATAGAAGCCACAAAACAATCCGGTGATTCAGTACTAAAAGTTTTTAATCGTTGCATATCTGAAGGGACTTTTCCGCGTACTTGGCGCAGCGGTTTTATTCGTATTATACCAAAAATGGCGATAAACAGCCCGAAGACCCTAAGTCATACCGACCAATAACGTTACTGCCTTCCTTAGGCAAGCTTCTAGAACGACTTATCGTACCGCGATTGCTACCGGGAGGACCAAAATTTCACGGAAATCAATTTGGTTTTACTGCGGGTAAATCGACAGTGGACGCAGCTATCTCAGTGAGGAAAGCTGTAAACTCGTCCGAATGTAAATACGTTTTGGCCATATTCCTAGATATTTCAGGGGCATTTGATAATACTTGGTGGCCAATTTTGTTACAAAAACTTAAGTTACGCGGTTGTTACAGTAATATATATTCGATAATCAGTTCTTATTTTGTACATGGCTCTGCAACTCTTAAGCTTGGTCACTACAGAGTCATTAAATCGTTAACCATGGGTTGCCCTCAGGGCTCAGTGCTCGCGCCATATCTCTGGAACTTGGGTTTTGATGACTTCTTGACATTACCCTTGCCATCACGCTGCTCTCTAACGGCATATGCCGACGATGGCCTCTTACTTATACAGGGTAACTCCAGGAGAGAGTTGGAAAATCTGGCTCCAACTTGCTAAGTATGATAAGTGAATGGGGTAAAAGAAATCGCCTTACATTTGCTCCTCATAAAACCTACCAACTCCTTCTTAAAGGTGAACTAAAATCTCCCCCGACCGTAAAACTTAATAATGTTACTGTAAAACGCAAGATATCAACGTGTTATTTGGGTTTAGTTTTAGAAAAGAATTTCTCGTTTATAGAACATATTAAATCAGTTGGGGAAAAAGCTAAGCGAAACTTTTTTGCACTTACAAGGATATCGAAGGCAACCTGGGGCCTCTCTTTTAATACTCTTAATCTTAAAATCATATACGGGGCAACCTATCTTGGGTGTATATGCTACGGCTCGCCTGTGTGGGCTGATAGGGCTACCATCGGAGCTGCTCGCCGTAAATTACTACAAAGCCAGAGGTTGGCGTTGATATTTCTGTGTAAAGCCTATAGAACAGTAAGCACAGAGGCCCTACCTGTCCTAGCGGGTGTACTTCCGGTTGATCTTGAAGTTCAAAGACGAGCAGCGATGTATTATTCTACGCGCGATAATTTAGAAAATGATTTCTTATCATAACGCGACCGTAAGAAAATAACCTATTTATGCCGATAGCTGACTTAAATAACGAACTACTAAACGAATGGCAATGTAGATGGAATACCTCAACCAAGGGTCGCCATCTGCACCAGTTCTTTCCGGACGTACGCGAACGGTTAAATAAAACTTGGCTAATCATAGACCATTGTGTTGCACAATTTCTTACCGGACACGGCAATTTTAAAAGTAAATTGTATAGTTTCAAATTAGTATCTTCACCAATCTGTCTGTGCTCAACTTCCAGTAACGTATATGAACAAACTGCTCACCACATCCTGTGGGAGTGTGATCTCTGGCAAAATCAGCGTGATATTATGTTAAACAGCTTGCAACCAATATCTGGAGTAGTTTATTATACGGATCTTGTAGCAACAAGGAACAACTTCCGTGCGTTTAAGCCCTTTGCCATACCTACTATTGGAATCAAATATAACAGCTCACTTAGGACCCTTAAATTGATCCTCGGCGCTTTTGCAGCTGGCTTCTCTAGTTGCAAATCTCTCATTTTATGAGGCTATAGCCTCTGTACATCATTCTGTCTCCCGCTTTGCTCTGGAGGGAAGTGGAACTATTCATTTTCTAACTCCTCCTTTTTTCTGTTTCTGAATAAATTCGTTGCGGGATCCAAGACAGTTAAAGCGATTCCCCGGGACATGCCTGAGCTTCACCGCTCAGGATCAACAGTGGCTCATTGTGTGCCACTGTTGATCCTGGCTTACAGGAGTTGCAGTGGTGGGTAAGAGGGAGGGACTAGTCCCGAATACATTCATAAATACCTCCAAGTATCGTTTTCAATCTCAAACCCAATATAAAAATAATTCTCGAAATACACATAAAAAATACTTGTGTGTACTTATGTACACGCGTTAGAAGTTATACTTCTTAATATACAACTTGAAAATAGTTATCAATAAAAACAAAGCGCACGATGCGCGCGCATCGTAAAAATTCACTGTCATACCACCTAGAACTAACTTCATGCTGTTAAATTTTTTGGTGTCGGTGTGCGCGCGCAGCGTAAAAATTCACTCTCATCATTTTTCTCCATCGCGCCAAAAGAAGTATAACTTCAAAAACAACAAACGAAACAAACTTACAAAGGAAAAAGTGACGGTTACAAACAAACTAAGAATTATTCATTTCGAAACAAGGAGGGTAAGAAGTGACTACCCGACGCATTTCAGAGGGGGTTGTCTAAATCTGTTCAAAGACCGTTGGCAAACACTGGGTGCCAACAAATTCATAATATCAGCAATCACTGGGTTTCGAATACCCTTATTCAAGAAACCTCCTCTGTTAATGCCAACAACTCGGATCATGACACAATACGAAACCAAGGCATCCCCTGCAATGTCTCAGGTTATAGAAAATCTTTTGGATCAACATATCCTACGAGTGTCAAGGCGAACACCCAGTTTCATCTCCAAGCAATTTCTGCGGAAGAAAAGCGACGGATCAATGCGCCCCATTTTCGATCTTCGAGAGTTGAACAAGTTTGTAAAGATAAGACATTTTCGTCTAATCTCTCATGCCTCAGTGCCAGATTTTCTACAACCAGGAGACTGGATGATAAAAATAGACATTTCCCAAGCCTATTTCCATCTACCAGCAGCGGAATCTCACCGACCTTTCTTAAGGGTCAGTTACAAAGGTCAGTTATACGAGATGAAATGCTTACCGTTCGGCCTGGCTTCAGCCCCTCACCTTTTTTCTTCGGTAACATGCTGGAACGCGGAGACCTTGCGTGCGAAAGGATGTCGATTCGAAGTAGCTCGTAGAACAGCCACTGTATAGCTGCTAGCTTCGGGCCGCAGACTGCATGACTTAAATTCAAATTCAAATAATTTATTTGCAGAAATATGTTCTTATTTCTAATTATTATTACCGTTCCATATTAGCCTTTCGGCGTGCAAATGTCTTACACATAAAAAAATCATTTTAATTTATTAAACAAACTGAATGTAAATCGAAGTCTTTAAATTTATTTAATAATTACGCAATATGTTTGCTTAACCTAATTTATCGTCAAAGTATTCCTTGATTGTGTAAAAAGCTTTACGTAGAAGGTATTCAGAAAGCCTTTTCTTAAATTCAATGTTGCACTTTAAATCTGCCAGGTTGTGAGGTAATTTATTGAATATCCTGGGGGCCATACAGAAAACGCTTCCATCGTAAAGACTTGTTCTATGCGGAGGTATGCATAGCTTATTCCTTAGTCTCTTACTTTTTAGGGACTCAAAAAGAACTTGGTTATTCCTGACAAACATAATAACCTCATACAGATACAGGCAAGGAAATGTCAGTATACTATATTTTATAAAAACAGGTTTGCAACAATCTGTCTGTTTGAGGTGAAATACCGCCCTTAAACACTTTTGTTGCGCCTTAAATGTTCTTTCCCGATCTGATGAGTTGCCCCAGAATATGAGACCATATCTAAGCACCGATGTAACGTATGCATGGTATGCAGTAAGGACAGCATCTTGATTCACTACCTTATATAACATGTAAAGCGCGTACGAAAACCTATTTAATTTTTTGCATATATAGTCGACATGTGATTTCCAGTCTACTCTACTCTAAATCTCAAATGACAGTTTTTTCGATGATGGAGAAAATTTCTATCTGTTTCCATCTTTTGGTTCTAAGACGGATACGCACATAATCGTCAGTCAACTTGGAAAATTTCTAAATACCATGATAAAAACATATGCCCGGTCAGTTTGGTTAGGCTTTTAATTAATAAAACTAGTGTAATGGAGTCTACACACCAAACCCGCTGACCCGCCGACACAGCCCGGCGGCTTGGTATCGGCGAATTTGCTTCAAGAATCATGTCGGCGACTCGTACCCGCACGTGCAAGTCGGCGGCATGGCCGGCGACTTGCGTACGCGCACGCTCAGTTGCCCGCCGACACTCCAGCGATAGTGACGTGCTTGTGTTTTTTTTGCGATTTTCTGCAATAATGAAATGGGACGAAGAAACCACTCTAAAGTTAATAAATTTGTATCATATAAAGGAATTATTATGGAATCCAAAACACTTGGATCACAAATGTAGACCTAAACGTTTTGATGCACTAAATGAGATGGCAAACGAATTAAATACAAATGTCACAGAAATAGAACGGAAGATAAAAAATTTGACGAGCCAATATTATAGAGAAAGAAAAAAGACGATTGAATCAAAAAAGTCTGGAACCAGCGCAGATTCTGTTCATGAGAGCAAGTGGTTTGCCTTTAAATCTTTGAATTTCTTGCTCAATAAAAATAAACCTACTGGAACAATCTATACGGTATGTAACATTTCAGTGATGTTGTATTATTTTATTTCTAACCTAATTATTAGAGCACACAAGAATAATATGTAAGCTTGGCCCGAGTGAAGAGAGGCGCGCGGTAAATAAAGACATAGGTACTTATTTTATCTGCCTTTGTTGTTGCGCTGCCGCTATTGTTATTGCACCGAAATATTTCTAAACAAATTATTTCTTGGAATGACATGTGCACAGATATAATAGTCATTGCAAATGTATTTTTTAAAAACTAACAACTCTTTTCTCAACAATCTTTTGATTTCGCCGAATTTCTATTATAAACCGAGAGATTCCGTACCATTTTCTTTTTTTTTCTTTTTAGGTTGTTTTAGAAATATTATTATTAATTATTATTTACATTGATAATAATTATCAATGTAAATAATAATTAATAATAATATTTCTAAAACAATTAGTATTAGGTATGATTTATAACCATTGTCTTTTTTTTCATATATTCCGTGCGGTGTACCTACTCGCGGGTAAAAGCTAGTGTATAATACATTTCATAAGTAAACTGTTGGTGATTCAAATAAAATATTATTTCAGGAGATAACAGCAACTGACAATAATGCCCAACATGCGGACAATGATGCTCAACATAGGGAAAACGATTCACCTCAAACGTCAAACATCATTCCCCAAGCGAATAAACGTTATAAACCTAATCCAAGTAATGAGATGGTGTCGGAAGCATTAAATTTAATGAGAACAGTCAGTCAACGGACAAATAAAAAAATAAAAGATGAGGACGATTTGTTTGGCGAATATATTGCGACACAACTTAGAAAATTTGATAAAACAACAAAGGAATAATAAAACATCGGATTAACAATATCTTTTTTGAAACCGAAACTGGATATCGTTCAGACATGTTCGAAGCTTCGCCAAGACCTTCTACTTCCCATAGTCATCCAGGATATTATACAATGGATCAATGTGATGTAAATTCCTACTACTCATCATCCAACTCTGCCGTAACAAACCCTGTTTCACCGCCTCTTGGTGAACCTTCAACATCTTCAATTGAACCTTCGTTACGTGTGTCGCTTCAAGAGAGTGGTGATATTGAGAACATATTATCATCTATTGAGTCAGATAAATAGGTTTATTCCACAAATCCCCACCGTATGCACTCTGAGAATAACCCTATCACCTGATGCGAGATAACGTTATGTAGGCACAAGTATTTCGTCTTAATGTTGTTGTCATAGAATCGTCATAGTATACTCAAAATGCATAAAAACATCAGTGGGGATTTCGCGGTGGGGATTTATAGAATAACTCGGTAAATAAAACCACTTATAAATGAACAAAAACAAGTGATTTACGAAGTTTTTAATACAAATTATAATAAAAATACAAGTACTAATACAAGTATGAGTTTCATTAAAACTTACGAGTTAGTCATTGATCATTCTGCCATGGTAATCTCCCGACATCGGAAAGAAAATATTGAACCAATTCTGTCCTTATAACCTCAGGAGATTGTGTCCTTGTAACCTCAAGGGAATGTGTATTGTCTTGTCTAGGCAAGTCAGCAAACAAATTATTTTCACGTGGTTCCCTGCGCCAATCTCCTGGATTGATTTCTCCTCTACTATTTTCAGTATCATATTCATTTTGTTGTATTATACCATGTCGTTTTACATAATTGAACAAATGAATACATGCCAATGTTACAATAGTAACTTTTTGTGGATTTAGCTGGATGGGTTTGTTAAATATCTTAAATTGTTTTGTTAACTGTCCAAATACGTTTTCAACTACTCTTCGACCTCGACACATGCGATAGTTGTACACTCTCTTGGGAGACCCTTTCGCATGATTACCATCATAAGGTTTTAAAATATTGGTTTGTAAAGGAAACGCATCGTCGCCCAAAAAAAAATAGGGTACTGGCATAATTCTTCCAGGTAGAGGTTTTTTTATCTGGCAAATTTAAATAATAATAATAATAGCTTTATTTCTTCTCTCACACAGAAAATAGGTACATGAAAAATGTCTTATTAACAATTAATTCATTAATGTTTGCTTAACATTGTAGAGGTGAAATCTGTGTGAGAGACTGGTATCCGTACTAGGTGGTAAACCTGTATGACAGATGACCAGCCTCTCCTAACTCTAGACATGAAGGTGTAATTTGGCATTCAATGATTAAGTTGTGTTGAGGAAGTATATCAGTACTCGAGGTGTGTGTGTGTGTGTGTGGTGTGTCTATGTGTGTGTGTGTGTGTGTATGTGTGTGTGTGTGTGTGTGTGTGTGTGTGGTGTGTCTGTGTGTATGTGGTGTGGGTGCGTGTGGTGTGTGTGTGTGTGTGTGTGTATGTGTATAGTGTAGTGCGATCTTAAATATGAAATAACTATGATGGGATAAATAGAAGATTTTCTGTTTCTTCATAGTTAAGAGATTTTAGCCAATTAGAAATTTTTTGTTTGCATTGATAATTAGTTAGGGAGTAAATATTTAATTTTTGATTAATTTTATTATATAGATATCGTCCCCGAAAACTGAAAAATTTGCGTGCAAATTCTGTGTGCCAACGATTGTCAGTTGAAGCGCAAACCCTATACTTACGACGTTTGTTAATGATGGAAGAGTCATATGGAAGAAGAGAGTGTTGCTTTAGGACAATATTTAGTATATATAGTTGGCGCACTGTAAGAACATCCGAGATTTTATAAAGGTCAACAGTTGGGTGTAAAAAAGGCAAAAAGTGGCTAACCTTAAGTACTGCCCTTTGAGCTCTTTCCACCTTTATTAAATTAGTCTTACAGGTGCCACCCCATATAGAAATACAGTAGGATAAGATGGGTTGGCATAGAGAGATATAGACCATTTTGATGATCTTCTTATCAGCTATGTGGCGCAGATTTTTAAAGATGAATATGAGTTTGCGTATTCTGGCTGAAAGAAGATCTATAATAAATCATTATTATATAACATTCTGCATAATGAAGAGTTAGCAAATACACCACCATCGGAAATGCGACCCTGGCACCCCACATTAGCGTATAAAAACTTATAATCTGCATCCACTAATGCAAACAGTACAATACTGACATACATTTTATAATTAAAATAATCGCTTCCACTTCGTGCTGAACCATTACTTATAAAAACGAGCAAAAAATTCCATTCTATAAAAACGTTTGTTGTATGGGAGCACCCTTAAGTATTTGTTGTATTTTGTTTTTTAGTATTTGTTGTAATAGCGGCAACAGAAATACATAATCTGTGAATATTTCAAGTATCCAACTATCACGGTTCATGACAGACAGATAGCGAAGTCTTAGTAATAGGGTCGCGTTTTACGTTATAGATGCCGAGATAGAGGTTTACGTTATGCCAAAATGTTAAAAAAATAAATGTCCACCCGTGCGAAGCCGGGACGGGCCGCTAGTATCTTATAAAATTTAATATCAAATAAATTTACATTTATCCCATGTTATCAACGTAATATGTGACCTTTTTATGTAAAAAAGCCAGCAAACAAGCATATTATAGACCACATGGTGATAATAAGTTACTGTATAGCCTAGACTTTTTTACATTTGCATTCATTTTTCTTGTGATTTGGTATTGTATTCTTGAAATTAATGTGATACGCGTTTAAACTGTACCCAATAAAAATTATTTTGATTGCATCATATTTATTATAATAATTGCAAAAGCATTACTAACAATATTTATATTAACATAAAATAAAAATATTTGTTGGCAAACATAATTTTTTTTATTACTTCATTTACAGAGAAACACTGTGCGGCGCTGGGTCCACCGAGATGCCGAGGAGGGGTCCATTGACACTCGACATCGTGCCTCTCGTCCGCGCATCCTTACAGAAGATCGCGTGGCGCATATGGTGAATGTATACCAAGAGAACCCGTTCACTAGAACATCAATGTTCGCTGAACAATATGAGTGCAATACGCGAACAGTAAGGAGAGCACTACATGCCGTTGGTGTACACCATAGACGGCCAGGAAAAAAACTAGTGCTCACTGAAGACCTAAGACAGGCGAGAGTGCGATTCACGCGTGACTTTCGTGACTTTGACTTTTCGCGCGCCTTATTTTCCGATGAAAAGTCGTTTAAATCAAGTCAACACGGCCGTCGAAATTTATGGCGTATCAATAATACTCGTTATGAGCCTCGAAACGTGACTTCCAACAACGAGTCGGGGCGAATCATAGTCAATATGTGGGGGTGGATGAGTGCAGATGGACCAGGCGAACTATTTTATATTGACCGGAGGGCTAATGGGCAATCACATGCCGAATTGCTGGAGGAAGTGATGTTGCCTACTGTGCGTACGGTGTATCCAAGGGAAGAAGTACCTTATTTTTACTTCTTCCAAGATAATTGCCCGATACACCGGGCACGAGTTGTCCAAAATTGGCTCCTCCAGCAACCGGACATTCGAACTATCCCTTGGCCTTCTAGGTCTCCAGATTTAAATCCCATCGAACATTTGTGGGCCATGATGGTTCAAAGATGGGATTTTAAAAATGAAAGGACCAAGCCTGCACTCGTCTCCCATTGTGACGAGGTTTGGAACTCGTTTCGGGGCTCAGATTTCTGTGAAATTCTCGTCCGCTCGATGCTCAGCCGTCTTGACGAAGTTATTGATAAAGGGGGAGCTATGACGAGATATTAGGTTTTAAGCATACGTTTAAAAATTTTATTATTAACATAGATTTAATTTAGAAATGATGATTAATGTTTAAAAAGTAAAAAAATAAATAAGATTATGTGATTAGAACTTCAAGAGCATTGTAATTATATTTCCACGCAGTTATTGCTCATATAATAATTTTATTAAATATTAAAGTTAAAAACATTTTAGTGTGAAACGATTAAAATGTTGTTTATATTACTAATAAACAAGTCTTCGTTTAAACCCTATAAAACCCTTCAAAAAGAGAGTTATAGGGTTCCTAAAGAGTCTGAATATAGTCCATAGGCTACGGTAACCACTTACCATCAGGTGGGCCGTACGCCTGTTTGCTGACTGAGTAGAATAATAATAATTATTGATCACTGTCCATATAGAACCGATATAAGATTAAACTAGACAAAGAAAATAAATATAAATAAAAAAAATATATACATAATACGGTCAATTATGGATATTTTTTATGAAAAGTAGCGTTGCTAACTCAGACTACTTCATTTTAAAAAAATGTTGTCTTTGATTGTTATCTAATAACGATTCCATTATACTTTTAGTGTTCGATTGTATATTGTATTAACAGGGTAGGTAATTACATTGTTTTGCTTTTTTTAAAGATTTAAATAGAAATAAGCCAAACTGAGATATTATTTATTGCATGATCTAATTTTGCACTGTAGTAACTTGTAAGGCTAATAAGATTTAAAGAGAAATAAGCCACACTTAAAAATTATTTATTGAATAATCTAATTTTGTACTGAAGTAACTTGTAAGAGTTAGTCCCACTATGTTCCCGGTATGGTACCCTCTTAAAATACCTACCAAAAAGTCCCGCTATGGTACCCTTCGGTTTATATATTATTTTAAAATTGTATAGAAATCGACCGCCAGATTCAAAATCTAATAAAAAGTTACGAGAATAAAGATATCTCCATTGGTGATTTTTTTATCAACATATCGAAATCAAAATTTCAGTCAAAACATTTATAAAATAGTTCATTTTCAATTTTGTTTTTAGCCTATTAAAATGTTTAATATTGTAATACTTTTTTTCGATGTTGATTATTTTTTGTAGTTTATATTTACCATTAGTACCTTTTTCTTGATGTTGATTATTTCTAATAATAATAATATATTTGTCTAGTTGTTCATATTTTTTGTAGTTTGTTTACAATTAATGCCTTTTCTCGATGTTGACTATTTGTAATAAATATATGTATTTTCTAGTCGGTTTTTTTTGTAGTATATACAATAATACTTTTCTGAGATACTGATTATTTATAATTAACATTTTTTTTCAGATGTTGATTGTTGGTATTGGTAATTAAATTGTTGATTATTTTTAAATTTACATTTTAATTAATATTTCTTACCACTGGTTGATCATCATCAATCATAACATTTATAAAATAGTTTATTTTTAATTTAGTTTTTAGCCTATTAAAATGTTTAATATTGTAATACTGTTTCTCGATGTTGATTATTTTTTGTAGTTTATATTTACGAATAGTGCCTTTTTCTCGATGTTGATTATTTGTAATTAATTAGTTTGCCTAGTTGTTGATTTTTTTTGTAGTTTGTTTACAATTAATGCCTTTTCTAGATGTTGGCTATTTGTAATTAATATATTTTATAGTCGGTTTTTTTTGTAGTATTTGTAATAATACTTTTCTGAGGTATTGATTATTTATAATTAATATTTTTTTTCAGTTGTTGATCATTTTATTGGTATTGGTAATTAAAATTGTCGATTATTTTTAAATTTACATTATAATTAATATTTCTTTGCACTGGTTGATTATTTTTAACAAATATTTTGAATGAATAAAGGACTGATTTAATATCGCAAACAGACGTTTTATTTATACACTCCTAAAAAGTAAAACGGTAGAGACAAAATTATAGATGCACTTTTCTTTTCAATTACCTTCTATTGTTTGACGTAGATCTAAAAGATGGGTACAATAGCGGCACTTTTTAGTAGGAATTATAAGAGGGTGCCATACATGCACCCCACCATAGCGGGACTGACCCACTTGTGAGTTAAGGCTAATAAGATTTAAAGAGAAATAAGCCACACTGAGATATTATTTATTGAATGATCCTATTTTGTACTAAAGCAACTTGTAAGACTAATAAGAAAGATATATAAGCCAAACTGAGATATTATTTATTGAATTATCTAATACTGTACTGAAGTCACTTGTAAGGCTAATAAATCTACTTTAAATTATAACGATCTCAATGAGGGTTACCAACACATGCGAATATTGCACTAAAACCTACTTAAAAATAAAGATTAAATTAATATAAATTAATTAAAAATGCAGTATAATGGAAGTTATGACTGTGAGAAGTTTTGAGCATTTTTAAATATCCAAGATACCACGCGCTCGACGCGTGACGTCAGCTGTCCGGTCGCTCCTTGCGCTCGTGCGCCACGCCGTATGAAACACAATTAAGTGTATATAGTAAGTGTATAAGTGTGTGTGTATGTGTATATATATATATATATTAATACTTTACAAACATATAATTGACGGACACAAATTACATCCAGACTCTGAACAACTATTTATGGGCCACACAAATAGTTGTCCGGCGCGGGAATCAACACACAGCGGCGACTGTCTTAGCCGCTGCGCCACACTTGCAGTTAATCTTGCTTCACTTATATTCAAACATACATCTTGTTGCTTTTTAAGTATTAGTGGCTAAAAGTCGAAGGTAGATAATAATCACGAAATATTGTTTAAGTAGGTAAAACATTTCGTGGTTATTATTATATTTTTTCCTAATATCCCATGTTTAATCTAGGTCAGTATTAGGTTAGGTAACATTACCTATTCTCATTAAAAAATACGACCTGGTTGGTTTCCATTACAGAAAGCATTATAACTTTCTGATGTCTAGGTTCCTGATAGGTAATAACATTATTAATCTATATTATTTAGAAGGATCAATAAACTTTTTTTTGTGATGTGCAAATGTGGTCCTTTCATATAATACCCCACTTGTCTCAGTTTGAAATTACGATTCCCCATTCGTGCTCCTTTTGCAAATAGAATAATCTTATTTTATGATTTTTTTATTTGCAATAGGATTGGGTAAATTTTTATCATCATTTCAAATTTCAAATCGATAGCCTTAGTACTTGCTGAGATAAACAGCTGTGACAAACGGAAAGTTGCACCACACACACACACACGTAAGGCATTACAGCTTCATTTTAATAATAGACGTTATCTATTGACGTTCAAATGGTAATACGCTAGTTGTTCCGCGTCTATAAGTAAGGGGGTAACCCTTACTCATAGATAGACGCGGTTCAACTAGTGAGGTGTTTTGTCCCACTCTCTTGAAACCAAATTTATATTTGAATGACAAAGATAAAACATCTCTCAAGTTGACGCGCGTTTAAAATTAAGGGGTTTGGTTTTTAAATCCCTACTACGAGTATATCTCTATTAATATTATAAATGCGAAAGTAACTTATCTGTCACGCTTTCACGTTTAACCACTGAACCGTACCTTTTTATGAAATAGGTATGGTAATATGGTAAAGTCTAGAGCTTGGGTAAGGACATACGCTACTTTGTTATCACACCTGGGCTCGAGTCTCCGCGATATAAAGCTTCAACCGTGATATAAAATGTAGGTTGCGGGCGGAAAGCTAGTAATATTATAAATGCGAAAGTAATTATGTCTGTGTGTAACGTGGTCACACCTAAACAACTAAACTAAGTTTGGTGAAAACTGCGAAAAACCAGTATATTATATATTAAGGTCGGTTTCAAACCAAGTCAGACTATAGTAATGGGAAGATAAAATATAAAAATAATCATTAGCTATAATTTTCAAAGCATTGCATTCGGCTCAATTGAAAACATTATAAAGTGCCGAAGCAATAAAATATTGTTTTATAGCCATTTTGTTTTTGCCCTAATCTTTATGTCGTCTAATTCCACTAAAGAATAAACCGACGACAACATGTTGTCATCTCCTTGTATTTTACCAATCCGTCACAATATACGACTAAATCACATAGGAAATATTTTTACGAACTTAAAAGTCGCTCGGTGCCTTTTGTCCAACATAGTAAACAAAATATGATGTGACGAGTTGAAATTAGACGCCATAAAGATAAAAGGGATTACAGCAAAATATTTACAAAATGGGCACAAAAGAATGTTTTATTGCTTGTGCATTTTTATAATCTTTAAGTTTTAGCCGAATGCCGTGCTTTGACCATGTTCTTTCCCACGCCTAACTTATTTATTGCTGAACGTTGTAAAAAGCTTACGTTGTGTATTGTTTGATTTTAAAATTTTAATCATATTCCAGGTGATTTATATTTCGAAGTTCAGTCCGTTACTATGTTGTGAAGTAATGTTTTTTTTATTATTAAATATTAATATATAAATATTCGGAAATTATCAGGTCTATATTGCAATTGATTAAACATTAATAGTAATTTTGTGTTTACACATCAATGTTAGATATTGTATCATTTACAAAAACATTCACTTTAAATTTATTCAGGCACCTCGATTGGCCAATAGTCATACGCATACTACTTACAAACGTGGGTAAATTTGACAGTTTTGTGCTACACTCTTGAAGGCAAAATTATGTTTGAATGACAAATTACGCGAGTTCGTTTTTAGCGTTCCGTACCCAAAGTTAGTTCTGTCTGTGATAGTTAGACAGTTGAAATTCTCACAGATGATGTATTTCTGTTGCCGCTATAACAACAAATACTAAAAAATAAATATTTAAGGGGGCTCCCATACAACAAACGTGAATTTTTTCCTTGTTTTTATAGATAATGGTGGATGGCCAAGTGCGAGTCGGACTCACGCACGAAGGGTACTGTACCCTTCGTGCGTGAGTCCGACTCGCACTTGGCCGGTTTTTCAATATGGAAACACAATTTATTATTTTCACAAATTAATATTATTTATCCTTCACAAATAATCAGCTATAATTTTCAAATACGGTGTGCATTCGACTTAAACACACATTATATAAATGCATGCGCAAAAATCACAAGTCACTCGATTCCTTTTGTTCCATTACTTCAATGTTAATCCCATATTTTTAAACTACAGCCACTCCAAACCAAAAAATAGTATGAATACCGATTCGAATATTCATTCATTGCGTAATTCCGTAGTAATAGTAGATTGAGTATGTGTGCGTTAGGGGCGGAGCTAGCTCCTACGTTCCGACGCCGAGTGCAAGCGATTTTGGCCTTATCGGTGGTGCACCAGATGTGTCCCTCACTGTACATACCTTCACATAATCCGAAAGTCCATCTACGATAGCTTGGCACACTTCTGGAATAATGTAGGAAATAAGTTGAGGAGATACTTTAAAGGTGTCACAAAGACTGTTGAATGAATCTCCCGTAGTCAGGTATTTTAATGTTAATGATAATCTGTCCGTTGGTGAAATTGCACTTCTGTAATTTGTATTTTTTTTTACTATTGTGGGTCCAACAATGCTTAGTAAATATTCAAACTCGGTAAACGTTAACGACATAAATGTTTTAAAATGTAAGGGTCTTTTTACAATCAAATCGTCTGTTCTTAAATCTTTTATTCTATCACTGTTACTGTAACGACTGCGACTCATTAAGCTTGGTCTAACCCAACACTGTCGTTTTCTCTTCAGGGACCCAGCTAAAATTATTCCACATGCTGCTATTATTAGATCAGCATCAGTATCCATGTTTATTGTAGGCTGCAATATTCGAGAAAAACAACACGTCACGTTTATTTCTAACCTAATTACACTGGTCAACAAAATTTTAACTTTGTCGTGCCACACGGACTTTTTTGGTATTTTTTACTTTAACTCGTGATTGTACGAAAAAATAAACTGTTAAAAAGAATTTGCTAGACAAGGATTTTATTCTATTGAGTAATTTAAAATATTAAGAAAAAAACACTTCTCGTAAATCAAGTTTATTTTTTTATAAATGACGTAATAAATAATTAAGATTTTCTTGAATATTTAGCTTGTGGTTGGTCCCTTTTAATTGTCCAGCAGTAATCTGCTAACATATTTGGGCTCCATTTGCCCTGGTACCGCTTTTCCATATTAGAAATTTCCTCCTGATGGAACCTCTCACCGTGCTCGTCGCTGACAGCCCCTAAATTGTCAGGAAAAAAATCCAGGTGCGAGTCTAGAAAATGGATCTTAAGTGACATGTTGCAACCCAATGCTTGATATGACAATAATAGCTCGCTAACCAACTCTCTGTAGCTGTCACTCTTGTGGTTACCCAAAAAATTTGCAACAACATTTTTAAAAGCCTTCCATGCAGATTTTTCTAAATCGCTTAATTTTTCTTCAAATGTCGAATCTTTTATTAACTCCCTAATTTGAGGGCCAACAAAAATACCCTCTTTTATCTTTGCATCACTTATTTTAGGGAGTTTTTCTTTTAGATACAAAAATCCACTCCCATTGCGATCCATTGCCTTCACATAATTTTTTATTAATCCTAATTTGATATGCAATGGTGGTAGAAGCACATTATTTGGCTGTACAAGGGGTAAATACTTTACGTTTTTTTGCCCAGGAACTAACGATGCATGCGTAGGCCATGTTTTTTTTATATAGTGTTTAGTTCTGTCTCGGCTATCCCATTCACATAAAAAGCAGCAAAACTTTGTATAACCCAGCTGAAGTCCAAGCAATAGTGCAACAACTTTAAGATCACCGCAGATTTTGAAGGAATATGTACTGTAATTTATTTTTTCAAGTAAAAGTTTCATATTTTCATAGGTTTCTTTCATATTCGCAGCATGGGCCAGAGGTATAGACGGAAGCATATTTCCATTATGCAATAAAACTGCTTTTAGACTTGCTTTCGAAGAATCAATGAATAAACGCCACTGAGAGAGATCAAAATCTATGTCCAACATTTTCATAATCTCATTTATGTTATTGCAAAACACCAAATCTCCATCCTGAGAAAAATACGTTCTGAAGTGTTGATCACTGTTTCGAAAATAGCTAACTTTTGTATTATGATGTAGCAAATTCCATCCTTTTAGACGAGATCCTAATAGTTCTGACTGCTTTTTTGACAAATTTAAATCCCGAACCAAATCATTTAGGTCTCCTTGAGTTATCAAATGTGGCTTGTTTACAATTTCTTCAAACTCAAAGTCATTGTCCTCGTCAACACATTGACCTGAAGTGGACGGTTGTACATTGTCGTTCTCAACAGACGTAGTTGCAACTGGTATTAGTTCTGGCATTTTTTTACAATGAGAGACTGGTCTTATAGCCGATGATAAGTTAGGGTAAATAACTGTGTTTTTTTTCTTGTAATTTATACCTTTTATGTCAGTGAGACAAAAATAGCAATCTGAAACGTGATCTCGCTGTTCAGTCCATATCATGGGTACAGCAAACGGCATAGGTCGTGCACCTTTCTTCCAGTCAGTTAAATTTTTCACACACGTTATGCAACAGATATGAGGGGCCCAGGATTTGTCTTGATGGGCGACAGAAAAACCAAAACATTGGTGATAGCACTCCAACACAAGATTCGTTAAATTTCGTCGTTGTTTTTTGAATGTTAGTTCTCCGCAGACATAACAAAAAGAGTTAGGTTTATTATTACACTTCCTCGACATGTTCACACGGTTAATAAATCACAAAAAAAGTGTTCAAATTCAACGACAAATATTTAATAACGATTTACTTGTAAGCGTTTCTGTTAATTTAATGCCGTAGTACTAGTTATGAGTATTACCGTATCACAACAAATATGAGGCTAATTGACATATGACAACTGTGATTTAATAATGAGGGTAGATTGATAAAACAAAATTAGCTATCAAAGTTCGTGTGGCAAAACCAGTGTTGACCAGTGTTATTAGAGCACACAAGAATAATATGTAAGCTTGGGCCGAGTGAAGAGAGGCGCGCGGTAAATAAAGACATAGGTACTTATTTTATCTGCCTTTGTTGTTGCGCTGCCGCTATTGTTATTGCACCGAAATATTTCTAAACAAATTATTTCTTGGAATGACATGTGCACAGATATAATAGTCATTGCAAATGTATTTTTTAAAAACTAACAACTCTTTTCTCAACAATCTTTTGATTTCGCCGAATTTCTATTATAAACCGAGAGATTCCGTACCATTTTCTTTTTTTTTCTTTTTAGGTTGTTTTCAATTCAATTCAAATTCAATTCAAAAGTCGTTTATTCCGTTAAAATATTACATTTGTGTGGAATCGTCAATTTTTTTTACCCTACCGTGCAGTGCATGACGTGGCAGCTACTGAGAAACACTGCCAGAAAACTCAGTAGGAATCCTTTTTTAAAATATATATTTCTTAAATAAATTTACATTGTATTTAAATGTGTTAATTTAGAGCGACTCAATCCCAAGCTGTTTTGTCACTTAAATAATCAGAAGTTTTGTAATAAGCCCTGCTACACAATTTGGCTTTTATAATTCTTTTAAACTTATTCATAGACATTTCTCGGATATCACTGGGAAGTTTGTTATAGAATCTTATACATTGCCCCATAAAAGAGTTACTTACTTTGTGGAGACGGGTGGTATGTAACACAAAGTTATGCTTATATCGAGTATTTATATTATGAGTATCACTCCTTTTACAGAAGGAGTCTTTATATTTATGCATATAAATTAGATTCTCATATATATACTGACATGCTACAGTCAGAATGTTAATCTCTTTAAACTTCTCTCTCAAAGATTCTCGCGGACCAAGTTTATATATTGCTCTTACAGCTCTTTTTTGCAATACAAATATGGTGTTAATGTCCGCAGCGCTACCCCAGAGAAGAATTCCATAGGACGTTATACTATGAAAATAACTGAAATAAACCATTCTAGCTGTATCCACATCAGTAAGCCGTCTTATAGTTTTAACAGCATATGCAGCAGAACTTAATTTGCCTGATAGTTTTTCTATTTGTGGGCCCCATTGTAGTTTTGAATCAATTGTGATACCCAAAAACACAGTTGACTCAACAGGGGTCAATCCAGCTCCATTAAGCTGTACATTGGTAGCCACCTGTTTCACATTAGGTGTAGAGAATTTTATGACTTTAGTTTTCTTGTCATTTAGCAAAAGATTATTAGCATTAAACCAATGAACAACTTTAGAGATTGCGTCATTTACTTCGTCAAAATTGCGTAATTGTCGATTTATTTTAAACGTCAATGAAGTATCATCCGCAAACAAAACAATCTCATGTTTATCCCTTACATAGTAGGGTAAGTCATTTATATAGATTAAAAATAAGAATGGGCCGAGAATCGATCCCTGTGGAACGCCCATTACCACTGGGGATCCCGCAGATTTTTTACCATTTATATCGACCTTCTGAATTCTATTCCCCAAGTAAGAAGTCAAAAGTTCGAGAGCCTTGTTCCTGATACCGTAGTGGTGTAGTTTCCTGACAAGAGTGTCATGATGAACACAATCAAATGCTTTGGACAAATCGCAAAAGATACCTAATGCATCCTGCGAGTCCTCCCAAGCCGCGAATATACTTTTTAACAGATTGACTCCTGCATCTATAGTTGAACAACCCTTCGTGAATCCAAACTGTTTCCGATGAAGTAAATTATGTATATTAAAGTGACTGAGCAACTGGCTAAGCATTAGCTTTTCAAATATTTTACTTAGAGTGGGCAATACGGAAATAGGTCGGAAATTTGAAGGATCTGAAGTATCACCAGCTTTAAACAATGGAATAATTTTACTATACTTCATCAAGTCAGGAAATACGCCAGATGCGACACAGCAATTGAACACAGCAGCTAGATGTGGGGCGATTATAGTTATAATTGATGAAATAGTCTTAACAGATAAACCCCACAGATCCCTAGTGGTTTTCATATTAATACTTTTGAAAGCATTCAAAATATCTTTAGGGTTAACCACCGAGAGTTCAAAATCTGTGTCACACTTCTCTACGCTTTGCTGGAGTATTAGCTCAGCAGATACAGAAGAAGACGCAAGAGATTTGGTAACATCGATTGGAACATTAGAAAAATATTTTTCAAACTCAGTCGCCACTTCTAAATCGCTTTTAATGTCAACATTATTTATTCTTAAATTAAAATCACGACTACGTATTTTTTTCCTACCTGTCTCAGTATTAATAATCTTCCAGGTGGTTTTAATAATATTTGTCGAATTTTTTATAATATTTTTTAAGTACATCGATTTAGCAATGGAACAGGCTCTTCGAAAGGTTTTGGCATATTGTTTTACATGTTCTAGAAAAGTCGTATTTTGATTATAGGATCTTTCTTCATACAATTTATATAATTGATTGCGACTTTTATAAATTCCTGGAGTTGCCCAATCACAGAACATCAGACGGTTACTTACAGACAACTGTTTGGGTGTGAATATTGAGCAGAACTCACCATTAATCAAGTTGAATAAAGAGTTGTACAAGTGATCCGGATCACTATGATAGGGCAACAGTGCCAGTTTTCTTGCTATATTATATTTAAATATTCCTAAACGGCTTTCACTATATGGTATGTAACTTATTTGTGTACTTTGAACCTTTGGAGAATTTGAAAAAGTGACCAACTGACCAGAATGATCTGACTGAATCTTATTCATTATTAATTTATTTAAAGGTTTTGCCGAGCTAAATATATTGTCAATGCATGTAGCACTTGTGGCAGTAACTCTAGTTGGTTCTGTAAAGTTGTGATGTAAATTATAGGACATAAACAAATTTAAAAAATTACAACTTGTTGAGTTTTTCTCCAAAATATTTACATTAAAATCTCCACAAATGATAACAGTTTTATGGGTATTAGTTAACTTATTTAAGGCATCCTCCATAATGTCTGAAAAGGTATCAAATGGTGCACAAGGAGGTTTGTAAAGACTCACAACAATAAATCGCTCCAACTCAACACATGAAATCTCTACTACTCGCTCAACAGAGAGGCTCACAACGTCACTTCTTTCTTTAAACTTCAACAAATTATTTATTAATATTAGAGAGCCACCATGAATATACTTTTCTCTGATGAACGAGCTTGCAACCTGGTGATTATTGAAGCTGGAAATGAATTGATGGCGTTGTAGCCAGTGCTCAGTTAAACATAAAATATCAATATTGCTACAATTCAAAAACAACTCCAATTCTAACTCTTTCCCCATCAAACCTTGAATATTTTGATGCACCAGGTTGATACAATTTTTTTGGTTTTTCTTATTGTAGGCATTTATGTTTGATGGGTTCACATTATTTTCCATTACAAGATCTGAACATTCCTTATCATGCTTGACAGTACAATTAATATTTGAATTTGCTATTACGCAAGAGTGATTCTCTATTGTCATATCAGTTAATTTAAATTATCCTGTATACAGATGTCACCATTCAAGCTGGATATGTCATTGTCAGTAGGAAAAGTACTGACATTATCTATAGCATCAGTACATTGCTCAAATATGTTCTTGGCTGAAATATGAAGACAATAACATAGCGACAAAGCTATTTGTCTGGTATAAAAACTAGGCAGATAACAATAGTTATCTTTTGTCATATAAAAGTGTTTCTTAACATATGAGTTAATGTCAATTACATGTAGTTTTTCTCTCATGTAGGTAGATATTGTATGTAATGTCAAATTCAAATTATACCTTATCCTATTTTCCTCCTGTGACAAACTATGGCTATAAGGAAATGTAAACATAACAATTTTACTTATATTTAAACGATCTAAACAATCAATATACTGTATTAGGGTTTTTTTATTTAAATTACCCCTATTTCCCATAAAAAGAATTAGATTTTCATCATTATTAAATTTATAATTAAAGACCTTTTTAAAAATGTGGTGACAAGAGGCACCCGGCATACAAAAATTGATGTTTGAATGTCCTTCTGTTGACAGTAGGCGCCCTAAGTTTTTACCTATTTCATCACTGAATATTGTTATTTCAGGTTTAAAAATATTTATTTCATTCCTTGTGTATGACTTAACTGCTAATGTTTTGTTCATTACAGATTGAGATTGACTAATGAAACTAGTGTTATTCTTATCATTACTAATTTGCAATAAAGCAGAAGTATCCTTTGGTGGTGAGGAACGGCTAAGTGACCGTTGACACATACAAGAATAATTATTGCTGAGCGATTCTAATCTTTCATTATTATAATTGCCAAGGTCAATCAGCTCATTCATAGCCAGAATGTAATGTTGTGTCTGTTTTTCAGATAGTTCATACTTTATTGATAATGTATGGAGTTCATCTTTAAGGGAGTCCATTTTCTTCTGTTGAGCTTCTAAATCACAAGAGTATTTTAAACTAACATTTTTTAATTTCATGGTATACATATTCAATTTTTCTATTAATTCTAATCGTTCCCTATTTTGGCTATCATATTTAAAGAAGAATTTATGTTTTTTTATCAAGTTTTGGGACTTTCTAATAAATTTATTTATTTTTAGGTATTTTTTAAATTTATTTTTGCTACAGCCATCAACCATTGAATTCATTTTAATACAATCATCATCCCTTGTGGGCAGTTTTGTGCTACAGGACTGGTTATTGGCAACAACAAAAACCATGGAAGGATCTTTGACTACCAACTCATCATATAGTGTTTGGTTCTGTGAAGCAATTAAATTATGTTTTAATGATTGTAGTTCAGATCTCAATAACGATATTTCATTATTAGCCTGTTCAAGTTGTTGTTCTAGGCTATGGGATTTGTTCAATGCATAGTCATATTCAATGCGACATTGATCAAAGCCGTCTATGATGATTTGGAGTCTATCCCGTGAGTCAATGGCATCTGTGTATTGGACATGTAATTGTGACAATTGACTTTTTAACAGTTTCACTTGGACTGATGACTCTAATAGTACTCTTTCATTTTCATCCCGTTCTTTGTCGAACCGATCACACAACTGCTTTGAGGCTTGGAGTTCTTTCAAAGCCTTTTGAAGTTTTTCTTCAGCTTGGCGAGCTATGACACCACGAGTCAGAATACCAGACATAGTTTCTGGATTGTTTACCGATCGATTGAACAAAGAATCGTGTCACCGGTCGACTCGAATGGGGTTATGTTCACGTATTTAATATCTAGACTAAGAAGTAATAACTTTGATTATAAAATAACTTAGTCTATGCCAAATTAAATGATAGTTAATGATATTCGATGTGCAATTACGCGTAAATGCAGTGGTTTTTACCTTTAGAGTCCATATAAATGTGCCGGTAACTGTCACAACACAAATCACTTCACTCACACGAATTTCACATACAAAATACAAAACTAATACGTGGAACACTTTTAATACACTAAATACTCAGTGATTTACAGATAACTGGTCTTATTTACAATGAAAATACAATAATCTTTAATAAAAAATTGAAGACATTCAAAATCAGCTGTTAGCGATAGTGTTGCCAGCAGGAGAAAAAGAAAAGTTTTAGAAATATTATTATTAATTATTATTTACATTGATAATAATTATCAATGTAAATAATAATTAATAATAATATTTCTAAAACAATTAGTATTAGGTATGATTTATAACCATTGTCTTTTTTTTTCATATATTCCGTGCGGTGTACCTACTCGCGGGTAAAAGCTAGTGTATAATACATTTCATAAGTAAACTGTTGGTGATTCAAATAAAATATTATTTCAGGAGATAACAGCAACTGACAATAATGCCCAACATGCGGACAATGATGCTCAACATGGGGAAAACGATTCACCTCAAACGTCAAACATCATTCCCCAAGCGAATAAACGTTATAAACCTAATCCAAGTAATGAGATGGTGTCGGAAGCATTAAATTTAATGAGAACAGTCAGTCAACGGACAAATAAAAAAATAAAAGATGAGGACGATTTGTTTGGCGAATATATTGCGACACAACTTAGAAAATTTGATAAAACAACAAAGGAATAATACAACATCGGATTAACAATATCTTTTTTGAAACCGAAACTGGATATCGTTCAGACATGTTCGAAGCTTCGCCAAGACCTTCTACTTCCCATAGTCATCCAGGATATTATACAATGGATCAATGTGATGTAAATTCCTACTACTCATCATCCAACTCTGCCGTAACAAACCCTGTTTCACCGCCTCTTGGTGAACCTTCAACATCTTCAATTGAACCTTCGTTACGTGTGTCGCTTCAAGAGAGTGGTGATATTGAGAACATATTATCATCTATTGAGTCAGATAAATAGGTTTATTCCACAAATCCCCACCGTATGCACTCTGAGAATAACCCTATCACCTGATGCGAGATAACGTTATGTAGGCACAAGTATTTCGTCTTAATGTTGTTGTCATAGAATCGTCATAGTATACTCAAAATGCATAAAAACATCAGTGGGGATTTCGCGGTGGGGATTTATAGAATAACTCGGTAAATAAAACCACTTATAAATGAACAAAAACAAGTGATTTACGAAGTTTTTAATACAAATTATAATAAAAATACAAGTACTAATACAAGTATGAGTTTCATTAAAACTTACGAGTTAGTCATTGATCATTCTGCCATGGTAATCTCCCGACATCGGAAAGAAAATATTGAACCAATTCTGTCCTTATAACCTCAGGAGATTGTGTCCTTGTAACCTCAAGGGAATGTGTATTGTCTTGTCTAGGCAAGTCAGCAAACAAATTATTTTCACGTGGTTCCCTGCGCCAATCTCCTGGATTGATTTCTCCCCTACTATTTTCAGTATCATATTCATTTTGTTGTATTATACCATGTCGTTTTACATAATTGAACAAATGAATACATGCCAATGTTACAATAGTAACTTTTTGTGGATTTAGCTGGATGGGTTTGTTAAATATCTTAAATTGTTTTGTTAACTGTCCAAATACGTTTTCAACTACTCTTCGACCTCGACACATGCGATAGTTGTACACTCTCTTGGGAGACCCTTTCGCATGATTACCATCATAAGGTTTTAAAATATTGGTTTGTAAAGGAAACGCATCGTCGCCCAAAAAAAAATAGGGTACTGGCATAATTCTTCCAGGTAGAGGTTTTTTTATCTGGCAAATTTAAATCATTATTATATAACATTCTGCATAATGAAGAGTTAGCAAATACACCACCATCGGAAATGCGACCCTGGCACCCCACATTAGCGTATAAAAACTTATAATCTGCATCCACTAATGCAAACAGTACAATACTGACATACATTTTATAATTAAAATAATCGCTTCCACTTCGTGCTGGACATTCAATTCTAATGTGCTTTCCATCCATAGATCCAACACAATTAGGTACATTCCATCTACTCAGATATCCATCTGCAACTTTTGTCCATTCGTTTGATGTTCGTGGAATCTGAAATCGGAAATGTGCTCGGTGATAGGATAGCCATTTGCCTACTTATATAGTAATTTTTCGGAACATAGTTTTTCTGGAAGATTAAAGAAAGTTAAACGCCCATATATGTACATACCTTCACATAATCCGAAAGTCCATCTACGATAGCTTGGCACACTTCTGGAATAATGTAGGAAATAAGTTGAGGAGATACTTTAAAGGTGTCACAAAGACTGTTGAATGAATCTCCCGTAGTCAGGTATTTTAATGTTAATGATAATCTGTCCGTTGGTGAAATTGCACTTCTGTAATTTGTATTTTTTTTAACTACTGTGGGTCCAACAATGCTTAGTAAATATTCAAACTCGGTAAACGTTAACGACATAAATGTCTTAAAATGTAAGGGTCTTTTTACAATCAAATCGTCTGTTCTTAAATCTTTTATTCTGTCACTGTTACTGTAACGACTGCGACTCATTAAGCTTGGTCTAACCCAATACTGTCGTTTTCTCTTCAGGGACCCAGCTAAAATTATTCCACATGCTGCTATTATTAGATCAGCATCAGTATCCATGTTTATTGTAGGCTGCAATATTCGAGAAAAACAACACGTCACGTTCGTACACACTGCAATCACTAACTAAAAAAGTTGTACTGATTTCTTGCCGCCGACTAACTCACCGACACAGCCCCATGACACATGTTGGCGGGTTGGCGGGTTTGGGTCGCCGACACCAAGCCGCCGGGCTGTGTCGGCGGGTCGGCGGGTTTGGTGTGTAGACTCCTTAAGAAGATCTGAAGTGCTTGAATTGAACAATCTTTTTATTACTGTATGTAATAGAACAAAAGCTGCCTCACGCACTGTCATTGGGAATTGGGTGCGCACAGTTCTCAGAGATAGTGGAATTCAAGCATCTCCAGGTAGCCGTAGATCAGCAGTAGCGTCCTTAGGATGGCTAGAAATTCAACCAATAGACGATATCTTATTACGGGGTAATTGGAAATCATCCAATACATTTTTTTATCACTACTGTCGCGAAATAGAGCTCCCTAAGAAAAGCGGAACCTATTTTTCAATTCGTTTACCCCAGGTTAAATCATCGATCAATCTGATATTATAACTGTTTTATTTTCATTTAAGTAATTCAATTTCCTAAGCCTAAAATCGTTTTCTATGTTTTGATGTTTATTATTATTAATAATTGTATACATATTAAATATAAAGATTGTTCTTATGTTCTTATTAAAAATAGTTAATAAATAAGTTATCAGATCGATTTCTTTAATTCAATTTCTTTCAATCAAAACTAACCCTAATTAATTATCATCATAGCGTTGTGTTTTACTTAGTTCACCAGCAGATAACAAACACGTCTTCATAGACAATGCTGAATGTTTTCCGGAGGCACATCAATATAACGGTTCTACATAAAAATAAAACCGATATTATGTGCCGAGAGGGAAAACATACAGCATTGCAGGAAGTGCTTCCTGGTGAAGACTATGAGCTGCAAGTGACGTCAGTTCCCTCGTCCTAGCTGGTGGCGATAGTAGCGACATCTAGTACTCATAGGCTGAACTATTTGATCCATACCATAGACCTCGCTTTAAGGCTAAGTATACACTGCTTCTTCATAGACAATGCTGTATGTTTTCCCTCTCGGCACATAATATCGGTTTTATTTTTATGTAAAACCGTTATTTTTTATATCAGAGGGCGACAAACGAGCAAGTGGGTCACCTGATGGTAAGTGATCACCGCCGCCCATGGACACTCGCCACACCAGAGGTGTCGCGGGTGCGTTGCCGGCCTTTAAAAGTCAGCAAACAAGTGTTGCTGACCCTTCCCCCCACCCCAATGAGCTCTGGCGACCTTACTCACACTCGGAAACACAACATTAAAATCATTAATGTTATTATTAAGGAGTGTCTTCTGTAAGGTGGAGGTACTTCCCCAGTCAGGCTGCTCTTTGAGCGAATGAATGCTATGCCCTACCTCTACTAAAATTATATTTTATACACAGCAATAAAATTCAGACATACCAAAAGATAAGCTGTTTCATTCTGGAGACCCTCCATTTGGGTTCTTATATCACATTCTCTCCAAATATAGGCATCATGTGTTGCTCCACCAAAAGTAGCATCCACATTTGTTATGTAACAGTTGTCGCGTTTCCACGATGTATAGCATAATTTTGTAGGTAGGTAGAAGAAGAAAAGACTAAAGATCAATTAAAAAAAATAATTTAATTTCCAAAGAAAAAAATTAACTTGGCCCGACACGCTGCCGCGTGTCAAGATAAAAAAGGTTAGGTAGAAGGGTCGTAGGTTTATCACACGATTGTGGGTACGATCTGACAATTTAAAATACCACTCCCCTGGTAGTAGTGTAGTGATGTCCGGCGCAGTCTTAAGGCTGTAGATTGAGTTCCGGAACTGATGAGGTGGGGTGATCTTCGGAGACGTGGTGTATTTATAGGTGGTAAGTATACTCCGTAGAAAAGAAACCCTGAAATGCACACAATTTAGGCATTCAGCAAAATGTCCGATTTCCTACTATGACTGCAACATCGAACTCAGTAGCGGTGAAAAGTAGTAATGATTGATGAATATGGGTAGTGGTATTTGATACTAAATAGTGATAGTTAATGAAGCAGTCATAGCATTGCACACTTTTAATTCAGAGTTACATATTATATAATATGGGTGGAAGAATAAAAAATATAACAAAATTATTTTCTAATATGTAGGTCGTTGACAGCTTTAGATTTCAATGAAGAATTAGATAGTAAGAAAGATATATATCGGCAGAACCTTTAAATGAATATACATAAACAATCTACACAAAAGAAACTACGTTCTACAATGACTAGCAGTTTTAGCACGTACATATTTTACACTAATGAATTTACTAGGACGGTGAACATGTAGGTATTAAAATGAAGCTACGATCATAGCGAATAATGATTGTATAAAATGTAGATGATTACTATGAACTACGAACACAATAGTTATTACCAATTACTACGCAGTAACATAAAATAATGTACAACACTCACCCAAGTGGGGTTTAAACACTAACACTCTTTATATGTATAGGTATACGGCGTTTTTTTTTAGAACAATGTACGCGTTGGTACTATTTAAATTTATATTTAAATTAGGAGTTTATAAAAAAATTTAGGAACAACTCAGCAGTAGCGTAGTATTTCGTAGAGTGCATGATATGCAAAAAAATGTCACGATGAGCGGAACCTGCGAGTGAACGGACGGTAATCCCGTTCATTGCATACACACTTCACTCAATGAATACAGCGTAGGCGATACACAGATTAAAAAATAAAAAGTAACTAATGTTTCTGTATTATTAATTAGTATAATAAGGTAAGTTGTAGGTTTAAGTCTACAGTTTTGTTATTTTAGATATTTAATTAGGTATTAGAATAAGGTTTAAATTGATATAAAAATTACCGTAATAGGTTTAAGATTGTAGTTTTAAAATCGTAGTCTTATAAGATTCCATTACATTGCTCTGCAATAATTGAAGGCGTTACATACCCCCCTTTTTAGGATAGGATTTTTCCTGAGTAAAAATCCGCTTCCATACTGAGCAAACTACATATGTCCTTAACTTTTCCTACTGCTATAAGGTTACAACTCATTCATCACACAGTTACAACATACATACGTCTCACTTTCACTAAATTGCATTCACCACTTTATAGATCGTGGTGTTGCTGTCTAATATACAGAGAATTTCAATTTGTTTCACAAAATTCTCACCTATAACAGTAGTAGGTGTTAATTTTGTTATGTCATTTTAACTATACTTGTACTGTCTCGATTACCTAGAATTATACAATAGACAACTGTCTTAACTTTTAGGTCGCTAAGACAACAAAATTATCTTGACTTTTAGGTCATCAAGATAAATATCCATTTTTAATTTCCTAGGTGTCTTTAAGATTAATGGTACTTACAGAAGATAAAGTTTAATTTAGATGAGACATATAGTACCGTTTCTAGATTAAATTATAGACATAATTGTTGGAAGGTTTAGTAGCAAAGTATATTATAGGGCAGAAAAATTACAAAAAGCAAAAAGAACTATTTTAATGTTGTTAAGATGTGTAATTATTTATTTTAAAATCTTTAACATGCCAGGTTTCTAAATTATTACCATTCATATCTTCAATTACATAGTCTAATGGTGATTTCTTAGAAATTATACGACATTTAATATATTTTGGAGCTAATTTTTTTGAGAATTTTTTGTCCTTGTCGCTTTGATAATACGTGCGTTTCCACACCGTATCACCTACATTAAATTCAAAACTTTTTCGGCGCAAATTGTAGTGTTCGCTGTTTCGTGAATGTGCTTTGAGTAGAGATGGGTTAATGCCCTGGCATATTGGGCACATTGAATAAACGCCGGATAAATGCCCATAAACGCCCAATAAATGCCTTTTGCCTGGGCAAAAACTTTAACAGAACTTTAATTAAATTTTTCATTCAAAAAGCTAAATTTGAGTGTGCGGAAAATGTAAAGTGTACGGGTTAATCTGTGGTACGGGTAGGACATATGGATACGTCCTTGAAATATATGTTGCGCAATTGACTTTGAATTGACTTTGAATTGACTGGCCTGTTGGTCTAGTGGTTAGTGGCCCTGACTGCTATGCTGGAGGTCGTGGGTTCGATTCCCACCTAGGACAAATGTTTGTGTGATGAGCAAGATCATTTGTTCTGTGTCTGGGTGTAATTTATCTATAATATGTATGTATTTAGAGATATATAAGTATGTTTATCAGTTATCTAGTACTCATAGCACAAGCTCTGCTTAGTTTGAGACTAGACGATGTTGTGTGATAATTGTGGAATATTATTATAATTACGTTCTCCGGGCGCGCGCCCGTTATAGGCTGCGTAATTATAAAGGGAATTCCCCGCTTAACAGGTTAACTACATACCTATAACTAGCTATAAGTAATAGTAATATTTCGGTTCTCCGACCGGGTTGACGCGGGCGCGGGTTCACGGGGGAAGGGGTAGGGGAATAACCGCCACCGCGCCCCACTGCGCGGCTCGTTCGCCCGTTCGTCACATCGCTCTACGCAGTTGCTCGGACGCACGTCGCTCTGATTTTTATTTTTAGATCTACCTACATACCCACTACGATTCAGTTTTTTGTTTTTCCAAAGGTAAAAGTTGGTAAGTACCTCTAATCATTTCTAATATTGTGTTGTTTAGTTATTGTGACGTGTGTTACTGTGAGCATTTTTAGAATGCTTGTTGTTGTTGGTGTCCTTAAGAAATCCAAGACACGGACTCGAACGGGTGACCTTTAAAAAAAATATCGTCATGGAGATCGTTTTCGAGGTATTTGGGGGTGCTGATTAAAATAAAGACATCCATTTTGTCTGTATGTCCCTAAAAACTACTTAAAATAATGTAGATATATAATGTTAATATTGAGCAAACGAATTATTCTAAAGACACTCATGAAATTTAAAATGTACATTTTTATTTTAGATTTACAATGGGAAGACCGAAGAAAGAAGAAATTTGGAAATATTATCAAGATATCGGAGATAAATCGATTAAATGTAGTTTCTGTGAAAAGATTTACAAACAGAAACATGTCCTTAAAATGGCCAACGATTTGTTGGTTTGTAGTAAAGCTCCGATTATTGTCAAGAAGCAAATAAATGATATTAATAAAGAAAGAAATTTGACATCCGAGTCAAATGAAAGCACAATTCCTGTGTCTGAAGTTTATATCACAGAAAAAAAGGGAAATTTAAAAGAACATTTCGCTAAGGCCTTATTTATCTCTGGAGTTCCAATGTCTATGGTGGACCATCCGCTCTGGAAAAGTTTTTTCGAAAAACTAAATTTTAAGCTACCAACTCGGAAGGCTCTTGCAACAAAGTATTTGGAAAAACTTTACAATGAATTGCATAAAGAATTATCTGACGACATAGCAAAATCACCATTTTTTCATGTTCAGTGCGACGGATGGAGTAATGTCAGAAATGAGGGAATTATAAATTTTTTAATATGTAAACCAGAAACCATATTCGTCAAGAGCTTAAGCACGGAAGATAATCGGCACACCAGTGAATATTTGGCTACAGAAATAGAAAAAGTTATTAAAACTTATGATGAGAAAAAAACTTTCGTTGTAATTGGAGACAATGCTAGGAATTTGCAAAAGGCTTTTGAAATTTTGGAAAGAAAATATCCATGGATAGTGCCTCTAAATTGCGCAGCACATAGCCTAAATTTACTGTGTGCAGATGCCATGAAAGTGAGTGTCATTAAAGCTTGTATTGATCTTGCAACAGAAGTTATAAAGTGCATTAAAAAAAGTCAGATTTTGAGCGCACTTTTAAGCAAAATTCGGAAAGACAAAGAAATTCATGGTGAAACCTTGAAATTACCATGTAAAACTAGATGGGGGAGTCATGTGGCGGCTTTAAAAAGTCTGAAAGTCAATAAAGCTGCACTTCAAATTCTCGCTGTCCATGAACATACCCAACCTACACCAGACGTCAAAAGTACGATTCTCGACGATGGTTTTTGGACTATGGTTGAACAATGTGTTATTATAATGGAACCAATCACACAAGCGATCTTTGAACTCGAGGGTGATAATTATAACATCAGTAAAGTTTATATGATCTTCAAAAATATCTTATCAAAATTGCTATTTGCTTGCACTTCGACAACTATTCTGGAAACTTCTGATATAGAACGTTTGAAGACTGCAGTAGAACATAGAACTACACAAGTTCTCAAACCCATACACTACGCTGCACATATGCTGAACCCTAAAGCTGAAGGACATGAACTCACTCAGTATCAAGAGATGGAAGCGATGGAGTTTATTCAAAACCTGGCGGTTTTTTTGAATTTAGATTGTCTGGTTGATCTTGCTCAATATAGAGCGAGAGATGGTATATGGGGAAAAGAATTCACATGGAAAGCTACAGAGAAGGTTGATGCCGTATTGTGGTGGAAAGGAATTTGTGGTTCCTCGCCGTTAAGTAAAGTGGCACTTCGTATCTTGATTGCACCTTGCACATCTGCGGCTACTGAACGCTCGTTTAGCATCCATGGTTTCATACACAGTGCTAAACGAAATCGCCTTACTACAGAAAGAGCAGCTCAAATCACATCTTTGGCATACAATTGGAATTTAAAGGAAAATAATGATCCATCCAAAAGTATCCAATTGTCCAACGTTAACGATTTTGATACGGAAATAGAGGATTTTTTAAGCGATGATTATGATAGTCAAGATAAATCTAACTCGATTCAATTCAATACGCCTGAGGATTTTGATTCCCGCCCATCAACATCCACTTCAACAAACCGAAACCTAGAATTTGTTGATGTTGCATCTAATATCAACTTTAGTGATGATGATGATGACTGAAGCTATTTACATTGTATTGAGCGGTTTCATTACCTATTATAAGTTTACGTAATAGACATCAAAATCAAGCCAAAATTATAATTAGGACCACGATGATTGTAAAACTTGACAAACATTTATTTTATTTTATTCGGAAGTCTTACAGCTTACGAACATACATACTATATTACTTACTTATGATTATTGTAGAATCAAAGCCAATTACAAAACTTCATTTCATTTTTCATTTTACGAGAGTTAAAATAATATTTTTTATAATTACGTATTCGAATTTTCAACTGTGATTTTTTAACAAGACTGATTATCTTATAACTGAATATTTTATTAAAATTTTAATTTACAAAATACCTACTGACATTGTGTTTTATTCTAAGTTAAGTTCCTGCTTTATTTTTTACAAAACAAAGTTATTCACTTTTATGCCCAGTGATCGGGCATTTATTTGGGCGTAAACTCATTTATGCCCAATATGCCAAGTTTATGCCCATTTTGTCCATATTTGTTTTTGCCCTCGACCCATCTCTAGCTTTGAGTAGTGATAGTTGCACTTTCTCAAAGATCTTACGAAGAGATCCCAAGTTTTCAGCGTATGAATCTCTAGGACTGAATATTAAATCATCAGCACTTTCAACATCCGTATAGTGTGAACCACAAGACACAAGTTCACGGCCAAAAACTAAAAATGATGGAGTGTACCCAGTAACCTCGTTTACCGAACTGTTTAGGGCAAATTGGATTTTAGGTACATTTGAATCCCAAGATCGATGATCATCCCCAATGAAACTTGATATTGCAGTGATAATCGTTTTATTGTAACGTTCGACCAAATTTACTTGAGCCGTATATTTAGGACAGTAGTGCACGTTCGGAATTTTGTAGGTTGCATACAATTGTTTTAGGGTATTGCTGACGAATTGTTTACCGTTGTCCATTAGAACGGTGCTAGGTATACCATGTACCAAGAAAACATTATCTTCGAGAATTCTAGCTATGATTTCAGTAGTGGCACGACGAATAGGAAAAATTAGGGTGTATTTAGAGAAACAGCATGTTACGACAAAAAGATAGCAATTTTGTCGTCTGGTTGGTGGTAGAGGTCCAACAAGATCCATGCTGATAAATTGAAAAGGTCTAGAGCAATCTTTAGGACGACCCATCTCTCCAAGTGTTGCGTGGTTAGCACATTTATAAGAGATACAGGTGTCACAGTTGTTTACAAAATTTGAAACGTCACGATGCATATTAGGCCAGAAAAACTTTAAAGAGAGACGTTTGTAGGTTTTAAAGATACCAAAATGACCTGAAGTTGGATCACAATGGTTTTTGGTAATTAAATCAGTACGGTATTCAGAAGGAATAACCTCTTTCCATTCAAACTCCCTTACTAGTGGGTTTAAATTTTTAATAAAACGATATAGTTTACCATTAGACACTCGGTAATTAAGAAACGATAAAGGAGAATTAACGCAGCCATTATAGATATTTAAAAACCAAGGATCAGAAGTTACAGGTATTGAAGTACTAGGATTTGTATCTATAGTAGAGACATTTATAGCACGAGAAAGACTGTCTGGTACAACATTATCTTTTCCGCGACGGTGCTTAATTTCAAAGTTATACGCCGATAGACGAACACCCCAGCGAGCAAGACGTCCAGTAGGGTTATTGATGTTCAAGAACCATTTTAGAGCAGAATGGTCTGTGTAGACTGTAAATTTCTTTCCATTCTCGAGGTAGCATCGCCAATGTTCGATAGAAGTGAGAACAGCCAAAGCTTCACGTTCTGTAGCACTGTAGTTACGTTCGCTTTGAGATAGAGATTTGCTCATGTACGCTATTACCTTCTCAGTACCGTCAATAGTTTGAGTTAATACGGCACCGATACCGTAGTCACTCGCATCAGTATGCACTTCGAATGGCATAGAATAATTAGGGCAGGCTAATATAGGTGCAGAGATTAACCTTTCTTTTAGTTTTCTGAAGGCATTATCAGCTTCATTAGACCATGAAAAAGGTAAAACGTTTTTACCTTGAGAAGTTAGTTTATTCAAGGGAGCAGCCAGAGAGCTAAAATCTTTTATAAACCTACGGTACCACGATGCAGTGCCTAAAAATCGACGTACTTCCTTACGGTTTCTAGGAACCGGGTAGTTTACAATGGCTTCAATTTTAGTAGGATCAGCATGTAAACCATTGATATCAATAACATAGCCCAAATATTTTAATTGTTGTCTAAAGAAAAGGCATTTTTAAAAATTTATAGTAAGATTAGCATATTTTAATTTTTCTAGAACGCGGAGTAAAAGTGATATATGTTTCTCAAATGTTGGAGAAATTATAATTATGTCATCTACAAATACAAAAACTAGGTTTTCAAATTCTGGACCATAAAATAAAATATCCACCAATCTCTGTTGTGTGGCAGGCGCATTGGTGAGTCCAAATGGCATACACTTGAATTGATAAGTGCCACGCGATGGAACATAAAAAGCGGTCTTGCAACGATCTTCTTTTCTAATCGGAGTTTGCCAAAAACTTTTAGAAAGGTCTAGACTTGTTAAATACTTAGCATCACGAAGATTGTCAAGGATTTCGGAAATATAGGGTAGACTATAAGCATCCTTCTTAGTGATAGCGTTCAATTTTCGGCTATCAAGACAAAACCTGAGGTCGCCGTTCTTTTTAGGAGTTAAGAGGACCGGTGATGACCATGGACTATCGCAAGGCTCAACTACATCTTCCTTTACCATTTCATCAAGCTGCTCAACTAGAATTCGCTGCTTTTCAGGAGACATTCTATAATATCTTTGACGAATTGGTAAAGCATCTCCAGTGTCGATAGTATGCGTAATTAAAGAAGTACGGCCAAGACCACATTTTTCATATGAAATTTGTCGAAATTGTTGTATAATATGATCAGCTGTTATTTTTTGTGTAGCAGTCAAGTGATCATAAGAGCATAATTGATTAGCATTATTTACAGATATTTCACCTAATGTTGTATCTGCATGTTTTAGAGTAATATTATCTAAATATGTAGGAAAAAGACCAAAGTGATTCCAAAAATCCATACCCAAAATTAATTCAGTTTGAATACCTGGTGCAACGTACGCTGTTATAATATGTAATTGAGTAGCAAAAGAAATGGGTAGATACAAAATACCAATAGGATAAATTTTTTCTCCACCAGCTGCGATGAATTGTAAATTAGTATTACAATTGTGTAATTTAAATCCGGAATCTATAAATTGTTGATGTTTATTTTTGCCTAGTATTGTTACTGCGGAACCTGTATCCAAAAGACCCACAACAGATTGACCGTTAATGATTACTGAAGCATAAGGACGACTATTAATGTTAGTAGATTTAGAATTTAGGATTGAGTTGACATAGTAACAAGAAGAATATTTAGAGACAAAATCTAGCCAGTCTTTCCATTCAGTCTCATCAAAATTGCCTTTAGAATTAGAGCTATTATGCAATATGTCATCACAATCCAAGCTTCCTAGTTTTTTGGACTGGATGTAGCAATATTACAATCTGGACAGTCAGGGTATCGCACATCCTTTTTACCGCATTTGAAGCAAATCAAGAAATGAGGTTTAGTGCACATGCGAAGTGAGTGAGTATTATTTCTGCACCTAGGGCAAAACATTTTACCAGCTGGTTCAGTTGACACTGCCGCAACAGGTAAATTATTAGAGTAGTTTTGTTTATTTGCTTCATCTTTGTTTATTGCATTAGAATAATAGTGTTTTTGATAGCCGAAGTGTTTGTAAGAAGTAGGTTGTTGATTGTAATTATTAGTGTAAGTATTTGTTTTCTTATAGTTATTATAGTTACTAGGGTATGTTTTTTTATTAAGATAGTTGTTAGAAGTTGAAGGCATATCAGAATATTTATTATAAGCAAATTCAGGTGCTAGACTTGCCGAATTTGATTTCGAAGTTTCGTTAAACTGTGCGAAACGTGATTGTATGTTCTCACAGTTTCGACAAACATTCTCTAGATCCTCTGTGTTTTTAATTTCCGCACAAGCAGCTAGTGTACTTGCGTAACAGGGTCGTATGTTATGTAGTAATATTTCTAATTGTTCGTCTTCTGAAGGTGTTTTATTTAGTTTAGAGAACATACCGTGCATTATGGCGAGATAAACTGTTATGTTTTCCCTTTCCCCTTGCCTACGCATACGAATCTCTGCCATTAGCCTATAGTCGTAATCTCTATGACTGAATGCTTCCTTCAAAAATAACGTAAGCTCATTCCAAGAATTAATCTTGGGCTGAACTCGACGGTACCAGTGCAGGGCATCATCAGCAAAAATTTCGTAAGCGAAAGATAATAGCTTACTAGAGGGCAGACCACGTGACACTATAAATTCTTCACACTTTTGAATGAAAGATCTAACGCAAGTTTTTCCGTTAAATTTTAATTTAGCAATGTCCGCTGCTACGCCGCGATCACATGTTACATTAACTGCGGTAGTTGGTTCAGAAGGAATCTCGGGTGCATGCTCTTTAGGGTAAGATTGACTAGCTGTAGGTCTCAGATGAGAAATTTCTTTCAGTTGTAGATTAAAGTTAGAATAACAAGTTTTGTAAATATCGGTTGTATCCTCGGTTCGACTTATACGATTTATTCTATGGTAGACATGGTTAAGTATGTTTTCAGTCCTCGAAAACAAATTTTTCTCAAATTTCGCCTTAAGGGCTACTAGGTTAGCTTGAGATTTTAGCAACGTTTCTTTAACGCCTTTCAAATCATCAGCAGGTGTAAGATGTGACTCTAGTATGTCATCTGCAGGTAATGTGAGTGAACTCTTAACGATTTGCTTTCTGAGATCTGCCACTGAATCAGCAGGAGTACCACCACGAACTGAAACTTCGTACTCCAACTCAGCTTTTTGGAGCGAAAGATATTTGATAGAATACGCCATTTTTTTTTTTTTTTTTTTAGAAAAATTTCTAAGAAATATAAAGTGTTTTCCCGATGAGTGTGTGTAGTACAAAAATACAAGAAAGCACAGATAGTTAAAGTAAATACAGTATGAAATGAAATTACGTTGAGCTTGAATAGCTAGTGCATGGGTAGTGTTAAAATAAAATTAGGTAGAAAACAAATAATAGTAGTAGTAATTTAGATTTTAAGATACTTAATATATAAATATGCTACACATGAACTAGCTGGTACAAAAAATTAAGCCCCGCACTAAACTAAATACTAATGAGCAGCCTTCACTAAAAATAACTATAAAGCACAAAAAAAATCAGAACGCACTCAAAACCGTGTGATAAAATAGTTGGGCGCCACTGTCGCGTTTCCACGATGTATAGAATAATTTTGTAGGTAGGTAGAAGAAGAAAAGACTAAAGATCAATTAAAAAAAATAATTTAATTTCCAAAGAAAAAAATTAACTTGGCCCGACACGCTGCCGCGTGTCAAGATAAAAAAGGTTAGGTAGAAGGGTCGTAGGTTTATCACACGATTGTGGGTACGATCTGACAATTTAAAATACCACTCCCCTGGTAGTAGTGTAGTGATGTCCGGCGCAGTCTTAAGGCTGTAGATTGAGTTCCGGAACTGATGAGGTGGGGTGATCTTCGGAGACGTGGTGTATTTATAGGTGGTAAGTATACTCCGTAGAAAAGAAACCCTGAAATGCACACAATTTAGGCATTCAGCAAAATGTCCGATTTCCTACTATGACTGCAACATCGAACTCAGTAGCGGTGAAAAGTAGTAATGATTGATGAATATGGGTAGTGGTATTTGATACTAAATAGTGATAGTTAATGAAGCAGTCATAGCATTGCACACTTTTAATTCAGAGTTACATATTATATAATATGGGTGGAAGAATAAAAAATATAACAAAATTATTTTCTAATATGTAGGTCGTTGACAGCTTTAGATTTCAATGAAGAATTAGATAGTAAGAAAGATATATATCGGCAGAACCTTTAAATGAATATACATAAACAATCTACACAAAAGAAACTACGTTCTACAATGACTAGCAGTTTTAGCACGTACATATTTTACACTAATGAATTTACTAGGACGGTGAACATGTAGGTATTAAAATGAAGCTACGATCATAGCGAATAATGATTGTATAAAATGTAGATGATTACTATGAACTACGAACACAATAGTTATTACCAATTACTACGCAGTAACATAAAATAATGTACAACACTCACCCAAGTGGGGTTTAAACACTAACACTCTTTATATGTATAGGTATACGGCGTTTTTTTTTAGAACAATGTACGCGTTGGTACTATTTAAATTTATATTTAAATTAGGAGTTTATAAAAAAATTTAGGAACAACTCAGCAGTAGCGTAGTATTTCGTCGAGTGCATGATATGCAAAAAAATGTCACGATGAGCGGAACCTGCGAGTGAACGGACGGTAATCCCGTTCATTGCATACACACTTCACTCAATGAATACAGCGTAGGCGATACACAGATTAAAAAATAAAAAGTAACTAATGTTTCTGTATTATTAATTAGTATAATAAGGTAAGTTGTAGGTTTAAGTCTACAGTTTTGTTATTTTAGATATTTAATTAGGTATTAGAATAAGGTTTAAATTGATATAAAAATTACCGTAATAGGTTTAAGATTGTAGTTTTAAAATCGTAGTCTTATAAGATTCCATTACATTGCTCTGCAATAATTGAAGGCGTTACACAGTCACTATCACATATCTAGAAAAGAATGAATATCATTACATAGAAAATTTAATGAGAATCATAATAGTATCACGATAGATGTCTCAAGAATAGTATTAATTTTATTGCAATACTCACAACTTGAGTGTTAATTGAATGAAAATGTTTTCTATTAAAATATTTTTCTTCATCTGCAGAGGGTCTTACAATTGCAATATGAGTGCAATCAATGCATCCAATCACACCAGGAAGCCCATATTTTTCATAAAATCTGGAACATTATAATATGACAATAATTAAAAACACATTAACCAATATAAATAATAAAGCAAAGATATTAGCTACTCCATACATACCTCTAACTCGTATTTCACTGTGGTCATGGGGGACTTTAACGCGAAGCTGGGCAAACGATTCGGTAATGAGCTGAGAGTGGGGCAATTTGGAACTGGTGACCGGAACCCCCGGGGCCAAATGTTGGCCGACTTCATGGAGGAGGGACTCTTTATGATGAATTCCTTCTTCAGGAAGCCGGATCACCGCAAATGGACCTGGGTGAGCCCGGATGGTAAAACTTAAAATGAGATAGACTTTATCTTGTCGACGAGACGACAGATGTTCAATGATGTCTCCGTGATCAATGCGGTTAAAACCGGGAGCGATCACAGACTGGTCAGAGGCTCATTGAACCTTAATGTCAAACTCCAGAGGTCCCGACTGATAAAGTCTACGCTCCGACCTTTACCTATCCACGTCCAAAACCCCGAACCATTTCAGCTCGAACTGCAAAACCGTTTCGAATGCCTAGCAGACTGCGAGGAAGTGGACTCATACTATGACAGGCTCGTAGAAGCTGTCCATACGGCTGGGTCTAAGGTCTTCAAGGCCCGCCGTACAAACAGAACTAAAAAGATCTCTGACTTTACCCTGCAACTTATGGAAGATAGACGGAAAATGGTTCTGACATCCTCAGATGATGCTACCAGATATCGGCAGCTCAACAGACAGATCTCAAAGTCTTTGACTCGCGACACGCGGCAATTTAATACAATTAGTATTAAAGAGGCCATTGAGCGGAACAAAGGCTCCAAAGTGTTCGCAAGAGCTCTGTCTGTTGGACAGAGCCAACTGACGAAGCTGAAGACTGAGGATGGTAGAATCGTCACGTCTAAACCTGAGTTGCTGGGAGAGATCGAAAAGTTCTACGGACAGTTATATACGACCACACAGCCACCTGTCAAAAGTCATGCCTCAGATCCCAGAGCACGACTAACCCGACATTACACCGAAGACATCCCGGACGTCAGCCTGTACGAGATTAGAATGGCTCTCAAACAACTCAAGAACAACAAGGCGCCTGGTGATGATGGAGTTACAGCAGAGCTTCTGAAGGCGGGTGGTACACCAATCCTACGGGCCCTTCAGAAGTTATTTAACTCCGTCATACTAGATGGTCAAACGCCACAAGCATGGCACAGAAGTGTGGTGGTGCTCTTCTTCAAAAAGAGCGACAAAACCCTATTGAAGAATTATAGACCCATCACAATGCTGAGCCATGTTTACAAGTTGTTTTCGAGGGTCGTTACGAACCGTCTCGCGCGCAGGTTTGACGACTTCCAGCCTCCCGAACAAGCCGGTTTCCGAAAAGGCTTTAGCACCATAGACCACATACATACAAGGCAAGTTATACTCAAGAACGAAGAGTATAACAAGCCACTGTGCTTAGCGTTTGTGGACTATGAGAAAGCCTTTGATTCTATCGAAACATGGGCCGTGCTGAGGTCTCTCATAAGGTGCCAAATTGACTACCGGTATATCGAGGTGATAAAGTGTTTGTATGAAAACGCCACTATGTCAGTGCGACTCCAGGACCAGATCTCGAAACCTATCCACTTGCAGCGAGGCGTGAGACAGGGAGATGTTATATCTCCGAAACTGTTCACCGCTGCATTGGAAGACGTCTTCAAGCTTCTGGACTGGAAAGGCTTTGGCATCAATGTCAATGGCGAGTACATCACTCACCTTCGATTTGCCGATGATATCGTAGTCATGGCTGAGACCATGGAAGACCTCGGTACAATGCTCGATGACCTCAGCAGAGTCTCTCAACAAGTGGGTCTGAAAATGAACATGGATAAGACGAAAATCATGTCAAACGTCCATGTTGCACCCACTCAATTGAAAGTTGGTGACTCTGCACTCGAAGTTGTAGAGAACTATATTTACCTAGGACAGACCATCCAACTAGGTAGGTCCAACTTCGAGAAGGAGGTCAATCGTAGAATCCAACTCGGATGGGCAGCGTTCGGGAAGCTACGTAACATCTTCTCGTCCAAAATACCGCAGTGTCTCAAGTCGAAAGTCTTCGACCAGTGTGTGTTGCCAGTGATGACATACGGAACAAAGACGTGGTCGCTCACTATGGGCCTTATTAGAAGGCTCAAGGTCACCCAAAGAGCAATGGAGAGGGCTATGCTCGGAGTTTCCCTGCGGGATCGCATCAGAAATGTCGAAATCCGCAGGCGAACCAAAGTCACCGACATAGCCCGAAGAATTGCCAAGCTGAAGTGGCAGTGGGCAGGGCACATAGCTCGTAGAGCCGACGGCCGTTGGGGCAGAAAGGTTCTCGAGTGGCGACCACGAACCGGAAGACGCAGCGTGGGCAGGCCCCCTACAAGATGGACCGATGATCTTGTGCGGGTCGCTGGAAATCGCTGGATGCGGATAGCGCAAGACCGGCAATTGTGGAGATCTTTGGGGGAGGCCTTTGTCCAGCAGTGGACGTCTTTCGGCTGATATGATGATGATGATGATTAGCTACTCACTGACGCTTTATAAGATTCCTTTCATGTCTATTTTGAGGGAATTCCATATACTTCCTGAGTATGTGAGGTGCATTGAGAGCATTTGTGACCTCCTGCAAACATCGCGACAGTTTGTTGTGCCATAGGCTCGTCCAAGTTTTGCCCCACGGAACCTTGGTAACTACCTCGGGCATAAAAATTCAAGGCTGTAAGGATCTAAAATAATTAGTTTATCAACAGAGACATGCCAATTGTTACTAATGAGAATCATAATGTACTTAATAAAAAATATCCACCACCTTAACCGTAGGCTCGATTCCATGACTCCTTGCCTTTGGACGTAATAGAGGCGCTATTTCCTGGCAGAACTCTTCAAATAATATCCGGTTAACTCTATAATGTCCAAGAAACTCTAAATCGGGAATTCTATTAAAATTTAATATATTTCGCCATGAATTAGAGTAGGTTTAGAGAGTCTAAATATCGTTTATCCACAAAAGCCATTAAAGAAGAATTGAATTGAAAATTGAGAGTCTAAATGTCAAACAGTGTTCGTTCGGATGGAATTGCGGAACGAATGGAACCGTGGTAGCACAGACAAGAAATTCGTAACGAACGAACGAAATTTGGAGAAAGAGAGTAGGCTCCCAGTAAACACACCTCAATTACATCAAACTAGCATGGGTAAGGGCGCCTTCAAATTTGCCGCTAAATGCCGCGCGGAAGCAGCGCGTCTGCAGCGCTGCGGTCGCGCTGCTTTGTAAATCCATACAGATAAAAAACGCGCGTAGGCAGCGCTGCGCTCGCGCTGCGTCCACGCATTAGTTCATCGATCAACTAGTGACCGTGCGCACGTATTTGTTGTTCAAGCATGAACGATCAGGTTGAAGAATTTATCGATGAAGTTGAAAGTCGTCCAGCGATATGGGATTCGAGGTCCGATAAATACAGCAATAAAATCGAAAAGAAAAAGGCTTGGGAAGAAATATGTAATATTTTTATTGCAAATTTCACAAACAAGACGGCAAGTGAAAAAAATGAAGCATGTAAGTATATTTTTAACACAACTGCTTTATATTTTCATCGTTTGCCATGACAATTCTCCTTCTGGACTAACAAAATAATCAGCTAGTGTATCACGTATAGTCGTAGCACTTATTTGTGGGTGATTATTTTGATTTTGTTGTATGTTTTGTAAATCGTATCTCAACATTGTTGGGTTGGAGTTGGATTGCTTTGAATCCGTCTTCCTGAGTAAATTATGTAACACACAACACGCGCGAACGATATCTTCAGCAAAGGGTATTTGTACATTTATCGGACGATGAAGAATTCTCCACTTATTTGCCATTATGCCAAACGAACACTCAATGTATCTTCTTGCCCTCGATAAACGATAATTGAAAATACGTTTCTTCTCATTTAGGTGGTTGCCAGCGTAAGGTCGTTGTAAAAAATTACTAATTCCGAATGCTTCGTCACCAATGAAAATAAAAGGCACTGGTGGTCCATTATTTGTAATTGGCAACGGATTGGGAATATTTAAGTCCTGTTCATGTAGTCTTTTGTAAAAGTTACTATTTTTGAAAATTTGCGAATCAGAAGCTTTTCCGTATGAGCCAACATCTATGTACGTAAAACAATAGTTTGAGTCACATATCGCTAAAAGAACTATAGAAAAGTAATTTTTATAATTGTAATATAGAGAACCACTATGCTCTGGTTTGATAACTCTTATATGTTTTCCATCAATAGCACCCAAGCAATTAGGGAAATTAGCCTTGGTGTAATATTCGTTAGCAATAATTAACCAATCTTCTTCCTGAAGCTCCGGTATATAAATAGTATGCAGGTTTTCGTATATTGCTCGACAAACTTCTCTGACAATAGCACAAATCGTAGAAAGTCCACGATTATACGTATGATATAAATTTGTAAGACTGCCACCTTCTGCCAAGAACCTGTAAATAAAAATTTTGATTGTCATTTTTCAGCTATACTACTGCAACGCAAATGGAAAAACCTAAGGGATTCTTATACTCGTGAACTTAATAAGCAAAGATCATCAAAGAGTGGATCAGCTGCGTCATCACATCGAAAATATCAAAATTTTGATCGACTTAAATTTTTATCGTGTTTGTCGGAGACCAGACCTATTGATATTTCTACTGAGTCCTCGACGTCAAGAAAGAGGAAAGTTTCGGAGCCGGTATTAGATGACAGTAATAAAATTTTGAAAATACTCATTGAAAGAATGCAAAAAAGAGATGAATCTATCGAGAATGATGGCGATCGGTGTTTTTTATTATCATTGTTAAGTGATTTTAAGAAAATACCTGAACACCGCAAGACGGATGCAAAGTACGAAATGATCGGTCTGATACGACGATTTATCAATGATAATTTCGAATATTCTTATCAAAAACATCATGGCTACTTCTACGAATCAATCAAGCCAAAGCCCAGCCAATGTGTCAATACACGAATCACAATTGACTGATATGTCGTCTATTTATGAGAATTTGTTTTCAGAGAGTAATGACAATATTTAAAAATAGTAATAAGAAAAATGTGTAATGTGATTTACTTAAAAAAATAAAACACTTATTAATATGTTTTTCATTAAATTTTACTCACCTGAGTGTTATCATAAGTCTCTCTTCAGCACAAATAGTATTTTTGAAGGTTGTATTTTGTTTTCCAATATAACGTTCTAAACGAGAAAGTAATTCGTAAAATTGCTTTCTTGACAATCTTAAATAATGATGAAATTTTTGATCACTGTAACTTTTCACTTTATAAAATTTAGTTTGTTGAGTTATACAAAATAATAATAATAATAACAACAACGGGTTTTGATTGCCAACAAACCTGATATTGTAAAAATAGATCGACAAAAACGCTGCACAGTGATGGTTGATGTTACCATCCCGCATGATGAAAATCTTTTGAAGGCTGAAAAAGAAAAATAAATTAAATATTTGGATCTTGCGCGGGAGATTGTCAGCATGTGGGATGTTGACTCAGCTATCATTGTACCGATAGTCGTTTCTGCTAATGGATTAATAGCAAAGAGCCTCGAAAAACACCTAAAGAGGCTGACGCTAGGCGGTTGGGTCAAGAACAAGATCCAAAAAGCGGTGCTTTTGGACACGGCTCGCATTGTCAGGAGGTTCCTGTCTCTAGAGTCGTAACCTCCGGTAGCATAGACCCTGTTCCTGCTGCCGGTTGCAAATCCTATTTTTTATATTTTAAAATGCATTTTTCTGTTTTTTATATATTTTAAAATGTATTTAATAAGAAATATATATGAATAAATGATAATAATAATAATCGTTTAATTCGGATAAAACATTCTCCATATATTGTTAGTACAAAGTTCTTAACCTAATGTTAGTAATCTTATAATATAGTAACAAACAATGCACTGGATAACAACCACACAGCTGGGTATCACAATACCCTGGTATGTAGCTGAATCCAGTGCTTTAACATTGGGAAATCCCACCTATCACATAATACGCTCAGAATGCTGTGGGAGCTGACACGCATTCTGTGCAATATTGAAACGCTACGCTTGCGGATGATGGCAGCAAAACCATCAACCGACGCCTCCGCAAACATCGCCGAAGCACTACAAAAACGTGGCAGCCCCATCAGCATCCTGAACGCATTGTTGTACTGGACACGCAATGCACTGAATGCCCGCTGCGTATATCTGCTCCACAGATTGCAGGTGTAAAAAGTTTGGCAATAAGCCCTAAAAAGAGAAATTTTTACATCTCTTGTGCATTTTCCAAACCTGCGGATCAACATATTGCTTCGGACAGCCAGTGCTCTGCGTTCTCTCTCTATGTCTTGGTTATCATTAAGGTCATCGTTGACCCAGTGACCCAAGTATTTGGCCTGTGTCACTCGTCTTAGTGGAGTGTTTGCAATTGTTACTGGTGGCACTTTAGGGTAACATTTGGTGCCCGCCTTAAACACTAACAGTTCACTCTTTTTGACATTATACCTGAGTCCCTGCGCCCCCGCATAACCCTCACAAATCTGAAGAAGTTGTTTCAGTGCTCTGATTGAGGGGCTAAGCAGCACCATGTCATCAGCGTAGGTAACATTATTTAGGCATACGCCGTCAACATGACAACCAACCCTTGTATTGCTGAGTTCCACAATCAGCCGATTTATGTACAAGTTAAACAGACAGGGCGAAGTAATCCCCCCCTGCCTCACCCCGCAGCCCAACCGGTACACACCCGACAACTCCCCAGCCCATTTAACATAATTCATTTGATTTTTGTACCAATACTCAAGAACAGAAATGACCTCCTCGCCTACGCCACTCTCTTGTCGCAGCTTGCTCCACAGTAAGTCATAAGACACCAGGTCAAAAGCTTTAGATAAATCAAGAAAGCACGCATAGACCGGCGTCTTCCTATCAGCATAGTACTGAACCGTCTGTTTTAAGCACAGTATGGCAGACTCCGTAGATAGCCCGGGCCGAAAGCCGAACTGGGCATCGTGTAGACTTATACGACTTGCCATATGTGCGTCCAACAGACAGTCCAGCACTTTAGCTATAACCGTAGCTAAAGAAATTGGCCTATAGTTGGCGGGATCTGCAGCATCTCCCATCCTGTTCTTAATTATTGGTACAACTATCGTTTTCATGAGATCATCTGGTAAGAAAGAGTGACTTATACAAAGTGAGTAAAACATGCTTAATACCCTCGGCAGATGTACACCGGCGTATCGCAGGTGCTCAACGCTCAGGTGGTCATGTCCCGGAGACTTACCTCTCACCATGCCCTTGATTACATTATTAACCTCCTTGGCGGAGAATTTTATCGTTGGTTCCGGGGACATGGTCACGGACTTAGCCCCCAATACCGACGATAACGTAGGCACCAGTGGCGAATCAACTTTAAAATGACTAATAAACATATTAGCTATCTTGGAGGGATCACACTCACCTGCCACGCTCACTGGGAGACTAGGCCTAGGGTTCATTTTATTTGTGGTTTTCCAAAAATTCCCAAAATGCTTCGATTTGTGGTGTTCAGCTAAAATATCTAAACTTATTTGAGTTTGGTTGTTTCGACACCACTTTAACTTAGCTTTAAACAACTTACGCGTCTCACGCATTCGTTCATAATAATACCCCACCGTCGGATTATTATGAAGATGCCACAATTGAAACGCAAGCCGAGCCTCACAGTGAGCACTTTTAACATGTTTATTCCAGCCTATCAGAGGTTTGTATTTAATTTTCTTTGCACATTTTGCACTACATACCGCAGCCCTCGATAAGCTTTGAATAATTTTATTACACATAGCGCTTAATACAACACGATGATTCGAATCGTCACATATCTTACCCGCACAACTAATTAATTCTAATGGAAAGTCTAATTCCCGTCGATAAGAATTACATAATTCTCCATACAATTCGATCTGTTTGGAGTCTCTGTTCCCCCATATAACTTTGTTTTGTATAGGCTGGTGTACTACAATGTTAGGTTTAATTAGTTTTAAGTCACATGTTATCTGCAGGGGCATATGATCGGAACAATAACTGTCATACAATACCTCCGCATTAACTACCGTCTGCCGCGCAGCCTCAGTCACCAAGCAATGGTCGAGCCAGCGCTTGCAGCCGTACACGTCACTAACAAACGTATAACTATCAGGTGGTAACAGTTCAACATCTGCCCAGGTCCACTTTTGCTCCATACAAAAATGTTGTAATTCATTATAGAAAAGCTCGTTTTTATGCGCATTAAAGTCTCCTAACATAAAAACAGATTGCTTTCTATGATAGCGTTAATTTCACTTAAAGTGTCAGTAAATTCGATTAAATTGTCATTACAGTCAGTAGGCATATATACTGAGAAAATGAGTAATTCGCGTTCCAGTAACTTCACTTTAAATGACGCAAGCCGTACACTATTCACACTACCCCTTCCCTTTGGACCGCGAAAGCGAGTAGACGTGCCTCCCGTATAACTTATTTTTATTTTATAAAATTAAATTGTATATTTTTGGTAATAAACGCTAAAATAAATTCTTACAAGTACCAGGCGCGCATAAATACGAAATAGTGAACGTGAACGCAACATGCGCGAGTGACAAGGAGAGCAACTCAGAAGAACGCAATAGCCAGGCGGAATCAAGCAGCGCACGGCCGCACGTGTGACGTGACTGATTACGTGAGAGATTACGCGACGCACACAGACAAACCGTCGACGCTGGGTCATACTCGCCGCTTGCCATAATCTATGCGCGACAGCGATTAGCGGGCGCTATTCTGTGTGGTACAAACTAATTTTGTCTAAACAAATTTTGTGTGTGTTTCAAACAATGTATAAAACAACACGAAAAACTCCCCCAAATCAATTCCCGTCCAGGTCAGAATCCGACATCCAAAAATTATATCATGCAGACACCAACATTCAAGGAAATATAACACAGCGAGCCAAACGCAGGTGCCTGGCAGGTGGGGATTCTAGAGAAGAATTAGAAGCATTTAAAACGAGATCAAGAGTATGCTTGATGAAATGACTACTGCCCAAACTTCACGGCTGGATAAATTAGAGAACCATTTCATTGAGATAAAGAATCACTACACTGAAATTAAGTCAACCAATAATGAACTCGAGAAAACAATGACTCTTATTTCGGATCAGCTGCAGTCTGTCGATGTTAAAATAACAAGTCTTGAAAAAGAACGTAGTTCCATGGCGATCAAGCTATCTACGTTAGAGGAAAAGGTAGAATCTCTAGATCGTAACCTCGTTAAAACGTCAATAGAAATTCGCAATGTTCCCAAAAGAAACCATGAGACAAAGACAATGTTGTTCGAGACTATCACACACTTGTCTAAACATTTAGAAGCTGACACGGAGCTAACCAGTATTCGTGACATAACCCGACAACCGTCTAAAAAGGAAGCCCTTACATCAAATATATCTGTTGAGTCTGCCGTCAAAAACTATAACAAATTGAACGCCAGTAATAAAGTAAACTCGGAACTTCTAAACTTCAACGCCGCACAAAAAACTCCTATCTACATTGCGGAGCAGCTGACCCCATTTTCCAAACGTCTGTTTTACTTAACCAGAATGTACGCCAAGTCACATCAATACAGCTACTGCTGGACATCGAACGGACGTGTGTTTCTCAAGAAGGATTCGGATAGCCACTCTATAGTGGTTAAAAGTGAAGAACAACTCAAGTTGCCTTTAACCAACAATGCATGACTACGTAACTGTAAGTTCATTTACTATTATTTTTGTTTAGTCTCTTTATTTTTAAATTCCGTTTTCATACCCTTGTTTTTTAAATTATATATTTCTATCGCATGTTTACCTTATATACTAAAACAAAACACACGAGCTCACCACTACATCATCTTTACAACTCATTCACAATACCTTACACACCTCATACATCCACTCAATCATTTCAAGAATTGGTTTGAACTACCTCTCTGTGGCCATACTTGGTGTCTATTAACTTACTTGGCTTACCGTAATAATATACAGAAATATATTTCAATGCAGTCTCAATTAAAAATATCACTCTATGGAATACTAACTACCCTTGCTATCACACACAGTTTTACCCGTATTTAAAACATTTCAATGGCTCATGACATTAACCAAGTAATTGACAATATTGACCAGCTCTCTGTGTCTATAACCCACACATGTTCACCGGAAGATACTCATTCGATACTTTTGTATCCGCACAAGTATGTAAAAATATTGTCACAAAATATTCGATCTATGTATTTCTCGTAACTTTTTAAGTCTTCAAACGCTCTTACACCGCATTTCTTTTGACTGCGATTTGGTCGTATTGTCCGAATGCTGGCTGCCTTGTGCTAGTAACTATAATATTCCAATCATGCAAAACTATAATAAAAGTAACGGTGCCTCATTATAAGATTCCTAGCAGAACCTCTGTGACACGCTGGATAGACGAAAAGTATGACGCATTATTAATAGTAATGAAAAGTAAATTATGCTGTGTAGAAAATCTTACACTAACAAGTGACATTTGGTCAGATCTACAAATGCGAAGTTATCTAGGTGTAACTGCTCATTTTGGCATCGGAATTGAATTTCATGTAGTAACTTTAGGTGTTTACCACTTAGATGAAAGGCATACTTCCGAATACATTGCACAAACGCTCACTAAAACATGTGAAGAGTGGGGATTTAATACTGATAAGGTCACAGCAGTAGTAACAGATAATGCTGCAAATATGGTGAAGGCTGTCGAAATTGCATTTGGGAAAAAAAAGCATATCTCTTGTTTTGCGCATACACTTAATTTAGTAGCTCAACATATTTTGGGAATGCCAGAACTACAGGAAATATTAACAAAAGCAAAAAATGTTGTTACATTTTTTAAACAAAGTTGTGTTGCAAGTGACGAGTTGCGTAAATCAGTTCGAGCTGACACAAAATTGATTCAGGATGTCCCAACACGTTGGAACAGCACATACTATATGATTGCTCGTTTCCTTGATTTACGAAATGCTGTGAGTGAAATTTTGATTCGTCATAAAACAGCACCGCCGATGTTAACCCTTTTTCAGTTAGAGGGAAGGTTTTTCCCACCAACTTTTTTTTTCTGGTAGTGTAATGAATAAATCATAACAATTTTTTCGATTTGGCAATAATTAATGATCGAATGAAAGCATATTTAAAAAATTTGACATTGACAGGTGACATTGTGATTTGTTTCAAAAAAGTTGTACGTTTATTTGTAAACAGGAGTTTTTGCAAGTGCGATTGAAATCGGTATATATCTTCTTGTTTTACGTTTCGATATAAGGTAAGTTCTTCTGGATTTTGTTTATTTATATTTAATATCTTAGAAAAGAGACATATTTTTTTTTATCTTACATATTTTTTTTCTTCAACGATTTTTCTTGGTGGGAAGAATATTCCCTCTAACCGTGAGCTGAGTACTTATCTTACCTTCTTATTTTACAGTTTGACTAAAATGAGTAGGAGAAACCTAAGGACAGATGAAATAGAGTCTGCACTAGAGGATATGTTTGGTTTACCATCAGATCCAGACCTTTCTGAAGACGATGAAGAATCGGATGATGACATTGTCACTTATAACGCTACAAAACTGCAGCAAATTTTAGAAGATTTGGATGTACCAGACCTCCGGTCTAATAATGCAATTAGGGCTTCGCCTCAGCCGTCCACATCAAGTTTGGAACCTGAACCTGTAACGGCTTTGTTATCTCCTCAAACTTCTACATCGTATGCATGCATACATAGTAGCACCTACCCTGATAAAACCTTACAACTAAGCAGAGGACAAGAAAATAGACGTGGAACAGGACGAGGAAGAGGATGTGTGACAGGACGGACTGCTGGTCGAGTAAGTCCAGATCATAATGGAGATTCTACAACTGCAAGCGAGTCGTCAGAGTGTGAAGAAACAAATGCTTCTGACGAAGATGAAGATACGTGGAAGAAAAGTTTGTGGACTAACATCAGATCACATTCTGACGTCTTCGACAGTGTTCCGATGACTCCTACACGTTTACTTCCATCGAATTCTAGGCCTATTCGATACTTTGAAATTTTTTTTACACCTGAAGTGTATGAACTGATTGTCACAGAAACTAACAGATATGCTAATCAAAACAAAGTTGTGGGTTGGACCGATATTGATACCAATGAATTGAAGGCTTTTGTAGGAATATTGATTATAATGGCATATAATATTTTACCTTCCGTAGACCTTTACTGGTCATCAGATCCGTCTTTTAGAGTTGATGAAATAGCGTCTACTATGCCATTCCGAAGGTTCAAACAAATTTTACGATGTTTGCATATAAACGATAACTCTAAGCAACTCGCGAGATCCGACCCCGCTTACGATAAATTACACAAAATTCGACCCTTGGTGACTCTTATCAATACGGGATTTCAAGAAAGCGCACATAACTCTTCATCACAGTCAATAGACGAATCGATGATTGTTTTCAAAGGGAGGTCCTCTTTGAAACAATACATGCCGATGAAGCCTATCAAACGAGGATTCAAAGTATGGTGTCGCTGCGACAGTTATACAGGTTATTTATATGAATTCGATATATATACTGGTAAAGATGGTGACAGAGTTCAAGACAATTTAGGAGCAAATGTAGTTAAGAAGTTGACAGAAAAACTAAAAGGAATGGCTCCCGTGCATGTCACGTTTGATAACTTTTTTTGTGGGTACGATTTATTGAACTATTTTTATGCCAATGGAATTCTAGCTACTGGGACTGTACGCAGGCAAAGGGCCGACTTGCCCACAATGGTGAAAAGCAAGAGGAAGCTGCAATTTCATTGCAGAAGGGTCAGTTTAAATGGAGAGTAAAAGACGACGTAGCTTTCGTGATCTGGCAGGACACAAAAGAGGTTCTATTTTTAACCAATGCTTTCCACCCTAAGATTAATGAAACATCTGTAAATAGGACACAAAAGGATGGCACAAAGGTTGAAGTTCGGTGTCCTGCAATAGTAAAGGAATACACGAAAAGAATGGGGGGAGTTGATCACTTCGATCATATAAAAGGGACATATTCGATTGGAAGAAGGAGTAAGAGATGGTGGCTTCGCATATTTTACTTCCTCGTTGATGCTTGCATCACAAACTCATTTCTGCTTTACGGTAAAAACGTAAATGCTGCGAGACTTACAAATTTAGAATTCCGAATTGCTTTAGCCAGAGGTCTTATTAGAGGATTTTCATCACGAAAACGTCGTTCTGTTGACGTAAACTACGTTGTCAGAAAAAAAGTAGCAGTTGCCGACAGTTATCAGAAGTTGGTACATCTTACTGCGCCAGAAACTCGCTTCTCTAACGTCGGAGATCACATGCCCGTCGATCTGCCATCGTATAAAAGATGCAGATTTTGTAGTACGAAGGCAAACGACAAGCGGTCCAAGATCGAGTGTAGCAAATGCCGTGTTCCATTATGCGTAACACCATGCTTTTTGAACTTTCACAAACAACCATCGACATAAATTTAGCGATCTTTTACCATTTTTATGCTGGCATTGTATTTTTGTTTATCCATCCAAACTAATCTTTATTATCTAGTAATAGTCTAGTCTAAGTACCTACTGATTTTTTATTGCGTAAATTAACGTTTTCCGAATATGCGCTAAATTTATTTTTAGATATAAGGTTTATTTTATTTGTAATTTCATGTAAGATCCCGCATCAGGTAGAGGGAATATTTGTACCACCAATTAAAAAAAAAAACCATTTTTTTTTTCGTTTTATGTTTTTAAGCATCATAAATAACCCTTAATCAAAATCAGATTTCATTTATCATGTCCAGATCGTTATGACCATTAAGGGGTTAACTGGTATGGAGTTGACTATATTAACATCGCTTCTTAACGTACTAAAACCACTAGAAGCAGCGACTAAGGAAATATCTGGCGATAAATACTGCTCTAGTAGCAAAATCATTCCATTAGTGCATTGCATGATATCAAAACTGAAAAACCTAGTAATTGAAGAATCTTTAATCAAGGATGTACAAAAACGCACTCTTACCGAAATTAATAAACGAATGGGCGCAATCGAGCAGGTATCAGCATTAGCTATTGCTACAATATTAGACCCAAGATTTAAAAAACTTCATTTTGAAGATGCCATGGCGTGTGCAAATGCCGTCATTAAAATTAAAGAGATGATTAAAAAGAATCAACAGGATGAATCTACCGTGGAATCTGACTCTGACAACTCAGACAAAATTAGTCTATCATCGGATCTCTGGAGTGATCACCATAAACTGGTTCAACGAAATTGGAAAACAAATAATACCAATGAAAGTCTTTCAGATGAGTTATCGCTTTATTTGAGGACTCCAGTGAGTAGATTGAACGAAAACCCATTAGAAGTGTGGGCAGACTATAAAATACAGTTCCCAACGTTATACAATGTGGCTTTTAAATATTTAGCCATGGTGGCTAGCTCAGTTCCATCTGAACGACTTTTCTCAAAAGCCGCACAGGTTCTTACACAGCAGAGAAGCAGATTGCAAGCCAAAAGGGTCAATAAAATTTTGTTTTTGCAAAGCTTAGAGAAGAGATACTGGGATTTATAAATCTTTCACTTTTGGGTCGTATGGCCATTGATTTCATTTGCATGATATATAAATAAAGTTGATTTGTTCTAGATGTTGTGACTCATATTAATAATATCAACCTTCCCTATTTAATATTAGAAACTAGTTTAATACGAGTAAGTAGGAAATTACTTACGATATTTCAAATATATCGATATATATGTTCGATATATCGCAAAGTATCGATAGAACATTACGATATATTATATCGAAACTAATATCGATATTTTTTTAACATGAACATCACTAACGCAAACACATGTATGTATATATAGGTATATTGACACAAATAATGTGTGTCCTTGTAACTAGATGGCGCTGTCTAATAAATGCTTAAGTTGCCATTCTATCTCTAGTATAATATAGTAGTCTATGCTAACTGTGTTCCGAGCATTGATTTGTAAAATTAAAATGAACATCCTTTGAATTATTGCGTCTAGTTCCAAAATAGAGTAAGTACTTAATTATCAACATACCATTTTACACCTTATTACTTAGGTCTTAAGGTTAATAATTTTAGCATAAATAGTTTTTATAATGATGTCTTTTTATTTGTAAACGACATTATAATTTATTGCTTATAACCTTTCTCCAATGAAAGGGCTTAAGTAAATATTGTTTTGCAATTGTAACTTTATGTTCAATTGTTAAGGTTTGAAATAAACTGAAGTTGTTAATAATATTAAACATTTTTCTAAGAAATATAGATGTTTACGTGTGTGCAAACGTGGCCACTTGGGCGAATGAATTTTGTTCTTGATCCGTAATCTAGTACTATTATTGATCGAAGCCTTCAGCAGTCTTCAAGAGTATGGTACAGAAAAGTAGATGAAAGTTTAATTAAAATTGGTTATGTTCGTTGTAAAATAGAACCTGTATGTATTTTAAGCAAACTTAAAGGGCTAACAAATTCTTACCAAAAAGTTGTAACCCAATATAAGCAGTTATACCCAATAGAACCAAAAAATCGACTCCGAAATAGAAATCAAAAGCTGTTGGCAGACAATTGTCATTCTTAAAACAGTAGTCTAAAGTTATTATATATAAAGTATTCGTAAAGCAAACTAAAAATCGACACGCTGCACTAACAGACTGGGTTTCCCCTGCAAACATGCTATGGCAACTTGGAACAAAACGAAAATTCACTTTTTTTCTTTAAAACAGCGCCATCTATCAAAACGTTAAGGGAAACAAATTGCGGTGCTGCTACAATTAAATATATTATTTTATATTGGAAATTACTTAAAACAATAATCAAGAAAAAAGAATGTTATTTCATACTATTCGTATACATAAATAATAGAATACAGAAATTATTAAATAATTAAGTTTTTATCAACTGATTAATTCTAAAAAAGGGTTACTTTTGTATTTAAACGTGCAAAAGTTGGTTTTTGTATGGCCACACTTGAATTGCAAATGGCTGCATGGTTGCGTGAGAGTGTTACTCGTACGCATTTCTTTAGTTTTTCTTTTTTGCAATTAAGTTTTTGTTGTATCGATAGTGCATCTTTATGTTGAGTTGAGCTTTCGTTCATCCATATTATTGAGCCGCGTTACAATTTGTTCGTACGTTCGTGTTGAGTTGTGTATGCTCATCATCGAGATCTAGTGAAGTTACTGTGGACTTGCATTGCATAGGCACTCTAGAGTTTGGACCTGTAATTGCAATAACAGTTTTCATAACCATGACTCAAAATTCTCAAAATTCTTGCAGTGTACCTGGATGTGTTGTGGTTAGGAAAGACGGTAAGTAACGTGGTGCTAAAGATGCGATTCCACCAGTGTGCAGAACTGTGCGGCACTGCCATGCACATTGTGCGACACAAATGTTTATTCTGGTCGACTCACTAAAGCAAACAATAACAAATTGTGCGCGAACATTCTAGAAATGTTCGCGCACATCTGTATACTTTTGTGCGCGCACACATGCAGTCAGTGGACTCGCGTCGACGTGTACAAACCTGTTGTGCGCGAACTCAGTCTTGCTTCCGCTACCGGAGTGAAAACATTGATTTGTGCGCGTACATTGTTAATTAACCAAGCTAAATATGGATTGGACGAATGATAAAATTATTAATTTTATTCAAGCTATTGAAACTTATCCTGTATTATGGGATTCTAGTCACAGTGATTATAAAAATAAAAACAAAAAACACGACGCCACTCAAGAGTTGGCGCAAAGTTTCAATTGTGACTCGACTGAGGTAATGAGAAAATGGAAGATTATTTTGGCTCAATACCGAAGAGAAAAGAAGAAAATCGCGGACTCAAAATCTTCAGGTTCTGGGATTTTAGATATATATAAGCCGAAATGGTTTGCTTATGCATATTTGAATTTCTTTCATGGAAGGGATGAGCCGAACGTCAGCTTGAACTCACACGACGAAATAAATGAACAGGTAGGTACGTTTTAAATGTTTATTTTCTTACCTCTAATATTATTACTTAGATACCTATACTATTTACGCCAGTGTTTCTTGCCATGGCACCATTCCGATGTCAGTTTGGAAATAATGTGCAAATTCTTCTCTTATGTTTTTCGCATCGCCAGGGGGTCTTCTTCCAACATGTCTTAAAGGCAGTAAGTTTGCCATGCCTGCATCACGCCGCCAACTTCCATCGATAGTGCAATGAGTAATTTGGTTCTCAGTATCAAAACAGCCAGCAGAAGTATAAAGTTGTGAAGACGATTTTTGTGTTATCAAAAAATTATGCAAGTAACAACATGTCAGTGTTATCAATTGTGTCTTTTCTGGAGCTAACAGAATAGGTTTCCTGAGTACGCGAAATACACCGGACATAATGCCGAATACGTTTTCCACAATACGTCTCGCTCTGCTCAACCGATAATTAAATATTCTCTCTTTTGATCTTTTGTCATGTTGACCGGGATATGGTTTCATTAAATTTATATCTAACGCAAAAGCATCATCTGCCACAATGACATGTGGAATTGGTTTGTTCCTTCCGGGTAACGGGTAAGGTTCAGGCAAATTTAATTTTCCTTGCTGAAGATTAGCATAGAAACCAGTATTTTTGAAAACACCACCATCCGATATTCTTCCTTTACAACCGACATCTACGTACGTAAACTTATAATTTGCATCAACCAGTGCTAAAAGCACAATGCTGAAATCACCTTTGTAATTGAAAAAGTCGCTTCCAGTATTACTTGGAGCTTGAATAACAACGTGTTTGCCATCCATAGCCCCAATGCAATGAGGGAAATTCCAAAGATGGTCAAATTGGCGCTCTAAGATCATCCATTCTTCTAAAGTGTTAGGCATCTGAAAAAGGAAATTTTATTACTATTTCAGGTATCACAAGATATTATTATCCAGAATGACACAGTAAATGAAGATCAAGAGTCTCTTCATGAAAGGCCAGTCGAAAAGTTTAAGGCTCCGAAGAACTCGCTTAAACGCCGTATTGTCGATGAAGACCCGAGAATCGCCCAAGCTTTGTCCATTATGAATAACGTAAACAAGCAGATGGAAGCAAAAAAACCTGATGACGAAGACATTTTTGCTGCAGCCGTCGCAACGAAATTAAGGAAAATTAGAGATGAGCGAACCAAGATTTTAGTACAAAGGGATATAGATAATTTATTGTATGACGCTATTATTGGTACTGGAAAATATGTTACAACTCCAATGCCTTCACCGTATTCAGATTCGTCAAATTGTCAGAGTCAAGGACCGGCTTCAAGTTTTCAGGTCCGCGATAATGATTATTCAGATCTTTTACGTCAGAATGATGGCGAAACAATATCTTGGCATGAAATGTAATGCAATAAAAGTGACTAAAATAAAATGGTATATTATTTTTATTTTCTTACCTTAATATTTTCTTTCAACACGCTTATCAACGCCTTACAAGTCTCAGGTACAATCCGAGCAATAAGCTCTTTTGAAACTTTAAATAAGAACATTAAACTTGCAAAAGAATCTCCAGTAGCAAGGTATCTTAAGGTGATTGCAAGCCTTATTGAAACAGGGACACATTTTCTGTAGTTGGTATCTTGCTTAGCAATAAAAGGACTAGTTACATTAACCAGCAACTCAAAATCTTCGCAAGATATACGTGTGAAGTTTTTAAATCCACTCAATGGATCTATTTTTATTTCTTCTAGAAATTTATTCGTTTCTTCATTCCGTCGCTGTAGTAACGGCCTCACCCAACATCGCGGTTTCTTCCTTCGTTTCTTTTTAAGGAGTCTACATAGTAAAACACATGCTGCAGCACAAAGCACTACGTTTTCCTGCCCGTTCATATTAACTACTGAACTGTCTCGGCAGAAACTCTGCTCAGTGAACATGTTCGCGCACAAGTGTGCTGAACTGTGCGTTTACAAAAGTTACGCACAGCCTTACCAGTGGAGACGGAAGCCAAATGCGACACCAGCTTAGTACCTGCACTGTTGGAGTTTTGCACAAAATGTTTGCAAGCAAATGTGCTGCACACTATTTTGGTGGAATCGCACCTTAACATTTTTCTTTAGGAGCTCCATCACCCCATCACCATTTTGATCACAATGCAACATAAAGATCTAAAAGACATGTTTCAAATATCGTCATACACCTATTGTAATATCTGCTGAATGTAAGATGTCAATCAAAGTTGCTCTGAATGTAATTCTAATTCTCAACGTTTTTATTCACTAGTTCCTGGGAAATCATCACTTACTATCCAAATGTATATATACTTTAGTGACTTTTCAGTAGTTTACATTACAAAACTGTGTACAATGTATGGCACCTAATAGTTTAATCATTTATATTTCCAGGTGTGCCTCTACACCGATTCCCAAATCCAAAGACAAGTGGAGACAAATTTACATCTTGGATCTTAAATATTGGTGGTCAAATATTTATGATGATTATGATCGTCAAGATATATATGACAACAGACGGTCTGTCATAGACATTTTGAAGATATTCATAAGTTTCCAAGTGGTAGACTGTCTAAATTGGCAATTACAACAATGCATATCCCAGGTAATACTAATATTTATTAGCAATATAATATGTAACAATGTATTTATTTTATTGAAACAAATAATAAATACATGCAATATTGTTGTATTATTCTAGATCTGCAAGCACAATCACTTGGTGAAGCAATGGTTGTATCATCTAATACAACACGAAGAAGTCAGTTACAAAAATCTGGTTTTGACACATCAGGTATGTAACTAAATATGTAAAAAAAAAATATGTACTTCAATTAGTTCTTTTTTCTTTTTAGGGTTCCATACCCAAAGGGTGGAATGGGACCCTATTAAGACTCTGCTGTCCATCTGTCACCAGGCTGTAATCTCATGAACTGTAAAAATTTTCACAGATTTGTTGCTGCTATAATTATAAATACTAAAAAAATATTTAAAGGGGCTCCCCATACAACAATCGAGATTTTTTTGAGTTTTTATAGTTAAATATGGTTTAAAGGGGCTCCCCATACAACAATCAATATTTTTTTGAGTTTTTATAGTTAAATATAGATTCTTTTGTGTCAGAGTCCGACTTGCACTTGGCTGGTTTTTAACTTTTATAATTGCTCATGGAGACCAACAAGCAAGAAACTCCATGAATACTCATTTAAATCTCATACATTGTATTGCAATATCAAAGAATCTTTCTTGGTTCAGGTTTCTTTATTCAATAAAAAAAAACAATAGTCTATGTTTGTGTGAGTGTCTTCTTTACAAAATTTATTTATTCATATTTCAGACAGTGAATGTGCAAAGGTGGTGCAGGCTTATTATTTTTCAGGAATAGAATCTATTGAAGCTTTAAGCACATCAACCTTAGCTTCAACATCAAATACTGAAACTACAAACAGTAAACCAGCCCATGCTTCACCACATGTTGAGACTATGATCAGCAAGCCGCCTCTAGCTTCCACATCTAATGCGACACAGTCAAACAATTTGATTTCAGGTTCGTAGGAGTTAATCTCTACTATCATAATTAAGTTCCAATCATTATTATTTCAATTTATATTTATAGTTAATTCAATTTATAATATAATTTATTTATAATAATAATAATAGATTCAGTAAATTACAAAGAAAGTGTCTTATTTACTAATTTATGCATAACATTAAAAAAAATAAGGTGAGATCTGTGTGAGAGACTGGTATCCGTACTAGGTGGGAAACCTGTATGACAGATGACCAGTCCCTAACTCTAGACATAGAGGTGTAATGGTAAGAGTAGTTTGTCGTTCAATAATCATGTTGTGACATTATTTTGTTCTGTGAGATGAGGAAGTATATCAGCATTAGTGATCTGTGTGTGGGTGTGTATGTGTGTGTGTGTCTGTGAGTGCATGTGTATGTATATGTGTGTGTGTGCGTGTGTATGAATGTGTGTATGTGAGGGTTGTGCGCCCCTATACCGAAGTAGGTTGAAATCTATCAACAGGGAATATGCAAAAGATTTTCGGTTTCCTCGTAGCTGAGGGACTTTAATTAAAATGGTATATGCCCATTTACATTAATTAACATAGAATTGTGATATCTATATATATAAAAATGAATCCTTATTGGCATTTTACTATTGCACAGGAAGCACCAAAACAATTGAATTAAAAAAACAAATACAGACCATAATAAAAAAGTGCAAGAAACAGGGCTGAAAGTCGTGGCAACGGTATGTGACCAAGGCACCTCAAATGTGGCAGCTATAAACGCATTGCTTAAAGAAACGCGAGAAACATTTTTACGCAGTGGACAAGAATGTAAAGATGGTTTTTTCTTAGTGAATAAGGAACAGATTTTTCCAATATATGATCCACCTCACCTAATAAAGCGGATTAAAAATAATTTAATCACAAAAAATCTTAAATTTAATATTAAAGGCAAAGAATGCATTGCAAAATGGGACCACATTGTGAACCTATTTTACAGGTGCCCCGGTTATAAATGTGTAAAGTTAGTACTGAAACTAACAGCACATCATGTGTTGCCTGCACTTATCCCGAAAATGAGGGTTAAACATTGCACCCAAGTGTTCAGCCAATCAGTTGGAGTAGCTCTTGGATTTATGGCAGGTAAGCAGTTTATTCATTCATAATTAATTATGAATATTTCAAAGTTAATTTAAGAGTTTTTTTAACCCTAAGGTTCTGAACCTCTGTATGAAAAAACTCTTAAAGGATAATTTTGTTGTCTGTCTTTATATCCATTTTTTCTTTATTTAACCAATTCAGTTGATATTTAATAAGTACTTCAGTGACCAAAATATGATGTGTCACACAAATAGGAAATTGGTTCACTTTGAGGTTTTAAATCCATACTAATATTATAAATGGGAAAGTGTGTGTGTCTGTTTTTCCGTCTTTCACGGCAAAACGGAGCGACGAATTGACGTGATTTTTTAAGTGGAGATAGTTGAAGGGATGGAGAGTGACATAGGCTACTTTTTGTCTCTTTCTAACCCCATTTAACGCGAGCGAAGCTGCGGGCAAAAGCTAGTCAGTAATAAATATGTTTTTTAACTGTATTATAATATATGACTTATCGAATCAAAGGGTTATTTTAACAATTGCAGATATATATTGTTCTTAAAATGAAGTAGTTCAGAAGATATTGAATAAATTAGACAAATAATGACCCCTTTAAAATTATAATTTTCTCATTTACAGGATGTGGAGTTCTCGAAAAAGACAGCACAGACACAGCAGATCTTCTCATCTTTTTTGATCAGTTATTCGACAGCGTCAACGGCAGTTTTAGCGCGATAAGAGGAGGAAAAATCTATAGAACTGCAGTGACCCCAAGCTCGCCTCATCACAAATTGTGGAATAAAAGTATACCAATTTTGAAATCGATGAAATTTTGTAATGCCAATAACCAAGGAGTAGTGCCTTCATTGTCAAGTTGGATCAAAACCATAGAAGGTTTTAAATTGATTGTATCATATTTCAATTCCAAAGGAATTAACTCCTTATTGCTGCGAAATTTCAATCAAGACGCATTGGAAAACTTTTTTGGGGCAATTAGAGCTCATGGCTGTAGCAACATAATGCCTACAACATACGCATTTGAAGGCGCCTTCTAAACATTGTTAATAAATAATATTTCGTCTTCACATTCAGTTGGGTCAAATTGTGAGAAAGACGATGGAGTTCGTCTCCAATCCTTAAAATATTTTTAAAAAAATCCTTAAATACACACCCAACTGAATGTGAAAATGAAATTGACAGTGAGCATTTGGATATGTCAATGGTAGATACTGACCAGCTACTACAGAGCCAAACATCAATGCTTCTTGAAAGAAGCGCAGCTATAGGGTATTGCAGTGGGTGGATAGCACAACTTGCCAAAAAAAAAAAATTATAAACATTGTGTGACCTGCAGGAATTATATGGAAGCAGAAGAATCACAAAGTTTCCATGACTATATTAAAAAAAAAAGAATTTGGCAACAAAAAGTGGTTGTGTTATCCTACAAGAGCATTATTTGATTTCTTTGCCCAAGTGGAAAATATATGTATAGAAATTTTAAAGGAGCACTGCACTAAAAAAAATATTTCTGTATATATTAAACTTATTATAAATATAAATGTATCGTTTATCAGTTGTGCAGATCACGCTGATAGTTTGAGAAATGACCTGATAAATAAAAGCACAATGTTTTTTATTAATAACTGGTGCAAAGATGTCAATAATGTTCTCACTGGCAAAATTACCTTTTGGGATGTTAATGATCCAATGAAAGAAATAGCTAATCGGCACTACTTAGGGTGTTTTTAATATCGTGCGGATATCATCACGCGTGCGGGATTGCCCCGCATGCGTAAGCCCCGCAAATGTCCTTTTCATAAAAGTATTTATTATAATGCGTGGAATACGGACGCGGGACGCGGGGGCAGCACCACCGCGCGGGGCCCCCGCGTGCGTGAGCGCGTCTATGAAACACAGTAAGCATTTTACTGTCGTGCGGAGTGCACGCGCGCGTAATACAGTTAGTCACAATGAAAATTGATACGGAACGTGTCATAATTGAAGTACATTTGCGGCCTTGTTTATGGGATAAATCCCATGAACTATATAAAAATAGAGATGCTAGAAGTGCTGCCTGGGAAGAGATATTAAAGGAACTAGCACCAAATTTCGAAAGTTTAAGTGAGGAGGAAAAGAAAAATGCAGGTATGTACTTTTTATACGATTGTATTATTAATATTTTCGGTTGGGTACATATTAGTTAGCCTATAACCAGCGGAAAATCGAGACAATTTATGAAAAGTAATTTTGAAGTTACCATTGAACTTCTACCCTCACATTTAGTTAAGTTCGATCACAGTAGTAATAGTCATAAATTGACAAATGCGTTACCTATTGTCCGCTGGTTAGGTTATATTATGACGTCACATGAAAATGAACTTCGCGCCCTCTAGAGGAAATGACAGCATGCCTGCCGGTCTGAAATGTTTCTTTTATCTTCATAAACCAATCACATATCTATCTTGCCAGGAAAGTTTACCTTCTTTTATAAAATAATCAGCAAATAAATCCCTGGTATTACTTGCCTGTCTAATATTTCGTTCAGTCTGCTGCCTAGGTAATGAACCCGAGAAACCATTAATTACTAATGTATCTCTGTCTCTGTAACCATCGCGTTTTCTTATGAAATTATGAAGTAGACATGCCGCCTTGAGTATTATCTGTGCAAGATCCATTTTAACGTTAATGGGTCTGTGAAATAGCCTAAACTTATTAGACATCATTCCAAATGTGCATTCTATGTAACGTCTAGCCCTAGAGAGACGATAATTAAATATTTTCTGTCTATATGATGAGTTATCACGAGAATACGGTCGCATCACATGCGATGATAAACCAAACGCCTCGTCTCCCACTATAACAAATGGTAACTTAGGTCTCACATTAGACTGATTGGCTTCATCTGCACAAATAATAGGTAACTCTTGAGGATCGGGTACACATAAAGTTTCATTCTCAAGTCTGGCATATAGTTGACTCTTTTTGAAAATAGCTGCATCGGAATTACTTCCGCTCGCACCAACATTGATGTATGTAAAATTATAATCAGCGTCACACATCGCAAAGAGTACTATAGAAAAATATTTCTTATAATTAAAATTTACTGACCCACTTTGCGGTGGACAAATTATTCGTATGTGCTTCCCATCAACTGCACCTAGGCAGTTTGGGAAATTTGCATTGGTGAAAAATCCTTGTGCGATTTCTTTCCATTTGCTCTCACTAGGTGTTGGGATGCATTCATATTTCAAATCAATGACAATAGCACTAAAAACTTGTCTTACTATTTGGCTTATCGTGGCTATTCCTATAAAGTAGGAAAAATGTAGATCAGTAAATGTGTTCCCAGTCGCCAAATATCTGAAAAAAAAAAATGTAAACTTTGACAAATAATATGATTCTGTAAAATGGTAGATTTATGCATATAAAAATTTCAAAAATATATGGACAAATTTGTCATTTTACTGAATCGAATTATTTTATTAATATACATTATAACTCTTTTTATAAGAGTTCTATTAAAAGTGTTTCTCTTTTAATAAGAACAAGTAAAAGCTTTGTTTTCCATGAGTATTTCTATAATAGATTCCATCCTATATTTTTTTCATTAATAATTAGTATATTAATGTATGAACCTATATGTCATGATTACCTATTATTAATTTAAAACAATATTGTTATTATTTCAGATAAGAAAATTCAACAGCGCTGGCGTACAGCCAGAGACACTTATAGTAAAGAGAAGTCTTCCGATAAGAAGCAGCCGTCTGGCTCAGCCAGCCAAAAGAAAAAAAAATACAGTTTCTATGATATGTTGACTTTTCTTGATAAAACAACAGATATAGATGTAGATGAGACGCTATCTGAAGAACATACTCAAGACAGTAGTTTACAATCAGGTAATACAGACTCACAAACAAGCGCAAACAAGCATCAGCCAAGTTCAACCATCGAACTAGTTCAAGAGCAATCTTCTACGGAAACACAACCAAGTACTTCAGGACTTCAGGGAATTAATGAACGGACAGGAAATGCAAAAAAGAAACCAAAAAGAGCCAATTCCGAATTCGAAGCAGAATTACTAAAATTATTAAAATCAAGTGAATTGGAGATAGCACCAGACGATTTAGCTTTTTACAAGTCGATACAACCGGCATTAAACCGTTTTAATTCGTATCAGAAACTTATGTTTAGAACAAAAGTGTTAAACTTGCTCATGGAAATGGAACACCAAATTCAATCATTGAACAACTTTTATCAGCAGGAGTCGATAGGTACCAATAATGAGAGTAACTATGATAGTATGTCGCCATTTGGTGATTTGAACCAAACACTTCACAATACTTCAGAAGGCGACGAAAATATCATAGTCTCTGCTTTAGTAAATCAGGACATAGTGGATACTACTACTAGTGGAACTGATAGTCTGCAACATAATTCGAATATTGATTAAAAACTTTGCTGTGAAATGATTGTTGAATTTGTGATTTTGAATAAAAAATTTGTGATTTTAAATAAAGATTTTGTGATTTTGAATAAGGAAACTGTGATTTTAAATAAATAATTTGTGATTTAGAATAAGGAAACTGTGATTTTAAATAAATAATTTGTGATTTTGAATAAGGAATCTGTGATTTTAAATAAATAATTTGTGATTTTGAATAAGGAATCTGTGATTTTAAATAAAGAATTTGTGATTTTTAATAAGGAAACAGTGATTTTAAATAAAGGATTTGTGATTTTGAATAAGGAAACTGTGATTTTGAATACAGAATTTGTGATTTTTAATAAAGAATTTGTGATTTTGAATAAAGAATTTCAAATTTTTAATAGTAAATCACTATAGACTAGTGAGTCTATAGTGCTATCAAGCACTGAGCCTGAGTCTACCTAGTGAGGTATTAATAGTAAAAGGTCTCACTTTCATATTGTGATTGCAAGGTATAGAACGAGTTAAAATTAAATTCAACATAAAAAAAAATTGAAAAAGTACACCCGCGATCCTGACCATTGCCAGATTAGCCATATAGCAAGAGTGAATGCTACGGGCCCCGCTGCACTCCAACGCATGTTGAAAGGATTATCTCTAATTTTGCCCATATTAAATCCAGAAAAGTTTATTTGTAAAAGTTTTGTTTTATTTAATACCCTGAACTTCCGAAGAACCAAAAGCAAACCAAGGGCCCCTTGACAGAATTTACTACAAGCCCCGCGATGGCTTAATCTGGCACTGATCCTGACAAACAAATGAATACTCTAAAAACATTTTAGGAATTTACTTACCTCAAAGCGACAGCTAGACGTTCTGTTGGGTGGATGGAAATTTTTCTTGAATTGTATTTTTGTAGTCTGTGTTCAATTCTTCCAAACAATTCATCAAAAGTACGAATGGACATTCGAAAATAACTCGTAAACTTCCGTTCATTCATTCGTAAATTGCCATAGTGCGTGACAAACGTTCCAGCAAGAATCCTCCTTTCAAATAATAGGCCATATTGTGATCTTGTTTTCTTATTCCGTCTTTTGTAAATTAAGTAAATGATTAACAACTTTCTGAGTTTGTCGTCCATTGTACACAACCACAACGCATAGCAGCCCGCATCAAACTAGATTATAGACTATCGGGTTTCACGCTGCGTGAAATTTTCTGCATGCGGGGCAATACCGCACGCGTGACGAAATCCGCACGATATTAAAAACACCCTTAAGTCATAAAGGAAGAAAAAGGCGAACACAAAATTTTATTTCAAATGTGTGACGTGGAGAAAATATATATTTTTTTCGTTTACGTAGTACGTAAGCATTTTGTATATAGCGGACACCCTAATCTCATACAATATACATATAATATCCTATAGGATTGGACAGTACAGCAGTATACACCTAGCTATAGATTTACATATATAAATAGTTCCCTTAGCGTAAAACTAGATGTCGCTGAGTTCGACAACTTCCTAATATTAAAAAATACGGTAGAGTTGCCTGTTTATGGCCAGTACCTATAGTCTTTGGAGTGTTGACAATAAAATGGCGACTCTCGCCCCTGCTGCGCGCGCGTCACTTCGGCGAGCCCGGCGACCGGAGGCGGATGCGCGCGGAATAGTGCACATGCGCGTTCCTGCGCGCTACCTTTCGCATGTAGTCGCTTCAATGCTCTTCAGGAATTAATTGTCGTGTAATTGATTTTAGATATTATTTCAATGAGCACAATGTCAGTAGTAGTTTGTCGGTGAACAATGTTCTGCGCTGCGCTCCGCCATATGCGCGCCGGCCCTTACAGTGTATTGTGAGTTAAAGCGTAATAAAGTGTTTTCAATTAAAGATTAACTTCTTTTCCATCGCATTTATTTAATAAATTAAATATGTAACGCGTTTTTATTTACGCGCGATATGGGTGAAGGGAGTCGAAAAGGGGGTCAATAGAAAAATTGCTAGGGTTGTCTAAATGTATTTATGGATCTCTAGTACCTACAAATTATTTATTATTTAATATTCAAAAAATACAACAGGGCTGGTAATTTACATTGTTAATGCAACACAATTAGGCTAAAACACCACTATAAAAGTACTTTTAATATACATAACATTATATTTTGTAAAAAAAAATACTGTTTATTCCGTCAGTCAGATTATCAAAAAATATTAAGAATTATTATATTTTTACCCAATAAACATCCTTATTAAAAAAAATATACGATATCGGAACGGATATCGGTCGACTATGTTGGTATTCGAGATAACACTTGTGTAGAGTCTAAGGGATGGATACCAGTTTTTTTCAAACCCGCTTTTAAATTAGACTCAGTATTCTCTTGCATAACCTTCATTTATTTCTTTAATAATTTAGGGAAGTTACCCTTTGGCACACATGTCTCATTACTGCCATCGGTTTTCTTCAACTTAAGAAGTATTTGCCGCCAAGCTGCCTTCATAGGCCCAAAAAGGGCTGTATCGAGAGGATAGTTAGGTGTGTTGAATTACTCGGTAAAAACACAAAATCTATTTGATGCTCTTTGCATAGTTTTATCTTGTCAACTGACAAATATGAAGATAAATTATCGCCTATTAGCAGCTTCTTTCCCAATTTGTCAGCGAAAAATGGAATAATGATGGATTGTACCCAATCTTCAAAAATGGTACCATCATCCATCCTGATGCCGAACGATTATACCTTGCACCTCTAGGCCCATGGGAAACCCATGTGTTGTATAAATTTTGGGCTTTGTACACCACATGTGGTGGTAAAATCTCGCCCTCTGCCAATCTTTCTCGTCATAATTGACGATATTTGCTGCTGGAACATTGGCCAAAGATTTTTGTAGCTCTTCAAAATATTTTGTTACGATTTCTGCTGACACGGCAGCCCGAGACCTTTAATATTTTGGCATATCCGTTGGGAAATTATTTTTGAATCGCTTATGAGTAATTCCAATTTTGTCCTGGTACATTTTAACAACGAGTCTAGTGTGTCCAGTGTATATCTCCATTCTGCACAAAAAAATTATATACTGGATGATATAGTCTTCGGTTTCCAACGAAAGGGCTCTTTGCCCATCCTGAGATTTGTCTAGTCCTTTACTGTGACGATACAACACTGATGGAAGCATATTGTGTTTCATAGTGACTGTTTTTATCGAATCATTACCCATCAAATAATCTTCCATCGCTTGCTTAAGAACATTTTCATCATACCTTTTACAGCAATTGCCTCCAGGTTAAGTTTTATAAATACGCAGCATTGTCCAATATAATCGGAATGAACAAAATACGTCATAAAAATATGAACAATAACCTAAGTATTTCATTAAATAACAGTCACAGGTACCTACAATCTACGTAAGTACAAAAATGTATCAGGTATAATTTTGGTTGGCAGCCCTAGCAATAACAAACCTAATCACCCCAGACGCATTTCTACTCACCCCTCGCGTACTTATATTCAGCCCTTACGCGTTTCTATTTACCCCTTACTCAATTCTATTCACCCCTCAGGCGTCTTCTTTTCACCCCGAATTTATTCGATTTATAGGTAACATAAGTTTTGGGCATATTTAGAACAGAAATCATGCTTAATTTGGCTTACCTTGAAGTTTTCTCAATACTTAAATAACAAACACTTTTTAACAATTCGTATTGATGGCGAAATTCAATCGTAGTACCGAACAGAAATAAAAGTTTTACACAGCTCAAAAATATAAAACTCTGTGAATGTTCCCGCTGTAAACAAATTGTCTATTATAAAAATAAATGTCCTACGACAATAATTTATCAATTTCAAAGAATAGAAGCAAGATGCAATCAAATGCGTTTAGCGCAGTGTTCCTAAATGGAAACTTGAATGTAAATGATTGGTATATCGACTCTGGCGCAAGTATTCGGCTAACGACATACGAGAGTTGGATGATCAATGCTTCGTATTAAAAACATAATTAAATTATTGTTGCAAACAGAGAAAAGGTTTAAGTTTTTTGTTTCAGCGATGTGAAAATTACGACTACGACGGATGATTTAGATTACGATATCGTGGTATAAGATGTGTATTGTGTTCCAAACCTAACCAGAAACTTGCCGTCAGTTTGTGAATTGATAAGAAAAGGCAACAAAGTGTCGGCTGGTCAGTATATAACAAGAATAACAAGTTGGTTGCAATAGCAATATTGGTTAATGGAGTGTACAGGGTGAACTTATCTAATCATTTGTACCAAGCGTTGTGTGGCATCGCAGATTGGGACATAAAAATAAAGGTTACTTGAATCAGATGAATGCTGTGCTGGGAATGTATATTGGTGATAAAGTAGTTATTAGCAAGTCCTCATGTCCTACATGTTGTGAAGGTAAGCAGTGTCGTTTGCCATTCAAGAGTACCTACAGGTCAGAGAAGTTGCAACACGTGGACCTATGGAGAATGTCTCTTTAGGTGGCTCAAGATACTTCTTGTTGTTTGTTGACGATCACAGCCGTATGGCATTTCTTTATTTTCTGTAACACAAGAATCAGGCTTTGAAGTGTTTTAAAGCTCTAGTGGAGAATGAAACAAAGAGAACAATCAAGTATTAAGAAGTGAATTATCACTTCTAGCTAGGGCTAGAGTACTGTAACAGAGAATTTGATAATTATTTTAATAGTGTAGCTGTGATTTGTGCATCGTATAGCTGGGAGGACTGTGGAAGCCCCTTAGCAGAGGAAAATTTTTGTTTTCGTTCTACAGTCGTGACATTTTCGATAAGTCTTGGTGCACTTTACCGTTTCACACAATGAGTATGGCTATACAAGCAGCAGTGCTTCATCTAACAGTTCATATATACACTACATTTAACAAACTTAGTATTGTCGTATCTGATAAGTTTATGTACATATGATCGGAAAATTATAGGTTTATGTAAACAAACCATTATCGAATCTTGTTGTTGTTTGTCCACCCACAGAGCATGTAACATAACTTATATACCCTGCTTCAAAGAGTATGTAACATGTTTAGTTTGATACTCGCTTCGCCCGTGATATAGAATGCATAATGCTCGAAGGGAACGCATATTAGTGATGCGCCACTATTACACCTGTTTTTAATTATTTTATTTATTTAAAGTGTAAAAACCATGTTGTATGTTTTATTGTCAAAATTGTGTTTGTTTTGTTCTTATTTTATCATTGTTTTGTCCGTGACATACTTGAATGTTAAGTATTTATGTTAATGTTCCGTGACAGTCACTTGGCACCACAGAATTACCAGCGCTAGAACAATAAAATGTTCTAGCTAATGCTGAGATGGTGCCATTTCAGGCTTGCACGGACAACTAGTGTCTGTTTTTTTATTTTTATTTGTCATTATGTTATTTTATATTTTTGTTGTCTGTGCATTATTCTGAATAAATGTTTTTCTTTCTTTCTTTTCTTTAATTCATCAAAAGACTAATCCATACACACCACAACAAAATGTTTGTTTGAGCGATATAATCGCACAATTGTTGAACAAGCTAGATGTCTGCTCTATGGTGCAAACCTAGGGAAAGAATTCTGTAGCGAAGCCACTAATACCACAGTAAATCTGCAGAATAGAATTGTGGCACCGGCTCTAAGAAATAGAACATCATATGAGATATGGACTGGCTCTAAACTGGACATAAGAAATATAAGAATTTTTGGCAGCACTGTGATGGTCCATATAGCAAAAGAAAAACGAAAGAAATGGAATAAAAAATAAGAAAAGTGTATTTTGATTATATCCGTACCACGCGTGAATACGTTGACAACTCGAGAAGTCGTTTTTTTTTTTTTAGCTTAAACGCTTCTGTGACCTTATACCCTACCGGTATTAAAAACTCAACTCGAAATACTCAAACAAAATCAAATTATTGCTTTCGTACATAAGTGAGTATCTACAATTAGACTTAGGAGTCTACTCACATGCTAAGAATCTCACACATGAGTGAGTTAACTACGGACCTTTATTTTCAATGGAAGTTTCACTCGGTGAATGTGTGAGTTTACTACTCATACATTTTAGAGGTGGTTGAATCACCTGATTAATAATAATTAACTTGAACATAACGTTTTATTTCTTATTATCATCAAATAATAATATCATTGCGACATATAAAAACATAATAACAATAAAATAAATTGCACAGTCGGCTGCAAATTTGCTAATTATTTAAGTTTAATTTAATCAAGTACTTAATCAAATTATTGTTAAAGTTAAAAGGACGATTTTATCTTTTGCAGTGTCCTATCGAAATTTCAGAATCGATTAACTCCCGGATTGCATTTTCGATAACTTTCTGTTGCAGGATAGCCTCATTTGTTCGCTTTGTGATATATTTATTTTTTTCCCACAATGCTAAGTAGTAATTTGCGTCTTTAATCAAAGCCTTCAAGAGTACTGCAATGTTTGGCTTTGCTCTAATTTTTTTATTCAAACGTGAGTTCCAGGATTCCGTGACATTATTCGTTTTATAGGTATGATTATGGAAACACCAAGTATCTGATAAGCAAGCACTATTTTTTAGCCATGTGGCCTCAAAATAATGGTTGAAATTTGCTATATTCTGGTCTTTTTTATTCAAACATTCCCCCAAAATGTACAACCAACCATCCAATTGATATTGTTTGGGCAAATATGCCAGCGCGATGCATCTCTTTATATGACCTTTATTTACATTCGATTTTGTCAAATGAAGCTTCTTAGCCTTTCTCCAAACTGCCTGTGCAAAATGAAATAAACAACCACGAGTTTTCGATTCAGGAAATACACAGCGGATAGCTGATATGGCACTTATTTCGAAATCCGTGATAAAAGTATCTGGCTGAAATTCAGGCACTTGGCTTTTAATCAAATGCAACAAAAGTTCATTCTGTTTTTTGTCCGGTAATAATGCATATTTGACAGGGATAATATTCATGTGTTGGTTATCCTCACTTCCAAGATCAGCGTGAACTACATAAAGTTGCTTGAAAGGAGGGACTGCACTTTTAAATGTTCCAGCACAATAAACGTGTTTTACTCGTTTGAGAATTTCTCTTCCTTCGCAGCTGGAAAACATAAAAATTCGGTTTTTCTTGTAACCATAATCGGCGAAAAGAAATTTTTTTAATTTTTCAGGAATCTTCGTATCTTTTATTTTTTTTAAACTAAGTTTTGCGCTCCTAGTTCTTTATTTCTGTGCTTATAAAGAGTTTTTTTAATATTGTCATATTTAGGTAACTTTTGCAATAACCCAAGACCAGTATCCCTTAATCAGAATACACGGTGGGTATCGGTGTAGTCTCTTCACGAACTCTTTTGAGGCATTTTTGTAAACGCTGTTTAATTTCGTTTCCAATTATGTCCGGCGTACATTTATGTACTTGCTGTTTTACAACTTGACTACAATTACTCACTAAGTTACCAGTACATTTCACTTTGACACAACGCCATACAGTATGCCCATTGCTATTATTACGCACCATATTGTACCTGTAGCCATTTAACTAAAGAACTTTGCCTCCTCTTTGTGATTGAATGACAACAAAATCTGAATTTGTATTTGCTGAAAGGTTGTTATCCATGATGACTGAAACAAAAACCAGCCGTTACACAAGTTAAAAATGAACTTACATTATTAAATACAACACAAACCAAATTTATTGATTTTAAATTGATTCTTACCTCGTTTGTATGTCACATAAACAAACAGTAAATATGATTACACACTATAATAAGACACTATAATTTATAATTATTTACACACTTCCGCAAACATAACCGCAAATAATAAGTGAATAGGTGCTAAAGTTTTATGATTCACCTACATTCAAAATATAAAAAGATTTCTCGGATTACCCACTATATTGTAATTTATTACGGGAACATGTCGTTATTATTTTTTATACTTATTTAATTTTGGTATATACTTTCTATATTATACTTGATGTTTCCATGTTATCTACTAAATAAATAATAATGTGACTTTTATTATTATATTTGATAAAACGACATGTCAAATTAATAATACTTAACTGACAGCGTTTATAATATTGCATTTCGATTTATCAACATAAGTCAGAACATGCATTAGTTAATATATCAAGATATACATTTGTGGATTTGCAAGTGTAATATGACAAAATCAGTTATCAAGTTATAAACATGTACATTTCAACCGCGCGGCCACTTCGTAAATTTTGATGAAACTTTGCCAGGAATTAGTAATAATTTTGTGGCGGCAACACCGTTGCGTCACCAGGACTGTCAATTCAACAAGTGACAGGGATCTGTCACTTCGGTAAAAAGCGCGCCATAATAAGTCTACACGAGACGACAAAAGCTAGAAATACAGATACGTAATATTATATTGAATTCCACTGCTGTGTACCAATAAACGTTGTGAAGGTGATGTACTGTGTTATTAATGTCCTACGACATCACCCACTTCATTGGTGACCCCGACACGAACAAGATCCTACGTTTGCCGAGTGAACAGGATTCCTTCTTAGTCTGCGGGTACGAAACTTGCGATGGCCGGAGCGACGGCGGGGCGGGGCGGTGCGGCGCGGGGCGATGAGACAGCGGTGTCTTGCGTGTGTACGAAACAAACTTCCCCGCAGTCGCGCTCACGTAGCGTTGTGATAAACATGAATTCACGTCGAAGAGAACTATTGGAGTCCAGTCTCCTAATGAGAGAATTTTTATTACCTAGAGATGGCGTTCATCCAATAAATCAACGACGACGCAGTTTGGGAGAATTTTCTACACTTTATTACGAGCTACGTTGTCATTCAAGAAAGTTCTACAATTACACAAGAATGAGTATAGAGACATTCGATTATGTTTTACAGAAAATTAGAAGTAATCTGGAATCTAACATTTTCGGAAATCGTATAATCTCACCTGAACAAAAACTATTTTTAACACTAAGGTAAGTAGGTAAATAAAAGTAGATAGATTGTTAATTGTATTTTTGTTTATTAATTTAATAATCAAGGTAGGTACAAAAATTCACTATTCGGGTGTTTGAGTTCTATACCCATGAGACCAGCTAGAACTAGAATTCCTTCTATATGGATCCCCAAACATTGAATTATGTATTTCTTCCATCATTACTTGATTAATTCTATTCCTAACATTAAATTTTTGTAACGGAGTAAATGACTCCATTTGTGGTAACAAACTCATCAAGTAATAATAATCTTCTGATTTACTTTCGCCAGATTGACTTGTGTTTGAATTTTGTTGCAAATCTTTCTCTAACAACAATAACCGTTTTTTCTCTAATTCCAACATTTCCATTCGAATATCATTTGCAGTCTTTCTTTTTAGGGATCTAGAACTAGAACTAGCGGTATTCATTGACAATGGAATATTTGTAGTACGTTCTTCATCGTCGCCTACCGACGCCAGTTCCTGGGCATTCACCGAATCTGTAGGCGAACATAGGTTAATATCTGATTCTCTTATTACGGACTCCAATGAATTTGTTTCTATGGACGGTGAAGACATTGAAGTATTCAGTAATTGACTATCAACCGTTGTTAAATTTGTGTCTGAATTATCAGGTAGAATTTCAAATCGCAAAAAATTCATTTGTTGGAAAAACTGCCACGTAGACTGTATATTATCTCCTGGATCTCCTGATCTGGGTGTAGAAAGCTTTTTTAATTCTTTTCTATACTGATCCTTTAAATTCTTCCATCGCTTCTTCAAAATCGCTACTGTAAAAAATAAAACATATTTATTACCAATTAATGAACCCCATATTACCTATACTAATATTATAAAGCTGAAGAGTTTGTTTACTTTACTTTTTCGAAAATAATATATATTTTATTTTCCTACTGAGACGCGTGCGAAGCTGCGAACAGCAACAGGTAGTTATTATTATAAAGAGGAAAGATTTGTACGTAGAATAAGAAACAACTAGTAGTATATAAACTTAATATAAATTATTTTATTTACAGATTTCTATCAACGGGAGTATCTTTTCGAGAATTAGCGTTTTCCTTTCGTCTTGGAAATAAATCTGTTCAAAAAATAGTGTATGCAACTTGCAGTGCAATTTGGAAAAATCTTCAACAAACACACCTGCCAGTACCTACTACAGATAATTTAAATAACGTTGCTGATAAATATTTTGATAAATGGCAATTTCCTAATTGTGTAGGAGCCATTGATGGCAAACATTGTAGAATAAAAAATCCCCCACATGCAGGTTCATCGATTTATTCCCACGAGGTCGAGTCCCACTATGTCGAGTTCCCGCTATGTCTACTTTGAAAATTCTCGCTTTTATTCCCATCTAGTCGAGTCGCTGAAAACGTCGATTTTAGTACCGCCACGACTACTTTAAATTTTTTAATTGTACAGTCGCGGTCAACGCTTTGATTGAAAGGTGTTGCCGGAGCGTCTTTCTCGGCTCTAGTTAGTCATCTGCGAAGGGGACGGGTATAAAGGTATATAAATGATTTAGACCTTGACTATAACAATAATACTTAGTAGTTGTTATTTGCCCGTGTGGACCCGGACTAGAATAGGCCACCCCATATCTTCCCATGGGTGTCGTAAAAGGCGACTAAGGGATTCACCAGAGAATGGGCAGCAGCGCTCTCTGAGTTAGATGAATATCCTTACTGCGATCGCCAACCCGCCTGCCAAGCGTGGCGATTACGGCAAAACGCCCCCCATTGGGGAGACCATGTCCAGTAGTGGACGTTTTAGGGTTGTTATGATGAGTTGTTATTTGAAATTATAGACCAACACGAAGGGGGGACACTTTAGCGCGTTAACCCAGTACCTAGGTACGAAAAAAAAAAGAGTTCAGTCAAAATGACTATAATTACAGTGCATGCCAGAATGCAGTATTGCCAATTAATTAGAGTGTGGTTCATTCGTATTTTTTGTGAATTATTAATAAAAAAAATAAGATTGGTGGTGTGTTATACCGATTGTATTGTTGAAAAAAAGCTTTTACAAGCAAAAATATAGAAAAGAGTGAGATTCCGTGTAATAGTACAAATAATATTTACGTTTAAACGTAAATATTATTTGTACTATTGTTACCACCTAATTTTTTCCCACATTTTATTCCATATCTAGTCAATATTTTAAGTACAAATGTTAAAGATTTTTTTTAATCTGGCAACATTACACAAAATAATTTTCAAGGTGGCAACACTACCACAAATTCAGTTAAATAATTCGTTTCAAATGGTTGTGTGAGCATGTTAACTGTGTTGTGAAAGTTTAACTAAAAAGGATAAGGTAAGTCATTTTGTTAATTCAGTGTCAAAATATATTTAAGAATACTTAGATTATAAAAAAAATCTAAAATACTAGCTTGTTTTGCACTTGTGTCAAGCGATTTAGAATTTAGAAAGATTTAGATTTACACAATCTTGAAATTCAATTGATGTATTGACATGCTATGCATATTAGCAGATATTTATTATGACAAATATGTAGATAGGTATACATCCGTGTTGACCTTATAGATTATGTAGTTGTAAACTACTAAGTACTAATGAAGTAATTACTTTTACCCATACAATTGAGATAACGTTATAGGTACGTCTTTTGTCAAAACAAAATGGCCGACTTACGATCCTATAATTAGTTAGATTAGTAAAGTTATAGTTCTATCTTCCGTATATTTATTGCTATTAGAAAATGAAAAATGAAAGTGCAAAATACTTGTAAACCCCGTTTATCTACTACTTACCTATAATACAAACTAACCTAAGAAATGTATTCCAGCAATGGATTTGGTCCGAATAACAGAAATTTTACAAGGGACTAACAATGAAAATGTGGTTGATGAAGCAGCACAACAAAACGCTGTTCAAAATAGTCCAAGTAAGTTTTATGCAAAAAATATTGATTTTTTTTTCTTGATTAGTTAATATATGAATCTATAAGTGTTAGTTATATCATTTGTGAAACCGTGTAAATTTAAATATAAAATATTTAAACCTACACGGTTTTGCCATTATTTGAAATAAATTGTATTATTATTTTTTAATGCTAATTGTCAAACTTATTTATTTATTTACCAACTTAAACTAACAGTAACACCACACGCTTGAACTAAACATACCTACTACCAACACTCGCGTTAGTAAATGCGTTTTTATTTTTTTCTAGTGGAATTGGATAATTTAATTGAAGTTTTACAAGGGGAAACTGACGCCCAGCCTTCTACAACCACTAATATATGTGAGCAGTCATATATTATATACGACATGGATACACCGGTAGCGTCGACAAGTTCGAATAATTTAACTAATTACATCAACCCTGTGCCATCTACATCAATACAAGTTTTACAAGGGGAAACTGACGCCCAGCCTTCTACAACCACTAATATATGTGAGCAGTCATATATTATATACGACATGGATACACCGGTAGCGTCGACAAGTTCGAATAATTTAACTAATTACATCAACCCTGTGCCATCTACATCGTTCACTGATGTTACAATCAATGAAGGCTCTTTGACTATAATTGAGAGCAATAAAGGTGGAAAATTGTTGCTCAAAGCAGGACATAGATACCGGAAAAATAAAGGAAATGCAGACGGCTCTTCCATTTGGAAGTGTACCAGCAACGATTGTTCTGCAAGTATAAGCGTTGACCAAAATTTAAAAAATGTATTACGAGACACAAATCACAGTTGCCTGCCTGACTTTAAAAGAAACTTATTTGAAAAGTATTTTGATGATATAAAGCAACAAGTAAAAACAAGCTTAAGACCGATACCCGCTTTATATGAAGAGGGGCTCGCTAAATTGAGATGTGATGATTTCGCTGACTACCTGCCAGAATTTAAATCTCGAAAAAGTTCTTTGTATAGATTACGTTATAAAACACTTAACAGTAATAGAACAACTTTTTCTAAACTGTGTGATGTGAAAGTTCCCGATGCTCTAGCTAATGATTTTTTATTAGTGGACGATGGGAGCGATGACAAGATTTTAATTTTTGTATCAAATAAAGCAAAGGCGGAAATTACTAGTTTCAAAAATATCATACTGGACGGTACCTTTAAAGCTTGTTCGAAGCCATTCAAACAATTATATACTCTCCATGTGGACATTGCTAAGGAAACTGACGATCCAAATGTTGTTCCGGTAATATTTGCCTTACTCCCCGATAAAAAACAAAGCACATACCAAAGATTGTTTTCCATTATTAAGACAAAATTGCCAGATTTCAATCCAGTAAAATTTTATATAGACTGTGAAATTGCAGCTATCAATGCAATAACTAGTGTTTTTCCTCACGCATGTATAAAACTATGTTTTTTTCATTTTTGTAAAAACATTTGGGATAAAGCTAAAGAACTATCTCTAACCAAAACCTACGAAAGCCGTAAATACATTAAAATGTGCATTAGTTTAGCACATCTTCCTAACGAGAAAATACCTAGTGCTTGGCAATATTTGTTAGAGTTCACTCAATCTCTGAATATAGACACTACGGCATTTAATAAATACATGTCTTTTCAATGGTTAACTTCAAACATTAAATACATAAGTAACTATGGAGAAAAAATCAAGACCACAAATCATGCCGAAGGGTGGCATAGCCGTCTTAATAAAAAAATCATAAAACGACCAACCCTTTGTCTTTTAATTGATGTTTTAAAAGAAGAATCCAAAAAAAGTGATTTAAGAATTGAACAAAATCTAATAGGCCTACAAAGCAAAAAAAAAAAAATTGATTCCGCCAATGATCAAAAAGTAACAAAAATTGTTGGTGATTTCTTGAAAAGCAAAATTAACATTGATGTATGTTTGTCTCGACTGGGAAATGTTAAAGCTTAACAAAATCATCTCAAGCCAATTAATCAAATCAGTTAATCACTGTAAATATGTGAAATATCTATGTACTACGAAATGTCTAGATAACATCAAAACATGATTATAATTTAATTATTTTATTGAACATTTAAAAACACTGTGATTATTAATTTTAGAATAGATAGAAGTAGATACTGTTAATACCTACAACATAATTATATTTCATAAAGGTATATGTCGTAGTATACCTATCTACTTATAACCTGATCTGTGATTTACTGTGCTCCTAAATTAAAAGAATTAATGTTAAGTAAATTTTTTACAACTGTTGTCAAAAATAAATAAGAAGATTTATTCTATTGCTCATTATTTAATGAAACATTAAAAAAAACACTGTGATTATTATTTTTAGAATAGATATAAGTTGTTCTTGTTATCTTATTATTAAGTGTGAGTTATTGATCTGTGATTTACTATGTACTCATTATAGAAGAATTAATGTCAAGTATATTTTGTACAATTGATGTCAGAATAAGAATATTACGATTTGAATCATTTGTTTTATTCACTGTACATTTCGTTAACGTTCGACATGGTGGCACCAGACAAAAGAGATTTTCAACGACTCGACTAGATGGGAATAAAAGCGAGAATTTTCAAAGTAGACATAGCGGGAACTCGACATAGTGGGACTCGACCTCGTGGGAATAAATCCACTGACTGAACAAAGAGACACCAACATTGGAATGCTTGTATATTTCTACTAAAATACTTTCAGAGTCGTTAAATGTGCCTATACGCCGTCTTTTTTATTTATCTACACACTTTATACAACTTAAAGCAAGATAGACATAGTTTTCGTCAACTATAGCTACATTTAGAGCGCGCGGACAATGACGCCACAGCATGGCGCGTTCACAGAAATGTCAATCTGTACACGGGCCATGCCATGGCTGCGCCACAGAGGAAGGGAATAATAATATCAGATTCTCAATCCCCAATGAGCCGGTACGATCCGGAATGCAGATTTCGTCACTTAAGAAATTGAAATATTACAACAAAAATATATTTACCTGATCCCGTGATGAGGCTTTGTTTGTGTCGGGATTTTTCCCTCCGAAAAGAACCACAAAGTGCCGTCATCTTCTTTTTCACTTCCGTTACAGATATTCCTATTTTCTTACTTATAATTTTCCAGGAATCTTCCTTAAAGGCCTTATTATAATGATGTGGTGACGTCGGATCCCATAGAAGCCTGTGGCTTTGATATTCTTTAATTAACTCAATGCATTTATTATTGTCCATTTTGCCGCGAAGTGAGCGTACAACGTCCGTCTCCACTGTTCGCGTGGCTCACACTGAGGCGCCTTTGAGCACCGACGTTTACCGACACAAAATGGCTCGTCACGAGGCCGCCTCGTTTGGCTCAAGACGCGGCACGCCTCGACCCGCGGCAGCGTCTCCACTGGAGCTGCCGCGAGTTGAGGCGGCCGCTCGCCCCGCGGCTGCTCAAGTGGGGATCCGGCTTCGGAGATATGTGAGAACAAATATTACACCTGTCTAATAATAATACACAATAACATTCCCTATCTCAAAAACTTTTGAACCGATTTTGATTAAGTTTGCACCATTCCCTAGGTTGAACAATACCTAGTACAACAAAAAAAGAATTATTTAAATCGGACTTACACTTTTGGAGACGTGGACAAACATACAAACATACATACACTTTTGAAATTTGGCATAGGTCTATAATAGAAGCTGATATAGACTAACATATCCCAAAAACTGGGCATTTCAATAGGTACTTACGTGTTTCATTCAAAGTCTGTGCTATTTCTTGCCATATATTCATGCGCCGCTGCTCATCGTGATATCTAGAGTCTCCTAGATCATTCAGTTCTCTATACTTTTGCACTAAAGAAATAAGCAGTTCTTCGTTCATTTTCGTTTATTCACGGCACGTGCGCTCACATCCGCCTGCCTGCGTCGACTAGACGGATCGGGGCGGGTCGCAGCGCACCGCCGACAGAAATACGCCTGCGAAGCGATCCGCCAATGCGTTGCCGCCCGCCGCGCTCCGATCCGTCGCTAATAAACGATATTTCATATAAAACATAGCCAGGCGTATTTTTGCGTTGCGACGCGGCCCGACCCGATCCGCCTAGAGGACGCTAGCCTTTACAGTGGCAGCGGGCGGGGCGGATGAGCGGGTGACGCGTCGAGCGGAAAACGCTCATTTCAATAGATGAACACAGTAGCAACGGAGCGTTTGAGCGGTTTGGACGTTTCTCTTATGTTTCGTGTGCAATGAATATTTGATTAAATTAAAATGTCAGATTATTTGGAAGCTAGCGCCTATATAAAGTGGGACCTATTTTTTCTAAAAGCAATCGTCACGATATTAATAGTGATCGGTATAGACATGGTGAATTTCATACTTTATACGAAAGGCTACGAAACCATGAAGATAAATTTTATGAATACACTCGAATGACCGTAACAACTTTTGACTACATATTAAATGCTGTACAAACACAGTTATCGAAACCCGAAACTAACTTCATTGCCTTAACAATATCTCCTGCGCAGAGTGTGCGTCACGATTGCTCCGCCACGTTATCCAAACAGAAAAAGAAATCGCTATATTTTTTGTCAAAATTAGTCAAAATCGAAAGGTACAAACCAAAACTTTGTCAAAGTAGAAATATAGAAGTTACAGGGGTTTGAAGTTGGCCGCGCGAACGTAACGTGCACGATTGCGCGGCCATGGAGATCTCAGTAACTACTTGGGATAGAGATGTAAATCTTTTTGTTAATTGAACATTTCATTTGTCAACAATTGTCAAAAAAAGAATTATAAGACTAGGATCAATATTTCACGAAATATTCACCTTAGAAGTTATGGCCGCGCAATCGTGCACTTGATGTTTCTTTAATCTCGATTATTTCTTCAAAACTTAAGATATCATGCAGTAAAACTGTTACTAGAAGAAAGGTTTTAATATGTCAAAGGTACCGAAAGCATTTAATGCCACCAAAGTTTATTTAAAGTGACGAAATCAAGCCAAAACAAAAGTTACGTGGCCGCGCAATCGTAACGGTACTTTGAACGCTGATATCACATTATCTATAATAGTTAAGATTTCGGTGTGAACATCGAAATATTCGTAATATTAACCTCATCAAATTGACATATCGTTTTACCCTCAGAACAGTTTTTTTCGCGAATTATTTCAAAAATTAAGTTATCTCTTACAATATTCAAGTAGGGTGACCATAATTTCGGTTTAATATGGGAATATCTTTTGTTCTACTAGACGAAAATGTACCTATTAGGAATAACTGTTCTATAATTAGCTACGATAAAACAGTTCAATGTACTATTATTTTCGTCTATACACATGTTCAAATCATGCCATACAAAACAATGCCATACAATGGAACTTAGTTCTGTTTTCACTACATAACGCGACATTGCTAATTGTACTTCAGTAATTTAGAATGTTCTCGGTTAATACCCAGTAATGTAAAACAATTATGAACTCAAACCTACATGTGATGGTTTTAGTTGTTTGTTTTTAGCATTACTAACCGACAAAAGTTTGGCTTTTAATTTGAAATATATATTAAATTAGAAACTAAATGTGGGACGCTAAATTGCTCCAATCATTATGACCGTAAAACCAACTGCACTGCTGGATAAAACTCACGAGATAAAGCATAATAATATACATTTTGGAATTATAAATCTAAAAATATTTACGCGATAGTATATGTCTTTTGGAAACTGCTGGATGCGAACAGCGCAAGACCGGCAATTGTGGAGATCTTTGGGGAGGCCTTTTTAAACCATTACCAAATAAATACGTTAGATAAGTTGTGCATTAAATATAGATCAAAAGTATCCTTTACATGATCCATACTACCATATATATATATGGTAGTATGGATCATGTAAAGGATAATCATATATATCCATACTTAATATAAGAAATGCGAAATTAACTCTATCTATCTGTATGTATGTAACAGATAGTTCAAACCCTGAGGAAGGACATAGAGAGTATTTATTCCACTGCTTGGCACATGTTTAACGTGGTGCACGCGAGCGCGGCCAATTTTGATGTACATTAAATACACAACGTATCTAAAGTATTTACCTGTGTTAAGCCAGGTTAAGTAAAAAACTAAAAAAAAAAATAGATATTTTTATTCATCACAGCTTGCAAAATCAACAAAAATATACAGATTACAATAATATAACTATTACCGTCAATAATCAACAAATAAAATAAAATTCTTAATAAAGCTTTACAAAACACATTTCAAGAAAATGAGAAATACATAACTATTTAAGTATAAAAAGTCAAAAATCACATTTCACAGATAACAATTCCAGTTACATCTCTACAAAACCATATGTGAGAAAATGGATGCAAACAGGGTCTTTTGTACTTTCACATAATTTATTTTCGTTGTCGTCATAGCAAAGCATCCCGGCATTTCTTATAAAATGGCATTTGTAGTGACCCATTGTTCCAAGGACTGCAGGAATATATTCAATTGCACCTAACAATTTGTAAATAATTTGTTTAACTATAATACTTTGAGGTATGTCATTTAACAACATCATTTGTGTGCCATTTAAATCAAATGTTACTATTTTTGATAAGGTATAAGTAAATTCAACTAACTCGTTGCATTTTCTGCATCGTTTATTCTCCCAATCATGAATGAGAATAGCATCTTCTAAGTTGACAATAGAGAAAATATTTATTATATCTAAATTTAACGGTATAAATACGTGTTTTCTTTCTGATGGGGCCGAATTCATGCACGTATTATTGGAACAATTACTAATGGAACTAGCGCTAAAAATAATATCATTTACAATGTGTTCATAAATAAATGCAGCGTTAGGGCTCCCGCACACGGGCCACCGGCCACAACCACAAAACGCCGCCACTGGCATATTTCCTGTATTTTTCATACATTTTATATGGACTCGCCGCACACGGTTGGCGCCGGTGGCGGCCACACGCTTCAAATCGTCGCAGCTTGCATCTTGTGGCTCGCACCGGCCACTAAACGCCGACACAAAAAGCCGCCACACGCCACTCGCGCGATTCCGCGCCCCTCTCTCCCTTGCCTCAGTTAACCTGTGTAAGTCGACGGTAACGCACGCACGTAGTCGTAGTTCATATAGGTAGATAAATATGGATATAGAATTATTTATATCAGAGATACAATCCCGTCCTGCGATTTGGGATTCAAAAAGTGATAGTTATAGTAATAGAGGAGAAAAAGTGAAGGCCTGGGAAGAAATCTGCGAATTGTTTGTGGGAGACTTTCGAATAAAACTGCCAAAGAAAAGAACATTGACGGTAAGTTTAATAAAATAATATAAAACCATATATTTATATTCTATTTTCTTGCCACGGTATTGCTCCTTCATTCATAAAATAATCTTTTAACGTATCTCTTGCCGTAGACGCTCGTGTTACTGGCCAGCCTGTATTTTGTATATTTTCGAGTCCCACTATTTTCAAAGTATGCCGAAAATTGAAGCCATCCCTTTTGCGAATAAAGTTGTGCAAAATGCAACAAGCTTTCACAATGTCTTCTGAGAAATGAACAGAAGTGTTTAATGGGCGATGTAATATTCTCCATTTGTTTGCTAGTACGCCGAAGGTACACTCAATGCAACGTCTGGCACGGCTTAACCTATAATTGAAAACTTTTTTGTCTAAGTCCAAATATTTTCCAGCATATGGCCTCATCATATTTTCACTGAGGCCAAATGCTTCATCACCAACAAATGTGTAGTTCAATGGTTGTCGATTACCGACCTGTCGTGGTGAGGGGATATTTAATGTCTTTTTGTGTATTTTGTTACACAGTTCACTTTCTCTAAATATTGTAGAATCGGATGCTTTACCGTATGCCCCAACATCCACGAACGTAAAAAGTAAATTCGAGTCGCAACTTGCTAGAAGTACTATTGAAAAAAAATTTTTATAGTTAAAGTACAAGGAGCCGGTATCGAATGGATGAATAATTCTTATATGTTTCCCATCTATGGCGCCTTTTCCGCATGTTGGTATCGTGGTGCTTTAATCCAGCATATAATAGAGCATGTAGTTCCCAAAACGTACCTATGCTTAAACGAAAATGTTTGAAAAACTTTTTAGGATGGTTTAGAAGATTATCGAAATGTTCGTTGCATTTGTTTACATTCGTTAAAATTGGATGTATCCAATAACTACGGTTTCGTCTTCTACGACGACGTCTTTTTATCAAAAGTAGCGCAATTAAACCTTCTTCGTCAGAGTCCATTATTCTGACCAGTCTATGGACAACAGTTCTGTTATCGAAAACATGTTCCGTGATGATGACGAGTGATACCAAATTATAATAAAGACATAATAACTAAATACAAATACCTACGTGTTTTATTTGTTAACTAGCTATTCTCTAGTAGAAAAAACAATGCATGTGCATTGGTATCACTCGTCATCATCACGGAACATGTTTTCGATAACAGAACTGTTGTCCATAGACTGGTCAGAATAATATGAATGAGTTGGCTGAATTATAGGTGAAGACGGGATAGATGTAGAAGCGTTTTGTGTAGAGTATGACATGTCAAGCATAGACTTGTCGGAATAATGTGAATGAAGTGGAGAAGGCTGAACAGATGTAGAAGCTTTTTGTGTCGAGTGTATGTTGGCATTTCCTGAAGAATAACCATAATATTGTGCCGAATAGGTTTCATAATTTTGATTACGCGTGTACTTTCTAATTAACTGTAATATTTCTGATTGAAAATCAAGTTTACAATTTTCGTCAATTTTTTTTACATGTGGAAGCAGCGACATCAGAAATTGCTTATCGGGGTCATTTTGGTCGCTTATTTGATCATGTTTACGTTTTAAATTTTCCGAAAGTGTTCTGAGAATTTCATTTTCTGATTTTTCGGCCCTTTTTATATTAATGTTTCTGTTTATTTTCGGGCGAGATGTTTCCGCATCATCAGTTGCATTAGTAACATCGGTAGGCGGTCTCACTTCTTTTAAGGAATTCAAGAACGATAGATGATTGAAATAAATGTACTGTTTACTGCTTGTTGCTGCCGAACCACTCGCAACGTTCTTGTTTTTTGCATTATCTCTATTAAAACTGTCACGAAGACTCTTCCACTTCCTCTGTAATTTAGTTACTGTAACAACAAAAAACAATGCACATTGATTATTATAATCAATGTGCATTGTTTTTTCTATTATAAATAAAGTATAGATTATTTTATCATAGTGTTCTGTGGAGTTTTATGCTAGTGATTATTTCCACTTACCTTAATGTGATAGCTAGTCTTTCCGCAGGTGCGATGATTTTCCGCATGTTGGTATCGTGGTGCTTTAATCAAGCATATAATAGAGAATGTAGTTCCCAAAACGTACCTATGCTTAAACGAAAATGTTTGAAAAACTTTTTAGGATGGTTTAGAAGATTATCGAAATGTTCGTTGCATTTGTTTCCATTCGTTAAAATTGGATGTATCCAATAACTACGGTTTCGTCTTCTACGACGACGTCTTTTTATCAAAAGTAGCGCAATTAAACCTTCTTCGTCAGAGTCCATTATTCTGACCAGTCTATGGACAACAGTTCTGTTATCGAAAACATGTTCCGTGATGATGACGAGTGATACCAAATTATAATAAAGACATAATAACTAAATACAAATACCTACGTGTTTTATTTGTTAACTAGCTATTCTCTAGTAGAAAAAACAATGCACATTGATTATTATAATCAATGTGCATTGTTTTTTCTATTATAAATAAAGTATAGATTATTTTATCATAGTGTTCTGTGGAGTTTTATGCTAGTGATTATTTCCACTTACCTTAATGTGATAGCTAGTCTTTCCGCAGGTGCGATGCTTTTCCGCATGTTGGTATCGTGGTGCTTTAATCCAGCATATAATAGAGCATGTAGTTCCCAAAACGTACCTATGCTTAAACGAAAATGTTTGAAAAACTTTTTAGGATGGTTTAGAAGATTATCGAAATGTTCGTTGCATTTGTTTACATTCGTTAAAATTGGATGTATCCAATAACTACGGTTTCGTCTTCTACGACGACGTCTTTTTATCAAAAGTAGCGCAATTAAACCTTCTTCGTCAGAGTCCATTATGATACTGCACGCAAGGGTTAAAAAAAAGTACAACAACAAGCAGCCACCGACCGCAAGTGTCGACCACCGGCCACAAGTGGCTGTCGCGCGCTTCAGCTACCTTTGTAGCCGCTTCTAGCTTCTAGTGGCGGCGTTTGTGGCTGTGGCGAGTGGCTCGTGTGCGGCGACACTTACAGTCACAACTATATCGATTATTTTTGAAATATTTAGAAGCAATTTTTATTCTTAGTCTGTTTGCCTCTTCATAATTATCAGATTCGCATATGATTTTTAAAAATGCCGTTAGATCGTTACTGCTATAACTATCAAATATGTCACGTATGTATGTATTTTCTTTATATCCGAGGGCTAGCAAAAAAAATACGGAATCAAATGCACATGTATTGGTTAATATTATGTTTTGAAATGAAAATTTTGTTATATTACCATTTTTTAATAACATTATATTAACAGAATCATCATTTTCGGTAGAGGCACCTTCGCCTCGCCAATTTTCAACATACGAAGGTATTTCTGCGAAGACTGAGTCGTTTGAAAATGTTTTTCTTATATTCATTTTTTGTTTTTTGCCTGATTTATTTTTTCGCGTTAGCCATTTTCTTTTCTTTGTTTTATTCTGTTTTTTTTTTCATTTTTGCAGTCATTTTCATAAGCAATATTTAGGCAGCTAAAAGCAAGTTTGATTTCTCCTAATAAATAATCATAATGGATTTTTAGATATTCATCAATGCTGTATTTTTTCATTCTTGTTCCATATAATAAATTTTTCATCGTTTTGATATCTATATCTATAGCTGAGGATGTTGGTGTTTTATTTTGGGAGTTATAGAGTGGGCACATAACATTACCCCAGAGTGGCAACTTGAGAAGTAACCGTTTGAGCGTTGTTATAAACTGAGGTAAGTAAAATGAGTTTCGCCATTCTGAAGCAGTTTTTTCAATTTTATCCAAAATTCTTTCCTTCTCGACGATTTCTTCAAACCATAAAAGTGAACCATCATTATCATCGAAGATTATATTTTCATAAATATTTTCTTCTTCTTCGGTTTCTTTGTTAGGCTCATTATATTCGCTATTACCTAATAAGCATCTTATTTTCTTAATATTATTTTTACAGACAGGATTTTCTCTATTGTCGTATTCAGTTAGACATATTTTAACAACATCAGTAATCACAATTTTTATTTGTCGATAACATTCACATTCTTTTATATATAAAATGCAACGAACATAAAACATTTTAACATTTATATCAATATTTTCAAAGCAACGTAAGTTGTAAAGGGTTTTAATAAAATGACTCGTGTCCAGTCTTATGAATACTTCTGGTAAAGCACAATTGTGGCCTTCTAATACCAGAAAAGATCGTTTAATATAATCTTTTACGCTACTAAACGTTGTGAAAGCTGAAACGTTAGCTGCAATTAATGCTGAAGAGTCATCTGTAATAATTTCATGTGGTGGGCTTCTTACTTCAACTAACCATTTCTTTAACCACGCCGTAATTGAGTCTTTATTGTGGGAATCGGTAATCATTTGAAAAATAGGAGTAGATTTGATGGAATCCGACGTGATCATGGCAATATAAACAAATAATCGTTTCGTTAGTACAGAACCATCTGGAAGCATTATAGCCCGAAAAAAAGACCCCGTTGCATCAACAGTAATTATTAGTTTAGGGAAACTACGATGATACTCATCATAGTACTCGATTTGCTCATCCGTCCAATAATACAAATGGAAATGTGGTATCAATGTCATTTCACGAATAAAATTTCTGTTTATAATTTGCTTCATCATAAGTACACTTAGAATTGGATGAGAATGGAATTTCTGGCCTTGTCTTTTGTCATATTTAATCTTTCGGAGAGCTCCTAAACTTGGCAGTACCGGTGGACAGACTTTATTTGTGTCTTTAATTAATTTCGCCGCAAGTTCTTTGTGTACCGCAGTACGGTACGGCAGGCTTATACTGTAAAATTTTAGCTAACTGACCTCTTCTATATGGTGTTAATTTAGATTTTTTCTTCGGGTTATGTGGTACATTTGATTTATTAGAACAAAGTATATAGCAAGTCATAGTTATACACTCGCGAGCAACCAAATCGACTCAAGCCTTGTCGGCGCACACATACATTGATACAACTAAAATCATGAATGGAAATTATTAAAATGATATGTCATTCGAAAGCTTAAGATGTCAGCTTTAATTTGATATCATTATCATTGAAATCCATCCATCATTTTTGAAATAAATGATGTCTGAATGCAAGAGTAGGAAAAACGGGAATTTAGGAAAAAGGGTATGTGTCTCGTATTTGACAAATTAAACAAAAAAAATTAAAAATAAAATTATTTTATTTAAATCAGTATTTCGTATTGCCCCCTCTAGCCCTAATTACATCCCGCAGTCTGTTTTTCATGGACCTTATCAATTTTTTGACATTTTCTTGAGGAATGCCGTCCCACTCCTCTAATAATGCTGTCTTTAGCTCGTCTACGCTTGAAGGGACTGGATTTCTGGCCCGAACTCTTCTTTTAAGCTCGTCCCATAAGTGCTCGATGGGATTCATGTCAGGACTGAGCGCAGGCCAGTCCATCGTGCGTAATTCGACCTCTTGCAGAAACTGTCGAGTGACTCGTGCCGTGTGGCAGCGGGCATTGTCGTGCATTAACACGAAGTCTTCACCGACAAACCCTGCGTAGGGCACAACATGATCCAGTAGAATGTCGGTGATGTACCGATCAGCTGTTAGCCCGCCTCCTCGGCCGCCCCCAGGCACGAAAACAACTTCAGTTTTTCCCTCTAAAGAGATACCAGCCCACATCATGCAGGAACCGCCGCCATATGCCACTGTTTCAGCGAAACAACATTGGGCAAATCGTTCTCCCGGACGCCTGTAGACTCGGCCTCTCCTGTCACTGCCATGCAGACACATTCTGCACTCATCAGTAAACAGGACCGATCGCCATTGCGCAAATCAAATCCAATTGAGATGCTCTCGAGCAAATTGAAGGCGCGCTTGTCGGTGGCCTGCAGTCAACTTAGGGCCCGTCGCAGGTCTTTTTGGCGTCAAGTTGGCTTCCTTCAAGCGTCTTCTCACTGTCCACTCGCTGACAGCCACTTGTCGTACACGTCTCAGTTCTTGCTGCACATCAACGCCCGTAAGGTGTCGATTGCGCAGCGAGGTTGAGACAATGAAGCGGTCGTCTCTCTCTGAAGTGCACCGGTGGCGGCTCGTTCTTGGTCTCCGATTGAAGGCACCAGTCTCTTGGAACCGTCTGTATACTCGGGATACAGAAGACTGGCTCAAGTGGAGCTGGGCAGCGATTGCTCGCTGACTTAACCCTTGTTGCAACAAGGCAACAACTTGAGCGGCTTCTTCTGGTGTGGTATCCATGGGTTAGCGAAAACAAGGAATGCAATTTACGGAGATGTGTACCGGTCAACCTGTAACAAGCAACTGATAAGATAAACCGGAAGTGGGGGGTTTTATAGCGGGAGCAGGTAGCGCAAGTCGTGGATTCCTAAAGAGGTAATTTACGCTGACGGCCAATTAAAATGTGTCAATAAATCAGCGCTTAGTTTTTTTTAAGGTATTGATGTTAATTGAAAGCCTAATTCTTCAGCTTTCGAATGACATATCACTTTTGTAATTACCATTTATCGTTTTAGGAAAATCAATGTATATGTGCGCCGTCTAGGCTTGAGTCGATTTGGTTGCTCGCGAGTGTAGTTCTTTCTGTAACTGCTTCGGATTTGATTACAGTTTTGCTATCACATTGCGAGCACTTTCCACTGATAGAAATGTTATTTTTATCGTCGACTTTTTTATTTTTAAAGTTCCAAGTACAGGGTAGCCTCGATATTTCCCAGAGTTTTTCTCTAAGTAAAGTCGCCCACTTATACTTTGGTAGACTTCTGTATCTTTGATGGGTCGATGTAGTGCTTATATCTCTTCTAGTATAATGTACCGTGATAGGTTGGACTTTTTTCCACTCATACTCGTCCATGAAAAAAGTAAACGTTATTACTTTGTCTCCTTTGTCTTGACATATCAACGGGGATGATGCCATACTACAACGAGAAGGTGAAGATGAACTACTTTGAGCTGGTACTATATCTTCATGGTTTTTATCATCACCATTTTTTAAATATTCGGCGTAGTGTCTTTTCAATGTTTTGTATACTGCGTATGAGGATATCACATTATCTAATTCTATTGATATAGTTTTAAATATTGGATGATTGTATTTAATATAAGGGTTTTTGCATACATCTTCGTATTTCAAGAAAACATTTTTTAATATTTCACCTTCGACTTTTGATTTGCGACCTCTTATTTTGACCTGAAAAAAAAAATACGCCCATTTTAGAAATTAGAACTAGCGATGTGAATTTGAGCATTATAAGGAAGTTTCCAATAAATAATTTTAATTTATTTTAGTCACACTTTAAGTTGGAATAGATCCTAGTGTTTTTTTAAAAATTATGTTCACATATGACAATGTTCAGAATCTTTTCTCTCCGGTTATGCGTTGTCACATTACATTTCTAACGATTTTTCTGCTTAAGGAAACTCCCAAAAGTCATGTTATCTGTGCAACTTATAATCAGTTAAAGTACTTACCTTTTGTTTTTTAGAATGTGATGAAATGACGATCAAAAATTTTATTTTGCTGTAAAATTAATAAAACTATTTTGCAGCGCACACCCGAACACAATCAATGAAAATTCGCCATTTTGATAAATTGACAGTAACTTTCTAAAACTAATGGTAGCATTCGTATTTTATTTAAAATGCGTTCACAATTCAACTGCCAGTAATAGTGTGAGGGAATGATTTATTTTTGTGGGACACATATAAATATTCAAATTTTTTACGTGTTTTTTACTATATAACGCTAATTTCGGTATTTCCTATAAATTTATAATATTTTTAAACAATCCAACCCACTTGAATTTGATTCGAATGATTTTTGTGTCTTTTTGGTAAATAAAAGTAAATGAAATTGGTACTTGGGACACAGTGAGGGAATGATGTTAGGAACATTATGGTTATGTATTTTTATTTATTTATTTATACGGCTCTAAAATCCTATGTAAAACTTTTAGGTATAGTTATGTGGATTGTATTGAAATATTATTAACATCCATTTCTTTGTCGGATTTTTATATAAACACCAAGGACAAGAATTTCGGAATTTCGTGAGAATTACCCATAAACATCGCAAAGGTTTTTCGGGGCTTGCGTTGCATTTTTACCTTTTTTGTAGTAGAATTTTTGGATAGCTCTAATTTCAAGTTTTGTATGTAATAAGTGCTATCATGTATTTAATTAACTTATGTGTATACAGAATTAATGAAAAACATTGATATTTAATGATGTGTTTATTACAAAAACTTGAAAAAGTAAACGCGGTAATTCTTACCTTAAAAAAACTTAAACATTACAATCTCTCTATATCAGTCTTATAATTTGAGGAACAAACTTATAAAAATCAACAAATTGTACTCTTAACAATATAAGGAACTCTAAAAAATAACATTTATTATCCATTTTGGCCTAAAAGGCAGTTAGGGCAGGCACTAGACTTATGCTCTCCACAAATAGGATTTTTGCAGTTGTTGCACATTGTCTTTGTCATCCTTCTAATTTTCGAAGGACAAAAGCCACAATACTTTCGTTTCTTTGGCCAGAGCCAAAGAAACGAAAGTATTGTGGCTTTTGTGCAGAACCACCACAACCAGATGAAGCCATACCAGAGGTATGGCTTCATCTGGTTGTGGTGGTTCTGCAGGTCTTTTTGGCAGTAAAGTAACATTTTTTTCTTTAAGTTTCGTGGGCAAAGTAGGCACTTGTTTTCTTGTCTCCATCCATGGAGTAACAAGACTGTTGCTTAATTTTTTCAAAAAATCTCTTCTGCTGAGCGGTTTTTCTTTCTTTGATAAGACATTTTCACAGTAAATAATGTATGCGTTAATAAACGCCATATTCATCATGCCATAAAACATGGCCATGGGCCATCTGTTTGTTTTGCGACTGCAAGACATATTAGAGCACATTTGGTCGAACGTGTCGACCCCACCTTTTGTTTCATTATAGAAATGAATCATATTTGGTTTTCCTGACGTCAAATGAAGAGTCCCCTCTTCATCGCACGATGATAGAACGTACACCATCTTGCTCGGTTTGGGTTTGTACGACACTAATGTCAGTGGTCCATCATAGCAGAACATGGATGTTCCGACAGCTCTAGAATGTAATTTTTTCATCTCTTCAGGTATTTCTCGTTTATTAGATCTTATTGTGCCGACCAACGTCAATTTGTATGGCTCTTTGAGAAAGTTTTGCGCTAATTTAACAGAAGTGAACCAATTATCGCAGGTGACATTCCTGTTGCTTCCATAGACAGTTTTTGTTAGTTCTTTCACGTAAAATTCCCCAAGCGGTAAGCCATTGGTCTGAGTGCATTTACCAAGATATGGCGAAGCGTCAATCATATAACGGGAGCCGCTATCACACGTCATCACTATTTTCAATCCATACTTATTAGGTTTGTTGGGAATATACATGCGAAAGGGACATCGACCCCTAAAACCCAAAAGCTGTTCATCAATCGTAAGATATGGCCCGGGGATATAGTTGGAACGACAATGGTTTATAAAGATCTCCCAAATTTTTCTAATTGGTGCAAATGTATCTGTAGCCCTTAACTCTGGTCGCAAAGTTTTATCGTCCATCCGAAAACATCGTATTAAAAAATCAAACCTGTCTCTACTCATGACAGCAACATACCTATTGCCTGAATACGAACAATCAAATGCTCATCGGTGGTCAAATGATTGTCTTTCATGGCAGCTGTCAGTGTCAAAATACCTAAAAGAGCACGGATTTCATCGCAATTAGTAGTTTTGAAGGTTGCTTTTGCACCAGGTCTCAGTATTTTCAATTGGATTTCAGCGTTGGTCCATTTCGTTATCTCCTCCACAATATCATCAGTAATAAAAATATTGAAGCAGTCTATCGGTTCATAAAGGCATTTATTCATCCGTGTAGGGCCTCTTGATGTCCGTAAAATATTATAGGAAGATACTCTGTTAGAAGTTCTTCCCTTAGTCGCCGTCCAGCGATGACCATCTTTACCTCTGAGGCTTTGTCGCTGAGGTACGACAATATAATTCGGTACACTGTGCGGAGAGCTCGGAGGTTCAGGGTCGTTTTCAGTGTTATCAATGTTTGGCAAATGTGGAGGACTCACCTCGCAATCCTCGACATCACTTTGAACTTCGTCCTGCAATAAGTTATCTTCGCATTCACTGTCCGACGCCAGAGGCTCTTCATCACTCGTTTCTAATAATAATCTATATATTTCAGCGTCATCCCCTCGTTTATATGACGCCATAATGCTATTTTATCATAGACTGAAACCAATAAATAAATAGAAGTACATTTATCATAACTAAAATCATAAAAAAACAAACCGTCCCGTTAAACCAAAAAGTTACACTAAAGATAACCATACGTCACTGCGACGTATGGTAGGTAAATATAAGCGAAAGTATTGCACTTACCTGGCTGACACGGGCGTCCTCGGCTAGCTCCGCGCGCCAACTGAGATGGCGGGATGGGCGAGTGCAGTGCCACGAAGTACAATCGAGTTATAACGAGTATTCAAAATCGCACACGTCGATTCGACGTAGGTTATCTTTCTAGGGTTAATCAATCAAATAGCTTCACAAAACTTAGAATCAAGTACAAGACAAAACAATAGTTCCACGGTGAGAGCTAGAGCAATACGAAATGACTTTAAAGATTACTTTAATAATTACCATCAAGATAACCAATAAATTTTATTTACCATCAGAATCTCCGCTTATTACTTGTATTTCTTCCCATAGTTTTTTAATTATTTGACGATTCGAATGATTTGAATCGCTACTATTCCACAAAGGTGGCCGAGCCAATACGGCACTTATTAAATCTTCTGTCGACAACGGCATGACGTCTGAACAAACCGAGCGGAAAACGCAAACTGACTTGCGACCACCCGCCCCGCCCGCGACACACGCTTCTCCCGCCGCGATACCCGCTCGCCCGCCCCGCCCGTACTTGGTGCACCTTGGTACACAAGTATGTGCTTGTCTTACACGCCAGCGGATTCTGCTACCCGCGCCGCTCCCACTGTAATTTCACACGTAGGATGCAGGGTCCGATTAGGAAACTGTAGTGGCTTATGGTCCCTGCCATCTGGGGAACAAGCAGTTAATAATTGCAACGGTCGGTTTCCAAGCGAGCTGTTGTGCCAAGCTACCCGTTGTATTCTTTGGCAGAGCTGTGACCTTGTAACGCTGAGCTTCCCTAAGACGTCTGTAGACGAATTCAAAAAGTTTGCGATGTAGTTTATAACGCGGTATGACGTATTCCAATTCATTAGGGTCTTCAAAAATGTTGACCATCTCGGCTAGCTGGTTTTTGTTTAGTTGGACCGCGTGCCTCCATCCTAACATGTTAGCTGTCGGCTGGTGTGCTGGTCTAACCGGGGTCGCCGGTCGTGGAACTTCTTCTTTCTTATAAGTTTAACAAATGAAAATAGTTTTATAACATACAATAGTAACATTATATTCAGGTATTAAAAACCACGATTTTCATAATAGATGAAATCAAAATAAACGTGAATTCTTCAAATGTAAAATGAAAAAATAATCAAAAACAAGAACATTAATACTTAAAAGGAAATATCATTTATTTTACAACCCCTCATAAAATTGTCGATAATAGTTTGGAATTATATTTTTGTTAACTAAATCTACTAGTCCTTTCGTCTTATTTTTTGAGATTTCGTGCCTTTTTTTATAAGCAGATTGCAGTCTGTAATTTTCGACCAAAGATTTTGATGCACGGCTAGTATTTTTACTCTGATATTTTTCCCGCTACGGGTCACCAATCGCTAGTTGAAGGTAGAACACTACCAGGGACTTGTATTTTTGCGTGATTTGATGCGGGTAGTTTACTATAGGGTGTGCAAAGGATTCTGGACATTTTTTCATAAAAAATATATATTTCAGAAAATAATCAAAAATTAACATAAAAAAAATATCGACTTCCAAATCAACATACTGATACTTCGAACAACACTAGCAGAAATCAGCTGTTAGGATCATGAGCTACACTACATATATAATTTACTACACGTCTAATTTAGACGGCGACAATTTGGGTCGCGACACCGACATTTTATGATTTTTATGCCCCTTTTTCCCAGTCCGGGGTACACCCTATGCATATCCCGCAAGAGCCGGCGAAATCGAGCCGCGTCTGACGGGAGCTGTTTTATAACATTATAGCGGTACATATATTCTCCCATGTATCACTTAGGGTGTTACCACACCAGTCGATCGATAGTTGATCGATGCCATCGATTGATCGACGGATACCGGTCGGCTAACCAATCGATCGATTGCCGGTCGATGGCATCGATCGACATCGGTCGACGTTGATCGATTGGTGTGGTAGCTTTAATTGATCGACGGATACCGGTCGGCTAACCAATCGATCGATTGCCGGTCGATGGCATCGGTTGACGGATACCGGTCGACTAACCAATCGATCGAATCGAAGGTTGGATTGATTTGAAGATTGTACATCTGTAGAATATAGTGTGGTGAAGTAACCTTGATTTTGAGTTTCTGGATAGTCATATTTACCAAGTTGAGCTTCGTAAATTATGTTATTTATATGATGCTGCACGGTAATCCGCGAGTAGTCTGTTTTTAGTGACCTCAATTTAAATGCTATTTGTTCTCCAAATAATGCATACTCATCAACATCTTTTCTATTGCGAATCAAAGATCAAATCAAAATCTGATATGGAACGCAAAAAAGCAACTACATGGCATATATCAATTTGTGTGGGTATCGAACGGCAAAGTTTTAGCGAAGAAAACCGAGGGTGGACAAACTATTCGGATAAGAAATGAAAACGACCTGAGTGATTTACTAAAATCAAAATAAGCAATCACCTATTGTTTAATTGTAGTACGTAGACAACAAATTCGCAGATTTAAATAATATCGACTTTGTATCTGACTCGGTTAACGAACACTGCACCTATGATTTAGATAGCTGGTTAAACGCATACGTAAACAAAAAGTGTCTCAGTTTATTACATGTAAACATTCGTTCACTAAAAAAGCATTTTAATCAATTACTAGTTGCCTTACACAGTAGTCTGAAAAATCTAGATGTCATAGTCATCACCGAACCTAACATCAATTAATCAACATCAATTATCTTTATACGAAATAAGCGGGTATAACACACATACATTTACGCGAACCGGTCGCAGCGGTGGTGGAGTATTGGTTTATTATCGCAAGGAGTTACGTGCGCAGGTAAGCCAAGCGACGACAACTGCGAGAATGCAATCGGTAGAGTGTGTTTCCATTGCACTAAGTTACAGCAACGAGTTAATTTATTTAATTTCCTTATATAGACCGCCAAGAATTAATAAAAAAAAACCACATAACGCAGTTTCTCACAGAACTTCGTAATTTAATAGTAAGTCTGCCTCTGAATACAAAAGTTATACTGTATCTGTTAAATCAATATGATAAACATATACTTTCCTACAAAAATTTATTATCAGAGTACGGTTTCATATAATGTATTAACGGTGTAACAAGGAAAGAAATTTTAGCAGGTAAACTGGTAACATGTTGCTTGGATCATATCTATGTTAGAATAAGTGGCGTAGAGGAAGGTGGGGTAAAATGGGATACTTAAGTAAAAAAAAATCATGTATTCGAAATCAACAATATTTTTAATAAAATTATTAATTAGAAACAATAGTTATATCCTTATTCATTATTTTAATTTGTACTTTTAGGCATAATCTACAAATTTTCTTAATTATGAGGAACTAATCACCAAGTGTCAAATTTCCCATTTTGCCCCATGGTCGGGGAAAAACAGGAAACGCTAAGGGGCAAAATGAAGATACAATTTAGTCAGGCAAACATTGTGCACAAATGTGTGCCTCGTCATCATCATCGTCTACTCTTTGTACGAATTGTGTGCCCAACCAGCACAAGAGCTACACGCAACCCATCCCCCGTCTGACTGCGAATACAAGTAACCACAATATATGCAAGCACAGTCATCTTCGTCTTCTTCCGATGAACTAGTAAACGTGGTTTCCTTTGGCTTTTGTTTCGTAGCCTTTTTTTTATTATTTGGTTTGGATGTTTTTCTTTGGTCATTTTTCTTCTTTGGTGCCGTCTTCTTCTTATTTTCCTTACTTTCCTTTGCATTCTTTTCCTTAGCCAGATCATTTTTGTACGGGGAATCAGTAAGTATAGCCGTTTTCCCACGTTTTCTCTTTTGTCTTTCCTTAGTTCTTAATTCTTTGGGAATTGCCATAATATTTTCAGGTGTAACTGTAAATGAACTCTTTTCTTTTAAAATTTGCCTTTCAGACGCGAGAGGTTCAAATGGCTGTGTAGGAACTGAAACCAGGGAGGTGGACATAGATTGTTGATTCAATTTGTCTTGGACGGCGGGTATCATTGGTTCAGAAATGTTTTCATCGAGGTTTAAAATAGACATATTTAATTGAACTGCTTATGAAATTCCTGACGATGAAGGTTCACAGTATGCTGTTGGTACGTCTCCTGCATTATGCACATTTAGGCCTTCAATGACAAGGGTCTCAGTGTTGGTGGTTTCCGCAGCTATAAAATCTGCTTCTGTGAAAACATTCCTGTCAACAGGCCATATGCCACATTTTTTAAAACCATTTATAGCAGTGCTCATGGTTGATGCTTGTATAAAAGCTTTTCCAAAAAGGTCTGCAACTTGATAGGAAGTTACTACGCGTCCGGGATGATCTCTTAACCACTTTTTTACTTCAGCACTGTAAAATGTGCTTAGTGGCCGCATGAAGGACATGTCCAAGGGTTGAAGTTTATGAGTGCAATGTGGCGGTGTACACAATAATATAACATTGTTTTCTCTGGCATAATCTATGAGATCCAGATTTTTGGTGTGGGACACGTGGCCGTCTAACATAAGCAAAACTGGTTTGTCTTTAGAAGGCTTTGTAAAGTCCACGAAACGTTTGAACCAATCGAAAAAAATTGAGCAAGGTATCCAGCCATTGTCGCTGCAGGTTCCCCAAAAGCCGGCTGGTGCACCATCTAGAAGTTCATTCTTCATGCGTTTCCTGGCATAAATTAGCATTGGTGGCAAATATACTCCCGTCGCACTAAAACATATTTCAGCTGTCACTAGCTGGCCTCTTTCTCCTGATGTTAGACATCCAACTTGCTTCTGTCCTTTCAGAGATAAAATTTTGGACTGACTTTTCGGCACAGTGCTAATACCCGTTTCATCCACGTTATACATTCTATCTGCAGTCAGTGCATGTTTATCCACAACACTTTCTAATAGATCAAAAAAGCTATTTTTTTTTTATTCGCTGTAAATACAGCGATTCTATTAAATCCCATCGCCCTAGCCGCCGAAGTTGGTTCTGGTTGCCTGTATGATATATCTGAACGGCGTTTTAGAAACCCACTAAGCCAGTCCTTCCCTGCCATACCATCTTCTCGATTAAAGGGATTCTCGATATTATTTTTTATAGCTAGTTGGAAAGCTAGTATCCTTAGCTCTCAGTAATTCCGAATAATCGGGATTGCATCACTTTTACATAAGTGGCCAACTCTTCTTCTTGCTCTTTTGTAAACACTGGTTTGAAGTGCCCTAAACCTTTTTTCCAGTAGTCATTTTCCGAATCTGTATCTGCATTCTGAGACAGGCGAGCTTTTTTTACTCGTCGTTCTAAAGTTTATTTTGGCACAGTATAAGTAGCAGAAGCCCTGAGAAACCCCATTCTATTGAGAAGCACAGCCGACACTGCTCTTCTCATGTCTGCCTCGTCCCATTTTTGTCGATTCGTTTTTCTTTTGTAGGTACGAACCATAATGACTGTAAATAAAGAAAAGGACTTTTAATATAATAATTATAAATCAAGTAAACGAATTAGATACCGACCTACTTACTAAAAGCAATAAAAATGTCCTCTATGGCCAGCGTAAATATTAAAAAATTAATTAAATTGCCTCTGTGAGAGGGGCAAAATGGGATACCATCCCATAATGCCCCGTTCATTTTGCCCCAAACATTACTTTTTTCAAATTGGTCGGCCATTTCTAACCTCAATAGAAATGATCAAAAACAAATTATAATTTGAATAGGTTAATACCACTCCCACTGACTTATGGTATAAAAGTTAATGCAGGTCATGTACTTACCACACTACACAAGAGTATATTAAATGAAAATAAATAACAATACGCTCAAAAACTGTTTTTGTTGGCCACGACACTAAAACACGCACCGACACGTTCCGCTTGCTCTGACTCACGTGCGGCGACTGAACAACGAACGAATGACGCCGCTGTCGACTTGTATACGCGTGTGTGCTACGCACACAAGCTTACTTCCCGTTGTGCCCCGAGCCTCATTTTGCCCCACCCTCCCCTATCTATTGACTCAGCTATAATAAAACATAAAATCTCTGACCATTACCTAGTATCTGTTGTGCAATGGAGACAAACTACGCAGATAAACTCACATCCAAGATCTTTGAACGCGATGCGTACGCCTCACCCGCCTAAAACTGGCCATAACACTAAACGTGTGCTGGACAATTACAAGATAAGGGAAGAATTATCACAAATTGATTTTGATAACATGTTGACTATAGATTGCCCGATTGAGTTGTTTAATGGTTTCAGTCAGAAGTTTATTTCGATTTACAACGAATGTTATACATTAAAGAGGGTAAACATTAGTAATAGAAATAACAATGTTTGGATTAATAACAATTTTAAAAAATGATTAGTAAACGAGATAAATTATTTGAAATTTATACAAATGAACCTAAGAATATGTTGAAGCGTCTCAATTATACCAAGTACAGAAATAAATGCCATAAAGCTTAGATAAGATAAAGAAAAAAACTGTTAAAAAGAGATTTATATGTAAAACCTGTAGACGTGTGCATGAGGTGGCAGCCGGTCACCAGTACGGATATAAAAAATATAATTACTAAGATGGATGCAAACAAATCACCTGGCTGCGACCTGATACGCATGTCCGATTTCAAATTAATTGTAAATGAGGTCAGTCCTGTACTGGCAAGACTTGTTAATTTATCTGTTAAGTTTAAAAAATTCCCTATTCAATTAAAACAAGCAATAGTCCGTCCTATACATAAAAAAGGCGATCGCAAAACTATGTCTAATTACAGGCCAATAGCCATTTTGTCAAGTGTCGATAAAGTAATTGAAAAATGTATTGTATCTCAAATAAGCAATTGCTTACATGAACATAAAATTTTAAATAACTGCCAACATGGTTTTGTAAGAGGGAGAAGTACAGCTACATTGTTGTCAAAATTCACTGATGAGATCAATAATTACCTCGAGCTTAAAAAATCCGTTGTAGCAATATTTTTCGATAATAAAAAAGCATTTGACACTTTAGAAACTGAAACCCTTCTTGGCGCGGTGGGAGAGTGCGGTGTGGGTGAACCCTTAAACCAATGGTTCCGTGACTATCTAACGACCCGCTCGTACCACGTTAAGGTGGGTGACACACTCAGTGACGAGATAAACGTGCAGTACGGCGTTCAACAAGGATCGGGATGTGGACCTACAAGCTACCTGATGCATGTTAATAGCTTGTGCAATGTGCTGAATTTCTGCACGGCTCATATGTTCGCTGATGACTTGTGTTTGCTACGCGCTGGACAGATATGTCAAATACTTGTCAACTAGTGCAGCAAGATATAGATGCGGTTATTAAGTGGTCGCACGACAACGGAATTGTCATAAACCCAGACAAAACAAAACTACTAGTTATACATTCTCCCTACTTACAACCACTTACGGAACCATTATTGTATGCACATGATTTTACATGCTTTCATAATAAGTTATTAAATTGTAAATGTAAACCTATCGAAAAAGTTAATTGTGTGACATATCTCGGAATGAAAATTGATAAAAACTTCTCATGGATTCATCATATCAGTTATATTTCTGACAAACTTAGAATATTATTAGGAAAGTTTTATCACTTAAGTTACAAAGTTCCTATTGGCACATTGAGGTGTGTATACATGTCCTTAGTGGATTCTATCCTCAGCTATGCTCTCGATTGTTACGGACTTATATTCAAAACTTATATTAGTAAACTTGAATCAATTCAAATAAGATTTCTAAAACTATTAGTTACTAATAAAACAAAAGAACAGTGTAAAAATGACTACACAGAACTATTTAAAATATGTAAAATACTACCTATCACTGTAAAACATAAATATCTACTAGCGGTAAACAACCATGGCAATCGTCAGCAGTATATAACTTGTGTAACTAATAACCATAATACCCGCTCGATGACCTCTGGCAAATGCAATGTACCTCGAATATATAATTATTACGGAGACAGAACATTAAAAAAAAGGCTACCATATTTATTAAACACTTTACCAGAGGACATCAGGCACGAAAATAACAAAATAATTTTTAAACGTAAGTTAAGGAATTACTACCTGGAGAATTGTTAAAACCGGTATGATCTAGTAGTATGATATAGGTACACATTATTATTGTTTAATGTACGGAGACTAGATCTCACAGTCAAACCGTAAACACGGTTTTGTGGGACTAAACGTGTAACTATTTTAATTATTTTTTGTGAAATAATAAATAAAAAAAAAAAAAGAATCAACCATCTCCAACGTTTTTTCTATAGCGGCATCATTTGGTTTGAGGCGCTTTTTACGAGGTCCTTCACTATCAATGGAACTGTCCATCCCTGACTCAGATGTATGTGAGTTTATCTGAAACACATCCTTTCAATATTATAAAAGTTTGGGAGGATTTTGTGAAAGTTTGGGAGGATTGAGAAAATTTGTGAGGATGTATATATGAATGTTTGTTTCATTTTCACCCAAAAATACTAAACTGAATTTGATGGAACTTTACAGCATACAATAGAATAACACATCCCTACTAATATTATAAATGCGAAAGTAACTGTTGTCTGTCTGTCTGTTACGCTTTCACGTCTAAACCACTGAACTGATTTTAATGAAATTTGGTACAGAGATAGAGTTGACCTTGAGAAAGAACATAGGATAGTTTAATCCCGGACTTTAGAAGAGTTCTCTTGGAAACGCGATATAACCGAACTCGACGCGGGCGAAGCCGCGGGCGGAAAACTAGTAGGCTGTAATTTAAAAGCAATATTGTATAAACTGACTTAAGTTACGCGAGTAAAGTCGCGGGTTGAAACTCGTATTCAATATATTTACAATTTTTTATTTTACGTGCCAAGCACGGAACGTCTGTAGCCCATTTTTTCTACTGCACTTTTCATGTTGCTGGCGTTATCCGATACAATAATTAGATTTTTTTCTTTTAACTTATAATTAATTATGGTACGAACCAAACTGTCTTTTATATTATCCGCAGTATGCGAACCTGGTAAAACTGAACATTCCAGAAGCACTGATTTGAGTTCAAAATTATTGTCTATATAATGCGCCGTGACCCCTAGGAACGCATCATTCACACTGGATGTCCATATATCAGTCGTCAAACAAACACTTTCAGCGTCAGTTTCCACTTTATTTTTTATATCTGTTACGCAGGACTCATAAAGTGCCGGTAAATAATTGTTGGACAACATTTTCCGATATGGTAAATGGTATGAAGGATTTAAGCCTTCCACAAATGCCTTGAAACCTCTATCTTGCACTATCGAAAATGGCTGATAGTCATAAATAAACAACAGCATTAGTAGCTCATCAAGCTTTTTCTTTTCTGTTGGTGTAATTTTTTTTTTTATGAATCTAGACATCGTTGTCTGATGATTCACAGTATTTGTATTTTGAGCTATTGGCACAATTGAAGTTGAGGTTTGTTCATTTTTAGCATTATCATTGCAAGTGGATGGTCCAGGATTCAAATCCGTATTACAAGTGGATGGTCCAGGATTCAAATCCGTCGATTGGGATGGAAGAGTTTTTGTAGAAATGAACTGCACGGTTGGATGTTTACGTTCTAAATGTTTTTTCAAGTTTGTTGTCGAAGTTTTATAGCTTAACTTAGTTTTACATATATTACATATAGCCACTTTATTTACACTGTCACCCGAGTCTTCAAAACAGTTCCAAATGTTACTGGTTTTCATTTTACGTGTATCCGTAATTTTTTTATGTACACAACTAGTCAATAAATACTCTACTACACTTTTATTAAAGTTTTAACTGAACGTGTATTCAACACTTATTTACAGATTTACACTACCTTTCGTAAAACCAAACAAAACAAAAACGAATTATCGCGAACGCGCGAAAAAAATATGTGCATTGGATTATTAATACTTTCCAGATAAAGTGCACTTGACACAGTGACTCATTTGTGTACGAAATCAAGGTCAAAGAAATGCATAGTATTAAAAAGGGTTAGAGTAGAAAATACAAAAATAATACATTAATGATAATAAACAGATATTTATTTAAAAGACAAAAATACTCCTCAATAATAATTGATAATTAAATAAGTATTTACATATTTTCATTTAAAATAAAAATAGGTACGTAAAAACTGAAATTTCATAAAATTGTAGACGAAAACACATTTTTCACAAAACAAATTTCACGTAGCATTATAAAACAGAAATATTTTGTTTCCGTAGTTATTTCTACAAACAACTATCATCATAATCTTCAAAAATATGTATTAATGAATTTATAAATTAACTTGAAAATTAATCTAAGAAATAATTTAAGCCTGCCGCCATATCTGACAGTAATTATGTCTATAAACGTAGACCTACAAGGCGTCCACGAGTGAACGAGACAGAAACAGGAAAACAGTCGCTGTCACTATCACACTCATAGGCTAGTTTATGTTCACTTCACAATCCGCGCTCGGCAAAGGACATCACCCGCATTCCATACATTTTTGGTCCAAATTTGAAAATGGCGGCCAAAGAAAAAAAATGCAATATTCTGTTAGAACTTGTTCTACTTAACATTTTTTATTATGGCACTAAAACTGTGAGAACATTGCCTTCGGTTTTAAATGAGTCCAAAAATCTTTCTTTTATACAATTTTTTTCAATAATTTTCTTTTATAAAAAGAACTATACTGCTATAGCATTACAATAGTTTAAAAAAATACAATACCTAGGTATGGAGAAAATGCCCGCCTATTGTGTTTTTTATATTTTTTTATTTTTGTGGCTTATGGGATTTAAAAAATAAAAAGTACAGTTGTATCTTACTCTCAATTGATAATGAATCCTTTATTTCTAAAAGTACATGCACGTCTTACAAGTACATTACATAATAATAATTATGGTTAATCATCCACGTCTGGAACTACAATAATATTCTCTAATCCCAAAGCCGGGGGTAATAACACTTGTAAATGACGAGCGTAGCTCATGTACCATATTATGCACATAATATGCGAACAGCACCCAATCGTTCTTTTTCCTATAATGCACGTGCAATAATAGTGAGGAATTGCACTCCGACCGGATAATGTTCTATCTATTACGATATAGATATAATATTGGCGAGCTCGGACATGTCGAGATTGTAGTCGTCCTCGTATCATCCACAGATCGGTTCCTCCTAACTCTTCCAAGTGTTCATTTGACATTTCATTGCTGAGCTCTATTGAAAATGATCCGGCTTGGAGGATATGTTCGCCATAGTAACTTTTGGCTTGTTTTAATTGGTACACGCCAAGAGCGAATAACAAAAGATCATCTTCACTCAGCCTCGGAAAATCTGCAAACTCTGGCATATCTGCTGTCATGAGGGTGAACTGTGCTCGTCTGCGATTATAATTATGGCGATTAACCACTTCTGCTAAGACATTTGGTGTATACATTTTTTCATTTATTATTTCCAATATATCTGAAGCATGTGGATTATTTTCGATGACAACGTGGTATTTATTTAAAATGGCTGCTGCGATTCTGAAGTAATCAAACATGCTTTTAGCGGCTCTGTACGGTTCACGTACAGGCTTATTTTGCTTACGCCGCCTTAACCTAGTTTCGGCGCATTACTTATACATACTTTCGACATTAATATAGTTAGTTGACAAATAACAATAACAACGAACAGATTAGCATCCAAATAACTTATATTGTATACTTGAGTAATAAACGTGGTTTTAAGTCAACTCAACTCGTTTATCTACACACCACCTCGAGACCCGTACATCCGTTTTGGTCCTTCGAGAAGTGAAAAGTGCTGGTACTACGTGTGGCAGTGTTCTTAGTGCCGATAGCGAATCGGTCGAACTGGTCTCCCAGAAGCGGGTCGCCCCAGTTGGATTGAGACAAAGACGCACATATCGGACGAGGAACTAAACACAGTAAGTACCAATACTAACTACAATCTGCGAACATATTGCAAAAAAAAAACTGAACTAGTGCCTACGGTGAAACAACTACTGAAGGCTTACTATAACTATTACTTTAACTAAGTAACTAATTAACAATGATGGGTCAAAATTTCGAGGAGGTTATGAGCCAACAAGAGGCTACTTTTTGCACGTTAAAACAAATATGTGCTAACTACAAGAAAGACAGCCCTACTAGGAAGACCTTAGAATATCTAGAAGAGCGTCTTACGAGACTAAACAACTGTTGGGAACAATTCGTTCATAACCACCAACTATTGGAATCGACCGGAACAACGGAAAGCCAATACTTTATAGACGACGTTTTTAACAACACAAAACGTATGTATGTGAGTGTTTTACAAGACATACTACAACGTAAGTCGGAGCTTACATCGACGACACCGACTAAAGCAACAATAACAGCTAGTAAGGAGGAGCTACCCCCTCAGAGTACAAGTAAGACAGGAACTTCTTCAGTTACGAGCGACGCTAAACTTACTACGAGATTTAGTTTCGATGAAGGGGACTTCCACGTACCGCCTCGAAAAACGGACGAATCGTCGGAAAAGGAACAGGATCTTTTGCGAGTGCAGTACTGTAACTTTAGAGCTTTTGAAAGAGCCGTGGAAAAGATGGATTTGTCAACATCTTTGGAAAAATGGGAATTGGAAGATAATCTAACTATCATAAAATCTAAATGGCAACAAGTGGAGAAAGCACACTGGCAGCTAGATTATTGGCTACAGGAAGAAGACCCTAAGTATAGACAAAAGTATGATATATTAGAAAATATTTATGACAACATACGTAAGAAAATACAACACACCATATGGAACAATGCTCATTATGAAAAGTCTACGCCGAAAATCATAATACCGGATTTTTATGGCAACTATAATCAATGGTTAAGTTTTCGGGACCTCTATACGGAAAGCGTACATAACAACCCTATACTTCCTAAGGCCCAAAAAATGCAGCATTTGAAGTCCAAATTAAAGGGCGAAGCAGAGAAGTTAATCCAGCATCTTAGCATCAGTGCCGAGAATTATACTTCCTGTTGGGACATAATTACTCACCGTTACGACAACAAAAGACTTTTATTTACATCTTATGTAAATACTCTACTAAACCAATCTAACATTCAACAAGCAAATGCCGCCAGTATACGAAAACTTCATGACGTCATGCTAGAGTGTCTGAACGGATTGACAAACATCGGATTAGATATTACACAATGGGATCCGCTGGTAGTACATCTTTTGTCACAGAAACTGGATAGCGTTACGTATAACGAATATATAAAAGATCTTAAAGAGCCGAGAGGTTTTCCCGACCTACAAGAATTTTCAAAGTTTCTGGAATCCAAGTTCATGGCACTGGAGGCTACACAAAAAGGTAGTCCAAAATCTTTCAGTCCGGAGAAGAATAACATGTTAGAAAAACATAACAAAAATAGTTACGAAAATCGCAGTAACAATAACTATAATAAATATAATGCACAAAGGTCATCGTACTTTAACAACTCATACAAATCACACAAAACCTTCTTGACAACAGCAAAAAATTGCCCGATTTGCAAAACTGACCATGTTTTGATGAAATGCGAAAAGTTCTTGGCTATGACAGAAAAGGGGCGCCGAGACTGCGTTCGGAATTTGCGTGTTTGCAAAAATTGTTTGTACAGTCACGGCGAAAAACAATGTACGTCAATGAAAACATGTAGGATATGTCATAAGCTTCATCATACTTTGCTGCATGAAACAATGGAACAACCTGGTAATTCGCAATCTACCCCATCGACAAGTACCTCTGCGCGAGGGGTGAACAACATTACTAACGAGGGCATGGAAGTTTTGTTAACAACTGTACTGCTCAAGGTAAAAACAATCGATGGCGAGTATATCTACTTAAGAGGTTTGCTAGATCAAGGCTCACAAGTAAGTCTTATAACTGAAAATGCCGCCCAGCGCTTGAGGTTACCGCGACAACAAGTGAGTGCCATAGTGTCGGGTGTCGGATCACTAAGCGGAAGTTGTAAAGGCTCGTTGAACCTAGAATGTAAGTCAATACATTCGGATTATACATTTAACTTACAACCACTCATTATGAAGAAACTGGTTAACAATTTACCATCGACATCATTTTCAGTAGAAAGCTGGACTTATCTACAAAATATAAATTTAGCCGATCCTAACTTTAATACGTCCGGGCCAATCGATATGCTTTTGAGTGCGCAAGTATATTCGGAAATAATTTTAGATGGAATTATAAGATGTAATAGTACATATCCGGTGGCTCAACAAACTAGACTCGGTTGGATTTTAAGCGGCAACGTGAAAACTTTTAATTGTTGTGTCACACTTAACGACATAGAAAACATATCACGATTCTGGGAAACTGAAGAGATTTCGGACCCTTCTTCGTTAAATACAGAAGAACAACATTGCGAAGAATATTATCGTGCGACAACTACTAGACGGACAGATGGAAGATATGTGGTAAAACTGCCTATCAAACCGAATGCTGTATCCCGTCTACCGGTTAACAAGCAACCCGTACTCGCTCAGTTTCTACAACTTGAGAAGAAATTGCTTAAGAACCGGGAACTTAGCAAGGAATACCAACGTTTCATAAACGAGTACATATCCATGGATCATATGAAACCTATGACGTCAGAGGCTGAGGGTCGCGTTTATCTACCCCATCACGGTGTGTGGCGGGAAGAATCAACTACAACTAAACTAAGAGTTGTATTCAACGCATCCTACCGAGCTAACAACAGCCATAGCCTTAATGACTGCATGTATACGGGTCCAAACTTACAAAAAGACATGTTAACTTTATTAATTAACTGGCGGACCTATAGATATGTTTTTACGGCTGATATAGAAAAAATGTATCGGCAAATATGGCTTGACGAACAACAGTGTAACATACAAACTGTATTTTGGAGATTTTCCCCACGGGACAAACTGCAAGAGTGGAAATTGTGTACCCTAAGTTATGGGATGAACTGTGCTCCCTACCTCGCAATGAGAACTTTTCATCAACTCGCGAAAGATGAGAGTAAACGATATCCTGAAGCGGCAAAGGTCCTTCAGAACTATATGTATATGGACGATTTAGTTTATGGTCAAAATTCTATCGAATCAGCAAAATTATTGGTATCTCAACTAATAGATCTATTGAAATCTGGCGGGTTTAGCTTAAGAAAATGGAAGAGTAACGATCCTTCTATTTTGGAGCATTTACAAGAAGAACAAAGGTGTAATAACACAACGAGCCATGATTTCAACTCGGAACAAACTTGTAACTCAAAGATGTTAGGAATGAGATGGAATCAGGAGAGCGATACATTTACCTATCGTTGGGATCTGCCGGAAAAGAAAAACCTTACCAAACGTATCATATTAGGGGAAATCAGCAAGCTGTACGATCCCTTGGGATTACTGTCGCCTGTAACTATAAAGGCAAAATTATTATTTCAAAAGGTTTGGCTCAACAAAACCGAGTGGGATGAGCAACTATCTATGGAATTGTGTAATGAATGGGAGGCATTGCGATCTAATCTACCCCTTATTAGTAATATTTCCATACCAAGGTGGCTGCAAAGTACTGAAAACGAGATAGAAATTCATGGATACTGCGATTCGAGTGAGAAAGCGATGGCATGTGCTATTTACAGCCGAGTAAAGAATAGTCATGGCCACTATACAACTACACTTATAACAGCCAAAACTAAAGTTGCACCGCTAACAAAAAAGATATCCTTACCTAAAATGGAACTGTGCGCGGCGGTCCTTCTCGCCAAACTCATGGCAAAGGTAAAGGATACTCTTTCCGGTAACAAATTATTAATATACAGTTGGAGTGATTCACAAGTTGTTTTAGCTTGGATCAAGGGTGATATAAACCGGTGGGAGAAATATATTGCTAACCGAGTCGAACAAATAAGGAACATTATTCCGCCGCAACAGTGGGGTTATGTGAAATCGGAAGAAAATGCCGCAGACTGCGCAACAAGAGGACTCTCCCCTTCACAACTTATTACTTTTAAACTTTGGTGGGAGGGCCCCGAATGGCTAAAAACAAACATAGTTTTCGATGAAGAAAAACGAATCCTGACCTACATAACAAAAGAAGGCCTTAAGCAAACTAAATGCTACGTTGCGATTTACAAGCGCAATGAACTCATAGACTGCTTAGTAAATAAATACAGCAATTACAATCGCGCAATACGAGTACTCGCATGGATTCGACGTATCAGCTATATATTACGATGTAACAAAAATAGCGGTATTATAACTTGTTTAACCGACTACAAAAAAGAAGGTTTGTGTTTGTCATCAAACGAAATAATGGAAGCGAAGCGGTTATTACTCAAGACAACTCAACTAGAGTATTTTGGAGAAGAAATAGATTGTTTATCGAAAAATAAACAAATATCAACAAGAAGCAACATTTTGAAATTGACACCCTTCCTTGACGAATACGGATTATTAAGGGTAAAAGGGCGTTTGATACATTCTACTCTACCTCCTGAATCTAAACATCCAATCATACTTCCGGCGAACGGAAGGTTAACAGAACTTATAATAGAAGAAGCTCATCGTGACACGTTACATGGTGGGGCACGGCTTACATTGGCGCATTTACGTCTTGAATACTGGATCGTTGGGGGAAGCCGCACGGTGAAGAATAAGCTACGCCAATGTGTCAGATGTCATCGGTTCAAAAGCGTAAAAAGTGAGCAGCTGATGGGAGACTTGCCGAAAGAACGCGTTACTCCCGCAAGACCATTCAGCAATACCGGGGTTGACTTTACGGGCCATGTAGACGTAAAAATAAACAAGGGCAGAGGAGTCAAAACATGTAAAGCTTACATAGCTGTGTTTGTTTGCATGGTGACAAAAGCCATACACCTAGAATTGGTTTCTGATTTATCAACAACAACCTTTCTTGCTGCTTTTAGTAGGATGTGTGCACGCAGAGGAACACCAAAACATGTGTATTCGGACAATGGTACAAACTTCGTTGGAGCCGCAAGACAACTACGTGAAGAACTTAAGAGATGCAATACCTTTACAAACTCAGAGTTCTTTGATGAAATGAGTAACTTAGGTATTCAGTGGCATTTTAATTGCCCACTCTGGCCGAGCGGAAATGGTTTATGTGAAGCCGGGGTAAAATCAATGAAGTATCACCTACACCGTGTCCTTGGAGAACAGAAGCTTACGTTCGAGCAATTCACTACCCTACTAACTAAAATTGAAGCATGCTTGAACTCACGTCCATTGTGTCCGTTAACTGAAGATATAAATGATCTTGAATATTTGAGTCCAGGTCATTTCCTTATAGGTGGACCATTATTATCCTTACCCCAACAAGAAGAACCTAGCGGATACGATTTGAAACATAAATGGCGATTGATAGAACAAATGAACGTACATATTTGGAACCGTTGGTCGAAAGAATATCTACAGCAGTTACAAGTAAGAAGCAAATGGCAACAACCTAAGAATAATCTCAAGGAGGGTAACCTCGTACTTGTAAAAGATGAACATTTACCTCCTGGGCGATGGGCGCTAGGAAGAGTGACAAATATTCACCCTGGCACAGATGAGAGAGTCAGGGTAGTTACCCTTAAAACAAAAAAGGGGCAAATCAAACGACCTATAACTAAACTTTCCCCTCTGCCAATTTCAAATGACTTGATGACAGACAGGATACCGGAAGCAAACTCAACTACAACCAAATCAAAAACTGAAAAACGAAAAATTACAACAACTACTCTGAACAAATTGTCCATAGTTCTTATAACTATTTTAGCAATTACAGGTATAACAAAAGCCTCTCCGATTACAAGAAGCTATAAAATATCTTCCATACCTACCAATCACCCAATTTATTTTGATGAAGCTGGAAAACTACAACTGATACACGATGAATGGACACTATTAATCTACTACAATTTAACTTCTTATTGGCAAGCGACAAGTAAGATCCAATTATATATTAATCAAATTGACCAACTTTGCGAGAGAGTTGTACATCTCTATGAGCCGTGTGAATCAATGGTAGATCACCTACGTCACGAATTGCAACATCTCGAAGAATACAACTCTATACTACTGTCTCAACACTTGCGTCAAAAACGAGGATACTTTGACGGAGTTGGAAAATTAACACGAACACTTTTTGGTATTTTAGACGCTGATTTTGCAGAAAAATATGAGAAGGACATCCAAAATTTACAAACAAACGATAATTATTTGTTAAAACTTATGAAGAATCAGACATTAATTATAGAAGCGGAAAATAACTCGATCAAAAACAATACGATATTTATGGATAAGCAATTCACAGCTATACAAAGTTATATGAATCAGACTGGCAGCGTAATCACAAAGATTGAAAATAGAGCCCAAGTATTGTATATGTAATGACATAAACTCTGCCGCGGTAACATCGACTCTAATCTTAGGTGACTTGAATCGGATTTTGGATCTACTAATGAATGCGATCACTAATATCTACCGTGGTCATTTAGACACACATTTGTTCTCCGCCTCGCAATTAATTGAACAACTAAATATAATATCAGGAAAATTGCCGCAGGGATTATCCTTACCTATAAAGGATACTCAGTCAGATTTTCAAAATATATATGAATTAATGCATGTAAAGGCCAGGATAACTAATAACTTTCTTCTTTTAGAGTTACACATTCCGTTGTTAAGCGACGAAGACTATAAGATTTACCGTGTCATACCAATACCTTTCCTTAGACAGGGACGGTTGAAACTGGTACAGCCAAGCTCAAAATTTATCGCCATCAACTTTGTCAAAAATTCATATATAACCTTAGATGAACAAGATATACATCAATGTACGTCGTATGGACAAGATGAATTCTCCTGCATATCCAGACAGCCTGTCTACAACTTACACGATAAAAATGCACCGTGTGAGGCCAAGGTCTTCAGTCAACAAACTTCAATTTCGTGCTTACTGAATGACGTAATTTGCAAAGAAGTCTGGGTAAAATTGCATAAACCTAACTTATGGTTGTTTACCGTATGTCACAAACAGCTGATGCGTATTATTTGTAGTGATCAGGTTACGCCGGCGATCATTGACGGGACCGGAGTAATATCCTTACAAGCAAAATGTATACTACAGAAACAAGACGCTACTATATTTACGTATAATCATTTAGGAAATAGTTATTACATGGGTGTGGATACGGATGTTCCTACGATTAACTCAACAATTAACAACGTCTTTGATTTAGGTTGGAAAAGTGCACAGTTAAATATTACTGAGCTCGGTACACCAAATTACAATCGATCTATGTTTTCAAATATTGAGGAACAACTAAGCTACCAGAAAACGCATGAAATTCTTCCGGAATCGTCGACGATATCCAGTCATGATGTTTACCTATATTCTGTTACTTCTGTGCTGTTGGGAGGATTTGCCGCATTTGCTCTTTACTTTGGCATAAAACGTTGGTGTAGAAAAACAACTTCAAAGAGCACTAAGCGATCTAAACCTAGAGAAGAAAATAACCTTGGAATGGAAATAGAGATGCAAGAAATTCATGGCTCGGTCGGACGGGAGCCCATTTACAGCAAACCAGAACCGAAGAAACGATTTGAATTTGAGGACACAACTAATTAATATTTACATACTTATTACATATTTTATACTTATACATATTTACATTTTTTCTATTTTGATTATCTTATTCTTTGCTTTGTACTGGATGCTCATCTTGTTTCTCTTTTCTCGGGAGCATGTACGGTTCACGTACAGGCTTATTTTGCTTACGCCGCCTTAACCTAGTTTCGGCGCATTACTTATACATACTTTCGACATTAATATAGTTAGTTGACAAATAACAATAACAACGAACAGATTAGCATCCAAATAACTTATATTGTATACTTGAGTAATAAACGTGGTTTTAAGTCAACTCAACTCGTTTATCTACACACCACCTCGAGACCCGTACAGGCTCTATTGTTATATATATTTCGTAACAGCCGAAAATCTCTTTTAAATCGGCCGTTCACCACTTCTACTACCCAACGACAAATAGTAATCAGCCTTGATTTGTTTGCCTGATCTGTCGTAAGTTGTGTTTCATTTTGGTGTTTTGTTTTTGGCATATGTGGTTTGTAACCGCAAGATTCAAGGTTTCCCACAGAATCGCGAAATCCAGGGTCCAATATAAAAACATCTCCGGTCCTAAAAAACCAATGGAATGCACTGTCTACATGTTTAATCATATTGTTCATGATTTCAGCGTCGGACGTAACGGCAGCATACGGTCCAATTACGTCAATAATATGTCCATCGCAACAAACCAAGAGGAACGGTTTCAGCAGGTTTCTATATTTGTGATGGCTGTAAGATTTTCGCTGAAAAAAGTAATTGCTACTTTTTTTGCAAATATATGTACGTACCATCACAAATCGTTATAGCCTTCCTTTCATCTTCTGACCTCAAGGGGTTCCCAAATAAACTATTTGGTACTAACGTATTCCTTTGTGCTACATTCTCACGTGTCATGTGATCAAAACCAAGATTTAAAGGCACAAAATCCTGTAAGAGCGCATCGCGTCCAATCTGCAACCACTTTTGAAAGGTTGATTCACCACATTTAAAAATGTTTGCTAACCTAGCATTGGAATCTCCAGACCTCATCTTAACTAATACTGCTGCCACAATAGTATTTTTTTTATTAACTGACCTCAAGGTTGGCAAACCCTCCATCAATTCGGCAAACTGGTCTTGAGATATTCCTGTCCAGGTATGGAATTCGTCCGATGCCATATTTTCATATTGTTCGAAGTTAATATGGTCTTGAGTAATATGTCTTTGTAATGTTGACACTATGTCAATTATTTGAACAGGAGTGAACTCTTCTGATGAGCTGTCTTGTAAAGGGAGTAAATGCCACATATTTAGCTCCATGTGTTCATTGCATACACGTGTGCTTTCTGGCACATAATATTTGTACCGGCACAACATGCGAAACCTTATATTTTCGGGTATCCGACGACGAGATTCATTCAAACAATGTTGAATAATGCAGCTATTTGAGGTATTCAGTGCGCGAAGAAGACCAGGCAATTCCAACGAAATAGGTCTTGGATTTGGATTTTCGGCTGGCTCATCTTCTTGATCGACTTGTTCTTCAGCTTCTCGCATACGTCGTCGGTGAGTACGTTCAGTTCTTTGCCAACACGGACGGCAAATGAATTCTGTAGCCTCCAACTAGAAAGTAAAAAAAACAATTTTGGTAGACAAAAAATCATTGTTATGAATAGCCCTTCCAGCCAGGTCATAAATGTTTCAAAAGATTATTGCGCCGACTGCAAGCATTGTGATGTCAAGATCGCATACCGTGCTTTGACTGTCTCGGACTGACCTTGAGATGAAGAGGCGTAGTGCCTGTATATTTTAATGTATATTTTGGGCTGTTAGTAGGTTGTCTGTTAATGTAATACTGCACCATGTTTCTTTTCAATCATACAAACAAACATAAATTCGGTCTTCTCATCGATAATAATATGCCTAAAATACAGGTTTTCTCAAATAATAATGATATACATAAAGAGCACTGTGTTCTTACCTGTCGAAGTAGCACTTCTTCTATCACTATTTGGGAGATATCAAGGTGATCGTTTTCACGAGAACTCCAAGAGTATCTTCGTCGATTCTTTGTCGATTCACGACACAAGATACATAAGTCCGCCATGGTTCCCTTTAATATAACAGTTTAAAACTCAACAAAAACAATAACAAAACACGCAACAGTCAATAACAAAACTCAACAAGGATGATAACAAACAAAAACAACAAAACAGTATATAGCAGGAGCTAGCGAAATTCACACAGCGTACACGATAGCGTTGCTTTCGATACTAAACAAAATGGCAGTTGTTTTGAATGGAGCGGAGCGGAGCGGATCGTTTAGCGGGTAGGGGAGGGGTAACACATTTTTTTTTACACTAAAATATGTTCATATTTTTATAACATTGTGTGGCGGTAAGGGCTTGTTACCTGGAAGTTTTTATTGAAGCTAAATCTTTTGTTTTGACAATTTATGTTACCAAAAATGTGTGCGATTTTGAACTCAAATAAAACCGAAGACAACGATCCCACAGTTTTGGTGCCATAATAAAAAATGTTTAGGAGAACAAGTTCTAACTGAATGTTGTATTTTTTTTCTTTGGCTGCCATTTTCAAATTGGACCAAAATGGGTGATGTCCTTTCGTTTCGCATCGTGACGACTCGTGACTTTTGTTATTGGACGATTGAGTGAACGCAGTGAATGAAGTGACGAATGTGTTTCATTTCACACAAACTTACCAACCAAACGTACCAGTCACAGTGATCATTTGAGGAGAGAAATAGCAACGTGATTATTGTCGTGACGTGATTTATCACTCATCTCTAGCCGGCACTGGGTGACATGGGGAGCTCAAGCAGCTCGATCGACGTCGACTTATCCATTCTACCATCGATCGATGGCATCGATCGACGATCGATCGATTGGTGTGGTAACACCCTTAAGGCGACGCTGCCTCCTAAATGTCCGACAATCCTTTTTTAATTTGAGCCAGTGACGCTCCAGAGTATTGGCACAATATAAAAATCATACAGTAGGACGACGCCTTTGATCTCGTGTAAAATGCCGACATCGTCTAGACAGTAACGCATCGGCCAGAGTTGTCACAAATAAACAATATGTATGAAATTATTTATTTATTGCTGATTAACATCGATATCAGTATTATAAGTAAAACAATATTACATATTAATATAATAATGAAAACAATTTTTAAGCCGCTCTTTACTGCATGTATTATTAAGGAGTTAAGTATGACAATAAAAAATGCAGATGGGGCGTATACAAAGAGATTTAAAAATTGAACTGATGCAGACTTGATAACTAGTTACTGTGACACCTACTGTACTGTAATCTTGTTTTAGTGAAGTTTTTAAATAAATAAATAACTTAGTTGTCAGTGCGACATCACGCTTCAGCAAAGGTCATGGATTGAATTCTGCCCGTGACAGTTGTTTTTAAATCTCTTAAATTATCATCATTTTAATTAGGTTAAATAAGTGTAGTTTATGAAAAAGAAATATTTCAGAAAATATAACGGTAAGTGGTAATGATGTCAATAAATTGATGCCATATTTCATCTCACCAGTACAATATGGGCAATTTGGCCTTCAGATTATCGTCATCGTCATTATCACTGGCCATTATACTGATGTATATTACGGAACACACCCTGCATTTTTAATAATTAAACGTGAAAAAATTACCAAGTCACAAAACTCACTTAGTCATATTGATGGTGACAATAAAAAAATTATAAATGGGCCACTGACAAATATTTTCGGTTTCTAGATGTATTAGATTTGAAATTTCTGTTCTTGAACTTAATTATATAAAAAATTCTCATCCTAATAAATAATTTCAACAAAAATTTTACTGGGAAGCATGCACATGGTTTTGTACTATATTCTACTAAACTCAAACGTTCAAATAATTTGAGCCCAATGTTATTTTCAGTAAAAGAAAAGGTCGACTTCAATTCTGTTTCCAACCTATGGATGTAATCCACAAAATCATCCGGAGGGACTTGTAATCCTCCAAAGCGATCACGGCTAGTGTCATAAGCTCTCAGGCGGATGTATAAATTTTTCTCATTTGCTTCGTCTACATATGAAGAGGCGTAATTGACTACCGATAGGCAGTCACGTTTGTGATTTTCAACACACCTTCGCAATAAATAACCACAGATATAGTGAATTGCATTTTTTTTCCGGAATATCGTATTCTTTTGTAAGATTTTCGTTAGATGTCTGAGGTGGATTCTGCATAGAAACTTGAGGTTGAGCTGTATTTTTGGTAAATTCTACAAGTTGTGTTAGTATGCTGTCGAAATCTTCTATACAGTTTGTAGCGTCTGACAATTTAAGAATCCGACATAAAAAATGTTTTCTGAAAGCCCTGGTGAATTGTATGCAAGTGGGTTCCCGACAATTTCCACCAGCCTGCCTCATGAGACCAAATAAATTTTCCAAGCAATCATTGTTAATTCTTCGTGTGAAAATATAATCGTAACCCTCAGATCTCATATCTTTATATAACTGGCGAATTGAATTAATGGTTACGTTGAAAGCATTTATGAATTTTATTATTTTGGTTACATCTCGGCCGTTATTTTTATTTTTAACTCTCATGCTATTAAATAGAACCTGTGATTTGTCTAGCAATTCTTCTTGCACTATAGTACCCCTATATGGTTTATTGTAGGGTTTTGGTGAGTCAATGTTGCTTGAATTCAATAAATCAAAGAGGTTGTTCATGGTTTCAATAAAATATATCGTACCATTAGCAATTTGTTGAGTACCCGACGATTGGTAATTATTTAAAGCTGCTACTACAGAATTGCTGAAAACTTAAACGGCAAACCGAACCTTTTGTTTTTGAAAACTATTTGGCTGTATATGCGAATCTGTTAGACGAGGAGCTGATCGCATGTCTTTCATTTTGTCTTGTTCATACATGCTTTTTATATCCTCCCATCGAGCAATTTTGTTTTCAAACTCATAATTATAATTCAATAAATTATTACGAACGCATTTCATTAAGTGGGGCACATCAAATATGTAGTATATTTTGTGGCCATCAATCTCAAAACATGAGCTTTCTTTAGAAATCCCTAATGTTTTTGAAAATGCCAAAAAATCTGATCCTAGATCTGATACGAAGGCTCGTACATTAAATCCAAGCTGTAGAAGACGTTTGGCTGTAACAATTATCCATGTTTTTAATTGATCATCTATTTTACTACTGGAAATAAAAGAGAAGCCAATAGGTTGTTTCCAGTTTGATGTTATACCTCGAATCATTAAGGTAAGAGCATATCCTGCAGCAACCGGTTCCTGTTGCCCATCTACTTCATGTAAGCCTAATATTTTGTCTTCCTTAGTGTTATAGAATAAGTTTAACTTTAGACTCATCTCATCGATACAAAGCACACATTATTTTTGAGACGGTGACATATGCTTGATTGTAGCTGTTAAAATATCCCACATTTGATGGTTGAGCTTAGTTGTCATAGGAAGGTACATCATAGCTAAAGTTGATTTAGATGGCAAACAAATTGTCTTTGATAAAAATCAATAAGCGAGTGGGCTTGTGTCATACATATTTAAGCAAAAAAAATTAAATTATCTACTGTATCTATTGTTTTTACAGTGTGGTTTTAATACAGTTGCGCCTTTACAATCGCGCTTAACTTAGGGGATAAAAATTTATCACAAGCTCTGAAAAATTGTTCCTTGGTAATATCTTTCTGTTTTTCAGTAATAGTTTTCAACCTATTACTTGTTTTGAATAATTGTTTTCTGAGTCTCTTTTTTCGGGGAGTATGATCAATCGTGCTGGTGTCTGAGAACTACAATCCATAGCTATGTATTTTTTAGGGCTGGTCTGTTGGGAAATTTGTGATGAAGGACCCGCTAATTCATGGTCTCTTTGAGCTATTTTTCGTTTTAAATACCTAGGTTTATCGTGTAGATCCAATTTTACGTCACTTAAAATTTTGACTTTATGATCGGTCTGTGTATGGATGGAATCTTTATTTGGTAAAAGTAACGTTGGTATAGCTGTTTTCTTCAAGGATTTCTTCCCGTACATACCATTCTCAAAATGCAAACTGCAAATATATATATTTTTTAAACTTTCGAAAGATCATTCAAGTAAATCCGGTCTTCTACAAGCTTCCACCCATAATTTACATCTGAAATGTTAAAATACAAAAAAAAATTGTAAATGTATTCTAACTGAAAGGGTATAATATACATACATACGAAAGAATTTTCTACAGACCACCAAACTGATCAACTTTTACTATATATGTAACAAGCACCCCAATTATACTCAAAATTGACACCCATATCAAATTATAAAAATAATACATCCGCCATCTTGGATTTCAAAAAGGATGGCTTTTTCGTAACAAACACCCCAATTATACTCAAAATTGACACCCATATCAAATTATAAAAAAATTACGTCCGCCATCTTGGATTTCAAAAAGGATGGCTTTTTCGTAACAAGCTCCCCAATTATACTCAAAATTGACACCCATATCAAATTATAAAAAAAATACGTCCGCCAAAAAGGATGGCTTTTTCGTAACAAACACCCCAATTATACTCAATATTGACACCCATATCAAATTATAAAAAAAATACGTCCGCCATCTTGGATTTCAAAAAGGATGGCAATTTCGTAACAAACGCCCCAATTATATTAAAAATTGACACCCATATCAAATTATAAAAAAATGACGTCCGCCATCTTGGATTTCAAAAAGGATGGCTTTTTCGTAACAAGCACCCCAATTATACTAAAAATTGACACCCATATCAAATTATAAAAAAATGACGTCCGCCATCTTGGATTTCAAAAAGGATGGCTTTTACGTAACAAGCACTCCAACTAAACTCAAAATTGAGATCCATATTTTATTATAAAAAATTACGTCCACCATCTCGAAATTCACCCTTAGTAAATAATAAAAAAAGTCCACCATCTTGACACGGAACGTACAAACAAACACACATACATAATATTAGTAGGATTTCCAAACAGATGCCCTGTGCGATAACCTATTAAAAAAATTATTTTTACCGTGCGCCGGTCGGCCATTTTATTAGCGTTGTGAACGTGACACGACATTACAAATAAAATTATTTATGCACTCTACAATAACAAAACAGATTTATTTACCTTTCTTTTGTGCGTGGAAGCTGATGAAACCGCAGATCTTTATTTATATGAGATGAAGACTTGCAATCACGCACAGCACACGTTGTATGCACCATTTTAAATAAACAAATAAAAAACAAACACGCGTTAGCCCTGAATGATATATCCCGAACTACTAACATTCGTTTTGTTCGTAGTTCGGGATCGGCTTACCCGCGTCTCGCCACTCACACCCCGCACGATTGCCCTGTCTAGACGTCTTCGTTGGACGACTGTATGATTTTTTTAGACTGTGGTATTGGTATGGATTTTCACCCTAACATTCCCACCTGGAGCCGGTACTTACAAGGAAGGGTCGACCGGAATGTCAACCGTCCCCCCGACGAAATTCAGACTATGGTTGACGGATGAATGACCTCTCATGCCCAAGCGCAAATGTATATTGTTGTAGGCGCGATGCATGTCGGATATTATGTACGACCTTGTACGGACGTTTGCGTCCACTATAGGGTCCAGAGTCGTACGTGTCTTGTCTGGGATTAATTCCACATGAATTTTCCTCGTAAGGCGGCTTATGCACCCAAAAGACCAAGTTTGCCGCCTTAACAGCCGGCCCCTGTGGTACTTCCTAGTATATAAGTGGGTCTTGTCAATTTCCACCACATCGTTGTTTCCACCGAGCATTTCCCTATCGTGGGCTTCAGCCACCTCGCACACCTCTCTAAGGTAGTGGTATGTTTGAATTGCCGTCTTCTTTGTAACGCCGACATCTTTTGACGCCTGCGACACTTTGTCCTTTCTAAGGAAATGCAGCATTAACCCTTAATAAGGCTCGAGCCTGTGTTAGAGCTAGAAAGTAAGTTACAATGGAAATAGAGTAAATAGATACTGCAGAATTTAAAAAAAGTATTTTGAAAAAGGGGGGGTGGTTTTTTACCCCCTTTTTTGGGTGGGAAATAATATCCCTTTGCCCGATTATGTATGTGCACTGTGTCTCGAAGTGGGAAAATAATTCCCTTTGCCTGTTCAGGCAAAGGGAATTATGCCTAGTTTTGTTGTTATTCATATACTAGTATTTCACCTGGTTTCGCTTTTTACATTTTATTTATTTTATTCATAAAGAAAAAAAATCTAGTGAAATGCGTTACGAACTTTTATTTTATTTACCTATGAATATTATCATGCATGCTAAATAAAAAGCGGTATTGCAATCGCATTTTTATTCTAATAATTAATATAGCTAATTACAAGTGAAGCTAAAAGCGTGTTAAAAAATATAATTATTCTTGGGGTGGAGCCTCGTGGAATAATTTAAAACATTTCTTTGCACATAGTGCAACTTGGCACGTGGAACATACAATTTTTGTTCTTCTCTCCTCTTTTTTCGTGCTACAAAATCGGCATCTTTTGTAAGTATTTCCTTCATCTGGAAGATGGACGCCGACATTGAGTAAACGTATCGCATCTGGAACTCCAAAGTTGGAGCCTTTTTTGTTTTTGAAATCAACCTGGCGTTTTACCTTGTTAGAGTAATTTGATATCAGCTCACGAGCCAATCGCAATCGAAAATTTCTATGAGAATGAGTACTTGCTACATGCACAGTGTTGTAGGTTATAGAGCTGTTTATGATTGCCGCATCAAACATAAAGAAAAACCGCTGTTCGCTCGTGGTCCACCTGCATAGTTCACCTGGTTGTACCACGGGTAATATTTTTCTCCCGTGGTCCACCGCAGTTTAACTGGGTGTACCATGGGAATTTATTTTTTTACCGCAGTCCACCTATGCTGTTATAGACTATATGTTTTTAATATATATTGCCCGTGGTCCACCTATATAAGGAAAACAAAAGACCGTCGCACAGTGTTTTATGAGACCAAAAAAAATTCCCTCTGCTGTTTATGGCTTTAATCGATCAAGGTATCCATTTAAAACGCACGACAAAAACACCCACGTGTCAATTTCAAATACTTTTTTTTATAAAAATTATAGAAGTTTACATGAAAGTTACCTTAAAAAAAATTAAAATGTATTCTGAAAACGTAAGTATCCAAGATATTTGTTTTTAATAAATATTATCTAATAAACCTTGCCTCGAAGCACGTCAACCTATCTTTATTTTTGGAAAATCTCTTCTGGATAATTAGTTATGAATTATTTACAAATTTACGTAATAATTTTTTTTCTTCGAAAAAACTCAAAAGTTGGACTTGTGACTAGTACAAAAAGATAGCTATTAAAAAGGCCTATCAATAATAAAAAAAACCAAGTTCCACTTCCGCGGCCTTTAGGAGAAATAGATTATTTTGTTCCAAGGTCAAATTATACAGTGTAGGGTTGCTACCACAAAAGGTCACTCAATATCTCGACTTATTTTTTCAAAAAATAATAAGTAGAACCACTTCTTTTAAAGAAATAAAAAAGTCATTGTCATATTAATCGTGTAGCACGTCATATATTATAGTTTACAAACAGAGAACTTAATATGCCACGCAAACAAACTCGCGTGCAAACGGTAATCTTATTCATATAAATCGTTTTCGTTTTGTAGTATTAACGTACAATCATCATCATCTTCACCATCATTGGATAAATCTTCATAGGCTACCTATGCGAAGGGCAAGTTTTTTCGTGGATTGGTTTTAATAGGTCACGTACAGCTTCTGGCAGACTAGGTCACTTGGAGAATCTTCTACGCTGATTACGGTGTACCATAGAAATGAATGGATCCCATGATTCAAGTGCACGGGAAAAAGGTCGGTCATAGTTTTACTCCTGTTCATTTATCGACAGTGGTGCTCCCTATCTGTGCGCCAAAATTTGTTACTCGACTTGAATGCTTGATCTGAGAGCGCTCCCACAGGAAGTGAACAGGATTTAATAATCTCTTCACCGTGCACTAGAATTTTGTGTACAGTCACAGGCATCGGGTGCCAATTAATTATATGACTGGACGTACCTTTCCGCGAGCATGCAGCAATAAATGTATAATATTTGGGGAGTTTTAGCCATTAAAAACTGTTACCTCCTTCACCACGTGGAGGTATTACCAGCGTATATTATATTACGTCCTACCTATGATAAAAAAACGGCCTGCCAAGCATGCAATTTAATTACACATATTAATGAGATAACTTACTGAAAACAAAGAGTTAAAAATAAAATTAATTAAGGTCAAGCAGAGTGACAACCCTAGCGCTGTTTTTTAAAATTTAATTTCTCCCAAAGGCTGCGAAAGTGGAACTTGGTGTTTTTATTGTTGATAGGCCTTTTTAAGAGCTATCTTTCTATGCTAGTCACAAGTCCCACTTTTGAGTTTTTAAGGAGAAAAAAAATAATAACGAAATTTTGAAAATAATTAATAACTAAATATACAGAAGTGATTTTCCAAAATTAAAAATAGAAAACCATGCGCCTAAGGATGTTTTATCAGATTATATTTATTTAAAAAAATCAACTTGGTTAGTTACGTTCTCAGAATTAATTTTATTTTTTATAAGTTCAAGGTCACGTAAAGTTCAATAATTTTTATAAAAAAAAGTATTTGAAATTGACACGTGGGTGTTTTTGTCGTGCATACATACCTTGATCGATTAATGCTATAAACAGCAGAGGGAAATTTTTTTGGTCCCATAAAACACTGTGCGTCGTAAAATATTTATTTATACTATTTTTTTTTAAATAGTCTAAAATAGTTTTTTTTCATTAAAAGAAATTGTCATAAATATTACAATATAATTCAATATATATTAAAGCTAACATAAAATAAACAATAATTAACCTTCTGACATAAAATAAACAATAATTAACCCTACATTTCCGCATCTCAATTTTTCTAACGCTAATCCTACGGAAATTTCTTTATTTATTAGTTGCATTTGCACAAATATTATATCATCATCATTGTCTACATGTATAATCCTTCTCCTTGTCCCAAGAAACGATTTGCTTTCCATGTCTTTTAATACCGTTAGTAGACGTACTACAGTGGCTTCGGTTTTTCTTATTCTTTTATTTAACTTTGAATGATATGATTCTATTACATTGTTCGTGCGGTGTCTCTGCCCAAACACGCTCAAAATTTCAACGAACTTTTTTGTCATCCAAAAGCTGTCAATATATTTTAATAACTTTTCCATTTTTGGTTTATTTAAACTTTCTATTTTGATGTATTTTAAACCTTCTGTTATGTGATCTTTTGGTAAAAGTGGCAACGCTGAAACAAGCCCGGTTAACCTTTTTTCTGTCTTACTTTTAAGGCTAATTTGTTTAGCCTTTTTCCAGATTGCTTTACACCAATGATAATAACATCCAACAAGCTTACTTTCAGGAAATATTTCTTGTACGGCATTAATAATGGCTTTTTCCAAGTCTACATTGTGACTTGGAAAAAGCCATTATTAATGCCGTTTAGAAGGCTTAAAGCAAGGTAGTTGCGACTTAATCAATTCAAATAATATTTTGTAAGTTTCTTGTTTCTTGTCTGGCAATAAGGCGTAAATCAATGGCAAAGTTTTAGTTGTGGTTATAGTACTGCCAACATCACCGTGGATTGAAAATAACTGATAAAACGGCGGAGGACACGTATCGAAAGTGCCATCGGCGAAATATTCATCAATTTCACAAAGCTTTGCTCTATTGACACGTGAACAAAAAACAATTATACGTAACTCTTCATGATTATAATGTGCTAAAATAAAATCGTTAAATTTAGGCGGCACGCTAACTTCTTTGAAATTTTTGTAAACAGATTTTTTTACACCTAATGATGTATTCCTGACCGTGTATAGACTATGCTGGCAGCTAGAGAATGACGGTACATTAGCTACCATATCTGATAGCATCTGATAGATAGATCATGAGATAGATAGATCTGCTACTTTGAATATTTGATAGCATTTCATTGTATAGTGTGGGTACAGGGTCAATACTATCTTTGACTTTGGCTTTTAATTGTTCAAACTCCTTTGCAATAATATTTTTCGCTAAATTGGGTGAACAAGAATGTTCTCTAGTTTTAATCTTAAGGTTAACCTAAAACAAAAAGTTAATATATTACCTATCAAAATTGTTCAACTAATCTTAAAAATTTAAAAAACGTATATACATGCAGGACATTAAATTGTAGGTACAAAATGCTTACCTTTATGATTATGTTTCCTCTGCACTTATCTTTTTTGTAATTAGAGCATCGCCACAAACTTGAAGCATTTTAAAAATCTTTTACCTTGTAAAATTGGAACTCTTTGTACAAGAGGATAGTACCTCCCTTTCTTTTAATAAATACTACATCTTCCTCGGTACTCATTTTAACTAGTTACAATTAATTGTAAATTAATAAAACTACAAGGAAATATATTTAAACCTATGTTAAATTTATACTATGACATTGTCATTATGAAAAAAAAATGAGGTAAACAATTATTTTGTATGAAGTTTGTATTCCCTGTATAATTATATTATACAGGTGGACCACGGAAGAAAAGAATTACCCGTGGTACAACCAGGTGAACTAAGGTGGACTGCGGTAAAAAAATAAATTCCCATGGTACACCCAGTTAAGCTGTGGTGGACCACGGGAGAAAAATATTACCCGTGGTACAACCAGGTGAACTATGCAGGTGGACCACGAGCGAACAGCGAGAAAAACAATCTCATCCAAAATTTCCTGCATTTTCTATTGATCGGATATGATGATCTGAAATGATCAAAGTGATCGACGCCTCCCATGGTGAGCGTATACTGAGCGATAGCTGTGGGGATGAGAACTTGTTTTTTAGTACCATCTTTCTGAGTTCTCTTTACAAATACTGTGTCAGTTGGATGGTGAGCTGTTGTAAGAATATTAACATCCCTTGTATCAAGCCACTTGATTGCTGTAATTGGTTTAGCAGTTACAGCTGCAAATTGGTTCCTTTCAAGTCTTAAATGTTTTGGTTGACTTTTTAAAAATTTCCGGAAGATCTTTTCTATTTACTCTAACTGTACCAACAGCAAAAATTTGATTTTCGTACAAATCTTCCATTAGGTTACAGCTAGTGAAAAAGTTATCAAACGCTATCAGAGTGTTCCCAGGAAGGCCGGCTGACAGCTTTTTAACCACATTGTACCCCAGTCCCTCGTCTTCCATACTGTCTCCTTTCCCGGTATAAATTTCGAACTGGTACAGATAGCCGGTTGCAGAATCACAACGTGCCCAGATTTTGAAGCCACGCTTGATTGGCTTCTTTGGCATATACTGCTTCAAAGATGATCTTCCTTTAAACTTCACCATGCATTCGTCTATTGATTGTTTACATGAATTACCTGTTTCCTGCTGGAACAATTTATTAAGCTCTTGAATCATTGGTCTCAACTTGTACATTTTATCGTATTCCGGTGAGTTCCTATTTCGTTCTTTTTCATTGTCATTTATGTGTACATTTTCAGTTATTTTTTTAAATCTTTTCATAGGCATAATTTTTGAAATTTCTGTATTATTGTAAAAAGGGTCATTAGACCAATATAGCTCCATATCAGGCAATGGGTTTAACCCAATCATTATTAATATTCCAAGGTAAGCTTTCATTTCCTCTGATAATACTGGTGTAAAATTATTGCTGTTATTCTGCACCGCATATCTATTTGTTTGTTCCACTAGAACTTGTACTAAATATTCTGGGAAAAAGTTTTGAAAAACATCGATAGGCCGCGTTTTATTACTATATGTTGATTGTGGTTGAATTGAATTGGTAAATTCTGGAACATTGTGTATCTCTGTTTCAATTTTCCACTCCCTTGGTTGTCTTACTGTATTCATAGTTCTGCTTGATCTTGAGCGACGATCGGGTTCTGTTACAATAACATTACTGCTTGAAGGTCTTGCACTTAAGTCATCTGTAGATATTGGAGTACAGTGGGAGTGTTCTTCACAGATTTCAGCTAAGCATTGCTCTATTTCAGCTTCTCGTTGGTTGCAATCCATCACAAGAGCTTTCTTCTAAAGTTGCAATATTTTCTTCTGTTGGAAGAACATCATATTGTCCTGTTGTCTCACCCACACTACCAATAGGTCTAGGACTATTTATTTCTAAAATATCTGTGAGTGCTTCTACTGAATATATTTCTTGGCTTTCAATAGTTTCTTCCAAGTTATCAGATATACCAAACAACTCTTCAAGACGCCTTTCAACAATAACCTCTTGAGACTCATTCTGGTAATCTGCTGGGCTGGTTACAGGGGCTGTTTGGTAATAGGCATCATCATCTGAGTCAAGATCGGATAAATCTGACAGGTTGTTCATGATATCTTCTAACTCCTGTTTCCTTAATTTCTTATTCATGGTGAATCCTACAAATAAATTATTACATGTAGATATCACATTTACATCCCATAAGAAGCATACTTTCATTCAAATTTCAGCATTCTATCATTATTTGTATTTTGTATTCACTTGTATGCGAGTTCAAACTTTCATAATATATATAATAAGAAATAAATTATAAACTCAATCGGGCAAAGGGAATAATTTTCCCACTTAGTATTTCGCAGATTTTAACGCTGTTATCAATGTTATACGCATAAAATCAACAAAAAAACATAGCTAAAGTTGTCATTTCATATAAGATGGAAACATAATCTACTTACAAGATTTTTCGTTGAACAATAAAAGATTTTTTCTCGGAAGTAACCAAAAATCTTCTTCTTCTTCTTGTTTCAAATGGCAATTATGCCGATGTCGACAATTCTGCCAATTCTGCTAACCAAAAATCGACCGTTATTTTAGCACTTTTTCACGTCACTGAACTTTGACATTGACATTTCAATATAAGGTATAGTGCTACAAACTTATTTGGCCCGGTGGCCAAAAGTAGAACTAACGACGCCAGTTGGAAATGTCAATCGGCTGTTATTCCCTGACATTTCTGCCATTGATTGTTTGTTGCGCGTATTTATTTTTCTTTTTGTGGTTTTTAATTGTAAAGAATGCCGAAAGCTTTAAAAAGTGATGCGAGGAACGTTATATTACAAGTATTGAATTATATGAATGAAGAAAAACACTTCCAGGCACCAATTATACCCTTCAATAAGTTGTATGAACGCGTAGCTGCTGCTACAGGTTAGTGTTGTCAGCTTCTGAAAAAATACGAAACTCCCCCCTCGCACTTTTAATTTATTTATTTTAAAATATTAATTATTTATTTAATTTTTGCTATTTCCATTGTAGGTGCCGGGGAGTGATTTGTAAGAAAACTTGTGAAAGAAAAAGAGCACGCAGATGCAAATATTTATAGCAGATCAGAATATTGGTAGATCGAATTCTGAAATGCCTACATTGATTGCAGAAGCTTTTGATAAAATAACAGTCAATGAATGGCAAAAGCATTGCGGTCATGTAAAAAATATTGAAAATGAGTATCGAAAAAGGGATGGATACTTAGACGAGCCTTTCATCAATGAATTAGGTAGTGATAGTGAAAGTGAGTGAGTGATTATGACGATGATGTAATGACTTCTGAATTAAACAATTGCGGTGACATAATAATACCTGGAGTATCCCCGTTAGAGGACACTTAGCATACATTTTATGTACCTAAATGATCATAATTATTGTATAAAAATATAAATATTTGTAATGACAGTATTTGTTTGCTTTTTAGTGAAGTATTACGTTACAATGTGCATATTATTTTTACCCACTTTATTGCAAAAAATAGTTACTAGCGACACTAAATGCGATAACAGCGACGCTGCCAGCGGGCCAGATAAGTTTGCGGGACTGTAGTCATTTTTTGAAGAGTGTTGCAAGTTATGAAATTTAAAATCTTCTAAAGAATAGTATATTTCGGTTACGTTCATTCTATGGGCTATCTTTCATGTAAAATAAACATGTTTTTCAAAATAGTCTTGGTGGGAAACTATATCCCTTTGCCTTATTAAGGGTTAAACGTAGCGTATTTAATACGCTTACGTGAGCCCTCTCGAAAAATGTGTTTTTTAGAGGCGACCTAATGGACGGCCTGCCTTCTTTATAGCACCTCCAGCACCTTAAACGATATTTGAGCTTATAGCTCATCTTCGGCTCTCGTGACATATTGCCTCGGCATGTTGGACACTTGGGCGTTCGGGTTGGAATAATAAGCCACGCCTTGGCTGCAGCGACCGCACTCTCCTCATTTGGTATTGCGCACGCGAAATTCCAGATATTTAAATTATTAAAATATTCAGATATTAAAATTGCGCGCCAATATTAATTGGAATGGATCCATTTTAATTCAATTTAGTATGAATCTGAGTAATGAAAAATCTAAAAACGAACAAATAACTACAATCTAAGTAATAAATATCTAAAAACTAACAAATAACTACAATCTACTTAATGCAATTAAAAATGTTATCGTTTTAATCCTATAATAACTATACATCCCAAATGCTTTTGAACGACTTAAACACTGCTAAATCCAGTGGTTGTAACAAGTGGGACGTATGTGGAGGCAGTTTGAGTATTGTGATGTTATTTTCTACAGCTAATGCCACGACTTTGTCATCTATATGAGTACTATGGCCATCATAAATCATTAGTACAGGTCTTTCTTCACCTAATCCGGGAATCACGATCTTTGACATGTAGTTATAAAATATTTCTGTTTCGATCCAACCACGTTTACTAGCAGCATAAGCAAGTTCGAAATCGTACTCTGTGTCAGACTCTGCCATCCATTGATCGTAGACATGCTTACCCTTAAAGACAATTAAAGGTGTCAATTTTGTGCCAGCCGCGTTGACGGTGGTCAAAACCGTTATATTTTCTTTCCCACTCCCGGCGGTTGTCCTGGTGCATGGTTGGCCCTTTCCACCAACTACTTTTGTTTTAGTTGGATCTAATGACACACTGGTCTCGTCTAAGTTCCAAATTTTTTTTGGATCGTTCAACTTCAAATCCTCAAGTGTATTTTTTAATAATCTGAAATACTCTGCGATGACGAAAGGGTCTGTCATCCTTTTGCGGAGATATTCTACCGGTTGTGGTTTTTTGATGGACAAATTGTGTCGCTGTCGGAAAGCAATAAACCAATCTGCACCCGGTTTATTGTCTTTGAATGGCGTTTTGATCTTGTTTTTGTTGAGAAACTCCGCAACTAATTCTAACACTTCTGATCTTGACAATCCCCAACCCCATTTTTCCAGCGTACGGAGACATTGTGCCAATCTAGCTTCCATTTCTACAGGGATAGCTGTTGGTCTTCCAAGGGTTTCACTAATAATTCCTGTTTTTTCTCGTACTCTATCATTGAGTGTAGACGTTGGTATGCCGTAAAGCTTGGACGCCGCATAGTTACTTAATTCTTTATTCCTTACTTTTTCTATTGCATCCCTCAGGTCGTTCTTTGAGTACGATGTTGCTCGGAGGGACTTCCTACGGTATTTATTAGGCATAATGAATCTACAAACAAATAAAAAAAAATGTATTTTTTTTGTAGTGTACACAAAATGAAGGTTCGATGAAAAGTTATTTATGTATTTTGGCTATTACATTATACCTAATTAGAGAAATGCTAATAACTTTCAAGATTGCGTAAAGAAACAAGTTTTCTCTAAAAAAAAAGTGTGTGTGTACTTATGTACACGCGTTAGAAATTATACTTCTATGGCGTAAAAAACTAAAATGTTGACTATAGCTAACTTCAGTCTGTCGGTTTTATAGCTAACTTCATGGTGTCGGTTTTTCGTGACGGTGTGCGCGCGCATCGTAAAAATTTACTCCCATCATTTTTCCCTAACGCGCCAAAAGAAGTATAACTTCAAAAACTAGGAAAACTTTCCATAGCAATATCAAGTAATCAGCTATCTGCTCTATATTATATGGAAAGTTGTATCTTTTTACATTTTTCCACCTTTATTTCGGATAGTGGTACAAGCCTCATGGGCCTGAATAACCCCCTATGACGCAACGCATAGTACAAAAAAAAATACGTTGTCAAATCAATTTGCAAATAATATAGGTACCTAATAATAACAATAGGCGAGTATATGTTAAAATGTGTTGTATAACTTATACTTGTAGTTTAGTAAACTAATGCAATTATTTAGCAAGAATATTTTTTGTCAAGCAAAAGGGTTTCACAAGGTTCTTAACTTATTTAAAATTTTTGGTTCGTAAGATGACATAAAAATGAAAGTGATATTAAAAACTTTGAGAACCACTACTATTTTTTGTACAGGTAAACACCGGACTGTTTTAGTCCGATCTTTGCCGATCTAGTGAAAGATCGGATCTCAGACTACAGCCATCCTAGATAACATTTAACTACCCTAATTTGCCAATGAACTGACGCTTCTTACAATTTAGCTTATAAACGAATGAAAATACCAAACACTTACCAAAAATTCACAAAAAATGTTGGAAGGTATAAGTTCGGATTATGGAAAACACGATCAAAATATATTTTTTCACGTCACAGACCACATCACACGTGTTTCCTACTGGAGCGACAAACGGGGATTGTTGGATGAGACGCAACAAAATGGCGTCGTGTTGTGTGCTACCAGCAATAAAAAATGTCGCCAAATTTGTTGGGAAATTGAACTATCCGGTCTTTCCCTGTATCCGATCTTACCCGAACGCACTTGTACTAACAGTGTTAATGACTAACAATATTGTACCTACTTCTAAGTTCATAGGTAGGTACCGATTCGAATCAGATACTCTTTCCAAGAAACATTTATATGTACCTATGCAATAAACGTTTCTCATTGTAAGTGAATAATTGTACTCTATTTTAAAGAAATAAATGTCTTAAACCATAGAATTAAAGAACAATGAATATAGATAATTATTTTATCTACTTACGTACGAAATCGCCGGTCTAATCCAATTGCGCGCACAAAGATGTTTCTCTCGCTCGTCGCTGTCGTCGAATGAACGGAACGATCCGATCAAGGACGCACACCGGCACACGCGTCCCGCGTCCCGCGCACGGTGCCGCCGCAGCGCGGGGGCTCGCGTCCTCCAGAGATAATATTACCGTGTCCAGAGGCAACACGAATGTAGGTACGCGTGATAAAGTAATTGCGAATTACAATTTCTTATTATTCAGAAAATCCGCGGATTTGATTTTCGAATCCGGATTTACAAGTCGAATAAAAATAGGCGCATATCCGGATATTTCGGATTACGGATAGTCCGGATTGCATTCCCTAGCGTCGATCAATCAAAAAATTCGGTTTAAAATGATCTCGCGCGGAGAGAAACACATCCGTTCGCCACAGCGGTCGGCGAGCGGACGTGTTGTGTTATGGGCAGTGGGTTCGAACCCCGTTGGAGGGCTCCCAGAATTTCCTGGGCTAGCCTCATCGCCAACGCCAGGTAGCTGGTGATGTTTGGGGAGGCCAAGATGGTCGCCAGACCCTCTACGCTAGTTTGTAGCTGCGTATTCAGTTGGGGCCCTCCGGGGACCCCATGGCTAGAGCCTGGGGTCGCTGTGTTCGTGGGCGTTTTCCTTGGGTGAGTGAGGTGCGGGCGTCCTGTTTGGGGCTCCGCGGTCTGGATGGTGGCTGAGGTGGAGGTCGCTGCGTCAGCTGGTGCTGGAGCTTTGCCCTTCTTCTTCCTCCGCCGCTTTTGTCCGGCATTTACGTTTCCTCCGCGAGCGGTGAGGGCGTTTGCGGCTGCCATAAGCAAGCCGCTTGTGGCCTCGCCAACCGGGATCGGTTGTAGTGTCTGTTGGCGTTCGCGTTCTAATGTGGTTGCGGTTGCTCTGCTTAAGGCGACCGTGCCGGCTTTCTTGTTGCGGGTCTCAGATTTGTATACCCGACATCTCACGCTGTTGGCCGGGTGATCGTCCCCGCAGTTGGCGCAGGTAGCAGGCTCTTCGCGGGGGCGTGGGCATTCTTTGGCTACGTGCTCACCGCCGCATCGCACACAGGCAATGGTCCGGTGGCACTAGTGAGACGAGTGTCTGAATTTTTGGCAGCGGTGGCACTGCGCGGGCCCCCGCTTGCCTCTCCAGGCTTCGATTTTCACCCCAGGCATGCATATGTCTTCTATGTCGTATATACCTGGGGTGATGTCCTTGGTGCGCTCCAGTTTCGCCAGGAAGATGCACCTGGGTCTCCCTTGTCGGGCTTTTATATGGCGAACGTATTCCGGCACGTATCCCCGCTCGCGGAGGTCCATAGCGATGTCCTCCGGTTCGGTGTTTACCGGTAACCCCCGGATGGCCACCTTAACGCTGCGTTCGGCGGGTAGCGAGAACGAAAACCAAGATATATGGTCGGTCTTCTCGAGGTCGGTAAGGTAACGTTGAATGACCCGGTATTCGACGTCTTCCTTAGGCATGAATCTGATCCCGTCTTGGTAGGGGCGGGCGTGCGGCATGTGTCCGAGCCTCTCTTTGAGGACCGGGTTGGGTAGCTTTTCTACCACCAGTGGCGGGTACTTGGTGTTTGCGGGCACCCCCCTAGTTGGTAATGACGACCCCTTCTGGGTCGTACCACTGGTGGTACCCGGGTCATTGTCCGCTTGGCTTCTCGGCCTCGCTGCCATGGCCGCGAACGATGTTGGAGTCGTTGGGGTGATGATAGGAGGAGGGGAGGGCTGGGTGCGCGCGAGTAAGCGCAGCCTCTTCGCCTCTTCCGCTTCCTCTTCTGGGCTGCGTTTCCTCCTAGATGAGGGCGCCGGAGGTCCTTTATCCATCTTCGGGGATGGTGTGCGTAGTTGTGTCTCCGGCAGTGACTCGACTGAGTTCGAGCCTACTCCGGAGTACACACTGTGCGACAGTGATTCGGCGCGGGAACTGGCGGGTGTGGGCGAGAACAAACCCTCATTTGTTAGTTCATTGCCCAAGCACAGATCTGGCATTGATAGACCTCTTGCCAGGTCTATCGTGGATTTCCTTCTCCCTGCACGTTGGGGGAGAGGTCCGGCGTGATGTGTGGCCATGCCACTGTAGGTCGGTGCGAATGCGCGGGTGGTGGCCGACGCGGTGGTACTACGACGCGCGGCGCGGAAGCATGGGGAGTTGGTGGTAACGCGGGCGCAGATAGGCGGATGCCATGCGCGGTGGTTTTAGCGGGTTGGCTCGACCAGGTCCTGGGAGCCTGCGGCGAAATGGTACGCGACGCGGTAGGCGCTCGACCCGGTGGGGAGCGCACGAAAATACGCGATTCGCGTCTGGACGCGGGGGTATTGGCTTCCGCCGTGAGCCGAGATACCCGTTGTTCTTGGTTTCCGGTGGCTGGGTGGCCCCGAGAAGGGAATTTTGGGGGTTGGTTGCTAGGTGGGTCCCGCGAGGGTCCCGCGCCGCCGCCTACCATTGGCATTGTTGTTGTTTAGCCCTGAGAACGGGCTGTTTTGAGTGGGCGTGGTCACCTCCGCGACGTTATGGGTTGTCCCCCGGGGTTCGGGGCGCCGGCTGGCGCCGCAAACGTCCGAGCGGAGAGCTGGATCCTGGTTCCTTTTTGCTTCCTTGGTTGGTGTTAACTCCTTCCTTGGCGTAGCACGCAGCGATCCTAGCACGCAGCGATCCACTAACCCTAGAAATTAAATCATATTACTTTTTGTTAATTACAGGTACCTCGCAAGTGGATGTACGATGAGGGAACTGCATTATAACTTTCGTCTTGTACAAACAACATTAAGCACAATAATAAAAGAAGTGTGTGCCGTGATTTGGAATAAGTTGCAATCATGTTTATCACTTCCGGCTACTGCAAATGACTGGATGAAAATAGCAGATGGTTTCGAAAAACATGCCAACTTTCCCCACACTGCATCGGTAGTATCGATGGAAAGCACATAAGACTGATTCAACCTGCTGATTCTGGTTCGATGTATTATAACTATAAACACTTTTTTTCAATGGTATTGATGGCTGCATGTGACGCTAATTATAATTTCATTTATATAGACGTCGGTGCCTATGGGAAAAGTAGCGATTCAGCAATTTTCCAAGAAAATGAATTGTATAAGAAACTAATAAGTAATACTTTAGATATTCCAGAGCCCCTACAAATGTCATAAAATAATCCAACGCTTTTCCCTTACGTATTTATAGGCGATGAAGCATTCGGGTTGAGCACAAACATTATGCGTCCATACGGAGGAAACAACCTCAGTGCGGAAAAGATTTTTTTAAATACAGACTATCGGGAGCTCGCCGTTACATCGAGTGCACATTCGGCATCTTAACAAATAAATGGAGAATTTTCCACAGACCATCAAATGTCCACACAGAATTAGCAAAATCTATTGTGAAAACATGTTGTGTGTTACACAATTTTGTACGTTCTGGAGATGGATATTCATATGATGATACTCTTGACAATAACGGGCTTTGAAACTACAACACAGCAAAATTTCACTAGAGGAGGGCGTGCTGCTACTACCACTCGAGATAATTTTACACATTATTTTGTAAACGAAAACCCACTTCCATGGCAAAATAATTATATTCATTAATAAGTACATACACAACTTCACTCACAACAGGCTCTTGGCTGTCCATGTTACACCAGAATCATCATGAACATTTATTGATAATAATTCATTTATAAAAATATATTTTATTAATTAATTTATTTATAGTAAAATAATTTATTTATAGTAAAATAAAACGGTTAATAACCAATTACATTAATAAACATAGAAACAATTACATTATTTATTTTTAGGGTTACATATAAAATTCAATACAAAATACTGGACATCCTTGCATAGTATAGTATAGTATATATAGTCAACAACATAGTGACTTACCTAAGCTCTTTTTTTGTTCAACGGTTTGCTCCTATTCTCCAAACAAATCTACAACTTCTTCCCAACATTTCTTTTTCAAATCTCTATCGGAATAATCTGATGAGGAATTATCCCAAATTGATGGTCTACTTTGAATTTCGGTAATAAATCTGTCTGTATCGAAATTATCCATCGTATGCAATTAACAAACAATCAAAATATTAAAATAAGCAGTTAAAAACAAAACATAACAGAGCACACGTGTTGCATGCAATGAGGTGGGGGCGTCACTGGCGCGTGGCGGCCGGACTGGCGGCCGAGTGAGTGAGACACCATACAATGCTATAGTAGTTAGTGGTGGCGCGACCAGCGTGGCGGCGCAACCAGTAAAGCTACGATTAAACGACGCGGGCTAGCCCGATCCTACGCGAGCCGAGCCGTCCGTGGAGATGCGGCTCGGCTAAATACGGACGCAAGCCTGCTCGTTTAAACGACGCGGGGTAGCACGATCCTACGCCAGCCGAGCCGTCCGTGGCAACGCCGCTACACATCGCGCTGTTGAACCGAGCGGTCCGCTTGTTCGTTCTTCAATATGGATAAAAGAAAACGCCTTGCTGCAGCAGCTGCTATTATTTTGCTCTGTAGTGAATATTTGAAAACAAAAGAAAGACGAAAAAGACGGTGGTGGATGGTATCATTGTATAAGAGTCGCAAAACGTAAGTTTATATTTTTATATAAAGTCAGTATATATTTATTATATCTGATGTCCGAATCTAACAGTATCTTTGTTGCCTAAACGAAACAGATCACAATCTGCACGATGCGAGCCATGTTTATGTTCAACTCAAAATATAGGTATTGTTGATAAAATTTGGCAGCCGAATATTCGGAGGCCGGATACCGAATATTTGGCCCATGGTCAGGCCGAATATCCGGTATCCGGCCAAACAACTATTCGTTGCATCTCTAATTAGTACTATATGACCAGTATATTTACATATATGACCAGGATCCTGATAGCGGTAGAAAGTCTCACTTCCATACCTCATACCTAGTTACCTACATATAAACGTATTGTAAACAAACCTAGCCTTTTAGTCTTGAAATGAATAAAGAACATAATAATTATTTTTCAATCATTTATTCAAGAATTAGACAGATTAATTCTTTCTTTTTATAATAATAATCTTAGGTACAATATAATATTATTTTCAATATTTTAGGTACAATGCTACAGATCTGCTATATAACCTAACTCGAGAACCCTCTGGATATTTCGAAAATTTTTGTCGGATGTCCGCAGCTGATTTCGAATATCTGCTCAACAAAATCGGACCATTCATCGCAAAACAAGACACTAACATGAGAAAATGTATTCCGATTCAAGAAAGACTGGCTGTAACTCTCAGGTTTCTTGCGACGGGTGATAAATTTAGCAGCTTGGCCTACCTATTCAAGTTTTCAAAATCTACAATAGCTACATGCATAATGGAAGTTTGCCAGGCTTTGATTCAAGAGTTGCGAGAAGAAGTCAAGGTGAGCGTTTATAATTTATTCAGATTTTTCAAATATTTTAGAAACTGCATCTGCATACAATTGATCAATTGATTGCTCTTTAGAAAGAGACTCAAACCCAGGAAATGGTTGAGAATGAGAATACTCTTCCATATCAGACGATTGTTGCGAAATTGAGTGTGGAGATGGCTGGAAGTCTGCAGAGACTTGAATATGTGGTTGTGGAGACGGCTGGAAGTCTGCAGATTCTTGAGAATGTGACTGGGGAGATGGCTGGAAGTCTGCAGATTCTTGAGAATTTGACTGGGGAGATGGCTGGAAGTATGCAGATCCTTGAGAATGTGACTGTGGAGACGGCTGGAAATCTGCTGATTCTTGAGAATGGGACTGTGGTGACGGCTGGAAGTACGCAGATTGTTGAGAATGAGACTGTGGAGATGGCTGAAAGTTTGCTCGCCGTTGAGAATGAGACTGTGGAGATGGTTGAAAGTTTGTTTTGTGTTGAGAATGTGACTGTGGAGACGGCTGGAAATCTGCTGATTCTTGAGAATGTGACTGTGGTGACGGCTGGAAGTACGCAGATTGTTGAGAATGAGACTGTGGAGATGGCTGAAAGTTTGCTCGCCGTTGAGAATGAGACTGTGGAGATGGTTGAAAGTTTGTTTTGTGTTGAGAATGGGACTGTGGCGATGGCTGATAAGATGACGTTTGATAACCCACTGACGATTGCATGTTTTGATAATAACTAGGAGCTAATGGATTTTGAGGCAAGTGAAGTCCTGCATATGGTTGATTAGGTGGACTCTGAAATCGTGGAAACGCTTGCTGTTGTTTTAGGCGAAACATTACATTATCAATCTCGTGCATGGCGATGTCACGAGTCAATACGTCCATGGATTTTAACTTTGCACATAATAATTTTGTGTATAAAGTGCATTCGTCTTCAACCGGTTCTGGCTCTGTACTTATTTTTTTAAGGATATCGTACGCTTGTTCCATTTGATGTTCAATTTTCCGCTTTCTGTTTACTTCCTTTTTATTGCTTGCATTAGTCGGCTTTTTGAAAATAACTGGATTCACTGTGTCTGTATTAGTAGAAGATTCATTTTCTCGATCAACTACATTATCTTCGTTACCTTCGCGAATAACTACTTCCTCTTCGTTTAATTCAACGTCAGGATCAACGGTGTCCTGAAAAAGTGAATTTGACATTAATAAAATATTTCAAAATTTGTTACAGTTGCCTCGAACTGCAGAAGAATGGTTAAAAATAGAAGCGCAATTTGACAAAAGGTGGAATTTTCTACATTGCATTGGTGCGCTTGATGGAAAACATATATTAATTCAGTGCCCCACGCACAGCGGTACAGAATATTTCAATTACCACGGAACATTTAGTGTGGTGCTATTAGCATTAGTAGATGCAAACTATAACTTTACATATGTAGACATAGGGTGCCAAGGTAGAATAAGTGATGGTGGAGTCTACCGAAACTCCAGCATGTACCAAAAAATTTAAGAACGTGCACTAAATTTCCCGCCGGATAAACCTCTCCCACTTAAAAATGATCCTCTGCCCTACGTGATAGTAGCAGATAGTGCATTTGCATTGACGGAAAACATGATGAAACCGTACCCCGGGATTCATGATAAAGGGACAAAGGAGAGAGTATTCAACTACCGTCTATCACGCGCCCGCAGAATCGTCGAAAATGTGTTTGGAATAATGTCTGCTGTATTTCGAATACTTAGGTCTCCAATTTTACTGGTACCAGAAAAAGTGTCAGTTATAGTTATGACATGTGTTTTGCTACATAACTTTTTGAGGAGGAGTAACAATTCAAAACAGAATTATACGCCGCATGGAACTTTCGATACCGAAATTAACGGTGAGGTTCAACCTGGTTTGTGGCGAAGTGATCAAAACGGAATCACATCACTAGTACCGATTAGGAGAATACCTAGAAGAGCAACATTAGCGGCTAAAACTGTACGAGATAAATTTGCTGAATATTTCACAACAAATGGCGCAGTAAGCTGGCAAAATGAATATTAAATTGGTCTTGATATTTACGCATGTTTTAATAGTTAAATTAAATAAAGATTAAAAAGATAGTTCCTCACCTCTGAACTCTTCGTTGTTGTTGGTTTGTATACACCATGCAGGAACTTGGCCATTTGTTCGTAAAATGGCCAATTAGGTTTAAACATGTCATCCGTACCACTCCCGCTTGTTGAACTTGACTTCACTTTCGTATTTAATTTTCTGTAAGTGGCCATTAAATTTTCCTTCTTTTTCTTTAATTCTTCCACTGGCATACTTTCCCCGGTCCCCTCACAGAACTTAGTTTTTATTTTTGTCCAAGCATCGTGCACATTGTTGCGGCTTTTGTGACCTGGGTCTTTTGGGTTCCATATGGCCGGTTCCTCTTCGTACAATTCAATGAAGAGTTGAATCTTCTCGTTGCTCCACTCCATCTCGTACAAAATCAATCCCCAATTAAAAACTTCGCTAAAAAAACAAAATAGGTCTTCCTTCGTCGCGCGCTCTGTGTTATCTGTTTAGACGGCGCGTATTAACACAAGCCGAGCCGCAGATGGCGCGCGCGCCTTTGATCTGTGTCGAAAAAACCGACAAGTGATGGATCGTGCGAACTTTGCCGAGCCGCGCCGAGCGCAGTTGTTTACACAGCGCGTGGCGTGGCGAACCACGAGCGGAGCCAGGCTCGGCTCGCGTGTTTGCGCGCCGTTTAACTGTTCTGTGCACGCGTCCGAGTTAGTGGCGCCGCTAAATTGGTTGCGTAACCAAATGGACACCAGGTGAGTAACTCTCTATAGAGCTGTATACATTTTGTTGGTAGCGGCGACTGGTTGCGCCGCCATGGTGTCCTGGTGAAATATAGCCCTAAGGCCCATAGTGGGCGACCACGTCTCTGTTCCGTAAGTCATCACTGGCAACACACACTGGTCTAACATGTCGCAATAAACTGTACTTAGTGTATTTGGTGTAGTCGCATGTTGCACATTTCAATACATTCCCATTGTGTTTTAAGTAAGGTATGTGTCAAATAACTCGGGGATTTTTTTTTTAAACACAAAAACTGCACTGTCATGGCAAATTATAATTCGATTTTGTTAGTTTTGATTTCTGCCGCCAAAACCCCCGCCTATGGCAGCATACTTACTCCGTTTGAAGTTCACAGCAGCCTCCGCCGCAGCACCGACTGATCGCAAACTTAGTTGAAGGTGGGAGGGTGCCAGTAGTAGAGTAAAATTGGGGGACCTGGATCAAGGAGATCCAGGTCACCCCAATTTTACTATTCATTTCATCAATATTCAAGATCTGGAAACCCGCAATTTTCACCATTCATTATAGAATCATTTTAGATCCAGAAACACCCAATTACAACCATCATTCATTGTTTTTAAATAGTACCTGCAAAATATTCTGACTTGACTATTGAGTGGTCTTTAATATTTAACTATTTTAATGTAATAGATATCACAAGAAATTTAAATGTTCAATATAAATATGAAACATCTTATTGAACATCCTTAATTATGTACATTATAATTTATCATTACATTTATTCAACAATTAAATGACACGGAAATTGGAGCAACAGTCGGTATAGTCTATTCGATATTCGATACGGCAGACTAACAAAAATGAAGTGTGCTCGCCATTGTTCATCGCGCTGCCTTATATATGCAGTGTAGTAAAGATTTAGTTTAAATATTATGACGTACAAATAAAAGGTACTAAGTATATTTTAAATACTTTTATTTACAATAAATATTTACAGTATATACTAACCATTTAAAAAACAAATAATGATATAACTATTATACGTCTATTTTAAATATCAATTAGGTACATGAAGTTGAACTTAATTTTTTAACTATTTTAGCAACTAAATACTCGGTTTCAGTCATTATGTCATCAATATCACTATGGACTAAATATTGTATATTCACGCTTGCACTATCAGGGTCACTGTCCATTTCATTCATCTGACGACCTTCCACATCATGTACAATTATTTTTATAATTCGGTGAACATGCCCGGGCTCTTTACGTGTGATAAAGGATGTGTTTTTAAAAGGTTTTGATTTTTTCTTCTTCTTTATTTTTTTCTCTTGTATTTTTTGCTGTCTACTCTCTTCACATGCTTTTTCCGCCTCTTCGGCATACCAACTTTCTCGGTCTTGAGCATAGTAAAATGGATTAAGAACTGGATCGGAGCATTCGAACGAATTCTGAAATAATGAATAATTTGATGCTATTAAACAGCATCAAATATGAATTCAATTGCTAATATCAATGATCACTTAGATACTTACATCACATTCTCGGTTAATGTTATCTAAAACAGGACTGTAGGATGGTGAGTGTGACATATTTAATTCTATGTCCCGACTTTGTTAAACACCTGGAAAGTAATACTCTAAATTAGTATTTCGCTAACCGATATTCTATCTCAAAACAACAATTGCGGTTGAAACATAGTGTTATATAGAAATAAACATGTATCAGACCTTTAAGTATTAAACATCGATTATACTGTCAGATAATAATGCTGGATAAAATATGAAAGAAGAATAATATTTAAACTTACCAATAATACACGATCAAGCCAGTTGTAACAGTCAAGTATAGAATTGGAATAAATTTTAAAAGATTTTTCTCTCTATTTATATACCCTAATTTAATTTTATGGATAGAGTTCAAAATCGCACATTTTTAAGTTAGATATCATATCTTTTTCCAAAAATGGTATAGTGAAATAGGAAACGTAAGACATTACGACGCCTATCATTTTATTATTTATCATAAATATATATCGATAAAATAATACTACTGCCCTTATGTTCACGGTAAACGTTTTCATACATTTTATTTAGATAATTAAGCAAGCAAACTCATGGTACGTTAATAGTATATCAAAGTTGCACCGTAAGCTGAATTCTTTTTAAGGAGACGAATCAAAACAATATAGCAATAATGATTATGGTATCGGAATATTTGTATGTTCGTTGTTGTTCAATATGTGTAAGTAAATGTATGTTTAGCATTTTTTAGGACAAGTGAAGTCGTGGTATTTGTGTAGTATAATTCTAAGTCATAGGATATCTTGTTTTGCTTACACATGGACTTTACATATTTGGAGGAACATCATATGGATTTTGCTCTATATAATGTGCAAGAATCTTAGCCAAATCACAAACTGCTCTCTACGAGGGAAAGAATCAACACCTATACGCTAGCTACGCTTCAACCTGAAAAATGTAAGTTAACTTTAATTATTTTATTAAATAATAATGAGTTACAAATGTGTCATGTGTACATACTATTATTCAATATATAGAACTTATTTAATCCTAACTAATATTATAAATATCAAAGTGAGTTTGATTGTAGTACAAACTTTGTACAAATAAAATTAATATTGCATTCGATTTAGCTATTAGCAGAAATTCTAATGAGCAAATTATATTTTCCCTGTATTGTTATAATATGACATTAGATTAACCTAGCGAGTCCTTCAATAACTTATTTGATATCATTTTTAATAATATTTTGAATTTATTGTTTTAGGTCCAAGTCATCTCCATCTTCAATGCCTCAATTGTTCTCATCTGGAGAAGAATCAGATACCGAGCAACAGCCGATGCAGCAGAAAACGGCATCATCGCATCGGGTTGAGAAATCTGCTGCAAACAAGCGTTCCAAAGCGTCTGCCGGATCTGGATCTAAGCCTCGCGGATCGAAGAAGCCTCGAATAAATCCGATACCGTTGACTGGTAATAAGTTAACGGCACGAGACCTGTTCGGCAGTGAAAGCGAAGAGGATGATTCACTGAAGCCGTCCACATCAGCCGGTAAAACATCGCCTCCTCTTTATTCTTACTATACTAAGAAAGTTGAGAAAGGCTATGCTCGAAAAATCAGCGAGACAAAACAAGGACCGTATTACGTTGAAGTAAAGGTCTATAATTGTGAGGAGATCGCAAGTGTACCACCGGTAAATAGGTGGCGTCACTCAATCGTTACGATCAAAACAAAAACTGATACGGATACGGAGATGTGGCGCCATCTAAAAGCATTTACGTCCTCAGTCGACAAAGATTTTAAAAACTGTCCAGTGACTTTAATAAATTCTTATTATTAAGTTTTAATTTGTCATTATGTTAATATAATAATCCTAGTAATTTCCGGTAACCTTCTTTAATAAATTCTTACTTTAACGTTTTTATTATAGTATTGTTTAATTTGTCTGTATGCTATGCAATGTGATCCTAATAATTACATGTAAAAAAGTGTAGTCAATTTAATAAATTAAATAATATATAGGTATTCTACTTATATCGTATGTTTTTATTTCACAGTTGTACAGTCCAGAGAACACAGAACACCATTCACAAGATCATGTAGTACAATTATGACTTGTGCACAATGTAAAACTGAAATACCACGAAATCAGTATGCATATCATATGAGAACTAATATACACAAGACTAATAGTTTATTGAGAACTGAATTCAAAAATATTTTTATTGTAGCAACAGCATTTAAAAACAGAATTGTAACTTTTCGTCTGAACTTAACTCAGGATGACGAGCACCTCACTTGTGAGGCGATCCCGAGTAAAACTCAGACATATAAAACTCGGGATGACGAGCACCTCACTTGTGAGGCGATCCCGAGTAAAACTCAGACAGATAAAACTCGGGATGACGAACATCTCACATGCGAGGCGATCCCTAGTAATACTCAGGTATATGAAAAAAGACAGGATGCCGAGCACCTCACACCGGAGGCGATTCTGAATTCAGTGCTTCCAGATGTTAATAAATTAATTACTATGATACTGAACAAGTATGATTGCATAAAAGTAAATTTTGAGCTTTTTGTTAAGTTTATTTTACTAAAATCTGACCATGAACAACTAGAATTGAAATCTTTCAACACTAAGTATGATATTATCTATAAAAATACTGATATAAATGACTTTTTTTTAAATAAAATTGATATCTTGATACGGAAGATGTCTGAATTTGAACACGTGCAGTCAGGTTGGACATATCTTTCGCTAAGTTATATTGAGATAAATATAAGTAAATATTGTCCCATGAGTGGTGGCACGTACTTAAAGTTGCCATCAGTTATAAAAAATACTAAAAGTTGTTTGAATTTACGTAATAATGATGAGTGTTGTTTCTTATGGTGCGTTGTAGCTGCATTATTTCCTCGTACAAATAATGTGTGCAGAACGGCGTCTTATCCTCATTATAGTGAAGTTCTTAATATCCAAGGAATGTCATTACCTCCTTCTTATAATGATATCAAACTTTTCGAATTGATAAATCCTACAATAAGTATTACCATATATGGGTTAGACAACAAATACGTTGTCACTGGACCTTTATATATGACAAATAAGAAAAAGGAAAATCATATTAATTTATTATATATTGAACGGAATGGAAAAGGACATTACTGTTTAATAAAAGATCTCATACGTTTAGTGCGACGTCAGATTACTCGTCATCATGGCAAAGTTTTCTTATGTGATTCATGTTTACAGTTTTTTACAAATGAAAATAAGTACACATCTCATTCTTGTTCTAAAATATTGACTATATTACCAGAAAAAAATACCATATTGAAATTTAAACACTATGAAAGACAACTTAAAATTAATTTTATTATTTATGCTGATTTTGAGAGCTTGTTAATAAATTGTAATGAGAATAGCTCTAAAAATACTACAACGCTAAAAATGCATCAGCCGTCAAGTTTCGCATACTACATATGCTGTTTGCATGATAATAAACTTAACAAGTTTGTCACGTACAGAGGCATAGATTGTGTCAAAGTATTTTTAAAACGTTTAGTAAAAGATGTTAAACGAATAAACAAAATTATGTCCACTCATTTATCAATGAAACCTTTAACTTATAATCAAGAACGAGAATATCAAAATGCAACTAAGTGTCATATATGTAATCAGTTATTGGCCGGAGACAAAGTTCACGATCATGATCATATTACTTCCGAGTATAGAGGGGCAGCTCACTCACATTGTAATTTGATGTACAAAGTGTGTCCATTCATACCAGTGGTATTTCATAATCTAAGTGGTTATGACTCGCATATATTTATTAGAGAGTTGGCTAATTATGAAGGTTCAGTTAAAATAATACCAAAAACAAAAGAAAAATATCTTACAATAACCAAGTTAATAATGACAAAAAAAGGTACTCGCTCAGTACAGATTAAGTTTATTGATTCATTTCATTTTCTTAGCTCAAGCTTAGATTCGTTAAGTAAAAGCTTGTCAGAAAAAGATTTTGTTTATTTGTCAAGAGAATTTACCGACAAAACTAAACTTAATTTATTATGTAAGAAAGGTATTTATCCATATGATTATATGGACGATTGGTCAAAATTTGATGAAAATCAACTACCTCCAAAATCCAGTTTTTATAATAGTTTAACTATGGAATCTCTATCAGATGAAGAATATGCTCACGCTCAAGATATTTGGAACAATTTTAAGATAACAACGCTTGGTGAATACAGTGATCTGTATTTGAAATGTGATGTTTTGTTGTTATGCGACATATTTGAAAAATTCAGAGACACAAGTTTAAATTTTTACAAACTGGATCCCGCTCACTATGTGACTTCACCTAGTTTGAGCTGGGACGCTATGCTTCTGTACACTAACGCTGAATTAGAGCTCATTAGTGACTTAGAAATTTATACATTTATTGAAAGCTTGGCACAATGTTTCCTCCGTCATGTTAAGGCAAATAATAAGTATTTACCTCATTATAATGATTTAAAACCCTCGAGTTATTTGATATATCTAGATTGCAATAATCTTTACGGTTATGCAATGACTAAAAAATTGCCTGTTTCAGAGTTCAGATTTTTAACTCAGCATGAAATTGATAGCTTTAATGTATTGCATGTATCAGATGACAGTTTGTATGGTTTTATTTTAGAAGTAGATTTATATTACCCGGATTGTATTCATGATCAGCATAAAGACTTACCATTTGCTGCAGAGAAATGTATACCCCCAGGAGGGAAATCAGCTAAGTTAATTGCTAATCTGTATGATAAATCAAATTATGTTATTCATTACGTACATTTAAAACAATGCATAAAAAATGGTTTGATTTTAAAAAAAGTTCATCGCATACTAACCTTTAGACAAGATGATTTCTTAAAGAAATATATAGATCTTAATACTAATCGACGTATGGCATCTAAAACTTCTTTTGAAAAAGATTTTTTTAAACTTTTAAATAATGCAATATTTGGTAAAACTATAGAAAATAAAAGGAAACAAGTTGATATAAAACTGGTAACCAAATGGGATGATAAAACAAACTTCACGAATAAGAAACTATGTGCACAAAAATTGATTTCGAAACCTAATTTAAAAAGTGTGTCAATATTTGCAGAAGATTTTGTAGCTATACAATTGAATCGTGATAAAATAATATTAGGTCTTTACCTATGAAATTGCCGTTCTGCAGTACTGGCCATTTCAAATCAAAATAATTTTTGTTTGGCTAAGAATTCTAATTTCAAATTAATTTTATTTTAAAAACATGGATTCTTTTTTCCAAAAGTAGTCATTTCTTTATTGATTAGTGTTACATTTTCATCGCATTTCAATCTTTTTCGTCATCATGGATACGTTAAAAATTCGAGTAATTATGGAATATGAGTACCGTCGTGGCAGCAACGCGGCACAAGCGGCACGCAACATCAACGACGTTTACGGAGCTAACACTACAAACCAACGCACCACCTGTTATTGGTTTGCTCGCTTCCGTTCTGGAAATTTCGACCTGAAAAATGAACCTCGCGGTCGTCCGAAGACTTTGGTCGACAATGACGAATTAAAGGCGGTTGTGGAAGCTGATGATACACAATCTACGGCTGAATTAGCAGCAGCTTTCGACGTTAGCGTCAAAACAATATTGGTCCATTTGCGTCAAATTGGCAAGGTAAAAAAGCTTGACAAATGGGTGCCCCACGAACTCAATGATCGCCAGCGCGAAGTACGCGTCGAGACGTGCCTTGCACTGCTCAACAGACACACAAATGAAGGAATTTTGAACCGCATTGTTACCTGCGATGAAAAATGTTTGATAACCGCAAGCGCTCAGCAAGTTGGTTGGATCCTGGTTCAGCACCTAAACAATGCCCTAAACGAAAACTTACCCCTAGAAAAGTGATGGTCACTGTTTGGTGGTCTAGCGCCGGTGTGATTCATCACAGCTTCTTACCAAACGGGGTGAGCATTACTGCAGATGTGTACTGTGAAGAACTGAGCACAATGATGGAGAAGCTGGCGCATCTCCAACCAGCATTGGTCAATCGCTCGTCTCCGCTGCTCCTGCACGACAACGCGCGACCTCATACTGCACAGCAGACGGTCTCCAAGTTGCAAGAACTGGGGTTGGAAGCTCTCCGTCATCCGCCCTACTCACCAGACCTTGCGCCTACAGACTACTACTTTTTCCAGAATTTGGATAACTTCTTGGCGGGAAAAAAATTCAATACCCGAGAGGCAGTACAAAATGCCTTTGAAGAATTTGTTGCCTCCCGTCCAGCTGATTTCTTTAAGAAGGGCATCAATAAACTGCCACTGCGATGGCAAAGATGCATTGATTGCATGGGTGATTACTTCGATTAATACAAATAAAAAAATTCATGAAAAAAATTCGTTTAAATTTTTTCATACAAAACGGCAATTTCATAGGTAAAGACCTATTATTAGACCGACCAATTTACATCGGATTTACAGTTCTGGAGTACGCCAAACAGCACCTTTATCAGTTTCACTATGATTTTATAAAAAAGAAATATGGAGATAAAGTTGAATTATGTTATACAGATACCGATAGTTTACTTTATGTAATCCATACAGACGACTTTTATTATGATATACACGAAAATATAACACAATTTGATACTAGTAATTTCCCAGTAGATAATCAATATGGCATACCTAGAATCAACTCAAAAATCCCTGGCCTTTTTAAAGATGAAATGGGGGGTGATGTGATTACAGAATTTATAGGCTTAAGAGCAAAACTCTATTGTATTGAAAGTTTGAAGACAAAAATAGCAAAAGCGAAAGGTATGTCTAAGTCTGTCACAAAGCATTTAAAACTAACAGATTATAGCGACTCTTTGTTATTAGATAAAAGTCAATCCTTAAACATGAATATGATAAGATCTATCAAACATATATTGTACTCACAACAAGTTAGTAAACAAGTATTAAATAGAAACGATGACAAGATTCAGATACTTTCAGATGGCATCCACACCTTGCCTTGGGGGTATTGTGATGCGATGATCTAAACCAGTGTTCGTTAAACTTGTTTTTTTTGTTCTTATTACGTTTAAATTAAGAACCAATTAATATGTAATCCACCTGTTCTAAATTATATTTATTTATAGCAGCAACACAGTTCATAATACTATTGCTGTTATCTTCGTTTTAAGTAATATTGTTATGTATGTTTTTGTTCCACAATAAACTATTATTATTATTATTTGAAAATATGATATAAAATACTAGAATAAGAATAAATTAATGTATTGTATAGAAATGATGTATGATAATTACTTTAGAATAAGGTATGTACTATAAATAAATATATTAGCCTACTATTACTATGAACTTATAATAAAATGTTATGTCTCAAACAATGGACTTTTATTCCTAAACATCATCTTCATCATCAAATTTAAGTTCATGCTTGCTTTATGATGAGGTTGATGTACTCGTAGTAACGAGTATATAAGTGTACTATAAGTGGTAATAAGGTTAATATACACTATGAAGTTGATCAAACAACCCATATCTCTCAGTGTTAATAATATAATATTAAGTGACTGTTATCAACACATCAGACATAGCGCTTTATTGCCAAATATCGTGCGCTGTATAATATGCGGTCCATCAAACTGTGGTAAAACGAATGTTATGATTAGTTTACTACTGCATGAAAATGGACTCAAATTTAAAAATCTTTATCTTTACTCGAAAACTTCTTTTCAACCGAAATATCGTTTCTTGACCGAAGTATTAAAAAGAGTGCCACAGATTAACTTTTACGAGTTCAATGATGATAAAGATGTCATATCTCCGAGTGAAGCTTTAACAAATTCTGTATTTATTTTCGATGATGTTGCTTGTGAAAATCAAATAAATATCCGCAATTATTTCTGCATGGGTAGACATAAAAAAATAGATTGTTTCTATTTATCTCAAACTTATTCTAAAATTCCGAAGCAATTGTTACGTGATAATGTTAATTTTCTTATTATATTCAAACAAGATGATGTGAATTTAAAGCATATTTATGAAGAGCATGTTAGTTCTGATTTACAATGGAAAGAGTTCAGAAATCTTTGTCAAACTGTTTGGAGTAAACCTTATAATTTTCTACTTATTAATAAAGAATCGTCATTAAATAACGGGAGGTACAGACAGAATTTTGATATGTTTTTTAAATTTGACTGACTGATATGTACATATAAGTAATTAACATGCAAAGTCAAATTCAGTATAATTTGTTCTTTAGCTTCATACAGTTGTTATAATAGGCACAACATGGAGAAAAATATTAAAATAGAATTAATGAAGTCTGTAGACTCCATAAAGAATAAAATAAAGCAAATTAAAAACCAGGAACACTCAATGAACTTGTCACTTAACAAAATGTTAAAACCTGTCACAGATCCCCTTAAAACCCTAGTTGATTCGAACAAAACAATAGAAAAAATACAAAATTTAGAAAATACACGCTCTAATTTTGAAGACATGGAATTGGATGACATTAATACTAGCTCATCTACAAAGTTTGAAGAATGCTGCGATCCAGAACTGAATTCTGTGCAGTTCGTTAAAAAGTCTCCCCAGACAGAATTACTGAAAGATTTAGAAATGTCATTAGAGGGCTGTGATATCCATGATATTTATGATGGGGTAAATATACCATTTGGAATAAGGAGTGCAAACAAAAAATTACTAATGGGTAATTCAATGGTTTCATTTTCTAAAATAGATAGCGTGAATGATGACAATGTCATTTTAATTAAAGTTGGTGACAAAAGCTACAATTTAACCCCTGGTTTAAAAGAACTTTTACTTCGAAGAAAACCTGATTTGAAACTAATATCGAGCAAAGATAAGCTTGTCTATAAAGACATGTTGCATTATACAAATGCTCATAAGAGAGATTTCAATTCTAATGGACAAATTAGAGGCGATAAAGGTATAAAATATCGTGAAATAATTAGACCATTGTTTTCTGAATCGTTAAACAATAATATTATCACTAAATTTGGAGGAGACTTACCAACGCTAAAGAAATACAAAAATAACACAGACTTGGTATATTGGGATGATCCTAACGAACTGGTTGACAGATTGAAATTATTAATTGCTTCCCGAGATGCTGGTAATACAAACCATGATAATGAAATTTTATCAATAATCGAAGAATTAAAAGAAGCTGATATAATTAAATAATAAATAGTCATAATAACATGCTTTTTATTCAGTATAATAGCTGAGTTCAAGACAAGTATACTGAATTGTGAACATGAGCAAAGCTGACGTGGTAAACGAAATTCATAAAAATGCGAGGGTGAACTATCCACGAAGACATGTTATCATGAAAGATATAGATGACTTGTGGCAAGCAGACTTAATTGATATGCAGTCAATTTCAAAAGAAAATAAAAATTACAGATATATTCTTGCCATTATTGATACATTTTCGAAATATGCTTGGGCCTTTCCAATGAGAAGTAAAACCAAAGAAGATGTGTGTAACTCTTTCAAAACTTTGTTGGATAAAGGGCGTGTTCCTAAAAATCTGCAAACGGATAATGGAGCAGAATTTTATAATAACAAATTTCAGAAGCTTATGAAATCATATAATATTAACCATTATTCAACCTTCTCAACAAAAAAGGCTTCAATAGTTGAACGATTTATCAGGACACTGAAATCTAAAGTTTATAAGGAATTTAGTTTAAAAGGCAATTACAATTGGATAAATAATACTCTAAATGATGTTATTTACAAATACAATCACACTCACCATCGCACTATTAATGAAATCCCTGCTAATGTGGACAATATTAATAAAAAAAATATATTAGAAAGGTATTTAAAGTTGCTAAAAAATATAATTTAAAAAGCAAATACAAAGTAGGTGATTATGTGCGTATCAGTAAATACAAAGGAACATTTGAAAAAGGTTACACTCCCAACTGGTCAACAGAAATATTTAAAATTCGTAAAATACAAAAAACAACTCCCATAACTTACTTAATTGAAGATACTATCAGAGGTCACCCTATTTTAGGCGCATTTTATACACAAGAACTTCAAAAAACAAAACATCCCAATGTATATCTAGTTGAGAAAGTTCTTAGAAGAAAAGGTAACAGAGTTTTAGTAAAATGGTTGGGGTTGTCTTCAGCTGAAAGCAGTTGGATTGATAAATCGAATGTAATATTATAAATAATATTAACAACAAACTCGAATCGCATAACTATTTATTAAAGTATTCAAACCGGAATCAACAGTCTTATAATGTGTTTTGGAGAGAGTAGTCTTCTCAATTGGCTTATTAATAATTTACCATTTGAATTGCACTTACCAGGATATAATTACTGCGGTCCTGGTACTAAATTAATAAAAAGACTTGCACAAGGAGATAACGGTGTAAATAAGTTGGACGAATTTTGCAAAGATCACGATATTGCATATCACAAGTCATCAAACTTGAAAGATCGACATAAGGCTGATTTAATTTTGTTAAAAATGGCAAAACAGCGAGCGGTTGCTTCCGATGCTAGTATGGGCGAAAAACTCGCGGCACGCTTAGTAAGCAAGGCTATGTCGGCAAAAATTAAAACTGGTTCTGGTTTGAGGAAAAGGCGTTCTCCAAAAGTTACATCTGGAAAAGGATTAAAAAGTAAATTAAAAACTGTTATTACAAAAGCAAAAAGACACATGAAAAAATTAAAACCTAAGAGTAAGAAAATGGCTATAGAATTAGCTATTGCCGCTACTAGAGAATTAGCTAATGATTCATCGATTAAGCTCCCTCGTGTTATTCCTATTCCAAAAATTGGGGGAGTACTACCTTTGATTCCTATTTTTGCGGGATTATCAGCAGCGGGAGCTTTAGCAGGCGGTGTAGCTGGTATTGCCAAAACCATAAATGAATTCAAAATGGCTAAAAAGCTGTATGAGGAATCGAGGAGACACAATGATAAAATGGAAGCTCTATGTATTGGGAAAGGACTAAACCTTAAACCACATAAGGGCGGCCTTGGAATTTTCATATCAAAAGAAAAAAACTAAGATATCGGCTACCCAAACGGGCCTTAACTAACTTTGACATTTTAAAGTATGGAAATAGAATACCTTATTTTAGAGGTGTCTTTATGAGAGATGAGCTCCCTAAATATCCATATAAAAAAGAATGCGGGGTTATTAATTTAGATAGTTCTAAAAATCCTGGTTCTCATTGGGTAGCCTATGCAAAATATAATGATTATGTCGAGTATTTCGACAGTTATGGAAATCTTAAACCTCCAAAGGAATTTATAAAATATGTAGGTTCTAACATTCAATATAATTATGAAAATATACAACGTGATCACCCCTTCAACTGTGGACATCTATGTTTAAATTTCTTAAAGAACTTTTGGTATAATCAAGAAATAAAATAAACAGGATCATTTAAAAGAGTTCAGTATGCAAGCATGTCTACAACGGTTACCATCTCTGGAAATAAATCAGAACTGGTCTCGTATTTTCAACCACCTCTTCATTTATCTGATCAAAACGAGTGCGGTTTACTATACTTTTCAGTAAAAACAAGACCGAATGTGCCCGTTAATAACAGCAGTTTAACAGCTGTAATCAGAATCGAATGTGATCTTGTGCACGGTTCATATTACAACGGATTACCGACTCATTTTGTTCATGAATTCATATCTGAAACTGCTTCAAGTCACGGCTACACAGAAATACCCCAGAACGTTATTTACTTCCCAGTGAACAAAAATATAATTCCATCTATATCTGTTAAGATTGTTGATCAACTTGGTAACTGTATTAACTTTGGTGAAGAACATATTCAATTACGCCTTCATTTACGAAAATCAAAATGATAGTATATTATAAAAACACTCCTGTGAAAATCAAACGTCTTATTCCATCTACGACCATTAAGGAGCATAGACGTAAGAAAAAAGTGAAGAAATTGAGTGAAGCAAATAAAGCTTTTCTTAAAACTTTAGGTTTTAAAGTATGAATATACTACAAATTACTGAATTACCTCACTTCGATAGTTCGATTGAAAGCTATGAAGTCCACACATACAATCCCTACACTAACAGCTTTAGAGAAAACGATGAAATCAGAATTCCCATACACCAACAAGACATATACGTGTTACCATCAGCCAGTTCAATTTACGTCGAGGGTCAAGCAAAGTTCTTCGACAAAGATGGAAAACCGATTAAGAAAAATATTACGTTCAGTAACAACCCTGTTATGTTTTTGTTTCAAGATATCAGATACGAAATAAATGGCATTGAAATAGATCGCATTAAAAATTCTGGAATAACGTCGACAATAAAGTCATACGTTTCAATGAATGATGGAGAAAATAAAGTTGCTGCTTTGTGGGGTTGGAACATAGATGGATTCAAAAGTGATGATCATTTTAGTGCTATTGTACCTCTTAATAAGATTTTAGGATTTGCGGAGGATTACAATAAAATTGTGATAAATTGTAAACATGAACTTATTTTGAATAGAAGTAACTCTAATTTAAACAGTATCATAGCAACTGATGATATTGCGCATTTTCAAATAGACATACAAAGATTGCAATGGCGTGTACCACATATAAAAGTGTCAGACCGTGAACGACTGACACTACTAAAACACTTGGAAAGAGATAAACCTATTCAAATAGCGTTTCGAAATTGGGATTTATATGAGTATCCTTTGCTCCCTAAAACTACAAAACATTCTTGGTCAGTTAAGACTGCATCGCAATTAGAGAAACCTCGGTATGTAATTTTTTGCTTGCAAACCAACAGAAAAAATAATAAAACCAAAGACAGTTCTTTGTTTGATCACTGTGGGGTTACTAACGTAACACTATTTTTGAATTCACAGTATTATCCTTACGAGCCTCTAAGCTTAAATTTTTCTGAGAACAAATACAATATATTATATGAAATGTACGTGAAATTTCGTCAGTCGTATTACAACTGTCCTGCAGACCCCTTGCTTAATTTGATTGATTTCAAGGAGAAGGCCCCTCTCTTTATTATAGACTGTTCAAGACAAAACGATAGTTTGAAAACAGGCCCCGTAGATGTACGGTTGGAGATTGAATGTTCAGCGCCAATACCAGATCACACAACTGGATATTGTTTAATTATTAACGATCGGCTTGTGGAATATAAACCTTTAAGTAACATAGTGCGCAGATTATCATGACAGCCATTGTAGATGTTCAAGGTTTCAAAACAGAAACAAATGAATTTATCGTTAAAGAATTTGCTGTAATATTGAATGAAAAAATTCAGGTGTTTTTAATTAAGCCACCATTTCCATTTTACGATTTGACGAAACCAGAAAAACGACAAGTCAGTTGGATTGAACGTAATAGAAGGATATACTGGAGAGACGGATTTGTGCCCTACTCAAATCATCAAAATTTGATTGTAGATATTTTAAGAGATAAAAGTGTTTACACCAAAGGTTTAGAAAAAGTGTTATGGTTAAAAAATATTTTGAATAATAATAATATAAATAATTTAGAAGATGAAGGTTGTCCTAATTTATTAAGCTTATACAATAAATATGAACATTCTCATGATGTGTATAGTTGTATTTATCATGATAAAATATGTGCTTTAAAAAATGTAATATGTTTAAATAAATGGTGTATAGATAATAAATTTTTGAAATAAATATTTGCTTGTTTAATTTTCAAATCCTCTATCCCTACCAATCCCATCAAATGTTAATCATTATAAATTGCTGGCTACCGCAGTACGATATCATTTCACCTTTATATTTATCTGTATGAAGAACTTTAGTATAGTTATATATTGAGTGAACAGAACATGTCTCTAAATAAATGTAGCCCTCGTTATGACATGTATAATGCGTATAAAATGCGTGAAATTTCGTTTAGACATTATTGGGCAACGACTAATTCAAGGAGAAGGTTGGTGATGGAAATGGCTGAAGCCGGTTTATTTATTATGGAAATAGTGTAAATGATAAAGCAGCGTGTTTCTCATGTGGAGGTGTTATAGAAGATTGGGAGATTTACGACGATCCTTGGATGCAACATGCTATACATTTTCCTCAATGTCTTTATTTGAATGCTGTGAAAGGAATATATTATATTAATAACTGTCTAAAACATATGGGTAAATAGGCATAAAGTCGACTACCAAAAAAAATTGATATTTACGTGTACATTTAAATTTCTTGTGATATCTATTACATTAAAATAGTTAAATATTAAAGACCACTCAATAGTCAAGTCAGAATATTTTGCAGGTACTATTTAAAAACAATGAATGATGGTTGTAATTGGGTGTTTCTGGATCTAAAATGATTCTATAATGAATGGTGAAAATTGCGGGTTTCCAGATCTTGAATATTGATGAAATGAATAGTAAAATTGGGGTGACCTGGATCTCCTTGATCCAGGTCCCCCAATTTTACTCTACTGCCAGTGCGTCCCATACGTTGGTCTCCCACGACTCCAAGGAATCAACGTCATACCATCAGGCCTCTTGCCATCGTCACGAGCGTTACCGTTAGGCTGTAATAGAGCTTGCACGTGAAGGGTGGCAAGCGCCCGACGAATGCCGTCATTCATGGCGGCGTGGCGTGAAAGCCTCCCTGCACTGCGGCGGCAAGATAGGCCATGGTGGCGTAAACGGTCTACCTCAACCCCGCAGTGACAATTATAGGGCTGTCCTCGAGATGCCCAGACGGAGACCTATAGCAACTGAGAATGTCGTATTATCTAAAAGAGTTCCTATACTGGTAGAAGCAATTGCCCACAGCCAGTAGCCCGACTCCCGTTCGCTAGTGGCGAGGAGACAAGCCCGATCTCTAGCATCAGGCAGTTGGTTAAAAGTGAATTTTGAATAAGTTTACATAGGGGCTCGTCCTATAGTCTCTGCGGACTGAGTGTTTTTGGACACGCCTCACTCGGACAGGCCAAAACCGCGCAGCCCTAGCTCCATCCATGCCTATTAACGGTGCACTAACGATAGATGAGGAAATTATTTGGGAAATAGACCGTTAATGGCATGGCCAGAAGACAAAAATGCTGACAGAGCAACACTTGAAATTTTGGGAACACTTAGACTTTCGAAACGTATCAGAAGAGAAGCCTGAAGCCAAGCATTTTCCGATAGTGAACAATTTAGAGTTTGGGTCAAATTGTTTTTAATATACTCAATAGTTAATTGCATTCCATAATGTAAAGTACAGGTGGTTTGTTTAGAAAGTCAATTATGGACTCTGTAAGGTCACAGCAACATAGTTCAGTAGGAGAGAGGACGACGGTTTATTCTCATTTAGTTATTACATTAGATTATAATTTATTGATTATAAAATATTAAATTGTACTTACTATGTTTTAGTAATTATTATATTATTATTTATTTATCTATATATAGGTAATTAATTAATGATAGAAAATATTTAAAATAATATATTTTAATTTGTAATTAATTTATCATTGATTATTCATATATTTTCTAGTAGCATTTAGCTATAAAAAGTGTCTAAATTCGTTATTATCATTTTCGCCTTTAATAACTTTATAATTTTTTACAGACATTACCTGAGGGCTTGACGAATGGATCTGCATTTTAGAAATTGGTAGTTTGGTGTATTTTTCTGTCGTAGTGTATTTTTTTTGTGTACCACTAGTATTATAAAATTCTGGGTGTTTTCTGACAAATTTGCTAATTTCGAAAATATGAATGCAGGTAAGGGTGAATATTTTATGTTTTAGTAGTAGGAAAGTCTACGCTACATCCCCGTAGAATAATGTCGTAGCTGAGCCATGAATAGGCATATGCGTAATAGGGTATAAGGGCAGTTTTAATGTTGGTTGTTTTTTTAACTTAGCATAGGGCGTAGGAGAATTTAGAAAGCTTTGCTCTTATTTTTTGTGAATGGGTTTTCTAATGTATATGTGTATATACAGACAAACCGAGGAGGGAGAATTCGTTTACTTGTTCTAATTTTATATTGTTAAAAGTGAAATTAAGTTTAAGTGGGGCTTTTTGATACGCATAAAAGGTTATTAATTTCTGTTTTGGTAAAATTTATTTCCAGATTGTCGTTTACCATCCAATCGATCACTGAATAGAAAGCAGGTTTAGTTTAACGTTTAAATTGATGTTGTTTTGACATCAGAGAGACGTCATCTGCAAACAAAACACAGGTTTATGGTCTTAGGTAGGTCGTTTATATAGATAAGGAACAGAAGGCACCCTATCACACTTCCTTGGGGAATTGACACATTGACTTCTTTACTTCCTACTAGATCTTATTTTTTATTTCTTTTGTTTCGCTATTGTAATGCTAAATCTCTACTAATTGTGCCCTATCTTTAAGGTATGACGCAAACCATTTATGACCATTTCCTCGTACCCCTATTCCATATAATTTGTCCAATAGTATTTTGAGTCTTGGGGCGTTTCGCACCACGAGTTATTCGAACCGCGGTCCGAATCGCCCAAGTACTATTTTTGAATAGGGCGATTCACACCACAGTGGTTGCAGCGGTGCGAATAACCCAAGGTATCTTTTGGAATGGGTCGATTCGGACCACTGAGCGAAAGTACTTAATAATCATATCGTGTATCTTGATTTCAACTCATAGAAATAATTAAAGATTTCTAATCATTTGGACAGACGATTAGAAAAGTGGTAAGTGTAAAAAAATATGCGATTTAGAAATCATGTTTAATATACAGTCAGTTTCATCAACATTTAACAGTTTCATGATTTACATTGTAATTTACTTATAACTACTTAGTTAAATATGTACAATCAAATGGTATAACAAGTGTATATTAATATTAGCTATATTTTTTTTTTGTTAGACGGTAATGGTTTAAAATCACAGTTTGATCAACATCATACATTTAACTTAAAACTAACTCTCATTAATCAGAGATTTACATTACAATTTACTTATAATTAGTTAAATAAGGGCAATCACAGGTGTAACAAGTGCTAATTCACAAAAAAAGAATCGGCCAAAACTGACCTAATCCGTATGTATTAATACTGGTTACATTTTTGTAGTAAGACGGTAATGGTTTAAAATCACAGTTTAATCAACATTATAACTTAATTCTAACTCTTGCTAATCACAGATTATGATATTCATTATAATTTACTTATCAAAAATCAACAAAGATAAAGAAACTTGTAAAATCAATAAAAAGAAAAAAAAAGTATAACTACTTAAACTAAAATCTTAATTTTTCTAAGCAATGGCCCACAGTTATACTACCAGATAACAACTGTTGTATGATATTATGAATTCTTTGGTTCATTTCTATGGTGTCTATTTTTCTTTTTGTATGTCACCTGGTCTGTTTGATTTACTAAAGTAAAAGTTGGCGTCTTTTTTTATTCCATTAAGGAATTGTGCAATATTGGGTTTTTCTGGAATGATTTTCTTTATTTTTGCATTCCATGACTCCACCATATTATTGGTTCTGTCACATTGTTTATATATATTCCATGTCTTTGAGAGTACCTCATGTTCAAGCCATGTTTGAACAAAATAATCATTGAACTTAGTGACTTCCATATTGTTTGGACTTTCACTCATCACATATAGCCACCCTTCATCCAAAAAGTCTGGGGGTAGATGTGCCAATTGTGTGCATAGTTTCACATGGATTACCCCCAGTTTTGATTTGACTACTCCCAACTGCTTAGCTTTACGCCATAAACAGCGGTTAAAGTGAAAATAACAACCAAGTATTTTCACTTCTGGAAATAAATCTTTTATTGCCAATATCGCAGTCACTTCAAAGTCCATTGAAATTTCTGTTGGCTGTCATTCTTTAACTTGGCTTTTTATCATTTGAAATAAAATTTCATATGTAGCCCTTGTTTTGTCGGGAAGCAACGCATATAGCACGGGAACTACATTGGCATATTCTTGGTTGCTGCCGATATCTGCATGAATAGTGTATACCTGACAGAAACACTTTGGACAAATTTTGAATGTACCATCAATGAGATATTTTGTCGATTTTTTCAAATATTTGACCATTTCTTTCTTTGCGAAAATAAGGATTCGCTTCTGTTTTTCTTTATATTCCGCAAACAATAAATCTTCGTACCGTTTTGGCACCTCGAGTTCACAGGCTTTATGGAAGTTAAGTTTCTTAGCACCTTGCGATTCATTTCTGAGTTTGTAAAGTTTTTTCTTGATATTATCAAACTGAGGTAAAGGATTTAATAAATCTATTCCTTTATTGATAAGATTTTGTACAGCGTCCCCGTAAATTTGCGTTACTGGTTTATTAATGTTCTTTTGCAATGTTTCAGTACATAAATACATCTCTCGATCTATTTCCATGTCTGCTTCTCCTCTAGGTGGATGGTTATGGGAAGTCTCATGTAGTATTATAAATGGATTTGGTTTCACTTTTAGTGTTGCATTGCACTTACTAGAGTCTTTATTAGTACACCTCCATAAGTCAGACCCATCCTTGTTTGTTCTCTTCAACACATAGTTATATCCAGCGCGACAGAGCATTTGCCTCCCTCTCTTTGTTTTTTGAAAGACGACAGTACTAGGCTCACCATGTGAAGCTGAAGGGTGACCAGACATTTTTACAGAACTGAAACAGCGACCTAAAAAAAAATAATAGTTTTGATGTACTTAACAATTATTTTACAATACAACTATTATTTCTTATTTTACAACTATTATTTCTTATGTTACAACTATTATTTCTTATTTATTTATTATCTTTACAATTATTATTTACAATTTAACGGTGAAATGTGCATGTCATCATCATCATGCATTAAATAAAAGAAACAAATTATAGTTTATACATTTTAAAGATAAATTTAAAGAAACGGAACAATAGCCTTAATGTATATCAATTGATTTAGCAATTGATCAATACTTGGTAGGCTTTGGGAAGTAATATCAAGTTCAGGCAGCTTTTTGGTTATTTCATTATACAAACTTCGATAGATTATAATCTAAGAAAAAAACGTGTTTAAATTTTACTTTATAGCGATCACTTGTTTCATATATACATCCAAAAGATACATCCAAAAGATCTATTAAAAACAAAACATTTTATTTATTTCTAGTTATTTTTTAAATAAAAAATTGCTATTTAAACACATTTTTTCTTCCAATACCATGTCTTTTAAATGAATTTGTTTTACATTGTACTATATAGGTGCAAATTTGATATTAAATAAAAAACATAGAAAAATGGAAATGCTATATTGTTATGTATATAAATTATCATGGTTTCTATTACCTACTTAATAATGAATTTGCAATAAATGTAGTTGTACTTACCATATAAAATCAACACATCACAACATTTGAATAACAAATTATTCAGTCACATCACCACTCTCAAAGTTGATAAGACACTGTGACGTCTTCAATGACCAAAGTGCAAGCAAAATGACACTAGAAGCATCTACCAATCAGAAACAAGTGTTCCTGCTGTAGGGTTGTTCTATTGTTTATGTGACCGGTAAGTCAACTTTTTACCAAAGGGATAATAAATTTTACCTGAGATTCTTGGAATGTACTTGCGTGTGCACACCATCACCTTTTTTCATGTATTTGATGTATGTTTACTACATTTTAAGCCAATCAATATATTTAGTAAGTAAAAAAAAATGTAAAATGCAATTGCATCAATACTTAATATGTAGCGGGCCTACGATATCTTTTATCATTTTGTGCCTGGTTGTACTGTACGAAATGTACAATAAAAACTACATCTCTTCTGTCAGACTTCACCTATCCAAAATTAGAAATGTTTTTTCCCTATATTGTGGTCCGAATCAACCCATTACCAAAAGTTCTTGGGCGATTCGAACCGCGGTGCGAAAGGACACATTCAAAAAGAGCTCTTGGGCGATTCATACCGCGGTTCGAACCGGTCACGGTGCGAAACGACTATACACCCAGTATTTTAAAGTTTATTTTGTAGTGAGCTTTGGTCATATTATCAATATACCGATGGCGTACTTATTTTTATTTGTAATATTTAGAGTCTCTTGTATGTACATATTTGTAGACAGCTAATGTCATAGACAGCTATTTTTACGGAGACCATTCTGGCAGTCATCTAGTATTTTCATAGTTTTCATAGTCATATAAATTTTTCGCAGAAAAATTTGACTATGAAAATACATACTACGCCTGTTTTTTTATTTTTCTTATGGAGGGGCTTAATTAATTTAATAATAATGCATGTGGTTATTTAAGATACATAGTAAGTAATGTTTAAATCCTTTTCTTGGTCATTCCAGTTTGAAGACCGCGTTCTTTGTGGCCGTATACCTAGCAGGAACCTTTGTCTGATTCGATTGATAACCAAAGTTTCACTTACGTAATATCGACGTCCCCGGGGAATAAACCGGTCATCGCAAAAATCAAATTTTACAGGAAAAATGATTTAGTGTTTTTGGGGTATATCTCTTCAACAAAAGGTAATCCTGACAACATTGTTATATGACGGAAAAGCTAATTTTTACCCGAATAGTTTATAGTATTAAGTGTAACTACATATTAAATATACACAGAATTAGTTATTCACCAAAATACATAGTGCCGAAAATGGTTTCATATAACTTTTAGGATATTAATATCTTACGATCCTGACTTATCAATATTATTCCAGTAATGTTTACTTACCAAATTATTCTTGTAATTTTAAAAAAAATCATAGGCATAATATTGCTTTACTGGATTATTAAACGTGTTTTTTCATTACAGAGTTAGATTGTAATGTTCAGTTACCGACTTATTGTGGTAAAATTTTAAATAACCATAAAAAGGTAAAGTAGTGTAACCCGTATTTTGTAGAAATTTTTTGGTAGTCATATTATCGTTATCATTGAAAACGATTATGTAAAATAAATTTGTTGTTGGTATCTTTGAGGGAATAATTAAAGAAAACTCACAAAACTTATTAAAATTATAACGTTTATTGGGAACAAAGTTCTCATAGAGATCACAAATTACAATAAAAAAAAAATATAACAAAAGTAGTCAAGTAAAAACACTAATAACTAATCAATATTATCAGTGGCATCATCAGTATCATCGCGATCATCACTATTTTCTACCGAAATTAAGGATTCATAAAATGCGTGGTAATACCGTGGAATCGCTCCACTATTGCACATAGACAATAAATCTGTATGCAACGCCTTGCTTATAGGAAGAGGTTGATGATAAGCACGTGCCAATACAGTATCTTCTATCAGAGCATTTGTCTTAGGTTTTCGCCCACGTCGTTTGGTTTGAAATGAATTTGAAATATTTAATTCAGAATATGCCTCATCAAAATCATATTTAAAGAAAACCTTGTCCTGTTGGGTTGATGATACATGAATTTCCATTACATCAGACCAGCGAATTGTATTCCCATCTATATCGCGACGCCAATTCAAAGGGTTCACTATTTTTTTTATGTTTAATATATCTGTTTGCTCCAATTCTTTCATAATATATTTTTCTCCTGAGACTTTGGAGTTTACAATTATATTATATATTTGATCAGGTGTGTAAATAGACTTATTTCTCATGTTCCTCTCAATACAGGCATGCATCGAGTCTCCCTCGTTCTGGCTATGTCCAGTCTCGAAAAATCTGTGCGTTATAGACAAATTTAAAGATTTTGCTGCATACGCATATAAGGCAAAAATGTACCTGTTTTTATTTTGGCCATAACAACCATCCGAATAAAAATAGATCTTGTTAACACCTCGCTCCTGTTCACTCTTCAAGAATTGCAACAAACAACTCCCAATTTCTATGCAGCCTCGTTTTGCGATTTGGTAATGCCACACGTAGCAATACCCTTTTTTACGTAGAGCGTCAAAAATAGTAAAATTGTACACAGGGTACTTGCGTTTGTAATGAAAAATGCCTACAGTGGATTGTGGAATACTTAACACTTTTTGCAGGTCGAAGATAGCAATTGTGCTATCGTTTTTGTCAATTGTCATTTTTTCTTCATGTTTAATTTGCCGAATTCTCTCTTTTCTACTTAAATGACGTCTATAGCTTTCTTCTAAAGACTCTTTCTCTGATGGACTGGCTTGCTCATATACAAAACATGTAGAGCATTGATCTTTTTTAGGCTTAAAAAATGAGTAGTTAAATTTTGTGTTAAAAATGGTTTCATATTGACGTTTTGTCGCCATCGTAACTTCAACATAATTTTGCTGTGGAAACCACTCAGTGTACAAACGATACATTTTTGATATGTTGAGGTCTTGTGACAAATATTGTCGAGATGAGCTTTTTCTTGTATAATGAGACTCTACTTTAGGAAATAATAAATATGCTTCTCAATACTCGATTCTGTGCTGGAGCTCATTTTTCGAGGTCTATTGGTGTGCTTACCTCTTAAGTCTATAATCCCTTTGTCTAATTTAAATTTTTCTATTGCTGTATATACCATTTGTTCATTAACTTGTAAAGTGTTTAGGAAAAATTTCTTACAAACAAGAATTTCTACATTATTTAAAGAAAATAAATATTTTATAGTCTGTGTGCGATTATTTTTCCGTTCTAGAGTCATTCGTTTGATATTTTCGGTTTTAGTATGTTTAATAATATACATCCATTGGCGTTCTCGATCAGAAAGCTTATAAAATTTATCAAATAAGTATTGTCTCTCTGAAGAAGTAAATTTGCTGCCACAGTTCATTTTACATGAACACACAGGACCCATAACCTTTTGTGGATACTTATTCATATTATGACAACCTTCGTAAGCCTGACCAGCATTTTTAAATATTTTTTTTTTTGCTAGACCACTGGTCTTCATTAATTGCACGTTTTCTGGTTCTTTTTTTTTCATTGTGTGATGTGGAAGGTTCGTCTGAATTACTCTGCCCAAATTCTAATGAATGTCGTGTTAATTCAGTTCTAAAATTGGGATGTTCATTTTGGGAACTATCAGTTAGTGTGATATCAACAGACATGTCGACGTCAGTTTTATTAACTTCGGGGGAGCTTTCAGGTTGTAATGTTTCCTCGAGTTCTTCAATTGACAGATTATCGGCTAAAGGATAACTAGGTACTAAACTTAAATTTGCAAATTGCTTTTCTTTATTGTACTGGACAGCATCAATTGTAGAATTATGTTCATTATTTATTTTATAAATGGTGGTAGAAGAAGCGATGAAATCGCTGTTCGTTAGAAGTAGCGATAAATTCGAAATAGTAGAGGGAGTATCAATTACTTTTGAGGTGTTCAAAATTCTATCTATGCATTGGGAATCTCCGCTATGACCCGAAAACGTACTTGATGGGCTATTGACTACATTCCTTTCTGGACTTGGAACATATTCTGAACAATCTGGAGAAAAATCCGCATCACTCACATCTTTATCACAATCAGCGTATTTTTTCTTTGGTAGATCTGAAGTCAAAATAATATTATTGAATAAATAATTGTCAAAAATTCTAAACTCAAACTCAAGTTTTTGGAAAAAAAATATACTATAAAAGAGTTGGGAACTTAGGAGCCAACAGACATTAAAAAAAAAATTGTAAACCCTTTAAATTGGCGTCGCGCTAACGATAAGAGTACAATACGCTGGTGTGATGTAATTCAAATGTAAGTATCACAACAGGACAAGATTTTCTTTAAATATTTGTATCTATGTACAGATAATTATTAGTAAGAATTATATTCGTAAGTACATACCTCGTAAATTATAATCAGTTATTGTTTTGATGGTCAGTGATTCTACAGATTTGCTCTCTTACACGATATTAGCACAGTTCCTTTTTGAAGTAAGTCCAGAACCTGAAAACACATTAAGTATAAGTTAGTTTGACGGCACAGTTGGCGCAGTGGTTAAGCAATTGACTTCTGCGCTCCGATTCGCGGGTTCGATTCCCGCACGAAACAAATATTTGTATGACCTACAGATAGTTGTTCCGGGTCTGGCTATTTGTGTATGTAAGTTTGTAAATGCATAGATGACATTTAAAGAGTATTCGTCCCGGGAATTGAACCTGAGACCTCTTGCACAAAGTAGTACAAATTGCTAGTAGGTACAACTGCTTTCTGCAATCTTGCTGTGTCTCGCACACATTCTAACACGCAACACGCAGGGCAGCAGTCAAATAGCTTAGTTAGTGGGCTCAAATGTTCATCAAAATATAATAGATACCAATCTATTCTTTCATCAAAATTAATACCGCTACTAATGCCAACGAATGTACATAATTATAAACTAAATACAATGTTAATTTAATTACATAACATTTTGATACTTACTTGTTGCAACCTGATCGTCAGTATCGTCAATCATCATCAACATTCTTCTAACACGAGGGTTTTTTAAAGTACGATCTTGATTCGATGCCATAACACTTATTTTCTTTAGTTAATAAAATAATTATAATATCAACACGATGTAAGACGCTAAACTTTGCAACAAAAATCACGCACATTAGCTATGTCACTTTAGAACAGCAAATGCAACTAACTCTCGTGATTCACGTAAACATTAACTATTAGTGCGTGCGCAATAATCTGTCGCAGTTTATTTCCGTGTTAAGAAAGAGATGCACTGACCATCGCGGACGCCGCATATTAGTATTAGTGTGCGTAATGTGCGTTACATGTAGAAACGCGTTCTTGAGTCGCTGAGCGCGAGCAAGTTACCGCCAATACGTATAGTAGGTATAATAGTAAACCTGTAATCGTGTTAACCGGATTTTTTTTTAAAATATTTTACAGTAATATTACTTTACCGAAATGTAGCCATGGAATTTAATTTGTAATAATGTATTTCGTGATTGTTCTAGTAAATAAGAAATGGAAAATTTCCAAAGAACAAAAGTGTTATAAGGAAAACCGTTGGAAATTACCGCAGAAAAAAATTTAAAAAAATTGCATAAGTGTATCCCGACCCATAGATACCGTAAATGGTATAACAGTAAAAAGTCAGTAATAGTATAATACAGGTTTATTCCTTGGGGGCGTCGATATTTATACGTACGTTCATTTACGTGAGTAAAATAATAGTACCTTAAGAGTTATACAAAAAAAAATTGATTTCCATCAGGACCCTCCGTGGTTTGAAAAACCTTTAATGTATGTCCCTGTATAGCGGTGCATTAGTACCTTTAGACTATTTTCGTTTTCTTTAAAAACAGTTATTATATTATAAGAAATATAGGGTAAGGACACCAAAGAGTGCGCATTTTGTAAACTTTTATTTATTAAAATATCAACTTTACAATAACACTTTGTACTTCTTATTAAATTTAAACTTTGGTCATTTAGGAACATCATGTTAATTATTAATTTACAGTAACAGTTTCAAATTAATTAAAAATAGTCTTAAACTTAATACTCGTCTCGTGCGCACTCTTAAGGTGCTGTATTGTAAAGAGTACGCAGTGACAACCCTTCATACAAGCTAAGAGTGCGCATGAGAGTAATGTTAAGTCATCAACCCTGACAATTATCACAGGTGAAGGCCCCAACTCCTATGTAGTCTGTGCACTCATCGTGCCACCAAGCAGTACATCGGCAACACTGGATCCAATCTTCTTGCGGCGGCTCAACGTAGACTTCAAGACAAAGGGGGCATCTTATAATTTCAGGACCTGTGCTTGTATTCAACAGTTCTGGATTATTTCTAGAAGTCTTGATTTTTTTTTTACTCTTATCTGCTGCCTTCTTATTTTTATTTCTTTCTGCTTTTTGTTTTTCTTCTTCTAGTTGATTTTTATACGGAGTGCTCGTCAAAATTTCAGATTTCTTCCGTTTCACGTTTCTCTTTGACTGATGGGCTGCCTTTGGCAAAGGCCGAATGTCAGAAGGTTTTATTAATCCTGATGTTGATGGTGTTAGCTCATCAAGTGGTATATTTTGACGAACACCTGATGAGGACGGTGGTGGCTCATCAGTTAATATATTTTGACGAGCCCCTGATGTAGATGGTGCTGGCTCATTAACTGGTAAATTTTGACGAACATCGGATGTGGACGATGTTGGCTCCTCAGCTAATACATTCTGACCAACACCTGATATGGACGATGTCGGCTCATCCGCAGACATATTTTGACAAACATCATGAGTATCATGAATATTATCAGGAAGGTCTGGAGTTTTTTGAGTGCGATGTAGTAATTCTTCCAAGTCTTCAACAGAGGGTGTTCGTAACAAAGATGGAGATAACTGTACTTCAGGATCTTGGATGTCAGTGGTTACAGTCGGTACTTCAATATCTTGAACACCTGGTGTTTCTGATTGTCTTTGAACTCCCAATTGTGGATCATGGCTCTCAACTGTTTCTTTATGCAAATATGGACGATCTGTTACCTCAGCTGGAGCAAAATCTTCGTCAGTAAACACTTGATCATTAAATGGCCAAATACCACAGGATTCAAAAGACTTCTGGGCTCGTTGAACCGAAGCTACCCTTAAATATGCTGTGCCAAATAACCTGGCAACTTGAAATTGAGTAATAGCGCGCCCAGGATTAGAAACTTGCCAGTTATCGCAAGCAACAGCATAGGCTTTTTTTAATGGTCCAAAAAATCCGGTGTCCAGAGATTGCATGCGATGGCTCGTATGTGGTGCCAAACTCAGAAGAACTACTCCATTTGCACGTGCTAATTCAATTGCAGCCAAACTCAAATGGGACGAATGATTGTCTAGAATTAAAAGAACCGGCGTGTCGTTAGATGGTTTTACCATCTCAATAAAGTGCTTCAGCCACAGCACAAATAAATCAGAATTCATATATCCTGAATCTGAAATAAGTAGCAAAGAGTCTTCTGGTGCACCATCAAGCAGTTCTGTCTTTTGTCGCTTTCTGGGGAAAATTAATGCGGGAGGTACAAATGATCCAGTTGCGCCCATACAGCATACAGCGGTCACCGTCTGTCCTCTTTCCGCAGACACTATTTTGCCAACAATTTTTTTTCCCTTGGCGGCATAAACTTTAGGAAGTTTGTTAGGAACCGTTTGTAGACCAGTTTCGTCCATATTAAATATTTGTCTGCCTACAAATTTATATTTATTAAAAACTACCTTCAAGTTATCATAAAACCGTTGTACTTGGACACGATTAAAGCCAGCAGCACGTGCCAAACTGGTCTTTTCTGGTTGGTGAAGAGTCAGGTGGTGTTTTCTGGCGAACCCTTCCACCCACTGCTTGCTAGCCTGTTTCTTTTCTTTGTTAAATCTATGATCTAGACAATTTTTTTCCGCCAGGTCGTATGCAATTCTTCCTAGTTCTTTTTTTGTTAGTCCATAGAAACACGCGTCTAATTTTCGACAATGATCTGCCAAGCTTATTTCTAAGTCTGGGCCAAAAACGCTCTTAAATCTACCGAGGGACTCGGGAACGGTGTCGGCTTTTAGCCTTTTTCTTAAAGTTGCTTCTGGAATATTAAATGATTCTGCAATAGACCTCTTACTTTGACCTCTTGCAATTTTTTCCTTTATTTCCTTTAAGATGTCCTCCGTAAAAAATATTTTTCTATCAGATTTTCTTTTATAATTTCCCATCTTGTTCGTCCTGTTAAATAATAATTAAAAAGTCTCAAAACACAAGCATGGCTGTTAATTTTCACTTCATACAAGCTAAGAGTACGCATGCGTACTCTTTGGGTGCGTACTCTTAGCTAATACGCGTTTGTGAGCATAAACCTTATTATTTTACAAAGCACGTGTAATGGCGACATAACCTCTTAAAAGAATCAAAGTTCGATACACAAATGTCTAGTAAAATCCCAGTCGATGAATGCAAAATAATCACAACCCTTACAAATGATGTTTAAAAATGATGAATATTAAGAGCAAACACCACTAAAATCATTTTTTAGCTATAAAATTCATAATAAATACCTTAGCGATGCAATTTGTCGTCCTTCACCTTGACTTGACAGATGCTACTGACATGTGGCAGTGGGGTTGCCATTTCGGAAAAAATAAATCTACAGAAAGCACTGCGTACTCTTTGGTAGCGCGTACTCTTTGGTGTCCTTACCCTACTAACAAAATTTTATACTGCCAGCAGGACCCTGTTGTGTTTTGGGGCTTTCAGTCCAGACAATCATATTTCCAAGCAGCATTCTATTAGTACTTTATAGAAAACTTATTGATTAATTCAAATGAAGAGTTATAATAAATAAATAAATCAGAGAAAATATTCTAAAACTATAAGATTACTCAGATTCCCAAAGACGACTTATTTTATTCATGTGATGCAACCAATGAAATTAAAATCAGTTTGTATGTTATATTATGTTATGTACGTACATACGTTTATATCATCAAAAAACGTAATACCTAATCTGTTCTAACACGGGTATATAAAACATAATGTACTTGGATTTTGTGAAGTCACCATTGATCACGTTGTCGCACAGGTCGTCATAACATTCATGTCGTCTTAAGCAGTGAGCTCGATAATGCCCGATGTTGGTGCCACTCCCGCAATACTCAATCGCAGAAAGCAATTTATAGATTTCATCTTTAATTAATAAGTTTTGGGATATATTACACAATTCCATTGGCGCATGTTCATTTAAATCAAATGATATGATATCTGAAACATTGTAGATCGGCTTACGAATACCATTACAGTTCTTTTCGATGCATAAGGTGTCAATTTCGTGAAAGTAAACAGCCTTGTTTAAAACCACAATTCCTCCTTTATTTAGCATGTCTGTGTAATGAGGGTCATTATTAATGGTATTATAGCCACCGTTTTTCAAAAGAATAATTCTTTTATTAATGCAACTTTCACTTGTTACTTTATTTTATTTTGTTTTCTCTTTTGGTCCTCCTCCATTTTTGGGTTTCTTTATCAATCCTCGCCAATTCACACAGTCAATTGAACAAATATTAAATAAATAAATTTTTCAAGTTCATAACCTAACCATCGACCCGGTTTAGAATTTCGGGTCAGGCTCGGAATAATCCAAATATCGGGGGTTATGGTCAGAGGGGTAATCATAGTAATGTTTTTCTTGTTATTAATTTCATTCCGGTAGTTCTCTTCTCCTTGTACCAAAATATTCTCGGTTTTACGAGTACGAGTTAGGAAAAATCGTCTCTTACTTCTCATAATTGGAAAGTTCCGGGATGAAGTAGGTTTTATCACGGGCTCATAAGCAACTTTCCAATCGTAGACTGGTATCGTTGTCAGATTGATGCACGTTCCATTTTCCTGTAATACTTCCGTGTATTCCGAGGGAGATACAATCACTTCTTTGGTTCTTTATGTCCTTTCAATTTTCGCAAACACCCGGTCGGGAGGAATGAAAGAGTGACCTACCAATCGAAAAATGATTTCAATTTTTTTACATTGCGGGGTGCTTTACTGTATATCCATTTTCCAAGCATACTGAACATTCCCGTATTTTTGTATTGTCCGGAACATCCGTCACAAACTATCCTTTGTATAATTACGTGCGGCTCTATTGCGATTCCTTGTAGAAAGTGATAAACTGAATTAATAATTTGTTTGCTGCTTATGATCTAACTCGGTCCAATAATATGAACGCACATTCTCCGTAGTCATTTTCCTTTTAAATTTCCCTGTACTATAACAAAGTGGTAGAAGTTAAACTACCTGCTAAAATAAGCCGACTGGTTAGCCAGTTTTGGGAGTGGTAAGTTTTTTTGACAATCAAATATCAAAGATGGATACGTTAAATTTTGCTTCTCTGGCCACCACGTTTATATTCCCCTTTTTTTAAACACTACGCCCGCACTAGGGATTCTAATCCCTGTGTCGCGGGGTACTTTAAAAACATAGAATAGACGGACACAAATCACATCCAGACTCTGAACAACTATTTATGGGTCACACAAATAGTTGTATTGATCCCTGGTTTGATGGACTTTTTATAACCCGCTGCAATGTTTGTATACTTGGTAATTACATTATGTGTTGCATATACCTGTTTGCTTTCGGTGACCGCTTATAAATGGCCAAAGTGGCCCCTTTGTTTTTTGTGGTCGAACGTTTATCTAGCGGTTTGTTTTTTGATTTTTAATTCCGGCTATTACGAATGCTTTCAATACCGGTGAAGATAAATTTTCCACCACGCTGGCACTTTAGCCAGTGTGCATTTGGTTTTGTATAATACTCCATAAGTTGGTACATCTACGAGTAGAAGTAGAACCTACAGGCGACCTGACAGCTGACTATAGCGGAGTGGGGATCGTAAAACTCGAAGTCTAGACTAAGGAGACACCCCGAAGGGTAGCGGGCGCATACGGGCGGCGGGGAGTAAGTGCGAGTACTCGGTACTCGACAAATAAGTTTTGACCGAACAAAAGGCAGCTTTTTCAATAATTCGTCTATAATAGGTAGATACTTTCTGAACTGTATAACTTTTTTCTCCGTGGGCCGATTTTATGGTGTCCATAGTAAAAAAATATCCTACATTCACGAACTATTATATAGACTAGGTTTCATCAGCCGACGCCATTTGGACCAAAGTCCATACTAAAATGTCCGATCTCCTATATAGAATCAATAGAAATACATTTATTTTTACTTAATTCTTTATAATTTCAATTTAATTTAATAATTAATTAATTATTTATTACCTATTTATATGTTGTTGTATTTAGTTTCCTATTTATTTTATATTAATTTAGTGCATGTGGTGCTTACCTGATAGTAATTGTTACACTAGACTTGTTAATATTACTGTAATTTCTTAATTGCATTAGTGTAAACCAATAAACAAAAAAAAAGCCAATAAACAAAAAAAAATGTGACTGTGAAATGACATTTGAGAACCATGAGTATAATCTATGCTGGTTTGTGAACTATTGTGTTGCCAGTTTCATATTTAAAATTTGTCAAGTCCGGATCAAAGTTAAATATATTTAATAAACTTGACAATTTTAGAAAAAATAATCCAACTTGGTATCGGTTAAACGCCATGGCGCAAGACAAACTTGTGGCTTTGCGAACTCTTGAGTGATAGCTCTGTGACGATTCATAAAACTGTAGAACCAATCGTAGGTTGCTTCATAATTTTCGGAACATTTTGGCAGAATTTTCATTTTATATGCAGTAGCATATTGAAATGCAAGTTGTCGTACATTCTTAGGTGTTAATCCATGATACAATTTGCTGGCCATCAATAATATTTGACGAGTTCTCTCTCCTCCGAAGCTGAAAAAAATTGTGAGTGATGATAATTTGAAGTGTAGTCAATTTCATCAGCACTAGCATCTTTCCTCTTCCTGACCTACATACCTTTTGAGTGACATAACTGCTAACCCATACACTTTTGCAGTGCCACGAATAGTCTTACCGGCGATAACATCATCTACTGCCGATCGCAATATTTTTCCATCGATTGGTACTCTTTTTCGGCCACCTTCTCTTGTTTTATATACTCTGGGCATTGATTGCCTATAATGTCTACAAATACGTGGTCATTATCAATATCTTCGTAATCAATTTAGCGATACAAAGGGCTGCTTCAAATCCAGCACATGTGGGGTTATTATTTATGTACCCATGGCTTCTAATACTGCAATAACTTTTCGAGTGGGTCTTGATTGAAATATCTCATCCAGACAGATGTAACGCTGTACCTTTTATAAAAAATATTAACAATACATAAGCTACAACAAAATATAATGTAGCGCTGGTATTCTAGAGGGGTATAAAAGCAAAAACGCCTCGGTCCAAGTTATTTGGTATTGAGAAAAACGCACTTTAACATCTAGGTATTATGGACGCCTTATTTTTTCTAAAACTTAGTTTGAAAACGTTCATTGATTCTTTGCAGTTAAAAAGAAGAAAGAATTGGTACTTAAATGCTGAAATCACCTTTATATTTATCAAAGTTTGACGGACAATAGCGCATTTGCTTCTCAACGATGGATTGTGTCGTATTTGCAACTCAACGGCAAGTGTCAAGTTTGCACCTCACGAGTCAACCATTTTGTTGGATTGCCAGTAGGGTATATGTACCTAACATGTGCAATAAAAATAAATATCTTTTTATGACATTTATTTAAAAAAATATATAATGAACAACGTTATCTATAGGTACACTGTCTTATTGATGTCGAAGGGACGGTAAAAAAAGTAAGAATAATATTTCGGCACAAAGATAACCAATGGAGCGTTTTATTTTAAAGGTGACCCTAAAAATCATAATATTAGTATAATTTTATACACATAATCCTATTTCGGGTGGATTTGGCTCACAAATTTCTTCATTATCTTCTGCATCACCTTCTTGAGACTTTGAGCCAGCTAGTACTTCTTTAAAATATTGCAGTTCATTTCTTGTATGCCATTCTGAGCTGAAATGCTTTTTTAACAACGTGTCAACGTCAGCACGACATTTTTGAATGATTTTCCCCTTTTTAAAACTGATTTGTAGATTTGTGATTCAGAACGATAGTGTAATTCACCTTTAATCTTTATTTTGTTATTGTGACTCCTTTTTATAAAGAATCGCTTGCTTGCCGCGAATGGGAATTGCCAGTTTCCGGGTGGCCTAATGACAGAATTTAATGCAGACTTCTAATCCAGGTTCATGTCAAAATTTATCGCCCTTCCATAACGGTCAAATATCTCCACATACTCAGAGGGGCTTGTAATGACCTCACTTTTTTTCAGCTTTCGCTCAATATTGACCAAAAACCCTATCAGCGGGAAGAAATGAATATCCTGACACTGGGAAAACTAATTCGATAGAATGATCGTGTGCTGGAGCATTGGACAGCCATGTTGAACACATCCCCATCATTATAGAGTTTTTATTTTGTGCTCCACACCCATCCGCTACAAGACGTATTGTATCTATTTCAGTTAAGTCCAAACTATTAAGTCTATGGTAGACAGCAGAACATATTTCGTTGGCTCCTTTTTTGAATTGATTTTCTGTCAAATAATACAATGAAACTGTCTCTGTTTAGTTTTTTGTTTGGTGCAGATTTGACAACAGCAAAATTGTAGATATAGAGTTGTCTACTGTAGTAGGCTATTTGATCAGGTACTTTTGGCATAACCTGATTTTTTTGGCAGTCAAACGATAATGTTATCATCCCCTGGCTGTCTTCGTGTAGTAATTGATAAAATGCTTTCGCTTTGAGCATGTGCACTCGTTTCTCTATTATTAATGTATTCTTCAAATTAGTATCTTTTTCGCATTTAATTTTTTCTAGTTACTCTGTAAATCTTGAACATATGTCTGTACGTGGACTGCCAAATCCAATATTATAGTGTTTATTGAAAACGTCACAAATATAGCTTTCTTTTACGTGCAAATCATCAGCTGGTCCATATTTGTCACAGTACATTTTCCACATTTTTCTTATATTTAAGTTAGAGTCTAAATATTTTCGTTGCACTGATGACCTGCAATAATGAGATTCCAGGCATTTGAAAGATTCTATAATTTTTTTTACCGCCGACCTCTTTACTGAATATTTGTGTGAAGTATGGTCACCTCCTCTCATGTCTTTCACCAAACTTCCTGTTGTTTTAAAAACCTTTGCGACACGGCGTACACGATGCACGGAGATTTGTAAAATTTTAGAAAACTTTTCTGACATACAGGTATAAGTTTTAATGTATGATTCTGTTTTACGTATAGCTTCGTATTGTATTTATTTGGCGTTCGAAGACCAACCCGTGCTCGTCGGCGTACTGTATCAGTAACCTTACAGTATTTTAAGAGGAAGGCATCCTGGTGTTGTTTACTTTTAATTGCATAAAATGATTGAAAAAACATCCGAATGTCTGTCATCGTTAGTTTACGACATTGATATGCTCCTTTCTCATGGTTACATGTTGGATATTGAGGTAGTCTATTAGCTGAGTACCTAAAAATAAAAGATAAATATGTTAGTAAATAAAATTGTCATCCCGAACTCCAAAATCGTAATCAGTTGATCAGTTTAGGCACAAATCAATTTGCCAGTGGTGTCATTTCCATTACGGGTTCTTAACTGGTACGGTTACCCTAAAACGACGTGTAGGTAGTAGTATTGAAATGACTTACCGCTTTGCCTTTTCTTTTGCTCGCTTCCACTTTTCTGGATTGCGACTAGGTTTCCTAGTGATCCCGGAAGTCACTGGTTGCACATTCTCTTCCATTATATCACTAAAACTAGCTAAAAACACTTAAAATTTTGCGAACACTGTTGCTTTACAGACACAGAAAACGCCATCTTGAAATCCCAGAAATGCTGTGCTGTGATTGGTTTAAATGGACAATGTCATGTTTGCTTCTGAATGTTTATGGAGAATGGCGTGTTTACATCGCAACATGTTTTTTTGATGCGATCTACTAGGCAATGGTAAGCTTTTGCATCTATGAAAGGGGTGTCTAACTTTTAACGGCAAGCAAAATATGACATTCATAGATTAAATAAAGGCGTTTTTGCTTCCTATACCCCTCAGTTGGCCCCAGTGCTTGACGCCATACATATTATTACTATAAAGATATAAAAAAGAGTTAAAAGGAAATTAGGTACCCTACAAATAATTACAAAAACAGAACAAGTTATATACTATGAGCAAGAATACTTAGTTTAAATAATCCGTAGTGGATAACTAACACAATTACACATTAAACGATACATTTAACAGTAATAAAATGTTAATAAAAGAGAATTGAAAATTATAAAAGCAAAGATTACATGTTAAATGAAAAACTAAAAGAAATTCACCAATGAAGTTACTGACATAAGCAATCCATTTCGATTACATTATATAGTCTTTGGCCTGGCGGATCGTTACTCTAAGCACTGACACTAAACGTAGTTTGTTACATCTGTGATCGTTTTTATCTGGCAAAGTGACAGATTGATGTCGATGTTTGGTTTGTTATAGAGATGGGCTGAGTGATGATTTATCTGTATCAATGACTGCGTGACAATGACAAAAAAATATCGATGACGGGAACAATGACAAAATCATCAATGATTTTTGTTTGAGCACAACATCATGGGCCACGGCACTTCAATTATGAGTAATGAGTAGATGCTGAAATGATCGCGGAACGGTGTAAAGGCTTAGTGACTTTATCATTTGTTATTTAGTAGTAGGCATGGGACGACTTTGTGAGTTAGCCCGCGAAATTATTTTTTCTTATTTTGCGACATTCATGTCAGTGTATATATGTATTGATTTATAATCATGGAAATCATCAATTTGTTTTCATTAGTGATATTTGCTACAAGATAATTAAGATTATTAAGTACCTATTTCATGGCAATCTGGCGTTCTTACAAGTAAATGCTTGGCGTAAAAACTTGGTTGCGTAAATACCTACGCACCTTTCCTACAAGTAATATCCCAATCTTACCTTCATGCTTTTTCCAGGCTTAGGACTGGCAAAGACTAGCAAAATAATACTGGTACCTAATAAAAATATAATATCATTTTGCTTTTCTTTGGCGCATTTAAAAGATTGGTATATTTACAATGATTAAATTGAGGTACTTACTTCTTGGTACCTATTTGTTATATTTTTTATTTTTGTTTTTGCTTTTTGTATTTTTTTTTGTTTTTTTTTTATGTCTGTATCTACAAATATTTACATTTTCTTGCCTGTTGTGCCGATTCATTGGCTACAATTGACGTTTAAAAACATAAGCTGTTTTACTTTTGAAATTCCTAGGCGAGTGCGTTTCGGATACCATGGTACCAGCTCGTGAAAATACCCTTTCACAAGGCACTGATGTTGCCAGTACACAGCACTTAGTCAAAACTAATTTCGCCAAATTTGGGTAAACATGTTCGTGGTTTTTCCATCACTGAAGTGGAGTGTCGTATTCTGATCCCATTAGAAGGATGTCATCGTCTAGGTACCTTTGAACTTCCGCTATCGCTCTTGATAACGGGGTTCCTTTAGGCTCTATTTTCGCAATTGCTGTCCTATATAAATTCCATATGGATGGTTCAGTATTACTTCCCGAGTTTTGTGTCGTAGCTAGTGTTGGAGTAGTTAATTGTTTAGTTTTTGCAATTGACGCAGCTACCAATTCGATGACAACTTTTTTCGTTTCTTCAGCCAGATGTTGTGGAAACATGAAAATTTTAAACCTCGGATCTAAAAAAGTTGATAGTGCAAGTGTTCTGCTAAATTCCAAATTGCGAAACCTTTCCGAAGTTTCCTTTTTTAGCTTTTTTAAAACCAATTTCACAACATCATGCAACTCTCTCAACTCTAGAGTTTCTAATGTTTGCAAAAGACACTGTGTGATTGGAATCACTTCTCCACCCGTAAAATATTTTTCTCCACTCATACGCGTAGACACTTCATCGAAGGGTTTAAGCACGCACTGCAAATCTTGAATAATTTTCCAATAATTTTCTTCAAGATATGTACCTCTGAAATTGCTGAGTGGAAGTGTTGCAGTTACAGCCTCTCTAAGTGCAAGAAACCTTTGCAGCATATGAAAGTCAGAGTTCCATCGAGTTTCCACAGACTGAGTGAGTTTTTTTGCTGTTTTTGCCTCTGATTGTTGGACCTGATATTTTACAAACTTTTCTGTGGCCAAAGCGCTACGTTTGTAAAAAGATACAATGTTCTTCACTTTGGTGATTGTCTGTTGCAAATTTTCAACGCTTGATCCACTCTTGACAATTAAATTTAAACTGTGTGCATAACACCCAAAATGGCGCCAATTCAGCTCAGTCGTGATTGCGGAGACTATGTTACTCGCGTTGTCAGACACAACTATGGTAATTTTGTCTGTAATATTCCAAGTCGATGCACATGTTCTTAATTGAGCTGCTAAGTTTATGGCGGTATGATGTCCAGGGAGGACTTCACACTGCAGGAGAAGCGACTTCAAAATATAGTTTTGATCGATGTAATGAGCTGTTATGGCCATATATGCCTCATTTGCTTTTGATGTCCAGCAGTCTGTGGTGAGGCATACACTTTTTGCTTCTTCAGTCCTTTTTGTTTTTGTTTCATTAAAAACTTGCTGGTACATTGATGGCAGTAAAGTGTTTGAAAGGTACTTACGACTAGGTAGTTGGTAAATGGGATTTAGACCATGAACAAATGCAACAAAGCCCTCGTCTTCCACAATACTGAATGGTTGAAAATCTAATATGAACAATTTCATTAGTAGTCTATTCAACCTTTCCTGTTCAGATGGTGTAATTTTTTTTCTCTGTGTAAATTGAGCTATTGTAGGTTGTCGAACTAAAACCTGCTGGATAACGTGTGGCTGTGGCAACGGATTACCCTCGGCTGAGTGACTAGCAGAAGAAGCAACAACAGACCGTTGAGTCAGATTTTGGGATCCTACTTGATTAGAAGGGCCAGCTTCCTGTTCCAAACGTTGTTCTGAACTGTTTTGGTGCATACCCATGATCCTACGTTCATCTTGAATTTCAACCGTAGGATGTTTTCTTAAAATATGTTTTTTTAAATTTGTTGAGGAAGTTTTATAGGATAATTTTACCCTGCACAATTTACACACTGCTGTTTTTTCACTAACGGATTCAATGTCAAAATGTACCCAGACGTTGGATGTTTTTCTTAAAGTTGATGCCATTTTATATTAATAGGTATTTAGGTAAACTGTACCACTCACTACCACTCATTAAATAAGAACGTTAAGTACCTACCATTCGTTTTTAATATTTTAGGTACAAACTGCAAATACTAACTTGGGTTTAAAATCTGTAATACACTTCAATATTTACTACGGCATAAGTCAATTAACAAATTACACTATGTACTTCGTAAGTTCGTACGCGTAAAATAAAATTAGGTAATGGTCGTCCTTACCTAATCAAAAATTCAATCCAAAACAATGATTCACAAAAACAAACTTTTCGAGTCAAGTTCGCGCGCAAACGTAAACAACGAAGTGAAAGAATTGTTGCCGTTCCGTGCGCCCAGTCATGCGATCGGGCAAGCCTCGCAACAGTCACTCACAAGTATCGCAACGTTGCAATTCGAACCGCTGCCGGGCCGCCGCTGCGCACTGCGACCGAGGAGCACACCCGAGCGAGGCCGAGCGAATCACCGAAGTTCGCATTAGCGATGGGTCGTCGACGTAATTTTCGTTAACGAAACTAGACCGTTCATCATCGTTCATCGACGAGTCGATCAACTAGTTGATTTCGTCGACTAGTTTACTTGATTACGATGCGTTTAATCTAAACGTATACGACGATTTTTGGGTTCGACTATGTTTGCATAAGTTGACGGTAGACGGCTAGACGCCTGGACGGACAGAGTGGTTGAACATAAATTAATAATATTTAAAAAAAATCAGCCTTATTATCGGCCTATCGTAAGAATATGTCTGTTAGTATAACTTAAATGTACAAAAAAACTTATTAGTTGAGCTTCCCTTCATACTTTTCCAGGCTTAGGACTGGCTAAATACAAAAACTTTGCTAACTTAACAATAGTAGTACCTATATACTAATATTGTATGTACATATGTTGTTGAAATAATTATAAAAATTGAAAAGTTGTATTTCAGGCGTATTTAGAAGATCAACTGATTTTATGTACATAATATTTTATATTTACATTTGTATTTTTTTTTAGTTTTTTTTTTTTTCTATGTACACATATACATACATGGCTCGCCAGAACTCAAAACCCATCGAACCTTTCTTTATTTGAATTGACATTCAAAAACATGATCTTCTCGACTTTGCTTGTAGTGAGTCTCGTTCGCCTTTCATTTATAATTAGACCCGTTTTGGAAAACATTCGTTCGCACGGAACGGATGTTGCCACGATGTTACACCGGGTTACAAATATTTTTTTTAAATTTGGATATACAAATTGGTGTTTTCTCCACCATTCCAAAGGGCACGTTAAATTTCCCTTTTGGTCCTTCCGGGGCAGGAGTTCATCTGAAAGGTACATATCCACCTCTTTTATGGCTCTTGAAAGAGGTGTCCCCTGAGCAGTGCTCGACGCTACCATTTTGTCGAAGATATTCCAGGGGTTGAGATCAGGTTCAGCTTCTTCGCCGTCGACGACAGTGGAGACAGTGGCTGGAGTGGCATGTTCTTTTTCGCCAATCAAAGCAGCTACCAATTTGCGTACCGTTTCCTTTGTTCTCATCGCTTCGGATTGGTCCGAAAAACCTTGCATTTTGAAGCGAGGGTCCATAAAAGTGGCCAACGCGAACGTGCCACTAGTTTCCACAAATCGGAATCGTTCTTCTAAACCTGATTTTAACAAGAGCACTGTATCGTATGCTTGAGGTAGCAAATCGGTTTTATTTAAGAGCTTTTGGCAAGCTTCTTTTAAGCAACGAGTCACAATAATGATTGAACTTCCCGTTATGTACTTTTCGCCGCTCATCGATGCACAAATTTCTTCGAATGGTCGTAGAACATGGCAAAGTTGGTCATATAGCTTCCAGTCTTCCGGGTTAATTGTTGGTAAATTTCTGTCTGCAAAAGCCAAAGTAGATCGAATAGCATCTTCTAACTCTACAAATCTTTTCAACATATAATATGTTGAGTTCCAGCGAGTTTCGACCGCTTGGCACAATCGCTTAGGTTCTAGACCTTGTTGAATTTGATATTTTTGAAGTCGTTCGGACGAAACTGTACTTTTTTTTACGTGAACAACTATACGTTTTACCTTGTCGATTTGGGGTTTCGTTAACTGCAGCGCGTGTTCAACTATTAAGTTGAGGCTATGTGCATAACAACCAAAATGCTTCCACCCCAATAATTCTTTGACGGCCTTCACAATATTAGAAGCATTGTCGGTTATCATAAAGTTTACTTTATGTTTTAGGTCATATTTGTCAACTAATGTGCTTATTTCTGCGGCGATGTTCTCTGATGTGTGATGGCCTGGAAAATGACAACAGCCTAACAATACCGTTTTTAACTCTAGATCATCTGTAAGGTAGTGTCCTGTGAGAGCAATATAGCTCTCAGTTTTTAAAGATGTCCACATGTCAGCAGTTAGGCATATACTATGCACCTCTTTGCGTAATTGGCTAGTCAATGCATCATGCAGTTTAGTATAAGCCTCCTGCATAATTGAGTTGGATAGCGTCTTTCTGGTGGGCAGCTGGTAGCCGGGAATCCATCGACAGAATTTTCGGAAGGCTCTTTCTTCAACAATCGAAAACGGATGGAAACTGTCCGTGCACAGATCAAGCAAATCTAAATTTATTTTTTGTTTTTGCTCGTTACTTATTTTTTTACTATTGATATATGTATCCATAATTTTTTGCTTTTTACATACGTTAATCATAGTCCCATCTGTTGTTTCATTCGTACTGTTCGTAGATGTGCTCGGGCCAGGTAAATGGTAAGAATCAACTGCAGCACCAGCCGCAGTGCTATTCTGTTGCCGAGCTTGAGACGGTTGCGCCTGCGACGACAGTGACGCAAAAACAGATACATGCTTCCGTTTTAGGTGGCTTTTTAGATTTGCCGTAGTAGACTTATAAGCTAATTTTTCTTTGCATAAGTTACAAACAGCTTTGCCACTTAATGCGTCCTTTTCATAATGATGCCACAATTCACTACGTCCCGCCATTTTTTTTGTCACACTAATATTTTTATTTAATAATTTACAATTAACCTAACTACAATATTTACAGAAATTAAATTAAATTCACAGTTTTTTTTTAAATATAGTAAATACCACTTAGACCTCCAGATAACTATAATATATACACTAATTTCGAATGTTCGACTAATTACCTACAACTTTATTTTAAAAGAAATTGCAATCCGCGATTTATGCACAACGATGACCTTGCACGCGATTCGTATTACGTCACGATGTTCACTAAAATAAAAAATCCAAATATCAATAACAACAAATATTCAACTTCTAAGAAATTCTAACCAGTATAAACCGGTTTAATTCGCCCGCCGCTCGCGCCGCCCTTATCTTAGAGTTGCCAACCATACTTTTATAAAAACGTATTTTATTTTATTTTTGGTACATACAGGAAAAGTTTTTAACCACTGCGTAATTTTAATTTTTTGGTGGCTCAGTGTAAGTAATAGAACACAGATCAATCTTCAAAGTTAAGCAACGCTTGCCAAGGTTGGTCTGTGGTTGGGTGACCATCTTAACATAACGAGTTTCCTCCGATTGTGTTCCAGAGAAGAAACAATAAATAAATACAACAATTGAAAAATATTTTTTAATTCTAATACTTTTTTCGTCTTACTAAAACATTATAATATGTATATTTTTGTCCAAAGACAGTTGGCAACCCTTTTAGATAGACCGTGTACGTATTCGACTGTCAGTACTCCCTCACATTATTATACCATTTCACATAAAATCCACTCTATTACTACTTGCGTAACGTTCAATTTCGCTTGTATGAACGCCCGAACTTGTAATAACCGACTACGTTTAAGCACCGATGTTGAGTTGGCCGTATGTAAGAACGTTGTGGACTTTTGATTTTAGCCGTCTACGAATCGACTAGTCCACGCTTGAATGATAGACCGTCTACGCGTTGTTTCTACGTCGACCGTCGATTTAAACCGTTCGTTGATTCGACGCCCATCTCTAGTTCGCATTCAATTCATTGTCATCCGATTCGAGTAATGATTTAAAAGCATTGATGATTTTGTCGTTGTCATTGCATGATGAAATGATTTTAAAATATCGATGATTTTAACATGTGACATGATATCGGGCTCATCTCTAGTTTGTTATTCGTGTCGAAACTCGTGTTCTCCTCGCTTGGGTTAGTAGCATTAGTTCCCAGTTGCGGTAGTCCCCGAAAAGAATTATACCTATTAAAATAGAAGTTTGTACAGATGATAAAAAAACTGTTACAATATTTTAATCAGCCTTTATTAATACTTAAAAAAAATGAGTATTGTTTATCAAAATAAATCTCGTGGAGAGGTAAATATATACTCGTATAATTGTATACTTATATCTAAATTGGTATTACAAATCACAGCACTAGAATCACAGTTTGTATATATAAACATATAACCTAACTTTAGTAAGTTATATAATTTTAATTACTAATAATTTCTCATAAATGAGCTGTTATCTTACAATTATTATGCTTTATTTACTAATCAACAAATGGTAAAAAATATCTTAAAATCAACTTACCTAAACAAACCAAAAAAGGAAACAAAAATTACTTAATAAGTATGTTCATAATAATCATATTTTTAAAAAACAATTTTTAAAACACTGCTAACTTCTTGTAGGAAATTTGTAATAGAACGTTCTTTATTCTCATATTGATGGGTCAGTTTATTAATCAGCTCATCATTTTTAATGCTTGTCTTTTTCCTTTTATGGATAGGTATACCATTCATTTGTAACCTGAAAGTTAATGATATATTTTTAATAATATAAATTAGAATTACAAAAAAGGTCTACAGTTTATATTATGAAATTAATCACACAAGCCAAGGAGATTTTATATTATACCTTTCTCGTGCAATATCGTGAGTAGAAATATCTGTTGCCACGGTTTGTAGGAACAGCAACAAACTCGGTTTGCAGCCTGTATATCGCTGGAACCTTTCATTCCACGCTTCAACAAGATTTGTTGATCTGTGATGTTCTTTAAAGCAACACCAAAGTGGTATCATTTCGGGGGGTTCCAGCCACTGCTCTACAAAATAATTGTTGAATATCGTCACTGGTTCTGCTTGAAAACTGTTGAAGAAAATTTAAACTAAATTAAAAGAAATGTAACAGCCTACTTTTCCAATTTAAACCTAATTCAGTAAAAGTACTGATTGAACTTGTATTATGGCAACCAGATGACTGATATAAACATAGGTACCTAAATTATGTTTAAATACATACATATTTCACGTCGTATCCCTAACAGGCTAGCCATTGCTAAACACCCACCTTTCGCCTTTTCAAATAAATGGCCCCACGTAATATCTAATAATAATCGGACACTGTTTAAGGAATACAGATAGAATGGATTTTAGGAACAAAATGAAAAGACCTTAGGGAAGGATACTAATGTCATGGAAAGCAATAGATAGTGACAGATCTGCTAGAGCTTGAGGACCTCGGGGTCGCAGCACAATCTTTATATACATTATGTTTGTAGTGTATGTGAGTGTGCCCCTGGAGGATATAACATAAAATCTATCCAATTTAAATATTACAATACTACGAAACATTTTTTTTATTTTTATAAGTTAAGACTTACCTGTTTTCCATTAGTGTCAACCAACCATCTTCTATGTCTTCTTTTGGGAGAAAAGCTAAACTAGCACATAATTTTATATGTTGTTTAGTCTCTTCATATTCAAGTAATTCCAACGAAGTTGCTTTCCTATAAATACTTCTTTGAAAGTGTATAAAGCAGCCATGAATACTTGCTCTTGGAAACACATTTTTTACAGCATTTATAGCTGCCATTTCAAAATCCATAGTAAATTGAATGGGGCGAAATTCTTGTACAGCGTCTTTTATTTTTTGAAATAGAGCTTCGTATGTAATGCCCCGTTTATCGGTTAGAAGCGCGTAAAATAGCGGCACTATATTTGACTGATATAAATCACTGCCAATATCGCCGTGGATGGTGTATAACTGTGTAAACGGCTTTACACATGACTTAAAAGTTCCATCGCAAAAATAATGTTTGATATTTTGCACATTAATTCGGACTTTTGGTGATGCAAACACAATGATTCTTCTTTCGTTTTCTTTGCAGTCAAATAATATGTACTTCACAAACCTTTCGGGGATCACAACGCTATCCGGATTTGTGAATTTTATCTTTGGCACTTGCAATGTTTTGTTCCTGTATCTGTAAAACTGATATTTTACACTTCGAAAGTCCGGAATTTTAGAAATATTATCCAAACCTTTTCTATCTTTTAATTTTTGTATATTTTTTTCGTATACGCTTTGTACAGTGTCTGAAAAATCTTGACAAATAACTTTTTTAGTTTGTTGCAATAATAATTTCACTTCATTCTCATCAAACTTAGGTACACATTGGGATACATGCTTGTTTTTTATTACAACACAATCCGTTTCGTGGTGTAAATTAGCTATGCCACTGCACTTAATTTTTTTTTTATTGGCGCAAGTCCACACTGTTGAATTCTTATTTTTGCGATGTTTATAATATTTGTGACCTGCATGTAATAACACAGTTCCGCATATTTCGTAATTTTTTGTTACACCCCGGGAACCACCTTCATTCGACATTGTCAATTAGCACACTGAGTAGGTCAAGTGCATAGGCAATAAATAAAGATAGACAAATACAATGGACTCTCTCCCACACGTGTGAAAGAGATAGAACGACCGCGTGTGAAAGAGATAGAACGACCGTGTTATCAGTAGATTCAGTAGGAAAGCAATAACCGGTTTGGCTGCGTGCGACCCTTTGTCGGCGAGAAGATTTATTATTGTGAAAAACATGGCACATGCTATTTAACAAATAGATACTTAACAAATTTTTTTTAATAACATAAAATTATACGAGCCCTACAATTTTTTTTACTTATGTTAGAGCTAAGAATGAAACGGAGACTAGATTTAGCTCTAACAGCATTATTTCACAATCTAATTTCAACTTAATACCCAACGTTTATAAATTACATGTATTAAGTATTAAATTAACATCCCACTGTAGAACATTAAATTGCTCTTAAATTTACAAACAGTTACATTTACAACGCCATTGTACCTTGCAAGAAACCGGGTAAAAACGCAACTAGTTATTCCTTTTTGTTTTCGGGGACTATCGCAACTGGGAACTAATGCTACTAACCCCCTCGCTTTATTGCTTGAGCTGAGACTTAATTCCTAGTTCCTTGTACGATACGAATTAAACTGCAGTGCTCTGGTGCTTTGGTCTGCGGCCATGGCTCCTATCAAATGCTGTGTGGTTGGTGTATCTCAACCATTAAAACTCATCGACTTTATAATATACCAAAGGACTATAAACTTAGGGCTTTGTGGCTGTCGTTTTTGGTGCCAGTGAATTCTGAACTTCTTGGTCTATCAAAGGATCAGTTAATAAATAAACGGGTGTGGCAAAAACACTTCGACAAATTCTTTATCTACTTTACTAACTCTTATTCTTCTTCAATTGGATGACAAGGGTAATCGTCTCAAAGATGGTTATCCATGTCTATTTTCTTCTAAAGAAATCGTGCACAGGGTGCCTTTGTCAGGTAAGTGTATTAGCTCTCCATATTAAAATAAACCTCGTCATTTGTTCTACGAAAGTTAATAGTTTTCGAGTATTTAGTCAAATTATAAGTTAACTACTACTAATGGTAAATTACTGTTGAGAATACACTGATAAAAGTGATATGGTAGGTGATCAATCAGTCTCAGTCAGTTATAGAACAAACAATACCAGTAAATATAGAGATATACACACATCAACACAATCTAGGGATATTGAACATTTCATTGATTATCTAGAAAACTATAAACATTTTGTTATGACTGTAAATGGAAGAATTAAAGATAATTTCATGGCCGATATTTAAACATTAACAACACGATGCGATTTTGTTTTTCTAATTAATAAAAGTCTTAAATTAATTAAGCCATAGAAAATTACTGAGTGAACAAAAACATTTTATTCTTATAAAATTATTCAATCGAATTAAATGAATAAAAATCTTACCAAATCTGATAATCAGTAATCGGTATTTCCTCCTCTAACATTAATCACACAGCGGCAACGATTTTCCATACTTAAAATTAAGGTGTCAATGTCTTGCTGGGGTATGCAGTCCCAAGTTCTTTTTAAATGTTCGAAAAGTTGTTCTTCTGTTGTCAAGTTGGGCGGAAAATCCCTCAATGCTATTCGCTGTAACATGTCCCAGGCGTGTTCAATTGGGTTTAAGTCTGGCGACTGTGGAGGCCAATCTAATACCTGAACATCGTGTTCTCGAAGGGCGGCCCTCACCAGCCGCGCTGTATGGGAAGGTGCATTGTCATGCATGAGCTGAAATTCTTGCCCCGTTAGGGCCCTGAGCGGGACAATGACACGTTCTACTACCTCCTCACGGTATCTATGGGCAGTCATGCTGCCCTGAATCCAAATGAGTTGGGTTCGTCCGCCGATTCGTATTCCTGCCCACACCATAATTGTCCCGCCTTGGTAAGAGTGGACCTCCTGTGGATGTCGGAGACGGCTGACCCTGCCTGGAGTTCTCCAAACGCGTGTTCGTCTCGAATCTGGATGAAATCCATAGCGGGACTCATCAGTGAACAGCACCAATGACCATTGTTGATCACTCCATGTCAAATGTTCTTGAGCCCATAAAAGTCGCCTACCGCGATTGCCACGTCGCAGCGCTGGGACTCGTAGCGGTCTGCGAGCATGAAGACCAACTTCATGCAGCCTCCTTCGCACGGTTTGGTCGCTCACCAGCAGCTGCTGACCCTCCTGGAGCCTTTGCACTAGTTGCATCGCTGTGATATTGGGTAGTCTTCTGGCGGTCATTTGGAGAAATCGATCCTGTCTCTGAGTGGTAACACGATATCTACCTGTGTGCCGTTCTGCCACATCTCCAATAGCGCGATAACGTGACCACAGCCTGGATACCACATTTTGGCTTGTGCCCAGAGACTCAGCAACGACGCGTTGAATAGCACCGTTTTGTAACATGCCAACTGCCCGTAACATTTCATCTCGACTCAAATGATGGCGTGGCATGACGCTAAAAAGCTTACACAACCAATTGAGAAAAGAAAATAAAACAATTTATCAGGTTTTCTTCAATTAACACGCAAAAAAAATTTTAATGCAACTTCTTGAAATTAGATACAACTCAAGATTGCGCTGTGCTTTGCGTGTTTTCATTTGTTTCTCATTTTAATTTTTAAATTTTGAATAAAGAATAGACAAGGTTTAAATCTGTAAATAAACTTTTTAAGGAAACTAAATAGGTTTTAAACAATAAAGCCATGTTTGATTTCAAAATAACGTATCCCTAGACTTTGTTGATGTGTGTATACTAATTATTTCTTTATTTATTTCTCATGTGTGCAGTGGTTACCCTAGTGTCAGAGTTGTTCAAGGCGCCCTGTAGGCTTCTCATTTACTAATAAATAATAAATTACTATTATTGCTATAATACAATACATGCTCGCCTTAAACCGGCGAGCATGTATGAAGAATATAATGACAGTAATCGAGGCAAAAGACGTGTGCAAAGATCGTGACAAATGGAAATCCGTTGTCTCTGCCTACCCCTCTGGGAAACAGGTGTGAGTCTATGTATGTATGTATTATTGCTATAAATGTCAGGAAACCAAGTTGCATTTGTGCGTGTTTAGTAGTAAATCAACATGTTCTAATTGCTGTTGTTCCTGTCTGACATTATTTCTAATATATATAATTTGGTTTTTATATTAATTATATAATGTGGTTATTTTCAGGGGATTTATATGATCATAACTACAGTCAAATGGAAGGCATTCAAGAAATCGCACAAAATCTAGTTGTTGTCCAAGGTAATGTACATATGTTTTGGTCTTGCTATACCTTTGTTAACATTATATATTATGTTTTATATCTGATATACCATTTTCTCATTTTAGAACATCCAGTTGATCATTTATATTCAAGACCAGCCATGAATGCTCCTGCACATTCATTTATTGATACTGGTATTTATTTTTAATTAGCTTTGGTTACAAATAATAATTTTAAAAATGAATTGGTTTCTTGACACAACTAAGGTAAACGTACCAATACTCGTCGGATTTCGGAAATCACTGACTTTGAAGCGCTACTGTGTGTTAAATATTTAATAGAAAATGACAATTTTTGCATGACGTGATAGAGAATTTATTCGTTATTCTAAGTAACTATTTTTTTTAAATTATTTTGATGGGTTTATGTACTTATTAAGACAAAAGTAAAAAAAGGGCGCTTTGTACCAATAGTCGTCTGATTTGTACGGATACTCGTCAAATATTCCCAGTACTCGTCAACTTTTAATGCTAATATAAACTCTCTGCTCTTGAACATAAAGTTCAAGTTATGTAATTTTTTTTGTGCTTGAATTTGTTAAGCATACTTGTGCCTTTGACACATTAGGTAGATAGATAGAAAACCAAATCCCTATTTAGAATAGCAGGTTATAATCTGTTAGAAGAGCAGGTATTCAATAAAACAGATACATAGTTGCATTTTAATTTATATTTCTAAAATCAAACGCTTGGAATCACAAAATCAGTCTATAAAATATATGTTATATTTCTTAATCATAATAACCAAGCAGTCATGTGCATATGTAGCACGAGTAAAATTATTACTATTAAAATATTATATTTAAATTGTAAAATCAGTTCTCTTATACCTAATAAAATAATCAGTTTTAACAAAAAATAAAAGCTTTCCGCGAAATAATTTCTAACATTCATAAGTATGTAGGTAAGGTGGTCATTCATCAAAACTTCTGAACTGCTTAGCGCATGCTAAGTACGATTTGCATAAATCTCAGAGTTTGAATTCAAAATCTGTTTTAAAGGTATTAAACTAAATTATGATTACAACTAAGCGTTCAAACGCAATAATAATATATCTAATAATAATCTTAATTATTTATAATCAGTCCGCAATGTAAACCTTATTCAGACTTTAGAAAACAGGTGCCTAAACTAAGTGTTACTTTTGACTTATACAATAATATTACACAGTAGTGTTTAAATTGACTAACAGTACTTAAATCAAATAAAAAACCCTGTCCTATCAAAAACAATTAAATATTATATTTCAAAAATAATTATGTCTGGGCGATGCAATAGACACAATGAAATATTTACTCTGTTGGATCTATTTCTGCACAAGTTGTATAGTACCAGATTGAACAACTAAGACATTGTATCATATCCATTTCTGCACTTGTTTGACACAACCGACAGAACCAATCTTCGTTTTTGGCTTCTTGCACCGAAATGCTTGTTTTATTGTTTTTTTTTTTCGCTTTATTGCGTTCTGTTGTCTGCGCTCTTTTCGCTTTCCCAATTTTTCTTGCTTCGACTCTTTTCTTCTTTATCTCTTCCTTTTCGGTCTTGGCATCGATCTTTCTTTGTTCGAAGATTTGCCACCGGTCTGAGGTTATAACACTGGGCTTTTTTATTTTTGGTATGGATGTCTGTGGGGTCTGGTGTTGAGGTGGTGGCCAAAATAAAACATCTTTAAAAGGCGTTGGTATCGTAAGATTATCACAGCACATCTTAGCAGCTGGCTGTGGCTGTGATTCGGTTAAATTGCAATCTGTTCCATCGTGTTGTGTCGTGTTATTAATAATTCCCGCAACAGTTACTGGCATGGAATATGATGTAACTGTCGATGTCACTTTTGGTTTTTTTATGGAAGGTGCAGGATATGTGATTTTGTGACATGGAATAGGCGATAATTGTCTGCGAGGCGTCAAATAAATAGTTTCAGGTGGTTGTCATTGCGACATGGTTGGTGTAAAATTTGTGTCGTCATGTGAAGGTGTGGTTTCCGAAATTCCAGAAAAAGTGCTTGATATGGAAGTGGATGTTACCGTCGATGTTACATTAGTTTTAATTGTATTGCGAGGCTTTAAATAAATAGGGTTTGAACCTGTTGTCCGAATTATATCCCCTATTGGGATGACTGGAGGTATTGTTTGGTGTAATTCAAAATTTCCAATCTGCTCTAAAAATACTGGCATTTCTGTGTTCTTTGTCACAGATGATTGAGGATTTGTATTGCGAGGCTTTAAATAAATAGGTTTTGAACCTGTTGTTCGCATTATATCCTCTATTGGGATGACTGGAGGTGTTGTTTGGTGTAATTCAAAATTTGGCATCTGCTCTAAAAATACTGGCATTTCTATGTTCTTTGTGACAGATGATTCAGGATTTATTTGGTTAAGCGTTCCATTAACAACTTCAAAAACTCTACCTTTCCTTCAGTTTCCGATTTATTTGTGAAATTAAATTCGGGAACATCGTTTAACGAATAGTCCATTATTTCACTTAATCTAAAATCGCCAATCGTATAATTACTAAAATTATCTTCAACTCTATTACTAATAGGAGAGGTTTTTTGCACATTTGCGTTTTCGATACCTGTATTCTCCTTATCACAGTCGTCTTCAGAACTAGTGGAAAATTGAGTAACCATAGACTTCCAGACAGTGAACAATCCCTCTAACGATTTTTCACCATTCCATGTTGACATTCTATTATCATGGAAAGTTTTAAGTGTTCTGGGACTGATCTGAGATTCAAAAAATTTTATGTGATTAAGTTTATCGGACAAGGAAACTTTATCAGCTGTTTTTGTTTTCTGGGTGGACTGGCTGAACTTTTTGGTGACACATTTAGTATAATCGACGTTATTAACATCAAATGGTGACAGCCCACATTTACGAAATCCATTTACAATAGAGTTTCTGTTTAATTGTTTGAGAGTCTTGTCTAACAAGGGACAGAAATTTTCCTTTTTTAGTTTTACAAAGTGATTCTCATTGCGCCAATCATATACAGATTGTTTCCATATTCTTTTGAGAGGCCTAAATACTGCTACATCCATGGGTTGAAGAATATGTGTAGCATTTGGATAGAGCGCGATGAGTATAATTTGTTTTTCTCTACAGAAATTGCTCAATGGTAGCGTGGTATGAGAGCAGTGACCATCTAAATAAAATATTATCGGCAGCTGGATGCCACTTCTTATAACCCAAGGGTAGAACACATTTGCTATATATTCATTAAAGCTTCGCCAGTCATCCAGCCTCTTTTTGTGTGCCCTAATCCCCAATCATTAGGTGCTGATTTCGAAATTTTGTGAGGAATTGACTTAAGCTTAAAAAGAACCATCGGCGGTGCCAATTCACCTGATGCATTAGCTGTTAGTAGAACTGTTACGCACTCTTTTTCTCCACTTGGTATTATATTGTAAACATTTTTGGACCCACGTTTCGCTAAGACTCGGTTGTCAGCGGGGGACAAGAAAAAGGCGCTCTCATCGCAGTTAAAAATTCTCCGCGGGTCTTCAGAAGTTGCCTGTAGCTGAGCAGTACAAAAATAATCCTTAACTTCTTTGAACCAGGTACGAACATCATCTTCCGTGACTAATGCTCGAGATTGTGTCAAATTTTGGGACACCCTCCGGCCCACTTCAGGGTGACGCTTTATGAATGACTCGAACCAATGTCGACCTGGTCTATTGTTAGTAAATGGGTTACTACGTTTGAATTTGGTAACTAATAATTTGACGCTATCTAATAACTGATCTGATGTTACAGGAAAACCACTTTCTGCCATGAAAATTAACCAGTTCTTTAAATGTTCTTCTTCTTCCGGAGTTAAAACAGTCGTTGGTCCTTTAGAGCAGCCGACTAAACTACGCCCTTTAATCTTGTCATTTAATGTGGTCCTTGGCACTTTAAATTTTCTTGCTGCATCTGATGTTGTGGCCCCTTGATTTACAGCTTCTATGGCGTTTAAAAGGTCCTCTTGCTTGTAGTTTCTTTCAGTCATGATCTGTGATTAAAATTACGATTATGCAATCACTAGGTACATACAATCTTAAATAAAAAAATCTTACCTAAGATTACTCTTTACCCATAAATATCGAATACGACAAGCAAAGAAGTGACAGCGATGGAAGCTATGTCATCTTAGTTTTAAAACTGATTTTAATAATTTTTGCGTCAAAACTAGTTGAATGACATAATTATTATACAGGCGCTATTAAGGCACGTTAGGGAGACGCGGTACAATACGCGTGACGACATGCAGTTATTTCGAACAAAAAGCATAGTGTAAGAACAGTAAATTTTTGCTTGCCACAAATTGTAATCCAAGCGTAGTAGAAACAAAGACAAGTGGTAAACCTACTTGTACCCAAAGCGGTAGATATGTATCGCGTGTCCTTAATCGAATGGCGGAAGCCTGCAGTGGCCAATATATACCTTAAAAAACACTCATAGAAAGTGCATACTTATAGAAAACAGGGGGTTTAACCATTAAGAAACAAAATAATTGAATCGAATAACATGACTGTGTACGTGCATCTAGAACCAGCAGAGTAAAATATACCCCTAAGAAAAAGCTTAAAAGAAACGCAGTTTTACAACAAATGTAGTCTAAACCTTAAATATGTTTGTTGTAGAGAGTTAACCATTTTGTAAAAGTCCCGATATTAGCTATTTATTCGCATTTTGTACTGTAAAACACAAAATATCCTCATTGTGACGAGTTTAGGTGCAACTTTTGAGCATGTCCCAGTAGTCGTCATAATAATTTTAAAAATGACGGGTTTTGGGTCAAATTGGAGTTTTAAAGTACCAATAGATGTCACATTAAAAAAATATATCTTCTATGTTAAAAGTATTCCAAATCGCATATTACATCGTTAGCAAATAAACTTAACTAACTCATTAAACAAAGACACTTACCGCAGACCCCACTGGAGTTATGTAAATCAAAACACAAAACCACGTGCTGAGTTTCACTTTTGACAGCTAAACTTCACGAAAAAACGATCTTGTTAGGGCACACACGTTTCGACTACACATCTCCGACGCCATGACTGTTAGAACTCAGTGTTGTCATTTCAATTGTGCAATATGTTACCAACAATATGTTGCCCTAAAAACCGGCCCATTTTAAGTTCAGTAGAAAAAAAAAAAAAGTTTTTAGATTAATTGTCGACTATTGGGGCATGACGACTTCACCCGCGTTTACCTTATATTCTATGTTTTAGGACACACAGGTGCTAATTCATCTGGTTTGCAAATGATAGATCTTATGGAGATGGAGTCAAACCACTCTGTATCAATTTTGGAAGCCGAATCAACTGATTCTGACTATTTATTTGCCTTTGTTTTAAATGAAATACATATAAATGAGTTGCCTTGTAATCCACATATGGTGGTAACATTTTACCATCTGCGGTACCAGCCATCATAATAGACACCGAAGCCTTGGTATGGTTCAGAGCTCTTTCAGGGTACTTGCATCCCCGTTTGATTAGTATTTTTTTCCGCCCAGGGTCGTCCGTCAAATTCGTTTCATCGTAATTTAAGATGTTAGAAGCAGGTACACCATTTAAAGACTTCTCAAGTTCTATGAAATATTCTTTAATCGTATCTGGAGATACCTTAGCTCTCACACGCTTGATATTTTCACAAACTCTTTGAGAAATCTCATTTTTGTGTCTTAATAGGAAGCTCTGTACAAAATCTGGTCCTGGAAAATTGTCTTTAAATCTTTTATGAATTATACCTATCTTATCAAGATACATTTTTACTATGTACCTGAGATCCAAAGTATCTAGGGGATAACCCCATTCTGCGCATTTGTTAATGTTATCTATTAAGAACATTTCGGTTTCTTCGGATAAAGCTCTTTGGCCTCCATGTTGCTTCATATCCCGCGTACAATGACGATATAGCACCGATTTGTGTATACCATATTTTTTTGCAACTTCTTCTAATTTAACATTTCGGGAAGATGCATACTCTTCCACAGCTTTTTTTATGATCTCCATATTATATATTTTATACCTTTTTTTTGTAGGATCGGGTTTATATACACGCAGCATGTTGAATACGGCGGTATGTATCTGTAAATGAAAATAATCACGTTAAAAATATTATTTATTTATCTGTGGTAATAAGGGTGTAGTTGTGAGATACATGAAATCTGACTCAACAGTTTACCAGTTTTATTTCTCCATCTCGAACACAATACACATTTCCATCACCAACAAATATAGAAGGTGCAAACACAAAGTACAGGCACAGAACAACAGCAGAAGAAAGAAGAATTGTATAACACACGAACAGAAAATAATGTTTTTATATAAACTTATGTGGGTATCGTTTACACGGCACGGAAACTATTCACATGTAATTAGTGCGACAGGTAGCTATCAACTGGTGACGGAACAAAGATGCGTAGACGCATTGGCTCCGCCCATCCTACCTGTTTCCAATATCACATTCGTCAACCGGCACGTCATTATCGTGATATACAATATATTAATAAAATATTTAAATATCATAAATATTTGTTATTAACTAATGAGGATGGAGTGTAAAAATGTAGTAACTAAAATATTAAAATTTTGAAATTATTTTTAAGGTTAAATTTATTAAATATAAGTTATTGGAAATTATGTACCCCACATCACCCCCCTCCAGAGACCGTCAAGGGCGATAAAAATTAGGAAACTTAACTTGACGTCCGGAACGAGTTTTATTATTTGGAGGAATGTCATCGGTGATGGGGTTAATGTTATCAGCCAATATATATGCTGGTTTAAGGCGGTCAATAGAAACAGTGACCTCCTTGCCCTTAACTAAGATTTTAAAAACTTTGTCCCCCTTACTAACGACTTTATGTGGACCTGAATAGGCAGGTTGTAGGGAACCACGGCTGGCGTCTTCTCGAAGGAAAACGTGCTCTGTAGTAGCAAGATCCTTAAAAATAAATATTTTGCTAGTACTGTGACGAGAGGCAGGCACAGGTTGTAATTTTTGCGCAAATGACCTGATTCGAGCAGTAAATTCTGCAGGGTCCGTAGAACCAGCACTCGGAACAAAGAACTCTCCGGGCAGTCTAAGCGGCTCACCATATAGCATTTCAGCTGAAGATGACTGCAGATCCTGCTTGAAAGCGGTTCGAACGCCTAGTAAGACCCACGGCAAAGACTCTGTCCACTTTTCATTAGCGTGACACATAATGGAGGCTTTGAGCTGGCGGTGGAAGCGTTCAACCAAACCATTGCATGCAGGGTGGTAAGCTGTTGTCCGTTTATGTTGGAATCCAAGAATCTTGGACAATTCATTAAACAGAGCCGACTCAAATTGACGACCTCTGTCCGTAACAATACTGCTTGGACAACCAAATCGGGCTATCCAACCCGATATTAAGGCTTTGGCTACTGTTTCAGCAGTAATGTCGATGATAGGTACGACCTCAGGCCACCTAGTAAAGCGATCGACAGCTGTCAGACAGTACTTATAACCCTGCGATAGTGGCAACGGGCCTACCAGGTCTATGTGTACCGCAGTGAATCTTGCCCGTGGCAAGTTAAACGTACCTAATGGAGCGGAAACATGGCGGCTTACTTTAGCACGCTGGCATGAGAGACAAGCTCGTGCCCATTCTCGACAGTCTTTCCTCATTCCTGGCCAGACATATCGATCTGCTACTAACTTGGCAGTCGCTGATACGCCTGGATGGCTAAGAGAGTGGAGGCTGTCAAATACTTGTTTCCGCAGCATAATTGGGACAAATGGCCTGGGAACCGTTGTACTTACATCGCAGTACATGAATTTACGGCTTCCAGGAACCACTACTTTCTCTAATTGTAGTGATGATCCTCCCTGTATCAGATTCTTAAGTTCTGAATCTGTACCTTGTGATTCCGCAATGAGATCTTGGGCCACTGGACACTGCAACTCCTCCACGCGAGATAAGGTATCGGCCACTACATTATCCTTGCCAGAGATATGTCTTATGTCGGTGGTAAATTGGGCAATATAATCCAAGTGGCGGAACTGCCTCGGCGAACAGTTTTCTTTTCCTGTCTTGGAATGCGAAACTGATCGGTTTGTGGTCAGTGTAAATGACAAAATGTCTTGCTTCAAGCATATGGCGGAAATATTTAATTGCCTCATATATGGCTAGTAACTCCCGGTCGTACGGAGAATATTTGGTTTGAGTGGGGCTAAGCTTACGGGAAAAGAAAGCTAATGGCTGCCAACCATCACCGTCAAACTGTTGCAGTACTGCACCGATTGCTGTGTCTGATGCGTCGGTCACTAAAGCTAGTTTGGCATTACAGTCGGGATGTGCTAATAAAGCCGCATTAGCTAGACTTTGTTTGCTGTCCTCGAAAGCTTGTAATGTTTCTCCACTCAAATTCACGGGATGGGAACCTTTTACATTGCCTACTAAAAGATTGTGAAGTGGCGCTTGTACTTGAGCTGCTTGTGGCAAGAATCGCCTATAAAAATTTATCATGCCCAGAAAGCGCCTGAGCTGCCGAACATCTTTGGGTAACGGGAAAGATTTAATGGCTTCGACCTTAGAGTCAAGTGGTTTGGTGCCTTTGGCGGAAATGTTATAGCCTAAGAAGGTTACTTCCGGAACACCAAAAACACACTTGGACGTACTAACCACCATACCAAAGTCTCTCATTCTACCAAACAGAGTACGTAGATGCTGTTCGTGCTCGATTTTGCTCCGGCTGAATACCAGAAAGTCATCCAGATAGCAATAGCAAAAATCGAGTCCCCGGGTCATTTCGTCGACAAATCCCTGGAACGTTTGTCCCGCATTACGAAGTCCAAAATTCATAAATAAGAACTCATAAAGTCCAAAGGGCGTGGTGATGGCGGTCTTGGAGATGTCCCGCGTTGACAGGTATCTGATTGAAAGCTTTGACTAAATCAATGGTGCTAAAAATACTGCAACCTGAAATGCTGTGTGCAAAGTCATGAATATGTTTTATAGGATACCTGTCAGGAATAGTTCTCGCGTTGAGCATCCGGTAATCTCCGCAAGGCCGCCAGCCATTGTCCTTCTTTGGAGCTAAATGAAGGGGAGATGACCAGGGGCTTTCGGAGGGTCTGGCAGTGCCATTAGCCAGCATTAGTTCAAACTCCTGTTGAGCTATCTTTAACTTGTCCGGTGCTAGACGTCGAGGGGTGCAAGAAACTGGAGGGCCTGGTGTCGTGCGGATATGATGTACAGTGTTATGTGGTGTAGTGCGTTGTGTACCGGCTGGACGAGTGATTTCTGGAAACTCATCTAAAATTCGATGGTATTTTGAATCACCAGTTGAAACCTTTACAGAGGATATAGAGGAATCTATGCGATTAATACCTAAAACAGAGACATTTGTATAACTATCAATTAATCGTTGATTACGACAGTCAACAATTAAAGAGTAAAATGACAAAAAATCTACGCCAATAATTGGCTTGGTTACATCGGCCACAACAAAACGCCATTTAAAGTCTCTACGTAAACCTAAATTGAGGTTCAAATTAACAAAACCATACGTCTTTATAGTTGAACCATTAGCTGCACAAAGGTCATAATTCGTTGGAGCACGACGATCACTTAGCAGACAGCGGGGGTAGACACAGAGGTCGCTTCCAGTATCGACCAGAAACTGCGCCTTCGACGATCTATCTGCTACAAACAGGCGACCAGTGGAAATAGGGCAATCGTCAGTCGCCATTATCGACCGCCCACTGCGTTTCCCGCTTTAAAGTCACACGGCTTCACACAATGATGAGCTTTGTCACCGTATCTGTAGTGGTAGTGACATATCGGAAACTTGCGGTAACTCGAATTAGGGCGGGTTCTCGTGCGACTGCGTCCATGGCTCCTGTCTTGCTGACGTTGGTTTCCACCTTGCTGACGCTGTCTGGGCCGACCACTTCTCAGCTGCGTGGTGAGATCATTCATCGCACGCTTTAGCTCAGCGATTTCAGCTGCCAGTTCGTTGACCGATGGCGTTGACGTTGAAGCTGCAGCAACTTGACCACAAGGTCCAGTAATGTCCTGAATTCGGTCTGCCAATTCAGCTAAGTCATCTAATTTGGCATTCTTCTGAGATGCTATAAGTGACTGTATATTAGTTGGAAGTCGACTGCTCCAGATGGTCCGTGTAAAGTCATCAGGTACTTCGGGCCCAGCTAAATCCTTTAGATGACGAAGGAACTGAGATGGCTTTCTATCTCCCAACTCTTCGTGCATCAACAGCTGCTTCACCTTCCGCTCCTTGGAAGCCGACAATCGATTCACCAGTTCAGTTCTCAGTTTATCATATCGGCCCACAGATGGAGGTGACATAATTACATCCTTCACTTCTTTTGTGACACTGGGTTCTAATCGTCCAACAACATAATTATATTTTGTTATGTCACCGGATATGCCTGCGGTCGCAAACTGTGCTTCTACTTGTGCAAACCATAGCTCAGGTTCTTCTGGCCAAAACGGAGGTAATTTGACGGATACACGAAAAATGTCGCGTTGTGTGTCAATGAAAACACGCGCTTCTTCCGACTTTCTAGAAATTCCCCTTTGTTCCGCTCGCAACTCACGATCCTCACCGTCGCTCATGTTAAATCTTTAATTTATCAATCAATATACTATTAGAAAAGAATTCACCAAAGTGGTTCACAATCGAAGTCTCGTGTGGTACACTACAACGGGATCTCCAGTTATTTGCTCGTAAATTCGGTCTCGCTAACGAGTTGTTCGTTTATTCGGGCTTTCTTATGTAGTGTTCGTTGATTCGGGGTCACCAGTGTGGTAATAAGGGTGTAGTTGTGAGATAAATGAAATCTGACTCAACAGTTTACCAGTTTTATTTCTCCATCTCGAACACAATACACATTTCCATCACCAACAAATATAGAAGGTGCAAACACAAAGTACAGGCACAGAACAACAGCAGAAGAAAGAAGAATTGTATAACACACGAACAGAAAATAATGTTTTTATATAAACTTATGTGGGTATCGTTTACACGGCACGGAAACTATTCACATGTAATTAGTGCGACAGGTAGCTATCAACTGGTGACGGAACAAAGATGCGTAGACGCATTGGCTCCGCCCATCCTACCTGTTTCCAATATCACATTCGTCAACCGGCACGTCATTATCGTGATATACAATATATTAATAAAATATTTAAATATCATAAATATTTGTTATTAACTAATGAGGATGGAGTGTAAAAATGTAGTAACTAAAATATTAAAATTTTGAAATTATTTTTAAGGTTAAATTTATTAAATATAAGTTATTGGAAATTATGTACCCCACATATCAATCACTAAATCTACAGCTCCATACATTATTAGTAGTATTAAGTTCTATTAACAGTTTTTGACAACCCTATTTATTTATCTCTATTGACCCCTCATTAGTTGCTATTCAAACATTAGTCGTTTCTATTATTCCCTACTAGGTTTCCATTAAACCCATACTAGAGTTCTATTCACCCTTCAATAGATTCTATTGACCCCTTTTATACAATAAATTTACATATACTGTGATTTTAACAATATTTGAAGTTTAATAACGGATTCTCACTTACCTTCACTGTATTTTTATAATTTATCGTACGCCTAATGAGATAAACACATTAAACAGCACAAATCACAACTTTTTCAGACCTAAAATCAAGAGTTTCGGCAGTTGAATAAAACACGTACACAGTGGTCGACTTTGAATTTAATTTGAAGGATAAATGTCAATTTTGACAATTAAAAATTGTTGCCAACGCAAAGAAAAAATGTTGCTGTATTCAAATTTAAAATTCTACTAAAATTCTTCAACGAAAACTACTGAAATAATAACATTAAAAACTTTCCTGATTTTTTCTATTCACCCCGCAATTTCTATACACCCCGTTTTACGGTACTTAGTTACCACATTACAATACCAAATAATACTGACATAACAATTGTCCTCTCAATAGTGTTTAATTGGCACATCATTTTATGCAAACTTACTTAGTCCTTGTTATTAGAAATATTTGAACCAATTTTACAGAACCTTTACAGCAGAGAATATTAAACCCAAATAACTCGTAATCTGTTGTAAGTTGCGTATACATCTACTATATAAAAATAAGTCGGGTTTTCCTTCCTGACGCTATAACTCCAGAACGCACGAACCGATTTCCACCGTTTTACATTCGTTGGAAAGGTGTCGGGCTCCGTGAGGTTTATAGCAAAGAAAATTTATAAAATTTAACGCGGGTAACACTGCGGGGCACAGCTAGTATTGTATAAAATGGCATTCCGATTAAACACTTTCAGTATGATTACACTTTGCTTTTATTCTTTGATAAAAAGCATTATGACCTAAATGATTTAAATACAGTAGCTTAAGCTTATAACACTAATAAACCATTAGGTTCTTCTTTTTTAAAGATTCCCTAACAAAATAAATGTCGAACCTAAACCACTTACATTGTTGTGGCCCAGTAGCTGGCTACCTCAATTATGTAATTCTTATTTAAAGACCACGCCCGCACAAGGGAATCTAATCCCTGTGTCGCTGGGTACTTTACAAACATATAATTGACAAAATACATCCAGACTCAGAACAACTATTTCTGGTTCATACAAATAGTTGTCCGGCGCGGGACTCGAAACCACGACACGAAGCGACGAGGCGACTGTCTTCGCCACTACGCCACACGTGCAGTCGTTGCATTGGTGCTATTCACTAATAATAATACAAAGTCTTAGGGTGCATGTGTACGGGCTTTTATAACTTTAAGTAAGTAGGACTTAGTATGGTCCAGAACACCATACTCGCACAGATTGAGGAGATATTAGATTCTAACTCTTAAAGAATAATATCGACTGTGAAATTAATAATAAACTATACAGTTGAGTAAACCGTGAACTATTTTTATGAGTGGGTTTTGCGGGAAAGCATTTTTAAATGGTTATAAAGTTACTATGGTAGTCTTCCAAAATTATGTACCATTACAGAAAATAAAATTAAATAATAATGTAACGACTGAACTTATTATAAGACCTAGTTTATAGAAGCCTATATTAATCATTGCCAGATATGATCCCTTGTTATGTAGTTTGTATGTTATTTATTACAGCATGTTCTATCTAATTATGTAATATTTCAGGAACTACAGTCTCTGGTGAACATGTCAGCGAAACAATGGCTACAACAGGGGAAGCTGTGGAATTTGTTGACAGGCTCTTTGATAGTGTCAACGGATCTCGAGGGAGCACTGTCCGGGGCAAACTGCGTGGACCAATTAAGCCAGGCACTCAGCACTTCAGTTTCTGGATGGAAGCAATAAAAATATTGAAAAATATGCAATTCATCGATACAAATAGCAAGATAGCCCGTAAAAATAACAAAACTTATATGGTTCGAGTTCCTTCCCTTAATGGTTGGATAACATCTATAGAATGTTTTGAAAGGTTGTCTAAATTATTGTTCGAAAAATATGAGATACAATATTTTTATCCTAGGAGAGTTAATCAAGATCCTCTTGAAAATTTCTTTGGTAGGATCAGAGCTATCAACTATAGAAATGTCAATCCTGATGCGAATGCTGTTATTAATTCTTTTAAATCATTCATAATGTCAAACGTTATAGGTCCACACTCTATTTACGCGAACTGTGAAGATGACGAAGGACCCAGTCATTGATTTTTTAAAGATTATATCCTTGTCCAATGTTTATGAGAATTCCTCATCCAATAATCATGAGAATTTCTCAGCAACATTAGATGAGGATAAAGAAAATAATATCAGTGGACCCATAACAACAATCCAAACCACCAGCAGTAGCAACCAATCTCTAAATCCAGTTAATGAAAGATTGCGTGTCCACTCTTCTGCATATACTGCAGGTTATATGTGCAGGAGAGTGACAAAAAAATTGAATTGTAAAAGATGCTCTGAGACATTAATACAAACTAAAAGAGATGTATTTCATAAATGGATAGAACAACGAGAATACAACCTTTTAAAACACAGTAATTATGGTTTAAGACATTTATTTCTCATAAAGAATACATTCATTTATCTGAGAAATACAGGATACTTAATTTAAGCTTATTACTATACTAACAAGAATTCACAAACCCGTATTGAGTAAGTAATAACAAAGAAAAGCGATTTCATACATTTGATACAAAGTAATACATAATTGGTAAATTCGATAAAAAATAAAGACAATGTAGGTATAACGAGAACAAAATATTAGCAATGCCACAACCTAACACTATTGACACACAATAATTTAAGAAAACACAGTAATTTAACATATCCATCAAAGAAGTTTTTGTTATTATACAGGGATATCTCTGTGCTTATACATGATTTTTTGAATAGAAATGCACATAAGAAATGTATAAAAAGAATAATAAAAACCGAAATAATAAAGAAATACGATATAAATTGGTTGGGGTATACTCATAGAAGTCAAGTGAAAGAATGGTTGCTTAATTTAATGTTACGCACCCATATACATAATTGGTGTAACATTATAAATAAAATTTTAAAAGGAGGTGTGCAAGAAAAACTTGTGAAAAATATGTGTGCACCTCAACAAATTGCCTTTGAAAAATATAAAGCCTATAGGTTAAGACGAGAAAATAAAAACAGTACAATCTGATAAGTTGTTTTATTTTTATTTCGTTAGTTACATCAATTAGACTACCTATTGCAGGACGAAATAAACTTCGTAAATAATTAAATTAAAACATTTCCACGGCACAGCACTGGCTATGGTATCGATATTTAAGTATAGCTGAACGTCGATATTTTCTATAAAACTACTCATGCTGGTACATCACTAGGTGACGTTAAGACACTAGCGCTTTGCGCATATTTTTGGTACTAACCTCAATCATATAACTGTCCTATCTGTCTCTGACTAATATAGGCCAATTATGAGATACCATTTCTATTTTTGACTGTAAAACCAAAACTGTCACATTCGAAGCATTATGAGATATAATTTTAGGTAGCAAATTTAATGTACTTTAAATGTGTCATAGCTATTTAGGGCTAAATACAATATTTTTCTGGCTTTACTGTAAAAAGTGAAAAATATCAGAAAACAGCCCATGGCAACTGGTCTCCTATTATGAGATATTAGGGGTTTCTAATATAAGATAGTATCTTATATTAGGTTCCTTAAAATGTTAGGGGATAAACGAACAAAATAAACAATATTAATGTAATAATCACATTTTTATTGTTACTTATTAATTAAATATTATAGACAAACATCAGTCTTAATATTTTGGTACTATAATCATGAAACTATAGACTAGCATCAGTCTTTAAAACAAAGATTTGAGCTTTACTCACTAATCATAATCATATATAGCATTTTTAATACAAATATCAAAAGAAAAGTTATAAAAGTAGTAACAAAAATAAAAATCTCTTCTAAAATGTTGTAAATCTTATCATGTCTTACATATCTGAGCATAAAGAACACAAAAAATTATCCGATGCTACTTCTCCACATTCCTCATGAGCCCATTTAAAACAACCTTGACACTTAGCCCATTTTTCTCCTCTTGTATCTTGTGAAAAGTTTCCGCTGCAGTAGGGACATTCAGCATCATACTCATCCCCACTGCTATCCGCGAGCTCAGGCATGTCATCATCTTCGGAACTGGAACTAACTTCTGCAACTCTTTTCTTTTTCAAATCTTTTTTTTCCCTGTTTGCGGTTTTTTATTTGATCGTTTCTTCTGTGTTTTCTTATTTTCTTTATCTTGCTTTTTATTTAGGGATTCTACTAGTGAGTTTTTATATGGAGAAGCCGTAATTATAGAAGCTGCTCCAGTTCTCCTAGAAGAAGAATTGTTCTTAGGTAGCCTGGGCACTGGGTTAAGTGCGAAAGGCGAAACATTTGATGATGTACTAGGTGTTGGATTATCATAAACACTAACTCTTGGTGATGCCTTAGAAGATGCCAATTCTTGATGCTCATCAGGAGGATTTTCATCTACTAAACCGCTTTGCTTTCTCTGGTTTTCATCTGAATTTCCGATATTGGTTACCACTTCAGTTGGCTCTAATTGGTTTACAATCGAAGGAGGCACACAACTTGTATTCTCCGGATTTATGTTCTCGTCATTAATTATGTTTTGTTCTAGATCCTCTTCATCAAAGATTGAAAAGTCTTCATCTGCAAAAATATGTCGATTGCAGGGAAACAAGCCAGTCTTGCGAAACCCATTTACAGAGCTGGACATGGTAGCAGCTTTTTCATAAGCCGTACCAAACAATCTTGCTACATATTTGTTTGATAATGTGCGTCCCGGATTGTTACGCAGCCAAGTTTCAATTTCTTGGGAGTAATAAGCTTTTAGTGGCTTCATAAATGCGACATCCATTGGCTGCATTTTATGTGTGCAATGTGGCGGCAAACAAATAATTATTACGTTGTTCTCTCGAGCTAAGTTTATCACATCGATGTTTCGTGTATGTGTGTAGTGGCCATCTAAAACCAATAAAATTGGATCATCTTTACTTGGCTTTGTAAAGTTGATAAAATGCTGAAACCACTTTGTGAATAGATGTGTCTGGATCCAGCCTGAGGGATGACAATCACCAATTGAACCTGCTGGTGCACCATCCATTAGTTCTTGTGCCATATTTTTCCTTGGAAAAACTATTAATGGAGGCACGTAGGTACCACAAGCGTTCATACAAGTCACTATGGTCATGAGTTTTCCTCTTTCCAGGGATTGGTCATGAGTTTTCCTCTTTCCAGGGATGTCAACGCACCAACCTGTTTTTTGCCTTTCATACTGACAACTTTGGAACGTTTATGTTGAACTACTGTTATTCCTGTCTCATCGACGTTGTAGATCCTGTGTGGAGCGGATTTTATCTTAGCAAGTTCAGGCTCATATAAATCAAAAAATTTGGCGACTGCAACCGGATTAAATCCTTTCACTCTGGCGGCAGAAACTGCTTCAGGTGTTCTAATTGATAATGTAGGATGTCTCCTCAAAAATCCACGTAACCATTTTTTACCAGCAGAGGCTTTAGTCACACTGAAAGGATGCCTTAGATTGTTTTTAATAGCCAATTGAAACGCCATGTATTTGATATCCTGTAGGCGTAAGCCATAAAATCGTCTATCCATTTCTTTGCAATAACTTTCCAGCTCGGCTTCTAAATCTATAGGTAAGGCTGGTCGTCTACCCATACGAACCTGGACAAGATCTTCTGCACGGACATCTTTTTTTACATAGCGCTCAAGGGTACCCTTAGGAACACTAAATTGTTTTGCAGCTCTTAAGTAACCCATTTCGTTTCTTCGAACTGCATTCACAGCTTGTATCATGGCATTGTGGTCCCAGGTCTTCCTTTTGATGGGAGGCATCTAAAACAAAAAATATAGGGTTCAACCCAATACCCATAATAATTGCTCTTTTTGAGTACCACAATATGAGATATCTCATTTTAGGAACCCCAGCATATCTCATATTAGGAAAGCAACAACTTTACAAAATGGATGCCTTTTTTTTTGTTTCAAAAAGAAAACACAACGAAATTGCATTTACATCTTAAAATGGATCATATAAGTTACAAACCAAATATATTAGGTCTTTACCTATGAAATTGCCGTTCTGCAGTACTGGCCATTTCAAATCAAAATAATTTTTGTTTGGCTAAGAATTCTAATTTCAAATTAATTTTATTTTAAAAACATGGATTCTTTTTTCCAAAAGTAGTCATTTCTTTATTGATTAGTGTTACATTTTCATCGCATTTCAATCTTTTTCGTCATCATGGATACGTTAAAAATTCGAGTAATTATGGAATATGAGTACCGTCGTGGCAGCAACGCGGCACAAGCGGCACGCAACATCAACGACGTTTACGGAGCTAACACTACAAACCAACGCACCACCTGTTATTGGTTTGCTCGCTTCCGTTCTGGAAATTTCGACCTGAAAAATGAACCTCGCGGTCGTCCGAAGACTTTGGTCGACAATGACGAATTAAAGGCGGTTGTGGAAGCTGATGATACACAATCTACGGCTGAATTAGCAGCAGCTTTCGACGTTAGCGTCAAAACAATATTGGTCCATTTGCGTCAAATTGGCAAGGTAAAAAAGCTTGACAAATGGGTGCCCCACGAACTCAATGATCGCCAGCGCGAAGTACGCGTCGAGACGTGCCTTGCACTGCTCAACAGACACACAAATGAAGGAATTTTGAACCGCATTGTTACCTGCGATGAAAAATGGATTCTGTTTGATAACCGCAAGCGCTCAGCAAGTTGGTTGGATCCTGGTTCAGCACCTAAACAATGCCCTAAACGAAAACTTACCCCTAGAAAAGTGATGGTCACTGTTTGGTGGTCTAGCGCCGGTGTGATTCATCACAGCTTCTTACCAAACGGGGTGAGCATTACTGCAGATGTGTACTGTGAAGAACTGAGCACAATGATGGAGAAGCTGGCGCATCTCCAACCAGCATTGGTCAATCGCTCGTCTCCGCTGCTCCTGCACGACAACGCGCGACCTCATACTGCACAGCAGACGGTCTCCAAGTTGCAAGAACTGGGGTTGGAAGCTCTCCGTCATCCGCCCTACTCACCAGACCTTGCGCCTACAGACTACTACTTTTTCCAGAATTTGGATAACTTCTTGGCGGGAAAAAAATTCAATACCCGAGAGGCAGTACAAAATGCCTTTGAAGAATTTGTTGCCTCCCGTCCAGCTGATTTCTTTAAGAAGGGCATCAATAAACTGCCACTGCGATGGCAAAGATGCATTGATTGCATGGGTGATTACTTCGATTAATACAAATAAAAAAATTCATGAAAAAAATTCGTTTAAATTTTTTCATACAAAACGGCAATTTCATAGGTAAAGACCTATTATATTAAGAGCTTTTAACGTAATAATAAAGTTGTTACGTACCTTATAAACATTTGACGAAAAATATTTTGTTTTGCGAAAATGTAATGACTACACGCACACGCTCTTCGATCGCCGGTGGCCGGCACGCACTGGCAGACGTTTAGCGGTGTTGCTGTGATGATCGCGCGACACTAGCGCCAAATGGCTGACGTGAACAGTTTGACTAATACCTTCTATCTCATATTAAGCGCCTATCTCATAATAGGCATCCTTACCCTATAGGTAGTTATCTGTGGTATGCGCGGTGGGATACATAAATGGTGTTTAATTCTGTATGCCATGGCTGTTCGTCGGTAATTTTTCTGAAAAATATATAAGGGACAGCGAGATGGCAACAGTATATTGGTAATTTTGTGAAAAGCAAATGACAATTACGAGACTACTAAGCGACTGATGCATAGTGCTTGAGAGTTACTGCCCCTAAGAATACCTATTGACCGCCGAGGCTCGTGTGTTGTAACTGTTATAATCACGCGCCCAATTCAGTTTGTCGTACAGATACTTGGGTTTTCGTGAAATAACGATGCCAAACAGCAGGGTAGCTAAGTGTAATTGCCGTCTGTTTGCTATTTTCAAAAGGTTACCCTGATTAAGGAAGGGGGTTATTTGTGCCGAGGAGGAACATCAAAGCAAAAACGACCACAGGCATTCTGGACCCTTTGTATTAGTTTCTCTGTTTTTGCTAGTAAACATGTCCCGTACACGCAGTAAGCATAAGTCAGTTTGACTCTCAGCATAATTCAACTTGCTACACAATTTGGCTTTAATTTTTGTTTTAAACTTGTTGACAATTTTCTCATGACATTAGGAAGGTCGAACAGGGGCCGCCCCATCAACATTTCCGTTGACATTCCACTGAAATATGGTGGATAACCTCAACTTTTTTACACACCTCACACAAAGGAGACACAACTTATGTCTTACATCTCAAATACACCAAGTTTGGAACATAACTCCACAGATATTTTTTTCTACGTCATTCTGTATACGAAAAACGTCAACGTCTTTTACATTATTGGAAATAAAAATAAAATCAATAAAAATCTTACTCATAAATTTTTTTATGTAATTGCTAATCTTTGGTTGAGAATTCAACAGTAAAATTATATCTTTTGCCATAGGTCAGAATATGATAAATACAAATTCATTACTTTACAGGACAAGCAATTAAATTATTGAGAAATCTTGAAGGCACTATTAACCCTTAACCGGAATCGATAATACAATCAACGTAACTGGAATCGTGGGTCTTCATAGACCCAGATGATATAAATCCCCATAACTAATAACATGGTTATAAGTAACATAAAAATGGTTTAGAAATGTAATAAAACAACCTTTTTATATAATATAAATCAACTTTTATTTGGTAACAATATTAAACAATGTATTTTTTTTATATTTAGTCTTAGGTACCCTGTTTGAACATATTTTAGGACACCCTCACTTCTTAACGCTAATAAATATATAAAAAATTAAAAATTAAGACATCTACGTGTTTTATGGGGTTTTACGTATTTTCCCCTTATATAAAATAAAGCTTTCTTGCGAGATCCTTCAAAAACAAAAAAAATGACATCCTAATCTAAAAGTATAAAATAATTCAGTCTTAGTTACTACACTAAGCATGGCACTTGATACATAACGTTTTTTTTTCAAAATGTCTTTTGCATATGAATTTTAAACATTTATCACATTTTTGCGATTGCTTGTTATCAATCTTAGGGCCACATATATAGCATCTTCCCCGTTTTTTTGGTCCACTTTGAGCGGCAGAAGCGGAAGAAGTGTCGCTATGCGATTCTTCAACTGGTCCTAGGAATTTGTCGATTCTACTTCTCAATTCTATTGAAAATTTAGAAGACTGCTTCTTTCTTTCTGTAATTAAAGGCTGTATCAAACTTTGACCAAATTGTTTTATATACTGATTACGTTTCATGCGCTTTCCAATATTTGATGCCTTCCACAAAACGAATGCATTCGCATTTGCAATGTTCAGTATTGCACAAAAAATTACAAATGGCCATCGTTGAGTTCTTCGAGATACAGAATAATTCGCGCATTTTTGATCGAGAGCATCAACACCACCTTTCGTACTATTATAAAATTCTATTATCTCAGGCTTTCCACTACCTTCGTTGATTGTATTGTCATGGTGCATTGATGATATCATTATTACACTCTTATTTTTTTTTGGAACGTATGATGCCAATGTTTTATCTTTCACAAAACCAAATAAGGTAGATCCTATAGCCCTTTGCTTATGTGCTTGAAATTCTGGTGGAATATCTCTCTTATTTTTGCGCATCGTTCCCACGTAAGTCAAACCATTTTTGAGAAGGTTGTCAACTAACTCTACAGACGAAAACCAATTATCAGCAGTAATATTTCTGTTAGTTCCAAATAAAGGTTCCGCAAGTTGCAATACATTTTGTGTAGGAATCGAAACATTATTTCTTCGGCCAGAGTCTTCTTTGCCCGTATAAATAAAAGCATTATATAAATAGTGAGTTTTTGCGTCATAGAGGCACATAACCTTGATGCCATATTTAGCAGGCTTGGATTTCATGTAAATCCTAAACATACACCTTCCTCTAAAAGGGCAAAGCATCTCGTCAATTGTCAAATACTCAGAGCAGCTATAGTTTTTTTGACAATTCTGAATAAAATTATCGAATACTTCAGAGATTAGAGCAGCTCGATTGTTAGTTTTTCTTTCATCTCTAGAATTGACATCATCAAATCTCAAAGCAGATAGCAAAAACAAAAAACGCTTTACACACATTGTGATTCTGAATATATCTCTGCCCGTTCCATCAGTTGCCCATAAACTTTCGATATCTTCATGACCAGACTTGAAAACACCAGATAACAGTAATAATCCAAAGAATGCTTTCATTTCTAACATACTTGTGAGATTAGTGTAGGATGCTTTTGTCTTATATTTTTCAGAATATTCTGTTATTTTTTGGTTAGTGTGAGTGCATATACCTTCAATCATTTCATCTGGTATCAGCAACTGCCATGATTCGATTGGTGACATGTTTTGTTTATCACGAGCTGGACCGATGATACCAGGTAAGTGAGTAATGATGTTGTGACTTCTTACCCTAGAGCTGCTGGGGGGATGAATGGACCACTTGTACCTATTTTTGCCTCGATAGTATGAACTGGTTGGCTGATGATCATCCTCTTCAACAATCTCGTGGTCTGATGAAGAGTCACTCGAATCTGAAGAAATTTCACGAGGCGAATTTTCATCATTGCTTATGTTCTCATCATCACATGGCTGAAAATCGCTTAAATCTTCCGGTTCCGAATCAATTTCATCTTCCAAAAGCTCTGCAATTTCCTTTTCCCCGAGATTCATCGCCATTATTGCTATAAAGTTCCTAAAACAGTACAAAATAAATCTGTAAAACAAAAATAAAAAGTCACACAACTGGCATCGTGGGTCGAAATTGACCCAGCGCTAGTACATACCTGCTCTTCTAGTAATTTTTAAGCGCCGTACGTCCGGCCCCCGCCGCACCTCGCGACGTAATGAGAATACACGGGCGCGCAACACTTTAGCGTCGCACGCTGCGAAGTTATATGGTTTTATTATTTTGGTTGGGTCCAAATTGACCCACGATTCCTGTTAAGGGTTAAAATATGAGATACTCAATATATGATTTTTCTTTTTTTTTTTTAATTAAGGATATGTATTACCAATTTGTAAAAATACTTAAAATAATTGTGGAATGCGTAGTATTCATGTATTGTTTTATTTTTTAAAGAACGGTTGCACTTGTCACACTGTGATCTAAAGAAGTAGGTAGTTATCATGTTATGATCTGAAATGAAAAAAAAAATATGAGAACAATACTTTATTTAAATTGAAAATACAACAAAATGACAATGCAGTGTATATTTGGCATATAACATTGCGATCGAAGCAGCATTAAAAAATAAGATAATAGACTTAATAATAGATTAATTTCTATTCAGAATCGGAATTATAATCACTAATATGTGATGTGTCTACTACGTCGTTGTCAGACTTTATTACATTTTTATAGAAATCATGGTACACTGGATCAATGTACTGTAATAAAGACAGAATATCCTTATGTTTTTCTTTCCTTATTAATAATGGCTGATCGTACGCCTTACGAACATCTATCATTGGCTGATTATTTCGACTGGCTCTGGTTTTCCTCTTCATATCACATATTTTAAACTCGTCTTCAACTCGCAGTGAATACTTAAAAGAAAAGAAACAAGGATGTTCTTTCTCGACACGTATCCAAAATATATTACGCCATAGAAAAGGATCGTTATTTTGATCTTTAGTCTTCTTTATGAGCGACTGCTTTAGAATGTTTGAAAATGCAAAAATGTCGTCTTGTGACAATTCTATTACAGTGAACTTACTGCTGACCATTCTCACGAGCATGTACCAGTCATTTGGAATTGAAATTCTTCCATTATATTTCTTCTTGGCACGCTCGATTGAGGCGTGGTCAGCATCACATTCTAAATGTGTGTGACCAGGAACTAGAAATTTATGATCTATAGTCTTCAGACCAACTTTCTGCGTAAGTATGTAGTTATATACAACAGGTAATGTGTTGTTGCGGGTTTGCCCGGGACATGTATCTGAATAAATAATAACGTGCTCTGTTTCTTCGGGCAAACTCATTATGAACATTTTTAGGCAAGATGCTATTTCGTCAGCACCACGTTGCGCGATAGCTTCATGCCACATAAAGCAAGTAGTTTTCCCAGTGTTACAATTTCTGACTGTAAAATTAAAAGTCCATAGCTTCCTTTTGTAAAATGCTACACTAGTATTTAAGTATGGTGTAGCGAGACACTGCTGTAAATCACACACAGCGACAACGATAGTATTTCCTGATGACTTGGCACGTTGTTTATCGAAAGATTTACATTCGTAATGGAAATTTGCTTTATCCTGATGAGAGACATGTTCGTCATGTAGTCTCGTTTTCTCAGTGTCATTTATTGTAATTTTTATTTTTGCTACAAATGTATCGCAAGTATGGCAAGTATCGTTATGTGGTTTTTTAAATTTTAAATTGAATGTCTATAAAATATTACTATATGTAGAAAGGCTGACTATTTTTGTAGTTATGTTGTCCATGGTATGTTGTTCTAGGTATAAGATATACATTTTTTGTAAATTTAACCCAGTCTCTAGGTATTTTTTTGTAGTGTGTCGTCTTGAATAGTGGCTTTCGTATGCAGGGAAATTAGAAATATGATTACGCACATATTCAATTGCTTCATTTGAATGTTTAATTTTTGGCTCATGTCTGCCTCTTTCATCCCGTCCAATGATACCTGTAGCTGACTTTTTCTTCTTGTCAATTATGCCATGCACAAAACCACGATTCTCACCATACACGTTAAGAAAACAGTTTTGACAAACTTTTACCAAAGTACCTTCATTTTCAATAGAGTAATTTACAGATACTTCTCTTTTCTTTTTGTTTTCAACCTGTTTAACTCTAATTGGCTGTGTTAATAGTATGTGATCACTCAAATGTAAACGTTGCATATCCCTAGTTTCCATAGCGCGATAATCCGTATAAAGTCTTTGTAATTGTGCATTTGTAAATTTAGTTTTACATTTTAATCTACATTCTTTGAGTACAACTACAGATTTACCCAATATTTTGTTACCAGCTTGATTTATGTATTCTTCTCCCTTTTTTATTTTTTCTGTTCTTTCCTTACGGAGTTTTCTTTGCATCATACCGACACCACGCTTCCTTTTTCCTCTAACGTCATCCTGTGTTTGAGAAACCAATGCTGGGACAGCAATGCTTGCAATACTTCTAGGGGTAGATGTCTTGCTAGATGACGATGATGACACGTGTTCATCATGTGTAGCAGCAGGGATCCAAGTACAATCCTGCGCATCGTCATCAGAACTATAATCTTCGCCGAGAGAAGTAAGATCAGAACTATAAGCTCGATTACCTGACGGGCCGGGCAGAGATTGCAAAATATCCTGCTGAGCTACGGGAGTACCTGATGGACCGGGCAGAGATGGCAAAATATCCTGCTGAGCTAATGGAGTACGTTCTCTCACACTTTGTTTCACAGCTAAATCCTAAAATGAAAAAAAAACACCGTTAGGCCTAGGTGCCAGTATTTTATTTTTTGAACGATTACCTACTTAAGTTAACGGTCATCATGTTTTTTTCAGAGTTCGTTTAATATAAAATATGCTAGGCAACAAGCAGACATATCAATTATTACAATGTTGCTCAGTAAAATGCCTACTTACTCTCGCAATGAACACTTTGACACGCTTTGAATAAAATAACAATAAAAATGATGATAAACATACCTCTGAATCTTCTTGCCTCAAAGCCAACTCCAACAACTTCTTACAGCGAGCACTCATAATTTAAACAGTAATTATAACCTACATTAATGTTCCTTTACCGGCGAAATAGCGAAAACTAACAATAAACTACGAAGTGTGCGGTACGCGAAACAATAATGACACGACACGTTATGACATGTTTCCCGCTAACCGAGTAATTTTTGATCATAGGCTGATAAGTGTGCTTTTGTCACATTCTGATCAACAAAAAGCGCGTTGTCCTTTCGGTCAGATCTAAATAAAATCACTTAACGCAATATGACCAAGACAAAAGTTGAAATATAAAAGTTATCATAATCTGATTAGTATTCAATACAACAGTAATATTTTGAATGTAGTTATCCTGATATGACCAAATGAAAGAGCATTTTTTGGCGATGATACCTATATCAATAAGTCATATTGAGCAAAAATGCACTTATCATTGTCTGATCTATGACCACAGATATATACTTCGTTTGAAAAAACATCTATTAAAATTCAATCTAGAAAGTTAAAAACTTTATATACTTCATAAAGAAAAAAGCAAGTTAGAGTCAATACGATAACTTAGTTAATCAATTTATAATTAATCTGTCTCTTTACCGTCAACACAGGCATTATGTTTCTAATTTTTATAGTATCAAGGAGATATCAGATTTTGCTGGCAGAGGCTTATTATTTGTACTAGGCACTTGTAATCATTATGGTATCATTATACAATTTTTGGGATCATTATAACCACGGTGGGAACGAGTAGTTACTTTTCATACCAAGGCAATTCGCTTGGGTTCTTCGTAATTTAGATCATACTGTGTAAGGATGCTCTGCTTTAACGACTATTTCTCGTACTTGATTGCACTTAAAATACTCACGGTCGGTGTTTGTTGTCAATTTAAAATCATTTAAGCATATTTTGAAATCTAAAATTTGGTCTTGTGTTATTTCTATAACCTCATAACCATCGCTTGACGTTTTACATCACCGAACGAGTGTATAGTATTCTTCAGGACAAAAAATCAAGTTTCTCTTAGACGATTTCTCAATTAATGCGTGGACACTATCGCCTTCCCGATGGGTGTGACCCTTCTCCAAAAAATGGTGATGAATATCTACGCTATACTTTCCTGGTTTCTGTTCTGACCGCCACAGTCTTCGGACCACAAGTGGATGGATAAAAGGTAGCCACTTTTCGAACCCCGTTAAGTTATGGTTACAGGCCACATAAAACATATTATTTTTTTAAGTATATCAAAAATGGTAAAATTAAACCTTCTACCTCTCAAAAAACGAAGTTTCAAGTACTTTAAATCTTTTATAAACGATGTGTCGGAGTTACATAATTCAGTTAGTGGTAATTTAATGGTAGCTTCACCTGAAAGTTACCCTCAGTGGTGCGATTATAAGTGTGCACAAATATGTACTTACTCTGTTGCATCATAGGGTAATTTTGTTGAGGAACCCTCTTCTATCTCCCAAAACTTTTGTATTTGTTTCTCAATTGTGATTTTACATTGAATTGACCTAGTAGCTAGATCTGAAGCTACTGATCCTGTAGCTACTCACCCCAGACGTGTGCGTTGCAATGTGGGCATTACAGTGCCAAGCTTGTGCTGGCACATACAAAGCAAATCGGAAAATCGTTCTGCGCCAATAATAATATCAATTTCACTCCGTGAATGATATTTATCATCAAGCGAGATGGAATATACCAATCGTTGGAGTTGTTAACTGTAACATTGGTTGAGCAGATAGTAGGGACGATAAAACAGGACAGTTTTGTTGTATAAGTTTATTCACAGAGCGTAATTTTATGTCACAATAACTGAGTACATTGGTTGCGCTATTGTTGAACCCAATTACTCGTAAGTTGTGTTGGTGTCTTGGAAGTTCAGTTTTTTGTATGCATCTTCAGCAATGAAATTAGATTGAGATTCTGAGTCTAACAGGGCTCTCAGTTTATGCACTCGATTGTACATAATACATGTACATAAGCACTTGGGCAGTTGGTAATATACAGATGTTTTTGAAAAGTTTGGTCTCACTACCTGTGTATTATAAGTGAGCGTTGTCACACCTTGGCTGGTATTAGTACTAGAGCTCAGTTGCTCCTTGTTATCTGTTGTGTTTGTGGTTTGCTGTAACTGTTTGTGTGCTGTTGATGTAGCAGTGTATGGTAGGTGGCAGAATTGAGTAAAGAAATCCATGCGTTTGAAATTCTATTAAATGGCAACAGTGGCAACAAAGATGCCATTCTTGTAAAATTTTGGCGGTCAGAGTTGCCAGTCACATTTAAGGCTTTAGCTTTTTTCCATACATTTTTATTGTAATGATAAAAACATGTTGTTGTTGGGCAATTGGGATACATGGTTTTTATTGCATTTATAACAGCAATATCAAAGTCACACTTAAAATGTTTTATTTGAACTCCTAATTTCGATCTAATTAATCTCACATAAGTTTCTTCTGTTTTGTTAGGACGCAAAAGAAATATTATGGGTACAATATTTGTGGTGTGCTGGTCTGAAAAAAAATCAACTTGGAGTGTGTACAGCTGATAAAATTGGTGAGGGACATTTGAACGTTGCATCACCGAAAAAACACAGTTTTGTCATCGAGTTTTTCTAAAGTCTTCTAGACTGTATGGAACAAAAAGTTATGATTTTACTGCTGGATCCATATTCACATATAAGAAAATTTTTACCTAAGCCTTCTGGAACATTAATTACTTCAAACGCTTTATAATTTAGCCGGTCACATTTTAAAAACATTTTTCAGCGTAGATAGATGGCAATAATTCAATTTCATCAGGTGAACATTAATTTTTTAGACATTCAAAGTGTATAGGTTCGAAGTTATAACCGACCTCTTTGCAAGCGTTCTATTTTAATAACACTTCATTTTCAATTCTCCGTGAAGAGCAACTGTGATCTTTGCTCCTTAGATTACACTTCTCTTTATTAATTGTAATGGTTGCGCTACAAAACCCACGCTGAACACACCACCATCGAGAAGTATCATTTTTGTTATTGGCACTTAGATTATAAAGATATTTTCGTCTGCTGGCCTTTTTTATTTTTGCATAAACTCAAAATTTGGTTTGTCCATTTTATAATGTACAGACGCCAGCACACCCCACTCTGTCAAATTTCCCCATTGGAAAGTGAACCTTATACCTTGGTGATAAAGTTGAAAATCTATAAAAGAAATTTGACAGATTGGGGCAGCTGGGTGTGCTGGCGTCTGGCGTCTGTACTATACAATATTTACCATAAAATGCGCAATATATCAAACTGACAGGAAAACGTCAATTAAAATTAAATGATTTTATTAGTGGCCAGCATAACAACCACAGACATTGAATTACTATGTAGTACTTGATAAATGATTATAAATTATAATTAAGAAATTTTGTTCTCGCTCTTACTTGTTATTGTCGTAACACGAAATGGTCAAAACAGAAGCGGGAATTACTAAAACCGGGCGTAAGGAGTGGTCAAAAACAGAATTAGTCATAACTACAAGAGGATGTCGCAAGAAGGTGTCACAGACCGCCTAAAGCAAATTAAAGACAGAAAGTTTACGCTTATAATAAAATAAACTGATTTCTCCATGTGGTGTCGACAAACTTTTTTGATAATCAAAGTAGCCGAAGTTAAAGTTTAAGGATTATAAGTATCTTAATTTTTGTCTTGTTTGATAGCGTATTTTTAAACATTGTTTTGCATACTTTCACAGCTGTTAAATAGCTGTAAACGGACTGTAGTTCTTGAAATTCTCTTGAAATAAAAATTATTATTATTCACCAGTGTCATTCATTTGTTCCCCAATTTCTTCCCGTATGTTGTTCTGCCGTTGCTGGTGGGGATGTCGCAAATTATACAACTCCTCATATTGTAGTACAAACGATATTAAAGCCACTTAGTCCATTTCGTTCGGGTACGCTCGGTACGTGCAATTTGCTCAGCGGGCCCGAATGAGGTCACACTGAGTACCAGCACGCGCTGTACGCACCGTACGCGCCGCGTTATTTTTTTAACGCGTGATGGTAATTCTTTTACGTTTGCTTATTTGAAATTGAAATGTAGTCTTAAAATTTTACTGACGTCCAGTTTTCCAATTTAAAATCGGTACATCAGTTCCAAGCCTGTGAATGGTTGCATGGGTTGCTATAATATCAATGTTTAAATTCTTATGGTTCAATAATGCATTCTTTATTTGTTTTTCTGTTAATGCAAATACTCTATCGGGTGGTATAAAAGAGTGACCGGTGACTGGAAAAAATATTTGTTGTTCTGTTATATTTGGGTAGCGAAGACTAATTTCGTAAAGCCATTTCATTGCTATTGTTATTAGCATGGCATTCTTATTACGCCACAGCCATCAGCAACCAACCTTACTATATCTTCTATACTATATCGTCTAAGTTTAAAGAATTTAAACAATCGTTGCATATTTCATTTGAGCCTTTTGCAGCTTTATCCTTTCGGGTGTCAAAGAGGCTTTTGGACTGCCAACAACAACGATTAAATTATAAAGATATAATTGACGAGACTAATAAACTGATTGGTCAGGAAGTTTTGGCGAGCGGCTCTCATCTTCATTTTCAACTTTATCAATAAACTTAAACATCCTTTCGTCGACTGCGCTTGTTATTGATGTAGTGCGTGGTTTCTTTGGGGCTGAAGAATCATTATTATTAATTTGGCGGAACATGTTTGAACCCGTTTCCCTTGTAGTAACAATTTTCTTTAAAAATTGCATGTTATCGTAATACACGTATTTGTGAAGTTTCTTAGCACCTGATCCTGACTTGTATTCGTTGAGTTTTTTTTCGTATTTCATCCACGAATCTCTCATATTTCGCCATTTATTTAATAATAATTTACCTGAAAAAAAAAACGGTATTATTAATGTATTTTTTATCTTTACAGATTCCTTGCAACTGGAAACTCAATGGCTGATTTAGAATATAGGTTCAGAATTGGGAAGAAAACTATAAGTATGATTATACGTGAAGTATGTATTCATATATGGTTAGAGCTCGCACCAAACTACATGAAAATGCCTTCTGAAGAAGAGTGGCTTCAAATAGCTCAAGATTTTGAAAATATCTTGGCGCCGTAGATGGACAACATATCAGACTCATAAAGCCACATAAAAGTGGATCAATGTTTCTAAATTACAAGCACTTCTTTTCTATCGGCCTTATGGCTGTAGTTGACACAAATTATAATTTTATATTCATTGACGGAGCTTATGGCAAAGACTGTGATTCAAGGATTTTTAAAGAAACAGCATTTTGGCGAGGTCTAATAAATAACACGCTTAATTTACCACGACCTCAGACTTTGCCCAATACTAATTTGGATTTACCCTATATATTTGTGGGTGATGACTGGTGAAGCATTCGCCTTACATTGTAATTTACTACGACCATTTAGTGGTCAACAACTTGATGCAACTAAATCAGTTTTTAATTATCGGTTAACCAGAGCTCGAAGATATGTAGAATGTGCATTTGGAATAATGTCCAAAAAGTGGCAAATTTTTAATCGCCCTTTAGATGTGTCACTCAATTTGGCCATAGATATAGTAAAATCATGCTGCGTATTACAGAATTTTATTCATAAATACGAGAATATCAACGACATAATAAATACGACTAACTCGGAGTTTAGTACTTTCCGAAGTTCCAATAGTCTACGGACTGATCTGAATGAAACGGCAAACGCAGTTCGTAACAGATTTGCTGAATACTTTATGTCTGAACAAGGACGAGTGTCATGGCAAAATATATATTCATAATAAGTAGGTATATATTCATATATTCCATGAGGACTATGTAGGCATCTACACTGTTACGATTAAATAAAATAAATGCAACTCACCATATTCGTTTTTTTCTTTATCGGACAAAGTTTCAAATTTCTCATTTAAAATTACACAAATCACTTGCCATGCTTTTATATTTTTTCTTTTATCTTTATAAGATTCACTTGTCATATCCCATAATACCTCCCTTTCCTGCACTAAATTAATCAGTAACTCATAATCAAACTCCTCCATGTTAATAAAATGCCTGAAGACACACGTGTGGACATCTGCGCGGGCGACCTGTCACTGAGCGTCGTGTAATGTCTACAAAATGGCGGCGCTCTGGCGGTCCGGCGCCGACGCGGCCGCGGTGCGACGGCGGCACGGCCCATGAGCAATTATCATTCGTATACATATAATTGCGGTACGGCACCGGTGCGGTTCCGGCGTCGTATACAGGAAGCTTAAGAAGTGACTACCCGACGCATTTCAGAGGGGGTTGTCTAAATCTGTTCAAAGACCGTTGGCAAACACTGGGTGCCAACAAATTCATAATATCAGCAATCACTGGGTTTCGAATACCCTTATTCAAGAAACCTCCTCTGTTAATGCCAACAACTCGGATCATGACACAATACGAAACCAAGGCATCCCCTGCAATGTCTCAGGTTATAGAAAATCTTTTGGATCAACATATCCTACGAGTGTCAAGGCGAACACCCAGTTTCATCTCCAAGCTATTTCTGCGGAAGAAAAGCGACGGATCAATGCGCCCCATTTTCGATCTTCGAGAGTTGAACAAGTTTGTAAAGATAAGACATTTTCGTCTAATCTCTCATGCCTCAGTGCCAGATTTTCTACAACCAGGAAACTGGATGATAAAAATAGACATTTCCCAAGCCTATTTCCATCTACCAGCAGCGGAATCTCACCGACCTTTCTTAAGGGTCAGTTACAAAGGTCAGTTATACGAGATGAAATGCTTACCGTTCGGCCTGGCTTCAGCCCCTCACCTTTTTTCTTCGGTAACATGCTGGGTCGCGGAGACCTTGCGTGCGAAGGGATGTCGATTCGAAGTAGCTCGTAGAACAGCCATTGTATAGCTGCTAGCTTCGGGCCGCAGACTTCATGACTTAAATTCAAATTATTTTATTTGCAGAAATATGTTCTTATTTCTAATTATTATTACCGTTCCATATTAGCCTTTCGGCGTGCAAATGTCTTACACATAAAAAAATCATTTTAATTTATTAAACAAACTGAATGTAAATCGAAGTCTTTAAATTTATTTAATAATTACACAATATGTTTGCTTAACCTAATTTATCGTCAAAGTATTCCTTGATTGTGTAAAAAGCTTTACGTAAAAGGTATTCAGAAAGCCTTTTCTTAAATTCAATGTTGCACTTTAAATCTGCCAGGTTGTGAGGTAATTTATTGAATATCCTGGGGGCCATACGGAAAACGCTTCCATCGTAAAGACTTGTTCTATGCGGAGGTATGCATAGCTTATTCCTTAGTCTCTTACTTTTTAGGGACTCAAAAAGAACTTGGTTATTCCTGACAAACATAATAACCTCATACAGATACAGGCAAGGAAATGTCAGTATACTATATTTTATAAAAACAGGTTTGCAACAATCTGTCTGTTTGAGGTGAAATACCGCCCTTAAACACTTTTGTTGCGCCTTAAATGCTCTTTCCCGATCTGATGAGTTGCCCCAGAATATGAGACCATATCTAAGCACCGATGTAACGTATGCATGGTATGCAGTAAGGACAGCATCTTGATTCACTACCTTATATAACATGTAAAGCGCGTACGAAAAACTATTTAATTTTTTGCATATATAGTCGACATGTGATTTCCAGTGTACTCTACTTAAAATCACAAATGACAGTTTTTTCGATGATGGATTAAATTTCTATCTGATTCCATCTTTTGGTTCTAAGACGGATACGCACAATAATCGTCAGTCAACTTGGAAAATTTCTAAATACCATGATAAAAACATATGCCCGGTCAGTTTGGTTAGGCTTTTAATTAATAAAACTAGTGTAAGAAGATCTGAAGTGCTTGAATCTTTTTATTACTGTATGTAATAGAACAAAAGCTGCCTCACGCACTGTCATTGGGAATTGGGTGCGCACAGTTCTCAGAGATAGTGGAATTCAAGCATCTCCAGGTAGCCGTAGATCAGCAGTAGCGTCCTTAGGATGGCTAGAGAATCAACTAATAGACGATATCTTATTACGGGGTAATTGGAAATCATCCAATACATTTTTTTATCACTACTGTCGCGAAATAGAGCTCCCTAAGAAAAGCGGAACCTATTTTTCAATTCGTTTACCCCAGGTTAAATCATCAATCAATCTGATATTATAACTGTTTTATTTTCATTTAAGTAATTCAATTTCCTAAGCCTAAAATCGTTTTCTATGTTTTGATGTTTATTATTATTAATAATTGTATACATATTAAATATAAAGATTGTTCTTATGTTCTTATTAAAAATAGTTAATAAATAAGTTATCAGATCGATTTCTTTAATTCAATTTCTTTCAATCAAAACTTACCCTAATTAATTATCATCATAGCGTTGTGTTTTACTTAGTTCACCAGCAGATAACAAACACGTCTTCATAGACAATGCTGTATGTTTTCCGGAGGCACATCAATATAACGGTTCTACATAAAAATAAAACCGATATTATGTGCCGAGAGGGAAAACATACAGCATTGCAGGAAGTGCTTCCAGGTGAAGACTATGAGCTGTCAAGTGACGTCAGTTCCCTCGTCCTAGCTGGTGGCGATAGTAGCGACATCTAGTACTCATAGGCTAAACTATTTGATCCATACCATAGACCTCGCTTTAAGGCTAAGTATACACTGCTTCTTCATAGACAATGCTGTATGTTTTCCCTCTCGGCACATAATATCGGTTTTATTTTTATGTAAAACCGTTATTTTTTATATCAGAGGGCGACAAACGAGCAAGTGGGTCACCTGATGGTAAGTGATCACCGCCGCCCATGGACACTCGCCACACTAGAGGTGTCGCGGGTGCGTTGCCGGCCTTTAAAAGTCAGCAAACAAGTGTTGCTGACCCTTCCCCCCACCCCAATGAGCTCTGGCGACCTTACTCACACTCGGAAACACAACATTAAAATCATTAATTCCCCAGTCAGGCTGCTCTTTGAGCGAATGAATGCTATGCCCTACCTCTACTAAAATTATATTTTATACACAGCAATAAAATTCAGACATACCAAAAGATAAGCTGTTTCATTCTGGAGACCCTCCATTTGGGTTCTTATATCACACTCTCTCCAAATATAGGCATCATGTGTTGCTCCACCAAAAGTAGCATCCACATTTGTTATGTAACAGTCACTATCACATATCTAGAAAAGAAAGAATATCATTACATAGAAAATTTAATGAGAATCATAATAGTATCACGATAGATGTCTCAAGAACAGTATTAATTTTATTGCAATACTTACAACTTGAGTGTTAATTGAATGAAAATGTTTTCTATTAAAATATTTTTCTTCATCTGCAGAGGGTCTTACAATTGCAATATGAGTGCAATCAATGCATCCAATCACACCAGGAAGCCCATATTTTTCATAAAATCTGGAACATTATGATATGACAATAATTAAAAACACATTAACCAATATAAATAATAAAGCAAAGATATTAGCTACTCACTGACGCTTTATAAGATTCCTTTAATGTCTGTTTTGAGGGAATTCCATATACTTCCTGAGTATGTGAGGTGCATTGAGAGCATTTGTGACCTCCTGCAAACATCGCGACACAGTTTGTTGTGCCATAGGCGCGTCCAAGTTTTGCCCCACGGAACCTTGGTAACTACCTCGGGCATAAAAATTCAAGGCTGTAAGGATCTAAAAGAATTAGGTTATCAACAGAGAAATGTCAATTGTTACTAATGAGAATCATAATGTACTTAATAAAAAATATCCACCACCTTAACCGTAGGCTCGATTCCATGACTCCTTGCCTTTGGACGTAATAGAGGCGCTATTTCCTGGCACAACTCTTCAAATAATATCCGGCTAACTCTATAATGTCCAAGAAACTCTAAATCGGGAATTCTATTAAAATTTAATATATTTCGCCATGAATTAGAGTAGGTTTAGAGAGTCTAAATATCGTTTATCCACAAAAGCCATTAAAGAAGAATTGAATTGAAAATTGAGAGTCTAAATGTCAAACAGTGTTCGTTCGGATGGAATTGCGGAACGAATGGAACCGTGGTAGCACAGACAAGAAATTCGTAACGAACGAACGAAATTTGGAGAAAGAGAGTAGGCTCCCAGTAAACACACCTCAGTTACATCAAACTAGCATGGGTAAGGGCGCATTCAAATTTGCCGCTAAATGCCGCGCGGAAGCAGCGCGTCTGCAGCGCTGCGGTCGCGCTGCTTTGTAAATCCATACAGATAAAAAACGCGCGTAGGCAGCGCTGCGCTCGCGCTGCGTCCGCGCATTAGTTCATCGATCAACTAGTGACGGTGCGCACGTATTTGTTGTTCAAGCATGAACGATCAGGTTGAAGAATTTATCGATGAAGTTGAAAGTCGTCCAGCGATATGGGATTCGAGGTCCGATAAATACAGCAATAAAATCGAAAAGAAAAAGGCTTGGGAAGAAATATGTAATAAATTTATTGAAAATTTCACAAACAAGACGGCAAGTGAAAAAAATGAAGCATGTAAGTATATTTTTAATACAACTGCTTTATATTTTCATCGTTTGCCATGACAATTCTCCTTCTGGACTAACAAAATAATCAGCTAGTGTATCACGTATAGTCGTAGCACTTATTTGTGGGTGATTATTTTGATTTTGTTGTATGTTTTGTAAATCGTATCTCAACATTGTTGGGTTGGAGTTGGATTGCTTTGAATCCGTCTTCGTGAGTAAATTATGTAACACACAACACGCGCGAACGATATCTTCAGCAAAGGGTATTTGTACATTTATCGGACGATGAAGAATTCTCCACTTATTTGCTATTATGCCAAACGAACACTCAATGTATCTTCTTGCCCTCGATAAACGATAATTGAAAATACGTTTCTTCTCATTTAGGTGGTTGCCAGCGTAAGGTCGTTGTAAAAAATTACTAATTCCGAATGCTTCGTCACCAATGAAAATAAAAGGCACTGGTGGTCCATTATTTGTAATTGGCAACGGATTGGGAATATTTAAGTCCTGTTCATGTAGTCTTTTGTAAAAGTTACTATTTTTGAAAATTTGCGAATCAGAAGCTTTTCCGTATGAGCCAACATCTATGTACGTAAAACAATAGTTTGAGTCACATATCGCTAAAAGAACTATAGAAAAGTAATTTTTATAATTGTAATATAGAGAACCACTATGCTCTGGTTTGATTAATTGTTTTCCATCAATAGCACCCAAGCAATTAGGGAAATTAGCCTTGGTGTAATATCCGTTAGCAATAATTAACCAATCTTCTTCCTGAAGCTCCGGTATATAAATAGTATGCAGGTTTTCGTATATTGCTCGACAAACTTCTCTGACAATAGCACAAATCGTAGAAAGTCCAGGATTATACGTATGATATAAATTTGTAAGATTGCAACCTTCTGCCAAGAACCTGTAAATAAAAATTTTGATTGTCATTTTTCAGCTATACTACTGCAACGCAAATGGAAAAACCTAAGGGATTCTTATACTCGTGAACTTAATAAGCAAAGATCATCAAGAGTGGATCAGCTGCGTGCGTCATCACATCGAAAATATCAACATTTTCATCGACTTCAATTTTTATCGTGTTTGTCGGAGACCAGACCTATTGATATTTCTACTGAGCCCTCGACGTCAAGGAAGAGGAAAGTTTCGGAGCCGGTATTAGATGACAGTAATAAAATTTTGAAAATACTCATTGAAAGAATGCAAAAAAGAGATGAATCTATCGAGAATGATGGCGATCGGTGTTTTTTATTATCATTGTTAAGTGATTTTAAGAAAATACCTGAACACCGCAAGACGGATGCAAAGTACGAAATGATCGGTCTGATACGACGATTTATCAATGATAATTTCGAATATTCTTATCAACAACATCATGGCTACTTTACTTCTACGAATCAATCAAGCCAAAGCCCAGCCAATGTGTCAATATACGAATCACAATTGACTGATATGTCGTCTATTTATGAGAATTTGTTTTCAGAGAGTAATGACAATATTTAAAAATAGTAATAAGAAAAATGTGTAATGTGATTTACTTAAAAAATAAAACACTTATTAATATGTTTTTCATTACATTTTTACTCACCTGAGTGTTATCATAAGTCTCTCTTCAGCACAAATAGTATTTTTGAAGGTTGTATTTTGTTTTCCAATATAACGTTCTAAACGAGAAAGTAATTCGTAAAATTGTTTTCTTGACAATCTTAAATAATTATGAAATTTTTGATCACTGTAACTTTTCACTTTATAAAATTCAGTTTGTTGAGTTATACAAAATAATGGCAACGTTCTCTTAGGCTTCTTTTTTCGTTTTTTGTTCAAAATACTTTTTCTTTTTAATAGTAACACTAAGAGCAGTGTTTTTTCGTCTGAGTCCATCGTAAAACTGAAATACAACACTACCATTCTCAAACATAGCGACGGCAGCGCGACCGCAGCGCTGCAGACGCGCTGCTTCCGCGCGGCATTTAGCGGCAAATTTGAAGGCGCCCTAAGATCCTGCACAATACTTATTGGTATAGCATGGAATAGGGAACTGGTAATTAACCTTTGAGTACAACAACTTTTATTTAACAATTTTCTAAAATTGCTGGTTTCATTTAGGTATGAATGTATTTTAATAGAAATGGCAGGCAACTGCCATTAGAATGACTAGAAATTTCTTCCTGACTTATAAAATTTTAATGTCCGTTAATTATTAATTACTGTTTATCACACTAATATAATAAAGGCGAAAGTTTGTGACTGTGTATGTGTGTTACTTCATCGCGTCAGCTGGAGCAATTTCAATAAAATTTGGTATGGAGTTACTGACACCCTGGCAAATCATAGCCTATGTGTTAAACATAGGCTATGATTTATAAAGTTTGACGCGGGTAAAACCGCAGGGCACAGCTAGTATATCATAAAACTAATGTTAACTTATCAAATAATCATTAGTTGTTTTCATGATCTTTGTTTTCAAGGAGAAGATATAACAATATGATGTTCCATTCACAAAGATGTGGGCAATAAACTGTAAAAGATATTTGCGATAATGGAAACTCTCAGTATAACTAAAAATATTAACATAAGCCTAGCTAAAGTTTATCGTAGAATCTTTGTTTTGCAAGTTTATAATATCTATTGACATAGGGAGATTTACGATTTTATTTTTAGGATAGATTGTAACAATATGAAAGCCCTAAACCCTTTTCATACGAAATAAGTACTAATATTAAGTTATTCAAGCCAACATATTTGCTTTTTTACGTAAGTAAAAGTATGTAAACAAACACCTGGCTAAAGTTCATAGATGATCAATATCAAGATGATTTTGTTTTACAAGGTATATATGTATTGAATTAGGAGTTTCCATTATTTTGTGTTCGGGATTGTAACTAAATGCTAATAAAATGTTACTAAAACCTTTATCATATAAAATAACAATATTGAGCTACTCAACATTACATATTATTACAAACAATGTTCAGAAATTGCTAGATCAGTTACCCATACTAAAACCTTAAATGTCATGGCTGAATATAGATTCAGCCATGACATCTTATCTCAGAGGGTGAATTATCGGGTGTTCAGGTTAACCAGAACCAAAGCAATGTGTTAAAAGAAAGTTACAATAACACAAAAGAGCCTGAGGTAACACATAGTACACATAAAAATGACACCAACAGTATGTCTGGTTTATTTCGTGTATAATAATTTAAATATTTTACACCAAAACATAGCAGGACTTATCAATAAATCAGACATGCTAACTGTATCTTTGACTGAATTCTTCACAGAATCTGTCGATATTCTGTGTATCACAGAGCATAATATGGTTATAGAAGATATAAATCGACTACAAATATCATCGTACAAATTAGCGACAGCGTTTTGTAGAAAGAATAGAAATGGAGGCACATGCATTTTAATTAAAAAAAGTCATACATTTAAAGTACTTGAGGAGGTAGCGAGTCTATCAGTCCCTAATGTCATTGAATGCTCGGCTATCGAATTGACCCAACATAATTTAGTAATTGTTTGCATATATAGAATTCCACATCATAGTAGTCAAGCTTACGAAACATTTTTCCAAACTCTACATAACATTCTGAGTAAATACAGAATAAAAAATAAAAAAATCATTGTTGCAGGCGACTTCAATGTTAATTTACTTAACAAGAATAAAGTATCAATGGAGCTCATAAACTTACTTGCGTCATATAACTTGCAATTCCAGTTTAATTCACCTACACGTTTGGTCAGTGGCACGTGCATTGACAATATTGCTCATAATATTAGGGGTTGCAAAGGAGAGATAATTGAGTTAGCGCTATCGGATCATACTGCCCAAATAGTTAAATGCCCAGTCAAAAAAAGTTGCAATTTTAAATACTATTATGTGCATAGACGCGACTATTCTAAGGAAAATATTGATAAATTCGTAAATTGCCTTAGTAGTTTAAGCTTCAGTGAAGTATATCAGTCAAATGATCCTAATAGTGCATTTTCTGGTTTTCATGAAATGTTTCTGATGTTCTACAATCTATGTTTTCCTAGAATCAAAGTAAAAAAAATGGTTTATGGTAGTCCTAAGTGGATTTCTAAAGGTGTTAAATTATGCAGCAAACGTAGAAGACATCTTTTATGGAATTATAGGAAGGATCCATCAGACCATAATAAAAACATTTTTAAAATGTACTCTAGAAGATACAAGTGCATTATACACCTAACGCAGAAATCACATAACTCTCACTTCATTAAATTGTCGACAAACAAATCGAAAGCCATTTGGAATGTAATTAACAAAAGTCGTATAACTTTAAAAGACAATATTAGCTCAATAAGACATAGTGATAAAATGATATCTGACCCAAAAATGATGGCTAACTTATTCAATGATGCCTTCGTCAATGTCACTAATAACAAACATAGCTCTAATGGCATTAATTATAGAACGACAAAACATCAATGCAAATCATTCTTTATGACACCTTCAATACCATATGATATATGGAAAATAATCAATTCTTTAAAAAATGTTCACAGCACAGGTTACGATGAGATAACTGTAAATGTGGTCAAATCAGTATCACATATTATTTCACCAGTTTTGAGTTATACTATTAACTTGAGCATAATACATGGTATCTTCCCTGAGGCTTTAAAGCCCACCATTATTAAGCCTATTTTCAAAAAAGGTGACAGTACAGACATAAATTGTTATAGGCCAATAGCATTTGCTTCTGTTTTCTGTAAGATCTATGAAAAAGTTATAAACGAGCCATTGTATAAATTCTTTGAAAATAATAATATATTTTCACCTGTACAGTATGGTTTCCGAAAAAGCAAGAACATTAACATGGCGGTATATAATTTTGTCAATTCGGTAATAACGAATATGGACAAAAGAAACTTTCCTATAGCAATGTACCTAGACCTCACCAAAGCCTTTGATCACGTTGATCACAGACTACTGCTTCATAAACTCTACTGTTATGGCATAAGAGGCAATGTTCTTAATTTGATAGAATCTTATCTATCCAATAGGTGTCAAGCAACTCAAATAAATAGAGTGTGTCCTATAAAAAAAAACAGAGGAGATATATCAGTCAGATTTTAAGGAAAACGTATCTGGTGTCCCACAGGGAAGTGTAATAGGTCCATTCTTATTTCTTACATATATCAATGACTTTCCAGCAATAACTGACCATCACATGACATTATTTGCTGATGATAGTACCGTTTTATTTGTAGGCAACCAACAGAATAACTCAGAAAACATTAAACAATTTCTTTCCACCACTACTGATTGGCTTACCCAAAATAATCTAAGTCTAAACATAAACAAGACCACTGTCATGAAGTTCAGTCAAAGGAATCAGTCAAACTCTGAACTCAATATAATATTTCAGGATACATTAATCACAGAAGTAGACAAAATAAGATTCTTAGGTTTAAATATTGATAGAAGGTTAGATTGGAAATCCCATGTAGATTACGTATGCAAACGTCTTCATCAACAGTCATATGCTCTCTATAAATTGAGGCAAATAGCGGACAATTCAACGGTACTTACAGCTTATCACGGACATGTAGCCTCTATACTGAGATATGGTTTGATGTTCTGGGGCAACTCAACACATAAAGACTTGGCATTTAAAGCCCAAAAAAGGTGTGTTCGCTCTATAGTTAACATTCAGTCAACTGATTCATGCAAACCTCATTTTGTAAGCCTTAAGTTACTCACGCTACCATGCATGTATATCTTTGAATGTGCCATTTTCGCTAAGAATAATCTAGAACTATTTCAATTTAGCACTAGGGCTAGACATATGGACAAGATGATACGTGTTCAACACAAGACGAGCCTATTTCATAAAAGTGTTTTTTATCTCATACCTGAGATTTACAACAAACTACCTAAGGCTATTAGAAATTTAACAAACTTTAATGATTTTAAGAGGACGTTATATAAATATTTAATTGAAAAATGTAAAAAAAATGGAAATTGAAATACTATAATATTAATGATACTTAAATGAAAATAAGAGTTAATTTTTATGTCTCAATAATAATGAATCATAATGCCTATAATGTATAATTTAATTTGATATATGTGCAATCAATATAATGTTATAAATAAATTAAAAGTATGTACCTACTATATTACTATATAAGAAAAATATTGTATGCCAATTTGGCGGAACATGGATGAACGATCTTCTTATGTAACACCTCCTATACCTCTGTACACAATAAAATATATTTGTATTTGTATTTGCATTTTTACAAATAATTGTATTGCTAAACAGGTGGGTTTAGCAATACAATTATTTGTAAAAATGCATGCAAAATATATCAATATTACAAATACAACCAACAATAAAATAAATGTCAAATGTCATGTCAAGTCATTTAAGTCAAAGTCAAAGGTACTTTATTCCGTAAAAAATGTACATTTATGTGGAATCGTCATATTTTTTTTCCCTACCGTGCAGTGCATGACGTGGCAGCTACTGAGAAACACTGCCAGAAAACTCAGTAGGAATTCTTTTTTAAAATAATATATATATAAGATTAATGACAATCATGTGTGTTGACTCAGAACAACTCAATCTCAAGCACTTTTATCACTTAAATAATCAGAAATTTTGTAATATGCCCTGCTACACAATTTGGCTTTAATAATTCTTTTAAACTTATTCGTAGACAATTCTCTAATATCATTGGGAAGTTTGTTATAGAATCTTATACATTGCCCCATAAAAGAGTTACTTATTGTGTGGAGACGGGTAGTATGCAATATGAGATTATTCTTATATCTAGTATTTACATTATGTGTATCGCTCCTTTTACAGAAGGAATCGATATTTTTATGCTTTAAGGCTTTCATATAAGCAATGCATATGCTGTTTGGTGACGGCACACAATATCGTCATGATAAAATAATTTGAATGCACGTGTGGCGCAGCGGCTAAGACAGTCGCCTCGCCTCTTCGGTTTTGCGGGTTCGAGTCCCGAAACCTTTATCATATAAAATAACAATATTGAGCTACTCAACATTACATATTATTACAAACTATGTTCAGAAATTGCTAGATCAGTTACCCATACTAAAACCTTAAATGTCATGGCTGAATATAGATTCAGCCGTGACATTTAAGGCTTTCATATAAGCAATGCATATGTTGTTTGGTGACGGCATACAATATCGCCATGATAAAATAATTTGGCTGCACGTGTGGCGCAGCGGCTAAGACAGTCGCCTCGCCTCTTCGGTTTTGCGGGTTCGAGTCCCGCGCCGCACAACTATTTGTGTCACCCATAAATAGTTGTTCTGAGTCTGGATGTAATTTGTGTCCGTCTATTTCATGTTTGTAAAGTACCCCGCGACACAAGGATTAGATTACATAGTGCGGGCATAGTCTTAAAAAAAAATAATTAAATATTTTATTATTATAATTTCAGGGATCAGAAAACCTACAATTTCAAAACACAAGAAACGATGCAACAATACAAATGATATTGCAACTTGCAACATGAATAATATGACACCTTAAAGAATTTCAAAGACAAAAGCTTTTCAGATTGTTGCTAAAAACCTAAAAGATGAAAACACTCCTCACAATGGAGGAGAAAGTTTTGTCATTATCTTTGTATAAGCCTTCACCTAAAGCCTATAGGATTATGAATAAATTTTGCATTTTACCCAGCAGAAGAACTTTGCAAAACATGTTATATAAAGTGAAGCTGGGTCCTGGTTACAATTAAAAGATTTTCAAACATTCGAAGGCCACTGTTGATAAATTTCCACAGATACAGAGATACTGTTTATTGGTGTTTGATGAAAGGGCCATTGCCCCGTTGTGTTCATACAACAAAACAAAATACTCCATTGAAGGCTTTGTGGATGATGGTTGTCTAGGGCTAGACCTTATAGGTACTTGTGGTATGAGGTAAGTGTGCGGAGCTGAAAGTAAACTCTGGATACCAAAAATAATATACTGATTTATTAACTTTAAACTTTACAATAATGACTTCCTTTTTGCGAAATAGAATATAATATTAGTTGTCGGACCGTTAAATGAGCCGGTGCGCGCGTTTATATAGGCGAGGTCGCAGAGTAGGGGTCGAGCTGGTGCCCCCCCCCCGCCTCTCGCAGGGCTAGGCGTCAACATCCTCCCCCCTTGAAGGTATCTCCTTCAATCATATGCCTGTGTCGAGCAAAGGGCACAAGCGGTTTACTGCACGACGAACGATGCCATTTGCTGTCCTCACGTCTGCTACTCTGGCCACTTCATCATTGCCCAAGTGTAAGGCCTGTATTCGTCCTATTTTCCATTTTAACGGAGGTAAGTTGTTATCCTTGATGATGACCATATCTCCAATTTGTAATTTAAAATCCGCTTTACGCCATTTGGTACGATGCTGGAGCTCAGTGACGTAATCATGCTGCCATCTCATCCAAAAACATTGTCTCATCTGTTCTAATTGTTCGTATCTGTGGAGTCGATTGCAATTAACATTTGACAAGTCAGGAGAGGGAAGAGCTATCAGAGGTTTGCCAACGAGAAAGTGCCCAGGAGTCAGAGGTTGGAAATCATTAGGATCGGATGACATAGGAAATAAAGGCCTGGAATTCAAAATGGCTTCTACTTGAACAAATAATGTGGAAAGTTCTTCATATGTCAAGTGCCTGTTTCCTAATACTCTTTTTACATGAAATTTGGCAGATTTTACCCCTGCCTCCCATAATCCTCCAAAATTTGGGGCATATGGTGGTATGAAGGCGAACTTCATACCTTCATCTGAACAGAAATTATTTATATCTCCTTTATTTACTAATAAAAATTTATTTAGTTCATTACTAGCACCTAAAAAATTTGTCGCATTATCGCAATATAATGTGTTTGGTTTTGAACGCCGCGAAATAAATCGCCTGAGTGCCAATAAAAAAGCTTCGGTACTTAAGTCACTGACAACTTCCAAATGCAGAGCCTTGGTTGTAAAACAAACAAATAAACACATGTAACATTTACTGATCTTACAACCGCGACCCTTCCTATCAGTTATGAGATAAGGCCCAGCTAAATCAACTCCAGAAGTTTCAAAGGGTGTACCAGGGTTCAAACGCTGCTTGGGTAAGTTCCCCATAATGGGCACTATCGACTTAAACCTAAATCGCTTACATACTATACAACTATTAGCTACGCTCCTAGCTATTTTACGAGCATTGATGACCCAATATTTTTCTCGAACAGCTGAGACCATTAATTGACATCCACCGTGAAATAACTTAATGTGTTCGTTATCAAAAATAAGCCTTGACAATCGGTGATTGGAATCCAAAAGGAAAGGATGCTTTTTATCATATGGAAGAGGTGAATTACGAATACGACCTCCCACCCGCATTACTTTAAGGTCAGAATCCAAAAACGGGCTAAGAGATAATAATCTACTTTTATTACTTAGAGGCTTATTTGTTAATAGTTGATGATACTCATTACTAAATGAATCTAACTGCGACAGTTTAACTAAATGAAACATGCTGTCATTTAGTTCATCAACAGTAAAATAACTACAAATAAGTCTATTTTCACGATTCTTAATTCTACAATTCTTAATAAATCTAAGTACGTAGGCTATTGTGTTTTGTAATCTCCTAAGCTTAGAATAACGTTCGAATTCTAATAAAGTATTTTTAATATTTACATTTGCTACCAATGTACCTACGAGTTTTACTTCGGGTAACTGTACATTTTTTAACTTATTTTTATCTACATTTGGCCAATCATTCTCTGATAACAATAGAAAAGATGGCCCACTCCACCATAATTTTTGCACTGAATCATTCATTTGATCTACTCCTCGAGAAATGTAATCCGCTGGGTTTACACCGGTTGGTACGTATCGCCATTCACTATCTTTCGTTAAACTTTTAATTTTAATTACTCTGTTCGCAACAAAAACCTTTAATTGTTTTGAAACTGCGCGATCAGTACGCAACCACCCGAGCACAATCATCGAGTCTGTCCAGTAAACATAACGAACCACATCACAACGCAAGGCATGAGTCACCCGTTTTCCTAACTCGGCGGACAATAACGCGCCGCATAACTCGAGTTTAGGTATAGTTAGACTTTTTAATGGAGCGACCCTTGATTTAGCGCAGAGTAATTGTACATGGATGTCTCCGTTCCGATTGATTGAGCGCACATAGGCACACGTCCCATATGCATACATAGAAGCATCCGAAAAAATATGGATTTCAATGTGTACGGCGTCTTTACACATGACATGCCTAGGTACTTCAACACAGATAAGAGAATTCATGTTTTTAATAAAGTTATGCCACAAGATTTTTATTTCGTCAGTTACGGGGTCATCCCACTCATATTTACATAACCACAACTTCTGTAAAATTAATTTAGCCTTAATAACAAAGATACTTAAAAGACCTAAAGGATCGAAAATCTTTGCAATAGAAGATAATATACTTCGCTTGGTAATTTTTTGATCGTTGTCTATTTGTACACAAAATTTGAATAAATCAGACTGAGGGGACCAAGTTAACCCTAAAGTACTAGTAACCGTTTTAAATTCAGTGATTGATTGCACTTCATTTGACTTGTTTTCACAAAATAACTTAGTAGCATTTGATCTAAACTTTCGTAAACTAAATCCGGCTGAACTTAAGATTCTAGTAATAATTCTACAAATTCGGTTTAACCCTTCCTCAGTCTGATGTCCGGTAATTAAATCGTCCATGAAAATATCATGCTCAATTATTTCTTTGATTTCTACATCATCACACTCATTTGATAACTGCAAAAGACAACGGGTACTTAAAAACGGGGCAGACGCGGTTCCGTAGGTAACCGTGTTTAACCTCAAATACGTAAGTGGTTCGTGCTCATTATCCCTCCATAATATCATTTGCAAATGTCTTTGACTGTCAGATACTAATATTTGCCTATACATTTTTTCAATGTCTGACGTCATGACAAATTTATGTTGCCTCCACCGGAGCAATATAGTAAATAAATCATCTTGAATCACCGGACCTACCATTTGTATGTCATTCAACGAATACCCACTACTTGATTTCTGTGACGCGTTGAACACTACACGAAGTTTTGTTGTCTCACTCTTTTCGCGAATGACTGGATGATGCGGTAAATAACATGCAAAGGCAGGCTTACAAGTCTCAGACAAGTGATTCAATCGTTCATATTCCTTTATAAACTCCGTATAAGAACTTTTTACACTAGGTTGTTTTTTAAATCTTTTTTCTAAATTAATTAAACGTGATTTTGCTATTCCTAACGAATCGCCTAATATGGACGGAGATGTGTGGAATGGCATCTTCACACAAAACCTACCGTCACTCATTCTACAGGTATTTTCTACAAAATGTTTTTCACAAAATTCTTCTTCAGTGCTATACTGTTTTTCATTTATATTTAATACATCTTCAATTTTCCAAAATTTCTCTAATTGTTCACTAATACTTCTAGTTAAATTACATTTTACTTCATATGGTGGGGCATTCCTACTATACACTGGACCAGTGACAAGCCAACCTAACTTCGAATTCTGCAGTGTAGGAAGACCTTTACCTAACTTTACTTGTTGACCGGTCACTAAATCCCAAAACAAATCTGCCCCTATTAATATATCTACGTCGGCAGGTTCATAAAATCTACTATCCGCCAAGTTCACGAATATGTCACCCGGAATATTCAATTCATTTACATTTACCTTTACATTTGGTAACCTATTCGTAATTTTTGGCAAGATCATGCAGATAACTTCTACCGAAAATTCGTTATACATTGAGTTTATAACTAACTTACAGCTGTTTGCTACTTGTATCTTACTATTTCCTATACCATAAATATTCATATTTTGATTAGTTCCTGAGCGCGACAACCCTAACTTATTACATAAATCTACAGTTACTATTGATACTTGGCTACCAGAATCTAATAATAAGCGTGCTACATAATGTTTATTATCTATTTTGCTAAATACTTTAACTAGCGCAGTTGAAAGAAGTACGTGTTTAGCGGCGATCGTAGATAAGGAAACCGGTTCCGCTGCGAGCGGCGTTGGCGAGCTCGCATGTTGCTTAGGCGCAGTGATCGACTCGGCGGTCATTGAAGTCGTTGCCGGTTCGATCCTCGCCTGATGCACACCGCTGATCGAGTTTACGTTAACATCAGCTGTTTGAGGTTTACTTCTATGCAATAAAGAATTATGTTTGTATTTGCATGTTTGACAGCCACGTGATTTACAATTATATGCGCGATGACCCGGTTTAAAACAATTAAGACACAATTTATTTTTTGAAACAACTTCGTTTCTTTCTGCCAAACTCATAGAAATAAACCTCGTGCATTCAAACAAGCGATGATCTTGATTACAAACTACGCAACTCGAAGGACGATTATTGCCAGTTTGAGCAGACGCAACCAAATTCGAGGTCCTTTCATTTTTACTATTTCCACTTGTTTTACCCGACCTGCTAGATTCGATTACGTCAGCTCGATCACGTAAAAATTTAAAGAATTCCTCGAGGGTAGGTACATCTTTTAAGGAACTTTTATATTCCTCCCACTTTCTAGAAGTTCCATTATCTAATTTATTTACGGCTAAATAGATTATCATGGTATCCCAGTGTTCTACCGGTTGTTCTAAGGTCTTTAAGCCTCTTAAATTCTTAGTTATATTATCAATCATCAAACGTAATGATATTTCCGACTCTCTTGTAACACCTTCTATACTAAATAATGCTTTCATATAATTACTTATTAACAGTCTTTTGTTGTTAAATCGTTGGCACAGTAAGTCATACGCCACGAGGTAATTATCTGAACAAAACGACAATGAGTTTATTAGTAATGCAGCGCTACCCTCTAATGATGATCGCAAGTAATGAAATTTATTTATCGGATCAATGTTTTCGTTTTTATGAATTAATGCCTCGTATTTATCTCTATACTCTAACCATTTGCTACAAGTCCCATCAAACATGGGTAACTTAATAGTGGGTAATTTTATAGAACTAGTAAATGCATCGGCACTTTCGAAACCTCCAGAGTGTCTAAAAGACTGATGGGCTATACTTTTCCGTTTAGCATGAACTTCTAATTTATCTAAAATGCATTGACCTTGAGAAATCAAAGAATAAAATTGACCTTCGATCTCGGAACGAATTTTCATTTGCTCGCTCGGATCTTCAGATTCAATTTCAATCTCAGATTGTAAATCATCGAAAGTAGAAAAACATGCTTCTAATTTAGCTAACCTTAATCGTAGCTCTGAAATTTGCTGATCTGATAGTTTTTCAACGTCTTTAATATCTTCTAAATACGATTTAAAAATTGTCAACCTACCCTTTATGTAACTACGCCGTTTTATTGGCTCTGCACTCTTTCTGGCCGGTAAAGACATTGTATAATATGACAAATTCTACGTTGTGTAATTAAATTTAACAATACCCAGGTTCTATACAAACAAACACCAGAATATCAGAAACCTTGTCACAAATCTGTTAATATCGGCACTAGGAAAAACGTAAGCAGGTAGTCGGGAAAAAATGGAATGGGCTCACCAAGTTGGCGTACAAATGTTCCTTTGGTCTACTCTCTCTTCCCTTTGTCCTTTAATCTCCTTATATCCTTGGCCTTGTCCTTAAATTTGTTCCTCTCTGATTTCCACAATTTCCAATAACCTGATATCCTGGTCACGGCACCAAAATGTCTAGGGCTAGACCTTATAGGTACTTGTGGTATGAGGTAAGTGTGCGGAGCTGAAAGTAAACTCTGGATACCAAAAATAATATACTGATTTATTAACTTTAAACTTTACAATAATGACTTCCTTTTTGCGAAATAGAATATAATATTAGTTGTCGGACCGTTAAATGAGCCGGTGCGCGCGTTTATATAGGCGAGGTCGCAGAGTAGGGGTCGAGCTGGTGCCCCCCCCCCGCCTCTCGCAGGGCTAGGCGTCAACAATGGTGAACAAAAAGAAGACAAGTTTTGTGACCATGTTTTGGTGTTTATGGTTAAAGGAATTGTCAAGGCATATAAGCAACCTGTTTCTTACAGTTATTCAGCCGGTACAACAAAAAAATTGTCTTTAAAAAACCAAATTATTGAAGTTATTAAAAATCTACAAGAAGCTGGTCTTATTGTTGTAGCCACTATATGTGACCAAGGTACAACAAATGTTGCTGCAATTAACAGTTTGGTAACACAGACCAAATTCACATATATAAGAAAAGAAAGAATATATAGAGAAGGATTCTTTGAAGTAAATGAACAACAAATGTATTACTTGCATGATCCACCTCATTTATTGAAGTGCATTCGAAATAATTTGCTTTACAAGAATTTAAATTACGTTATGGATGATAAAACTCAAACAGCAAAATGGATCCATATTCAAAAATTATTTGGGAGGTCATCTAACTACAAAGGCTCTAAAATAGTGCCAAAATTATCATCACAGCATGTTATGCCTAATCACATACCAAAAATGAGGGTTAAGCATTGTGCACAGGTATTCAGCCATTCTGTGGGGTCAGCATTAGGATTTATGGCAGGTATGTATTAATTTATTATTACAGATTTTTTTAGTATAGCCATATTGCTAGCACACTGCACTGTTGTATTTCCTTTCTGTATTGATAATTTTACAATGCAACAAATGCTTAAATTAATAGATACGTTTGTTGTTTGAATGGGGTTCTACTTCGACCAAGAATATTGGTAATGGTTTTTTTAGAAACTCTATGTTTGGCATTCCTGATATTTGTCACTTTATTATGCCTTTTATGCAATAGCAGTTCTCCTAGCTCTGTTTACATTTCCTCCATATGAGCACATATGAGTGGATTAATGAATATTTTTAATCACCACTCTATTACCTGTCTTATTTTGGACATTGATTATTACAATGTCTAATTAAATAAACAAATACTAATACTTAATCATCTATAGTATAAATAGATCTCTAATCTATACCCTGTTAGAAATACAAAAACAAAACGTCTGCCAACCTGCACTAGGCCAGCTTGGTGGTGGCTTGGTAATAATAATATCTTAGGACTTTATTGACGGTCCCATTGGCGTGGTTGGTAGATACGCTGCTTTTCACGCGGCAGGTCGTGGGTTCGATTCCCACCCGGGACAAATATTTCTGAGCATAAACATGTCTGTTTGTCCTGAGTCTGGGTGTAAATTATCAATATAAGTATGTATTTACAAAAAAAAAGTATATGTAGTATATCAGTTATCTGGTTTCCATAGCTCTGCTTAGTTTGGGATCAGATGGCCGTGTGTGAATAATGTCCCAGGATATTATATTATTATATTCACACCCAAATTAACAGAACTTTTACTATGGAAACCAGTTAACTGATAAACTATATATTATACTACTTTTTTTTTGTAAATACATACTTATATAGATAATTACACCCAGACTTAGGACAAACATACATGTTCATGCACCCAAATATCCGTCCTGTGGACGAACCCACAAGTTGCGGCGTGCAAAGCAAGTATATACCAAGAAACCCACAGGCCCGTCAAATGCATAATTAGATTCACTTTATTGCACCAAATAAGTATAGTAGCAATCTCTTCCAGACAACGGTAAAGGGTTACAAAAAAATATTGCAATGATAATGAATTTAGACGGAATTCTTTCTTTATTTTCAGAGATGGGAGTAATGCCAGAAGAATGCACTCAAACTGCAGATATTTTATTATTCTTCGACAAATTGTTTGAGAGTGTGAATTGGGGGAGTTACGAACTTGTGCCGGGAAAAGTGTATAAAACTGCTGTCAAAACTAATTCAGCGCATCATGAGCTCTGGAGTGCCAGTTTGCCAGTTTTAAAATCTATGAAATTTGATACCACGAGAAATGTACCATCATTGACGGGCTGGGTAAAAACTATTGAAAATATTAGAAAATTAGTCAAATACCTCAATGAAAAAGGTATAAAAGCCATATTGTTACGTAGGTTCAATCAAGATGCTCTCGAAAATTTCTTTGGTGCCATAAGAGCCCATGGATATGCGGCTAATTTATCCAAAACAGATTATGTTACCTGTCGATTAGTACTATTGACTAAGCTTAAACCTACCTTTAATAACGAGAAAAACGCCATTGAATTTTTAGGCATATTGCAGTCCGACCGGCCAACTAAAATCGACTCTAACAAATTAATTAACCTACTTTCTAGATTTTTTTTCTGTTTATTCGTTGTAACAAATTAGCAACTAATTGTCCATACACATTAATCTCCAATAATGTCATACGAATGATGAAATACCTACCTATCCATAACCTGGAAACTTAATATTGCATAACGTTTTGTTTATTCATATTTTATAATCTTTTATTTTTGCAACAATTACAAGAAATTACGATCTTTTTTTTGACGCTTCATTCGCCTATCTGCTTAATTTGGTTTCTATGTTATCATAGGTAATGACTACGGCAAGTGGCGGTGCTAGCGGCCAACTGTTTTTAGTCATAGCATCTTAGTTTCTTTTGCAACAAATTCAGGAAAAGAGATACGTATAGTAACAAATTGAAGTGGGTGATGTCGTAGGACATTAATAACACAGTACATCACCTTCACAACGTTTATTGGTACACAGCAGTGGAATACAATATAATATTACGTATCTGTATTTCTAGCTTTTGTCGTCTCGTGTAGACTTATGGCGCGCTTTTTACCGAAGTGACAGATCCCTGTCACTTGTTGAATTGACAGTCCTGGTGACGCAACGGTGTTGCCGCCACACCACCCCCCCACGGTGTAAAATGACCCCATCCTTCAAAAACATACAATAAAGAAAAATGCGATGCGCTGAGAAAAAAAAACCTTAAACAATGCAAGATTCGCAACGTCATGGCAATGTTCAATTACAATAACAACTTACAGTTACAAATTACAATTATATTAGAAAACTTGATTTAAACAAAAGAAAAACAAATCTTGTTTCACAAAACATGATGAATAGAAGGGCTAGGATGGAAGGTGGTATCAAACATCGCTGGGTACCTTAAAGCGGACCCGGCGGCCCGAACGAGTTACATAATCTTTCGACGTCTGTGGAGGTGGAGGGTTGGGTACAATGGTTGGAAGTGGAAGTGATACGTTTGGAGGCGTGGAGCCCGATGGTAATGGACAAGGACCCGTTGATCTGGACTGTGCTGCCTGCTCAATATAAGCCGGCTTCACACGGTCGAGACTTACCTGGGCGTCCCTGTTACCTAATGCGATGGTGATTGTCTTATCGTTTCTGGCTAGAACTCTATGAGGCCCAGTATATGGTGGCCTGAGAGAAGTCTTTGCAGAGTCATCTCGAAGAAAGACATGTGTTGCGGTGGGAAGGTCTTTAAAGACGAATGGGTGACGCTCGGAGTGACGTGCCGCTGGTACAGGTTTTAGGTCAGCCATGTGGTTACGCAGTACCGCAGCAAAATTATGGACGTCTTCCGTCGAAATAATCGTCGTTGAAGGAGCTACGAACTCACCAGGGAGGCGAAGAGGTTCGCCATAAACCAATTCAGCGCATGAAGTCTGTAGGTCCTCCTTCAAAGCAGCTCGCATACCTAGGAGTGCCAGAGGCAACGCGGTGTACCAACTACCTCCGTGACACATGAGAGCACCTTTGAGCTGCCGGTGCAGCCTCTCTACCATACCATTGGCACATGGGTGATAGCTGGTAGTGCGAGTACGGTGGACAGACACTGACTTTAGAAGGGACCTAAATAATGCAGACTCAAATTGCCGGCCTTGGTCAGTAGTGATAATGGATGGGACCCCAAAACGGGCTATCCACCCTGTTGTGAAGGTTTCCGCTACTTCTTCCGCCGTGATACCAATCATTGGCCATACCTCTGGCCATCGAGTAAAACGGTCCACGAGGCAATACTGGTGTCCCTTACTCGATGGCAAGGGACCAATGATGTCTACATGCACATGGCGAAAGCGGTTTGTTGGGGCCGTAAAATTGCCTAACGGGGTAGTAGTGTGTCTGGTTACTTTGCTACGTTGACATGGCACACATTCACGAGCCCATTGGCGGCAGTCTTTATTCATTGAAGGCCACACAAATCGGTCAGCTACCAAGCGTGCAGAGGCCTGTACGCCAGGGTGGCTGAGATTATGTAATTTGTTGAAGAATTGGCGGCGAAACGAAGGAGTGATATACGGGCGTGGCTTTCCAGTGGAGGTGTCACAAATAATTGAGAGGTCCGTGCCTGGTACGTTTACTTTCTCAAGTTTGAGAGACGAGTTGGTTCCAGCATTCTGCAGCTCTGTATCTGTAGCCTGCTCATCTGCCAAGGCAGAGTAATTTTCTTCCAGAGAAATAGCCTCAATTCTAGACAGCGTGTCTGCAACCACGTTGTTCTCTCCTTTCACATACACGACGTCGGTAGTAAATTGGGAGATGAAAGAAAGTTGGTTGAGCTGAACGGGTGGGAGTTTCTCGCGGCGTTGGGTAAATGCATAAATGAGCGGCTTGTGGTCCGTGTATATCACGACATGTTGGACTTCCAGTATATGTCGGAACTGCTGAACGCTCTCGTAAACAGCTAGTAGTTCCCGGTAATAGGCCGGCCAATGTGCTTGCTTCTCTGTGAGCTTCTTGCTGAAAAATGCCAAAGGCTGCCATTGGTCGTCCACTTTTTGTTGTAGGCAAGATCCCACTTGCAATGATGAGGCGTCTGTGAAGAGTCCCAAAGTAACACCACTTACTGGGTGAGCGAGGAGCGTGGAAGTAGACAGACTGTCCTTGCACTGCTGGAATGCTATTTCTAAATCGGGAGTCCAAGGTACTGGTTGGGCCCCTTTGAGGTTGGCAGCCGTTAGCGCATTAATGAGCGGAGCTTGTAGTTCGGCGGCCTTGGGGAGAAAACGGCGATAAAAATTTATCATTCCCAGAAACCTACGCAGGCCTTGTACTGTTTTAGGCAAGGGAAAGTTCTGTAGGGCTTCGATTCTCTCCATGGGAGGACACGTGCCATCTTTGTTTATGCGATAGCCCAAGAATGTCACTTCATCTGCACCAAAAACGCATTTGGATGCATTCACCATGACACCATATTCACTTAGCCGTTGAAACAACATCTGCAGGTGTTCCAGGTGGTCATCTGCCGTCCGTGAAAATACTAATATATCGTCGACGTACGGATAGCAAAAGTCGAATCCCCTCACGACTGAGTCTATGAAACGCTGGAAGGTTTGCCCAGCATTTCGAAGGCCGAAGGTCATGTAGGGGAACTCAAATAAACCGAAGGGAGTTGTAATAGCGGTCTTGCATATATCATCTTCTAAGACTGGAACCTGCTGGTAGGCCTTGACCAGGTCAATGGTGGTGAATATGGTTGAACCAGCAATGTTTTGCGAAAAATCTGCAATATGTCTGACGGGGTAGCGGTCCGGGATAGTCCTCGCGTTAAGGACACGGTAGTCCCCGCAAGGACGCCAGCAATCTCCTCCTTTTCGGGCCATGTATAGCGGTGAGGCCCAGGGGCTGTCGGAAGGTCTTGCAGTTCCACATTTGACCATTTCATCAAACTCCTTTCTGGCTGCCAAAAGCTTTTGTGGTGCTAAACGACGAGGACGGCATGACACAGGCGGCCCATCGGTGGTCACTATATGGTGAACTGTAGTGTGCTTAATCGTAATCGAAATCGAATCGTAAATCGGGAAATTCCGACAGGAGCTGGGAGAAGGGTGAATTTCCATCCAGTGTAATGGCTTTGATGCTTGCTTGACTTACAATGGCGATTGAAGCAGTAGCGGTCAAATTGGTGTTGCCATCGATGAGGCGCTTGTGACGGAGATCGGGTAACAAGTTATAATAACTCAGGAAATCCGATCCAATTATGGGCGTCTCCACATCGGCGATGGTGAAATTCCATTTAAATTCCGGCGTAATCCAAGGTTAAGATGTAGGGTGATGCTGCCATAAGTTTTTATGGTGCTGCCATTCGCAGCAGATAGTTGGTAATCCGTTTGTGACTTAGCGTGACATTTGGCTAAGCGGTGCGGATAACAGCAAAGGTCACTGCCAGTGTCGATGAGGAAACGTCGGGAAGACCCCTTGTCTGTGACAAATAATCGGCGGCACAACACCTCACGGTCAGTCGCCGCACTTACTACTGACCGCGTTTCTCGTTTTCCGGATCCTTCCAGCTGCAAGGCTTAGTGCACTTGTTGGCCTTGGTCTTGTATACCCGATGGTACCAACACACTGAAGAAGACCGGGATGCAGAACGAGATGTTGAGCGCGAACCATTGTTATTATGTCTTGTTGAAGAGCGTGAAATCGTGTCAGTAGTGAGCCCTTCAACAAGCTTAGTAAGGTGGTCCACTCGACGGGCAAGCTCAGACAGTTCAGATGAAGGGCCTGCTACTGCATGTACTGAAGCTGGTACTGCCACCTCGACCACTTGTCGGCTATATCTGCTGCCTTTTGCAGTGGCAGGTCCTCTTGAGCTGAGAGAATCGCCTGCACATTGGTAGGCAGGCGGCGCAACCATAATTGCTGGATGATGTCATCGCTTTTAAATTCTGTCCCGGCCAAAAACCGGAGACGTCACAAAAATTGTGATGGCTTTTGGTCCCCGATATCTTCTTCACCAAGGAGCCTTCTAACTCTATCCTCTCTTGAGGCTGATAGACGCTTAATGAGCTCTGTTTTCAGAAATATATAGCTGTTGGTCTCTGGAGGGTTTTCAATAATGTCAGCTACCTCACCGGCAATTTTGGAGTCCAACATGGCCACCACATGGCTATACTTGGTCTTGTCCTGCTTGATCCCAGCAATCTCAAATTGTGCCTCGACTTGTCCAAACCAAACTGTAGGTTTATCAGCCCAAAAGGTAGGCATCTTCACAGAAACTGCCATTGTTCGCTGCTCTTGATTGGACTGGAGCAGCCTGAGTTGCTCTTGAAGGAGACTAATTTGCTCTTCAGGGGAAGCCATGGTACAGGATGGGATAGAAAAGGGAAATAACTAAATTACCTACCTAATAACCCACTTAATACTAAATCTTAAATAAAATATATATTATGAGGAATTTTCAAGATCGCTGAGGTGTCACGTGGAACTTTGCCTATATATATGGCGAGTCAACGGTGCCTCTCTCTCTTTTGGGGCCAGACGTCGACGAGGGCGAAGCTCTGCTGGATTACGTAACGATTTATTTCAAACCTAAGTGTAGTTTAATGCAGTGATTGCTGTGATTATCGTTATAAGTGATTTGTCATAAGAAAATTGTTGTTGATTTCTAATTATTTATTCTGAAGTGTGAATAAACCTTTTTTTTATAATAAAATCCTTTTAATTCCTAAAATCAGAATTGGTATAAAGAACCCAAGTGCTGCTTATTGCCATCCAAATTTAATAAGATCTAAACTCGTGTTACTTTCATTTGTGATTTTCTTACGACAAATCAACCACGTTGTATATTGTGTGTTATGGTGTTGTGAAATTCCAACGCCGCTGCGTATCTCGTGTAATCGTGTGCTTAAGGATTGTGATCGGTAGCGTGAGTCAGAAAAAAGTGCGTCTAATAGAGCACGTGGCAGTAGCCCCCGACGCCCTACCTATACACTGCGGTCGAGATCGCAATCATAGTCTCGTTCTGAAATGAAACACCGATCACGTAGGTGTGTTTCTTCGTTGTTAGTTTGTCAAAAACGGACGATTTCCGTTTACGTTCCTTGAGTGATAGCAGTACTCATAAGTTCATGTAAGTGTGAACCTGAAGTTTCTTCCAAGACACAAGAAAATCTACACCGTACGTTGGATAATATCACGATTAGTTAAGAAATTATCGCAAGTAATTTTACTTCTGTAAAATGAACTAAAAATGTGGGTAGTCCGGCTACTATTGACGTGATCAGTCGATATTTCGAGTCGTTCGTTTTGTTTGGAGTTGTTCTAATGACTATTGTGGTTTTGTCGAGTGTATTAACTGTGAGCACGGTCTACGAAGTGTATACCTAAACGGAACAATTCTACCCCAGTGTAAATTTATTTTAGTAAATTTTTGTGTTGTGATTTACGTAAGTACAATTTTATTGCTTTGTTTGTGAAATACCGCGATGTATTTCACGTAGCCGATCAAGAAAATATCTTGAAAGGTGAATCCCATATCAGGGCGCGAAACCATTCACTTAGTTTGTCGCACGGTGGTTTGCGATAGTCCGGTGAAGCAGTGAAAGCATCCTAGGCTAACAGATTCGTCATGTTAAAAAGATGGTAGTTTGCAATGTGGGTTGCTATCTTATCCCGAAGTTCGACTAAAAGTCGTCAAGTGTTGATGGCCGTCGCCGGTGCCGCTCAATATCGTGTGCATTGCAAGATAGCCATATTACATAGCAGTAGGTATTGACCACCGCTGAGGAATGGTACCTCAGACGTTTGACATCACGATGTTGTATGAAATATCATGCCGTTGTTTTGCGCCTAATGATAGTGAGAGGATTGAGTGAGGAGCTGAAAAGCCTATGCTACAAGGTATTGACAAAGCTTACTAAGTAACACTTGATGGTCTTATCATTTTTTCAATTTAATACTCAATGTGTTATTTGCATTCTACAATGTAAATGAGTTATTTAAAACCTAGTAGGTGTAATAACAGTGCACGTTCTCAAGCTACTTCTTAGCAGCGGAGTTATCAACATAAGATTGAAGTCATCCTCTGAAGTTTGACTGCACGTGTGGCGCAGTGGTTAGGATCATCGCGTTGTCATTCAATGACCCGGGTTCGATTCCCGTAAATTGCGTAAACTATTTGTGTGAACCATGAGAAGATGTTCTGAGTGTGGATGTACTTTGTGTCGGACGATTATATGTTTCGTCATATGTAATGATGTTATGTAAAAGACTTGGTCATATTAAAGGACAAAGGTTACACCAAAGTGAGATCAGTCATGTTAGCAATCTCAAATCAAGTGAGTTATTGTCAGGTGTAGCCGAGTCCGAGAAAGGTGGTTTGGTACACATTTCTCCGCCACAAAAAGTCTGACGGAAATGACAAATATTTAGTCTCTGTCTCCATTATCTCATAGAAGTTATTTTGTATTGCTCTAAAATATACCGAGCGTTAAGGTGATCTAATATGCGCGTGCATTGTTTTCAGGATTTTGTTTTAGAAAGAGGATAATGATGTCACATGCGGATGATTTTGATGTTGTGCCAATTAGGGTTCATCAGATTTCTAAACCTTGTAATTGGACACGAATAACCCAGGCAGCGAACGAAGTAATTCAATCGCCTCAGAATGGTAGTTTGGATGCAATTAGCTACGTAAGACAATGATTTTTGTATTTCTTATACAATTCGGTTAGTAAAGAACCCAGGTGGTTCTGATATTACATTAAGGGACCTATGTTGAGTCTTTCAGGTTTTTACGTAGAAATACGTTTCGTATAATTGTTACGCATAAAAACGTGTATGAGAAAAAAAAAACTGTCGCCTTTATTTTGAATAAGGCTAATTAAGAGTACACGTTTGGTGATGTTCTCTTTGTAATTAAATTCTCTTAGTCCACAGGGACCCAGATATTCGTGGCAGTTATGGCAAATGGGCGCAGACTGCGACCAGTACATGGTGTCGTGGCGAGGTTTGAAGCGGTTTGTCAGAAAGTATACCTTGCATTGTTCTAAGAAACTTATCCTAAGATCCCATATCAGCTTATTACCCCTTGGGAAAGTATCAAACCAATTTCAGTTTGAGAACTTTAATTCCTCCCATTGGTTAAGATGAAACTACGCCAATCTTTTGTGTGTTAGTACGTGACGTGGCCGTGTAACCAACCGTGATGCGTTAGGTGAAATAACCAGAGGTCGCACGAGACTTCATATTACAGACAATCTAACTAAAATATATAAGGACGAGTAATTTAACCGTAATAGACATCCTACTCGCGAGTTAAAACTTAACGAACTTGTTTTTGTAATCATGTATGTTCAGTCTACAGGAAAGCTGGTCAGTTGGACACGTGGTCTTTACAAAGTGACCAAGGCCTTCCAGAGCGGTCGTTATGAGGTGAAGCTACGCTCACGGGAGACAAGACTGTGCAAGTGGCTGTGCAATGAACGGTGCCCGGAGACATGAGCTGCATTCTTCGAGACTGAGTTCAACTATTTTATCCTAACCTGACGTAAACTTTGCTTGTGGTCTTGTTTGTCATTATCCTGTAAGTACACCTAATTTCCTTAGTGTTAGTATAACACACATTTGATCAACATACAAGTAGTGTTATCACAACAGGAACCAAAGTTAGCCAGTTACTTGGTCTAGCTGGTTACTTTCTTAGATATATAAAGGGTTACTCCACTGAATCCGCTTGTATTTCCAAACTAACCAAAGAGAGTGTTGAGTTTTTGCAAGTACCCCTGAAGTTCACGTAGGCTCAGCGCTGGTTATGTAGCGGTTCTCATTCAAGCGTATACTGACTATAAGAAACGTGTAGCAGTCCACTACAGTATAGTGATTCCAGATGTGAAGGGCAAACATAACTCCTACGAGCTAGACAACTCTTGTTGTACTAAAAACGTTCCAAAACTTTTGACGTTATCATGTTGGTACTGGTAAGAGAGTTGAACTTATCTTAAAGCACTTTTCCGATAAGGACATATAGCACATTGTTTAATCCGCATGTATATGATGAGTGTACCCGGAGCAGCTTTTTCTAGCTCGGTGTTCGGGATCCATTTCAATTGGCAATATATGTCACCTAAAATACATCGTTCGAGCGGGCAAGCCGTTCAAGCAAGTTGTATGGGAACGGTTCTTGGTATGATCCGTGTAGAGAGCGATAATAATGGATCCCCTTAGTCTGATGATCTATCTAAGATTAAATTAGTTTTAGGCGTAACTAAACCTTTTTAATTTTGTTTCATGTTACACGTATGAATTGTTCTTGCGTGTGAAAGAGGCGAGTATGCGACTTACTGTTTGGAACAAACTGTCGGCGTGGCCCAGTGGCTGCCTTCGAGGCTGAAGCCCTGAAGCGTTTAATCTGGCAGGCGGCTTATTCCGTTTATCCACCCTAAAAAAGCCACCCTAAGGAGGATACTCGGAAACGCGTGTCCTTCTATCCACCCTGAACGGGGTGGATAACCGTAATTCATATAATATGTTTCTTCCGATTTTTTACCCCAAGTACAGTTGAATCAAATCAATATCTTTTAAGTTTTAATTTAATATTTATTGTTAAGCGAATAACATAAAATAGTCTTAAAATCTAAATTGTAGGTACATGGTACTATAAGATAGAAAGCCGAAGCGGGGCTGGTGGTTTTTTATAAATTTTGCAATATGTCCAGAAAATGACCAACGCTTATTTCATTATTGAGTAGACGTAGTTGCGTATCCTGGATAAATTCGTCCCTTTTAATGTATATTTGCAATCGTTTTCTAAATTTTTTTGCTGCAGCAGACGTATTAGCGAAGAACTGTGCGTTTTTTTGCACGCATTCCAAAAACTTAGCTAAATGTGGATGTTTGTCTTTAATTTCATGTGATATTGTTTTATGCCAGGTTTCTAATGAATTTGTTGTCCTATGAGTCACCCCGAATGAATTCCAAACAGCCACAAAGGTTTCGTCCTTGAGCCATGTTTTTTCAAAATATTTAACAAATGCCGCCATATTATTTTCATCGTCTAATAAAAATGATTTCACAAACAACCAGCCTTCATTAATCAAGTTTGAAGGTAATAGTGGCAACCTTGCCGTAAGTAACACTAATCTTTTTGTATTTGGGTATTTATTGATACCTAGCTTATCTGCTCGTTTTTGAATGGACTTCACATAATGAAAGTAGCAGCCATGTAGCAATATATTTGGAAATACACTTTTTAATGCTCCCATTGTAGCTTTTTCGTAGTCGAGCGTGAATGTTGCGGGATTCCATGCAGGAATTTGGGATTTGATTAAATTAAATACCGTTAAATAAGTGCTTTTCTTTCTGTCACTCATAATTGCAAATGCCAAAGGTATTATATTTGTTGAAGTCGTGGTACTGTTCATATCAGCGTGTATACTGAAAACTTGGTTAAACGGTTTGGGGCATATTCTAAAAGTTGCATCGCCAAAGAAATTTTTGAGTTTACCCATTTGGTCTCTTGCGAAATTGTTACAGAATATCAAAATCCGAATATTGTCTATTTCATCTATGAAATCAGCTAATAAAAAGTTCTCGTATTTTTTCGGCACTACAACTTCGGCAACTTTTTTAAAATTAAGTTGTTTTAAACCCAATGCTGCATTTCTATGTTCATATAAAGAAGTTTTAATTTTTGTAAATTCAGGAACTTCATTTAGTAAGTCGACATCATCTTCATTAAGTGACGCTACCATGTTTTTATAGATTTTCGGCACCGGATCTAGTGAAGTGGTTACTTCGTTGATACATTGGTTTATATGCGAGTCAATTACATTTTTAGTGAAATCTTGTTTACATAACTGTATGTGTGGTTTTGTTTTCATCACAGTATTTTCCTGTAATAATAATGTTGGATGATGCTTATACAAATAATTAAAAGTTAAAAAAGTTTACATTTGAAAAACAAGGCTATTAAAAAAAAACATTTGACATTTACAATAAAGCAATTTAATTATAAATTTGCTAAAAATAAAATTAATAAATTTGACTGTGCATATTCCACTATGTCATTAAAAAGTAAGTACATTATAGAAGTATCCTGTATAATATATTGAATCAATGTTTGTCGCTACAAGTTATTACGACACATTTTTTAGGAAAGTACGAGTATGTGCCGGACACAATAGACGATGATATGACTCAATGTGATAGCCAAGAATCATTGGATATGGCAGAAAGTCAAAGATGGGATTCAATGGCAGTTAATATAGGCGATAAAGAAACCACGACTGAACGAGATACTCAAACGACTAGTTCCAGCTTCAGCTCGTCATCAACCCAAACTAATTTTACTGCTATTGACGAAGAAAAAAATACCTTAGCTAACAATGCTTTTGGGGCGTTAGTTGGGCACGAACTGGGTAATGTATCTTTATTTAAAAGAAAATATGTTATGTGCAAAATCCTACAACTATTGGATAATAATTAATTAATAATACTTTTATTTACCATTACAGTAATTGTCCCGACGCAGTGGTTTATTTTTCGTTTAGCACACAGCCAATACGTTGTTTGATTTGCGTATGTTTTCTTAAAGTGATATTGATATCCATTATGTAAAGCTACTCGACCCTTACCCCTTGTCAATATTTTTATTTTTTCAATTAAAGACATTTTAAAGTTTAAATCAAGCTATGATTTATATTTAAGCACATACAATAATATAACTGGAATGGAAATTAATTGCAATGATATGTGTCATTAAAAGATACGTCTAGAATGACGTAATAGTCACATAGAATGTTAGATGAGTAAACAAAACTATTTTCAGCTCAAAGAAGAAGGTAAGTATGTACATCTAAAGTATTTTAATGTTCACGAAGTTTCTTGGACTGGGTTTGTGTATGTTTTTGTGTTAATGACTGTACTTAGGCAGGTGAGAAAAACGGAAGAAACATATTATATGAATTACGGTTATCCACCCCGTTCAGGGTGGATAGAAGGACACGCGTTTCCGAGTATCCTCCTTAGGGTGGCTTTTTTAGGGTGGATAAACGGAATAAGCCTGGCAGGCGTGCACTTAGCGCGCGTGGCTAGCTGGCAGGAAGTCTTTACGTTTTGAGTTTTGTTCCGCAACTTTGGTAATTAGTTTCAACCTAATCATTAAATGTTATTTTGTTTATAGTACGCTTGGCGTCTGTGAAGACATGCGCTCCGTACAGTAAAATCAATGAGTTATAAGTGCTAGTCACTATAGTACTATGCACTCAGGCATGTCGCTTGGCGTTTGTCGCTATAACTTGGCGTTTGTCGCTATAACTTTGTGATAGTCTCCATGAATGGTTTATAAGTGCTAGTCGCTATGGCACTATGCACTCAAGCGTGTGTCGCTTGGCGTTTGTCGCTATAACTTTACATTTGTGCCTATAAATTTACGTTTGTGATTATAACTTGGCGTTCGTCGCCACAGGCCTGTTTGTATTAGGCATTGTCTAGTACGTATTGTAGGCAACTTTGTACGGTTGCTATGATAATTGACTGTTTGTGTTTTATGCAGATGATAATTCTGATGACGGTGAGCTCTCTAATGCAGTAGGAGCTGGCGGTCATAACTTCGCCGTGTCTCCTGGTGCTGCTGAAGAAGCGCGGTCGTGGTCGACGCGTAGTCAGGAGAGGCCGTATGAGGAATTTTCAAGATCGCTGAGGTGTCACGTGGAACTTTGCCTATATATATGGCGAGTCAACGGTGCCTCTCTCTCTTTTGGGGCCAGACGTCGACGAGGGCGAAGCTCTGCTGGATTACGTAACGATTTATTTCAAACCTAAGTGTAGTTTAATGCAGTGATTGCTGTGATTATCGTTATAAGTGATTTGTCATAAGAAAATTGTTGTTGATTTCTAATTATTTATTCTGAAGTGTGAATAAACCTTTTTTTTATAATAAAATCCTTTTAATTCCTAAAAATATATATATATATATAGATATATAGATATATATCTATATGTATATAAAAAAAAGGATAAACAAAATCTAATCTTAATATTATAGTGCAGCTAAGAATATAAATTTACATTTACGGTTGTCCCAATATAAACCACTTTGTTCCTATATAAAAGAATAAATAATGTTAATCTTAGTATTATAGTTCAGTTAGGAATCATAAATTTACATTTAGGTATGGCTGGTACAATTTACACCACTTTACACCTAAGACAATAGTTAAAAACATTACAATGTTTTTTTGTAAGTGTAAATTGGGACTTAAAAAGCTGAGCTCTGAAAAACAAAAAAAAAATGAACATTGATGGTATACAATGATATAACAATACAACATAGGTACAGTAGACATATGGTTTCATTAGGTACTAATTACCTTCAGTGATGTCATTATTAAATTTATGAGTTAATACACAAGTTAGTTTAGCCAGACCAAGCTATACAAGCACAGTTTGGGTAATACGACACTTTGAGAATTATTTATTAACAGACTTGAAAAGGAGGATTTTAAGTAATATTGTTGTTATTAATTAGCTTGATTTATCACTGATAAGGAGTGTTACTTTTGATGCCTGAATGTCTATATAGTGAAATAACACTTCTGTTGCAAAATTATAGTGTTTCTATAGTAATAAGTATAATGAGAACTTACAGTTTTTTCTTTAACACTTAACAATACACTCACTTGTGACAAACATTAAAGTTTTTCAAATATATGTGAAGTTCACTATGGGTAGGTAATGAGATTCTGTTCACTATATTGTTGATATGACAGCATGTACCAAGTGTGTCTAGGCGTCCCTGTTTTGAAATTTCCGGAATTTCCTAGGCTTGTTTTTCGGAACACAGGAGCAGTTGGCAGCAGCAGGTAGCAGTGACACCCGGCAGGCAGCGTATGCTAGGTACTTCATCCACGACGCACAATGACGATAGCGGTGTGCCGGGCGGTCAATATGTGACGGTTAATAGTACGCCAATTCTGCAGAAGCGGCACGACGACGGTGGTGGGCAATAGAGCTCTGATTCATTGCCGATTCGCGGCACAGCGAATGAACTCATGCTGTTTTCGAAACACGACTCTTACTGTGCACCGTAGAGTAGACACTAAGTCTGCGGGTACGAAACTTGCGATGGCCGGAGCGACGGCGGGGCGGCGCGACAGCGATGTAATCAAATGTATTAAAACATTACGCGCTGTGTACGAAACGGGCGATGGCGGAGCGGCGCGATCGAGCGATGCACGGGCGGCGGCAGAGCGGTGGCGGCGCGGAGCGACGAGAACAAACTAGTTTGATTTCGCCGCTCGCGCGGGTACTTGCATAGTGTTGCATTTTTATCACAGTAATAATATAGAAATTATGGAAGTTGACAATGAAGAGTTAATATCTTTAATTTTATCAAAACCGGCTATATGGGACAGTAAAAACGTACACCATAAAAACAAAAGAGTTATAATAAAGTGGTGGGAAGAAATAAAACACCATTTCGGGATTGTTGAAGGTAGGTACGTGTAATTTTCATGTTACAAATTGTTATTTACAAAATACTCTTTAAATTTTTCCCTTACATTTATTGCTAGATTTCCCGCGTGGTTGTTTCTGCGATGTCGGCGAGTTTCATTCACATTTGTGGTTATGTTATTTGAGGTTATGTTTGAGTAATAATAATCGTTGGAGCCATCTTGATCAATTATAATATTATGCAATAAGCACGTTGTTTTAATTATTAGGCGAGCATGTTTGCAATCAGTTTCTATGGCTTTATTTAAAATTCTCCACTTGGCACATAGTATACCGAATGCACATTCAACGCATTTTCTCGCTCTTGATAATCTTTTATTAAATATTTCATTCTGAGGGTTCAGTACGCTTTGTGGATATGGCCGCATCAAATATTGTTTTAGAGGATACGCTTCATCGCCTATTATTACCATAGGTAAAATTATTTCTGTTCCTGGCAATGTCCTTGGGAGAGGCATATTCATTTTATTACTTTCTAATGCTTTGTTTAGATTTGAATAATGAAATGTGCCACCATCACTCTGTCTTCCTCGCCCTCCAACTTCTACGACCAAAAATCTTTTGTCAGCATCAACCAACGCCTGAAGATGCATTGAAAAAAACTGCTTGTAGTTATAGTAGGATGAACGATTTATTCCCACGAGGTCGAGTCCCACTATGTCGAGTTCCCGCTATGTCTACTTTGAAAATTCTCGCTTTTATTCCCATCTAGTCGAGTCGTTGAAAATCTCTTTTGTCTGGTGCCACCATGTCGAACGTTAACGAAATGTACAGTGAATAAAACAAATGATTCAAATCGTAATATTCTTATTCTGACATCAATTGTACAAAATATACTTGACATTAATTCTTCTATAATGAGTACATAGTAAATCACAGATCAATAACTCACACTTAATAATAAGATAACAAGAACAACTTATATCTATTCTAAAAATAATAATCACAGTGTTTTTTTTAATGTTTCATTAAATAATGAGCAATAGAATAAATCTTCTTATTTATTTTTGACAACAGTTGTAAAAAATTTACTTAACATTAATTCTTTTAATTTAGGAGCACAGTAAATCACAGATCAGGTTATAAGTAGATAGGTATACTACGACATATACCTTTATGAAATATAATTATGTTGTAGGTATTAACAGTATCTACTTCTATCTATTCTAAAATTAATAATCACAGTGTTTTTAAATGTTCAATAAAATAATTAAATTATAATCATGTTTTGATGTTATCTAGACATTTCGTAGTACATAGATATTTCACATATTTACAGTGATTAACTGATTTGATTAATTGGCTTGAGATGATTTTGTTAAGCTTTAACATTTCCCAGTCGAGACAAACATACATCAATGTTAATTTTGCTTTTCAAGAAATCACCAACAATTTTTGTTACTTTTTGATCATTGGCGGAATCAATTTTTTTTTTTTTGCTTTGTAGGCCTATTAGATTTTGTTCAATTCTTAAATCACTTTTTTTGGATTCTTCTTTTAAAACATCAATTAAAAGACAAAGGGTTGGTCGTTTTATGATTTTTTTATTAAGACGGCTATGCCACCCCTTCGGCATGATTTGTGGTCTTGATTTTTTCTCCATAGTTACTTATGTATTTAATGTTTGAAGTTAACCATTGAAAAGACATGTATTTATTAAATGCCGTAGTGTCTATATTCAGAGATTGAGTGAACTCTAACAAATATTGCCAAGCACTAGGTATTTTCTCGTTAGGAAGATGTGCTAAACTAATGCACATTTTAATGTATTTACGGCTTTCGTAGGTTTTGGTTAGAGATAGTTCTTTAGCTTTATCCCAAATGTTTTTACAAAAATGAAAAAAACATAGTTTTATACATGCGTGAGGAAAAACACTAGTTATTGCATTGATAGCTGCAATTTCACAGTCTATATAAAATTTTACTGGATTGAAATCTGGCAATTTTGTCTTAATAATGGAAAACAATCTTTGGTATGTGCTTTGTTTTTTATCGGGGAGTAAGGCAAATATTACCGGAACAACATTTGGATCGTCAGTTTCCTTAGCAATGTCCACATGGAGAGTATATAATTGTTTGAATGGCTTCGAACAAGCTTTAAAGGTACCGTCCAGTATGATATTTTTGAAACTAGTAATTTCCGCCTTTGCTTTATTTGATACAAAAATTAAAATCTTGTCATCGCTCCCATCGTCCACTAATAAAAAATCATTAGCTAGAGCATCGGGAACTTTCACATCACACAGTTTAGAAAAAGTTGTTCTATTACTGTTAAGTGTTTTATAACGTAATCTATACAAAGAACTTTTTCGAGATTTAAATTCTGGCAGGTAGTCAGCGAAATCATCACATCTCAATTTAGCGAGCCCCTCTTCATATAAAGCGGGTATCGGTCTTAAGCTTGTTTTTACTTGTTGCTTTATATCATCAAAATACTTTTCAAATAAGTTTCTTTTAAAGTCAGGCAGGCAACTGTGATTTGTGTCTCGTAATACATTTTTTAAATTTTGGTCAACGCTTATACTTGCAGAACAATCGTTGCTGGTACACTTCCAAATGGAAGAGCCGTCTGCATTTCCTTTATTTTTCCGGTATCTATGTCCTGCTTTGAGCAACAATTTTCCACCTTTATTGCTCTCAATTATAGTCAAAGAGCCTTCATTGATTGTAACATCAGTGAACGATGTAGATGGCACAGGGTTGATGTAATTAGTTAAATTATTCGAACTTGTCGACGCTACCGGTGTATCCATGTCGTATATAATATATGACTGCTCACATATATTAGTGGTTGTAGAAGGCTGGGCGTCAGTTTCCCCTTGTAAAACTTGTATTGATGTAGATGGCACAGGGTTGATGTAATTAGTTAAATTATTCGAACTTGTCGACGCTACCGGTGTATCCATGTCGTATATAATATATGACTGCTCACATATATTAGTGGTTGTAGAAGGCTGGGCGTCAGTTTCCCCTTGTAAAACTTCAATTAAATTATCCAATTCCACTAGAAAAAAATAAAAACGCATTTACTAACGCGAGTGTTGGTAGTAGGTATGTTTAGTTCAAGCGTGTGGTGTTACTGTTAGTTTAAGTTGGTAAATAAATAAATAAGTTTGACAATTAGCATTAAAAAATAATAATACAATTTATTTCAAATAATGGCAAAACCGTGTAGGTTTAAATATTTTTAGCGCGAGCCGGGTGCGCGTAATAACGAAATTGTGTGTATTTTCCGTGTTTTTGTGTGTTTTTGTGCTATTATATCATGAATGGGTATGTAATAAACATTCCAAACTGACCTAAAGCATTTTTATAACGTTAGCTTATTTCATAACGATAACAACTACATAAGTTTCTTTGTATAGCGTTCATACAAAATATTAGAGATACCTATGGTCATTTTAAATGATCGATACCCCAGACGCCACTCTGAGGTGGCGGCCATTTTGCACACGCGCCACTGACGTGACAGTTAGCGCAAAATGGCCCCCACAGTTGAACGGAGTCCAGTCACTGAACATATTTTAGTTTCGATGAAGACTATTTAGACTAAAGAGTTCTGTTACCTAAAGTATTAATTATATTAAATTACAACAGGAAGGGGTATGCACATATCTATTTAAAATGCAATTTCATGTTTAAATTATTTATTGTTACTGCTTATACCTATAACTACCTTATAATTTTTTCCAGGCCGTAACGAAATTTATATTTCAAAATGGTTCGCTTACGAGCACTTCCACTTTTTAGCGGACAAATTCACTCCCCGTGAAACTACGTCTACCGACAAGTCGACAACGGACACAATGCAGAAAGAACCATCAACAGCTGCTGCAACTGATACTTATGTAAATATTTATTATCTCCATTTTTTTTTAAACATTACTTTTTGGTTTATTATATCATCAATATCTACATTGCCATGGTATTTCTCCATTGGTAACAAAGTGTGTAGCCAAGTGTGAACGAATTGATTTTGCGTCATTTGCAGACCTTCGTGGAATTGCGCGTAAAGGTAAGAACGAGGTCCCAACTTCTTCATGTCTCCAAGACCCATTTGCAAAATTCCCATCAACTTCAGAATCTAAACTTCCTGCTGGTGTATAAATATTTATGCGCATTTTTCTTAAAAAATTATGCAAATAAACAGTAGCCAATACCACTTTGGTAGCAATATTTGGTTCCAATAACATTGGCTTTCTTAACACTCTAAATACAGAACTCATAATACCAAAAGCATTTTCTACCACGCGCCGTGCTCTAGATAGACGGTAATTAAATACTCTTTCTGGGGAGCCATTATCTGGAGTCCCCTCAAATGGTTTCATTGTATAATTATTTAAGGCAAATGCCTTGTCAGCTAATATAAAATAAGGTACTTCAGTTAAATATGGTACCTGTAATATACTAGGTGCTGGCAACTTTAATTCCTTATTTTCCAATTTCGAATATAATGTAGAGTTTCTGAAGACTCCACCATCAGATATGCGTCCTTGACAACCAACATCTACATACAAAAAATTGTAATGAGCATCTACCAATCCTAGCAATACGATGCTAGGAAAATCCTTATAATTTATATATTCTCCATGACTATTCAGCGGTGATTGGAGAACAATATGTTTCCCATCAAGGGCACCAATGCAATGAGGAAAATGCCAATAATTATCAAAATCTTCTGATATTTTTAACCATTCTTCTTCTGACGATGGTATCTGAAAATTCAAATGAATTTAAATATACTACCACTAGATTCACATTTACAATAATTATGGTCTGAGGTGGTTGTCATGTGATCAATGCATGAATGTATGAATAGAGTATAAAGATGTTTTGTGAAAAAAAAAATACAGCGATGACATCAGCGATAGTAATGTTTCCCTAATAATTTAATTTATTTCAATTACAGAATAAAGAAACAGTTGTGAATGAAACACTACCTGAAACATCTTCCGAAAACTTAACATTGTCCCTCGATGATCAACGACAGTTGCCGTCTACAACTCCGAGATCAAATAAAAGAAAGGAGACAGATATTTTGGAAAATAACATTGATCTTGATAAAGCTATAGAGGTATTAAATTATACTGATGATACCTACGATACTTTCGGTAAACATGTTGCAGCAAAACTTAGAAAGTATGACGCTCTAACATCAGCACACGTAGAAAAGAGTATAATGGACATCATTTTTCAAGCAGATGTGGGTATGTTGCCTGGCACACGACAAGGATACTACACTCAGGAATACGGGCAAAACCAAACTTCTGCACCACCACAAAATGCTGTTGGGAGTTTTGAAGAATCTCCTACACATATTTGTAACTTATAATTATTTACTATAAATAAAGGATAATTTGAAAAACATACCTGAACATATTCATTTAGCACTTCTACCAAGCCATCACATGTTTCGCGAACAATTTTAGAAATAGATTGCTTTGATACTCTAAAAAGGTATTGTAAACTAACAAATGAATCACCAGTTGCCAAATATCTTAATGTTATCGCAAGTCTTTCTCTAGTCGTTATGGCTTTGCGGAACGACGTGTCTTTTTTTCCAATAATTGGATGAAGTTTCATACATAGACCATCAAATGTTTCAGAATTCATTCTAATAAAATTTTGTATAGTATCTTCTACTCCTTCAAAAGTCATATCTGACAATATTTCTTTGAAATGATCATTTCGCTGCCGATATAATTCCTTGATCCACCATTGACGTTTGACTTTCTGTCCTTTTTTCTTTTTGTAGTGATTAATTATCACTAAAGCTGCAGCGATTTTGCGTGCGTCACCCATGGTAGCTAGTAAGAAACTAGATAAATTCGTTGCTCGGCTTGAGGCACGCTGCAGAGTTGCTGATTAATGTGGCTCAAGTGGAGATGTATAAAGTTTCCGCGGCGCGCGGCATGCTCAGATTGAGGCAGCTCGCCCCGCGGCTGCTCAAGTGGGGATGCGCCTCGATACTTACTAGTCCGATTTAAGTAATTCTTTTTTTTTGTTAAACTAGGTATTATTCAACTGAATGAAAACTGTAAGTTTCATCAAAATCGGTTTATTAATTATCATACAGAGAGTTAAGTGTACTTAAATTAGTCTTTCACATGAAAAAATGGTGAAATAAAAATGTTTAAATAAAAAAACATAAACAGACTTCACTGGAGTCGCAGCACCTCAAAGCACCTCCAAGCGAAGACTTCATTGAAGTCGGTTTATGTTTTTATTCAAACATTTTTAAAATATTATAAGTATATCAAACTTTACGCAATAATAAGTAACTTATTATTAATTTATAATTATATTTATTCTTCTTGCGCTTGCATATCTGGGTCTCGGTCTATGTGGCGATATCCTCTGTTCACAACTGTCATTTGCCATGGACATGAGCCTGCACGAGATACGAAATAACTTTTGAATTTGTTGCGAATTGCGAAAGCGACTTGAGATGAATTACCTCCAATAATTGGTAAATTTACTTGTCCCTCGTTCACAGTTTCTCTTAGATCATCTTGTGACCAATACGATGGGCTATTTATCAAAAAGTTATGTAAACAGCATGTTGCCGCTACAACAATGTTGACATGTTCAGGAGTCATAGATAACCGCCTTTCATAAATTCTAAACCTTCTAGCTAATATACCAAAAGCATTTTCGCTGGTTCGGCGGGCCCTACTTAGTCGGTAGTTGAAATTTAGTTTTTCTTCTTCCGTTAATTGATTTCCAGGATACGGTCTCATTAAATGTTTCTGTAGCGGAAAGGCTGCGTCTCCCACTATAACATGAGGCATAATTTCCTCGGTACCCGGCAGTGCCTTGTCATCAGGTATATTTAATTTGTTTTGTGCCAATGATTTCGCCACGACAGAATTGGCAAATAAACAGCCATCAGAATTCTTTCCAAGGCCACCTATATCGAGTAGTGTAAATCTGTAGTCAGCATCCACTAAGGCCAACAAAACAATTGAAAATGTTTTTTTATAACAAAAATACTTCGAGCCACTATTTGCGGGGCATTCGATAACAACATGTTTGCCATCCAGCGCTCCAATACAATTAGGAAAATTCCATTTTTCCCAATATTTTCTTGCTATCTGTTTCCAATCCTCTTCGGAAGGTGTAGGTACTTTCATATTGTTCCATATCGCCGTGCAAGTCTCATAAACGATATATCTTACTGTTTTTTCTCCGAGTCGATAATTAAAAGCCAGCGACCTGAATGAATTCCCCGTGGCCAAAAACCTAAAACAAAAGCACATTTTATTAACCGACTTCCATAAAAAGAGGAGGTTCTCAATTCAATTCTATTTTTTTCTTGTGTGAATGTTACGCGATTTCTCCGCGAATAATGAAGTTGGAGCACCTCACTTCATCCATTGCCATAAGCGTAGAGTTCATTGAAGTCATTTCTATGTTTGTTGACTGATATTCTTTTTATTTTGTTCCAGCGGCAAATTGTAAAGAGAGATGGAAGAGAATTCGCGATAATTATCGACGCGCCAAAAAACTACGTCTAACGAAGAGTGGCCAGGCAGCCACTAACATAAAACCAATTCGATTTGAAAAAGAACTGAGCTTTCTCTCTCCCTTTATATGTAATGACACACAACAAAATTTAACAAATTTGCCATCTTTGAGTGATGACGAACAAGTCCTGTCACCACGGTCAGCAACAGATTCACAAGCCATGTCACCACTATCATCAAACTCATCATCAGTCATGTCACCACCACCTATAAGTAGATCCCAAGTCAGTGAAACTGATTCGAGTAGGATCACCAAAAAGAAGAAGACAGACAGAATCTCTCAGTCGCCTCCACCGACACAAACTCTGTTCCAATCATATTTAGAAAAAAAGTATCAATCGCATAACCAAGGCCATGAACTTGGGTACTATGGTAGATTTTTTCACAAACTTGGGGAAAACAGTCACAACATTCCCGAAAGATGTTCAGATACGGGTTAAGGGTGCGGTGTTTAAAATTGTGAACGATGCTGAGGCTGATTTATTTTGCAGACAAGGTGATACAAATAATATATCGCATGCGAGTAGAGTCCCAAAATATGCAAAACATAAATCAACAGCCAGTTGCAGCCGTGATTTTAAGTCAAAATAATCAATTCTCGTCTATTCAACCTTTACGGACCTCTGAACAAGCATCATTTCAAGCATCACCTACTACGGCATCGATGCTATCTAACTCGTCACAACAAGTATATGAAGGACAAGTTTATGAAGTACAAGAACATGATGTACAAGGTTCTGAAATCATGGAACAATTTCTGCATTTTCCAAAAAATAAATAATTGTTACTGTGTAATGTTAATGTTAACTTTATTGGGAATTACTAATAAATATGATTAATTATGACTCAATTTTTTTTATTGTCACATAAATAAAGTGGTTTATGTATTCATACAGGTAATAAACTATCTGAGTGCCAAATTTCATCCAAATCTGTTCAGCCTTTTTGCGTGACCGAGTAACACACCCATCCATCCAAACTTTTGTATTTATAATACTAGTTAGAAAGACTACCGCCAAGCAATAGTGGTTTACCCATGCCCCTATTCGGGTATAGGACAGATTCTTAGATTGGAGGTAAAGCACGATCTCATTGTGTAAACAATAATTAATTATAATAAAATTATTATCACATGTCAAAAAATCATAATTACCTGAGACAAATAGCAAGTCGTTCTTCTGGTTCAATTGGCCTTCGAAATTAAGCAATGTTTCAAATTTTCCAAAACACATTCGAATATACTCGAAGAATTTGACTGGATCTTTCTTCAAATCGTTAAACAAATGATGGTATTCACCAAATACATTTCTTTTCTGGCATATATCATGCTCCCACACCTTGTGTACTCGTCGTCGTTTTTTATTTTTTTGCTCTTCCTCAAGAAGGATTTGAAACCATAACATCTCTTCGTCTGAGCTGTCCATGGTAGTGCGATGTCAGTCCAAGCACGAAAACACGTCTGTAAGATCAAATCCGCTTAGGCGGTCCGCCGCGCCCCGTACAGATGGACGTAAGAGCATCACAGAACCGCGGCCCGTTCCAATGCGACCCGCCCCGATCCGTCCCTAAAGGACGCCAGCCTTAATTTCACACTTAGGCGGGGATAGAGGTGCACCAGTAACACACCCCCCCCCCCTACAAGATGGACCGATGATCTTGTGCGGGTCGCTGGAAATCGCTGGATGCGGATAGCGCAAGACCGGCAATTGTGGAGATCTTAGGGGGAGGCCTTTGTCCAGCAGTGGACGTCTTTCGGCTGATATGATGATGATGATGAAACTTATAAGTACAAAAGTATTAAACACTGTTGCAAGTTTTAATTTGGACCCTTCTTTGCATGATGATGGAAATTTACATCACATTCAGTGGACAAAAAAGTATACAAAACAGGCGTACTTGAGATTGTTTGTTGCTGGCAACTTTTTACACGACCAAGGCATAAAACGAAACGCAGTTGTCAAAAAAAAAAACAAATGTCACTGTCCATTACTAGGCCTTAAACTTGTCATTCAGCTGTTTGTTGTGATCGAAGAAACGAGTTAGATTAGTTTCCTAAAACAATTTATAAATTCAAATAGTTTTAGGAAACTTATGAGATTTATCCAATAATAATTATAAAGACATTAGTGTATACTTAAACAAGGTCTTTCAACATCAAGCAATCCACACAAACACTTTTTGTCACACCATGTCGTAGATTTATGACTGAAACAAACTACCATAAAGTGTGAGAAGAGCAACCTCAGCGAACTCATTTAAAAACTGTCCGGACCATATATTGAACATGAAATAAAAATACCCACATCAGCTTAAAGCTAGTGTATCATCTCATATAATATAATGATGATGAAAATAAGTTCAGGAAAAGAAAATATAATAAAGGTAATTGAGTTGGTTGGAGGTCACTGGGTTCTCTAGATGGGAGTGAAGATAGAAGTCTGCTTGGAATGTCCGTTCCTCTGAAGTTGTGGTGCCTTTGATAAAAAAAAACATGTTGATGACGGCACCACTATAAATACAGTTTTTTTGGCTGGCCTATAATTGTCTGGTGGGAGCATGGTTCTTCCATTGTACAGGGAATCATAGAGACCCAAACAATGCTTATGTGTCTTAAGACAGTAGACATACTCAGAGCATTGAAAGCACAGTGGGGTGTCATCAAACAGCTTTTTGATAAAAGCAATTACAATAATTGAATGAATATTAATGATTCACTGTATGAATATCTGTGGAGAAGACATATAGAAAGAAATTAAAGAGACTAAAGACCATCATTATAATCACAAGGCCCTCCATAATATTTAATTCATACCTTAATAAACAGAACCATTCAGAAAATAAGTAGTATAAATATAGCTAAAATATTAAATTTCAATAATTAAATCTACACATGATCTCCTTGACAATAACTCAATATAAGCTGGCTAAATATCATTAACCATATAAAATAAATCTTTTGGTTTTTTCATACAATCCATGTACCTAAATATCTATATGTATCTAGAAATAATTATATATTACTACAAACATGTTCTGACTATTTACAAGCACTTTATTAAAGACTATGCGAATAAAAACCTCTTTTATTTTATTTTTTATTAATTTACTCTTTTGAAGAATTGATTAGTTATAAATAAAATTAGACTTAGTAAAGGAACAATTTGTGAATTTTATGTAGTTTTTATTTATTTTTATAATGAACGACTTAGATATTCTGTTTGGAAGGAAATTTGTGTAACTGGTACCTTTACACTTAAAATAGGTTGAATCTATCACAAAATGTGTATATAAAAGAAGGAAACATGGATGGTGAGCATGGTTTCCTATCCTTTGTTACATAAGGGCAAAGCCACTGCACTTCTCACAACAATGGAGTCTTTTTTAAACGGCTATACTGATTTCTCCAGCAATTACTGCCAGTATCATGTAATGACTACTCATGGGAATCCAAGATAAATATAATTTATTTTAAATTATAAAATTGAGGCATTATAATGAACCCTGGAACAAAAGACAAACAAATTAAATTGTTGCAAAAGCAACTTTGTTTTGAGAACAAGTGTTAGACCCACTGGCAATTTATTTGTTTCTCTCAAGAATGATGCTCAATTCTAACCCTATACCTGCTAGACAATACTTTATTTTTACCATTGATTTAGTACTGCCTATTATTTGACACAAATGTTACTGATTCACACATAGGCGGAACTCCCCTATCACAAACCGCTAAACAAACAATAACTGACAAGGACCAACGTCGACTCAATATCTTTCCATAACCATAGAAAAATCATTCAAATTATCACCACATGGAGAACAAACACACGCTTTAAGAGCACACCCAGGAAATTACGATTAAAAACAGAGGTTAAATTAGCGATTGAAATACACAAGCGATAACCAACTATTTTCAAGAACTCGAAACTCAAAACAATGGAAATAAAACGAAATAGGTAGGTACAGGGCAAATTATGCAGAATGATTGTCAAATATCGCCGACTCGCCGATACCACAGATATCTAATAAACTAGTTTACGACTACCGTAAAGCGGGGTGAGTAGATACAGTTTGCAACTTTGAAATCGATATTAATATTGATTTCGATTTGTTTCATCGTATTTAATGAAATTATTTTTTGAGACAAGGTTGGTTTTTAAACTTTTTAATGTTCAAAAGCTATTTTGATTATTTATTTTGAACAGAAATCGCATAAATATAAGCCATCTCTATTTAACCAGGTGTCGGCGTAGACAGAGAAACTAATTTAAATTGGTTTCTCTGTCTACTGGTGTCGGGGTAAATAGATACGACGTATGGGGTTAATACAAAAAATCGGTAGGGTTTTCTCGTTTTCTACAAAACCATTAGTTGTATTATCTGCAAAGAAAAGTTGAAAAGCAAATGACTATATTTTTGTAAAGGTGTTTGTAATGTGTATAAAAGTGTTTTAAGACAAAATATAAACAAATTCAACTTTCTAATCAGCCTTTAATGGCACATGAGAATAATAAGTTTCTAGCAGGTAATCATATTTATTGCCAATTTAATTGTATAAACAGACAAATTACAGTAAGTATCTAATGACTCTGACACCCAAATCGAACAATTCAATGGGTGATTCTAAATAATAAGATAAGAAAAGCCCTTTTATGTGATTAATCAGAATCACTCATTAGATTAGACTCAGAAATTTCAGAATCATTTTTGTAATAAGATGATCTCCGTGACTTCTTTTTCATTTTTAAACCACTTGTGCTTGGTTGGTCAATATTTGACTTTAAAATTATTAAAGGAGTCGTAGCAGAAACAGGTTTCTACCGTAACGGTAATTTTTCAATATACTTTTCAACCCCACTACTCCTTCATATCTTAAAGAACGTTTTGAATTCCTTTGTGACACACATTCGAGGCTTTTAAGATCATCAGAAAACCTGAAATTGCACATTCCAGCGCACTCTTCCATCTTTATGGACAAATCATTTGCTGTCTGTCTAGGGCTAGACCTGTTGACGCCTAGCCCTGCGAGAGGCGGGGGGGGGGGCACCAGCTCGACCCCTACTCTGCGACCTCGCCTATATAAACGCGCGCACCGGCTCATTTAACGGTCCGACAACTAATATTATATTCTATTTCGCAAAAAGGAAGTCATTATTGTAAAGTTTAAAGTTAATAAATCAGTATAGGTACTTGTGGTATGAGGTAAGTGTGCGGAGCTGAAAGTAAACTCTGGATACCAAAAATAATATACTGATTTATTAACTTTAAACTTTACAATAATGACTTCCTTTTTGCGAAATAGAATATAATATTAGTTGTCGGACCGTTAAATGAGCCGGTGCGCGCGTTTATATAGGCGAGGTCGCAGAGTAGGGGTCGAGCTGGTGCCCCCCCCCCGCCTCTCGCAGGGCTAGGCGTCAACATCCTCCCCCCTTGAAGGTATCTCCTTCAATCATATGCCTGTGTCGAGCAAAGGGCACAAGCGGTTTACTGCACGACGAACGATGCCATTTGCTGTCCTCACGTCTGCTACTCTGGCCACTTCATCATTGCCCAAGTGTAAGGCCTGTATTCGTCCTATTTTCCATTTTAACGGAGGTAAGTTGTTATCCTTGATGATGACCATATCTCCAATTTGTAATTTAAAATCCGCTTTACGCCATTTGGTACGATGCTGGAGCTCAGTGACGTAATCATGCTGCCATCTCATCCAAAAACATTGTCTCATCTGTTCTAATTGTTCGTATCTGTGGAGTCGATTGCAATTAACATTTGACAAGTCAGGAGAGGGAAGAGCTATCAGAGGTTTGCCAACGAGAAAGTGCCCAGGAGTCAGAGGTTGGAAATCATTAGGATCGGATGACATAGGAAATAAAGGCCTGGAATTCAAAATGGCTTCTACTTGAACAAATAATGTGGAAAGTTCTTCATATGTCAAGTGCCTGTTTCCTAATACTCTTTTTACATGAAATTTGGCAGATTTTACCCCTGCCTCCCATAATCCTCCAAAATTTGGGGCATATGGTGGTATGAAGGCGAACTTCATACCTTCATCTGAACAGAAATTATTTATATCTCCTTTATTTACTAATAAAAATTTATTTAGTTCATTACTAGCACCTAAAAAATTTGTCGCATTATCGCAATATAATGTGTTTGGTTTTGAACGCCGCGAAATAAATCGCCTGAGTGCCAATAAAAAAGCTTCGGTACTTAAGTCACTGACAACTTCCAAATGCAGAGCCTTGGTTGTAAAACAAACAAATAAACACATGTAACATTTACTGATCTTACAACCGCGACCCTTCCTATCAGTTATGAGATAAGGCCCAGCTAAATCAACTCCAGAAGTTTCAAAGGGTGTACCAGGGTTCAAACGCTGCTTGGGTAAGTTCCCCATAATGGGCACTATCGACTTAAACCTAAATCGCTTACATACTATACAACTATTAGCTACGCTCCTAGCTATTTTACGAGCATTGATGACCCAATATTTTTCTCGAACAGCTGAGACCATTAATTGACATCCACCGTGAAATAACTTAATGTGTTCGTTATCAAAAATAAGCCTTGACAATCGGTGATTGGAATCCAAAAGGAAAGGATGCTTTTTATCATATGGAAGAGGTGAATTACGAATACGACCTCCCACCCGCATTACTTTAAGGTCAGAATCCAAAAACGGGCTAAGAGATAATAATCTACTTTTATTACTTAGAGGCTTATTTGTTAATAGTTGATGATACTCATTACTAAATGAATCTAACTGCGACAGTTTAACTAAATGAAACATGCTGTCATTTAGTTCATCAACAGTAAAATAACTACAAATAAGTCTATTTTCACGATTCTTAATTCTACAATTCTTAATAAATCTAAGTACGTAGGCTATTGTGTTTTGTAATCTCCTAAGCTTAGAATAACGTTCGAATTCTAATAAAGTATTTTTAATATTTACATTTGCTACCAATGTACCTACGAGTTTTACTTCGGGTAACTGTACATTTTTTAACTTATTTTTATCTACATTTGGCCAATCATTCTCTGATAACAATAGAAAAGATGGCCCACTCCACCATAATTTTTGCACTGAATCATTCATTTGATCTACTCCTCGAGAAATGTAATCCGCTGGGTTTACACCGGTTGGTACGTATCGCCATTCACTATCTTTCGTTAAACTTTTAATTTTAATTACTCTGTTCGCAACAAAAACCTTTAATTGTTTTGAAACTGCGCGATCAGTACGCAACCACCCGAGCACAATCATCGAGTCTGTCCAGTAAACATAACGAACCACATCACAACGCAAGGCATGAGTCACCCGTTTTCCTAACTCGGCGGACAATAACGCGCCGCATAACTCGAGTTTAGGTATAGTTAGACTTTTTAATGGAGCGACCCTTGATTTAGCGCAGAGTAATTGTACATGGATGTCTCCGTTCCGATTGATTGAGCGCACATAGGCACACGTCCCATATGCATACATAGAAGCATCCGAAAAAATATGGATTTCAATGTGTACGGCGTCTTTACACATGACATGCCTAGGTACTTCAACACAGATAAGAGAATTCATGTTTTTAATAAAGTTATGCCACAAGATTTTTATTTCGTCAGTTACGGGGTCATCCCACTCATATTTACATAACCACAACTTCTGTAAAATTAATTTAGCCTTAATAACAAAGATACTTAAAAGACCTAAAGGATCGAAAATCTTTGCAATAGAAGATAATATACTTCGCTTGGTAATTTTTTGATCGTTGTCTATTTGTACACAAAATTTGAATAAATCAGACTGAGGGGACCAAGTTAACCCTAAAGTACTAGTAACCGTTTTAAATTCAGTGATTGATTGCACTTCATTTGACTTGTTTTCACAAAATAACTTAGTAGCATTTGATCTAAACTTTCGTAAACTAAATCCGGCTGAACTTAAGATTCTAGTAATAATTCTACAAATTCGGTTTAACCCTTCCTCAGTCTGATGTCCGGTAATTAAATCGTCCATGAAAATATCATGCTTAATTATTTCTTTGATTTCTACATCATCACACTCATTTGATAACTGCAAAAGACAACGGGTACTTAAAAACGGGGCAGACGCGGTTCCGTAGGTAACCGTGTTTAACCTCAAATACGTAAGTGGTTCGTGCTCATTATCCCTCCATAATATCATTTGCAAATGTCTTTGACTGTCAGATACTAATATTTGCCTATACATTTTTTCAATGTCTGACGTCATGACAAATTTATGTTGCCTCCACCGGAGCAATATAGTAAATAAATCATCTTGAATCACCGGACCTACCATTTGTATGTCATTCAACGAATACCCACTACTTGATTTCTGTGACGCGTTGAACACTACACGAAGTTTTGTTGTCTCACTCTTTTCGCGAATGACTGGATGATGCGGTAAATAACATGCAAAGGCAGGCTTACAAGTCTCAGACAAGTGATTCAATCGTTCATATTCCTTTATAAACTCCGTATAAGAACTTTTTACACTAGGTTGTTTTTTAAATCTTTTTTCTAAATTAATTAAACGTGATTTTGCTATTCCTAACGAATCGCCTAATATGGACGGAGATGTGTGGAATGGCATCTTCACACAAAACCTACCGTCACTCATTCTACAGGTATTTTCTACAAAATGTTTTTCACAAAATTCTTCTTCAGTGCTATACTGTTTTTCATTTATATTTAATACATCTTCAATTTTCCAAAATTTCTCTAATTGTTCACTAATACTTCTAGTTAAATTACATTTTACTTCATATGGTGGGGCATTCCTACTATACACTGGACCAGTGACAAGCCAACCTAACTTCGAATTCTGCAGTGTAGGAAGACCTTTACCTAACTTTACTTGTTGACCGGTCACTAAATCCCAAAACAAATCTGCCCCTATTAATATATCTACGTCGGCAGGTTCATAAAATCTACTATCCGCCAAGTTCACGAATATGTCACCCGGAATATTCAATTCATTTACATTTACCTTTACATTTGGTAACCTATTCGTAATTTTTGGCAAGATCATGCAGATAACTTCTACCGAAAATTCGTTATACATTGAGTTTATAACTAACTTACAGCTGTTTGCTACTTGTATCTTACTATTTCCTATACCATAAATATTCATATTTTGATTAGTTCCTGAGCGCGACAACCCTAACTTATTACATAAATCTACAGTTACTATTGATACTTGGCTACCAGAATCTAATAATAAGCGTGCTACATAATGTTTATTATCTATTTTGCTAAATACTTTAACTAGCGCAGTTGAAAGAAGTACGTGTTTAGCGGCGATCGTAGATAAGGAAACCGGTTCCGCTGCGAGCGGCGTTGGCGAGCTCGCATGTTGCTTAGGCGCAGTGATCGACTCGGCGGTCATTGAAGTCGTTGCCGGTTCGATCCTCGCCTGATGCACACCGCTGATCGAGTTTACGTTAACATCAGCTGTTTGAGGTTTACTTCTATGCAATAAAGAATTATGTTTGTATTTGCATGTTTGACAGCCACGTGATTTACAATTATATGCGCGATGACCCGGTTTAAAACAATTAAGACACAATTTATTTTTTGAAACAACTTCGTTTCTTTCTGCCAAACTCATAGAAATAAACCTCGTGCATTCAAACAAGCGATGATCTTGATTACAAACTACGCAACTCGAAGGACGATTATTGCCAGTTTGAGCAGACGCAACCAAATTCGAGGTCCTTTCATTTTTACTATTTCCACTTGTTTTACCCGACCTGCTAGATTCGATTACGTCAGCTCGATCACGTAAAAATTTAAAGAATTCCTCGAGGGTAGGTACATCTTTTAAGGAACTTTTATATTCCTCCCACTTTCTAGAAGTTCCATTATCTAATTTATTTACGGCTAAATAGATTATCATGGTATCCCAGTGTTCTACCGGTTGTTCTAAGGTCTTTAAGCCTCTTAAATTCTTAGTTATATTATCAATCATCAAACGTAATGATATTTCCGACTCTCTTGTAACACCTTCTATACTAAATAATGCTTTCATATAATTACTTATTAACAGTCTTTTGTTGTTAAATCGTTGGCACAGTAAGTCATACGCCACGAGGTAATTATCTGAACAAAACGACAATGAGTTTATTAGTAATGCAGCGCTACCCTCTAATGATGATCGCAAGTAATGAAATTTATTTATCGGATCAATGTTTTCGTTTTTATGAATTAATGCCTCGTATTTATCTCTATACTCTAACCATTTGCTACAAGTCCCATCAAACATGGGTAACTTAATAGTGGGTAATTTTATAGAACTAGTAAATGCATCGGCACTTTCGAAACCTCCAGAGTGTCTAACAGACTGATGGGCTATACTTTTCCGTTTAGCATGAACTTCTAATTTATCTAAAATGCATTGACCTTGAGAAATCAAAGAATAAAATTGACCTTCGATCTCGGAACGAATTTTCATTTGCTCGCTCGGATCTTCAGATTCAATTTCAATCTCAGATTGTAAATCATCGAAAGTAGAAAAACATGCTTCTAATTTAGCTAACCTTAATCGTAGCTCTGAAATTTGCTGATCTGATAGTTTTTCAACGTCTTTAATATCTTCTAAATACGATTTAAAAATTGTCAACCTACCCTTTATGTAACTACGCCGTTTTATTGGCTCTGCACTCTTTCTGGCCGGTAAAGACATTGTATAATATGACAAATTCTACGTTGTGTAATTAAATTTAACAATACCCAGGTTCTATACAAACAAACACCAGAATATCAGAAACCTTGTCACAAATCTGTTAATATCGGCACTAGGAAAAACGTAAGCAGGTAGTCGGGAAAAAATGGAATGGGCTCACCAAGTTGGCGTACAAATGTTCCTTTGGTCTACTCTCTCTTCCCTTTGTCCTTTAATCTCCTTATATCCTTGGCCTTGTCCTTAAATTTGTTCCTCTCTGATTTCCACAATTTCCAATAACCTGATATCCTGGTCACGGCACCAAAATGTCTAGGGCTAGACCTTATAGGTACTTGTGGTATGAGGTAAGTGTGCGGAGCTGAAAGTAAACTCTGGATACCAAAAATAATATACTGATTTATTAACTTTAAACTTTACAATAATGACTTCCTTTTTGCGAAATAGAATATAATATTAGTTGTCGGACCGTTAAATGAGCCGGTGCGCGCGTTTATATAGGCGAGGTCGCAGAGTAGGGGTCGAGCTGGTGCCCCCCCCCCGCCTCTCGCAGGGCTAGGCGTCAACACTGTCCAAGCAGCTCGTTTGTGGAATGAGTTACCTTTTACTATTAAATGCTCTCAGAATATAGTAAGCTTCAAAAAACTTTTGAAAGACCACTATCTGTCTCTATTATAATAATTATTAATTTATTTTATATGAATATAGTATTCTAATATAGTATTATTTTTATAGTATAGTATAATATAGTATTTTATTTACGTATATGTATGTGTAATAATAATATGATCATTAACATATTTTTAGTTTTTAGTATACCTTTTTAATTATATCTTTTGTTATTTTTTTTACCTATGTACCACACTTTGTTGCACCATCCCCGGCATTTTTACACATTTAAATCCTATCCATCCAAAGGTTGTCTGGAAGAAATCGCTTTATGCGATAAGACCGCCCATTGTACATTATAATTAATGGTTCATTGTTAAATGTTCTTTTATTTTTTTGTGTACAATAAAGTGTATTTTATTATTTATTTTTTTGGTGGTAATAAAATACTCCTGTGATACTTTTTCGTTCGCTATAATTTTTATCTTCTCTCCCCAATGTTCAGAAGTCTCTTCATATATATCATCATTGATTGGTGATTGTAAGTTCTCGCTAAAATATATGTCATAATTTTTTTGGTAATTGCCGTCTGGCGGAATTTCTACTTCTTCGCAGAATAACGTAATGTCTTCAAACACTATATCTGCAACTTCTGTTTTATCTTCTTCAGTCCCTTTTGTGTTTTGGTCTTGTCTTTTGGTTTTTTACCTCTTACCTTGCCTTTCTTAGTCTTTATGCATGCTATAGTATCAGCGGTTTTTATTTTTTTAGTATTTTCAAAATTATCCGCCTCTGTGTCCACATAGCTCTTTGTTTCCGTGCCAACACTTCTTCTTGCAATGACATTTAATTTTCTTTGTCTTTTTGATTCCGTTATACTCATAGTACAGATTTTTCCACTGTATCTTCATTTTTTTCATTATTATTTTCCTCGGGTAATCTGCCCAAAACCTGATTTTCATTAATGGGCCATGTGCCTGTTTTTCTGAAACCTGACAATATATTATCTTTGGCATTTTCATTAAGGTCAGTAATAAGTGTTTTCAAGATTTTTGGAAAGCATTCCTTTGGAACAGATGCGTGTGTCTTACCATCCGTTTTCTTCCATTTTATAAACTCCTGGTCTTCATAACTGTATTTGCGGGATCGTATAGCAATCGGTTTGCAATTAGAAGTAACGTTGTTGAACAGCAATATGGCAGGAACTGATGCCTCGGTGACAGAACAAACCTTCAGACTATCCTTCGGTCCACCATATTCAAGCTCGAATGATGAATGTAGGCTGAGAATATCGTGACCTATAATCACGTCAGCGCACAAATCTTTGACTATAATGTAATGTAATGGAAAGTTGTCGTTTGTGTTTTCTCCTAATTTGATATTTTGGACCGTAGCTCCGGTGACTTGTGACGTTAGAGTAAGGGAGGCCATGGAGATCATCTGACGACAGGGAGTTTTCTTCAAATGTGCCAGGTTAGCAAAATTTTCATTAATGAAACTAGTACTACTGCCTGTATCTATTAGCACCTCCGCTCTGATTCCTTTAATGAAGGCAGGGATCAGCTTTTCTTATTGATGCTGGCGCTGCTGCCGTGATACTTGCGGCGCAATTCTCCGGAGGACTACTGGACACTATGTGTGGTTTGCTACAGAAAGACGCGTAATGACCTTTCTTGCTACAGATTTGACAGGTGACACCTGAGGCAGGACAGTTTTTCGCCTGTGTAAGCGGTATCCTCCACAAAAGAAACATTTCCAATAGGATTTTATGTTGCGCTTCGTCGCGGTAATAGCAACCGCTTGAGTTGAATGATCTGTCTCAGCAGCTCATTGTTGACAGCCGGTAGCATTGACGGCCGGTAGGTTAAAATTTTGTTAGTTGTTCTCTGCCAATTCTATTGATATTGCCTTACTGTAGGCGTCATCTAGCGTAAGTGTAAGGTTTTCAAGAAGGCGTTCTCGTATTTTAGGTGATGTTAGATCAGCGATGAAAGCACCCCTTATATTCTCTCTTTTATTTGTTTCGGCGTCTACTGCGGCAAAAGCACATTCTCTTGCTAACAGTTTGATGGCTTCAAGATTCAAATCAATAGATTCACCGGGATGTTGGCGCCTAGTAGCGAGAAGATGCCGAGCAGTTATAATGTTTTTGGGTTTGATGAATAAAGCATCTAGCGTAGCCAATGCCACGTTGTATGTGGTACAGTCACTGATTGTTTGGTATACGCGGGGCGATACATAGTTTATTAGCAACTGGAGTTTTAGTTCACCTGAGAACGCCGAAGTAACGGCAGCGGCACCATCTCCATGAGACGCAGATGCGGCTTGTGCCGTCAGGAAATTGTTGAAGGTGCGTTCCCAGTGTTCCCATTCGGGATCCGTGGAGCTTATTGAATAATCACCATCAAAGCGATCCGGTCTCAGAAACTTTTCCATTTTAGTCAATTAAATTGAAATAATACTATGACATGCCTAAAAACATTATTATAGGCTTTCTTCTTCTTCTTTTTTTGAATGGCATGTTATGCCGATGTCGACAATTCTGCCAATGACAGATGTGAAATGGGAATACGTGTGATAATATTATAGGCTTTAATTGACTAAAATTGTTGACAACTGTGACATTTATTATCTATCAAACATCATCAAAGAGAAGATTATAAAAGGAGGATTATCTAAATATTGAGATACTGAGTTCCATATAAGATACTACTTTAACATGTCTTAATGTTCGGGCAGTCAATATTATAGGAAAATACTTATAGTTTCATGGAATTTTCAGACTGAATCAAGGTGATTGTAAAATTGTAATAGACAACAATGCTTCGTGCTTCACTGTCAGGAGTTTTGGCGCCAACGCGGAATAAGACGCATCGGGGCATTGTTTCATTTTCAAAAACTGGTGTAAATTCGAACACAAGTGAAGGAAAGTGCCATATTGCCAATTGAGATTTCCTGTGTTGCATCTAAAACTCCATGTGTTGAATCTAAAACTCTGTAAAGTCTCCACTGCTTTACTGGGGTTGGACAAGGACTATGTATGACTTGACTGTGACGGACTTTACTTGACAATGACGGAAATACCTAAATGATATAAAAATATATTTACAGAAGGCTCATAAGGCCGAAGAAACCAGAGCCGTAAAACGGAATAAAAAAAAATCTTCACTATTATTCACTTCTTTTTCGAATCAAGGTTTTGGCGCCAACGCGGAAAAGGACGCATCGAGGCTATGTTGATGTGAAACATCTATAGCCGCACGCAAAGAGTATTTAAACTGGCCGCACGTAAAAAAGATTTCTGGGGGAGCGACGCGTCGCCACGTTTTTTTTTTTTTTGATGTGAAACAAAACAATCGACTGTGCGATTATTAATGAAATTATATGTAAATATGGTGGATTTTTAGACATAACATCTTCGACAACGTACACAAGTGGAGGAAAGTGCGATATTGCCGTGAATTGTGATTTTCTGTGTTGAAACCAAAACTCCATAGAAGCATCTAGTAAAGTCTCCACTGCTTTACTGGGGTAGGACTAGAGATTTAAAGAACTCGAGTCTTCGAGTCCTAATTCGATAGACTCGGCTCAATTTTACAAGACTCAGTGAAAGAATTGAACTCGGAGTCTTGAGTCGAACCGAGCTTCAGTCTTTTCACAAAGACTTGGGTGCTAAAATAGAACTCGAGTCTTAAAAAGAGCTCGAGTCTTGAAAAGAGCTCGAGTCTTAAATACAGCTCGAGTCTTAAATAGAGCTCGAGTCTTAAAAAAGCTAGAGTCTTAAAAGAGCTCCAGTCTTATGACTTCAGCGTATTGAGGTTTAATAATGTTAATAGTTCTAGGGTAATCCAAAGGTTTCATTAATAGATTAAAGAGTACGTCAGATTTTTTTAAGACAGTCAGAATATTTTTGGTGATTAGAATAATAATTGTTCATGATGATTAAAATGATTTTTCCTATTAATTAACGCTTTTATTTTTCAAAATACGCTTCTGATTACGAATATATCCCAGAAAAGTAACATGTTATTGCCTGATTTAAAAAGGAACTCCAATCGGAAAGCAACTCGAGCGCGACTCGCCCGTAAAAACGGCTCGAGCCCTAAAAATGACTCGAGTTTCATGTTGCGCTCAAGAGCTCATATAGAATAAATAAATAAATAAAATAAAAAAGGTTTTTATTCACGTAGACTTTAAAAAAGCGCTTGTAAATAGTCAGAACATGTTTGTAGTAATATAGTTGTATACATTAGATATTATTTCTAGTAACATAGATATTTAGGTACATCTTGTATGAAAACATTTATAAAATTTATTTTATTACATAAATGATATTTAGCTATCTCGTATCAAGTTATTGTCAAGTTCTCTAGTCTTGGGAGTCTTATTGTAATAAGTCGAGTCGTGCAATTTGTCAGTCGAGCTCAAAATTTAGGACTCAAAAGCTCGAGTGCTTTACATCTCTAGGTAGGACTATGACTTGACTGTGACGGACATGACTGACTGACTGTGAAATATAAATATTACAACTAAAGACGAGGCGGTATGGTCACAGATCTTAGCCTGCCCAAAGAGGGCGAAAAAAAAAAAAGAATCACAAACATAATTACCACAAATTTATTAATATTTATGCTGTGCGTATATACTTAGTTTATTAAATTCTGTTTTGTGTGGATTGCAATCTTAAAGTAATTACACGTTAGGGTGTACCGTGTACTTGATAGAGAGGTTTGCTTGCACAGTTACACCTGTTAGGTAAGCTTGAGTTGAGTAGAAAAGGGGCATACTCTTAGCGGTAAACCTGTACAAACTCTAAGTCATGGCCCCGGCAGAAGATTTCTATGCTGTAGCGCGTGCCCGATTATTAAATGCTTTTTAAATAATGAAAAAAAAACTGAACGAAGATATTGTGAGAAATAGCATGCAAACTATTGTCAGTGGTGACATCTTTAATTCCAAAGCAGGATACTGGATAAGAAAAGCTATATTGCCTCATGAAAGATGAAGAAAGGCAGAGATGTTAAGTTTCCTTGCAACAGGCAGAACTTACAAGTATCTCTAATATACTGCAATAATATTATCACCTACATTATGTAGCATAAAGATTATCTAAAGGTATAAAAAATCATGCAATTTTTTTATCATTTTCAAAGGTAGGTATTATTCAAAATATTTTCATATATATTAACATTTCTCTTATTTCAAATTATGTTTTGTCCTTGTGAAATTATATTTACAGAAAAGTTGAGGAGCTGGGGAACAAAAACAGACTTGTTCCATTCATTAAATTTCACAGAAGAGCCAAATAAACTGTATTTAGAAACATGTTAATAAATATTTTTGAGTTCTAATATAATGTCATATATTATAAGAGAAAACCAATAGCCTACTTTTTATAACTATAATACCATACACTCTTTTTGGTCAGTGGGTATCCTTAGGGGCGGTTTGTTGGAGTTGGAGTATACGCTTAGGGGCACTATGAGCCGCGAAGAAAACATAAAAAAAATTTTTTTGGTCTTTTTTTTTTTGGGACTGATTTTTTTTTTTTTTTAGTTTTCCCAATTTCATTGCAGCAACGGATTGACCTTAACCCTAGCAATCAGTTAGGTCCTGAGACGCATGGTCCTACGACGCACCGTTTGCGAGTTAGGGGCTTTTGAACTTTTTCCTTTTTTTACAAAATACTATTTACAAAAGGCTAGCTCGGAGGAAAGTCTTTTCGGGAAAGAAATTGTTGTTCTAGTCGTAAACCACGAAATGACGTCATAAAAGCCTGTGTAAATTAAAGAAAAAAAAATCATCTTACACAACATCTTATGACTTAGTTGTCTGTCTGTCACCATGATGTACTCATGAACTGTGATATTTAGAAATTAAAATTTTCACACATAATGTATCTCTGTTGCCGCTATAACAACAAATATTTAAAAAAAAAATTAAGGGTGTTCCCATACAACAACAAATGTGAATTTCTTGCTTGGGTATGGAACCCTTGGTGCCAGAGTCTGACTCGCTCTTGGCCAGTTTTATTACATTAACATAGTGGCACCAAAGATCGACACTTTAAAGAGATAGTGGGCTTTTTCATAAGATTAAAGGTCATTTAGTCATCTTTAAACCAAGAGTAACTATTATGGTAAAATATATTCTTGAGATAAGAATAGAATGTATTAAATTTAGTTAAATTAATGTAAAAAAGTTTGCATCATTTCAGACAAATTAGGTCAAAATTTTAGTGTATTAATGAGCAAACAATCTAATGTACCAATTTTAAATGTGTGTTTACCTGGAGCTAGTTATAACCAATTATGTCAGAAAATGTCCTCAGTATGTCAAGTGAATGAGTACAAGACAGTTATTATGCTTTATGGAGGTAGCTTGTCTCAGTAGGAAACATATTTTAGATACCATCCATAAGATGAGAGATTTAAATTGCATACTAAATATAAACTTTATATTATGTGCTCTGCCTTATTGCTCAAGCCTGACTGAGAAGCAAAATAGGTATATTTATGATCTTAACATGATAATGTATAACATTTGCCATAATAACCAGTTTGTGTCCTATTTTGACACTTAACTCATTTATTAATATGTGTAATTTTAAGTTGAGAGAAGTTGAGAGAGAAGAGATGGTACTATGTACCTACCATATTTTTACAAAAGACAACTTGCTAAATTGTTAGCATTTAACTTTTTGTTTGACACCGATAATCATAGATTATCACAGAGTAGCACTATAACTACTCTAACTTCTGACAATTTTAATTTACTTGACTTTGGTACTTGCAACTTACCTATGAGGAACGACTTGGATGTTAGTAGTAATACTAAAACAATTAGTTTAACCCTAGAATACTAATATAATTTTTATACTACTTAATACTAATGATCGCTTGGGAGGCTACCTTAACTAAAACAAGTAAGTTTCGTTTTATACTTTTTTATTACAAGTTAAAAAAAATAATCAATCAAATAGGTCAACCTCTGCCTTTCCTTAACATATTATCAAGTTCTTGAAATTAGTACAATCAGTCTTTTAAATTGAGCCTTAAAGTTAATACTATTCTCACTTATTTTGACGTCATAGACATTTAGTATATAAACAATAACTAATTAAGTAATTATGGTAATAAAAAATAACAATCACGTTCTACGTGAATCATTCTATGAAATTATAACAAAATTAAATATTCTAACAATCACATTTTAATGGCACATAAATTTAAAATCAGTCTTTTAATTTTTTAGCACAGTCGAAGCAATTTGGAGATCTGTGTTCTAGACAATAAGTTTTATTGCATTTGGCACAACAGTAAATGCTCATGCGCCTTTTCTTCGCTGGACACATACTGCACATGCTCCTTTTACCTTTTTTTATTGAAAATTCTTCAATATTTTGTACATTTTCAGCACCTAAGACGTTCTCTATAGCTTCTCTGACACGTTTTCTCATCTTTGGTCTTTCTTCGCACCGTGTATTACACCAGGGGCGACACAAATCATCACTAAGGGTTTTCATAAAATCTCTTCTATTCATATCTCCACGTGTTTGCGAGTTGGTAACGTGTAGTATGTAGCTATTCAAAACAGCCATATTTATCATTCCATAAAACATGCTAAGTGGCCAACGTCTAGTTTTGCGGCTACATGACAAATGGCTACACATCTGATCAAAAGTATCAACTGCCCCTTTAGTTTCATTATACGACATAATTATTGCTAGTTTATTTGAAACAGGATCTATGGTCGGCTCATCGTGCATCGTAGATATCAGCAGCACGGTTTTTTGTGGCTTTGGTTTGTAACTTACAAGTGTCAATTTATTATGAAAGCCGAACATTGAAGTACCCACGCGACGGGAATAGTTATGTTTGAATTCAGATGGTATTTCTTTCTTGTTCGCTTTGATAGTTCCTAGAAAAGTCAGTTTGTACGGTTCAGCAAGAAGTTGTTCAGCCAGAGGCACAGAAGTAAACCAATTATCTGCAGTAATATTCCGATTACTGCCATGTATTGTCTGTGTTAATAATTTGCAATAATGGGTTCCAAGAGGTTCAGTAGGGACATCAGCGGTTTTGCCTAGGTATGGACAAGCATCAAACATATATTTGCTGTTAACGTCACAAGCTAGTATTATCTTCAGTCCATACTTGGCTGGCTTGTTGGGGATATACATCCGAAAAGGGCATCTGCCTCTAAACCCGAGTAACTGCTCATCTATAGTAACATAAGAGCCTGGCTTATAAAGATCTCGACATCTTTGTATAAACATCTCCCAAATATTTCTTATAGGTGTAAATTTATCATTTCGTCTTCTGTCTTCTCGAGTGTTACGGTCAACAAAGTGGAGACAACGCAACAAGAACTCAAAACGCTCTGAACTCATTGACGCCATATATTTTGATCCGCACAGTGTAGGATCAAAAAGTTCTCTGGTTGGTAAATCATTATTGCCCATGGCACCACTGAATATAATTAGTCCAATTAGGGCATGAAGTTCTTCCAACCTTGTTAGTGATATAGTCGTAGATTGGTGTTTGTATTTGTTGGCTTTGAGTAAAATATCTTCATTTGTTCGTAACATAATTTCATCAAACATGGTTGGTGTAAAAAACTTTTGAAAGCATTCCAAGGGCTTTATTACATCTCGTCCTTCTTGTTTTGGCCCGGGTGTAATATGGACTACATTTCTTGAGGCAGTTCTATTAGATCTTGATCTAGTACAGCTCTCGCTTGCCCATATGTAATTATTCTTCTGACAGATGATGTAGTAGGAAAAATGATCAGAGATTCTGAAGTCGTTTCTGTAGCTGGAAAATTGGGTCGTGGAAGAGTTGATGTGGTACTCTGATTGCTGGTTGATGCTCTGGTGTTCAGTGAAGAGGGTAGTGATAGGTGAGAGTTCATTTTCTTGCTGATGAGGAACAAAATATGTAGGATCAGCAACACTGTCATCAGAGTCGTAGTCTTGCACTTCTAAATTATCTTCTATTTCACTCTCCGTCACCATTCAACAAAATATTTTCAATTGCATTGTCGTCCATTTTTGTCTGCAAAGAAAGTATTTGTTAATACCACTGTACTATATAGAATAACTTAGGGTAATATGGCACACCATAAGCCTTTTTGGAAATAAAACACAAGATTGTATGAGATCAAACAGTATTTGTTGGTTAATCAGTTCTTTGTACCTACTTACTAGTAGTCAACAATTATAAATTTAAGGTAATTAACATCGAAACTTATCTTTAATAAACGATTTTTATAATTTTGGATAATCATTAAAATTCAAACATGGTAGGTCAATATGGCCCAGAGCCATATTGGCCACAAATGAAGTGAGCCATATTGCCCACCATAACAAATGTAATCAAAACTGAAAGATTGCATTACTTTGCAGAACAAAATTCGCAGAAAAAAACGTCCGTTTCCACTCCTGAACATTCTTCGTGAGCCCATAATTTACAACACAGGCATTGAATCCATGGTTCGCCTCTGGTATCCATAGAATAGAGACTCTCACAATATAAACACTTTGCATCAGAAACATTGCTTCTATCTGGACTTTCATCGGAACTGTCGTCGTACAAAGGTTCATTTTCTTCCTCCGAGCTAGACATTTGTATTTCCTTAGATTTACACTTTGTCTTTTTACCTTTGCCCTTTCCCTTTTTGGCTTTATCCATTGCAGTCTTTTAGATTTGGTCTTGTTTTTTTTTAATGGGTCTTGCAATTCATTCTTGTATGGCGATGAAGTAAGCAATGTCGACTTAGCAGCCTTTCTGCCTCGGTTACTAGCTTTCCTAGGTGTTATTTCTGGTATCGGAGATAATTGGAATGGCGTTATAAAATTCTGATCTCTTGAGGTTGATGGCTGTGGTGACCTCGCAACGGGAACTACAACTTGATCAAAACATGCAGGCGGAGCACTGCTCTGATTTCTTAAAGATGAGATTGTATCATTAGCCATCGCGTTATCAGGTTCATTTATGGAGGGTGTTATGCAAAGAGACTCATGTTCTATTACGGGGGTAAAAGACGAAGTTGTTGGTTCTGGTGTGATATTTTCTTGATTGGTGATTATACATTCTTGGTCATTATCCATATCGATAAAATCGTGGTCTTTAAAAACATTTCTGTCAACAGGATATAACCCTGTTGCACGAAAACCACTGACAGCTATCTCACCGCTTTGAGTGCGTAAATAGGCGTGTCCAAATACTTCCATCATATCATATTGGGTTAGAGGGCGTGAATTGTTCCTAACCCATGATCTTATTTCATCAGAAACATATTTCTTTAGTGGTCCCATGAATGACTTATCTAAAGGTTGTATTTTGTGGCTTGAATGTGGAGGAATTGATAGTAAATGAACATGATTTTTTCTTGCGAGATCTATCAACTCAAGATTCCTTGTGTGACTCGTATGGCCATCTAAAATAAGCAATACCGGAGATTCTTTAATGGGTTTCACGTGCTGAATGAAATGTTGAAACCACTTTGTAAATAAATTTGTTTGAATCCAGCCTGAAGGGTGACATTCATGTATGGCACCAGGAGGAGCACCTTTCATTAAAAGCGGGTGACTTCTTTTTCTGGGGAATATAATCATGGGTGGAACAAATGAACCTCCAGCGCTCATACTTATCACGCATGTTATTAAAGAACCTCTTTCAGCAGACGTCAAAGCACCTATTTGCCTTTTTCCTTTTTTACTCAGAACTTGGGGCATTTGAGATGGAACAACACTTATGCCAGTCTCATCCACATTGAAAATTTTGTCTGGAGGGAACTTGTAGTCATCCATTAATTTCTCATAAAGGTTAAAGAAATGGTCCACACTTTCTTTATTGAATCCCTTAGCCCTGGCAAATGAAGTTCCTGTTGGACGGCGAAAAGAAAGTTCCGGATATCTTTCTAAAAAAGATTTTAGCCAATCTTTACCGGCGCTTTCATTTTTTGCCGAAAAGTTATGAGTGATATTATTTTTTTTTGCCAGCTGATAGGCTAAACTCATAACATCTTTTCGTACTAAACCAAACAACTTAGCTTCCATTGCTAATACATACTGTACTAACTGTTTCTCTAATTCTTGTGGTAATGTAGGTTTTCTTCCCAATTTCGCACAAGTCGCTACATCGGCTGGTATATCTAATTTAGCTGCCAAACGTCGTAAAGTTGTTCGGGGTACTTTGTACAGTTTGGAAGCTTTTAGTGAGCCCATTTTCTTATTTCGCACATCTTCGATTGCCTTTTTCATTGATACCTTGCACCAAGTCTGCCGCTTCCTTTGTGAAATAGGTATTCGTGGAGCCATTGCCTTAACAGAAAAAAAAAACAACATGTAGAAAGATTACAATATGGGTGGCCAATATGGCCCGGTAGTCTATATTGGCCACCTAACTAGTGAGCCATAATAGCCGCAGGGACGTTTTTTATCATTAAAATTCTAACCTAAAAACTAGTGAACAATGTGCTTAAAATTAAACAACACTATAGACTCATAGTTTACCTACAAAACTGTGCACTAGAAATGTAAAAACAATGATTATTTGGCGAAATAGAATGAGCAAAACTTACCAAAAAATAACATCAAATTCGATAATTTTCGATCGTCGCACGCACTGAACACACGCGCACTCGCCGCAACGCAGGGACCGACTGAGGGGGTCAAGTGAGGAGCTGCGACAATATGGCGGATGCGTACACTGCTAGTGTTGGTTAGTTTCGAAAAACACAATACGGGCCATATTGGCCAGCTAGGCCATAATACCCGAAACTACTCTAATATTACAGAATAAAATACAATAACTAAAAAACAAGTATTTAAAAATTAATTACCTTAAATACTACTGATCGCCTATCAGGCGATCGAGAGGTCAATAACTCGCCAACGGTAAGATCCCGTGGGACGCGCGTCTACTATCCACCGCGGCGTGGGGGGCACTGAGTTGGCGCGAGCGCACACGTCATAATCGCCGCGCAAATTTGACTTACAGCGAAAAATGTTATGAGTCGCGGCCTCGTAGGCGATGGTTAGTATTCTAGGGTTAAACTAGGTGTAAGGACAACGGAGGGCCTAGCCTAAACAGTTTGAATGTTGTACATCAGAACATTCAGGGCCTGCCCGGCAAGGAGTTAGAATTAAGTTTATTTATTGAAAACTGTAATGTCCATGTTTTATGTTTAACAGAACACTGGCTTAAAGAGTCTCAATTATTATATTTTAGTACTGATAAATACATAATTCAAAGTGCGTTCGTGAGAAGGAAAGCAATCCACGGTGGCTCATTAATTATTGTATCATGTGACATAAAATCTAAGCCTAGACCAGATATTGTGCATCTATCGGTCGAACGCACTATTGAGTTGTCTTGTGTTGAACTAGAGCACCAAGAGTTTTGTGTGTTTAACGTCCTCCACTTAGCAACTTCTCCATATTTGAATCTGTTATGGAAGATGCCCTTACAAAAATATGTTGTAATAGCGTGCCAGAATGCAATGTAATTTTTAATTTTGAACATGTTACGGTATCTGATATATATGATATTGTTAAGACGCTTGAGCAAAAAAATACAGGTGACTTATGGGGCATATCCGTAAGGATTTTAAAAACCATAATTGATGTAATAGCGCCTTACTTATTGGTTATTTATAATCAGTGTATAGTTACAGGTACTTTCCCTGACCTAATGAAATGTAGTAAAATCATATCATTGTTTAAATCAGGCTCTAAAGACGATCCCTCTAATTATCGCCCCATCTCCATTTTACCAGCATTCAGTAAAATATTTGAAAAACTCATACTCAAGCAGCTACTCAAGCATTTTAATGTAAACAACCTCTTGCACCAGAACCAGTTTAGCTTTACTAAAGGACGATCTACAACAGATGCAGGGATTGCACTAATAAAACATGTATTTGATGAATGGGAGAAGTCACAGAATGCTATTGGAGTTTTTTGTGTAATGTGTAGTAATAGCGTGTCGTTCACCACGACACGCTATTACTGAAATTACGACACTATGGCGTAAGGGAAGTTGCGCTTCACGTTTTATCCTCGTACCTTAATCAGAGAGTTCAGTGTGTCGTTGTAGGTGGAGTTAAGTCAAATGATCTACCTATCACTTTAGGCGTGCCACAAGGGTCCATTCTTGGTCCCTTGTTTTTAGTGTATATTAATGATTTACCACATTATTTAAAAAAAAACTGTTATGTAGTATTTTTTGTGGATGACACTTCTCTTATCTTTAAAGTAGATCGAAACAGAGATAACCTTGATGAAATAAATAGTGCTCTCACACTGATTACCGAATGGTTTACGGTTAATAACTTAGTTCTCAATGCCAAAAAAACGAAGTGCGTTAAATTCACCACACCTAATGTGAATAATGTTGGTCCAGATCTGGTAATTAACAATGAAGTGTTGGAATCTGTTCAATCTACTACATTTCTGGGCATAACTTTAGACAGAAAACTTCAATGGGGTACTCACATATCCGGCTTGGCTGGAAAATTAAGCTCTGCTGCTTATGCTGTTAGAAAAGTTAGACAACTTACTAACATAGATACTGCGCGCCTGGTTTATTTTAGCTACTTCCACAGTATTATGTCTTACGGTATACTACTGTGGGGTAAGGCGGCTGACATCCACAGTATCTTTATTCTACAAAAACGTGTAGTACGAGCTATTTATCAGCTAGGTGCGAGATTCTCCTTAAAAGAGTTTTTCAAGGAGATAAATATATTAACGGTATCTTCGCAATATATTTATGCTAATATAATTTATGTGCGGCAAAATTTGAATTTGTTTCAAAAGAGAAGTGACACACACACACAATAAACACTAGAAATAAACACAAAATGTGTGCAGAATCCCATCGTTTACAAAAGGTTCATTGTTCTTTTGTCGGACTGAGTATCCGAATTTATAACAAAATACCCACAAGTATTCAGGAACTGTCCTTTGCTAAATTTAAATCAGAGATCAAGAATATTTTAATGAAAAAGGCCTATTACACTCTAAATGATTATTTAAACGACAAAAACGCTTGGTCGCTTGGTTAAACAAGAGCAACATCTTAGTGTTATGTTAAGGATATACATTTATATGTTTCTCAATCGACTATAGAAATAATGCTGTAATAATTTAACTTTATAGATTTTTAGACCTATTATTAAAACAAATGTGTATTATCTTGAACATGTCAAACGCTGTTCGGCCGAAGGCTGTTAACGATTTCAATATGAACTCCCCTTTGTATGCTCGTCATGCTCCCATTGTCTGTTAATGCTTGCGGTGGCGTTGTGGGTAGGGTCGTTTCCTTCCCTCTAACTAATATGTCGAGGGAGGCGATGGCTGGCCCACACGTCATACTCGTGAACGGGTGCTGCTTGCGGTAACTGGTCGAACTGCTTTTGGGGTACTCATATTTTTTGTTTCCCTCTGGTAGACTTCGTGTGACTTGTTAATTTTGTAAATGTACGCGGATGCACCCACCGTTTTTTCGTCTAGCAAGAGGAAATTCTAAGTGCTTGTGTGAAATTGAATAATATTGCTTATTTATTTTATTAAGATTCACTGGATGACAACGGTTCTGTGCGTGCATTAGCCTACATAACAACCAATCACAATGTAAGTAAAATGCATGACATTTAAAAAAAAATCGTAAACTGAAAGCAAAAGAAGACGAAAAAAGCAAGCCCGGAGTTTCTTTGTGGCTTTCTTCTCCGGGTCGTCCACCTCGGTAGCTAGAGAAAGCCGCAGGCTAGCTAGGTTAGGTTCCTCAGCGGCGAGGATCGCTTTGGCCCATTAACGCGTGATCGGTGATCCCGTGCATGTGATCACACCCTCATTTAGAATTTCGTTTTTTTGCTTTAGTCTTCCATTCTTTAATTTTAATATAGTAGAACTAAATTTCAAAATAATAGATTAGTAAATTGTTATTTATTTAAGGATTTCAGAAAATATATGCGATAAAACAAACCGCACGGACTGACTAATTATTTTTTTTTTGTAATTTTTTACTATTACTATGTTTATGTACTGCATTGTGACCTTGACAAGTACAAGTATATGTTAATACCCAAGTGCTGAATAAATTTCATTTCATTTATTGACTATACACGGACTAAAAAAGTCCCAAAAAAGAAAAGTATATAAATCTCCAATCATCAACACCGAATCTCCAGTAGTCAACACCCAGTCATCGATAGTTGCCACTTACCGACACCCAGTTATTGACTGTTGACTAAGTGTAATGCATATCTGCCAAATCACCACACCACCCGCTTAGTGAGTCATAAAATAAAATTAACTGTTTAAGAAGTACTTATTCATTTATTGTCCACAGTACAATATCCATATATTTTTCTCTCTAAAGTGTATTAATCATACAAATACGTAACAAATAATTCTCAAAAAGTTTAAATTGCAAAAATCAACAATATTTACTGTAAAGTTATTCTTACTTAACCAATTATAAAATATTTATTATTTATCAAATGACTCTTTCGGTTCGTAATTAAATATCTATTTGGAAACAACGTTTCCTAACCATTTGCGTTAAAATTTGAATTATTATAACTATATAACAATCAGTCATACATAGTAGTGACAAGGTAATAAAGTACCTTGTATTAATATAGTTTTTGCAATGTATCTTAACGTGTACTAAACTCAATCAAAAACATAACAGACAACATAAATGAAATCTTTTTTCAAAATATAATTAGCTTTTGCGCATATACCTACCTACGAGATAGTTTTGTAATAAATATTATTTAGTTACTTTTTAATTAATTATAAGAGATCCTTTTATAAAGATGAACTACCTAAGCACATATTGTATGAGATCTGTTTCAAAAGGCATACATATTTGGCAAATATTTATCCATTTCAGGAATTCTATAAAACCATCTCTTGTTTAAACATATAGGTTCTTTTATCACTTCTATTATTTCCTTGAACTTATAGAAAATTTTATCGGACGGGTTAGGCCATTTAAAGGAATTTCATTTAAAGGAATGTCATTGTACTTATTTCGTACTCGTTCTTTCTCAAGCTTTCTATCTTACCGGGAAAATACTCTCCTTCATATTTAATTATTACGAAATTTCCTATAGAAAACTTCCTGTTTTTATTTGGTTTAGTTGCTTTTGAAGATGCAATTTTACTAAAGAGCAAATTCTCTAGATCCGAGTCTATAGAATCACAGTCTATTTGATTCTTTGTTTTTGTTACTTTTTCGCTTTCTAGTTCTTTCTCTAGGTCATCTTCTAAATTATAACTAATATCACTTTCAGTATGTGAAATCTCCACATCTAAGTCTCTAACTCTTCTGAAGTAGACTCTTTTTGAACAGTTTTCTTAGTTTTCTTAATCTTGCTTTTATTTTTCTTTTCATTAATTAACGGTTCTTTTAATTTCTTTTTTTCTATTCTCTGTCTAGTTCTTTCATCTTTTTCTTGCTGTTTTTTATTTTTCTCAATTTCCTTTTTCTCGTGATAATCTTTCCAAGCTTTACTTATTATTGTTGATGGAATTTTCTCTCGTTTCATTCTCTTCTTATTACTATCCATGCTATTTTCACGCCAAAACAAACTCCTTTTAAAAAGAGATGGAACAATAACTACTAAAACTTTTTCCAAAGACTTTTGTGGTGTTGTGTACTGTGGTTCCATAGTACTAATGATAGGTTGTTGGGATAGGTTATTTCCTATTACTTCAGGGAAACTGGATGAAGATGAAGGATTCGGTGGAGGTTGTTGCCTTTGAAGATCTCCTGTTACTTCTGCTGAACCGGTGGATGAAGTAAGTTCCGGTATTAAAATAGGTCGGTTAACAGTATCAGCCCTGGGGATGTCGTTAGGTTGTTGCATTAGAGGATCTTTAGATGAATCGTTTGGTAAAGAACGTTCCGGTGGTGAATGAGGTTGGGTAACAGCATCATGCCTGACGTTACAGTTTAGTGATAAGTGAGGAAGATGTTCTACTATTACTTTAGGCAAATTAGTTGTCGATGGCAAACTGGGTGTGATGCCAATGTTATCATCTACTGACTTCTCTACTATTACTTTAGGCAAATTAGTTGTCGATGGCAAACTGCGAGTGATGCCAATGTTATCATCTACTGACTTCAGGTCATTGGAATTGGCATTTTTTGGTGGATTTTCCGTCTGCATTCTGTATAAGTGCATTTCTTCAGTTTCTTTAGGCACAGCTTCACGGGCATCTGATGGTATAACCATTGCTTCATCGGTTACAATAACATCGTTCTTTTGAACAGTGGCTACATCATTTAACGGATACCTGGTCTGTTCCACTGTGCCTGATGTTGTCGGAGCATTCGCCGAACTTGAATGACACAACGCGTCTTCGGATTTGTTTTTGGCCCAAATCAAAAATTAAGCCTCATCTTCTTTTCTCTTTCCAGTGTGTTTCTATTTTCATAGTATAATTTATTGTTGTAACTATTGAGCTGAGAACACGTTCACGATTTCACGTTCTAAATACTTTATAAACTCTTTCTGCATTGGATTAGTTTTAGTTCTCGTTTCTATTTCGGTTTTAATAAGACTCTTACTACAAGTTTTCTTAAAACAAATATGAAAAAGATTTTGATTTGCATTAATGAATTTCTAACCGATAATAATTTATTTTAATTAATTTGGACATTTAATTATATAAATTTAGTACCTAATTATTGACATTTTATTGTTATTGTTTTAACTAGTGACAAAATCTTAGAGATTATTTATTTAAATGGATGATATGATATGATGATGATAATAATGAATTTGTTTGTATGTACGCAATAATAAAAATGTATTTATATAATTTTCATATGTCTTGTTAGGCAGATTTTGGTGGAACTTTAATTGTTTTTTGTTATCATGTATTACCCAAAATGAAATAAAATAAATGATTTGATTAGATATTTTAGATATATCGATGTAATCAGGTCCAAATGGAAAAAGGCCCCCCGCTCGGAATCCGTTTTGGATACAATCTTGTGTTACATTTGTCAGCGCTTTTTGCATCACTGGGGCAAAGTTCTCTTTTCGAAGACTTTTCCCCAAGTTCTCCATTTTCCATTGCGTCACGGCCTTTTTCCAATGAGCTTTGAGAGGTCTGAATACTGACAAATCCATCGGTTGTAGAAGATGCGTAGAATTTGGGTACAACGTAACGACTAAAATACCATTTTCGGAGCAAAAATTTGATAAATGAAGCGTCAGGTGTGATTTGTGGCCATCCACAAAAAAGAAGATCGGTTTTTCAATATTATTTTGCTCTAACCAAGGATTGAAGACATTAGTCATATATTCATAGAATGTGCTGCTACACATCCACCCACTCTCCGATTTACCTATTGCCCATTCATCAGGAACACTGACAGCGATAGTTGAAGGAATTCGTTCATAATTAAATATGATCATTGGAGGGGCTAGGTCTCCAGCTGCATTTCCAGATATTAGGACGGTAAGATTGTCCTTTTCATAATCACAGCTGCTATATGGGTGTTTATCTCCTTTTTTTGCGAGTACACGACCAGGTTTGGTGACAAGAAAAACGCGGCGCGTCTGCATTGAATATTCTGTGTGGGTCGTTTAAAATAGTCTAATAGTTATTTTCATCCAAATAACTTTCGATCTCAGTAAACCAAGTCCTGATGTTATTTTCAGACACATTATCTCGAGCTCTTGACAAGTTGTCTAGTACTTTTTGTGTCAAGTTTGGATGTCTCTTCATGAACGACTGAAACCACTTCTTGCTGGGCCTACTTTGGCAAAAGGATTTGGTCTGTTTTGATCAATTATTATTTTTTGCACACTATCTAGTAACGAATCTTTTGTCAGTGGAATATGTCTTTGATATAAAGCTAATATCCACTTTTCCAAAATGTCTTCTTCCCCTTTAGTCAAAACTGTGCTCGGCCCCATAATGCAACCTATTGTTGTTTTTCCCGAAATTTTGTCATGGAGCGTAATCCTAGGTACTCCGAAGCGTTTCGCAGCAACTGCAATCTTTTCGCCATTTTTAACAGCCTCTACAGCTTTTTCTAACTGGTCGGGTGAACAATTTTTTTTCGGAGCCATCTGTAAGAACCAATCATCGACATACATATATTATTCCCCAATAATCGACACCTGTCGATTACTGGTAGCTCGACTGTAATTAGTTTACTTCAAATATCTACTAAATGCGCCAAGTAATAAGAACTATTTTCGGTTGTCAATTTAAAAAATATTAAAAAAAAAATATTATTGACACGTGCCGATTATTGGAAAAGTAAGTTTTTGAAAACCAGTGATCGACACTAACATTTTACTAATATCAACATAACCTTAAAATTTCGTTTTAACAAAAATCGATCCTATAGTTCTTATTTTTTTATTATTATTACAATTCAGTAGAGTAATTAACAAAAAATGTACTCACTTCCTTAAGGATTTCACTAAGAAATGTTATTATTTTCACCGGTACTTCAGCCGCAATCAGTTGTTATATCGCCATTTAAAAACAAAATGGCGGATTTTGCTTAAATGTCAATAGGAGCCAGTCAAAAGTGTGCTATCTATGGTACGGTGTTGCCATATTAAGAAATCGATTTCTTACTCTTATTTTATGGAATCAAAAAATAAAGTGTCGGTTATTGGTTCTTGTCGGTCATTGGTGCCACTACGTTAATGTTTTTGTCGTGAGTTACTGGCGGTTCTGTGGATAGTCACGTTACTATACTACAGTAATACAAGGTGTATCTACCGATGTTTAAGTTTCGCGAGTTTCATTAATGTCGGTTGCGTGGCATCAGCGACCAAATTAATGGGTTTGCGAATTATATTTGATTTTAAAATTTCCCGTTATTGGAATCGAAGTAGATTTCTGTGTGACTCCTACAAAGTGTATTAGTGTACCGGGGCTTACAGGAATAGATGTGTTGAACGGCAAATAACGTACATACGTATAAATCACTTGCGTAATGCAAATGATTTGTACGTAATAACGTGAATTACTAATCTAGGCAGTGGGAAAAACGTGATGCTTGTACTTAAACGATCAGCTGATTGTCAATTTTCCTCTTGAGGATGATGAACGACAATATTAACAGTGTCAGTGAGTTTAGCGAGTGTTTTATCGTCGGTACTGCTTCGAATGTGGTAACGAATGGTTGTATGAATATTGAGTTAACAAGTACCATTCCTGTCAGCTACGAACGACAAATGGAAAGTACCTGAGATCGTGAAATACTTGCTTGACAAAGGTATAATTCAAGAGTGTATGTCATCATAATGTTAGCCCGATAATTCTCGTTAAGAAACGAGACTGTAATGAACGTGTCTGCGTATTCGTGCGAGCTTTAAATGCAATTACGGCACTGGACGGATCCATTGCCTTTGATTTAAGACCAAATCTTTCACCGCTGTGAAAATAAGTATTATAGTCGCTTAGACGTGCCAACTGGGTTCCACCAAATATAAATGTCTGTTAATTTTGATTACAGAGTCTTGTTTGTCCCTACCTAAATACTGTTTCAGGGTATTCTGTCTTCATCGTACGAGCGGCGTTACTCTGGTGTCGGAGTTGTTCGGGCCGCCCGGGGACATGAATTGGCGACTGTTGTCTGCCAGCATACTCCGGGGCGTGGTGACGCTTGGAAATGGAACCACCATTGGCGGTCGCCCATCTGTGAACGGGCCGCCTTACTGGATGCTTTTCCTTGCTGATCGCTTAAGGACCGGAAGTCATTATATTGGGCACGTCGTTAATGTCGCAAACAACCTGCGAGAAATGTTAAGGGTGTTGGATTTTCTGTCAACGTTATGTAAAGTATTTTCGCGGCAACAGAGGTACAGTATGAGTTGTATTATTATGGTGGTCAGGTTAGACCGAGCTAAACAAAAAGTTTTAACTGACGCCCTTGTTGCCACAAATGTCAAACAGGCTCTTCAACTACTTAGTTCATCAGGCCTTTGGAAGAAAGACAGTTTGTTTTGTTTGAGGAATAGGCCCACCTCAGATTGTGGCATGTGGCAATGAAATGCACGTTAATTATTTCTTATAATCTCTAAATTATAGTGGTAATACTAGCAAAACTATACGTAACTCTCAGAATAACCTAAAATATCACAAGAGCGATTGTCTAATGAGTGGATAGATTTCCTTGGTATCTTAAGTTAAAATAGTGCACTGTTCAATAATATATAGTATAAAACAAAGTCAAAAGAACAGAATAAAGAAAAAATAAATCGGAAACAATAATAATATTGTCTGTCAGTGTCAAACTAATTGAAGCAGGCCCACAGAGCATCTGCAACATGCTATTAATTACGTTTCATTTTCGTGCGTATCTTGATATTTGTGTTAACCGTTAATTATAGAATTAAAAACAAGTTTACTGTACCACTGAGCACCGTAGTAACATATTATTTTTACGTAAACATAAACCTAAAAAGGCTCCTAACACTTTTTTTATTTAATATTCCGGTTAGATTTCTATATGAATTTTGGAAGTAAGATGATCACTATTTTCATGTGTAATTTGGTTGATATACCTTACCGTTTAACCCTTTACCGCATGGATTTTTTAAATCTTTAGGAAAAAATATATGTCGGTATAGGGCATTTATAGGTCCCCAAAAAAATATTTAAAAAAATATAGAAGACCATGTAAAAAAGATACATAGGTAAAAGTAATTGTTCCAAATATGGAACGCCATGCGTTCTAGTTCTAAAACTCAGACGTTCCAAATTTGGTACAACATGCGGTGTGATCGAATTATGTATAACATTGAAAAACAGGAATTAAAAGAAACAACGTGAAACTATGCTATTTAATTAAAGAAATTATGTGTGAAAGTTTTTAAAACAGTTGCGATCTTTGTTGAAACAGAGATAACAACCACACTTTTCGCACATCACTTGCGATTTCTGTTTGCATCCTTCCAGTTTACACCGTTGGCGATCGGTTTTCCAATCAGGCCAGTGGTTGAACCCATCTCCAGCTACTTCCATTGGAGGTAGTTCTATGCGTCGCCTTGATCGCCCCTTTTTAATTGCCTCAACATCTTGATTCAGTGGTCGTCCTCGTTTGCGTGTAGTCGGAGTATATACTTTTGAATCTTTGTGCATCAATACGTCTGCTATGGCTAACTTGAAGTCAAGCAATGGAATGTAAATATCTTCACCTTTCTGTTTCATGACTCTTCGCCATAGTAACCAGCTATTCACGCAACAGAGATCAATAAAATGGAAGAACAGCCGGTGGTACCATTTTTTACTGCGGATTTTGATCCTATAGAAGCCTAACATGGCATCTAGTAAATCAACACCACCCATGTATTTGTTATAAATAGTTACTGCTTTTGGGCAAGGAACATCAACTCTACACTTTTGTTTTTTGGAATATCTTTTCACAACTCCCATTGGTTCCTTGCCTACGTAGGATGAACACAAACTGACTGCTTTATTGTCGACCCAATTGGTAACTGATAGCTGAACGTCATCAACAGTAACACTTTTTTCGGAGCAATATCCTCGTTCTTTCTTTCCTAAAGCTTTTTTAGATATATTTATATTTGGAGCTCTTCTTAGTTGTATTGTGCCTAATGGCAGAAAACCTCTTTTGTGCAAGTTTGCCATTAGCTGCAAACTAGTATACCAGTTATCTACAAAAATCTTATGATTCAAATTGTCTGAGACAGTCTCCATTAGTCTTTGTACCACATTTCCTGGCACTCCAAGATCTGGGCAGTTTTCTGGCTGATCAGGGTATTTTCCTCCGAATAATTCAAAATCATAGCTGAAGCCACTGACTCCGCTTAATACATAATTTAGATAACCCCATTTATGGGGTTTCTTCGCATTGTACTGTCTGATCCCCGAAGTTCGGGCCTTGGTAGGGATCATCTGTTCGTCGATTGACAAAAATTCCTCTTTCGGAACTTTTAGTAGCCTTTCGCGAAGGATTTTCATAAGTGGGCGTATTTTCTGAAGCCTGTCAAACTGTGGGTCATTTGGTTTTAGTTCGTTTGTTTTGTCAAAAAAATGCAAAAATCTTTTAATCTCTTCGAATTTGTTGCACGTCATTACATTTGCAACTTTTTCAATATACGTGCCTTCCTTCCAGTAATGCCGAGTATGTGGCAGGTGTACTACCGACATGTATATAATAATACCTATAAATTTATAGATGTCTTCATGTTTCACTGAATGCAAGTTTTCGGGTGAAATTTGTGCTGCGTATACGTTGCTTTCTTCCTCAATTAAATTTACAGCAGATGACGGAAAAAGAAATTTGAAAAACTCCATTGGAGTATTTAGCTGCATAATTTCATCCGGAAGAGTTTCAGATCCCAAAAAAGCAATATTGGATTCATCATACTGAATATTGTCATTCGACCACACCAACTTATCTTTCTTTTTTTTCTTACTTGAAGAAGCTGCCTGAGAAGTAGAAGGTTGATTGTCTGTAAAATTTTCTAACATCTCCACATGCTCTTCAGTACACTCAAGAAACTCAGTCAGTTCCTCTTCTCCTTCTTCATCTTGTTCTCCTTCATCTTCTCCGTCTGAGGAAGACGTTTCTTTTTCTTCATTTATGTGTAAAGGATCTTGAGTATTGTAATCGTCTTCATCTGATACATTTTCATCCTCACTGCTCTCTGGAATTACGACGATTGTTTGTCGAGGACGCATCTCCATTTTTTCTACAATTAAAATAATTAAGCAAATTTACTAAAAATAATTACGTACCTATACACATAATTTTATATTATAACGGGTGGCGCAAAAGTAAAGACCCTATTTGGTTCAGCTATAACATTTTTTCTAAATTAGAAAACTAGATTTAGATTTTTTTAAATGTATATTTGTGCCATTAAATTTCGTACCATTAGGATTTAAAGATGATGTCTTTTAAATGGTGACCTCCAGAGTTGATACACATTTGAGCCCTATTTATGACATTTTGCATAACTTGCCGTAACACTTCCTGCGATATGTTCGTTATTTCTTGACGAATGTTTTCTTTTAGAGCTGCGAGAGTCTGTGGCTTGTTCACATACACCCGAGATTTCAAAAAACCCCAAAGAAAGAAGTCTGGACTGGTCAGATCGGGTGATCTTGCAGGCCAAGGCAAATCGCCAAAACGAGAGATAACTCGGCCTGGAAAAGCGTCCCTCACTAAGTCCATAGTGTCGCGCGCTGTGTGTGCCGTAGCGCCGTCTTGTTGAAACCAGATGTGCTCCAGCCCCAATTCGTCCAAACTGGGTATCAAAAACTCACGTAACATGGTTCTGTAGCGTTCTCCAGTGACAGTAATCGCATTGCCTCCAGCGTCTTCGAAAAAATAGGGTCCGATCACTCTGTCAACACAGATGCCACACCATACAGTAACTTTTAGTGGGTGTAGAGGTGTTTCTTGAATAATGCGCGGATTATCAGTGCTCCAGAACCGAGTATTCTGCTTATTGACATGCCCTGAGAGATGGAAATGCGCTTCGTCACTCATAACCAATTTTGAAGGAAAATCATCCTCTTCAAGGTTGAGGTTTATGACGCGCTGGCAGTAATCTAGACGAGCTCGGTGGTCAGCAGGCAGCAGCTGATGAGTCATTTGAGTTTTATACGGGAACATCTTTAAGTCTTTCACCAAAATACGCTGCAGGGTCCGTCTGGAAATGCCCAATTGCGTGGCACGTCGCCTCGTTGATGTTTCTGGACACTCTTCCACATCTTCGCGCACAGCATCGATATTTTCAGCTGAACGGCCTGTTCTTGGTCTCCCAGACTTAGGTCTATCCAATGTTGAGCCAGTTGCTTCAAGGCGTGTGGCAAAGCGTCGAATTGTGCGACCAATCGGTGCCGGACGGTGGGGAAATCGTCGACGAAATTCACGTTGTGTTCTTATCACTGATGAATTATTCCGTAAGAACATTGACACAATTATTCCACGTTCTTGGGGAGTAAAACGGTCCATGTTTATTTTCAGTGTATTTTACATTTGTTCACTACACAATTTTCAACAACAGAATGACAGAAAATGTCATATAAAAAAAAAAAAAGTATTTTCTTTAGTGCCAGTACTTTTGCGCCACCTAGTATATACTCAGGGCTGAGAGATCATACAAAAGCCCATAAAATACAATTATTTAAATAAACTCGTTATGCGCTACTTTTAATTATCCTACTTAAAAATTACATTATCTGCAGGGTTTAGTAATACCCTGAAAGTATAAAAGATCTTACGCTGCATAATGTTCCCAATTCGGAAATTGTAAATGATTGATTGGAGCGCATATTGTTCCATATTTAGTGATAAAGTATTGTGGTCTAACACTGCATAATGTTCCATATTTGGTACTTCAAAAAACATAACAACTGCATGGTGTTCCAAATTCGGAACATTTAAAAAATGATAATATTCACTACATATTATGGTTTGAACTTACTTCTTTTGCCGTAAAAAGCCTGTGGGTCCATTGTTGTATCAGGTGAATCACAAATTTTCTTCAGATATTAACAAAAAACCAATAAAAAATCGTATTGAAAACAGCGAATTGACAATCTGTCAAATTTTGGAAACCAACTGACGAAATAGTCGATTTTAGTTCCTACGCACCTCTGTAGAGGCGCCACTGGCGCATATTAGGTGAGTTACACTCCCTACATACGAATTAGTTCCAAGAAAAGATCATAGATGTCGAAGGAATAAATATATTATACCAAAAGCTGAATGTTCCAAATTTGTGACGATATGCGGTAAAGGGTTAATAGTGGGCCCAAAAGTGTTTAACTCCTTTCCAAATGAGACACCGATCGTAATTCAGCCAATTTATTTACTGACATATATGATGTCTATAAAAAACCATACTTTGTCCGTGAGCTCACGCACCTTTGGTACAGATACTGATTATGTTTAAAAGTAAAAAAAAAATAGTTGTCGTAATAACTGAAAAGAAACTTTTACATTCAATTAATATGACAACTAATTTCTTTGCTGTGCATAATGGTAATATTGGTAAAAAAGGGAATATAAAAAATAAATGTTTGAACGTCACTGAAGGGTTAAACTGGACCAATGACTTAGCTAAAGGGAATGATAATTCTGGACTACCATAGAATGATAAAGGCTACAGGGAATGATCATTCTGGAATAGCATAGAATGATAAAGGCTACAGGGAATGATAATTCCGGACTGGCATAGTATGATAAAGGCTATATATAGGGAATGATAATTCCGGACTAATATAGTATGATAAAGGCTAGAGAGGTTGATTATACTGGACTAGCATGGCTTAAGAGAAGAATAAATCCGGACTAGCACAATATAATTATGGTTTTGTAGGGCTTACTGCCGGACCATAACAAAGTGTCTACAATCTGGAGGTTCAGATTGTATTTTGTAAGGATAGTTTTGTTTTCTCTGATCCCAGATACCTAAAATTGTAATGGCGAACGTGCGCGACTCACACACGTCAGTATGACCGTGACGGCGTCAGCACCGCCATACACACCTAGCAACAAATTGCAATCGTGGGCGTGTACAACACGCCCCTCACGTCATCGCATAAAGAGGCGCACACAGAGACGTGTGCATGTCAGGATGGTTGTGACAGCATCGCAACTACATTGGTAAACAACAGGTGCAACCGCTAATGAGCTGCTGTTGCAGCTGCGCCTGTCGCTAGCCGACGTTCGCTGTATTTCCTATATAAAAGGCGATGCACGCCGGACAGAGGGGATTTCTTTCGTCGACAGTCGCCCGATACACATGCTGTACCGTGCCTGTCTTTATAGTGTTGCTATGGTGCTATTATTATACAATTAGTGAAAGTGATTGTCCAAATAAGTTATAAAGTTGTTAATTAAATAAAATCAAGTACTGAAGAGTTATTTCTATATTTTATTGATGGTGACCCTCTTCCCAACAAATATATTACTGTTTGCACTCTAAGTTTGCCTAATTTTAAAAATAAAATTTTGTTCGCCTTCTGTAGCCAGGGCAGTTAAAATCACTAAAATGTCAACATCTTCTGCAGCAATTCTTTTTGTCAAGTCAGTACTAAATGATACTGCTGTATCAACAATTAGTTCGTCAGCTTCACCTTCACCTTGGCAGCATTTAATAGATATTTTTTCCAATTCTTCCATAAGAAATTTAATATAACGTCTTTTGTTTTTATAATTCGATAAGAATTTATCTTGGCTAATATCGACTGGCATATCTTTGGTAAATTGGTATTCCTTTGAAACAACTTTCAGTGCTCGACGATTTCTCTCTGATGCTTTATTACTTTCTCAATCATAACAATCAAAAACTACCGTAATATTATTGCCAAAATGATTTTTTAAATATGAAATATTACTGTCAAAAACGTCTGCATAATTACAATTCGAAGGCCATTTTACTCTATATAATAACATTCCTCCATAAATAGAGGACATTGATGCTTCCTTGTTGATCACAATGTCCTCGGTTTCGAATAATGAGTATAAGATAGATTTGTTTGTCTTCCGCATCCCAATATCGTCAAATAATGAAAGTGGATATGGTGCCAGTTCATATTTCAGGTACATCTCCAACTCTTCGTTACTCTTTTTCATGATACAAATACGTTGAAATAATATTAGTGGATCTATAGGCACAATTTTATCGTCAATTTTTACTTTGCTATTGACACCAATTAATGAGATAACTTTATCTTTTTTGGACAATTTTATGTCATTAAAACTCATATCATCGATGCTCTTCATGGCTTCGATGCCAATCGCCAGAGCATAGTAGCAATTTATCTCATCAGTGCCGATCAACCCTGTTACAATGTTTGTAGGTGATCAATGTCTTCAAATAGATTGTGGCCCAACAAAAATGTTTTTAAAACCAACACGTCTTTCTTAGCTTGTTTGATTCTCGCATCTCTCGCGTCAACATGTTGGTAGCTTTTATTAAATGCGATATCACAAAATTTCTCTAATGCTTCAATTACATCCTTCGCGTATATGATACCTATAATCCATTTGAATACAGTGCTTTCCGTAGTGCCTCGTTTGAACGGTCCACCTTCTACGCTCATTGCTCTCATCAGAGTTTGTTCAATGGTTTGGTCGGAGAAAATACCAGCATAAAACTCATTGGACCTCCGGGAAGTAAAAATCCTTCCTCGGTAATTTTTTTAAACTCACGTGGATCCATAATTAATTTCAAAAGTCTCATTTTTTGAAGATAAACTCGAGCAGATTTTGCATAGTTGAAATGCCCAGCGGCGTGGAAAAAAAGGTATCATAAGCTCAATACAATTCAGATGCGCTTCCCAGTCACCCATTCGTTCAGCTGCAAGAAATTTTTTAAGTAAAGATTCCATTTTATAGTATAATATCCACAGTTTGCATGTTTTTCCTCTGTTTTCAATTTCATCCAGTTTTGATTGAAATATTTCATTCAGTTTTTTTATATGTTCATTAGACTTCAATTTCTCAAAATTCATTACGTAAGTAAAATACTCTCTTCATTATGAAGTAATTCTCGAAACTCAACATTGTTTTCTCTTTTTAATTCATCAAATATTAGAAGCGATAATGCCTGCGGCAGAATAAAATGAGCTCGCACTGCACGAGCATACGGATGCCCATTTAGAATTTGATCAACTGATCCTTCTGCAAAGATGAGCGAAAATATTTTCTTTTGTTCCACTTCCTTCCATAATAGTGCCAATGCACCCCATAAAAGACATTAAGAGATGAAAACCTCCGAGTCGCAAACTGTTAACACGTCATCGAAAACCAAAGTCTCGGCAATATCACAAGCCTTAATATATAAAGGCTGGTCAAATGTTACGATGCAGGTTTTCATGCCTTCTTTTGAAACAATAGCAGCAGCATTGTTTAAAGCTGTTAATAAAGTATTGTAATCACTTGGGGGTCCCTTAATAAATGGCAAGAAATTTATTTTAGACACTTTATAATTAGTGTTTTCATAAATCATAAATCTTTATTTGTATAAATGTGGTGAATACAGGTGTTGTTTACATTATTTAAGTTTCACACATTTGCCATATTGTAAATGGCATACAAATGTTGTACTTACAAACTAGTTAGGTATACTTAACTGAAAATATTAACTAATTTGTGACACACTTGACACAATATTAGTGTTATTTTTACACATTTACATTATTATTTATTATACATTATTAATTATACAAAAAAAAAAAAAAAAAAACATTAACAATTATATTCATTTAAAATTATCAATAACATAATAATAAAATAATAGGTATCAATATAATAACAAAAATTAATAACATTACACATCAGTCTTTAAATTTTAAATACTCCTCTATCGAATAGAAGCATTTTTCATTTAAATAATTAAATAGCCGTATCTTAAACTTTCTGATAGATAATTCTCGCACACTCTGAGGAAGTTTGTTAAAAATTCTCACAGCCATGGCATAACTGTTCCGACTACACAATTCGGTTCTTAATGTAGGGAGAGTGAGTTTGTCTGGATACCTAGTGTTAAAGTTACAAACATCCTTTTTACACTGAAATAAATTACGATTCAATTTAACGAATACACATATTTCAAATACATATAGGCATGGGACTGATAATAATTTAAGTTTTCGGAACAAAGGTCTACAGGATATCCAAGGTGCTACGTTACATATGGCTCTTACACACTGCTTTTGCGCAATGAAGACTCGATTGATATTTACAGAGTTTCCCCATAGCACGATACCATACCTCAAATTAGAGGCGACAAAGCCATGATACGCTTTTAAAGCAGTATCTTTTGTAGCGATTTTTGTTAATCTCCACAAGGCATAAGCAAATCTATTTATTTTATTGCATAATCTTGTGACATGTGCCTTCCAGTTGCATTGGAAATCTAATGTTATGCCTAAAAAAGAGATTTCGCTTACTTCTGACAAAGATTCTCCTTTATATTCAATTTTTAAATCTTGTTTTTTTCCACCTTTATTTACAAATTGCATATATTTAGTTTTATTAATATTTACTTGTAAATTATTGATATTTAGCCAATCTACAACATCCTGTACAGTTTTATTGATATTTTCATTGTAATTACATCCCGTCTTGTTTGGTACAATAATAGAAATATCATCTGCGTATAGTATACATTCGTGATCAGTTACAGAAGGGAATTCATTAATGTAAAGAAGAAACAAAAGGGGGCCGAGTATACTCCCCTGTGGTACTCCTACTCTATTATTACGTTAGCAAGATTTTACTGTTATTTCTTGGTTACTTAAATTAAGACTTGCAATTTCAACATATTGTTTTCGGCCATGAAGATAACTAGCTAACCAGTCATTGGCAATACCACGGATACCGTAAAGCTCACATTTTTTGAGAAGCAAGTCATGCCTTACAAAATCGATTGCTTAGTCAAATCAATGAAAAGAGATGTTATTTTTGTTTTAACATTGATATGATTAACAATATTATTAATTAATTTAAATGCTGCTAATGAGGTAGATTTACCTTTAAGAAATCCATGCTGTTGCGGAGATATTATATTATATTTAATAAGAAACGATGTTAATCTACTATTTACAATTTTCTCAAAAATCTTAGCTAAAACAGGTATTAACGCAATCGGACGGTAATTGTTTGGGTCATCTTTAGCGCCCTTTTTGTGTAAAGGTTTGATTACCGTGGTTTTTAATCTATCAGGGAACTTTCCTTGACTTAAGGACAGATTGATAATATGAGCCAATACCGGTGCAATGATTCTACTACATGCTTTTAAAATGTTTGTTGGTATATTATCATAACCTACAGATGGGGTGTTCAGCACATAGCATAGACATGAATCCTTTCCAACCCAAAAAAATCGAGATCTATTGCATACTTGAAATAACTCCATAAGACATTTAGTACATCAATTATGGTTATTGTAAATTTTGGTTCAGGACTAATTTTTTGAACTTTAATGGTACCCAAACCACTTCCTGTTTTTTTTAGTATATAATTGAATATCTCTTCGGTATTTCTCCACCAATTCTGATTCAAGAGGAACTTCTGAACTACGCAAACGTTTAATGGGTTTTCTTGCTTGTAAACATTCTGCAGGAGTAATTATTTCAATCGATCCTAAATTGTAAAAAGTTTCTCGTCCATCTATTGTGCAAACATTAAAATCACTATTATCTGAAACGATTTGAAGGAATGGTTCTTTTAGAAGTCTCTCGTCTTGGCATGCAGCTGAAATTTCGTACAATTGAACTTCAGCATAGCTGCACGAAAAACCAAGATTATAACATAATTCAATCATCTTTTTCGAACCAAATTTTCTGTAGAGCGTAGCACCTGTAGCAAGTTGAAGTGGAGAAATAAAACTTTTAGGTCGAGCGGAGGACATTATTGCATGAGCAATAGATGTAATTTTTTTTGAATACCAATTAAAATTTTGTTCATTATGATGCTTATCTTTATAAATACAGAAGAAATGTATAAGAATCCTCGCAAACATCGACGGAATGGATAGCTGCAGGCCACACTTCATTGAACTTGGAACAATTAAGTCTATAATTATATGATTTATATGTAATGTTGTTCCCATTTATAAATAATTAATTATAATTTAGACGTTTATATTATTTTACTCATGGCAATTTCTGTTAACGTAACTGCGTTTAGGTTACGATTTTATTACGTTTATTTATTGAAAGTAGTTGATATATTCTTTTTGATTTTATTAATTAATCCCAAGTTCTAAAAATATTATACTTACATTAAAATAGTTGTCTTAACAAGTGGTACAAATTATATAGCTGAACAACAAAGGAAGTATGCGATACTGATTCTGCCTTTCTCTTTTTCCGAGCACATTTTGTTCGTGATTTCTTCCCACCTTCTTTTCTTTAAATCAACAAGAATCAGTAACATCTGCAGGTGCAAACATCCACTCCGGAAAAATATTCTCACTTAAAGGAAAAATACCACTTGTAGCAAACCCATTCAGACCATTGTTCACTGTGGCAGCAGATGCGCTTGCTTAAATATCTCAGCCACTTGGAAATGTGTAACAGTTCTTCCGGGATGGTTCCTTAGCCAAATACGCAACTCTTGGTTGTAGAATGTGTTAAGTGGACCAAAGAAGCTCACATCTAGGGGCTGCATTTTGTGAGTGCAGCGTGAGGGAAACAGAATAGGATGATGACGTTTTCTTTGGCATAAGTTAATACATCTAAATTTTTGTGACTTGAGTGTACATCTAGTAGCAACAAAGCCTTGGCTTCTTTTGATAGCTTTGCGTATTTAACAAAATGCTGCATCCACTTAAGAAATAGGTACCTCCCCATTCATCCATCCTATTTATTGGGCAAAACCAACAGCGCCAGTTGGAGCGCGGTCTATTAGTACTGCTTTCATATTTGTACGAGGAAAAATGGAGGTATGAAACTTCCAAGAGCATTGACGCAGCAAACCGTCGTATAGTGCTGACCTCATTCAGCACTCGTTAATACACCCACTTGTTTTCTGCCTTTTGTCGCAAAGACCTTTCGGTTTTGTGATAGAACTGCGCTAAATCCAGTTTCGTCCACATTCCAAACCTGATGGGTTTCAAAGTTATGCTGTTTGGTAACACCAGGTAACAACGTGAAAAATATTTTGACTTGGACTTTGTTAAAGTCTCTGGCTGCCGAAGTAGCTTCGGGAATGCGAAGTGATATAGACGCGTTTCTTTTTCTAAAGCCTCTCAACCAGTCCAAACCTGCCATTTCATTTTCCGCGGAAAACCTATGAGGTATTTTTTAAAACAGCTATTTGGTAGGCAAGCTTTCTCAAATCAGTTGTAGTCATTCCATAAAAACGCACCTCTAGTTCTTGTAAGTGTTCAATTATTTGTTTTTCAAGATTTTTGGTAAATGTAGCTTTATGAGCACCTAAGTACCCTTTTGAAGATTCTCCTTTTTCTGCTCGATGCCTGAGTGTAGTAGCTGGAACATTGTATGCTTTTGCTGCCATATTCCAACCCATTCTTTTGCTGCGTACAGCTTCAATTGCGTCTTTCATATTTTTTTCATCCCAAGCTTGCCTTTCTGTCTTTTTAATATATGGCGCCATTCTAAAACAAAAAAGGTAAATCTGTGCTAATTATTATCGCTATAACTACTTTACAAATATACTAATTATTAGCAGTAACTGCTTAATTTATTAAAACTTCCTTCAACAGAGTCTGTAGGGGTGAGATGGCATACCCTCTATGCCGTCTTACCCTGTAGGTACACAATCGAGAAAAAACATTGTACTTTCATTGATCTAGAACGTACATAACTTTGATTTAATACATCAAAATCATCACTCTTCTACGCAGTTCTATAAAATACATTCAAACTTACCTGATAGCTCATGTAGAACACTTGTAAACTTGATTATTCTTATACGAAAAAATAAATTTACGCGACACAATTTTACAAAAACAGGCGTAGTGTCTACTTGGCTCACTCTCGCGCACTGGGAAGGGCAGCGTCGCGATGAGTTTGCGTCAGTGATCTACCCGTGTGTGTGGTGGCTCCACTGGACTGTGAAATGTCGAGATAAACCGATTATGCCATCTTAAGCTACGATTAAACGACGCGGGCTAGCCCGATCCTACGCGAGCCGAGCCGTCCGTGGAGATGCGGCTCGGCTAAATACGGACGCAAGCCTGCTCGTTTAAACGACGCGGGGTAGCACGATCCTACGCCAGCCGAGCCGTCCGTGGCAACGCCGCTACACATCGCGCTGTTGAACCGAGCTGTCCGCTTGTTCGTTCTTCAATATGGATAAAAGAAAACGCCTTGCTGCAGCAGCTGCTATTATTTTGCTCTGTAGTGAATATTTGAAAACAAAAGAAAGACGAAAAAGACGGTGGTGGATGGTATCATTGTATAAGAGTCGCAAAACGTAAGTTTATATTTTTATATAAAGTCAGTATATATTTATTATATCTGATGTCCGAATCTAACAGTATCTTTGTTGCCTAAACGAAACAGATCACAATCTGCACGATGCGAGCCATGTTTATGTTCAACTCAAAATATAGGTATTGTTGATAAAATTTGGCAGTCGAATATTCGGAGGCCGGATACCGAATATTTGGCCCATGGTCAGGCCGAATATCCGGTATCCGGCCAAACAACTATTCGTTGCATCTCTAATTAGTACTATATGACCAGTATATTTACATATATGACCAGGATCCTGATAGCGGTAGAAAGTCTCACTTCCATACCTCATACCTAGTTACCTACAAATAAACGTATTGTAAACAAACCTAGCCTTTTAGTCTTGAAATGAATAAAGAACATAATAATTATTTTTCAATCATTTATTCAAGAATTAGACAGATTAATTCTTTCTTTTTATAATAATAATCTTAGGTACAATATAATATTATTTCAATATTTTAGGTACAATGCTACAGATCTGCTATATGACCTAACTCGAGAACCCTCTGGATATTTCGAAAATTTTTGTCGGATGTCCGCAGCTGATTTCGAATATCTGCTCAACAAAATCGGACCATTCATCGCAAAACAAGACACTAACATGAGAAAATGTATTCCGATTCAAGAAAGACTGGCTGTAACTCTCAGGTTTCTTGCGACGGGTGATAAATTTAGCAGCTTGGCCTACCTATTCAAGTTTTCAAAATCTACAATAGCTACATGCATAATGGAAGTTTGCCAGGCTTTGATTCAAGAGTTGCGAGAAGAAGTCAAGGTGAGCGTTTATAATTTATTCAGATTTTTCAAATATTTTAGAAACTGCATCTGCATACAATTGATCAATTGATTGCTCTTTAGAAAGAGACTCAAACCCAGGAAATGGTTGAGAATGAGAATACTCTTCCATATCAGACGATTGTTGCCAAATTGAGTGTGGAGATGGCTGGAAGTCTGCAGAGACTTGAATATGTGGTTGTGGAGACGGCTGGAAGTCTGCAGATTCTTGAGAATGTGACTGGGGAGATGGCTGGAAGTCTGCAGATTCTTGAGAATTTGACTGGGGAGATGGCTGGAAGTATGCAGATCCTTGAGAATGTGACTGTGGAGACGGCTGGAAATCTGCTGATTCTTGAGAATGTGACTGTGGTGACGGCTGGAAGTACGCAGATTGTTGAGAATGAGACTGTGGAGATGGCTGAAAGTTTGCTCGCCGTTGAGAATGAGACTGTGGAGATGGTTGAAAGTTTGTTTTGTGTTGAGAATGTGACTGTGGAGACGGCTGGAAATCTGCTGATTCTTGAGAATGTGACTGTGGTGACGGCTGGAAGTACGCAGATTGTTGAGAATGAGACTGTGGAGATTGCTGAAAGTTTGCTCGCCGTTGAGAATGAGACTGTGGAGATGGTTGAAAGTTTGTTTTGTGTTGAGAATGGGACTGTGGCGATGGCTGATAAGATGACGTTTGATAACCCACTGACGATTGCATGTTTTGATAATAACTAGGAGCTAATGGATTTTGAGGCAAGTGAAGTCCTGCATATGGTTGATTAGGTGGACTCTGAAATCGTGGAAACGCTTGCTGTTGTTTTAGGCGAAACATTACATTATCAATCTCGTGCATGGCGATGTCACGAGTCAATACGTCCATGGATTTTAACTTTGCACATAATAATTTTGTGTATAAAGTGCATTCGTCTTCTACCGGTTCTGGCTCTGTACTTATTTTTTTAAGGATATCGTACGCTTGTTCCATTTGATGTTCAATTTTCCGCTTTCTGTTTACTTCCTTTTTATTGCTTGCATTAGTCGGCTTTTTGAAAATAACTGGATTCACTGTGTCTGTATTAGTAGAAGATTCATTTTCTCGATCAACTACATTATCTTCGTTACCTTCGCGAATAACTACTTCCTCTTCGTTTAATTCAACGTCAGGATCAACGGTGTCCTGAAAAAGTGAATTTGACATTAATAAAATATTTCAAAATTTGTTACAGTTGCCTCGAACTGCAGAAGAATGGTTAAAAATAGAAGCGCAATTTGACAAAAGGTGGAATTTTCTACATTGCATTGGTGCGCTTGATGGAAAACATATATTAATTCAGTGCCCCACGCACAGCGGTACAGAATATTTCAATTACCACGGAACATTTAGTGTGGTGCTATTAGCATTAGTAGATGCAAACTATAACTTTACATATGTAGACATAGGGTGCCAAGGTAGAATAAGTGATGGTGGAGTCTACCGAAACTCCAGCATGTACCAAAAAATTGAAGAACGTGCACTAAATTTCCCGCCGGATAAACCTCTCCCACTTAAAAATGATCCTCTGCCCTACGTGATAGTAGCAGATAGTGCATTTGCATTGACGGAAAACATGATGAAACCGTAGGGTAGACCGGGGACAATAGTACCATTTTCTAAACATCTGTTGATTACACAAATTCAACTGTCGCTTTTTGTTTTAAATATTATTATTTTACAGCCTTAGTTTATTATCTACCGAAGAAAAAATCTAAAGTTGGCTTAGATTGAACATAACTTCGTCAAAATTGACTTTGAATGAAATGATGGCTAGTGCTACAAATGACCCCCCGTAAGGGTTAATTGTACCAAAACTGCATAGGGTAATAAAACTCGGATAAAGGTATTAATCACCTTTTCTCAGTCATTTATTTGAAGTCTTATGGGTTTATAATCATTCTTAAAAATTAGGAACAAAAATATTGTGAGATCAGTGTTTTAAATCAACACAAATGTAAAGTAATAACATTAACATAACAATTCTTCACTTCGAACAAAAATAAAATAAGTCTTTATTAACATATAATCATCTTTGGTTCACACTTTGCATATTAGCTATTATCTAGCATTATAACAATTATAAAATAGAAGTAATCAACAAAAATATGTTAGTATGGAGGTACAATTGACCCCTGGTACAATTGACCCTCATTGAATATTAATTACTGATAATAAAAATATTAGTCAGATTCGCAATTGTGACAAACATAAATTGACTCCTGAGGTGTACATTCCTCGTGTGCCCATAATCTGCATTGAGCGCATTGGATCCACATTTCATTAGGGCGACTGGCACTATAAGGTTCCATACATACAATACAAAACCATTCTTCTTCTTCTTCTTCACTGCTTTCAGAGTCATTTTTTGCTGCAGTCTTCTTTTTCTGGCTGGAATCACATTTTATCCCTTTAGATTTTCCCGGGTGTAGATTCTTTTTAATTTGTTTAGCTTTCTTTCTTTTTTCAGCTTCCTCGGCTTCTTTTTGTATAGCATCTTTTTCCGGGGTATCGGTGTATATAGCCGTTTGTCGTTTTTTTCTTCCGCGATTCGTGGTTTTACGTGGCGGCGCCTTTGGCAGAGGACGAACTACTTCAGGAGAGAAAATAAAGGGTTTAGTTCCTTTAGATGTAGACGGTTTGGGGTCGAGTACAGGAGTTGAATCGGATGAAGTATTTGTTATTTCACGTAATGGTGTGTCAAACCTTGTAGGTATTTCCATAGATTCAATGTAGTATGTATTTTGCTGGGATTCCTGTCCTATATCCAAAGGATCAACTGATGCCAAAGTGTCTCCAGGCATGATTTCAGGCACTAAAGTGGCTGCTTCTGACGATGGACTTGGTACGGCACGGATTTCGTTTGGCGTCTCTTGATCTTCACGTGGAGATGAAATTTGTGGAATTACAGGCACAAGATCTGACTCAAAGGTAATACTTTCAGTTCCTGATTCGGGAGGAGGCTCTTGGATGCTATTTACAGCAAGCAAAGGTCGGTCTGTCACATAAGAAGGACCAAAATCGGCATCATCAAATATATCTCTATTGTAGGGACAGATTCCTGTGCAACGAAAGCCAGACTGAATATTTCGAGGGGTAAAAGCTAGAGGAAATGAAGTAGCAACAATTGATGGAATATGGTAAATAGTCATGGTTTGACCAGGATTGTTCCTCATCCATGCATCACAAGCGGTGTTTACATGTTTTTTCAAAGGACCATGTACAGAACGATCAAGTGGCTGCAACTTATGCGAGCAGTGCGGTGGAAACGATAAAACTATTATTCCATTTTCTTTACAAAAATCTAACGCATCTATTGTTATATGCGATGGATGATTATCAAGAAGTAACAGCACTTTGTTATCAAGAGACACCCTGGTAAATGATTGGAAATGTTTCAAAAACTTCAGGAATTGGGTCGCTTCCATCCAACCTGATGCATTACCAGCACCTACACAACCCATTGGACCATCTCTGATGAAATGATCTTGGTATCTCTGGCGTGGAAACACAAACATCGGAGGCAGAGCATTACCAATGGCATTTACAGCCATAGCCACAGTAACAAGTGTACCGCGCTCCGCTGACGTCAATGCTCCTACTTGCCGTTGTCCTCTCCTAGCAATAATGCGATTGGGTTTTTGGACGGTCGTAATGCCAGTCTCATCCATGTTGTATATATCTTTAGCATCAAAATTATAGCGATCCATTACTTTGGTCAGGTTATCAAAAAATGCGTTGACATTTGTCTTATTGAAACTCGTAGCACGAGCAAGGCTAGAGGCTTGAGCACACCTTACCGAAAGTTCAGAGTTTCTTTTCATAAAAGATGAAAACCAATCAGGCCCTGCCATTCCGTTTTGATCCCAGGACTGTGGTCTTTTCAGATCAAATTTAATAGCCAAATTAAGTGCCAAGCGTCTTACTTCTTTTGGCGTTAAACCATAATAAATATCTGCTGTTCTCACTAAATATTTCGCTATGCTTTGTTCTTGCTCTTCGGTAAATACTTTCGTTGCTGGATTATACCCCATAGATATAAATTCGTTAGGATTAGCTTCTCTTTTACGTTTATATCTTATGAGAGACACGTGACAAACGTTGAACATACGTAGCGGCGCGAATGCTACGCCCTTTTAAAATCTCATCATATGCTTGTTCATACAGCAAAGTATCTCTGATGAAGTACCCCGACAATGTTGGTACAATTGCACCAAAGTAACTAATTTAGAAAAAACATCTAATACTCACATAATTCTAAACTTATAGTTTCCATTTTTATCATAAATCAAAAGTTTAATATCCGTCTAAACTAGCAACAACAATTACTTGTCGAAAAGACTCTGGTAGTAGGAGTTACAGCCAATAATATTTTACGTACAAACTTACCACGGCTTGCCGAAAATCAAAAATTCTCCACTAATACGTCCGTTTCACAGCGCGCGCGCCGGCGACTGAGGGGCGCCTCGGGACTCAAGTAGCGCGTATGCTGGCGCACTCACACATGCAAAATTGAGCTCAGTAGTAGAAATATCGATGATGGTACTATTAACCCGTGTTACTATTGTCCCCGGTCTACCCTACCCCGGGATTCATGATAAAGGGACAAAGGAGAGAGTATTCAACTACCGTCTATCACGCGCCCGCAGAATCGTCGAAAATGTGTTTGGAATAATGTCTGCTGTATTTCGAATACTTAGGTCTCCAATTTTACTGGCACCAGAAAAAGTGTCAGTTATAGTTATGACATGTGTTTTGCTACATAACTTTTTGAGGAGGAGTAACAATTCAAAACAGAATTATACGCCGCATGGAACTTTCGATACCGAAATTAACGGTGAGGTTCAACCTGGTTTGTGGCGAAGTGATCAAAACGGAATCACATCACTAGTACCGATTAGGAGAATACCTAGAAGAGCAACATTAGCGGCTAAAACTGTACGAGATAAATTTGCTGAATATTTCACAACAAATGGCGCAGTAAGCTGGCAAAATGAATATTAAATTGGTCTTGATATTTACTCATGTTTTAATAGTTAAATTAAATAAAGATTAAAAAGATAGTTCCTCACCTCTGAACTCTTCGTTGTTGTTGGTTTGTATACACCATGCAGGAACTTGGCCATTTGTTCGTAAAATGGCCAATTAGGTTTAAACATGTCATCCGTACCACTCCCGCTTGTTGAACTTGACTTCACTTTCGTATTTAATTTTCTGTAAGTGGCCATTAAATTTTCCTTCTTTTTCTTTAATTCTTCCACTGATATACTTTCCCCGGTCCCCTCACAGAACTTAGTTTTTATTTTTGTCCAAGCATCGTGCACATTGTTGCGGCTTTTGTGACCTGGGTCTTTTGGGTTCCATATGGCCGGTTCCTCTTCGTACAATTCAATGAAGAGTTGAATCTTCTCGTTGCTCCACTCCATCTCGTACAAAATCAATCCCCAATTAAAAACTTCGCTAAAAAAACAAAATAGGTCTTCCTTCGTCGCGCGCTCTGTGTTATCTGTTTAGACGGCGCGTATTAACACAAGCCGAGCCGCAGATGGCGCGCGCGCCTTTGATCTGTGTCGAAAAAACCGACAAGTGATGGATCGTGCGAACTTTGCCGAGCCGCGCCGAGCGCAGTTGTTTACACAGCGCGTGGCGTGGCGAACCACGAGCGGAGCCAGGCTCGGCTCGCGTGTTTGCGCGCCGTTTAAACGGTGCTTTAACCGCTATGCCATCTCAGACCACATTCTCCTAGCCAACTGAAAGTTTGACAGCTGTTTAAAATATTTGAATGCTTAGTGTTGCCAACTTATAAAAATATAAAACCATAGATTGTTTGTTTTCACGACGGGACACATTTTATTGAACAGTGTTTTTATTTTATTGAGAAAAGTTTAGAGTGACAATAAATGTGAGGGGTGCCAGCATTACCCTACCTTTATCATTTACATTACCTTACCTAGTCATGTCTCCCTAGTTGGCTTCAGAAGTCTTTGAACACAGAAGATTGACTGTGACATCACCGCTACTTATTGGATTTAGGGCATGTTCCTACATGCGTACACTCGTACTACAATTTGAGAAGAGTCATATATACACGCAGGTGAGTTATAAAGTACATGCCTAGGAATTTGTAAGAGTATAAAGTATAGGCAAATTATTGAAGAAAAGTATTCCATAGCTCTTTGATTTTATCTGGGACTGGGTCATCCCAGTCTAGTTTCTGTTGCCACAGATCTTGTAACATTAATTCAGTCTGTATAATACAGGGACTAAGCAGCCCTAGCGGGTCAAAAAATTGCATGAATTACATATAGTGATAATACAAATAGAGATAATCTTTTGGTTACATTTTCACATTGTATTAGGGTAAGGAAGGGTATTGCCGGTCACTTAACCAAAAAGATCTAATATTCAGTGAAAAATCAACATTTATTAAAAAAAACTCTTATGAAAAATAACTTAAAGTTAGAATAATAAGGTATTATTCTAATATAATCACCACCATTAAGATGAACATTAATTCCAGCTAGGACACAGTCAGCTCTTAAAAAAACCATGGCTTTGACCGGTATTGTCCGACATGGCAGACAATACCGGTCGGCAGGTTGGCAAAACCGGTCAAACTTTTAGCGGCACAAGTCGCATCTGTAGCCTTCGGGAGACTCATAACCCAAGCATTCAGCATAAGCCTAAAGCCTACACTGTACGCACCTGTACCAAAGCTCGTTGTTCCGGACATAATCGACTCATAATCTGTTCTCCATATTTTCGACATCAGTGATGTCATTGTCATGATCGTCATCGCGTACGTGAGCCATTTCGATTTCAGAGTCTGATGACTCGCTCTCATCCGGAGTACTCCCTTTTTTACCTTTCGGACATAAGTCAATTTAGCTGGTCTTTCTTTTGTTGCTTTTTTATTCCTGATTTTGTTTTGGGACCAGATTTTTCTTCCTTTCTCTTATTGGTCTTCTCTCTTCTCTTTGTACCAAAGTTTCCTTGTTCGGAGCGTTTGATAAAACAGTTGCATGTTGTTTTCGAGAGGCTCCATGCACTTTCTGATTGTGTGTGGGTTTCTTCGGAACGGGCGGTAACTCCTGAAGTTGTGGGAACGGCATTGTCTATTATCGGATGTAGGACTCGAGGAGATACGACAGGAGTAATTCTCGGTGTTGATTGGGGGTAATCCGTTAAACTTGATGGTGTATTAAGTGCTCTTATATTTGGGTATGTGGGCTCTGTGCTTAATGGGTTAATTTGCGGTTTTGGAGTTTTGTTTCGTTGGTCGTGCCGTGATTTTCTACCAATACCATCAATTCACTGCTGTTTAACATTTCAGCAGCCAGAAACTACTTCGAGTCCTCGGGGACTAGCTAAAAAGGAAAATTATATATATTTTAACGGAAGGTCAAAAATATAATCTACTTGCAAACATAACTTGCGGTTAGTACCGGTCAGTATGATCGGCGTTAACCACCCGTATATTTTTCTGGTTAATAATAATTTTATCAAGACCCTGTAGCAAAGTGCTGGAAATCTATGATTACAAAGGTAGATAGATAACTAAACGACAATAAATAACACTGACAATGAATGCAACATGAAAATTAGGTCACTCGCTCTTACAAAAAACTCTCTCTCTCACTTATTACAAAAAACGCGAAACAAATTGACATGCGGTTCTCCCTGACGCGTGCTCGGAACTGAGGTGTCCGTTATGCTAGCGTACACCAGAACTGCAACGAGTTAGTTTCTATGCCAAAAAACTCTGTGTAAATACTGCCTAATTACTGTAAAAATAAAAAAAAATCTTCCTCTTTAGTTTAGGAAATAAACACCATTTTCACTATGTACGCTAGCGTCACGATCAAGCTAGCGTACACATGGCCGTACTCGAAAACGGCTAATTGTAAAGCAACAGATTTGGACACAAAAATACTGTTCTAATACTTCTCCCGCTATGCAAAATTTCATAACGATTGCTCTTGTAGGAACAGAGATATTGAACAAGACTTTTCAATGACATTCGGAGCTGGCGTCATGGCAGCGTACACATAGTAGTTCTTATAGAAAGGGAACTTTTCTTGTAATGAATGCTATATATATAAATAGTGCGTGAAATTCTGCCTCTATTAGTGTAAATACTTTATGCGAATTCGCAGGGGAATAAGTAAAAAACCCTGTTAATTTCTGTTCATAGTACAGGTACAGATATGCTCAAAGGTGCTTTGTCAAGTTTTTTTTAATAGAGAACTAAAACTGAAACGTGATGAAGTACTGAACTAGGAGTATGTACACTTCATTGTAGATATAGTTCTGAGTGAAAATTAAATAATTGGAAAAATTCAAATAACATTTATTATGCCAAAAACAATTATTTTTTAACACAGTATAATCATATTATTACTGATTTGGTACAATAATGACAATTTACTTCTTTTTAGTACTAGTTTTTGTTTGTGTTTATAATGTAATACAACATAACAGGTTACGATTTAACCATATTTATCAGTCTTAGAGAATATTTACAAATAATAAAAATTGTACAATCATTAATAAGTATCTATATTAAAAATCACAGTATAATCACATTAGGAACCGTTACAATAATCAGTCTTAGAGAATATTTACTAATAATAACTGCTGCATGAAATCATTCATTTGTACAAATAATTACTATATTAAATCACAGTATAATCACATTGTTACTGACAAATCACAGTTTAAGTTAGACTTACAAAACAAATTTTTATTTACAATAGTGTTTTAAAACTTGTATACAAAATAGTTATAATTTAAAAATTTACATTACCGAAATTTGTATATAATAATAGAGATTCATCTCTACTTAAATAAACAATCATCACAGCTTGATATAAATAGCACAGTGGGGAACAACAAGGGGGGGAGACTTACTTTTACGTTGTGTTGGTAACATATCGTCGTAACACTGCCAAGTTTTTGTACGTCTACGGAAACACCGTGTTCTATAATGTCCTATGCTATTACTGCCATTATTAATGTAGTCAACAATGGCAACAATTTGAAAGCATTTCCCATTTAATTCAATCGTTTTCGGGAAGTCGTTTATGTTAACCGCAGTTTCATCGTTAAATTCGAAAAAAATTAAATTAGATAAATCATATTCGTATTTATTGTAACCAACACAAGCCGAAATTTTGCATTTTCTATACGAATCTGTAATCAAAGCTGCTTTACTTAAGGCCTTCAAACCTTCTGATTCAATGGTATTTGTGTTCAAAGGTATCCAACTACATTTTCGAACGTTATCCTTATTAACATCACAATCTATGTTTGTGCATTTTAAGCTACGTCCTGCACTGTATAAGTCATATTTTGCTATATTGTCTATTATTCGTGTCACGTTACAAACACAATTTATAATATTATCTGCTGACGCTGCTGTTTCGTTTTCAAATATATCCATTAAAATATTAGCCCTTGAATCGTATATGCCTTTAGTGGTATATTGTTGCTTAGATTTTGGTTTTGATATAATTAGATTTTGAATCAATTTTGTAAGAATATTTTCTTTGTCAGAAATATATTTCTTAAAACGTGGATAGTCTAAGTAAGCTATACCTAAACTTTGTACTACTGAGTCAAATGCACATGTGTTGGTGAAAATGTTAGAGTTTCCAGACGTGCTAATATTACCATTTCGTAGAACGTGTAATGTTACACCAGTAGTACGCACTTTTTTATATTGCTTACTGACAAGGCCTCGCCAATCTTCAATATATTTGGGGTTATCTTTAAAAATAGAGTTGTCGTAAAACATGTCGTCTTCATTACGCGAATTTACATCCATTTCCTCTTCAGCTTTTAAGTTATTTAAATCGCTTGAACCCAGTCTTAACGCTCCTGTTATTAGAGTATAATGTTTTATGATAAATTCGTCAATACGCAGTTTACCAAAATTAAAATTGAAAAATAGCTTTTTGATATCTCTAAAATAACTTTCTATGTTAGAGCTTGAATTATTACAAACATCTGACTGAAAAAAAGGACACATGATATTACCCCACATAGGTAATTTGCGTAACAGTCTGATTAAAGTACCTTTCAGAAGTGGAAAATAGAATATGTTTTCAAATTCGGTTACGTCATCGCCGCTTAATGTGATAAATAAATCTTCCTTAGCATCAACGTCTTCAATAAACTTTATTAATGTCGTATCTAAATCTATGTCAGTGTCCTCGAAAATATTATTACTTTCAAAATTTGGATAATCTGCATTTTTCTCGTATTCTAGGTAACTCGTTTCTTTATCTGCTGTAATTATATTTCGTAATTTTTGTAGTGAACTTTCGCATCGTGTTTGTTGTCCATTTATACTTCCGCGATATTTATGTTTGGACACAATAATAATATCCTGAATAATTTGTTTAATCTGAATGTAAGATATAGAATTTTTTATTTGTTTAAAGCATTGTACATAAAAATGGATAATTCTCGTGTCTACATGTTTGAAAACAGTGAGATTATAGAGCGTCTTAATAAAATGAGATGTATCCAGTCTAACGTGGCAAATGGGGACTTTATCTGATTTATTTTCTAATAATTTAAAACAACTGTCCAAATATTCATTTGTGGAGTTGTAACCACAAAATGCTTTAACAACAGCTCCAATTAGGGCGGCTGAGTCATCAGTAACAACTTCGTTAGGAGGTTTCCTGCCTGAAAGCCAAGTATTTAGCCATTGCGAAATACTAGCCATTGTATGTCTTTCAGAAATAAACTGCCCTAATGGCACACTGCTTTTCACCGTAGTATCGGTCATAATAGTGTACAAAAATATAGGGCCTTGACATTTTTCTGCAATTTCCGTGTGTTCGTTAACAATTGGTCTTATTTTTTTACAAAATAGGGATCCAGTAGCATCTATAGAGACTCTTATAAAGTTACAAGTTTTTTGACAATTTTGATAATAGTTTATTTGGTCATCTGTCCAATAATAAACATAAAAAGGGAGTGCTGATACAGCTCTCACACATTTATCATACGGTGGAGTAAAAGCCATACACGTAAGCGATAAAATAAGGTTTTCGTGAAAATGTAACGATTTCCTACTTTGGTGTTTTATTTGACGTAATGTCTCTAATTTTGGTAGGACTGGAGGTTCTTCATCATTTTTTTGCATCAGTTTAAAAGCTAGTTCATTTCTGACCGATATAGGTGATCTATTTTGCAAATTTTGAGAAAGAATATGCCGTGTACGTGCCCTAATATGATTTTTTATAGTAACGGAATGTTTGTAATCATTGTGCCAATTGGTTATTAAACATTTTAATTCAATTAAATTTTCAGTTTTAAGTTGTGATGTGACTGTGATATTTGCATGACATTGTTTACAATACCCCTTACAAGTAACTTCAAAATCACTCTTGGCATAATTTCCTTTAAAACACCATGTACAGCTTAATTTTAGTGCATTCCACAGTTGTCCTTGTATGACATTGGTCCACCTATTTATTTGGAGCTTAAGTCTCTTTTGTTGTTTACAATCCGTTTTACTATTACGACGATAGTGATAATATTTTGGTTTGATTTCTTCCCAAGTTATTTTATCTACGCATAAAATGTGTATTATACTATTAGGACTGTTATCAGTCAAAGAATTCCAAGAACGGTCCTGTTCTGGATTGTCCGTGTCATAATTTGTGCCAGAAGAAGAACAGCTCATAGGTTCAGTGACAAAAGGGAGTGTTTTTTTGCTCATGACATGTCCAAAGAAAAAAACATAATTAGTTTTTATACTCATTTGAATACCCTTTTTTGTCATTTTGTTTTTTAAAGCAGATTGAACACTATTATAGACAGTATGCGAAATAGGTGGTATTATGCCATTACAAAAGTCATCTTTGAATTGTAAATAAACATCTTTTTGTATCTCTAATGGCACCTTCGGTTTTGGACCCCTTTTTGAGTTAGTATCCATAATTCAGTTCAATCCAGTATCAATTTATCGGAGGCACGTGTCGTGATGACTCAAGGTACTGTCCAGTTTACGATAACGTCATGGTCGTGGGTTATCGCTGCAGTTGTTGGCTTCGACCTGAAATAAGTAAAATAAAATTGTATTTAGATTTACTATTTTTAAATAGAATTAGTAGATTTTATGCAACTTCAGGGTCTGGGACGAGGATTGGGGACGGTGAACTATGTGGTTTACGACCGGGGGGAGGGGGATGAACATGAATGTATAAATAGTGCCCGCGCGTACCGGCTACATACGTGGCTACTAATTATTTAAACCTGCTACAAAAAGAGAAGATAATTATATGAAATTATTTCATTTTAATTTGAACAAACTCAAGATAAAAAGTTAAAATGACCAAAGTTAGGATATCAAAATGACAACATCTTAGTAATATTATAAATGTGAAAGTTTGTGAAGATGTTTAGTAGTTTGTTACACAATCACGCTCTAACGGCTGGCTGGAATTTGGTACAGGGGTAGAATAGAACCTGGAATAACACATAGGCTACTTTTTATCCCGGGAAACGTGTCCCAAGGGACGCGGGAACAGGATCAAAATTTCACGCGGGCGAAGCCGTGGCATCAGCTAGTAATTCATAAAATAATAATTTGTAAACTTACCTAATAAATTGACTGCCACAATTCTAAACACATCAGGGTCCGACTAAATCCGTGAACGGCAATGATATTGTTCTCATATTTTTAAAGACCATGAGAGCTGCCATAAGTTGTGCACGCGCGAACAACGTATTGTCTATTTCACATTAGAATTAGAAAATTTTCCATTTCACACAAACCAATTTTTTACAGTCAAGCACATAAATAGGTAATGTAATGACTGTGATGATTGTCTTCGTACTGATATAATATTATTAATTACACAACTATTTGGTACACATACACAACACGGTTTTAGTATTATCATTCTACGGGGATGATAATATTATTATCACGGACGTGCTCACGCGCGGCACGTATTGCCCTTGTCGTAGCGGGCGGCCGAGTGCTCTTGGAGGGGTAGTTGCGCGGGTGAATTCCGGCGCGCGCGCCTGCCCCTGTCGTTTCCTTGAGGGGCCACTGTTTTCGAACACCGTGCAATGTCGTACTTGCAATGCGGTGTTACAGTATGTAATCATTTTAATTTTATTTATGTCAAAACACATCATGCTAACGTGTATTAAATTTCTGTAATGTAAATTTTTAAATTATAACTATTTTGTATACAAGTTTTAAAACACTATTGTAAATAAAAATTAGTTTTGTAAGTCTAACTTAAACTGTGATTTGTCAGTAACAATGTGATTATACTGTGATTTAATATAGTAATTATTTGTACAAATGAATGATTTCATGCAGCAGTTATTATTAGTAAATATTCTCTAAGACTGATTATTGTAACGGTTCCTAATGTGATTATACTGTGATTTTTAATATAGATACTTATTAATGATTGTACAATTTTTATTATTTGTAAATATTCTCTAAGACTGATAAATATGGTTAAATCGTAACCTGTTATGTTGTATTACATTATAAACACAAACAAAAACTAGTACTAAAAAGAAGTAAATTGTCATTATTGTACATTACATATACATACATACATACATTTTTTTTTATTTTTACAGTAATTAGGCAGTATTTACACAGAGTTTTTTGGCATAGAAACTAACTCGTTGCAGTTCTGGTGTACGCTAGCATAACGGACGCGGAACTGAGCGGGGGCCGGTGCATCGGCGCGGGGAACACTCACTCCACCTTCAAGCAATGTGTGTGTGCGCAAAACTCTGTAATTTGGGAGATAGTGTGGGGACCGGCATTGTCGCCTGACCGCGGGTTCCCTCCTTTACCCTATATTATTTACAGGAAATGTAATGTATCACGTCGAGGTCACCAAATTATGACTCGTAGAGAACATAATTATGCAAATCTAAATAAGAACTTACGATTAATTTCTTCAAGATTTTATTCGCCGTATGGTTTGGTTGATCCATAGAAAAACAGAAAGAAAAAACCGGCCAAGTGCGAGTCGGACTCGCTCATGAGAGTTCCGTAGCAGCAAGTATTTCAGTTGATTAAATGAAAGCAAATTGCGGTTTACGATTTTTGACGCATTAAAAAATAACTACTTGCTCGATCTCGTTCAAACCAATTTTCGTTGTGTTAGTTTACATGGTAATGTACATCATATATTTTTTTTAGTTTTATCATTCCGTTATTTTAGAAGTCACACGGGGGGGGGGGGGGAGGACACTCATTTTACCACTTTGGAAGTGTCTCGCGCAAACTATTCAGTTTAGAAAAAAATGATATTAGAAATCTCAATATCATTTTTGAAAACCTATCCATAGAAACCCCACATGTACGGGTACGATGAAAAAAATTTTTTTGAGTTTCAGTTCTATGCATGGAGACCCCCAAAATTATTGTTATTTTTCTATTTTTGTGTAAAAATCTTAATGCGGTTCACCGAATACATCTACATACCAAGTTTCAACAGTACAGCTCTTATAGTTTCGGAAAAAAGTGCCTGTGACATACGGACGGACAGACAGACATGACGAATCTATAAGGGTTCCGTTTTTTGCCATTTGGCTACGGAACCCTAAAAAGGAGGGACGACATTTTATACAGAGAGTCATAGACAAGAAAAAAAAGTTGCCACATAAAAAAGTTATACATTTTAAATTGATTAACTAAATATAATTATTAAGGGATATGCACACGATAGGCGTGTATCGATAATATCGATTTCAACGCTGAAGTCTCTTTTTAATCGCCTTTTACGATAGGCAAGAAATACCGTAGTATTCATAACCCCAAGCTACAAAGGTTGAAATAATAATATAAATAACCTATTTAGACTAAGACTAGCAAATTATTAAGTTACTAACATAATATGAAAATTGTTACTCACACAATTTTACTAACAAAGTAGTTCTGAAAATAAAGAATTATTATAAACTATTTGATGTGAAGCAAGTTTTTAGATCGTACCCAGTGAGTCATTCGTGCGATTCCGGGATGTCCCATTATTTTGTGTAACTCGTACAAACTGTCGTTACTCGAGCACACGCGTGAGTTAAGTATCAGTGGTAACATTTTGTTTTCCTGGGCGGTAGATAATATCGTATTTATAGCTTGATAATTCCATACGCCACCTTTCTATCTTCTCATTTTTGATCTTGCTGTTGTGACTTTGATTGAACATAAAAGAGACCGAGCGTTGATCAGTTATTAGTAGAAAACGTCGTCCAATAAGATAGTATTGTATAGTGGCTTGGGGTGGCGCCACTAAGACTCACCTGTTGAAATTAGAACGGGCACAGTGTTCCGTTTTGAAAGTCGGATGGCAGCTACCATACAGGCATCCCACGACGGATCTATACAATATCTGTAAAGTTCTGTCCGTACGCAAACTATTTATTCTTAACCTAACCCTACTGACTCATGTTACACCTTTTGATCCAGGAAAATTTAATAACCTTAGACGTAATCATGTTGTCTGTCCAACTATGCTTGTTGCTACATCCCTAGCCCAAAGATCTTTTCTTTTCTTAAGTAGTTTTGTGTATAATAAAGTTAACAAACTCTTGCACATATATTCAATGTGCAAGCCACAATGCAAAAAAACTGTGACAAACTGGCTCTTAAAGGTCGATTATACAGAAACTGAAAACTTAATAAATATAATAAAATAACCTACACACACGCACACTCACACTCCCACACACACACACACACACACACACACACACACACTCACACTCTCTCTCTCACACACACACACACACACACACACACACACACACACACAATCATTCATATGCATGCATGTTTCCACATTGTTGTATGTACGCGTACGCGTGTAATATTGTCTCTCTGTTACAGTATCGTAAAAATACATTGTACTTAATAACAAAAACTATTCTTAATAGCTGCAGGGTGGAGAGAGCCTGGAGATTTGTCACACAGGTCTCGAGCCTACTACAGACTCCAGCTCTCTCAAAGGTTCAGAATTAATGTTAGTTTTTGTACTTTTATTCTTACATGGATTGTACTTTTATTTGTACCTTTTTGAGAGAAATAAAGGATTATATTATTATTATTATAGTATCACCATTTTCAGATGCAACCACAGCGCTCGCTTCTTTCTCGATTGAAGAATAACGGCGTTGAGTCATTCAAGGACCGAGAGAGAAAAGCTACGCCCATTTTGGGAAAGAGAAGCTGCAATTGTATGTTCTGAAGCGTCGGTCTCCACAGTGAATGCTTCATTTGGATCTATGACAGTCAGAGCTGACTTTGTAATATTATTATTAATTTTTGGAAAGATTTATAGCATTATCGGTAAGTGAAAATGTTGATATTTTCGTAAGAGGATTGATCATCTCCGAGAAATTCCTGATCCACTTCGCGTAATGAGCGAACATACCAAGAGTTCTTTTAAGAGATTGAGAGTCAGTTGGTATAGCTAGATTCATCAGAGGGCTTAGGCGCTCTTCATCAGGCTTGTTAGTGTTATTTATAATTCTATAACCCAGCAGTTTGATGTTAGTTTGTCTATAGACACACTTTTCTTCTTTCAATGTTAGATTATATTTAGTGACTACTTCTTTAAATCTTTTCAGGTTTTGGTCATGTTCTTCATTTGTTTTACCACACACTGTAATGTCATCAAGATATGCATAGGTGCCGGCAATTTTCTCTTTGAATATTATGTAATTTAGCGTTCTCTGGAAAGCAGCAACTCCATTGGTTACGCCAAATGGTATGCGAGTAAATTGATACAAATTTCCGCAAGCCTCAAAAGCAGTATAGATTTTCTGATGTTTTAGTATTGATGGCCTGGTGATTGGGACTTCGTAAATCGATTTGATTGAAAATATTGTGTTTAGCTACCTTTGAGACTACTGATTCGATATAAGGCAAAGGATATGCATCTAACTCAGTAAAACGGTTTATCGTTAGTGAGTAGTCTATGACAAGGCGCTTTGCTTTCAGTGACCAAAACTTGAGCTCGCCATGGTGAGTTGCTCGGTTCAATTACCTTATCTTTTAGAAGTTTATTGATTTCGTCCCGAATAAACTGCGAATCAGCTTGAGAGAGTTTCCTCGATTTTATTGCAATAGGTTTCACGGTTTGAGTGAGATGGTGAATAGTGAAACTTCAGGTACATGTGCCTCCATGACGTTGCAGATCTTAAGTGGCTCCAGAGACGAGTGATCATTCAGGATGTCATGTCCAATGATGACGTCTGAACAAAGTGAGTCGAGTACGTAAAGAGGTTTTCGACTTTAAGTATGCTCGTTTATTTGTAAGGTTGCATAGCAAACTCCGTCTACTAATGTAATACTATTCTTTGATGCCAATGTTACATTTTCCTTCCAAGGAAAACATTTTAAGTTAAAGAGCTGCTCAAAATTCTTATCAATAAAGCTAGTGAAGCTACCGCTATCAATCAAGGCATCAGCTTTGTAGTTATTTACAGTAATGGAAACAGTCACTTTGCGTAAACTAGTAGGAGAAGCTGCTAAAATGGCTTCGACATTTTTTTGTTCTAAGTCCAATACAGCGTTAGATTCCCCACTTCTACAAACTTTGGCATAGTGACCCTTTTTTTTACAGTTTTGACAAGTGGCGTAAAATTCTGGACATTTTACTCTTTGGTGTACACTTCCACCACAGAAAAAACCATGCCTGCGTGAAGGTGGGGCATAGGCGGCTGCTAAATTAGGAGAGAGTTTGCCGTCTGAGTGTCTATGAGATTGAACTCTAAAACTGGAGAATGTTTTCCGAAATCCTTGGCATTAGTTTTAGCCATTTCGAGAGACGTTGCTTGAACTATAGTCTCATCTAAAGTTATTTCTGTATTTTCTAGTAGCCGTTGTCGAATTTATTGTGATAAAAGTCCAGCTATAAAAGTATCACGTATGTATTCCTTTCGGTATGTTTCGGTGACGACGGCTTCGAAGTTACAGTCATGCGCGAGTTGAAGTTGTAAAGTACGTAAATAGTATGAGCAGCATGTAACGCGCGTGAATCTTCTTATTTGATCATGTATAGAGTGTATCCAATTGACTTATTACAGTAGAATAGTCCTTGACAAACGTATGTAAGAATATACCTACGCTGATGATATATCAAATCAGCGGCTGGCGTTCCCGGATCGGTATCAAATTGATCTGGTCTTAACAATCGCGTTAAGGAAACCATTGTTTGGTACGTTTTTATTGTTGGAATAAATGGATGTGAAGAAAAGACAATACCAAGGAATATTTGGTTTTATTCCAACAAAAATTGTACATGATTGACAACTGACTGTCAATGACATTCTTAAACATAACGTTGTTTTAAGTGATAAAATACAAAGAAGTATTTACACCACACTATTGTTCAGTTCATGAGGAGAATTGACTAGGTCTAGGGACCATGTCACACAGATCATCCTAGCCCCAAACTAAGCAAAGCTTGTACTATGGGTACCAGTCACATACTTATATAGATAGATAAATACTTATATACATAGAAAACATCCATGACTCAGAAACAAATATTCGTGCTCATCACACAAATATCGCAGAGATCGGACGGGATCTCTCACTACCAGCGATCGTAGGCGCGATGCTGGCGGGTGACTAAACAAATGCGACGCCGTGGCCTCCTTTTGTGAGGCATTCATGCTCCACAAAGGCGGCGGCAGCCGGTAGCCCAACTCCCCTCGGGGCTGCGGTGGCCGTATGGAAAGTGTCCTCTACTGCCGCCACGTGTAAACAGCGCCGGAAAGACACCGATTTGTTTGTGACACGGTCGCTGAGCCGGACTGGCAAGAGTCTGTAATAGGGGTGAACAATCAAGAGCCTTCCCGGGCTGCATGTCCCGACCATCTGGGACATGGCGCAAAAGGGGGGCACCGCAGCAGCATATCCGCGTACCCGGGGCTCATCAGGCACTAAGAGAAGTCCACGGCAGGTTAGGTATAGTCGGTGCGATTTGTTTTCTCTCCGAAAAGAAAAACGAAAAATACAATACAATGCATTACAATATAAATAAAATATTGTATTGTTGTAGACAGTGTTGACGGAAAAAAATGGCGGTACAAATGTCGCCTGGACAGCTATTAACATTATAAATGCGAATGTTTGTAAGTATAGATGGATACATGTTTGATACTCTTTCACGTAAAAATTACTGAAATAATTCTAATGAAAGTTTAAAATAATATAGTTTATACATCAGAATAATAAAATAGGGGTACAGCTAGTTATTAGTCTCCAACTCTATGCCAACGAGGCCATGAAGGTTAATGTAATAAAAGGCTGGAAAAAACTCATATACAAAAAGCGAATCACAATGACAAGCAAGTCGACATTGACATTTTAGAAATTACGTCATTTCAAGCCATTTCTTATTGACTTACGAATTCATAAATTGTCTCTTATCTTAATATTTAATTATGTACAGTAAAAAGAAAAAACTGCAGCAGCATGACATTGTTTATGATAACAAATCACGATGTGCTGAACGTGAAAGGGGATATTATTCTGAACTGGTATCAGATTTGTCGAAGGAAGATCCCACGATAGACGTTTGCACCAGGAAGCGTATGAAGCTAATATTACAGGTTAGTTAGTATACTATGTGATGTTGGGTGTCTCAATCAAACAAGAGATTAGCTTGAACGTCGCATTTATTATTTTTTAACTTACATGCTACTTAAGTCTAATATAGGTAGTAGGAAAGAGGCTAGCCGCACACTACACCTCCCCCGCTAATAAAAAAAAGAAAATAAAATATCTATTAAATATTTTCTTTTTCTTTTTCATTATAATACTATAAAAATATCATAAGGCTCTAAAAAAACACATTACTAACATAATCTAAAATTATACATACAAAGTTGTTATATAAATGTACTTTAAACTTTCAACTAATAATTATCTGCTAAAACCAAAGCAAGTAGCATAAACATTCCACTGGTATGACATCAGATATTGTTTACCGCGAAATATACAATACGATACGGTGTAGTATTCCGATGTGACTCCAAAGACGCTTACATTGCAACATTGATCTTTACACGTGTGATTACTTTGAAACCTATGTACCTTTATTAAAACTTTATAATTGTATCAACATTTATGTAATTAAAGACAACTTCCAGACAAGGCTATCTTAGGTATGAAATACTTAGATAAATGGCCGTAAATATTACCATTATAATATTCAGCCTTTTAACAATTAATCAATCTTTATTTGTGAACACAGGTATAGGTACATAAAACGTCTTAAATATACATATTATTGTAGTCGAGCTCTATGTTCTACCAAAGAAATTGGTGTAAAAATAGTATTTTGGTTTAAAGTTTAGTCAATAGGTAACCAAACGGGTTCTAGATTGTTTTTTATCTAATATATAACTACTAAAATTCAATAAATGTCAATTAAATGAAGAAATGTCAATTAAATTTTACATGCAAGACAAAGGTAGGTAATAATATTATAGGAATTGTGCCATAATTTGTTGTTAAAAAATCCTTAATGGAGTAATACGTCTTATCTGTTAGAAACAAAAAAAATAAGAGCAATTAAATAGATCAAAAAAATAAAGATTAACAACACACAACACAACTTTACGAAATAATTTCTACTACACATTGACAACGATGCACGTGTGGCGCAGCGGTTTATGACAATCGCCTCGCCAACTCACGTTCTGTGTTCAATTCCCGCACAGGACAATTATTTGTATGACTCAAAAGTGAATCTGAATGTGGGTGTGCTTCGTGCTCGTCTATTATACATTTGTAAAGTACATTTTCCAAAGCAGACATTGCTTCTTTATTAATTATGAAAATAAAACTAACATTGAATTAACATGTACACATAATTATTAACATTACGCTCTGTTGACAAGTTTGCAAATACAAATGATAACCACCATTTTTTTTTCAGTTGAAGAGAAAAAACAATGGTATGTATAATAAAATGTATAAAAATAAAACTGATGACTTATAACTCCACATGCCTATAAATTTTTAACATTTTCTAATTTTGTTTGTACTGCTATAAATTACCTTTCGATAAAAGCTGTAGTCTCAAATCAGTTTTTAATCATATCAATCGTTTTGTATGTGTTAGACAATCGCAATTTATTACAAATATTAATGATTGATTATATTTAATAAAAATATATTGGGATTAATTTAACTTAGTCTCTTTCCCTTTATATCTGCTACGTCCCTTTTTTACTAAATATTTTCTAATGGCTACTAAAGTACTATAATATTTAATTAAACTATTAATCATAATCTAAAATAACGCATATAAAATTTATACATAAATTCTTATATTAAAATAGAACATGCATTCTATAAAATGATTGCATCACAACTTATAACAAAGTGCTGCGTTGCATTTTTAGCACGTGGTATGAAGTTCGGCGAGTGTCCGTGTACAATTCTAACGCTTTTAAGTTATAACGTTATGAAATATGATATCATAATCACTAATTCTTGCACATATTATTAACCGCGTAGACTATTTTGAATGTCTATTTATTATCAGCAATACCTTCGACTCGTCCTTTGATAAGAATCACCAAAATCAATATATCAATATAACACCTGAACTATTGTTCTAATATAGTAAAATTTAATTTATATCTCTTTCTTTAACACTGGACAATATAATAACAAAAAATAAAAAGCAAACAAAATTTAGCATAAACTAGAACAAAAAATTATATCTTTCACTTTAGTGAGACATTGCTTGAGGGAAACTGAAACCTGAACCATTTAAAATATTTAAATAAAAACTTGAGAGGTGTCAAGAGACACCCGGATGGAACGAAGTTTTCTTTTGATTTATTAGTATAGGAATTGTAATATATATATTTTTTTAATTTATAATAGTTTTTTTATTATTAACAAATATAATGTAATATAAACTTAATCAGTAGACTCAATTTTAGTAATAAAAAGAAAAGCAAAAAGTGTCGTTACAACTTTTCCTTCTAATTTTTTCCGTCTAGCCCCCTTTCGCAATTCGCGATAAGGAACTTCGTTCCAAAAATAAACATACATTTTCTGAAAATTTTAAATGATATTTTATATAATCACTTTCAATATCTAAATTAATTCAAATCTATTTTAAATAGTCGCATGTCAAAAATATTGTTTTTTCTGCTCGCTAAAACTACATTATAATTATATATTTATATATTAGCCACAAATACAGCTTTGAGTAATCATGGGCAGTTGCTTCAAACAATTGTACATATAATTTCTTAGTTACCCACATAAAGCAAGTAAATGGATTACAGTGGGGCAAATGATGCAGCCCCCTACAAAATTACAGTGGACAGAATTTTGAGATGTTTTTATAACATTATGACCATGGAAAGTTATCTGAAATATAATTTTAGACTGCATATAACATAAATTTTCTACAAAGGCAAAGTAAATTTTCTACAAATTAGTGAAACTGTGTTTCTTAGAATCATGCTATTAATAAAGTCAAAATCAATGCAAAACCATCGTACTTTAAGTGTTTCAATTAATGGCAACACTTAATAATATTCGGCAACTACCTCGAACATCTAGTTTATTCTTGTTAAAATGTATCCAATTGGGTCCACAGCTAAACTTATTTTTGACCTTTTGTACTGGTCGTCCGGCCTGTATCGTTTTAAAGCATGTGTGTCACATAAATTTTAGCTTACTTTGGATGAAAAACTCAGACTATCATATACGTGATTGGTTTAAATGCCTCGCATAGTGAATATACATTATATCACTGCATTGATTACTATTAATGAAATAATGATAATCATAATTTAAAAAAATCCTTAATTATAAAACACTACGTTATTATATTCTTGGCGTACCTAAATACCAAATTCATACCACATAAATCTATCTAAGTCTTATTCATTGCGCTCATTACTACTCTGTACGTACGTAAGGGCTACTTGAATATTAAAAAAAATACAAGGAATATATTTGCCATTTTCTCGTAAGACATGTGACCTCTGATATAGGTCTATTTCTCTTAATATATTAAAAAGTTCTTTTAAATGTCCAATAAACCCTCACAGGGTGCCGCGTATATAGGTACAACCTTGACGGTAATATTTATATTTTATTTATTTATTTGTTGCGCATTCTCGTGGGCCCATACTTCCTAGGAATAATAAATCATTTATTTATCATTTTGGTGATTTATATTATTCATTAGTACATTACATCTCAGTGTATTCATTATACCCTTTTTCATTAGGGCGGTACACATGGTCCGGCCGGACTCTTAATTTGTTTCACCATTAATATATTTTAATATTTTTCTAGGGTAACGATTTAAGACTTTTGTCTCCAAATACTTTCATAGAGGAAATTCATTCGCAACATGATAGAGTAAAGGATGTAAACCCCATCATTAACTTTGATGTGTACCTTTTATTTTATGTATGAGTAAACTCTCATCATAATATCATCCATTACACATATACATACCCAAATGTACTATCAAATCCAAAATGAATATTTTGATCTATAAGGTTCTTGATTCGCTTTTGGTTGATCAGTCCACAGGCTTTTCAAAAACTTAAATACCAAAATATTCTCAATCACTTTTTAACCTTCGTACAAACCCCACTTTCATATAATATTAAACATTCACACACTTTTCAGTTACACTTTACGTGCTTTATGTATTATCTAAGTCATAAAACAAAACAGTACCTAATTGAAGTCATCAGACAACTAAAAGCTTTTTAATACTGTTCTTCCTTTCCTCTTTTTGCCTATTCTTTATATACGAATCAGTACCTAATTGGATTCACAATGCTACAAAAAGATTTTTAATACTGATTTCCTACACGCCTGGAAATCCCTTATCTCTGTGGTATCCAAAACCACTAACTCTAACGCTCTAACTAATCACTGTAACGAATAAAATACATTGTAAACGTATCGCATCATCATAATACATTAAGAATGTATTTTAAATATCATACTTCTTGAAATAAATTAAGTAAAAAAATATTACCATGTCGCAAATAATTGAGTGAATTTAAGGTTATTTCATAGATAATTTAATTTTCCTATTCATTAAATTGTTTCAATGCCTACTTAAGTAAACAACCATTTCATCATCATCATCATCTTAGCCGAAAGACGTCAACAACCATTTAATACACATATATTGTAAAATTATGAAAATTGTTGTCTGTAGTTGACGCGAGTAAGTATAGAGTATGTATAGTAAGTTGGAAACCTAATGTATATCATATATACCTATTTATTTAAATTTTACAGAAATATTTAGTATCTATATAGGTATATGTGTATAAAATTAATTTAATTCAAAATCGTAAATACGGCAATAAATTTCTAAAATATAAAATATACATATAAAATTATTTATTAAATTATTATACATATAAAATTGCCTAAAAATAAATTCAACTCAGTATTTTAAAATAAATAATACGAGTAACTCACATTTTTGTCTAATCATATTCTTACTCGGCTCTGGTCAAATTTTCGTATCGCTCGCAGGTCTTGAAAAAAAAAATCATTTTGAATGTTACGCCTCGCCTGCCGCAGACTGGAACTTGGTTAAGCTTGACATTTTGGGCCGGGATAACCCTGGACTCCGCTGGGTGGCTGGGATATCCCTAGCCTAGCCTTCTTTCTTCATTAACATATTTTCTTCTTAATTAATATTAATCTTCTCGTTTTTTTTTTATGTGCTTTCCGTTGTTCCTTTTTTTCTTATATTCTGTTTTTCTTATTTTTATTTCCCGATATTTATTCTTATGTATTTTTCTGGCTCTTCTTTATTTATTATTCATTCCATTTTTCTTTTTGTCTCCGCAATTCCGCTCTTTCTCGTCAGGTCCTGGCCAGCACCGCCATGGTGATGACAGCGCTGGCAGGGTCCCCATGTGATGTTGGGTGTCTCAATCAAACAAGAGATTAGCTTGAACGTCGCATTTATTATTTTTTAACTTACATGCTACTTAAGTCTAATATAGGTAGTAGGAAAGAGGCTAGCCGCACACTACAATACTGAAGTTCTATTGAAGTGTTTGTGGCTGTACCTCGCAGTGGCGACGGGTCCCTAAAACACAATTCACTGTACTTACTTATCGTATGGGCAGTGGTTACCCTAGTGGTTGAAACCGCCCGTTGGGCCTCTGACATGGTTTAACGACTGTTGCCTAACGGCTACAACCAGGACCGTCGCTTAACGTGTCCTCTGAAGCACGGCGATGCTCAGAAATTAAGGCACCTTGGCGGTCACCCATCTATGGATTGACCGCGAGCCTAGGTGTTTAACCTTACCAATCACTTGCCGATCGGTGAGAGCCTCTGGCTATAATTCACTGTGATTTGGCATATTGTGTAAGTAACGCGTTAATTCATGTTAACGCAAAAATATTATTCCATTTAGTCTGAAAAACCAGTCAAGCGCAAAACGAACTTATTCGCGCGCTCCTTTAAACACTGATTTACTTTTTGAACCCGGGCTGATTTCAAAAATCTTTCTTGCCGTCTAAACTTCTTACAAATATAATGCTTGACACGTAAATTAAGCATCTTCCTATTTGACTGCGAGGGTGCGATGCTATATCGCCTAGGCTCACGTGGGTATCACTCAATTAAAGCAGGTTATCCGCTTTATCCAGCCCTTTTGCATTAAATTCACTTATAAAATATATCAAACGTCCTAACCAGAACGCGACCTAATCATATTGGAACTGTCCGGAGGTCTCATCTCCCTTGCTCATCTTGACTAGAATGTGCATACCATTTTTTGACTGGATTAACTTCGCCGCTCACTTACGGACCGGTGAGACAAATTTATTTTCGGTTAATCCCTTGGGAGCCCATAACCACATTTAAACTAACAGAACTTCAATAATGGTAGTGCTGTCTGCTAACGGGCAAAGCTCCTAAACGATTCGAAAAAACTGCAGGGAGCACTCAAGCCTGGCTTTTGAAACCTCCTGAACTTCTGGATGGAACTAACATGGTTCGAGTAGCCAAATGAGTTCACACATCAGGAGGTTAAGTGCGAAAACAAATCGCCCAACTAATTAACTTCAATATATGATGAAGTCACACAAATCCACCTATTTATATTTTAATTATATTTGTACGCCAAGACAGAAAAGATATCTCCGACATTGGTATCTCTGCCGAAGCCCCAGCGACCGAAGCTGTTACTCCCACCAGGGCGATGGACTACCTACAGAGAGGATGAAAGTATTGTAAGCATCAGGTCCAATAGTCATACCCTATTCACATCGTACTCATTGCCAACTGAAAATTTCTCTTACTTTGTATTCTAGCAATTTCCTTTTGAAACGTTCGTGCCCAAACTACAGTTCCTCAGTATTGTACTGCCAAAGGAAATGCCCAGACTCGTTAAGATAGAAAGGCTCCGAAGGAAATTCCTGGCTGCTAATGTGAAGGTGAGGCTCAATAGACGTGGTATCTAACGATCGTCTGTCACTGGTATGTTTGTAGCGGAGTATTCATTACTTTTTCTTTAGATACCCTACTTGTTTCTTTATTACATATTTGTTTTGTGTGTCTTGTAGTTGCAAAATCAACTCAGGTTTGTTATTAGGAAATATTAAGCCTGGTTAAGATTTGCAGATCAAGTAGCGATGCACTCGAAGCCGATTAAAGCAGAAAAGATCTATATTTAAATATACATAGATTTATATTTTATATCACATTAAAATAGTTTGTCACATCATTTTTTTTTAATAATAGTAATATCTGGGGACAATGTCACACAGATCATCCTAGCCCTAAACTAAGCAAAGCTTGTACTATGGGTACCAGGCGACGATATACATACTTATATAGATAGATAAATACTTATATACATAAAAAACATCCATGACTCAGAAACAAATATTCGTGCTCATCACACAAATATTTGCACTTACCGGGATTCGAACCCAGGACCACCAGCTTCGTAGGCAGGAGCACTACCAACTAGGCTACGGTGACCGTGCCATGAGCCTGATATCGTCAACTGCTATACCTAGGCCTCCCCAAAGGCTTCTATAACGTTGCTATTTGGAGGGGTTTGCTGTAGTCACCGCGCTTGGCATGCCAGTTGGAGACCGCAGTTAGGTGCCCGCGAATTCTTGCTGTATCCCTTAGTCGCTTTTTACGACACCCACGTGATGGTATGGAGTGGCCCTGTTATTTTTTCTAGGCCGGAAACTGAACGGCGTAAATGTAAAATAGTATGTATTATTTTTATATTATACTAGCTGTGCCCGCGCCTTCGTCCGCGTGTTAATTAGTTTATTTTGTTTTATCTTTGTTTTTTCAAAAATAAAAGACTTTTCTAAAATAAAAGTAGCCTAAGTTACTCCTTATCACATCAGCTACCTGCCAATAAAAGTCCCGTCAAAATCGGTCCAGCGATTTCAGAGATTAGCCGGAACAAACAGACAGACAGACAGACAAAAATTGTAAAAAATGTTATTTTGGAGTATGTACCGTATATATATTCATATGCATGTAGTAAAAATCGGTTATTTCAATATTACAAACAGACACTTCAATTTTATTTATTTGTATAGATATGTATAGATATTTATTGAAATCGTTAGCTAGTCGCTCTATCATGCAGGCGTGTCTTACGTGTTAACAAAAATGTATTTATGTGCTTACAATTAATAATATATTTGATATATTTTGACATGTAAGTAAAATTAACTGTGTCGCGAGTGAGTAGGGGAGACCGGGGTTGGTTGACCAAGTTTCAGTTTAAAGGTTTTATTTTCATATATTTAGAGTATATTAATTTAATTTTCTGACCCCCAACCTTTTTCTGACAATTTTCTGACCTTCGCTATTCAGTGGCTTTATGATACCCTCTAGATCAGTCATACTCTACGTTTTTTAATATATAGACAATATGCATTAAACGTGTATAATTCCCTTCTAATACGGAAATCAAAACATATGTATGTATCCCCGTTGTGCCTTTTATATTAGGCCTATGGCCTACCTTATTAAAATTAAGAGGAAACAAGCAAAACAGACACTGATTCATTATTGTCTACTTGTTTCAAATTATCAAAAGGAGAGGCTTAGCTACACAGGTTGGTAAAGTATCACCATTTGGATTTATTTTTAAATATGCTTAGTAATACAGGGACTACTAGGGACAGCTAGTCCCTGCAAACGTTATACTGCCTTAACAATAGAAATAAAACGCGGAATCTCATCGAGGAACCCAATGAAAGTTTCGAGATACACTGTGACACGCGAATTTTAAATATTATATAATCGGGTCGAGAGCTTTACTATGTGATAATACCGCTTACTTTCGTTTAACAGAATACAATAAAATTTAATTTTAACGTACAACAAGGTAGTACTCGAATCTACTGGTTGTGGTGTAACGACAAAGATTACCTGGTTCTTATAGTTATGCACCGAAATGCATGTTTTATATAATGAAATGTTATGTGGTATTGCAGAAACTGCTTCGTCAGCTTGGGATCCAACCCTACTGGCTGTTGCCAGTTGAAGAGTTTAAGTTAACGGACCAGGAATGCTACGGTCTTTATAGTCCCTTTCCCAAACTTGATCTGGAGATATTCGACAACACTGATTTTGACTGTCGGTTAGTTTTGCATTTTAACTGATAAAATCCTGCTTCATTCACTTTACTCGTGGTTTTTTTATTGTGTTTTGAGCAGACGAGCTAGCGGCCCACCTGATGGTAAGTGGTAACCGCTGCTAATGGACATTCGTAATCCCAGGGGGCACAGCAAACCGCCGCATACCGTGAGATTAATACTCTTTTTAAAACTCGTTTAAAGAAGGACATGTCGTAGCCCTGAGGAAACACCGCAGCAGGTAATTCATTCATTCGTTTAATTATTATTAATCTTGCAGTGACAGTAATAGTGCTCATGGACAACAGATCAGTCGCATGATCTCTCCTAAACACGTGCGTATAATACCACCAATAGACTAAAATCAGGGGTGCTTCTGGCTTTTTGCCAGAATATAATCTCAATCAATCTTTTAGAGCCGTTGTAGGAATTGACCCAGACCCTAAAAATCTGTGCGGCTGCGGTTGAACACGTTTGATCAACGAGGCAGTCAAAAGGAAACATTTATTGTTAATATTTCTAACTTGCAAGAATTTCTCGTTTCTAAATTACGTACAACATTGTTTTTGTTTCAGTGTACCAGAAGAATGGATGTCTCTAGGCAAAATTGATGGTGAACAATACCCTTGTCCGGGATTGGCTTTCCTTCCCAAGGACGGCAACAAACATATCCAGCAAGGCCCGGATATCATACAGGCACTCAACAATTTATATGATGTAATTATAATACCTAGCCCTGAACAATAAAAACTTAATCATTTGGACCATTCATTCTTCAGCACTTCTTCGCATTGTAGTGTTTAATTTTAGCTTCTCAGATTTGATTCATACCTTTGGTAATGTCCCCTTTAAATAACTGGCTACCATTATAACTATTATTTGCCGGATGATTAGACGATGAACATTCCTGCATTTTCAATGAACAGAATTACGTGTTATATTGCTTAAATCTTTAACACAATTAAGTTAACACCATGCATACCCCATTATTTATTTTCCAGTGGACCAACGTTGCAATATTCGATTATGACAACAATACTAGTAAATGGGATGTCATGGCATTAGACGGTACTAAAAGGCGTTATAGGTTGGTTAATTGTCTCTCTCTTCTATAGTTTTATTCAATGAATTCGTTATTATAAATACTGGGTGGCCGAGGAGTTGACGTTCAAACGCAAAATTTAGATACATCATAGCGAGGAGTATCCGAATAACCCCTATGTATGTTCTAGGATTTTGCGTATTTTTGATACTTTGAAAATTTATGAGTCCTGAGCTCAAACCCTAATTTTGAACTTTCGATAAAATTCTAAGTCAGTTCTGCAATGATTAGATAAAGCATAATTTTTAGGGTGTTAGGTTAAACTATGCAAATTAGTTATCCCAAAAAATCTGAACCAGAAATATTCAACAGAACAAGAAAAAAATCGAAAACTGATGTTAGTTGAAATTTTAGAAAAAATCTTTAAAAAATTTCTATATCGAAAACTACCCAAAATCGTAGAACATACATGGGGGGTGATTTGGATACTCCTCATAATAAAGTATCTAAATTTTGCGTTTGAACGTCAACTCGTCGGTCAGCATATATATCAGTATCGGCTAATAAGCTTCATTTTTGTTTCGTTCGACATCTGGACACCAATGCCTTGTAGTTGAGCAAAATATATGGTCTCATTCTGAGAAGTATGTTCTAATAACTTTTCCTGGGACATTATTTACACACGGCCATCTGATCCCAAACTAACCAGAGCTTATACTATGTAAACCAGATAACTGATATACTACATATACTATTTTTTTTGTAAATACATACTTATATAGATAAATTACACCCAGACTTAGGACAAACAGACATGTTCATGCCCAAGATATCTGCCCTGAGTGGGAATCGAACCCACGACCTCCGGCGTGAAAAGTAAGCAATTTCCAACCACACCAACAGGTCCGTTTTTTGTGCCGCCAGTCTCATTTACGTTTCTATTGATGCCGTACCAAAAATATAAATAAAATTACGTTTGTAAAGAAACGAACATATGTCTGTTGTTTCTAGTAATGCTATCAATCACAAACGTGTATATATTATTATTTTTAAACTTGTAGTGTCTTTATGTAGTAAAATTTAAATTTCGATACATAATATTAAAAACTTTCTAAACATAATCTCCTTGACAATAACTTAATACAAGCTAGCTAAATGTCTCTACCATTATACAATAAATTGTATAAATGTTTTAACATTCCGTGTACCTAAATATCTGTAATAAGTAACTAGAATTAATAACTGTATTCAGTTCAGTTGCGCTCGCGCCACGATCGCGTAAGGTAGTCGCTAACGTACGAACGAATTGAGTGCTTAAAAATGGCTAAATGCGCAAAATGTAGCAAAACCGTTACTAAAAAAAATCCAGGAGTGCAGTGCATTAAATGTAGCAAGTGGCATCACGGTTCCTGTGCGTCCCTTACTACAGACCAACTCAGCGCTTTGTCCGTCATGGAATCGGTGGACTGGAAATGCAGTGCATGTGCATGTACGGTGGAAAAGGCAAACGTATATCAGTCATTCTACCTGACCCCGACGACGAAGAATCAGACGCTGAAGAGAGCGTAAGCGATAAGACACTATTAGAAATTCATCGAGAGGTCCGACAACTACGGCAAACCGTTAGAGAAATCATACGTGACGAGCTTCAAAATACCCTCAAGTTTTACTCTAATAAAATCGATGAGTACGAAGAGAAATTAAAAAGCCATGAAATGCGGGTTAAATTGGTGGAGAATCAATGTAAGGATATGGCAAATACATGCAGAAACCTAACATTAAAAAATGAAGCACTAGAACAAAAACTGAACAAGCTTGAACAATCGCAGTCTTCTAACGACGTAGAAATCTGTGGTATCATGGAACAGCAAAACGAAGATATAACTAAAATAGCGACATCATTCTGCCAAATAATAAAACAAAGTCCAAACGATATTGTAAGAGTGGCTCGAAAGAAGAAACCCATCCGCCCCGGATCAGCACAGGCAGAACGAGTGAAAACTGACGCACCGATCTTAATATCATTGCGTGAAGGTAGACGCGACTGCTGGTATGAAGCCGCGCGTTCGGTAAAAATCACCGCTAAAGACATTGGTGGAGAAAGTGAGAGTAAGGTTTACCTCCGCGAGTCACTGACTCCTTCGACATCCTACCTTCTATGGAAATCCAAGACCAACCTAAAAGAAAAATCACTTTGCAAGTATGTATGGTGCCAAAACGGTCAGATCATGGTTCGTAAACAAGATGGTGATAAAAAAATTTATTACGTTCATTCAGAGAAAGATATTGATCGACTTAGCAAAGAGTTGCAGAAAGTCTCGCAATCACAATAATTTTTACATAAAAGACAAAAAGCATGGATACTAAATAATATTCTGTATGGATTTCATCGACCTAAACATATCTGAGAATACCTACTGCTCGTGGAATAACTTTATGTCCGAAATACCTAAAAAATCAAACAAATTACTACTACTACATGTCAACATTCGATCAATGATTAAAAATCATTCACAGCTGGAATTTATTATTGCCAACAGCCCGTACACCATTCACCTGATAGTAATAACAGAAGCAAACTTAAGTGACACAACATCGAGTTTATTTGAAATAAAGGACTATGGAATGTACAAAGAACTACGAAACAATAGAAAAGGAGGCGGCATAATTGTGTACGCTCACAAGAGCACATCGTTTACAAAGAATCAAGTGAACACAGTGAACTTTGAGTGCTTATTTGGTGAAATATCAACTTCCTACGGATTTAAAACAAACTTGTGTTGTATTTATAGACCACCTAATTTAGATAAAAATAATTTTATTCAAGAATTAACGCATATTCTCTATAAATTTACTGATAATGTGAACTGTATACTGGTAGGCGACACTAACATCGATATAAGTTGTACAAATAATATCGTCAAATCATACCTAAATAACCTAAAAAGCCTAGGTTTTGAATGTTGCATATCGCAGTTTACCAGAATTGAGTCTAACAAAAATGGAACATCCAAATCATGCATTGATCATTTGTTCGTCCGTGACGCGTGCAAGCGAGACATGCTCGTTCACTCAATACAATCGGCCGTCGTGAGTGAAACGTTAGCGGATCACTACATAACCGGTTATCAGCCCTGACTACGAGAGTCCGCGCAAACTTGTAAACAAAATAAACCATGACAAAGTAACACAAGAATTACGTCAAATAGATTGGAGCTCAGCACTCGCCTGTAATGACCCGAACGTATTAACTGATTTCATTATAAACAAATTCCATATAATATATAAAAAATGCACATATCAATCTAAAGTAAAAATAAATAATAAAAATAAAAGTAAATGGATAAATGGAAAACTAATCGAAATGTGTAACAAAAAGCAAGAGCTACTTAATATTTTCGTGAAAGACACAAATAATAAGCAGAATGAGCTAATATATAAAAAATATAGAAATAGAACAAATAGGATGATCTGCAAGGCTAGGGATAATTCAATTAAGAAAGAAATATGTGATAATTATAAAAACCCAAAAAAATGTGGGAAATTATCAATAGGCTGACCGGTAGAATAATTAAATCAATCGATGATATGCTTTTAAAGTCATTTAAATTACCAGCAAAAATACTTGCAAATCGGTTTGCTCGTGATTTTGATAATAATGTAAAAAAGTTATGAATACCTGTGATAAACCATTGTTGGACAAAAGCAATTATATCAACACTCCAAGTGTGTCGATGAGGCTTAAAAAAATCAACTGGGAAGCTTTGAACAAAATTATAAAACAGTTAGATGAAAAAAAAATCCCGGATACGACAAAATAGTGGCAAAACATATAAAAAGTATCTCAGTCCAAATAACACCAGTACTAGCCCATTTGATTAACTTATGCATTACTAGTTCGACATATCCAGACAGGCTTAAGGTAGGACTGATCAGACCGATACATAAAAAAAGGCAACTACAATGAAACAAATAATTACAGACCAATTACAATACTGGACAGTGTTGCATTGATAAAATAATTTTAAAGTATCTCGGAAATATAATTAATGATTGTTTAGTAAATGACAACATTATCCACAAGAAACAATTCGGTTTCCAAAGAAATAAAAGTACATCACAGTTGTTAACCTTCTTTACAGACGAAATAAATAAATACCTAGATAAAAATAATCATGTTCTAGTCGTAATGGTTGACTTTTGTAAAGCATTTGACACACTAAATCTTTTGACACTATATCAAAAATTAGAGCAAAATGGTATACAAGGCCCGATGTTAAAACTATTAAAAAGCTATCACACAAATAGATACAACGCTGTGGCTATAGCAAATGAACAAAGTGACATGATTCTAACACAACAAGGCACGGCGCAAGGATCGATTCTGTCAGCGACGGAGTTCCTATTATACGTTAATGATATGTGCAACATATTCCGACATACCTCAGTATATCAGTTCGCCGACGATACCTGTATCATAGCAGCAGACAAGGACATCCACAGAGCTCAAAACATGATGCAGGTGGATTTTAACCTTTTGTGCAATTGGGCTCATGATCTCGGTCTAGCTATAAACTATAGCAAAACTAAACTAATGTATATACACTCACCACATAAAAAATCAAATCACATACCCAAGGTCGTGGCACATGAGCACAAGTGCATGCACCATAACAACAACAACACCTCATGTACATGCGCCCACCTTGACATGGTGACAGAACATACTTACCTCGGATTAAAAATAGATAACAAATTTAATTGGGGCCCGCATATTGATCAAGTATGTTGCAAACTTAGATCGATTTTGGCAAAATTGTACATTCTCAAAAATAAAATGCCATACAAGACACTAAGACTACTGTATATGTCACTAGCGGATTCTGTGATAAGTTATGGACTGTCAAGTTACGGACGAACATACAGATCTTACCTTAGTTCAATATATAAATTGCAACTAAGACTACTTAAAACCATTGTTCCATTAAAAATAAAATATAAATACAAAGATAATTACCATAAATTATTTCAACACTGTAAAGTTCTGAGTGTATTCGATAAAGTAGACTTAGCTGTTATAACACAATATAGTAATCTCATACCCAAAGTAAACAAGACAAAAAGACCAGAGAATATGCGTAATCTTTCATATCTCCCAATGTTTGATACACCAAATTGTAATAACGAGTATGGTAGGAGGGTGTGGAAGTGTTTACTACCCGAAATATTAAACAAGTTACCAAAACCACTTGTTCCTAAGATTTTAGACAAAAAAAAATGTTATATAACAAAAATACTTAAACGGCACTTCGAAAATGAATAACTTAATTATCCCTTTGTACAATTGTTCCTTATCTCGCGACTCCTTAACTATAGAAAAATCTTAGTTAAATCAAGATTAAACATAGTTAAGTAAAAAATATTGTATGCATGAATTATGAAATAAACAGATTTTTATTATTATTATTATTATTACTACAAACATGTTCTGACTATTTACAAGCGCTTTTTTAAAGTCTACGTGAATAAAAAAAAAATAAAAAAACATGAAAAAAAAATTTAGACATATATATTTACGATAGTTTGGAACCAGAAAGCGGGTTCATAAGAAACAATGCGAACATTTAAGATGTCTAATTGAGTTTTTCAGGATACCTCGCATCAGATTAATGTTTAAGGCAGACGACCCTGAGACATTTGCTCAACGCGTACAATTTGCTGTCAGCCTACGTAAGGAGGTCGAAAATAATCTTAGGTTTGTATTATTATTAACGAAAACTATAAAAAAACCGGCCAAGTGCGAGTCCGACCCGCGCACGAAAGGTTCCGTACCGTTATAATAACGAGCATAAAATTCACGTTTGTTGTATGCCCCCCTCCCCTAAATAGGTATTTATTTTATTTTGTTTTTTAGTATTTGTTGTTATAGCGGCAGCAGAAATACATCATCTGTGAAATTTTAACTGTCTATCACGGTTCATGAGATACAGCCTGGAGACAGACGGACAGACAGACAGCGAAGTCTTATTAATAGTTTAAGTTTAATTAAGTTTTACCCTTTGGGTACGGAACCCTAAAAACGGTCGTTTTCTGATTATGTGAAATTGGATATCCGTTGATTATTATTAATAGCTTTTACTATTATTAGGTTTTACCTCTATTTGGACTGTTTGATTCTGGAGGGTTTGCCTATAATGCCTGTACACTTCATGCCACATATCGTGAAGCTGGTTCGCATCCATCGCCAGGCAAAAGAACTGGATGAAGATCATCTTAAGTGTTTGAAGCAAGAGGTACAAAATTTAAGCTTAAGTATGCATGGATGCAAAAAAATGTTCCACGTAAAAATATCGTGTGCGTTAAAATCGCTCCGCTAAGTTATACAAACAGAAACAATTTCGCCATAAGTTTCGAATCACCATAAAAGATTTTTAGTCCCTCCGGTCCTGATGCTTAATATTGTGGTTTTAAAACATCCATATAAACGAAATTTCTTATAATACCAAAAGCGTATTTTCTAACTAATAAATGTACAAATATAAAATTAATTATTACGTATAAAAACTATTTTATCGCCCATTTCAAAGATCAATTAATTATACAAAAACAAAACAACACCATTATTTTCACCTGGTCTTGATTTTCAATAGTCTTTGCTTTTTGGAAGCCACGTTGACACTTGATGGACGTGAGTCAATCAAATGTGATGGCACTCCATAGCAAATATACTTATAGTGATCAATCTGTAATGTGCATGATGTGCACTGAATACATACTGATACTAGTATGTTGTAATTTTACAAGTTAGACCATTTAAGGGATATTAAAGATTTTTATTGAATATAATGAATAGTGTCTAGTTACAGATATTCCCAAATCAAATTGAAATTATGGTTACCCTGCTCGAACATTGTATGAGATAACATCATTTTTAAGATTCCAACGATATATATTAGTTTAATGAGATTAATAAGTCAAATGAATGTTCACACCGAAATCCTAGAAATTATAGATGATAAGATAATTGTGTGCAAAGTGATGTTTTTACCGCTCTGCCACATTTTTTTTTATTTATTTATACAAATATATTTTCAAAAGTTTGTACATATGTCCCACAAAACCGTTTTGTATTACACATACATTTTGTTTTCGACTGATTTGTTATGCTTAGGAAAAGTTTAGTAGTAAACTGATTTCGTTAGTTTTGACAAATTAAGGCTTTGCTTCTTGTAATAATTTACTAAAATAAATAATAAAATAAAATAAATACTGCATGGAGTCTTCAGTTTTAAAAATAGAATAAGGGATTAACTTCCAAGATGAATATTTCATACGATATTGATAATCAACTAAAAGAAAACAAAAAAAATGTCAAAGTAGAAATATAAAAGTTATAGAACTTTGACAATTTTTTTATTTGTGAGTTGTTGTTGAGTGAAGCTTTTTCTGTTTGAATAACTTGGGGGAGGAATCGTGACGCACATAAAATATCTTGGGTGAAAGTGACTGTATAAATGTTTTAAAGGCAAATTTAATTCGATGTGCCATAAATAAAAATAATGCAAAGTCTTTTTATATGCCGAGTATTTTTTGCGATCGTGTGATTAAAATCACACGATAAAATTAAAATGTGTTTTAATGGGAACTACATCTGTTGTCCTGAAAAATAATGATGTCTAATATTTTTTAGGCTTTTCTTTTGTATAGGAAGATGGAAGGAAAAATGAAAATAATAAACACTATAGAAAGATACAAAGATTTGTATAACTTCATTAACTTACCTACTAAGGACTATGTGCCTCCGGTACCGGAATATGGTAAGAGATCAATGTAGACGTATAACTGTAGATAATTCTGTACTAATAAATATAATATATCATCATCATCATCATATCAGCCGAAAGACGTCCACTGCTGGACAAAGGCCTCCCCCAAAGATCTCCCCAATCGCCGGTCTTGAGCTATCCGCATCCAGCGAAAAAAATGTAATATATGCGGGATATAATTTATTCTAAAAAAATCTTATAACTTGTGATACACATACAATATATCAAAAATCATTATTTAACAATCTTTTAAGTGAAAACTCTCCTAGCTAGGTTCCAAAGGCACGTGGCACAGTTGTTAGTGCCCTCGCTACTAGTTTCGGGTTAATTTCCGGCACATGACAACATTTTTTTTGATCCATATAGCCTAGGTGTGATATGCCTGATTATTAAGTCCTCTGTTATAGAATCCTTGGCTGGTGGATGCAATTCATGTGCCTTATTCAATCCCCTATTCTACTTATTGGGGGCCCAGTCGCAACTCTGCTTGTTCATAATGCAGCAATTAAGACTAGTTTGTCAGATGTTTTTTTGTCATATATCATATATGTATAGCTACTGAATATTTTAACCATACTAAATTTATTATATAACGTTCAAGTAAAATCATATTTATTGACAACAGGTCGGCAACCATGTGTGATGGAAGATTTTAAAGGTCGCGTGAAGCACAATCAGTGGTATTCGCTCTATGTTCTGATTGAATCGGTCGCTTGTATTCATCTTGTGGTCGAGGAATGTTTGAAGGTAACAACTTTTTTAGTCTTTGACTGTATTGTAAGTTAATACTGAAGAAATTTCCGTCGTGCCGCCTATTAATGACCTCCGACTAAACACGCTGAGCACCACCTTCCGGAAACAAGAAGGCTTTAATTATGAAATAAAATACACTTAATTGTACACAAAAAAAGACATTTTACAATGAAACATTGATTATGGTGTACAATGTGCGGTCTTATCGCACAAAGCGATTTCTTTCAGACAACCTTTGTATGGATAGGAATTAAATGTGTAAAAATGCCGGGGACGGTGCAACAAAGTGTGGTACATAGATAAAAATAGAAAGAAAAGAGATCATTAAAAATGTATACTAAAAATATGTTAATGATCATATTATGCTTTTTTTTTAAATTATATACTCGAGCTTGCTCGGTCTTTATTATATACGTAAATAAAATACTATATTATACTATACTATAAATATAATACTATATTCATATAAAATCATTTAACAATTATTATGATAGGGACAGATAGTCTTTCACAAGTTTTTTGAAGCTTAGTATATTCTGAGAACATTTAATAGAAATTGGTAACTCATTCCACAAACGAGCTGCTTGGACTGCAAATGATTTGTCCATGAAGATGGAAGATTGCGCTGGAATGTGCAATTTGTTTTTCTGATGATCGTAAATGCCTCGAATGTGTGTCGAAAAGGCCCATTTTAAATCAAACTACTTTCAATGTACGCTATGGTCCATATACTGAAAATATGAACATTTACGGAAATCGGGAATCGGGAAATGCATTGGTTAGAAGATTTTTACAGATTTCAGAACATTCCTAATATTTATCATTTATTATTAGGCGTAAAGCCCTTTCTTTAAGAGAGCTGTCATTGGTCCAGTTAAATTTCCAAAATCTTTGATATTCTTTCTGTAGTAAGTTCTAAAAGTTCTAAAAAGCTTTTAATTTAGGTTAGGATTTCATAGAATAGGGTTTTACGAAACAGCCTCCATTTTATCATCATTACTTGTGACCCTGTGACTTGTCACCCCTTTCTTCTGAGATCCACGCTACAGAACTTCTTTTCTAAGAAAATGCTATTTATTTAGTTGCTACCAAATCCATCAAGTTTATCTAAGTGCTCTTGAAGTCTTTTAGAAAAAAATATGATACAATGTATGACTTGACGTTATCCATAGCGTTGAAAGGCCCCGTTTTTAGTTCGAAAGGCATTCTGTTGAATTTGAAATGTCCTGAAGGTGTGCTGATCGCGATTTTAGCCCTGTCTTCTTCTTGGACTTCTATTTGGTGGTATCCACGAGCTATTAGCTTATCAAATAAATTTGTAATATTAGATAGAAGGTATTTATCGTCCGTAATTATCGCATTAACCCTTCTGTAATCGACTACTATCCTCCACATTAGCTAATTCGATGCGTCTAATTTTTTTGGTACTTAATGTTCAGGGAAAGTGTGATTCCTGGATAATATTGTCCCTTAACATTTTATCTACCTGGTTTCAAATTACCTTTGATTTGGTTGGTTGTTAAAAGTTAATGGAATATTTTCATAGTAAAACGTGTCTTTATATTCCATACAAATTTCTTGGATAGCTTAACACTCTTCTGGGTTCACATGTTCTAATTGTAATTTTTCTTTTTTTATAAGTAATTGGCTCTGTCTGCCATAATATTTTATACAAAATAACGGAAAGGTTCTGCGTATAAAAGTCTACTCCAATGGGTCCTGTTCCCACTAGGTACCTTAAATGATTATTATAATTCTGAATAACCGTTGTTGCATAACTTTAACACATTTAAGTAATGCGGCGGGCTCGCTATGCTATAGTATCGCCATGTAATAAATTCAGCGGTAGCCTAACCGTAGTTTAGCTACGAGGGGGCAAAATGTGTTTCTCTAATAAATAATAATTGGTATATCGGTATTCTTTAAATGCGACACTTGATCTCCGTATTAATCTTCGCACGTATTTGCTTACGTAAATTATTGCTGGGTGACAAACAACAAAGCCATCATAGCCATTTAAAGACTATGCACTAAATATAGTATAGGCTTTAATACGATATTTGATTTTTGTTAGGTGGAGACGATGTTATTCTTCACCACGAACTACGGTAGAAATGTAAGCCTAGCAGAGTTTGACGCCGCTCAGCAACATTGCACTTCTATGGTGAGGTCAATGATTATTTATAGCTTTATAATGCTATTTGTATAATTTATATTTCAAGATTTTTCATATTTTTTCAGATGTTAAAGTATTTAAATATATCTTGGCTAAACCAAACGTCACATGCTATACGCATGTCCTTTCGGGACGTTGGAAAAGGGTACGTATGCTTAACAACATTCACGTTAATGATATGGCAGTAACTGTTAAATTTCCTTGGAAATTCTAAGATAAATGTCTAAGGAAATTTATCTCAAGACTAATAATATTTTGCCTGAGATCTTGATGAAAACGGGTTTTAAGCTATTCTAAAAACAGTGCAGATGTAATATGAGCTGACTTTTCTGACATAAAAACTTGGGAACCTGGAGGCATTCCGTCTGAGAATTCCGCTTTCTTATATTTTTCTTTGAAAATATAAATAGGTGGTAAAAAAGTTTCTTCAGCATTGCAACATCGAATTACAGCAATAGTTTCTCTATTTTCGGTAGAAGTGATCGTAGATCTTTAGATCCTTTTTTGGCTTGTCCCGGGCGATTATTTAGTTGCAAATCCGATTTATCCATATTGAAAATACAATTTGTTTTGATATAATAAATAGATCATTATCTGTCAAAACTTGTTCTAATAACTTAAAATAAATATCGACTTCTGCTCTGTTCATAGCTTAAGATCTAGCCAAAGAAATTCATTCAAACTTACGTAAAGTATTATCAGGATTTCTTTTTAAAAACATCTACATCCAGTCGTAACCAGCTTTTCCAGTTGTCTTATTAAATCTGTGAGATATGTTTAGTCGCTCTGCAAAATAAAATACTATTCTACTGACATCAGTAATAGTCGGAATCCTTTATCTTGCATAGTTTTTATATGGGAAACAAGTCTTTGTTAATTTTGTTCTCCAAGTATAGGTCCATTTTATCGTTTTCATTTTAGTATCTTCGTTCCAATGTTTTACGTGGAATGCCGTATTTTTTTTATGCAGCGTAGATCCTTATTTTCCCATTTTTTTGCAGAAACAATAGCTGCTTTAAGTAATTCTTTTATCCAGTTACCGCGCGTTGTAACTGCTATTCTCTTGTAAACGTTCGGCATCTACAATAAAATAGTGAAAGGTTAAATTAAACATAAAAAACAAAAATAATAGTATGGCCATCTCCACCAGACCGTATGTGGCTATATCTCCTATATTGACCAGGAGAGATGGCCATTTCAATGAAAATATGGACGAGTAGGAATTGATTACAATTTTGTGGTTAAAATACAACACAACGATAAAACGTCCAAACATAAAAAAAAACACAAAAGCACAAGTTTCCATTGAATTTTTTTAACCTAAGATGCAACCTTGATACAATAATTTTAGTTTTGTAAACAAATGAACTGCTTTTTACTTATTTTTTGGTTTAATTTCACTATCACTTTGTGCGTGCGGCTGGTGCCCTCCACTGACAGAACCGAACTGAGTGTAAGCCTGAGCCATCTAGCAATTAGTTTCGAAAATAATTAAGCTGGCCATCTCCCCGGACTTACCCAATAACAATAAAAAATATTATGGGTTATCGTGTTATCTAAACGGCATCTAGAATGGTATGATGACTCACTCGCACACCAAACCTCTGCTGGTATAAGTACACTGCATGCGCAGTTATGGGGTTACACTCGCGGTAGCACAATACCATTTCAAGACATTCTTGATTAGAATACCGTCGTCTGGGAGGCATTTTTAATAAAGGCGCGCGATATTCCCGTCTCTGACCACTCAGGCGGGGGTGAGGGGCGACTGGCGATCGCCGGGCGGTCGGTTACCGCGTGCGACGTATGGGGTAGTGCGTGTGAAGGTACGTTTTCTGTTTGCAATTCTCCAGTAATATAAATAAATAATATATAGGTAGTAAGAACGCCGCATAACTCTGATCGTTCAAGGCACTTTCAATTGCCTTAACAAGATTATTAACACTTTATTATTATGTAGATTATGAGGTCCTGGTAGTACAAACTTACACAAGTCAGTCTTACAAATGAATATTTAATATCCTCTTGGAATACTGGACTTCACCTCAGGGAACTTTTGAGTCTTTACAATTTTAGCTTGTAAGAAGTCCAATGATATAAATATCTCATTATGACCTGTTTTATACATTAATACGAATTGACCACTCTTTTTCCCCAACAACCTGGTGGTGAAAATGGTCAGCTGACATGAACGTATGTCCAGGTTTGAAATATCTTTTTTCGATCGTATTGGCGTTCGATTATATTAAGGAACTGTTAATAATGTTTACTAAAAATTACATCAAAACTTATTTTTATTTTGGGAAGCAGTTATCAGTCCACAAAAAATATTCTTTAGCATCTCGTTTATGAAGAAAAAATGCCCTAAATGTCGAAATTATGTTATACTGATGGCGACCTGACATGGATTCATTCCAAATAACTGCGAACGGCATTTCTTCTCGAGATGTTTTTCCCAATGGCACGAAAATTTCATTAAACTCAATTATTCTGGGGCAAAATATTGAGGCTTTGTATATATTTCTGCTTGGCAACCTGTTCACCATTTGTAAATCTACTAAATAGCGAATAGTAGTTTTATCAACAACATCTACTTTGTCTACATCTTCTTTGTATTTTATTCGGCTCTCTGTATATCTTACTCTATAAGCATTATACTTATCACAGACATCACAGATTTTATTATGTTCTGGGTTATGTGGTCAAACTGCGTTTTTCCATAACCGTCTACGAATAATAAGTCCACAAAATAATATTCTTTGGCATCTCGTTTATGAAGCAAAAATGCCCGAAATGTCGAAATTATTGCGAATGGCATTTCTTCTCGAGATGTTTTTCCCAATGGCACGAAACTTTCATTAAACTCAATTATTCTGGGGCAAAATATTGAGGCTATATATATGTTTGTTCTTGGCAACATGTTCACCTTTTGTAAATCTACTGAATAGCGAATAGTATATGAACATTGTGAACAGGTATTAACGCGACTAACCTTATTATTATTTTCCCGACGTTTCGACCAAGTTGCATTAATCGTGGTCACGGGATGACTGGCGCAGCGGTGTTTCTCCGCTACTGAGGGCATGGAGTATTTAACTACCCACACTGATCTTTTGTCACAATGTTAAGGCCGGTTACACACTGCACTAAGAATAGTAGTTTTACCAACAACATCTACTTTGTCTACATCTTCTTTGTATTTTATTCGGCTCTCTGTATATCTTACTCTATAAGCATTATACTTATCACAGATATCACAGATTTTATTATGTTCTGGGTTATGTGGTCAAACTGCGTTTTTCCATAACCGTCTACGAATAATAAGTCCACAAAATAATATTCTTTGGCATCTCGTTTATGAAGCAATAATGCCCGAAATGTCGAAATTATGTCATATTGATGGCGACCTGACATGGACTCATTCCAAATAACTGCGAATGGCATTTCTTCTCGAGATGTTTTTCCCAATGGCACGAAACTTTCATTAAACGCAATTATTCTGGGGCAAAATATTGAGGCTATATATATGTTTGTTCTTGGCAACATGTTCACCTTTTGTAAATCTACTGAATAGCGAATAGTAGAGTTATCAACAATAGCATTGCCCACATCGTCTTTGTATTTTATTCGCCTCTCGTATATCTTACTCTATGAGCATTATACTTATCACAGACATCATAGGCAGTATCAGGATTTATTACGTTCTTTGTTTCGTGGTCGAAATGCTATATATATAGCAGAAGCTGGTAAAGCATTCTGACATGGTGTTAAGTCTGTATAACAACTCCATTAACCGCCAGTGCTATGACAATAAATTCATCTTGCCTATTTCTGGTGTCACAATGTTCCTTTAGGAAACATACTTTGTTACCATTCCAACCAACCAAGTTGGCTGACAGGTTAGTAGTCAGATTTGGTATACGTAACACATCGACCGTCGTGTTCTGACATCTGAACTACAGTCATAATTCGTAAATATTTTTATTGGCAATAGCTCTAACCGCGACTTCGTCCGCGTAGAATTTAGCAAAAAAGTTAATGAGTTTTGTTTTTGCATTTTGAAAATTCTCTTTTCTTTGCTGTCTAGAATGAGATTATTCTAGACTTCGCGAAATAGCGTGTCAAATACGATAATTTTCCAATCGCTGCTCTCTTGAATCGTTCGATTCTAGGCTTCGTGAGATAGCGTGTTGAATATGATCGTTTTCTAGACGGTGATTTTTATTTTATTTTATTACTTGAGAAAAACTTACAGCTAGAATATAAATGACACACAGAATAGAAGATGAAGGCCAATTAAAAGTTTTCACAGATAAACACAGGTTTAGGAAGAAAAAGTAAAAGTAGGTAGACAAATAGACATGGAAAATAAAGAATAACATAATAAAATAGAATAAGAATAATATAATAATAAATAGTAAGGCTTATAATGTGCAAAAAAATTAATCCGCAATTTGTTTTTTTAAATGTAATGTACCTTTATGAAACAGGTCAACATCTATTTTCTGACACCATGTTGAATGTCCTACTTGCCCGCATCTCGAGATTCAAAACCATTATTGAGCCCTTAACAATGAATAACGCATTCTATCTAACTGTAATCGTTCATTCCTCTCAAAACTACTCTCATTCAACATGAACATCCGTAATCTACAATTTGTAATACGACTTTCCCTATCTTGTTCAGATACATTTTCACGGCACATTTTTGGCTTTTGGCCTTTGTCGTATTTTTAGAGAGATTTGACTTTTTTAGGCATAACTATTGGGTGTGCATTTCAGAAACGAAATATTCAACTAAAAAAAACGAAGAAATATTCTTACAATAGTTGAGATGGGTTAAATATTATGTGTGTCCTTCTAGAGTATGAATTGATGTATATATGGGCCAGCCTTAGACATCAATCGATTTTGTTAATAGAATAAAGCCAGCATTTCTAGTTGGCTACTATGGACTCTTCAAGTAAACGAAAAGTTGCCGGATTTTTTAAAGTGAAATCAACTTCAATAGTTTACCGCAATTACTTCCAGGGAACTGAGACACAAAGTGAACAAAGTGAGATTTTTTTTCTCTGTTCCATTGGACTTGCCTTTCTCATTCTTTCCAGTGCTGTATCATGGTCTCTAACTCATCTACATATTTTCTTTGCAATATGGAAGATTTCTCTAATCATTACGGTCGTAAAGCCTCTGTTCGATAAAACGTTTCATACATGTCTTTATATGCAGCAGTAGACTGTTATGTTAAATTATTTTAACGATTTGTTATACCATTTCTTATATGCTGCCAGGTGGTTCAATATATACGAGAAGAATTGGCAGTTCTATGGCGTCAGTAAATTAGCCCGGTTCATGCAGCTTGTCAGATTTCGAATGCAGGTAAAAATGCAAGAGTGCTACAATTAATATAGGATTACTCTGTATTGGAGTGAACTCCAATTACTAATGAGTATAATGAAGATATTAATTTTGAATTGTTACAAGTAGTAACGAACCGACGGCCGTTGGGGCAGAAAGGTTCTCGAGTAGCGACCACGAACCGTCAGACATTACATTTTCTCAAATATCTTTATAAGTTAACTCTTTTTCCTAGACTGTTAAAAGAAATTAAGCATAAGGTTTTATGCTTAAGTTATGTTCGCTTTATGCTTAAGTCGTTTGGGGGATTTATTTGAATATGACGTGCCGTTGAGGCCACTTATCGAACGACCATCGCATTCGACGGCAACCTGATCACCACAAGGCGTGCCGATTGGGATCATTCGATCACTGGATCACTTTGTCACATCATATATTAAATGTTAGTTATAAAACAGCATAAATATATGTGATTTTATTGCTATGTAATGGTCTCTCTTATATTTATTTTCTATCGAAGTTGGACACTCAGAAAAATACTAAAATTACTATTGAATTAGGAGTTACTTTCTGAGGGCCACCGTCACCTTGAATGGACTATCGCATCACCTACAATCAATTGAGGTTAAATACATAAATAGCATGCTACTTTAGTATTAATGTGTCTCAAATGTAGTTTTTAGATCTTGCTCAGTATTTTTGAACCTATTGCTTTCCATTTTAGTACGCCCTTCGTTACTGCATCGAGCAATCGATGTTAATGTTCGTGAACCTGTGTGAAACACCATGTCTTTGTACGTATGGGTGTGAGGATGATTATGAGTGGGACTCCAGTGACTTGATCAATTCGCCTTTCCGGTCCCCAACCATTACTTTGTTCTACTTTCATTTGATGATGTCAGTCAATGGGCCTTTCTATACCACAGATCCAGCGCAGTTTGAGGTAATTTTTAATTTTTTTTTCATATCCAAGTCCAAAATGGCAAGAAGATACTTGTAAAGCTATTACACAGATGAGAACAGTATTCCATGCAGGGTCTAGCAGCTAGTCAGTTGTACCTAATCAGCTACTGGTTTCTTACGATAATCTATCATTCATGAGTATAAGCTATAAATAGCCATCGATTAAAGTTCACTTAAAAAGAAATTGTGAAATATCAGACTAAAATCATGCTTTAAATCTTTATTCTGCTATGGTAAGGCCAGCGCCCGAAAAGAACATACTAAATAAAACTTGTCTTAAACATGCATACGCTTATTATAATTTAAAGCTGTATAGACTAGTGCGTGGTGATAAGAGAAAGTCGTAGGTTAGTGAGTTGTTAATTATGGTGTATTTACAGAACACTAGTCTAAGATGAGGTTGAGATGGTGGTGAGTGGTATAGTATAATATATGAATAGTTATGTGAGTCGTCGTAGTAGGCGACCGAGGTACAATTCACTACTAATGAAATTACATTAATATAATAGTTATGAAACCACGCGCTATGGTAAAATGCTGTCAAGCATGCAAGTGCAACGCACTTAGCCCGTACAAAAGCAAATTAGCAATATTTCGCCTTTTTTTTGTTTGATAAATTGTTTCGCCATAGAACTGTTGTTTTTACCTGACTTAATTAATTTAATATGCTTACAGATAGTGATTCAGCGACTATTTCGTGAAATGTTATATCGCTGTCATTTCATACCTCAAGTGCACCCAATGATCATGACGGGCCTTGTCTTTGATAAAGAACTATTTCTTACTTCAATTGGTGAGTCTTGCTTCAAACATTTTCCTTTAGAATCCCAATTCTAAGCAGAATAATAAATAGTCATATTTTATAATCATTCTGGCTTTATATACTATTTTTATTTCTATATTATTATTTTGTAGCGTTTTAAACAGTCGCCCGCTACTTTGTGTCGCGGGTTCGATTCCCGCACAATACAACTATTTGTGAAATCCATACATAATTATTGTTCTAGAGTCTGGGCGTGCTTTGTGCCCTTCAATTATATGTTTGTTACTGACTCCGCGACACAGGGAATGGATTTCAACATTAAGTATAGTACATAGTGGAAAGTTCTTGATTTCTCTCTAATCGTCATTCTAATTGAAGAAATTATGAAACAGCAATCGGTATTGATTTTCCGAGTTTTGCTTTATAATCCGGACAGACTGGCATTTTGACAACATATTTTCCCTCAGGCGTTCGTGTCACAGTTTTCTTCTAACACTGCTTACATTGATCGTCATTGGGAGTATCATTTGAATTAAGGATGTCTTCCGTTTCCCAAAATTTGGCGAGTTCTTCAAGGTTTACTAATGAAACATGGCAGTTAAGGTTTTCTTTTCCCACACAAAATCCACCATATGGGAGTTTGCTGTGCAATAGGAGATTGATCGCTCCTTTTCAGGCTCCATCCAATATAATGTGAGAATAAACCTCAGCTCCTAATAGGAGATCAATTTGGCGGGAAACGTTGAATTCCGGATCGGCCAGTTGTGAAGTTAGACAGGTGCGGCCAGTTAGTTTTTTCGTTGATAGTACTTGGTAAGTTGTTGGTTATATTTCTCATAATGAGGGCGTTAGTTTCGAAGCTATAATCAGAGTGAATTGTTCTACAGTATACATCAATTTGTCCCCTGCTATCCCCATATACACAACCAATCCCTGATATAGTTGCATTCAGTTTATAACGAGGTAGTCGTAGCAATTGGGCCACATTTTCTGTTATTAAATTCGCCTGAGACCCTTGATAATTGCATTCTAAACAACATTTTGTTGACTTGCAGTTTTCGTTGCCATGGCTGTACAAGCAGTTTTTGCAGGGTTGCAATTTTGCAACTGTATTGTTTCGTTGGAAGGCGTCCATCTCAAGGAATTTTCCACAATGCCTCAACACCGTTACCGTTATGGACTTGGGCAAAATGCCGGCATTTATCACGCGCTGCGTAGTACTCGAATTATTTAACATTTCTCATTGCCCTCGAAAATGTATAATTTGTTTAAACATATTCTCAAAGTTCAATTTGATACATTTTTCAATTTCGCTTTGTTCCTCAATCTTACAGGCATGTTTTCAATTTGTATGCCTTTCAGGTTTAATGGAACCAAATGTTGTGGAGTTCCGCGACAGGTTGTTAAAAGCGTACAGAAAATCCATCATCCCTCTCAAAGCGTATCTGAGGCAATACGAGTGCTACAGAGAAATCTACATGCTGGATATTGAGACATTCGTTGAGTAAGTTTTCCTAAAATACCAGGATTATTTACAATAAAAATCATAATAACTCAAGCTAGCCTAAGAAGCCCCGAGATTTCACCCTCGTTAAACTTTATAAATTATACCGTATGTGTTATTCGGATAAAGCTATATTACTACAAAGTTTCATAAAAATCCGATCCGTAGTTTTTGTGTGAAAGATTACAAACATCCATACGTCTTTACTCAGAAACTTTCGCATTTATAATATTAGTAGGACTACTTATTACTTCTGCTGCGATCATTCCAAAATATGGCATATGCTATTGTGTAACTATTGTGCCTGGAATATGCGCCCATTGACTTATTAGAAATTCGTCCAATAGCATTTTCGATATCGTGTCTTGTAGTTTCGCAGATAATGAAAAATTTGACTTATTTGTTACTACGAACTTAAGTTTAATGCGTTTACCTAGATCCAATAATATCATACTAAAGTCCATCTTAAGTAAAGTCAAGTCCAAACATCATTAATAACTAGCGATAATGGATCCAATTCCTTACATAACTTACAACTCCTGCTCTAACCAATAACAGACAACTAAGATAAACAGACATAATTATCCTACCGCGAAGTTATTTTATTTTGATCGAAAAACATAGTTCAATGGCATAGTTTCATTTGACGGGCCTATTGGCGTGGTTGGCAAATGCTTTTTTTTTACGCCGGTGGTCGGACAGATATTTGTGGACATGAACATGTCTGTTTGTCCTGAGTTTGGGTGTGATTATCTATATAAGTATACAGGTCAATTAACTTTTAAGTGTACATCAATGATGAATGTTATTTTTTTAACTTTATTTTATAATTCTTATTTTTTATGCTTTAGACAATTATTTATATTTTAAGAATTGACATAGAGCAGAACGATATATTTAAATAAAATAGTCAATTTGACTTCGAAATCAACATGGGTCTAGTTAAGATAGTCCCCTGGACAACTAAACGAAATAGGCTTCTGAACCATTTAAAATTCAGTCAAATTGTTAACCGTCACTTTATTCTCACTTAATATTGGATGAACTTCAATTTATCTTCCATAAAGAAATGACGTGACTTTTAATTTATAAGTTATTCCCAATAATATTGACTCCTGGACAACGACAAACTTTATACGAACTTTTCATTTAACTCGTTAAATAATAATTAATACGTGATATATAACAGTTTATGAATTCACTTTTAATTGTTACATTCATTTATGAAAATTTTGTAAACCTTACCGTTTTACTGTTTTTTTTTGTTGACAGTGACAAAATGGTTGTCCAGTGGACATACTCGGATGTCCAAAGGAGATACTAGGAGTCAAATCTCCTGTATTTATTATTTTTGAGTTAAAAAAAAAAAACAATATGACAATAATTATAAGTTTTATTATATTTTTGTACGAAAGAATCAACATTACAATAAACTAATCAATAATAAACAGATCTCTAAACGTAACAACTCTTATATGTTTACGGAATAAATATTTTTTCTTTCTTTCTTTATTTCTTTCTTACTAATGAACTTAAAACATTAACAGCCTCTTTAATGAACTTAAATACTGTTTTGACCCTAACTTGTACTTTGCTGTCTCAACAAATGACTAATACCTCTGTGTATCACATAAGGGTTCAGTGAGATACAAAACTTCAAAAATAATTTATATAACAAAATTTCTTAATCATACCAGAGATCCATAGGTATCACTGGTACCAGTGATCCTCTCAACTATATGAACTATTTTCTAAAATCATTATCACATGAAAACTTATAATAATCAGTGCCTCTTTTGTGTTCAATGTCCGGGGTTGGAAGTTTTTAATTTTTTTAATTTATTTATTAAATATATTATTTCATTGCACATTACATTTAACAGGCCGAACCGCAGAAACCTCTAAGGGTTTATGTGGGTAGTGGCGAATCGTTCACATATTTACATTTATTTAAGAATTTATTATATATTATTGTCTAAATCCATAATTGTTAGTGATAAAAATCTAATACAATATCATTTTTTAAGGTACTAATCTTATAACTTGAACTTAAAACCTTTCGCCCCCTCTGTATATAATTTTTGTAGTTCTTCGGGAATGTTATTTATAAACTTCGGAATTAAATATTCTGCAACTCTCGTGCCGTACAAGTTATTTGTTTAAGGTGAATTTATTTCTAGGTAGATTTTGTCTTAAAAAGTCAGGTCGAGTATTTTTTACTAATATATGTGATAGATTAGTTTCAATTAAATTCAAATATTGAGTTTTGTCATATATATTCGTGATTTTGCAGTGCTTAAACAAACCGGTTTCGTTATCCTTATATATGTTTTGATTATGATTTGGAGTGATTATTTTTAGTAGCTTCAACTGTAATTTATATATGTCGGCTAAATATGTTTTGTAGGTTCTTCCGTAACTACTTAATCCGTAGCTTATTACAGAATCTGCTAAGGCCATATATAGCATCCGAAGTATTTTAAACGGCAGTGTATGTTTTAACACACTTAACTTACCTGTGATGGCTCTAAGTTTGTTACATATGTACATCGTCTTTTCGTTATCGTTGGTTCCAGCTAAAACGGCTATCAATAATCAGACCTATGTACATATATCTATTTACTACTACTTATATCTATGAATGCTACATAGGATTTATCTTTCTCAATCAATACAATTTTTGTTCCTTTTTTTTACACATTTTAGGAATGTAACTCTAATTTCACCGTCTTCATCGATATCGGTTTCGGCAATGCACGGATATGTATCGTATGATTTACCTTTGGCGCTGTAAACTTTGATTAGCAAAAAGTCGCCTACACCAGGCAATAAATTGCTTTTCCTGACGTAGGTGGCTGTGGTTCCACTGTAATGTCATTTTCATTGTCAGAGCTATTAGACGATCCGTATACACTCTTGTATATGCTCTTGCGTAAACCTTCGTGTAGTTCAGCTAATGTAATGTCGTCTTTATTCGAAGACAATGAGTCGTTGCAAATATTTACCAGTGGTGCTAGAATGGGACTCGATGGCATATCTGGGGGTGCGACTTCGTCAGGGTCAACAGGGATTGGAATGTTCCTTGCAGCTGGTATCGGTAAGTATAACTTAGGACGCAAGCATTCGCATAATCCTCTAGAACAGAATCAACTCGAATGTCTGGACATTAGTTGGCCGTGGCTCTTTGAAAATATAAGGTGCACTTTTTTTGTACCAGGCAAAGGCAAAATATTCTTTGGTATGTCCTTCTAAATCGCGTTGATCTCTTCTTTTGTTACATAAAATAATTGAATTTTACTTTACTCTTCTAGAACTTGATAAAATTGAAGAGCATCAGTAAGTTCCGTTCCTGTTGCCACTTTGTTATCAGCTGCTCTTTTTAAATATCCCCAATATCGTCTGCAGGGCCTTTGCCATGCCCGGCTTCAAAGACTGACCAGCTAAAAGTGCAGGCTAAATAAAAATTGGCTTCTTGACGATATTGCGAAAATGGGCCATCGGAAAAATAATGAATAGTGTTAATTCCAGGGTAATTTTTCAATTCAATTCAATAATCTTTATCATAATGGGATGCAAATGAGCTCATATTGCAGCTGCTTGATGAATATTGCATGAAGAAATTTTCATCTCTATCATATACATGAACCACAACTGTGTGAAGAGTGACTTGATTACGAGAGCCTCCAAATTGATGCGCCTGAATTTCTTCGGTACATTTAAAATTATAATTTTCACTGAAATCAACTAATATTACAGCTTCGTTTGCTCTAATCTCATCAATACATTGGCGGAAGTTTTTAAACTGAGTTTTCATATTAAAAATATGTTTCTTTATAGTCTTCAGTTCTTCACCAGGTTTTTTTATTTTATTTCTATTGCTTTTCGTTTTTCAGATAGCTTTCTTGTTCCTTCACCCATTCAAACCACTTTACTTTTTTGAACCCTGTCACTATTTATCTTGAATTTCTTATCTCGGCACTGATTACAAGTACCAATTATGCACTCTTTTTTAGTGTTGTCACAGGCTGTCTCCGATATCAGTGTGCTTAGATCAAAAGCACTAATAATTATTTTTTGTTTCAGAGCCTTTATCTTCTTATCTTAGCTGCTGCATTAGTATGTACTTTACAAAGGCGCATATCTCTTCCTTCGACGGTTGGTGTAACTACGTAGATAGGGCGATTTTTAGTAAAATAGAAATATGAGCATTTAGCACCGGGATTCTCAGATTTTAAGGCTTTGAACAAGTTTTTCATTGAGTCCAATAGGAACCGTTTTTGCACCTTTTCTTTGCCTTTGGTGATGGTTTCTTTTTTGCCGGCAGTATTTCTAGATACATCATCTCTTAAGAAAAAGCTATTATTTTTTTTGTCAGCTCTGTCTATGAATTAGGCGTGTTAATGCTTGTTCTGAGTCTTCCTTGTAAGCCCAAACAGTCTTTTACTATTTGATGCTTTTGCGCACCAAGTTTCGCGAAAATGTTTTTCAGCATTTTTTTACCTTTACTGGATTTAATTTTCCTGAAATTATCTTTGATAGCGTTTGTTAATATGCCGTACTTTTGTTTGTGTTCAATATTTTCTTCCTGTTTTTCTTTTAATTTCGTTAATTCTTTTTCTCTCCGATGAGCTCTCTTTTTATATTGTTCATACTTTTTCTTCCACTTCTTGCTTTCAAATTGCAATTTCACATTTTCTCTATATAATTTAGATCTGTCTCGTCGAAATTTTTTTCTTAGCATCTTTCGAAGACACGTCAGGACTGAGAAGTGATGTCGTCGGTTTAAGTTGATCTCTGGGATTTATTTCCTGCAGAATGGACGAAGAGCTTGGTGGGCTATTCTCAATTATATTCCTAACAGCTTTTTGGCGATTTCTCTGTGACTGTTTTCGCAGCTTCCATAAGTTCTGCAGTTTTTTTATCTTCTGGTAGCATACTTGAAATTAGTTTTTTATTCCTATGGTATTTATTCCTTTTTTTCTCTTTCCCTCAGCTAATTTCTCCGGGTCTGCTTTAAGTTTTTCTCTATAGCGTCTTGATTTTTCTTTTTCCGTCAAACCCATTATCTAAAAATAATAACAAAATAAATTTAGAGTAGAGAACTATTAGACTATAAGAATGTGTTAAGTAAGCTAACACACGCCAAGAAGTACAAAGTTGAAATTGGTTAAAATAACGATCTAAATTATATTAAACAATAATACAAGCTCTAGCCCTTGTAAGAGGCTCTTCAGTGACTAATTATTGAAAGGAAAAGTATTGCTTTATGCTGATTCTATCGTTATTGACCTATGGACAACCAATATACCCCACAGACTGCGGTTTTGGTTGTCCAAGTGACTGGTGGTTCGAGTGTCATTTATCAGTCTGCGCTCCCTGGTAATAAATAATTATATTTTAAATTACGTCTTACGCGCAGTGATAAATGTAGATTAAATGGAATATATTTCACTTTAATTTACTACGATATATCAAATACTTACGTTTTTGTGCTGGTTGTCCGTTAGACACACAAAAAAGCCACCCACTTTTTCAACACATTCAGCCGACTGACGTCGCGGCAAAGATGAAATCAAAATGGCGGCTGGATGTGTTGTCACCAAATAAATCGCCTTGTTTTCAAGGCACTGGTCACGGCATCTATGTTTTAGTTTCGGAACTTTTTTGAGTCAATTGCATAAAAAATGTACGTCATACAAAACAAATACAAAGGAATTCATATTTTGTCATACAAAGGAATTTAAGTTACGCAGAGGAATTCATAAAGGTAGGTTCATAATGAATTTGGATCTTGCAACATGTAAATAAAAAAAAAACTTGTGTGTAGTTATGTACACGCGTTAGAAGTTATACTTCTTAATATACAACTTGAACATAGTTATCAATTTTCATACCACCTAGAACTAACTTCATGCTGTTAAATTTTTTGGTGTCGGTGTGCGCGCGCATCGTAAAAATTCACTCTCATCATTTTTCTCCATCGCACCAAAAGAAGTATTACTTAAAAAATGATTATGTATTTTAAATTTTATAAAAAAAAAACAAAACACAATGTCAAGAAATGGAGTTTGATCTTTAAACTAAAAACATACCATTTGCGATCAGAAATGGATAAAACCAATCAAAGTACTCACAAAAAAACGTGTTTCTATACGTATATCCACATACAATATGCTCAGTGTTAGATCAGCGTAGCTTTAGAAAATAAGTCTACCTCGCTCTACATACATTCAGTTGAGATAATAAAAAGCAATCAAAGGGAGTTTTGTTAGTAAAATAATATTTTCATCTATAACAAAAGCTAAGTAATAGAAATAATGGTTTATCTTAAAAAATCAAAATTTTTTTAGAAATCAAACTTAAGTGCTTCGTAAATTGGAAAAACAAAATGAATATTTTTTTAATTACTTTCAATCTTAAGAGACAATTAAAGATAATTTAAAGACATATAAATTAAAAAAAAGTTTTTTTTGGTAATGTGTACCCTAAAGACATGGAATGAAAGCATCTTTATCATAAAATATTTATTTTTCGAAAATATCATTTGTGATTATGATTATGAACATAAATCAGCTTTCATGCAAGATATGCATGTATATTAATTCAAAGTTATATATGCGCACAAGTCTTCTATAACTATCTTAACAATTTAACTACAAAAAATCAGATCACAATCATCTGCTAGTTGAAACTCATTTGATACCAATTTTAAACGAATTTTTTTTACAATACACACAGCGGGAACTACACCTTTGTAAATTTTTTTGGAAGTAATGAATTTTAATTGAAGCTTTTTAACAGTTTTTAAAAAGCGAACATTATAATGAATTTCAGACTAAAACGCTATCGTTAATTTTATATGTCATCATGTCTCTCATATCTGATTCTTCACTACTTTTTTTACAATAAGTATGTTTCTTCTTGTCTTCCACCACTAGGTCTAGGTTTTGGTTTCTTGCAATTTTTTCCGTTATAATATTTTTTATTCTTAACGCCTGTGTGTGGAGGATTTTTGTAGATATCATTATTTATTTGAAAATTTGTGTCTATCCGTTTGAGTGTAAATGGATTGTACTTCTTAAGATCGATATATCCCTTGTTTTCCAGCTTATATCTTACATCAGACAAAATTGTTACTTTTTTGCCGACATTTTTGGCTGCTTTTTCTGTTTTATACTGTCCGTAACATTATTTTCTTTCGATTCGGATTCGTTAATATATTCGTTTTCGCATTCTGAGTTATCACCATTCCAGCTTCCTTCATCCGACTCGGCATAATTGATCTCGCATTCAGACTCTGTAGTACTTGACATTTCAATTCGTCGTTTTTTGATATTTGTCGGTGACTTTACTTTTATTCTTATTTTTTTGTCATTAGTTTTTGTTTGTCGTTTTAGATAATGTTCCTTTAGCTGAAAACAGTCACATAAACCAGCAGTCGTCCCACAAAAGCAACTCAATTTTCGATATTTAATTATATCGGGATTTTGCATAGATGAATAGCCATGGTGTTAGGGACGAAAATCAGGTCTTTTGCTGATGAATCTAAATCTTTTACGAGGGTATCTACAGTTTCATCACATATAAAAAACAAAATTTATTTTTGAATTACTATTGACGAGTGCTTTGTATGCTGCCTCCGCATCGGGAATATCGTTAACGTGAGCAACATAACTGTCCAATTTTCTTTTTGTGGCTCCTCCTATTCCATCCGCAGCACCTTTTCCGTGACTTGCCTCGAAAAAGGACCAAGTGGCCTTTTCGAATCCAAACACTGATATCATTTTATTTATCATGAAAAAGTTTTTTTTCTGTCTATATTGTGTTGATGGACCATCTGAATAGAAGTGCAGTATAGTTACTTTGGGATATGTTTCTTTAATAAATTTTAATACAGGAGTTAAATGGGCCCATATTGCTCCAGGTCTATGATTAGTGTTCGATGATAATGTACAAAAAGATGTTGTCTGCGGCTTATCCTCATATTTAGCATAAACAACGCCAGAGTGTAAGGAAATTTGACGTTATGATGCACCAAAGTGTAAAGCTTGAACTTCTTCTGCTAATTTGCAACTATAGTTTTCGGAAAAGTCGCAGTGCAACAAAACTTCTTGTTCAGTTAAGTTCCCCTTACATTTTTTATACATTGTGTATTGGTGAGTGATGTTGAAATAATGTTTCTTGAACAAATCATTTGATCATAAGAGTTTTGTAGCAGTATTTCTAGTGTCTGTGTCACTTCCTCTTTCACTGTTCTCTTAGTAACCTTCTTATCATATTCGTGTTTCTTTGTAACCCATCTTTTCCATGTCACTACGTCCTTCAGGTTTCGTTGCAATAAATTGCAAACAACACTTTTGTTGGAACAGTTGTTGCACTCGCCATACATACATTTGAACTCGTTAACATTGCAAGCGATAGTAGAAACAAATTGAGCTAAATTATCACTCTCTACAATATTTAGTTTCTTCAGTTTTTCCGCCATAAAATTGAGGTTGGCGTGCTTAACACATGCACAAGTGTTTCTATCGCTTAATTTTGGACTAAGGACATAGAATGGTTTGTATCGAGTAAACAATTCGTAAGATAATTTCCCACCTTCAGCTTTATATTTTTTATGTATATTTTTCATGCTATCTAATAAATATCGTACCAGTTCTCTCTTCTTATGTAATGTTTGATACTCTTTTTTACCGGCCGTGGCTCGGCTATTATCGTCTCTGCTTAGAAAATCACGGATTTCTTTCAAGCGACATATTTTTCTCTTTTCTAATTGTTTACGGTTCCTTATTCTTCCTCTTAAGCCTATAACACTGCTCAATTTTGTTTCCATTTTATATTTTGTTACTGTGTCGTTGATTATATTTTTTTTAATGTGTCTCTCTCTCGATTGTTTGTTGTTTGGGAGTACTGCTCACTCAATGAATCTTTAATCAAAATGTTTTCAAATAGTACTTTTTTCACAATATCTTTATCTGAAGTGCTAAGTTTTGGTAAATTTTCTTGAATGAAAGTTTCAGTTTTAGAAACAGGAGTTTGTTTACTGTCTTCGATAATATTGATATTAACATTTACAGAGTCTTTTTCTGAAGATGGGTTCTTTAAATTCATTATTATTTCTTTTAAGTCCTTTACTTGCTTTTTATACCTGTAGACGCTCTTTTTGTAACATTGTACTTTTCTTAGTAACAGATCTATTCTGGCCTTTAAATTAGAATTTTCTTTAGCTAATAGGTAACGTAATCTACGATTTTCTTTTTGTTCTGTACTTTGTTGTGACTTTTTAGCAACTGCCTCAATGTTTCTCTCTCTTTTCTGCTTCCTCCATTTTTGTCGCTGGATATCCCGTTCACTTGCACTAAGATCCTTAGTTTTTTTGTATTTATTTTTAGACTATTCTAAATTCTTTTTTTTTAATTGCTCATATTTTCAGGATTGCTACATCTCAACTTTTGACGATACCTTCTCTGTCGTTCTGCTCCCGTTAACGGCATAATCTAAAGAATAATTAAACCCATTAAAACATATTTCTCTATTCACGATCTGTAAAACATCAAAAAGGATTTTTTTTTACCGTAAATTTCAGACAGCTCCATACAGTTATTATACACCCATAAATGGAACACAAAAATCGTTATAATCACCACTATCTACAAAAAGTTAACTTTTTACGGTTTGAAATAATATTTGTTTGATTTTACAAGCAAATATTATCATTTTTATACTGATTACATAATATACTTTTAAGTTGTATTTCATGAATCCATGAAGTAATACAATCAAATTTACAAATTTAAAAAAAGTTGGGACAAATTTATTTCTGCGAATTTTATACTGAAAATAATATTATAATCATAAAAAAAAACATATTAGCGAAAAAAACATTTATTAATAAATATAATTAATGCAAACAAATTGTGATTTTTAGGCTGGTTCAAAAGATACCTAATTCTGATTATACTATTGTAGAGGTAGGACAAGGTGATTTTGTATGACAAATAGGAGATACTATTATAAAAACAATAAATATATATCTACTAGTTATTAATTCAAAATGGAATGCTGAATATTGCACTTAAAAATATAATTAGTAGAGTAAATAAATGCAAAATAATTAGGATATTAAATCATTAATTTTCTTTTTTCACCAATTTTATTATAGTGGACACATATTTTTTTCCAAATGTACAATTAATATACAATTGACTCTTTTGCCGTTGTCCGGTGGAAGTCAGGATGATAAATTATAATACGGACCAAAATGAACATGCAAAAACTCGTTAAAATTATAAACCAAACAAAAATCTATATGCTAGACATAGACTATATCATAGTAGACATTGTGATTATGATAGAAATTAAGTACACGCGTAATTAATTGCCATATAGCATTTTTTGTATAAAGTAATGTTTCACTGTACTAATCTACTGGGGGACAAAAAATAAAACACTTCATCAGATGTTTTGTCACCCGGACAACCATTAAAATTCCATTATAATAGTGATTTCCATTACAATAATAATTAACTCGTATGTTTGCTTAATAATAGCTAGCTAAATATCAATGCTATAATAAAATACATTTTATAAATGTTTTCATACAATGTGTACCTAAATATCTATGTTACTAGAAATAATAATGTATACAACTATATTACTACAAACATGTTCTGACTATTTACAAACGCTTTTTTAAAGTCTACGTGAATAAAAACCTTTTTTATTTTTTATTTATTTTTTAATAAGATGAATGCGACATATGCCAAAATACCACTTAATTTTCTTTTGAACTGCGATTATTGGTCAGGGACAAAACATTGTACTTACAGGACAAGTAAAACTTGATTGACCCATGTATTTACAAAAGCAAAGTAGTATACTTATGTAGTATAATATAACTGATATTATACTACATAAGTATACTACTTTATCTGGTTTACATAGTACAAGCTTGGTTTGTGATCAGATGGCTGTGTGTAAATAATGTCCCAGGATATTATTATTATCGTTATAGTGGGTGGTTCCTCATAGGAAGAAGAGTTAGACGCCAACAGAATACTTAAAATGTCTCTGCTACAATTTATTCGCTCTTATGGGTTAATTTGTGACCAGTATTTCTATGTTACGAGACAAAATAGACGGCGAAATTTTCTTCTCCGGGTCATATGTTCTTTTTCCATTTAACAACAATAACTTTAACCCAATTAATCTCTATCTTTTTAAGTAAACAGTTTTAGACCACGCCCACTGTGTGGTTGCTTGTAATTGCGATTAACTTTAATAATTATTGTTATTATGATAATTACAAAATAAGGAACTTCCGTAATGAGAAGCACTCAGCGTCTGAAACAAAGGACGAAGTTCAAATACACTATGACGCTAAACAAGATTTGATATGGCGACTGCCGCAGTTGATCAACATCGGCCCGTTTTCTATCAATGTGGACACATTGAAGGTAATCTAATGGCGTCATAATTTTTATCCTCATTGCTAATTGATTGACTTTAGGGAAATTTAGTTAAAATTATTATTTACTTATCGTATGGGCAGTGGTTACCCTAGTGTCAGAGTTGTTTAAACCGTCCAGTAGGCCTTTGACATGTATTAAAGACTGTTGCCTAATGGCTACAATCGGGACCGACAGCTTAACGTACCTTCCGAAGGAGACAGTCAGAAATTAAACCACTTTGGTGGTCACCCATCTATGGACTGACCGCGAGCCTAGTTGCTTCACCCCGACAATCACTTACTGACCGATGAAGCCATCTAGCTATGAGCGCCTCAATGAAAATTATAATTAGGTATATAATATTTTGTTTATGACTTGTGATGAACGATAGTATTCTTTAACCTAGTTTAGCTAGTCTATCCGAATTACTATAAGTTTTGTCAAAATTGGCGAAATGCATGGATTTATTTCTTACATATGTGTCAGCTGTCTAAGTATGTCCTTGCGCTTTTATCGTTAATGGTTTATATTCAGCCTTATTGACTGTATTTTGTCTCCAGCAAATGCTTGTCACAAAAAGATCGGATATAATCAAAGCATTGCTGGTAATGTGGGCAGAAGAAGTGCGATTAGTTGTTGACGATGTGATCATGGCTTATAAGAGCATCATGCGGAAACTGGGAGAGAAACCGAATACCATAGAACATGTGTTTGAGATCAGAGAGTGGATGGAGTCCATTCCGTTTGCCTTAAAGACACAGGAAGATATCATGAGAAAAGTGCATTCGGTGAGTGCTTGTCTATCTAGAACTATGTAGGATAAGTTTGAATATTTTATGTTTTGGCACATAACCTGCATTATGATATTGCTAGTTACTGATGGGACACCAAAAACGTTACTAATTTTAAGAGGGTTGATGATGCTTACTAAGACATACTTTTCAGGGTTCCGTACCCAAAGAGGAAAACCCTATTAGTAAGATTTCGCTGTCTGTCTGTCACCAGGCTGTATCTCATGAACCGTGATAGTTAGACATTTTAAATTTTCACAGATTATGTATTTCTGTTGCCGTTATTACAACTAATACTAAAAAAGAAAATAAAATAAATATTTAAGGGGGCTCCCATACAACAAACGTGAATATTTTGCTCGATTTTATAGATAATAGTACGGAAATCTTCGTGCGCGAGTCCGACACGCACTTGGCCAGTTTTTGATAAATATTGGCGCTGCATTTACGAGTAAGGGTTAGACAAAACATTCAATTATATCACTTACCTACTGTATGATAAATATTGTTGATTTGCAACTTACTGTTTTTACAACTTACGGTGAGAAGTACACGGGGAAAAGCTTCATTTTAACCGTAGAATACTCTAATAAAGATGACTGGTGCAATCCAAAGAGAAATTAAAACCGGCCAAGTGCGAGTCGGACTCTCACATGAAGGGTTCCGTAGCAGCAAGTATTTCAGTTGATTAAATGAAAGCAAATTGCGGTTTATGACGTATTAAAAAAAACTACTTGCTAGATCTCGTTCAAACCAATTTTCTTTGTTAGTTTCCATGATAATGTATATCATATATTTTTTTTAGTTTTATCATGCTCTTATTTTAGAAGTTACAGGGGGGGGGGCGGGGGGGCACACACTCATTTTACCACTTTGGAAGGACACTTCCAAAGTGGTAAAATGAGTGTAACATCTCGCGCAAACTATTCAGTTTAGAAAAAAATGATATTAGAAACCTCAATATCATTTTTGAAGACCTATCCATAGACATGTACGGGTAGAATAAAAAAAAATTTTTTGAGTTTCAGTTCTATGTACGACGACCCCCCAAAATTATTGTTCTTTTTCTATTTTTGTGTAAAAATCTTAATGCGGTTCACAGAATACATCTACTTACCAAGTTTTAACAGTACAGCTCTTATAGTTTCGGAAAAAAGTGGCTGTGACATACGGACAGACAGACAGATATGACGAATCTATTAGGGTTCCGTTTTTTGCCATTTGGCTACGGAACCCTAAAAATATGAAAAAAAATAATTTAAACAGTAATGAGTATTGTCTATTTGCAGGACTATGAAGTATTAGATGCTTTCTTCACGCCGTTGGAAAATGAAGACTTCAGAGCGTTGTGGGAAGCTATTGGATGGCCACATAATATTTCTAAACAGGTACCGTAAAACGGGGTGACATTGATTAATTTTAAATGTGAAATGGATGCCTCGATCGCAATTTCAACGATAAAAATGTAAAAAAACTGCAGTGTAGACTCATAACGTAAATTAATTATTGCAAGAAAAAAATATAAATTTATAAATATTTTTTTGAAAAAAAAAATTAAAACCTGTTTATCAAAGTTATATTGATAATGGGGCTACTTTGTCACCCACTCTTTTTTTTATTCCATCGCATAGAAACCCGATAAACGACAAAAATCAAAAAGATTTTTTTTATGAAACTATAGTGGTAATATTGCGATTTGAGTATTTTAGGGGTTACTTTGAGTCAAGAGGCGAATTTGATGATGGGTACTACAATATTAAGAAACGAGATAAATCAAAAATTTTTTAATTAATATATAAGAAAACAAAGTACCTACCTAATGAGATCAATTATATTTTTATCACTTAAAACTATTATAACCGTCTCCAAGATAAACCATTTTTTTTTAAATATTTAAGATAATAAAGTAATGAGATCAATAATAATTATACTTTTACCACTCAAAACTATTACAACAGTCTCATAATTACAAAAATCGGCTTTATAAAGTCAGTCCAGTAAAATGTTATTAAAAAGTAAGGTATATAATTTAAAAAAAAACTATAATTCTTTAATCATCACGTCATTTGGGAACGAATAGCATTCGTTGATGTAATTCGGTTTGGGAAGGTAAGTTACAATGTCACTTACTTCAATGATTGATACATCTTTGGGAACTTCCTTAAAAACAGTTTTGGTTTTTTTTTTGGGACTTAAAACCTTGAACAATCAGCTTAGAGCCAATGATATCTTCAATTGAACATACATAATGATATGTCTTTTTCCCCTTCTGTGATCCAAATTTTGCTAAAACCTGTGTGAAATCGCTTAAAGTATTTCTAGCATGATTCGGCACCACATTTTCATTATCTGAATCGCAATCGGTAATATCGTGATTGTTGTCCCCTTGTCCAGTTTGATAGCTTGTAGATGGCTCGCTAATAATAGGACTTTGCATCGATTGTTGCATAGACGTTGTTTCAGTTTGTATAGGACAATCATTTCGATCCAATGTGTTTTCAAGCTGAACATTAACTTCTTGATTTGATGGTTCATCTACTGTTGAGATACTTTTACCGGGTTCAATTTGCAGTCTTGTCCTCTTCTTTGGTGGCTGTGATTCATTTTCGAATCTTTGTTCTCTTAAAAACTCTGTTAAAGAATCTCGGATCACAGTTTCTATTTCAGGAGAAGGTGACTCAGGTGGCAATTTGCTTAAACCCTATTTCTATCAAAAAGAGCAATACCAGTAGCCTTAAAACTGCTCACCAAATTTCTTTTTACAGCTGAAAACTCCGTACAAGTGACTTTATCATTTTTTGGTGGTTTTCGGTCCATAGTCCTTATTGCCTTTTTCAACAAATGTGGGAAAGACTCCTTAGGCACAGATGTAGTTCGTAAATTGGATTTTTTTCCAATCTTCAAGAGTTTGTCTCCAACCTATTTTTAACGGACGTTTTTCTTTTGGCATGAGTTAGAAAACAAGTCATGAACCAATCTCTAAATGTTGGTGTATCAATCCATCCACTAGTTGTTCTATTGTAACGGCTGCAACATGGTTCTTCACAGCACGGTTTACCAACAATACCTCTTTCCTTCCATGTATCATATAGATGGGTACTTTTGTAAATAATATATGGCGGCAATAATGTGCCATCTGCAGAACCACAAATCATAACTGTTGTAGAACTCTTCGAAAAGTTCATAATTTTCTCAGGATATTTTACTCCTCTTCTATATACACATCTTTTTTTCCCCGGATCGTCGGCCATATTTGATTCGTCATAGTTGAATATATTAGACGATGGTACATTTTCTACCTCAGAGTGAAGGTTGTCGAAATATCTATTTAGTGATTCCCGGCCCACAGTCGCTCTAGACCTTTTAATATTAGTTGATAGTCTTTAACCATAGGCGTTCTTATGGCGCTACAGAACGCTAATGGCCCATTCGACACCTGGTAGGTTATTTGTAAACCGTTCTACTGTCTTCCCCTGTTTATCCAAATAAGTCTTTGCAAACATTCTAAGGTCTAACAAAGTAAGAGGAAAACCCCAATCACCGCATGTAGCCGCAGCACGCAATATTGCGATTTCCTTCTCCTTTATATTTATTATAAAGTGTACCAAACGGAATTTTATAAAGAAACGAAGCAGCATTTATAGACAATTCACTGTTTGTGATTTTTCTATTGCTTCTTCCATTGCCTCCTCTGTGTAATTTTTATAATTGCGGGTACCCGCGGTCTTTTTATAAGTGCGAACCATGAGGCAACTAAAACAAAAGCAACAAATGGGGTTAAATTGATAATTTGTATATTACTCCTATAAAACTGCGTACCACAACCATTGGGGTGAAATTGATAACTATCAAAGTCGCCTCGTATATCCTATCATAATAGACCCGATAAACTTACAGTGTTCTTAAAAAATAAAATGGCGACCGTAGCCATAAATGCAAACATGCTCTAAATCTTAAAGGAACGTTTATTTAAAACAGTGATTAACTAAAATTCCAACAATAATACTTACGCCTGTGGCACTGAAGTTTTTCAAATAAATTTTATAAACCTTTTTCACACTAAACTTTAACAAATAATTTTGTATAGTTCCGACATCAACTACTCGCTGACTCTTCGGCAAAATATGGCCGATCTGTCAGTTTCGCCAACAGAAGAAACAAAATTTTGGCTGCTACGAAGCTAGACGTGCTTCACTGGTAATAGGTAGATTACTACATTTATGTAAAGGCGAATAAATGAAAAGACAACCGGTCAGTTTAACGTATGAAAGTATATTGTTAAAATAAATGATCTTATGAGCTAGGTACAAATACAATAATTAGGTTGCACGCGTACACCATATACGGAAAGTTCAATATACACTTAGTCATACATCACATCATCCCCCTGATTTTGAGAAAAAAAATAATGGCATTACAATAACATTTTTTTTTTCTTAAAATTAATACACGCATACATATTGCATCATCACTCTAACAACTAGTTTCTGAGTACATAAAGACCTAAAGATATTTGATACTCTATTTATATAATAACACATTGTCTTAATCTTAGCATGAATAACATAGCAACTTTAAACATAATAATAGATATGCAAAACTACTTATAAATGTACACTCTTCACAATAATATTATAACTCGTTACATATAAAATGGAATAGTTCTGTTTTTGTGAACAACATTTTCCTTTCCCTTTTGCATTATTTTAACATTTACGCCTAATTCTTCTATAACCGTAAAAGGACCTAAATATACTTGATCTAATTTTTCCCTATTTTCATTTCTTAAAAGTAACAAATCTCCAGTATTATAGTTAACTGAATTACATTGTCTGTCATATTTTGTTTTTCTACAAATTTTGGATTGAATTAAATTATTTCGTGCATCTTCACATGATTTTTGTAGTCTAAATTTTAATTCTTTGGGATAGTCATCAAAATTATATACTGGGTCTACATTTTTCAAAAGGTTGTTTGGAATGTTACATAATTTGCCAAAAACAAGTTCGAAGGGTGTATATCTAGTTTCAGAATGCACTGTTGTGTTGTACGAAAAACACCAATATTGTAACCAGTTGCTCCACATATGAGCCTGGTTATCTGTTTGTATCCTTAAGAAAGTTCCCAAGGCCTTGTGAGAATTTTCTAAAGAACCAATCGACTCATGGTGATATGCTGTTGACTGAATACAGTTAATACCCAATAATTGACATGTATCTTTCATGGTTGATGAGATGAATTCACTACCTCTGTCTGTCGCGATTTCGCGTGGAATACCGTAACGCAGTATAAAATTGTCAACAAAAGCTCGGGCAACTGTTTGAGTTTCTTTATTTATTAACGGGTAAGCTTCTACATATTTTGTAAGTTCACATTGAAGAGTCAATATGTAACAATAGTCATTACAATCTTTACTAAGCGGTCCAACCAAATCCAAATTTTTTTTTTTCGAATGCTGACGTCGCTGTTGTAGATATACACATTGGCTCTCGGGTGTGCTTATGGAACTTTTGTTTTTGACACTGTTCGCACTTTCTAACAAAATTAGCTATGTCACGGTCCATTCCTGTCCAGTAATAAAGTCTTTTAATGTTATTAGTCATCCTTCGAATACCAGCATGGCCACTGCTGGGTAAAATATGGTAATCATTCAAAATAACTTTACGATCGTCTTTATTTTCTACTCTACTCACTCCTTTAATAATACATAATCGTGGACCTTCCCACTTTTTCATTTTCGTAATAATACGTGCTAACTCGGTAATTATTTCTTTATTGTCATTATTTCTAATTATGCATAATTCTTTTATATCATTTTGTTTACATATCTGCTCTAACTCTCTCACGAACAAATCTCGTTTGAAACATGATCGAGAGCTTCGATTTACCGATATTAATGACAATGACGGTGAATATATTAGGTACCTATTTCTACTATAACAATTATCGGTTTGTTTATTATGTATGTGTAAATATTTTTCATCAAAGTTTAACTCTGTAAAATGATATGGTTTTTTAAAAATTTCCGCAACTCTTGGTTGATCAGACCGATCATTGCCGGAACTCTTATCAGTCAATACATTTTCATTTTTCTCTTCTTCCATTCTTCTATATTGCGCTCTAGTCATGACCCCTATCACACACTCATACATGCTCTTCAACTCTTCACTCGTCAATTCAATCCTAGATAGTGCATCTGCAGCTGCATTATCTTTTCCTTTCATATATTCTACTACAAAATCATATTCCTCCAGACATAATCGAAACTTTGTTAACCTACTGGAAGGGTCGCGCATGTTAAATAAATAAATCAACGGTTTATGATCCGTGATAACCCTAAACCGGCGTCCATATAAATAAGGGCGAAAGTACTTAACAGCCCAAACTATCGCCAAAAGCTCTTTCTCAATTATCGGATAGTTACGCTCCGCTTTGTTTAGTGGGCGACTAGCATATGCTATCGGTTTTTTGTCTCCATTTGCTAGCACACACCCAATCGAAAACCCCGATGAATCGGTATTCAAAATAAATTCATTTTCCTTTGAAAAATTTGGATATTGTAATAATGGAGGACTAATTAACGCTTTTTTCAATGTCTCGAACGCATGTAAACATTCCTTACTCCAATTAAATTCTATATATTTTTTTGTCAAGTTCGTTAAAGGTAGGGTAAGGACACCAAAGAGTGCGCATTTTGTAAACTTTTATTTATTAAAATATCAACTTTACAATAACACTTTGTACTTCTTATTAAATTTAAACTTTGGTCATTTAGGAACATCATGTTAATTATTAATTTACAGTAACAGTTTCAAATTAATTAAAAATAGTCTTAAACTTAATACTCGTCTCGTGCGCACTCTTAAGGTGCTGTATTGTAAAGAGTACGCAGTGACAACCCTTCATACAAGCTAAGAGTGCGCATGAGAGTAATGTTAAGTCATCAACCCTGACAATTATCACAGGTGAAGGCCCCAACTCCTATGTAGTCTGTGCACTCATCGTGCCACCAAGCAGTACATCGGCAACACTGGATCCAATCTTCTTGCGGCGGCTCAACGTAGACTTCAAGACAAAGGGGGCATCTTATAATTTCAGGACCTGTGCTTGTATTCAACAGTTCTGGATTATTTCTAGAAGTCTTGATTTTTTTTTTACTCTTATCTGCTGCCTTCTTATTTTTATTTCTTTCTGCTTTTTGTTTTTCTTCTTCTAGTTGATTTTTATACGGAGTGCTCGTCAAAACTTCAGATTTCTTCCGTTTCACGTTTCTCTTTGACTGATGGGCTGCCTTTGGCAAAGGCCGAATGTCAGAAGGTTTTATTAATCCTGATGTTGATGGTGTTGGCTCATCAAGTGGTATATTTTGACGAACACCTGATGAGGACGGTGTTGGCTCATCAGTTAATATATTTTGACGAGCCCCTGATGTAGATGGTGCTGGCTCATTAACTGGTAAATTTTGACGAACATCGGATGTGGACGATGTTGGCTCCTCAGCTAATACATTCTGACCAACACCTGATATGGACGATGTCGGCTCATCCGCAGACATATTTTGACAAACATCATGAGTATCATGAATATTATCAGGAAGGTCTGGAGTTTTTTGAGTGCGATGTAGTAATTCTTCCAAGTCTTCAACAGAGGGTGTTCGTAACAAAGATGGAGATAACTGTACTTCAGGATCTTGGATGTCAGTGGTTACAGTCGGTACTTCAATATCTTGAACACCTGGTGTTTCTGATTGTCTTTGAACTCCCAATTGTGGATCATGGCTCTCAACTGTTTCTTCATGCAAATATGGACGATCTGTTACCTCAGCTGGAGCAAAATCTTCGTCAGTAAACACTTGATCATTAAATGGCCAAATACCACAGGATTCAAAAGACTTCTGGGCTCGTTGAACCGAAGCTACCCTTAAATATGCTGTGCCAAATAACCTGGCAACTTGAAATTGAGTAATAGCGCGCCCAGGATTAGAAACTTGCCAGTTATCGCAAGCAACACCATAGGCTTTTTTTAATGGTCCAAAAAATCCGGTGTCCAGAGATTGCATGCGATGGCTCGTATGTGGTGCCAAACTCAGAAGAACTACTCCATTTGCACGTGCTAATTCAATTGCAGCCAAACTCAAATGGGACGAATGATTGTCTAGAATTAAAAGAACCGGCGTGTCGTTAGATGGTTTTACCATCTCAATAAAGTGCTTCAGCCACAGCACAAATAAATCAGAATTCATATATCCTGAATCTGAAATAAGTAGCAAAGAGTCTTCTGGTGCACCATCAAGCAGTTCTGTCTTTTGTCGCTTTCTGGGGAAAATTAATGCGGGAGGTACAAATGATCCAGTTGCGCCCATACAGCATACAGCGGTCACCGTCTGTCCTCTTTCCGCAGACACTATTTTGCCAACAATTTTTTTTCCCTTGGCGGCATAAACTTTAGGAAGTTTGTTAGGAACCGTTTGTAGACCAGTTTCGTCCATATTAAATATTTGTCTGCCTACAAATTTATATTTATTAAAAACTACCTTCAAGTTATCATAAAACCGTTGTACTTGGACACGATTAAAGCCAGCAGCACGTGCCAAACTGGTCTTTTCTGGTTGGCGAAGAGTCAGGTGGTGTTTTCTGGCGAACCCTTCCACCCACTGCTTGCTAGCCTGTTTCTTTTCTTTGTTAAATCTATGATCTAGACAATTTTTTTCCGCCAGATCGTATGCAATTCTTCCTAGTTCTTTTTTTGTTAGTCCATAGAAACACGCGTCTAATTTTCGACAATGATCTGCCAAGCTTATTTCTAAGTCTGGGCCAAAAACGCTCTTAAATCTACCGAGGGACTCGGGAACGGTGTCGGCTTTTAGCCTTTTTCTTAAAGTTGCTTCTGGAATATTAAATGATTCTGCAATAGACCTCTTACTTTGACCTCTTGCAATTTTTTCCTTTATTTCCTTTAAGATGTCCTCCGTAAAAAATATTTTTCTATCAGATTTTCTTTTATATTTTCCCATCTTGTTCGTCCTGTTAAATAATAATTAAAAAGTCTCAAAACACAAGCATGGCTGTTAATTTTCACTTCATACAAGCTAAGAGTACGCATGCGTACTCTTTGGGTGCGTACTCTTAGCTAATACGCGTTTGTGAGCATAAACCTTATTATTTTACAAAGCACGTGTAATGGCGACATAACCTCTTAAAAGAATCAAAGTTCGATACACAAATGTCTAGTAAAATCCCAGTCGATGAATGCAAAATAATCACAACCCTTACAAATGATGTTTAAAAATGATGAATATTAAGAGCAAACACCACTAAAATCATTTTTTAGCTATAAAATTCATAATAAATACCTTAGCGATGCAATTTGTCGTCCTTCACCTTGACTTGACAGATGCTACTGACATGTGGCAGTGGGGTTGCCATTTCGGAAAAAATAAATCTACAGAAAGCACTGCGTACTCTTTGGTAGCGCGTACTCTTTGGTGTCCTTACCCTAATGTAATTTTAGCAAAATTCGGAATAAATTTCCGATAATAATTTGCAAATGCAACGAATCTACGGACCTCGTCTGCATTTTTCGGAATCGGATAATTTTGTAAAACTTTAACTTTATTTTCATCTGGCTTTATACCCTCTGGTGTTACCACGTGACCTAAATACAAAAGTTCCTTCTTCAAAAATGTACACTTTAATGGATTTAACTTCAAATTTACGTCTCGAAGCCTTGTAAAAACGTCAATTAGGTTTTTATTATGTGTTTGCAAATTTCTACCCATTATTATTATGTCATCTAAATAAACAATGCACTTTTCGTAATTTAAACCCGATAGTGCTACAGTCATCGCTCTAGTAAACGCACTCGGACTTAATTTTAAGCCCATAGGAAGGCGTTTCATTTGATATACCTTGTCAGCTAAAAATGCAGTGTATTTACGACTCTCTGGGTCTAATTTAATTTGGTAATAGCCTTGATTAAGGTCTAAATGGCTGAAATACATAGCCCCTGACAAAGAATCCAAAATTTCGGTTATGTTTGGTAGTGGAAAATTATCATTTTGTATGCACTCATTCAATCCCCTATAATCAATCACAACACGCCACTTTTTTTCACCCCTAGCATCAGTCTTTTTCGGAACAATCAGTAAAGGGCTCGACCATTCAGACGTCGACTCCTCTATAATGTCATTTTCCAACATTTGTTTTATTTGTTTATTTATTTCTGCTTTTTGAGAATGTGGAAGACGATAAGGTTTTTTATAAACGGGACTAATATTTTCTTTTAAATGAATTTTTTGTTCATACAAGTTTGTTGTATTTAATTTGTCCCCGGGTAAATGAAAAATATCCGCAAATTTTGCACAAATATTTGCTATAGAAGTCTCCTCTTCTTTAATCAAATAATTAAGATTAAGCAAAGAAAACAAAGATTTTACCCTATCCGCGTTATTTACTATTTTATTAAACGAATAACAATGATATTCTTTTAAATCACGAATTTCTGGTGTAAAACAACGTAAATTAACATCAGTTTCCCGTGTGTTCATAATACGCATGGTCACCCTACCGTTTTTACTCTTACATATCGAATTAGCTAAAAATACACCTTCGCAAATCTCATTTGAAATTACTACACAATCACCTGTCCTATTAGTTGGAATATCTACTTGAATTTCACATCGCGCGGGCAACTTTATACATGCGTTATCATTTGTATTTCCTATCGAATATAACTGTACAGGTAAAATAATCGGAATTCCCTCACTATTTTGTAACGTTAATGTTTGATTTTCAAAATTAATTATAGAATTAAATTTTGATAGAAAATCTTGTCCTATAATTCCGTCTACATTTAATGGCAAATCGTTAAAAATGTAGAAGTCATGTGTAAATGATTCATTATTTTCGTTACGTAATATCAACTCTATGCACCCAGTAGATGTAATTTGACCACCAATACCATTTATGTGTGTCGTCTTAGGGCGAATAAACTCGCTCGATGCGTGAATCACGCTTTGTTTCACAGCAGACAATGATGCTCCGGTATCAATGAGCCATGTACACATATAGTCATCGATATACAGATGTATAGAGTTCATATTCCGATAAGTTAATATGTAATTAGTCGCGAAAAAACTGAAACTTTTCGGTTTCCTCCGATTTAGAACTATCTTGCGATTCATGTGTCACATTGACATGATGTTTTTTCGAATTGAAATTTTGCTGGCTATTATATCCACGGGACCTACTACGGCCTGAAAAATTACCACGACCCCGACCGCTACTACGATAATACGACGAATCGTAAAATGTCCTATTATTATTTATGTTGTTCCTGAAAAATGGTTTTCCGAAAACGGTGTAGTGGTACCGCGCCTCGAAACACTCTGCCCTCGGTATCCATTATTTGGGTAACCCCTATTATTATTAAACATCCTACCTCGAGCTGAAAATATCTGTCCTGATGTGGAAGGCATATTTACCTCCTCATCTTTAGCACCTTGTATAGCTTCCTTTAATGAACTATAATTACGCGCAGCAATGACAGTACTAAGCCGCTCATTTCGCAACCCGTCGGCAAATTTTTGAATAGCCTGTTTTTCATTTAAGGGTTTTAATATCTTGTATGCTTCAGATTTGCCCTCGGCTTGTGAAATTGTTAGATCCACAAACAGTTGCTCTAAGTCTTTCCCATACTGATCTATAGACCTACCACCTTGATAAGCGGTATGCAACTTTTTTTGTAACGCGGTGTCCGATTTTTTTGTTAAAAGATGTGTTTTCATTTCAGCAACCATTTCGTCAACAGAACCACATGAATCTGCCAAACGCAATTTTGCACTATGTGATAGCCTAGTTTTTAAAACATATTTTATGAGAAGTGACGCATCCGTATCTAAAATCATAGTAGAATATAATTCTATTGCGTCAATTAATTGTAAAGTAACTTTTTCGGTGTCGTCCATTATTGGTAATAGACTAACCGCCACTCTCAAATCAAAATTGGGTTTGGTAGTCATGGTTTCGCTGCTATTTATACTCATCATTAAACTTTCTATATCAGCATAAATCGAGTCTATCTTATTTGACAAGTGTAAATCAACATCACTTAACGATATTTCGGCTTTTTCTACCTTATTAACATATATGTCAAATATTTCGGTATACTTCTTATAAATCTTTACTGCTTTTTGAAATTGTTTATTCGCAGCTTCACTATTCTGTCGCCGATGCGATCCAATTTTAATTAAATAAGTTCTTATATCTACCAACTGCACATATATATTTTGTAATTCTAACATTAGCTCTATATATTGAAAAACAGTAAAACATATTATAAAATAAAATATTACGTTTTGTAAAAAAAAATAACCATAACGGAAAGTATCCTAAATACTTAAAGATAATTAATATAAAGTTCACTTACAGAATTTATTTGTAACCATTTGCACTTATTCGACACTTGTCCAAATTTCTCCACATCGTTAGTTATTAGCCGGGTCCTATTACACTGAAACTAGCTGCAAAGCAATACCCGTCGCTTGCCTTTCGATCTTCTTGGTAAGGCATTTATGTACTTTTTTCCATAAGTTGTACGCCAAGAAAATAGCACACATTACAAATACTGCAACCATCATATATCGCATTTCCATAGAGTAATCGCTCTCAGACATACTGGATTTCGCTTTATTTCCTTGTCCCTGTTGGGCAATTATTACCTCCTCTTTGAATTCCTTGGATACTTGACTGCCCATTATAATTTTTAATTATTATATCCTGAAAAACTGAAACACTAAAGATCCTGGCAGGGTCGCCATACGAAGCTAGACGTGCTTCACTGGTAATAGGTAGATTACTACATTTATGTAAAGGCGAATAAATGAAAAGACAACCGGTCAGTTTAACGTATGAAAGTATATTGTTAAAATAAATGATCTTATGAGCTAGGTACAAATACAATAATTAGGTTGCACGCGTACACCATATACGGAAAGTTCAATATACACTTAGTCATATATCACACAGCGTTCAGTATCACGTAATAAATCCGAAAAAAAATTACAAGTTTAGCTATCATCAAAGTTACCCCAGCTCTCAAAGTAGCCCGGTTTTACGGTACTTACTTATCGTATAGGCAGTGGCCGTGCACGAGTGAGTGTTAGAGCCCACTTTAATTTATGGAAGTGAAAGTTGGGTATAGCAGAAAAATAATGAAAGTACAATAAATGCAGTGGAAATGAGAGCTCTGAAAAGTATGTGTGGTGTGACTTTGAGGGACATAATACGAAATACTGTTGTAAGAGAGCATTGTGGCGTGAAAGAAGATGTAGTAACAAAGATAAAAGAGGTATGCTGAGATGGTTTGGACATATAGAAAGGATGAATGAAAGAAGATTAACAAAAGAGATATGCCTGGCCTGTGTGAATGGAACAACCGGAAGGGGAAGGCCTCGTAGAACATTCCCTGACCAAATCGGAGACGTTCTCAAGAAAGGCCAGGTCAGAAGTAACCGACGGAGCATGTATGAAGAATATAATAACAGTAAACGAGGCAAAATAGTGTGCAAAGATCGTGACAAATGGAAATCCGTTTGTCGTTGCTCTAGTGCCAGAGTTGATCAAGCCGCCCAGTAGGCCTCAGACATGGCTTTACGACTGTTGTCTAATGACCGGGACCGACAGCTCAACGTATCCTCCGAAGCACGGAGACGATTAGAAATTAAACCACTTCGGTCACTGACCGCGAGCCTAGCTTAACCTCGCCAATCACTAACGGACCGGTGAGATCATCTAGGTATCTAACTAAACAGGACGTGATGTTAATCATTTGACGAACGAAATAAGTCCTACCGAAATAATGCTACCGAAGATAACAAATTACATAGTACAACTCCATTTGATCATCTTTAGGTGGAAGCTACGATTACTTTTCTCGAAGAAGAAGAAGAGAAATTCTGGAAGTTACATCAACAAGATGAACAGACGCTGTTTGACAAAATTGACATGTTTACAGCTCAGTGCATGACTCTTACTTTGCAAAATGATTTTTATAAGGTAATATTTTTACATTTCTATATAATTTACTTGTTTTTATGTTAAAACCAATTAAATGTCATAATGCCAGCCGAATGACATCCTCTGTTGGATAACACCCTCCGCAAAACACTTCCACAATGTAGTTGTGTCATCATCAATGGATATGCCATAAACCCCGCGCTTGGGAGACGTCTTGGCGATCGCTGTATGATGGTCATAGTACACAGAGAGACGCTGCTGCCCGTCCTCTGGGAGATAATTCCTTGGGTCGTTTCGTAAGCCCCCCACGGGATGAAATGGGTAGCGAGATACCATGCCCTAGGGAAATTAATCCCAGTGTCCCACGGTATTTTTTAAACATATATTTTTTTTTCTTTTAAAAGAGAACGCCCGCACTAGGCCATTTAATCTCTGTGTCACGGGGTACTTTACAAACATATAATAGACGGACACAAATTACATCCAGACTCGGAACAACTATTTATAGATCACACAAATAGTAGTAGAGGCGACTGTCTTAGCCGCTGCACCACACGTTCAGTCATGGTGGACACAAAGCACACCCAGACACAGTACTACTATTTATGGGTCGCACATATAGTTGTCATTTGCGGGAATCAAACTCAGGACACGAAGTGCCGAGGTGATTGTCTTAACTGTTTCTCTACACGTTCAGTCAAGTTTATGAAATATAAAATAATGTTGTCCTAAGACAATTACTTCAATAAACAAATAGAAAGGCTTGCGTTCTCTGAATTATTGTGAATCTGAATCTATGTACATGTAATGCTAATAATAATAATAACCTGGGACATTACATATTCACATACGGCCATGTGATCCCAAATTAAGCAGAGCTTGTACTATGGAAATCAAATAGCTGATATACTTCATATACTACTTTACTTTATTTAAATAAATACTAACATAGATAATTACACCCAGACACAGGACAAACAGACATGACCATGCACTCAAATATCAGTCCTGGGTGGGAATCGAACTTACGACCTGCGGCGTGAAAGGCAAGCATCTACCAACCACGCCAACCGGCCCAATATCACACACATTTTATAAAGGCGTAAGTTTGTGAGTGTGTATGTTTGTTACTTCTTCACGTCTAAACGGTTGGAGCAATTTTAATAAAATTTGGTTGGAGTTAGCTGACACCGTGGATTAAATAACTCATAGGCTATAATTTATAAAGTTTAACGCGGGTAAAACCGCGGGGCACAGCCAGTATATGATAAATTACACCATGTTTTGGTAATTTCAAGGTGCATGAAATAGCAAACGATATAAAGAAGGCTTGGAAAGCCATGAAGGATGCTCAAGATTGGGGTCGAATTCTGAATCAGCGACAGAAACTGTTCGGAATGCCAGTCATACCTTTTGCCGACCTCACCAAGCTTGTCAAGGAGTTCGAACCGTACAGAAACCTCTGGGTTACTGCATCAGGTAAAGTACATGTTACGCGGTGTTTTATTTATTTATTCTGGGCAACTATACAATGGTATTAAAGATATAATAAGCGACAAAACGCCAATAACAGGTCTACGCGAATAGGTAATATTTTATGTTATGAACTTGTGTGAACATTCTTGCAAAAAAAAAATAACAAGCAGTGCGAGACGGGACGCCACGACGTGCGGGTCGCATTCGCCTTGAAGATGACTTCCTGAAGAAGTCGAAACTGTTGGCCGAATCCAACATAAAATTAATTAATAATAATAATAATAAATAAATAAAATTTATTTATTCACAAATTTTTTATATACAATTTCCTATGAAGGCCCTGACTTCTGAGCTAGGTAAGAACCTGTATTACAGAAGTCAGTGCCCTCTCCCAGTTTAGTTCGTTTACAAATTGTGAATAAGAAAATAGTGTGTGTGTGTGCGTGTGTGTGTTTGTGTGTGTGTGTGTGTGTGTGGGGTGTAGGGAATATTAGTTTGTGAGTAATAGCGTTTCAGTTTGGTCGTAATCTAATTTAAGTAACCAGTTTTTAATGTTATTTTTGGTTTCTCGAAGGGTAATTGGATGAATGTTTATTATTTTATTTATTATGTTATATAAGTAGGAAGACCTATAAGATTGCTGTCGTCTAGCCGTAGCTGTCCGACATCTAACAGGTAAGCATACATTTTTAATAACGCGTTTACTATTATACACATTTGCATTGTAGGGAGTTTGCTTGTGTTGCTTTGTTAGAATTTGTAATACATATAATTGTCTTATTGTTAAAAGTTCGCAATTTTCATAGAGATGTTTAGTAGGATATTTGAAGGGTTTAAAGGTCATTACTTTCAGTAATGACCTTTGAGCCCTTTCTAATTGAATCATGTGGGGTTTACAGGCACCACCCCAAACCCCCAAGCAGTATCCAAGTATGGATTGGGCTAGAACGTAATAAATATTGCGTAGAAGAGGAAACTCTGCAGCATGTCTGAGTTTTTTAAAAACCCAAATTAGCTTCCTAGTTCGACCCGTAACGAGACTTATATGGGGTTCCCAAGTCAGCCTCTCATCTAAGATAACACTAAGTACTTCACATGTGTGACTTTGTTTATTGATAGACAGGAGCAGTTAGTACTATTAGGGTAATCACATGAATGAGCTTTAATGTTAACGTTTTTAAGTTGAGTTTTGGAAAATGTAAACTGTATGTATGAGGTTTTTGAAATATTGAGAGTAGGAGATTGATTTTGAGCCATTGGCTAAGTCGATGGAGGCCATTTTCGGCAATGCGGCACACTTCGTCCCAAGTCTCTCCGTGGAATATTACGGCTGTATCGTCAGCATACGTAAATATTTTCCCGTTACAAAGTGGTTGGGGACATAAGTCATTGATGTACACCAGGAAGAGACTTGGTCCAAGTATACTACCCTGAGGGACGCCGTACACAACATTTGCATCGGAGCTAAGATGATTTCCAATCTTTACCTGTCGTCTACGGTTACATAAAAAATCCTTAAACAGATTTAGAGCCGTTCCTCTTACACCAATGACATCCAGCTTATCTACGAGTGCAGGAATCGAGACCGTGTCGAATGCTTTGGCTAAATCAAGAAAAACACCTATACACTTTTGATTTTCGTCCACTTTATTAGATACAAAATCAGTAAGCTGACTAACTGCATCATCGGTGCTTTTAGACAACTTGAAACCATATTGAGTGTTTGCCAAAATGTTTTAACTTTCAAGAAAATTTATGAGTCTATTATTAAGTGTTTTTTCTAATAACTTCGAAAGCGCAGACAGTACAGAGATAGGCGTAAAATTCGACACATCGTCTCGACTCCCGCCCTTGTGCACAGGGGTAATAAGTGCTCTCTTGAACACATCCGGAAAGATACCTTGAGCATAACATAGTTCAGAGGTATGTGAGGGGAGGTACTATAGTATCTTTGCACAACTTAAGTAACTGAGCTGGGATAGAGTCCCAGCCAGTGGCACAGTTATTTTTAAGGTTTAATATTAATGCTTCAATTTCAGCTTCATCCGGAGGTAAGAGGACTATAGAGTTAAGGTTGCGAGGAACTTCAAAATTATAACTAGGGTTAAGCGTATCAGGAATGGCATCGGCAAGCTGCTTACCTATTTGTGAAAAATACGTATTTATTGTATCAATATTGTTAGAAGTAGAATTTAATAAGCTCTCGGCAGTTGATTTATCATTGGTGTAGTTAATTATAGACTTAATTGCTTTCCATGATTCTTTAGGAGTTTTCGCGTTTAGGAGTAAGGACTTTTCATGAGTTGTTTTTTATGTTCTTAACAGAGAGTTACAATAATTAGGATAACGTTTAAACATCGTTTCTATGATGAAATTATTAGGGCTCTTTTTGTGTTGTTTATGAAGCCGGTCCCTATGTCTAATACAGCGCAGAAGTCCAATCGTAATCCAAGGTTTAAAAATTATTTTTTTACTAGATGTTTGGTATACTTTAGTATTCGCTTTAACAATGCCTGATAGTTTATCTACAAAAGCAGTGGCGGCTACGTTTGCGTCAGGGATGGACTCAATAAAAGAGAAATCAAGGGTCTCTATTTGACTAACACAGCTATTACGTGAGTTACCCGTTACTATCTTTCATTATGTTAGCTCCTCACGTCAGATTTAATAATAACGATGAGTATGTTGTTACATATTTAGGCAGATGTCTATTTACATCTTAGATACTACTTTTAAATTAAGTAATCTTTAGAAGGATAATTCCGCCTCCCTTGACTAGGTAGTGGATTATTATACGACACAAATAAATGGTTATTTCAACGTGGGGAAGTTATCTGTATAGTTCGTTGCAGACTTTTTGAAAATCCGTGAAGTGTGGCTGGATAATCCTCTAATGTATGTGGATGCAGAAACTATTGAACCCCTCGTGAATGAATATTACAAGTCTATAATAAAGTGTGTGCGGGTTTTCTCAGACATGCCTAAAGTGCAAAAGGTTGCGACTAAAATACGGGTAAGCCTTTTGTAATGTTATTAATTACGAGCTTTTAGATCTCCAAACTTGGAAATTATTAATTTTAATCTTCTGGCGAGAGTGGTACCTATTTTGATAAGGCAGTAAAAAGTGTCCCATCATGATCATCATGTCAGCCAAAATACGTCCACTGCTGGACAAAAGCCTCCCCAAATAATGCCTGGATATGCCATAATCGCCACGCTTGGCAGACGGGTTGGCGATCGCAGTTTGATAATCATAGTTCATAGAAAAACGCTGCTGCCCGTTCTCTAATAGGTATTCCCTCGGTAGATTTCTACGCCCCCCACGGGATGAGATGGGGTGATGATATTCTATGCCACCACACAGCAACAAAAAGTGTCTACGAGTGGGTATATCAGACTCGCACCGAATAAACCCAACCTGCCGTGGACTTCTCACGCCTAATGGGGGAGCCCAGGGAACGCGAGTTTTCTGCTCCGGTCCCACGTGGTAGGAATACGGACCTTGGGAAGACTAGTTTGCCCTCTCGACCTGCTGACTCCTGCCAGTCCGGTACAGCGACTACGCCACAAACAGATCATGGTACCTGAATCTCCATCTCATAGCCCGTTAGACTCACTTGGCGGGGTGAAGCACCTAGGGACGCAGTGAATCTATAGGAGGGTGATCGTCAAAGTGGTTTTATTTCTGAGCACATCCGTGCTCTGGAGGCACGTTAAGCGTCCAGTCTCCGTTGTTAGCCCAAACGTCGTTAACCCAAGTTAGAAGCCTACTGGGTATATATCCGAATAGCACAGGCTATATTTTATAATGTTTAACACGAGTAAAACCGCGGGGCAAAGCTAGTCTCCAATAAAGGTTAGGCGCTATGCCGCAACACAGTTTACATGCAAACATGCGCAGTGCATGAGCCTGAAGAGTGATATCATAACTTCATAACACAGCAAGTGGACAACAACCTAAACAAAATAATTACCAGCAGGGCATTTTCTCAGGTAGAACTTCGTCAGTCGTGCTGCCACTGAGCAAATGAACGCTTTACTCCCTCTCATCAAATTGCTACCGTTTAGCGCTTTCCAGGGGTATCGAGTGGGGTCCCTAAGCCTGAGGCTTATGGAAGCGGCAGCTTTGGCTCGTTGATATGAGCACTAATTTCTGATTTTAAATTTGTTTTGTGTGCTGTATAGGACTATATCGATGACTTCAGGCCGCTGATACCTATAATACAAGCAGTGAGAAATCCTGGCATGAAGGATAGACATTGGAACGAGTTCATGGAAAAAGCAGGTATAAACATTTGATTTTCGTACTAGGATCTTTTCTGAACTTCTTCATATACTCGTAATAAATAGAGCTATACTCGATTGTTCGAAGTGTTGGTGCACTTAAAACAAGGTTAAAAATTTTCTCGCTGTTTCATTAACAGCTTCGGTTGATTATCGTTATATTATTCATTGAGTGGGCTTTTCAAATAGCCACTATTTGCTATCTTTATTAGCTGCCTTTTTACCAAAGCGGTAGTCTCCTCAATCGAAGATGGATCTGGGTTTTAATCTGGCTAAATAAATATACCTATTTATTTATTTTCTGTGAAATCAAATTCTTAGTAGCAAGAACCAAGAAGTTGGCGGTGTTCCACTTCTTCAGAAAGCACGTAACGATGTCGGTGATGTTAACAAGCTTGTCGCATCAGATCATTGAAGTGAGAGAATAGGGTTCCTATGTTTGCTTGTCACTAATGTCCCATGCCGATGGTTAGCCCCCATTAAGGGTGACTTATCATCATCATTATATCTGCCAAAATATGTCCACTGCTGGACAAAGGCCTCCCCCAAAGATCTTCACAATTGCCGGCTTTGCTTGGTAAGGGAAGCTAGGAATAAATTATTATTATTATTACATCTTAATTAATCTTCACCAGGTATAACCGTTACGATGAATGATAAACAGACCTTCCAGATGTGTCTAAAGCAGGGCATAGCCGAACACGGAGAGCTAATTGCAGAAATCGGCGAACTGGCCAGCAAGGAGTATGTTATTGAACAAACATTAGACAAGATGTTAGGGGACTGGTCGAACAAAGTGATGGAGATAACGCCTTTTAAAAGCACTGGTCAGTATTTCACCATACATCAAGTATATTCTTTTATATAACAAAAAGTCAAGTAAAGAGTAATTTCTCTCTTAGGTACCTTTATAATGAAGATTCCCGACGAAACCCTCCAGTTACTGGATGAACATTTACTAGCTACTCAACAGTTGGGCTTCAGCCCTTTCAAGGCAGCTTTCGAACTTCGGATCCAAGAATGGGACGATAAGCTCAGACTCACACAAAAGGTCGTAGATGAGTGGATCGAATGTCAGAAGTAAGTTTTGAAAATATGAAAATGCAGACATAAACGTTTCGATATTTTTGAGAATATTAAACAATATATGAATTTATTTTAATGATGTACTACGATCTTCCATAAAAAAGAGGGAATTTTTATCATATATATCGTTTTGATTATGACTAAATTTAATTTAAGAATATCTAAATCAATTTAAATAGTTCATTCTACTTATAAAAACTGTTTAATTTAATAAATTAATTGAGTTTAAGTTACTAAATATTTAACCTGGATTTAGCAGTAATTTGATACTGATATTTTCTAGAGAATGGATGTATCTGGAACCAATCTTTACATCAGAGGACATCTCACGACAATTGCCCCTGGAAACTAAGAAATATGGCACAATGGAGAGAATATGGAGAAGAATTATGTCTTCCGCGGCGGCATGTCCCAAGGTTAACAATTATTTCCTTGTCTACAAGCTATCTAGTGTTCTGATTATTGATTCTATTAGATCCCTGAATTGCGTTTGTGCTTGTTCAACTTGCTCAAATAATAGAATTGACTATTCAACCTTAAACTTAGATGCGGTAAGCTAATATACAATTACGGACATTGTATGTCATCATATACAAAAAAAATAATTATGATGTGCTAATCTCTTGATAACACGTACACCCCGAACTAATTATGGAAAAATGAACATCGAAATTGAGGGTGTTAAAATATACAATAAAATACCAATCAGTATAAAAAAAATACCGTTGAACTTGAGAACCTCCTCCTTTTAAAGTCGGTTAATTTTGGTGTAATTGATCTGTAAATATTTATTTGAATTGAAAAGCAAAGTACGTTCTTCAAAATATTGTTAACTTTTATAGATTAATACAGAAACGCTGCTGCGGTTACTTAGGTAGGATAGATAGAGGCATATCGGTCTGGTGCATATTGACCCTAAGTGCTAAGCCAGTGGTAGTCGGGTCGATCCTCGGCAAGGACAAATCTTTGTGTTATGAACACGATTATTTCTTCTGAAAGTTCTCAAGTAAGCGAATAACGTATTATCCTTTTTGAGAAATAAAGAGTAATTTACCCTAATTCTCGTGAGATATATTTTGATTAAATACTTTTAGATAATGATAATATGTCCGGACAGCCGACTGCTAGATAGCTTGGTAGAAGCTCGTCATCTATTAGATGTGGTGTTCCGCGGCTTGAATGCGTACATGGAACTCAAGAGATTGCGCTTTCCACGGTTTTTCTTCTTGAGCGATGATGAGTTGTTGGAGATCCTCTCGCAATCAAGGAACCCTCGTGCCGTGCAGCCGCATCTTAGAAAGTGCTTTGAAAACATAGCAAAGGTAAGTGGTAAAAAATTTGCCGGAGAATCACAGAAATAGATGTAATAATATCGTTGAACAGTGACAGTAGAATACTCATCCACTACCAGGGCAATGAATGTGTATCGTAGTAACTCTTAACAGGCAAATAGGATCTTCTCTAATTCTTCAAAGGAGTGTATTTTATATGTAGTGCATTAAATAACTTCAAAAATGATTGCAGTATATGACTGCACGTTTGGCGCAGTGGTTAAGGTTCAAGTACAGACAAAATAGAGTAAACAGATCAATCATGAAAAGAAAAACAAAATAGAAGATTCTTTTGTTTTAAGCATTTTTAACTAACAGTGACAGCCAATTCCATATAGAATAGCGATTTAAAATGGGTTGTAATTCCTCAAGATTTATTTTTTAAGCCATTTAATATAGAATCAAATTTGACGCGTATGTTCTTTTTACTAAATGGCCCAAGTAGTATTGGTAAAAAAATAACAAAATGACCAATTTGGCCAATTTCAAAGCCTTAAAGAGTGCGGCGCGGGTTTAAAAACTAACAGGAACAATGAGTTAACGTGGCACGGAACTTAATTTTCACGTGTAGGTACATTACCCCAACGCTTGGTGAAATCGCTTATTCTTATAATATATTGAAAACGTAACTTGTAACAATCCAGAATCAATAATTCCAATTTAATATTTAGAAATGACATTCTTGGTGAACGAATTCTGTTTTCAAACAGGTGACCTTTCAACCTGACCTCAAAATCACTCACATGCACTCCAGCGAGGGTGAAGTTGTTCAGCTTAAATACTCGTTTTATCCAACTGCTAACGTGGAACAGTGGCTCTTACTGCTCGAAGACACTATGCGGCATACTAGTAAGTATAATCCATCCATTTTGTGGTCCCTTTAGGTAATATTTGTATGTTGTAGTAAAAACCATAACCATATGAATTTTAGGGACTTTCCAAAACCTGGGACTGGTTGCCGGGTTTGAAAAATTATGCCTCAGTTATAAGCTTCCAATGGCAATTGGTCGTTTGGCCTCGGGGTTTTTGGAGTTTGTTCTCGGTTCAATTTCTATAACAAAATAATGCCTCAGCTATACGCTTCCATTGGCATTGGTCGTGTCGACAAGTTTGGTCTCGGTTAAATTTCTATTTAAAAATGATGCCTCAGTTATAAGTTTCCGTCGGTATTGGGCGTCTAGTCAAGTTTGCTCTCGATTAAATTTTTATTTCCAAACGATGCTTCAGATATAAGCTTCCGTTAGGATTGGTCGTGTAGTCCAGTTTGCTCCCGGTTGAATTTATATTTCACAATGATGCTTCAGTTATATACGCTTCAGTAAGTATCGGGCGTGTAGTCAAGTTTGGTCTCGATTAAATTTCTATTTCAAAATAATGCCTCAGTTATAAGCTTCCGTTGACATCGGTCCTCTAGTCAAATTTGGCCTCGATTCAATTTCTATTTCAAAATAATGCCTGAGGTATAAGTTTCCGTTGGCATCGGTCGTGTGGTCAAGTTTATCCTCGGTTAAATTTCTAGTCCAAAAGAGAGCCTCAGTTACAAGCTTCCGTTGGCATTTGGTCGTGTAGTAAAGTTTGCTCTCGGTTAAACATCAACATTTTTGTGACTACTAGTCACTTTAATATGAAATAGGTTCCATAGACCTCAATCATAGGAGAATGGCAAATACTTGCACATTTTCACCTTTATCACCCACTCAAAAGAGCAATATTCCACAGTTCGTCTGACTCTGATAGATGGTCTAGAAGAATTATGGAAGATACCACGAGCAGAGTGGGTACTGCGCTGGCCAGGTCAGGTGGTTATAGCCGGCTCGCAGACTGCCTGGACGGCAGGAGTTGAGAATGCCATCGAAGAATTCCGTATGGAATCCTATTTTGAAGAAATGTTGGCTCAGGTAAAGAGACTACCTTTGTATCCTGACATAATGCATAGATTGAGGGCTCTGTAACAAGTACTTGATAGTATAGTGTATTGGTTACCCACTTTTAGAGTTAGAGTTGTTCAAGCCGCAATCACAACTCTGAAATGGCTTAAAGACTGTTGTCTGACAACTATAATCGGGATGGACAGCTTAACGTGCCCTCCAAAGCACGGAGACGCTCAGAAATTAAATCACTTCACTGGTCACCAATGTAGAACCTGACCGCCCTCCTGTGTGCTTTACCTGGCCGATCGTTTATGGGCCGGAAAGTTTAAATGCCGATGTGCGCTTCAAATATATAATATTGCCCTGAAAATATAGTTCTCTATCATGATATGTATGGTTATGTTTTCTTTAGCTGGATACTCTGCGTGCGTTAGTAAAAGGCGATCTGACTTTCTTCCAACGTGAAGTTTTATGTGCTCTAATAGTGATAGAAGTACATGCAAGAGATGTCACTCATACTCTCGTGGACGAAAACGTCAAGAATATCAGCGACTTCCAGTGGATTGTTCAGCTTCGGTAAGTAGTATGGTGCGGATGTGCGTCGGTGTTCTACTTCCCTTTATTTTGACGACGAAGGCTTTAACAGTTTGCCTGCACGTCATAATTATGAATGGGTGAGGCTTGTAGTAAATCTTCGAATTGCCGTCGAGGGTATTATTCGGTTTAGATTTTTTTTTTATAGTAAAGTAGTTTCAGTTGACTTGTTCATTGGTGAATGTACGTGCTGGAGGTATGCCTAATTTAATTACTTCAGTAGATTTTTTTTTCCAATAAAATAAAACTATCTTAAGTATTGAATCCACCTTGATAAGAACGGTCCTCTGCATGACTCCCTCGTTGGTCTAGCGGTAGAGTGTTCAACCGCAAATAATAAGGTTGTGGGTTCTAAACTCGGGTCGGCCCTAAGACTGTTACTGGGATTTATCTGCCAAGGAATCGGATCGGATTATGAGAGTGTGGAATAGAGAGTGTAGCCGTGTACACACACATGCAGTAGTTTTATCCTGCGTGGTTGGTGTCTCTTTTCGTTGAGATTGGCAAGAACAATATTTTATTTTTTTACTACATTTAATTTAATTTATAATTAAACAGTCATTATTACGCAACATTCTTATAGACTTCTTTAAGGTACAGACGCCAGCATATCAAGCTACCCCAATCTGTCAAATTTCCCCAATTGAAAGTGAACCTTATGTTGAGGTGATAAAGTTGAATATCTATAAAAGAAATTTGAGGTAGCTGGATGTGCTGGCGTGTGTACGTTTTAAGGGTGCTGGTATCTATTTTCTATAAACAAGAGTCTGAACCAAAATTTCATCATTCAGATACTACCAGGTCGTGAAAGACATGTACCCCCTTGAAGAGGGCGAACTAGCAGAGATATACCAGGACGAGTTCAAGCTGGATACGTCGGCTTACTACCGCCAGTTCAGTCAAAACTATTGCGAGACTAAAGCTCTGAATTCTGTGTTCACGTATCAGAACGAGTACTTGGGCAACACGTGAGTAAATATGTAACCTTCATTCTTAACACGCGTTTGTCGCGTATCATAAATGCTACTGTTTAGAGTGCTAGTCCAAACACAAATTTGCGGGTGATGCCAAGACGTGTATTCTTGTTTATGTGGATAAAAATAGTTATAAGTAAACACACGTGGTTTATAAAAGTGTTCCGACTGTCGGGTGACGCGCGTGCAGCGACCGTTGGTGGCCCCCCTTGGTGGTGAGGCTCCCCCGAGCCTGTGAGCCCGTTTACAGTGTCTGTGAGTGAAAGAGAAGGAAGCATTATGTCATCTCTAGCGCACGCGCGGTCGCGATAGCTGTGAGCGGCGGTGGATAGTAGGCACGTGCGTCTAAGAGCCGGCAATCTAGATAGAAATACTAGGTACATCGCGTTAACAGCTACTATCTAAATGCGAAAGTTTGGGAGTATGGATGTATAAATCAAGGGATGTATAAATCAATCAGAGATTTAACATGGATGGTAAGTTATGGTAAAAGATATTAGTGTGTACGGTTATGACATTTTATCTTAGCATATTGAAAATCCATATAAATCTAGACCAAATATTTAGGTAACTCTGCCTCCTAAACTAGGTAATCCTGTAGCTTAGGACATTTGCGGTCTACGGCCATTCAGCGCAGTATAGATGTATCTTTGTTTATTATTCTTTCAAGCCAAGACTAAAGAACGGATTTTGTTGAAACTTTGTAGTACCATAGCTAATATATCCGAATAACACATAGGCTATTTGTTAAAAGCAAAGAATCAATTTTATTTAAAAGAAAACGTTATTTTATTACGTTATTTTAGTTCTTGTACTTTTTATGATAAAAATCTTAATAGTGTTGATATTTTCTCAAACTCTTATACACAATTTAAAATAAGAAAATTACTAGCTAAAAAGATACAAAAAACTATTTAGATTGTATAATTTATTTGATAATCTTGTATGTGTTGCTCAGTGTTCTCAAAGTAAACTAGGAACATAATGTTAGTTATTAAGATAATGGAACTTTAGGTCAATTAGAAATCAAGTTTTGTATACATTTTTTGTAAACGACTGTTTGTTTCATAAATAAATAAAAATAAATATGTAGTTGTATATTACTAAACAGTGAATTCAGAAATCAAAATATTTCAATACCATTAGAGATGACAGCACATAAAGAAGCAGACTACATCATCATGTCAGCCGGAAATAAATACTTTTGCATTGCAGTGGACGTCTGGTGATCACGCCCCTGACGGACCGATGCTACGTGACACTGATGTGTGCGATGCATCTTAAGTTCGGTGGAGCACCGGCCGGCCCAGCAGGGACAGGCAAGACTGAAACCACTAAGGTAAATATGTCATTGTGGTTTAAACATTTTATGGAGACCCTACTAAGTAATAACAAAAGTATCTACTCGTCACCGTCAACCTCATTTTTGACATGTGCGTGACATGACATGTTCGTGACATACTCTAGCGCTCATTCAGACAATATGTAGTAAAATTTAAATTTCAATACATAATATTAAAAACTTCAACTAAACATAATCTCCTTGACAATAACTTAATACAAGCTAGCTAAATGACATTCCGTGTACCTAAATATCTGTAATAAGTAACTAGAAATATTAACTGTATTACTACAAACATGTTCTGACTATTTACAAGCAAAGTTTGGCAAAGTTTAACCTTATTCGAGATCCTTTTCCGCATTGAAAATCATTTGGCTTCATACATGCACATTTTCTTAAAATTCTACTTGGATAGTTATTTGGCATATGAATAGCAAAAGAGGACTGACCTCTAAAAGCTGCAAATATCGATGAGATGTTGATCATCTCATAGATACTACCTTAGATCCATTGATGTATGTTGCTAAACAACATTACAATTTTAAATAATAATAATAAAATTTATTTGCAAAAAACAACAATACAATATTTTGTGTGTGGTCTAGTCCTCGCACTAGGTCCTTCAAAGTGGTTATAATGGCATATGAATTATGTAACATTAAAGTGAATAGGTGAGATTCCGGTACAGCAATAATTGATAAATAATTACAGTAAACATTGGTAGGTAGAGAGGAAGTGTAATTATAGTACGGTTAGTTTGATACGATAAAAAAATTGAGTAGCATGTGATAATATAGAGTCATTGTCCCGATTTCAGATCGTTCAATTCGTTCTCATATTTAACACATACACTTTTATCACTGTTGGGTTTTTGAATGAGATCTTTCCATTATAAGACCAGTACATTTCAATGATACCATCCTTTTTCAATTGCCGAGCGAGGTAAAGTAGTTTTCTGGAGTATGTTGTTAGTCGTTCAGCAATAAAAATTGGAGAATTTACAGGCAGGCCTAAGTGAGAACAATTGAGTTTATTATTAGCGTGAGCTTAGTTGAATTTCCTGGTCGAGGATAGGTCTTGCTTGAGCTCGGAGTTGGATAGCTCAATTATTATAGGACTAATGTAACCTTCCTTTCCTGATGCTCGCTGCTGATCAGTACAATTCCACAATAAGAATATTATAATAAAAAAGCATGTTGTCTTCCATCGTACGGTTGACGATGGAAGTCCCGAGTGTGAAACCCGCGGAATAAAATTGCTGTGTGTCTCTGAAACTCCCCCTTTTTACCGTTTCGTCCGTGGTTTATTCCTTCTACAGGAATACTGGCGAAACTATTATTTCGCTGACAGTTCATAAAATTCAATTCCTTCATAGTTTTTTGGATTAAGCACAGTACAGAATACATATTAGGACATACAGAAAAGTGTACATTGATTTGTAAACAGGCGATATCATTTTCCATTGGTAATCAAAATATTCAGCAAGTTATCCCGTATATCGTCTACAGACATACTCAATTAAATGTTAATATTTCAGGATCTAGCAAAGGCGCTGGCGGTACAGTGCGTTGTGTTCAACTGCTCAGATCAGCTCGACTACAGAGCTATGGGCAAATTCTTCAAAGGTTTAGCAGCGTTAGTATCATTTGTAAATTTTGTTTACTTAAATAATCATTAGACGAGTACTACGAGCTTAAAATATTCCAATTGCCGGCCTTGCGCTATCCAGAGCTTTTCATAAATTTATAAAGGGTGGTTAAATTTCAAGGGCCGATGTTGATTTTGAATAAAACACAAATTATTTAAGAAATTATTAACGTTTCTATGTATTATGATATATTGGTATGACTCAACTATGTATGGAACAAAAGATTGGCCAAATGGCTGCCGCGGCCTCGGCGGCACACCTTCATCCGATGATCCGAATTTCCGATGACGCTGAGGCATAATTGAGGTTCGATGTCATTAATGTGCCGAATTATCTCATCCTTTAGCTCTTGAATTGTTGCTGGCTTATCGACGTACACCTTTTCTTTTCAATAACCCCAAATAAACAAGTCCAACGGTATCCAATCACAAGATCTTGGCGGCCAATTGACATCTCCGCGACGTGAGATTATTCAGCCTTAAAAATTTTCGCGCAAAAGACCCATTGTTTCGTTAGCTGTGTGGCAAGTGGCACCGTCCCGTTGAAACCACATATCGTGCACATCCATATCTTCCAATTCGGGCCACAAAAAGTTTGTTATCATTTCACGATAGCGAACACCATTCACAGTATCTGCCTGACCGGACACATTTTCCCGATGATACCGCCAGCCCATAAACCGCACCAAACAGTCACTCTTTGTGAATACATTGGTTCTTCGACAATTACTCCTGGATTCTCATTCGCCCAAATGCGGCAATTCTGCTTATTGACGAATCCACTGAGGTGAAATGTGCCTCAAAAATAACGAAGTGCACGATATGAATTTTGATTTGAACGCCCATTTTCATAATAGGCCTGAATAATTTTAATGCGTTGCTGGATTGTGTATTTTGCAATGGTTCAAATTGAGTTAGTCTGAAGTTGAGAAATGCAGAGAAACACTTGACGTTTAGGCATGGTTAACGTTCAACATCGGCCCTTGAAATTTAACCACCCTTTATAAATAACAATGAATCACCGAAATGCTTGTACGCTCAAACGTTTTACTTACTTTCTTTTATGTGTTCGTTATTGTCAGACGTTTTGTATGTAACAAGAACAATAATAGCAAATATTTAAAAATATCCGAACAGTGAGTGTGCGAAGGAGACAGACTTGGAGATGTTGTTTTTTTTTTAATATAAACATCATTATTTACAAACGACTGCCCGAAACACCTTAAATCTTTGTTTTATATATTCGTTATCGTCAGGATAAAAAAACATATTCAAAAAGTGAGTGTGCGGATGAGACAGAAGACTGCATTTTTTTCGGTCGTTGTTTCTTCGGCACTATTTGGTTTTTCTCCCGAAGGTAAAACGAAAAATGTTGTACATTACAATTCATTAAAATTTTAGAATTTAGACACTTTTAACAGCAAAAAATTATGGCTGAACTGAGTTCGCTGGGACAGCCAGTATGTATGTAAATAAAAAGCAATTTATTCCAAGTTGATCTTCGCCAGGTCGGGTGCATGGGCTTGTTTTGACGAATTCAACCGCATCGATATTGAAGTGCTTTCCGTAGTGGCCCAACAGGTACGTTGCACTGGTTTTTATCTCTTTAATTATTCATAATACAAAATTTATATTTTGTGTTAATTCCGCGTTAATTGTCAGTTTAATCTGATCGGGACGCAATATGCATCGCACTACCGGCCGCAAAAAAATATGAATAAAACCATGACAAAAACTGACAACGCACCCGTGCGTTTGGCCCCGCACCAAACACTTTTTAAGTTTTTTAGTTTCTACTTTCCATGGTGGCAGCGAAGCTGTTACGCGGCACTAATTCCAGTCATTTACTTTTAAGGATTATTGTTTTCATTATTGTGTTAAAGAAAAAGGAGTAACTGTTTATCATTTGTAATGCAATGCCCAAGGGTAATCCGCCATCATCTCACGTGTGGCGCTCATAGCCAGTTTCACATGCAGATCCATGTTCGGTTCAAATCGTCCATTTCAAGACTCATGTGCATTGTTTGTTCTATGTGGAACATTGAAAACGGCCGCATTCTTGAGAGAAATCTCAACTATAATTTATTGGTATTTGTAAATCTAGCCTCGTGGTACAGCACAAGAGATTGTCTCTGCATCTGTCGCTAATAATCTCGTGCAATATCTGTATTCAGGAGGTATAGAGTTCAGGCATTGTAGGCGCGGGCATTTCCTCTGTTAAATTGCAAAATTTGTATTAAGAAGTCACTAGAGCTAATCGTTCTTAATTTTTTTCTTCATGCAAATTTCTAGTGGTTCCTCTTGATTGCTTCTATGGCTGAGCACATTAAGATGGATCACATTATTATTGTGGGGATCATTTGGGAAGATGACAGCAATAAAACTGGATATATTTTCTGTGGTTTATTTCTCGTCTTCAACTTGTACAACCGTCTAACTCTATGCACGTACGTCCTTGGCTAGCGTCCCTTTCAAAACTCCACCCGTTCCTTCCGTAATCCTTTGTTCTTCACATCAGTCTCATTTACTCATCGTTCACTCGTCATCGTCTAATTGGCTAATTAATAACTTTCACTCTCCGTTTAGAAACCACCCATATACTATTCATTCAGAAACTAATACTTAAATTCCCACATTTCGGCCTTTCCTGACACTCATGGCTGACCACAGCCAGTCTATCTTAGTAACAATATCAAATAAAATCTTAAAAATAACATCAACATAACATCTTACATCATTAGACAAATCACACAATTTTATAATGAACATCTTAACAACCAAAAAGCACATTTTAATGAAACTTACAAATAACATAAAGTTTTAAAAATAACATTTTTTCCAGGTTAATAGGTATTTAAACTGTTTCCATAGGCCATGGTTTCATGTAATCACAACTTGTAGACGTCTTGTATGAACCCTCTGAGGTAGGATCAACCTTCTCCACATCATATCGATCATTCCTTTTGACTTTGGTTACCTTATATGGTCCTAAGAACGTGGGTTTCAACTTCAGGCAAGTTCCATACTGGGCGCGCTTGATAGCAACAAGGTCACCAACCTTATATTTAGTACTCTCTTTCCTCCTTCTATTGAAGTTTTGAGTATTTTCTTCCTCTTCTTTTGCTCTGATTCTGAGTTCCTCTCTGTAAAACTGTTATATTCTTCTTCTTTTAATAAATCATAAATTACCTGGTCTTGTTTTTTTTTAATTTTCACTCCCATTAGAAGTTCAAATGGTGTGGAACCCACACTTTTGTGAAAAGTAGTGCACGCTGGATTGAGCTCACATGACGATACCACAGACATGGTGCTTCTATATAAGTACCGATATTATTGTTCTATGGACCCTCTCCACTTGTCCATTTCCACGGGGTACTCCTGTCGTGATTTTAACATGTTCAATACATTGTTCTGAACAGTATTCCTCAAATATACTACTTGTAAATGCAGTATCTCTGTCAGTAATAAACCTGACTGGGTTACCAAAAGTTTGCTGATAACTCTTCACTTTGTATATTACCTCATTAGCTATAAGACCTTTTGTTGGAAACAGCCATACAAACTTGGTGAAACCATCTACTGCTGTCAATATATAGTTGTACTGTTTTTTTGTTTCTGTCATTGGTCCCAGATGGTCCAAATGAATAGTTTGTAGTGGTGTACAACCCTTGTCAATGAAATGTAGAAATCCTTCCTTCTTTTCTGCTTTATTGTGTGCCAAAAGACATGGTATGCATGCTGAGAAGTACGCCTGCACCTTCTTCTCAAGATTTTGAATGTAATAAATCTTATCAATAGCTTCAATATTTGTGTTTCTTGGCAAAATGACCTTTAGAATGAGCATTTTCAATAATAGCAACTTCCATGCTCTTTAGAACAACTAATAGCTTCTCATCACCTTTATAAAGTAGTCCATTATCCAGATAATAATCAGAATATGATTTATTATCTTTTGATATTGTGGCATTGGCTTTCAAACCTTCATCATTTTTTGAGCCTGGCGCAATTGACTATGTATGGTTGTGACAACTCCCACAAAGGGATTACGACTCAATGCATCCACTTGTCTCATCATGCTTCCAGATCGGTGCTCTATAGTAAAATCAAATTCTTGCAAGAACATTGCCCACCTTGCCACTTTTGGAGTGAAATCCTTTTTTCTAAGTGTTGTTTCAAAAGCTTTGCAGTCAGTTATAATCTTAAATTTTATTCCAAACAAATAGCATCTAAACTTTTTCACGGCTTCTATCTGCCATAGGTTTTAATTCATAGCTTGAATATTTTTCCTCATTTTTATTTGTCTTTCGACTCACGTAATGAACTGGATGTAGCTCATCATTCTCATCACGCTGCATCAATATCCCAGCTAAAGCCTAGCTAGATGCATCTGTATGCAACTCTGTGCTGAATCTTGGTTGGTCTTGAATTACTCTGTTGGACGTCCTCTTTTCCATTTTTCCTTTGTTACTTTGATTTCCCCGCCTACTCAAAAATACAGAGCGTCGTTTACAAAGAAAAATAAAGGATTTCTTCTTTAGCAGCATTCTAATCTCCATAAGACATAGAGATTAGAATGCTGCTACGTGAAGACAATCTTCGTCGCCCCGTCGTCTTCTTAAATCGCCGTCGGATCCCCCAATTTATCCCGGACGAAGCCCCTAAAATAATATGGGGATAATTTGAGATGATGACAGCAATAAAACTGGATATATTTTCTGTAGTTTATTTCTCGTCTTCAACTTGTACAACCGTCTAACTCTATGCACGTACGTCCTTGGCTAGCGTCCCTTTCAAAACTCCACCTAGTGCAGTCATTGAAGCATTATTGCTCCGATTTTTTTTACTGTGAACCGAATTGCAAACAATTTTGGAATTAGGTTCATCTTAACCTTAACTTCAAAAGTGAAAATGATTTGAACTCCGCAACCACCCTGGGGGTGGTTGCCACCCCTTCTCGAAGATGATTTTTTTTTCAAAATAACCCAGATATCGATAGAAGGCCAATTTTAAGCAAAAAATCATCTATAAAGTTTTTCAATAAATCCAATACTTTTCAAGTTATTGGCAATTGAAAATTCGCAATTTTTCACGTTTTTCATCGGTTTTTTGCAAATATCTCCAAAAATATACGTTTTATCGAAAATTTTATAGAGAACAAAATTGTAGCAGGTAAAACAATGAACAATTTGGTTTTTTATAAAGCATTCTAAGTGCAATATTAAGCTAGATATTAAACATCAAAGCCGTTTTTTATTTTGTCTGAAATTTAATCGATGTGGTCAATGCCATCTAGCGGCGAGCAAATGCATTTTATGCATTCTAATAGAATAGGGTTTTGTAGTGCTTGAGATAAGCTATATAAATGAGCACTATTAAAAGTCTTTTGCGCGTAAAATAAGTGAGCTGTATTGCAAATAAGGGGAGCATCTAATGTTTTTTCTTTTAAATCAATGGGTTATATAAGTGCCATTTCCATCAAAATTAAAATTAATCGAATTCCGCCTAGAATTAACTTTATTATGAAGAGTTTGATAGATAGTATCAGTTTGGCTGCTTCTGGACACATATTTTTCCAAAAAGTCACGATTCAAAAAAAAACAATATTTCAAATTTAAAAAAAACCCGCTTTTTTTCATAATATCTCAAAAATGACGACAGATACGTAGAAAAGTGTATGAATAAAAATATTAGGTATTTATCCGTCAAACAAAAATTGACGGAGATATCATTGTTTAAAGAGCGCGTGGCAGCGCAATCACAGCCTCTCTTAAGCCCTTTAACCCTTCACCGTTTTAGAAAAAGGTTTTTTACTATATATTGTAATGCAGGATGTTGTAGCTCTCTTAATTACCTTTACAATGGTTTTTTATAAATTGTGATAGCATGAAAATTTAAGGAGTTATGGTCCAAAAACTCATCATATTTTTTTCTACTTAGTAACTGAAAATTTCTTTTGAAGCAATGTGAAAGTACGCAGTATAATAGAGACCCCCAACTGTTGTAATGTGTATATCTATACATAATATGGCTCATATATTTTGGAAACGTAGGCATGAATACATACCAACGTTCTTATATGTATATATAACACATTTGAGTGAAGGGGCCAACGAAAAAGCCATCGATAATAAAATTAACTGATAGATTATGTATAGTGGAATTTTTTATTCAACACATATTTTAGAGCTATCGGATACATAAATATATATTACTAAACTGCAAAAAAGAATGTGGAGCGTCTTGCGGATGCAGATAAGTTGGTCTGTTTTGTAATAGTACCTGTGGAACGTGCAGTGGAGATAACTGCCAAAATAGCCCTCCAATTCAGCCAGAAGATGTTGAATGTGACAGGACTCCGACATTGAGTCATGAATAATAATATTATATTTTAATAATAATAGTACCTACAGTTTTATATAATTTGTAAATATTTTATTCAATAAATGGCAATTTTTTACTCTAAATTAAATTATTTTTAAATATATAATCATATATATTTACTGTTTTAATTTAGGGGTAGTTTTAAGGGTAGAAAAGCTTAAGAATATGATAATCATTTTCGAGAGTGTGGAATAATATTTAAATCCTTTTCATATTATAAAAAAAAAATTAACAATTTTTTATCAAGGGGTAGTTTTCAAGGGTTCAAAGGGGGTTAAAAATTTGATAATTATTATAGAGAATATAAAATATTACTTACTCTATACTTACATCTTTTTATGTCATACCAAAGTATGTTTTTGTAATTTTTTCAATTTAGGGGTTGTTTGCAAGGGTTGTAAGATTTTCAAGGGGTTGGAAATGATTTTAATATGAGGTAATTATCTTAGAAAATACTTTACAATTTCACCTCTTACTATTAGACATGTTTTATAGCGATAAAATGGCTCAATGTAAATTTTTCCATTAAGAGGTTGTTTACACCCCTTAAAAATAATAGGCGGACTTCAGATCATTTTCACTTTAGAAGTTAAGGGTAAGATGAGCCTAATTCCAAAATTTCATGCAAATCGGTTCACAGTAAAAAAATTCGGAGGTAAGACCGTATTTTTCGCTTCAATGACTGCACTAACCCGTTCCTTCCGTAATCCTCTGTCCTTCATATCCGTCTCATTCATTCATCGTTCACTCGTCATCGTCTAATTGGCTAATTAATAACGTTCATTCGGACACTAATTTTTACTAACACTTACATTCCCACATTATGATGCATTGTCATTCATAAGCAAAAGTTCGTTTTGAAATTTTATGTAGTACCAAGTCCTCTCTTTTGCGTTCCAGGTGGTGACGATTCAAAAAGCTCAGATAGCTCGGTTGGATAAGTTCATGTTTGAGGGCTGTGAATTGCCAATTAAGCCCTCTTGCTCCGTCTTCATAACTATGAACCCCGGTTACGCTGGTACTTCATTTTATTCTTGGTTGTGTTTTGATTTCTTACGTACATTATGGTAATTGGTTAGTTGCAATAGTTGCATCTCAATTAGTGCTACCCACGGTACTTCATTAACAGTATCCACTAATGTTGGCTGGTGTAACAAAGGCAACCTAGTATTTGTGCTTTTTAGTTGGCTTATAATATTATTTCAATGTACTATGACACTTTTTATCGCTTGAATTTTGCCTTTTTATGCCGAGTGTATTTCTCTGTTAACAGGACGTACGGAATTGCCAGATAATTTGAAGGCCTTGTTCCGACCAATTGCTATGATGGTGCCTGACTACGCCCTCATTGCTGAGATATCATTATTTTCTTTCGGCTTCTCCGAGGCTAAGATATTGGCTGGCAAGATTACTACCACGTTTAGACTGAGCTCTGAACAACTTTCCGCCCAGGTAATGTTCAAACGGCGAATTATTATAATTAGTCATTAATAGCAGCACTGTTGCAATTAAATTGATATTCTTAACTGTGTCTATTCAGCAGTTCTGAAACGCATTTGTGTAAGTTATAGATGTTCCAAAGTTGAAGTAATGTAAATACCTAAGCGGTTGCACGTTGATATAGGTGTAGAGATGAAGTATAGTTTATTACAGGAAGATACACAACACTGCAGATAGCACAGAACAGAAGGAGTAACAGAAAATGAACGAGTTTTGACGACCGAGCGTTAGTCGCGTAAAAGTATAGTAGTAGAGACAAAAATATATATAACACAAGCGTCGCGTGCGGGGTAGTAAAATGACTGGTACACGGCGACTGGACGCCGGCGTTTGCGCAGCTTCGCGGAGCTAGCGCCGCCATGGCACCGGCAGAATCGTTCGTAAAGTCACGCGCTTCACCAGTTAACTTACTACTAACATAAAATCTGTTTGTCCGGATTTTCTCTAACACAAATTTTATTTCACATAACATATTAAACAATAATTAAAATATAAAAAACAACAATCACATGACATATTAAAATTATATTAAGAAGACATATACATAACGCCACAAATATTTATCAGAAGTTCTAAGAATAGTATCGGAAAATTGCAATAGGAGAAATATTCTTTAGGATTACGAGAAGTGTGGTACAGCCAACTACTCCAATCTGTCCAATTTCTTCTATAGATTTTCAACTTTATCACATAACTTAAACTTAAATGCGTTAAGAAATATCTAACGAATGGGTTGTATAAATTTGAAGTGTTCAGTACCTGGTGCGGTGGCGGAGCGGTTAACGCACATGGGCCGGATCCCCGTGGTCGTGGGTTCGATTCCCACCCGCACTTAAATTTATACAATTCATTTTAAAGATTTCTGAAACATTGTTTATCACATAAGTATAAGGTTCACTTTCAATTGGGGAAATTTGACATGTTGGGGTAGCTTGATGTGTTGGCATCCGTACTTACCAGTCACCACATGTTACACTGAATGTTGTACAGTCAGTGCAGTTGGTTGTCAAGTTGTTATGTTTCCAGGATCATTACGATTTCGGTATGCGCGCAGTGAAGACAGTTATAACTGTAGCAGGCAACCTAATCCGACAGCAACCGGACGGTGACGAGCGGCAGATAGTACTGCGAGCTTTGAGGGACGTAAATGTGCCCAAGTTCTTGGCTGATGATCTCCTTCTTTTTAACGGTATGTTAACGGTACCTAATTATTACGAAGTCTCTGGGTAACTGAAGACGAGAATTATGAAAAAGAAATGATTTATTTATTTACTAATAGGGTAACTAACATAAGTACAGCATAACTAGGCACATAAAAAAAAATTAAATATGAAATTATTCTAGGCTAACTGCACTTACAAATTACAGGTTACCACAGTATGCGTTTAACATTTTAAATTAGTGTAATATTTTTTAAAAATTATGATATACAAGTAAAAAATTTAAAAATAACAATACAGGAAAATAATAAAATAAAAAGAAACAATATCATCGACCTAAAGTAAGTCATAACCTTTAATGAGTTTCATAAACTTATGAAGGCTTTGAAAATTAATGTCGAGCTCAGGCAGTTTATTTGTCATATCGTTGTACAGACGAGCCATGCGTACAACTGGTGAATTACGACCCATTCTTGTCCTGCAAACGCTGTGTTAAGTCACATCACACATTTCTTTATTGGCCATGTGAACAAACTTCGCATTTTATAACTAACCAACGAGAAAATGAGATAGTTAGGCTCTAATAAAGTAATTCGTCTTTTTAACAACATCAACTAAATATTCTAAAGAATGCGTCAAGTAAAGATCAACAATTATCTTAAATTGTCCTTCTTCTTTATACCTGACACCTAATTTACAAAAAACAAGGAAATTATTTGGGTTAGGTTAGGTTAGAACTGTGACCATCTAGCTACATTCACTATTGTTGGTGAAGGTTGGTGGAAAGTACCTATTCAATAAATCCCATTATTTTGGAGCATTTGAATTTTTCATGTGACATAATATGTCATTTTATAATAAATACAAAACCATTTATTTGGCACTAGAAAATATATCCCAATAATTTTAGGTGAAATAACCACAATGCTGAGTTGTATTTAGAGTGGCTTCAGACACTTTAATTTTGGCTGACTTAGTAATTTAGATGGCAATGAAAGATTAGGTGTTGTGGAATAAGCGCTCCTTCTCGAAAACATGTCGAACGCGACTTTTTGTCTTCTATCTTATCTCTGGCACCTTACATTTATAATCTCATCATCATCGTCATCATCATTACAGCCAAATAAGTCCACTGCTGGACAAGCCTCCCTCAAGAATCGTCTTGGGGGGATATGCCCTAATCGCCACGCTTGGCAGGCGGGTTGGCGATCGCAGTAAGATGGTCATAGTACTCAGAAGGAAGCTGCTGCCCGTCCTCTGGTAGATATTCCCTCGGGTCGACTTCTACGCCCCCCACGGGATGAGATGGGGTGATGATATTCTGATTCTTATATTTGTCGCCGTCACCATACAGCAGACATTATAATCTAGTTAACTGTTATTTTAATGTTGTGAATGTGCATGTTAGCATTCAACCACTTGTACCATATTTTTAGCTGAAAGCTAGTATAAATATTTCATAAAAATTTGTTAAATCCGTATGAAAAAAAAATGTTGCGAGTCTGTAATACGTGCACTGAAGGCTATGTTATAGACATAGTGTCAGTGCTATAAAGTGGTTTATTCGAGATATTCCTTACAATTATGGTTCAAATTGATTTCTTTTTATAGGTATCATATCGGATCTGTTTCCGAGGGTAGAGCAACCGGTGGTGGACTATGGCGTAATGGAACAATCAATCAGAAACATGCTCGTCAAGAGAGGATACGATGATCTATATAGTGAGCGATTTAATATTTCCTAGAAATTATATAGTACAATTTCTTTTACGTCTGACCAACAGTTTTAAATGATTTTTTTTTCTTTATAAGACAACGCCAGCACTCGGTAATTTAATCCCTGTGTCGCGGGGTACTTTACAAACATATAATACACGGACATAAATTACATCCAGACTCAGAACAACTATTTATGGGTCACACAAATAGTTGTCCGGCGTGGGACTCGAACCCGCGACACGAAGCGGCGAGATGACCTGTCTTAGTCGCTGCGACACGTGTAGTCTTAATTATCTGTACCTTGCTTTAAATATGAGGTATTTACACTACTATATCAAGAAAGTAACGGGGAAAGCTCAATAAAATCAATCATAAAATCATCATCATAATATTAATACGTGAAGCAAAAACTTTTTACCCCTTCTTACGAAAATTTCGCGGTCGAAGGAGTATGAAGTTTGGAACAGTTAAAGTAAAGAGGGATTGCTATATACTTGCATGCTTTTGACACACTGACAAACTGATCAAAAAATTAAAACAAAAAAGCGTTTTGAATATTTATACCTTTCGGTAGTAGTACAGCTAAAAATGTGTTTCATGCTTAAGTAGTCTTTTAAAATTGTACAAATCGTACGATACAAAAAGTTCTGCTGCTATTTCCCTCAAAATTAAACGACACATTAATATAGAAAACATTTGAGCCAAAATAGTGACAAAAATTATTATTTGAATTGAATATGGAATAAGTATTATTTCCCGATACTTTTTTGACAGAATGTGTGGCACTGAAAAATTATAACACACCCAAAATTATCTTTAGAAATAAGTTGTACCTTTGTGCAATGTTCTTGAGTTTTATTCTTTCTTTCTTTTATACTTTTATTGTGTATATCAATTTGAAAAAAATAAATAATATATATGCCATAAAATCCATATTCCGTAGATGCTCGATCACCGATGCGCAATCCCTGTCTTCCTATCCGATTTTAATCGCAGAAACGGTTGTCTGAAAGAAATCGCTCTTATGCGATAACACCGCCAATTGTACATACGCCAGCACATCCAGCTACCCCCATCTGTCAAATTTATTTTATAGATTTACAACTTTTGCACTTTGACAATTTGGCAATTTGACAGATTGAGGTAGCTTGATGTGCTGGCGTCTGTACTTAAATTGAAACCATGTCTATATATCTAAATTTTTATTCTGTGATGTACAATAAAGTATACCTATCTATCTAACTATCTAATAGATACTTTTCAAACGATGGCACCCCAAAACTGTGTACTGATATCAAATTTAGTTGGTTTTCGTTTTATTGTTTATCAACTTTATGCATTTTCTCTGACGACCATATTATTATATGTGGTATTCATGTGCTTATATAGGATTTTGACTTGCGTATTAATAATTTTCCTCAATATTTTCAGCATTTATATTTAAAATCATACAGTTGTATGAAACAACAGTGGTGCGCCATGGACTTATGCTTGTTGGACCAGCGGGAGCGGGTAAAACAAAGGTACTATATGATCCCACCCCTGCCACCAACCTAATAATAACATTTAACGTTAGGACTTTATTCCTATTCTTTTTAAAATAAAATAGGAACGTGAAACCATGTTTACTCCATTAGATTACCTAAGCCATTCGGTCAACGTCAAAATGCTACATATATCACACCTCTAAAGAGCAATTGCATGCACATGAGAATTCAGTATCTGGTTAAATTAGAATAGAGTTGAATCGTTATAGAGTTTCATACACCCTCAAAGCTATCGCACGCGGATGAGCATCTGGTTCCACGTGTCCTCAAGACCATACGACACTCTCTATCCATGCTACATAGTGGGACACTCTTGTATTGTACTACTCTGTCAAGAAAGTACCGGGAAAAGATCAATAATATACAAAATGTTTGTTATTCATCCAAATTTATTTTATCACCTTCAAAGTATGCTCCTTCAGAAACGATACACTTACGCCAACAAATAATCCATTCATCAAAACATTTTTTAAACACTGTTTTCGGAATTGAGTTCAGTTCTCGCTGCGAATTCTCCTTTATGTCTTCTACCGATTGAAAACGGGTACCACGAAGTGGTAATTTGAGTTTAGGAAAAAGAAAGAAGTTGCTGGATGGTATTTGTTGAGTGTTTGGTCAAAAATTCGTTCACAATGATGGCCTTGTGCGAAGGCGCATTATCGTGGTGCAAAATCCAAGAATTTTCTTTCCACAAATCTGGCCTTTTTCGTCGAATTTGCTCTCTTAAACGCCGCATAACGCTCAAATAATATTCTTTATTTACCGTTCGACCTTCCGGTAAGAATTCAGAATGCACAACACCGCGATAGTCAAAGTAAACAGTCAACATGACTTTGACTTTTCATCGACTTTGGCGTGGTTTTTTCGGTTTCAGTTCAGTTGGAAGGCGCCACTTCGAAACTTGTTGACTAGTTTGCATGTCAAACTCGTAAACCCAGGTCTCGTCATCAGTAACAATGCGTTTCATGAATGTTGGGTCGGAATTGACTCGTTCTACCATGTCCTCAGCGACTTTCGTGCGATTGAGTTTTTGGAGAAAATTCAGATCTTTTGGGACTAGCCGAGCGGCAACATGTTTCATACCCAAATGATTAGTTAAAATGGTACGAATCGACTCGTGAGATACACAAAGTTCGGCAGCTATCTCTCAGAGTTGAATGAGGATTTTCAGTCACTATTTCCTTCACTTTTGCGATGTTAACTTCAGTTGCAGACGTTGATGGCCTACCAGAGCTAGGCAAATCTTTCATCACATCTCGACCGCTTTTCAACGCTTTGAACCACTCATAAGCACGAGTTTTTGATAAAGTCGATTCACCGTAAACCTTCTGTAACATTTTCAATGACTCCGAACACGAAATTCCATTAGCGATGCAAAATTTAAGACAAATTCTTTGTACGATATTTTTGCCCATTATGAAATTCGCAATACACACTATATATGATATTACTAAAACCAGCACTGTTTTTAATATAAATAACAGATGCAACTCAAACTCCGCGCCAAAATGGAAAACAGTTGTGCCAATCTAACAACAACAAAAAAAAAATTGAATTTGGAACCATAAACAAATCATCCATTCCCGATACTTTTTTGACTGAATGTATATGGATCTTCAACAGAATGTCTCATACAATTGTATTCCGCTGACAGATACGAATTCTGAGAGTTGAACAACAAGTGATTGTCGAGTGACAGTCTTTTGATACACCTCACATGTATTAACAACACAATTTATAGTTCGTAATTTTCACAAGGCACATTTAAAATTCAATATATGGGTCCACGTCCCCCAAGACTATACAATACTCTCTATTTAAGGCACATAGCGGGACATCGTACTCTTGGGAAGTGACTTTGATGACAGTAAACTTGCTGGCAACATTTGACCAGCTGGGAGATAGCTAATAAAATTTCGTCGTTAGAATAGCTTTCAAGCGTGGTGACATACACTCCGTTGTATTTTTCTAAGCATTGGACAGAATTGCAACATTTAAATTAAATGTTGCCATGGTTTTTGCTCATTTGTTCTATACGACACTCTCTATCCAAGGCACATAGGATACCTTAGTCTTTTAAATGTTTGATTTAGAGCAAGACGTCGCATATTATTTTACTCCAATAATTATATTCATAATTATCCACTGCTGGACAAGACCCTTCTCCAAGAATGGGGTGATAACGATAATCGCCACGCTTGGCAGACGGTTGGCGATTTCTGCACCAAAACGACAGATTACAGATATAAAATATCTTGGCATCTTACAGAGAAATACAATTAAATATAAAATAAATTTGATGAATTTGAATTCAAAATTTGTTTACGAGTAAAAAAATATGGGTTCAATAAAAATGTGCTGTGAAATTACTTGCACTGCCCATGATCTCCATTTACTTTGTATCTATTACTTATCAAATGTTCACGACAACTCTTTTTAACCGACTTTAAAAGGAGGAGGTTCTCAAGATCACTGGTATTTTTTTTTATGTATGTATACCGATTGCTCGGAGATTTATGAACCGATTTACGTGATTCTTCTTTAGTTTGATGCGGAATAGTTGCCATTTGGTTCCATAAAAAATTTACATAGTTTGGCCCCGTAGTTTTCATTTTATAAACATTTTTGTATGAACATTTTTAAGTGAGACCATTCAACGCTTTATTATGTTCTGTAGTAAATAACTTATTATTTAATATTTTTACCAGTGCTACGAGGTGCTTCGCGACGCTTTGACGGCTATTAAGGGCAAGCTGGCGCCAGATGGTTTCCCGTTTACCCCAGTCCATACATTTGTGGTAAACCCGAAGTCTATTACTATGGGGCAGTTGTATGGAGAATTTGATCTACAGACTCATGAATGGTTAGAATTGAAAATGTTCTTTTATAATTATTTTTTTCCAAACTTTATGCCCAAAGTTATACAGAGGTGGACTTAATGCCGTAGGCATTTTCTCCCAGTCGACCTTGAGGAGGTGCAGAGATTAAACCGTAGGTAGGTGCACTAAGTAGAGATTGGAATATTAATTACTTCCTGCTCAGCGACATAGTGTGCTCGGCGACCGGACGTGTCTTCATGCTGTTATTGCTTATTTTATTCGGTATTGTATTGTACTGTCTAGTTAGATTTTACGCGACAAATTCTGCCATATTATTCGGTGAAGCAGTGCATCCCTCTAAGGTTAACTATAAAAATTATGTCAAAGAGTAAAAAGAACTGTCATAATACTTATATTTGAAATTTAATATCCAAAAAGATTATTATAGTATTTTCACAAATAGTATAACTTAGGGTAATATGGCACACCATAAGCCTTTTTGGAAATAAAACACGAGATTGTATGAGATCAAACAGTATTTGTTGGTTAATCAGTTCTTTGTACTTACTAGTAGTCAACAATTATAAATTTAAGGTAATTAACATCGAAACTTATCTTTAATAAACGATTTTTATAATTTTGGATAATCATTAAAATTCAAACATGGTAGGTCAATATGGCCCAGAGCCATATTGGCCACAAATGAAGTGAGCCATATTGCCCACCATAACAAATGTAATCAAAACTGAAAGATTGCATTACTTTGCAGAACAAAATTCGCAGAAAAAAACGTCAGTTTCCACTCCTGAACATTCTTCGTGAGCCCATAATTTACAACACAGGCATTGAATCCATGGTTCGCCTCTGGTATCCATAGAATAGAGACTCTCACAATATAAACACTTTGCATCAGAAACATTGCTTCTATCTGGACTTTCATCGGAACTGTCGTCGTACAAAGGTTCATTTTCTTCCTCCGAGCTAGACATTTATTTTGTATTTCCTTAGATTTACACTTTGTCTTTTTACCTTTGCCCTTTCCCTTTTTGGCTTTATCCATTGCAGTCTTTTCGATTTGGTCTTGTTTTTTTTTTTAATGAGTCTTGCAATTCATTCTTGTATGGCGATGAAGTAAGCAATGTCGACTTAGCAGCCTTTCTGCCTCGGTTACTAGCTTTCCTAGGTGTTATTTCTGGTATCGGAGATAATTGGAATGGCGTTATAAAATTCTGATCTCTTGAGGTTGATGGCTGTGGTGACCTCGCAACGGGAACTACAACTTGATCAAAACATGCAGGCGGAGCACTGCTCTGATTTCTTAAAGATGAGATTGTATCATTAGCCATCGCGTTATCAGGTTCATTTATGGAGGGTGTTATGCAAAGAGACTCATGTTCTATTACGGGGGTAAAAGACGAAGTTGTTGGTTCTGGTGTGATATTTTCTTGATTGGTGATTATACATTCTTGGTCATTATCCATATCGATAAAAAAAAACTTCGTTTAAAAAAACCGACTTCAAAAACTAAAAAGTATAAAAAAAAATCTTAATAAAGATTTAATTTAATACATCTCTTATGCAAACGCAATACCTTTAATATTAACCCTACACTGCATGATTTTTTTTTTTTAGAAAAAAAAAATCTTACTAGATCTTATTTGTGGTCTAGAATACGGGAAGTACAGGTAAAATGAAAAAAAAACAAATACTCATAGAAAAAAAAAGTTTTTTTATTTAGTTCCATATGTGGCACAATATGCAATGGCCTACCTGAATTTGCTAATGTAACTAGAGGTGAAACAGACGGAAGCAGTTTTTGTCCTTGTTCAAACAAAGTTCGACTCTGCATTTTTCGCACACAACAAACGACTTTCCTTTGCAGCCTGGATTCTTGCATCGCTGGCGTTTCTGTCCCCATATAGGAACGTGCTCGACTCCATCACACCTGACGTCACGAGTAGGAAGAATCGCTACATTGGCCCTCATTCTTTTTGCCTCTATTAGATCATTATTTGCAGAAGAGGGTCGCCCTTTTTTCTTATTCATTGATGAACCACACATACAGAGGCTCTTTGCCACTTCAAACTTGAAGTCTTTCAGCTTCAGCGGCGTAGCTCTTTGTCGCATCTCCCCAACTCTTCTGTATAGCAACCAACTATTTATGGTGGCTATATCAAGGAAATGGTAAAACAGTCTCAAATACCACTTCTTTGTCCTCATTTTTATTTTGTACTTTCCCAGGAATGAGTCGAGCAAGTCGACTCCCCCCATATGCTGATTGTAGTTGCGTACAATTTGAGGGCAGTCGATATCTATATATTTCTTTTGTTTTTTACAAAACCTCCTTACTTTTTGAGTAGGCTCTTTTCCAACAAATGATGAAGACAACATCACTGGTTTATTGTCATACCACATTACTGTGACGATATCTGTGCCATTTACATTGCCTACCTATTCCTCTGAATATCCTCTTTCCTTCTTGCTACTTTTTAGATCTTTCAATGATGGTATTTGTATAGATTTGCCTAGTCGTCCTTTGTTCACGGTTCCCATAGCATATATTCCTTCATTGGCAAGATGCGTAATCAATTCAGGGCATGTGTAGTAGTTATCAAAGAATAACTTGTAATTTTTATCCCTGGGAATAGACCTTGCAAGCCGGATAACAATGTTGGCACTGGCGCCTACATCAGGCTCGTTAGGAAGCCTCAGGTTTAGGTATCTCCATTCCAGAGTATATTTCGAAGTCGTACGCAAATCCTCGATCATCACAGAGCACCAAAAGTTTATACCCCCATTTATGAGGCTTATTAGGTAGATATTGGCGCAGCATGTTAGAGGCCTTAGTAGCGCACATCTGCTCATCTACTGACAATGCTTCTCGTTTGGGTATAGCTTGACATTTTTTTTTCAGGGTTTCTAATAGAGATCTGATTTTATGGAGACGATCGTGTCCTGCAGTACCTGCTGGTGGCTGAGTGGTATTGTCATTGAAGTGTTGATATTGCCGAATTTTTTCAAACTGGTTTACTGACATGGTATTTCTTATCAATGGCAAACCTAATTCAGATTCCCAGTACATTCTAGTATGCGGCAGTGGGGCAATACCCATTATCAGACAGATACCTATGTACTTTTTCAGTTCTGTAACGCTTGTAGAAAAAGGCTTTGATGGGTTTTTTTGTACACTAAACTTATGCATTTCTTCTACGATATGGCTTAGAATATCATTATCAAAGAAGTACAAGAAATATTGCAATGGAGTTTCAAATTCAGTAATCGGCGGCTCTAGATCGGTTTGTCCACAAAACTCACGGTTTGTTGGATGGAAAGCTTTTTTTTTCCAGATGATATTTCGCTTTTTTCTGGCGATGGAAGCAGCAGGTGTAGGAGCAGCGTCTCTTGGTGCAGTAGACGTGGAAGATTCAACTCTTGATTGACGTGTTCGTGAAGCAGTTGATCTAGATGTACTTGGAATAGCAGGAATTGAATCACTAGGATTTGACATATGCTGCTGCATATCACCACCATAGGATATTGATGATAATGGTGCAGGGGATAATGGTGCAGCGGAATCATACCTGTTCGGTGAAACAAATTGCTCTTCGTCATCCGTATCGCTAAACGTTTCACATAGTTTGTTGACGGTAGATCGAATTACGGCAATGTCATCGTCACTTTCAGCGCCTGAGGAGTCTTGTTCATCTTCACTACCTAATGGTATTGTCAAATAATTTTGGATTTGAGCGCTGGATAAGGATTTCTTTGCCATTATCTAAAAAAAAAAAATACATTACACCATTAGTAAACATACCTAAAATTGGACCATCACTGCATGAAGTGACACATCGGGTACTTACAGTAATTGTGACAATTTAGTATCAAAACACGACCAAATCAAAAAAATATACTTACATTTGTTTAGTTCACTGATATTTCGATATAAAAACAATTTTTCCACTGTCGTATTCAGTAAACCACTATTATTTGTTAAATTTTCAAATTGAATACGCACGGTACGCGGCTAACATTCAAAATTTTCGATTGAATGACTGGCTGAGCGAAATAGTGCTGCCATCTAGTTTCAACGAATACGCTAAATGGGTGCCATGGATTGTAGTCACTTTTATTACGTAATCATAGATGTCGCAACTTGGTTCAAATCAGAAAAAATATCTCTTATATTGGTTGTCACACATAAGGGACTGAATGCAGTGTAGGGTTAATGAAATACTATAATTTGTATTTGCTACCTATTGATAGGTTTGAAGTCGGTGCCAAGCCAAATGTAATAGTAGGTACCACAGTCGCCGCGCGTTACTTTCAGCGGGATAGCTTCGAATTTCTACACAAACGACCGTCAACGACGTCTGTCCGCTTACAGACGTCGTTGACGGTCGTCTCAAAATGTAGTAAAATATTGATGCGTTGTCTCCTAATTAATTATTTATCTGTTTATTTTTCAGGGCCACAAATATATTCATATATGTATGTATACGCATAATATAGATTTATTATAACTATAATAACTCATTCGGGTATTAATATTAAATATATTTTTATGATATAGTTTCATCTGTTTCATATTAATTCATATTGTTCTTTAAGTCTATTTACGTAGGTTAATCTTTAGTGTAGGAATTTCATCACAAAGTATGAAAGCTGTATGTAATATTAACTTTGATTTGGCTTGGCTTGGCACCGACTTCAAACCTATCAATAGGTAGCAAATACAAATTATAGTATTTCATTAATATTAAAGGTATTGCGTTTGCATAAGAGATGTATTAAATTAAATCTTTATTAAGATTTTTTTTTATACTTTTTAGTTTTTGAAGTCGGTTTTTTTAAACGAAGTTTTTTTTATTTGTTACTTTTTAGTGTCTAGCTATGGGTAGGACTACGAAAGGTGCCGCGCGCTTCAAAACTTTAGTTCCCAACAAACGAGAACGGAAAAAAGAAATATCCTCCGAAAAAATGTTGCTAGAAACTCTTTTTCACGTTCTTGTAAGACAGTTAATGATCGAAAAGACCGTTTGTAAAGTAAGAAAAACTACATAAATTACGTTCACTCTAAGAAAACTTGCACAGTACGAGTCTAGACTCGCTAAGATTCATGAAAGTCTGAACAGCTAGCGCATGGGTTAGCCCATATTTATGACCATCTAGCTAACGAGTCTGTATGCTGAGGGCTTACAGATTAGGTCTTATTAATGATCGCATAGCCATTAAGTCTGCTGAGCAGAGGGCATGGTTCTATGAAGACTAGGTCTTATTAGTGATCGATTAGCCAACGAGTCTACTGAGAAGAGGGCTCATAGCTTAGGTGTTATTTATGATTGATTAGCTAATGAGTCTGCTGAGCAGAGGGCTGTTAGACTAGGTCTTATTTATGATCGATTAGCCATCGAGTGTACTGAGCAGAAGGCTCATAAACTAGGTCGTATTGAAGATCAAGAGTCGAGAGAGTTCGAGTCGGACTCGCCCGTGAAAGGCGGAATGTTTTTTTCCGTACCAGCAAGTATTTGAGTTGATAGAATGGAACGTAAATTGCGGTTTACGATTTCTGACGCATAAAAAAAACTACTTACTAGATCTCGTTTAAACAATTTTCGGTGGAAGTTTGCATGGTATGTACATCATCTGTTTGTTTTAGTTTTATCATTCTCTTATTTTAGAAGTTGCAAGGTCACATTTTACGCCTTTGGAAGTGTCATTCGCGCAAACTATACAGTTAAGAAAAAAATTATATTATAAACCTCAATATCATTTTTGAAGACCTATCCATAGATACCCCACTTGTATGGTTTGATGAAATATCTTTTTTGAAATTAATTTCTAAGTATGGGGAACACTCAAATTTTATTGTTTCTTTTTGTATTTTTTGTGTGTAAATCTTAATGCGGTTCACGGAATACATCTGCTTACCAAGTTTCGACAGTATAGTTCTTATAGTTTCGGAAAAAAGTGGCTGTGACATACGGACGGTCAGACAGACAGACATGACAAATCCATAAGGTTTCCGTTTTTTACCATTTGGCTACGGAATCCTAAAAATGGCAGCTATTCCGCATCAAAATAAAGAAGAATCACGTATATCTGTTCATAAATCTCAGCGTAATAGGTAAAAAAGTGCGCTTGTGCTAAAGTTGCGCAAGGTACATGCGCTTACAAAGAGCTACACGAGCTTGTACGCGCGCATTAAACGCTAGTCCTCTGAAATTGTTCTTTATGGTCATACCAAAACACTTGAACAGTATGAGTCTACCTAGACTGCCTAAGATTTAAAAACGTCTGTGACAAAGACAATTACATCGTCCACATAAACACAAATTTTCATACAAAAATGTCCATAAAATTAAAACTACTGGGCCAAACTGTATAAAATTTTTATGGGACCAAATGGCAACTATTTCGCATCAAACTAAAAAAGAATCACGTAAATCGGATCATAAATCTCCGAGTAATCAGTGTACATACATAAAAAAAAAAAAAAAACCGTTGAACTTGAGAACCTCCTCCTTTTGAAGTCGGTTAAAAATCGTGGTCTTTAAAAACATTTCTGTCAACAGGATATAACCCTGTTGCACGAAAACCACTGACAGCTATCTCACCGCTTTGAGTGCGTAAATAGGCGTGTCCAAATACTTCCATCATATCATATTGGGTTAGAGGGCGTGAATTGTTCCTAACCCATGATCTTATTTCATCAGAAACATATTTCTTTAGTGGTCCCATGAATGACTTATCTAAAGGTTGTATTTTGTGGCTTGAATGTGGAGGAATTGATAGTAAATGAACATGATTTTTTCTTGCGAGATATATCAACTCAAGATTCCTTGTGTGACTCGTATGGCCATCTAAAATAAGCAATACCGGAGATTCTTTAATGGGTTTCACGTGCTGAATGAAATGTTGAAACCACTTTGTAAATAAATTTGTTTGAATCCAGCCTGAAGGGTGACATTCATGTATGGCACCAGGAGGAGCACCTTTCATTAAAAGCGGGTGACTTCTTTTTCTGGGGAATATAATCATGGGTGGAACAAATGAACCTCCAGCGCTCATACTTATCACGCATGTTATTAAAGAACCTCTTTCAGCAGACGTCAAAGCACCTATTTGCCTTTTTCCTTTTTTACTCAGAACTTGGGGCATTTGAGATGGAACAACACTTATGCCAGTCTCATCCACATTGAAAATTTTGTCTGGAGGGAACTTGTAGTCATCCATTAATTTCTCATAAAGGTTAAAGAAATGGTCCACACTTTCTTTATTGAATCCCTTAGCCCTGGCAAATGAAGTTCCTGTTGGACGGCGAAAAGAAAGTTCCGGATATCTTTCTAAAAAAGATTTTAGCCAATCTTTACCGGCGCTTTCATTTTTTGCCGAAAAGTTATGAGTGATATTATTTTTTTTTGCCAGCTGATAGGCTAAACTCATAACATCTTTTCGTACTAAACCAAACAACTTAGCTTCCATTGCTAATACATACTGTACTAACTGTTTCTCTAATTCTTGTGGTAATGTAGGTTTTCTTCCCAATTTCGCACAAGTCGCTACATCGGCTGGTATATCTAATTTAGCTGCCAAACGTCGTAAAGTTGTTCGGGGTACTTTGTACAGTTTGGAAGCTTTTAGTGAGCCCATTTTCTTATTTCGCACATCTTCGATTGCCTTTTTCATTGATACCTTGCACCAAGTCTGCCGCTTCCTTTGTGAAATAGGTATTCGTGGAGCCATTGCCTTAACAGAAAAAAAAACAACATGTAGAAAGATTACAATATGGGTGGCCAATATGGCCCGGTAGTCTATATTGGCCACCTAACTAGTGAGCCATAATAGCCGCAGGGACGTTTTTATCATTAAAATTCTAACCTAAAAACTAGTGAACAATGTGCTTAAAAAATTAAACAACACTATAGACTCATAGTTTACCTACAAAACTGTGCACTAGAAATGTAAAAACAATGATTATTTGGCGAAATAGAATGAGCAAAACTTACCAAAAAATAACATCAAATTCGATAATTTTCGATCGTCGCACGCACTGAACACACGCGCACTCGCCGCAACGCAGGGACCGACTGAGGGGGTCAAGTGAGGAGCCGCGACAATATGGCGGATGCGTACACTGCTAGTGTTGGTTAGTTTCGAAAAACACAATACGGGCCATATTGGCCAGCTAGGCCATAATACCCGAAACTACTCTATTGGTACTTTCGCAAATGTCGAAACATAAGTAAGGTCAATTTTAACATGCATTTATATAATAATCGATGGTGTTTTTTGATATTATTTTATTATTTAATATATATTACTATTTCCTGAGCAGAGTTTCGTAATTTATAAAACTTGTAGCTGACAGTAGTATCGGGTGACATTATCCCTTTTGGAAAGATATATTACTCTCCTTGAATATTTCTATAGTTACTAATCCATGGACTCAACTGTTGGCTCAGCCAGTACCGACAGTTCAACGTGCTCTATTAAGCATGGGGAGCTCAGAAATGAAACCACTTTGGACCCATCTATGGACTGACCGAGAGCCTACTTGCTTAACGGACCGGTGAGAGCATCTAGCTATGAGCGCCTCATGTCATCTCAATACTTCTAAAATATTTATTTGCTATTTATAGATTGTAACATTACCTAAATCAACAAGTGTTCTGAGCATAAATAGATAGAATATAAATACATGAATATTTGTGTTCTATTAATATCCTTGTTTTTTCCTTAGGACGGATGGCATACTATCAAGTTTAGTGCGACAAGGTATAGCTGTGGAAGATATGGACAAACGTTGGTATGTGTTCGACGGCCCGGTTGATGCAGTGTGGATTGAAAATATGAACACGGTAATCTTCTTTTTTAGCGGCAACATATCCACAGACTTGTGCAAACCCTTAGAAATATCTTAATGTATGTACAAGCGTAGCTTAGGAGTTGTCTCAGTCTGTACTAATGCAGCTCAGAGAATGGTACCAGACTTAAATGGAACTGCTCCGAGAAATATACAAATTTTCAATAGCGTTTACAATTAAATCTTATTTAGGTACTTGTATGTCTTTTAGAAGGAAACTAACGACAACTTTTCTTTACTATGTAAGGGATAAGCATGAGATTGTGTTGTTTGCAGATGATACTTCCCTGACGTTCAAAATAAACCGACAATTAAGCAATTTTGACGATGTTAATGATGCAATCTCAAAGTTGTTCATTGGTTTAGTGCCAATAATCTTGTGCTTAATGATAAGAAAACTAGTCATAAAATTCACTACACCGAATGTGAAACAGGTGACAATGAATGTACAACTTAATGGAGCTAGGTTGGACCCTGTTGAATCAACTGTGTTCTTGGGTATCACTATTGACTCAAAGCTACAATGGAGCCCACAAATAGAAAAACTGTCCGGCAAATTAAGTTCTGCAGCATATGCAATGAAAACTATTAGACGGCTGACTGATGTTGACACAGCTAGAATGGCTTATTTTAGTTATTTTCATAGTGTAATGTCCTATGGAATTCTTATCTGGGGTAGCTCTGCTGACAGTAACACCATATTTATATTGCAAAAAAGAGCTGTAAGAGCTATCTATAATCTTGGCCCGAGAGTGTCTCTAAGAGAAAAGTTCAAAGAGGTTAACATTCTAACTGTACCATCTCAGTATATATATGAAAACTTACTATATGTGCATAAAAATATCGATTCCTTCTGTTAAAGGAGCGATACACATAATGTAAATACTAGATATAAGAATAATCTCATATTGCATACTACCCGTCTCCACAAAATAAGTAACTCTTTTATGGGGCAATGTATAAGATTCTATAACAAACTTCCCAATGATATTAGAGAATTATCTACGAATACGTTTAAAAGAATTATTAAAGCCAAATAGTGTAGCAGGGCATATTACAAAATTTCTGATTATTTAAGTGATAAAAGTGCTTGGGATTGAGTTGTTCTGAGTCAACACACATGATTGTAATTAATTTTAAGTATATTTTATTTTTAAAAAGGATTCCTACTGAGTTTTCTGGCAGTGTTTCTCAGTAGCTGCCACGTCATGCACTGCACGGTAGGGTAAAAAAATATGACGATTCCACATAAATGTAAAATTTTTACGGAATAAATGTTTTTGACTTTGACTTTGACAAAGTAAACGGAGTTTAATGGAACAAAAAAGGTAATTGGACGCATCTGATCACGCAAATCGCCCTGGAAGTTTTTATATTAAAACAATGCCGCGCTGGTATGGCATGGACATTGGAAAATGTTTGCCTTCATGCTGCAGGTCGTGGGTTCGAATCCCATCCAGGACAGATATTTGTGTGCCTGCATATGTCTATTTGTCCTGGAGCCCTACCGGCTAAGTCGCCGAACATCGTTTTCGTTAATGGCATTCAAATAAATAAAGGTTAAAAATGACTTAATCAATCGGTGAATCGACTTCCATGACCACACGTGACGTCATAAATGGTCCGGAATAGATTGTTAACGTTGAAGCCGATTTAACGATTGATTAAGTCATTTTTCACCTTTATTTATTTGAACGCTATTCACGAAAATGTTCGGTGACTTGGCCGGTAGAGCCCCTGAGTCTGGGAGTAATTATATATATAAGTATGTATTTACACAAGAAAAGTTGTATATTTAGTACATCAGTTATCAGTGGTTTCCATAGTACAAGCTCTGCTTCTGGATCAGATGGCCGTGCATGAATGATGTCCCAGGATAATATTGGGTCGGGTCGTTACCTTCCCTCTAATATGGCGAAGGAGGCGATGGCTGGTCCCCACGTCATACTCGTGAACGAGTGCTGCTTGCGGTAACTGGTCGAACTGCTGTTGGAGTACTCATTCCTTCTTTTTCATTATTATTATTTTTAGGATCCTAATCTCATGTAATCTTTGAAAATTATCCTTTCCACAGGTACTAGATGATAATAAAAAGCTTTGTCTATCAAGTGGCGAAATCATGAAGTTGACAGACCGACAACGGATGATTTTCGAAGTAGCAGATTTAGCAGTGGCTTCTCCTGCCACCGTGTCTCGATGTGGCATGGTCTATCTGGATGCCAAGGTTGTTGGGTTACAACCGTTGGTGAACGCCTGGCTCAAATCGAATTTACCTCCGGTAAGGGTTTTCTTTCTCTTTTAATTTTTTTTCTGTATTTTGCTGCGTGGTGACGGCCAAGTATATCATCACCCCAGCTCATGCGTAGAAATCGACCGAGGTGATACCTACCAGAGAACGGGCAGTAGCGTTTTTCTGTGAACTATGACCATCAAACGCCAACCCGTCTGCGAAGCGTGGCGATTATGGCATATCTCTCCATTCTTTGAGGAGGCTTTTGTCCTGCAGTGGACGTACTATGACTGGCATGATGACTTTTTTATGTCATGGAAATAAATAGGCTTATTATTATCAGGGTTTTCTTCAGCCTTTTGTAGTTTTCATATGAAAAATGTTCAAGCACTTTTCTTTATTTCGTCCTCCCGTCCATTCAGTCATTTGTCAGTAGTTGCTGAGATATTAGTTATTGAAGGTTAAGTTTGACGGGCAGCAGTGATTCTCTTTGAACTATAAACATCATAATGGAAATCATCATGAAGAAAATGTATGGCGACAATCACTAGGGCCAACTAGAGTACCAGCACTACAGCAATTTTTGCTATTGCTGAAGTTGGCACCTAAAAATGGTATACAGCAATTTATTTTGTTTTTAAGCATCCACCTTCTATATTTGGAATTGTTATGTATTGTGGTGTATCATGAATAAAGGTATTTCCTGTTTTCTTTAATGCGATCGTCGACTCGTCTGCAAAGCGTTGCGATTATGGCATATCCCTCTAAATGATGGCCTATGTTCAGCTGTGAACGTTATCGGCGGATATGATGATGACTGTTCTTATCTTTTGATTTCTTATTCTATTTTTACAGATAGGCGAAAATATCCGCAAAGTTTTACCTCCACTTATCAATACTTATCTCTACCCGGCCCTGGAACTGCTGCGATCAAAACTTACTGAGTTAGTGCAATCGATAGACTCGGCGCTTGTGTTGAAGTTTCTAGAGCTTTTAGACTATAGGCTGCGACCTCTTACTGGAAAAGACGATCGGCCACCACCAGGAGGACCATTTTTGGCGATGATGCGTAAGGGTCAAATAATGTTTTAACTTTTCTTTGCCTACAAATGAGAAAAATATGGGAGACCTAGCAGAAATTTCATAGACCAGATAATAGAAAGCACGGAGATGGGGGACTAAAGGACTAGGCTTTGCATAGAAAGAGTGGAAAGTGTACCACCGACAAGTGCTAAGCAATGATCACCGTATGGTCACCGTAGCCTAGTTGGTAGTGCTCCTGCCAACGAAGCTGGTGGTCCTGGGTTCGAATCCCGTTAAGTGCAAATATTTGTGTAATGTGCACAACTATTTGTTTCTGAGTCATGGATGTTTTCTATGTATTTAAGTATTTATCTATCTATATAAGTTTGTATATCGTCGCCTGGTACCCATAGTACAAGCTTTGCTTAGTTTGAAATTGTCCCTACATATCAAAAAAAATATTTATACACGGTATTTTGATCCTATAGAGCTTGTACTATGTAAACCCGATAACTGATATAATATCCTGGGACATTATTCACACACTGCCATCTGATCCCAAACTAAGCAGTGCTTGTACTATGGAAACCAGATAACTGATATATTACATATAATACTTTTCTTTTGCCAATACATACTTATATATCACATCACACCCAGACTCAGGACAAACAGACATGTCCATACACATAAATATCTGTCCTGGGTGGAAAACAGTTCTTCAATAAAACTGATGTGGCAGATACAGTACAAAATTCTCCCTGGAAGTCCCTGAATAGACTCCGGACCCAAGTTGGTCGAAGCAAGGAAAACCTGCTCAGGTGGGGATTTTTAAACATTTCCAACCTAGAGTGCAAGTGTGGTTCTGTTCCTAAAACTAAGGCACACTTGTTAAAATGTCCTGCGTGCCCTAATGCCTGCACGTTACAAGATCTAATGGACGCTACTGACAACGCTCAACGCGTAGCTGAATTCTGGGCTGACTTAATTTAGATTGTCATCGACACGCTAAGAAGAAGAAGAAGTACAAAATTAAATAAATCATAAGGTGAGTGAAACGCATGATTGTATTTTGTGCGTGGTTTGGTTAAGTTGGGTACACCGTTATCCACCCCTTATCGATATTAAGTTGCCTAGAAGAGATTTCAGCTGATTTAAGATTGAAGCTTTTAACGATAAGACCCCTTATTGTATAATATTAATGTCTCCTTATTGTACATCATTCGTGTACAATAAAGAGTTATTTACTTACTTGGTTTATCTGAAAGCATTAAGAGCCGATTTCACCGTTAGATTAAACGCGCTCAATGGACGCTAAATTCAGTTACAGGAAGCGGAACAAAGTTTAGCGTCAATTGATCGCGTTAAATTTTAACGGGGAAATCGGCTCTAAGTGTAAGAGTGCATTTTGGTAATATATGTGCACTTTTATAATACATATTTTGTTTGGTTTAGCTCGCTTGGCGCCAATCTGGGTTGTATGGGCGGTGATATGGTCTGTCGGCGCGACCTGCAATCACCACAGTCGTGTAATTTTCTCCGACTTTATCAGGGAAACTACTACGGAAGCTGGGCTTAAACCACAATTTCCAAAAGATGGAAGTGTTTACGATTATACGTTAGTATTGAAATTCCCCAGTTTTGCTTTTATTGTAATACTAGCTGTGCCCTGCGGTTTTACCCGCGGTTAACTTTATAAATTATAGCCTATGTGTTAATCCAGGGTATCAGCTAACTCCATACCAAAGTTTATTAAAATCCCTCCAGCCGTTTACACGTGAAGAAGTAACAAACATACACACTCACACACTCACAAACTTTCGCCTTTATAATATTAGTGTGATTAACAGAAAGAAGAGCCGTATTTCAGCTACGCAAATCTCTATCTATTCAGTCCTATAACCCGATGGAGCTGTAATCACACGCGAAAGGTTACGTGGGGGCACGGGAGTGTTATACTGAAACCTCCTAGACTCTAGAAAGCTGCTGGGTATTTTTCTAACAGAAAAAAGCCAATTGCATCAAGGACTTCAACCTCTTGTTCAGCCTTTATACATGTGTTTTATTGAAACAGTCATATCTTATATTTGAAGACGTGGTTTCACATAAGAATGATATATATTCACCGTATGTGAAGATTTTTTAAGCTGATTCGTGGTATTTTATGTAGCTTAAATAATAATCATAACTTGTCTTTTGATTTTATTAAATGACTAAATAAATAGTCCATTATTTATTTCTCATTTAGAATACATTTCACTAATAATGAAAAATCATAATGAAAAATCACTAAAATGAAAAATCATTATTAGTGAATTGTATACAATATGAGAAAAAAATCTTGAGAGGTGTCAAGGGACACCCGGATGGAACGAAGTTCCTATCGATTAATTGGTGAAAGAATTGTCATTTTTTATTTTTATTTTTTAAGTTATAATATTTTTTTTATTTTAAACAAATATAATGTAATATAAACTTAATCAGTAGGCTCAATTTTAGTGATAAAAAAAAACAAAAGCAAAAAGTGTCGTTACAACTTCTCGTCTTAATTTTTTCCGTCTAGCCTAACTTCGTTCTAATAATGTGTTTCTTTTAGATTAGAATTGCGTAACATAAAAATAGAACAACAATATGTTATTACGGCTGTTTGTATTTTGTATCATTGGAGGGGGAGGCCCTAGCACTCACATTCACACAACGTAACATTCTAAAAACTGCTTGGCTCGGGACTTTCATGTGACTGCTTTTAGCCTAGCTAATGTATCAGTAGATCTTACCATCAAGCATTTGGTTTATATTTTATGACCTGTAATTGTGCGGTTGATTGGGTTTGGCTTAAAGCCATAAATAAGTCCTTGGTAGTCTAATAAGTATCCTATACACACGAAAACAAATAAGTCATAAGTCTAAGTACTATTGTAGTACTCAAATAACTTGTATCATCAATAATTATCGCATTAGTTTCCATGATGGCGGATTTACGGATCTAACTGAGGATGGCGAACCGGCGAGTCCGTACTGGTATAATTGGATGGCAAATCTCGAAACCTATGTGGTTGATCCTGAGTGGAACTATGCTGGTAAGAAATTGAAATGCAATATCTAGATGTAAGCTGGAGTGAATCGAGCTTGACCGAAAGAAACTAATAGTAATGTTTTATTTGTTCAATGTACGTCACGATTTTGGTAAGCCAGGTAAGATCCAAAGTACCTCAACTATACTTATATAAATTCTAATAAATCGCCTCAACCATCCAGCGGGTCTTCAGTTACATTACGTACGGAATACACAAAGATAATTCTGACCGTAACTTGTGGCAATGTACTTCCCGGCTCATGTACCAACTCCAAGGGATCTTTAACAGTAATGTATCTTCATTATTTTTACTTGCTGAATATCTCCTGTTAAAGATCCCTTGGAGTTAATACATGAACCGAGAGGCACATGGGCACAACTTACGATCAATATTATTTTTATGTACTCCGAGCGTAATACAATCGACCATCGGGGGACCCCGTCCGGGCCCCAAAGGATGAATGATTTTTGGCAATTGGCAATAAATTCATGAGGAACATTATTCAACTAAAGCATTGACGCTAGGTTTTTTGGTTTAGCTCGAGTGACCGTTAGATCGATACACATAGCACTCTGCCTATGTAAGAATCGGTAGGATATAATTAGATGATTAAAATCTGAATAGCAAAGTTAAGTTACTTAGACAGATTTATATTGATTACAAAAACAAACTGTGTACCTGTAGAAATCTCTAAATACCAGCATTTTTGGAATGAAGTTTCTTAAAACGACTTGCAGCAGGATTTGATGTGGAAATCGTGACGTAATCGGTGATTGTTATGGTCTCTCCATGAGACGTTGATTGCAACGGGGTCCCCTAACTGCAGTCGTCAATTTTATTTTCAAATTATAATTCGTATACAAAGCAACATATTTGTTTTCAATTTATAATAAAGTTGGGAATGCAATACTTGAGTCTTTTTTCGGCATTAGTAGATGCCGAAACATGTCACTGTGACAGACAGATAGACGGATGGACTGAATTGCACAATGAGGGTTCCTTTTACCATTTTCGCAGAGAACTTTAGTATTTACGTTTAGCAATAGAAAGAGTAAAACCATTTTCAAATACACCGCTTATACTAAGAGTAAAATAATGTATATACTAGACTGTAGGGTAGGATTTTAATTAAATGACATACTAGCTATACCCGCGGTATTACCCACGTGAAATTTATAAATTATAGCCTGTGTATTAATCTAGGGTATCAGCTAACTCCATACCAAATTTAATTAAAATCGCTTCAGCCGTTTAGATGATAAAGTAACAAACAAACACTCACAACTTACAAACTTTCGCCTCTATAATATTAGTGCTATTAGTCAAAAAAAAGAATAATTGTAACAGTGAAAAGATTGTGCCATACAGTGGAAGCAAAGATCAGAAATTTAGACGAAGGTGATTAGTTAGCGAGAGACCATTAACGGAAAATCTCACTAGCGACTTCTAAAAACTGTATAGCGCCATCTATGGAAGATCACATGAACTAAGTTCTGTAATAACTTTTTATGTTTTATTGTTTTTTAAACATTCTAGACATCGAAGTCCCAACTATGGATAACGTCCGCTCCGCTGCAATCCTGGGCTACAAAATTGCGAACTACAACCACGTGATTTGCGTGGGCCCCACTGGCACGGGCAAGACTGTCACCATCACCTCGAAACTGTCCCGCGGGTTGCACAAGAAATTTATATGCGAATTTCTCGTCTTCTCTGCTCGGACATCGGCTAACCAGATCCAAGTGAGTACCTGCTAGTACTATTAAGAGGCATGTAATAGAGATTATAGTGATAAATTGTAGAAAAAAAATTCAAGGTATAACGCGCACCTCCCGCAGGGGGGGCGGGACGGGAGACGCCGCGTCGCTTCGTGCTCGCCGACAGTCGATATGCTTTGCTTTACTGGGTCAGTTGAGTCGAATGAGACTAATGTACGTGTCTATAGTGCAAAGGTTGTAATTTTATTGATACGCTACATACCGTGTAATCTGTGTTTTCGGGGTTCCACCCAATAAACAATGTATAACTTATATCGATGTGTTTTACTCCGTTATAAGTGGCGTCCCAACTAGTGGCCCGCGAATCCAGTTAAAACCAGATATCGCGTCGGTTGAAAAACGTTACGTGGTGCGTGTACCTACTTTCGTTCGTTCGTACGGAAAAGTAATGTGCTAGAAGATGCCGCCACGTAAAGTACGTACGGTCACTAATGTGAGTGATCACGGTGACCAGTCCAGCTCGGGAGACTAAGCCGCAAGATCTTCGCCAGTACTTATGTCTGGGGACCAGTTGACCTCATTCCTTGCCGCCTTCGCTAAAACTCAGGCGGAAGCGAATTGACAACTCGTCGAAACCCTCATGACATCGTATGGGAAAGGCGGGCCAGGGGTGCCCCTTAAAGGCTCCGGTGCTGCGATGGCATCCTCACTGTCACCGACGTTATCAACAAGAAATTCCGGCAACATGTCTAAGTGTACGTCGCGCTTCGATGGTCAGAGCCGAGACCCTGAAGCCATAGACGCATTCATCGACTCAGTGGAGATTTTTAAAGAGTGTGCGTCGGTCAGCGATGACTTTGCATTACGAGGTCTGCCCATGCTGCTGCATGGCGATGCTGCAGTATGGTGGAGTGGGGTCTGGACCGAAGTGTCCTCGTGGCCTGATGCCGTCAAGAGACTACGAAATATGTATGGTATACCACGTCCAGCCTACAAGATTTTCCGTAATACATATATTCGCTGTCGAGCAGAATGAAGAGATGGCGGATACGTTTATTATTAAAATACGGGCTATGATGTCGACGTTACCATACACGTTACCCGAACAAATGAAGTTGGACATGATATACGGCTTATTAGATAGGCGTATTCGAAAACGTTTATCACTAGATGCGGTAGCGAATATTGAGACCCTGATTGATAAGGCGCGAGCCATTGAAGAATCGCTTATGGAAAATGCTAGTACGAGCATAACCTCAACGTCGTCGTCGCAGCGTGCGCGATCGGTGCGCTACCTACCGGCCGGCTCGCGAAGTTCACGCGTCGTCGCATCGGATGGTGTGAAGTTGGCGGGAAACAACGGGCAGGCGCCTCCGGCGCATCGTAGCTTTCAGCCGCAGAGTGCCGCGGTGGCTCAACGGTTACAAGCGCAGTCTCCGCAACGTTCGTCGTCGCCTTCGACTCCAATCAGTGCCGATAAAGATAATGCCGCGGTTAAAGTGAAGAGTAAGACAAGTGATAAAAAGTCATTTTGTGTATATTGCAAGTGTCGTGGTCATTCACGCGATTCGTGTCCCAAGAATTCTAGAGACTCGATTAATAGTAATAAGTCTAACTTGTTTTGCTATGGTTGTGGCGAGAAGGGTTATATTCGAGCGAATTGTCCTAAATGTAAACAAAATGTTTCGACTTGCGATGTTTTAGACTCAAATGCGCCACAATCACAAAAGGATGCATTTTATTCACTAGATACAGTTTGTAATGTTCAATGTAATGATAACAATGATATTGTTGCTCAGGGTCGACCCATTTTAAATATCGATATTTGTGGCTACCCCGGTACAGCGATTGTTGATACGGCTGCTCGGCGTAGTATTGCGGGTTCAACCTTGTACTCACTTTTGTTACGTTTAGGTATTAAATTTAATTCGCAAGCAATGTCGGTCAAGCTTGCTGATGGTAGTATACGTACTAATATTATAATGTTAGCATGAGTAGAGGTAAATTGTATGTCTAGGTGTATACCTATAGAATTTGTTGTATTTCCTGACGCGACAAATAACGAGACACTCTTGGGCATCGATTTTATTACGAAATTTAAGTTGGTCGTGAATTTTTCTACTATGACATGGTTCACAGCTGATTGGCCTCAGGTCATTCACCCCCTGCTAACAGAGAGTTCACGCGGGATGGTGCAGTGCGCCTCTGTCAACCTGTTGAGGGACGACGAGGACACTTTGTTGACACAGGAGGAGCGTTCCAGCTTAGAGAATCTTCACAGTGAGTAATCGGATATTTTTGACATAGTCGGAGAGCCAACGCCATTTGCCGAACATCATTTAGATACAGGTGATCACGCCCCTATTGCTGTTCCACCATATCGAGTCACGCCTGCGATTAAGGAGATAATTCGCGAAGAACTCGATCGGATGTTACAAGAAGGCATCAGCGAAGAGTGCGAGTCAGCCTGGTCTGCACCAACTATGCTGGTACCAAAGACTAACGGTGGGTATAAGTTTTGTGTAGACTATCGGAAACTGAATGCTGTGACCAAGAGTGATGCGTATCCTATGCTACGCATTGACGAGCTGCTGCAGTTAACCAAGAAGGGTTGCGTGATGAGTTCCTGTGACCTTCGAAGTGGTTACTGGCAGTGCAGAGTCAAGGATCAGGATAAAACGGGTTTTGTCACACTGTTCGGTATGTATCGCTTCAATTGGATGCCATTCTTCGCTAGAGAGAAGGTCACGTATTTGGGTCACGTGATCTCTCAGGAGGGAATATCTCCGGATAAGGACAAGGTACGTGCGGTATTAAATATGAAGGAGCCTACGGGTCTTCAGCACTTGTGCACTTTTCTTCAAACATGTTCCTGGTTTCGCAAATTTAGACCAGACTGTGCAAAAGTAGCAGAACCACTCACCCGCTTGACCAAGAAATCTCACGTGTGGGAATGGAATTGAGAGAAAAAGAAGGCTTTTGAAGCACTTAAGAAGTTGCTGACCACGTCTCCTATTCTAGTACGAGCAGATTACACTAAGCCATTTTTACTGAGAATGGACTCTAGTAACTATGCCTTGGGTGCTGCTTTACTGCAGGGGGAGACACCCCATGATGGACATCCAATAGAGTACGCTAGTCGTTTGCTCACCGCGGCCGAGCAGAACTACTCTACTACTGAGAGGGAGGCTCTCACGGTAGTCTGGGCTGTCGAGCGGTTCCGTGTTTACATCGATGGTCATCCAGTCCGCGTTGTGACTGACCACCAACCTCTGAAGTGGCTGTTTTCCCTGAAGTCCCCAAGCGGTAGGTTGGTTCGCTGGGCAATGAAGCTGCAAGCTTTTGATTTGCGTATCGAGGATACCCCAGGTAAGGCCAATGTACTAGCCGATACTCTTAGTAGACCCGTGACCATTGATGGTGAGCCACCAGGATGTGACATTTGTCCGGTTGTCGTGGACGTACCACACTGGGATGCAACTTCGACCCGGGAAGCTGAGTTGACTGATCCAGAAGTTGCCAAGATCATCCAGGACTTAGAAGGTAAAGATGAACTTGCTGTTAATCGCTGGACCGAGAGAGGTTATCTCTTGAATCAAGCGGTTCTGTATAGGTATGTGCCTGATACTGATTCCGAGGAGCATCAACTCGTCATCCCAGAAAGCATGCGGAGTAAAGTTATGTTCGAGTGCCATGACTCGCCTACAGCCGCTCATGGTGGTATCGATAGAACATTGCACCGTATCTCGCAAAGGTTCTATTTACCTGGTATGAGACAGTTTGTGACACAATATCTTAAAACTTGTGTCGAATGTCAGCGGTACAAGGCGTCAAACCTTAAGCCAGCTGAACTTTTACAGACTCCGGTTCCCGCTCAGAGGTTTGAAACTCTCGCGACGGACCTCTTTGGTCCTTTGCCGAAGGGACCGCAAGGTGAAAGATGGATCCTTATTGTAGAGGACACTACTAGTAAGTGGGTGGAAGTCTTCGCTCTCACAGAAGCTACAGCAGAGATCTGTGCCAAGACGTTAGTCAATGAGGTATTTATGAGATTTGGTTTACCTCGGCGCTTGATTTCTGATAACGGAGTGCAGTTTGTGGCTGATGTTATGCAGAAGGCCATGTTTGTTTTAGGTGTAAAACAAAACCTAGTGCCACTTTATCACCCGGAGGCAAATCCGGTTGAACGCAAGAATAGAGACCTCAAAGCTCACCTGCCATATTGGTTGAGGGTCGTCACCAAAACTGGCCAGAGGTATTACCATACGTCATCTCTAAAGAGGTAAGCCCTACTACCTACCTTTTGGCTGATAAATCTGGTGATGTTTTTGGTAAGTACCACGTGTCGGATCTAAGGCGTTATCATGCTAGGGATGGTGAATGTCCTGAGCCGATCGCCCCTAAGCGTGGCAGAGGTCGCCCGCGTAAAGATATTGCCTAGGTGTCAGTCCGCGTTATTTGTGTTGTTTGACCAGGTTGGAGGTCCTCACCTGATCAAAAGGGGGAGTGTATAACGTGCACCTCCCGCAGGGGGGGCGGGACGGGAGACGCCGCGTCGCTTCGTGCCCGCCGACAGTCGATATGCTTTGCTTTACTGGGTCAGTTGAGTCGAATGAGACTAATGTACGTGTCTATAGTGCAAAGGTTGTAATTTTATTGATACGCTACATACCGTGTAATCTGAGTTTTCGTGGTTCCACCCAATAAACAATCTATAACTTATACCGATGTGTTTTACTCCGTTATAAAGGTAATTATAACAATTTAGTTTTGCTTAAAAGGCTCTTATTTTACAAAAAATCGATTAACTAAGAAATAGCTTTTAAAGTTTATACGTTTTATTCTGCATGTCTTAACATACGTAAATGTGGCGCAGTGATGCAATTCAGTAGTAAATTATTGTCTATAACAAAATCGTTGTCATTTGGGTAGCATCTGACGTTCGATCTACTAAAGAAGTGAACCTTTAATTACATATGGCTGGCATCGGCAGTGGCGCGCGGGCGCGGGTGCTCGCTAGGTCTGACTGGACTCTTGGCGAACGTACCGCACTACTTGCGCGTTTACTTTTTCTTTTTATATATAGTACATAGTTTATGTATGTTATGTTTTACTGCATACACTAGTATTACAGTCCGCTAATCTTTCATTTTACATTTTGGTCCTTCGAGCCGGACAGCTATCTGATGGTTCTGGGTGCGAATTGTATAGTGGTAAATGCAATATCATGTTGATCGAATTGCCTAGATTATAAATAAATTCGCCTGTTCAATTGTCAAAATTCCACTATGATAGAATGAGATTATTAAATTTAATTTGGTCGATACTAAGTGACCCAGATGTGATACATAACTGTAAACTACATTAACATAAAGCCTATATTTCAGGATGTAATAGACAGTAAACTAGAACGTCGTCGTCGTGGTGTTTTTGGACCGCCACCAACCAAGCGCCAAGTATTCTTTATCGATGACCTCAACATGCCTGCTCTTGAAGTGTATGGAGCACAGCCTCCTATAGAACTGCTTCGACAGTTCATGGACTTTTCTGGCAAGTAGTATTTTCAGTTTCCCTGTAAGTAGTAAGAACTTTATATTGATAATGGTTTAGCTAAGTATCTGCAATTTTATTTATTCACGTGGATATGTCATGTCTCCGAGGAGCGTGTCATACTGCTCATCTACTATTTTTACGTTGGTATTATATATAATTACAGCCCTGGTATTTGATAAAAATTTATATATGTTTGTAATTATCACTGGTCCTCCCTCTTGTGACAGTGCTCTGTAAAACACATTTAAATAACGTTCATTAATAAATTTCTTTCTAACAAGCTTTCCTTTATCCAAAAAAGTATTGTAAATGTTGAATGTAATTGAATTCGGGCGGGCCTGTTGGCGTGTTTGCCAAATGCTTGCTTTTCACGCCAGAGGTCGTGGGTTCGATTCCCACCCAGCACCTATTGGTGTGCATGAACATGTCTGTTTGTCCTGAGTCTGGGTGTAATTATCTTTATACTTAAGTATGTATTTACAAAAGAAAAGTATTATATGTAGTATATCAATTAACTGGTTTCCATAGTACAAGCTCTGCTTAGTTTTGGGATTTGGCCGTGTGTAAATTATAGTCCCAGGATATTATTATTATAATAATAATTCATTGAGACTGCTTGTGTGACACAGTGGTTTAGTTAGTCGCCACTTCGTATCCCGTCCGTCAATTTGTAAAGTACCCCGCCACATGCATGGTACAATTACAATTGCATGGTTGAGACTCTAAATAACTACATTACAACTTTATTTGACCTACATGCTCCAGTTAAAAGAATTTTGGTTAAAGAAGCATCTTATCCATGGATCACCACCACTATTAAAGATATGATGCAATTAAGGGACAAACAGCACACTAAGTCTAAGCGGACCAAATCTGACATTCATATAGAATTCTATAAAAGACTTAAATATGAAGTAAGGGAAGCCATTGACAGAGAAAAAACTGCCTACTTTAAGACTCATATTAACAACAAAATAAAACAGCCTAAAATGTTATGGAAGTCCATTAAAAAAAATTTAACAAAGCACCAAACCCAAAGCCAAGAGTTACCACAGCACTGCAATAATCCTGATCTTTTAAACAATCACTTTTTAAACATACCTGGCAGTGATGAAGTAACTATATCCCATCTTACCCAGTTCGAATTTGACAGGTTTGGCTGTGGTAGTTTTCAAATTCAGTTTGTCAATGAGGAGCAGGTATCAAAGATTATCCATAACCTCAGGTCTAATGCCATGGGAATAGATGACATATCACTAGACATGTTGACACTAACACTGCCACAAACACTGACAACTCTCACGAGAATCATAAACAGGTCAGTGTCAACATCAACTTTCCCCGACATATGGAAGACTGCTATTGTAAGACCTATACCTAAAAAAGATAGTCCCAATGATATTAAAGATCTTCGCCCAATTAGCTTATTACCATGTATATCCAAAATTCTGGAGAGGGTGGTATGTGACCAATTAAGCAAATATGTAGAACAATTTGGTATTTTACCTTCTAGACAATCAGGCTTCCGTAAAGGCCATAGCACAACTACAGCTTTAATTGATGTAGTAGATAATGTACTCCAGGCCAGGGACCAGGGCATGGGAACAATATTAACATTACTAGACTTCTCTCGTGCATTTGACTGTATAAATATTTCACTGCTACTGTCCAAACTGACATACTATGGGTGCAATGTGGAGACAGTTAAGTGGTTTCATAGTTACCTTACAAAAAGATACCAATTAGTACGGATTGGTGGTAACAAAAATAGTCATGAAGCTTCATCCTCGCTTCGTCAAGTAAACAGGGGCGTGCCACAAGGCTCAATACTCGGGCCTCTGCTGTTCCTGATATACAGTGCAGACATTGTCCATTCTATAACATATTGCAAATTCCATCAATATGCAGATGATCTGCAACTGTATTTTTCATGCCATCCCACAGACTGTCTTGACTCTGTAACAAAAATAAATTATGATTTAAATAGAATATCTAAATGGGCATGTGAAAATTCACTTGTCTTAAACCCATCAAAATCAAAGTTTATGGTTATGGGGTCAAAAAACATCATAAGTCGAATGGAGCAGTATCACCCTACTATTAAAATTGATGGAAACACTATAGGTCAGGTATATGAGGCTCGCAACCTAGGTGTTATTTTTGATCCACAATTACAGTTTGAAAAGCATGTGGCAAGTGCAGTTCAAAATTGCTTTTATCGCCTAAAACTGCTGTATCGAATAAGACCTTATATAAACACCGACATACGCATATTACTATGTGAGTCACTCATTCTCTCTCGACTAAATTATGCTGACACAGTATATGGAGCCTGTCTACTGGCAAGAACACAAAGGCTAGTCCAGCGGATACAAAATGCCTGTGCTCGTTTCTGTTTTAATGTACCTCCACGAACACATGTAACAACGCACATAAATAGTGGAAACATGTTAAAAATGTCAGCCCGTAGACTACTTCACTTGGCAACTCTAGTATTTGGTGTGATTGCCAACAAAAGACCTGAGTATCTGTACAGGAAATTAACTTGGTCAACAGACGTCAATAGTTATAGAACCAGGTCTTCAGCTCACCTGATCCTAATTCCGAGACATAGGACTGCAGCATTTCGTGGATCCTTTAAATACGCCGCCGCAAAGGTCTGGTGCAATATACCTCCTCCGTTGAAGTGCCTACGAACAATATATACGTTTAATGCCAATTACAAAAAAGAATTGTTGATGCGACAAAAATTGAACTCATAATCTCTCAAACTCAGTTCAAATACTATTTAATTTAATATTTTATCAAGGCTGAACTTACCCGTCTCTGTTTCACACTTTTGTAGGAAGGAGTATCGCAAGATAACCACACACTATTAACGGCTTGTTTAAGCTGAACACAACAATGCCCTGACGCTCACGCAGCGATGAACTCCGACATAATAGCAACGCCATTACTCCATCAAAGTAGTTTTCATACTTAATTCACCCTTTATATCGAAAATTACCAATTACCACTATTACCTACTCATCAAACATATTTAAGCTATAAACTTAGTACTTTGTATTTAGGAATCACAATGAGTTACTGTTCATAAAGATTTTTCAATTGATTTAAATTCCGCGTCCCTTTTTCTTTCATCTGACCCAAAGAGTAATTAAACCTAATCTGACAGAGAGCATATAATTGACAGAATCAGCTTATAACATGGATTAAATATGTAATGTATACTGGTTGTGACATAGTCGATATTATTATTTTTTGGTGTATCTATTGTTATAAACAAGGTATGACAATCATGTCGAGAGTATAACAATCATTTTATTTTAGATACTGTGTGTGATTGATATGCATTTAGAAATTAGTGTTAATTTATTAATGTTTTATTGTATAAGTTCGTTTTTCCATACATTTATTATTTTAATTAGTTATGAGTTATTATAATATTAGTGTCCAGGTACTTTGAAGATGTAACTGCGAGCTGTACTAACACATCATTGTCTGTGAGATATTTTACATGGTTCCATCATAAAACCAGCGCTGCAACAGTTAATGTTGCAGCTAGTGCTGAGGTGGGACCAATTCGGACTCGCACAGATAACCAATAAGGACTTCTGTATGTGTACCTATTTATATATATTATAATGATTGTCTGTGCTCGTTTACTGAATAAATGTATTTTCTTTCTTTCTTTCTTTCTACATAGGGGTCAATTTTCAAAATGCGGTAGTTGTCTTTTTCATTAAATAAAAATCAGAAACTTTCAGATAAAATCATTCCGTAATGATATTTATATTATGACAGGTTGGTACGACCGCGAAAACATCGGCGAGTTCAAGGCACTGGTAGACGTTGGTATAGTGGCGGCCATGGGCCCCCCGGGTGGGGGCCGCAACCCGGTCACAATGCGGCTCTTACGACATTTTCACTATCTCTCTTTTACTGAAATGGAGTACAGCAGCAAGGTTAGTAGCATCTATTTTAATTATCTATATTAATAAAAAATAATTACTGAAATGTTTGCACGCTCATAACTTCCAAACGACTGCACCAAATTTAAAATTTTTAATTTAAAAGGAATTCATTGACCTATGTGTATTCTACTAGACGCGCAATCCCATATTGACAATTTGCTCACTCTCAGTTTGCAATCTTGGCCGCCGCGCCCGCGCACCTCACCTCGCGCGCCGGACTGGGACAGAGATTTTATTCGAAACAGCCTGTCTAGTTTTACAAAGTCAATGAAGGAATTGTATAAATTTAAGTGCGTTTGGAAATCGAACCCAGGACGACGGGGTATCTGGCCCCATGTGCGTTAACGGCTCCGCCACCGCACCGTGGTTCTTTCACAGCAATCTTTTTACATTATAGGTATATTTCGTCATTTTAAACATAGTAGGTATTATTGGTTTAATTGTCATGATGTGTGATGTAGGTATGTCACGAGAAGATAATAAGAAAGAAAAAAAATCATTCTTCTTTCGGAAGGAATTTAACAAATGAATCGTGCCATGGGTTCGATTCCCGTGCAGGACGACTATTTGCGTGACCCATAAGTAATTGTTCTGAGTCTGGGTGTACTTTGTGTCCGTTAATTATATGTTTGTAAAGTTACCTGTGACACAGGGTTTAATTTCCCTATTCCGGGCGTTGTCTTTAAGAAAAAGTGTTCGAACACGGTTTAATTTTCGTGAAAAATTGTGTTAGTTGTTTATTTATAAAAGTAATTAGTAATATTGGTAAAAGTCGCGAAGTAATTTTATTATTTCCAGTACGGCATCTTCAGCGTAATCCTGGAGTCTTGGGTGATTAACGTCAACCCAAAAGTCCAAGTTCGAGTGCATCCATTCCTGAAGGCTTCCATCGACATTTTCTCCTCCCTAGTGGAAGAGTTACTTCCCACTCCCACCAAGTCACACTATACCTTCAACTTGAGAGATCTGAGCAAGGTGTTCCAGGGGATTTTAATGTTGGACGCCAGGATGGTTGAGGTTAGTATTTTTAGTACCAAATAAAAAAAACACTGCACGTGTAGCGCAGCGGCTAAGACTTCGTGTTCGGCTTGGGTTCGATTCCCGCTCCGGACAACTATTTGTGTGACCCATAAATAGTTGTTCTGAGTCTGGATGTAATTTGTGTCCGTCCATTATATGTTTGTAAAGTACCCCGCGACACAGGGATAAGATTCCCTAGTGCGAGAGTTGTATTAGAACTAAGCTCACGTTGAGTCTACAGATGGGTAACCGCCAAAGAGGTTTAATGTTTGAGTGTCTCTGTGCTTCGGAGAGCACGTTAAGCTGTCCGCAACTGGCAGTGGTTACTGGGTAAACACTGCCCATACGATAAATATGTAAGTAACCACACACGCCTAAATCTGCTATATAATCATTTAAAAAGTATGGTGGTACTGTAATACGTATGTCATCATCAACACATCAACAGCTGTAAGAAGTCGACCGTTGGACAAAAGCCTCCACCAAGAATCACCTTGGGGGGATATGCCATAATCGCCACGTTTGGCAGACCGGTTGGCGATCGCAGTAAGATGGTCATAGTACTCAGAAAGAAGGTGCTGCCCGTCCTCTGGTAGATATTCCCTCGGGTCGGCTTCTACGCTCCCCACGGGATGAGATGAGGTGATAATAATCTGATATTCGACGCCGCCACCACACAGCAAATACTTATGTACTAAGGGTTAATAAATGTCATGTCAGCCAGAATACGTCCACTACTAGACGAAATCCTCAATGCACCTATAATCAATCGTCCTTTTATTTGAAATAATGCTACTTTTAACTGACACCAGCATGAAGACGACGTGATCCGTCTATGGTATCATGAACATCAGCGTGTGTATCAAGACCGGCTGGTCAACAGTGAAGATCGGAGTTGGTTTGTCAAGTACGTCCCTTTTATTTTAAACAATAACCTACAGACCCTCTCGCCAAAAGTGGAAATTTCATCCTTAGCATCTGGATGAACGGTCATCTACCACCGCGCACCGTGTGATTCACAATATATATAAATATAAGTAGTTTAATGGTTAAGCCCGTTAGTCAATTTCAATGCTAGGTAATAACCATGGAGCTATTACAAAGAGGAGACGTTGTAATTCGATTTTTCTATGAAACAACGCGTGACATTTTGCGGGGGGGAGAGGGTGTTAGATCCCGCCTACTTCTTTGTTTACATCTACCGGTCAATAGGTAAACTAATCGCATGTTTTGTCGACTATCATTAGTAGTAATGTAACTTTCTTACACTAGATGTCACACAGTGCAGGATGCAACAGGGCCGGACTCATAACTTCGTTCCCGGGAGTACTGTTTTTTTTTACTTTTGCGAACCATAATGATATCCTTTTTTTATTGACAGTGATATTATTATAAAATAAATGTTAGAATAAAAACGTCATTGATGAATGACGATTGAAGATTATAGGATTTTGTTAATTACTTATTTTACAAAAATAGCGGCTGAGTCGGACTCGCCCATCAAGAGTTCCGACCTGCAAGTATTTGAGTTTATTGAATGAAAGATAAATTGCGGTTTAAGATTCATGACGTATAAAAAAACCTACTTACTAGATCTCGTTCCAACCAATTTTCGGTGGAAGTTGGCATGGAATTGTATATCATATATTTTTTTTAGTTTTATAATTCTCTTATTTTAGAAGTTAATAGGGGCGGGGAACATATTTTACCGCTTTGGAAGTGTCTCTCGCGCCACATATCCACCCCACAATGGGTATGGTATGGGTTTGATAAAGAATAAAATATTGAATTTCAGTTCTGAGTATGGGTAACCCCCAAAATTTATTCGTGTATTTCTATTTTAGTGTGAAAATCTTAATACGGTTCACAGAATACACCGACTTACCAAGTTTCAACAGTATAGTTGTTATAGTTTCGGAAAAGTGGCTGTGATATACGGACGCAAAAGTTCACTAAAAACAGCGGTTCCCAAATTCCAGGTAATCATAAAGTATTACAATAGTTGGTGTTAGATGTAAGGTTTTAATAAAACTTCATAATTTACAAAAAGTAAACAAGAGACTGACTAAGAAAAATGTTTCCTTAAAAATATAATTAATTTACTTCAAAAGAAACAATCGATTGATAATTCAATATTTTCCGATTTGACTAAAAAATTTGAGGTTGCAGAATTGTTTAATGGAATGTACATTAAAAATAAAAACAGTTGTACGAGGGCCTTCAAAAAACATTCTCCGGGTACTAGAAAATTTACCTTAACTCTGCATTTTTACTCGCCATCTGCTTATAAATATGTACGTGAAATGTTTAATAGATGTTTACCTCACCTCCATACATTATATGAATGGTATCGAAGTGTAAATGCGGAACCAGGGTTTTGTACCGAAACTTTAAATAGGCTCGAGGAAAAAGTAAAATCTAGTGATATAAAGTATATTGGGAGGCAAAAGATATGGACAGGTAAAAGCTATGAGGGCCTAGTAGATATGGATTTAGGTAGCGCTGATAGAAGCCAAATGGCTACCCAAGCTTATGTTTTTCAGTTAGTTGCAATCAATGATTCCTGGAAACTACCATTAGCTTATTTTTTATTGACAGTATTAAAGCAGATTCACATAAAAATTAGAAAAATGCAATCAAATCGGTGTACAAATTCGTTCTGTGACATTCGATGACTGTAAAAGCAACATTGCAACAATGAAAACACTGGGTTGAGAGTTGGATGATATAAAAAACTTAAAGACTGATTGAAACACCAAAGTGCTGATTATAATGTAGTTGTATTTTTAGACGCGTGTCATATGTTAAAACTGATGCGGAACACCTTTGCTACTAAGAGAGTAATTTAAAATTTTCCCCACAAAACAAGTGAAACTAGTAAATAAAAACTGCATACTAATAAATATTTTATTTTATTCCAATATAATTATGAATACAATTCGGAATATTAATAAAAGTTAACGCTTAATTAAAACCTAAACTCAAAAAAATATCAAATTCAAAATTCGTGCCAGTGGGTAACGTTCCTAGAATACTGGCAGCATTGCCACGTTGAATAGCAATGTTCAGTTGTTGAGCGAAATACAGGCCATCATTTCGGGAACGTGTCGTTTCTAGAACTACTAGTCAAGCTGCCGTTTCTCTATAGATGGTCGATGACTTATTATTAATATTCCGAATTGTTATTCATGTTATATTGGAAATAAAATTAAATATTTTATGGGTAAAAAATGCATTGTTACGAACCGATATATCCAGTTTTAAACAAGGTAAAGTTCCCTTCTTTAATTTTCTAAGGCCTTTTTTTGTTACTACGAAGTCTTCATCGTTAAAATGGCAAGAACAAATTTTTGTATATTTAGAGGATTTAGACAATTTTTGCTATCCATTTTTGTCTAAGGTTATCTTCAGATGGCAATCTATAACATTCATAATTTTAAAATTTGACTAAATAAACTAGGTAGGCTTGAAGTACTTAATTTAAATTAAGTAAACAACGAGCATACTAATGAAGGGAAGTAGGTACTTTAATTAAATTACTGTACATAGAATATTTAATTTATAGGAGATTGTATTTTTTTTGTGCAGTGCATTCCATGTTTAAGTACTTTCTATTTATGATACAGCTGCGGGACATTAGGTAAAATAACTGGATCCTAATTACGGCCCTGTTTTTGTTATGTTCATATTTGTTCGATAGATGGCGGTTTTTTTTTTTAAATTATATTAAAAGCTACAAAAATGTATTTTGGCCATTAAAGGGGTTTTACGAATGAATGTAATACAAATTTCAGTACATACGATTATTAGATTATGATAGTACTGAGCTCTGCGTACCTAAATATTTTTTATTCCCATGACCCCAAGTATCGCCATCTAATGTCGTGTAGAATTATGTTTCGAAACGCCGACATTAAGGGAATTTTCTAGAACTATTTTGATAAAAAATCGAATAAAATTACTTACAAATGAAATTTGAAGCCATCCATAGCATTAGAACGTCTGTCCGAGTAGTTTTTACAAGATAAAACACAACACTTCATTATTTTTATCTTCTAGCTCAAATATAGCTGTAAATTGTAAACGTGACGTAGATGTGCACAGGACGAACGCCAACAATACATTGACTTAGGCCACGCCTACATGATGACGTTTGGACTCAGTTGAAAATCACAGTTCTCAGTTGCTTAGGCCGTCTCCTCTTTGTAATAGCTCCATGGTAATAACTATGACTATAAGAAAAATTATGTATACAATTATATAGATTTTTTAAAGCAATTATCTAATACTAAGTTTTGATTTTCACTGATTGAATTGTTTGAATAGTAACAATTTAATAAGAAGTTCATTACAATATTTAATAGTAACGCAGCTTTTTTATAAATGTAACGTAGATCTGACCAGGGTTGGTAAGAAGAAGTATCATCATTCAGAAGTGTATTCAGTATCTTAAGTATATAACAATTACTTAGCCTAATCTTATAATTATTTATAAAATTATAGTGTTTGCAAGATTTGTTCCATATTGGCCCCATTTTGTCTTCCTACATTCCAATGAATTCCTTTTTTGCCCCATATTATAACCACAGAAAATATCGAATGAGTAATATTCATGTTGCTTACATGTTGCAATGTCTAGTCTCCCGGCCAAATCCCTTACTGATAAAATAATGCTTCCTGATTGGTCAGCCATTTCGTAGGCCTTAAAATAAGGGTTTTCAATTCGATGTATTATCTAATTTTAGCCGCTCATAGGTTTGAACCAATTAATAAAAATCTATTAATGTGCATACAACAAATATTCGAGGCGAATAAGGAAAGGGAAATATGACGAAATAGAAATAAAATATTAAATTCAAAATAAATATTATTTTTTGGCCTAAAAAGGAATAAAATGTAGGACGAATACGGATTTTTTATGTGGGGCCAATCTTCGTGATGCGAACGCGGAACAAATAAAATAAAATAAAAAATGTTTTATTCACGTAGATTTTAAAAAAAGCGCTTGTTAATAGTCAGAACATGTTTGTAGTAATATAGTTGTATAAATTATTATTTCTAGTAACATAGATATTTAGGTACACATCAAGTATTGATTGTATGAAAACATTTATAAAATTTATTTTATTATAGCAATGATATTTAGCTAGCTCGTATCAAGTTATTGTCAAGAGATTATGTTTAATTATCTAGTTTAAGTCTAATATTTTTACTACATGTTGTCAATGGTTCTGTCTATATTAAGGTATTATTATTGTGACGGACCTTGTGTTAATAACGACGGTCGCGCTTTAATGTTACCACCGGATCCAATGCACCCCAACTGAGAAGACCCAGCGAAACAAACTCAGTGGGTTCATCTACTACCGGTTTCAACACGACCCAGTTGAGACGGTCCGGCGAAACATACTCAAGCGGGCATGAACACGGGATTTGGTCCAATTAGAGTAATTATTTAGTAGGCAAACACAATATATGCTCGATCGGTTGTCTGAATGCTTATTATTTTAGATTATATTTAGGTATACAAAACAAAAACTTCGAAACAATAACATTATTCATTTTGAGACAAAGACAATAATTTTAAATTAAGTATATGATAGCAATCATTTACAGATAGTTCCCGTAACTCAGCAGATCAGTCATGTCTATATGGCTACAAGATCTCCAGCGAGCAATGTGCAGGTAGGTAGTGAGAGCCAGACGTCTTCGTCATCGATGTACTCTTTAGTGGTGTAATAACCCCTAGCGATAAGTACACGTTTAATATGTGTTTTAAAACTTGTGTCAGGCAGATCAGTAAATTTGAGTAGGAAGCTTGTTATGAAATCGTTTGCAATTGTTACTAATTATACATTAGTAACAATGTTTATTATGTTTTTGCGATTTGCAAGTACTAAATAGAGATAACGCTGTGTTTTACCGCGCTGAAAAATAATTATAAGGGTAAGAAACAGGTTAAGAATGGCAAGTTCATAACCGGGTTTAATTCACTTGATACAAGCGATGTCCTGGTGTGTTCTAATGGTAATAGCAGGAGAGGTATCCGTCTTACGAGCCAGACATTCCATGTTGGATCTATACATATTTGCATTCGTTCTTCTTGGCAACTTCACGAGATTGACGAAATGACAATTTGTTATTTAACGTTAGGTGCTCATTAACGAAGATGGGTCGTTGCCACTGAATAGATAAGGAAGTTGAATCTAAACCTTTTGTCTTAAGACTAGCCGCAATCACATTGTCACGTAATATCTTATTTGTAAATTTCACGATTACATTCTTTGGGCGTCGATCACTTTGGTCATCGTGAGGTACGCGATGGATACTTTGGAGGGCTGTATAGGAAGCTGGATTGCATCACCTAAGCACTTAATGATGGTGATGAGATTTTCACCTCGTTTTTCAGGTATATTAGGGATTTTGACATTGCACTGCCTAGATTACTGCTCCATAGTTTGAATCTTGTTCTCGAGTAGCTGAAGTTGAGCGCCATAGTAAGTGGTTTGCGGTAAATTACGTTCCACTGTTTTTAAGCGTCTGTCAAAGAGGTCTTGCCTTTCATTAGAGAAATTAAGCGATTTATCCATTTTGCAAAGTCGGCTGTTAACTTCATTCATAGATTTATTAAGGTTGATGGTATCTGTGTTGAGTTTTAACACATTATTGTTAAGTTCAGATAATGCAGAGGTAATCTTTGACAGCTCCCGAGTTATCACGGTGGAGATGCTATTCGTAATACAATCGGTGAAGGTTTTATTCCATATTTGCATTTGATTATCAAATTTTTGCTCATAACTTGCAAAACTGCGTCATAACTTGCTTATCACCCTGCTTGTGCCTACGAGTTGTTATGAAGTTTTCTTTGCCAACCCTCTCAGCCGATGCAGGAATATCAACATCCGCCTTGCTGACATTCGACGGTTGAACCGATGACATCGTAGTGTGCAGGTTGGTGGGCCGTAAATTGTACGAGTGTTAAAGAGTTATAACTCCCTCCCTACGCCGACTGTGAGGAGGTGCGGTCAGCTATTATAATGTACTCTGTGGTGCGGTCCCCGCACCTTTGCGGTCGGGAGATGCGACGCGAGAGCTCGACTGCAGTAATTAGATCATTGCTATTTCACTCACTTCACTGCAATTTATTCATTGTATTTACGAAACTATTTATATCGTTCTATAGTTACAATTGCGTGAATACAATTAAATATATGGAGAAAACTATGGCCATAGTGACCTTGGCCTGCACGTACTTTTAGTTCGGTACCTATAAACATAATTTCTACACTATGTATGGTTATTGCTCCGTTCCTTAAACGCAATGTTAGTCAATAATAAATTCTAAATATATCGCCTTTAAAGTGCAAAAATACAAAAAATTGGACTGGCGGTACGGGCCGTACGTACGTTCAAACAAATATACTTTTTAGTTGCATGTGATCCGGCTCGAAAGACCATATTTTGTAAAAGAAAGAGATTTTTTTCGTAGTACTCTAAGTAAGATTTTATTCAAACCATACTTGGCACTTACCCGTCACAACTTATTATGGTAATACAATGGTTATATTTGGTAGTTGCGCTTGGTCCCCGGTTGATCGCGAAAAAGTCAAATAAAATTATAAAATTGGCCCTTACAGTGGCCCTTACTCGTAGAAATGAAATACGTTAATTTGTGTTCTATTGCTTCAGCGTCTCTTTACAGAGTTAAAGCAATACCGAGCCCATCATCTGTAGATCATCTTTTTAGAATTAATTTTGTTCATCATACCTTGAATAGTGCCCGTTTTCCACAGATTAATGAATAAAAAGGTAGAGAGTGAGTTTGGCAGAAATGCGACTGATTTGCTGAAGGATCGGCTTATGCTGTTTGGAGACTTTATGGACCTTGGCGCAGATGACAGGAAGTACGTCGAAATCACTGATAAGGAAGAGGCAAGTTTTCTAATTTCCACTACTTGACTTACTCCTCTTTTAATACGGGGATTTTGGCTATACTACTACAACATTTTATATACAACAGACCATGTGATGTGCCAGCACGACCCACAATAATGCTCCTGAAACGCTGTGGAGTTAAAGCGCCCATCAATTAGGCCTTCAAGCCCACCCGGTGTACCTATGTCCTTATGTGATAAGTGCCTATTGACATTTTTTTTTCAGTAATATTTCTCACTTTGTGAGACGTATGCAATATTTTTTTCCTTGTCTCATAAAGTCCTCAAATATTTTGTGAAAACTAGTGATTGTAAGGCAGGATCAGGTATTAAGTGCTTCCGAGTTGGTTCCCGCTTAACTATCAAGGCGTACCTTTTCCAGTTTTTCTGGGAATCAGGCGATTATTTTCACAGGCTTTTTATAAAATTTATTAAACTTCTTTGTTTTTCTTACATAGTTGCACGATATTCTGACCCACTATCTCGAAGAGTACAACTTAGCGACCACAGTGCCGCTAGACCTGGTAATGTTTGACGACGCAGTCGCACATCTGTGTCGAATAGCGAGAATTATGCGACAGCCGATGGCCAATGGTCTGCTACTGGGAATGGGTGGATCTGGTGAGTACTTTCAGTGTACCTCCTTTATACATTTTTGGCTTTTGACTGCCTTGTTGGTCTAGCAGCAGCGTGTAACTGCAGATAATGAGCTCCTGGGTTCAAATCCTGGGTCGGGCCATAAAAAGATTTTGGAATTTTTCCGTAAAGAAAATTAATGTGGGAGTTGGCATTATACCCCCGTGCCTTGGAGGGCACGTAAAGCGGTGCTGTACCCGATGTCTTTCCGGTCGAGTCCCATCGGATCATTCGAGTTATGGAATAGAAATATGTGCACTATAACATGTCCTGCACGGCTGGCTAAACTCAATTGACCGTCCAATCTACATCCGGCCTGGAGAACAGAAGACATTACTATTATTTATACATTTAGAAATCACGGACCCTCTGGTATTGCTTTCTTGCCTTTTTCCATGATCAAGATATTACTACATGTTGTGCCCGCATAATTATAGTCTTCAACAATAACCTGCTGTTCTGTTATTTTCACCATTCCCCAATGCCAAAAATCGATCCTGATCTCTGCTAATTCATTCATCATATTAGCCGAAAGACGTTCACAGCTGGACAAAGGCCTCCCCAAAAGATCTACACAATAGGCGGCCTTGCGCACTCCGTATCCAGTGTCTTCCCACATCGATCCACCTTGTAGGAGGCATGTCCACGCTGTCTTACGAGCACATTTCTGCCCGCTCAGCTAGCTTTGCCAACTTTTTTTTACTAGAAATAAAGTTTTTTTTATATACAACTTAGTTGGCATCAAGCATACGGCCTACTTGATGCTAAGTGGTCACCGTAGCCTATAAACGCTTGCAACATCAGGGGCATCATTGCGAATGCTTATACCGACGGGTTTCATGCGGTAATACGCATAAAAACTGCATCATTACTGAGGAGAGTGGGAGGCAGTCAAAATAGTATTTTGAAAACTGTAGCGGAGAACTTATACTCTCCAATATTAAAACAGTTTGTGGCGAGAGTGATTGGTACTAACACTAGATAATAAGTTATTTTTAATTTTATTTTACTAACACCAAATGGATTAATTTTTCCGAAATAAAAAATATACAATACAATTAGCGCGTTGCCGACTCTTTAGAAACCTTACCTTACTAAGGGAGTTTCCTTTTTTAAAGGCCCCATGCTGTAGTCTCTTGGGAAAACCGTAACAGGGAGTTCGTTCTACAATCTCAACGTACGTGGGAGGTAGTTTCGCGGAAAGCGAACCGTACGTGATCGAAAAGGTTCGAGGATGTGAGGATGAATACCCTGTCTGTGGCGAGAGGTGCGATGGTAGAAGGTGGCCGTAGGCATCAAATCAAATAATTCCTCTGAACATATCCCATTATATAGACGGTAGTATAAGTATATTCAGGTCTATGAAGAATATTACACGGTATTTTTGAAAAATGAACAGTATTTTATTTATTTATTGTTTTGAATACATATTTTTTTGAGGTTCTCCCATAACTTACTAATTTACAAGCTTTGTGGCTGCGCTGCACTGAGCAGTGAACGCCCTCTGACTAAATAAATGTAAACAGTATTTTGTATTCTTTATTTTTGTTCAACAGTAACAAGTATAATTTAGGGAAAAACAGTATAATACTGTTCAAAACAGTATGGTTGGCAACCCTACGCTCAGCCGTCGCTAATTCATTACGAGCTTATTACTTTCATAGGGCGTCAATCTCTATCTCGGCTGGCGGCCTACATGGCGGAACTGACCTGCATTCAAATAGAGATAACCAAGGCATATGGATTGTCTGAGTGGCGCGACGACCTCAAGAAGACCATGATGAAAGCTGGGGCCGAGAATAGGGGCATCGTGTTTTTGTTCTCTGATGCGCAGGTATAGTATCGCCGATTGTAACTGTATTTGCTTATTCAAGGTGTAACATAAATAGTGGATGTACTTTTAATTGCACGTGTGGCGCAGCGGCTTAGACAGTCGCCTCGCCGCTTCGTGTCGCGGGTTCGAGTCCCGTGCCGGGCAACTATTTGTGTGACCCATAAATAATTTGTGTCCGTCTATTATATATTTGTAAAGTACCCCGCGACACAGGGATTCAATTCCGTAATGCAGGCGTTGACTTTTATAAAAAACAAAAGATGTAACTTCTAAAATTTACTGAGGAGAAAAGGAGAGAGTTATCTAGTTGATATTCTGTCGTGTATCTTATTTTTATGTATGAAATACGATAAATAAATAAAGATATTTAGTCCTTACAACTAAGCTCATCCTAATTTTAAGCCGGAGTCAAACTACATTAAGTTTAACAACATGTTTCAGATAAAAATGGAATCCTTCCTAGAAGACCTGAACAATATTTTGAGTTCTGGCGACGTTCCCAACATCTATGAGCCTGAAGACTTTGACGCCATTTACCAATCGGTACGCCATGCGGTCATGGAGATGAACTTGACTGCGACCAAGACTAACCTGTTCGGTTGTTACCAGAAGCGAGTTAGAAGTAACCTGCATATTGTGGTTGTTATGAGCCCTGTGGGTGAGGTACGTTACGTCAGTGCTTGGTATATAATTTGCTCACAAACTTAAGGCGTGAATGGTTACACACACATGCGCACACACACGCACACGCACATACACATACGAGTACACACACAAACATATAATTTTATGTTTGTTCTCAACATGGTACACTTAATCTGAAAATTGAACCCATAATCCTAGAACCTAGGGGTGGGGACCGGGTGATCTGTAATACAGGATTAACCTACTTCAGACACCCACTCCTCAAAAATTAAGATTGATAAAAAAACGTAACCTAAATGTAATGCATCTATTAATGTAAAATCTTTTTGTGAGTAGGAATAAACATTTTATTATTATTATAGAGTAAAATATAGCGCTAATGTAAAATTATCTCCCTTTAAGTCGTAGTAAATAAAACTACGATTGCTTACGATTTTCCCATGGTGACACGCAATATTTAAGTTGGCGCCAAGATGTAAAAATACATGATAAATAAATGAAAATAGATGCATTTACAGCCAAAGAGTATTTAGTGCATGTATAAAATCATCATTATCATCATCATGTCAGACGAATTACGTCCACTGCTAGACAAAAGCCTTTCCAAAAGATTTTCATAATACATTTGGCAGTCGGGTTGGGGATCGCAGTATTATGGTCAAAGTACACAGAAAGACGCTGAGCTGTATCGGTTCTGCGGGAAATATTCCCTTGGGTCGACTTCTGCACCCCCACGGGCTGAAATGGGGTAGCTATATTCTTTGCCGTCAGTCTCACAACAATCAATTCATTACGACTGTTTGGATTTATTTTTCCAATTCACTTTGTATAATTTTTATTAATAGATTTCAAATAATTACAATTAGCAATGTTTCTTAAATATAAGATTTATTTGTTAATAAATTATTACCAGATATTTGACTTCTGGTTTCTGGTCGCCACTCGAGAACCTTTCCGCCCCAACGGCAGTCGGTTCTACGAGCTATGTGCCCGAACCGGAAGACGCAGCGTGGGCAGGCCCCCTACAAGATAGACCGATGATCTTGTGCGGGTCGCTGGAAACTGGCTGGATGCGATAGCCATTTTGTCCAGCTGTGGACATCTTGCGGCTGATATGACTGAAATCAAATACTTTATAACATAACCATCAATTACTTACTTACTTATCGTGTGGGCAGTGGTTACCGATTTATATATTTAATTTACATACATGGTATATAGAACTTTATTGTCCTAGCTGTGACCGAAAGTTTAAAACTTAAGTTCTGTCTAGCTAGCCATCTAAGGGCACACCAAAGAAAGTGATTTCGAAGGGTCGCCGTTATCGAAATCGATAAGGGGGACTATATATATATAGATATAACTATAGTGTGATTATTTCTTTTTTAAATACATAAGCGACCTTAATATTTTCTCACAGTGAAAAGAAAACCTGGTTGTCAAGTCTGATAAAAGCTGCAGCTGCAATAGGAAAAAAAAATGACTTTTAACAAACGAACAAAACACACCACTTGAAATGTAATGGCTGGGGCTCGAATGCTACCTTTTTGAGTTTAGTTAGCAGTGCCGGTCAGAGTTTTTCAAGCCGCCCATTAGGCCTCTGACATGGCTTAAAGACTGTTGCCTAATGGATACAACCGGGACCGACAGCTTAACGTGCCCTCCGAAGCACGGAGACGCTCAGAAATAAAACCACTTTCGCGGTCACCCATCTATGGACTGACCGCGAGCCTAGTTACTTGACCTCGCCAATCACTTACGGACCGGGTTAGCATTTAGCTGTGAGCGCCTCAATATGACTCGACGTTATTTTTTATAAATTGTACATTAACTGAATTAATTCATTTTTCAGCTGTTCCGAGCCCGTCTACGCCAGTTTCCATCTTTGGTGAATTGTTGCACTATCGACTGGTTTAGCGCGTGGCCCAAAACTGCTCTCGAATCTGTCGCCTTCCACTTTTTTGAAAACATGATAGAACTGCAAGCGGCTTCGTTTAAAGTCATCGGGTCTATGGTGGTAAGTGAATGTATCTTTTTTATGCTTGATGGGTTTGCGCTTGTCCACGATTTCACCTGATGGTAAATGAAGATGTGGTCGAAGGTAGACCGTGCGTACCCCGTTGTATAAGTCTGAAAACACGGTGTTCGGGATGATGTTCCATACCAATGCCGTTTAGCCGTGCGTATGATGCGTGTATTACTTTAAATGTTCGAATGTGTAGGTACTCTTTTTTAATATATACTATCTGACCCAACATACTTCGTACTGCCTCAATCGATAAATAAAAGACCTAAACTTTTCTTTAAAATAATCTTAATGAAGACGTTTACATGGGAAAAAGAAAAGGGTTGTTTTTAGGGTTTTCCCGGCAATTATTCGAACTTTTCTCACCTTTTAAACCTTCCCTAGACCTCCACGAACATTTCAAGACCAAGTCAAAGTAACTTTATTCCGTAAAAATTTTACATTTATGTGGAATCGTCATATTTTTTTACCCTACCGTGCAGTGCATGACGTGGCAGCTACTGAGAAACACTGCCAGAAAACTCAGTAGGAATCCTTTTTTTTAAATAAAATATACTTAAGATTAATTACAATCATGTGTGTTGACACAGAACAACTCCATCCCAGATATGATAAATCCGTTCAGACGTTCTCGAGTTATAGCGTGACTAACGAAGAGCAATTGATTTTTATATAATATAGATTACGGTAAAACGTTAAGTTTTGACTGGTACTTATTATACATATTTTTTGCCTCGTTGGTCTAACGAGTTACTGGGTTCAAATCCCGGGTCGGGCCAAAAGTAATTTTGGGAATTTTCTGTAAAAAGAAAAATTTCTCAGCATTAGCCCGAAGTACGGGCTAATGCTGTTGGTGGTATTATACCACCGTGCCTCGGCGAGCACGTAAAGCCGTCGGTCCTGTACGTGTCCTCTTTCCGGTCGGATCATGGCTCCTGTGTGCAAACAGATGCCAGCCAGCAGATGGCTAATCTCTATTGAGACTGGCCGCCGTGGCTGAACTTCGTCTAGGATTATTGTTACTATTATTAACGATATAAAGAAAGTACCTGTTCTGCTAATCTGCTGAAACAAATAATATAAGCTATCGTAGCACCTCTTAAATAATTATAAAATATTAAATCACTTAATATACTAACAAATCACAACAAGAATAATCAAATTCCTTTGGAATTACCTCAACCTTTACTATGAAACTATAACTGGGATACCTATGTAATTTGGCCTATCTTTAATCTTTAACATATAACTGTTACCTAAACAATCACACGTACACACACTCATTCGCCTTTTCATTCTCTGCATATATTTGTATTTTTGTTTGCTTATATTTTTATTTTATTTTTTACTTATATTATTACTGTCATAAATCAATGTAGCTATAACAGCAATTGTATTTTCCTTATATCAATATGTTACCTATGGAGTGGGCTCTGGTGACCTGTAATACAGGTTTTTATTAAACCTACCACGGGCACCAGCTCTCATAAAGTAGATTTGTCTTAATTATATCCTTTACTGTTGTTGCTAACCTACTTGTGTAAACTTTATGAGAGAAATAAAGGATTTTATTATTATTATTATTGTTTATTATTAATCCATAGCATAATATTTACTCATTTTCAGTCTGTATGCTGCTATGTCCATCAGTCAGTAGTAGAAGCGTCAGAACAGTTCAAGTTGCAACTGAACCGGCTCAACTACGTAACTCCGATGTCCTACATGGAGATGTTGGGCGCTTACGCCGAGATGTTTAAGAAGAAGCAGAAGGCGATACTTACGGAGTCTAACGCTCTGAAGACTGGTGAATATACGACTATCATGTATTTGTAGTTTGTGAGTTTGGACATTAAGTTATACATAATTTCTGTCATGGGTGTATAATAATATATAATATAACTAGCCGTGCCCCGCGGTGTTACCCGCGTTAAATTTTATAAATTTTCTTTGCTATAAACCTCACGGAGCCAGAGACCTTTCCAACGAATGCAAAACCGTGGAAATCGGTTCGTGCGTTCTGGAGTTATAGCGTCAGGAAGGAAAACCCGACTTATTTTTATATAGGAGATAATATATAGGGACAATGTCACACAGATCATCCTAGCCCCAAACTAAGCAAAGCTTGTACTATGGGTACCAGGCAACAATATACATAAAGATAGATAGATAAATACTTATATACATAGAAAACATCCATGACTCAGAAACAAATATTCGTGTTCATCACACAAATATTTGCACTTGCACCGGGATTCGAACCCAGGACCATCAGCTTAGTAGGCAGGAGCACTACCAACTAGGCTACGGTGATCGTGTGATTGTTATCTTCAGCGTGAGCATCATGCAGATATTTCTAAGAATGCTTGCGATTGTTTTTTATCTTTATTAATAAGGGATACGATGATAAGCGATATGGATACGGCAACCCCTTGCATGCGAGTTGATGACCGCAGTTAGGTGGTAGCTCTCTACACTCAAGGCGACAATCAGGGGCCACAACAAAAATATGGCGAAAGAATTACTTGAATTCAAACGTTCCAAAACATGTGCAGTAACTGGGCTCCTCACCGGACACTGCTGCTGACAAAGCTGAATAAGCACATGTTTTTTTGTTTTTTTAGGGCCGACCCACTAAAACCACCACGGTAGCCAGCCTCACAGTGCCTGTAGCGGGGGCTCTGGGTACTCGTGAACGATCTCACCAGTGCCCCCGCCGTACACTGAGTGTCTGAGACTCTCACCCGGGGACGGGAGGGGCTCGAATGCCTCCCCCTCCCCATCACGCACAAACGCGTTTAGGCAACCTGAGCTACAGTAGGTTACCTCTTCCCGGGACCGCTTATACAAGACGAGTGGAGTGCCCTTCCTCCAAACACCAGTGATCCCAGGGGCGGCGCGTAGCCGGGGAGAAGCCGGCCGGACACCGCATACTCTCTCGCGCTGAGATTAGCTCCCAGCGCCGGAAGCACATGTTCAACCTAAAGTTAGTCGACTGCATAATTTGCAGATTCTGCCAGTCAGAGGAAAGTCCAATGCACATTTAGTGCTGCGTATCTACATGGGACAGCATATCATGCAACCGGAAGAGATACAAACACTCACTGCACATTAAATCTGGAAGTTTATTAAAGCTAGGATTAAGAAGTGAACTCTAACAAATCAGGGAGCTCTGCTACAATAGATCAGAAATGGTCGAGGTGGCAAGATGCCAACAAGGCATCAAACTCCAAATAATAATAATATCTAGGGACAATGTCACACAGATCATCCTAGCCCCAAACCAAGCAAAGCTTGTACTATGGGTACCAGGCGACGATTTACATACTTATATAGATAGATAAATACTTATAGACATAGAAAACATCCATGACTCTGAAACAAATATTCGTGCTCATCATACAAATATTTGCACTTACCGGGATTCGAACCCAGGACCACGAGCTTCGTAGGCAGGAGCACTACCAACTAGGTACACAGATGGCGCTGCTGCCCGACTACCTGCTGTATCCCTTAGTGTACTATAGCTACAACCTAAATGCGGTCTCCAACTTGCATGCCAAGCGTGGTACCTACGGCAAACCCCTCCAAATGAAAAAGTTATAGAAACCTATGGGGGAGGCCAATGTCCAGCTGTGGACATTAAAATATATTTTTTAAGTAATTCTTTTTTACGCACACTAGACGTGGGGAGTAATCTGGTAATGCGTGACGAGAGTGTTACGAAAAGTTCGATCGAGTGAGGCGAACGGCAGTTTTGAGGGAGCAGTAACGGAAGTATCTTACAGTAGGAGCAAGAGAGAGAGAGAGAGATGCGAGCACACGTTTTCTTTCTGTTTATTATTATTTTATAGCCATAGCATAGTTACGTTTCGTACATGTATCAGTCGTGTGGTCTAAGGGCCTATGCACACCACGTTTTTTTAGCGCGCCGTCAACGCGCGTGTTTAGCGATACAGATGCGATGCTAACGCGCGTGTGTATCGATATATACGCGCCGGTGCCACGCGTTTTAGTAACGCGCGTTGACAGCGCGCTTAAAAAACGTAGTGTGCATAGGCTCTAAAATACCCTCTTTTCAATATAAAAGTTTTGTTTTTTAATAGGTTTGAATAAATTGAATCAGACAGAAGTAGAAGTAAAGGAGTTGCAGATTGAGTTGGCCGAACTGAAACCAATGATGGAAGCAGCTGCTGAGGAAACGAGACAAATTATAAAACAAATTGGCATTGATACAGTGAGTTATAGTTTTTGGTTGGTGGGTAGTTGTAACAAGTAGACAAGATTGATTTTGCTCCTCTATTTAATTAACTTTAAAATAATAATTAATAAGTATACTATACATTTTTAACAATATTTATGCTAAATAATATATAATAAACCCACCTGTCAGTTAAGTGTAAAAATCACATCATAAAAATTCACTACAATCTGCTTCAGTGGCAATGGCAGTTACCATACAAGATTCACTATCAAGTTTAAGAGATGAGTTTTTTAAGAAGTGTGCCAGTGTTGAAGCGGAGCTGAATAAAGCTGCAATCACAAGTCTTCCAACAGTCACTACACTGGCTTCCGACTTTGCCTCCTACAAACTTAATTTCGTGCAGACCCTAAACCTTCTGCAGAAGCAAGTGGATACCCTGGCACGCACTGTGGATAGTCTGGAGATGCGCGGGCGCAGGAAGATCTTGCTGTTCCATGGTCTCGCTGAGGGCAAGCAGGAGGATGTGGCACAGACAGTCGTCAAAGTTCTACGCACACAGCTGGGCATGGATGATTTCACTGAGAGCGACATCAGACGGTGCCATCGAATGGGACGCGTAGGCGCTTCATCTAGACCTCGGCCGATTCTGTGCAAATTCGATGTGGTTGCAGTCCGGGACAAGGCTTGGTCCTTGAAAACTGCGCTGAAGGGATCAGGAGTAACTGTCTCGGAGTTCCTGACGAAAACCAGGCACACCGCGTTTATGGCTGCGAGATCCAGGTTTGGCGTCACCCAGGCTTACACAATAATGGGGAATGTATTTGTGATCGGTGCCCAAGGTAAGAGATATCGTGTCGTAACTACAGAGGACGTCCTCAACATCAAGACGGATGATTCAAACACAGAGACTGTGGCTCCTAGTTCAAGCCCGCTTGAGCCGATAAAACCTGTGGCAGGCGGATCTAAGGGAACAATCATTTCTGAACCAGCATCCCAAAGAAGTCGGCGCAATACGGCACCAAAAAAGTGATCGATGTATTGCTAAACTTTAGTTTTTCATTGATCGTTTCCCGTCTTGCTTGGCGCCGAGTTTTCATTTGTCTGTTTAACCTCTACCTTCATATTATTACAACTATAAGTTTTTATGTACTTCTGATCGTTTTATACATCTGTAGGTAATTTTGGTTTCACTGTTTTTATTAAATTCTAAGTTTTTCTTTAAATTTAGTCTGTCAAACCTTTCTATAGTCAATGTCAGTCACGTGTACACGCCCCTGCAAAATTAGTCTTTTGGCCACTTAATGTTGTCTATGGTGTTTGTAAGCGGGGCGAATGCAAACGACGGCGATAATTATTCTTTGCTTTGTGACTAGTTTTTTAAGCATTTTTGTTTATTTTTTATTATTATTTTTAGCCTATAGTAATTAATTACACAGAAACTGGCGGGTGGAAAGTAGCGAATAGCTGATTATTTGAGATTACAGCGTATTTGCGTTTGATATTAATTCATTATTAATTATTTATTTATATTATATATTTAATTATATATTTATAGACATATTTATTATACACTAATATTTATTTATGTCACTATCTGACTATGACAGTGATTCCGATAGCTTTCAATCCGCGTGTAGTGATTCGAGCTACCTAAGTTTCCCATCTCTTGGTGATACTCTCAAACTTCACTTTAACGATGTTCTTAGGAATTTCAATGTAGTCCACATCAATGCCCAAAGCATTCCGGCTCATTTTCCAGAGATGCTGGCAAATTTTGACTGTAAGAACATCCATGCCGTTCTGGTATCTGAATCTTGGTTAAAACCTTGTCTTCCATCTGTCTCTTACTCCCTTCCAGGCTTTACTTTAATACGAAATGATCGTGTGGCAGGTAGTGGTGGTGGCGTAGCCATTTATCTCCGTAACTACATTAACTTTAACGTAATTGATACGTCACCGCAGCCGCCGCCACTGAATGCAGGTGAACATCTTCTAATTGAAGTCGAACTGCATCATACAAAAGTTCTTTTGGGTGTATATTATTGTCCATCCCTCCGCATCAATTTCTTCAATTCTTTTGAAACACTTCTAGAAAAATTCACTCCTTCTTACAGTCATACTATTTTAATGGGTGATTTCAACACTTGCCTCCTTAAAAATGATTTTCGTGCTTCCTCTCTCCTGTCGGTTTCTGAATCGACCAACCTTTCCTGTCTTCCATTGAATGCAACACACCGCTTTCCTAATGCAACTCCATCTCTCTTGGATCTTATCTTCGTCTCTTCTCGTGATCATGTCGCCAAGCATGGTCAATGCTCGGCTGACATGTTTTCTTATCACGATCTGATCTTTCTTTCCTACGCAATCCGTCCACCAAAGGCTAAGTCGAAAATTCTTTTGCAGCGCAATTTTAGTGGTATGAACCTTGAGAGTCTTCGAGAAGCTGCCAGGGGTATTGACTGGAGCTCGTTAAGGAATTCCGCATCAGTTGATGACAAGGTCAATATATTTACTTCCACCTTGATTGACTTGTACGACATACACGCGCCTATTCGAACTGTAAGAGTAAAACACTTACCAGCACCGTGGCTTAATGACGAGATCAAGACACTCATAAGTCTTAAAACAGCGGCGAAGTCTAGATACAAGTGTCGACCATCAGATTACTCTCGGGACAAATATCTTGCGATCCGAAATCGCTGCAATAAGATGTGTAGGAGTGCTCAACGCCATAATATCCATAAATCCGTTGAAAACGGAGATCCAGCTAAAATCTGGAAATTTCTTAGATCATTAGGAGTTGGAAAATCTCTAGATACTCTTCCTAATAAATTAGACATCAATTCGCTTAATCAGTACTTTTCCTCTTCATCGTCGAGTAACGCATCAGCTAAAACTCAATCTTTGAACTATCTTTCATCTCTTCCAACTGCTGATTATCCACCTTTTGTTTTCAATCAATTCTCCGATTGTGATGTTAAGAAAGGCATCCTGTCGATATCTTCCAATGCGGTCGGTAGCGACAGTGTCAGCCGTAATATGATCATTCCTATCCTTGATGATATCCTACCCATTATCAGTCACATCCTGAATTGTTCCATATCAAGTGGATTCTTTCCTTCTACATGGAAAGAAGCCCTTGTCACTCCCATTCCTAAAACCAGAAATCCATCCTCCTTCTCCGACTATCGTCCTATATCTATTCTTCCATTCCTTTCCAAAGTCCTCGAGCGGCTTATTTACACCCAACTTAATTCCTATGTTTGTAAGCACAATCTCCTCAATCCTATGCAATCCGGTTTCCGACCTGGTCATAGTACCGTCACAGCCCTGGTCCATATTACGGAAGACATAAGAGGTGCCATGGAGAGTGGAAATCTTACAGTTCTCCTTTTGTTAGATTTTAGCAACGCATTCAATACTGTAGATTTTGACATTCTCCTTGGCACTTTGACGTCACTTAACATATCTCCAACGGTGATTGAATGGTTTCGATCTTACCTGTTTGGACGCCGGCAAAGAATTCGTATTAATGACATGTTTTCTACATGGTCTAATACAGTTGCTGGCGTGCCGCAGGGTGGCGTTCTTTCTCCGTTGCTTTTTGCTTTATTTATTAATACGATTTCCAATAATATCTCTTCTTCCTACCATCTTTATGCAGACGATCTTCAAATTTATTCCCATGCTTCGCTTATGAATTTACCCACTGCAATCGCGACAGTCAATAACGATTTAGCTCAGATTAGAGTGTGGAGCCAGATGTTTGGTCTCAAAATTAACCCCTCTAAAACACAAGCAATAGTAGTTGGCAGCTCCCGAATGACGTCTAAAGTGGACTGGTCCCAACTCCCCCAAATCACCTTTGATGGCACGGTTATCCCTCTCAGTAATAACGTAAAAAATTTGGGGATTATATTTGACAGCACGTTATCATGGGGTCCTCAGCTGAAAGCTGTTAGCTGTAAACTTTTTGCGTCATCTGGTTCACTCAGGCGCCTGCGCAACTTCCTCCCTATTACCACTAAAACTGCTCTTGCACAATCACTTCTCCTACCTATTCTCGACTATGCCGATGTCAGCTATCTAGATCTCACAGAAGAACAACTGGATAAACTTGAGCGTCTTCAAAACCTTTGTATTAGATTCATATTTGGCCTTCGCAAATATGATCACGTTTCATTATTCCGGTCAAAGCTCAAGTGGTTGCCAATCCGCCTTCGTCGGAATGCTCATGTTCTTTCTTTATTATATAACACTCTCTTTAATCCCACTACACCTACATATCTTAAAAACCGTTTCGAGTTTCTCTGTGACACACATTCCAGATTCCTAAGATCATCACACAACCTAAAGCTGCATACTCCTATGCATTCTACCACATTAATGAACAAATCATTTTCTGTTCAAGCAGTACTATTATGGAATGCCTTGCCAATTGATATCAGACGTGCACAAACCCTTGCCACGTTTAATAAAGCTGTTAAAGAACACTACCTACTTTCGTAAAGTCACCTACTGTCTAATATAATATTTATGTTATATATTATATACTGTATTTATACATATTTTGCTATATACACATGCTATTTGGTATGCCACCTTACATTGTTATAAACCTCATTATATATTTATGTATAATTATATATATACTTACAATGTTTCTATACTTTTCTACTTCATTTGTTGCACACCTACTACTTTAAATATTTAGAGCTCCTATCCATCCAAAGGTTGTCTGGAAGAAATCGCTTAATGCGATAAGACCGCCCATTGTACATTATTGTGTTATTTATTTTGTCTTCCATATAATTGTTTTGTTTGAGTGTGTACAATATAGAGTATTCTATTCTATTCTATTCTATTCTATACTTACTTACTTATCGTATGGGCAGTGGTTACTCTAAGTATGTAAGTGTCAGAGTTGTTCAAGCCGCCCAGTAGGCCTCTGACATGGCTTAACGACGGTTGTCGAATGACTACAACCGGGACCGACAGCTTAACGTGCACACCGAAGGACGGAGACGCTCAGAAATTAAACCACTTTGGTGGTCACCCATTTATGGCCCGACCGTGAGCCTAATTGCTTAACCTCGCCGATCACTTAAAGTCCGGTGAGAGCATCAAGCTACCCCAATCTGGCAAATTTCCCCAATTGAAAGTGAACCTTATGCATTTGTGTTAAAGTTGAAAATCTATAAAAGCAATTTGACAGATTTGGGTAGGTGGATATGCTGAAGTCTGTACCTACTTATATCATAGAATACAAAATTATGGCCTCCTATGTGTCTGCGGGTGGGTATGTCGGTCTCGCCCGACTAAACCTAACCTGCCGTGGACTTTTCCTGGCAACTGATAGGGGGAGTCACGGGAACGCGGGTATGCTGTTGCGGTCCCCCTCTTTTGCGCCGTGTCCCAGATGATCGGGACACACACCCTGGGAGGACTCTCATTTGCCCTCCCTAATTGCCCACTCATGCCAGTCCGGCACAGCGATTGTGCCACAAACAGTTCGTTGTCTTCCCGGACCGGAAATAATGAAATTTATTCAGCACTTGGGTATTTACATACACTTGTACTTGTCATGCTCACAATGTATTACATAAACACAGTTTAAAAACAGTAAGTAATCAACAATATATTTTGAATTAGTCCGTCCGTGCGGTCTGTTTCGTCACATATATTTTTAATATCCTTAAATAAATAATAAATAGCAAGTTACTAAGCTATTATTGTTATATTTAACAATAGTATATTAAAATTAAAGAATTGAAAACAAGGAGCAGTTGGCTAGCGCTAGCAAGGCTCTCAACCAGTAGCTTAATTTAAGCGACTAATACCTGAGGGCTCCCTTATGGGGTTCGGGCCACAGCTCAGGTGGCCGCTGAAATAAAAGATGGAATTCGAAATGGGGGTCAGATCACTTGCACGGGATTACCGATCACGTGTTAAGGGGCAACGCGATCCTCGCCACTGAGGATCCTACTCTAGCTATTCTGCGGCTTTCTCTAGCTACCTATGTGGACGACCCGGAGAAGAAAGCCGCAAAGAAACTCCGGGCTTGCTTTTTTCGTCCTCTTTTATAATTATGGTCTCAAGTTACGATTATGAGCTTCATATGTAGTAAAAATATTAGACTTAAACTAGATAATTAAACATAATCTCTTGACATTAACTTGATACGAGCTAGCTAAATATCATTTCTGTAATAAAATAAATTTTATAAATGTTTTCATACAAGATGTACCTAAATATCTATGTTACTAGAAATAATATCTAATGTATACAACTATATTACTACAAACATGTTCTGACTATTTACAAGCGCTTTTTTAAAGTCTACGTGAATAAAAACCTTTTTTATTTTTTTATTTATTTTAGTCGTCTTGTGAGACAAATATTTAAAAATATTCAGAACATATTTTCATTTTTGTCCAGTATCCAAAGCGGCATTGTTAGGATCTTACCAAATTTGGCTAGGAAGAATGGGGAAAATTGAGAGACAGTGAAGGTGAGCGTTTATGCATCACAGGGGGGCCCCTTAAACCTACGTCTGGGTCGCAAGTCTCAGACTCTGTCGAGTGCACTCCTCTACCACGCTATGGACCCGGCTTCCGCACGGTGAATCCATGGAATGCTAAGAATTAAGTCTTCTTCTTTGTATTGCAGGCTATAGCAGAAGAAGCCCGTGAGAAGGTGGAGGCTGAGCAAGCGATGGCCGAAAAGCTCGCAGCCAACACGCATGCTATTGCCGAAGATGCGCAGAGAGATTTAGGTTCGCTGTTTTTCTATATTTTATGTGTTCAGCTCAAAGCTTCGAACTTGGATTAGTATTAAATGTTAGTTTTATAGCATTATTCCATGCCGCATTCCATGCGTGTAAATCTAATCACTAAATTCGGAAATCTTAGAGTGTGTATCGTTTCTAGCTTAATGCAGAGCGCCAGCTCTGAGAGGTTGTTGTTCGAGATTTTAGATTATGGATTCCCATTTTTTTATATTGTATTAATATGATTACCATACATATATATTTTTAAGTAAAAACCACTTTAGGGACGTGTCGTTGAGCACTGAACTTAAGTAAACCGTCACGCTCGGGTAGGTGACTCCGTTAAGTCGCCTCTACTTGACATTACGCCCTTGGATCATAGATATACCGCCTCATTTATCGGTTTTTTGTCTGACTCAAGTCCCAAATAATTGGAAAAGTACTTTCGTAGGCTTAGGCTGAGATCTATAGAGCGTACTTAGACTTTGCTCAGACTTTACTTAGACAGAAGTTAATGCATGTAACGAAAATACAATTAGTGTTTTGACTTTGTCTGTCTTAGCTTATGCTAAGCATAATCTTAACGTCAAAAAGTCTATAAATACCAAATCAAAGTATAAGCTTAGCATACACTTAGCAAAGTTTTACGTAAGTAAAGTTTGAGCAAAGTCTAAGTACGCTCTATAGATCTCAGCCTTAGAATTGTCACCACATGTCGTCTTTGAACAGAACTTAAGCTGGTAAGCAGGTGTTACTGCCCAAAAATGACGTCGATGTGAGGCTGGACTGCTGGATGCTATAAGTATACAGGACAACACATAGGTTAATTTAGTATCTGAACAAGTAATAGTTATATTAAATATCTAAAGTAGTTCCTCCAAGTGTGAGGGTGGGTTTGAAGTGAAGAGCCACCTTAAGCGAGCGCTTGAATAACGCTGGGATTTTTTTACAGAGGAAGCTATGCCAGCTCTTCGAGCGGCTGAAAAGGCTTTACAAGATTTGAACCGTAATGATGTGGTGGAAGTAAAAGCGATGAAGAAACCACCAGCAGGAGTACTGCTCGTAATCGAGTCGTTATGCGTCGTTTTCGATATCAAGCCGATCAAAGTGAGTACCGATGTGTGTAGCTTAATATTTGCATATAAGTCAGACAAGTGTGGGCCAGATGTGACGGCAAATATCAGAATATCATCTCGCCATCTCAGCCATCTCAGTGAGGGCGTAGAAGTCGACTCCAGGGAATATCTACCAGAAGACAGGCAGCAGCTTCTTTCTGAGGATTATGACCATCATACTGCGATCGCCAACCCGTCTGCCAATCGTGGCGATTATGGCATATTTCCCCAAAACTATTCATGGGGGAGGCTTTTGTTTAGCTGTAGACTTTTTATAGCTGTTATGATGATGATAATGGTTCAGATATTAGTTGAAATACCTTGTAAAAGTAAGAGAGTCCCAAATTTTCTTTTTTCAACCAAAATAATCTTATGTCTAACGATTTTGTTATAATGTTTTCATAATGCACTAGTTGAAGCATGGTGAGAAGCACATACAACCTGAAACAGTCTAGTTGATTCAGTTTTTTTAACCAAATTGGTACAAGCCTCTAATATACTTTATTGGGATTTCTTTTTCACGCCAATATCGCCTTTATAAGTTTATACGTACGGGTCAGAATATAGTTAATTAAAAATGATAATTGGATTTTGGGCAAAATACTCGTATGCTATTTACGAATATGTCAGAAAATTTATTTGGTCGTAATATATTAATAATAATAAAATATTATAACCAGATGCACGCACCGGTTCGCAAGTGATCAGCGAGGTTAAGCAACTAGGCTCGCGGTCAGTCCATAGATGGGTGCTCACCAAAGTGGTTTGATTTCTGAGCGTCTCCGTGCTTCAGAGAGCACGTTAAACTGGTGTCCGTCCCGATTGTAGTCATTAGCCATGTCATTTGTCTCCTGGGGCCTACTGAACAACTCTGACACTAGGGTAACCACTGCCCATACGATAAGTTAGTATAATAAAAGTGGCACGATTTATTCAAACAGTACAATATTTTTATTTATTATACTGACTAGGAACCTGGAAAAAACTACGGTGAAAAGATTCTGAACTACTGGAAGCCAGGGTCCCAGATGCTTGCGGATCCCACCGCGTTCCTCGAGTCGCTCATGAAGTTCGACAAAGATTCTATCACTGACGACATGATTAAGAAGCTCAAGAGATTTGTTACTAACCCTGATTACGACCCAGCTAAGATATTGAAGGTAAATCCCATAATATTTAATATAATAATTGAAGGTAAATCCCATAATACTAAATTTACCGTAGCCTAGTTGGTAGTGCTCCTGCCTACGAAGCTGGTGGTCCTGGGTTCGAATCCCGGTAAGTGCAAATATTTGTGTGATGAGCACGAATATTTGTTTCTGAGTCATGGATGTTTTCTATGTATATAAGTATTTATCTATGTATATAAGTATTTATCTATCTATATAAGTATGTATATCGTCTCTTGGTACCCATAGTACAAGCTTTGCTTAGTTTGACATTGTCCCTAAATATTATTATTATTATATTTGGCATGGATTTCCGTCAGGTATCGACACAGGAGTAAAGATAAAAGCAGTATCTTTTTAATATGACATTCCATTTGATATCTTGTGGCAACTAACACACTGCCATCTGATCGCAAACTAAGCACAACCTGGGGCTCTACCGGCTAAATCGCCGAACATCGATTTATTAATTGACGTTCAAATAAATAAAGGTTAAAAATGACTTAATCAATCGTTAAATCGACTTCAACCTTGACAATCGATTCCGGACCATTTATGAAGTCACATGTGCTCATGGAAGCCGATTTGACGATTAATTAAGTCATTTAAAACCTTTATTTATTTGAACGCCATTTAAACAATCAATGTTCGGTGACTTAACCGGTAGAGCCCCTGGCCTATTCAAGCTACCAAGTTATATACCTATATACTTTTCTTTTTTTTTTCTACAAATGACAACGCCCGCACGAGGGAATATACTTCCTGTGTCGCGGGGTACTTTGTTAAACATATTTAATAGATGGATACAAATTACATCCAGACTCAGAACAACTATTTATGGGTCACGCAAATAGATGTCCGGCGCGGGACTCGAACCCACGACACGAAGCAGCAACGCGATAGTCGTAGCCGCTACGCCACACATGCAGTCAAAACAAGTTATATGTAAAACACCATCAACTTCGCAAGTGGTGATTTGAATCGGGCAGCATTTTTATAAGAATGCAATGCAATTGATTACAGTTCGCATCCTTTAGTTTGCATTGGTTGAATGGACGTTGTTTGTGGACATTGTTTCTATTATAGATATGTTATAATAATAAGACCAAGGCAAGTATTTATGTTCATGAACACAAAATTTGTCTTGTGCAATGATCGGTGTTTTTGCAGCTGGCTTCTCTAGTTGCAATTCTGTCGTTTTATGAGTCTATAGTCTCTTTACATCATTCTATCTCCCGCTTTGCTCTGGAGGGAAGTAGAACTATTCATTTTCTAACTCCTCCTTTCTGATTAAATTCGTTGCGGGATCCAAGATAGTTAAAGCGATTCCCCGGTACATGCTTGAGCCGCACCGCTCAGTGTCATTTGCTTGTGTGCCACTGTCGATCCTGGCTTACAGGATTTGCAGTGGTGGGTAAGAGGGAGGGTCTAGTCCCAATCGAGCCGGCAACCTTTGGATACGATGGCAGGTTCCCTAATAACTGAGTCACGGCGTTCATCTTTAACCCAGAATGTTTTCGATACTCTATCAAATCTGATAATTAATATCGTTTTCCAAATATTGAGTTGCATCTCGTCTCTTTTCGCTAGGACCAAAAAGAGCAGAGAAGAACTGTGATGCCTCTGTAAACTGATATCTGACTTTAATTACTCCATAGGCTATCTGTAATTGTAATGAGGTCAACCATTATTACCATTATCCATCCCTCCATCCAAAATTTAAGTGTTTGGAACTTGTCTGTGTGGCATTCTCCATTTATCCCGTTGTAGAGCCGTCTCTTTTACTTCTGGATAACTGCCCACTTGTAATTTTTCTTTAATTTGATCAGGAAATCAAAAAAATGTTACGCTCTTTATTATATTTTGGTAAAATGTTTGTCCCTAGGTGTCCAAAGCCTGCCAATCGCTTTGTATGTGGGTACACGCGATGTACAAGTTCTACCACGTCAACAAAGCCGTTGCGCCTAAGAAGGCGGCGCTGGAACGAGCCACCACAGAATTGGAAATGGTTGAAAGTGAGTTGTTCTATCTAGACGTTCTTTGGTAGCTTAGAGAGATAAGACCTAAGTTTTAGCGTACCATCATGTGGTAGAGGACGGAACACTCGACAGAGTCTGAGACTTGCTTCTGAGACCTTTCCACCTGTTTTTCCACACTGATCTATCGATGGATTTGTTTCCACTTTTTTTCCGCACTGATCCATCGATGGATTTGTTTCCACTTTTTTTTCCACACTGATCCATGGATGGATTTGTTTCCGCTTTTTTCCCACACCGATCCATCGATTGATTTGTTTCCACTATTTTTTTCCACACTGATCCATCGATGGATTTGTTTCCACTATTTTTTTCCACACTGATCCATCGATGGATTTGTTTCCTCTTTTTTCCGCTCTGATGGAGCAGAGATGGATAGCACTGCGACCCCGTCAGAAACGACTTACTAATAGAAAAGTAGGTTACGTTAGAACTGCGACCCCGTCAGAAACGACTTGCGAAGGCAGTGGAAAATAATCCATCGCAGCGATGGGTTAGAACCGAATATAAAAGGCAGTGGAACATAATCCATCGCGGCAATGAATAATATAGAGTGGAACAAAAAGTGGAAACAAATCCATTCATGGATTTGTTTAGTGGATTAAGGTGGAATAGAGCAAACTTGCGACTCAGATGTAGATTTAAGGGCCCTCCTGTGATGCATCAACGGTCACTTTCTCTGTCTCTGACTGTTCGCCACTCTTCCTAGCCAAATTTGGCATGATCCTAATAATGCCTAATTACACTTATCTTTGCTCGCTGGGATTGTGTCTATGCAGTCTTGGGTATAAGTATGTCTTGTGTATATGCAGCATCATGTGAAACTTGCTGTCTTACCAGCGAGTTTCACATGATGCTGCATACGGGTAACGGGAGACCGGCCTTTTATGACGTCTATCAGGTGGTATGGTGGTGATAAGACCGCGTTGCCATAGCGATACCAGACGTCATAACTTAATACTTAATGTACTTAGCTTAGCTGCTGCTTAGCCCTTGTTTTAATGGCTTTTTTGTAATTGTATTAAGGGAGCGATAAGCGTTCTATAAGAATATAATTTATACCCACAGCAATGCTGGCTAACGCTAAGGCGAAGTTGCGAGCGCTCCATGAAGGTATCGCTAAGCTGAACGCGTACTTGCAGGAGAAAGAAGAAGAGAGAAAACGAATGGAGGAAGATATTAATCAGTGCTTGGCGAGGATGGACCGCGCTAACAGGTGAGAGGAAATGGGCTTCTTTTGTATGTAATGTTAAATTGTATTGCACTGCAGGAGCAGCGGCTAAGACAGTCGCCTCGCTGCTTCGTGTAACGTGTTCGAATCCCGCGCCGGACAACTATTTGTGTGACCCATAAATAGTTGTTCCGAGTCTGAATGTAAGTTGTGTACGTCTATTATATGTTTGGAAAGTACCACGCGACACAGGGTTTAGGGTCCATTATTCCCGGTGTCGCGTCTAGGCTCAGAACAACTATTTATGGGTCACAAAAATAGCTGTCCTACGCGGGAATCGAACCCGAGACATGGAGTGGCGAGGCGACTGCCTTAACTGCTGCGCTACAACTATTGGGACCTTAATATTAAGGCTTCGTAGCAGACTGTATGAAGCACGTTGAACACACACATAGTACAGACGCCAGCACATCAAGCTACCCCAATCTGTCAAATTTCCCCAATTGAAAGTGCTTTTGTGATAAAGTTGAAAATCTTAGATTGGGGTAGCTGGATGTGCTGGCGTCTGTACTATTAAAATAGCAATTTCAACGAAAACTTAAGCCCATACATAAAAAAAAATATTGCAAGTAAAATTTTGTAAGTATATAAAACTTTATTAAGCTTAATAATTTTACAATGGTTGTGGTAGTTTGACCGGTTCTTGCATTCGTAATATTTTTATATAGTTTTAATTTAAATAATTTTTCTGTAGACTGCTGAATGGATTGTCGAGCGAACGTGTCCGGTGGATCAAAACTATTGCAGATCTTGATGTTGCCATTGTCAACCTTATTGGAGACATCCTACTTAGTGCCTGTGAGTTTTGTTTGCTGTTTTGTTTGTTATGGCATTATTAGCTGTGTTAAACATCTCAATTTTATTTTAACTCTAGTAGTTTTCATTTTATATTTAGTTTTAGTTGTTATATATTTTTTTACTGATGTCACGAGTGTCATAAATTTCTGCATGTTGTGACACCTTAATAAACTGTGCATTTGATTTTAATGTTTAAGTATTGTATATGTAACAGTTACTGGTTGTCCAAAATAAATAAATAAATCTCGATAATGTGTGGTGTTACTATCGAATGTGTCATAGTTAACTATACCACCTTCAAAATGTAGTTACAATGGCTTTCCTTTGAGAGCTAGTTCTAAACTATTTTATTTATTATATTGAGAAAACCATATCAATTTGAATGTTTAATCTACTTATATACTTGATACATTATATTTGCGGATGATAATTAGAGTTCACATATTTAATACTAATCATATTATTTAGAACTAGGTAGCTCTTTTACGAAGTTTTAACGTTTATGAACATGCTTTAACATTTTATATCATCTGAAGTTATATATAACCGGAAGACGCAGTGTGGGCAGGCCCCCTACAAGATGGACCGATGATCTTGTGCGGGTCGCTGGAAATCGCTGGATGCGGATAGCGCAAGACCGGCAATTGTGGATATCTTTGGGGGAGGCCTTTGTCCAGCAGTGGACGTCTTTCGGCTGATATGATGATGATGATGATGATGAAGTTATATTAAATATTACTATTAGCACAAAATATTTTCAGCAGGCAAAGGTTTAGAAAACCCAAATCTATATGCCAACTAAATAACATACTTTCCTAGCTGCCAAATCCATAGATACATTTATTCGGATTCAGTAGAGGACTTACTAACGCTTGCTTCTTAGAGCACCATTTGAAATTATAACACAAAACTTCAACTATATTGCATGTATATGTTTATAAGGCCTGTATTTATATGGCCATTTTTAAGGCAAATAAATTTATTTTATCTTATGTGTATCTAAATAATCTCTTCAAAGTGATTACTGACATGACGCAAATGAAGATGTAGTCACATGGAACTCGCTCTTTTCTTCCACCCTCTCTTCCTCGACTAACACCCAGGCCATTTTCTTCTTTCTATGTATTTCTATTAATTTTGAAATTCACTCTTTATTCAAATTAATATTGAAAGTATCGCTGCTGCACTCCGTGAGAAATAGTTTCTGATTTTGCTCTTATACAGTATACACTTTTTGATAATTTCAATAAATGTTTTTTTCTGATATTCTAGTGACCTAGTGACTGCGACTTCGCATCTACAGACAATCCTAATTACCCGTTCAGAGTGTATTTCAGAATTTACGCTTAACTGCATCCACGCATTCCGCGTTTAGAAGTGATGTATTCACCGTAGCCTAGTTGGTAGTGCTCCTGCCTACTAGCTGGTGGTCCTGGGTTCGAATCCCGGTAAGTGCAAATATTTGTGTGATGAGCACGAATATTTGTTTCTGAGTCATGGATGTTTTCTATGTATATAAGTATTTATCTATCTATACAACGTGTAACAGAAAGAGTGAACGTAACTTAAGGGGCATATACGGTCTCCTTAAGACTACCTATACACAAAATCTCATACCGAAATACCATCATTTTAATCTTGATCGTAAAATAATATACCATTCAATATATCGACAAGTATTTTTATCGATATAACGAACATCCGTACTAACACAGCACAGCTGATTCTGATTTGTACGCTAGAAATTGTTTGACATACCTCTGTGTTTCTATGCACGCCTGGTAGTTTGATTCCGATTGCACTCACTACACATATTTTGTTTTATTTTCGAGTTATGTTTTTATTTCTAGCACTGCTGAATAGCTATTGGATACTTTACATCGTATAAGTACGTGATACACAAACACATTACGAGAATCTTTTTATAGTTTAACTTCTAGTTGAAGTTGTTTTCAGTACTGATGGAAGAATTTCATTATTTCACGTTCACTAAAATCTGCACCGACACCGAAAGCTTAACTTTAAGACTTGCCAACTAACACGAGTCTCTCTCATGTACAACATATTCATAGAATCGTAAAGCTTTCATGTTTCTTAGTTATAAAGAGGCGTGGCCTCCATCGCGACACTGTACCCTTCACGACATAGGTTCCTCGTAATTAAACAGCCTTAAATTCTGTGACCTATGAATCCTCATCATCACAAAGTGCACGTCTGAGGCTATTCTTTCATAGATGAATGTACGAAATGTTCAAAATTATTACGATTACTAAACGACATAGTTAAGGATTTCGCGGAACACTTTACTCATTACTAAACGACATTTTAGACGATTTAGTAACTAAACACGACCTAAATAGACAACAGTTTACGAACAACTGATGATTTTAATATTTTTATTAAATAAATGAAATTGCACAATATTTGATGAATTTGGCGGCTTTCATCGAACGCGGCCCCTTTGGCGGCGTCTTTGAGTCCACTCAAAAGAGCCGCCTAGGTATCTACGACGCGCGCGGCTCGCTTCCATGAATATTAAAAGATATTTAACCGTTTATTATTTACCTACATCAACTCTTTGATTTTGCCGCAATATTAGTGTAACTTTGGATATAATCAGGACGGAATTTGAAATGTCCCCTACTGTTCATATGAGCCTAGTACATTATTCATATTTTTTTAATTTGTATGTATTGTATGAATGATTAATACAGGGAACCTTTAAAATTTAGAGTGTATCACTCTAAATTTTAAAGGTAGAATTGAAAGTACCCCTGCACTTTCTATTCCATCACTCTCATGATCCGATGGGACGACTAGCGATACGACCGGAAAGAGGTCAGGCACAGGAACGACGGCTTTACGTGCTCTCCGAGGCATGGGGGTGTAAAATCGTCAACTCCCAGACTTCGGGCTGATACTGAGAAATTTCTTTTTACGGAAAAATCCCATAATCACTTTTTGGCCCGACCCGGGAATTGAACCCAGGACTTCATTATTCCCATAATCACTTTTTGGCCCGACCCGAGATTTGAACCCAGGACTTTATTATCTGCAGTTGAACACGCTACCGCTAGACCAATGAGTTATACACGAATACATTCAAATGGCGCGGGGCCCGCTTTGATGAATATTAAAAAATATTTAACCATTTATTATTTACCTACATCAATCCTTTGTATTCGCCGCCGTATTAGAGTTCCTTGCGACAAAATCAGGACGGAATTCGAAATGTCCCCTAATGTTCATATGATCCTAGTACATTATTCATATTTTTTCGTAATTTATACTGATAAATTCACGCGTACACGCGGTACTGAGTCGTACCGCGTGTGTTTATCTGGTTAGTTTGTATAGTTTGTATTAAAAATTAAGTACCTATTCGTTTCTGGTCAGATTAAATTCACACACTGAAAGAAAAATTTAATATTCTTACTATTTATTTAACACACAAAAAAATATCTGCAGTTACATAAGTCAATTAAATTATTTATTTCTCCTAGATCCAACATCTTGCGGAATATCAATTTAAATTAAATTAAGTGATTTTTCCTAGTTATCAAATTTGTATGAATGATTAAAATGTCATTACAGGGAACCTTTAAAAATTAGAGCAAAAATTCAGTTAAACATTTGATTGAATCTTAAAATAAACACGTGTAATAAATTATGTGACTGTACAGAACCACACTTTTTATTTACAGTCTAAGTAGTAGGTACCCAAAGAGTTCACGGTAAGGTTCATTACCCTTGCGGCTGAGTTTTTAGTGTTGTTCATAATGTCGGTAATTTTACTTGTTGATTTAGGTTGTCGATAGAAAAATAAATTACTAGTTGAATAAAAAATGATTACTTCTGTTTGAAGTTTCGTCCATAGGTAGCCGTCCTGATACCCTATAACCCCCTTAAGTTACGTTCACACTTTCTGTTACACGTTGTATAAGTATGTATATCGTCGCCTGGTACCCATAGTACAAGCTTTGCTTAGTTTGGAGCTTGGATGATCTGTGTGAAATTGTCCCTAGATATTATTATTAAAATAATTATAAAATCTGGCTGGTTTGCCCAGAATATCTTAGGTAAGCTAGTATCGTATACAATTTGCAAATTGAGAAGAAGAAGAAGAAGAAGAAGAAGTACACTTTATTGCAAAAATAAGTAATACAAAATAATGGATACAACAAGAAAATTAGCTTATTTTAATGCAATTGGCGGCCTTATCGCTAAAAGCGATCTCTTCCAGGCAACCGATTTACTTTGAATGGACCAAAATTGACAGAATCTAATGAAGGTAGCAGAAGGTGTACTAATTGCAATTGAGAAGTTATGAATCTAATTAATCTAATACTACGTACATATACATATGTACTTACGTAATAAGATACATATGACTATGCATATACATACATACACAAATAAATACATAGATACAAATATATATTTATATATACAAATACATAATTATATAGGTACAGTACATAAAAGAATGTAAGGATATTATTTCACAAACGGACGGCAGTAGATTTATTGCCGAGTAGATAAAGTGAGATAGTGCTGTTTAACCATATTTTTAAAAACGTTTTGTGATTGAGCGCGTCTAATTTGTATTGGCAGCGCATTCCATAATCGGACAGCTTGAACGCTGAAGGATTTGTCTGTAAAATTAGTACAATGCATTGGCATTTTGAGTCGTAGGTTTTCTGAAGACCGCAAGAGTCGCGAATGAGTTGAGTGAAGAAACTGAAAGCGTTCCTTGAGATAGAGAGGAGTTGATGGATTGAACAGAATACTGTATAGAAGTGTGACAATGTGAGTATTCCGACGAAGTCTTATGGGCAACCACTTGAGTTTAGTGCGAAATTCAGAGACGTGATCATATTTACGCAAACCAAATATGAATCGTATGCAAAAGTTTTGAAGTCGCTCAAGTTTATCAAGTTGGTCCTCTGTAAGATCAAGATAGCTGGTGTCACCATAGTCAAGGATAGGGAGAAGCAAGGACTGCGCAAGTGCAATTTTGGTAGCAGTAGGGAGAAAGTTTCGCAGGCGTCTTAGGGAACTAGCAGAAGCAAACATCTTTCTGCTTACTTCTTGTATCTGTGGACCCCAGGAAAGAGTCGTGTCAATATAGATACCTAAATTTTTCACTTTATCAGCGTAAGGTATAACAGTGCCGTTGAAAACAACATGGGGAGTTTGGGACCAATCAACTTTACCAATTTTCCGAGAGCTGCCAACAACAATGACTTGAGACTTTTCTGGGTTAACATTAATGCCATATCTCATGCTCCACTTACTTATATGAGATAAATCTTTGTTAATAACCCTAATAGCTTCCGATAGCTTTTCACAAGGCGTTTGGGTGTATATTTGGAGATCATCCGCGTAAAGGTGGTAGGTTGAAGTAAGTTGGTCAGAAATAGAATTTATAAATAAAGCGTAGAGCAAAGGAGACAAAACGCCACCCTGTGGGACACCAGCAGTAGTATCACACCAAGAAGAGAAAGAATCTTCTATGCGAACCCGCTGCCGACGTCCAAACAGGTAACTGCGAAACCAGTCAATTACCGTTGGAGATATGTTAATGGAGCGTAGAATGGCCAACAGTATGTCAAAATCTACCGTGTTAAAGGCATTGCTGAAGTCCAACAATGTTAGCACTGTCATATTGCCATTTTCCATGCCTGTCCTGATATCTTCCGTAACATTGATCAAGGCTGTGGTCGTACTGTGACCTGGACGAAAACCGGATTGGTAAGGATTAAGGAGATTGTTCTTGCGAAGGAACACACTGAGTTGGTTATGGATGAGTCGCTCAAGAACTTTGGATAGAAAAGGAAGTATAGATATTGGTCGGTACTCAGAAATGGACGTGGGATGGGATTTCTTTGGCAAAGGAATGATTTGTGCGTCTTTCCACAAGTATGGAAAGACACCACTAGAGATGGAAAAATTGAGGATATGGCAGATAATAGGAATGATTTCGTCAAGGATAGGTAGGATCATGTTACGGCTAATACAGTCGCTACCAATAGCATTGGATGCTATTGACAATACGCTCTTCTTAACATCACAAGCAGAGAATTGACTAAAGACAAAATGTGGATAGTTGGGAGCCGGAAAAGATGATAAATAGTTTAGTGTGCAGGTTTTTACAGTCCTATCAAAGTTGGACGAAGCTGAAAAGTGCTGATTAAGCGAGTTGAGGTCCAAGTCTTTAGGAATGGTATCTTGTCGTGATTTTCCAACCCCCATAGATTTAAGAAATTTCCATACTTTCGCTGGATCTCCATTTTGAACAGATTTGTGAATATGCTGGCGTTGTGCATCCCTACACACCTTATTACAGTGATTCCTTATATTGATATATTTATCTCGATGGTGATCAGTATTTCTTATTTTCATCTTGGTCTTGGCTGTAACTTTCTTATGTAAGAGTACTTTTATGTCATCGGAAAGCCAAGGTGCTGGAAGATGTTTCAATCTGATAGGCCGTACAGGAGCATGTTTGTCGTAGATGTTAATAATTGTTTTCGTAAAAATATCAACTTTCTCATCAATGCTATCAGCGTTAAGGAGCGTTGTCCAGTCAATGCTGCTGGCATCCTCAAGAAGATTAGCAAGGTTAATGCTACCAAAATTGCGTTGCAAGAGAATTTTTGGCTTTGCCTTAGGCGGCCGAATTTTGTATGAAAGGTAGATAAGATCATGATGAGAGAAAGCGTCGGCAGAACATTGTCCATCTTTGGCAACGTGTTGAGAAGAAGAAACAAAAATAAGATCGAGAAGTGAAGGAGTAGAGTTAGGAAAGTTATGAGTAGCATTTAGTGGAAGGATGGATAAGTTATTAGATTCAATAAGAGAGACAAGGCGAGATGAGCGATAATCATTCTTCAAAAGACATGTATTGAAATCCCCCATGACTATGGTGTGACTGTAAGAAGGGAGAACCTTTTCCAGGAGTTTTTCCAAAGAGGAGAAGAAATTTACTCTTAAAGATGGGCTATAATATACACCAAGTAAAACTTTCCGATGGTTAAGCTCAACTTCAATAAAAAGATGCTCGCCTGCGGTTGATGGGGGTGGCTGAGTTGACGTATCCACAATAGAAAAGGATATATTGGTACGCAAATAAATGGCAACCCCGCCACCACCACCACACGCACGATCATTTCTAATTAGGTTGAAGCCGGTGAGTGAGTATAGCGTAGATGGAAGACATGGCTTGAGCCATGATTCAGAAATGAGTATGGCGTGAATATTCTTACAGTCGAAAGATGCCAGCATATCTGCGAAATGGGCTGGAATACTCTGGGCATTTATATGAACCACATTGAAATTCTTGGGTACATCAGAAAACTGTGTTATTAAGGTATCTGCTAGGGAAGGTACACTCATGAAACTGTCACTATCACTGCAAGAGTAAAAACTTTCATTGTCACTACTACAATCCGACATAAATAATAATAATATAAACAAATATGAGCACTATACAATATAATAATATATTATAAAATATTAAAAAACAAAAATACTAAGTATCAATTTTGGTTCACCCACCGGCAAGCTTTTACATAATCGCAAAGTAAAATAATATAAAATAAAAAAACACAGAAACGAAACACATGAATCACACTAAACAATAATAACTTCAACAAAATTTCCCTAATTAAAAACTATAATGTTCAGTAGAAAATTTACGGGGTTAGTATAATTGAGTTATATAATTGAGTTAATCTGCTTAGATTCCTTATTACTTAAAAAGACACCACGCTGAGTGAAATGTACCTACATTAGTTTTACTTAGTTAGGAGTTCTCAATACTTCCATTGTTATATGTCATCCTGAGAAAGTTCCAGATTGTCTAGTAACTAGTTAATATACGGATTGTTTCTTGTGGCAGGTGCTGTAGGCTACATTACTCCATTCACAGATGAATACAGGAGAGATTTGCTTTCGCGATGGCAGAAACAGCTTGAGGTATGTTTAAACGCCTGCTTCTCATTGGCATGCTAGCAGTAAAAGAGCTGAGGTTAAATACAATTTAGTCAAAGATACCTCGTGGTCGCCATGAACCGGAAGGTAAGGTGGTTAAGTAATTTTGCGGCTTCTGCGGCAGTACTAATATCTAATATTTTTTTCTTCACAGGAAGCCAACGTCCCTCACACTCTTGGCGCTACGCCACTATCGACGCTTGGCGATCCTGTACAGATAAGGTAAGTCAAGGTTGCAAGTCAATTCTATATATATATATATATATATATATATAGAGCTATACGGAACAATACTCGAGGCTCGAGAGAAGTCTTAACCAAGAATAAGACATCCTACTTGGTGCCTGTGAGTTTTGTTGTTGTTGTGTTATGTCATTATAGGGTGTTACTATCGAAAGTGTCATTGATGATTGATGTCACTAAACATTTACAGTAGCAAGTGCTTAAAACTTGGCAATCAAAGCCTGCAAGCTTATGATTGAATTATCATGTCAGCCGAATAACGTCCACAGCTGTACAATGGCGTCTCCAAAATATTTCCATAACGGAGCCGTCTATAATTGGAGCGATGTGCCATGATCGCCATGTTTGGCAGGAGTATTGGCGATAGCTTTGCGATGGTCATAGTACTCAAAGACGCTGCTGAAAAACGGGAACATATTCCCTCTGGTCGACTACTACGCCTCCCACGGGCTGAGATGTGGTGGTGATATTGTTTGCCGAATAATGCGAAAATATCCGACGGGGAATTAATATTTCTCCGTGAGAGACAAAACGATTCAAGTTTCGCTTGAATCGTGGTTTCAAAAACTCCACAACACGTATTTTGAAGCCATTGTGCAGATACTTGAGGGATGCCTTCGTCCAGCAGTAGAAGTCTTTCGGCTGATATAATGATGACGATGATAAAATTTTATTAGTAAGAGATTGAAAGGGCTATCAAATCAGAAGTGCTGTGATCCGCAGGCGAACCAAATTAACCGACATAGTCCGAAGAATTGCCAAGCTAAAGTTTCTCGAGTGGCGACCACGAACCGGAAGACGCAGCGTGGGCAGGCCCCCTACAAGGTGGACCAATTATCTTGTGAGGGTCTCTGGAAGTCGCTGGATTCGGATAGCGCAAAACCGGCAATTGTGGAAGTCTTTGAGCGAGGCCTTTTTTCTGGCGTCTTTCGGCTGACATGGTGATGATGATGAAGAAGAAGTTGTGACCATGTTTTAAATGCCGGTGTAAATGTTTCCAGAACTTGGCAGATGTACGGTCTGCCACGAGATGTGATGTCGGTGGAATCGGCGGTGCTAATTGCTAACTCCAGACGGTGGCCGCTCATTATCGACCCTCAGACTCAGGCCAATAAGTGGATCAGAGCTATGGTAACTGTATAACCCAAGTAGCTAGAAGTTTTACTTTGTCAGTAAATTTTCAATTGACGTCCGAAACATCGAGATGCTTGCTTACAACTACTTTATTTTTGTGCCGAGAAAAAAATTACTCACTTTAACAGAAGGACCCACTAGCTCTTTAGCAAAACTAGAAATAGTTAATTAATTAATATGTTGGGACAACTAACACAGTGTCATCGCATCGCAAATTCGGTGATATATGTAAGTTCTTGAAGAAAGCTTAGTGTACGACCTTCTTGAAGTAAACACAGCATGCAATATGTTATACATTACAAATTATACTAAGTAAAATAATAATAAAGAAAATAAGCTAAACATAACTAAATTAAAATAATCATGATAATGGATTTAACTGTTTATGTTTTGTGGGCTCAGAAAATAGCGTTTTACGGATTGTATGGACATATACTGCTTCTCTTTTGTAAATACATATATTTGGCTGCCACATAGGTGTAGTGATAGAGTGTTCAACCGCAGATAATGAGGTCCTGGGTTCAAATCGCGGTTCGGGCAAATAGTGATTTTGGCATTTTTCCGTAAAAATAAATCTTATCAGCCCGAAAAGTTGGCGGTATTACACTCCTGTGTCTCAGAGAACACGTAAAGCCGTCGGTCCTGTACCTGACATATTTCCGGTAGTGTCGCTAGTCGTCCCATCGCATCATGAGAGTCGCACACACTTGTGCACTATAATATGTCCTGCGCAATTGGCTAATCTCCATTGGGAAAGGCCGCCGTGGCTGAAATTCGGCCGGGAGGGCATTATTATTATTAAATATCGATAATTACACCCAGAGCCATGTCCTGTTGCCCATGATTTGTCCTGAATGGGGAATGAACTCACGACCTCACTGACCATTAGACAAAAAGGCCAGGTTACTTTTAAGTAAGCGGGTTTAGATGAACTATAATAATAATAATATCTTGGGATATTTTTCACACACGGCCATCTGATCCCAAACTAAGCAGATCTTGTACTATGGAAACCAGATAACTGATATACTACATATACTATTTTTCTTTTTTGTAAATACATACTTATATAAATAATGACACCCAAACTTAGGACAAACAGACATGTTAATGAACACAAATATCTGTCTTGGGCCCACATCCTCCAAATCGAACCCACGACATCCGGCGTGAAAAGCAAGTATTTGCCAACCACGCCAACAGGCCCGTCATATGAATAAAAGGTTGTTTTTTAATACAGGGTAAACTAGAAGGGCTAATGGTGTGCAAGCCCAATGATAGAGACCTGTTAAGGAGTTTCGAATCCGCGCTGCGCTTCGGCAAGCCCATACTCTTGGAAAATGTTGGACAGGAACTGGATCCTGCCTTAGATCCCGTACTTAAGGTAACTTATAAAGCATTGATATTAAAAGTAAATATTAATATCCTGGGACATTGTTTAGTATAATCGCCGTGACTGAGTTGAAATAAATATTCTGGGACATTATTCACACTCGGCCATCTGATCTCAAACTAAGCATAGCTTGTGCTATGGAAACTATAAGAAGTAAACATATATAAAAGTAGAAATATATAGATCATTACACCCAGACTCAGGACAAATAGACATGTTCATGCACACAAATATCTGTCCTAAGCGGGGAGTGAACCCACGACCTCCGGCGTGAAAAACAAGAATTTTCCAACCACGCCAACTGGCCCGTCAGTAAATATTAATGGCAGTAAAGGAGGCGAAAGAGATGTGCGAAGGTCGTCACATGTGGGAATCTATTGTCTCTACCTACCCATCTATGATTTTAGTTATATGCCCTTCATTTAATGGCAACTTATTTTTAGCCTTTGACGTGTTTAAAATTAGATGCTAAATATATTTGGTGTAATATGAAGTTTAAAGGTCACAGCTCATTAGGGCCACCCGGCACCCACTCCGCACCGCCTCGTCGCACGGCGTCCACTCTTTGTCGGCAGGTGATCCACGGGACCGCGTTAACACCAATAAACGGTGCGCGGTCAACCAGTGGACCTCGCGTTATCAACGAGTGAACGCCGAGTGGTCAACGAGTGGACGTCGCTTGGTCTAAGAATTTTCAAATAGTCTGTTGGCAATTGGCACTAGGGCTACACATGTGTTTCGTAATGTCAAATTTTAAAAACCGTGAATTGGTAGTCATATTGTCGCGGTCGATGAAGAAGGAAATGAAAGACTCAACAAAAAAAGAAAGCTTATTGGGTGCACGTATTATTCGTGGGCAGCGCGTGCGCTTGCGCAGGCAACGCGCGGCAAGCGTGCGAGCAGCGAGTTGGCACCGGAGGGCTTTTGACCGAGGCGATCCGGTGACGCCTAGGAGTTGATATTGTGAGCGCATAGCCATACAGGTCCATATAAACTATACTAGCCACAGGACGCGAAGTGGTGCGGATTGGGTGCCGGGCGGCTCTAATGTGCTATGACCTTTAGTTAACTTAACTTCAAGGTTACTTGAAAATTCGAAAACACAAGTTCTAGAAGCTCATTTCAGCATCTTAAACATACTTACCTCTAATATCTCGGTTGTTTTTTAATACGTTCATACTTAAAATGGCTGTGCACGTCCAAAATATTTCTAATAAAATTCATTACTTCATATAGGTAGAGATAAGACATTGTTAATATTTTCGAGTATTTGATGTTAATTTATTGCTTGTAGCGCCAGTACTTCCGTCAAGCCGGTCAAATGGTCCTGAAGCTTGGCGAGACGCTGATCCCCTACACGCCCAAGTTCCGGCTGTACATCACCACCAAACTCGCGAACCCCAAGTACACGCCTGAAACTTCTGTCAAAGTGCAGATAGTCAATTTTGCGCTGGTACCCAGGTAAAATATTACATTCGGTAGTAATACTGCTTATAGATAGATAAACTCTTTATTGTACACCAAAGTATTACAAAATAAAAAACTGTTTAAACCTTAAAAGTATACAATGGGCGGTCTTATCACAAAATGTGATCTCTTCCAGACAACCAAAGTAAAGATCGGAGAATGGAGTTATTGAGAGGGGCAGTTGTCGGTGTACAGATACATTACAAATAGTACCTATGGGTACACATAATGAAAAAATAAAATAAAAAGAAAAATATAAACATATTACAACTAATTAATACATATAATATATACAAATAATGTATTATGTTCCTAATTGTGTTGTGAGTCTTGTAGTGACAGATAGTGATTCTTGACAAGTCTTTGGAATTCTTGCAGACTTTGTGCAAGTCTCACTATTAAAGGCAGTGCATTCTACAATCGAACACTTTGTACGGAAAAAGATTTGTCAATAAAATTAGTAGAATGCGCTGGCATTTTTAACTTGAGATTTTCCGACGATCTCAGCAATCTTGAATGTGACTCATGCAGGAAAGAAAACCGATTTTTGAGATAAAAGGGAGCGGATGGACTAAAAATAATGTTGTAGAGAAGTGTAAGAGTATGAGCATTCCGGCGAAGGCGTATAGGGAGCCACTTGAGCTTAGTACGAAATTCGGAAACATGATCATATTTACGGAGCCCAAATATGAATCTTATACAGACGTTCTGGAGACGCTCAAGTTTATCAAGCTGGGCCTCAGTGACTGCTTATCTTCTTAACGTGTCGATGGTAAGAATTAGATTTTATCTTCCCAAAATTGGGCAACGCTGACCGCTTTGGCTGAAGCGTCATACAAGTCCTGAAATGAACAAGAGACTGGACAGGAAGGACAATCGGATAAATGTGCCATACTATGGGGTGACACTTCGCACACGCAGATGTTTTGTGATGTGGGAATGTAACCCCATTTGCACATGTTTTCTTTTGATCTACCAACCTGGGTACGTAGTCTATTAAGAGTCCTCCAGGTTGGCCATGGCAAATGATGTCCCGGAGGTAATTTTTCCTTTGGTGAGACAAACAAAGGAGGAGCAAATTTGTCTCGCCATAAGGTTGCCTTCGCTTTGTGTGCATCGATCGTAGCTGTGGTAGTGGCCAGGAAACTTTTACGACTTTTCAATACTGCTTATAAAAGCTCATCATAATCATAATAATATTAGCCGAAGGATGATCACTGCTGGACAGTCTTGTGCTGCCTGCATTCGGGACTTCCTGCCTTGCAAGATCGTCGGTCCACCTTGTAGGGCAGGCCCCCAACGCTAAGCTGCGTCTTCGGTCATTTTGATATATTGATATTTATTTTTTATTTATTTATTTATACAACTCAACACTATCTTAACAGGTTTACGTCCAATGATGTGATTATTATTAATTACTTCGTACGTACTAGTAAATCGAGAGTCACCCGCACGAATTCCGCCAATGAACAATTTAAAATATTCTTGGTCCTGGGTTCAAATGCCAGGTCGGGTGAAAATGTGGTTTTGGTATTCTTTTGTTAAGAAAACTCACTATCAGCCGGTGTAGTCTGGGAGTTGGGGGTTTCCCAGCACCGTGCCTCGGGGAGCACGTAAAGGCGTCGGTCCTGTAACTGACCTCCTTCTGGTCATGTCGGTAGCGTCCCATCGGATCATGAGAGTGATGGCATAGTAAGTGCCCCTGTATTTGCGCACACTTTGTGCACTACAATGCGGCCCTGTTGTCGTGGTTGGCAAATGCTTGCTTTTCCCGTCGGTGATCGTGGGTTCGATTCCCACCCAGGACAAATATTTGTGTGCATGAACATGTCTGTTTGTCCTGAGTCTGGTTGTAATTATCTATATAAGTATGTATTTACAAAATTATTATATGCAGTAAGTATATCAGTTATCTGGTTCCCGTAGTACAAGCTCTGCTTAGTTTGGGATCAGATGGCCGTGTAAATAATGTCCCAGGATATTAGTATTAGATGGCTAGTCTCCTGCCGTGATCGACATTTTTATTATAATTACTTGAAACCACATACATACATAGACTCACGCCTGTTTCCCAGAGGGGTAGGCAGAGACCATTTGTCACGATCTTTGCACATGTCTTTTGCCTCGATTACTGTCATTATATTCTTCATACATGCTCGCCGGTTTAGGGTACTTCTGACCTGCCTTTTCTTGAGAACGCCTCCGATTTGGTCAAAGAATGTTCGACGAGGTCTTCCCCTTCCGGTTGTTCCATTCACACAGGCCAGGTATACTTCTTTGGTCAATCTTTTTTAATTCTTACTTGAAACTAATTGACATTTATTGCTTTTAACGCAGTGGTTTGTCAGAACAGCTGCTATCCATCGTCGTAGCCCAAGAGAGACCAGACCTTGAAGAGTTACGAGGTCAACTGATAGTGTCCCGCGCACAACTCGCCACCCAGCTGGCGGAGATGCAGGCAGACATCTTGTATGGCCTATCCAATAGTGAAGGATCCCCTGTGGATGATCTGCCGCTGATTTTAACGTTGGAAGCTATCAAGATTAAGAGCGAGGAAATTCTGGTGTGTATTTGTGTACTTTTACCTACTTTGTATGAATATTCCTATACAGCTGCCGTTATGAGTACTTTTTTTAACCCCCACCGTAAAAGAGGGGTGTTATAACTTTGACGGCAATCTCTGTTTTTTTTGTATGTGTGACTTCGATGTGTTTTTTTTTTCAATTGTTATTACATTCTTAGCTATGTTTGCTTATTATCGGTCCAGCAGTATAAGAGTATCAGCTCTTTTCCAAAATGATGTAATTATAATTCGTGTAGGAGGTTTTCTAACGGTCAAGTTATATGTATATGTTTTAGACTTGCACTCAATAAGATATTACACATTTATAGATCTATTACAAAACACGTAATAGTATAATAACGTAATTACTAACTCAATTACGCCGACACAGAAAATATGCTCAAGATTTTAAAATGACGCAAAAAATGGAATATATCTTCTTTATTTAATGTGTTGGTTAATGTTATAAATAACCAAAACATTAAAAAAAAGAACATACAATAACATTTATTTATAATGTTACACTTAAGACATTAAACTACCATTCTCAAACAAAAGTCCTTAGGTTCAGGTTTTTGGCGTAATTGGTAAATGCTTGCCTCTCACGCCGTAGGTCGTGACAGATATTTGTGTGCATGAACATGTCTGTCCTGAGTCTGGGTGTAATCCTACTAATATTTTATATTTTTGTTGTCTGTGCAATGTGTCCTGAATAAATCTTTTTCTTTCTTTCTTTCTTTAATATTATAAATGTGAAAGTTTGTGAGTAAGCATGGATGTATGATTGTTTGTTACTCTTTCACACAAAAACTACAACTATTACTTACTATAAAGTCAACTAATTTTTTAATTAATGGATTGTAAAGCTAATAATAAATTAATTAAGTTGACTAGTTTTAATTGTCGGTCGGCTAAACGTTCGGTAGACAATATTAAAGATCTATGTGAACGATCTGATGTTGTGGCCCTGCAGGAGACTTGGCTATTGCCACATGATATTCCAATACTTGGAAATATTCATTCCGAATTTGAATACTCGGGTAAGTCAGCTGTAGACACGAGTGAGGGGTTGTTGAGAGGTAGACCTCATGGAGGAGTGGCTATTCTTTGGAGGAAGGGAATATTTGAGTCAATCTCGGTTGTCAAGTGCAACAGTCCTCGATTGGTGGCCATCACAGCAACGTCAAAGGGTCGTTCTATTATTGTATTTTCAGTGTATATGCCTACAAATTGTCCAGACAACTTACCATTATTTACGGATGTACTAAGTGAAATTAGTGCCACCATAGCAAGTTGTGATCTAGAAAATGTTTTTATATTGGGAGATTTTAATGCACACCCTCATGAGCTGTTCTATGAAGAGTTACAAAACTTTTGTTCTGACCAATCGTGGATTTGTGCAGATGTTGAGTTGAGGGGGCTGAACAGTGATACGTTCACCTTTATAAGTGATGTTCACGGGAGTAGAAGATGGCTGGATCACTGTTTGGTTTCGGTATCAGCATGGAATACAATTGCAAATTTTGATGTATTCGAAGATGTTTATATGTCGGATCATCTACCCCTTCATCTGAAAATTAATTTTGAAGTAGTAAAACCTAAAGCAAAGAGACAAGCTTCTGGTCGCAGCTCTGTCCTATGGGGGGAAAGAAACAAGACAGAAACACAAAACTACCATAATATATGTAATACCAAATTGCGGGATATTAATTTCCCCCAGGTGTTTGAGAGTTGTAGTAATGGTTCATGCAGCCTGAGTGAACATAGGGTTGTACTGGATAATTTGTATGCACAGATTGTGGATATACTGTGTGTGGCAGCTAGACAATCTAAATTGGCTTCAGTGGGAGTACCGAGACGGGGCAAGCGCGTATGTGGATGGAATGACCATGTAAAAGCTGCTCATCGCGATGCCTGGAATATAAATAACCGCCCCTCATCAGGCCCTTTGTAAGATGCCATGCATGAAAAGAGAAAAATATTTAAAAGCAAACTAAAATATTGCCAGAACAACGCTGAACAAATATACATGGATAGGCTAGCCAAGGAATTATCCAAGAAAAATTTTGGAAAATTTTGGCGATCTACGACAAAACTAGATGCAAAACCTGGTCTCTCAACTTGTGTAGAAGGCAAAAGTGACACGAGGGATATTGCAAATATGTTCAAGGAACATTTTCAAGTTCGGTTCCCTCTCGGTCCCTCTATTGAAGTGAATTTTACTGAGCCCGGCAGTCATGGAGACCGACCTTGATCCGTTTCTCAGCTAAACAAGTGTATAAGGTTATACATAGTATGAGTCGAGGTAAGTCTCCAGGACATGATGGGCTCAGCATAGAGCACTTGAAACATGCTGGTGTCCATCTTCCAAGAGTTCTGTCGATGTTCTTCACATTGTGTATGAGTCACGCTTACTTGCCGGATAATCTTATGAAAACAATCGTAGTACCCATTGTGAAGAACAGGACTGGTGACATCTCGGAAAAGAGCAACTATCGTCCCATCTCTCTAGCAACAGTCATAGCGAAAGTATTGGACGGTATTCTTGATTCTTGCTTAAATGATTACATACATCTTCATGACGCACAGTTCGGATTTCGGCCCGGACTTTCAACTGAAAGTGCTATTTTAAGTCTCAAGCATACCGTTCAATATTATTTAGATCGCAAAACGCCGGTATATGCCTGTTTCCTAGATCTCTCTCGTGCATTTGACCTGGTTTCGTACAATGTGATGTGGAGAAAGATGGGAGACAGGGGCATACCAGTAGAAATTTGTAAATTGTTTCAGTTCTGGTATGGAAATCAAACCAATTATGTTAGATGGGACGGAAGTCTCTCTGAACCATATAGGTTGGAGTGTGGAGTGAGGCAGGGAGGCTTGACGTCACCAAAACTCTTCAACCTTTATGCTGATGAGCTCATAGTCGGTCTCAGCAGCATGCGTGTTGGATGCAGTGTTAATGGGGTTAGTGTCAACAACATTAGCTATGCTGACGACATGGTGATCCTGGGGCCGACTCAGGGATCAATCCGAGAATTGCTCAAGGTTTGTGAAAGCTATGCTGTCACACACGGTCTAAAATACAATGTAGACAAATGTAAATACATGGTCTTTGAGGTCGGCGGCAAACGAAGGAAGGACGAACCTGAGATCATTTTAAATGATTCAAAAATAAAAAGGGTGGCCACTTTCAATTATCTCGGCTACTTTGTTACTGACGGCCTCAAAGACAATGTAGATATTGAAAGGGAACGTAGGGCTCTGGCGGTCCGGAGCAATATGTTGGCACGTAGATTTGCGCGGTGCACAAACGAAGTAAAAATTTTACTTTTTAAAGCTTACTGCCAGAATATGTACACAGGCAATCTATGGGTCAATTATTCCAAAGGATCGCTAAATGTCCTACGCATACAATATAATAATGCTTTCAGAATCCTATTGAGACTGCCTCGTTACTGCAGTGCATCAGAAATGTTTGCGAATGCTTATACCGACGGGTTTCATGCGGTAATACGCAAAAAAACTGCATCATTACTGAGGAGAGTGAGAGGCAGTCAAAATAGTATTTTGAAAACTGTAGCGGAGAACTTATACTCTCCAATATTAAAACAGTTTGTGGCGAGAGTGATCGGTACTACTAACACTAGATAATAAGTTATTTTTAATTTTAATTTTATTTTACTAACACCAAATGGATTAATTTTTCCGAAATAAAAAATATACAATACAATACAATTAACGTACAATTAATTAGTAGTAACCTACAATAATTGTAGGTTACTACTAATTAATTATTAGTATTATTAATACTAATTATTAGTAACTACAACTACTACTATAAGCTATATTACTACAAAGTTTCATAAAAATCGGTCCTGTAGTTTTTGTGTTGTCACATTATGTATTACTTTCACATATTTCACTATGTATTATTCGGATATCAGCTCAGATACAGCTAATCTTCTACTATATAAAAATAAGTCGGGTTTTCCTTCCTGACGCTATAACTCCAGAACGCACGAACCGATTTCCACGGTTTTGCATTCGTCGGAAAGGTCTCGGGCTCCGTGAGGTTTATAGCAAAGAAAATTTATAAAATTTAACGCGGGTAACACCGCGGGGCACAGCTAGTTATCTATATAAGTATGTATTTACAAAAGAAAAATAGTATATGTAATATATCAGTTATCTGGTTTGCATAGTACAAACTCTGCTTAGTTTGGGACCAGATGGCCGTGTGTGAATAATGTCTCAGGATATTATTATGACCGCACGTGTGGCGCAACGGCTAAGACAGTCGCCTCGCCGTTTCGTGTCGTGGGTTAGAGTCCCACGCCCGCGCCTTTGTGTGCCATAAATAGTTGTTCTGAGTCTGGATGTAATTTGTGTCCGTCTATTATATGTTTGTATTTAAGTACCCCGCGAAACAGGGGCTAGATTATGAAGTGCGGACGTTGTCTTTAAAAAAATATTTAATTATTATTGGAACGAAGTTCCTTATCGCGAGTTGTGAAACGGACTAGACGGAAAAAAATCTTACGAAAAGTTGTCACGACACTTTTTGCTATAGTTAGCTATCTCTCTCTCTCTTATAGAAAGCAAGCCAGATATTTTCATTTCTATTTCGCATTGAACAGTGTGGTGTCGCGACGATTATTTTTGTTGAGTGTATATGTATAAATGTTTTATTACAATTCCTTCACTAATTAATGGAAAGGAACTTCGTTCCATCCGGGTGTCCCTTGACACCTCTCAAGTTTTTATTATTATTATTATTGTTCAGATCAAAGTGGCGGACATAGAGCGCACTAGCACGGAGATCGATGAGGCCCGCGAAGGGTACATACCAGTAGCCAACCGGGGACAGATCCTGTTCTTCTGTCTGTCTGACATGGCCAACGTGGACCCCATGTATCAGTACTCGCTGGAGTGGTTTGTGAAGCTCTTCATCAGTGCCATGGCTTCCACTGAACCTAATGGTAAGATTTATCTTGCTCTTCTCCCATTTCCAATACAACTTGATTTTTTTAGGGTCAATCAATCAATCAAATCATTTATTGCTGAACGTAGGTAGGTACAATATTAGATGACAAATAAAGGCGCTTAGTTCATTATGTTCTGCCTGATGTTGCATGCAAAGCGTAACCAAAGAGTAAAACTGGACCCTACTACTAAGATAATGCTGTATAATTTCTATCCGTCTGTCACAAGTTGTATCTCATGTATTAAAATGATTTAGTCTTTAGTTAAAAATTTTATGTTTCTACGTTTCTCTGTTTTTACTTTGATCCAAATTTAAATGTTTATTTTTAGGTAAAGTTTAATTTGCATTAGTTGTGTATTAAGTATTGTTTCTTTTTTTGTGTTTAGTATATTTTGTGACTATTTTCCTTATGAATGTTGTATACATCTGTAGAGATTTAACACCTAGTCTTAAACTCAATAACTTGTCATCTTCAAATGTTTAGTGTTAAGTCGATGATGTATCTATTATAATAAATAAATAAATCTCATGAACCGTGATAGTTAGACAGTTGAAATTTTTTGAAATTTTGCATAAACGGCCAGTGTGAATTAAAAACAGACCCTTCGTCTTACGAATATTCGATCAGGTCACGTGTCCTAAGAGTTTAAAATTTTTTCATCATGTTAACTAAAGTACGTCCACTGCTGGACAAATGCCTCCCCAAAGAATGGGGGGATATGACATTATCGCCACGTTTGGCGGACGGGTTGGCGATCGCAGTTTAATTCATAGTTTACAGAAAAACACTACTGCCCGTTCTGCATGTTTGTCAACGTTTATTTCAATATTCATATGCTCTCCACAATTTAGCCAAGGTCAAGATCAGAAAACTTTGATCACTGCTTACCATGTATATCTCACGTCTAACCTACGCTATGGTGTTATATACTGGGGGAATTCTACAAATAAAGAAATAGTCTTTAGAGCACAGAAAAGATGTCTTAGAGCGATATGTGGAATTAAAAGTATTGACAGCTGCAAGCCATTTTTTGAAGTCTTCATATATTTACTCTACCTTGCCTTTATATCTACGAAGTTACCACATTTGTAAAAAGTAACCATTTTCTGTTTGACACCCTCAACGGTATAAGACACAGACATAAAAAACGTTTTAGACACACAAAAAAGCCGCATTTAACAATAATTTTATAGGCATGGCACCAGGGCACCGGAGCAGCATACCCGCGTTCCCGGGGCTCCCCCTATCAGGCGCCAGAAGAAGTCCACGGCAGGTTAGGTTTAGTCGGTGCGAGTCCGACATACCCACCCGCAGACACTTTTTGCGGGTGGCATGCATTAACATTCCTCCTGCCTCATATAAAAAAAAGGCATGGCACCAAAAATTTACAATAAATTGCCACAACATATAATATTAGAACACAGCGACATTTTTTAGCCATCCCAAAAAAGTGCACAACGCCGTTAAAGAAGTTTTCAGTGCATAAAATAAATAAAATAAAAATATTACTTTCAGAGGACCTGATAGAACGAGTGGACACTATTATCCAGTACTTTACGTTCTCCTTGTACCAGAACGTGTGTCGCAGCTTGTTCGAACGGCACAAGCTGCTGTTCGCGTTCCTCGTGTGTTGCCGCATATTGCTGGACAAGGGGGTCATCAGATACCCCGAGTTCAACTTCCTGTTGAATGGAGCTAAGCTTGATGTTGTAAGTTCTACTTACTGGTAAACTAAGCGTTATCTTTTTTAAGAGAAAAAGAAAAAATAAATATAGATGTTCCAAGATACCCATATTCAAATTTAAATTAAATCATAGGCGTAAATCCGAGGCGTAGCGTTGACCTAGATTTATTTATGTTTCCCCTCCGTGACGTAACGAGTCCGGCAATAAGTCGTATCCACATAACGAGCATAGTAAATGTTCTCTCCAATAATAATAATGTCCTCCTAGCTGAATCTCCGCCACGGTGGCCAGTCTCAACAGAGATTAGCCATCAGCGCGGGACATATTATAGTGCTCAAGTGTGTGCGAAAACACAGGAGCACTTTCTATTCCATCACTCTCATGATCCGTCTAGCGACACGACCGGAAAGAGGTCAGGCACAGGACCGACGGCTTTACGTGCTCTCCGAGACACGGGGGTATAATACCGCCAACTCCCAGACTTCGGGCTGATGCTGGGAATTTTTTCTTTTTATATATAAGTCCCAAAATCACTTTTGGCTCGACCGGAGATTTGAACCCAGGACCTCGTTATCTGCGGGTGAACACGCTACCGCTAGACCAACGAGGCATTCAAAAAAGTCTCTCCAGTATTATGGTACCAGGGGGGCTACCGGCTAAGTCGCCGAATATCGTGATAGTGATCGGCATACCAAGGATTCAAGTTTAAGTAAAAATGTGTAATGTAACAAAAAGAGGTGAGGTACAAGGCTGATGGCATTACGTGATCTCTGAGTCATGGGGGTAAGGGCCGGTAAGACCAATTGGTTCACAGTCTGTTGTTCTTACTAGCCCTTAAGTGATCAGCGAAGTACCTAGGCACGCGGTCAGTCTATAGATGGGTGACCGCCAAAGTGGTTTAATTTCTTCAAGACCAATTGCTTTATGGTGAACTCTGAGGGCCGGGGGTGTTACACCGCCAACTTTTTGAGTTCGGGCCAATACAATGAAATCCGCATACAAATAAATAAAGGTTAAAAATTACTCAATTAAACAAGGATTCAAGTTTAAGTAAAAATGTTGGTATTTTTCATAGCCTATGACACTCCACAATAACGTAGCTTTCTATTGGTGAAATAATTTTGAAAATTGATTCAGTAGATCCAGAGATTACCCCTTATAACGTCACAAACTCACAAACGTGTATAGATTGAAAATATACTTAGCTGCCGTATTTCTTCCGTACGGTGTTGACCAGAATGATTAACGCGCAGACGCCGAGCAGTGCTAACTCGGCGTGCTGCCTGTCTCGTTCCCTCTCGCACCACCGGCAGGCAACGTAACTGCCGTTTGCGTTTTATGTTCGAAGCGGCAACATAGCTTTTATCATTTTCAACCCTTGCCAATATCTATAGTCATTCACGAGCTCCAAATTAAACAGATTCACAACAGATCAGTGGAATACGCCTTCCGGGGAAACCACGTTAAAAAAAACGCGCTGAGTACACTATACTTCAAAGGTGGCGTGAAAACGTGTGCATATAATGACGATTACAACTTATTGAATCGTTATATCTAAAGAACGGTGGATCTTAGGAAAGAAGTATTCAGACAATTTTTATAGATAATTATCTAATCTACAATTTTGTGTCAGCTAATTTTATGATAAAACTTACCGTTTTGCTGAAAATCGCGAAAAGCCCGTTTTTGTGACCTTTGACACCGAGTTTTTTTTTTCCTTTATAATAGTGTAATTAACGATCCTACCAATTTTCAGCCTAATGGGAATTATTGTATCCTTACTCCTATCTTAAGTCTAATTTGATCCTATTCACAAACATCCTCTACTTCATGCTCTTGCTGTACCAGTTCTCATCCGTTTTTCAGGAAGAAGAAAATCCGGATCCGAAATGGATAAGGCCCCGCATGTGGCTGAGTATTCAGCAGTTAGCCACAGTGTCTACTATGTCGGATTTCCTCGAAGAGTTTCAGACGAATATTAAGTTCTTTAAGACTTACTACGATTCATATATTCCGCACAAGTAAGATATTTTTCTTATACTGTATAGTAATTAGAAGTAATGTCTCTGTGCTTGAACTTCGGCCAGTCAGTCCCAATGGAGATTAGTCACCTGCGCGGGACATGTGCAAATACAGCTGCACTTTCTAGCAGCAAATGCTGAGGTGGTGCCCTTTCGATCTTGCACGGGCAACAGGTGTCTTTATTTTAATTTTATATTTTTGCTGTCTGTGTAATTTTTTGAATAAATCTTTTTCTTCTTCTTCAATGATCTGATGGAAGGAAAAGAGGTCAGGTACAAGGCCGACGGCTTTTCGTGATGACTGAGGCACGCACGGGGATTAAGGCCGCCAACCTCTAGACTCCGGGCCAATACTGAGAAATTTTACTACCAGTAAAATCCATATAATAACTTTTTGCTCGTCCCGGGACTTGAATCAAGGACCTCATTATATATAGTTGAACTCCTGGGTGGGGATCGAACCCACGCAGTCAGGATCACTAACCACTAGACCAACATCCTAGTCAATTGTAACGGAAGTTTGGACTTACGGAGAATGTTTATTAAACTCTAATTCTTTATTGTTTTCATTTGACAGGATGTCCTTCCCGAAGCCGCTGAGCACTAAATGGGACAATTTCCAGAAAATTCTGGTGCTGAAAGTTTTGAGGCCGGATAAACTTATACCAGGATTGCAGGTAATTACGAATTTGTTTGTTTCACGTGGGGGACCTGTGACGTATTTAGGTCGGGTACTCATTAGCGATCTATAACTGTTACCGTTGCATGCACTGTAAACAAAAAACCTAGTGATAATAGAGTTCAAAATGTGGTGGTAACTATATCCCCACTGCCCGGGAAAGGGTTAAAAGGGTTCTCATTACAGAGCAGTAACCGTAACTGTTGCATGCACTAAACATAGTGTGTACGTGGTTCGCTAAGCTGCTGCGAGCGGTACGCGTGCGGTTTGCAGCGAGCCGACGTTTACAACGTACTCACTTTTAACCCGTAACGTTGCACGTAACTGTTACCAAAAACATAGTGTGTACGTGGTTCGCTAAGCTGCTGCGCGCGGTACGCGTGCGGTTTGCAGCGAGCCGACGTTTACAACGTACTCACTTTTAACCCGTAACGTTGCACGTAACTGTTACCAAAAACATAGTGTGTACGTGGTTCGCTAAGCTGCTGCGCGCGGTACGCGTGCGGTTTGCAGCGAGCCGACGTTTACAACGTACTCACTTTTAACCCGTAACGTTGCACGTAACTGTTACCAAAAACATAGTGTGTACGTGGTTCGCTAAGCTGCTGCGCGCGGTACGCGTGCGGTTTGCAGCGAGCCGACGTTTACAACGTACTCACTTTTAACCCGTAACGTTGCACGTAACTGTTACCAAAAACATAGTGTGTACGTGGTTCGCTAAGCTGCTGCGCGCGGTACGCGTGCGGTTTGCAGCGAGCCGACGTTTACAACGTACTCACTTTTAACCCGTAACGTTGCACGTAACTGTTACCAAAAACATAGTGTGTACGTGGTTCGCTAAGCTGCTGCGCGCGGTACGCGTGCGGTTTGCAGCGAGCCGACGTTTACAACGTACTCACTTTTAACCCGTAACGTTGCACGTAACTGTTACCAAAAACATAGTGTGTACGTGGTTCGCTAAGCTGCTGCGCGCGGTACGCGTGCGGTTTGCAGCGAGCCGACGTTTACAACGTACTCACTTTTAACCCGTAACGTTGCACGTAACTGTTACCAAAAACATAGTGTGTACGTGGTTCGCTAAGCTGCTGCGCGCGGTACGCGTGCGGTTTGCAGCGAGCCGACGTTTACAACGTACTCACTTTTAACCCGTAACGTTGCACGTAACTGTTACCAAAAACATAGTGTGTACGTGGTTCGCTAAGCTGCTGCGCGCGGTACGCGTGCGGTTTGCAGCAAGCCGACGTTTACAACGTACTCACTTTTAACCCGTAACGTTGCACGTAACTGTTACCAAAAACATAGTGTGTACGTGGTTCGCTAAGCTGCTGCGCGCGGTACGCGTGCGGTTTGCAGCGAGCCGACGTTTACAACGTACTCACTTTTAACCCGTAACGTTGCACGTAACTGTTACCAAAAACATAGTGTGTACGCGGTTCGCTAAGCTGCTGCGAGCGGTACGCGTGCGGTTTGCAGCGAGCCGACGTTTACAACGTACTCACTTTTAACCCGTAACGTTGCACGTAACTGTTACCAAAAACATAGTGTGTACGCGGTTCGCTAAGCTGCTGCGAGCGGTACGCGTGCGGTTTGCAGCGAGCCGACGTTTACAACGTACTCACTTTTAACCCGTAACGTTGCACGTAACTGTAACCGTTACTGTTACCAAAAACATAGTGTGTACGTAGTTTGCGAGCCTGCAACGAACGCTACACGAGCGACTCGCAGCGAGCCGACCATTGTATCTCGTTATTGTGTCTGTTTGGTTATATTTACAGCTCGCAAAATGAGTACGCTCAGTGAAAGCGTTCCGGGGACGTCGTGAGCCTAAATTGTAACAAGCGCACATATTAAAACCTCGTGTGGACGTGTGGACTGTAACTGTAACCAAACGTAGTAACTAGATACAATCGTCGGCTCACTGCGAGTCGCTCGTGTAGGGTTCGTTCTAGGCTAGCGAACTACGTACTCACTATGCTTATTGGTGACAGTAACGGTTACAGTTACGTGCAACGTTACGGGTTCGGAAATGAGTTTGTTGTACACGTCGGCTCGCTGCAAACCGCACGCGTACCGCTCGCAGCAGGTTAGCGAAACACGTGCACACTGCACACTATGTTTTTTGGTAACAGTATCTAACGGTTACAGTTACGTGCAACGTTACGGGTTCGGAAATGAGTTTGTTGTACACGTCGGCTCGCTGCAAACCGCACGCTTACCGCTCGCAGCAGGTTAGCGAACTACGTACTCACTATTTTTTCACACAACGGTTACGGTTACAGCTCGCTAATGAGTACTCGGCTTAAATAAAGTGCAAGCGACGCGCGCACGCTTAGCGGGCGTTTGGCGGCATTGCGCGGCGGACTGCCGACTTGTGCGGACGTGCGTGCGCTCATTGCTCAAACTATTGCCTGTGTCACGGAGAGACCGTGACTAAATTCTGTGTGTATATGTGACTGTGGTCTGCCTATTGATACCGTCGTATCCAAAAGAAGAACTTATCTGGAAGCGGGTTGTTCTTCACGAAGCTAGTTTAACTGAAATAAATAAACTGCACGTGTGGCGCAGTGGCAAAGACAGTCGCCTTGCCGCTTCGTGTCCCGGGTTCGATTTCCGCGCCGGACAACTATTTGTGTGACCCATAAATAGTTGTTCTGAGTCTGGTTGTAATTTTTGTTATTGTTTCTTAAAAATCTAAGTTGTATTGACAGAGCGCTAGTTGCATTTTAATTAGTATTATTTATATTCAAAACTTGGTAATACCTCTAAATATAATCACCCAGACCAGTAGCAGCCGTTCTAAGTCTTGACTGCGTGGTTAAGACTGTCGCCTCACTACTTCGTGTCCCGGGTTCGATTCCCGCCCAGGACACATTAACCCTTAAATTGGCAAACATTTTTTTTAGAGAAAACTGTTTTTATTTTATTATTTCCACTCTAATTGATGGCCTAAGGAGTAGAAAAAAATAAAGAAAAAAATCTAGCATTCACAGTTTTCGCGAAAACTTATGTTTTACGGGTATGACGTTGCTAACTACTATACAAAATATTGACGTTCTTTCATGTGCTACCGGTATCTGTGAAATGAATGAAAGACTTTGTCCCAGTATTATAATTATTTTTATGTACCTATGTATCACATAAAATGTGCATTAAACAGTCACAAAATATCACCATTCACTAAAAAGAGCTTGAAAATAAAATTATTAATATCAAAAATAAAATTGTCAATAAGAAATAATTGTTATTTAGCGTGAAATTCCAGGAAATTCCTTTTACCCTCACCAGTGGTGAAGCATAAATGTATATCACATTTTATACAATACACTTTCGTTGTTCCTGCTTTGCAATGCCTAAATCGGGATTGCTTAGCTGTAGAATTTGGGAAATTTCCAAATGCATCATACCGAACACTTTCTTCTGGTGACTGGTGAGATAGTAACTTTTTGTACTTTTCGTCCGTCATCTTTTCTATACTATCTTGCGACTTAGGAGTCTTGTTTGCATGACACAGCGCCTCAGACAATTCAAGACGAAATTGTTTCGATGGTTTCTTCTTTTTGCCATCTCGTCTGTACAATAACCTAGCGTTATTTTTTATCGTTTTGCCCAATTATTGGATAGGTGTATATGTGTACCACCTTCGGCTCTTGAATGGGGTTCGATATAAGGATATCAACTAAAAGTTTCACTAGCTGAGGGCAGTCAACATCAAGTTTGGCTTTATCTTCTTTTGTATAGCGCTTGATCTTTTCGATAGGGTGCGAATCTACGAATGAACTGATTAAAGTTAAAACTTGATTGTCGTTCCACAAACAACCACGTTCAAACAACATTTGCACTGAGGCCGTTTTTCTTCTATCTCATTCCTTTGTCGCACGAATGTTGGTGTTAGTGGTATTTTGTCAAAGCTAGTGCTATTATAATCATTATCTGAATCACTTTGCAGAAGATTTAAGCGTCCATAAGAGGAGTCCAGGGAGGGTGGAACGGAGCTAAAGTAAGATGGCGTTGGTGGAATGCAATCAAAATCATTGTCAGAAGCAGAACTGTCATCAGAGCAATCGTTTTATACAGGCACTTATGCCAAAATCTTGTGTGATAGCGATAGGTGGAAGCACTGCAGCAAAAGTAAAAATAACATGCTGTACAAACACCAAAAAACTTCAAACCAATAAAAAATAAACAAAAAGATACAGGAAAATTCTAAACGCATAAATTGGCAATGTACTACGGGTATGACAATGTTTAATTGGGATCCTTTACCAACTAATAAGCAACGGGATACCCGTAGTACACACAAGTATTCAAGGTTATTAAATTACTGTTGTGCTATTTAGTCAAATAAAAATGGCTTATTGGTGTAATTTATTATGTTTTGAATCCATGTACAACGAATTTACCCACCATCCCAACACAAAATATCAATAAATTAATCAATAAACTTATCCGTGACGCAAGCGCAGCCGGTCGTTTTGGCGATATCTTAACAATTAGCTCAGCTGAGTGATATCTTGCCATATGAAATATTTTGCCGGCCAAAAATAATGTTACTAACTTATTCATGTAGACGAATGGTAGAATATCCTATTAACGAAGTCATTAGAATTTTTCAAAGTCTTACCCGTATCACACTACCAATTTAAGGGTTAATAATTGTCCGTATGTATGTACTGTCAATTATATGTTAGTAAAGTGCCCTGTGACACACAGTTTAATATCCCTAGTGTGTGTGTTGTCTTACAAAAAAGATTCCCTTAAGTGTACCTCAGGTTTTCATTTTGTACTGTCAAATTTCTTTTATAGATTTTCAACTTTATCCCAAAAGCATAAGGTTCGCTTTCAATTGGAGAAATTTGACAGATTGGGGTAGCTTGATGTGATGGCGTTCTGTGATGTAACTTTGAATGCTTTCAGGATTACGTGGTTGGGGGTCTTGGCGCGCGTTTTGTGGAACCCCAACCAGCAGACTTGGCCGCGTTGTATGCTGAATCCGACCCACTGGCACCTATCATCTTCGTGCTCTCGACTGGCACTGATCCAGCTGCAGGTAGTAACATTACAAAATAAATAATGTTTTTATTCACGTAAACTTTATAAAAGCGCTTGTAAATCGTCAGAACATGTTTGTAGTAGTATACTTATTTCTAGTTACATAGACCAACGCTTGTCATGGCATGTACATACTGATATGGTTATGACCCGCACCAGAAAGCTCATTTGGATGTTTAAGACCCTGAGACATGTTGCTTCGAAAGATTTATTAAATCAAATTTATATTGCATTAGCCCAATCAGTTTTAATTTATTGCATACCGGTGTGGGGTAGCGCTACAAAAATAAAATTCTTAGAGCTTGAAAGAGCACAAAGGGCACTCTTAAAGTAGATGTATTTTAAGCCATACAGATTTCCCACTGAAAGTCTTTATTCCCAAAGCGGTCACCTTACAATCAGAAAACTATATGTTCTCCAAATTGTGCTTAAAGTACACAAAAAGCTCTCGTTTGCACCCAGTACTCGCAAAACGAGAAGAACACAAAATGTAGTACCACCTACCCTTACGCATACAGCATACGCAAACAAACAGTACAAAAGACAATCCGCCTACCTTTATAATAAAATTAATAAAACCGTACACTTGCACCCTTTGACATATCGTGACTGTAAAAAGTGCTTAACCGAATGGTTAAAACTTAGGACCTATGATGAGGTAGAAGCCTTACTGCATACTATTGCCTAACTATACTAAAACATCCTTCACTCACCTACAAACACACACACACACACACATACACACACATACACACACACACACGTATACACACACAAAAAATTCATATTTTTCTTTTTGCTATTTTAAACAGGAACCACACTTTTGTTATGTTTTCTCACTTCTACACTTGTACGATCTGTGAAGAGCGGGGCCTCCTATCACAAGTATTTAATATACTTAAAAGGAGACCCCTATGTAATATAAATTGTAGTAGTATAAGATACCGAAATAAACTATTTTTATTTTTTTTTTATTTATTATAGATATTTTGGTACATGGACCGTAAGAGAACATTTATAACATTTATTTTATAGTAGTATTATTATATTATTAGTATTAAAATTTATTTTGTAATAATTATATTTAGCTAGCTTGTATTAAGGTTCTATGTATATATGTATTTATCTATCTATATAAGTATGTATATCGTCGCCTGGTACCAATAGTACAAGCTTTGCTTAGTTTGGGGCTAGGATGATCTGTGTGACATTGTCCCCAGATATTATTATATTATTATTGTCAGGGAGATTATATTTATGTTTAACTATCGAAATGTATAGTTTAAGCTATATTTTACTACAATATGTAGTAAAATATAGCTTAAACTATACATTTCGATAGTTAAACTGAATGGTTCTGTCTATATTAAGTTACGAATTCAATATTATTATTATTATGGCGGACTTGGATAGTAAACTTGATGTATAAAACTTTGTTATTCACAAGGGATTTTCAGAAGCTGTGTTTTTTTTTATTAGTTTGGTATAAACCGTGACTCTGATGGTGGTGAACCTGCCTCCTGATCTGAAGATTGCGGGTTCGATCCTCGCACAAGACAAACATTTGTGTTCATGAACATGTCCATTTGTGTTGGTTTGGCTATTTCCAAATCTTTTTTTTATTTCGAGACGTTCATAGCCAAATGCTCTCGCCGGTCCGTAAGTGATTGGCAAGATTAAGCAACTAGGCTCGCGGTTATTTCGAAGATGGGTAACCGCCAAAATGTAATGTAATGGCGTAGCCATTAGACAAGTCATTAAGTCATCTCAGAGGCCTAATGGGCTACTTGAACAACCCTGCCCTTACCCTGGTGAAAGAGTTGTTCAAGCCGCCCAGTAGGCTTTCGACATGACTTAACGACTGTTGCCCAATGACTACAACCGGGACCGACAGCTTAACGTACGCTAACTACGCTCGAAATTAAACCACTTTGACGATCACCCGTCTATAGATGACCGCGTAAAAAGTAGCATTTTTCCTTTTTCAGGCTGTAGATTTTCTGTGTACCAAGTTTTATTTAAATCGGTTCAGTAGTTGTGGCGTGAAAGAGCGACAGACAAACAGAGTGGCTTTCGCATTTATAGTATTAGTAAGGATAATATTTTATCCTATCAGATCTACTGAAGTTTGCTGAGAAGATGAAGATGGGGAAACGCTTTGAAAGCATCTCGCTGGGCCAAGGACAGGGGCCGCTTGCAGAGGCCATGATGAGACAGGGCTGTGACTTCGGTAACTGGGTGTTCTTCCAAGTAAGTAAAAAATAAACAAAAAAGGTTTATTCCCAACCAGTGCAGACAATCCTTAACTTAGTTTACATCTAAGACGATATAACTAATTGCGTTTCGTTTACATAATAGTTACTTATGAAGCATGCAACATTATAAGTACAAGCTAGGAAAGGCGTCTACCTCAGCAAATGTTACAGTAAATAATAATTATTACTGTAACGCTGATCTTCCGATAGCGCTTATAAAACTACTCTTAATTATTTTTTTGCTTTGAAATCGATTTTGTGATGGATGAACAATTGTTATAATAATAGAATTAAATTAAACACTTCCGTTTTCTAGTTGTGTGTCTGACTGACGGCATAGGATATCATCATCCCATCTAATACCGTGGGAGGGCGTGGAACTCATCCCAAGGGTATATCTCCCCAGAGAGCGGGCAGCAGCGTCTCGCTGTGTACTTTGTACCTAAGCTAAGCATAGCCATTATGGGATATCCCTGCAAATGCTGGACACAACTCCATCGTGGAAATCTTTGGGGAGGCCCTTGCCCAGCAGTGGACCTCATGCGGCTGACATGATGATACACTTTTTAGGGTTCCGTGCCCAAAGGGTGTCCACGGGACCTTAGTTATATCCCGTCCTTCTTTCTGTTAGCTGTCTATATCTTATGAAGCTGTAGGCAGACATCTGTGTAGCTACTGGTGGATTCTTCTTAAAAACGCCATACATGTTGCTCGTAATAATGATGATAATTGACTGCACGTGTGGTGCAGCGGCTTAGACAGTCGCCTCGCCGCTTCGTGTCGCGGGTTCGAGTCCCGCGCCGGACAACTATTTGTGTGACCCATAAATAGTTGTTCTGAGTCTGGATGTAATTTGTGTCCGTCTATTATATGTTTGTAAAGTACCCCGCGACACAGGGATAAATTTCCCTAATGCGGGCGTTGTTTTTAAAAAAAATACTTGATACTCCCTTGTTAATTAATACCACAGCTACATAATTATTGTGTCTCGAGAGTTTTTGAAAATTACTCTCACTCCACCATTATTTTTATTATTATTTTGTGTAACACACTAGCAGCTAATTAGGTGATGCGTGAGTATCAAATAGCTCGGAGATGTTTTCCTAGTCCAATCTGTTCTTGAAGGAATTTAATGTCGGAGCCATGACTACTCTTTCTGGTAGTTTGTTCCTTGCTTTTATAACACTGTTAGGCAAGAATTGCTTCATTGGTTACTTTTTAGATGGTTTTTTCTCAAAGTTTCAATGTAATTTATTTTAAACTAGCTGTGCTCGCGACTTCGTTCGCTTGGTTGTCGAAAATGAAACCTCGTCATTTAAATAAGAGTAAGAAAGCTAAGAGGGAATGGAAGCCACGGACTGATAAAGAAATTGTGCATTAAAGACTAGTAACTGTATTCAAAGAGACACTTATGTTTATGCTTCTCTATATTATACTATTTAAACGGGAATCCCCCGGAGAATATACATAGATGGAGTTGGGGATCCCTGATACATACTTATTGTCATCAGTTTCGCATTTCGGCTACGCATTGAAAGAATGTTTTTTTCTAGAAGACTTTTTCAAGGAAAATAGCAAAAGAATTACTAAATTCAATTCAATCAAGTGTTCGGTGAAAACCACAACTCTTTAGAAATTACCGAAATATTATAATTAGGTGTTTACGAATTTTAGGCAGACGAGGAAAAATGTGAGAAAGAGTATGATTGACTTCGTGATTGTAGATGAAAGACTGAGAAAGAATGTTCTAGACACAAGAGTCTATCGTGGGACCGCAATCCATACAGACCACTTTCTGGTGATGAGCCGAATAAGTGGTCTGTCCAAAGGATGGCGCCACCGAATCCCTGAGACTAAAAGTGTACTAGAGAGAATAAAAGTAGAGGAACTGCAAGAGGAAGAAGTGGCAGACGAGTACAAAAGTAAGTTGGTTGAGAAGTTTGAGGGATCTGAAGACATAAGAGAAGTAGAAGAGCTATGGAAGGTAGTCAAAGAAGGTGTGGTGAGTGTAGCTGGTGAAGTATGTGGTGTAATAAAGAGAAGAAGAGGAAGAAAGATGAAGAATATTTGGTGGGATAAAAGTGTACAAAAAGTTGTATGTGAAAAGAAGAAAGCGTGGTTAGACTGGCTAGCCACCAGAGCAAACGAACGAATGAATAAGGCGACGAATGAGGATATAGAAAGGGCCTGGAATGATTATAGGAAAATGAAAGTAATTGTAAAGGATGTGGTGAACGAAAAGAAAAATGAACAAAAGGATAATTTTGATAGAAGGTTGTCTAAGGATTTTCAGACGAACATTAAGTTTTTCTGGAAATCTGTTAGATCAGTAAGAGGCATAACTCAAACCTCAGAACTGACATCCATACGAGACCAAGATGGAAATATAGTGAAAGAGGAAGAATGCGTGTTAAAACGTTGGAAGGAGTATTTTGAAAGTTTGTATTAAAGAGGTGTAACAGAGAGTGAACGTAGTTCACTAAGTATAGACGAGAACAAATGTAAAGATGAAATTGGTATGGATGAGATTGTGAAAGCTATTAAGGGTATGAAATCAGGTAAGTCACCAGGGTATGACAGGATAACTTCCGAGATGCTGAAGGCTGGACATGGCGTCATAGCGAGTCAGCTGTACAGCCTTTTCAATCTATGCTATACCACCGGCCAAGTGCCAAGTGATTGGTGCAAGGCTGTCATTGTACCTCTTTACAAAGGGAAAGGCTCACGGCAAGACTGTAAAAACTATAGGGGCATTAGTCTGCTCAGCGTCGTTGGTAAGTTGTATGCAAAAGTATTGGTTGAAAGAGTTGTGAAAGAAACCGATGCGAAAATATGGGATGCACAGGCGGGTTTTCGGAAAGGAATGGGATGCACGGATCAGGTCTTTTCTCTGCGAAGCATAGTAGAGAAGTTTTTGGGCAAAAACCAAAAGGTCTACTGTGCCTTCGTAGACTTAGAAAAGGCCTACGATAGAGTGTTGAGGAATGAACTATGGTCGGTACTGTCCATGTATGGGTTGAACGACAACCTTGTTCAAGCACTGAAATCTCTTTATAGGGATTCCAGAGCTTGCGTGAGGATTAACGGGTCATACACCGAGTGGTTTAGCATCCAAAAGGGTGTTAGACAGGGATGTGTAGCGTCACCGTGGTTGTTTAACCTATTCATGGATAGCTGTTTAAAAGATTTGAAAGAAAGTGAATGCGGTGTAAGGATGAATGAGTTACTCATCAAATGTCTGCTTTACGCTGATGATCAAGTTTTACTTGCATCATCGGCGGACGAGTTGCAGGTGATGGTAACAAATATGTATGAATCTTTTGAAAGGAAAGGGATGAAAATGAATGTAGGTAAGACGAAAGTAATGGTATTTGAGAGGGATGAATACACGACAGCGTGTGATATTGTGATTGGAGGAGAGAAAGTCGAACAGGTGAATGAGTTTGTATATTTGGGAACTTTGTTTACGAGAGATGGGAAATATGAAAAATATATTGTTAGAAGAGTAAATGCGGGGAACAGAGTGAATGGGGCACTACACGCCTTTATGAGTAGCCGGCAAGTATCAAAGAAGGCCCGACTAGCCGTGCACGATGGAGTGTTAGTGCCAACTTTAATGTATGGAAGTGAAAGTTGGGTATGGCAGAAAAAGAATGAAAGTAAAATAAATGCAGTGGAAATGAGAGCTCTGAGAAGTATGTGTGGTGTGACTTTGAGAGACAGAATTCGAAATACTGATGTAAGAGAGCGTTGTGGTGTGAAAGAGGATGTAGTCACAAAGATTGAAAAAGGCATGCTGAGATGGTTTGGCCATTTAGAAAGGATGAATGAAAGAAGATTGACAAAAGAAGTATACCTGGCCTGTGTGAATGGGACAACCGGAAGAGGAAGACCACGTCGAACATTCTCTGACCAAATTGGAGATGTTCTCAAGAAAGGGCAGGTCAGAAGTACCCTAAACCGGCGAGCATGTATGAAGAATATAATGACAGTAATCGAGGCAAAAGAAGTATGCAAAGATCGTGACAAATGGAAATCCGTTGTCTCTGCCTACCCCTCTGGGAAACAGGCGTGAGTCTATGTATGTATGTGTATGTACGAATTTTAAACAACGAACTTTCAGTCGGAATTCTTTTTTATGTAAGATTCTGGTATAACCATCGGTGGCAACATTAACATCCTACTAATATTATAAAGGCGCAAGTTTTTGAGTGTGTGTGTTTGTTACTTATTCACGTCTAAACGGCTGGAGCGATTTTAATAAAATGTAGTATGGAGTTAGCTGATACCCTGGATTAACACATAGGCTATAATTTATAAAGTTTAATGCGGGTAAAACCGCGGTGCACAGCCAGGAAGGAATATGTCAGAGGCCTACACTACAGTAACTACTGACGATAAAAAAAAATTGTAGTGTTCTTATATTGTTAGTGAAGTGTGGCTAATATGATTTACACTAAGTATTTAAATATTTTAAGTAATTCTATTTAATTATTATATAAATGATATTCCAAGCTGCTTTCAGTTCTCGGACGTCTTTATGTATGCAGATGATTTAAAGTTTGTAAGAAGTATCAAATCATACGAAGACACCATCCACCTACAAGAGGACCTTAATAGGCTCATAAAGTGGTGCAAAAATAATAAAATGCAATTAAATTGTAATAAATGCTTTCATATAAAATTTACGCGTAAACAAAATTATATCCACTCGGAATACCATATTGAAAATAGTAAAATTAGTGAAGTGGATACTATACGGGATCTTGGAGTAATTTTCGATAAAAAACTAACATTTAACCCTCATTTAGACAACATAATTAAGAAAGCATCAAAAATGTTGGGCTTTGTTTTAAGAAATTGTAAAATTTTTCGTAATAACAAAACCAAAATTCTTGTCTACAGTAGTCTTATTCGAAGCATATTAGAATATTGTAGCGTAGTCTGGCGTCCACACTATGCAATCCACTCATTGCGCCTGGAAAGAATCCAAAAGCGATTTCTTTGGCATCTTGCTTTCTCTAATGGGGTCTCCAAAAAGGAACGCTCTTACAAAAGTAGATTGACGTACTTGGGATTGTTTTCTCTAGACAACCGAAGAAATATAAATGATGCAACATTTGCATATAAAATAGTTAAACAACGAATATATTGTCCGGGGTTACTGGCACTCTTCAAGTTTCGCGTTCCAGCTAGGCTTCCGCGCAGTGCAATCACACCACTTTGTCCACCGTTAAGAAGAACAGTTTTAGGTACTAATTCTCCTTACGCAAGGATGTGTAAGTTGGTAAATGGCTTTAGCGATTTAATCGATTTACACTTCGATTCTATTGACAAAAAAAAAATCCCTACTTACACATTCACCAAATTTTGAATAGCAACAAAAATAAAATAATAATATAACAACCTAAGTGATCTGTTTCTTGTATAAATTGTAAAATTTCTGTATATAATTTTTTGCGGTGTTTACCTTTAAGTAATTGTTACATTGTTCTAAATTTATTGATAATGTGTTAGATATAAGAATTAATGTAAACAATTGTTGGTGAACCTTAATAAATAAATAAAAAATAAATAAAATAAAAGTATCTCTACTGTGTAGAAGGCCATAATAAAGTGTAAATTGTCAAGATAAATGCTACTCGATGCAAACTCAATAAAGTAATTTTTACGACAGTAATTTTCTGAAGAAGAAAATAATAATATTTTTGCATGTATAAAGAATATAAAGACAGTAAACGAGGCAAAAGATGTGTGCAAAGATCTTGACAAATGGAAACTATGTTGGGGATCCTAGTATGATGGTCACAGTACACAGAGAGTCGCTGCTGCCCGTTCTCTACGAGATATTCGTTTGGGATGACTTCGACGCCCTCCAAGGGGTGAGATGGGGTGGAGATATTCTTTGTTTGGAGATACTCTGCCTACTCCTCTGAGAAACAGGTGTGAGTCTATGTATGTACATAATTTTCTGTTACGGCGAGTTCGGGTGAATGTTGCACTATTTAGGAATTGTTCAATATTTAAAATAATAATAATATCTAGGGAGAATGTCACACAGATCATCCTAGCCCCAAACTAAGCAAAGCTTGTACTATGGGTACCAGGCGACGATATACATACTTATATTGATAAACAAATACTTAAATACATAGAAAAGATCCATGACTCAGAAACAAATATTCGTGCTCATCACACAAATATTTGCACTTACCGGGATTCGAACCCAGGACCACCAGCTTCGTAGGCAGGAGCACTACCAACTAGGCTACGGTGACCGTCAAAATTCTAGTATATCCATCGGATACAACATTAACATTAAATATATGTTGTCCTCAGAACTGTCACTTATCACCATCGTGGATGCCGGTGTTGGAGCTGAACGTGGAACACATCCAGCCGGAGCTGGTGCACAAGGACTTCAGACTTTGGCTCACGTCAACACCTTCGCCGTTCTTTCCAGTAGCGTTGCTACAAAATGGTTGGTCGCTTTTTCTACGACTTTAATCTATATAAAGGTACTATACTGATATATTACATATACTACATTTCTTTTGTAAATACATACTTATGTAGATGTTCATGCGCACAAATCTCCGGCGAGAAAAGTAAGGATTTGCCAACTACGCCAACAGGCCCATCTATAAATAACTATAAAGGTATTCTATTATTAATCACTCATGTATATTTCAAATTTGTATTGGGAATATAACTGTTGAATAATAGAATACCTTTAATAATAATATCCATCTGATAGCCATCTGATCCCAAACTAAGCAGTGATCTAGTTTCTATAGTAGGTACAATGGAAACCAGATCACTGATATACTACTTTGCTTTTGCAAATATATACTTATATAGATAATTACACCCAAACTCAGGACAAACAGACATATTCATGCACATCAATATATGTCCTGGGTGGGAATCGAACTCACGACCTGCAGCGTGCAAGGCAAGGATCTACCAACCATGCCAGCCGGCCTGTCACTTTAGTAGTAAATATAAATTTAAAATAACCTCCGACATTCGTCATAGTGTATAGTATTCTACTAGTCAAGCCCTTCATTTGATGTCCATATTAAGAGAATAATTGAAAAAAAATATGACGTATATCGCCATTTTGTGACGGCGGCCATCTTAGACCCATTTTCATCATACATAGCTAAGAACAGTCCCGACTAATTCATTTTTCAAACAAAAATAATCGGTTCATCCGTTTGAGAGCTACAATGTCACAGACAGAAGAGACAGACACACACGCAGACAAACAGACGTCGTCGTCAATCTTATAACACCCCATTTTTTCTTTTCTCTTCAAATATGAGACACCGCCCTATGCTTAAACCGTTACATGCCAATTTAACAAAGTCGTTTAAGTTCAGCGAGTTTTAGCACATAACCTTGATGTGATGACTCTTAGAAACGAATAACTGGCAGCCAAAATCTAGAGTTCTTGATGTTTTTGACATAAACATATAATTTAAGAAGAACATTAAAAAGCAGAAGACCTAGTCTTGTAGAACATTCTCTGACCAAATCGGAGGCGTTGCCGCGTTGTCAAGAAATGCCAGGTCAGAAGTATCCTTAACCGGCGAGTATGTATGAAGAATATAATGACAGTAAACGAGGCAAAGAGGTGTGCAATTGGAAAGTCGTTGTCTGCCTACCCATCTGGGAAACAGATGTGAGTGTATATGAAGGGAAGAATATGATGCCTTCCACCTGTTCTTAAAATTGGCCAGACACAAACTCAAATGCTTGCTTGTTAAATTTACATATTAATACTGAAATTCAAGTGTCTCATTTTCAGGTTACAAAATGACTATAGAGCCCCCTAGAGGAATCAAAGCGAACTTATTGAAGGCGTACATGAACCAAGTACCAGATTTTATCGATTATTTCAATTCTACTGATCCCAAAGTGCCTAATTTTAAGGTAAGCTGGAATAAATTCAGATTCTATTTATTAATATTTTATTTAGGGTTACTTGTAAAACCAAGGCCTCCCCCGAAGATCTCCGCAATTGCCGGTCTTGCGCTATTCGCATCCAGCAGCTTCCAGCGACCCGCACACAAGATCTTCGGTTCATCTAGTAGGGGGCCTGTCCACGCTGCCTCTTCCGGTTCGTGGTCGCCACTCGAGAACCTTTCTGCCCCAAGGCCGTTGGTTCTACTAGCTATGTGCCCCGCCCACTGCCATTTCAGTTTTGCAATTCTTCGGGCTATGGATTCAGATCTTTGGGGAGACCTTTGTCCAGCAGTGGACATCTTTCGGCTGATATGATGATGATGATTTGTAAAACACCAACAACCGTGCAGGACTAGATAGCTAACATCATAAGCAACAAATTTTATGGTACGAGTTTGGACATAACTCAATACAAAAAATGTTTTATAAGTTTTTGTAGCACTGTCTGTCGAGACATTTGTAGGTCTAGGTTTCCTTTATATGACGCTCGGCTCCTGCGCATTTGCGGTGCTAATAATAATAACTCTTCGCCAGATATTTATCCAGTTAATTTCATTACTTGATGTAGGTAGTTTGGATACATACGGCGTTTACTTAATCTCTGCGATGCGCGTAGAGTTATAAATATTCAAGCGGGAAATTAAATTAATACTTATTTTTGTAAGAAAGTAAAGTTGTAGAATAAAATTTGTAGCTTATGGTGTTAGCTATTTAGTCTTGCGGGGTTGTTGGTGTTTTACAAGGAACCGTGTTTATACAAGGCAACGCCCGTACTAGGGAAACTTTACAAACAAAATTAATTATAATTTTGTTTGTAAAGTTTGGACACAAAGTACATTTAGACTCAGAACAACTATTTATGTGTCACACAAATAGTTGTTATGAGCGGGAATCGAAGCCGGGACACGAAGCGCAGTCAAAAATGGGATACATCAAAGCTTAATGATGTCCAGGCAGTAATATCTAGCAACTTGAAGGCACTTATGGGGTGCGGGCCACAGCTCAGAGGGCCAACCAGAAAATTGAATTCTTAAAGAGTGTTATCACTGGCAAGGCCTACAGGCTCGGGGTCCGGGGTTAAAAGGCCAACAAGATCCTCGCATAAATTATCGTATAAATTAAGATCTATAAAGCTTCGCTTGTATCGAAGGAGGACTGCTTAATTGGTATGATATGTTTTCTATAAGTAAACTTACAAATCTTTCTTCTCCTATTTCTAGTGGCTTCTCTTCTCTCTCTGCCTGTTCCACGGCGTGGTGCTAGAACGTCGCAAGTTCGGGCCGCTCGGGTTCAACATTCCATACGAGTTCACGGACGGCGATCTGCGCATCTGCATATCACAACTGCACATGTTCCTCAACGAGTATGCTGAAGTGCCTTTGAGGGTATGATCATCAAACATATGCTGATATTGTAGACATAACTGTACTGTTGAAACTTGGTAAGTAGATGTATTATGTGAACCGCATTAAGATTTTTACACAAAAATAGAAAATTAATAATAATTTTGGGGGTTCCCCATACATAGAACTGAAACACGAAAATTTTTTTTTTAATCGTACCCATACATGTGGGATATCTATGGATAGGTCTTCAAAAATGATATTGAGGTTCCTATCATTTTTTTCTAAACTGAATAGTTTGCGCGAGAAGCACTTCCAAAGTAAAAAAATGAGTGTCCCCCCCCCCCCTGTAACTTCTAAAATAAGAGAATGATAAAACTAAAAAAATATATGATGTACATTATCATGTAAACTAACAACGAAAATTGGTTTGAACGAAATCTAGTAAGTAGTTTTTTTTTAATGCGTCATAAATCGTAAACCACAATTTATCTTTCATTTAATCAACTGAAATACTTGCTGCTGCGGAACCCTTCATGGGCGAGTCCGACTCGCATTTGGTCGGTTTTTTATATCATAGGGCGACAAACGAGCAAGTGGGACACCTGATGGTAAGTGATCACCGCCGCCCATGGACACTTACAACACCCGAGGAGTCGCGGCTGCGTTGCCGGCCTTTAAGAGTCAGCAAACAAGTGTTGCTGACCCTTCCCCCCACCCCAGTGAGTTCTGGCGACCTTACTCACACTCTGAAACACAACATCAAATTATTAATGTTATTATTAAGGAATGTCTTCTGTAAGGTGGAGGTACATCCACAGTCGGGCTGCTCTTTGAGCGAATTAACGTTGTGCCCTACCTCTCTCTAATACCCTACCTCTTTCTATTTCATCACTCTCATATTCCTATGGGTCAGGTACAGAACCGACGGCTTTACGTAATCTTTTTACGGAAAATTCCCAAAATCAATATTTGGCCCCACCCGGAATTTGAACCCAGGAACACAAATCACATTTAACTGGCAAACACTGCCAATATATAATTAATCCATTGTATTGGGTCTGGTTTGAAAAAATAGAAGACCACGAGTTGATGGTTTGCGCAGAATTTAAGTGACTGATACCTGAGGGCACCCTTATGGGGTCCGGGTCACAGCTCAGAGGGCTGCTAGATAAAAGACGGAATTCTATGTGAGGGCGTGATCACTTGCACGCGATCACCAATCACGTGTTAAGCGGCCAACGCGATCCTCGCCGCCGAGGAACTTACCTACGATATTTCTTTCATTGTTGATGTTGACTTAACTCGGTTAAAATGTCAAGAAAATTCACAAATGTTGATAACTTCTATTCCAGTGCCGACTGAAGAACGTAGATACATACTTTAATTCAAAGTAGGATCAATGGTGCCTTTTTTTTATATGGCAGGGGGAATGCCTAACCATGCACCTGTACCAGGTGGATGCGCATGCCACCCGCAAAAAGTGTCTGCGGGTGGGTATGTCGGACGCACCGACTAAACCTAACCTGCCGTGGACTTCTTCTGGCGCCTGATGGGGGAGCCCCGGGAACGCGGTTATGCTGAGAAGAACGGCAGAATAAGGCGAAAAAGGAATCAGATTTGAATAGTCAAGGAAAATTTCCATAAATTTGTTCCAACCTCATGTTCCAACCTCAAAAGCACTCGTGTTCCCTATATGTCCTGTTTGACGGTACCTAATTGTAATGACTACTTTTCCAGATGTTGACATACACTGCGGGCCACATCAACTACGGTGGCAGAGTAACTGATGACTGGGACAGACGCTGCTTGCTGTTCCTGTTGGCAGATTATTACACGGGGCAGGTCCTCAATGATCGGTACATGTTCGATGAAAGCGGCGCTTTTAAACAGGTACATTAGAGTAGTTGTTTAACTGTTAACTACGCTGGGAATTATGCTTCATAATTGCTGTCTGGTGACGACGGCATATCAAAATATCATCACCCCATCTCATCCCGTGGGGGGCGTAGAAGTCGACCCGAGGAAGTGTCTGCCAGAGGACGGGCAGCAGCGTCTCTCTGCTTACTTTTACCATCACACTGCGATCGCCAACCCGTCTGCCAAGCGTGGCTATTATGGCATATCCCCCCAAGATGATTCTTCGGGGAGGCTTTTGACCAGCAGTGGACTTTTTACAGCTGTAATGATGATTGTTTATGTTCATGAGTAGTTTATACTCCTTAAACATTTTACGGTATTATGTTACGTACTGTATTGAAAGTAAAACCAGGCTTTATTATATTACTAGCTGTGCCCCGCGGTTTTACCCGCATTAAACTTAGTAAATTATAGCCTATGTGGTAACCCAGGGTGTCAGCTAACTCCATACTCAATTTTATTCAAATCGCTCTAGCCGTTTGGACGTGAAAAAGTAACAAACATACACAGTCACACACTCACAAACTTTCGCATTTAGAATATTAGTAGGATAGGATTTTGGTTATTGGTTTTGGATCTTATTCCAAAGACATAACGTTGAAATTAATGTGGCCTGGTATAGTCCGCCGCCTGTTTAAGGTTTGATTTTGTACTTAATATATTTCAGCAACCCACAACGTCTACGATCGAGGACTACTTGAAGTACATCCGCACGCTGCCACTCAACGACGACCCCTCTCTGTTCGGGCTGCACACGAATGCAAACATAAGCTACGCCATGTCTGAGACCAATAACTGCCTCTGTATGTTCTTATACTATTACTTTTAAGTGTCTATACGATATACATATGTATATATGGCCTTTGCGTCTATTACAGACGATTTACGGCGCATTGTCTGAGAGACATTTCTTTTTGTGGCTAAACAAACCGATGCGAGAGCGACAAGGGAAGTTTGCGGTGCTTGGTGGCGCTTTCATATCGCTTCTGTCTCCAGCAAGTACTCCGAACCAGGCTTCATCACAGATCTTACGACCCTCCACTACACGTTTGCGCCATTCAACTCTATTTTCAGCGAGCTTTTCCCAGTTAAAGTGGTCAATTTTAAAAGCGGCCATATCGCTTGATGCAGTCTTCAAGTCTATACGATAGTGTGTGGGTTATTCAAGCTGCTGCTGACATGTCAAACTGACTTTGACGTGTGACAGATGACGGATACGTTTTAAGAATTCCAATTTGTATATATTCCAGTCAAGACTCTCTAGCTAGATGCTCTCACAGGTCCGTAAGTGATCGGCGAGGTTAAGCAACTAGTCTCGCGGTCAGTCCATAGATGGGTGACCGCCAAAGTGGTTTAATTTCTGAGCGTCTCCGTGCTCCGGAGGGCACGTTAAGCTGTCGGTCCCGGTTGTAGTCATCAGACAACAGTCGTTAAGCCATGTTAGAGGCCTACTGGGCGGCTTGAGCAACTCTGACACTAGGGTTACCACTACCCATACGATAAGCAAGCAAGCAAGAATTAGTTAGACCTAAAACTAATCACTGCACGTGTGGCGCAGCGGCTAAGACAATCGCGTCGCCGCTTCGTGCCGCGGGTTCGAGTCCCGCGCCGGACAATTATTTGTGTGACCCATAAATAGTTGTTCTGAGTCTGGATGTAATTTGTGTCCGTCTATTATATGTTTGTAAAGTACCCCGGGACACAAGCATTAGGGACGAATTGTCTTGAAAAAAAATCATAATAATATAGTAAAAAAAATTACATTGAAAATCCAAAATATTCAAATTTGTTTCTGTATCTTTCTAAAAATGTTATTTAACAATGTCCATTATATTTTTAAATACTTTTGTATTCGCCTCATTTCGGTTAAAGTCCTTTCATATATAATGTGCATATAATAAGGCTATCATATTATATTTCAGTTACGTTACGTGATCTACAACCGAAGGAAGAAGTGGCCGGAGGTGGGATGTCGGCTGAGATGATGGTAGAGATCGCTGCTAAGGACATCCTGTCCACCATCCCGAATGCTCTGGACACGGCCCATATCTCTGCAACGTAAGTCAATAACAACGTAGTAGTCTATTACCCCGACCGACATTATTGACGGGCCGGTTGGCGTGGTTGGTAAATGCTTACCTTTCACACTGCAGGTCGTGGATTCTATTCCCACCCATGACAGATATTGTCTACTAGCTGTGGCCCGCGGTTTCACCCGCGTTAAACTTTATAAATTATCACAGCTCCTGTCCCGTAGGTGATAGCGTGATAATATATAGCCTATATGTTGACCCGACCTCTTAGTAATGTTCATGCAAAATTTGAAGTAAATCCAAGCAGTACTTTTTGAGTTTAGCCCGGACATACATACAGACAAACAGACAAAAATTCTAAAAACTATATTTTTGGCTTCCATTTCGATCATAAATCACGCCCCAAGTTTCCTTTAAAAAAAATATTCAATGTACATTTTTGACATTCCTACGATTTCGTTATACGTATAGATGTGTAATAACTATATAAGTATGTATTTACAAAAGAAATGTAGTATATCAGTTATTTGGTTTCCATAGTACACGCTCTGCTTAGTTTGGGATCAAAAGACCGTGTGTGAATAATGTGCCAGGATATTATTATTATTAATCGGACGAGCGGCTGCGTCTTCATGTATTAACACACTCTCTGGGCATAGGCTACTGTCACAAACGCTTAAACACCACAGCTAGCAATAGCTTAAAGCATCAGCTAGCAGCACAAAAAGGCATACCGAAACATTTTGTCACGCTTTCCGAAAGCCTTGACATCAATGACCGTGGCCGATCTGGAAGTCCCTTAATAGTTCGTTTTTCTGTGAACTATGCCCATCAAACTGCGATCGCCAACCCGTCTGCCAGCGGTGCGATTATGGCATATAATAGCAGTGGCATATCCCCCAGTTTTTGGGAAGGTTTTTGTACTGCAGTGGACGTAATTTGGGTGACATGTTGAAGATGATGATTAAAAATTTATAAGTATTTTTATTAGTTGTCTGGTTGGCAAAGTACAGGCCTTTGTTGGGATCAGATGGCAGTGTGTTATTTGTTCTATGATATTTATTATTATTAATAATAATAATAATATGTAGGGACAATGTCACACAGATCATCCTAGCCCCAAACTAAGCAAAGCTTGTACTATGGGTACCAGGCGACGATATACATACTTATATAGATAGATACATACTTATATACATAGAAACCATCCATGACTCAGAAACAAATATTCGTGCTCATCACACAAATATTTGCACTTACCGGGATTCGAACCCAGGACCACCAGCTTCGTAGGCATGAGCACTACCAACTAGGCTACAGTGGTTATTGGAACGAAGTTCCTTATCGCGCGTTGCGAAAGGGGGCTAGACGGAAAAAATTAAGACGAAAAGTTGTAACGACACACTATAGTAAGCTATTGTAAGCCGTGCGGCGTGCGCATGTTTATCTGTCTGTCTGTCTCCCTCTCTCTCTTATAGAAAGCAAGCCAGATATTTTCGTTTCTATTTCGCTATGAACAGTGTGGTGTCGCGACGATTATTTTTGTTGAGTGTATACAGGTTTTTTGTACATAAAAAATAATAAAAAAATTATTACAATTCATTCACTAATTAACTGAAAGGAACTTCGTTCCATCCGGGTGTCCCTTGACAAGTCTCAAGTATTGATGTGAAACATCAATAGCCGCACGTAAAACAGCTTTCTGGCACGGCGACGCATGCCGTGACGCATGCGCAATCGACTTTTTATTTTATCATTATGACATATTTAGTTCCTATCACAATATGTTATTTTCTGCATATTACTTTTACAAAATAATGTCGATGTTTCACATCTGCCAGGCGTCCCGTGACGGCTCACATTTTTTTTTTAAATTTACTTAATACTGTGCATTGTCTTCGGTTTGCAGGTACCCAGTATCGTACAAGGAGTCACTGAACACAGTGCTGATACAAGAGGCCATTCGTTACAACAAATTATTGAGTGTTATCAAAAACTCACTCAAGTAAGTAAATAATGGTAACAGAATTTATTTCTCAATAAGAATATGTATCAACGTTCTCGAGTGGCGACCATGAACTGGAAGACGCAGCTTGTACAGGACTCCTGCAAGGTGAACTGATGATGGGGCACCACACGACTGCCATTGGTGAGAATCTTGGGGGCGGGGGGTTGTCTAGCGGTGGACCTTTTTTGGCTTTCTATGATGATGATGTTGAAAGACACATTTACTTATTTATTACATTTTTTTTAAATAAATGCGGGCGACGTCTTTAAAAAAAAAAAAGAAAAAAACGGTGTCCATGTCTCACGTGTGGCGCAGCAGCTAAGACAGTCCCTTCGCCTATTCGTGTCGAGGGTTCGAATCCCGCACTATTTGTGTGACTCATAAATAGTTGTTCTAAGTCTAGATGTAATTTGTGTCCGTCTATTATATGTTTGTAAAAGTATCCCGCGACACAGGGATTAGATTCCCTAGTGCGGGCATTTCGCTAGGGAATTTAATCCGAATTAGATCAATTATTTATGGGTCACACAAATAGTTGTCCGGCGCGGGACTCGAACTCTCGATACGAAGCGGCGAGGCGATCGTCTTAGTCGCTGCGCCACACGTGAGAGATGAGACCTTTACATGAGGTTCACAAGGCACCTTTATGGGGTTCGGGCCACAGTTAGGGGGGCGCTGAAGTAAAACGACGGAATTGTTGGTACATTCAACCACAGACCCTCTTGCCATAAGTGGAAATTTCATCCATATCAGCCGGATGAATGGTTGTCTACCGGTGCGTTTCACAAGAGACTTTTTATCGCGCACTACCACTCCGGAATCAATTAACTGCGGAGGTATTTCCCATCCGGTATGACGTAGCAACCTATAAGAAGGGAGATTATTCCGTACTCAAAGGCTACGCTAGAGACGCCAGCACTGCAAGCTACCCCAATATGTTAAGTTTCCCCAATTGAAAGTGAACCTTATGTTTTTGTGATATAGTTGAAAATGTATAAAAGAAATTTGTGGATGTGCTGGCGTCTGGACTTGCAGCCTCCCTGGTGATGCAGGTGTCCATGTTGGGCGGTGATCACGTTTGTTTTGCTGTTGTATAAAAAAAGTGCCTCATTGGTCTAGCTGTAGGGTGTTCACCCGCAGAGAACGAGGTCCTGGGTTGAAATCCCGGGTCGGGCCAAAAGTGATTTTGGCCCTGATTCTTCTCAGCATCAGCGCGAAGTCTGGGAGTTGGTGGTTATAACCCCGTGCCTCGGAGAGCACGTAAAGCCGTCGGTCCTGTACCTGACGTCGTTCCGGTCGAGTCACTAGACTTCCCATCGGATCATGAGAGTGATAGAATAGAAAGTGCTTCTGTGTTTGCGCAAACACTTGTGCACTATAATATGTCCCGCGCAGATGGCTAATCTCTATTGAGACTGAACAAATTAACTGATTTTCGCAGTGACTTACTGAAGGCGTTGAAAGGTCTGGTAGTTTTGTCAGAAGCGCTCGAGAACATGTCGGACAGCCTCGCCAGGAACAAGGTGCCTATCATGTGGAGCTCCAAAGCGTACCCGTCGCTCAAGCCCCTCGGTAAGAGTGACTAACTACTTCTTTTTCTTCAATATTTTCATTGTGATATAGCTGACTCATTGACGGCCCTATTGGCGTAGTTGGCAAATGCTTGCTTTTCACGCCGGAGGTTGTGGGTTCGATTCCGACCCAGGACAGATATGCATTTGTGTGCGTGAACATGTCTGTTTGACCTGACTCTGGATAGTTATGTTAGATAATTACACTTATCAGACGCTTATTACGCAGGACGAACAAACATGTTCATGCGCACAGATATCTGTCCTGGTGGGAATCGAACCAAACACACCAACCGGCCCGTTAACGTAACGCATTTTCGTCGTTATTTGGCATGTAATTTTGATAGATTTTCTTTTATTCGATGGAAAATGCTGTATGGTGCCATATTCATGTCCATTTTGATCAAATCAACTGTTATAAAGAAAAGCATGAGTCGATTTCGATGTTTTTAAAACAGTGTAAATTTGCACATAACAACAATAACAACAATTACATGACAATTAACTGAACATCTATCCGCATCCTTAATCCCAAAAGTTAAGCCTCTTCCTCTTTTTCCAGCTGCCTGGACCAAGGACCTGGGGCTCCGCGTGAAGTTCATGCAGGACTGGTCAGACCAGGGGATACCGAAAGTATTCTGGATCTCCGGCTTCTACTTCCCACAAGCGTTTTTAACTGGCGCTCTTCAGAACTACGCTAGGAAGCATGTTGTGGCTATCGATACTGTAGCATACGCTTTTGAGGTTTGTCACAATACTTCTTTATCCCCGCATTTTTTTCTAGAAACATAGAGTTTTTGATAGTTGTGAACAAGGTAAAAAAAAATATATATAATCTAGTTGGCATGGATGGATGGAATTTGTGTATTTGTGTTATCTGTAAAATTGTTTAGGTGTTTATTTGTATTGTATAGTTTAGTATTTTAGTTTAGTATTGGTAGTAGCCACGTTTGGTGTCCTATATTAAGTATTTAATTTCTCTGCAAGTGAATGTATTCTTAAGAGAAATAAAGAATCTTTAACCGTAATATTTAGACGAATTAATAATAATATCCTGGGACATTGTACTATGGAAACCAGATAACTGATATACTACATATACTACTTTTCTTTTGTAAATACATACTTATATAGATAATTACACCCAGACTCAGAACAAACAGACATGTTCATGCACACAAATATCTGTCCTGGGTGGGAATCGCACCCACGACCTCCGGCGTGAAAAGCAAGCATTTGCCAACCACACCAACAGGCCCGTATACGATATCATCTTTCACATTCAACTGTGAACATATCGGCCATGTTTTTAGAAACAAAGCCTATGTATGACACCTACATCCCCCGTAAAGATGTCGTAAGCAAGGAGCTCGTAATTTGATCTGCTGGTGGGTATCCATTTGGTCGATATCTGTAGGATGATTCATCGTCATCAGTCTGATATCGTCCACTGGTGTACATATAATATAATAATAATATATTTATTTCAGATTCATAGATCCATAGTAATTTGTTAGTAATGGCTTATAACTATGTTAGTACTACACTAATAAATCTACCTTACGTTAAAAATTGGAGCCCTGGAACCCATATTCCACTGTTCCAGTGGCTCACTATTGGGCGAGCAATTTTGTGCAATATGGTATCTAGGAGGCTGCTGGTACTGTCTCGTACACGACGCATCAGGGAGGCAGTTCTATTCCTTAAAATGCCTTGAAGCAATTGGTCCTTGCTTCTGCAAACATACCTGATGCGCTGCACCAGCGGGACAGCCCCATCAGCATCCTAAAACCATTATTGTACTGTACACGTAGTGTTTCGAGTGACCTGCGACGATATCTGACCCATAAGCTACAGGTGTACAGAATTTGGCAGTAAGATTTAAAAAGTGCTATTTTCACTTCGCATAGGCTTCCCCCATAGGTTATAACGTTGGCATTTGGAGGGGTTTCCAGTAGTCACCCCGCTTGGTATGCGAGTTGGCGACCGCAGTCAGGTGGTAGCTAGAACACAGGTGCCCGACTACTTGCTGTATCCCTTAGTCGCCGTTTATGAAACCCAAGATTTAGTTTTAGCTTTTATTACAAAACAATAGAGTTCAAAATGGGGTAGCTAGTCAATTAAGGTTAAAGCCTGCCTACGATTAATTAATAATAATAATAATTAAGCCATTTTATTTCCAAATCTCTCTTATGTCTAAGTTACATGTAATAATAATAAAAGTTAATGTACTAATGTTTACCATCTAATTGTTAGTATTCTTAATTATGAGAAATGGATCCCTTTTTGGGTAAAGGCCTCCTCCATCCTTTTCCACAAATCTCTGTCTGATGCTGAGGTCATCCAGTCTTTCCCAGCGATTTGGATAATCTCATCAGCCCACCGGCTGTACGGTCTACCAACATTCCTTTTGCCAAGTGGTCCTTTCCATCGAGTGGTGTGGAGGGTCCATCTACCGTCGTTATTGCGTGAAATGTGACCCCCCACACCCGCGCACACCCGCCTACGATTAATTAGTGGTGATAAATTATACTACGAGGCGAGGTATAATATGACTTAATGCTGTTTCCTTAGGCATTGTCTCAAGCACCAGCGAAGAAGCCAGAAGACGGGTGCTGTGTGCGCGGCATGTACTTGGAGGGTGCGCGCTGGAACATGGGCGACATGACTCTCGAAGAAAGTCGGCCCAAGGAACTGCATACTGGTAGATATTTGACTATGAATTTATATTTACCCCTGATGTAAAAAGGTGGCTGCCTGGTTGCCAGCGGTAGCATGTTCCACCGCAGAAAATGGGGTCCTGGGTACAAATCCCGGATCGGGCCAAAAAAGTGATTTTGGGAATATTCCGTAAAAAGAAATTTCTCAGTATCAGCCACTCGCAGAAACCTGCGAATTCCCGGTACTACACCCTCGTTCCTCGGAGAGCACGTAATGACGTCGGTTCTATACCTGACCCTTCCCGGTCGTGTCGTTAGTCGGCCCATCAGATCATGAGAGTGATGGTATAGAAAGGGCCCCTCTGTTTGCGCACACACTTGTGCAATTTAATATGTCCTGCACCATTGGCTTGTTTCCATTGAGACTGGCCGCTGTAGCCGAAATTCGGTCGGGAGGACATTATTAAAAAGTTGGTCAAAAAAGAGTTAGTGTAAATGTGATCAGCAATTCTAATGTTGTTTCATCTGTAAGCTATTTTATTCGGTGGGCCTTATATTTTGGACGTTATACCTTTGGAACGCCATTGTTTTTTTTTTTTTTTTTTTTTTTTTTTTTTAAGCCTTATTTATTCCTTAATAAAATACATCACAAAAATAATAATAAAATACATACAATTTCATTTAAAATATTTAAGTTATTTAGTTATACAATTTAATTTGTTTTATTTTCATTGATAAAAATTTTAATTTGTTAATTTAGTTTACATATAAATTGAAGATACGATTCTTATATATTATTTTATACATTATTATAGATTACTTATATATTATTTTTCACATTATCATATTGTATTTAATTATTAATGTATTCTATTATTTATTGATATTTATTTCAAAATTTTTTCAAAATTATTAAGGACCTCTCTACTGAGTAAAGGCCTCCTCCATTTTTCTCCACTTGTCTCTGTCTTTTGACTTTTCCGTCCAGTTATTGCCCGTTATCTTTAGAATCTCGTCGAGCCATCTTTCCATTGGTCTACCCCTACTTCGCTTGCCTAATGGACCATTCCATATGGTTATCTTTTTTGTCCATCGTTCCTCATCCATACGTGCGACATGGCCAGCCCATTTCCATTTAAGTTTTTTGCAATGATGTAAGGCGTCTATAACTTTTGTTGTATTTCGGATATCTCTATTTGTTCTTTTATGTTTTAGTTTTAGGTGTAGAGTGCTCCGTTCCATGGCTCTTTGAGTTGTTAATATCTTGTTTCTTGTTAATTTGTTGAATATCCATGTTTGCGACGCATAGGAGAGAGATGGTAAAATACAAGAGTCTAGGATGTTTTTCTTTAGTCTGATTGGAAGTTTTGACTTGAGGACTTCTTTTAGGCTCCAAAATTTATTCCAGGCTATGTTCACTCGTCTATTTAGTTCATCCCGGTGCCTAGATTTTTTGAATGATGTTTGTTTGCCTAGATATACATACTCATGAACATATTCTATTGGAGCATTGTCAACAATGCCAATGTCAAAAACTATTTGTGTGACCTATTTGTGTAATTTGTGTCCCTACTATTATGTTTGTAAAATACCCCGCGGCACAGGGATTAGATTCCCTAGTGCGGGCCACGTATGGTTGCTTCGTGTTAAGGTACGAGTACCTAGGTACCTAGGTACGAGTGGCCAGAGTCGAGTCGCTACTATTTTTTTCCAGCAGTGGACTTCTGTCAACTACTATGATGAATAATTTATGAATATTTCGTTTCCTAAGTCCGGCCACATAATATGCCTTACTCCAATGTTGCCTTTTGTTAGCGAGAACTTAATCTGATTCTTTATTCTTCACAGAATTACCAATTATCTACATGAAGCCAGAGCAGAACCACAAACTGCAACAAGGTCTCTACGAGTGTCCTACGTACAAGACCTTGCTCCGAGCAGGGACTTTGTCGACTACTGGGCATTCTACCAACTATGTGATGACTATAGAACTGACCACACATAAGCCGCAAGCTCATTGGATCAAGCGGGGAGTGGCCTTGTTCTGTGCGTTGGACTACTAGATGAAAGTATGCCCATTCTACCAACTATGCTATAGCCTTTATCATATATAGCTACAATCTCACTGGATCAAGAAGTATAGTGGCTTTGTTCTGTGCGTTGGACTACTAGATTAAACTATGCCCATTCTACCAACTGTGCTATAGCCTTTATCATATATAGCTACAAACTCACTGGATCAAGAAGTATAGTGACTTTGTTCTGTGCGTTGGAATACTAGATGAAAGTATGCCCATTCTACCAACTATGCTATAGCCTTTATCATATATAGCTACAATCTCACTGGATCAAGAAGTATAGTGGCTTTGTTCTGTGCGTTGGACTACTAGATTAAACTATGCCCATTCTACCAACTGTGCTATAGCCTTTATCATATATAGCTACAAACTCACTGGATCAAGAAGTATAGTGACTTTGTTCTGTGCGTTGGAATACTAGATGAAAGTATGCCCATTCTACCAACTATGCTATTTATTATATATTAACAACTATGCCTTTATCATATATAGCTACAATCCCACTGGATCAGGAAGTATAGTGGCCTTGTTTTGTACATTGGAATATTAGATAAAACTATGCCCATTCTACCAACTATGCTAAAGCTATAGACTTTATCATATATGGCCACAATCCCACTGGATCAGGAAGTATAGTGGCCTTGTTTTGTACTTTGGAATATTAGATAAAACTATGCCCATTCTACCAATTGTGCTATAGCTATAGACTTTATCATATATAGCCATAATCTTACTGGATCAGGAAGTATAGTGGCCTTATTTTCTGCTTTGGACTATTAGATAAAACTATGCCCATTCTACCAATTATGCTATAGCTATAGACTTTATCATATATAGCCACAATCCCACAGGATCAGGAAGTATAGTGGCCTTGTTTCACAAGTCGCCTGAGCTATCAAATAAAAGGGTTTAGTTTTGAACATGCTCAGATGCAATAATTGAAAGATTGTTATAGTTATTAGTTACCTAGTTATTTACAAGTAATGTTATTGTGATTATGAAATAAATAAATAATAAATGATTACGACTTTCATTAGAATATTTATTTTATTTATATTTTTTTTATTGGGACATCAAATAGTTACACATTAATACATAATTTTAAGCTGACGATAAAGAGCGTAGTAAACGTGTAACCCACACCAATGTCCATGTCCCACTAAGACAGTCGTCTCGCCGCTTAGTGTCGCGGGTTCGAGTCCCGCGCCGGACAACTATTTGTGTGACACACAAATAGTTGTTCTGAGTCTGGATATAATTTGTGTTCGTCTATTATATGTTTGTAAAGTACCCCGCGACACAGGGATAAGATTCCCTAGTGCGGGCGTTGTCTTTAAAACAAATATATGGCATATTCTTCCATTCTTAAAAAAAAAATGGCGCAATAATGTTAAGTGCGTAGTTAAGAATACTTGCGCGATTTAATGAAGAGCGTGTTAAGGTAATTTTGATATATTAATAAATCAATGGCCATTCTTTTAAATTTTGACTTAGCAAAAAAAAAAATATCTAAATCAAAGAAGTGTGTGTTATATGTTTCTACTAGGCGGTGGAGATTATTAATATATTAATACATTATATTGAAACATTAGAATATTAGTTTCCGACTTAAGATTACCCTCCATCAGAAAGCCATGGTGAAAGAAATACAACTAGTGACATAACATCAACACTATAAGTAATAGCCAGATGGTCTCTCTGGTCTGTAAGTGATTGGCGAGGTTAAGCAACTAGGCTCGCGGACAATCCATAGATGGGTGACCGCCAAAGTGGTTTAGTTTCTGAGCGTCTCCGTGCTTCGGAGGGCACGTTAAGCTCGTTACACGGTCCCGGTTGTAGCCACTAGGCAACAGTCGTTGAGCCATGTCAGAAACCTACTGGGCGGCTTGAACAACTCTGTCACCAGGGTAACCACTGCGCATACGGTAAGTAAGTAACGGAATTGAGTTTCTTTCCGGAAATCCATAACAATCAAAATACAACACGTGTTTCAGTCCTCCACGGACCATTCTCAAGGGATGCTCAATGGAGGAATCCCTTTAGAATGGTCCGTGGAGGACTAAAACACATGTTGTTTAATTAACGCACTTCCTGAAAATAGTTTGTTCAGATTCGTTTACTAAATCGATTTATATCATTTTTAATATAGGTATTTTTTTTTCCAAAATAATTAAAATTACGCAAATTATTGTCATATTAACCCTGTACAGTCAAAACAAATTGAAATGGACCGTAAGTCAAAGTAATAAGACGTTAAAATCGCAGTTTTATTTGTTATATTCATACAAATTGCATCATTCAATACAAAATAAAGAATAATAAACTTTATTCTAAGAAACTAATTTGGTAAATAACAATGCATATACATGTTAAATTAAAAATGCTGTATGTATTATGATTACAACATAATATTCTTATTGGGGTGTTTGAGGGTGTGCGTTAATTACGTTACATGTTGTATAAATTGCTTGTTTATATTATCCTTCTTGCATGAGCGCAGGATAATTTGTGGGCGGGAGGGCGGTGCTTTGACTGGCTCATTGGTTTAGTGGGTTCGATTCCCATCCGAGACAAATCTTTGTGTGATGCCCACGATAATTCGTTATTGTCCATGTGTAATTTATCTATAATAGATAAATTACCCATAGCCTTCTGGGCACTTTTCCCATAAGCGATGCGGAGGGATTATTGGACGCCTTTTAGTGTAAATAGTGTATCGTAGTTTATCTCATTTTTAGCTTATAATTTCATTTTATTTAATTTTATTACTCTATAATAGATATGTATGTATTTAGAAATATATAATTATGTTTTTGTGTGAATGGCACAACGGGAAGGGGAAGACGTTCTCAAGAAAGGTGAGGTCAGAAGTACCCTAAGGACATGGGTGTTTCGGTGAGTATCTGAACCGGATAGGCCGAGAAGCGACGACACACTGTCACCACTGCGGGAGCGACTTAGACTCGGCGCAGCACACTCTAGCTGAGTGCCCGGCCTGGGAGGCCGAAAGGCGAGTCTTGGTCGCAAAGATCGGACGGGATCTGTCCCCGCCGGCAATCGTAGGGGCGATGCTGGCGGGTGACTCCTCCAAGTCGCCGTGGTCTCCTTTTGTGAGGCAGTCATGGAAAGAACTGATCCTGCTCGCAGACGGAGGAGACGTCGGGGCGACGGCCACAGCCGGTAGCCCAACTCCCCCTCGGGGCTGCGGCGGTAGTCAGAGAAGTGTCCTCTACTGCCGCCACTTGCAAGCAGGCCCGGGAATACAGCGAACTGTTTGTGGCGCAGTCGCTGTGCCGGTCTGGCAGGAGTCGGCAATATGGGAGGGCAATCCAGAACCCTCCCAGGGTACGTGTCCCAAACATCAGGGATATGGTGCAAAAGGGGGGCACCGGAGTAGCATACCCGCGTTCCCGGGGCTCCCCCTATTAGGCACCAAGAGAAGTCCACGGCAGGTAGGTTTAGTCGGTGCGAGTTCGACATACCTACCCGTAGACACTTTTTGTGGGTGGCATGTGCAGGCATTCCCCTTGCTTACCAAAAAAAAAAAAAGTAGGTACCCTAAACCGGCGAGCATGTATTAAGATCTGTAGAGTATAATGACAGTAAATGAGACGAAAGAGGTGTGCAAGGATCTTGACAAATGGATGTCCGTTGTCTCTGCCTACCCCTCTTGGAAACAGGCGTGAGTCAATGTATGTATGTTATTTTGTTTTTACTTTAATACAGGTCTTAAGATATTTATAAATATACCTAATAATATCCGGGGACATTATTCACACATGGCCATCTGATCCCAAATTAAGCACCAAGCTTGTACTATGAAAATCAGATTACTGATATACAACTTTTGTTTTCTAAATACATACTTATATTTATACCCAGACCCAGGACAAACAGACATGTTCATGCACACAAATATATGTCCTGGGGCACTACCGGCTAAGTAGCCGAACTTCGTTTTCGTGAATGGCGTTCAAATAAATAAAGGTTAAAAATTACTTAATCAATCGTTAAATCGGCTTCAAAGTTGTCGATTGATTCCGGACCATTTATGACGTCATATGTGGCCATGGAAGCCGATTTAACGATTAATTAAGTTATTTTTAACCTTTATTTATTTGTACGCCATTCACGAAAACGATGTTCGGCGACTTAGCCGGTAGAGCCCCTGGGTGGGAATAGACCTGCGACGTGAAAAGCAAGAAATTAAGTACCAAACACGCCAACGGGTCCGTTATTATTATTTTTATAAAGAAACTAGCGGCCCGGTACGTGCTTAGCTACGTATAAGGCATAGTAATAAAAAAAATGATTATTAAGTTCATTTATTCAAACAAAAAAATATTTTAAATTACTAAAAGATGTTAATTTTACACTTTTTCAAGACTTTTTAAAAATTTTCAAACCTTCCCTGGACTTCCACGAATAATTCAAGACCAAAATTAGCCAAATCGGTAAAAGCGTTGTTGAGTTATATATGACATTTGTAACAGGAGCAAAATAACACCACGCAGACGTTGAATCAAGGGTTTATATTCAATTACAACGTGTAAAACGGTAAAAATTACAATTCAAGCGAATCAGGTCGGATCCCAAAAATCAGCGAGCTATATGTCAACATGAACATTGTTGTCAAATTTAAATAAAAACCAAAGCACAGAAAAATAAAGGCACATGGGCCAGTACTATAAATTATGAAGAAATTATTAAAAGAGGAATGTTACATCATTTGAGCTTGTTTACAATCATTAATTAATCAAGGAATATGTTTATTAAGTGTTCTATGATGTTTGTGTTGAGAGAGGGAAGAGCTGGCTAACACTCGGCCATCCTGCAATTGCGTCCGCGTCCCGCGACGTTCAGCATTTCTCTCAGCATTGTCTGATTCCTGTAAAATAAAGAAAATTTCGCAGCAATATTTGTCTTATTTTACTTAATGAAAAGCTAACAATTATGGACCTATCTTTTGTATTTATTATTACTGAACTAAGATTATAGTATCACATAGCTAATCCTACAATTTATTCGTTTTGTTAAGAAACACACAGCTTGTTTTGTGGCATCAAGCGAATTATACCCATATTGTCACTCAGATCACACAAATTATAGTTTCAAAGTGTTATGTATCACACAGTGTTACCCCATGATAAACCATAACTGCTCCAATAAAGTCACATAGATTATACATTTTGGTGGCACACAGTGCTATATATCACACAGTATGTAATGTAATAGTTCAAAATAAGCCCATTAAGTCACATAGATCACACAGATTTATTTATATTTTATGTCGCCATTGTTACTCTGTATGTTATGTTTGTATCTTTAGTATTTTTCTTCTTCTTCTAATAATATATCACACAGTAGGTATGTTCTGTAATAATCAAACAGATTTGGTGGCACGCAGTGTTATTCCATATTACACAGTATGCTCTGTAATATTTCAAAACAATTACGCCCACTTTGTCACACAGATCTCAATCAATCAGAAGAATGAGAGAGATTTTAGATTTATTAAAGTAATTAACCCAAATAGTCACACAGCTTTTAAATTTATTCAAACATTTAAGCTCAAATAGTCACACAGATCACATAGTGATTTTAGATTTATTCAAGCAATTAAGCTGAAATAGTCACACAGATTTTATATTTATTCAGGCAATTAAGCCCAAATAGTCACGCAGATCACATAGTGATTTTAGATTTATTCAAGCAATTAAGCTCAAATAGTCACACAGATCACATTGTGATTTTAAGCCCCAGTAGTCACACAGATCACACAGATTTTAGATTTATTCAAGCAATTAAGCCCAAATACTCACACAGATTTTAAGCCCCAATAGTCACACAGATCACACAGATTTTATGTTTATTCAGGCAATTAAGCCCGAATACTCACACAGATTTTAAGCCCCAATAGTCACACAGATCACACAGATTTTATATTTATTCAGGCAATTAAGCCCAAATAGTCACACAGATCACATAGTGATTTTAGATTTATTCAAGCAATTAAGCTCAAATAGTCACACAGATCACATAGTGATTTTAATCCCCAATAGTCACACAGATCACACAGATTTTATATTTATTCAGGCAATTAGGCCCAAATAGTCACACAGATCACATAGTGATTTTAGATTTATTCAAGCAATTAAGCTCAAATAGTCACACAGATCACATAGTGATTTTAATCCCCAATAGTCACACAGATCACACAGATTTTAGATTTATTCAAGCAATTAAGCCCAAATAGTCACACAGATCACACAGTTCTCGATGGATGATGCAGTATTTCTATATTTTCTAGAACATGCCTCTTATAAAGAGGATATCAGCCAAATTCTTACTTTTAAAGTGTTTTAAAGTGTCAGTGTAATCTCCCATACACGACCATCAGTGTTTTAGCTCGAAACTATTTTATCTGTATCACAATGCTTTATTGTCAATTTATTTTAAAATATTAACTTCATAAAACTGAAAACATGACAGCTTACATACAGTACATTTTAGAATGACATAACTTTTCAAATATTTTGCCAGGCATGTTTACCATTTAATTAATTTTCTATTTTGTATCAGATTAGCTTATTTTGTTTAAAGCTCCTATCTACTATAAAAATTATTTTATTCATAGCTGCTGCTGCATTTTAATCAAAATGTTACTTCTATCTGCAAGAGATCAATCAAGTCATCCCTATTAATTTTACATTCACTGCTTGAGCTATCATCATCAGTTATTGTGGTATTATAAGATCTAAACGTCTATCTAACCACATGTGTAGAATTCCCGATTTGGTTGATAATCTCTTTAGTAATAGTATTTTTTTTTTACGGAGCTAATAACTTCCAACGTATGGGATACCCAATCTAGTTTTGATAAAGGGATTCAGGAGATAGACGTGCAACATATGCATAGGAATGCTCTCCTTATTGATAGGGTGTAGCTCACCATCTCATCATATCAGCCGAAAGACGTCCACTGCTGGACAAAGGCCTCCCCCAAAGATCTCCACAATTGCCGGTCTTGTGCTATTCGCATCCAGCAGTTTCCAGCGACCCGCACAAGATCATCGGTCCATCTTGTAGGGGGCCTGCCCACGCTGCGTCTTCCGGTTCGTGGTCGCCACTCGAGAACCTTTCTGCCCCAACGGCCGTCGGCTCTACGAGCTATGTGCCCTGCCCACTGCCACTTCAGCTTGGCAATTCTTCGGGCTATGTCGGTGACTTTGGTTCGCCTGCGGATTTCGACATTTCTGATGCGATCCCGCAGGGAAACTCCGAGCATAGCCCTCTCCATTGCTCTTTGGGTGACCTTGAGCCTTCTAATAAGGCCCATAGTGAGCGACCACGTCTCTGTTCCGTATGTCATCACTGGCAACACACACTGATCGAAGACTTTCGACTTGAGACACTGCGGTATTTTGGACGAGAAGATGTTACGTAGCTTCCCGAACGCTGCCCATCCGAGTTGGATTCTACGATTGACCTCCTTCTCGAAGTTGGACCTACCTAGTTGGATGGTCTGTCCTAGGTAAATATAGTTCTCTACAACTTCGAGTGCAGAGTCACCAACTTTCAATTGAGTGGGTGCAACATGGACGTTTGACATGGTTTTCGTCTTATCCTTATGTTCATTTTCAGACCCACTTGTTGAGAGACTCTGCTGAGGTCATCGAGCATTGTACCGAGGTCTTCCATGGTCTCAGCCATGACTACGATATCATCGGCAAATCGAAGGTGAGTGATGTACTCGCCATTGACATTGATGCCAAAGCCTTTCCAGTCCAGAAGCTTGAAGACGTCTTCCAATGCAGCGGTGAACAGTTTCGGAGATATAACATCTCCCTGTCTCACGCCTCGCTGCAAGTGGATAGGTTTCGAGATCTGGTCCTGGAGTCGCACTGACATAGTGGCGTTTTCATACAAACACTTTATCACCTCGATATACCGGTAGTCAATTTGGCACCTTATGAGAGACCTCAGCACGGCCCATGTTTCGATAGAATCAAAGGCTTTCTCATAGTCCACAAACGCTAAGCACAGTGGCATGTTATACTCTTCGGTCTTCTGTATAACTTGCCGCAGCGTATGTATGTGGTCTATGGTGCTAAAGCCTTTTCGGAAACCGGCTTGTTCGGGAGGCTGGAAGTCGTCAAACCTGCGCGCGAGACGGTTCGTAACGACCCTCGAAAACAACTTGTAAACATGGCTCAGCAGTGTGATGGGTCTATAATTCTTCAATAGGGTTTTGTCGCCCTTTTTGAAGAAGAGCACCACCACACTTCTGTGCCATGCTTGTGGCGTTTGACCATCTAGTATGACGGAGTTAAATAACTTCTGAAGGGCCCGTAGGATTGGTGTACCACCCGCCTTCAGAAGCTCTGCTGTAACTCCATCATCACCAGGCGCCTTGTTGTTCTTGAGTTGTTTGAGAGCCATTCTAATCCCGTACAGGCTGACGTCCGGGATGTCTTCGGTGTAATGTCGGGTTAGTCGTGCTCTGGGATCCGAGGCATGACTTTTGACAGGTGGCTGTGTTGTCGTATATAACTGTCCGTAGAACTTCTCGATCTCTCCCAGCAACTCAGGTTTAGACGTGACGATTCTACCATCCTCAGTCTTCAGCTTCGTCAGTTGGCTCTGTCCAACAGACAGAGCTCTTGCGAACACTTTGGAGCCTTTGTTCCGCTCAATGGCCTCTTTAATACTAATTGTATTAAATTGCCGCGTGTCGCGAGACAAAGACTTTGAGATCTGTCTGTTGAGCTGCCGATATCTGGTAGCATCATCTGAGGATGTCAGAACCATTTTCCGTCTATCTTCCATAAGTTGCAGGGTAAAGTCAGAGATCTTTTTAGTTCTGTTTGTACGGCGGGCCTTGAAGACCTTAGACCCAGCCGTATGGACAGCTTCTACGAGCCTGTCATAGTATGAGTCCACTTCCTCGCAGTCTGCTAGGCATTCGAAACGGTTTTGCAGTTCGAGCTGAAATGGTTCGGGGTTTTGGACGTGGATAGGTAAAGGTCGGAGCGTAGACTTTATCAGTCGGGACCTCTGGAGTTTGACATTAAGGTTCAATGAGCCTCTGACCAGTCTGTGATCGCTCCCGGTTTTAACCGCATTGATCACGGAGACATCATTGAACATCTGTCGTCTCGTCGACAAGATAAAGTCTATCTCATTTTTAGTTTTACCATCGGGGCTCACCCAGGTCCATTTGCGGTGATCCGGCTTCCTGAAGAAGGAATTCATCATAAAGAGTCCCTCCTTCTCCATGAAGTCGGCCAACATTGGGCCCCGGGGGTTCCGGTCACCAGTTCCAAATTGCCCCACTCTCAGCTCATTACCGAATCGTTTGCCCAGCTTCGCGTTAAAGTCCCCCATGACCACAGTGAAATAGGAGTTAGAGGTATGTATGGCTCTGGATATGTCCTCATACATAACCTCGACTTCATCGTCGGAGTGTGTCGAAGTGGGTGCGTATACCTGTATAACCTTCAACGAATACCGCTTGGTGATTCTGAGTATAAGGTACGCAACCCTCGTCAACACACTCTCGATTTTCACTAGGTTGTTCACGAGGGACTTGTGGACTATGAACCCGACACCACCTTGGGATATTTGTTCACCCTCCCGGTAATAGAGCAGGTTTCCGGATTTCAGTATTATCGAGTCCTCCCCCTCTCTTCGGACTTCAGATAATCCTACAATATCCCAATGTAACCTGCTCAATTCTTCCTCCAGTTCGGTTATCTTCTCGTCGGACCGCAGTGTACGTGTGTTATATGGTGCCAGGGCCAGAGGTCGTCGGTGTTGGTAACGCGGAATCTGCCGGGGATTCTTAGCACCCCCTGCCCTGCCGTAACCACGGCTGTTACCACGGCTGGGAATAGCAGGGCTGCCGGGGACTGGGGGCCGCGGTTTGGTTGTGTCCATCATTTGAGGGGATTTGCCATAATCGCCACGCTTGGCAGACGGGTTGGCGATCGCAGTAAGGTGGACATGGTACTCAGGAGAACGCTGCTGCCCGTTCTCTGGTATATATTCCCTCGGGACGACTTTTACGTCCCCCCACGGGATGAGAGGGGGTGGTGATATTCTTAGGCCGTCACCACACAGCAATAGCTCACCATCTAATTTACCGTAATTATGACATATTTATCAAACATTGGGATGACGAATTGCTCCTAGTTTTCCTGTACAGCCCGCCCTCTTTGATGCTATAATTAAACATAAGATCCCAATTTGATGTCCTCCACCAATTTACACAAGTATATGCTGGATATTATCATCTTGTTGCAAGGTTAGTAACCAGTCAGACTGATATATCATAACGGTACGGTTTCGGTAATAGGTTTTCTCCTTAAAGCATCAATGTGTTTCATTCGCTCTCCCAGGTCTGTATTCAATTTGTTCAAGTTGTTACTGGCATTTGATTCAACAATTCGAAGAACTAGGTCCTTTTTAATAAGCATGACAGGAATGTCAGTGAAGTATATGCGGATTCGCTGCAAATATTCCACAACAGCTAAAGTTTCTAACTCGTAGCTGTGGTAGAAACTTACTTCCTTACTAGTAACTCGACTAAAGTAAGTGATTGGCTTCAAACTACCATCATCCTGATACTGCATTAGAATGCCACCTAAACCTAAACAGATATTTCCGATAGTTTTTGTTTCTGTTTGAAAATCGTGCTCTTATTCAGTTCCCAAAACCCACGGAAAACGTTTTTGAGTCAATTGTGCTATAGTCCACGCAATTTCAGCAAACCCCCATTGCATGATCCTTTGTACTCTGTTTTTAAACAAAGCATTTTTAAATATTCGTACTGTACTGATGGCGTGATGATTTTTTTTAAATACTCGCGTATTCTGAATGCGATTCACAAATGACACTGGCTTGCATGAGATCCTGAATTGTATCATTGACGATCTGATTTTCCTTGTGTGAGAGTTTATATAGTTTACAAAATACAGGTTGTTCTATGAAATTGAATTTTCATTTCCAAAATATCAGTACAACATCAGTATCTAATGTAGTTCTTTCTGGTTCAATAGTTCTCATAAGCTCTCTAAATCACTAGTATCCGATGATTGTACCTACCTATAGTGTTTGTCGTTGATTTGCAGTGGCTGGTCCAAATAGTCTACAGTTCTTACATTGTGTATCGTATAGCTGGGAGGACTTAAATCCCCTAGCAGAGGTAAATTTTGCTTTCGTTCTACAGTCGTGACATTTTTGACAAGTCTTGGTACACTTTACCGTTTCAGACAATGAGTATGGCTATACAAGTAGTATACAAGTAGCAGTGCTTCATCAGACATTTCATGTACCTATACATTACATTTAACTCCTTACTTTAGTATTGTCGTATCTGATAAGTTTACGTTTATATGATTGCAAAATAATGTAGGTACGTAATGTAAAGAAAGAAACCATTAAAGCGAATCTTGTTGTTGTTTATCCTCAATGTTTGTCCACAGAGCAAGTAACATAACTTTAATACCTTTGTTTTAAATATTATGTACCTATCATGTTTAGTACGACTTCGATTCTCGCTTGGCTCGTGATATGGAACGCATAATGCTCGAAGGGAACGCATATTACTGATGCGCACTAGCATACCAATTACACCAGTTTTTAATTATTTTATTTATTTATGGTGGAGAAACCATGTTGTGTGGTTTTATTGTTAAAAGATTGTATTCGTTTTATTCTTATTTTATCATTCATTTGTCCGTGACATACTTGTATCTTAAGTATTTATGTTAATGTTCCGTGACAGTCACTTAGTCACTTGGCACCATCAGAATTACCAGCGCTAGAACAATAAAATGTTCTAGCTAATGATAAGATGGTGCAATTATAAGCACCTGAGTTATAATATATGCTGCATTTCTCAATTTAAAATATACAGCGTAACGAAATTCACAAATACATCGCTTTGTATAGGTATGGTAGTATCGTGATTTAATAAAACCGGAATTTATGAATAGATGTAGTCAACATTTTTTTAGTTGTATTGGACTCGGCGTACTGCGTAAGTCAAGAAAAGTGCAATATCTCCGTTTATCACCATATTATCAATCTCAACATCGATGTTCGCCCTACGCATAGACATCTCCAAAACCCTTTATGATAACGTACGATGGATTGCGTTGTAGTTCTAAGTTGTTGGACAGTGCAAGTGCTACAACATTCAATTCACTGTGTATATATGTAGTTAACTGTACACCATTCACCCAGAATATTTTTTTTTTATACATGTCTTGAAATATGTTATACCTACTTACATTAATATGTTACATTCATAATACCGCTTACCCTTGGGGTTTGTTGTTGCGTAGTAGAAGTTTGAAACCAGCAGGCAGCGACCGCATGCCCCCATCGTAGGCAGTGGTCACATCGAAGTTGGTAACTGCAGTCTCGGGCCACGTGTCCTGAGCGACGGCAGGAGTAGCAAACTTCAGATAGAATTGGCGGTCGCGTTGTAGAACCTCCTGCGCATGTTGAACCCGTTGCGATGATGCTATCACCAACATTTGCACTTCCACGCTTCCAAGTCGACTTCTTAATACGGTTGGCCGCTTCTACGCTTTTGTGATTTTCCAATGATGATAAGTTACCGTAATAAAGCTCTTGTGGCGTATCGCATTGTAATGCCTTAGCGTTACCTTGTATTTCCATAGGCAGACCTCGTATGATACATGAAATGGCATCTGTTCCTTCAATTTTGCATTCTCTTAACAGTGATACTTTCGTGTGATAATAAGTCGTCATTGTCTCCTCGTCGGTCTTGGTTCTAGATAAAATTGATTCCTAACGATCAACGAAGTCAGTTGAAAGTGCTAAAGCGGTTCGTAACGCTAGCTTCCAATCAGCCCAAGTGTGATTATAATCTTCTAAATCATCGTAACATTCTCTGGCAAATCCTCTGAGACGCACTTACGTTTCAAATTGGCGATCCTTGCTATTCCAGCCGTACACATCTCCAAGCTGATCATTTTTATGCAACCAATTGAAAACGTTACTTGTCTTCTCATCCGGTTGAAACTTGGGTATTCCTTCGGCATCCATCGGGGTTATACGTCTTTTTTTTAAACACACAAGCTTTATGACAGAAAAAAAAATCTGCATTTTCTTCTTCTGATCGAATTGTTGACAATTCACTGGAGCTGCGCCTTTTTTTTTCTCAAAGCCGTTTTTTATGGGCCGGACAGTTTCTTATCCCACTTCTGAGATGTAACAGGAGCAAAATAACACCACGCAGACGTTGAATCAAGGGTTTATATTCAATTACAACGTGTAAAACGGTAAAAATTACAATTCAAGCGAATCAGGTCGGATCCCAAAAATCAGCGAGCTATATGTCAACATGAACATTGTTGTCAAATTTAAATAAAAACCAAAGCACAGAAAAATAAAGGCACATGGGCCAGTACTATAAATTATGAAGAAATTATTAAAAGAGGAATGTTACATCATTTGAGCTTGTTTACAATCATTAATTAATCAAGGAATATGTTTATTAAGTGTTCTATGATGTTTGTGTTGAGAGAGGGAAGAGCTGGCTAACACACTACATCGAAAAGTGGCATTGATTTTTATATATATAGATTTACATGACAGCAAACTAAAATATTGTTCTTTATATACAAAACTGATGACTTCCGTCTGATTACGTGTAGAAACGAACATTCTATATACGAGTAGGTATAGACGTTACACGTGGCAGGGTATATAGGTAATTGACCGTGTTTTAAAAGCATTGGTTAAATCAATTCCACCAACCTTTAACGTTTCACCTTGTGCTTTAATAATAGTTATTCCAAATGTTATTTTTGTTGGAAATTAGAGCCGTTTGAATGGAAAAGTCGATTCTGATGATATCAAAACAGTTCCACTGGTTCCGACATCAGTTAACGTGGCACAATTGATCAATCTTTTTTAAATGACGACTCAAGTGATAATAATAATATGTAGGGACAATGTCACACAGATCATCCTAGCCCCAAACTAAGCAAAGCTTGTACTATGGGTATAAGGCGACGATATAGGTACATACTTATATAGATAGATAAATACTTAAATACATAGAAAACATCCATGACTCAGAAACAAATATTCGTGGTCATCACACAAATATTTGCACTTACCGGGATTCGAACCCAGGACCATCAGCTTCGTAGGCAGGAGCACTACCAACTAGGCTACGGTGACCGTCAAGTAAGTAATAATTATATTGACGATATTTTGATTTTTGTATTGAAAAGTTTTAGCAACGTTGCGCACTTTTTGGGATGAGTAAATAATGTTAAAACTCGCGTCAGGACACGTGATCTGATCGAATATTCGTAAGACGAAGGGTCTTATTATTATGACGGTCACCGTAGCCTAGTTGGTAGTGCCCCTGCCTACGAAGCTGGTGGTCCTGGGTTTGAATCCCGGTAAGTGCAAATATTTGTGTGATGAGCACGAATACAAATTCTGAGTCATGGATGTTTTCTGGGTATTTAAGTATTTATCTATCTATATAAGTATGTATATCGTCGCCTGGTACCCATAGTACAAGCTTTGTTTAGTTTGGGGCTAGGATGGTCTGTGTGACATTGTCACCTAGATATTATATTTTTCTTAAATTCACATTGGCCGTTTATACACTCCCGTGACCGCAGCATTTTTATCTTAATTATGTTAGATTTTTTACAGCCAACTTCCCAATCAAATTTAGTTCTATTTTTAAAAATTGTTCTCACTTTATGGAGGGAGTAAATTACTGAGTCTTTACCGCCCAAAGATGGGAAGTAGCATCTTCCACTCGCTACTCGGAGCAAATAAACACTACTTTCCGAATATGAGAAATGAAAAAATAGTTTTCACTTCTATCGGCAGTAGAGATGTAAAATGACTGAATTTGACTAGTCACAATTGTCATAAACCTTAAATGACCGGTCATTTACTGTCAAATTCAGTCAATTTGACTCAAATATTACAGTCTATTCTCAACTACCACACAATAATTTACTAATCGGCAGTCCCCAAACACTGCTACGCATGTTTTTAAGGCCGGAGGAATGTCTACGCAAGCGACCCGCAAAAAGTGACTGCCGGACTCGTATACCGACCAAACGTAACCTGCCGTGGAATTCTCTTGGCGCCTAATGGGAGGAGCCCCGAGAACACGGGTATGCTGCTCCGGTGCCCTATATAAGAGGATCCACTTTAAATATTAATTTGTGTGCCAGAACCCAATAAGCATCAAGGAATAAAAAATGAGAGTCATATCCCACTTCACACAACAATTGGAGTTTAGTGGGTCGAGCCCCACACCTCGTGCGACTAGAGCATTTCCCCCCGTATAAAAAAAAGGTAATTAAAAAAATCACCGAATAATATGTATTTGGTCACCCGTTGCTAGAAATTCGACATAACAATAATACCTACGTTTAAATTACGATTTTGTATGTTAGGGTTCTTTTTGTCAAATACTAAATACCTACGTCTATGATTATGTTTGACGTTCAGTCGATATAACGATTTCGAACAGCCTAATAAAATTGACACTAAATATAAGGTAAGCACTCATATCTAAATCTAAAATTTTATAATTTAAAAGCTTACATATATTTTCATCTGTGCCATCTAAAAACCTACATATATTTACATTTTCACCACAAGATTAACGTGATTGCCAGTTAAATAAAAGGATTAGATACTTTATAACCACAAACAATAATATCATAAAAGTGAACCAACGCGTGTTGCCAGCATTAAAATTTGCATAGTGGTAACATGATATTAACGCTGACATTAGAGCTTATCGAACGCTCCCGGATGGTTTATAACTTCCGTTTCCGAGCAAAATGGCGGCAGCGCGTCTCTCGTAGTTTGGACAGTGGAACGTGGTATTTTACGGGAATCGCTTCATGTAAACACAGCTACTTTTTAAGTTCACCACAAACAATGTGCTCTCCCGTTCTATACAATATACAGACTGGTCGAGGAGTTGACGTTCAAACGCAAAATTTAGATACTTTATGATGAGGAGTATCCGAATGTATGTTCTACAATGTTGCGTAGTTTTCGAGATTTATTTTTTTTATGAGATTTTTCGTAAATTAATGAAAAAAATGTTAGTACCAAAACTGATGTTAGGTGTCATCAGTTTACGTAGTTACATTTTTTTCTCGTTCTGTTGAACATTTCTGGTTCAAGTGGTTTAATTTCTGAGCGTCTCAGTGCTTCGGAGGGCACATTAGGCTGTCGGGCCCGGTTTTAGTCATCAGGCAACAGTCGTTAAGCCATGTCAGAGGCTTACTGGGCAGCTTGAACAACTCTGACACTAGGGTAACCACTGCCCATACGATAAGTATGTATTTACCAGAAAAACATTATCTTTAAATTAATCTTGTTACCTAATAGATATAGTACCAACGTAACGTAAAAGTAACTTGGAGAACTTAATATCTACAGCTAATTTGAGCAACTTGAATCGGAGATGCGACCGAGTTTTACCCGTGAGATAACATCTTAATTACGTGACCCAACAACTTTGTTAACTACCTCTATACTAGCTTCTGGTTTGTCTTTGGGGTCTTGTGTGCATCACACTGTCGATATAAATAAATATATTTTATTAGGTTTTAATGTATATAATTTGCATATCAATTTAATTAAAATATTTATCCTAAAACATAATTATTTCTAAGAATACTAAATATAATATTGAATAAAATAAGTAATTTTGACTTTAATGTTGATTTAACTAAACTAAAATAAACTAACTAACTAAAGGCAATCCAATAGGCGCTTCGCATCGGCATCAGTCTTGTGTGCATGATACCTACTGTCGATATAAATAAATATCTTTCATTAGTTTTTAATGTAAGTATATAATTTTCATATCAATTTAATTAAAGTATTTATCCTAAAACCTAATTATCTATAAGAAAACTAAATATAATATTGAAGAAAATAAGAAATTTTGACTATATTGCTAATATAAACTAAAATAAACTAACTAACTAAAGGCAATCCAATAGGCGCTTCGCATCGGCATCGGTCTTGTACCTACTGTCGATATAAATAAATATCTTTCATTAGGTTTTAATGTATATCATTTTCATATCAATTTCATTAAAGTATTTATCCTGAAACCTAATTATTTCTATAGCTAGGTTACAGATATAACAATAAATAGGTTATACCTAAAGCTAATAACAAGTTTTCACAGATAGAAGTAAGAATAGAATAGACATAAGATATAAAAAATCTATACAGTAGGGCTTTAATAGCTAGGTACTCTTATATATAGCTATTAAAACAGAAGAAGTGAAACATAAAAAGCTGTGACGTTTAGTTTAAATTAAAAGAAACATTAGTTAGTAGGTGTTTTTACTTTTTTTATTTATTTATGTAGTGTGATAATGATATTATAATTGTATTTTGCAATATTATTTAAATTATGGCCAATCAGACTAACAGTTTTAACACTTTCGCAGCCACGCCATGTACCAAGCACTCAGCTAGTAGGTTGAAGACACGTTGGCATGTCCAGCACCCGACTACCGGGTTCATGGCGTGGCTGGGAAAGTGTTAAACGATACAAAAAAAGTATAGGATTTTTAAGTGTGGATATTTTGTTTTCAACACACAATCTTCATAGCACACTGTTCTTCAATACAAATTTGGTCACACTTTTTATTACTCTTACCCATCTCTGATAATATAGTTTCTGCGATAGATACATTTTTTATTTGATAGAAATTTTGGTCCTTCTTGCACTGTCCATACTACTGATATAAAGTTGGTATCAAGTATTAATAGACCCATGTCATCACCATTTTATTACCTTAGTGGAAATACGAAATGACGCGACATTTCGTATACGTCGTCGAGTTATTAATCACTTGTCCAAAAGTTGGGCGTGTTGGCTAGTGTTGGGGTAATGTATCGATTTACATTCTCGGATGATTACATCGATATTTTGCGCCTGTTGGCGCGGTTGGCCAATGCTTGATTTTCACGCTGGCAGGCTTGCTACCGGCTAAGTCGCCGTACATCGTTTTCGTGATCGGTGAATCGGCTTCCATCAGACATGGTCCGGAATCAATTGTCAACGTTGAAGCCGATTTAACGATTGATAAAGTCATTTTTAACCTTTATTTATTCGAACGCCGATAACGAAAACGATGTTCGGTGAATTAGCCGGTAGACCCCCAGGACAGATATTTGTATGCATGAACATGTCTGTTATTCCCAAGTCTGGGTGTACTTGTCTATATAAGTATGTATTTACAAAAGAAAAGTACTGTATGTAGTATATCAGTTATCTAGTTTCCATAGTAGAAGCTCTGCTTTGTTTGGGAATTTTGAGATCAGATGACCGTGTGTAAACAATGTCCTAGGATAATATTATGTTTATTTGTGCTGGTCGGGATGTTTTCTATGAATTGTATGTAGGTATATATTTACAAAAAAGAATTTAAGTGTTCTTAATTGTTTATTTGTTGTATAGTATCCATAGTAAAGCTTTGCTTAGTTTGGGCTAGATGTCGCTGTGTGGTACGTCCCCGATATTTATACAGTTTTAATATTTATATAACCTCATAAGGATGGGGAGGCCCACACAACTTGTTGAGTGGTTATGTATAGGATCAAAGAGAGCGCATAAAGTGCTCGACAGCTTTACGAGCCAGTAATCCATCTGCTAAGTCCAAGCCACTCATATTTTATTGAAAGCTTTATGACCCCAAGTCTTGGTATATGTATCAATAGGTATATGTATAAATGTAGGTATCAATTGTTTTGCATTGCTGTTAAAGAAGTCGCCTCTTTACTATAATAATATCTCGGGACAATGTCACACAGATCATCCTAGCCCCAAACTAAACAAAGCTTGTACTATGGTATATACGACGATATACATATAGATAGATAAATACTTATATAAGTACATAGAAAACATCCATGACTCAGAAACAAATATTCGTGCTCATCACACAAATATTTACATTTATTCGAACCCAGGACCACCAGCTTCGTAGGCAGGAGCTACCAACTAGGCTACGGGGACCGTATAACTATCTTACTGCTTTGTTAAAGCCTAATCACTTGTTGTGACAACTGTAACTAAGCGACGTTGATTATTATTATTATTAAGCCTTTACACACATCAACACAATCTAGGGATATTGAACATTTCATTGATTATCTAGAAAACTATAAACATTTTGTTATGACTGTAAATGGAAGAATTAAAGATAATTTCATGGCCGATATTTAAACATTAACAACACGATGCGATTTTGTTTTTCTAATTAATAAAAGTCTTAAATTAATTAAGCCATAGAAAATTACTGAGTGAACAAAAACATTTTATTCTTATAAAATTATTCAATCGAATTAAATGAATAAAAATCTTACCAAATCTGATAATCAGTAATCGGTATTTCCTCCTCTAACATTAATCACACAGCGGCAACGATTTTCCATACTTAAAATTAAGGTGTCAATGTCTTGCTGGGGTATGCAGTCCCAAGTTCTTTTTAAATGTTCGAAAAGTTGTTCTTCTGTTGTCAAGTTGGGCGGAAAATCCCTCAATGCTCTTCGCTGTAACATGTCCCAGGCGTGTTCAATTGGGTTTAAGTCTGGCGACTGTGGAGGCCAATCTAATACCTGAACATCGTGTTCTCGAAGGGCGGCCCTCACCAGCCGCGCTGTATGGGAAGGTGCATTGTCATGCATGAGCTGAAATTCTTGCCCCGTTAGGGCCCTGAGCGGGACAATGACACGTTCTACTACCTCCTCACGGTATCTATGGGCAGTCATGCTGCCCTGAATCCAAATGAGTTGGGTTCGTCCGCCGATTCGTATTCCTGCCCACACCATAATTGTCCCGCCTTGGTAAGAGTGGACCTCCTGTGGATGTCGGAGACGGCTGACCCTGCCTGGAGTTCTCCAAACGCGTGTTCGTCTCGAATCTGGATGAAATCCATAGCGGGACTCATCAGTGAACAGCACCAATGACCATTGTTGATCACTCCATGTCAAATGTTCTTGAGCCCATAAAAGTCGCCTACCGCGATTGCCACGTCGCAGCGCTGGGACTCGTAGCGGTCTGCGAGCATGAAGACCAACTTCATGCAGCCTCCTTCGCACGGTTTGGTCGCTCACCAGCAGCTGCTGACCCTCCTGGAGCCTTTGCACTAGTTGCATCGCTGTGATATTGGGTAGTCTTCTGGCGGTCATTTGGAGAAATCGATCCTGTCTCTGAGTGGTAACACGATATCTACCTGTGTGCCGTTCTGCCACATCTCCAGTAGCGCGATAACGTGACCACAGCCTGGATACCACATTTTGGCTTGTGCCCAGAGACTTAGCAACGACGCGTTGAATAGCACCGTTTTGTAACATGCCAACTGCCCGTAACATTTCATCTCGACTCAAATGATGGCGTGGCATGACGCTAAAAAGCTTACACAACCAATTGAGAAAAGAAAATAAAACAATTTATCAGGTTTTCTTCAATTAACACGCAAAAAAAATTTTAATGCAACTTCTTGAAATTAGATACAACTCAAGATTGCGCTGTGCTTTGCGTGTTTTCATTTGTTTCTCATTTTAATTTTTAAATTTTGAATAAAGAATAGACAAGGTTTAAATCTGTAAATAAACTTTTTAAGGAAACTAAATAGGTTTTAAACAATAAAGCCATGTTTGATTTCAAAATAACGTATCCCTAGACTTTGTTGATGTGTGTATTGCTCAAAAACTAAACATGTATAATTTAATCTAATAGAATTAAAAACTTAAAACTAACACATCGGGTTTTCCGGTTTAGTGATCAGCGTGTCCTGTTAACATGGCCTCATCAGCGTGTCCTGTTAACATGGCCTCTACCAGCTGTTTCCACTCATTTCTGTCTCTAGCTTTTCTAGACCAGGTAGCGCCTCAATTTTTTCTTATGTCATCCATCTTCTTTCCTTTTTCATTTTGCCATCGCGTGGTTGGCATTCTTTTATAATTTTTGCCCATTTTGATGACAGTGACAGTGAAATATGCGCCTTAATTTCTTTTCAACCCCAAATTCGTTACAATGATTCGTATGAATTAATAAGCTAATTAAGAGTACTTATCGCGCAAATTTCGCTGCTTCTTGGATTCAGTGTGATCTATACGTATAAAAAAAATCGTAGGAAAGGTAAAACTGTACATTGAATATTTTTTAAAAAGGATACTTGGGGCGTGATCTACAATAGATATCAAAGCCAAAAATATAGTTTTTAGAATTTTTGTCTGTATGTATTTCCGGGCTAAACTCCAAAAGTACTGCATGGATTTACTTAAAATTTTGAATGAATATTACTAAGAGGTCGGGTCAACATATAGGCTATTATCACGCTATCATCTACGGGGGAGGAGCTGTGATAATTTATAAAGTTTAACGCGGGGCACAGCTAGTATGTAATAAGCTTACGGGGCAAGTATTATGTCAGTTAAAAATTGGCAGTTGCCTCGTACTTGCGAGATAAGCAAAAGATTGTGGGATAAAATACTATGTCTTGTGTATATAACGAACCATCGAAATGTTTTAGTCGCATCACTGACGCGTTGACATCTTGCCCCAGCGTGCGAACGTCCGCTCTAATTTCAAACGGTCTTTTTAGGGTTCCGTACTAAAGGAAAGGTTACCAAAGGAACACTATAACTTAAAGCCTCCACTGTCTCTTTGTCAGCAGCCTACAGGCCATGAGAAACAGTATATAAGACATATCGAATAATAGCCTGAGACATATGTTGAGACATTATTCACACATGTTCATTTGAACCCAAACTAAGCAGAGCTTGTACTATGGAAACCGGATAACTGCTATAATACATATACTACCCATATCTTTTGTAAATACATACTTATTTGTAAGATAATAACACCCCGACTCAGGACAGACAGATATGTTCATACACACAAGTATCTGTTCAGGGTGGGAATCGAACCCACGACCTGAGGCGTGAAAGGCAAGCTTTTATCAACCACGCCAACCGGCCCGTCAAATGATTGAACCGTAATTAGACTCTTAGATCATCATCATAATGTCAGAATGACGTATATTGCTAGGCAACACCCTCCCCTATGATTGGGGGATGTATCATAGGCACCACACTTAGTTGACAAGTTGGCGATCGCTTAATATCAAAGATCGTATAATATAATGGTCAAAGTGTACCTACAGAGAGTCGCTGTTGCCCGATATTTGGTAGGTATTCCCTCGGGATGATTTCTATAGCCTCCATGGAAGGAGATGTCATGGTGATAAAAAATGTGCTTCGGTCATGTTGTGGGACTAATATTCCAAAATATTCAGAACAAGTTTTCGTTTTTATAGTTTTTGTGATAACCACTAAATATGGTAACAACAATTTTTCCTATTTATTTTGATGGCCATGGATAAAATGAAAACTTATTTTGAAAGTCCATTGTTTTTAAATATAACTTAATCTACAACATTTATTACAGTAGAAAATGTCCAAAAGGTAGGATTGAACAAGATGGTTGGTTGAAAAAGAAAACTAACGGGTAAAGTTTCTCTTAAAGATCAGTTCTACGGTTTGTGTTGGGATTAATAGAATGGTCTTGCCAAGTTAGGAGTGCAATTTTGTACGCCTATTCCTACCAGGACTAGTCCCGTCCGCGTCCGCCTGTTAATTATCTATAGACTATATTATTATGACTGATTATGGACCTGTACAATTATGGATTTCATAAACCTGATATACAATACCTAATTTATTTAACACAAATGCTTGTTATCAGTTAAAGTTTATGAAGTAAAGGACATGAATAGCTTTAAACTTTTACAAAGATTCAATTCGCTTTCCGCCCCTGTCTGTGTATCTAATAGCTCGTCTTAAACGTGGCGATGGAGTTTGATCTGGTTTACATCCTCAGTTACGTAATTTTTACGTAGGTAAGTTTTACGAATATAATAGAACCCAATTAACTTTTTATTTATGTAAAAAAAGGGAGCTCACCCAAGCTTTGTTTTGGGGTTACCTACATATACCGTCACGTTTGGCAGTTGGGTTGGAGATCGCAGTACAACGGTCACTTGTACTCAGAGAGACGCTGCTGGCAGTTCAATGCTAGGTATTCGCTTGAGAGGACTTCTAATCCTCCACCAGATGCGACGGGATTATATATTCGTCTCTATCACCACACACAATAACTTAGGAAGTTTTTGTAACTACCTTATTTGTTAAGGGCTTTTCAATGTCTATCGAGCGTTAATATCCCGTCTTTCCTGCCCTAACACGAATTGACACACCGCCATCTGATCTCAAAATAGGAAGAACTTGTTCTATGACAATCTGACATCTGATAAACATACTTACATATTTCAATTTATTTTATTTCTAAATTCATACACGCATCAACAGAATCTAGGGATACCTGTATCCTAAATTATTGCTTTTCACGCTGGAGGTCGTGGGATCGATTCCCACCAAGGACAAATATTTGTGTCTGTTTGCCCTGAATCTGGGTGTAATTATCTATATAAGTATGTATTTATAGAACAAAGTTAGTCTATGTAGTATATCAGTTATCTGGATTCCATAGTACAAGCTCTGCTTAGTTTGGGATCAGATGGCTGTTTGTAAATAATGTCCCAGGATATTATTATTATTATTTCTTGTCTTTTTTAGTTTCTATAAAATGTGTATATACAGATTGACACTTCTTCTATTCTACTTTCAAAATTTTAAAATGTACAAAAATAAACAAAATACGGCGGTAAAATTCTTAGTAATTAGGTAAGTTATGGAAAATTAAAATCATTAAATTTATTATCATCATTGAAAAGGGATTTGATTTTTTTTTAAAGTAACGTGCCGTCTGACCTTTAAGAGTCATGTGAGGTCGTCATTTGAGTCAAGCTGACATGTTAAAAGCCGTGATGTTCGAAAATGGTGCCATTCAACGCGTTGCAGAGGCTCAACATACCAACTAAAACGTGCTATCAACGTTGTGGTCACGTTATCGAAGTACTGGAGATGTGGCTGAACGCGTAGATATTGTGTTATTAGCATGAGATAGGATCGATTTTTCCAAATGCCCGCCAGAAGACAACCCAGTATCACAACGATAAAACTAGTACAAAGGCTCCAGAAGGACCACCAGTATCTGATAAGCGACCAAACAATCATGCTCCAAGATTGCTAAGTGTTCCAGCATTGCGACATCGCAACAGCGAACGGCGGCTTTCGTGAACTCGGGAGCAGTTACTATGGAGTGACGAAAAGTAGTCTTTAGTGCCGTTCACCGATGAGTCCCGGTTTGGGTTTCATTCGAATTCAGGAAGAACACGCGTTTGAAGAACTTCAGCTGTGCCAATCATACCAAGGCGGGACAATCATGATGTGGCAGGAATTTGTCTTGGTGGACGAACACAACTCGTTTAGATCCTAGCCAGCAAGACTACTTAGTAGAGCTTATTATTGTCCCACACAAAATCAAAAATGGGCTAGGAATCTCAATTGCCGGGGGTTGGCCGCTAATAGGCTTTCACAGTCGTCCGACTAAATCTTTGTTACTAAAAACTTTAAATATTTCGGGAATAACTGGGAGACTCAAACGAGAGCAAGTCCAGTTTGCCAGGAACAGTCGAAATCTTTTGGCCGGATTCGAGATGAAGCCGTTGCCCAGGGTGGACCATGAGGAGGTAGATTCTGACCAATTACCAGACCATTGCGCACATTGTCGAAGAGTGCCCCATAAGACATTTCTCAGGGGGACTTGAGGGTCTGCTTTCGCTTACAACCGAGGCAAGGGACTGGCTACTGAATCTAGAAGTAAAATTGTAATTTTAGATATAAAATTGTAACTTATATTAACGGGATAATAGCTATACGAAAAGAAGACTTAAAACTTGGTGTTTTTGTGGATATGGTCTCTACCCTATCCACAAAAACACCAGGCCAAATGGCAGGAAACCTGTAACAGTATCTTACAGTTGTGTAAATTAGACTTTATTTGCTTGAGCCCAGACTAGTGTCGAGACACTTACTGCACTGCCCCTCATTACAGACGGACAATGGTAACACTAATGAGTATTGTATTGTTTCAAATCCCCAACAAGAGGGTGGGATTGTGAGTTTTAAGCCTACGCCTGCATCTTGATCTATCTTTTTATCTGTACCTGTGAGTTTTTAAGTAAAGTTTTAGTTGAATGTCTCACTGTATGATCGTGTATGTATCTATGTATATCTATGTATGACTGCCTCGTTGGTCTAGCGGTAGCGCGTTCACCCGCAGAAAAGGTCCTGGGTTCAAATCCCGGGTCGGGCCAAAAAAGTGATTTTGGGACTTTTCTGTAAAAAGAAAAATTTCTCAGGATCAGCCCGAAGTCCGGGAGTTGGCGGTATTATATCCCCGTGCCTCGGAGAGCACGTAAAGCCGTCGGTCCTGTACCTGACCTCTTTCCGGTCGTGTCGCTAGGCGTCCCATCGGATCATGAGAGTGATGGAATAGAAAGTGCTCCTGTGTTTGCGCACACACTTGAGCACTATAATATGTCCCGCGCAGATGGCTAATCTCTATTGAGAATAGCCGCCGTGGCCGAAATTCGGCTAGGAGGACATTATTATGTATATCTAATAATTTCTCATCATATACATTTTGACGGAGTATTTAGTCGAGTCTGGAAGGCGCGAAATTGGCTACATTGGTCGCGAGCACACGAACGTCGGCTACAGTAGGAGAAGAAGCAGTCGCCGTGGCCGAAATAGGCCGAGACCACATCATCATTTTGACGAGCCTGTTGGTGTGGTTCACAAATGCTTGCTTTTCACGCCGAAGGTCGTGGGTTCGATTCCCACCCAGGACAAATATTTGTGTGCATGAATGAACGTATCTGTTTGTCCTTAGTCTGGGTGTAATATCTATTAAGTAAATGTTAATAAAAGAAAAGTAGTATATGTGATATATCAGTTATCTGGTTTCCATAGTACAAGCTTAGTTTGATCAGATGGCCGTGTGTGAACAATATCCCAGGATATTTATTTAAAATGTAGGTTTCTGTTTGATATTTTGCTCAAAAATCTGTATGTGCAATATATTACGCAAAGTCATGGTAACGCCCGCGCTGCGGCACGTCTTGGGCCAGTCCACTGCTGGACAAGCCTCCCCCAAGAATCATCTTGCTGGGGATATGCCATAATCGCCACATTTGGCAGACGGGTTGGCGATCGCAGTAACATGGTCATAGTACTCAGAAGGAAGCTGCTGCCCGTCCTCTGGTAGATATTTCCCATAGTTCGACTTTTACGCCCCCCACGGGATGAGATAGGGTGATGATATTCTGGTATTCGCCACCGTCACCATACAGCAACACAGCACAGCAGTACTTAGATCAGTAGAGAAATATTTCTGAAGTATTATAAAATGCTCGTGCAGGCCTTATTTCTTATAGTCGACTATGGTGATGTTTGCTAGTTTGACCTGAATTCAGATCACCTCAATAGACTCGATAGACTTCTGAATAACTGCATTCGGTTCATTTTCAATCTTCGTAAGTATGACCATGTCTCTTCCCATCGATCCCAACTGAAAATGAAAATGAAAAAGTCATTTATTCCGTTAAAACATTACATTTGTGTGGAATCGTCAATTTTTTTTACCCTACCGTGCAGTGCATGACGTGGCAGCTACTGAGAAACACTGCCAGAAAACTCAGTAGGAATCCTGCAATGGTTACTGATCCGCAAACGACGATCATTACGAGCACTAACCACCTTATATTCTATTCTAGACTTCTTCTTCTCCATCTTACTTATCTCATCACTTTTAATATCTCTTTACTAACCATTCTAAAAATCTTCGCTCTTCACACAATCGTCTCCTCCAATGTCCATCTCACCGCTCTGACTTCCTTCACTATTCTTTCTTTGTACAGTCAATTCTTCAGTGGAATGCATTACCTCTCGAAATCAGGATGGCCAAGAGTCGCATCTCATTTAAAAGAAAAGTTCGTGAGCATTTACTTCGCAAATTGTTAGCAGAAACCCCCCGTTATAAATTAAATATATGTTTCATGATCGGATTTTATAGTATAGTATTGTATAATATAGTATTGTATAGTATAGTATTGTGTTTGTTTACTATCTTACTCTTTGATAATTGTATGATCCGTGCACCTACCATGCTATCTCTGCACCACCCTAAGGTTGACTGGCAGAAAATGCCTTGGGCATTAAGTCCGCCTTTGTACTATTTAATGTGCATAAAGTTATAAATAAAATAAATAAATAAAATGTACGTTACTGTTTGATATTTTGCTCAAAAATCTGTATGTGCAATATAATACGCAAATTCATTGTTTCGTCCGCTGCGTCACGTTTTGGGCCGCCACATGTTGTGCCCTGCATACCGCATACCGACCCTAAAGCGGCCTGCTTACAGCAAAATAGCTGATCGCATGCATACTTACTTAAATGGGTAATATTTTTTACAAAATCGCCTTAAGGAGACTAATAGAACCGTGAAAATATCCTCGAAGGTCTATTAGTGACCTTTAGTTTATAGTAATACGATCTCGGATGTACACACTAACTTTTTGTGTAATTGGATTTTAATATTTTTGAGAATTAGGATTAAAGGAGAATGTTTTCAATTTGACTGTATGTGTTTTTGTATGTAAGGTACATACTGTTAGAGGCCTTCGTAGAATAGGGTTTTTAAAAAAGACTTATTTTTTATTTTATTTTATTAGGGAAGCTAACAGCTACATACAATTGGTTACAAATTCTGGTAAGTAAATGCCAATAACAAGCTTCCACAACTAGTTAACTAAATGGATGCATCTCCGGTCTACTTAATTAATTACAGTAATGACAATTCTACAAATGGTTTTAAAAGATTGAGCCAATAGTGCTATAAAAAGATTTATACATTATCATTGAAATATCTAGTTAATTCTGATCTGGTAGAATTTTTGCTAGTAGTAAACAGATCAATAAAATCAAAACTTCAATTAATTTTAACACAACTGTCTTAGAAGAGAGGATGAAGGAGGCTGATGAATGGATGTGTGCAAGAAATAGACGTAATGTACAGACGCTAGCTACCCCAATCTGTCAAATTTCTTTTATAGATTTTCTACTTTATTCCAAAAGCATAAGGTTCACTTTCCATTGGGGAAATTTGGCAGATTGGGGTAACTTGATGTGCTGGCGTCTTTACAAAGTGCTGAGTGCTTGAAAGGAATACTTGGTAAGTAAGAAAGGGTGCACGGGAATATACATATAACAGTACCCACACACCCAGGACAGATTGTGTAATGAGCAAGATAATTTGTTCCGTGACTGGGTGTGATTTTTCTATAACATATTTGTATCAAGCAATATACAGTCGTGGTCAACTAATTAGGGACATTCAAGATAGTGAAGGGCTATAACCGGTTATGTACATATAAATATAAAACCCTATTGATTTCTCAGCACCTATTATTTGCATAATGTGGTCCGATTATTAGCTATAAATGGCTGTAAATAAAATATTAAATAAATAGAAAATGTATTTAATATCAAAGATTAAACATGTATTAAATATTAAGGTACAATTCTGTAGTGGACATTTAATTAAGGACAGTAAAGTATAATGAAAAATACAGTTAAACAAAACTTATAATCTGCAGTGTTATAATATCTTTAACAGCTCCATTTTATTACGTGTAAAATCAGTACCCAGTAGCAAAACCTTTGTTAGTAATTACCGCTTGATACCGATGTGCCATAGACATTATCAGTTTCTGACATGTTTCGACAGGAATGTTTGCCCATGCCTCATAAAAAGCTTCATGAAGTTCATCTAAATTTGTATTATGATAACACAACATTTAAATTGTTCAAAAACTATGGTATGCACTGCAGTGCAACATTTCATAATGTGGTCCGCTTATTATCGGACCACATTATGCAAATAATAGGTGCTGAGAAATCAATAGGGTTTTATATTTATATGTACATAACCGGTTATAGCCCTTCACTACCTTGAATGTCCCTAATTAGTTGACCACGACTGTATATGGTCTGTTTGCCATTGTTTGTGAGCAGATGGCAATATGTTAGTTGTCCCAATATATTTATTTATATAAATGAATGTTCTAATTTTGGGAGTCCTAATAACAGAAATAATTAGTAATTTTATGCATTTCCCCGTTTATTAGAAACTTACGCTGAACTACAGATAACTCAGTTACCCTTTTCCTTATTCAATGTATTAAAATCCTGTGAAAATGGTGAGCGTACTTTTCAAATTCAAATTTATTTATTGCTTATTACAGGTAGGAAAAATGTGGTATTGTATCTTATATTAAGGATCTCTGTAACATACCAATGAGGTGTGCAATATTTTATAAATTTTAATTTACAATTTATGTTTAGCAATGAGCATCAATACAATTTAGTTTCTAAAAATACATCCATTTACTATCATTTCTTGTAAATAATTATAATAATTAAGTCCCTAATAAACATCTTTGGTCATATAATTAAATGTCAAATTTTATTACATATTATTATATGACTACATATTATAATAATATCACAAATAATAATTAATATCGGCATATAATCATTACTAAAATTAAATTCATACATTTTTGTCATTCTAAAAAATCATTTATTGAGTAATATGCCTGATATATTAAAAAATCTTTTAGCTTACGTCTAAACAAATTTAGTGTGTCAGCATTTTTATAATATTCGGTAGTTTATTATAAAGTTTGACCCCGATCCCAAAGACAGAGTTTTGAAAATGTGCACTTTAAAATATATGAAATAAATATATCTATAATGTATGTGTACCTAATACACAGGCTTTGCTGAAAAATACATTAAGACTAATAACTATTGAAAGATATTTAGAGCTTATATTGGATAAGAAATTGACTTGTAACGCTGATATTGAGAATTTGAAAAGCAAACTTATATCACTAGTGAGTGTTTTACGCTGTATAGCTTCATGTCTTCCACGTCAAGTCGATTTATCTTATCTTTCAACTGTATGGATAAACTGAACATAGATTTTATCTAATAGAAGTTTGGGGCAATGTGGCAAAATGAAATTTATAAAATATTGCAAACCGTACAAATCAAATTATTACCTACAGAATAATTTGACACCATTTTTTACACTACGGCCATGTGATCTCAAACTAAGCAGAGCTTGTACTATGGAAACAAGATAACTGCTACACTACATATACTACATTTCTTTTTTTGTATATACGTACTTATATAGATAAATACACCCAGACTCAAGATAAACAGACATGTTCATTCAAAAACAAAAAAAAAGGCAATACACAGCCGGAATTTTAATAATTAACCCGTTACCACACCCTCATAAATCCTTCTTCTTCTACACACATAATAACCAATCGTTTGTTCTCCATATTAATTATTAGATGTATTGGTCTATTATAGTAATAATTAAAATAGTAATAATCAGAATTACGTTTCTATGTAATTAATGATAGTTTTAGTTTAAAAATAAAAAAGGTTTTTGTTCACGTAGACTTTAAAAAAGCGCTTGTTAATAGTCAGAACATGTTCGTAGTAATATATAATTAATTTATAATTATTTCTAGGTACATTAGATATTTAGGTACCTACACGGATAGTAGGAAATAATTTACAATAAGATTTATTTTATAACAGTAACGATATTTAACTAACTTAAATTAAGTTATTGTCAAGGATCATGTGTAGGTTTAATTATCGAAATTTATAGTTTAAGCTATATTTTTACTACATATTGTCTGAATGGTTCTGTCTATATTAAAGGTAAGAATTAAATGTTATTATTATGGCGGACCTTGTGTTTATAACGACGGTCGCGCTTTAATGCTACCACCGGATCAAATGCGGATTACAATTTAACCTTACCTAATCCTGTTGCAACGCTGTTACACAACTTGATTCATTTGTTATTTGTTGATTTTTTTTGAACTAGCTTAAGGCGATGATGCCCCGCATGATGCATGGTATTGCGTGAGTGCGTGTTCTAACGGTGCTTGTAAGTATCTCCGTTTGTATAGAAAACACGCACAGTCCAACACACAGAACATGCATCCACGTGCGTTTATGCAGATCACGTGCCTACAAGCGGAGACACATACAACCCCGTGCGTGGGAGAAGAGAACAAAACATGCATCTGCATGAACGCGCCTGAATGCATTTTCAGTGTGGTGGACTGTGCGTGTTTTCTATACAAACGGAGATACTTACAAGCAACGTTAGAACACGCACTAACGAAATACGCTGCATCATGCACCATCAGGCACCAGTTTCTCACAAAGTTGAATGATTTACAAAACTCAAATTTGATTGTAAAGTTTCTGTTGTTCCTTTTGTGAGGAAGAAATAAATGCTTTTTTATTATTATACTAGCTGTGCCCCGCGGTTTCACCCGCATTAAAGTAGTTTTGGCGTAAAAGAGTAACAAACATACATACATACATCTATACTCACAAACTTGTATTTATAATATTAGTAGGATGCGTACCTCTAGCGGTTTTGGCAGTGCACGCCGGAATAGCTCGCAAATGGTAGATTTTTCCTACTTACTTGACACTTATCGTCATATTTTGGACAATTCACACAATATTTTTATAAATTGTAGGCTATGTGTTATTATGATGTATAGGCTATATTATTGTAAAGTTTCATTGAAATCCATACAGTAGTTTTTAGTTGAAAGAGTAACATCCATCCATCCATACTTACAAACTTTCGCGTTTATAATATTAAGTAGGATTATTCCTAAAAGTTATTTTATCTACGTACATAATATATACACTATATAATACTTACATATAACTGATTCTCATCATGTTAAAATAGCAAAATAATGTTAGCAAGAACACAACAGCACCCCATTGTAAAGGAAATTGAATAATCGTCTGCATGCCAACGTCTTGAATAAACTGCGCGCAGAGAGGAAGAATACAAAATTGCTGTTACGCTTTTGTCAGGCGTTCATGGCATCATAATAATATTTTGTTTATACTAAGCTAGTTCCCTCCTCCGTCATTTTATGAGTGTATTATGTCTTAAGTAATGAATACTTTGCATATATGAAGTACCCTTTGTTAGGCCTTGTCCAGAAGGAGAAAAATCGTCGCGAGTCATCTCACTCACACACGCTACCAACACGTATGTAAGTATGCCTAACCTACTTAAGATAGGTAGGGCACAGTGTTAATTCGCTCAAAGAGCAGCCCGACTAGGAAAGTACCTCCACCTTGCAGAAGACATTCCTTAATAATAACATTAATTATTTAATCTTGTGTTTCTGAGTGTGAGTAAGGTCGCTAGAGATCATCGGGTAGGAGGGAAGGGTCAGCTACACTAGTTTGCTAACTCTTTTAAAGGCCGGCAACGCACCCGCGACTCCTCTGGTGTTGCGAGTGTCCATGAGCGGCGCTGATCACTTACCATCAGGTAACCCACTTGCTCGTTTCTCGAACTGTGACATAAAAAAAACACATTATTACGTAGTGCCTATGAAGAGCGTGTAACAAGCAAATTACTTACAGTGCAACCATCTCCGTTACATGCAGACATCGTCATGGGCCGTGGGTTCCATTCCCACCCACAACAGATATTTGTGTGCATGAACATGTCTGTTTTACCTGAGTCTAGGTGTTAATTATCTATATAAGTATGTATTTACAAAAGAAAAGTAGTATATCAGTTATCTGGTTTCCATAGTAAAACCTCTACTTAGTTTGGTATTAGACGGCCGTGTGTAAATAATGTCCCAGGATATTATTATTATTATAATTATAGCCTCTCTTCTGACACCTAGAGTACACTAACGGCTTTACGTGCTCTCCGAGGCACGGGGGTATAATACCGTCAACTACCAGACTTCGGGCTGATGACCTACTGAAAAATTTTTATTTTTAAGGAAGAACAAGAAACTATATAGAATATAAACTAAAAACATAGACACTTGGTGCAAGACCGAAAAAAAGGCATCACCTCAGCATTTGCTAGAACATTTTATTGTTGGTTGGCTGGTAATTCTGATGGTAACTTAAGTAAGACACGGACAATTGGACCCAGGACCTCGTTATCTCCCTGGGACCGCTGGTGTTTGCCCTGGGACCGCTGGCGTTTAGAGGAGGGGAACTCCACTCGTCTTGTATATCCGGTCCCGGGAAGAGGTAACCTGCTGAAGCTCAGGTTGCCTGTACACGCTTGTGCGTGCTGGGAGAAGTGGAGGCATTCATGCCCCCTCCCCTCCCCGGGTGAGAGTCTCGCAGAGGCTGCAGTGCACGTGTGGGGGCTACTGGTGTGATCGTTCACGAGTACCCAGAGCCCTCGCTACGAGCACTGTGAGGCTGGCTAGCGTGGTGGTTTTGGTGGGAAGCCGTACATACCCCAACGGAAATGCGATTTTGAGCATTTCCACCACGTAAAAAAAGAAAAGGACCTTTAACCAGAAGGTTATCTGCAAACGCTACCGCTGATCCAACGACAGTTATGAGTGAAAATATATACGGAGAACAAGGCCGTTTGTACAAATAAATGCAATCATTGATCTGTTTACGTAAGCTGGTGTCGTTGCGAACGTGTCACGTAAAAACTTCCTTATATTATTTTTATCTAATAAAACACAACATGGTTTGTTTATTGACGTTACAAAGAGAAATTATGATAATACTGTAAGCTTGTTTTCGTTTGTTAAGCTTAGGTATTTGTCTGATCAATTGATTTTTATTCTCATTCTATAAACAGAAGAGATTATACAGAGTCAGCTAAACTCAATATTTTTTTTCTGAATATAAATATAATACTTATTATATATATTTTAATAAAAAAGGTTTTTATTCACGTAGACTTTAAAAAAGCGCTTGTAAATAGTCAGAACATGTTTTTAGTAATATAGTTGTATACATTATTATTTCTAGTAACATAGATATTTAGGTACACATTGTATAAAAACATTTATAAAATTTATTTTTTTATAGCATTGATATTTAGCTAGCTCGTATCAAGTTATTGTCAAGAGATTATGTTTAATTATCTAGTTTAAGTCTAATATTTTTACTACATATTGTCAATGGTTCTGTCTATATTAAGGTATTATTATTATGACGGACCTTGTTTTAATAACGACGGTCGCGCTTTAATGCTACCTATACAAATAGTTGTCCGGCGCATGACTCAAACCCGCGACACGAAGCGGCGAGGCGACTGTCTTAGCCGCTGCGCAACACGTGCAGTAATTAATTTATTTATTGCATTCATGGGTGTTTTTACAAAAGTCTTTTAGTGAATATACAGGGGCTCTACCGGCTAAGTCGCCGAAAATCGATTTCTTAAATGACGTTCAAATAAATAAAGGTTAAAAATGACTTAATCTTTAAATCGGCTTCCATGAGCACATGTGACGTCATAAATGGTCCGGAATCGATTGTCAACGTTAAAGCGATTGTTAACGATTGATTAAGTCATTTTTAAACTTTATTTAACTGAACACCATTTAATAAATCGATGTTCAGCGACTTAGCCGGTAGAGCCCCAGAACCAAACATGAACCGGGGGGTAGGGCACAGCAAATATAATATTTAAAAACAAGTATTAATATTACTTCACAATCTTATAATATTATTTCTTAAACATTGTGTACTGAAGATATTATTGAATATTGTGTAAAGTGCATTTGTATGATTATGTGTATGTTTTGGTATGGTTATGTTGTAGGGTATATAGCGCGTGTATGCATGTGTGTGTACATATTAGGATATAATATTATATTTGTTATTTAATTATTTTGTTTACACTTAAATTTTATTATTGTTATCATCTATATATCATATACTTAATAAAATCGTTGAAAAGTCAAAACTCTACATTGAATATTTTTTTTAAAGGATACTTGGGCCGTGATCTACAATCGATAACGAAACCAAAAATATAGTTTTTAGAATTTTTGTCTGTATGTATGTCAGGGCTAAACTCAAAAAGTACAGCATGGATTTACTTCAAATTTTGCATGAATATTACTAAGAGGTCGGATCAACATATAGACTACATATTATCACGCCATCACCTACGGGAGAGGAGCTGTGATATTTATAAAGTTTTACGCGGGTAAAACCGCGGGGCACAGCTAGTAGTGAATATAATACTTATTATTCAGGGTTACTTCTAAAACACCAACAAGTTAAACTTCTAGATAGTTAACACCACAAGCAACAACTTTTGTTCAACAACTTTTGATTATTTATTAAAGTTCGCACTTGTATATTTATAACTCTACAAGCACCGCAAAGAAGCAATATTGCACTACAAATGATTAACACGTGTGGCGCAGCAGTTAAGACAGTCGTCTCGTCACTTCCTGTCCCGGATTCGATTCCCGTGCAGGACAACATTTATGTGGCGTGGTTGGCAAATGCTTGCTTTTCACACCGGAGGTCGTGGGTTCGATTCCCACCCAGGACATATATTTGTGTGCATGAACATGTCAGTTTGTCCTGAGTCTGATAAGTAGGTATTTACGAAAGAAGAGTAGTATATGTAGTATATCAGTTATCTGGTTTCCATAGTAAGCTCTGATTAGTTTGGGATCAGATGGCCGTGTGAAAGTAATGTACTCAGTCTGGATGTACTTGTATCCGTAAATTATGTTTGTAAAGTATCCCGCTACGCAGGGATTAATTTCCCTAATTCCCTAAATACTTGTGTGTGTCGCAGACAAAAAAAAATGGATTTAGAGCAGATTATGTGGAGGAGGCCAAATTCCAGATGAACTATTAAATACTTGCGCTCTGGCTTCGTGCAGATATATAGATAGAAACGCGGAATGGAACGCAGTATGTTAAACATAAAGAAAATACAAAAAATACGCCATTAAAAAAATACGTAACTCCACGAAAGCAACACGACACACAACACACGCACAAGTTCTTGCATTAAAATGTAAGTCAAAGTCAAAGGTACTTTATTCCGTAAAAATTTTACATTTATGTGGAATCGTCATATTTTTTGTACCCTACCGTCGAGTGCATGAGAAACACTGCCAGAAAACTCAGTAGGAATCCTTTTTTAAAATAAAATATACTTAAGATTAATTACAATCATGTGTGTTGACTCAGAACAACTCAATCCCAAGCACTTTTATCACTTAAATAATCAGAAATTTTGTAATATGCCCTGCTATTATAAGTGGGCTGGACATGTCGCACGGCTGCAAGATCAGCGATGGACAACATTTGTGACTGTATTGTATGGACCAGTAGGCAAAAGAAAGAGAGGGAGACCCCGGAACAGATGGGAGGACGAGATTAAACGCATAGCGGGCCCCAGCTGGATGCATTCTACAAAATCCAGAGAAGACTGGATCACATTGGAGGAGGCAGTTACCTGCAGAGGGGTTCTTGCAGAGTGAATTTACCATATAAGATAGTTAGTAGTAGTTATGGGCTGACTTTCCCAGTACATTTAAATAAAATTAAAATATTACAAATTAGACTATTAAAATTATTAACGAACAAACAAGTAAAAGAAAACATTATCCTAAACTATTTAAAATACATAAAATATTACCAGTAGACAAAAAAGTTAAATTAATGACCATTTTACAGCAACGCAAACAAAATGAACACAAAATTGTTAAAGTCCATAACCAACCAGCCCGGAAGCTAAATATAGAAAAAAAATCATTGTTAAAAAAATCTATAACTTTTATGGACCACGGACTAGACAGTGGCATTCCCACATTACCTACTTAATGAATTACCAAGTAATACAATAACTGAAAATGTGTCTAAAAGTGTATTAAAAAAGGTGCTTGTGAAACATTATCTATCACTGTGTCCGTAAACAAAGCAACGGCCTCGGTTTGTCGTGGATGGCAAGTAAAGTTACTTGCTCTCCGCGACAAGCTGTTGGTTGGTCGCGTTGGATGATGGAGCTGTAATTTGTACATACATATGTAGTAGTAATTGTTAACTATTTAGTTTTTAGAAATTAAGATGTGAACCCGCGAGAATACTGCCGACAAACTGTACTGCAGTTTGGCAGAATACATAAAGTGTGAAAAAAATTGTATTATTTTTAAAGTTAAACAATAAAAAAAATATAAAACAAAGTAAGTTTTAATTTTGTTTAATTTTGTAAGAAATAAAAGGCATTTTTATTTTTTTATGGTATAGGAAGTGGTTATCCTAGTGTCAGGGTTGTTTATGACGTCCAATAGGCCTCTGACATCGTTTAACGACTGTTGCAGGCAATGTCTACAACTGAGATCAACCGCTTAACGTGCCTTCCGAAGAACCGGGTCACTCAGAAAGTAAATCACTTTGGCAGTGATCCATCAAATAATTTCGACGGTCACCGTAGCCTAGTTGGTAGTGCTCCTGCCTACGAAGCTGGTGGTCCTGGGTTCGAATCCCGGTAAGTGCAAATATTTGTGTGATGAGCACGAATATTAGTTTCTGAGTCATGGATGTTTTCTATGTATATAAGTATTTATCTATCTATATAAGTATGTATATCGTCGCCTGGTACCCATAGTACAAGCTTTGCTTAGTTTGGGGCTAGGATGATCTGTGTGACATTGTCCCTAGATATAATTATTATTATAATTTCCTAGGTGTTTTACCTCTCCGACCAATTACGGACTGGTAAAACTACCTATCAGCGCTTAAATTATGAGAGTGAGGCTTAAAGTACGACACTTATGTGTCAGACGCTTGGTAATATCTTGGGACATTATTCACACACAGCCATCTGATCCCAAACTAAGCAGAGCTTGTACTATGGAAACCAGATACCTGATATACTACATATACTACTTTTCATTTGTAAATACATACTTATATAGATAATTACACCCAGACTCAGGACAAACAGACATGTTTATGCACACAACTATCTATCCTGGGCGGGAATCGAACCCACGATCTGCGGCGTGAAAAGCAAGCATTTGCTAACCACGCCAATAGGCCCGTCAATGATTATTCTGTACGATTAAATCTACGAAATTGACTTTAGTCTGATAGGCACGAGCGAGTCATCGTTTTGGCACGGAACTATACACAACAACGGTCATCTGATCCCAAACTAAGCAGGGCTTGTATTATGGAAACTAGATAACTGTATACTAAATATACTACTTTCTTTCGTAAATGTATACTTATATACAGTCGGTCCAGAACCTGACCTCTTTCCGGTCGTGTCGCTAGTGGTCCCATCGGATCATGAGAGTGATGGAATAGAAAGTGCCCCTGTGTTTGCGCACACACTTGTGTACTATAATATGTCCTGCAAAATTGGCTAATCTCCATTGAGAATGGCCGCCGTGGCCGAAATTTGGCCGGGAAGACATCATCACTTATATAGCTAATTACACAGAGACTCCTGAGTCTCGTCCTGACAAACAGACATGTTCATGCATACAACTGCCATTTTACCAACTTGTTATATATATCTTACTGCGTATATTTCACTTTGTCAGCTCGCTAATACACATAAAATGTAATAATGTAAGTGGAGGGGACCTGGTGTCCTGAAACACAGGCCTCGAGCCTAGCTTAGGCACCAGTCTCCTGCAATATATATGTATGTCTACTGAAATATGTACCTATGAAATGTAATCATTATGTAAAAATTGTACCTGTATATTGTAGTGAGATAATAAATTATTATTATTATTATTAACTATCTGTCCTGGGTGGGAATCGAACCATTTCAACCAGCCCGTCACACTTGATCACTAAAATATCTGGCAGGTGACAGAATTCGACCAGGAGGACATCATCTTAAAGAAGTTAGACATGTATAATTAAGAAGATAAAACTCGACAGCAATTCCATTACATAAATTGTAAAGAAACTTGGTCCATTAAACAAATTAATTTCACGTCACGCAGCCTTAATTAACGAAATTAAAGACGATGAAGTATACTACAAAATGTATTAAAAACATGACTCTCATAATTTGCATAATGTCTTTGAAGGGACTGTTCAAAATTAGAAACTTAATCGAAATCATCGAATAGCGAGCAAAAAATATTTTTTACAATCCTGTGGTAGCTCATACATAAAATCTGATTTAGGCTGGCCTGTTGGTCAAGTGATTAGCGACCCTGACTGGTCAGCCGGAGATCGTGAGATCGATTCCTACCCTAGACAAATCTTTGTGTAATTAGAGCACGATTATTTGCTCTGTGTCTGGGTGTAATAACTATTTTTATCAGTTGTCTGGTATGTACAGGTTCTGTCTAGTTTGCCCTTGCAAGATCGGTCCACCATGTAGACGGCCAGCCCACGCTGCGTCTCCCATTTCGTGGTAACCATTCAAGAACCTGTCCGCCCCAGCGGCCATCGGTTCTACGAGCTATGTACCCCGCCCCCTACCACTTCAGTTCGGCAATTCTTTGGGCTATGTCGGCTACTTTGGTTCTCCTGTGGATTTAATTCGATCGCGCAGGTATACACACATCACCATAATTGACGGCTGCTATAGTCTATCATAACGTTAACTGAAGCTTAACGTGCCATTCGAAGCACGGAGACGCTCAGAAATTAAATGATTCTGGCGGTGACCCATCTATAAATTGATCGATCGCTTACGGGCCGGTAAGAGCAACTGGCTGTTTGCTCAAAGCAATCACGTAGACCACAGGCTTGAATTTATCTCCATATATGTATTTTGATCGGAGTGGAATAAACAACCACTTTGAATTGTGTTTGGGAATCTAGTTAGAACTGCGTTTAATATCGCTTATTCAATATGGTCATGATTTGGAATAAAGTCGATGTCAAATTCAGTAGAATATTCTTGCAGTTGCCAAAGAAAAGCTATGCACGATTATTCTGTCTATAAATCTATAAGTACACTAATAGAACTATGTCCATGTAGTCACCCGTTTACTATCATCATCATATCAGCCGAAGGACGTCCACAGCCGGACAAAATAATAATAATATCTAGGGACAATATCACACAGACCATCCTAGCCCCAAACTAAGCAAAGCTTGTACTATGGGTACCAGGCGACGATGTACATACTTATATAGATAGATAAATACTTATATACATAGAAAACATCCATGACTCAGAAACAAATATTCGTGCTCATCACACAAATATTTGCACTTACCGTGATTCGAACCCAGGACCACCAGCTTCGTAGGCAGGAGCACTACCAACTAGGCTACGGTGACCGTCAAAAATCCAAATCCAGTCAAATCCTTGTGGGCCTGGGCAGAACCCCTAGAAGGTAGACCGACAATCTTGCCATGGTCGCGGGAAGCAGCTGTATGTGAGCAGCACAAGACCGGCTATTGTGGAGTTCTACTATACCGGAATAGAAAAGTTGTGTGAATATTTTAGGGCAAATATGAAAGGTATCATCGACGAAGACAAATTACTTTAATGTCTGATTAATTTATGAGGCTGAAGACACCTAATTTTTAACTGACTTCAAAAGTAGGTTAGCAATTTGATGGAAAGTTTTTTGTATGTCTTTAACGTGATTAACTTTAAAATTGTTCGATAGGGAATGCTTTTGAAATGAAATGAAATGAAATATTTATTTATTCGTCAGAAACATGGTTACAAGGTGGTATATAGAATCGTACAGGTTCAGCATGTTACGCCGATTTGACGGCATGCAAATTTATATGTCATAAGTTATTAATTATTATAAATAGACCAGGGTCGATAATTTTTAAAACCACAAAAAATAGTAGTAGGATGAAACCCATTATAAAAGGAGGGGAATATTATAAAAATTAAAGGAAAAATAATTTACGGGCATTCTGAGGTCTGGAAGGGGATGGGGGTGAGTTTTTAAGGGTAAAAAACGGTTTTTCTCGATTTCCGGAAAAACTAAAAATATTGTAATGAATAACGTAATCAGAATAAAGTATCTACATTTAATTGTACTATTAATATTTATATTTATATATAATGAGATTTTCTATGACATAAATGTAATTAGCATTAAGTAAATCATTTTTTTAATTGAAACAAATTGCAGCTATCACATTTTTTTTGGTGAAATTATTTATAAAAATTAAAAAAATCGAATTCGATTTTTTCGATTTTTTGCATTTTCTGAGAAGATTCACTATAGTAACATATGTATTTTTTTCTCCATCGGAAAGTAGAGATTTCAACGAACAGAAAACATACCAACTTTTTGAAAAAAGCTGATATTTTTACGGGTGAGTTTTCGATTGAAAATTAGGGTGCTTTTTCGATATTAATTCAGGTGAAAAAATAAATATTTTTAATCAAATAAATTACAGCGTATTTAGGACATAAAAAGGTAAGCTTTCTCCAAATTTCGTTAAAAAAGAAAAAAAATTGTAAAATATAAAAATAAAAAACCAAAAACTTGGTTTTTTGAATTTTTCACTTAATTTTTGAGGTTATGTGAAAAAAGTGTAAATACAAAAGTTTTAGATCTTTTTATTACCTACAACTATGCCATTTGACTTTTTTCGATAGGTCTTTTAGTTTTGCCGGAAATCGAGAAAAACCGTTGTTTACCCTGGTCTAAAAGTAATTGAATAAAACAATATATATATATATATATATATATATATATATACATATACAGCATCTATAGAATAATACCACATTCATTCATATGTCTAATCTAACTAATTAATAACATTTGTTTGACATAATTATAAGCATTAAAATAATAATAATAATAACAATTTTATAATGTCTGATATGATCATCAATTTTATAATGTCAAAATTACAAAGTATGTCAAAATCAAATCTAATCTAATCAAAGAGTACCTATGTATGTCAAGTTGTCTATTTCGCATGTCAAGTTTTCAGCATCAAAAATTCACTAATGGTATAAAAACATCCATCTAAAAGCCAATTGATTTTTTTTTTCTTAAAGATATTAAGGGGTAGCTCACGTAGTGTTCTCGGTATTTTGTTATACACTTTTATTATCATCATATGACTGTTTTTTTGCTGCAGTGTACTTGAACATTTTTGTGAAGCCAATTTCGATGGATCTCTAGATAGGTATTTCTTATTAACACAGGCTTTGTCAAATAAATGAGGATTGTTTTTTACAAACAACGCTATCTCGAGTATGTATAGAGATGTCATTGTCAGGAGTCTCAGTTTTTTAAATAAAGGTCTACACGACTCAAGAGGGCTTGCTCCACATATTGCCCTAACACACTTTTTTTGAGCTAGAAAAGCTTTGTGTATATATGTAGAGTTGCCCCACAATAGCAATCCATATCTTAACATTGAGCCGACATACCCATGATATGCAGTAAGGGCAGCTTGTTCTCCGGCTTGATACTTCAATTTTTTTAAAGCGTATAAATCTATTAATACGCGTACAGACACTCTCTACTTGTTTTTTCCAGTTACAATGTTCAACAGTTATTATTCCTAGAAATTTGGTGTCATGTACTTTGTCAATTACGATTCCTCTACCATGGATGTCAAGTTTTTCACGTGTATTATTATAATTATGAAATTGTATTAGTTTAGTCTTATTTATGTTTACGTTTAGGTTATTATTTTCTAGCCAATTTATTACTGTTTCTACGGAGGTGTTTATTGTGTCAGTATAATTATTATTATTAGTGATGTCAGGAATTTTAACCGATATGTCATCTGCAAATAGCATGCATTTATGGTCAATTGCATTTGGCAAATCATTAATTTGGCAAATCATTTTGGAATGTACCCATATAAATTTTGCTTTAATCGGCTGTTAAAAAGAAAATGTTGTATTGGTATTTTAGTTTTTAAACGGTAATTTCATAGTTCTATCTCAGCCCGTTCTGTCTATAATCTGAGTTACAGAATATAGACAACATAGGTACCTAGAATTACTAAACTCACCATATACCCAAGTCAGTCGATTTAGTATATTCTTTACGGCACAATTAATTGTTCAGTAGCAACACACACAATATACAATGCACAATATCTAAAATTTATTAAAGTCTCCACGGCGCGCGTCGTTATAATAATCCAAATTATATTAAAAAGCTAAAACAAAAGCCGGTTTTTGGCTCAGTCATGGTCAACCACCAAAAACAAAAGCATGCACCCAAGCATGCGCTACAAATCTGCACAGAAGATTCTTTATTGTCAACCAAAGTGTAATTGAAACGAATAGTTTTTAAAATATAGTTCTACCTCTGCCCGTATAACCAGCCGCCATAAACAGAATAGAGTGAACAAAAAAATCATTAACATGTGTTAGGGGAAATCTCTTTTAACTTTTAGTTACAGTTTAGTGAAATTGAACAACTATATTCATCATCATCATATCAGCCGAAAGACACCCACTGCTGGACAAAAATCTCCCCCAAAGAGCTCCACAGTTGCCGATCTTTCGGTCCAATATTATTAAATAAAACATATAAGCGTTTTGCGACATTTTTCATACAGGTTTTATTTTGACCGCAATTAATTCAGACTTTTCCTAGCGATAAAATTCAGTATATTATTAACATTCGGTTACTTAAAAATCCCATTTTTAGTAACTTTTGTTTCTATTTAAAGCGTCAGGCTTGCCTTGTCAAAAATGCAATTCGGACAAATTAATGACGTCTTATTGAACAATAATTAAATAATGTATAGAAATAAAGCGGCTATGTTTTTCTGCATGTCATTACACTAATAATGTCCTCCAGGCCGAATTTCGTCCACGGCGGCGGCCAGTCTTAGATGGAGACTAGCCAACTGCGCAGGACATATTATAGTGCACAAGTGTGTGCTCAAACACAGGGGCACTTTCTATTCCATCATTGTCACAATCCGATGGGACTACTAGCGACACGACCGGAAAGAGGTCAGGTACTGGGCCAACAGCTTTACGTGCTATCCAAGGCACGGCGGTGTAACACCATTTCCCAGACTTCAGGCTGATACTGAAAAATTTCTTTTTACAGCAGATTCCCAAAATCTCTTTTTGGGTCGATCCGGGATTTGAACCCAGGACCTCATTATCTACGGCTGAACACGCTACCGCTAGACTAGCGAGGCCGTCAGTGCAACAACAGTGTCATTACACTCCCAAATATAGGTTGTCAAAGTGCAATAACGTGAGTTCAATCTAACATACTTTGCTAAATTCAAACCATGTACGTGAAACGTACCATCAACGCCCTCTCATTGTATGGAGTTCAACAATCATTTTCAACGTTCCTTTTGAAATCTATCATATGCTATATGGATCAAAAAACGCTCCCCAAACATTATTATCACTGCTCCAAAATATATTAACGTTGATATCAACATCTAGCCATCATTGTCACATTAGCGCCCTATCTCGTGTAGAGCGCGCCACTGTCGACGCTTTATGCCTTCCGGTTCCGCCACAGTACTCTCACATACAGCCTAACAGCTTTTTAAAATCATGTGTTTAAATCAACCATTATCCTATTCAGATAGCACTGGTTACTGACGCGAAATGAGGTTCCGTTTTGTTAAAGATAAATTTAATGAGTCGGTTTTACAAAAAAAAAAAAACTAATTGCAGCTTTATCAGAGAGAAATATTAATTAAACGCTCAAAGCCAGATGCTCTCACCGGTCCGTAAGGGATTGGCGAGGTTAAGCAACTAGGCTCACGGCCAGTCCATAGATGGGTGACTTTCAAAGTTGGTTAAATTCTGAGCGTCTCCATGCTTCGGAGGGTACGTTAAGCTGTCGGTCTCGGTTCAACCGATTAGGCAAAAGTCGATAAGCCATGAGGCCTACTGGGCGGCTTGAACAACTCTGATACTAGGGTAAGAACTGCCCATACGATAAGTAAGTAGTATTAGGCTGTGCATAGTGGCTTGGTTAAGATTGTAAGTTGAGTGTCAAGCAGCTTTTCTTGATAGTGCCGTAAGTGAAACTAATCTAATCGAATAGTACCTATATTAGTTTTTGTAGAGGATAATTACATACATATATGCCTCTAGACAAAAATAAAAAAAAAGAAAACAATAACCATCTACTTTCTATACTGGCCTCTGGTGTTTTCGTTCTTGTTCCCGGCAAGGCAATACTAATATTTCCATAATTATCTGAATGTTTGTTGTGAATTTATTTTAAATTGTTATGAATTGATTGATTGATTATTTTTAAATTATTTATTTTATATTGCAATTTTAAAGTGTCAATTGTAAGATTTAATTAATTTTGATTTTTTATATTTATTCAGGCGTTGCAGTTTGTTAATTGATTATTTATTGTTATTTATTACATATTCATATTTTAAAGTAACGTCAACTGTGCACGCTTAAATGAAATATTTAAGAAATTTTAAATTATATGTAACCAGTTTGTTTTATGCATGCTTAATATGTCATAACTATGTATCTCATTCAAGCGAGCTGTAAAGTTCTTATGAGAAATAAAGTTCTTTAAACCTATAATCATGAGTACCTATACCTACACCCTAAAAATAGCTCTATCAAGTGCTTTAACTAAGAACCCAAGCGGGTACTTAACCTTCTTCTTCTTAGCGTGTCGATAGCAAACGAATTAAACTTTTGTGGTCCTGAACGTAGCCACATTGGTTGCCTTACTTGTGGCATTCTTAAGATCCTGCCATGAACATGTGGTAGGGCAGGCTGGGCACGTAATGAAAGCACTTGTATGACTGCAATTTACAAAAAAAAATGTCGATTCTAATACATTTTGACATCATTTAAAGTAAATAAAGTAATCTATCCTCACACTTCGGTTATTTCTAAATGAATTTATTTAAGTTATGTAAGGCAAACGTTCAAACACTCGCGCCATGAACGAACATTTGAATACTCGCGCCAACCGTGCACTCTCGTGGTAAATCCGTTGTGCTTCGTCCTCGGTCGGCCCCGCCGCGCTAACATGCCGCCCGCGTCCCGCGCACAGTAGTCGCATGGGTTCTCGTGTCGCGTACGCGTCGTTCGCACCAAAAGATATTTTCATGTCCCACACCTCTTCTAAAGAACTGTACTGAGTTATTTTGAGTGTCTATTATATTATTAGTGGAAATAAAGATTGATATACACCATTACAGTGGCTGCCCAACTCGTGGCTTCGAATTCCCCTTGAGATAATTTCGAGAAGTTTCGTCGCGAGTGCCGCGATAGATACCTACCTATGTGTCAAATCGTGAAACATAAGTTAGGTACGTGACGAACTGGTGCCATGCCGATGGAACTAAGAAACGCGAAAGTACTATCGAGTGAACATATCATGAGCGACGACACGAGCGAGCCCGATTACTACGACGAGGCGGAGCCGCGCGCCGAGAGCGCCCCGCCCCCGTTCCCGCCGGAGCGCATGGTCGCGCCGGCGGCGCTTCGACGAGCGCGACCACCGAGACCGTCTTAGCCGGTTTCATGGAGTCCTTCGTCAGAATGCAAGCGGAGACCAACAGAACCCTAGTGGAAACCCTGAGGGCTTTCAACGGCTCCGGGAAACCACCGACATCGACGCCAACGCCCGACACCTGTCCGCCCAGCGCCTACTCGTCCGGGGTCACAGGCAACTTCGCCAAGTGCACTGCACGTTTCGACGGGAGGTCGCGCGACGCGGAGGTACTGGAGGCGTTCCTCGACGCGGTGCAGGTGTACAAGGAGTGCGCGGGCGTCAGCGACGAGCACGCGCTGCGCGGTCTGCCGATACTGCTGGAGGGCGACGCGGCCGTGTGGTGGCGCGGTGCGCGCGCCAGCGTGCACGCCTGGCCGGACGCCGTGGCGCACCTGCGTGCCATGTACGGGATGCAGCAGCCGCCGTACAAAGTTCTTCGGGAGATCGCCGACACGGACCAGAAAGACTCTGAACGTGCAGAAGTGTTTGTGTGTAGAGTGCGGTCGTTGTTTGCTAAATTACCTTACGCGGTGCCGATGTGTATGCAATTAGATCTTATTTACGGCCTTTTACATCGACGTGTGAGAAAGCGATTACCCAGAGAGGATGTTAACAATATTGTAATTATGATAGAAAAGGTGAGGGCCATAGAAGATTCTATTGTCGAATTAAATCTTCGTACGTACGCCGCGCCGCGAACCCGACCGTTTCTACGACGAAATCGGCAAGTCAAAACTTGTCGCGATCGCACGACGCGCCGCGCGACCGCGAACATGTACAGGTACCTGAGTCGAGCGAGCGCAAACGCAGCGTTACCACGAGTGCGTGCGGTACTAGTGTCGCGAAACTCACTCTAAACTCGAACGAGAACTTGAAACGTGATAAGCGCGTTCGATGTTCGTTCTGTAAATTGTATGGTCATTTTGTAACAGATTGTCGCAATTTCCAAAGTAAAAATAATAAACAACAACCAACTAGCGCGGTTTCCGAGGGTAAAAGTACCAGTAATGGAGCTAATATTTTGCGTTGTTACGGATGCGGCCAACCCGGTGTTGTTAAGTCGAAATGTGAGAATTGTAGAGGAAAACAGTTGCCCGCGACGCGATGCGATTTTAATATAGTGAACGGCGAGAACGTCACACGCGAAACTCACGCGACGACGCCGTCACACGCTATGGTATCGGTCACTATCGCGAATAGGGTAGGTGCCGCAATACTCGACACAGGAGCTACGTGCTGCGTTGCTGGTTCCTTGTTGTACTCTATTTTAACATCGGTTGGGGTACAGTTTCACGAGGCGGAGCGAACCATTGGACTCGCGGTCGGTTCCCGCCGGGTGAAAACGGTCCTCACGGCGACGGTACCCGTGATTTTAGAAGGAAGGCAGGTCGATACCGAGTTCGTGGTGTTCCCAGGTGAGAGTACTCGAACATTGTTAGGTCGTGACTTTATTACTAAGGCTGGGGTCACACTGGAGTTGTCACAGGAGTCATAGTTCTTTACTGATAATCCTGAGCAGATTTTTCCTTTCGTGCAATCTTTTAGTTTGAATAGCACAGAGTTGATGCAGGCAGATACCTCCGACGTCTTCTTGCGCGAGGACGAGGGAGCGAAGTTACCACCAGAGCACAGGAACGCGCTCAACGCATTTCTGCGTAGCAGAGCGAATCAGTTTGCTGCGGATGGACCTCCCACGGACTTCGCCTGTCACAAAATTAAAGTAAGAGATAATCAGGACCCCCTTGCCTCCCCACCGTACAGGTTGTCGCCGTCCAAGAAAGAAGCTTTAGAAAAGGAGCTGCAAAAACTGCTCAACGCCGACGTCATTGAGGAATGCGAGTCACCGTGGGCCTCCAACGTCGTCCTGGTGAAGAAGAAAGATGGGAGCTACAGGCTTTGCGTTGATTACCGCAAGCTCAACGCGGTCACGGAGCCTGACCGGTACCCACTTCCCAGGATCGAAGATGTGCTCCACGCGGCGAAAACCTCCAAGTACATGACCACGCTAGACCTACGATCCGGATATTTCCAGGTAAGCGTTGACCCTGATCATAGGGACCTTACCTCGTTCACGACACCGCTGGGCACCTTCAGGTTCAAGCGCATGCCCATGGGCCTCAGGAATTCAGGGGCGACTTTTCAGAGACTAATCGACCGGTTCAAATCCAACTTACCAGGTATAACTCTGCTCGCGTATCTGGACGATTTGTTGGTGTTGTCTGAAGGCTCGTTTGAAAGGCACCTCGCAGACCTAGGAGCCGTGTTCGACCGCCTTGCTATGTTTAACCTGCGGGTGAATCGCGAAAAGAGCCACTTCGCCCGAGATGCCGTTAAGTTTCTCGGGCATGTCATCGTACCAGGTGGTATTCGCATGGACCCAGACAAGACGTCTGCTATAACCGGCATGCCGCCCCCTCAGAACGTAAGACACCTGAAGTGCTATGGGTATGGGCGGTGTCGAAGTTTAGGGGATATATTGACGGCGCCGATGTGACATTTAAGTCCGATCACCAGCCGCTCAGGTGGCTCATGAGTTTAAAGTCGCCGAGCGGCCGTCTGGCAAGGTGGGCGCTCAGTCTTCAGGAATATAATCTGAAGATTGAATACACGCCCGGTAAGGCGAACGTGATCGCAGATACGCTGTCACGTCCTGCATGCGTGACGGAAGAGACTGAAGGGACCGAGTGCGATTTGTGTCTCGCCGTGGTTGACCTGCCCACACGCAACCCTAGAGACGTCAGAGACGGCCAGCTGAAGGACCCGGAGATTCTCAAGATCGTCGAGGCGTTGGAATCCGACGATCCCTTTAGGGGGAGGCCCTGGGCAGATAAAGGGTACGTAGTGGTTGACGGCGTGTTGTACCGTTATGGCCCCGACAATGAAGAAGATGATGACGCCAGTTTGGTGGTACCAGAACATGAGCGCAAGGACGTGCTAGCCGAGTACCATGACGCTCCCACAGCCGGCCATTTCGGTGTAGAGCGAACTTTGCAGCGCCTCGCAGGTAAATATTACTGGCCCGGAATGAGGACTTACGTTGCTCAGTACGTCAAAAATTGTGCAGCGTGTCAACGATACAAGGTAGACACGCGAAAACCCGCCGGACTACTGCAAGTTCCAGCCATGTCACGCCGCTTCGAGGTGCTCGCTGTAGACCTGTTCGGACCCCTACCGGAGACACCTTCCGGCAATAAATGGATCCTCATAGTGGAGGACACCTGTACTAGGTGGGTTGAGTTATTCGCCCTTTCATCCGCCACTAGCGAAGAGTGCGCCAAAATACTGGTGAACGAGGTGTACCTGCGTTATGGGACGCCCAGAAGACTCATCAGCGACAACGGCGTACAGTTTGTGAGCGAAGTGATGCAGCAGACGTGCCACGTCATGGGCATCAAACAGGCCCTGACGTCGTTTTACCACCCGCAGTCCAACCCTGTCGAACGAAAGAATCGCGACCTTAAACCACAGCTTGCGATACTGGTAGGTAAGGAACATGATTCCTGGGATAGTCACCTTCCTGCCGTTCGGTTCGCCATGCGTTCACTGCCAGCACGGGGCATTCCCCCGCTTTTCTTAATTTTGGGCGCGAGATACGCGCGCCCGCCGACGTGTTGTCTGAGATGCGGGCCATCGTCGAGAACGACAATGTGGTCTTATCTATTACCCCGTTTCTTAAGAAGCTTTCAGCCGTGCTGCTCGATGCACGGGATGTGCACGAGAAAGCCCAAGAAGCTCAGAAGAAGTTCGCGGATGAGAATCGTCGCCCCGCGCCGGACTATAAGGTAGGGGATCTCGTACTGCTTAAGACCCAAGGCTCTAACGATACGAGCAAAGGGCAGACTCCTAAATTCATCCCCCGCCGCGATGGACCGTATCGTATTCGGGAGGTGATCGGTAGTACGACATACGCTTTGGAGCGTATAAGTGACGGCGTCTCGCTAGGCAGGTATCACGTTTCGTTGCTAACACCGTTCGTTGGCCCCATCCAAGATCCCATTCAGGAAAAACGTAAGAGAGGGAGACCTCGTAAGGCTAACCCGGCTTCGGGGACGCAACGCCTGGGTTAGAGGGGGAGGATGTAAGGCAAACGTTCAAACACTCGCGCCATGAACGAACATTTGAATACTCGCGCCAACCGTGCACTCTCGTGGTAATCCGTTGTGCTTCGTCCTCGGTCGGCCCCGCCGCGCTAACATGCCGCCCGCGTCCCGCGCACAGTAGTCGCATGGGTTCTCGTGTCGCGTACGCGTCGTTCGCACCAAAAGATATTTTCATGTCCCACACCTCTTCTAAAGAACTGTACTGAGTTATTTTGAGTGTCTATTATATTATTAGTGGAAATAAAGATTGATATACACCATTACAGTTATTATTTAATCCATTGTACCTACCTATTTAGTTTAATTTAATTATTATTGTTATAAATCAAATTTGATGTCTTTTCCATTTAATTAAATTCAATATGTAACTGTACTCAAAGTCCTAGCTTGTAATCGTATCGTATCACATCGATAGCCTCGATACAGGCATTGCATCAGAACGGCCGTGTGGTTTGCGGAACTGCAAAATAATAACCGAGCCACTCCATATCATCCCGTGGGTTTGGAAAAGGTCGACTAAGGGATACATCAGGTAGTCGGGCAGCAGCATCACCTGTGTACTACCACCTAACTGCGGTCGCCAACTAGCATGCTAAGCGCGGTGAATACGACAAACCCCTCCAAAACGAGAACAGCAAGAAGCTTTTGGCGGAGCCTTATCCCCAGTAGTCTGACGCTGAGGATGGGATTGAGATGGAAGCAAACCCTCTCAGGAGGCTTCATTAAGTCTGGAAGAGATCGCTGACTGCGATAAGACCGCCTATTGTACAATTTCAATTGCTAATTAATATTTCTCTTGTTTTTATCTGTAATTGGTGTGCAATAAAGAGTATTTATCTTATCTTATCTTAAGTCCCCTGCAGCTTTATTAGTCAAACTCGTAAGTTGAGTGAGTTTATTTATGCCAGATAACTTTAATGACTGATTATTGCCAAACTAATGCACATTGTTTGTAGATGGCCACTGATGTAGAAAGGTTCTATATTGGTTAACATGCAATGATAATCACATGATGCAGGTAGTGCAAAACGAGCCATTGTGATAGTTATGTATCAATGGATGTCTTTCGCGTGGAGTGCCCATGGACACTCGCGACACCAGAGGAGTCGCGAGTGTGTTGCCGGCATTTTAGAGTCAGCAAACAAGTGTTGCTGACCCTTCCCACCACCCCAATGAGCTCTGGCGACCTTTCTCACACTCGGAAACACAACATTAAAATTATTAGTGTTATTATTAAGGGATGTCTTTTGTAAGGTGGAGGTACTTCCCCAGTCGGGCTGCTCTTTGAGCGATTGAACGCTATGCCTAAGAGGTACTTTAAAAAAAATGAATCTAGAAAATGAGAGATCTTAGATAGATCCATACATATATAATTCAAATAACAATATCACGTCTTTTATGCCACAGACACACACATACACACCCACACACATGGACAGACATCGAAGTCAAACTTATAACGCCCCTATTTTTGCGTCGGGGATTAAAAAGGGTATCAAGTTTTAAATATGCTTGAGGCACTCATAGATAGATGCTCTCACCGGTCCGTAAACGATCGGAGAGGTTAAGAAACTAGGCCCGCGGTCAGTCCATAGATGGGTGCCCGCTAAACTGGTTTAATTTCTGAGCGTCTCCGTGCTTGGGAGGTCACGGTAAGCTGTCGGTCCCGGTTGTAGCTATAGGCATCAGCCGTAAAGCCATGTCAAAGGCCTACTGGGCGGCTTGAACAGCTCTGACACTAGGGTAACGCTGCCCATACGATAAGTAGTAATATCCTTATATTAATGGAGATAGACGTATACATGACAGAAGGAGGTAAAAGGTATTACAAGATTGTCCTACATCTCGACTTCACGTGAAAGTTATTTCGAAAGCGATTAATTACGCAAATGAATCGTACGAGTCAAATGTGTGAACTAGTTCCGTGAGCCTCCGAGGCCCTTCGCTAATTCCGAATAGCGATGCCCGAATGCTTTCAGTAACTTAGCATACGTAATTAAGGATCGTAATGGCAATAGCATTACAATTTATTATTTTATACTATATTAAACAATTCGCCTGCGTGGTGATTATGGCGACTGCACGTGAGGCGCAGCGTCTAAGACAGTCGCCTCGCCTCTTCGTGTCGCGGGTTCCAGTCCCGCGCCGGACAACTATTTGTGTTACCCATAAATAGTTGTTCTGAGTCTGGATCTAATTTATGGCTGTCTATTATGTTTCTAAAGTACCCCGCGACACAGGGATTAGATTCCCTAGTGCGCGCGTAGTCTTGATAAAAAAAATCCTCTGTGAATCGTACACTGGTGACCCGCCCCAGCTTCACAGAGGCAGACTATTATAGCAGGCTATTATAGCAGGAATTTGAAATTAAAAAAGCTACGAATTATACATTAGCATCTCAAAAACATTCCCTCGTCGTAGTATTAAAGACGTATAAATAAATATAATTGGGCACCTCCTCCTTGCCCTGCTCCTAATTAGTAGTCTGTAAAAAATAATTCCAGTGAAAAAAATTAGGGTGCAGAAAATTCGGCCTGGGAGGCGGAGAGGCGAGTCCTGGTCGCAGCGATCGGACGGGATCTGTCCCCACCAGCGATCGTAGGCGCGATGCTGGCGGGTGACAAATGGGACGCCGTGGTCTCCTTCTGTGAGGCAGTCATGCTCCAGAAGGAGGCCGCCGAGCGGGTTCGGGAACGAGCCGATCCCGCTCGTAGACGGAGGAGGCGTCGGGGCGGCGGCGGCAGCCGGTAGCCCAACTCCCCTCGGGGCTGCGGTGGCAGTGTGAGAAGTGTCCTCCACTGCGGCCACTTACAAGCAGCTCCGGGAAGACAGCGATCTGTTTGTGGCACAGTCGCTGTGCCAGACTGGCAGGAGTCGGCAATAGGGGAGGGCAATCCCAAGCCCTCCCAGGGTACGTGTCCCAACCATCTGGGACATGGCGCAAAAGAGGGGCACCGGAGCAGCATACCCGCGTTCCCGGGGCTCCTCCCATCAGGCATCAAGAGAAGTCCACGGCAGGTAGGTTTAGTCGGTGCGAGTCCGACATACCCATCCGCAGACACTTTTTGCGGGTGGCATGCGTAGGCATTCCCCCTGCCTAAAAGAAAAAAAAAAAAAAGGGTGCAGAAAATTGTGTTAAGCTCCCATTTTATCACACGTTCGAAACAAACAAGAAATGAGATTTCTGGGAAATATTTTGGGTATTATGAGCATATTGCATAAGCAGCATTCATGGCGAATAGTAATAATAATAATAATATCTGGGGACAATGTCACACAGATCATCCTAGCCCCAAACTAAGCAAAGCTTGTACTATGGGTACCAGGCGACGATATACATACTTATATAGATAGATAAATACTTATATACATAGAAAACATCCATGACTCAGAAACAAATATTCGTGCTCATCACACAAATATTTGCACTTACCGGGATTCGAACCCAGGACCACCAGCTTCGTAGGCAGGAGCACTACCAACTAGGCTACGGTGACCGTCAATGATGGCATATTGCTTTCAAATTATAGACTATTACCCCTGCGGAGATACACGTCAGTCTCTTGTCTAGCAGTGAAACCTTTCGGGTGATATGAAGACAACAGATCTTGGTCTACCAAATAAATATTTCTTTTATGCTCCATATTACCAAAGTGTTTTTCGACTAAGTCCATCCACCTGATGTTCATTTTGTATCCGAAATAATTTGTCTGCATTCCCGTGCTGTTATTTATTTTTTCCGCTATGAATGTCACTCAAGAGAATTCAATGAATTCTACAGTTCATGCGCTTTACAAAATCATTAGCTGGCAATCCTACAAATGCAGTTACCAGCGCTCACCTGGCAAGGAGAAAAATTAAGAAACGAGTGAGTGAAGCTGTGTGTGTTGCAAACGTCATAGGTAACCAATTATAATCGTGTTTATTATAGCTGTTACGGCCACTAAAATTCTACTGCTAGCAGATTTAAATACGAAAATATCTTTAGTAATTTATACTATGAATAGTTTCGAATCCATAGATTATTTTTCATTGTCTTCACATTATGCGAAAGTTGTCCACCACTGGGCAAAAGCCTCCACCATAGATCTTAAATTGACGATCTTGCGTTACCCGCATCCAGCAGCTTCCAGCGACTCTCACAAGATCATCGGTCCATCTTATTTATTTATTTATTTTCCAATTTATGTACACACTAAGACTATAAAGAAAGAAAGAATAAACAAGAGAAGACATTGTACAAAGGTACTACTTATTTCTAAAGAAATCTCTTCCAGTAGACCTGCAAGAGGAGATTTTGGAAGAGAGGAAGATATGAGTGTGTAGGGTGATATACATACATACGATAAAAATACACATATACATAAATAAATACATAATTTTAAATAATAAACTACATAAAATACATATATCTATGGCAAAGAGGAAAGGTAGTGTTCTTTTAACTTTTTTTTAAACGTGGTGATTGTGTTACAGTTTCGAATGTTAGGCGGAAGAGAGTTCCACAGCCTAACCGCCTGAACAGTGAAGGAGTTGGAGAAGAAATCAGTTTTATGGGATGGGAATTTTAAAATGCTTTTTAGGTGTGACGAATTGGGCGTTGGGAAAATGTTTAAAGGAAAAGCGCTCGTGTAGGTAAGAGGGATATGCGGGATTATTTAGGATATTGAAGAGGAGACATAATATTCGAGTATTCCTGCGAAGGCGGATTGGGAGCCACTTGAGATTGTTGCGGAATTCTGAGACATGGTCGTACTTTCGGAGATTAAAAATGAAACGTATACATAAATTTTGCAAACGCTCAAGTTTGTTTAATAGCTCTTCGATAGCATCCAGATAGCAGACATCAGCATAGTCCAGAATGGGCTGGATAAGAGTTTGAGGAAGAGTGATTTTGGTTTCAAAGGGCAAAAAGTACTGGAGGCACCTAAGTGAGTGAAAGGTGAAATAGACCTTTTTGCTGACTTCATTGATGTGAGCATTCCAGGATAAGTTCCGATCTATAATTACCCCAAGATTCTTAGCGGTATCCGAGTACGCAATATGCACATTGTCAAGTAAAACAGGAGGAAAAGAGCCGACGTCAAAACCAGCACGCATTTGCCTACTGCCAATAATCATGGCCTGGGACTTGATGGGATTTAATTGAAGACCGAAGGATCTAGCCCATTGACTGATCGCTCCCAGGTCCTGATTCATGGCAGCAATCGCGGTTCTTGCTTCATTTAATGTAAAATGACGGTATAACTGCATGTCGTCTGCGTAGAGATGAAAATTGGAGGAAATAACTCGTGTAGCAAAGTTGATGTAGATGGAGAAAAGTAAAGGAGATAACACGCCACCCTGGGCTATGCCCGTGGTAAGATTGCACCAATCTGAGTAAGAGTCCTTATAGCAAACACGCTGCGTGCGTCCCCGAAGATATGTATCGAACCAAGCCACAGACTCCGAGGAGAAATTAAGTGATTTAAGAGTTTCGAGAAGAATATCGAAGTCCACGGAGTTAAAGGCACTGCTAAAGTCAAGGAGAACCAAAACTGTGAGAGATTTATTCTCCATGGCCCAACGGATTTCGTCAGTGACCTTTAGGAGCGCCGTTGCCGTGCTGTGACCTGGTCGAAAACCAGATTGTAAGGGATTTAGAAGATTATTCCATTCATCTTGTAGTGGGCCTGCCCACGCTGTGTCTTCCGGTTCGTGCTAGCCCCCCAAGAACTTTTCTGCCTCAGCGGCCGTTGGTTCTACTAGCATGTGCCCTGCCCACTGCCACTTTACCATGGCAATTCTTCGGCCTATGATGGTTACTGTGATTCACCTGCGGGTTTCAACATTTCTGTTTCTGTCTCGCAGGATACACCGAGAATTGCCCTCTCTATTGCTCTTTGGGGGGCCCCTGAGCCTGAGATTGTTTTAAAGAATTAATATCAACGGAGCAAGTATAATCTACAATTCCATCGCTATTCAGGATATTTGTACGTCCTCACACAATGAGTCACTGTCTAAGTTACGTAATACAAACACAACTTCCGAAAACAAACAACAATTAGTTGCTAAGTCCTATAACACGTAATAAGGCCCGCTTGAATCGTTGCCAGTGCAAGAATCCTAAAGTTTGTTCATTAAGCGAACGAGGCTGACCTGTAGATGCGAAAAGTTTAATTGTACCAATTCTCTGATTGTGTCATTATGTATATGGAGGTGGCTGATCAGTTATCGCGGAGTTTACTTTGATAATACAGATATTTTCAAAGATCCTGTTGACGTGGTTGATAGATACGCCAGTAGTATATTATTGGGCATTCTACCCCACCTGCCGTTCCTCCGGCTCACTTCGTTCGCCTTCGTCACTCTCGGTGTGGTAGAATGCCCAATAACATCCTACTATAACTAGCTCTACATATCAACCACTTACCTCGATTAACAAAAGCAGATCTACGGTTTAAACTCGGTTTCACTACACTACTTTACTGTCATTCTTTCATAGTTTCACTACACATTTCACCACTTTTAAGACCCGAAATTATTACTTCTACTAAAGAGTAATAACTGAATGTATTCCTAATTTAAATCTACATGAAACGTGGTAAGCTAAACTTCAGGACAGATTGCCTCATGTCTCTCCACAAAGTTAGAGATAGCGCCTTACCACAGAGGTTCAACGCACACTCAGTTTATGCGACCAGATTGGTACCGAGGACATCTGAAATTTAGGATATCGTATATATTAAAATAAAACTTGGGACAGATTGTCACTATGCCTCTCCACAAAAGTAAGAAATAGCGCATACCCATAGGTGCACACACATTCTATTTCCCGTGGCTAGACATCCGAAATTTTAATTTTATTTCGTTTCATATAGATGAAATTTACACGTTTATTAAACAAGTAAATGTGTCGGCTGTCTGAACCGATGACCTAAACTCCAGGACAGATTGCCTCATGTCTCTCCACAAAGTTAGAGATAGCGCCTTACCACAGAGGTTCAACGCACACTCAGATTATGCGACCAGATTGGTACCGAGGACATCTGAATTTTAGGTTACCGCATACATTAAACAAAACTTCATGTCTCTCCACAAAGTTAGAGATAGCGCATTACCACAAAGTTCAACGCATACTCAGTTTATGCGACCAGATTGGTACCGAGGACATCCGAAATTTTATTTAATACATTCACCCAGACGACACTACTTACACGTTAATGAACAAGTCACGTCACGTCTTGTACTGATCAGGCAACTGTTACGAGTGGGTGTAAATATGAGCCTTTAGTCTGCAAAACTGCAAAATTGCAAGTAGCAATAACTTGCTGCGCATATTTTGTTGTGTGTAATTTCCATGCGAACCTTTGTATAATATGCAAGATAAGCACTGCGCTTGTTGCAAACATTGATTAAATTTGTCTTATGCAGGACTTCCTATGTTCATAAAATAGGTACTTCAGTTTCGGTACGGCACACTCATCTTGGAAATTACTTTATTGTAATAATTATGACCTTTATGAATTTGTAGTTACAATAAATAAATATGTGTATAAAAATACATAACTTTTTTGTCTAGTGATTAATAATAATTATTTATTTATTTCTCTCTCACACAGAAAGGTTTACAAAGGATAAAAGAAAACAATTGTTTAGAAATACGACTTTATTAATATACTATACTTATATTTCTATTATAGTTGATGGTTTTATATTTGCAGTTTGACTGCAACATACGTAATAAACTAGTTTTGGTACACGTATCCGTTCAAAACTTTTCTGCACATAAATTATCTCTAATGCAACTTATTGATTGATGACGCTGACGTCATCCCTATATGATCAAAGTACAGGTTAAGTTCGACTCTGCGAATAGCTCTGGTAGCAAATAGGCTTATGTAAATTTCTAGGTTCGAGTCCCTATCGCAATCCCTTTTCCAATAAGTTAATAATTAAGTTAATAAATTCGTTCAGCATGCGTTAGTACCCTAAGTATTATAATTATATAAATGTGTCTAGTAAAGTAATCACCGAATATTTGTTCCAGATTTTTTTCACAGACTTAAATAATGTGTCACAAAAATCTATTATTTAAAACCGTGCATAATGATGTCTTGTAATTATTTTTTAAATAAACAAACATACAGAAATTAAATAAATAGTAGTCATTGGTAGTAATCTAAGTGTCGCCGCACACGAGCCACGGGCCACAGCCACAAACGCCGCCACGAGAAGCTATACAGTAGAAGTAGTTAGAAGAGTGTGGCGGCCACCGGCGTCAACCGTGTGCGGCGAGTCCATACAAAATGTACGAAAACTATAGGAAATATGCCAGTGGCGGCGATTTGTGGTTGTGGCAAGTGGCTCGTGTGCGGGAGCCTATAGATACCTAACGCCACCTTTGTCTGTGTCGAACAATATATATTATGCTGGTTTATATTTCATTTCTCACGATAACATTGCATTTTGACGGAATCAATATAACGATTTAAATGGACGTAACTGACATAAGTTAGTAATACAATTGTAATGCTAAGATTTAAGGTTTAATTTTGTAATGAGGTTAAATTTGCTGAGATGGTATTTTTCTTTACTTAAATTCGATTAATTTATATGAAAATTCACATTCGCTCCAGCGTCTTCTAGTGACAAGCTCCACAGTTTATTGTCAATTACGAATACCGAATACTTCCATAAAATGTACGTAAGTATTTTTTAAATAATTATGTTATTTCAGTGTCCTTGTGTTTCATAAGTCGAGCGTTCATTGTTCTAATCTTCTTTACAGATATTTTTTATTTGAAATTAATTGTTGTGTATTCGATTACAGGTCTGACTCCGAATCAGAATACACACGTCGCGCACCCGAGGCGGCAAAGGTGCAGCCAAAAAAGAAATCAACCAAGCGTAAAGCTTCCGAGAGTACCTCCACCTCGCAATCGGAATCTAAACCAAGGTAATTTCTATTATTGCTTGTCTTTAGGTATTTGTGTATTTTATTCCAATAAGAGTGTTATACGTTAGTAGTGGATTTATTTTTATACTTAAAAACAGAGACACAATCCAATGATTCATAATCTTTATTCCATTGGTTCTTTTTGATAGAACGTTTTCAAGGTGCTGTTATTGTAATATTTATTTGTCATAAAAAGTAGTTTTTACACAAGTTTTCTTATATTCTACGTATTATTACTATGTATATAATTATGTATGTGTCTTATATTAGCATCTGCTACTGAATTAGGCTTGTGGCGTGTATTTCATCACACTGGTAACTACATAATATTACGCAATAGAATTGATGATAAGGTACTTATATTATTTTATTTTTTACAGTAAAAAACAACATAGCTCGGACCTCTTTGGTCTAGAGGATAGCGAGTATCGCGCACCGGCAACCGGCAGCGAGGACCTCACGTCGTCGTGAGCCGAGTCGCTAACGGGAAGTTGCGGCGGGCGGTGAACGTTGTGGGTGACTTTTACGTGGAGGTAAAAGTATATAATAAGTCCGATGCAGCGTCCACGACTCCACTTGATCGGTGGAAAAAATCCTTAGTGGCACTTAAAGTGCAATTAAATAAGGATACTCCGCAGTGGGACGCGCTGCAGACATTTATGAGACGGGCTCATGTAATGTTTCAAGACTCGGAGCCCGTCTTTTACAGTGATAACATTAATATAAAATAATATAATAATTATTATTTTATATTTTTGTTATCAGTTTATTTTAAGGCTAGGCTAGGTTTAGGTTAACTGTTACAATTATAAGTTTGTAATATGTTCTTCTATAAGATAACAAATAAATAAATAATTTGTAAGTATCTTTTGTTCGGGTTGTTAATCTAAAACTTGCTCTATTTTACGTGGACATTAGACTAAATAATAAAATACACAAATTAAAATACCTACACACATTAATAATAATACACAAAAATGCCTTTCTGTACTGTTTGCAATACATCCGTTGAGCGCAGTCAGTGGACAGGTCACCTACGCAGTACTAATCATAAAAACAAAAATATTTCGTATTTTTGCGAAGGTGTTGAAATAATACAAGCTGCTTTTCGTAATCGTATAGCTTCGTATAGAGTTGCCGATCCGTCTGAGAATTACTGTCCTAAATCATTTTTAAATATTGTTCAAGACAAAATTAAAACATTAATTAATATGTCTCTTAAAGATCACACTAGTATAAAAGTTAATTTCGAATATTTTGCTATGTTTTTGATGGTTAAAAATGATTGTCAAGAGATGAAATCATTTTCCACTAAAAATTTCACTTTGCATCAGAATTATGAATTTATACCATTATTGTCTCAAGTTAAAAACACTTTAGCAAAAAAGATAGAAGAATTTCAAGACCGTGACAGTGGATGGACGTTCTTGTACAGTTCTCATTTGGAAGTCAATGTCAACAAATATCAACCTTTGAGCGGTTCAGGCTTTATCGAATTGCCTGCTGCTATAAAATCGAAAAAAGCATGCGTTAATATACGCAATAACGATGAATATTGTTTTTTATGGTCAGTAGTTGCCGCTTTATATCCAGCTAAAAGTCATCCTGAAAGAGTATCATCTTATCCTGATTTTCGAAACGTGTTAAATGTAAAGGACATATCATTTCCATTAAGTTTCTCAGATGTTGAGCGGTTCGAGTTAAATAACCCTAATTTGTGTATTTACATCTATGGTTTAAAAAATAATATCGTCACGGGACCGCTGTACAACCCAAAAGCTTTGAAAGGAATAGTAATTCATTTACTTTACTTAGAAAAGGACTATTTGGCACATTACTGTTTCATTAAGGACTTGCCACGACTTGTTAAGAGTCAAATATCAAAACACCACGGTAAACTTTACCTTTGTGATAATTGTTTAATATTTTTTAATTCAAATGATGATCTTAGTTCGCATAGTTGTGGGGGTATTGTCACTGAACTACCTCCAAAGGGTTCCTTTATACAGTTTGAAAATTATAATAGAAAGCAAATTGTACCATTTGTTATATATGAGGATTTTGAAACAATGCTTGAACGGTACGAATCTTGTGACCCTGATCCAACTAAAGCGAGCACAGTAACACGTCAGCGACACGTGCCAGTAGCTTACGGTTATCATATTACGTGTGCGATAGACGAACGCTACAATCGTTACGTTTCATATCGCGGTTCGGATTGTGTACCAAATTTTGTAAAGTCTATCTATAAAGATGCGCAAAAAATTCATAATATTTTAAAAAATAATGTTCCTATAATTTACACCGACGAAAATGCTCGCGACTTTGAAAACGCGATAACATGCCACATTTGCGAGCACTTCTTGTTCGGTGATAGAGTTCGTGATCATTGTCATTTAACAGGTAAATATCGCGGTGCAGCTCACAGCTATTGTAACTTACAATTTAAATTACCTAAATTTTTGCCTGTGTTTTTTCATAATTTATCTGGTTATGATTGTCACCTATTCATAAAAGAATTAGGTGGAGCTCCTGGAACTATTAAAGTAATACCTAAAACAAAAGAAAACTATATTTCATTTACAAAGTTTATTCCGATTTCCTCCGAGGAAAGCATACAGGTCCGGTTTGTAGATTCTTTTAAGTTTTTAGGAACCAGCTTAGAAAAGTTGGTCAGTACAATGAAAGAACAAGAGTTTCATCAATTAAAATCTTATTTTCCTGACAAAAGCGAATTTGACCTACTTACCCGTAAAGGGGTATATCCGTACGACTATATGTGTCAATGGGAACGTTATGAAGATACGTGTTTGCCTTCTAAAAAATGCTTTTATAACTCTTTGAGTAATAAGCCCATTTCCGACGCAGATTATGCACATGCTTGGTCCGTTTGGTCTGTATTTAATATCCAAAATATGGGTATGTATACAGATTTGTATCTTAAAACCGACGTTCTATTGCTAACAGATGTATTTGAAAATTTTCGTAAAACTTGTAAACGACACTATAATCTGGATCCCGCATTTTATCTTACAGCACCAAGTTTATCTTTTGATGCAATGCTTTTAAAAACCGGAGTTCAATTAGAATTGATAAGTGATGTTGAAATTTTTAGAATGATACAAAAAGGTATTCGTGGTGGTGTTTGTATGTGCTCCAAAAGGCACATTAAAGCCAATAATAAATATTTAGATACCTATGATCCATCCCATCCAGATTCGTTTATCATTTATTTAGACTGTAACAATTTATACGGCTATAGCATGTGTCAATCCCTACCCTATTCTGACTTCAGATTAATGAATAGTCAAGAAATAGAACTTTTAAAATTAAACTTAACTGACATTAGTGATACTGCGGAAAATGGTTACATTCTTGAAGTAGATCTAATATATCCAAAGAATTTGCACATTGAACACAATGACTTTCCATTTTGTCCAGAAAAATGTTTACCACCTGGTGGTAAGAATAGAAAACTAATACCCAATTTGTATGATAAATATCACTATGTTATTCATTATGTACATTTAAAAAAATGCTTACAGCATGGTTTAGTATTGAGAAAAATCCACCGTGCTATTACATTTAAGCAAAGTTGTTTTTTAAAGCAATATATTGATATTAATACTCAGTTACGACAAAAAGCAGAGTCAACGTTTGAACGAGATTTTTTCAAATTATTAAACAATAGTATCTTTGGAAAGACGTTAGAAAATAATGAAAATCGAATAGATGTGAAGTTAGTGAACAAGTGGTGTGATTTAAGCAATAAAACCAAAAAGACTATTTGTGCTGAAAAATTAATAGCCAGCCCATATTTTCACAGCGCCTCTGTATTTTCTGATGATCTAGTAGCAATTCAAATGAAACCTTCGCATATTGTTCTTAATAAACCGATATACATAGGGTTTACAGTATTAGAACTATCTAAGACTCACATGTATGATTTCCACTATTCTATTATAAAACCATTTTATGGTAACCGAATTGAATTGTGCTATACTGACACAGATAGTCTTGTTTATGATGTACAGAGTAATGACGTGTATAAAGATTTAAAGGTCAGTTTTCTAAAATATTTTGACACAAGCAACTACGATTTGAATAACGAATTTAACCTGCCAATTATTAATAAGAAGATTCCAGGTCTGTTTAAGGATGAAATGGGTGGTAAAATTATCCAAGAGTTCGTAGGACTGCGCTCAAAGTTGTATTGTATTAAAACTTTAAATAAAACAATAAAAAAAGCAAAAGGCACAAGAAAAAATGTTACAGCAAGTTTAAATATGTTAGATTATAAAAATGCTTTGTACAATTGCGAAGACATTCGCAAAAAAAATAAACTATTTAGGTCTATAAAACATGAGATATTCACCCAGGATGTAAATAAAGTAGCACTTTCGAGTAATGACGATAAACGGTTGCTATGCGCTGATAAGGTATCTACTTTAGCCTGGGGTAATACAACTATATTAATGTAAAATAAATTTTATTATTATTATATAATTTTATATGTATTTGTATTTTAAGCCTTGTACCTATATTCGTGTTTCTTTCTACATATAAATAAAATAAAATTTACTATTCTGTTTAAATATGTCTTTAATTTCTATACCCATTGACAACCCGATAAGACTTTTTGCTTGCATTCAATGTGCTATGCAATTACCAGCATTAACTTGTTGAAACTTGAAATTGATTAGCAGTAATAAAGCAAGTACCAAGTAATATTTTATACATAAGTATTATTATAAAATCTATACAATTCCTGATGACTAAGCAGGCGCGCCCGGCGCCGGCGCGCGGCTTTAAGAAATACGACACTTATCAGGTGTTCGCGCTCCGTAAGTGGTAAGCGCTGTCCACAAGGATACAGGTTCAAACTTGTCTAATTCAACATGAAATTGATTCGCATTATATCGTACAGGCTCTGGTTACACTAGAACATTCATAAATAATATTGATACTCGTTCGTTACATTACGCAGTCACTTGTTGAAGTGGTCACATCGCTGCATCGGTTCAAAGCAAATAATTCGTAAGTATATTTTGTTCTGTGTATGTTTATAAATTTCCTTTTTTGTTATAAAATTAAATAATATTAATGACTATTTTGTTTGTTTCAGCTCATCAATAATGGCAGATTCACCTGATATTGCCTTCTCCCAATACGGTCAAGGTTTCCCGACTCCGAGTTTAAGTTGGCATACCCCAGAAGCACACGGGTCCGCCAACAAGAAGCCTAGAGCAAGACGGGAGTGCCAAAAACGAAAATCATATGGGCAGTCTGCGTGTCAATCGTACGTCGTAAACAATGAAAAGAAAAAAGGTTTACGACTTATACAAGTGAACGTTTTGGACATCAGTGAAAATCAAGAACCTGCAAGTGGCAATGAGGAGGTGATAGTGTTAAGTGCGCAGTATGTAGTCAGTGAACCAGTGAACAATGTTATGGACGAGACACTATCGTTAATTAACCAAATATCCAAAAAACTCTGTAATGACTGTTATTAGTGATATTATTAAGTACTTAAGTGTTTTGGTAATAGTAATGGCAAGTTATTTTTCTGTACTTAAAAATAGTTCCTAAGTTATTGTGTAATTATATATTAAAATATCAAATAATTTTAAATTTTATTGTAATATTAATGTCAAAATAAAATAATACATAACGTAGGTATAGGTTAGAAAGATGAAATAATTCAATATTATAATTTGTAAATTGGTAAATATGTTAAATGTATAAATAAAACAATTTTCTTTCTTATTGTAGAATAATAATTATGCATCACAAATTTGTAAATAGATAAATAAATGTTTACGTATGTCTGTATGTATGAATAAAAATAACTAAATAACTATAAGTAAGTTTAAATTTGTAAATAAGTAAGTAAATGATGAATCTAATAAAATAATTATCAAATAGGTATTATATGTTTTTGTTGTAATATATGTAGCAACTAGGTAAATAGAATTAAGAAAATGTATCAAAAATTAATTAGATATTTGTAAATAATATAAAAAGTTAATAAAAATATATTTATAATTTAAATTAAATATGTTTTATTTTACATTACATTGCTTGAGCATCAAATTTACTGTAGTAAAATAATGTTTAGCTTACTATTCGTCCCCAGTTCTCATTAATTGTTATAAAAATATTGTATTAAATTATTTAGGTACTTGAAATTAAATTTACTTACATGACTTATTTTGCGACAGCTAATTTAGAGCTTCATATGTGTGAATCATAGTTAGTTATTAGTAGAGGTATGTTGAAATAAAACAAACATAAGTAGATTAAAATATTTTTATTAACAAAATAAATTAAATACAGACATATTATTATCAAAATACCATTTCTTAATACATATAGCATTATTCAAAGCACAGTTTAGTCTATGATTTACACAATTAAATTCAGTATTATTTTTACAATATTTCTTTTTCAATCTTGAAAAATTAGGACATCCTTTTTCACCTATATCTATCACTTCACAATTTGCACACAATTCTTTAATCCACTTTATCTTTTCTAAGCCCTTTGTGATAATTTTTTTATTTTCTAAATGTGGAATGATGACGCGTTGAAATTCTCTGTAGTCTATGTAGCCCTCACTCCAGAAAATGCCTCGATTTCGTTCTAACCATCTCACTTGCTTCTTTTCTTCTTCTGTTAGATAATGGAATGCATGTGGTGGTTTTATCAAAAATGTTTGTGTATGCTCCTGACTTGCAATGGCTACTTCTTTCACAATAAAATTATTTTTAAAATCTTTAAATCCTTGGATTTCCACTATGGCGGTATCCGGCTTCATGATAGCTTCTTTACAATGTTGCTTAATGGTTTGTATTCAACAATGCAATCGTTGAGAATGAGACAATACGCTGAAGTTTGATCTGGTATCTCTGTATCACTCTCAATTTCCACCCTTACATCCACAACAGGACCTGTCTTCAAGTTATCAGCTTGTCTAGAGCAATCAACAACAAACAGAGGTGCTAAATCTTTAAATTGCTTCTCACTTAACAAGGGCTCCGGCCGACGTCCGTAATACGACTGTTGAAATCTAGTGTATTGTTCGTATAATAAAGCGATTCTGTTATTAGCAAAACTTATATTCAGGTTTTCATATGGAAAGTAGGTTGAATTGAGATATACTCTAACGTCTCGAACATGACAGTGATCGAATTGAGACATGTCAGAACTTGCATTGTTTTTCCTATTTGTCTGTAGACCAACAATAATGTATCTTGGTTTTTCTATTTGAGATGAAGTTTTGATAGACCAGGTATGCTTCGTAGTTTTAGGCAAAGCTGGATATTCGTACAGATCCCAATTTCTGTATATCATTTGAAGCGGTCGATCTTTTTCTAAGAGTTTTAACAAAGTAATTTTTTCTTTGTCTGATACTTTAACATGCGGTACGCGCCATATGATTTTGGTGATCTGAACATCATCCACTACTTCGCTGGTATTAAGTTTTACAGCGTTCAAATTAGTGTTACTTCGTAACAATATCAGTTCATGTCTACTATTTATCACAACTTTTTTAAAATCTTCCGCAAAACCGAGGACGTTACGGAGTGGTATAGAAGCAGAAAACTTTCCTCCATCAATATTTTTTTTGCCATCAATATTCCAACCCCAAGCATTAGACATTTTTGATTCACTTTCGTTCATTGAAATTAATGATTTCATGGTGGTTGTTATACCTGCATTTTTTACTTTATCAATCTCTACTCCATTTAGCTCATACCTAATATCTTGGAACAAGTACAGTAGAGCATTGTTTATGAAATGGACACTAGTGACTGGGTCTTTTAAGTCCTTTTTGCTGACAATGACAGTGCCTTCCAAATATAGAGTGCTAGCTGATGGCAGTATGTACAGGTCCTGTTGGTTTATAGGTATGCGAATTTCATCGTTCCTGTTGAAACTTGTTACGTATGGCTTGTACGAATGAAATTCGATTCCTTCTATAGTATTATCGTAAGTCGGAGCGGATAAAACGTCTAAGATATTCATTTTAGCAATCCAATCGCTCTAAGGAATGTTTTGTTGTCTTTAGTTAATTTAATTTTTTTCTTAAAGCGAGGTCCTACTTGGTAGGTTGTTCGAATAGAACTAATATTTTTTATTTGTTGATTCTCATATTTATTAAAGTCAATCATTTTTCCTTCTGAGGTGCAAATACAGCTGTACTTCTTCACCACGCAAATTGATTAAACGATTGTTAATATCCAATAACCTGATGTGTATGCAGCTTATGTTGTTTTGGTTGATTGGAAAGTATAGAGCGTTTTTTGGGATTTCTATGATTCTGTATCCAGGTGGCACGTTTAGGGCGAATTCGTGAATAATGTGACTTGGATCGCCGTTTATATAGGAGCCGCTCACAATATCACATTCAATCCTGACCACGGTCGTCGGTAAAATGTTGACTGGAAACTCTGATACATACCATTTATTTGCTTTCAATGTCTGCTGATTAAAGCCTAACAGTTTTCCGAAGGAGTCTTCTTTGGTAAAATTTACGTCTTTTGTACAGTAAATAGTAGTTTTTAGAGTATTGTTATTGCACTGTAGTTTTATTGATGCATCCTTTATTTCAGATTTTAAATAGTCATTGATATCTTGCAATTCATACGCACCTTCAGGTATTTCAATAACGTCATTGATGCCATAATAAAATTTGTTATTACTTTTATCGATATTTGGGATAGAATTAAATGTTGAAAAATGCATTAAAGCACATTCATATTGTGCATCCAATTGTAAAGGATTGGGAAAGTATGTAGATAAACTTGATGAGTTCCCAGTTATTGACAAAGTGAGTGACATTTTGTAAATGAGTGAAATGAAAGAAATATCATATATTTTATACATTTTTATTCCAAAAAGTCCACAGATATTCTAAACATAAGTGTCCGCAGGTTACTGTATTAAACTTTTGATATCTCGTGTAGTTATAAAATACAGTACAATTCTTAAAATACCGCATTAATTCTACTGGAGGTCTTAAATCTCCATAGCTATCAAAATATTCACAATAGTTGTTTATTTTAACATACGCTACCCAATGAGTTCCTTCATTTTTAGAATTATCCAAGTTAACGATGCCACATTCAACTTGCTTTGGCTGCCCTGGTAACTGATCTTTCATGTACACCCCTCGGAAATACGGGATATCCTTTGCATACTTTTGAATATCTACATTAGTTAGGGGGCGATTGGGCAGCTTATATTTCAGTTTTTTGAACTTTTTATAAATAACCCTTTGCCATTTTTATACGGCTTGATGTATAAACCCTTTCCTAGAGTTACAGACTCCATAACTCTATTATGTCGTTCCGTCTCTGCCAAATTTTTTTGAGCTGCTTTATAATCATTAACAGTTTTTGCAATACCAGCTGCACCTCCGGCTAAAGTTCCTAAAGCTGACAATCCAGCAAAAATTGGAATTAAAGGCAGAACGCCTCCAGTTTTCGGTAAAGGTATTACTCGAGGTACTCGAACGTGACGAATATGTGGAATTACTTTTTTTGCTGTCAAGTAAGCAGTTTTTATTAATGCCTTTTTGTCTTTGTGTTTCAGTTTCTTGATTTTATCTTTGTAACTAAGCTTCTGAATGTTTTAATACCAGAGCCAGAGTTTAGTTTAGCTTTCATAACTTTGCTAACGAGCCATGAGCTTAGTTTTTCACCTTTCCCTGCATCTTTTGATTTAAGTCTTTGTTTAGCCATGTTTAGCAGACGTAAATCGGCTTTGTGACGGTTGAGTAAATCTGTATATTTTGTGTATGCAATGTCGTGATGCATACAAGCTTCGTCTAACTTATTCACACCCCGGTCACCGCGAGCCAAACGTTCACGTAATTTAGGTTAATTAATTCCAGGTCCGCAATAATTATATCCAGGTAAATGAACTTCGAACGGTAGATGGTTGATTAAACTATTTACTAGTCCACCCCCTATCATTACTTGAAGTGCAATGGAAAGAACAGCAAAAAATATTGGTTATATAATTATCTTATCTCCTTATTGCAGCTTTATCAATCCAACTGTTTTCTTCACTGCTAAGACCCAACCATTTAACATAAATTTTATTTCCTTTCCGTTTCAAAATCTTTTCTATCAAATAAACATCTGGATATTTCGATTTTTGTAGTTCTTGTTCGTAAAAAGTTCCTAATATGTCTTGGTTTCGTTGGTCTACTATGTTATATGTTACTGGTATGGTGTTATTAATCTTTTTTATTGTAAATAATTCAGTAGACCAATTAGGAGTATATCCTTTCTCGAAATCGTGTTTGTATTTGCTGATACGAACACAGTCACCAATTTTGAATGTAGGCTTTCGCCTTATGGATTCATGTATAATCTTTCTAATATTTTCTTTTATTTTATTTTCATTAGATTTATTCACATCAGCCGGTTTACACTAAATAGTTCGGTGTTTCGTATTATTATATGTGGTTAATATATCTCTCAATGGTTGACCTAACCACTTATAGTTCCCATTAAAACTAAAATATTTATATAATTTATTTTTAAGTGTTTTAATGAGTCGCTCTACAATTGAGGCTTTTTTAGTAGAAAATGATGAATAATGATTAATATTATATGTTCTCATAAGTGTCTGAAACGTATTGTTATAAAACTCACTTCCCTTATCAGTTTGTAAATTCACAGGATTTTGTTGACTGCTACGCAATATATGTTCAAATGCACGGGTAACTTCAAGTTTATTTTTAAATTTTAATGGCTCCGCCCAAGCATACTTTGAAAAACAGTCAATCACTAACAAAATATAATTATAACCTTTATTATACTTTCTAAGGTTTTGCATATCCATTAAATCTGCCTGCCATAAATCTTCAATCCCCTTTAGAATAACAGACCGTCGAAGGAAATTTCTTCGTGCCGCTTTATGTATTTCATTTACTATTTGCTGTTTTGCCATTACGGATTTTTTCGAGTAATTCGTTTACTTCTGCTTTAGTATAAAACTTGTCTTCGTAATGAGGTAAAATTGAAGATACATTGGCTTTTAAAGTAACTTGCACTGTCTTTTGCACATCTTTTATAATTTGGGCACGCAATGAACCAATCATTTTATTAAATTCTTGTATCGTATGAGTACTTAACTGATCTACATAATCTTTGTTCACAGCATCGTCTGCGTCTACAGGAGGTTTAATACCTTTGAGTTTAGAGGATTTTAAATCAAATTCCCCGCTTTCAGATTTGAACAGTGCGTTTTCATTAAACTCAAACAGATCTGATAAACGCATCCTTTTATGAATATAGTTACCGAATTTATCTACATTCATGTTTTAAGTATACTGTATAGTATATAGAGGTTGAAGGTGAAATGAACTTTATGAAGACGAAATTTGTTTATTTATAACCTTACTTTCCTGCAATTCTTCAATAATAGATATTATTTCATTGTCTAATCCAGTGTTACCAGCATCCCGAGATGCCATTAGTAATTTCAACCTTTCTACCAATTCATTTGGATCATCCCAGTACACATAATCAACATCTTTTTTCCATTTCTTTATCAGTGGTAAACCTTTTCCCTTTGATTGGGTATCTTTAACCGTATTTTGTAGTTTGAAGAGAGGTTTAATAACTTGCAAATATTTTTGTCCCTTATTACTTTTTATTGGTTTATTTGGTTCGTAGTCTCGACGATGTGCATTTGTATCAATCAACATCGACTTATAATGATTCATATCACCGTCTGTAACTAAGCTTAAATCTGTGTCTTTCTTAAGCAACAATTGTTTTAAACCAAGAGTACTTTGGTATTTACGTCCAGCGACGGTGATATATTGATCATTCATTGTTATGGGTGCAGAACCTAGCATGAGTTTTCCGCGCTCTACTCTAACACCAAAAGGAATATCTCTCAAAGCTTCCGAGGATACTGACCAAGATGATGTATCACAACCTTCTTTGGTGTCAACAACTGATTCATAAGATGAGTTGCTATTAAGAGAAACAGATTTATTTTCGTCGTCATCATCATCACATCTGTCTGTCTGCAAATTGTTGTCAATATCATCTTCGTATTCAGTAGTACGTGAAAGAGGAACTAGCTTACTAGTACTAGCAATCAAATTGAGAGGTTCTGTTACAGGTTTGAACACAGATTCCAATGCTTGTTTATTATCAATCTCCACATCTCTCATTTTTCGTACCTTTTTCTTTACAGCTTCCGCTGCATTTACAATTTGTCTTTTGAATGATTTTTCCATATTGATATAGCGATCCTAATTGATTAAGTGATGGCTTAGGAATATCAATGATGAGCAGGCAACTGCTTTATATACCCATTTGCGTTCAATCAAAGACAACAAAAGTGTCAAACCTATCTCTATAGCATCCTTCGTTTTTGGGACAATCCTTATTTATTACAACATAACTAAAAGGTTTACTCCATATTTTTGAACACATTTCACGAAATTCATTCCACGTCATGTCAGTGTTGACATGTTCTTCATAAACATGTCTCAAATTGATTTCGTCTTGTTTAAAAAGCACGATTAGGTTCGCGTTATCTCTTACCAACTGTTTAGGAATTTTACTATATGTTTGATTTAAATAAAAACAATCGATGTGTTTGTGTCTTCCCATTGCAAAATAATCACGAATGTTATTCTGATTTTCACAGGCAACATCATCAAATATAGTAAACATTTTGAAATCTCAACCCATTCTCATGAATTAGAAGACCAATTATTAAATTCGTTTTTCCACAATTTGATGGCCCACTTATGATGCATCGTAGTGAGTTAGGTAACAATTTTCCATGACGTAGACTAGTCTTGCTAGACTCGACACAGATTTTTTTCACATGTAATGAATGCGGTTGTTTTACGAATTTCATTGTTACTACTTAAAAAGGTTTGATTAATAATGAGTCAATTACGTTGTTGCATTGACATAAATAGTAAAATAGAAGCCCTAAATCGACGGGTGCCTAATATCTAGGAATATTATTGGACATTCTAGAAGTAATAATTTCGGGTCTTAAAAGTGGTGAAATGTGTAGTGAAACTAGAGGTAAGTGGTTGATATGTAGAGCTAGTTATAGTAGGATGTTATTGGGCATTCTACCACACCGAGAGTGACGAAGGCGAACGAAGTGAGCCGGAGGAACGGCAGGTGGGGTAGAATGCCCAATAATATACTACTTACGCCGCAGTTCGTGGATTCAATTCCCACCCAGGACAGATACTTGTGTGCATGAACATGTCTGTTTGTCCTGTGAGTCAGATCACAATAATTACCCAAAAAAAGAAACTTCTTGAATTGTAAATAAATAAGGCGTACTACTCTATAAAAGAGTACTTTATTGATAATTTAGAAATTTAGGCGAATGCTTTGTAAGTCCGATTTAAATTATGATGTTGATGATTTATTCTATTGTAAACTAATATTAAGTGTAATACATGAAATACTTCTATAAGATAGATATTTAGTAACATTAACTTTGATGTAATGATGTAATATAGTTGGTTCACTATGTTCTGCCTGATGTGGCAGGCAAAGGCATGCCACATCAAGCAGAACATAGTGAACTAAGCGCCTTTATTTGTCATCTTATATAGTACTTACCTATGTTCAGCAATAAATGATTTAATTGATTGAGTCTGGGGTAATCCGACGAATATTATAAATGCGAAAGTTTGTGAGTATGGATGGATGTTTGCTACTCCTTCACGCAAAAAGTATTGAAGGATTTTGATAAAACTTTGTAGTAATATCGGTTATATATCCAAATAACCCATAGGCTATAATTTATAAAGCTTAACGCGAGTATAACCGCGGGGCACAGCTAGTTATCTATATAAGCATATTTTTACAAAGTAGTATATCAGTTATCTGGTTTCCATAGAACAAGCTCTGCTTAGTTTGGGATCAGATGGCCGTGCTTGAATTATGTCCCAGGATATTATTATATCCATTCTTTCCGGAAATATGCATTACGTATTTTAATTTACAAATTCAAAATGTAAAACTATCTGGATATATAAATCTGGCTATAGCTATAATCTGGCTATAGTCTCTGTTTATTAGACCGGTCGAAATAGTCGAATCTCAAGCAGTCCTCCTGCTCGAGATTCGACTATTGCGACCAGTCTAATAAACAGAGAATAGTCTCTAGCTAACGCCCGCTCTCGTAGTTATAATATATAGATACTAATCGAATCTGGCTATAGAGCCAGATTCGATTATTAGATATTATAACTACGAGAGCGGTCGTTGTCTCAATGACCAGTAACTCATTCGGTATCCATCAATGCTTTTGCTCAGGGATGGTCACAAGTCTCTACATTACTTTTTACATTTTTCTGTTTATACCAAGTCCAAATTTCACCCGCAAAGGTGATATTAATGCGCAAAAATTGCAACATTCTCTACACCTGTTTAAAGTGAGAGTTTGTTTTAAGAGAACTTATTAACCCACTTCTCTGTCCATTGTTTCAGAAACATTTTATTTATTTTGCAAACACATTAAGGAGTTGTAACCATGTCAAAACTTCCGCCGCTTCCGCTTCGTCCCCGGAAGTTGTGGAATTTTTAATTTTTCTTGTCGTGGCCTATACGCGAGCGGCCGGGATTTTTCATTACATTTTATACTCAAGTTTACAATTTTACGTGGGTTTTGGATAAAGCCTGTATAAAAGTTGTAGGCGTATGTGTGTATACAGGTAAAGTGAGTAATAATTCCTTCGCTATTTTTTTTTTAAATAGACGACAGACGACATGGACTAAATTATGGTAATCGTTTTGCTGTGTGGCTAACGGCATGGAATGTCGCCACCCCATTTCATCATCAGAGCAATGGAGAAGGCTACGGTCTAAGTTTTCCTGCGAGATCGAATCAGAAATGTCGAAATCATCGACACAGCCCGAATAATTGCAAAACTGAAGTGGCAGTGGGCGGGGCAAATAGCTCGTAGAACCGTCGGCCGTTGGGGCAGACAGGTTCTCGAGTGGTAACCACGAACCGGAAGACGCAGCGTGGGCAGGCCCCCTACAAGATAGACCGATGATCTTGTGAGGGTCGCTGGAAACTGGCTGGATGCGAATAGCGCAAGACCGGCAATTGTAGAGATTTTCGGGGGAGGTCTTTGTACAGAAGTGGACGACGGACGTGTTTCAGGTGATATGATGATGATATCATCATGTGGGGAGCATAGAAGTGGAGCCGAAAGTATATCTCCCAGAAAACGGGCAGCAGCGTCACTCTATGTACTATGACCATCGTACTGCGATCGACAACCCGTCTGCTAAGCGTAGCGTAGCTTGGTAGAGGGATTATGCTACCATAATGGTTATTACTACTTATAGAGACGCTGTTGCCCGTACTCTGGTCACGCCGTCACCACACAAAACAGCAGTAATACCCTTATACCCGTACAATATTACGTACGTGTACGTACTACGGAAAAAAAAAAAAAAAATGTGTACAAATCGCGAAAGTTTAAAAACATTAAAGTACTACGGAACCCCGTTTATCACGTTGCCAGAGAATCAATTTCCCTATAAGCCCTGATACCGTGACTGTGCGTACCGTTTTTATTAAAAAGACAACACCCGCACTAGGTAAACAATACTCAGTATTGTGCGAGAGACTAAAATGACTACATCTACAAAATTGCTTACGTAAAATTTTGAGATTGCATTTTTGAGATGGCGGTTTAGCTCACGGTTAGTTGAATGGAATAGTTGTATTTTGTATATTATTTATTTAAGTTATTGTAAATTTAGTTTCTGAAGTAAAAAAAAATGTGAGCCGTCACGGGACGCCTGGCAGATGTGATACATCGACATTATTTTGTAAAAGTAATATGCAGAAGTCGAAGTATAAGTATAAGTCGCAGTCGAAGTCGAAGTCGAAGTATAAGTCGAAGTCGAAGTCGAAGTCGATGTTGAAGTCGAAGTATAAGTTGCAGTCGAAGTCATGTCGAAGTTGAAGGCGAAGTCGAAGTCGAAGTATAAGTCGCAGTCGAAGTCGAAGTCGAAGTATAAGTCGCAGTCGAAGTCAAAGTCGAAGTCAAGTCGAAGTCCAAGTAGAAGTCGAAGTCGAAGTCGAAAACAACATATTGAGATAGGAACTAAAAAAATAAAAAAAAAAACTACTGCATGCGTCGCCACGCCAGAAATCTGTTTTAAGTGCGGCTATAGATGTTTCACACCAAAACATTGTACCGCTTTTTAAGACGCGCGGATGGAGGAGTATAAAATTTACGACAGTTAAAATTCATGGAGAAGCAGCAATTTTTTTTTACTTACTTACTCATCGTATGGGCAGTGGTTACCCTAGTGTCAGAGTTGATCAAGCCGGCCATTAGGCCTCTGACAAGGCTTAACGACTGTTGCCTAACGACTACCACCGAGACCGACAGCTTAAGGACACCTCCGAAGCACGGAGACGCTCCAAAATTAAACCACTTTGGTGGTCACCCATCTATGGACTGACCGCGAGCCTAGTTGCTTAACGCCTAGAGCATCTACCAAATTTTTCTTGTAAGTTTTTTTTATAGAATAGGCAATAAAAGTTAATTATTTTAATAATCAAACATATGCTGGTGTGTTAAGACATACTGACAAACTAAGAAGAGTTGCCAGACTGAGACCAGATTATAGATATATTATTGTTCTTTAATGTCTATGTCTCTGACAATAGAACCGTATTGGTTGAATTTCGATAACAAGTATAGTATAATTTTGTTAGGTGTATACTTTACCGGAGATCTTGTGATCGTTGGAAGTCGCTGTATGTAGGTAGCGACGAGGACATATTTCGGCTGGCGTAATGATAATGATCATGAATATAGTATAAATATATATGACGAGCCTGTTGGCATAGTTGGTTAATACTTGCTTTCTACGCCACTCGTGGGTTCGATTCCCACCTAGAACAAATATGTGTGTGCCTGAATGAATGTGCTGTTTGTGTGAGTCTGGGTGTAATTATCGATGTAAGTATGTATTTACATAAGAAAAGTAGTATATCAGTTATCTGGTTTCCTTAGTGGGAGCTCTGCTTAGTTTGGGATCAGATGGCCGTGTGTAAATAATTTCCAAGGATATTATTATTATTATATAATTGCGGCAATCATACATCTATTAAATTACTGCGCGCAGCGAAATTCTTAACCTCAGCAATCGCTTGGCTATGTATGTTATTGCTAAAAATGTATATCCCTAAAATAGATAAATATATTCAGAAAACAGATCGTACGATTCTATTCCTAGCGAATATATTGTGCTTAAAAATAATACAGAGAGGAAATTAAGCTTTCTTTTTTATTGAAAAATGGTTGCGAGCAAAGGCTCGTAAGTGATATTATTGTTTGAGCGAGAGAATTATGGTTTTCGTATGTATTTTACGGGATTTTAATATTTCTTAATTCGATACGTAATGCTTGCTTAATTTCGGAATGGATGAATATAAATTTAATTTCATCATCACACTGCAGCACAAAAGCTTCCCCAAAAGATTTCCCAAGTTGCGTCTATCATGAGACGGGATATAATAATAATATCCTAGGACATTATACACACACAATCTGATCCCAAACTAAGCAGAGCTTGTACTATGGAAAACAGATAACTGATATACTGTAGTATATCAGTTATCTGGTTTCCATAGTACAAGCTCTGGTATATATATGTATATATATATACACCACTTTTCTTTTGTAAATAAATACTTAAATATATAATTACACTCAGACTAAGGCAAGCAGACATGTACATGCACACAAATATTTGTACTGGGTGGGAATCGTACCCACGACTTGCGGCGTGAAAGGCAAGCATTTGCCAACCACGCCAAACAGCCCGTCAATCCGGATATGTCCGGATTTGTCATAATCGCCACATTAACAAATTCGGGGGACATTTCATCGATAGCAATGGAAACTAAGGGTCGACAATTGGAGGAGAGAATTTCTATTTTAGCATATTGCCGTAGATTGACAGTTGTACAAAACTTCGCAAAGAGTATTAAGTCCCTAGAACTTAATCTCATAGCTACATGCACTCACCCGTCCGTAAGTGATAGACGAGTTTAAACAACTAATAGGCTCGCGGTCAGTCCATAGATGGGTGACCATCAAAGTGGTTTGGAGGGCACGTTAAGCTTTCACTCCCGGTTGTAGTCATTAGACAACAGTCGTAAAGCCATGTCGGAGGCCTACTGGGCGGCTGGAACAACTCTGACACTAGGATAACCACAGCCTACCACCCATGGCGCCGTGGTTAAAGTGGTTCCCGCGCTATTAAGTTGGCGTCCTCGTTTTTCGTTTGTGGGTTCGAGTCCCACACAGGACAACTATTTGTATGACTAATAAATTATTGTTCTGTGTCTGTTTATGCTTTAAGACAGCGAATTGCATGTTTACAAGTCTTGCGCGATTTATCATAGGATAAGGATTCATTGCCCTTTCAAGGAGCGAATAAAAGCTAACCTATAACTCGCTCTCTCTATCTGCTTCATTGATTCAGTGGTAGCTTCAATTGCAGGTAATGAAGTCCTGGGTTCAAATACCGGGTCGGGCCAAAAAGCGATATTGGGAGTTTTCTGTTATAAAGCTTTCTCGTACACACTAGGCAAGCGACGATAGCAGATTTCTTAAAAGGGATCCAAAAAAGTTAAGAGTAGAGTGGTGCAGAACTACTTTACATTATAAAAAAACCCAAAGTATGGCAATAAAGGTTAACAACCACATTCGAAAAGCTTTTAGAGAATTACCCTTACGGCTATTTAAGATTAAATTAAGAAAATGGTTCATTCATTAATGTTTCTATACACTCGATGAGTTCCTAAGTCGCAAGACAAACTAAAATTTACTTTTATCTTTAAGAACGTTTATTATTATTAAGATATTTTATTATTAGGTTGTTAAGAAGTTGTGCTAACATTAACTAATTATTATTGTATTGTGTAATTTATTTAATTTTACTTTTTTAATTTTATTTAATACTATAACATGTATAATAGTACCTTAGTCCCTAAATAGTCGCATGCCCATCGACTAGATGTCGGAACTTAAAGAACAATGTACTTACCATCTTTGTGACCATATCTGAAGCGAATAAAGATCTTCTATTCTATTCATTATCAACCCAGAGTCTAAAAGTTGGATGTCATTATACCCCGGTACTGTCGTTTCTGTACCTGACCTCTTTCCAGTCGTATTGGCTAGCCATTACAACGGATTATGTATGAGAGTGAGGACGTTGAAAGTGCACCTATATAATATCCCCCATAAATGTCTATAATCTCTATTGAGGCTAGCCGCCGTTCCGAAGTTCAACCAGGAAGACTTTATTAATATATATATATATATATATATATATAATTCTACATATATAATTCAAGAGTAAGATTCATTTATTTATTTATTTATACTTAAATAAAACGGTTAATAACCAATTACATTAATTAACATAGAAACAATGACATAATTTATTTTAAGGGTTACATAGAAAATTCAATACAAAACACTGGACATCCTTGCATACTTTCTTTCGCAGAAAACCAAACATATTCGCCTAATGTCTGTCTGTAATAGGCAATCAGTACGACGTTTAGCATATCTAGGGTTCGACATACTGGAGACTTGGCTCTAGCGACAGTATGATGCAGCGGCTTCGCAAATAATTCACGCTGGTGGCGGCACTGATGATGCCTACGACCAGGCACATATAACCGACAGAATAAATTAAGGAGCTCAGGATAGTCGATTTCTCCACGAAGGGTTTTACACGCTACACATTTATATATATGTATATCGAATTTTAACTGCTCCGTAGTAGTAGAGTGAACTCTACTATTACGGAGCAGTTAAAATTCGATAGAGCATCGCGTTCTTATCTCTATGAGCAATGTGTTTCTTTCAGTCGAAAACCAGTAACCAGTTGATATAATCAGTTATCTTTTTCAGTCTTTTAAAGGTGGTCATCATGCGTCATCAACCAACATTCTTCAGCGTTTTTGTCGCTCTATCATTAGAGTATCAAGTTTGTTGGGAACAACAGTCCTGTCTAACATTTTACTATTATTATCTTACTTATCCTAGTGGTTACCCTGGTGTCAGAGTTGTTCAAACCACCCAGTAGGCTTCCGCCATGAATTAACGACTGTTATCTTATCACTACAACTCGGACCGACTTAAAGTGCCCTCGGGAACACGTAGAAGCTCAGAAATTAAACCACTTTGGTGATCACCTATCAATGCACTGACCGCGAACCTAATTGCTTAACCTCACCTATCACTTACGGACTGGTAAGAGCGTCTACCATTTTTTTTTTAAAGACAACGCCTGCATTAGGGAATCTAATTCCTGTGTCCCGGCGTACTTTACAAACATATAATAGACGGACACAAATTACATCAAGACTACGAACAACTACTTATGGGTCACACAAATATTTGTCCGGCGCGGGACTCGAACCCGCGACACGAAGCGGCGAAACGACTGTCTTAGTCACTCCGCCACACGTGCAATCAATATGCACATGTATATATATAGGTATATTTTGTTATTAAAACTCTCCAATTCTGTTTAAAATGAATACGCTAATTACGAACTTACATCTAACTTTCCATGAAAACCATGTTAACACTCGCAGTGTTATTTTCTATGCAGGCATCGACTACGGTACCGTATAATACGATACGCCATAGGCATAGAGTACGTATATTCACTTCAGTAGCTTACTAGCACGGCCGGAGGGAGGACGTTCGCACCCCCTCTGAAACACGCGACAGTCGAGACGGATAAAAAAAAAATACGAAACATTTCAGTCAGTGGTGCGTTTAGAAAAAAGGTTTTAATTTCATTTTCGAACGTGCGTTCGAATTTTTGAACTTCGTATTTTGTGTTGTGATTTTTGAATTGTGTTTTTTTTGGTGAGTGAGTGATATCTTCTTACTTACTAGGGAATGGAAATTCTGTAGTGAAGTGTTAATGAGTGAAAAATTTCTCGGCTGGATTTGAAGTAAGTGTATTTTTTTATAACTTCGTAGAGTTTAAAAATATATGCAACTGACTTTATTTTATTTATCTTAATACTAAATTTAATTTCGGTATAGAAAAAAAATCAAATGATCTTAAAAGTACCCTATCGATAAATCCAGAATCCCTCTTATTAATATTGAATTATTACCTCAATAAATAAATATCGATTCAGACACAATGTAGAAAAAATATATTAGATAATCTAACTATTAATCTGAACGATGAGTATTTAAACTTATAAATAACCTTTTTACTTATACTAAAAATTGTAATTTTTTTCAAACGAGGCAAAAGAGTTGTGCAAGGACCCTGACAAATGGTAATCTGTTTGCCTACCCTGGGATACAAAATTAAATATTAATTCTATATAGTTCAATAAAAACTGCAATCAAATATAGAACTACTTATGTATAAAAGCATGTTCTGACAATTTAAATTCTACGTAAATAAAATTTAATTCCGTTTTTCCGCGAAATAATTGGTTCTATACCATAATCTAAACCAAATAAATACAATAAGAGAAACCCCTACTAACTGTAAACCGACTTAAAACAAAATTAGAATAAAAATAAAGAAAATTATGACCAATATAAATGTAAAATAGAAATATAAATATAAATGTAATATATAGTAGTAAAATTATTGTAAATGTTTTCATACAATCCGTGTACCTAAATATCTATATGTACCTAGAAATAACTATGAATTAATTAATTATATATTACTGCAAACATGTTCTGACTATTTACAAGCGCTTTTTTAAAGTCTTCGTGAATAAAAACCTTTTTATATATAGTTTTATTTAAGATTTATCTTGTTGAAGTGGTAAAAAATTTCAACCTCTGTCAATTACAATACTTATTTTGGTGTTAACTAAGATTTAAATTCTGATATCATAAATTTATACTTTCTATGAAAGTTGAGATATGTATGTGAGAACCCGTATCTTCTGTTTAAAGAGGGTTGACGTCTTGGACCACACTGCCTGATCAAACTTACACAATCTCGTTAAGTAGACAGATTACTAGAGACTAGTGGCTCCTGCCGTGCTTAGATAGGAGATAAAGGTTTTTATCTTCTTAAGCGATTCAATCTAGGATATTCCAATTTAAATTTGAGTTGGAAAAATAAATGTAGAGCTTTCCAATTTAAATGTCAGCTGGACGTTTAAATCCTTAACTTCCAAATTTAAATTTTAGAAGAATTTCTAAGACATGTTTACCTCCTAAAGTTTCGTTACACTAGTATTTAATTTTACCTAGATACAATAGAATATATATACAACAGTAAAAAAAAACAACATAATCATCATATCATGGATCTCCTGTATTTCAAATAATAAAAGTAACTAACAAATAAAAAACGGAATTCAATTCATCGCCGAGTATTGGTGCAAATATGTATATCCTTATTTTCCATTAAACCTAGGATGTTTCAAATGGTCTTTAAAATTGTAAATGATCTACCATAATAAAATAAACTTAAAATATGCTCGTGTAAAATTGCATATGTCTAAAAACCTTAAAAATATGCTCGTGTAAAATTTCATATGTCTAAAAACTATAAAAATATGCTCGTGTAAAATTTAATATGTGTAAAAACCATAAAAATATGCTCGTGTAATATTTCATATGTCTAAAAACCTTAAAAATATGCTCGTGTAAAATTTCATATGTATATATTAAAACCATAAAAATATGCTCGTGTAAAATTGCATATGTCTAAAAACCATAAAAATATGCTCGTGTAAAATTTCATATGTCTAAAAACCATAAAAATATGCTCGTGTAAAATTTCATATGTCTAAAACCCTTAAAAATATCATGAAACCAAAAAGTACGTCCTTGAACAAAACATCATATACCTGTAAAATGGTGGTTTTAAAACAAAAAAAAATCATGTATCGTTTAATAACTTAATAGAACAAAAAAGGGACGTAAAAATTTTAAATACCATGAAACAAGAAACCTCGTGTACTAAATGTCCTAAAACAAAATTTATACATGTCTAAAATGTTCGTTATCCACAAAAACAAAAACAAATTATGTATGTATATAATCCTAAATGTTCTAAACGAGCAATGGACGTGTATAATATTAGATGACCTAATTTAACAATAAAAATGCGAGGCAAGAAGGACGACAACATACATTAGCTATGTAAAGGGACTTATATATCATTAGCGGCTCAAATTACTAATTACCAGGTATAAAAACAGTTGTGTAACATATTGCTGTACATTAAAGTAGAAGGTGTATGAACTAAGTCGTATAATATAATATTGCATCTTGCATGCATTTTATGTATTCATAGCCAACTGGCTATGAATACATAAAATCATTTACGGGATGTTGAGAGCAACTGCTCTCAACATCCCGTAAATGAGCGGTGAGGTGAAGCACCTAGGCACGCGGCCAGTCTATAGATGGGTGACCGCTAAAGTGGTTTAAACTCTGAGCGTCTGTCAGTCCCATTTGTAGTCATTACACAACAGTCTGTAAGCCATGTCAGAGGCCGACTAGGTTGGAATAACTCTGACACTAGGGTAACCAAGTTAAAGGAGAGTTAAGGGCCAAAAAGTGTTATTAAAACTTTTATCCTATTAACGCTTTTTGGACCAATCCGGGATTTTAAACCAGGAACTCAATACCTTCGATGGAACTAGCTACCGCCAATCCAACGAGGCTGTTGTAACTTTAGTTACGTAACAGTTATATGGGTTATTGCACTTACAATAATGTTATACAGCAACGATACTTTTTCTAACATTTCCAAGCAACATATAAGAAGTATAATATAGTAAAATAATTGTTATATCTGCGTTGTGTTGCATGCTAATTACCAATGTTTCGTGACGTCACGCGACGTGGGGCATAATCTGAGCCCTTTTTAAGGCAATAATAGCTGATAAATAATTTATATTATATAATGATTTTCTGTTATTTTTTTTTGGATTGCTAAGGCTTAGTGTCGTTGTCAAATGTTATTATGGCGGTGAAAAAAAAGTAAGTTGTATTTTTCATGTGTTGTGTTAGTACTAAGATTTTGCCATTTGCCTGCCTGTCTATCTGTCCGTCTGACAACAGGATATATCTTATTAACCCTGATTTAGACAGCTGAAATTTTCATACATGATGTATTTATGAAAATTCCAACGGCATATATCACGTTTTTTTTATGGGACCGCTTTTATAGATGATGGTACGGAACCCTGCGGTCTCGCATTTGGCAATAATATTATAAAAAAAACTACTAACAAATATATTATAGAAATGAGTTCGAAATAAATGATTTATTATAATTATGTTGTTGGTGGTGCCAGCATGGAGTTTTAGCCGGTTAGAATCGGATAAAGCCAAGGCAACAGTTATTCATGACGGATTTTCCCACGGAAAAAGGCTTATAATTGGCAGATTACATTAGGGCTTCATTGGCACTCTGTATATTGCAAGCATCATAACTTGAGGTACTCTCGTAGTACCTTCGGATGTAGGGCGATGAAAAGAAAACATAATGTTAAATGTGCCTGAAAAAAAAAGTTGGTTTACCGCCACGGAAAAAAGGCTTATAATTGGCAGATTACATTAGGGCTTCAATGGCACCCTGTATATTGCAAGCATCATAACTTTAGGTACTCTCATAGTACCTGCGTATGTAGGGCGATGAAAAGAAAACATAATGTTAAATGTGCCTGAAAAAAAAACGTAGGTTTACCGCCACGGAAAAAAGGCTTATAATTGGCAGATTACATTAGGGCTTCATTGGCACCCTGTATATTGCAAGCATCATAACTTTAGGTACTCTCATAGTACCTGCGTATGTAGGGCGATGAAAAGAAAACATAATGTTAAATGTGCCTGAAAAAAAAACGTAGGTTTACTGCCATGGAAAATAGGCTTATAATTGGCAGATTACATTAGGGCTCCATTGGCACCCTATATATTGCAATCATAATAACTAGAGGTACTCTCATAGTACCTGCGTATGTAGGGCGATGAAAAGAAAACATAATGTTGAATGTACCTGAAAAAAGAAACGTCCGTTTACCGCCAAAATCGCCATGTTTTCCTTTAATTACGAGAAAATGAAAGAAATAGATATTTATTATTATTATTTAATTACTTGCTTTTGAACTCCCTTAGTAAGTTTCAGAAATATATATTTTTGTTTCTTGACTTATTACTGTCACAATTTATTTTCGTATTTCCTTAATAGAAATAATTAAGTACTAACATAAAATCTATCAAAGGAAACTTTCTTACTGCTCAATGGAGTATTTAGAATTGAAGGAAGAATTTGTCACGATACGAGATAATGGCGAGAAAGGAATTCTTAAATATTTAATTAGAGCTTTTGACGGAAACATTTCTGTGAGTAATCGTAGTTACAATTACTTTAATATTATTATACTATTATTTAGCGAATACTAAAAACCTGATTAGTATGGAATGCGTATGATTGTTACCGGACCGATCAGCATAAGAATTAGGGCCTTAAAACTAGCTTGAGTATGATTTGCTGGCAATTCCTTATTGGCTTACATAGAGGCAAGGATTTTAGAAGCTCACATAAATCACTTTACAGTTATTGTTAAATTTTCCTAATTCCTATTATACTGGTGACGTGTTCATTCCAAAAATTCACAGTTAAGTTATCTGTAAGTGTTTGGATCTACCAACCTGGGTACGAAGTATATTAAGAGTCCTCCAGGTAGGCCATGGTAAATTATGTCCCGGAGATAATTTTTCCTTTGCCGGGACAAACAAAAGAGGAGCAAAGCATGATAATAATATGAATAATGAACGGTTGCGCTTTATTGCTACCACCAGATCCAATGCGCCCCAACTAAGAAGACCCAGCGAAACAAACTCAGCGGGTGCATCTACCTCTGTATAAAAATAAAATACGAAATTAATCTCTTCCACTCTTTAAAATACAAATTTTCTAATATAAAATAAGAGATGCAATCTGAAAAGAAGAATTGTAACAAACCCAAGCCATCTGATCCCAAACTAAGCAGAGCTTGTACTGTGGAAACCAGTTAACTGATAGACTACATATGTACCGTGGCGTGAGATGCTTGTACTCGTATTTACCCAACCACATTATTTCCTATGCTTCCGTATCTATCCGCTGTAGAGATGTAAAATGACTGAATATGACTAGTCACAATTGTCATAAACATTTAATGACCAGTCATTTACTGTCAAATTCAGTCAATTTGACTCAAATATTATTGTCTATTCTCGACTACCACCCAATTATTTCTTTATTTAGGTACCCAATTTATATGCAAGTTTAAATGAAGCAACGTTTTATTTTGTATTATATCATGAGAGGATTAGACGACATCAAAGTCGATGCGCGAGGCGATGCGACGTTGCCATAATCGCATGATTAGAAATGTTAAATGATTAACACTATATAATAATACCATAAGTCATATGAACCATTTATCTACGACAAAAACTTAAAAGGTACTAAAATATTAAAGAAATCAAATTGACTGAAAATAACCGTTTTGACAGTTAATGATAACCATTTTTGACCAATTCGACCGTAAATGACAGTCAGTCTAATTCATTCACTATAGTCATTTTCAACACTAATCCGCTGATACACTTTATAATAAATTTGATTATTTAAGTTTTTCTCAAATTATTCGCAGATATATTTACATTACTTATCTTACACGTTGTATAAGATAGTTACCTAGTTAAATATTAACTACCCAACTAACCTACATTAAGTATTTATATAATGCTTTCTTTGTTCAAGCCATAATACCTACTACTAGGTAATCAAATAACTTAGACCTAAAGAGCTTGTGGAAAATTCCTGCCTGGTACCGATGGGTGACCTAAATAAATGTTATTAAATATATTATTACTAACTATTGTTCTAAATACTAAGTGGGTAATCGAAGAGAGTTAGACTATCTAAATTACTATTCTTCCTTTATAATTTAGTTTTATATAATTTTTGTGCAATGTAAATCGTAAATCAAAGTTCAAACCATTTGTTTATTTTTAATTTCTTTTGTGTACTATTGCTTTATTTTTAATGTATTGTTATTTTTAAGTTTATACATTCAATTATTAAAATCAATAACAGGGAAAAGAAACTCCCTGCAGGGTAGGCCTAGCCTAATGCGGGGAGTTTCGATATTAAATCGGACATTATATGTAATTATGTATACAAATTCTAACAAATATATTGTTCGAGAGCCAAATAAACTATTATGATTATTAAATTTAAACTCTATATACACATAGCCGACATAGCCCGAAGAATTACAAACCTGAAGTGGCAATGGGTGGGGCACATAGCTCGTAGAACCGACGGCTGTTGGGGCAGATAGGTTCTCGAGTGGTGACCGAGAAGAGGAGTGGAACGGGAAGACGCAGCAAACCCCCTATAAGATGGACCAATGATCTTGTGCGGGTCGCTGGAAACCGGTAAATGCAGTTAGCGTAAGACCGGCAATTGTTGACCATCTTTGGGGGAGGCCTTCGGACTTCATTGGCTGATATACTGATAATAATGAAATGAAATAATGAAATTTATTCAGCACTTGGGTATTAACATACACCTGTACTTGTCAAGTTCACAATGCAGTACATAAACATAGTCGAATACAGTATTAAACATTACAAAAAAATAATTAGTCCGTCCGTGCGGTCTGTTTTATCAGATATATTTTCTAGTTACTGGTCTATTATTTTGAAATTTAATTGTATAGTATTAAAATTAAAGAATTGAAGGCAATGAACTTTTGGCTAGCGCAGAAGGCTCTTAACCAGTAGCTTAAATTAAACGACTAATACCAGCGTCCACCCTTTTGGGGTTCGGGCCAACGCTCAGGGGGCCGCTGAAGCAAAAGGACAGAATTCTAAGATATAGTGACGAGACCCTAAATTGAATTGGGATGGCAATAACATGTACATCGTTGACGCAAGGAAAATCATAATTTGCTCTGCAGGTATGTTTCGTACATAAGTTAACGCAAGAGCGTCTACTTCGAATTAGAAAGTACTAGAAATTAGGTAGTCAGTTAATTTGCATTGTGTAATTTGATGTGTATTATATGTAGCATACGACAGAGTACCTACCAAGTAGCCTTCCCATGTAGTCAGTAGATTTGTAGCTGTGAGTCGTTCGTTACTTAATATCAGAACGTCTACCTCCAAGCCCGATCTGCAGGACCTGTAGGGAAGAAAATGAAACAATGCTGCATATAATATGCAAATGCGATGCATTGGCAAGACACAGAATGGCCATCCTGGGGCTGGCATATCCAGAACCAGGAGACTACGAGGATCTACCCCTAAGAAGCGTACTGGATTATGTGAAGACTTCATTCAGGGCTCTAGGAATAGAATAAAAACCAGTGGGTGATACTACAAAAGATCCTGAAGAGTCGAAGTGCTGTGCGCAAGTAGGTACACCCTATCAAAGATAAGATAAGATAACGTCTACCTCGAATTGGTAGAGCAGGTGGTTAGTTGATCTGCAAGGGTGTACTGTTCGTAACAATCGATGATAATATTGCTATAAAACTAAAATATCATAATTTAGAGGGTGTTTCCTATTTGATATGATGTTCCATATCATGTTTCATTTGCTGTGTGGTGACGGCGGCGAATATCATCACGCTATTTCATCCCGTGAGGGGCGTAGAAGTCGACCCGAGGAAAGATCTAGCAGAGGACGAGCATCAGCTTCTTTCTGAGTACTATGACCATCTTACTACGATCGCCAACCCGTCTGCCAAGCGTGGCGATTCTGGCATATCCCCCCAAGATGATTCCTGGGGGAGGCTTTTGTCCAGCAGTGGACTTCTTACAGCTGTTATAATGTTGTTTCACATCAAACTGTAAATATGCCTGTCGGCTATGTTTATGACGACAAAGCCGATGGATAACACATATGCTGAGTAAGGAATTTGATCTCATGGTGTGAATCATTCTTAGCTTGACGCCTTCTAGTTCCAGATCCATCGGACGATTATTTTTTAAGACAACGCCCGTACTAGGGAGTCGCGGGGTACTTTACAAACACATAATATACGGACACAAATTACATGCAGACTCAGAACAACTATTTATGGGTCACACAAATAGTTGTCCGGCGCGGGACTTGAACCCACGACACGAAGCAGCGAGGCGACTGTCTTAGCCACACGTACAGTCAATTCCCATTTTTATCATTTCCCATTTTTAGGGTTCCGTAGCCAAATGGCAAAAAACGGAACCCTTATAGATTCGTCATGTCTGTCTGTCTGTCTGTCTGTCCGTCCGTATGTCACAGCCACTTTTTTCCGAAACTATAAGAGCTGTACAACTGAAACTTGGTAAGTAGATGTATTCTGTGAACCGTATAAAGATTTTTACACAAAAATAGAAAAAAAAACAATTATTTTGGGGGGTCGCCATACATAGAACTGAAACTCAAAAATTTTTTTTCATCGTACCCATACATGTGGGTTGTCTATGGATAGGTCTTTAAAAATGATATTGAGGTTCCTAATATCATTTTTTTCTAAACTGAATAGTTTGCGCGAGAGATACTTCCAAAGTGGTAAAATGGGTGTCCCGCCCCCCTCTAACTTCTAAAATAAGAGAATGATAAAACTAAAAAAAATATATGATGTACATTACCATGTAAACTAACAACGAAAATTGGTTTGAACGAGATCTTGCAAGTAGTTTTTTTTTAATACGTCATAAACCGCAATTTGCATTCATTTAATCAACTGAAATACTTGCTCTGCTATGGAACCCTTCATGTGCGAGTCCGACTCGCACTTGGCTGGTTTTATTTTTTGAAATGTTGTAACGTTCATTACTAAAAGTAGACCAGCCATAACACAAAGGTATCCGACATTACGTTTTTCTAGTTACCGCTTCATGTCACGTAAGTTATATAGGTAATGGAAGAAACCTTTCAAGTGGCCAATATCTGTATAGTTATGACACAAAATATTACAAAGGAACCTTTGTAAGGAATATCCAAGTGTGAACCATTCAATACCTGTGTATGTACTGACGCCAGCACATCCAGCTAACCCAATCTATCAATTTTTTTACCACAACTAACTTTATCACAAAAATATAAGGTTCACTTTCAATTGGGGACATTTGACAGATTGGAGTAGCTTGATGTGCTGGAGTCTGTACCTAGGTATACCTAGGTAGAGGTTTTATATAAGACATATTTAGGGTTGCCACATAAAATTATGCGGTAATGAGGTCGTTTATTCATTATGCTAAAAACAAATTCAAATTTAACTCAATTAATAATTATAGTAAGTTTTAAGATTTTACTAAATATAAAACATGAGTTCAAAACCATACAGCCGGCAAAAAGAGCCCTTTCATTTGAACTAATACGAGAAGGAAATGGATGGGATTACAAATTTCTAAGTAGGTACCGCTGAGTATTTTAATTTTAGCATTTTGTATTACGTTTATTTCCGCAAACATAAAAGAATTGTTTCATCAAATTTTAATCGGGAATATATTAAAATTTACTGAAATAATCACTTTGAAGTTGGTGAAGTTGGATATTTTTTGTATTTATTTATTTTTAAACAACAACTACGAGTATCATTACAGGTTATATCTGATTCAATAGTGTTGTTACATAATAAGCAACCCGTGTGAATTCACTCAGAATATCTATGCATATATATATTCATATATGCATATATATATGAATATCTATGCCTACCTTACTTCAGGCAATATAAACTATTAACTCTACCGTCACTTTATATTTTAAAAATGTCGACATTTGTTAAGTCCAATCCAAATCTATTCCTGCGTAAGGAAGAGAGAGTCTCACGGAACCGGCGTGATAATAGTGGCTTATGTCTACATCCGGCGAAAACTTCACTTATGCGCAAAAGTGTTGTCTGCATGGCTCCTATCATTTATAATAAAATCCCAAAGAGTTGGAAAGAGCTTAGCAGTGAGGCATTTAAAATAAAAGTAAAGTCATTTTTAGTGGACAAAGCTTACTATAACATTACAGAGTTTTTAAATGAAAAACTCGGTGGTTAACAATCATTACTGTAATTTTTATTAATAATTTTTATTTGATGAAATGTATGTTCTTGGAATTGTTGTGTGTGTACCTATTGTTTTATATTCTAATTTGTATAATATTTGCATACCAGTACCTGGTTAGACATGTAGTAACTTATTATAATTATTTTTAAGACCTGTAATGACCATGTTTAAAGCAAATAAATTTATCTTATCTTATCTTATATAATAAAATAGTAGGAACGTCAAAACTTTAAATTGAGTATTTTTTTAAAAGGATACTTGGGGCGTGATCTACAATTGCTATCGAAGCCAAAAATATAGTTTTTAGAATTTTTGTCTGTTAGTCTGTATTTACATATGTCCGGGCCCCGGGCTAAACTCAAAAAGTATTGCTTGGATTTACTTCAAGTTTTGCGTTAATATTACTAAGAGGTGGGTCAACATATAGGCTACATATTATCACGCTATCACCTACGGGGGAGGAGTTGTGATAGTTTATAAAATTTAACGCGGGTAAAACCGCGGGGTACAGCTAGTATGTAAATATATTTGTACCTTTATGTTCAGCTATGTATATACTTTTTTCATTTTTATTTTCTTTCTTGAATAAATTTATTCTCTTTCTACAATATAAGCGCTTAACTACACAACTATTAACGATAGAATACCTGATTGAAAAGCGTAATTTACTTTAAAAATGGAATTAAATAGAGGTTTCATTAATTTGACATTTGCAACATGTCATTGATAATGACGTAACCCGCAATGCGTTGCGCAACATGGCGGAATTCAATGACAGCTTTTCCAACCATTACAAACAACTGTCTGGCAGATTTGTGGTGTGGCCGCTATTCTTGCGGTCGCCTGTTTATCAGTATGGTGTTGCTTCCAGAGCCAGTTGTGGTGGTATAAATTGTACAATTAATTTGACAACGTATTGGCGTTATTCTCGGTAACAATAAATTAAAATCAATGTCTATTTTCTACTATATAAAAATAAGTCGGGTTTTCCTTCCTGACGCTATAACTCCAGAACGCACGAACCGATTTCCACGGTTTTGCATTCGTCGGAAAGGTCTCGGGCTCCGTGAGGTTTATAGCAAAGAAAATGTATAAAATTTAACGCGGGTAACACCGCGGGGCACAGCTAGTCTACTCATAGAAACGCTCATACCTAGATGCTCTCACCGGTCCGTAAACGATATGTGAGGTTATTTGACTGCCCAGTTGACGTGGTTGGTAAATGCTTGTTTTTCAAGCCGCAGGTCGTGGGTTCGATTCCCACCCAGGACAGATATTTGTGTGCATGAACATGTCTGTTTGTCCTGAGTCTGAGTGTATTTATCTATATAAGTATGTATTTACAATAGAAAAGTAGTATATATGTATGTAGTATATCAGTTATCTGGTTTCCAAAGTACAAGCTCTGTTTAGTTTGGGATCAGATCAGATCGTGTGTGAATAATGTCCCAGGATATTATTACCATATTAAATTAAAATCATTATCTACTCATAAAGGCGCTCATATTTAGATTCCCGCACCGGTCCGTAAGTGATCGGTGAGGTTAAGCAATTGGGATCGCGGTCAGTCCATAGATGGGTGGTCAAGGTAGTTTAATTTTTGAGCGTCTCTGTGCTTTGGAGGTCACGTTAAGCTGTCGGTACCCGTTGTAGTCATAAGACAACAGTTAAGCCATGTCAGAGGCCTACTGGGCGGCTTGAATAACTCTAACACTAGGGTACCCACCGCCCATACGATACGTAAGTAAGTAATATCTACTTCAACTAAGGCAAAAATGTAAACAAGCATTACAACATGCTAGTAAATCCATGTTAAATTTACTACAGTTTCTGTGAAGGTCACACATATTAAAGTAAACCACCACAAGCACATTTTACGAGTACTAAAATAAATTATCGATGACCTCGAGTCTCTCAACAAGTGGGTCTAAAAATGAATATGGATAAGATGAAGATCATGTTGAACGTCCATTCAACCCACTCAACCGAAGGTTAGAGATTTTGTACACAAATTTTTAGGTGACTTTATTTATCTTTGGCGATCTGCTGGTCCAGATAGATACCTTAGGGATCTTGTTTATATACAGAAATCTAATACTTGTACCGGGTTTTTGTAATTATATTTTATTGACTTTTTCTATTATGTTTCACGTATTTCAGCTACTAGTAGCTGAAATACTAGTAGCAAAAAAACTTGAAACATCATACAAAAAAAAGAAGAAGGTCGTGGGTTCGATTCCCATCCAGGACAGATATTTGTGTCCATGAACATGTCTGTTTATCCTAAGTCTGGGTGTAATTATCGCAACACATCAAACACATGCAAAAGGTATATGATATATATCAGTTAACTGGTTTCCACAGTTCCACCCGCTGATTTTGTTTTGCTGGGTCTTCTCAGTTGGGGCGCATTGGATCCGGTGGTTGTATTAAAGCGCGACCGTCGTTATAGGCACAAGGTTCGCCATAATAATAATATAGAATTCGTATCTAAATATAGACAGAACCATTGTCCTGTGTCTGGGTATAATTATGTATTTGTTTAAAGAAACTTTATTCTCAATAAAACATACACAAATGTCACTTACTTGAGAACAATAAATTAATGTTAACAATATAAAAGGGTTCGACTTCACCTCTATGTACAGTTTCACAAACACGACCCACCCAACGCATTCATTTCTGCGAGGGTGTTTTACTTCCTGTTAAATACTGGCCGAGCTGAAATTTGAATGCATTGAGTAAGTGTACATTTCTAATACTTGGTAGTAATTTATTATATAGTTGCACTCCTTCAAATGTAACCATTTTTTTGCCATGATTGGTTCTAGTTTTAGGTTGCACTATTAGGCTCGCTCGTCGTGAGCTTCGTTGGCTGACTTGTCGATATTGGGTTAATATAATGTTTGTTTTTTTTTTCGATGTATTCTGCGACATGGCAATCTGTTGTTTGTCAACAATAAGCCATTTCTCTGACTGATAACAATTTATCTGATTGGGTTTTGGCTTGGTGAGACCATAATATAATGTTTGTGTGTATTTTTTTATTAAGCACTTTATTAATGAATATACATGTATTATAGATATAGAGTTGGTTGATGTTCATTAATTTAGTGTCATTATAGATTTTTGAAGTTGATGTTAAATAGGGATAGTTGAAAAGCATTTTTATTAATTTATATTGTGTTAATTGAAGTTCTGACAGTTTTGTTTTCGTAGCACTGCCCCAGAGTTCAATCAAATATAGTAGGTGCGGCTTTACTAGTGCGTTATAGATGTATTTACAAAAGAAAAGTAATTTATGTAGTATATCTGCAGTTATCTGGTTACCATAGTACAAGCTCTGCTTAGATTGGGATTATATGGCCGTGTGTGAATAATGTCCCAAGATATTTGGGTACGGGGCTGTACAAACTGCGTGATTTTTTTTATCGACGTGTACCTATGTTTTACTTTACTTTATATTTTTGAAATAAAATCAATGCACTTCCAATAAATTTAGGCTAATTTTATACTTTTTGAAGTTATACTTCTTTTGGCGCGATGGAGAAAAATGAGGAGAGTGAATTTTTACGATGCGCGCGCACACCGACACCAAAAAATTTAACAGCATGAAGTTAGTTCTAGGTGGTATGAAAATTGATAACTATGTTCAAGTTGTATATTAAGAAGTATAACTTCTAACGCGTGTACATAAGTACACACAAGTTTTTTTTATATGAGGAGCCAAAGTTGCTCAGTTTTATAGCAACTAATAGTTTCTTAAGTATCTCTCAATATTTATTTTACACGTGAGAGGTGTAATCGGGTCCACTACAACAGCTCTAACAATTCCGATACAATTTATGAGATAAGATAATATTTACTCATCTCTGGGGATGTATTATATCACTACGATGCGATATTATAGTGACTGGCAATATATTATATTTTAGAAAGAGATAGTCGGCTAGTTTTCGCTATATACAGAAATGTTCATGTTGTAATAATGTCCTCCTAGCCGAGTTTCGGCCACGGTGGCCAGCCTCAACAGAGATTAGCTATCTGCGCTGGACATATTATAGTGCTCAAGTGTGTGCGGAAACACAGGAGCACTTTCTATTCCATCACTCTCATGATCCGATGGGACGCCTAGGCGACACGACCGGAAAGAGGTCAGGTACAGGACCGACGGCTTAACGTGATCTCCGAGGCACGGGGGTATAATACCGTAAACTCTCAGACTTCCGGCTATTAAGGTTTAAAAAAATATAAAAACCCTATTTCAAATTGCCGATAGTAATTTTTTGGTATTCTTTACCAATTTTTTTTATTTGGCCATATGAAACAATAAAATGTATCGGTAAGGCATAGCCTATAAATTGTCCTATCGTTTTATTACTAAACAATGTAACAGTAAAGATTAGTCTATTTTCTTGTCATTTAAATACTAAAAAAGAACAGTTCTGCTTTAGAGAAAGAATTAGGAGGATACGAAGATTTTAGAAGAGAATAGAGTAAGACAGTTTAGACACTAGATATTCCTCTTCAGGTGCCGCCCCTTACCACTATACAAATACACCGAGTTGTTAAAACTCCGAAATTAAAATATAATTATGGTATAGTACTTTACATGGGTGGTAAGGCCAAATTATTTATTACTTCTGCGAATATTTCGTATTGTAAACAATTCAAAATAAATTGACGTTGATGATGTAACTATGTAATATATGTACATAAGATGGAACTGTTTGGCATCGGACTCTATCTACACGTGGTTTTGCCTAGCGTGCAAAGAAGTAGGTATTGCAACAATTTACTTACATAAAATATCGAAAAGACGAAATTTATCATGTTTGGGCCAAGAGCTGCTTCCTTGCCTTCAATAAATAACATTAACAGCACATAAATGTACTAGTCCTCGTAACTCCCAATATTCTTGTGGATGCCATAATCTCAAGCGCACTAGTGCTATGAAATACCTTGGCGTTATACTGGATGAGGCCTTAAATTGGAGGCAGCAACAGGTTGGCCGAATTAGAAAAATGATGTACGTTTTCAAACATCTCAGAAAAATAACAGATATAAAAACCCTAAAAACAATATACTATGCTCTAGTTCAATCAAATATAGCATACTGTATCACCTCCTGGGGAAGTACCCACAAAACAATATTACTCCGATTAGAAAAAGCTCAAAGAGCTATATTAAAAGTAATGTTATCAAAACCCATTCGGTTCTCTACCAGTACTCTATATGCCAGTATCAAAGTACTATCTGTGCGCAAGCTCTTTATTCTGACGACTGTTCTAAAGAAACATTCAGATACTGTGTATGACCCCATACTGATCAATAAAAAACGCAGATCCGATAGAATATTTCAGCCTATATCGCGAAGAACAGCGTTAGCTGGACGACACTTCTTTTACCTAAGCCCTGGTTTATACAATAAAGTTAATAAAAAACTCAACATCTATCCGCTTCCTACAAATCGCTGTAAAGTGAAAGTCTTCAACTGGCTCCTGCAACTGTCATATGATGAGACTGAAAGCTTTATAACATAAATTACCTCACACAAATACATTGCATGCGCGCACACGCATTCACACACGCAAGCAAGGACACACACACCTTTACACACAAGCACACACACTCGCACACTTCTTCAGCACACGCACATACACGAATAAATAATTTAGTACTATTCCTTATTTTATTTTAATACTAAATTCATATTTTAATTTTATTTTTTAATAGTGTACATTAATTAATTTTTTTTTTGATATGTATAATCTGTAAGTCATACTATAATTTTAATTTTATATTAGTTTTAATTTTAGCTTTTTAAAACTCAAATAAGTAATTTGTAATTCATACTATTTTATGGAAGAAGGCGATAGTAATTGCAACACAGTGGAAACACTACTGCAGCTATTATCGTTACACCTGTTTTTGTAACATCTATGTTATGGTTTTATGAATAAATTTAATTTAATTGCATTTTTCGCATTAATACATGGAGATGCTTCTGGAAACCGAACGGAAACAAAACGAAGTAAATATCGGAAAGAAGAAGAAGAAAAAGGAGTACACTTTATTGCAAACATAAGTTAAACAAAACAATGGTTATAAACAAGAAAATTAACTTATTTTAATGCAATTGGTGGCCTTAACGCTAATAACGATCTGTTCCGGGCAACCTTTGTATTGAATTGCAGTCTTGTATTGAATGAAACAGAATTGTAAACAATCTGATGAAGGTAGCAGAAATGCAATGAGAAGAAGTTTTGAATCTAAATTAATCTAAGGTTATTCGACTATACTACATACACAGATAAATACATAGATTGGTTTTCATAAAATAAATATTATAAAACTGAAAGGAAGCCTCGTAAATAAACTTTTCTCAGGGCCTAAACACACAAGGCGAAAACTTCCCAAGTCGCCATAACTTCGTGTATAAATCCGCTACAATTCTGTCACGCGATTCAAGCATTATACCACAGAATTATTGAGTGCACGGAATGTTTTGTATCTAAACTTACGAGTAGGTCCTGAAATTTAGCACCTGTGTGAATCAATGATAATGGTGATCGCATTATAGAACTTCTGATTAGTTTGGAATTATTTTTCGTGGATTAAACAAGTTTGGGTAATTACGGTTAATGTGGCGAATAACGAATTTATTGGAAGGAATTCTGATAGATGTCTGTGATAGGAACTTTTTATAAACAAATGATGAAAAAGTTTAGCACAAAAAACATAATCCCCTTAAACTAGACAGAGCCCTATTATAGCCCTTATTACACACGCCCATCTAATCCCAAACTAAGCAGAGCTTGTACGATGGAAACCAGATAACTGATATACTACATATACTATATTTTTTTGTAAATACATACTTATATAGAGAGATACACCCAGACTCAGAACAAACAGACATGTTCAAGCACACAAATATCTGTCCTGGGTGGGAATCGAACCCACTACCTCCGACGTGAAAAGCAAGGATTTGCCCATTTCGCCAATAAGCCTGTGATGGTTACCAGAACACCTGATAAATATACTTATATATTTATTGATAGATTCATATTATAGATAAATTATACCCAGACTGCTGTGTGGTGACGGCATGAAATATCAGAATATCATCACCCCATCTCATTCTGTGGGGGGTAGAAGTCGACCCGAGGGAATACCAGAGGACGGGCTCTTTCAGAGTACTATGACCATCCTGCTGCCAACCCATCAGCCAAGCGTGGCGATTATGGCATATCCTATAAATGATTCTTGGGGAGGCTTTTGTTCAGCTGTGGACTTCTTGTAGCTGTTGCGGTGATACCCAGACATAGAACAAATAATAATGTTCATCACAAAAATCTTTGCACTGGCCAGGGATCGAACTCGCCATGGCTTAGCAGTCAGTCACTAAGCACTAGAACATCATCTGTTTACACTAGACAACCATAAATTAAAAATTTAAATCATAGTACAAGTGAGATTGAACGTTCTTTTGTTTTATTATTTTCTCGATTGGACAAGTATTATACTGTTAACATTGTGGTCTTGGCATAGCATTTTTGTAAAGGAAAACGTTGGAAAATAAAAGCACCAACACAGGATAGTTTGAAAAGAATTCATGTCATTTCGACTCTATCTTTTTATAAAACTTCGCGACGCGATTTCGTGAACTTATTTAGTTTTTTAGGGTTCCGTACCCAAAGGGTAAAATGGGACCCTATTACTAAGACTTCACTGTCTGTCTGTCTGTCTCCAGGCTGTATCTCATGAACCGTGATAGTTAGACAGTTGAAAATTTCTGAATCTGAACGTGATTTTATGCTCGTTTTTATAGATAATGGTACGGTACCTTTCGTGCACGAGTCCGACTCGCACTTGGCGGGTTGGTCTTTTTTAATCGATGGTCAATGATTTTTGTGCTGTTCCGTCTACATTTTGTTCAAATCGCTCCTTATAAAAAATAGTTGGAGCCCGTTCTATATTTTTAAACAGTTACTAAAGACTGAACACTATCGTTCTGTCTTTTTGCTGCTCAATGTAGGAAATAAATAGGAATACTGTGCTTCACACTAAATAGAAATGATATATGTAGATACACACACACACACGCGCACATACACACTTGCAAAGACACGCACACGCATAATCTTCCAGACAACCTGAGAATGGAGTAGATTAGCGGATAAGAAAGGCTGGCTGCTGAACCGTTCAATGTATCTGAGGGCACGGCAGTGCCCCCGCCAAGTCGAGCGCGAAGCAACACTACCGTACCATCCTTTTCTGGAAGCATTGCACCTGTACCCAAAAAATGCGATCAACGGTTGAACATTTTTTACACGAAAGTGAGTACAGGTCAACGGCCAATTCACATAACATTAAATATAAAAGAAATTGCAGTAAGGAACCTTACACTTGGCTCAACTTTGTCTAGAGATTTCACCGTAGCCTAGTTGGTAGTGCTCCTGCCTACAAAGCTGGTGGTCCTGGGTTCGAATCCCGGTAAGTGCAAATATTTGTGTGATGAGCACGAATATTTGTTTCCGAGTCATGGGTGTTTTCTATGTATATAAGTATTAATCTATCTATATGCATGCATACATACATACATACATAGACTCACGCCTGTTTCGGGTAGGCTGAGACAACGGATTTCCATTTGTCACGATCTGTGCACACGTTTTTTGCCTCGATTACTGTCATTATATTCTTCATACATGCTCGCCGGTTTAGGGTACTTCTGACCTGTCCTTTCCTGAGAACGTCTCCGATTTGGTCAGAGAATGTCCGACGAGGTCTTCCCCTCCCGGTTGTTCCATTCACACAGGCCAGGTTCTTTGGTCAATCTTCTTTCATTCATCCTTTCTAAATGGCCAAACCATCTATCTATATAAGTATGTATATCGTCAAACTAAGCAAAGCTTGTACTATAGGTAGGAACAGTACAAGCTTTGCTTAGTTTGACGCTAGGATGATCTGTGTGACATTGTCCCTAGATATATATATATATAAAAAAGATTTCATTACTATTTAGAGATAGATAAGCTGTTTCATCGAGACTTGGCTTTCTTTTACGGAATGTTTTTGGTGGGATAAATTTTATAACAAACATGTCTATGTAGGTGAGAATCATTACATCATCATTACGGCTGAAAGAAGTTCACTGCTGGTCATGCCTGCGGGATATGCCATAATTGCCACGATGTACCTGACTTCTTACTGGTCGTGTCGCTAGTAGTCTTATCGGATCATGAGAGTGATGGAATAGAAAGTGACCCTGAGTTTGGGTATTATAATTAGTCTCCCGTGTTGATTGAGACTGGCCGCTATAACCGTAATTCGAGCAAGAGGTCATTAGTTATTTTTATTATAAATACACGAAATAAAACTAAGGAATTTGAGGATAGTAAAAAACATACGAATCTACCCTTCGTCATACTTGCACGGTCCTATTAAAAGTGCCGAATGAGACAGACCACAAGTCGCTCAATTCCGTTACTCAATGTTAATTTGCAGTGAAAATAAGTTTTGTGCCCCAAAATCAAACAATACCAGCTTTTATCAAACAAGTTGTCGAAATAATTACATTATATCAACAAAGATTTGACAAGCAACTCGCCAGGGTCTCGTGAGACACAGGAAATGACAAAATATTCGAAGCACGACTTCTTGTGCGCGGACCTTTTGTACTCCGACCTTTTTTGCGCTATGGGACAATTTAGTGAACTATGAACAGGTAGTAGGTACAGGCAACGTTACATCAATAGAAATATTTTCATTCGAAAATGATCCTTATGTATATCAATTTACGGTTTCCCACTGTTGTTTACAGCATATTTGACGCTGATTGTATTAGAAAGCTTAGACAATCGACAAGACGAATCGAACCGAATCTCTTTCGATGTCTTTTCTTCCAAAAAGAAAAGGCAGATTATTATTTGTTCTGATTATATTACTGATATTGTATGATCGTAGTACAAAAATACTGATGACGGCATAGAATATCCACATCTCATCCCGTGGGGAGTGTCGAAATAGTTCCGGAGAAATATCTAACAGGGGCTCTACCGGCTAAGTCACCGAACATCGATTTCTTAAATAGCGTTCAAATAAATAAAGGTTAAAAATGACTTAATCAATCGTTAATTCGGCTTCCATGAGCACATGTGACGTGATAAATGGTCCGGAATCGATTGTCAAAGCTGAAGCCAATTTAACGATTGATTTAAGTAAACCTTGCCGCACTGGAACATCTCTTCTTCTTAGGACTCCTTCCCATACTTCCAACCGCTATAATGGTTCATTTACTGTACGTGCAGTACGTCTTTGGAATTCCTTACCACATTCCATACGTGATAGCTCGTCATTGAGTATTTTTAAGAGCAGAACCAAGAATCACTTCTTATCTCTGTAACTTACGTGTATATAAGGTATGTAGGTTTATGTAGTTTATTAAATAGATATATATTTTTATAAGGTATCGTATGTAATTATTAGTGTGTATTTTATCAATATATTTACCCGACGAAGTACTTAATTATAATAGTTTGTTGTACACTGCCTATACCCATAATTTTGAAAATCTCTCTTTCCTGATGGTTTGCTGGAAGAAAATTCAATAATGAATTAAGCTCGCCTATGTACATGCCTTTTCTTTTGTTACTTCTAACTTATGTATTTATTTTCTGTGTGCAATAAAGAATAAAGTAATTTTTAACCTTTATTTATTTGAACGCCATTTAAAAAAGCAATGTTCGGCGACTTAGCCGGTAGAGCCCCAGAGAACGGGCAGTCTTAGTACTATAGCCATCGTGCTACGATCGCCAACCCGTCGGCCAAGCGTTGCAGTTATGGTTCATCCCTCCAAATGATTTACACAACTCCATTTTGGAAACCTTTTGGGGAATCCAGCTGTAAACGTCGTTCGGATGACATGATGGTAGAAGCACTGCCTGGAATTCTGTATTTTACATCACTTAACTAATTTATAATAATAATATAATAGCTATTGCGTGGTGAGGCACATAATCCAGGGGTTCTGCATCACTTAGACTACAGGTGCCGGACCATTACGTGTGTAAAAGGCGGCGTCCACAGCTGCATGCCGTACCGATGGCTAGGACCAATCTACTGGCAAAAACCTCACTCACCCGAGCAATTAGATTAACTAATGAAGTACACGAAAAAGTGAATATATTCTCATGTAATTTGAGTGAAATCGTAAAGATCCTATTAAAGGTAGTTAGTTGCATGAATAATTAGTTAAAAATTTTAGTTTAATAAGTTGTGTATAATCTTAATACTAACACTATCGCATTAGGTCACGCCCTGTAATGGTAGGTGTTAAGGAGAGAAATAAATAAATAAAAAATAAATAAATCTCTATTTGCATAAAAAGTGATTGTAGTTACAACTAATAGTTACACATGGCAGTTTTTATTACTATTATGATACAATCTTGGGGGCGAAGTTCTGTTATCTTTGATAGGTTAATTACTAACATGTAGTAAAGGGTGTGGGTCATTTTACTAGACGACTTGAGCCGCTGCTTACCTTTATTGTCCACTGGCTGTGTTACGCGGCTCTACTCGCGTAAAACTTAAAAAAAAATACAGCAACAATAGCCTAATCCATCTTTATTATATATTTAATCCATCCAACCAGGGTGACAGCTAACTCCATACCAAATTTTATTAAAAATCGTATCTCCAACCGTATAGACGTGAAGAAGTAACAAACATACACACTCACACACAAAGTTTCGCCTTTATAAGTGTGATATACAGATGTCAGTTGTGTATTATGTGTCCCAGGAAGAATAACTGGACCCCCCCTATATCACCCTGTCGTTAAAGGCCACTAGACAGGTAGCTAGGTTAACTAGGGTAAGTTCCTCAGCGGCGAAGATCGCTTTGGCCTCCTAATGCGTGATCGGTGATCCCGTGCAAGTGATCACACCCTCACTTAGAATTCTGTCTTGTTGCTTCAGCGGCTACCTGAGCTGTGGCCCGAACCCCAAAAGGGTGGCCTCAAGTATTAGTCATTTAATTTAAGCTACTTTAAGCCTTCTGCGCCAGCCAACTGCTTATTGCCTTCAATTTTAATATAGTAGAACAAAATTTTAAAATAATAGATAAGTATCTTGTTATTTATTCAAGGATTTAAGAAAATAGATGTGATAAAACGGAGGCACGGACGGACTAATAAATTTTTTGTAACTTTTAAACTGTATTCGACTATGTTTATGTACTGCGTTGTGAGCCTGACAAGTACAAGTGTATGTTAATACCCAAGTGCTGAATAAATTTCATTTCATTAAGGTATAAACCAGGTAGTCATGTAGTAGCGCCACCTGTGTACTAGCTAACACCTTACTGTGGTCGCCAACTTGCATGCTAAGCGCGGTGACTACGGCAGATCCCTCCAAATAGCCACATTATGGAAACCTATGAAGAAAACCTATGTCCAGCAGTGTATCGCCCACAGTTGGACATAGGTCTTCTCCATAAGCTGATGATGTGACATATAGCTCATTGAAAGCATTCGGTGACGATGACGAAGTTCCATGATTTTTGTCACTTAAAAGGTGCTCAACGCGTCTAAAAAAGACGTGTGGCACGCGGAGACTCCCGCGGTAAAGCTATTGCATAGCATTTTTTATCAATCTATGCATTTATAATTATTTATTTATTTTATAATACTGCATTTGTGATAATAATAATAAAATGAATGTATATAGAGTACTAACTCATTTTCTTTCACTATTTTTTCGTGACTTTCTTAATTAATAAATGCACTTTGTTTATTCATATTTAAAACACTTTCTACACAAATTATACGAGTACAGATATTCACTGTTGTACGTAGATGATAAATACCTGTACACCTATATACTTTCTCACAAACAGCTGATTACGGTAGTTTTCCAATACAACCAATGCCACCTAAACGGGTTGCTGAACTAAAGAGACAAGCGTGATATTTCAAAAAGTCATTAAAAGTTCTGGTATTTATCGATAGATGGCGGTTGGAGTGGGGGGTGTTAGGTTTTTTCGTTACGGAATTTCTGGATTCGGTCCCCACGCTCAATGCCCGCGATGGAAGCTATGCAATAGCTTAAAAAGATTTCTATTACAAAAATATTAAATGAGTAATATTTGTTTTATATCATCTTCCAAATTTATTTATTTATTCAGATTTTCCGCAAAAATCTTTCATATAATCATATTTCATTTTTATTACAATTCTATCTAATTTTAATGTTAACACAAGCATTCACTCTAAATGAAAATATGGTGTCGAGGAAAGTTTTTACAACCCACATCAAAAGGACCCACATCCGCCTACAATAATAGAGGTCACGGGTTCGATTTCCGGCGTTGGTGTTAATAACATGTTTGTGAAGAATCGACTTCGTATAAGTGTAGGTAGGTTTGTATCTAAGTACATACAAAACCGTGTCATTGAACTATTTACTTACGAATAATATAACTGTTTACTTTGGGTTTGAACTATTAAAGAAGATTTGAATCTGGCTGCTGGTATGACGTAGTCAGAAGTAGTTTGCCCAGTACTAAATAAATAAATATATAAACTAGCTTATGCCCGTGACTTAGTTCGCGTGGTAGTCGAAAGCAGATATCTAAGAGGTTTTAACGAATAAATCAAGATAATATTTATAAATAAGGAAATTGACTGGCTGTCTATTTGTATTACTGATTGGTATTTACGGTTATTGATATTTTCGTTAAATGAGCTCGCAAATTAAAATTAATATATAACAGTAGTATAAAAACTAATTTTCTTCCTGGATTTAAATACGTTTTAACCGCTGTGTACCGTTCGTAGTTTAGTGGTAGGGGGAGCAAGTTCGGTCCCACTGGACGATTACATTTAAGATTAACCATTTGTTTTTATTATATTTTTTTTATATTTATTATTATTATTATTATTTGTTTTTAATATTCCATTTCGAATAAGATATCACTTCTATAATTCTTCTATGGGGTAGCTCTACAGACATTACCACCATGTTTATATTGCAAAAAAACAGCTGTAAGAGCTTTATATAAGCTTGGCCCGAGAGTGTCTCCTAGCAAAAAGTTCAAAGAGGTAAACATTCTAACTGTAGCGTTTCAGTCTATAAGTGAATAACTACTTATTTACATATTCTTATAGGAGCGATCCACATCATATAAATATTAGTGTTTATTGCCTATCCAATTGTATATTTTTATTCAGTCTCTACGAGGAAGTTATATTGTCCAGACGACGAACTTTTCTTCGCTATCGCGGTCTCTCTATGACGAGAGGCTGATTTGATAAGAGGCTAATCTTACTAATATTATAAATGGCAAAGTTTGTGAGTGTGTAACTGTGTGGGTGTGTATGTTTCTTACTTCTTCATGTCAAAACGGCTGGAGCGATTTTATTAAAATTTTGTATGGAGTTAGATGACATAAGCCTGTGTTACATTCTGTCTCCACAAAATAAGTAACTCTTTTATGGCGCATTGTATAAGATTCTATAATAATCTTTTCAATGATATCAGAGATTGGTTTACAAATAAGTTTAAAAGAACTATTAAAGCGAAATTGTGTTTCAGGGCTTATTACAATGTTTCTGATTACTGAAGTGATAAAAGTGCTTGGTATTGAGTTGCTCTATGTCAACACATAAAAATATGTAATTAATCTTAAGTAAAATCCTAATGTGGTGACTGCGTAGACTATCATCACACCATGTTATCCTGTGGGGGGCATAAAAATCATTCGAGGGAATATCTACCAGAGAAGGAGCGTTTTTCTGCGAACTATGACCATCAAACTGCGATCGCCAACCCGTCTGCCAAGCGTGGCGATTATGGCATATCCCCCATTCTTTGGGGAGGCTTTTGTCCAGCAGTGGACGTACTCTGGCTGAGATGATGATGATGATAAATTTTATTTAATTATAAAAATATGTGGGATACAGTTGGTTTGTATAATCTATGATGCTAATCGCACTAGATGACAGAACCACACGTTTTAACAGCGTAAACGATAACTTGGTATCCTACAAAACATATTAATATATCAGTAAGAGAGTTTCACCCAAAATTCTGGGCCTTAAAGCCCCAAATAATATAATCACTAGGGCGTTCACACTGAATATAAATATAAATGATAATTTATATTTATATTCAGTGATTCTTTGTCAAGAAATAATATCATATGTTGTCACTGTCTAAGTAATTAACTTTACTACGATTGTAATAAAACATATTGTAGATTAATTTAGATAGAAAAGACATTAATTTAAATCTTGTTATTTATTTTTGTATATATTTTATTTACTGAAAAGAATGGGATTCAGTTGTTTTGTATATTCATATTAATCACACGAGATGACCGATCCACAAGTTCAAACAGCGTATACAATAACTTGGTATCCTGTAAAATATCTTAATATATCAGCGAGAGAGTTCAACCCGAAAATCTGAGCCTTAAAGCCCGACATAATATATTCAAGAGGACGGAAGCTAGTCATTTGTTAAATTGGTTCAAAGACGAATGGCCGAAGATGATACACGACAAAATGATGTAGTCCCTGTGACGTAACGTAGAAAATGAACAAACGGACGTGACGAAGTTGATAACTCGTGGACAGGAAACTACCGCATTAGTTACGAGCGGGACACAGAAATATTGTGTTGACTATACCCCAGAGATATACGGAACGACTTTACGTACTGTTTGAAGGTAGAAAAAATATCAAAGTTAAGCTTGCCTGATACATGCTGTATCTAATTTGTTATCGTTATTTATATACAAGGTGTAACATGAATAGAGGAGGAAATTTAAGATTACACATTGTCTATGTGGTGGATATGAAGAAAACGTTACTAGTGACTCCAAAAATAAAAAAAACAACTTGTACCAACATGCAATTCACGCACACAAACCACATGTGTGACCACAATAGTTGTCCTGTACGAGTCTTGAACCCGAAACGAGAGGTTTCGGGTTTCGGATAGTAGCGAAGAGACCACCTTAACCACATGTCGTGTTTTCTTTAAGTATTATATTTAACAGGTAGATTCATCATAATCATGTAAACCCAATGACTTCCACTGCAGGAAAGGCTTCCCCAAAAATTTCTAAAATGAACACAGTCGGTACTCAGACAATGCGCCGTAAATCGTCTGTAACAGACGCAAAGGCCATATACCTATAATAAAAAGTTGATTCGATTTCTACCAAATTTTATCGGATCATCCTCTGGGCTAAGTCATTACTAGCGAATGTCTCCCAGAGAACGGACAGTAGCGTCTATCTATGTAGGTACTGGAAGCATCACAGTGCAATCGCCAACTCATTTTATTGCTAAAACTGTGTACATGAGTACACAGTTTTAGCAATAAATAAATCTTTATCTTTATCGGTAATTTAGAGGGAAATGTCATAATCGCCACGCTTGGCAAATGAGTTGGCGATTGCAGTGTGATGCTTCCAGTACCTACATAGAGAGACGCTGCTGTCCGTTCTCTGGGAGATGAGGATGATCCGATAAAATTTGGTAGAGATCGAATCAAATTTTTATTATATATGGCCTTTGCGTCTGTTACAGACGATTTACGGCGCATTGTCTGAGAGACATTTCTTTTGGTGGCTAAACAAACCGATGCGAGAGCGACATAGCCTGCCGCAGGCCTGACAAGAGAAGTTTGCGGTGGTTGGTGCCGACCCGCTTTCATGTCGCTTCTGTCTCTTATCAGCAAGTACTCCGAACCAGGCTTCATCACAGATCTTACGACCCTCCACTACTTTTTATTATATTTTTGGTAATTATTTATATTACGCGGGGGAAGTCGCCAACAGAATCTAGTACTTCATAACCATGATGTACTTTACATACGAATTTAATTCAATTAATGGACACTAGACGGTATCATTTAAAGTGTATTGCGTTCAATTTATATAATGTATATTCATTTATACAATTTACTGGAGGCATGGAAGGACATTAAAATTTAATTTTTAAGTGATGGTAGAACCTGTTTATTATAGAGTTAGTATTTATGAGGCGTCCATAGCAAGTTACCCTGGTTGGTTCGTTAGTGAGAGACGTTATGGATTACCTGGTCATACTATGGATGGGTTACCGCTAATTTAATTATAAAATATCTTGGGACTACTAACATACTGTCTGTCTCCAAACTAGGTAGAGCATGTATGTACTATAGCATCCAGACAACTGATAATCATGCTTATATATGTATTTCTAAATAAATTATTATAGACGTAGATTTATAGAGCCCTACCAACTAGGCGACGGTCACCGTAGCCTAGTTGGTAGTGCTCCTACCTACGAAGCTAGTGGTCCTGGGTTCGAGTTCCGGTAAGTGCAAATATTTGTGTGATGAGCACGAATATATGTTTCTGAGTCATGGATGTTTTCTATGTATATAAGTATGTATCTATCTATATAAGTATGTATATCGTCGCCTGGTACCCATAGTACAAGCTTTCCTTAGTTTGGGGCTAGGATGATCTGTGTGACATTGTCCTTAGATATTATTATCATTATTTACAAAACATCTACGAGTACGGCATGTTACCCCTAAGTATGGCACATTTATCTGCTTGTCTCTCCTGTCAAGTCTCCTGTTCCCTTCAGGAGTTGTATGACGCTTCAGCCAAAGCGGTTAGCGTTGGCCAATTTTGGCCAGATAAAATTGAATTTTTACCATCAACCCGATAAGAAGAAGTTGATGGTTAAATTACACCCAGACACGGAACAAATAATCTTAGCATACAAAGATTTGTCCTGGGTATGGATCGAAATTACGCCAGTGAGCCAGAAGACGTCGGCTCACTGAATACTAGAACAAAGAAAAAATTGATCGACTGATTGTAATTTATTTGATTAGGTTTATTGTATATTTATTTTTATTGGAATTACATACATACATACATAGACTAAGCCAGAAGCCGTCGGGTCACTGACTACTAGAACAAAAAAAAAATTGATCGACTGATTGTAATTTATTTGATTAGGTTTATTATATATTTATTTTTATTGGAATTACATACATACATACATAGACTAAGCCAGAAGCCGTCGGGTCACTGACTACTAGAACAAAAAAAAATTGATCGACTGATTGTAATTTATTTGATTAGGTTTATTATATATTTATATTTATTGGAATTACATACATACATACATAGACTAAGCCAGAAGCCGTCGGGTCACTGACTACTAGAACAAAAAAAAATTGATCGACTGATTGTAATTTATTTGATTAGTTTTATTATATATTTATATTTATTGGAATTACATACATAGACACACGCCTGTTTCCCAGAGGGGTAGGCAGAGACAACGGATTTCCATTTGTAACGATCTTTGCACACGTCTTTTGCCTCGATTACTGTCATTATATTCTTCATACATGCTCGCCGGTTTAGGGTACTTCTGACCTGCCCTTTCTTGAGAACGTCTCCGATTTGGTCAGAGAATGTTCGACGAGGTCTTCCCCTTCCGGTTGTTCCATTCACACAGGCCAGGTATACTTCTTTGGTCAATCTTCTTTCATTCATCCTTTCTAAATGGAATTATGTATGTTATATAGTCAATTATTATATTAGTTTGTGAAGTTATATGAAATAGATATTTATTTTTCAGACTGAAAAATTAATATGACGGTTTGTAATTTAGTTTGTGACATTGGATTAGGTATTTCTTTCTAGCTGTTTTAGCGTCTATTTGTAATTAAGTTTTTGACATTTGATTAGGTATTATTATAATTTTATTGACTGTTATATGAACTATTTTAATGTACTTACGATTTATTTTATAATATGTGACGTGCAAAAGAGTTCCTTGTTTGCCTAATTGCAATAAATAAAATTCTATTCTAAAAAAAAAATTCTATTCTATTCTAGGTATTCTAATCTATTCTGCGTATTCGAGGATTCAAAATAAAATAATGATGAAATTTATTCAGCACTTGGGTATTTACATACACCTGTAGTTGTTTAAAACAGAAATTAAAGCAACAAAATATTTTGAATTAGTCCGCCCGTGCGGTCTGTTTCGTCACATGTATTTTTAATAAATCCTTAAATAAATAATAAATAGCACGTTACTAAGCTAATATTTTTACATTTAACAATAACATATTAAAATTAAAGAATTGAAAACAACGAGCAGTTGGCTAGCGAAAAAGGCTCTCAACCAGTAGCTTAATTTAAACGACTAATACCTGAGGACACCCTTATGGAGTTGGGGCCACAGCTCAGGCGGCCGCTGAAGTAAAAAGATGGAATTCGAAATGGGGGTCAGATCACTTGCACGGGATTACCGATCACGTGTTAAGGGGGCAACGCGATCATCGCCGCTGAGGATCCTACCCTAGCTAGCCTGCGGCTTTCTCTAGCTACTTAGGTGTATGACGCGGAGAAGAAAGCCGCAAAGGAACTCCGGGCTTTCTTTTTTCGACTTATTTTGCTTTTTGTTTTAGATTTTTTTTAAATCTGTTTTTATATTGATATTGGCTGGTATGTGGGCTAATGCACACATAGAACCGATAGTTAATCAAAATAATCGTGAGGTAATAAACAATAACATTCCATTTTACTAAAGCAAAAGTCTAGTTAAGCCATCGCTCCCAGTTATAATCGTTATGGTCGTTAAGCTATGGCAGAGATCTACTGAGAGCTTGAAAAACTTTTGTGGGAACTTTACACTGGGGTGTATGTGTACAAAGTGTAACACAAATAGTAGCTGAAATTATAGTAGCTTAATTTTGCATATGAAACTGTACAACGTGTTATTCATTGACTTGCACATAAGATCTAATAAAATAATAAATAATTAAATTTAAATTAAATAAATGAAGAAACAAATAAATATATAATATAAAAATACGTAATATGTTCATTCCTACATATTACGAATAAACAGAACACAGCAAACATAGATCCATTAGGACATAAGTTAGCTGACTCACCTCTGCACGGCCCACCGGCTACAGAGCAAAACTTGTAACATAAAAGTAGGCAAATAAATGTTATTCTGATTCTGATTCACATAAGATCTAATTTACGTACACAAAAGACGATTAACATTTTTATTTTGTTTTTGTTGTATAGCGTCATGGGCAGATGGCAGTTCTTAAATTTCATACACTATACATGCACGTTACACCTTGTAAATCGTTTGTGTGAAAATAACATACAAATGAATGGTTGATGATTTTTACGTCTATGCGGCGTGAATAACTTAAACAAGATACGTGTAAATTATAGACAAGATAGAAAGACATACATATATTAGTATGTCACTTTACATATATAACCATTTCCTGTTTAGTATCAGTTAAAAGGATAAGGATGACAAAGAAAGTATCTCCGAAGGAATATTGCACGTAATATTAGAAAAGGTTTACTACCCCTGAACTACTAAATACAAACTTTTCCGATTCGTAACAAAAACCGGTAAACCGTGCTGATCTCGGAACTGCCGGGATTTTATTTATCGTTCCGGTTTTCCCCCGCGAGCTGTTTGCGTACTATTCGATGAGAATAAAAAAAAATACAGAACTCGTAATAGAACGATTTGAATGGTTGCAGAACTTGTCATGTTTAAAAAAAGAAATGTTTTTTTTAAATCGCAATGAAATTGTTACCTATCCCGTGGGGATTTCGGATTCGATGAGATTAAAAAAATATAAAACTAGTAATAGAATTATTTGAATGGTTGGACAATTTGTAGTGTTGAAAAGAAAGAGTTGCTTTTTTCAGTACGTCAACCTATATTCCTGTGGGCAATCGCTAATTAATATTTTCAATCTATTTAATAAAGGGATGTTTACGCATATTAATATTTATTGTTGTTATCAGTAAGGTTAAATTATAGCTTCATAAGCTTGGCTTAGTTTTAGTTTATCTTTACTTTCAAGAATGCTTTTTTTATTTGGTTAATAAGCAATACATACTTTAGGACTCGTTTCTACTGGAGTGAAGCAGACCGGGAATATTTTTTAGTGTTTTTTGGTTCCAATCTGTTGACGAATTAATTAAGTCTTGTCAAGGTACTACTAATAAGGCCTAGAGTCTAGAGACCTAGGAATAAGTACGCATATTAATATTTATTGTTGTTATCAGTAAGGTTAAATTATAGCTTCATAAGCTTGGCTTAGTTTTAGTTTATCTTTACTTTCAAGAATGCTTTTTTTATTTGGTTAATAAGCAATACATACTTTAGGACTCGTTTCTACTGGAGTGAAGCAGACCGGGAATATTTTTTAGTGTTTTTTGGTTCCAATCTGTTGACGAATTAATTAAGTCTTGTCAAGGTACTACTAATAAGGCCTAGAGTCTAGAGACCTAGGAATAAGGCCCAGAGTAATTCACAGTGCCGATTGAAAACCGAACTTAATCAACATTGAATCAATTTTAATAATTTCCAATTTTATAACAACAAGAATAATCAAATTCGGGTCATAAATAATCGAGAATCCTCATAATACACACACAAAAAAAAACATTATTGGCCAAATATTTTTGGCATTTTAACGTGAGTTGGATATTGCATAACAAGCAGTGTTACGAGGGGCCGCTCAAGATGCGGGTTGTACCCTAATGAAGTCTTAATTGAAAGCTCGGGAGGGTCATACGGTGCGCTGAGAGTTTTCTGTGATCTATCTAAAGCTTTCGATTGCGTTGATCACCGTACGCTCGTTGAAAAACTGAAGTACTATTGAATATCTGATACAGGTCTTGATCTTGTATTGTCCTATTTATCGAGTCGAGGTCAGTTGGTTTTATTAAACGAGGGTCATACGATGCGCTGAGAGTTTTCTGTGATCTCTCTAAAGCTTTCGATTGCGTTGATCACCGTACGCTCGTTGAAATACTGAAGTACTATGGAATATCTGGTACAGGTCTTGATCTTGTAGTGTCCTATTTATCGAGTCGAGGTCAGTTGGTTTCATTAAACGGTGTCACTTTGGCACGTCATCCTGTGAAAATGGGGGTGCCTCAGGGATCTTTCCTGGCTTTTATATCTAGTCTATATATATGATCCTTATCTGGTGGAAAAACTATCAGACATGGTTTTGTTTGGTGATGATACGTCTCTCATATTCGAATAAAATAGGAAAGATAAAAATCTTATTGAATTAAATAAAACACTCAGCCTACCATCGAAATGGTTTTCAGCAAATAACCTCTTATTAAAGGCAGGCAAAACTAAATGCATCCAATTTTCATTACTTTATGCTTATAAAAAATAACACAATTGTCAAATAAACAAACTGTTAGATTAGGATATTTCGCGTACTTCCATCTTCGACCATAGACCTCCATAGTACTATGCAGCATGTGGCATTCTGGGGTTCGGCAGCTGACATATAACAAACATATATGGATGTTTGTTATTCTATCACGCAAAAACTACCAAACGAATTTTGATTAAACTTTGTAGTAATATAGTTTATATAATATATCCGAATTACACATAAGCTATCATTTATAAACTTTAACGCGGGTAAACCGCGGGGCACAGCTAATAATACATATAAAGACAATCCACCGAGCAGAAATTGTGTTCGTCTACTAAATATACATATAACGGACCAAATCCCAATCCCGTGTACATGCCCACTCGAGTTTGTTTCGCCGGACCGTCTCAATTGGGCCGTGTTGAAAACCGCTAGAGGTTTTCTCAGTTGGGGCGTCGCTATACACGCAGGATCTGTCAAAATAATAGTATTCAATTCTTTTCTCAATAACGAATGATCCATTCGGACAAGATGCAGTAAAATATATCCAAAACTAATGAATGCAAAATAAATATTTAAAACCTTTAAGGAATTTTGGCAATAACTTAAAGAAATTAACTATTTAATTAAGTCATAATAATTTGAAATTAAATTATAATTTTATATGATCAAATAAATTTGTGTAAGTAGTTAATTTGAAATATTACTATTCGTATTGCGACTATTTAAAATCGCTTTTTAATGTCTTATTTGAATGAAACCGCTTTTGTTTATTAATTGATCACATGTATGTACACCCTATGTTCACTGATGAATAAATAGAATTTGAATGTGAACTGTTTTCTTTTCATGGATAAACTAATTAAGCTCCAATTTTAATTTACTACGTACTTTTTTTTACTTAATACTACTTTTTTACTTTTCGATATTTAAACCTATACATAATCTCCTTGACAATAACTTAATACAAGCTAGCTAAATATCATTACTATTATAAAATAAATTTTATAAATGTTTAAACAAGCCGTGTTAAATATCTGTAATATGTAACTAGAAATATTATGTATTCTTAACTGTACGATTACTACAAACATGTTCTGACTATTTCCAAGCGCCTTTTTAAAGTCTACGTGAATAAAAACCTTTTTTATTTATTTTATTTACTAACTAACTTTGAACACGATTATTTGTTCTGTGTATGGATTTAATTTTATTTATAATACATAGGTAGACCAGGCTCTGGCTAGTCTGGGATCATATTTATAAAAAAAAATACATTATATTATTGCCGAATACTCTGTCTAAAATTGCCAACGATATAAATAGATGAAAACACTGGCCATCCGATGAGAAAATCTTGCGAAACGACTTGATGAACAATGTTGTAGACAAAAAAGATCGTGAGAGGTATAACAATCTTCTCGTCTCTATCATATAATAACATCACAAAACAAGTATCATTTGAATTGTTACAACGCAACGAAATTATAGTACGAGATGCGAAAATACTATTACTGCATTCATGAATGCTTTTTAGGGTTCCGTACCCAAAGGGTAAAACGGGACCATATTAATAAGACTTCGCTGTCTGTCTGTCTGTTTGTCCGTCTGTCACCAGGCTGTATCTCATGAACCGTGATAGTTAGACAGTTGAAATTTTCACAGATGATGTATTTCTATTGTCGCTATGAAAACAAATACTAAAAAACAACATAAAATAAATATTTATAACACACACAGTAAAAAAATCACGTTTGTGGTATGTGAATGGTGTGAATTTTTTGCTCGTTTTTATTGATTCGACGGAACCCTTCTTGCGCGAGTCCGACTCTGTCTACAGTTTGATTGATTTATGCAGGAATCAATCATTGTAGTTGTTCATCCATATGCCATAACCAATATGGCATCTTACCAAGATGCCATATTGGTTACTGGCTCTTTGTGGCTTTTGCGCAGAGATAGCAATAGCTAGATAAATTATGGTAGCTAGCAACTACGGATTAGAATGGAAAAAATGTAAGAAAGAGAAGAAGTCTACTACTATTAAGCATACGGCCCGTATAATAGGAAACTGGTATCGAAACCTATGCGCTTACAATCTCGGAATTAGCACTCACGCGTTACTGACTTAAACTCTACTAACACACAGGAAAATGATAATGCAATGTGCGGTTGTCTTCAAAATTGAAAGCTGTTGCACTATTCTCTATATATACTAGATCACATTACTGATGCCTGACTTGATTTAAACGATTTAGGAAATTCTTCTAATATGGTTTCCGGCACTTTTACGAAATTGGTATTTTAAAATCATCCCATATAAACCCGCCTTTAAAAGATTTTGTTCCACTGATAGCTTTAAGTTAAAGAAGTTGCAGAAATTAAATACATATGGGAAAATAATACTTAATATGGTATATAATAGTAATGTTTAGTGTTTATTTGGTATTATATAATTATGATATTCAAAATAAATATTTGATATTTCATTTGAATCGATGAGTATGAAGTGAAAACCTTAACCGAATAAAATTTGTTAAAATGGTAACTATTGTGAATATATAATATTAAGGGCTCAAGATGAAGATTAAAATTTACAATTCCCCTTTTAAAACGTAATTTCTTCGTAGTTGGTATTTTGTTTTTATAATATTAGTGACATGCCATGTTATAGATGGTTACTTAAATAAAATCTAAAGCTGCAAAGAATTAATACTATTATGTTACAAGAACTATTAAAAAAGAATGTGAAGAAAAAAATACCTTGAAATTTCCTTAGACATATATTCAATTTCATAACATACGACAGATACAGATACTTGCTGTCATATATATCGAACAACCTAGGAAACACGTACTTCTTTTATTTGTTATGAACAAAGGTTATCTGTTAAAACCATTAATTTTAATTATGTTAACTGCCTGTTTAATTTTATTCTAAATTGTGATACTGACAAATATAAGCTTATATAAATACCCAAGTGCTGAAATAATATTATTACACTACAACAACTGTGCCCCGCAGTTTTACAGTTACAGTTATTCAAAAGAATAAAGAACAAGTAATTTTTGCGTGAAAGTGTAACAAACATCCATACGTCCATACTCACAAACTTTGGCATTTTTCTTATATTAGTAGGATTATTTCATTTGGATGCGATCACACTAATATTATAAAGGCGAAAGTTTGTGAGTGTGTTACTATTTCACGCTAAAACTACCAGACAGATTTAAATGAAACTTTGTAGTAATATAGCTTATATATCCGAATAACATATCCTACTAATATTATAAAAGCGAAAGTTTGTGAGTGTGTGACTGTGTGAGTGTGTATGTTTGTTACTTCGTCACGTCCAAAAGGCTGGAGCGATTTTAATAAAATTTGGTATGGAGTTAGCTGATACCCTGGATTAATACATAGGCTATAATTTATAAACTTTAATGCGGGTAAAACCGCGGGGCACAGCTAGTAGGCTATAATTTATAAAGTTTAACGCCGGTCAAATCGCGGGGCACAGCTACTACTAAAACCGAGTATGATTTTAGTCAAATGAATGTAAAAATTATGCAGTCGGATCTCCTCCTATGAAGGCTTCAAAGATTTTCTAATCTAAATGCAAACAATATGGCCGGCGTGATAGCATTGGATTTTATAAGCTAAAATATAAGTAATCAGTCATTCCTTCTTATCTGAGGAACCATACTCGTATTAAATTAACTTTTCCACAAAGGGATGAGCGACTATTGTCGACATGAAACCGAATAGACTTGGAGACTCCTTGGGTGACGATTAATCGATGATTATATCGAATATTGAATCGAGTATTTGTATAGGACCACCCGATTCTTAGGGTTAATTATAATTGTCATAATCCAATGAACGGATTGTGAAGAACTTGAATTGTTTATTCTAATATAAAATTATTACTTTTCAAAAGGGGTTTTAAGTAATGTTGTCGTTCTTTGAACCTTTTTGATTTAAATGCAGAAAATGATTTGACTTTTTAAATATTTAAGATTAAGCTATCTCCCATTTGAATTAACTACTAAATACTCGTGTATTCTGTATGACTGATTCGTTAGTCTAGCAGTAGCATGTTTGCCCGCAGAGAACGAGGTCCTGGGTTCAAATCTCGGGTCGAGCCAAAAGTGGTTTTGGGACTTCTCTGTAAAAAAGAAAAAAAATTCAGCATCAACCCGAAGGCTGGGAGTTGGCGGTATTATACCCCCGTGTCTCAGAGAGTACTTAAAGCCGTCGGTCCTGTACCTGACTTCTTTCCGGTCGTGTTGCTAGGCGTCCCATCGGGTCATGAGAGTGATCGAATAGAAAGTGCTCCTCTGTATGCGCACACACTTGTGCACTATAATATGTCCCGCGCAGATGGCTAATTTCTATTGAGACTGGCCGCCGTGGCCGAAATTCGGCTAGGAGGACATTATTCTGTATATCCTTAGATTTTATCACTTTTATTTTCCACAGTCCTTGTTGACGCAAAATCAACATGTTTCACTTTCAAATTTCTCGCCACCTGTGCTTGCATTTTTAAATATTGTCATAATTAAGTCATATGAGTCATGGATGTTTTCTATGTATTTAAGTATTTATCTATCTATATAAGTATGTATATCGTCGCCTGGTACCCATAGTACTACAAGCTTTGCTTAGTTTGGGGCTAGGATGATCTTAGTGACATTGTCCCAACATATATTATATTATTATTATATTATATATATTATCTGTAGTGTCAATCCGAACTCTCATAATTAATAAAAGTTTTCATGCAATGTACCAGTCAATTATTCATAATAAGGGAGTTTCATTCAATGTGATCATCATATCATCACGCCAACGATGAATATTTATTAGGGGCTGTGTATAAACGGCCTCATAACATCATCCAGGAATCCGTTCGTCGAACGCCACCCAAGCTAAGTGTCTTTAGCCCACCACGACGCTTCGAACCCGCCGTCGGGCTACAGATATTCGCTACAGTCCTCATAGTGCACTTACTATGTTGTCTAGGCATTTTTATTTTATTTTATTTGATTTGACACAGCAAACAATTGCGTAATTTGCTTAATACTAATACAGTTTTTCTTAGAAAAGACATAGTTAATCACACAACCAGCATCGTTATCTACAACAGATATGACGTCATCCTCAAGGTTGACAGGCAGAGGATGCCTTTGGCATTTCACACAAATTTAAACACTGCCCATACAAAAAGGAAGGAGAACACAACTCTAAGTAGGCCCTAAACTTAAGAGAATATCTACATTATTTCCAATGCCCAAATCCATGAAAATTTTCTAGAGTTTTCCATTTAATACCATTGCAATTGCTAAGATCCGTTTTATTGGTCGCAGCAAAAATAAAAGCCTCATAAGCAGATTACAGGATTACCGTTCGCTATTCGATTAAAAAAATAATGAATAAAGCGGCCGATCAAAAGAAGGTTCTAAGCCAATTAATCCTTGTTAAAATCAAGTTAGCTAAATTAAAAACGGGATACAGGTCGTTAAAGTTTGAGTTAATACACTTCCTTGGCAAAGTATCCGCAAGAGCGGTTTAGGAGGAGATTCAAGGATGGTGCCAGAGATTTAATGTCGAATTTATTATTTGTAAAAAAACTACGATCGAACTGGGAATAAATAAATATAAATAATGAATCCCCGTGTCGCGGGATACTTTACAAACATAGACGGGCCCGTAGAGTGGTGGGCAAATGTTAGTTTTTCACGCCGAAGGTCGTGAGTTCAATTCCCACCCAGGACAGATATTTGTGTGTATGAACATGTCTATTTGTCCTGAGTCTGGGGTGTAATTATGTACAACATGTAACGTAATTAACGCACACCCTCAAACACCTCAATTAGAAAATTATGTTGTAATCATAATACATACACTGAATTTTTTATTTAATATGTATATGCATTGTTATTTACTAAATTAGTTTCTTCGAATAAAGTTTATTTTTCTTTATTTTGTATTGAATGATGGAATTTGTATGAATACAAATAAAACTGCGATTTATAAGTCTTATTACTTTGACTTACGGTCCATTTCAATTAGTTTTGACTGTACAGGGTTGATATGACAATAATTTCCGTAGTTTTAATTATTTTGGAATAAAAAATTACCTATATTAAAAATGATATAAATCGATTCAGTAAACGATTCTGAACAAACTATTTTCAGGAAGTGCGTTAATTACGTTACATGTTGTATGTAAGTATGTATTTACAAAAAGAAAAGTAGTATATGTAATATATCAGTTATCTGGTTTCCATAGTACAAACTCATCTTAGTTTGGGATCAGATGCCCGTGTGTAAATAATGTCCAAGGATAATATTATTATATAATTGACGGATACTAAGCAGACGAAGACTCAGAACAACTACTAATGGGTCAAACAAATATCACAATACTATGAGTCTACCGCCCAAAGGTAGGAAGTAGTATATTTCACTCGCTACTCGGAGAATTAAACCCTACTTTCCGAGTATGAGAAATGAAAAAAAAAACAGATTTCATTTCTATCGGCAATCCCCAAAAACCGCATGTTTTTAGGGTTCCGTAGCCAAATGGCAAAAAACGGAACCCTTATCTGTCTGTCTGTCTGTCCGTCCGTATGACACAGCCACTTTTTTCCGAAACTGTAAGAGCTGTACTGTTGACACTTGGTAAGTAGATGTATTCGGTAAACCGCATTAAGATTTTTACACAAAAATAGAAAAATAACAATAATTACATAACTATTACATACATAGAACTGAAACTCATTTTTTTCATCGTATCCATACATGTGGGATGTCTATGGATAGGTCGTCAAAAAACACTTCTTGGTCGACACTTCCAAAGTGGTAAAATGAGTGACCCCCCCCCCCGTAACTTCCAAAATAAGAGAGTGATAAAACTAAAAAAAATAACCAACAACGAGAATTGGTTTGAACGATATCTAGCGAGTAGTTTTTTTAATACATCATAAATCGTAAACCGCAATTTGCTTTCATTTAATCAACAGAAATACTTGCTGCTACGGAACCCTTCATGGGCGAGTCCGACTCGCACTTGGCTGTTTTCTTTTAATTATATACGATAAAACACGCACCGCTAGACCAAGCAGAATATATTATATCAATTCTCTACCACAAATTTATCAATTCGATTAATCGGATCTAATCAGCACGACACAAACAATTTTCAATATAAACTCCTTACAGAATCCATCTTCGTTTAATTAACTACTTTGGGGAGGCTCGTAAATCGATCCGGAGAATGTCACTGTCCCAAATTGACGAATCTTTGTAGGTAAAAGGAAAGTTTTTTTTTTTATAAAGGTAGTAACAAAACAAGGAAAGTAATAAAAGATTGTTTTGATTGGAACAAGCTGAAGTTTTTTATTTACATAGTAACTGTAGCTCTGGAAGTTTTAACGAAAGCAGTCGATCGAGAACTAGGTTCCTAATGACCTGATGATATTTATTTTACTTTAATAGAATATTAGTAAATACTTCTGGCTAAATTACAGCAGTAGCCAGTCTTAACAGAGACTGGCCAACTACGGTGTACATGCAGTACCATACGTGCGAACACAGATTTTCCCTTTCTATTTACGCACTTTTATAATACGAAAGGACGGCTGTAGGATACAACCGACGATAAATCTATACATATAATAAAATCGTAGAAAATTCAAAACTGTACATTGAGTATTTTTTAAAAAGGTTGCTTGGGGCGTGATCTTCAAACGATATCGAAGCCAAAAATATAGTTTTTAGAATTTTTGTCTGTGTGTCTGTTTGTCTGTATGTATGTCAGGGCTAAACTCAAAAAGTACTCCATGGATTTACTTAAAATTTTGCATGAATATTACTAGGAGGTCGGGTCAACATATAGGCTACATATTATCACGCTCTCACCTACGGGGGAGGACCAGTGATAACTTTTAAAGTTTAACGCGGGTAAAACCGCGGGGCACAGCTAGTTAATAATAATAATGAATACTTTTTCACGACTAACACACTGCCTTCTGTTCCCATTCTAGGCAGAGCCTGTACTATGGCAACCAGACAACTGATACATATACTTATAAATTACACCCAGACACGGAACTAATAATCATGCTCATCACACTAAGATTTCTCCTGGGAACGAACCCACGACCTCTGACTTAGTAATAAGGGTCACTAACCAATAGACCTAGACTGTATTATTGTTAAACGTAGATGTATATAAATTGTTCAGCGAACATTTTGTTTTAAAAATGGCTTTTAATTATATTCTTTAAAACATTATCCTCTTCCTACTAATATCATAAATGCGAAAGTTTGTGAGTATAGTTATATGGATGTGTTGGTGTTTGTTATCCTTTCACGCAAAAACTACCGCACGGATTTTGATGAAGCTTTGTTCTAATAAAGCTTATATATCCGAATAACATTTATATTCTTTATAAAGTAACGTGGGTGAAACCGCGGGGCACAGCAAATATAACTATATATTTTAAAGAAGTTATAAAAATCTTAAGTAGGGTTCACATGAACCGGAAATCATTGGACTGGTGATTGATTTCAACCTAAATCAAATTAAGTAACTTGACCAATTTTATTGTCACTTACTGTTAAAAAATGAAGAAGGTAAAATGAATTTATAGCAGTGGCTAAATAAACTTAAATCAAATAAACGAACTTGATTAAGTTTCAATGTCACTTACGGTTGAAAAATTGAGAATGTGAATCAGTTTTTTAATGTATAGAAATGACAAAATAAAACTAAATCAAATCAATTAACCTGAGCAATTTTCACTGTCACTTATGGTTAAAAAATTAAAAAGATAAATCAGTTTTTGAATTTATAGAAGTAGCTTAATAAACATAAATCAAATCAAGTAACTTGAGCAATTTTCACTGCCACTTACAGTTGAAAAATTAAAAAGGTAAATCAGTTTTTGAATTTAAAACCTAAATCAAATCATCTAACTTGAGCAATTTTCACTGCCACTTATGGTTGAAAAATTAAGAACGTAAATCAGTTATTGAATTTATAGAAGTGACTAAATAAACCTTAATTAATTCACCTAACTTGAGCAATTTTCATTGCCACATACGGATGTATAATTAAGAACATAAACCAGTTTTTGAATTTATAGAAGTGACTAAAAAAACCTTAATCAATTCACCTAAATTGAACAATTTTCACTGGCACGGATGAAAAATTATTGAATTTATAGAAGTGACTAAATAAACCTTAATTAATTCACCTAACTTGAGCAATTTTCATTGACACATACGGATGTATAATTAAGAACATAAACCAGTTTTTGAATTTATAGAAGTGACTAATAAAAGCCTTAATCAATTCACCTAAATTGAGCAATTTTCACTGGCACGGATGAAAAATTAAAAAGGTTAATCAGTTTTTGCATTTATAGAAGTAGCTTAATAAAACTAAATAAAATCAATTAACTTGAGCAATTTCCATTGCCACTTACTGTTGAAAAATTAAGAAGCAGGTAAATCAGGTTTTAAATTTACAGAAGTGACTAAATAAACCTTAATCAATTCACCTAACTTAAGCAATTTTCACTGGCTCTTACGGATGAAACATTAAGAAGGTAAATCAGTTTTTGAATTTATAGAAGTGGCTAAATAAACTTAAATCAAATCAACTAACTTGAGCAATTTTCACTGGCAATTACGGATGAAACATTAAGAGGGTAAATCAGTTTTTGAATTTATGGAAGTGGCTAAATAAATCACTGTAAATAGAGAGTCTTCGTCCGATTGAGCATTCCGTGATCAATTTCCCCCATCTGATCCGAGGTAATTAAAACCCCTGGCCAGGCCAAAAATACGTTTAAAGCCCGTCTGGCAGTGTGCCCAGCCCGATTGGCTATTGACCTAATAGATACATCTTGTTCGGTAATTAAGATCGCTTGGCGCAAAAAGTGCCCTGAATACGAGAGGAAGGAATTGTCACAGTACAGTTAGAGGAAGTTGCATCCATCACGAAATTAGGGAGTGTATTTACTTGTTTTTCATAAGTACCGCTATTAGTTGTCGTTTCAATAATATCTTGAGACATTATACACACACGGTTCCATCTGGTGCCAAATTAAGCAGAGCTTGTACTATGGAAATCAGATAACTGATATACTACGTTTCTTTTGTAAATACATACTTATATAGATAATTGTAACCAGACACAAGACAAACAGACATGTTCATGCACATAAATATCTGTTCTAGATGGGAATCGAACCCGTGTCTGCGGCGTGATAAAGCAACCATTTAGCAACCACGCCAACCGGCCAGTCAATAATATTGCGTATTATAATGATTATTATTATACAAGGTGTAGTTTAAACAATTTATGGAACTTATTTTACAATATACAATTTACAACGTGTAGTACCGTGTTAATTCTAAATATCAACTGATGCAATTGCCTTTCGTCTTTGTCTAGCAGTGTACGTCTTTCGGCTGAGATGATGATCAGCTGATGCAATTTGTACGGAGCGCAAAAAAATATACTTCCTATTTGTTTTTTCATTGTTAGATTGCTTTCCTTAAGTTACGTACAGACATCAAGCTACCCCAATATGTCGAATTTCCCCAATTGAAAGTGAACCTTATGATTATATGATAAAGATGAAAAACTATAAAAGAAATTTGACTGATTGGGGTAGCTGGATATGCTGGCATCTGTACACTATTTATATTAGGTCTTGTGGATTCACGAATAGTACAGTATTAACGTTTTGTTAGACCCGTGAGTGCTCCACAAATAATAAATGAATGTTGGACTTCCATTATCGTTTTATAACGTAATTGAAATAAAAAAGTCTCAGCCGGATTTTGTAGTCTGGTGTTATAATCGGATAATAGCCACAATAATAATCATCATCATCATCATCATATCAGCCGAAAGACGTCCACTGCTGGACAAAGGCCTCCCCCAAGGATCTCCACAATAGCCGGTCCTGCGCTGCCCGCATCCATCGGCTTCCCGCGACCCGCACAAGATCGTCGCTCCACCGTGTAGGAGGCCTGCCCACGCTGCGTCTTCCGGTTCGTGGTCGCCACTCGAGAACCTTTCTGCCCCATCGGCCGTCAGTTCTACGAGCTATGTGCCCGGCCCACTGCCACTTCACTTTGGCAATTCTTTGGGCTATGTCGGCTACTTTGGTTCGCCTGCGGATCTCATCATTTCTGATTCGATCTCGCAGGGAAACTCCAAGCATAGCCCTTTCCATTGGTCTTTGGGTGACCTTGAGCCGCCTGATGAGGCCCATAGTGCACAATAATAATATGGATTGGTAAAATCTACCACGATAATAAATGTCTTTACACGCAGCTCATTTTCTTTGTATTTATTCAAAGGCCTGTGGCGTGGTTGGTAAAATGCTAGCTTTGCACGCCGCAGGTCGTGGGTTTCCACTCAGGACAGACATTTGTTTCCATGAACATGCGTGGTTTTTAAGCTATCGCATAGCTTCTATCGCGGGCCTTGAGCGTGGGGACCGAATCCAGAAATTCCGTAACGTAATAAACCTAACACCCCCCCCCCCCTCCGACCGCCATCTATCGATAAATACCAGAACTTTTAATGATTTTTTGAAACATCACGCTTGCCTCTTTAGTTCAGCAACCCGCCTTTAGGTGGCATTGGTTGTATTGGAAAACTACCGTAATCAGCTGTTTGTAAGAAAGTATATAGGTATTTATCATATACGTACAACAGTGAATATCTGTACTCGTATAATTTGTGTACAAAGTGTTTTAAATATGAATAAACAAAGTGCATTTATTAATGAAGAAAGACACGAAAAAATAGTGAAAGAAAATGAGTTAGTACTCTATACACATTCATTTTATTATTATTATCACAAATGCAGTATTATAAAATAAATAAATAATTATAATTGCATAAGTTGATAAAAAATGCTATGCAATAGCTTTACCGCGGCAGTCTCCGAGTGCCACACGTCTTTTTTTTTCTTAAAAGAGTCCTGAGTCTGGGTGTAATTATCTATGTAAATATGTATTAACAAAAGACAAGTAGTATATGTAGTATATCAGTTATCTGGTTTCCATGGTACAAGCTCTGTTCAGTTTGGGATCAGATGGCCGTGTGTGTATAATGTCCTAAGATATTATTATTTCAGAAAACACAGTGCCTACGGTGTCGTAAGCTACTACTATTATTTGGCCAGTGTAGTATAATGAGCTTTGAAGACAGAGTTCGATCTTCGACTACAACTTTGCATAGAGGAAGACGGCTCGAGTAGTGACTAAAACCTATGCGTTCTACGTTGCGTCTACATTACACCTATCCATTCGTTGCGCTCTCTGTTATTGGCGAGCGATATTGGACAATGATAATATTTTTTTATAACCCAGCTTAGGTGGTATGGATTCCTAAAACGAGGATCTAACAGTATGGCACCATACAACAAAGGTCGACAACCAGCTGTTCCTCATTATTCGAACAGGTTTTATTAAAATATACTATCTTTTGCAATAAACGTTGGACCTACATAAATCATTTTCTATGATTTTAAAGTCCCATCTTAATATGTAGTTACTAAATCATTTAATTTATATTCAGTAGGTAATTTAATTATTAACTTCTTACATTTAATTTAAACTGTCAGCTGAGTTGCTCCAGCAAATCTGTCTTAATTAATTTATTAGCAAATGGATCTCAGTTACAACTGTGTACAGTGAACTATACTGAATTTTAATCTTCTTTTTTATCGTATGAGCAGTGGTTAACCTAGTGTCAGAGTTGTTCAAGCCGCTGACATGGCTTAAAGACTGTTGCCTGCTGACAACAACGGGGATCGACAGCTTAACGTGCTCTCTGAAGCACGGAGACGCTCAGAATTTAAACCACTTGGCGGTTACCCATCTATAGTTTAATCGCGTGCTTAGGTGCTTAACCTCGCCGAACCCTTACGGGCTGATTAGTGTAACTGGCTAGGAGGGCCTAACTGAAATGTAATGAGTGCTTTTATAATTTCTCTTTTTATGTTAGAATTTTAAGATTACATAAATATTGTTTTGAACTGACCTTTTTAATAAAAATATTAGTTCAAAGAATATTACTAACTTAAGTATGAATCAATCTAAAAATTCTAAAATCAATGTTACCGAATATTTTGTTCCACATAGTATGTTCTGCATAATCGTTATTTTGATTATTTATAGAAAAAATATCCTATTTCTAGATAAACTATGTAAAATGTAATAGCTGATTTTGTACTAGACCAATTTTAAATCGCTCTCCTCTTAAGTAACGATTATGCTGAAGTAACTTTATTCTACGGGTAGGACGAAATATTTGTGTCGCTGACTGTACATCTAACAGTTTGAAATAAGAGAATATTTGAGCAGGACATTACTATTATGTACATTATAAATATACTTTGTTGCCTATCACATAATTTTTGAATATATAAAAACTATTGACACCTGACGCGAATCAACTTATACTCTACTCCGTGTAAAAAGTATCTGTAGGTCATTCATTCATTCGATCGCATGGACTGTGGGTATCTTAGTGTCCGAAATATTCAAACCATAAAGTGGTTTTCGGGTATGGCTTGACGACTGTTGCCTAACAACTACAACAGGGATCGACAGTTGACGTGCTCATTGAAGCATAGAGACGCTTAGAAATGTAAGCAAATTGGCAGTTTTTTTTTAAAAGACAACGCCTTTATTCAAATTCAAAAAAATCAAAATATTTAAAATCGAAATCAAAATCATTTATTTGCTTACTAAGTGTACAAACAGGTCTTATTACTTAATAGTGGTGCTTAGAACTTAGCGGCCTTTTGCAGGCGTTGCAAATTTGAGAGATAACATGTTATTTCAAGTATGGTATAGCTAAATTTATAGATACAAATTAGTTAATAATGTAATAGTTAAAATAATGTTAGTTAAATATCTATTCTGTCACCATATTAATTCATATTTATTATTAGATAATTTTATTTATTAATATTGTTTTGTTATTGTTTTTTGTGTTTAAGTATTCTTCAACGGAATAGTAACATTTTTTAATAAGAAAACATTTTAGTTTTTTGTTGAATATATAGAATTTGGTTTCTTTTTTAATTTCTTGTGGTAATTTGTTATATATTCGTATTGCCATGTATTGTGGACTTTCATTTAATATTTTTAATCTTGGTGGTGGTAGATAAAGTCGATTATTGTGACGGGTATTGATGTTGTGAGTTTCCTGTACTTGGGTGAACGTATGAATATGTTTATGTACAAATATGCATATGTCATGTAAATAAATGGATGGAAGTGTTAGTAGTTTGTACTCTAGAAAGTAAGGCTTACAACTTTGTCTGTTGTTTATATGAGCTAAGATTCTTATACATTTCTTTTGGATGACAAATAATTGTTGAATGTTAACACTGTTTCCCCATAACATTATTCCATATCTTAGCCAGGAGTAGGCATATGCGTAGTAAGCTGTTATTGCCGTTTTATTTGTCAATATGTGGTCAAAAATACAGGTCTTAGAGTAATCATTTGAAGTCTCACACACAAGCCATTTTACAAAATGGCATACAAATTATAACTTACTACTAAAGGTACACTTAAGATACTAGGGCTTACATGTCAAATATTCTTCTACAGAGTAAAAATATTTTTCTTTCAACCATAAACGTAGCTGGGTTCTAAATTTGTTGATTGGTAAATCTCTAATACCTTCAGGCAAGTGGTTATATATTCGCACTGATATTGCGTAGCTGCTACGACTACATAATTCGGTTCTTAATGGAGTAAAGGCAAGTTTATTCGGATACCGGGTGTTGAAATTACATATATCTTTCTTACGTATATAAAGTTAGGTATTATTTTTTACAAAAATACTTATTTTTACTAGGGAAATAAATCCTTGTGTCGCGAGGTCATTTCATCATATCATCATCATCATCATATCAGCCGAAAGACGTCCACTGCTGGACAAAGGCCTCCCCCAAAGATCTCCACAATTGCCGGTCTTGTGCTATTCGCATCCAGCAGTTTCCAGCGACCCGCACAAGATCATCGGTCGTCTTCCGGTTCGTGGTCGCCACTCAAGAACCTTTCTGCCCCAACGGCCGTCGGCTCTACGAGCTATGTGCCCTGCCCACTGCCACTTTAGCTTGGCAATTCTTCGGGCTATGTCGGTGACTTTGGTTCGCCTGCGGATTTCGAAATTTTTGATTCGATCCCGCAGGAAATCTCAGAGCATAGCCCTCTCCATTGCTCTTTGGGTGACCTTGAGCCTTCTAATAAGGCCCATAGTGAGCGACCACGTCTCTGTTCCGTATGTCATCACTGGCAATACACACTGGTCGAAGACTTTCGACTTGAGACACTGCGGTATTTTGGACGAGAAGATGTTACGTAGCTTCCCGAACGCTGCCCAGCCGAGTTGGATTCTACGATTGACCTCCTTCTCGAAGTTGGACCTACCTAGTTGGATGGTCTGTCCTAGGTAAATATAGCTCTCTACAACTTCGAGTGCAGAGTCACCAACTTTCAATTGAGTGGGTGCAACATGGACGTTTGACATGATTTTCGTCTTATCCATGTTCATTTTCAGACCCACTTGTTGAGAGACTCTGCTGAGGTCATCGAGCATTGTACCGAGGTCTTCCATGGTCTCAGCCATGACTACGATATCATCGGCAAATCGAAGGTGAGTGATGTACTCGCCATTGACATTGATGCCGAAGCCTTTCCAGTCCAGAAGCTTGTATTCAAATTCCAATGCAGCGGTGAACAGTTTCGGAGATATAACATCTCCCTGTCTCACGCCTCGCTGCAAGTGGATAGGTTTCGAGATCTGGTCCTAGAGTCGCACTGACATAGTGCCGTTTTCATACAAACACTTTATCACCTCGATATACCGGTAGTCAATTTGGCACCTTATGAGAGACCTCAGCACGGCCCATGTTTCGATAGAATCAAAGGCTTTCTCATAGTCCACAAACGCTAAGCACAGTGGCTTGTTATACTCTTCGGTCTTCTGTATAACTTGCCGCAGCGTATGTATGTGGTCTATGGTGCTAAAGCCTTTTCGGAAACCGGCTTGTTCGGGAGGCTGGAAGTCGTCAAACCTGCGTGCGAGACGGTTCGTAACGACCCTCGAAAACAACTTGTAAACATGGCTCAGCAGTGTGATGGGTCTATAATTCTTCAATAGGGTTTTATCGCCCTTTTTGAAGAAGAGCACCACCACACTTCTGTGCCATGCTTGTGGCGTTTGACCATCTAGTATGACGGAGTTAAATAGCTTCTGAAGGGCCCGTAGGATTGGTGTACCACCCGCCTTCAGAAGCTCTGCTGTAACTCCAACGTCACCAGGCGCCTTGTTGTTCTTGAGTTGCTTGAGAGCCATTCTAATCTCGTACAGGCTGACCGTCGGGACCGTGACGTCCGGGATGTCTTCGGTGTAATGTCGGGTTAGTCGTGCTCTGGGATCTGAGGCATGACTTTTGACAGGTGACTGCGTTGTCGTATATAGCTGTCCGTAGAACTTCTCGATCTCTCCCAGCAACTCAGGTTTAGACGTGACGATTCTACCATCCTCAGTCTTCAGCTTCGTCAGTTGGATCTGTCCAACAGACAGAGCTCTTGCGAACACTTTGGAGCCTTTGTTCCGCTCGATGGCCTCTTTAATACAATTTGTATTAAATTGCCGCGTGTCGCGAGTCAAAGACTTTGAGATCTGTCTGTTGAGCTGCCGATATCTGGTAGCATCATCTGAGGATGCCAGATCCATTTTCCGTCTATCTTCCATAAGTTGCAGGGTAAAGTCAGAGATCTTTTTAGTTCTGTTTGTACGACGGGCCTTGAAGACCTTAGACCCAGCCGTATGGACAGCTTCTACGAGCCTGTCATAGTATGAGTCCACTTCCTCGCAGTCTGCTAGGCATTCGAAACGGCTTTGCAGTTCGAGCTGAAATGGTTCTGGGTTTTGGACGTGGATAGGTAAAGGTCGGAGCGTAGACTTTATCAGTCAGGACCTCTGGAGTGTGACATTAAGGTTCAATGAGCCTCTGACCAGTCTGTGATCGCTCCCGGTTTTAACCGCATTGATCACGGAGACATCATTGAACATCTGCCGTCTCGTCGACAAGATAAAGTCTATCTCATTTTTAGTTTTACCATCGGGGCTCACCCAGGTCCATTTGCGGTGATCCGGCTTCCTGAAGAAGGAATTCATCATAAAGAGTCCCTCCTTCTCCATGAAGTCGGCCAACATTTGGCCCCGGGGGTTCCGGTCTCCAGTTCCAAATTGCCCCACTCTCAGCTCATTACCGAATCGTTTGCCCAGCTTCGCGTTAAAGTCCCCCATGACCACAGTGAAATAGGAGTTAGAGGTATGTATGGCTCTGGATATGTCCTCATACATAACCTCGACTTCATCGTCGGAGTGTGTCGAAGTGGGTGCGTATACCTGTATAACCTTCAACGAATACCGCTTGGTGATTCTGAGTATAAGGTACGCAACCCTCGTCGACACACTCTCGATTTTCACTAGGTTGTTCACGAGGAACTTGTGGACTATGAACCCGACACCACCTTGGGATATTTGGTCACCCTCCCGGTAATAGAGCAGGTTTCCGGATTTCAGTATTATCGAGTCCTCCCCCTCTCTTCGGACTTCAGATAATCCTACAATATCCCAATGTAACCTGCTCAATTCTTCCTCCAGTTCGGTTATCTTCTCGTCGGACCGCAGTGTACGTGTGTTATATGTTGCCAGGGCCAGAGGTCGTCGGTGTTGGTAACGCGGAATCTGCCGGGGATTCTTAGCACCCCCTGCCCTGCCGTAACCACGGCTGTTACCACGGCTGGGAATAGCAGGGCTGCCGGGGACTGGGGGCCGCGGTTTGGTTGTGTCCATCATTTGAGGGGATTTGCCATAATCGCCACGCTTGGCAGACGGGTTGGCGATCGCAGTAAGGTGGACATGGTACTCAGGAGAACGCTGCTGCCCGTTCTCTGGTATATATTCCCTCGGGACGACTTTTACGTCCCCCCACGGGATGAGAGGGGGTGGTAATATTCTTAGGCCGTCACCACACAGCCAGCGAGGTCATTTACAAATATATAATTGAAGGATACAAAGTACATTCAAACTCAGAACAACTATTTATGGCTCACACAAATATTTATCCTGAACGTGAACCGAACCCGAAACACGAAGTCAATACATCTATAGGCTCACCGTCTTCTTAGCGTGTCGATGGCAATCTACATTAAGTCAGCCAAGAATTCAGTTACAAGTTGAGCGTAGTCAGTAGCATCCATCAGTTCTTGTAACGTGCAGGCATTAGGGCACGCAGGATATGTTAACAAGTGTGCCATAGTTTGAGGGATAGAACCACACTTGCATTCTAAGCTTACCTCGTACTTAGGTTACTAACCTTGTCGACAAACCGGTCATTTAAAGGATAAAACAACCTACACCTTTAGTTAGATTACCGAAAGTTGGTAGCACTGTATTATTATCCCGCCTAATTGAGAGGGATCTGTCAATTAAGTTTAAAGTTACAGATTTTGTTTGAGTCTCTGCCATTCTTGCATTGGATTTTTTACGCAAAATTTGCCTTTACGTGTTTTGTTTCGTGTTTCGTTGCGTGTCAAAAGATTTTCCATGTCATTTCATTTAAACAAGGCCTAGAATAAAATATTGCTATTTTTTGTTCAAATCAAATCGTTTAATTGCTTGAAAATTAGAACGTTGTGCGATACCATAAATCAGAATTTTCGAATATATATATTATATTATATTATTATATATTATATTAGTCTCATTTAACAATGAGTGATTCAGTGATGTCTAACATTAACATAGGAAGGGTCATGTCAGATATTTTAAATTAAATATTTTAAACCAATATTATCTTTAAATAAAAGTATTTGTTGACATTTCGTTAAAATTATACATTTTATATAAAATTGTGTTTTGAGAATAGTTTTTATGTGGATTGCTATACAATTTGATAAATAGTATTATAAATTATATATAAATTAGCATGGCTACAAAGTTTTTGCTCGACGTATTAATCTCATATTACCATTATTTTAAAAGGCTTAGTAAGTAAATGGAACGTACTTAATGTTATGTTAAGAGTAATTATTAACAAGTAATCGCTAATTACTTCCTAAATGCCGATACAAGTAAAACCGCAAGCGGAAACAAGTTTATTGTACAAAAATATCTGGCTTCTATTGCTACTAAAATATTCATTGCTGTCAGTCTGCTAACTATGTATGCAAAAAGAGAAGAGGTGCCAAACATTTTGTGCTGGCGTATTTTATTTTATCTGGAAAGTGCCTCTTCATTGTTTTAAGAGTATGGTAGTCTTATAAGTAACCTCTATATTCTTCATGTCAGTTTGTTAGAGCAATTTTAAACTAAAGATTGATGTTACAAACTCACTTAGTAAATTAATTTTCATTTGGAAAATTACTTAGTTCAAAATAATAATAATGATATCAGCTGACAGACTGCTGGACAAATGCTTCCCCCAAAGATCTCCACAATTGCCGGTTTAACGCTAACCGCATATAGAGACGTCCAGCAACCTTCACAAGATCATCGGTCTATTTTGTACGGGGCCTGCCCACGCTGCGTCTTCCTAATATTGGTTGGTCAATTGGATGGTCACCGTAGCCTAGTTGGTAGTGCTCCTGTCTACGAAGTTGGTGGTCCTGGGTTCGAATCCCGGTAAGTGCAAATATTTGTGTGATGATCACAAATATTTGTTTCTGAGTCATGGATGTTTTCTATATATTTAAGTATTTATCTATCCATATAAGTGTGTATATCGTCGCCTGGTACCCATAGCACAAGCTTTGCTTAGTTTGGGGCTAGGATGATCTGTGTGACATTGTCGCTAGATGTTATTGTCACGTCGCACACAAAAAGTAGGCGCCTGACCAAATTAAATAGTAACAGCTGCCGCCAGTTTTTAAATTCTATTAGAAATCTCTAAGTGGTACGATTAGATTATAACTCCATTCACTCTAATTAGCTCCTTGTTCGATCGTTCATGAGCGATGATTTGCGAATCGTATTCATTACGGAGGTCACCGTGAGATTGTTGGTTACTAATTCTGCTAAGATTTTTATTACAACTATTAAGTGCTCACGTACTGAATACGTGAAGATAATTACTTGTATTGTGTATTGTTCCCGCTGGGGTGAGTTATATATTTTATTTGTCTAAGTAGTTGTCAGTTGTTCTCTCTTAAGTACACGTATAGAAGTGTTATATTTTCTGTTGGGGCTGCTTAGCATATGAAGGGTATTAGAAGGGTTACTGTGCTAGACTAGGGCTATTTGCTGCCATCGTAAGCTTCCCTAAAACCAGTGTTGGTTACGTTCCAGGAACCGCCCTACTACTGATTTATTTTGTGAGTTGGCTGACACTTGAGTCCGCTGTGAGTGTGAAACCTGCGAAATACCAGAAGAGAAGGCATTATCTCCAGAAGACCACCCATTCAAGACAACACTCTGTCAGGCCAGTTCCCTCTAAAATACCTACTTTATATTATTATAATCGAGTGCGTTGGGAAGTGGACAGAACAATAAATTATAATTTATATCAGATTGTTCTCATTAATTCGAACCCTCTATCATTCTTTCTGTAACCTGCTACCAGGTTACATTATTATTAGATGTTATTAATATTTTATTGGTTTCCAAAACTAACCTACATTTAGTGTTATTTTAAGAGTCTGTGCAAACCAGGTTTTTTTGAACGTGCCGTCTGCCGTCGCGCACTTTTATACTACAGAGCAGTTTGAATCTATACAAACTGATGCTAACGCGCCTGTATCGCGACAAACGTGCGTCAACGGTGCGCTTAAAAAACGAGGTGTGCCCTATGCACACCTCGTTTTTTAATTTTTATTGCGATGTTTTCATACAAATAACAGTTTCGTTTTGTCACCGTGTATACTTCAGTGTTCCATAGTTTGACAACCCCTGGCCTGTTGTCTGGACTACTCCAAAGCCCTGTCTGTCGAAGAGTCGCGTGTTTGCTTTTATTTAGCTTGTAAAAGTTTATTTTAGGCTCCTAATCAATTTATACTAGATTTACTAACTTTTCGTTCGCAATCACGAACATGTGTTTGCAGGAACTTTGAGTAATTTAACCGCATTGCTTTTATTTTTAACTAGTAAGCCCCTAAGTTAGATTTTGATATTTCGATGGTTACAAATTAAAACGCCTAACTTGAACAAAATTTTGTGACTTAAATATAATCGTTAGATATATAATACTATAGATTGTTTTGTGGAAAATCGTGAGTACTATTGATACGTAAATATTATTTATTAAAACGAGCAAAAAATTCATGTTTGTTGTATGGGAGCCCCCTTAAATATGTATTTTATTTTGTTTTTTAGTATTTGTTGTTATAGCGGCAATAGAAATACATTATCTGTGAAAATTTCAACTAACTATTACGGTTCGTGAGATACAGCCTTATGACAGACGGACAGACATACAGCGAAGTCTATCTAATCTAATCTAATAGGGTCCCGTTTTACCTTTTGGGTACGAAACCCTAAAAAGTACAAGGCATGAATAGAAATAATGAAATTTATTCAGCACTTGGGTATTTACATACACTTGTACTTATCAAGCTCACAAACATACATTACATAAACACAGTTTAAAAACAGTAATTAAATCAACAAAATATTATGAATTAGTCCGTCCGTGCGGTCTGTTTCGTCACATATATTTTTAATATCCTTAAATAAATAATAAATAGCAATAGAATTCACAGTGGGCGAGACCGACTTGCTCTTGGCCGGATACTTGTCTATCTGTAAATAGTAACGCTCGAAATGCAGTGTGACAAGATTTACATAGCGTATATTTTCCAGGTCTCAGTTCAAAAACACACTCTGTATTGTGGAATAGTAAAAAGCTATACTCAAACGTTTTTGGACAAGCTTGTTACAACAGCTCTCTCGTAGAGTTGTAGAGCTCTTGCTTTGTTACTATTTTTAATTGACACTGAACTTTTTTATTATATCTTGATACGCTTCACCCTAATTTTGCTTGATGGTAAGTACAGGTATACTCTTAAATACTAGCTGTGCCCCGCGGTTTTAGCCGCGTTAAATTTTATAAATTATCACAGCTCCTCCCCCTTAGGTGATAGCGTGATAATATATAGCCTATATGTTAACCCGACCTCTTAGAAATATTCATGTAAAATTTTAAGTAAACCCATGCAGTACTTTATGAGTTTAGCCCGAACATACATACAGACAAACAGACACACAGACAAAAAATCTAAAAACTATATTTTTGGCTTTGATATTGATTAGATCACGCCCCAAGTATTCTTTAAAAAAAATATTCAATGTACAGTTTCGACTTTCCTACGATTTTATTATATGTATAGATGATGAGGGAATGAAAGTATATGACAAACGTTCTACTTTTAAATGAAAAAACCGATTACAGCGAGTAAATAAAGCTATATACATTTTATTTTTAGCATCTAGACATATTTCAGATAAATTATTGAAAGAGTTCTTAATTTAACTTCAATATATAAATGAGTTTTTTTATATATAAAATCAAGTCAAACGATCAAGCTGGGAACCAGATGGAAAGTAATCACCGCCGCTGTTTTGTGATTCAGTACACTGTGTAATTGAATCAGGTGTTCTTCTCAGGTCAGAAATTAGCGATTTAACTAAACCATTACAATCATAATATGTATAATTATTCTATACGATCAGATATTAGTTACAATCTAATAATCTATTTCTACCTGGAATTAATATATAGTTAATTTGTAATACTTCTATTCAATCACTTAATTTAATCATATAAATATTAAAATATGGAAATTATTATGTACGCCGTTATGTAACAATGGTCTCTGATGCATAATAATATGACTTAAAATGTATTAATTGTACCCAATAAATAAATAAAAATCATGTTCCTACCTAACCTGTTTGGCGTGGTTGGTAAATGCTTGCCTTTCACGCGTGAACAGGACGTGGGTTCGATTCCCACCCAGGATAGATATTTGTGCGCATGAATATGTCTGTTTGTCCTGAGTCTGAGTGCAATTATATCTATAAAAGTATGTATTTACAAAAGAAAAGTAGTATATGTTATACCTATATCAGTTATCTGGTTTCCATAGTACAAGCTCTGCTTTGTTTAGGATCAGATGGGGGAAATATGTCCCAGGTTATTATTATTATTCACAAGAGCTTTTTAAAGTATATGTGAATAAAAACCATTTGGTTTTATTTTATTTTAAAAACTACATATTGGTCATAAAAACATACACTGAACTAGTAGCGAGGTGACTTCGTTAAACACTGGGCTGCAGTCGGGTGAAGTCAATTCAATACAATCGCTAGCGTACACCAATGATATTCGTTGATCTAGCAGGAGCATGATCAGCCGCAGTGAACGAGATCCTGGGTTAAAATCCAAGGACGGGCCAAAATTTGTTGTGGGACTTTTCGGAAAACCTTCTCAGTATCAGCCCCTAAAGTCTGGAAGTTGGCGGCATTATACCCCGTGCCTCGGAGAGCCGTCGGTCTTGTACCTGATCTCTTTCCGACGTGTCGCTAGCCCTCCCGTCGGATCTTGAGAGTGATGGAATAGAAGGTGCCCCTGAATTGGCACACACACTTGTGCAATATGTCCCGTGCAGATGGCTAGTTTCGTCACCTAGCCTAGTTAGGGTCACCGTAGCCTAGTTGGTAGTACTCCTGCCTACGAAGCTGGTGGTCCTAGGGTTCGAAACCCGGTAAGTGCAAATATTTGTGTGATGAGCACAAATATTTGTTTCCGAGTCATGGATGTTTTCTATGTATTTAAGTATTTATCAATCTATATAAGTATGTATATCGTCGCCTGGTACCCACAGTACAAGCTTTGCTTAGTTTGGGGTTAGGCGGATCTGTGTGACATTGTCCCTAGATATTATTATTATTTGAGACTGGGCACCGTGGCCGAAATTCATCAGGAGGACATTATTATTATTATTACCGAAAACCCCCTAAAGATTACCTTGTAATATTTTCTTTTCATTAATCCTATTTCTAGAATATATTTTTAAATCTTTAACTCAAGAAGAATACAAAATTATCCCATTTCGATCCCTGAAAATGGAAATCGTAAGTGATTAAATAGGTACCTTTCCTATTTCTCTTCAATGGGCGAAAAAAACATTCAACCTCCATTACCATATTGCAGAATGAGATCATATCCATATGGGATCCCATTTTAAAGGGTCGTATTAAACGAGAGGTATAGTGCTAATCTTATATAGGCAGGTGCACACGAGTGATGAAATAGCTCTATAAGGATCTTAGGCCAGACAGATTCAGACACGGCCATCTGATCCCAAACTAATTAATGCTTGAACTATGGAAACCGGGTAACTGATAGACTATATATACTACTTTTCTTGGGTAAATACATACTTATATAGATACATATATACAACATGTAACTTAATTAACGTACATCCTGAAAATAGTTAGTTCAGAATCGTTTACTGAATCGATTTAAGTATATCATTTTTAATTTAGGGAATTTCTTTAAAAAAAAAAAAAATTTAACTACGTGAATTATTGCCATATTAACCCTGCACAGTTAAAACAAATTGAAATGGACCGTAAGTCAAAGTAATAAGACTTTTAAAATCGCAGTTTTATTTGTATTCATACAAATTCCATCATTCAATACAAAATAAACTTTATTCCAAGAAACTAATTTAGGAAATAACAATGCATATACATGTTAAATTAAAAATTCATGTGTATGCATTATGATTAAAGTAAAAATAAATAAATAAAAAAGGTTTTTATTCACGTACACTTTAAAAAAGCGCTTGTAAATAGTCAGAACATGTTTGTAGTAATATAGTTGTATACATTATTATTTCTAGTAACATAGATATTTAGGTACACATTGTATGAAAACATTTGTAAAATTTATTTTATTAAAGCAATGATATTTAGCTAGCTCGTATCAAGTTATTGTTATAAGATTATGTTTAATTAACTAGTTTAAGTCTAATATTTTTACTACATATTGTCAATGGTTCTGTCTATATTAAGGTATTATAACGACGGTCGCGCTTTAATGCTACCACCGGATCCAATGCGCCCCAACTGAGAAGATTACAACATAATATTCTATTTGGGGTGTTTCAGGGTGTGCGTTAATTACGTTACATATTGTATATATAGATACCCAGACTCAGGACAAACAGACATATTCATGCACACAACTGGGTGGGAATCGAACCTACGATCTGTATTTACCACGCCAACCGGCCCATCAGAAGAAGTTCGAAAATAAGTTTTTTCGGTTTAGTTGTGGCGATTCTGTGTTCTATACGACGTCTCGTTGTTAACTTATGAGCCTTGCCATTCAACCAAATCGGTATAATTACTTATCACCCTATGATAAGTGTGATGTCATATTTGGGGTCTCGTCATGCAACCCATTGTGTACGGTGGCGACATAGGTCGGTTTATTTGGTTGTCTCTGTAACGCTGCTGCATGTGGTAACTGGTTGACGTGCTGTCTGGGTACTAAAAAAAATCTATTTTCTTCCATACAGTCGACGCCTCTGGTGTGAGTGAAATTCAATGATTTCGTTTATTACTTATCTATCATTTTGTTAAGCTAGATAACAATGGTGCTGTGCATGCATCAGCTGACATAACAGCAAATCGCTGTGTAAAATAAAAGCATACATACATACAGACTCACGCCTGTTTCCCAGAGGGGTAGACAGAGACAACAAAGATTGTGACAAATGGAAATCCCATTTGTCACAACCTTTGCACACTTTTTGCCTCGTTTACTGTCATTATATTACTCATACCGGGCCTTTCTTGAGAACACCTCCAATATAGGAAAAAACAACCATATGAAAGTAAATAGACAATCAACAGGAAAAAAAGCTGACAATGTAAGTCCGGAGTTTCTGTCTGGCTTTATTCTACAGGGCGTCACCCTAGGTGGCTGTAGATAGCCGCAGTTTAGTCATCATCATCATCATCATATCAGCCGAAAGACGTCCACTGCTGGACAAAGGCCTCCCCCAAAGATCTCTACAATTGCCGGTCTTGCGCTATTCGCATCCAGAAGTTTCCAGCGACCCGCACAAGATCATCGGTCCATCTTGTAGGGGGCCTGCCCACGCTGCGTCTTCCGGTTCGTGGTCGCAGTTTAGTGTTATGTGATTATTGCATTTTATTTGATAAAGCAGACCTTACTGCCTCCAATCTTGTTTTATGTTTATATTACCTATGTGATCGAGATAGCTGTGTTTTGAAGTATCTCGGCCTTAAACGCACTGAAGCTGTTTTTGGTTGCTACAAGATCTGGATAATCCACAACCAATCCAAATCCTATGTTTTCGATGCGATTACGATCCCTTTTTCTAAATTTATGTTTGTTGTATACTGGCATACTAAGTCGACTTACTTATAGACATAACTAACAAATCATGTTTATAAAAAGTAAGCCGAGAGGAATAACATTATACGAACCCTACGCCACTGGTATTTAATAATGAAACCTAGGGTTAAGCATTTATCAGAAGAACTATTTATAAAAATGATAAGTTAGCCCTTCGTGTGGTTGCAGCCATTTTGTTTTACGATTTTGCGGTCAAGCCATTAGTGTTATCATATGACCTAGGTCAGACCGACAGTAAATCCAAATCTCGTTATTTTGTTAAAAGATACATTGTAAATTGAATTCTTATGTAAGTTTTTGTTGCTGATATTTATAGGACAGATTTTCTGTTTTAAGTATCAGTCTCTTAAATAAGCCTTATAAGACCGATAATTAAATCTTATCACTTAATAGGTAAAAGAACATAATGTACCAGCTTATATAATCAATCTTTAACTGCTGTGTGTTATCTAGATTCTAATAAAGATTTTAAAAATCAAATTTATATTATGAATAGATGCTCTCTGGTCACTATCACTCAATCATCTAGGTACAGACGCTAGCACATCATCTGTCAAATTTATTTTATAGATTTTCAACTTTATCACAAAGGCATACCGTTCACTTTCAATGGGGAAATTTGTCAGATTGGGGTAGCTTGATGTATATGTAATAGGAGTTGCTAATACAACTTAGTCTATACCTAGTTAAAAATAGGTCCTGCAAAATATTCATTTTTGTATTGTTTGTAGAATATTTGACGTGTGTACCCGCCTTTATTCATGCTCGGCCATCAGGTAAAATGTGTTAAACATTCCGAGGGTATGAGAGCAATTTTTCCGCGAACGAAATCGTCCTGTTACATCAGTGAACGTGAGTTGTATGCGAACTTTGACCAATCGGAACATATCAGGTGTCAGGGACAGCCTGACGCAAACTTAAGAAATAAATGCAATATGACGTTCTCTAGCCAATACGGAAGTCAGTTAATTCTGTCTCATGAAAAAGCAGTTACTGATGGGTATCATCAGTAACTGCTTTTTCTGAATTATGTACTGAATTATGTACTTCATTAATAGTTTATTTCTCATATCTATCTTATTGGTAAAGTGCTGAAATCCCCCCATGATTAAAATACCCAAGTAAGGAGGGAGATCAGTAATCCGGGAGGACAAATTAAAGCTCTTTCAGGGTATGTGCCCCAACCACCAGGGACATGGCGTAAAAGGGGGGCACCGGAGCAGCATAACCGCGTTCCCGAGGCTCCCCCCAACAGGCACCAAGAGAAGTCCACGGCAGGTCCATAGGTAACGCGGTGATGGTATAGTAATATAGAGACAATGTGCAAGATTGTCTTGCTCACTCTGTCCCTATATGTGATGGCTTGGTAATGAATCGAAACAGCTAAATGAATTTGAGTTCAAGATTTTTTATTTTCGAAATGTGTTAAGGCATCAGAACCGAAAATAATGCGCAGCATTCACATTCAAATCTGGAGCTCACTCTAGGTATTTTGGTAACTCGTACAGAGTCAGCTGCAATCCAAATGAATTCTGAACGGGCAGTTCTTGTTTCTAAAATCAATTAACGAGACTAGGCGTGTAAATATCACTTTATTTAGAGCACAATAAACATATAAATATGTTTTTGGTACTGTTCACTTTGATTTTACTTCAATACTCCATCTGGAGCCAATGTATTGCTTATATACCCCTAACATTGTCGCAGATTTCAAACACTTCGTAAGTCTTTTTTGCCTTTCTAGAAACTTCACTGAAGTTCCAATTTTTCACTTGTCTCTTACATTTCTATCAGGAATTTGTTTTTATTTTATTTCGCACAAACTCTTTCTTTTCTTTTACAATCATCTAACGTCAATTTTGCATGAAGAATTTTCTATTTCCTTTTCATCATCATTATCAAAACGTTTACTAGTACTGTTGATCCAACCCCGAAAGTGACAATAAAATTCCATCTATTTTATAGAGAAATACATGCGTTTGATATCTTAACGTTCATTTATTCAATCTGGATGCAGTTAATACTGGAATACCATCATCATGTATATAGAAAAGGATGCTTTGGGTTCTGGCTATCATACGTATAAGCCGCGGAACTAAATAAAGGTGGCATATATGACCGAGAACTGTTTTCATTTAATATAGTACTACTAAATTTTTAACAATAATAGCTTAGAAACTTGTTATTTATTGAATATTGTTTTTAGTTATAATTAGTATTAATTTAAGTGTCTTCAATATGAGGATACTGACTAGCCTGTACCTTGCTTTTTTTATTATCAGTGTTACTCACCAATGTCAATGTGCATGTTGTGGCACCTTTAGAAGCTGTACATTTAAATTATACTATTGTACAGATTAAAACATTTTAGATTTAAGTAGATGTAACAGCTACTGGACGTCCTTAAATAAATAAATAAATATATGATTTAAAAAAATGTGATAAGACAGACCGCACGGATGGACTAATATATTTTTTTTTGTTACTTTTATACTGTTTCTGCTATGGTTATGTACCTACTGCATTGTGAGCTTGACAAGTACAAGTGTATGTAAATACCCAAGTGCTGAATAAATTTCATTATTTAATTTCATTGGTGGATTTTACCAGTACGGAACTTCTGGTACAAGTTACAACTTTTAGTTAAACTGTCTCTTACACCGTATATTGTAAATATACGAATAGTTTGCGAGTTGGAATCAAGTGGTCACGGAATTGGGAGATTATTTCCGGTAAGTCGGTGATTTGGAGATTTCGGGTGTTACAAAATAGGTACAACGTGTAACAAAGATGCTAAAAGTTAAGAGAAAGTGCTTCTTTTACCTCATCCTGCTTTAACTATGGAAACAATCTTCTCATTATCAGTCAGGTTAACAGACTGATAAGTACACATAGTTTTTCAATAACCTTATTTACCTAAAATTTATTATTTTTTTATTAATTTTATACTTCATACTTTCTAAACTCTGTAGCATACTTGCGAGAAATATAAGGCTTTTTAATTAATTTAAAGCACACATATACTTTCTGCAGCATTGTGACGTTAAACCTATGAAATTTCAGTAAAAGATATTACTCAGCTTGATTTGACAAGCATCCGCCAAAGAGTGCCCCCTGTTGTTGAAGATGAAGTTGTAGATAAACGCCCCCTGCTGGACAAAGGCCTCCCCCCAAGATCTCCACAATTGCCGGTCTTGGGCTATCCGCATCCAGCGACTTCCAGCGACCCTCTCAATATCATCGGTCTATCTTGTAGGGGGCTTGCCCACGCTGCGTCCGGTTCCGGTAAAGTTTAAGCTTATAAGGTTTAATCAAGCAAAATGTTACATTTCGTCTGTACTTACTTATCGTATGGGCAGTGCTTACCCTAGTATCAGAGTTGTTCAAGTCGCCCAGTAGGGCTCTGATATGACTTAATGACTGTTGTCTAATGACTACAACCGGGACCGATAGTTTATCGTGCCCTCGGAAACACTAAAACGCTCAGAAATAAAACCACTTTAGCGGTCACCCATCCATGGACTGACCGCGAGCCTAGTTGCTCGACCTCGCCAATCACTTACGGACCGGTAAGAGCATCTGGCTATTAGCGCCTCATTTTCATTTCGTCTGTGAAAAATACTTTAAAAACTTTACTATATGTTAAGAACTATACTGCACGTGCCGTTAGGTGATTGAACCCGTAACGTGTTTTGAATCTGGGGCTCTACCGGCTAAGTCACCGAACTTCGATTTTTTAAACGGCGTTGAAATAAATTAACGTTAAAAATGAATTAATCAATCGTTAAATCGGCTTCCATGAGCACGTGTGACGTCATAAATGGTCCGGAATCGATTGTCAATGTTGAAGCCGATTTAACGATCGATTTAGTCATTTTTAACTTTTATTTATTTGAACGCCATTTAAGAAATCGATGTTCAGCGACTTATCCGGTTGAGCCCCTGGGTGTGCTTTGTGCCCATTGATTGTTTGCTGGTAAAGACACAGGGATTTCTTTACATATTGTTCATGGGAAGCGTGCGGTGACGATGGCGCGAATTTAGCTTTTGTTCACCTAAAAAGTACACATATATAATAATAATGTCCTCTTAGCCGAATCCGGCCACGGCGGCCAGTCACAATAGAGATTAGCCATCTGCGCGGGACATATTATAGTGCTCAAGTGTGTGCGCAAACACAGGAGCACTTTCTATTCCATTTCTCATAATCCGATGGGACGACTAGCGACACGACCGGAAAGAGGTCAGGAACAGGACCGACGGCTTTACGTGCTCTCCGAGGCATGGGGGTATAATACCGCCAATTCCCAGACTTCGGGTTGATGCTGAGAAAAATTTTCTTTTTATAGAAAAGTCCCAAAATCACTTTTGCCCCGACCCGGGATTTAAACCCAGGACCTCGTTATCTGCGGGTGAACACGCTACCGCTAGACCAACGAGGCAGTCCACACATATATACACAGTATACATACACATAGCTCATGGAAAGCGTTCAGTGACGGTAGCACGAGTTCCATGATTTTTGTTCACTCAAAAAGTACACATAGAAACACAGTATCCATATAGCTCCAGAAATCCGCACGGGAACCAAAATAGCCGACATAGCCTAAAAAATTGCGTAACTGAAGTGACAGTGGGCAGGGCACATAGCTCGTAGAACCGACGGCCGATGGGGCAGAAAGGTTCTTGAGTGGCGACCACAAACGGGAAGACGCAGCGTGGGCAGGCCCACTACCAGGTGGACCGACGATCTTGCAAGGGTCGCGGGAAGCAGCTGTATACAGCGCAGGACCGGCTATTGTGGAGATCCTTGGGGAGGCTATGATCTACCAGTGGACATCTTTCGGCCGATATGATGATGATACAAAGAACTCATGGAAACATGGGTTGCACGAGTTCCATGATTTTTGTTCACCCAAAAAGTGCTCAACGCGCCAAAAGAAGTTTTCGCTTCGACAACTTCAGCCACTACTGGACCACCGAGGAAGTTTTATTTTCAAAATACTGTAATTAAACTACCCACATTCAGAAAATTTTCACCAAAAATTTTTGCCAAACTTCTGGTTGAGAACTATTTAAACTAAAAACATATACAATATAGCTACCTGCTTTTGACCGGCGGTATAATGAATTAGGGGTTGCTTTGTAAAAGTTGGGACAAACTGTAGGGGATGGCGGAGTAAACACCAAAGTTTAACGGGGTCTCACCTCTGACGCGTTAGCCTGTGTAAATTGGTACACCCTAAAAACTACTGGCCCTGTTTAGATAAGGCTTATTTCGGTTACATTTATTAATTGTTTATTGACTTAATTGCTTGCTGTGTGGCTATAAGGATATCACCAGCCTATTCCATCCTGTGGATGGCATAGAAATCACCCCGAGGTTTAAACGGAATATGAAAGCACGTGTGGCGCACCTGTTAAGACTTGTCGCCTCTGACTCGCAACTTCGTGGCCTGGGTTCGCTTCCCGTACAGAAAATCTATGTGTGTGACCCATAAATAGGCGTTCTAACTCTGGAAGATTTTTGTGTCCGTCAATTATAATATGTTTGTCAAAAGTACCCTGCATTACAAGTATTAATTTCCCTAGTGCAGGCGTTGTCTTATAAAAGAAAAAAATATCTACCTAATAATTATAAAATAGTTTAAAAAACACCCTTTTAGCACGCACTAAAAATTAACAGCCAATCCGCCATTCCTGACAGCAAACCCTTTCATTTGATGCCCATATCATAGGGGTAGATTTCAAACAGCCAGTCCGCCATCTTGGGGAGGCCGCCATTTTGGATTTGTAATGACGTTTCTTAGCTAGTCATGTATTGTCATCAGAACTCAGACCGTGTGGAAAATTTAATCCTAATCGAAGACCGAAAAGTGGGTCAAATTAAGATTCCAAGATTTTCTTACATAATGTACATAGTCACAAGTGAAGCTAATAAAAGCGTGTTAAAAACTGGTAGCAGCGTCTCTATGTTTACTATCTATCATAATAGCGATCGCCAACTAATGGCATATACTTCTAAACGATGGACACATATCCATTGAGTCTGAACGGCAGAGGACATCATTCGGCTTAAATGATACTGAAGAATACAAATTATACTATAATACAGGGTACAACGGTTTAGCTGTAGAGGTTAAACCTCTGACTGAATACAGAGTTTTCTAACTCATACGCATTGAAGAGCGAATGCCATCCAATGATCACTCTACAGTCATGGTGTCTCACTTGTCCTGTCCACTATGAGATTTAGAGAATAAAGAATAATGAATTACTGCAATCACTTGTCGAGCACTAGAATATTATGTCCTGCGCGGCCGGCTAGTCGCGTTGAGAATAACCGCCATTGTCGGAATTTTTTCAGGAGAATACCACTGACCTTGGGAGGTTTGTTATAATAATATTATCCTGTGACATTATTTACACACGACCATCTGATCCCAAACTAAGCAGAGCTTGTACTATGGAAACCAGATAACTGATATACTACGTATACTGCTTTTCTTTTGTAAATACATACTTATATAGATAACTAGCCGTTCAGTAGTTTTTGAGTGAAAGCATAACAAACATCACATATCCATACTCACAAACTGTCACATTTATAATATTAGTAGGATAATATCATTGGGTATTATTTGTACACGGCCATCTGATCCCAAACTCCAAACTAAGCAGAGCTTGTACTATGGAAACCAGACAACTGATATACTACTTTGCTTTTGTAAATGCATATGGTTCCCCACCTAGAAAGAATAAAAGAGCCATCCCATAGTATCCTCTGAGTGTCTTAAAAGGCGACTAAGGGATATACCAGGTAGTCAGGCAGCAGCGCCTCATGTGTACTACCTGTGTGCTACCACCTAACTGCGGTCGCCAAGCGCGGAGACTATGGCAACCCCCTCCAAATGAGAATGTTTTAAACACCTTTAGGGGAGGCCTATGTCCAGCAGTATACGTTATCAAGCAGTATGGGCGTAATTATAATAATAATAATCGTTAGAATTTTTTTGCAGGACGATACCCCGCATTATGAGTCTCAAATGGAACTTGATACTGACTTGGCGTAAGCCCGTGAGTATGAGTATTAACCGAAAAAGATGTTCGTGAAAAAAAAAGAAAAATAATAATAATAATATCTAGGGAAAATGTCACACAGATCATCCTAGCCCCAAACTAAGCAAAGCTTGTACTATGGGTACCAGGCGACGATATACATACTTATATAGATAGATAAATACTTATATACATTGAAAACATCCATGACTCAGAAACAAATATTCGTGCTCATCAGACAAATATTTGCACTTACCGGATTGGAACCCAGGACCACCAGCTTCGAAGGCAGGAGAACTACCAACTAGGCTACGGTGACTGTTATTACTCCCATACTCAGAATAAACAGACATGTTCATGCACACAAATATCTGTCCTGTGTGGGAATCGAACCCACGGCATGTGACGTGAAACGCAAGTATCTGCCAACCACGCCAACCGGTCCATCTCTATATAAGAATAACGTATGTTTAAAAGCGCACCGCTCATTAAAACTTAAGCAGTGTGTCGCTGTAGGACTCCAATTGTGCCGGCACATTTTCGCAACTAAAGTTTGCGTTCCATTTAGAAAAAGTTGCAAAATGTTGATGAGATACTAACGTAGTCCATTTTTTTCTCATTATGTTGGACACAAGTAGCGTTGCAACATTTTATAGTGGTAACGCCATGTTCGACCACCTGTCTTTCAGCGGGCTGTATCTCATGAACTGAAATAAGTAGACCGTATTTACAGAGTATTTATTTTTATTGCCACTATAACGCAAAATAATTAAAATTAAATAAAATTAAAAATGAATTGGCTCCATACTAGAAAGATGATGTTTTTTGCTCAATGACTGACAATCTTGTACAAAAGGAACCCTTCGTGTGCGAGTTTGTCTCTCACTTGGCGGGTATTTTTTATTGTTTTCAAATCTGATCGATCGGGAATTCTGCATTCTTATCTTTGTAATAGATAACTAATAAGTGTAATAAAACTCCGTAAGAAAGTAACAATTCGAGATACATTATACCACTTTAATTACTTTTATAATTGACTGTATGTTTAATACATGTAACACACTTTATTTCGATACGTCCAAATCATAACGCACTCGAGAACAAAGTGACGATCCATTCGGTTATGTCTGTCTGTTAAACGTCGCCGCAAAGTATTGCCACATAAATAATAATTATAAATACATACATACATACATAGACTCACGCCTGTCTCCTAGAGGGGTAGGCAGAGACAACGGACTTCCATTTGTCACGATCCTGGCACACCTCTTTCGCTTCGTTTACTGACATTATATTCTTCATACATGCTCGCCGGTTTAGGGTACTTCTGACCTGACCTTTCCTGAGTACGTCTCCGATTTGATCAGAGAATGTTTTACGAGGTCTTCCCCTTCCAGTTGTACCATTCACACAGACCAGGTATACTTCTTTGGTCAATCTTCTTTCATTCATCATTTCTAAATGGCCAAACCATCTCAGCATACCTTTTTCAATCTTTGTGACTACATCATAACAAATAAATAATAACATCATAATAACTAATTATAAATATTAGATATTACTGTTTAGTCGTTTTTATGTTCTTCACTTATTATCTTACCTAACATTAGAATTATCTAACATATAATATGGCATGGCCAGAGGGCATGATTACAAAACAAGTTTAAGTAAATACCTTGTCTTTTTGTATAAAAAGCATGTTAAAAAATTGAAATAATAATAATAACATCTGGGGACAGTGACACACAGATCATCCTAGCCCCAAACTAAGCAAAGCTTGTACTATGGGTACCAGGCGACGATATGCATACTTATATAGATAGATAAATACTTAAATACATAGAAAACATCCATGACTCCGAAACAAATTTCGTGCTCATCACACAAATATTTGCACTTACCGGGATTCGAACCCAGGACCACCAGCTTCGTAGGCAGGAGCACTACCAACTAGGCTACGGTGACCTTCGAAATGATTTTAAATTAACGAAAGGTTGGGGCCTGTTACTCTGGGTACGCCGCCGCCGCCTACTTAGATTAATAGTTATAGTGTTAAAGTATTTTTAGTTTAGTTAGTAGTTTTAACGATGTAGTTTATTATTTTAATATCAAAATTGTCCTCTTAGTTGTTGGTGAGAATAAAAGCTTATAACAATGAAGAATAATAATGTTGTTGCATTTTTCTGACATATTGTCACCGTAGCCTACTTGGTATTGCTCCTGCCTACGAAGCTGGTGGTCCTGGGTTCAAATCCCGGTTAGTGCAAATATTTGTGTGATGAGCACGAATATTTGTTTCTGAGTCATGATTTTTTTCTATGTATATAAGTATTTATCTATCTATATAAGTATGTATATCGTCGCCTGGTACCCATAGTACAAGCTTTGCTTAGTTTGGGGCTAGGATAAATATTATTATATTTTATAAGAAAAGGACTGTGTATTTTTTGTCCTATCAACCTAATAAATATAACGCGACGCGAATACTCCTCCTCACTGCCATCTATGGGCAAAGTTTCCATGGCGCTGCACTACCTCGTTGCTTGACCTTTTTGTTAAAGTCCGGTGCAGACTAAAATAAAATGATTCCAAATTATTAATGACTACCGAAAGTTTTAATATGATTTTTATTCACTATATCACGAGGGTAAAATTTTTCTCGTCGGATCTCGTACCATAAACAAATATCTGAACTGTAAATTACCTCCAAAAATATAAAAAATAACCATAAAGCACATTACAAATGATGGAAAATTATGACCTAGCGCCATTTAGAATACGTACCATACTAATGGTAAACATTACTTAAATCGGGCCATCTGTTTTGCATCTTCCTCCCCTTGGAAGATATTTGCCCACAAATTTATCAGACCCGCTTGAATAGGTCTGGTTCCCTTGTGTAAACAAGTGGAAAAAATAGTAATGAAATGCAAAAGATCTACGTCCTGGCTTGAAGCCAGGTTTTGGATGTATTTTGCCTGTGTACAGTCAGATCAATTTATATGTAACTAGCTGTGCCCCGCGATTCTACCCGTGGTAAACATTATACATTATAGCCTATGTGTTATTCCAGGGTGTCAGCCAACTCCATATCAAATTTTATTAAAAATCATCCTGCCGTTTAGACGTAAAGAAGTAACAAACATACACACTCACATACTCACACACTCACAAAGTTTCGTCTTTATAATATTAGTGTATGTATCCAGCTGACCCCCACGGTATTACCCGCAGTAAACTTTATAAAGCCTCTGAGTTAACCCAGGAAGTCAGCTAACTCCAAAACGAATTTTATTAAAATTGCTCCAGCCGTTTAGACGTGAAGAAGTAACAAGCATACACACTCACAAACTTTCAAACTTTCGCCTTTATATTATTAGTGTGATGTATTAATGCAAGGTGTCCGCGAACTCCACACCAAATTTTATTAAAATTGCTTTAGCCGTTTAGACGTGATGAAGTAACAAACATACACACTCACAAACATTCGCTTTAATAATATTAGTGTGATATCCTGGGACATTATTCACACAAGACCTTCTGTTCCCAAACTAAGTAGAGCTTGTACTATGAAAACCAGATGACTGATATACTACATATTATTATACTACTTTTATAAATAAATAATTTTATAATTAGACTCAGACTCGGGACAAACAGACATGCACAAAAATATCTCTCCTGGGTGGGAATCGAAGCCACGACCTGCAGGGTGAAAGGCAAGTATCTATCAAACTACTCCAACCAGCCCGCCAAACTACACAGCTACTGAAGAGATTGTTACAAAGCGTTGAGTTAAGGCCGCCGATTCTACAGACGCCAGCACATCAAGCTACTCCAATCTGTCTAATGAGGGCTACCGCGTATCAATTTGCCGCTAGAGGCGCTAGCATCGCGGCAGGTCTACGAAACGTCAAAATACACTGTTTTTGTTCGGGTTACGCTGTTTATTAATAAAAACTGCGATTATAACTAAACATTTTGGTTTAAAACTAAATAAATTACAAAATGAGTAACAGCTCGATGACTGTAATAAATATTTGAAAATATATTTAAAATCCTGTTAAAGTGTTTCATAAATAGCATGCCGCAGTGTTATGCAGTCCCCGCACAACACTGCGGCATGCTATTTATGAAACACTTTAACAGGATTTTAAATATTTTTCGTGAAAACATTCGTCGCGTCCACAATAACAATGATTTTGATCAGGTATAGTGGACCTTCCGCGACAGTGGCGCCAACTGGTGAGCACAAAAACGGTAGCCCTCATTTCTTTTATCGATTTTCAACGTTGTAACACTACCATAAGGTTCTCTTTCAATTGGGGAAATTTGACAGAATGGGGTAGCTTGATGTGCTGGCGTCTGTACCTGTGTTTGTTTATATTCAGATAATGTTTTCTGGTACAATTAAGTGTATCGATATATGTATAAAGAGTACATTGTAGTCTCTATGGATAGCCTCTATCGATCTGTCTATCTCCATATTTTAATAATATCATGTAGTAGTCATTTTAATGTAATAAAATATGTAGATAGATAGATATGTTTATCTACATATTTCATTGCATTAAAATAAAATTAACCTTTTGTCATGATAAAAATCGGTTAAGTGTACATCGGACTGTTTGATAGACAACCTTATCCAATAATAATTATTAATTATTATTGGACGGTTACCGTAGCCAAGTTGGTAGTGCTCCTGCCTACGAAGCTGGTGGTCCTGGGTTCGAATCCCGGTAAGTGCAAATATTTGTGTGATGAGCACGAATATTTGTTTCTGAGTCATGTATGTTTTCTATGTATATAAGTATTTATCTATCTATATAAGTATGTATATCGTCGCCTGGTACCCATAGCTTGTAGCTTTGCTTAGTTTGGGGCTAGGATGATCTGTGTGACATTGTCCCGAGATATTATTATTATTAATTATTATTATCTATACATATAATAAAATCGTAGGAAAGTCGAAACTGTACATTGAATATTTTTTTTAAAGGATACCTGGGGCGTGATCTGCCTTCGATATCGAAGCCAAAAATATAGTTTTTAGAATTTTTGTCTGTGTGTCTGTTTGTCTGTATGTATGTCCGGGCTAAACTCAAAAAGTACTGCATGCATTTACTTAAAATTTTGCACGAATATTACTAAGAGGTTGGCTCAACATATAGGCTACATATTACCTACGCTATTCCCTACGGGAGAGGAGCTGTGATAATTTATTAAGTTTAACGCGGGTAAAACCGCGGGGCACAGCTAGTAATAATAATAAAATCGTAGGAAAGTCAAAACTGTACATTCATTATTTTTTAAAAAGGATACTTGGCGTGATCTACTATCGATATCGAAGCCAAAAATATAATTTTTAGAATTTTTGTCTATTTGTCTGTATGTATGTCCGGGCTAAACTCAAAAAGTACTGCATGGATTTACTTCAAATTTTGCATGAATATTACTTAGAGGTCGGGTCAACATATTGGCTACATATTATCACGCTATAACCTACGGGGGAGCAGCTGTGATAATTTATAAAATGTAACACGGGTAAAACCGCGGGGGACAGCTAGTAATTAATAATCCTGCATGAATTCCTGCCATGGCAACCAGTTTCAACAGAAACTAGCTATCTGCGTGGGATATATAATAGTGCGAAAATGTTTGTGTAAACACTGGGGCAATCTCTATTCCATCACTCCCATGATCCGATGGAACACAACCAGAAACATTTCAGTTACATGACTGACGGCTTTTCGTGCTCTCCGAGGCACGGGGGTGTAATGCCTCCAACTACCAGTCCTCGGGATGATACTGAAGAATTATTTTTTATTTTTGGAACGAAGTTCCTTATCGCGCGTTGTGAAAGGGGGCTAGACGGAAAAAATTCTTACGACTAGTTGTCACGACACTTTTTGCAGCTGTGCGACGTGCGCATGTTTTTCTGTCTCTCTCTCTCTCTCTTATAGAAAGCAAGCCAGATATTTTCATTTCTATTTCGCATTGAACAGTGTGGTGTCGCGACGATTATTTTTGTTGAGTGTATACAGGTTTTTTGTACATAATAAATAATAAGAAATAACTTCGTTCCATCCTGTATCCCTTGACACCTCTAAAGTTTTTTTTAATTTTATTGGTACAGAAACAGATTACAGATTCTATGAAGTTCTACATATTTTATTTTATAAGCAAAATTTTAACCTGTAGTCCAATTATAACTGTACACAGCACTTATATTATAACTTCATATATATTTTTAATATTCGAGATAATTGAAATTAAAGTACACACACAATAATTATACATAATTGGCATGCTAAAGATAAAGATGCATTTATTTGTATGAAACATGTGTAACATTTTTTACATGTGGTGTTACAATGATAGATATAGTGGTATCAACATGTCCTGCCGAATCAGGCGTACAAATGACTTAAAATTTATAATATATGTAAAATAGTTTGCCGCAATTTAAAACACAATAATTTCACATATTTGGCACAATAGACTTATCTAGTAAAAAATCATTCACACTATAGTACCCTTTTTTACAAAGTTATTCTTTAAATTTCTTTTTGAATAAGTTTATTGTTAGGGTTTTATATGAAAAAGGTATTTTATTGTAGATTTTATTTAAAAATAATAGTTTGAGTTTATCTTAAGTTTATCTTAACAGAAACAAGTCAAAATCCGAGATTTGAACTCAGGAAACCAAGGAGAGAAATTTCTAAGCTTGCCTCTCCAAGTGTTCTTGTTGACTGTACTTTGTTATGGACTTGGTAGGATTAAAGGTCACGTAATACCAGTTTTATTCATTGCGTGTGCGCTACTCTAAGTGTACGTGCCATTTTGGAATATAAAGGCAACTTTCAACTCTGTGAATGCATCTTATGCCGCACAGATCCAGGTTGCCCCTTTCACGCTCTTCTTAGCTTTCAAGTAGATATTGCACCTAAGATTCCTACATGAAATATTGAACATCGCAATTCAATTTCATAAAGTTGAGGGAGTGACGAAGGATGCTTTAAGCTGTATTATAACCATAGATCGGAGTAGATTGAGCGATTTTTGGTACTTGCAACGTGTATTAATAGTATGGATATGCCTGGGGTCCCAGAATTCACTGGGATTGACATTATATACTTATTGTTAACGTTGGTAATGATTTTTAGAGGCTCTCGTGAGAATGTGTACATACATGATAGACTGATAGTTGAACGCATAATTTATATTGTATTATGCCTTAACTTACGTGAAAAAGGTGGCCAAGTTAGGTGTGTTTTTTACATAGATAATGTAAGTTGAAATCGAAATCAATTTTTTGATTCAATCTTTATTTAGACACAATGTATGTACAGATGCCAGCACATCCAGCTACCTCAATATGTCAAATTTATTTTATAGATTTTCAACTTTATCACAAAAGCTTAAGGTTCACTTTCAATTGGGGAAATTAGACAGATTGGGGTAGCTTGATGTTCTAGCGTCACACTTGTTAAACCATGTCAAAAGTATAATGTATGTTTGTAAATAATCTATGCGGGAATCGAAGCCACAAAACTTGTGTAGAATATACGAGCTGGAAACCTGCAGTGATTTATTTTAAATTACCCTTATTTACACTTTGTATTTCCGAACGAAAAACTAATGACCTGCCACCTCGTTTAGCCTTGTACTACATAAGCCTCGTTTGAAATTCCCTGGAGACCAGCCGACATGCGTCACTCACTGGCAGAAAATCAGCTCATCGATTTTATGTTACTGCAACTCGGTCATGATTAACATACATTAAATGGGATTTCGTAGCTTTAGAAAGGTTTTATTTAGCTAGAACACTAAAATACCACTTAAAAATAAAACTCCATAATCAGAATGACTGTTTTATTAATCAAATTTGAAAAATGTTCGACCTTTTAAAAGGCGTCTTTAAAAGGATATAAAAGTAATTATAAATCCTAAATTTACACAATCGTGTTTTTTTTTAATATAAATACCCTGTCTGCCAACATTGACCACAGATATTTAACCATAGAACGTAGATACTTTTAATAATATCACCAAGATAATATATATTTAGATTATTTCTAATTACTAATGAACAACACAGGGAACTTATTAACCGATAATTTATGATTGTCTATTTATGGTAATCTTTATATTTTTAAGGATAACGCAGCACTATGGAAATTAATCTCTGTATCGCGGAGAACTTAATAAATGTGCAATTCATAAACACCCAGACTTAGAACAGCTTTATATGGGACTCACAAATAGTTGTCCGTGCGGGTATTGAACTTGACTAATTGACTTGACTAACTTAATAACTGAAGAAGAAGAAAACAGATTTATTCAAAAATTGCACAGACAACATAAATTTAAAGTGACACTAAGAAGAAAAATAAAATAAAAACAAAGACACTTGTTGTCCGTGCCAAAAAGTCGAAATGGCATCATCTCAGCATATGCTTGAACATTTATTTTATTGTTCTAGCGCTGGTAATTCTGATGGTGCTGAATGTGTAACAAATGAAATAGAAACTTCTTCTGAGTGAATGAGTGATAAAATAAGAATAAAACAAACACAAATTATCTATACACATAATAAAATCGCAGGAAAGTCAAAACTGTACATTGAACATTTTTTTAAAAGTATACTTGGGGCGTGATCTACCATCGATATCGAAACCAAAAATATAGTTTTTAGAATTTTTGTCTGTGTGTCTGTTTGTCTGTATGTATGTCCGGGCTAAACTCAAAAAGTACTGCATGGATTTAATTCCAGTTTTGCATGAATATTACTAAGAGGTCAGTTCAACATATAGGCTACATATTATCACGCTATTACCTACTGGGGATGAGCTACAATAATTTAAAAAATTTAACGTGGGTAAAACCGCAAGGCACAGCTAGTTTACAATAAAACAAAACAACATAGTATCTTAACCCTAAACTAAAAATAAAAAAAAAACTGGTGAGATTGGTATGCTAGAGGCACATCATATATTACGAGCGAGTGTCAATCACGTACGAAACATAGGTAAACGTAGTTTGTTATATACTTTTTGAACATACGTATTAAAAAAAAATGTTACTTGCTCTGTGGACAAACAACAACAAGATTCGCGGTAAATGTTTTGTTTAAGTACAATATATACTATGACAGGAACATTATCTATGCATATAATAAAATCGTAGGAAAGTCAAAACTGTACGTTGAATTTTTTTTTAAAGGATACTTGGGGCGTGATCTACAGTAACAATCGATCCAAGCCAAAAATATAATTTATAGAGTTGTTGTATGTATGTCCGGGCTAAACTCAAAAAGCACTGCATGGATTTACTTCAAATTTTGCATTAATATTACTAAGAGGTCGGGTCTACATATAGGCTACATATTATCAAGCTATCACCTACGGGGGAGGTGCTGTGATAATTTATAAAGTTTAACACAGGTAAAACCGCGGGGCAGTAATATATAACTGAACCATACGTTCAGTCAAGTTTTGTAGTGACATTTCACCGAAGTACAAAATAAACCAATTGCCACTCAGGGAGGAAATTTCAATACTGAATCTTGACGAAATTCTGTTGAAATTCTATATAAAATTCTAGGAGAATCTATACATATAATAAAATCGTAGGAAAGTCAAAACTGTACATTCAACATTTTTTAAAAAGGATACTTGGAGCATGATCTACAATCGATATCAAAGTTAGAAATATAGGTTTTAGAATTTTGGTCTGTTTGTCTGTATGTATGTCCGGGCTAAACTCAAAAAGTACTGCATGGATTTACTTAAAAATTCGCATGATTATTACTAAGATCATAATTAAATATTACAATATATAACTGAACCATACGTTCAGTCAAATTTTGTAGTGACATTTCACCGTAGTACAAAATAAACCATATTGCCATTTCCTGAATTAAGTATTGAAATTTCCTGTATTCAAATTGACGAAATTCTGTTGGAATTGTATATAAAATTCTAGGAGAATATTGAAAAGATTCGCGACAGAACCCTTACCTTCGTGCAGTTAGACTAACGACTAGTGACGAGGTACACTGCGATGTTTTAATATTCATCTTAGTTTTGTTCTATTTGATAATTCATTTTGTAACACTGTCTCATAATACAGGGAACATCCTGACAGAATGTTTGTTACGTATAGGTATAGATTTTATTTACCTTTTAATCCCTGCGTCGCGGGGTACTTTAAAAACATTTAGACGGACACAAAGTACATTCCGACTCAGAACAACTATATACAAATAGTTGTCCGATGCGGGACTCGAACCCACGACACGAAGCAGCGAGGCGACTGTCTTAGCTAGCTTGGCTGCGCCACACGTGCAGTCAGTAAGGATAAAGTACAAGTTTTCACCGATTTCTAACCTGCAGGTTGCAGGTTAGAAATCGGTTACTTTTTTATTGATCAATGAATTACAGTATGTATATTAGTAATATGAGAGCCCCTCGCATTAACCATAGTGGATACTGGATCCAGTCTCCACAACATACAGATATGTTTTGGAGACTGGATCCGGTACTAGGTTAGCCCTGTGTTACAAGTCTCTAGGAATTAAGTTCTATTTAAAAAAGCTTTAAGTTTGTGTAAAACGGCTCCCTGCGGTTTGTTTATGTTATGTGCCATCATTTTTAGGGTTCCAAAGCCAAATGGCAAAAAACGGAACCCTTATAGATTCGTCATGTCTGTCTGTGCGTCCATATGTCACACCCACTTTTTCCGAAACTATAAGAGCTGTACTGTTGAAACTTGGTAAGTAGATGTATTCTGTGAACCGCATTAAGATTTTCACACCAACATAGAAAAAGAACAATAATTTTGGGGGTTTCCCATACATAGAACTGTAACTCAAAATTGTTTTTTCAACGTACCTATACATGTGGGCTATCTATGGATAGGTCTTAAAAAATGATATTGAGGCTACAATATAATTTTTTTCTAAACTGAATAGTTTGCGTGAGAGACACTTCCAAAGTGGTAAAATTAGTGTCCCTCCCCTGTAACTTCTAAAATAAGAGAATGATAAAATTAAAAAAAAATATTTGATGTACATTACCATGCAAACTAACAACGAAAATTGGTTTGAATGAGATATAGTAAGAGTTTTTTTTAATACGTCATAAATTATAAACAGCAATTTACCTTTCATTTAATCAACTGAAATACTTGCTGCTATGGAACCCTTCATGGGCGAGTCCGACTCGCATTTGGCCGGTTTTTATGATGAGTGCCTCGTTTATTTAGCAGTAACAAGTTCAATCGCTTATAATGAAGATTCGAATCCCGGATCGGGCCAAAAAGTGACTTTGGGATTTATCTGTTACGAAAAATTAGCAGTTCGCGGGCTCTGGAAGTTAGTGGTTTTGGGGGCACGTTAAGAGGTTGGTCATTTGACCTCTTTCCAGTATTTTTGGCCAGCCTATCTCATCATGGCAATGTTGTGGTCTATAATATATTGGTTGCCTCGTTGATCTAGCGTTAGCGTGTTCACCCGCAGAGAACGAGGTCCTGGGTTCAAATCCCGGGTTGGGCCAAAAAGTGACTTTGGGACTTTTCTGTAAAAAAAAAATTCTCAGCATCAGCTCGAAGTCTGGGAGTTGGCGGTATTATACCCCCGTGCCTCGGAGAGTACGTAAAGCCGTCGGTCCTGTCCTCTTTCCGGTCGTGTCGCATAGGCGTCCCATCGGATCATGGGAGTGATGGAATAGAAAGTGCTCCTGTGTTTGCGCACACACTTGAGCACTATAATATGTCCCGCGCAGATGGCTAATCTCTGTCGAGACTGGCCGCCGTGGCCGAAATTCGGCTCGGAGGACATTATTATTATTAATATAATTTATAGACTGCACGTGAGGCGCAGCGGTTAAAACAGTCGTCTCGCAATACTATGTATGTCCCAGATTCCATACGCGTACATGACAACTATTTTTGTAAACCATAAGTAGTTATTCTGAGTTTGGATGTGATTCGTGTCCATCATTATGTCGTTAAAGTACCCCGCGACACAGAGATTCATAGATTTATTTCGCTAGTCAATTGTCTTAAAGAATACGATAAGATATTTTAAGATAAGATATTTTATTTTGCAAATATGGGTACAATACATGGTGTTACACATTATACAGTTTAGCCATATTTTACCATAAGGCATGCGAAAGGTACAAGACCAATAACAAATGCCTAAAAACAAAGACGAACGACTTTACATATTCAATATACGTACATATATCACGTTATTACATTACAAAAAATAAGCAACCATAATCAAACAAATGCATTATTTTGTTCTGAAAAGTATTCAGAGATATTGTAATAAGCTTTTTTTACTAAGAAGTTACTTAATGTTTTCTTAAATAAAGGTACGCTTAATGCCTTCCAAGATATCGGTAACTTGTTGTAAATGCATGGAATGTATGTATCACGTAGGTAAGTTGGTCGCCTTGATAGCATGCGTTCTCGCTACTACTTTGTGCACTTATTCGTATGGACCATGTAAGGTCTTCTAGGCCGTATTTCAACCTCGGCGGCCAGTCTCAATGGAGACTGGCCAACTGCGCAGGACATAATATAGTGAAAAAGTATGTGCGCCATCACAGGGGCACTTTCTATTTCAACACTCTCATGATCCGATGGGACGACTAGCGACAAGACCGAAAAGATGTCAGTTACAGGGCCGACGGCTTTACGTGCTCTCCGAGGCACGGAAGTGTAATACCGCAAACTCCCAGACGTGCGTCGGGCTGATACGGAGAAATTTGTTTTTATGGAACAATCTCATAATCACTTTTTGGCCCGAACTGGGATTCGAATCCAGGACTTCATTATCTACTTACGTTTATTTAAGTGTATAAATAAAGGTGTTAACAAATTTGATAGTCTCATCATACTCTGTTGATATGTCGACGTGTAAATATTATCTCATGTGCCCTTTATTTTTAATTGGAATGGAATATTGATAAAAATGAAGTGACAGACGCGTAGTCGGCGTTAAGCTAAGCAATTTTTAATACCTACATGAATGCCTACACAGATCAATAAATAAATAAATTAATTTTATTTATTTGTTCACAGATAAAGGATAATTCTGTCGTAAACTGCCTCGACCTCAAGGTAAGTTTATTTTTTTCCATAATAACAGTTATTGATCGTAATGCCTTTTCGTGCTAGACATAGAGTTGCATGAAGGTTATATCAATTACTAAATAGGAAGTACGTTGTTACATCGATATTAAAGGTACTGTAATTTTCATATTAAATCCTTAAAAAGTCTAATGTTTGATTACAAAAACAATATAAATAACATCAATTTAATCAATTTAAATAGTTATCTTAGGGATTTATAATGATGATTGAATTAACCTAATTTATTGACTAAAATTAAATAAATATATATAAAAACTTGAGAGGTGTCATGGGACACTCGGATGGAACGAAGTTATTAATTATTATTTATTATGTACAAAAAACCTGTATACACTCAACAAAAACATACAGCTGCAAAAAGTGTCGTGACAACTTTTCGTAACAATTTTTTCCGTCTAGCCCCCTTTCACAACGCGCGATAAGGAACTTCATTCCAAAAAATCCTAATAGTGAGCCATCCAAAACATTCGTCGACCTGTCTTTCCATCGGGACCGTACCCAGAATGCCTTCTGGGTACGGTTTATGTTATTTTTGTAGAATGTTTTTTAAAACATTGTTATTAGAAGTCAAGAAAATCGCAACCGGTACCTTACTTAACTTTGAATGACCGGCCGAAAATTACGAAAATATTGTATTAAAGGCTTAACGGCGTAAGTATAAGGGTTGGCAGTAGATGTAAGTTTGAACCACACCGCTTAATTAAATTATATTATCCCAATCTTGAGTTAATATTTAGAGACTGCATAAAGTTATTTGATCTGATTTGTAGTGGTGGGTTTTTGGACCTTACGCCACTTAAGGATGCATTTTTAAGGCAATTACAACTTTAAACAACTGGCGAGGTGCTGGTGCAGGTGCGCATAAGGGCGCCGTAGCTTCCTTAAGTGACTTCGTTCGTCGTATATCTTTAAATTATCATATAAAAGACCAAAGAAAGCACATACTGAATCAGAACCGCTACTAACGGTCACCGTAGCCCAATTGGTAGTGCTCCTGCCTACGAAGCTGGTCTTGAGTTCGAATCCCGGTAAGTGCAAATATTTGTGTGATTAGCACGAATATTTATTTGTTTCGGAGTCATGGATGTTTTCTATGTATATAAGTATTTATCTATCTCTATAAGTATGTATATCGTCGCCTGGTACCCATAGTACGAGCTTTGCTTAGTTTGGGGCTAGGATGATCTGTGTGACATTGTCCTTAGATATTACTTCATCATTACAGCTAAATACGTCCACTGCTGGACAAGCCTCCCTCAAGAATCGTCTTGCGGGGATATGCCATAATCGCCACGCTTGGCAGACGGGTTGGCGATCGCAGTAAGATGGTCATAGTACACAGAAGAAGCTGCTGCCCATCCTCTGGTAGATATTCCCTCGGGTCGACTTCTACGCCCCCCACGGGATGAGATGGGGTGATGATATTCTGATTCTGATATTTGTCGCCGTCACCACACAGCATTATTACTTACTTACCCATAATCAATTGAAATCGATAGCAAAATGAATCGTACTCGGGACACGAAGTGGAGAGGTGACTATCATTACCGCGGCTCCACACATGCAAACAAACTTAAATATTTTATTATGTTTGAACTTGTTATACGTTACAGTAAGCAAGTCTAAACTTATCCTAAGTTCTAAGTTAGCAATAGTAGAAGCTGAGATATACCTCTTTGAAAAACGGACGGAGGAATTCATTGGCGGACTGAGAAACACCGTACGGATCCCTCCTTATCATTGAGATACGGGTCCCTAAAGAAAGCAGTTTTCAAATAACATTTATTTAAGTACTACCTGTGCCCCTTCGGTTCTACCCACGTTAAACTTTATAAATTATATATATTTATATTAACTTTATAATATATACTATGTGTTGATCTAGGGTGTTAGCTAACTCCATACATAATTTTATTAAAATCTTTCCAGCCGTTTAGACGTAAAGAAGTAACAAACATATACACTCACACTTTCGCCTTTATAATATTAGTGTGATACTTTATTAATAAACAAATCAGTTCAAAATCTTTCAAACAACATTTCCATCATAACGGGACAAGCAAAAACGAATTAATTTAGAAAAGGAACATCCGGTATTAACGCTTACAGCTTAATGTTTAAGCTGTTTCGCTTAAACATTTAAGCTGTTAGTGGCGCTAAAAAGAGATGTTGTTTTGTGTATCTTTAGTCGGATGGAAAACAATTTTATGAAGTAAAGGATTAAGAGATTAAAAATAATCTGGCGTACAAGGTTTTATTACATTTTAGTAGGTTCTCACAGGAGATATTACGATTCATCAAGTGATTTAAAATGGAACTTACCCCATTCCATACGTGATAGCTCGTCATTGAGTATTTTTAAGAGCAGAACTAAGAATCACTTCTTATCTCTGTAACTTACGTATATATAAGGTATGTAGGTTTATGTAGTTTATTAAATAGATATATATTTTTATAAGGTATCGTATGTAATTATTAGTGTGTATTTTATCAATATATTTACCCGACAAGGTACATAATTATAATAGTTTGTTGTACACTGCCTATACCCATAATTTTGAAAATCTCTCTTTCCTGATGGTTTGCTGGAAGAAAATTCAATAATGAATTAAGCTCGCTTATTTACATGCCTTTTCTTTTTGTAACTTCGAACTTATGTATTTATTTTCTGTGTACAATAAAGAATAAGAAGACGCAGCGTGGGCAGACTCCCTACAAGATGGTCTTGGAGTATGATTATTATGGTATATAAATACCAAAATTATCGTACTGGAAATCCAGCACAGTCATTGTTTGTAATTAATGAAAACTCTTACATATCAGAAATGAAATTATGCAGTGAGAAAAATACTGGATGGATTTTCCACCAATCTGCATTGTTTGTCTTCATCCATGACTGATGATCCTCATAGGTAGATCAAAATAACGGTTTGAATCACGTATAACGAAATATTGCATTTAATTCAAATTCAAAATTCACTTATTCCGTTGAAATGTTTCATTTATATGGTATCGTCAATTTATTTTTACCCTATTGTGCAGTGCATAACGTGGCAGCTACTGAAAAATACTAATAATAATATCCTGAGACATTATTTTACAGACGGCCATCTGATCCCAAACTAAGCAGAGCTTGTACTATGCAAACCAGATAACTGATATTACTATTTTTTTCCTTTGTAAATATAAAGATAATTACACCCAGACTCAGGACAAACAGACATGTTCATGCACATAAATATCTGTCCTGGGTGGGAATCGAACCCAACCTGCAAGCCTGCCTATAAAATATTTTTTCTTAAGATTATTAACATCGTTTTTATATGTGTGAATTTAGAACACCAAGCAGTTTTGTATTGCTTTAAAAATCAGAAGTTTTGTACAATGTTCGGCTACATATTTTGGTTCTACTAAATTTATTTGTAGACAATTCTTCGAGCCACGTGTAAAATAAATAAAAAATAAAAAAGGTTTTTATTCACGTAGACTATAAAAAAGCGCTTGTAAATAGTCAGAACATGTTTGTAGTAATATAGTTGTATACATTATTATTTCTAGTAACATAGATATTTAGGTACACATTGTATGAAAACATTTATAAAATTTATTTTATTATAATATTGATATTTAGCTAGCTCGTATCAAGTTATTGTCAAGAGATTATGTTTAATTATCTAGTTTAAGTCTAATATTTTTATTACATATTTACAATGGTTCTGTACTTTAGTATGACTGAAAGTTTGCAGTGGTTTACTTTTAAAGCCATATTTAAAAGCGTATTTGTTAAGTTTCCACTTCACCTACAAAGCGAAGTTTCCCTTTTACAGTTTTTGTTCAAAGATAAGCTAAAAGGCTTTAAAACTAAGCTTGGGGTAAAATAAACTTTTGTAGGATAAAACTATAGTGATGCACGTCTAGGTTGTTTTTTTTGTTACAACTTGGACGCGTACCACACTTATCTCATAATAATTAAAGATATCTATACATCTTCTATATACAATATACATACAAATTGGAGTGTCTGTTTGTAATATTGAGATAACCGGTTTTTACTACATTAATATGAGTATATATACGGAAGATACACTAAAATGACATTTTTTACAATTTTTGTCTGTCTGTCTGTCTGTTTGTTCCGGCTAATCTCTGAAATGGCTGGACAGATTTTGACGGGACTTTTATTGGCAGGTAGCTGATGTAATAAGGAGTAACTTAGGCTACTTTTATTTTAGAAAAAGTCTTTTATTTTACAAGAAAAACGAAATAAACTAATTAACACGCGGACGAAGCCGCGGGCACAGCTAGTAAACAATATATACACAAACTACACACATCAACACCGTCTAGGGATATTATGAATAAAATTCTTAAACTCAAAAAGTACTGGCCAGTTTTACATTATTTTGAAGAAAGATTATTTTTTAAACATTTTTAAACCTCCCCTATTGCCGACTCCTGCCAGTCTGGCACAGCGACTGCGTCACAAATAAATCGCTGTTACATTTTTTTACTTCTATTACATTTTTTTTGTATGAATTTACTAGCAAAAAATTAATTGGGACTATTTATTTATTTATATTGTAATAATATATATCTTAGGGCACACGGTCATCTGATCACAAACTAAGCAGAGCTTGTACTATGGAAACGAGATAACTGATATACTACAAATACTACTTTATTCTTTTGTAAATACATACTAGTTTAAAAAATTACACGCCGACGCATGACAAACAGACATGTTCATGCACACAAATATCTGTCCTGGGCGGGAATCGAACCCACAACTTACGGCGTGCAAAGCAAGCATTTACCAACCAAGCCACAGGCCCGTATATGTAAAATATATAGTACAAACACATTATGCAAATACACATATAGTGTATACACATATAGTAATATATAGTACAAACACATAAAAAAAAATACCCGGTTTTGCATCTGATAAGTATAAAGATTACGGTGTACAGACGCCAGCACATCAAGCAAGCCCAATCTGTCAAATTTCCCCAATTGAAAGTGAACCTTATGCTTTAGTTATAAAGTTGAAAATCTATAAAATAAATTTGATAGACTGGCGTAGCTGGATGTGCCGGCGTCTGTACATAACATTCACCTATTATAAATTAAAGAAGTATTCTTGACATGCATGGAATTAAAAACAATAAAACTTTAACTACGTGGAACATATAGATGTTCCACGTAGTTAAAGTTTCATAGGGAACGACTAGGAATTTAATAGGCGAAAGTATTTTTAACTACTAAAACTAACTACGGACCAACTGAAAAGTTTCTCTTTTGAATGAAATACAAACTCAGTTCTCAAACAACAGAAAAATCGAGTAAAGTTGAACTAATAAGCTCCTCCTTTTTAAACCTTTGCAATTTGTGTCCGTCTATTATGTTTGTAAAGTACTCTGTGACACAGGGATTAGATTCCCTAGTGCGGGCGTTGTATGTATCATTTAGTTAGCGCATCATACAAACACATATTTTTTTATCGACATAAAATTTCCATATAATAATAAAAACATAATTCTTTGGACATTATTCACACACGGCCATCTATCCTAAACAAAGCAGAGCTTGTAATATTGGAACCAGATAACTGATATATTACATATACTACTTTTCTTTTGTAAATACATACTTATATACATAATTACACCCAGACTCAATACAAACAGACATGTTCTGCACAGAAACATGTCCTGGGTGGGAATTGAACCCACGACCTCTGGCGTGAAAGGCAAGCATTTACCAACAACATCAACCTGCCCGCCCGTCTTTTAGCGTGCGTACCTATTCTAAACTTTTTTTCGTACAAACTTTGGTTTACGGTTGATCACAACTTAGTTTACAATTATAGATCTAAAATCGTATCGCGTTGAATTACTTCTGTGCAATTGCTATGCGGGCTATGAAAGAAAATATTGATATCTCTTGACTTTTATATACATATATACATAAAGCGGGTGTTAAGGGAATGTAGTATCCCCAAACGGGAAAAATATGAATATCAGCAAACGTGGCGTGTTTTAACAAAATAACAGTATTTCCCGTTATTCAATTCTAAACAAAATGTTCGTTATAAATAAATATTTTTACTGCAGAAGGCGTGTCTATTTCATAATAAGCTTTATTTGCGCTACCGGACATGGCGGTTGAAGATTTACTAGCTACGTGCACGCTCGTAGCTCGCTACGTACTACGGAGTATTACTACGCCGTAGCACTTACCGGTCAGTGGCATAGACACTGTACTACGATCTTAAAATAAAGTTTGTGCTGTATAAATCTTAACATTTAAGAGTACTAGAAATATATATATATATATATATATTCTTTATTTATTTTAATCAGTGTTAGCGTTAGGCTCTGGCTACATCGGTCTGCATCTATCTACTAATAATACATAAATTTCGAATTATTATATATTATTTTAAGTTTATAGATGTTAGTAATGGAATTAGGAGTTAATTTGCGGAAATCCATAACATACACAATTAATATGTAGTGTTGATTCCGCTAATTGTCAGTGTAATCAAGGCGGGATGCAATATACTCACACGCAAGAAAGCCAATATATAAATTGAAATAACATGCACCGGTACGATACTTAACACATGTTTCAGTTCTCCTAAGACCATTCTCAAGGGATGCTAACTCGTCTAGTGCTCGAATTAACACTACATATTACTTTGTATGCTGCTGTGTGGTGACGGCGACAAATATCAGAATCAGAATATCATCACCCCATCTCATCCCGTGGGGGCGTAGAAGTCGACCCGAGGGAATATCTACCAGAGGTCGGGAAGCAGCTTCCTTCTGAGTACTACGACCATCATACTGCGATCGCCAACCCGCCTGCCAAGCGTGGCGATTATGGCATATCCCCTCAAGATGATTCTTGAGGGAGGCTTGTCCAGCTGTGGACTTATTTAAGCTGTAATGATGATTACTTTGTATTTATATAATAACTATATGCACGTCTCTACAATTAACATTAACTTTTCTATGTGTTAACCTCCTGAGGTCTGACCTCTTCTTGACCATGTCACTAATTCGATGGGATATCGGATCATCAAAGTGATTAATAAAACTGCTCTATAATATGTGAAAAAATATACTATAAACCATTCGTCTTATCCAGACTACTACTCTAGTATTTTCTGGTCAGTGATCGTTAGAAATTTCATAGTTCACATAATAAATGTATGAATGTTTATATTTTGTACAGGAGTTGCATATTTTATTGAATGTCTGCCAAGTCTGATGGTAAAATTGCTCTATTTTTACGATTTCAATTTCGTGCAATAAATATATTGGAGGAGTGATGTATCTTTGACATCACGTCAGTATACACATGCACTCCTGAAACTGTGGTTAGTGCTTACATAATAAAGACGCTGTCAAGTTGAAAGTGTATCCACAGATGTGACGTTCCGTTCCGTTACGTGAATTCTTGCGTTATAACATGCTACAGTGGAGCTTATATTTGAGAATTGTCTTGTTTGAACTTTTCGTCTGATGTTCAGAGATTCTGAAGAAATTTGACTTTTCACTTCCTGAGACGTGGACTATGCTTAAAAAGATTGCTTTCGGACTTTCCTTGTCCAGCTGCTTACTGCAAACCTTGCAAAATCGTCAGCCCGCCTCCTGAGGGCCAGCCCACTCTTTTCGCCACTCAAGACCCTTTCTGGCCTAGCCGCCGTCAGCTTTTCGTATGAAGTGACCCACCCACTACCACATCAGTTTGGCTATTCTTCGGATCACCTGAGGATTCTAATTAGTATTCTATACTATTTTAAGACACTCCTTAATAATAATATTAATAATTATAATGTTGTGTTTCCGAGTGTGAGTAAGGTCGCGAGAGCTCATTGGGGTGGAGGGTAGGGTCAGCGACACTTTTTTGGTGACTTTTAAAGGCCGGCAACGCATCAGCGACACCTCTGGTGTTGCGAGTGTCCATGGGTGGCGATGATCACTTACGATCAGGTGACCCACTTGATCGTTTGACGCCCTCCGATATATAAAAAACATCTATTATGATTCAACGTTGTTGGGAAACTCCAAACATTGCCCTCTCAATGGCTCTTTGGATTATTTTTAGCTTTATCCAGTCAGCTGTGTTTAAATCCACCGAATTTCTAGGTTCTTAGCTCCATTGATCAGTTACAGACTAGTAGGTATGGGCATCTTCCCACGGTACGTGTCCCGGCCATCTGGGACATGGCGCAAAAGGGGAGCACCGGAGCAGCATGCCCGCGTTCCTAAGGCTCCCCCCATTGAGCGCCAAGAGAAGTCCACGGCAGGTTAGGTTTAGTCGTTGCGAGTGCGACATGTAGCATTTCCTCCTGCCTTGTCAAAAAAAAAAGGTATGGGCATCCGACTAAATAAAGTATTCAATTAATTAATCTATAATTTAACGATTCAACAACAATTCTGAAATAAAAAAAGATAATCAACTGGTAAAATTCTGTATTATGTAGTTTAAAATTGTAACAAAACGATCTGCTTTATTATGAGATTGACTAGACAAGTCTATATGAATACCCCAGTGATGAATAAATTTGCTCATTTCTTAAAACGAAACTCTTTTGCTGTCACTTTATTGTCTGTCAGTCCGCAGAGACCCGTGATATATGAACGAACAGATGAACATAGTCAAAGTCAAAGTCAAAGTAACTTTATTCCGTAAAAAATTTACATTTATGTGGAATCGTCATATTTTTTAAATAAATAGAATATGAATAGAATCGAAGTCACAAATTTGCATATCATATGAAAAAAATGGCATTGTATACGCAGGAATCGGTATAAAATCACGTAAAAAGTCAAAAAAAATATTCAAAGTCAATGAATTCTTTTGAGTTGCTTAGTGGCAATTGACTTATGAATTTTTCGAAGAAATGTAATTTTATATAAGTAATGTGAAAGTAATGTGTAATTGTGAGGCATCAAATCGATAATTTATAAATTTCGTGAAGTGAGAGTTAAATTGGACAGGGCACATAGCTCGTAAAACTGACGGCCGCTGGGGCGGAAAGGTTCTCGGCTGGCGACCACGAACCGGAAGACGCAGCGTGGGCAGGCCCCCTACAAGATGGACCAATGATCTTGTGCTTGGAAATCGCTGGATGCGGATAGCGCAAGACCGGCCATTGTGGAGATCTTTGGGGGAGACCTTTGACCAGCAGTGGACGTCTTTCGGCTGATATGATGATGATGATGATGAGAGTTAAATTTAAGGGAAACAGGATATTTAGTTTCAAGAAGTAGACAGAAAGAGAGCTATATATGACTGAAATACTGCCCATAAGATACAGAAAGTAAGCTTAGAAATGTCCCAAATTCTATACAATGTACCTGTTTTAATATCGTGTTTGTGTATAACTATATTTCCACGTTCGTCTTCGATTTAATTTATGTAAGTAATCCTTTGCATGCCCCGACTTCTTTTTCCCTCTACTTTTCACTCCATAATATTTTTTATGAAACTTTAAGCTTTGAAATAGTGACTATATGAAGAAGGCGACACTTTATTGGCCATTAGTATTTCTCTTAAGGCGAAACAGAAAAACAAACTGGAAATATGCTGATATTTTTTAAAAATATCAACATATATTGTTAGTGCAATCTAAAGCAAGTAGGTTGATAAATTTTGCCCTTTGAATTGCACATACAATAGAATATTCATCTGCGCATATCACAAAGTGAAATGCAAATGGTAAAATTTCTTTTGACAATTTCAACCAATTTGAAAATACAGCGGACATTTGTACTTTATAACCCAATTTAAAGGTATGTTATGTCTTTTATATGGTTTTTGAGAAAGTTTCTTTAATATTCACATTTCTAGAGTGCATTATATTCCCCTGAGTGCAGTGAGATGTAAATAAAGAATAATATCATAGATATTGACTGCAGAAAACAAAAGAGCTCAAAAGCGAGATAAATTTTTTGCAATTTGTTCTTTATGTGTAGGGTCATAAAGAACAAAATCTTGATAATATTTTATTGTTTATGTGCTTTGTTTTCTGCACATTAGATTTGTTAGAAGATGTAACAGCTTGTCAATGGTATTTACCAATATGCAAGTATCTAAAGGATAAATATTTGTAAAACTTGAAGAAGATTCTAGCATGAGGGTAGAATTTCCCTTTGTATAGAATGAATAGGATGGGATACAATAATTATAGTCACCGTAGCCTAGTAGGTAGTGCTCCTGCCTACGAAGCTGGTGGTCCTGGGTTCGAATCCCGGTAAGTGCAAATATTTGTGTGATGAGCACGAATATTTGTTTATGAGTCATGGATGTTTTCTATGTATATAAGTATTTATCTATCTATATAAGTATGTATATCGTCACCTGGTACCCATAGTACAAGCTTTGCTTAGTTTGGGGCTAGGATGACCTGTGTGACATTGTCTCTAGATATTATTATTATTATTTTCTTCCATGTCTGGTAACAAATGCCACCGTTTTTGGTAATAGCCCAGTAATAAGGCAATAGATGTATCTCAAAGCCATGTTTAACACAATGTAGCTAAGGTTAATTATATCCATTCACGCGGTTTCGTGTAGTATCTAAATTCCCCAGCATCATTTGTTTCAGACTGAGTGGTTTCCACCACTATGAAGTTCGTTTGTGGGAATCGAACCCACGACCAGCGGACAGATATTTGTGTGCGTGAATATGTCTGTTTGTCTTGAGTCTAGGTGTAATTATGTATGTATATAAGTATGTATTTACAAAAGAAAAGTAGTATATTAGTTGTCTGGTTTGAATAGCCTGCTTAGTTTGGGATCAGATAGCCGTGTGTGATCAATATCCCACTAATTGTCCGTGAGCTATTTTACGTGGTTCCATCATAAAACCAGCGCTGCAACTGTTAACGTTGCAGCTAGTGCTGAGATGGGACCAATTTGGACTCGCACACATAAGAATTAAGGACTTCTGTTTGTGTACCTTTATATATATTGTTATTATTATCCGTGTCAGTTTAATGAATAAATGTATTTTCTTTCTTTCTTTCACAATATTATTATATTCTCTAAAACTTACAAAATTAACAATAATATTATAAACCATCAAAGCTTAAAGCTATAATATCTATCGTCTAACAAGACTTAGGCTATGACCTCATGTCTGCATAATACATATATAATTATCAATTTCAACTATAAACAATGCAAGCGAACTGAATGAGGATTACGTGGTAAATCCCCGGATTATGGATAAACAAAATTCTCATTGAAGCAATCCACATATCGCTTGTGAGTATGCAAGAGCGTAGGAGACAGTCTATCGAAAACAAAACGGGGTAGCAACACTTCAAACAAGAATCAAGTGACGATCCTGTTGGCGTGATTGGCAAATCCTTGCTTTTCACGCCGGAGGTCGTGGGTTCGATTCCCACCCAGGACAGATATGTGCATGAACATGTCTGTTTGTCCGGAGTCTGGGTGTTAATTATATAATATATAGACTCACGCTTGTTTCCAAGAGGGGTAGGCAGAGACAACGGATTTCCATTTGTCACAATCTTTGCATACTTCTTTTGCCTCGATTACTGTCATTATATTCTTCATACATGCTCGCCGGTTTAGGGTACTTCTGACCTGCCCTTTCTTGAGAATATCTCCAATTTGGTCAGAGAATGTTCGACGTGGTCTTCCCCTTCCGGTTGTCCCATTCACACAGGCCAGATATACTTCTTTAGTGAATCTTCTTTCATTCATCCTTTCTAAATGGCCAAACCATCTCAGCATGCCTTTTTCCATCTTTGTGACTACATCCTCTTTCACTCCACAACGCTCTCTTACATCAGTATTCTGTCTCTCAAAGTCACACCACACATACTTCTCAGAGCTCTCATTTCCACTGCATTTATTTTACTTTCATTCTTTTTCTGCCATACCCAACTTTCACTTCCATACATTAAAGTTGGTACTAACACTCCATCGTGCACGGCTAGTCGAGCCTTCTTTGATACTTGCCGGCTACTCATAAAGGCGTGTAGTGCCCCATTCACTCTGTTCCCCGCATTTACTCTTCTAACAATATCTTTTTCATATTTCCCATCTCTCGTAAACAAAGTTCCCAAATATACAAACTCATTCACCTGTTCGACTTTCTCTCCTCCAATCACAATATCACACGCTGTCGTGTATTCATACCTCTCAAATACCATTACTTTCGTCTTACCTACATTCATTTTCATCCCTTTCATTTCAAAAGATTCATGCATACTTGTTACCATCACCTGCAACTCGTCCGCCGATGATGCAAGTAAAACTTGATCATCAGCGTAAAGCAGACATTTGATGAGTAACTCATTCATCCTTACACCGCATTCACTTTCTTTCAAATCTTTTAAACAGCTATCCATGAATAGGTTAAACAACCACGGTAACGCTACACATCCCTGTCTAACACCCTTTTGGATGCTAAACCACTCGGTGTATGACCCGTTAATTCTCACGCAAGCTCTGGAATCCCTATAAAGAGACTTCAGTGCTTGAACAAGGTTGTCGTTCAACCCATACATGGACAGTACCGACCATAGTTCACTCCTCAACACTCTATCGTAGGCCTTTTCTAAGTCTACGAAGGCACAGTAAACCTTTTGGTTTTTGCCCAAAAACTTCTCTACTATGCTTCGCAGAGAAAAGACCTGATCCGTGCATCCTATTCCTTTCCGAAAACCCGCCTGTGCATCCCATATTTTCGCATCGGTTTCTTTCACAACTCTTTCAACCAATACTTTTGCATACAACTTACCAACGACGCTGAGCCCCTATAGTTTTAACAGTCTTGCCGTGAGGCTTTCCTTTTGTAAAGAGGTACGATGACAGCCTTGCACCAATCACTTGGCACTTGGCCGGTGGTATAGCATAAATTGAAAATGCTGCACAGCTGACTCGCTATGACGCCATGTCCAGCCTTCAGCATCTCGGAAGTTATCCTGTCATACCCTGGTGACTTACCTGATTTCATACCCTTAATAGCTTTCACAATCTCATCCATACCAATGTCATCTTTACATTTGTTCTTGTCTATACTTAGTGAACTACGTTCACTCTCTGTTACACCTCTTTCATACAAACTTTCAAAATACTCCTTCCAACGTTTTAACACGCAATCTTCCCCTTTCACTATATTTCCATCTTGGTCCCGTATGGATTTCAGTTAATTATCTATAAAAGTATGTATTTACAAAAGAAATGTTGTATATCAGTTATCTGGTTTCCATGGTACAAGCTCTGCTTAGTTTGGGTTCAGAAGGCCGTGTAAAATTAAAAAAATAAAAACTTTGCATTACGTCTAAATATAATAGTCATCTTTCGTACTGCAGCATGTTCAACTCACGCGATGTAGAAATTATATACAACTTCTAAAAATCAGATGAGCAATATGAGCTTGTTATAGAATCTAATAATAATAATAATATCCTGAGACATTATTTACACACGGCCATCTGATCCCAAACTAAACAGAGCTTGTACTATGGAAACCAGATAACTGATATACTACTTTCTTTTGTAAATACATACTTATATAGATAATTATATATACCTACTCAGGACAAACATACATGTTCCTGCACACAAATATCTGTCCTAGGTGGGAATTGAACCCACGACCTTCGGCGTGAAAAGCAAGCATTTGCCAACCACACCAACAGGCCCGTCAATAATATATCTATTCCTAAAACACATAGGTATTATAGATGTTACAGAATGAGTTGTGCCGCTATGACCCGCCAAATTGGCATACCATAGGTTAGATACGAATTATATAAAAAAGCTAGATACTCTTTTAAACCCACCTATAACTTACAGTTTATTTCAAATTCACGTTAAAAGATGACGTCAATGACCACTGGGTGCTAGACCATAATCTTAACGAACGTTTTCATTAAGCCAGAGAATTATAACACTATGAAACTTTTTTTATGCATTATGGTTTTGCGTTTGGCCACGATCTCAGCTGATGGTGAGTGAAGATGTGGTCGAAAGTGGACCGCACGTACCCATAAGATGCCTGTTCCCTCCAGGTCTTACCAACACAATTTTCGTATGACCCTGGAATTAAATTATCTACAACAATCGTCATAGCTAGATGCTCTCATTGGTCTGTAAGCGATCGGCGAGGTTAAGCAACTAGGCTCGCGGTCAGTCCATAGATGATGTCAGTACATAGAAATTGATGAATGATTTCTGAGCGTCTCCGTGCTGCGGAGGGCACGTTAAGATGGCGGTCCTAGTTTAAGTAATTAGAAAATAATCGTTAAGCCATGTAAGAGGCCTACAGAGTGGCTTGAATAACTCTGACACTAGAATTACCACTGCCCGTACGATAAGTAAGTAGTAATTACCTTGCAGTTACACATTGTTAGACCAATGAGGTAGTCTGACTATCATGTACCAAAGGGATTCATATCCGTTATCGTTAGGCTGTCGTTAACACGGGGTATAACAAGGGATTATATTAAGCTTGTATGCACCGTTAACGAGATAATTTGGATAATCTTTAATATCAAATATCTTGAGATACTGACACACAGGCGTTCATATTTTATTTTAATTCTAAACTAGAGTTTTGATTAGTCACAGCCTTTACTATGGCAACCTGACAACTGATAAAACATATTATAGAGTTTTAGCTGTGCCCCGCGGTTTTACCCGCGTTAAATTTTATAAATTATCACAGCTCCTCCCCCGTAGGTCATAGCGTGATAATATGTAGCCTATATGTTGACCCGACCTCTTAGTAATTAGTACTTTTTGAGTTTAGCCCAGACATACATCCAGACAAACAGACAAAAATTCTAAAAAATCTTAGAATTCTTTATTTTACACCAAAACATCATAGGATGCAAGAATACAATAACATACATCACAAAATTGTATAATTGGCGGCCTTATAACTAAATGTGATCTCTTCCAGAAAACCTAGGCAGGGATTGGAGTATGGCGTAACAGTGATACGGTAGTTGTCAGTGTTCTGACTGGTATCATTACAAAAAAACAGAGAGTTATATTAGATAAATTACATACATACCTACATACTTATAATTTTGTAATACATACATATTATAGATAAATTACACGCAGACACATAACAAACCGTGCTCATCACACAAAGATTTGCCCCGTATGGGAATTGACTCCAAGACCTCTGGCTTAGCAGTCAGGGTCACTAACCACTAGTCCAGCAGGTCATACTTAGTCCAGGGCTCAAATCCCGAGTTACATTATTAAAGTGCCTTTGTCAACACAAACAATGTTTATTCTTACTTTAAAAAATAAACTACTAACTTAACGCTGTTCTCATTAGAAAAAGAAATTTCGGTCAATATGGACACATAACAGAAAGGTCACAGATTAGTATCAACGTTAACATGGATCAAATAAACCTTGGCAAGTCTAATTACAGGGCATTGGCACGCTATGCTAAGTAGCTCTCACAAGATTGGTACAATTATAGCACCTAACACGGTATGGCCTTGACCCTTTGTATAGGAATAAATAATCCACAGGAAGAAAACTGTGAATAAACTTTCTATACGCATACATAGTCGCAACGTCAGCAAGGAAAATTTATTGGCGATTTCAAAATTTAGTTTGTGTATAAAGCTTTTAAATAAATGAAACAATAATTGATTTATTTCTCTTTAATAAGGTAAACTTAAAGTAAATCTAATCTATCTTAAAAAAAATTGATGCAATTGGTGTACAATAAAGAGTTATCCTTTTGTTGTACTGTTGTACTGTTGTACTTAAGAGGAATATAAATATAAATATAATACTTCCATGCATACGTGTAAAAAAACAATATTAAATTCGACAGCATCACGGCTTCATATTTCCTCTATTTATTCCTCCAAAACTTAAGAAAATACCTACATTTATTAAAAATAGCCTTTATGTAACGGTATTATTTTTTTGTTACATGTTGCCAGATTTTGAACCAGCCATTTGTTCCAGTAGTTTAAAAATAGAATTTTGGAGAGCCTCTAACTTAAAAAAATACTTTTAGTCGCAATAACAGAACCATAAGGCATAGACATAGCTGATATCTACATTGCATAAACAGTAATTTTGTAAATGCATTAATTGTATAAGAATGTTATAATGAAATGTATTCGAACTTTATCCTAAAATTTCATATAATTTAATTAATATGTCATGAAAATCTAAAGACGACGTCATAAGTAGAAAATTACACAATATAAGAATATTGTGTAATTCTCTACTTACCAATTTTATTTATTTGTATTACCGTTCAAATTGTTATGTTATATCTCAAATATGCATCATTTCATATATTACTACAACACAATTAATAATTGCCTTATCTATAGTCTAATCTTGAAATCCGTGAAAGAAAATGAAGGAGTATTTTTGGTAATGACCTTCTGACTTTATAGAAAGAGCTCGTATTTAAGTACAATGAGTGTTCAGCAGAAGAGTTGGTTACTATCAACTATCTCTCTGCCGAAATATTTACCATGTGTCCTCATTGTGTCGATTTTACTACTAAATAGAACGTAAATTTCCTGTGTTCGTGTAAAGAATGCGGTGTTGTAGGACTTGTCACACCTAGCGAAGAAAAAACACGAACAAAATTATTAATCAATAGTTTTCTTCCGCTTTATCGTATAAGTATGAGAATAACGCTGCTTGCGGGTAGCGCAAGACCGCCATGTGAAGATCTTTGGGGGAGGCCTTTGTCCATCAGTGGTCGTCTTTCGGCTGATATTATGATGATGAGAATAAGAGTATAGTACTATGGAAGCAGTGGTCGCGAGTTGTAATTTAAGACGTGCACCACTGGCTTTTCGAATTCATATGTGTATTAGAACTTAATTATATCATACATAGAACGGTGAAGAAAACCGTTAATCTAACATACATAAGAGTTCTCAATATATTTTTGATGGCATGTGAAGACGTCAATGCAAATTAAGCCAACGCGATGGACTATTGCCAATCATTGTGATAGGAATACCTTGTCTTACAGAGGGACTGCAATGGGCTGCGTAATTATATTAAGAAAAAACGTTTATCAGCAACATAGACGTTTATTCAAATCTTCAGGATTGCACCATTAAAACACTTATCGACTTACCTAAATTAATTCACTTATGTATTATAATAAATCAAGATACACACTCCATACAACAGTTGTTAACAACCTTTCGATTCGAACGCTCGGTAAGAACTGCCGAACTAGGTGCTAATCCGAATGTCATGAACGGGAATGAACTAAATGCATAGGCCATTCCGTTCATTCAACTCTTTTAGTCATATTGTATCCTTTTAATAAAGTTTAAATTAAATACAAAGTAAAATCATACCTTTTTAAGTAGACAAATCACCAAAAATATTACCAATTATTTAGATATCATAACAATCATTAAAGAGGTAATAAAAAAAATCTCAATATTAAAAAATTGTCAAGTAAGGTTACTCTGACTGCTATATATCCAAAGGTTGTAGGTTTAATTCCCACTCAGGACAAATCTTTGTGTGATGACACCTATTATTTGTTCTGTGTATGGGTGTAATATTTCTATCTATGTTTATCAGTTACCATAGTGTTATGATTTCCAAATAATTGGTAATATTTTTGGTGATTTGTTTACTTAAAAAGGTATGATTTTGCTTTGTATTTAATTTAATATTTATTAAAAGGATATAATCTGCCTAAAAGAGGTGAATGAGCGGAATGGCCGATGCATTCAGTTCATTCCCGTTCATGACATTCAGAATGGTCGCTAGTTCGGTCGGCAGTTCTTATCGAGCGCTCGAACCGAAGGTTGTTAACAAGTGTTGTATATTGTTTGTATCTATAGAAGTGATTTATTTTAGTTAACGTTTGCTAAGTGTTGTAATGGTGCAATCCTGATGAGTTGAATAAACATATATGGTTGCTGAATAACTTTCTTATCATCTCAGAAGTGGAAATTACCCAGGAAAAAGGTATGTAGACCATATTTAAAAATAAAACAAAGATATAATATGACTAAACCGCTTGTAATTGGTCATACTTGAAAATAATTGTTAAATAATCACCACGTTCAGGGGTTTGTCTGTAGGCATAAAGCAATTTTATGGATTCAAGGCTTTGTTTTATATCCAAATAAATGTTAATTGCGCATTACCCATACGGTCAGGGCAACTCTCTGATAATGGATTATGCTATGTAAACTGTGTTATATAAACTTGGGCGCGGGTACGTGGCCGGGGCTACTCTCTGGCAGTACTAATAAGCACACATTGTTGTATATAGCATTACCCATGCGGTCAGGGCAACTCTCTGATAATGGATTGTGCTGTGTAAACTGTGTTATATAAACGTGGGCGCGGGTACGTGGCCGGGGCTACTCTCTGGCAGTACTAATAAGCACACATTGTTGTATATAGCATTACCCATGCGGTCAGGGCAACTCTCTGATAATAGATTGTGCTGTGTAAACTGTGTTATATAACCGTGGGCGCGGGTACGTGGCCGGGGCTTCTCTCTGGCATTGCTAATAAGCACACATTATTGTATATAGTGGCCGAACGTATTGTGTGCGTTCGAGATGGATAAAATTAAATTTTGATACCTTTATGACTACATCCATAAACTTCTTGGAATATTTAAATGGAAATCGTTGAATATATTTATTTGATGGAATGATTAAATTACAAGCACCATTATGTAGATTTTATATTGTTGGTTACTTAAATTACTGCTATGATTATTTATTTTATCTATACTTCTATACTAATATTATAAAGAGGAAACGTTGGTGAGTTTGTGAGATGGTGTCGTTGTAAGGGATAATCTCTGGATCTACTGAACCGGTTCTTAAAATTATTTAACCAATAGAAAGCTACGTTGTTGTGGAGTGTCATAGAATATGACTCATCATCATTATTTATATTAATCTTGAAGTATTACGCGGGACAAACGGGCAGGGACAAAAATACTTATAATGCGGAACGATGTCCGCGGGTACTGCTAGTGGACAAATACAGTGAGAATTATGACCAGTTTTGTTTGGGGCGTACTATGTAACTTTGATGGTTAATTAAGTTAGTAGGTATCTCACTGGATGTTGAGCGGGATACTAGGCGTTGGATAAAGTTAGTTAGGGGGCGTACTATGTGACTTCGCTGGTTAATTGAGTGAGTAGGTATCTCACTGGATGGTGGACGGGATGCTAGTCATCGGACAAAGTTAGTTTGGGGGCGTACTATGTGCCTTCGCTGGTTAATTGAAAGAGTAGGTATCTCACTGGATGATGGAAGGGTTAATAGTCCTCGGATAAAGTTAGTTTGGAAGCGTACTATGTGCCTTCGCTGGTTAATTGCGTGAGTAGGTATCTCACTGGATGATAAGCGGGTCGCTAGTCGTCGGATAAAGTTTTTTTGTGGGTTTACTATATGGATACACTGGAGTTTTGGATAGTTATGGTTATTGCTGGTAGTTGAGTGTGTCACTAGTTGTCAAATAAAGTGTCCTATGAATGCTTACAACAGTCTATGCTAATCAAAACAAGTGATCTTGTCAATGAGTAGTTTACTCGATAAAATTTAGCCAGTTTTATTTATTTTTTGTTGTTACATATGAAACGTTTAGAAGACTTTTACTGTGTTGAGAACTGAAAGAAAAGAACTGAAAGACTGTGTTGATTTTGTCTATGTTTTGAATAGAATGGTTCTGTACCTCTGTTATGATTTACTGGATTTTAACTATTTATTTATTGTAACATGATTATGAATGGATTATGTCGCGGAGAATGTATATGTTTCAGTGAGATGTTGATGACTACTGATGATGAAGCTGGTGCTCCTCCTGATACACCACGGAGATCTCAAAAAAGTATGGTTAAACTACGAAGTCCATCGTGAAATAGTTCAAGTGAAGAAGTGGTGTCTAAAGATTTTCTGAACATGGTTAAAGTTAGCTGGTTTAGCAAAGAGATTGTTTGAGCTTCGCTAACAGTTGTTTTTAGTTCAGGTGAGTGGCAAGTTAAACTCATGAAGGCTTTTCCCAGTGAATAGAATTACGGTAGACTTTTAGAATAAATGTTAAATCTTGTTTCACGTGATGATGAAAGTCTTCGTTAATATTTTTATGATAAATTATTTTATGTTAAATTTATTATTAATAAACCCCATTATTATAGTAAAATTTGTGGTAGAACGGCTGTCTAATAATAGTGTATACAGTATTAATGATAGTTCAGTGAGAAATAAGGCACAGGCACAGAATAGTTCTGAGTCGTAAGATTTACTTTTCTTTCTTACTTCCCAAAACCCTCAACCACTACTTAATGGTAAATTTCGCGAGCATGGTGATACGTTCAAAGTTCCAAGTTAATTTGCAACTAAGATTTGTACAGATCTTAATTAGGTACAAATTGGAGATAGTGGCCTTTTACAGGCGTTGCCACTATAATTATAATATAATACTTTACAACCTTTAATAATATATCAATAATTATATAAAACAATTGAAATAAAAACGACACTATTTAATCTAAATAAATACTTAAATAATTATTGAAACATAATCTTAAAATAAGTTTATATAAACTTGGATTTGACTTACTGGATAATTGATTAAAACATCGTTAGTATTTTTGATTACTGGTTCATATTGCATTATGTGAAGGGTTATATACAGGATTAGGAATTGGTCAAGATTGGTTGAATTGTGACTTCAATTATAAGATTTTGATAAAGAAGTGTCTTTAGTCACCGTATTAAAGAGTTTACTTGAGATTAGGTGAATTGTCGTTTTTCTAAATATTCTTTAATTAAAAAGTAACATTTTTTTTTTATTAAGAGTTTCTTTAGCTTTTTATTAAATATAGGGTATGAGTTTCATTTTTAATGTCTAATGGTAATTTATTAAGTATTTTTACTGCCATGTAGTACGGGCTTTCGTTGAGCATTTCAGTCCGAGATGGCGGGATGTATAATCCTTTTTGTGTCACGTATTTAAGGTGTATGTTTCTTTAACTCTAGTAAGTGTTTGTACTAGTTTTGTATAAAGAAATGTCATAGATGTATATTGAAGGCAGAGTCAAGAGCTCGTATTCGGTATAAGTAGGCTTACAGGTTTTAGTGTTGGCTATGTGGGCTATAATTCTGACACATTTTTTTTTGTATGGTAAACAACTGATTTGCTTTTGCTCTATTTCCCCACAGCATTATACCATATTTTAGCCACGAATATGCATATGCATTGTAGGCAGACAGAGAGGTGCTTGTGTTAGAGCATTGATTAACTTGGAAGTTCTTGATAGTTTTGTTAAAAGAATCCTGATAGTTTCGATTTTATTTGTCCTATATGTGATTTCCAAGTTACATGTGTATCTATATGAATTTCAAGTAAGTTAAATGTTTCCACGGTTTCTAAATATGTTTTTGGTATATAATATTTGTATTTAAGAGTGGTTTCTTGTGGGATCTGAATTGTATAATTTTTATTTTACCGTAATTTATTTCTAATTTATGGTCTTGTAACCAAGTTGTTGCACAATCCAATGTTTCATGTATTGGTTGGACAGGATCATAATTATTCTCACATCTTATAAGAATTGAGATATCATCCGCGAAGAGATCCGGAACAGTAATTCGCTATTTAGTATTTTTGGAAGGTTATGTACGTTAGAAACAGTATGCAACTAGTTTTATGAGAGACTGGTGCCCGAGTTAGGTTTGGGAGAACCTGAATTACAGGTCACCAGCGCCCCACTCCGCAGATTGATTTACAGATTGCTTTCTTTGTAATTATAATTGCTTGAAACTCATAATTCTAAATCTATAACAGTAGAGATATAAATAGATAGCAGTAATAATAATATTAAGATTAGATATTGTGTAAAAAAAAAGAGCTTGTGTGTTTATGAATTCTGAATAGTCTGCAATGGGTATGTATGTAATGGGACTTAGGTTTAGGAAATAATAAAAAAACAATACTGGTATTAAACAATAAAGTGTCAAAGTAAAAGACAGTGACATGATGTTAGAGCCCTGTGATAAAGATAAAAATAGATTAAACCTTATACGCTTTCGTCATGTCCAGTAATAGTTTTATAACATTTTGTCTGTCATTCACATATTGTAAGGATGTTTGAACGTATATGATTTTGACTTTCATAAACTGTTTTGATTATCGTCCAGTATTCCAATTATTTCCAAGAAACTGGTTTAATCGGTTGCACATTGCCTTTTCAAATACTTTCGAGAAGGTAGGTAAAAGGGTTATGGCCTGTAGTTGTTAGGCGTATGTGTGTCCCCTTTTTATGGATCGGTTTAACAAGTGATAATTTAAGTGCATCGGGAAATTTTCCTTGAATATTTTAAATCACCTGTCATAAATAATAAATGCTTACATTGAATTTGATAGTGATTGTAGACCTTCGCGCAAAACCGATGCCGAGCTACTTAATTTGGGTAAAAGTTTTAATAAGTTCCAGTAGTTAAGGGTTTTGGACAATCAGCTGTTTTGCCGCTGCATAAAAGACATGTATTAGCTAAGATTGATGAAATTGAATCTGATATGAGCTCAAAATCATAATAATCCAGAAATACGGTTCTGATTAGTTCTACCTAAAAGTATTTTATTTGCTGTTTTATTGATAATTTTAATGTGGTCACGTATCAATCAATCATTTATTTTCTGAACAAAGTTACAGATATATGGATGTTATATTAAAGTAATAGTATTCTATGTTCTATCTAAATGCATAAAAATGTTCATCTTGATTGCTACATAATGCAAAAATAAGTTTTACATATAAAAAAGTCATAAATCAATTGAATTAGTTCATAATCTAAAATCACAAAATAAAATTAGTACATAACAAATATAAAACAGAATACAAAACCAAGTTTTACGCATAAAATGGTCCCATCTATCTAGAATTTTTAATTTAGACATACCCCTAATGCATTGTTATGAGCATTAAAAGCTGCATTACTGTGTTTGTGGGGAAACTCACCCAATAAGTAGTACCGTATCTTGGATGAAATTCTGATTGTCATAGGCAGTAATGCATCTCGGTTTCTTATCGAGGGAAGTTTAAATATTTTTGCTCAAACCGTGTATGTGCTTTCCAGTCAATTTTGCTGTCAATAATTAAGCCTAGAAATTTATTTTATTTGGTTGTCATGATAGTGAAAATTAAGTGTCGGTGGATTGAATTCATTGTCTAAATTGAATTATGATGGTTTTTTTCAAATTTATTATTATTATCTCTCATCCATTCTATTATTTAATGTCAACATCCGTTAATATAATTTTTACATTGAAATATTAATTACATTCAATTATAGCAGTGCTATCGTGAGTAAATCGTGACATTGACCTGTTTATAGCTTTAGTCAACTCATTGGTGTATATTATAAATAATAGGGAACCCAAGAACTACCCATCATACTTAACCAATCTATTGAGAGAATTAATTTTGTTTTCAAGTTTTGTTTTTCTTTTGCCTAAATGTTTAATGTCGGTGCATTTAACTAAATATAAAAAAAAGGACTCGATATATCCTAGGTTAGGTCCTCATACCGCGCATGAATTTAATTTTTCTAATAATATTTATGGTCCACGCAGTCAAATACTTCAATGACACAAGAAAAAAATGGCTCAATCTGGTATTTTATTCTCAATTCTTGATACATTAATATTTAAGAAATCGTAAATCGCCCTGTTCAACCTTTTAGTTCTGCAACAAACATATTCCTTTTTTTTCGAAGTAAGAATAAATTTGGGCGTATATATACTTGATGATTGTAGAGAATACCGACAAGAGAGCTCTAGGCTTATAGAATTCTACATAAGGTTTTTCTATTTTTAAAGAGGGGCTTTATTAGTTTGTCTAGGTAAATATCTAAAGCTAATCCAATGTTCAGGATATGGCTTAGAGGGTCTATTTTTATCGATACATCGTCATTGTTATAGTGGTAGTTTTTATTTTCTTTTCACTTTGTTTTTGTTTTGTAATAATGTGTTATTGACAAAATGTATTTTATGGTTGTATTCAAAACTTTTATATGTTATTATTTTTATTTTATTTGAATGTTATGATTTGCTGATGTTTTTTTGAAAGGTATATGTAACTTATGTTTATGTATTGTGTGTGCCAGGAGGCAATACAGGGTCGGATGGCTGAATGTTATGATTTCCAAATAATTGGTAATATTTTTGGTGATTTGTTTACTTAAAAAGGTATGATTTTGCTTTGTATTTAATTTAATATTTATTAAAAGGATATAATCTGCCTAAAAGAGGTGAATGAGCGGAATGGCCGATGCATTCAGTTCATTCCCGTTCATGACATTCAGAATGGTCGCTAGTTCGGTCGGCAGTTCTTAGCGAGCGCTCGAACCGAAGGTTGTTAACAAGTGTTGTATATTGTTTGTATCTATAGAAGTGATTTATTTTAGTTAACGTTTGCTAAGTGTTGTAATGGTGCAATCCTGATGAGTTGAATAAACATATATGGTTGCTGAATAACGTGTTTTCTTATCAATAGTATAGACTCGGCCTAGTTTAGGATGAGATGACAGTGTGTCACTTGTCCCAGCTGCTGGATTCGGGTAACACAAGGCCTTTGTCCAGCAGTGGACGTCTTTCCGCTGATATGATAAAAAAAGTTGAAGTTAGTTGTGTATATTTTTAAGACAGTAATTATCATTGTGACGATTATCTATTTGAATTAATCTAGCCACGCCATCTTGGTTTACAAATTAAAATATGTAATATCCTACTAATATTATAAACGCGAAAGTTTGTAAGTATGGGAATAGATTTTAATGCAACTTTACAATAACATAGCTTATACATCAGAATAACACATAGGCTACAATTTATAAAGATATTGTGTGAATTGTCCAAAATATGACGATAAGTGTCAAGTAAGTAGGAAAAAATCTACCATTTGTGAACTATTCGGCGTGCGCTGCCAAAACCGCTGGAGGTACACATTCTACTAAAATGATAAATGCGAAAGTTTTTGAGTATGTATGTATGTACTCTTTTACGCCAAAACTACTTAAATGCGGGTGAAACCGCGGGGCGCAACTTGTAAATACATATTTAATAGTAAATAGAGATTTTCGTTTGTTCTTTAGAACAAGTAACAAGTCTGTATTGTATTTTGTTGGGTTTCTCAACAAGAACTTTGTTTTGTAAATCGAAATAAAATAACGATTCAAATTATTATTTCAGTAAGGTACGGCAATTAATAATGAAAAAAGATTTCAAATAAATATCCAACCCGACCACGGTTACAGATGTCGAGACTTTCATATAAGTTTTTATTTAAACTCTTTATAACAAAATGGTGGGTCTATTTCGCTAATCACTTCAGAGTGCTGAGAGCGGTGAGACGCTCACAGCTAGATGCTCTCACTGGTCCGTCAGTGATTGGCGAGGACAAGCAACTAGGTTCGCGGTCAGGCCCTAGATGGGTGACCGCCAAAGTGGTTTAATTTCTGAGCGTCACCGTGCTTCGGAGGGCACCTTAAGCTGTCGTTAAGCCATGTCAGAGGCCTACTCGGCGGCTTGAACAACTATGACACTAGGTTACCCACTGCCCACACGCTAAGTAAGTATCACTTCACGAATTTTAGTGTTAAGGCTGCACTATGCTGTATTAATTGTCTCCGTATACGTCGGTTCTGTAAATATCCTCCGGTCGCGTCACTATTCATCCCAACGGATCATGAGAGTGATGGAATAGAAGTGCCCCAGTGTTTGCACACACATTTGTGCACATCCTTTGCAATTGGCTAGTCTCCATTGAGACTGGCCGCCGTGAACATTTTTATTATTGCTTACCAAAAAAATTCTGACAATACTTTTCCTAGTTTGAACACTGGACCTCATACTCTGCTATTAAAAACGACCATCGTCGCAGCTACAACGACATTACAAAACACATTATCAAAAGAAACTGTGTATCTAAAGATTAACCTCTATTACAAGCCGCAATACCTAAACTTGACCTCCCTACGAGGTCCTTTTTTGGGACCCTAACCCATGTTAAATGTCACACACAATAGATTACACCCCCGCGGGTTTGCTTGTCCCATTCATCATTTTTTCGGCAAATTGATGCAAAGGGGCTTTTGAAAACGATTTTGATCAATAGCGTTTTCCTGTAAAATGCAGATGCGGTTATGTAGAGGCTTTCAACGGTTTGTAGGCGTCATTGTATGGAATAGTATCTATCATTTGTCATATTTGGTAAGGGATGGGAGGGTGACTAGTGGCCTTAGTCAAATGGCCAAGGGATTCGAGTATTTAAATGTTTTGTAGAAGTTACGTCAATAGGTTTAAGCTCGACTAAGACAGAAGCTTCTCTTGAGTAGATGCCTCTTTATGAAGGGCAGAATAGTTATATAGTAGTCTTTAGTTATACGCTGCCATTGTCGCCGCAGGTCGTGGCTTCGATTCCCATTCGGGACAGATATTTGTGTGCATGAACATGTATGTTTGTCCTGATTCTGGGTGTAATTAGCTACATAAGTACGTATTTACAAAAGAAAAATAGTATGTGTAGTATATCAGTTATCTGGTTGTCTGTCTCGTTGGTCTAGCAGTAGCGTGTTCACCCACAGAAAACGAGGTCCTGGGTTCAAATCCCGGGTCGGACCAAAAGTGATTTTGGGACTTTTTTGTAAAAATAATAATTTCTCAGCATCAGCCCGAAGTCTGGGAGTTGGCGGTATTATACCCCCGGGCCTCGGAGAGCACGTAAAGCCGACGGTCCCGTACCTGACCTCTTTCCGGTCGTGTCGCTAGGCGTCCCATCGGATCATGAGAATGATGGAATAGAAAGTGCTCCTGTGTTTGCGCACACACTTGAGCACTATATGTCCCGCGCAGATGACTAATCTCTATTGAGACTGGCCGCCATGGCCGAAATTCGGCTAGGAGGACAATATTTATTTTATTATTATCTAAATCTGGTTTCCATAGTACAAGCTTGACTGCACGTGTAGCGCTCCGTGTCCCGGGTTCGATACCCGCGCCGGACAACTATTTGTGTGACCCATAAATAGTTGTTCTGAGCCTGGATGTAATTTGTGTCCGTCAATTATAATAATATGTTTGTAAAGTACCCCGTGACACAGGTATTAGATTCCCTAATGCGGGCGTTTTCTTTTTAACAAACAAAATCAAAGCTCTGTTTAGTTTGGGATCAGACGGCTGTGTCTAAAAAATGTTCCAGGATATTATTATTATTAAGTAACTATTTGTGTGACCCATATATACTTGTTCTGTGCCTGGGTGTGATTTCTGTCCATTATTTACATATTGCCGTTGACTTTGTAAAATATAGTAACCGATTTCTATTCCTCCACCCTTACTGTTCATGCGGTGAGGCTGTGGAACTCTCTTCCGCCAAATATTCGGAACCGCAATTGTATCTATTATTTTAAAAGATACCTAAGTCAAAAATCACTATCTATCTATTTCATCCAGTTAGAATGTAGGTACGTTAGTAATAGTATTTAGTGTATTTTAAAATTAACATTGAGTATAATAAAGGTATATATTCGTATTTAAGTATTTATGTAAATTATTAGTATGTAAGTTTATTATTGAACTACTCACATTATTGACTATTTTCAATTTTTATTTTCTGGCGCGGGTCGGCTGGAAGAAATTTCTTACGAAATAAGCAGATCCTAGGTACTCTTCGTTTCCTTTTTGTTTAATTTTTTTTATCTATTTTTTAGGACAACATACGGTTACACTGAGGGTATAATAAATCATTAAAAAAAGTAACTTAGAGTGGAACCAGCCCCGTCGTACACAAATAATTTTTACAATGTTGTACCCAATATATATCCTTTACACTTAAATAGTATGATAGAGGTAAGAATCATTATGCTATATTAAATGACACTGCAAATAAAAATATTAATCCCATTATACCAAATTGTCTTCTATACATATAATAAAATCGTAGGAAAGTCAAAACTGTACATTGAATTTTTTTTTTAAAAGACACTTGGGGCGTGATCTACAATCGATATTGAAGCAAAAAATATAGGTTTTAGAATTTTTGTCTGTTTATCTGTTTGTCTGTATGTATGTCCGGGCTAAACTCAAAAAGTACTGCATGGATTTACTTCAAATTTTGCATGAACATTACTAAGAGGTCGGGTCAACATATAGGCTACATATTATTACGCGAACACCTACAGGGTAGTAGCTGTGATAATTTTACTTTAGTTTAACGCGGGTAAAACAGCGGGGCACAGCTAGTACCAAATAAAATAAGTTAATTTACTCTTCATATCTACATATGAAGTCTAGTCTAAGAAGAAAATGTTTTCTTATGAAGAAAATATTATTCCATTTATCTGTCTTTTAAAGCTTTTGTATGGTTTTTATAAATAAAATAATTAAAGTTTTGGATAGGACCGTAAAGTGAACCTTCTGTACATATAACTATTTATTGTGTAGCATAGCATTTTGTTTTGATACGAAACATAACATGATAACGTTAGATCCCCCACTCTATTTATTTTACGATATGACGATATGGTACAGACGCCAGCACATCCAGCTACCGCAATCTGTCAAATTTCTGTCATATATTTTCAACTTTTTCACAAAAGCAGAAGGTTCACGTTCAATTGGGGAAATTTTACCGATTGGGGTAGCTTGATGTGCTGGCGTCTGTACATTTTGCGTGTTTTTATGGCGTTTTTTGCGATATCGCCATCACTAATCTAAAAATGACAGCATTGACAGCTAAATCCGCAATTCATTAAAAACCTTCTGAAAAAATGTTAGCCGTTTTTGGTCAATATTTATCACCGCCAACCACCAATATTGGTTATTTTTTACACCCAATACGAGTCTAATAGGCTTTAGCAAAAAATCCACGATTTACTGACAAAAAGAGAAACATTGGCACCAATGGCAGTGATGGGAAAAGTATCAGTGATTAACGACTTTTGAAGTTAGAAGTTTTCTAAATATGTTAGAATATCTTTATTTGCTTTAAGTGTAGGTACAAACAGCTGTTAAAAATTTAATGAAAGTGAATTAAATAGAAGGGATGAATACACGACAGCGTGTGATATTGTGATTGGAGGAGAGAAAGTCGAACAGGTGAATGAGTTTGTATATTTGGGAACTTTGTTTACGAGAGATGGGAAATATGAAAAAGATATTGTTAGAAGAGTAAATGCGGGGAACAGAGTGAATGGGGCACTACACGCCTTTATGAGTAGCCGGCAAGTACCAAAGAAGGCTCGACTAGCCGTGCACGATGGAGTGTTAGTGCCAACTTTAATGTATGGAAGTGAAAGTTGGGAATGGCAGAAAAAGAATGAAAGTAAAATAAATGCAGTGGAAATGAGAGCTCTGAGAAGTATGTGTGGTGTGACTTTGAGAGACAGAATTCGAAATACTGATGTAAGAGAGCGTTGTGGTGTGAAAGAGGATGTAGTCACAAAGATTGAAAAAGGCATGCTGAGATGGTTTGGCCATTTAGAAAGGATGAATGAAAGAAGATTGACAAAAGAAGAATACCTGGCCTGTGTGAATGGGACAACCGGAAGGGGAAGACCACGTCCAACATTATCTGACCAAATTGGAGATGTTCTCAAGAAAGGGCAGGTCAGAAGTACCCTAAACCGGCGAGCATGTATGAAGAATATAATGAGAGTAATCGAGGCAAAAGAAGTATGCAAAGATCGTGACAAATGGAAATCCGTTGTCTCTGCCTACCCCTCTGGGAAACAGGCGTGAGTCTATGTATGTATGTATGAATTAAATAGAAAATGGTAAGTCATGCATCTTCCGAGATAACGGTTAAATTGGGAACAATATTATTATTAATCATTTATTTCAGATCAAATTTCCATATATTGTTAGTAAAAGTACGTAAGTACTCTTTATTCTGTGGTAAAAGTCTTAACCTAGTGTTAGTAAAAGAGACTTTTATACAAAAGTTGAAACGGCTGACACCTACGTGTGCAGCCGTATCCAGTGAACCAGCATGGGGCTGTCCCATCTATCACACAATACACTCAGAATGCTGTGGGAGCTAGCACGTATTCTACCGAGAATAGAAGCGCACCGTTTCCGTATAATTGCATGAAAACCACCAACCTTGGCCTCGGTGAACATCCCGGTAGCGCTACAAAAGTGTGGTAGACCCAACAGCATCCTGAATACATTGTTATACTGGACACGCAGGGCGTTATATGCCCTCAGCGTATACCTGACCCACAGACTTATACTTGACTCCAATGTGAGATTTATTTGAGTATACATGAATAAGTTCGTAATTTATAAATAAATATAATTATAAAAATATATTTATTCTACGACATATTCAAAAAGGTATATAAATTTCAATTTTATTAACAATGTTCAGTCTATTTTAATATTTAAAATATTTTTGCCTTTACTTAATTATTTTCTTGAAGACCTATAATTGGACTACGGTATTATATTTAATAGGTGTTTTTTATATGATACTAACTGTTGGTCTTTGAAATAAAATAAAATACAAAATATGTAAGGTAGAGGGCAGTACGCAGCAGTTGTACGTAAAAATATGTTTAGACATATTATATTAAATGTTAGGTTTAAGATTTTTAAAACTGTTCAATTCAATACCTATATTTTAAGTTTTCAGCAATAATTGCTTAATAAAAAAAGAAGCCATATTATATTGTGGACATCTATACTTCATAATATGTTAAGATCCCAAAAAAAAACCATCAACTTGAGAAGCTCCTCGTTTTGAAGTCGGTTGAAAAAACGACTGTATTTTATTGAAAGATAACCCACATAAGTCACGTTTTTTACATAAATCCATTTACTTACCCGTTCAATAAATACTACCTAATCAGCATCCAACTCCCATTAAGTTTATAAAGTGAGGTGTTAAGGTTGTAGTACGACAAGTATGTATATATATACTACCTGAACTACCGAAACTTCCACAAACCCCTGAATCCAAACTAACCAAATGTTTCAAACCAATGCATCGTGTACCAAACATCGTCAATTCATTTACATCTACTCGGTTCTCGGCTTAACCCATTTATGAAAACACAACAAACAAATTCTAAAATCGACTTTCGGACAGGCATCGACTAAACCGATTATGGCCCATCACTAGAGCAAGTCGAATGAGCTCAAACTAATCTCGGGAAAAAAACCATCTCGACTGAATAGTCCCGGGGATTCCGTAGAAGTATACTTGGTTATAAAATAAAGCTGTACTTGGATGCTTTGTGGTGTAAATTCGGATAGGTTGGGGCTTTGGGCTTACCCAGGAGAAGGAATTCATTTGACGGATATTTTTACTGTAGAATTCAAAGTTCTTCTTTTATTCCAACTTGACCAACAGCTTGAAGTGTCCTCCGAAGCGAAGACGATCAGAAATTAAACCATGTAGGCTGTCACCCATATTCAGACTGACCGCGCGGCTAGGTACTTAACCCCACCCATCACTTGTGGATCGTTAAAGGCTCCTAGCTAGACCGCTACTACTAAGATAGTTGTATGAATAGGAGGAATGTATGTCTATTAAAATTTAGAGACGTTTAAAAGTAAGCCTAAATAATATTAGTGTCTTAATCCACAGCTCTGTTTCATTCTATGAGTAACTCGACTAGGAAATTACCTTACGGAACACACTCCAGGTAATATGTTTTGGCACCTGTTCTGTGTGCAATCACCAGCGCCAATTGGGAAGTGGGTAGGGTCATTTACCCCAATTGGGGAGTGGGTAGGGGTGTGTTACATGATGCAATGTGTGCCGTAAACGTGATTTTTTTTATAGATTCCGCTCGCACTTGTGAAATAAATCCCTGTATTGCGGGGAAATTCATAAATTTACAAGGCACAAAAAGCACACTCAGACATAAAATAACTGCATGTGAATCACTCACATACCACATTTTTATCCTTTTCCGGGATTGAAACCTAAACACGAAGGGGCTGATCGCTATCACCATAAGTGCAATCAATAAATAGTTGCCGAATTGGTTGTTAAAATAAATACTGCTTGATTCACTAACCCAAACAATAAGAAATGAGCGCTTCCGTAGTAACAAGATTATATTGTGCCCAGTACACAGATTACCAATGGGGGGGGGGGGGGTAATCTGAGGCCCAGTATGACCAGATGGCAAGGTAAAACACCTAGACCCAATGTCCGTCTACGGATAGGTGACCGTCTAGGTTATTTTGAAGCGTCTCCGGAACAGATTGTACAACAGTCTTTAAGCCATGTCAGGACTATTGAGCGGGTTGAACAACTCTGACGCTAGGGTAACCACCGCCCATTGTAATAAGAATTAACAAAACTCATAAATAAAAATTACCTCCATCTTTTGGAAGATTGAGGCGGCAATGGAGCGTAAAGGAAACTCGGAAAACTCTTCAACTCCAATGAAACGAGTTTTCCGGACTCTGTTAGATTGATTTCGAGATAAAATGGTGTAGACCCCTCTTGACTGTTACCCGTAGTCTAATAACGAAAAAACCTAATTTTAAAAAACATTAAATTACGTAATCATGAAACGTAATTTATCGGATCTTTATGGATCTTAAAGAAAACTATTACATAATCTGAGAACAAAGAAATATGTACGAGAATTAATTCTAAAATTATGAAGACTTACCGGTGCATCCAACGAAAGAGTCAATTCACCGAGATACATAGCCCGACTACCACAGTTGACCAATGATCTTAGCTACCAATTGTGACAATACAACTGGTAGCTAAGATACTTAGACTAGGACTAGACTACTTAGACTGAGAGAATTTAACCACCTGTCAAATGCCTCCAATATAATACGCGAGTTTATTCAACAATGTCATCATTTCAGCCGAATGACTATCACTTCTGAATAGAATAGAATAGTTTTATTTGCATAAAATGTAGGTACATAAGTTGGAGTATAATATAATTGAAGCCATATAGGTACATTTTGTAAATCTGTGACATGCAAATCTTAATTGTAATTAAAAGTTATAAATTGAAAATTATTGCTTATGCTTGTAAAACACACGACTTATAGTGCTACAATTCGCATTTTTTATTTTTATTTTATTTGAAGAAGGGACTCTCTAAATAAAAAACACAATTGAGTTATGTTTATTATTTTGAGCGGTATGCCATACCACGCAGCGTTTGGCAGACGGGTTCGCGAAAGTAATATGATGGTCATGGTGCACAGAGAGACGCTGCTGCCAGTTCTCGTGTAGATGTTTCCTCGAGACGAGTTCTACGCCCTCCACGGGATGAGATGGGGTGGTGATATCATTTGCCGTCATCTACACAGCCATTCATAAATGTACTCTGCGACAAAATTATGGTAAGCTTCACGTCCACACTTATTCTGAACAATAATTTCGAACACAGAGTACAATTATTTCTTCTAAAGTTAATATATCACGCTCTCAGCGGTAAACATTTGAAAAATAATAATATTAAAGGCCAACAAATTTATATATAATTTCAATTCCCATGGCCATTTTCCATGGCCATCTCTCATATCATTTCAAGGACCAGAGAGGTTAATTACCGTTCAAATCAAATCATAGATAATAAAAGTCTAGACAAATGTTGCCAGACGTTATACTCAGAAGCAATTCTGATTCATAACAATAGTTAAACAATGGTGTCTGCCCTTCGTTGGCATGATTGCAGTAAAAGTGATATTAATTTTGTATTTTGATGATGGATTTTCGCAAAGTAATTGATTTCATTACGTATATAATAACATTGTCTATGGCAAAAAATAACATAAAAGGAACAAAGATGTGTAATAAATTTCCATCAGTATTAAAATCAATAGATAAAAAGAATAATTTCCGGCCCTAGAATATGTTGTTACACCTAGCTTTTATTCAATGTTAACTGAAATAAGGGTAAATAACTACTATGGGGAAAGAACAAAAAAGTATATTATACCAAAGTTTTTCAATAAATAGCATACATTGAGAGAAGACAAAAACATAATATTAAAGTGCAGCTAAAAACTTAATTATAAGAATTGTTTGGGTATGGGATAAATAAAAACAATAGTTTCCGTAATAGCAGAAATGTAGTAAATTAAGTAAGTAGTTAATGAGGTAGCTTAATCATTGAAAATATATACTTAAATATTATAAGCATTTTAGTTTAACAAGAGCGAGTCGCCTACAAACTGCGTTAGCCTTTTGGCTTACAAATTTTTATGAACCATTGTATAACATGGAATAACCAATAAAAATGTCTCCCAGTGTTGTTAATATCTAGGTAACCAAATTTTGTTTGTGGGTTCTGGTTAATTTTAATTTGTTAGTATGTTCTTTGTTGGTCTAGCGGTAGAGTATTCAACCACAGATAATGTGGTCCCGGGATCGGTTCCCGGGTCGGGCTAAAAAGTGATTTTTTTGAATTTTCTATTAAGAAACTTTCTTAATATTAGCCTGAAGTCTGGGAGTTGGTGGTATCGCACTCCCATGCCTCGGAGGAGAAACTGCAATGCACAACCATTGCAGTTTAACAAAAAATAGTTTTCACTTCTAATGACAGTCCTCACACACAGTGAGAATAAGAATGTAACCCGTCCATAGCCAGATGCTCTCAGCGGTCCGTAACGCTACGTACTACGTAGGCGGTTCAAAGCGAACGCGATTATGAAGCAATGACTCGCGAACTCAATGCGATGCGGTGCGACGCGATGGCTATGTCCTACGTGCCCGCGAACAATCTCGCGAAGCCGCTACCGACGCCGCAAAAACACGACGGCACCGCATCCTGTTCGCGCGAAAATATCAAGCCAACTGGTCGCGTTCGCTTCATGTCGCGCCGCTCCGCACCGCACCGCACGCGCGTTTGGTCACGTAGACACTTCAATAGGTTTCGACTGTTTGTTGTTTTCGCGCCGCGCCGCGCCGCTTCGCGTTCGCGTCTACATCGCTCACGCAGGACGTCGCGTAAGTGATCGGCGAGGTTAAAGAAGTAAGTCAGTCCATAGATGGGTTACCGCTAAAGTGGTTAAATTCAATTTAATTTCTAAGCGTCCTAATGCTTTTTTTCGAAGCACTGGAAATAATAATATGTGAACAACTTTCAATCTTTAAATCACTGTCTCCTTCACTTGCTCCTTCCTTCCCTATTATATATCAGCAGAACTTTTCAAGGTTAAAATCAGTCGTGTCAAAGTTATTATGCTAATTTGAGACTTATAGACGGACGAAATATGCTTACAGACGTCACAATTTAAATTGAGATCGGAATTGATAAAGGCTCTGTCCTTTCAAATGTTCAGATGGAAAATCTACGGAATATCACTAGATAGACTTTTGATAGATTAAACGCTATTCACTCTTCTGGTTTAGTCCAAAATATAGTGAAGTGCCTCGTCTTTAGATTTTACACGATATTGATGTGAAACATCTACAGCCGCACGTAAAACAGATTTCTGGCGTGGCAACGCATGCGTATTCTTTTCGACTTCGTCTTCGACTTCGACATCGACTTCGACTTCGACTTATACTTCGACTTCGACTGCGACTTATACTTCGACTTCGACATCGACTTCGACTTCGACTTATACTTCGACTTCGACTGCGACTTATACTTCGACTTCGACTTCTGCATATTACTTTCACAAAATAATGTCGATGTTTCACATCTGCCAGGCGTCCCGTGTCGGCTCACATTTTTTATTTTAATAGACTTCATTCATACATTCATATAGGCTTTAGCAATCTCAGTGGGACATATTAGGATGCTTGATTGAGCAAAGGCTTTCTTGTTAAAAGACAATTTCCACCTAAGGCAAATAAATCTCTTTATCGCGGGGTAGTTTAGTAAAAAATAAAATAAATAAATCAAATAATAAAAAATTGACGAAGTAAATCGTGACACACAACAACAATTTATGAGTCTCACGAATTGTTGTCCTGTGCGGGCATTGAACTTGAAACAACCGTAGCCTAGTTGGTAGTGCTCCTGCCTACGAAGCTGGTGGTCCTGGGTTCGAATCCCGGTAAGGGCAAATTGTGTGATGAGCACGAATATTTGTTTCTGAGTCATGGATGTTTTCTATGTATTTAAGTATTTATCTATCTATATAAGTATGTATATCGTCGCCTTGTACCCATATTACAAGCTTTGCTTAGTTTGGGGCTAGAAGATCTGTGTGACATTGTCCCAAGACATTATAAAAAAAAAAACAAAATTGGCGAGACGACTGTTAAACACACTTATATATTTGTAAATACATGCGTATTATAGATAAATTACACTCAGACACACATAGAACAAATAATCATGCTCATCACATAAAGATTTCTCCTGAGTGGGGATCGAACCCACGACCTCAGACGTAGCAATGAGGGTCATTTATCACTAGGTCTACAGTACAGTCATATACATCTATGGTAATATAATAATAATAATAATGTCCTCCTAGCCGAATTCGGCCACGGCGGCCAGTCTCAACAGAGATTGGCCATCTGCGCGGGACATATTATAGTGCTCAAGTGTGTGCGCAAACACAGGAGCACTTTCTATTCCATCACTCTCATGATCCGATGGGACGCCTTAGCGACACGACCGGAAGGAGGTCAGGCACAGGACCGACGGCTTTACGTGCTCTCCGAGGCACGGGGGTATAATACCGCCGACTCCCAGACTTCGGGCTGATGCTGAGAAATTTTTCTTTTTGCAGCAAAGTCCCAAAATCACTTATGGCCCGACCCAGGATTTGAACCCAGGACCTCGTTTTCTGCGGGTGAACACGCTACCGCTAGACCAACGAGGCAGTCCGTATATTCGGTATGGTAATATAATACTTTAAGCACAGCAACTTATCTCATCAGAGACTTTACATAAGAAATATTAAAGTTCAGGAAAGTGTGAGCAAACACAAGTGCACTCTGTGATTCTCTGAATGATGTCCAGGGTGTTGATATCGTTCATAGGCTACGCTGACCACTTCATGGTAGGCACCATGCTGCTATTCTGTTGGCTGTTGCTTGTTCGCTGGTTAAATTGATTAAAAAACCGGCCAAGTGCAAGTCGGACTCGCACATGAAGGGTTCCGTAGCAGCAAGTATTTCAGTTGATTAAATGAAAGAAAATTGCGGTTTATAACGTATTAAAAAAAACTACTTGCTAGATCACGTTGAAACCAATTTTCGTTGTTCGTTTCTATGGCAATGTACATCATATATTTTTTTTAGTTTTATCATTCTCTTATTTTAGAAGTTACTGGGGGGGGGGGGGACACCATTCAACTATTCAGTTTAGACAAAAATGAAATTAGGAACCTCAATATGATTTTTAAAGACCTATCCATAGACGCCCCACATGTATGGGTACGATGAAATATTTTTTTTTGAGTTTCAGTTCTATGTATGGCGACCCCCCAAAATTATTGATTGTTTTCTATTTTTGTGAAAATAACAAAGAAAATAATAAAGTAAAAATCTTAATGCGGTTCACAGAATACACCTACCTACCAAGTTTCAGCAGTACAGCCCTTATAGTTTCGGAAAAAAGTGGCTGTGACATACGGACGGACAAACAGACAGACATGACAGAAAAAACGGAACCCTTTTAGATTATAAGGGTTCCGTTTTTTGCCATTTGGCTACGGAACCCTAAAAAGCCAACAAAACATAGAAATACCTCTGTGCACCTTTTCACACAAGGAAGTTATTAAGAAATATAATTTAGCTGGAAGCGATGAAATCAATGATTGCGTCTCCGGGGTATTGGATTCAATTCCGGAGCAAAAAGCGTTCAGCGACGTTGTACGTTCATTTTGCAGGCGATCTTTTTTGTTAAACTAGGTACGGAAAAACATTAACTATAGTATTGTCTGGTGCTTTAATCCATCATACAGTTTTGGAGTAAAAAAAGAATTAATGTCTTAATAGTATACTACTTATTTATTTGGACCACCAGTTGTTGTTATATTGTTTTTTTTACGTCTAGATAATTAAGTATAGACATATAATTGAGTGCACAACAAGGTTTTTAAGGTGTTTCACATTAATTCACATAATTTTAATAATTCTACACACAAAAAAAATGAACACATAAAAATTTGAAAATTTAATGTAATAAGCATTACAAAATAAAACAAAAACCGACACATTTTTAAATACAACTAAAATTTATACATGTAAGAGGAGGGGTGTCGTTATTGATAATACTGTCTTCATTTTCCATAGCTCTTTATTCGGTAATTTATTATACACAATATGTGACACGTACTTGAATAAATTAATAATAATTTAAATAAAAGAAACAACAAATCAATAATAACTTTTCGTAATAATAACACCAGAGGTCCGTCTGGTTCGAGTGTCGAACAACAAATGAATGCGGTTGTTTTTTTTTTTTTAACTTTACCTGTTCAGTTAGCCTCTCGGCTTTTACTGCTTCACCGGACAGTAGGGGTGAGCGTGGGCTCTAACCGCCTAGCAAAATACAACTACAAACTAAGTACCCGCGCCGGAGGGCACCCCCTGTGGGGTTCGAACCTCGGCTCTGGGCGGATACTGGCGGGGAGAGGGAAAGAGATCGTGATTTTTAGGGATTTTTGTGCAACTGTCGCTCTACGTTAATGCGCGACGCGGGCCTCGCTTCCAGTTTAGGTCCAGAGCGGGCATTTCATCGGATCGAATGCATACTAAGGGAATGCGGTTTTCGTTCCGCACCTCTTTTATAGTAGTAGTGCCACGTGTTGTTTCACGATTCAAACCAAACAGATGTTGCATAAACAGATGTCGCAATCGGATGACTCGTGCTTTTATTACGTTATAATTTTTGCGCCGATATACATATTTATAATTAAAACAAAAACTGAAACACATTTTTATATGCTCAGTTTAAAAAAGTAATAAAAAACATAACACTAATATTACTCCAATTTAAAGCCTACTGAATATACTCAAGACAAAAGCTGTTATTAAGCGGTTTTTGACGTGCTCATAGCCAGATACTGTCACTGGTCTGTAAGTGATTGGCGAGGTTAAGCAAGTAGGTTCGCGGTCAGTCAATAGATGGGTGAATGACAAAGTGGTTTAATTTCAGAGCGTCTCCGTACTTCGGAGGGCACGTTAAGCTGTCGGTACCGGTTGTAGCCATGTCAGAGGCCTACTGGGCAGCATGAACAACTCTGACAATAGGGTACCCCGCCCATACGATAAGTAAGCGGTTTGGACAACCTTTTAATGTGTTACAGCATGTAATAAACTGTAAAAAAACAAATTCCAATTAAATTACCCTTTGATGCCGATGCGGAGCGCCTAATGGATTGAATTTAGTTAGTTTATATTATCACTAACTGTGCCCCGCGGTTTTACCCGCGTTAAATTTTATAAAGTATCATAGCTCCTCCCCCGTAGGTGATAGCGTGATAAAATGTAGCCTATATGTCGACCCGACCTCTTAGTTATATTCATACAAAATTTGAAGTAAATCCATGCAGTACTTTTTGAGTTTAGCCCGGACATACATACAGACAAACAGACACACAGACAAAAATTCTAAAAACTATATTTTTGGCTTTGATATCGATTGTAGACCAAGCCCCAAGTATCTTTTAAAAAATATTCAATGTACAGTTTTGACTTTCCTACGATTTTATTATATGTATAGATTAAAGTTTTATTTTATTATTATATATATTTGGTTTTCTCAGAAATAATTACGTTTTAGGATAAATATTTTAATGAAATTGATATGACTGACAATAGAGTGGCCAATACCCACATAATAAAGTCAAGTAGAGGCGGATTTGCAGATATGTAGACTTCCATTTTAATTTTATGGTACATGCGTTTGAAAATGACACTACTATAACGGCAATACTAAACCCCAAAATACCTTTCTGAGGTTGATTCTCAACAAAAGACCATGTACTACGCAATCTTACCCAACAATAGAATTGACTGAAATCGAATAGGACAGCCAATCCTGAATCACATTTAAGTTTCGTCCGAGAACGGAATTTTATTTATATACATACAATTTTGTATTCTGCTTCTCTATACGACCTTATGGTAAAGAAAATAAGGAAGTGATTCCCTTGTCTACGATGTTTGTTTGGCTCGACGCCAAACTTGCATATGGGTAGAGTAAATCCTGTTTTCTTCGTAGGATATAGACAAAATAATACCTGCAGAAAGACTGTGCCAAAAAAAGGTGGAGTCATGATGTAATTTAAAAGTGAAAGAAAGAAAGAAGGATTTATTTCCAACAAGTACAGATAATCCTTAACTTAACTTAGTTTACATCAAAGACAATATAACTAATTACGTTTAGTTTACATTGCCGCGCACTGTGGTATGGGCCTTAAAAATATAATTATTTTATGGATACTATGTACGCTGCGAAGCGGCGTGTGCGCATCATTATATATACCCATCGCAACCCAAAAAAAATTATAATCACCAAATACGCAAATTCCATCCATTCTTGCCGACTGCAAGAATGGATGGAATTTGCGTATTTGGTATTTTTGGTATTTTAAAATTGTTTAGGTGTGCATTTGTCTAGTACATTTTAGTAGATTTGTAAGTAGCACGCTTGGCGTCTTATATTAAGTTTGTAAATTATATTTCTCTTTGAGTGAATGTATATTCTTAAGAGAAAATAAAGAATCTTTAACCGTACATATAGTTCATTTGGAAGCATGCTACATTATATCTACCCATCGCAACACAAAAAATAATCTAGTCGGCAAGAATGGATGGAATTTGTGTATTTGGTATTTTTGTTATTTGTAAAATTGTTTAGGTGCGAATTTGTCTTGTACATTTTAGTAGATTTGTAAGTAGCACGCTTGGCGTCTTATATTAAGTTTGTAAATTATATTTCTCTTTAAGTGAATGTATATTCTTAAGAGAAAATAAAGAATATTTAACCGTACAGTACAGAGTTCATTTGGAAGCATGCTACATTATCAGTACAAGCTAGGAAAGGCGTCTACCTCAGCAAATGTTACATTAATTACTGTGTACTGGCAACCATTTTTTTAACCGTCTTTTAAAGGAGGTCATTAGTATGACTGTATGTTATTTTTGTAGGTAATTTACGCGATTTTAGATAATTCTTATTCTATAAAGATTGCTTTGGACTGCTCACAGATAAAATTTTGTTCAAATCGGTTGTCATATAGAACACTTGAGGTAGGTTCTGTGTTTTTGAAAACGATAATTATCTATACATATAATAAAATCGTAGGAAAGTCACAACTGTACATTGAATATTTTTTTAAAAGGATACTTAGGGCGTGATCTACAATCGATATCGAAACAAAAAATATAGTTTTTAGAATTTTTGTCTGTTTATCTGTTTGTCTGTATGTATGTCCGGGCTAAACTCAAAAAGTATAGCATGGATTTTTTTCAAATTTTGCATTAATATTACTAAGAAGTCACGTCAACATATAGGGTACATATTATCACGCTATCACCTACGGGAGAGGAGCTGTGGTAATTTATAAATGTTAACGCTGGTACAATTTATAAAGATATTGTGTGAATTCTCCAAAATATGACGATAAGTGCCAAGTAAGTAGGAAAAAATCGACCATCTGCAAGTTATTCCGGCGTGCACTGTAAACTGTAAAACCGCTCGTAGTAAATAGTGTAAATTTTATAAATGCAAAAGTTTGTATGATGTATGAATGTTAAGCTTTTACGCCAAAACTACTTTAACGCGGGTGAAACCGCGGGGCATAGCTAATTAAAATATAAAACAAGGGGTAGTCATAGCCACAATAAGTAAATGAGGAAAATTAGCTATTATTAAATTTAAGTGAAATGAATTTTAATGAATTATTATCAAGTTTATTAAGCGAGTTTTTAAACTTACCAAAGTTACCAAAATTTTAACATTTTTTAAAAGAGAGCTTTGTCTTTTGTCAAAGCTAATTCTTGTATCGCAGGGCACTAAAAACATGCAATTCACGACTCAAATCACATCCTGACTTGGAAAAATATGGGTACACGAATAGTTCGAATCGAACTTAAAATAAGTAGTAGCGAGATGACTACCTTAACTACATCGCCATACGTGCAGTCAATAAATTATAAATATATATTTCGTGCAGAATTCAAAGTGTTCCTTCTGTAACTTTATATACTGTGGTGTAATCGGTGGTACCTTACAGTGAAATGAGAACTTATGTATTTTGGATATGGGTCTATCTATGGGGTAATATGGCCAAATGGAATGTATTAGATGTTATTGATTCCCTTTCCTTCCCCATGTTTATGTATTTCGTTTGTATTAGATTGTTATCCGTGTTAATAATAAATAAGGAGACGGCCTCGTTACTTACTTATCGTATGGGCAGTTGTTACCCTGGTGTCAGAGTTGTTCAAGCCGCCCAGTAGGTCACTCACATGGCTTAACAACTGATGCCTAGGCTACAACTGGGATCGACAGCTTAACGCTCGGAGACGCTCACATATTAAACAACTTTGGCAGTCACCCATCTATGGACTGACCGCGAGCCTTGTTGCTTAACCTCGCCAATCACTTGCGTACCGGTGAGAGCTGGCTATTGATATATTGATAAAGCAGGAGCGTCTTCAATTGTAGTGAATGGTCCAGTGGTAAGTGGCCCTTACTGTTAAGACAGAGGTCGTGGGTTCGATCCCCACCTAGGACTTTTTTGTGTGATGAGCACTATTTGTTAAGTGTCTGGATGTAATTCATTAGATCTTGAGAGTGATGGTGAAAATTAATACATATAAATAATGCATTAATAATAATTTACATTTAATCAGTACAATATATTTTAATACATAAGATAAAACAAAAGTAAATCGTGAGTATATAGAAAGTGCTCTAGCTTTGCGCACACCAATTGTCATAAGTGAAAAGTATGAAACAAGTCGTAAGTGAACATTACCAACCACAAATTAGCGGCAACAGACAAAAAGTTAAATTTTGTAAACTAGTGTAATTTACATTAAAGTGTTGTACTCTCTTATAACTACGATTAGGTGGGTTAAGTGCTGATCTCCTAGCTAGGTTATAGGCTAACCTGTATTAAGGAGTTTCAGTCTCTAACCGCTTATTTGAATTTACATTTAATAATATATTATCTTTACATATAATAAAATCGTAGGAAAGTCAAAACCGTACATTGAATATTTTTTTTAAAGGATACTTGGGGCGTGATCAACAATCGATATCGAAGCCAAAAATATAGATTTTTGAATTTTTGTCTGTTTGTCTGTATGTATGTCCGGGGTAATCGCAAAAAGCACTGCATGGATTTACTTCAAATTTTGCATGAATGTTACTAAGAGGTCGGGTCAGCATGTAGGCTACATATTATGACGCTATCACCTATGGGGGAGGAGCTGTGATAATTTATAAAACTTAACGCGGGTAAAACCGCGGGGCGCAGCTAGTAATACATAAGATAAAACAAGAGTAAATAGTGTGTGTGTATAGAAAGTGTCCTAGCGTTTGCGCCACACTTGTTTCACATACTATGTCCCGCTCACATGGCTTGTTTCCATTGCAACGAAATTCGGCCAGGAGGACATTACTCGAAGCGCAGGGATTAAAGTTGGCGCCTCGCTTAGAACAACAATTTGTACGGCCCATATTTAGTTGCCTTGATCATCATATCAGCGTCCACTGTTGGACAAAGACCTGCCCCAAAGATCTCCACAATTGCCGGTCTTGCGCAACCGCATCCAGCAGCTTCCAGCGACCCGCACAAGATCATCAGTCCATCTTGTAGGAGGCTGAACGCGGCATCTTTCGGTGACGATCCTGAAGCATATGGATGTGCTTAGTGAACGTTAATTAAATGAAAAGTACCTTAGAATACCTCGTTTCAATTTGTATTAATTTTATATTGAACCTATAACATTTTTAACAACTGGCCCATTATTGCACACGTTAAAAATAAAAGCATTCGCAAAGCAAAGCGTACATGTAACCTCAAAAATGGGAAATTTTAAATATAATCATCTGGCGGATCCAGCACCATCTATGAATTCGGGGCAGGCGCTCTGTGTTAAGCTACGAACGATACAGACTGGCAGATTAAATTAAGATACCCTCGCTGACATCCTTCTGGGGATTTAGGTGTGATCCATCGGCTTTGTTTTCTAGAAACATGGCCGACTGATATGTGCGCAGTTGCATGTGAAAGATCTATCGAATTGATAACACCTTCCAAACTATTAAATTTTAGTTTTATAGCATTATTCGCAATTGACGGGCCAGTTGGCGTGGTTGGTAAATGCTTACTTTTCACGACGCAGGTCATGGGTTCGATTCCCACCCATAGCAGATATTTGTGTGCATGAACATGTCTGTTTGTCCTGTGTCTGGGTGTAATTATCTATATAAGTATGTATTTACAATAGAAAAGTAGTATATGTATTATTTCAGTTATCAGATTTCCCTAGTACAAGCTCTGCTTGGGATCAGATGGTCGTGTGTGAATAATTTATTTATTTGGAAAACCAACAGCAACAAACACAAAATAAATAGATGTTATAAGCAACACATAGCCAATTACAGGTCTTCACTTTTAAACATCTAGTTAAAATATGGACAAGAAAATATTACCAGTTAGTACATAAATACACTTAACCAAAAAAAGTAAGAAATAAGTTACTTCTAAAATCCAATCAACAAAAGGGAGAATTAATATAATGTCCCAAGATTATTATTATTAAAGCGTAAATTAAACCTCAAAATGTTAATCTCAAGTGTAAGTTCGAAACCCGCCGGACGATTATATTTAAAATTTCCCATTTTTATAAGATTACGTCATTCTTTTTGACCAACTGCGAAATCTATGGCACTCTGAAACACAGGTGTACTCTGCATATTACATTTATAATGCAATGGAAGGGTCCGAATGATATGACCCTAGCGAATTTCTGGGCCGAACCGACTACTTTACCTGTTTGAAGCACACGCCATTATGTGACTTGCCACTTTTATGTGGCTGCATCTTTGAATGTAAGGAACATTCAAAGATGCAGCCCAAAATATCCTGAGAACAATTTTTGATAATAATAATAAAATAAAATCATGGGACATTATTTACATACGGCCATATGATTCGAAACTAAATAGAGCTTGTAACATGGAATTAAAATAACCGATATACTACATATACCAGACTCAGGACAAACAAATATGTTCATGCACACCAATATGGGTGGGAATCGAACCCATGACTCGCGGATATGAAAGACAAGCATTTACCAACCACACCAATAGGCCCGTCAAAGCAAAACTTAATCATTAGTTCCACCGCTAGAAAATATTTATAGAATGTTTTTACACAATTACAGCAATTATCTGCAAACGTTAAGACAAATGTCAGAAGAAGACGAAAGAAAAAAGCCCGGAGTTTCTTTATGACTTCCTTCTCCGGGTCAGTCACCTATGAATCCACAGTTTAGCTAGGGTAGCGTAGGGTAGGTAGTAGGATAGCTACCTTACTTGTGGCTTTCTCCAGCTACATAGGCGGACGACGCGGAGAAGAAAGCCAGAAAGAAACTGCCAAAGAGGAAAATATTGAAGGGTAAGTTGGAAAGAGAAAAATTGCAGCCAGCAATAACGCTTAAATCTCGAAAAATATTTAAGGTGTAGTATTCCATTACTAGTTATTCCATCGTACTGTAAATTATTCATTTTAAAGTATTTTTCCATGACCTCGTTTAGTTTGCACCGCGTGAATTCCTTGGCCTTGGTGGGCCGGCCCGCATTGCGGCAGGCCACTTTAATATTTTAGTTATTCGTGACACATGGCCTTAAGGACGACGGAGCCTCCTTATTTTGTTCGGACATAATAAAAATATCATCTGTTGGCACAAATGTAATAGGAATAACTGTTTTGGTACAACATCTTATACAGAGTATGATATAAACTTTAACCAGGAAGTTAAGCAAAGTAAAAAATAAATTTTTGGAAATACGAAATAATTTATATCTCTCTATGCAAAATGCATCAGTTGATCTTTTAATGGTAGTTTATTTTTTTGTGACTAATTTATATTCAAATGAATTTTGGTCTAAATTTATATAACTTAGTCACCAGTCATGCTAACGGTGAACTGGTGGTAAGCGGTCACTGTAGCCCATTGACAGCATCCTGGGCATCCCTCGCACGATGCTGACTCTTTATTTTGTTTTAAAAAGACAACGGCCGCACTAGGGAATCTAATCCCTATGTCGCGGGGTACTTTACAAACATATAATAGACGGACACAAATTACATCCAGACTCAGAACAAAAATTTATGAGCCACACAAATAGTTATCCGGCGCGGGACTCGAACCCGCGACACGAAGCGTTGAGGCGACTGTCGTAGCCGCTGCGCCACACGTGCAGTTTAAAAGTTAGTGTTCGTAATACCCTTTATTATTCATATCCTTTATAAGTATATATTTGTGTTTGTATCATATTTATAAATATATAACGATATAATATAATTATTCTATTTTATTATTTTAGTCATAAGAGGGTCCAGGCCACATAGACCAAAGAATTGCCAAACTGAAGTGGCAGTGGGCAGGGCACATAGCTCGTCGGGGCTGCGGTGGCAGTATGAGAAGTGTCCTCAACTGCCGCCACGTGCAAGCAGCACCGGGAAGACAGCGAACTGTTTGTGGCGCAGGCGCTGTGCCGTACTGGCAGGAGTCGGCAAATGGGGACGGCAACCCACAGTCCTCCCCGGGTGCGTGTCCCGACCATCTGGGACATGGCGCAAAAGGGGGGCACCGGAGCAGCATACCCGCGTTCCCGGGGCTCCCCCTATCAGGCGCCAGAAGAAGTTCACGGCAGGTTAGGTTTGGTCGGTGCGAGTCCGACATACCCACCCGCAGACACTTTTTGCGGGTGGCATGCGTAGGCATTAGTAGGCGTTAGGCATTGCACATAGCTCGTATAACCGACGGCCGATGGGGCAGAAACGTTTTCGAGTGGCAACCAGGAACCGGACGACGAGGCGTGGGCAGGCCCCCTACAAGGTGGACCGACGATCTCGCAAGGGTCGCGGGAAGCCGCTGAATGCGGGCAGCACAGGACCGGCTATTGTGGAGATCCTTGGGAGAGGCCTTTGTCCAGTAGTGGACGTCTTTTGGCTGATATGATGATGATGATGGTGAAGTTTAAAGTCAATGCCAAGCCCCTGGGTTGGCTAATGCTGAACTGGATACCTAGTTGCTGCAGCTGTCAGACACATGCACCCACTTGAATATCATAGTAATTTCTTTCATTTGTTTTAATTTGTTTTAAAATATTGGTAGACGTAAATGTATTTGTGTGTATATGTGTCTTTCAATGTGAGCAATAAAAAAAAATATTTTCTTTCTTGTTTTATGCACTGATCTTTTACGTACTTGTATTTTTTGTATTTAGATTTATATTCAAATTATTTTTCTTCCAAATGTAGTAAACTACATCACTCATCAAGCTAACGACCGACCTTGTGGTAAGCGGTTACCATTGGCAGCATCCGGGCATCCCTCGCACGATGCCTACTCGTTAGAAACCTTATTACTCTTCATTGTTTTTGAGGAAAATAATCTTTTGTCGATTACGAATTTAATCGGGGTAAAAATATAAAAAATAAAATTATAAAAAATAAATATCTTGTTATTTATAGGAGACGTGCATTCAAATTGCATGTAATGAAGGCCTTATATGCATAATTTCTAATTTCTAAGTACCATAGATTTTCAGAAAAACAGACGGACTCAAGGTCGTTGGTCGATCTTTTAGGGCGCCTTCCGGTCCACTCAAGAAACTTTCTAAACATTAAGAAAAAAATAATTAGAAGTTAAAAAATAAAGAAACAACTTAATTATTTTTAAATTGTCGTTCCGTTTTAAATTAATCAACTTGCCTTAAGTAATCATTTAGACTTTGACATGTTAAGCAGTTCGATCCCCACGAATAAAAGGGTATTTGTTTGAGTCTTTGATAGTAGCTTTAATATGTGTTTGTGGTTGTATTTCTGTCCCATAAAATCATTAAAATATTTTTATTATCTCATCTAATAAGATTATAGATATGACATCAGCTGATAATTGTCAATAAAGAAATTTACAATAAAAACCAAATTGTGTAGCCATATTATAAACGAAACCACTGTCACGAAACGAACGAAAATACGTGTAAAACTTGTAATAAAATTTAGTTTTTAGTAAAATGGAACTAAGTACTTGTTTTTCAGTAGTTGCATCGTCATGCACTGCGTACTAGGCAATAGAAATCGACTAAAAATTAGTAGTAGAGTTTTCGTTGGGTGAAAAATTATGATTATGATAATTATGATAGAAATTTTCCCCGCACAGAGGTACTCATGATATACCAGGCTAATACTAAAAATAAAAACTTTGTGGTTGATAGGGTACATCATCATCAGGTAAATAATTATTAAGTACTACGTAAAGTCGCACCTACACTGACACATGACCTGAAATAATTAATTAATCACAAAGTATGCTAGGACTCTTTCTCGCATGAACAGCACCCAGAAACAGCCTGGCGTCTCGAAGGGAGTTGTGTCAACACCAGTGCCTCTGAGAACATCGGTGATGCCGTATAGTCATCCCATAAGATTATAAAAGTAGGGAAATAGATAGGGTACCCGTGTTTGCGCACACACTCCTTCACTGCACTCCATAACCTTACTTTTGAAATGAGTTACTGTCACATAAATTCAGCCAAAAAGTTTTTATAGATTATCATTATCAATCACACATGTGTGACGCTCTATATGCCCGTATATCACATGCGAAACGTTAAAAGTGCGAAATATATTGAACGCGTACGGAGGAGCAATTTCCTTAACTTGTTAGTAACTTAGTTAATGCTTCGTGCTTATTACAAGTTAAAGAATCCTATTCGATTATGTAGAATTGCTTTGCTGTTTTAAATCTTGCTTACATCTTACTAATACAAGCTTTCTAATACATAAAGCTACTACCCATTGCAGGAGTTCTATAATGACAAAAATAAATAATTTAAGTAGGTTAGTATTGTATATATGTATAGGGTATTTAAAAAGACAACTTATTAATTAAATAATATATATTATTATGTCATAATCAAAAATATTAAAGAATAGATATTGATATAATATTTTGACATACCTACCTATACTTTGAAAATTGCATGCCCTAACAGGGTGTCATGTTGAAACTTGTAATATGTAAGACCGTTATACACATGATTGCAATAAAGATTGAATTGAATTGAATACTTACTTATCGTATGGGCAATGGTTACCTTAGTGTCTGAGTTGTTCAAGCCGCCCAGTAGGCCTCAGACATGGCTTAACGACGGTTGTCTAATGGGTACAACCGGGACCGACAGGTTAACGTGCCCTCTGAATCGCGGAGACGCTCAGAAATTAAACCAATTTCTCAATGACTCACCTGATGACTGACCGCGAGCCTAGGTGAGAGCATCTTATGGCTTATCATCTTAGGCTATGAGCTGTACTAGAACCTTGTTTGTGGTACTGAACTGGTGATTTCAAATTTATTTTATCATTTTTCATAAAAATTTAAACTCAAAAGTCAAACTCAAAATATTTATTTGCTTTATGTGTTGGTATATTTTAGGTCTTATAATTGTATACAAATCCTTAACATTTAGTCATAACAATAGTGACATGCAAATATTAATAACTAGCAGTGCGCGTGGACTTCGTTCCGCGTTATAAATATTTTAGTCCCTGCCCGTTTGTCCCGCGTAATACTTCGGGTTAAAAGTTGGGTATAAATAAAAATTATGACGATGAATCATAGCCTATGACACTCCACAATAACGTAGCTTTTTATTGGTGAAATAATTTTGAAAATCGGTTCAGCAGATCCAGAGATTACCCCTTACAACATCACAAACTCACAAACGTTACCTCTTTATAATATTAGTATAGATTTATTAATAATTTTAAAAATCTAACATTAATTCAACCGAATATAATACGAGTATAATCATTTATCATTAAATCCCACTTTAGCGAAAAGGGGGTTTTTTTTTTCGTCCCTCCCTCTTACCCACCCACCACTGCAACTCCTGTAAGCCTGGATCAACAGTAGCACACAATGAAATGACACTGAGCGGTGAGGCTGAGGCATGTCTCGGGGAATCGAGGAAAGGGGAATTGAGATTTTGTATTACTTCGAGTAACCCCAGGGCTATAAATAAATAATAAAAAAGGTTTTTATTCACGTAGACTTTAAAAAAGCGCTTGTAAATAGTCAGAACATGTTTGTAGTAATATAGTTGTATACATTATTATTCTAGTAACATAGATATTTAGGTACATATTGTATGAAAACATTTATAAAATTTATTTTATTATAGCAATGATATTTAGCTAGCTCGTATCAAGTTATTGTCAAGAAATTATGTTTAATAATCTAGTTTAAGTCTTATATTTTTACTACATATTGTCAATGGTTCTGTCTATATTAAGGTATTATTATTATGACGGACCTAGCGTTAATAACGACGGTCGCGCTTTAATGCTACCACCGGATCCAATGCGCCCCAACTGAGAAGACCCAGCGAAACAAACTCAGTGGGTTCATCTACTACCGGTTTCAACACGACCCAGTTGAGACGGTCCGGCGAAACATGCTCAAGCGGGCATGAACACGGGATTTGGTCCAATTAGAGTATATATTTAGTAGGTAAACACATATGCTCGATCGGTTGTCTGAATGCTTATTATTTTAGATTATATTTAGGTATACAAAAGAAAAACTTCGAAACAATAACATTATTCATTTTGAGACAGATTTGAGCTAGCCTTAAGTTGACCAGCGAATCAGCTGGGCTATACAACGGGGTAACGTCACCAGCATTTTGGACCCACAGACAGTAACGTGAATTCCTGGTTATTGAAGTAAAACTTTTCCAATCACGCATTACTTGTAGAGTAAGCTGGAGAATGCGTGACGAGAGCGTTACAAAAATTGTGATCGGGCGAGGCGAATGGAAGTTGTGACGGAGGTATAAGTAAGTGAAGATAGAATGAGAGAGAATTATGTTTGGTTTATTACTGTACGGGCAAGAGCGACAGGTGCGAGCACAAATTTTCTTTCTCTCGTAGCTGAATTTCGTATATAAGTTTTACTTTTACTTTACTTACTTTACTTCAGACGTGTGGTCACAGCAAACTAGTTCTTTTGTTATTATCTATACATATAATAAAATCGTAGGAAAGTCAAAACTGTACATTGAATATATTTTAAAAAGGATACGAAGGAGAAGGAAAACCGCGGGGCACAGCTAGTATATTATACTAGCTGTGCCCCGTGGTTTTACCCGCGTTAAATTTTATAAATGATTATAGCTCCTCCCCCGTATGTGATAGCGTGATAATATGTAGCCTATATGTTGACCCGACCTCTTAGTAATATTCATGCCAAATTTGAAGTAAATCCATGCAGTATTTTTTGAGTTTAGCCCGGACGTACATACAGACAAACAGACAAAAATTCTAAAAACTATATTTTTGGCTTCGATATCGATTGTAGATCACGCCCCAAGTATCCTTTAAAAAAATATTCATTGTACAGTTTTGACTTTCCTACGATTTGATTATATGTATATAAGATACTTTTGAATTTATAATTATGTAAGTATTAGTGCTATCCTTACATATATTTCAAAGTATAATAATATATTTTTATTGTATTTCAAACATTATTGTGCCGTGTTAAACAGACGAATACATTTGAAAAATAAATAACCTACCCCATGTCAGCCACATTACCTCCACTGCTCGAGAAAAGCCTCCCTAAAGAATGGAGGGATATGCCATAATCGCCACGCTTGGCAGACGGGTTGGCGATCACAGTTTGATGGTCATAGTTCACAGAAAAACGCTGCTGCCCGTTCTCTGGTAGATATTCCCTCGGGACGATTTCTACGGCACCCACGGGATGAGACGGGGTGATGAAATTACGCCATCACCACACACAGCTATAAAAACTCGTGGAATGAGCCATGTATTAAACTATGTTTGTGCCAAATTTTAACAAACGTATATATCGATCATCCATCATCTATCGATGGTTCTCACAGTTTTGACTGTGAGAACCATCGATAGATGATGGATGATCGATCGATACCGTATTACGGTTATGTGATACAATGTCAAATTTTCATGTTTTATTGGAAAGAGTTAATAAATAAATAAAAAAAATAGTGCAGATGAGAACTGTCTGGTGTACTGAGTTAAAATTAAATGGAAGCTGATTTGTCTGCACATGTGGCGCAGCGCTTAAATAGTCACCTTCATGTCCCGGATTTGATTCCTGCACAGGGCAACATAATCAATCAGTATCATATAATTAATCAGTCAATCAATATTAACACAAGGTCCGTCATAATAATAATACCTTCATATAGACAGAACCATTGACAATATGCAGTAAAAATATTAGACTTAAACTAGATAATTAAACATAATCTCTTGACAATAACTTGATACGAGCTAGCTAAATATCATTGCTGTAATAAAATAAATTTTATAAATGTTTTCATACAACGTGTACCTAAATATCTATGTAACTAGAAATAATAATGTAACTATACAACTATATTACTACAAACATGTTCTGACTATTTACAAGCGCTTTTTTAAAGTCTACGTGAATAAAAACCTTTTTTATTTTATTTATTTTATCATATGTTTGTGAAATAGCCCGTGATTCAGGGATTCATTAGCATAGTGCGGACAGTCTCTTAAAAATATAGGAACAAACTTAGCCACTGAACGTCTCTAGAAGTAATATCGAGTTTCATTTATTAAAATGGCGCCCCAAACGACTGATGGTGGATCAGAATTCAAATGGGTTCACTTTACCTACTCTAAGTACTCTATTTATCCTGAATGGTTGATTGAATAAGGTACGTAATGTTAGCCAACAGGTCTCAAAAACACTCAGCCACAAGTAATGGAGCCAGAACTTTTCGAAGGCAGTATTTTCCTACATGGCCCATTTAGCACCAGGTAAAGGTACATTTAAATGGAGCTCTAGGGCTGTGAGATTATAAAATATATTATAAAATGGAAAACAAAGTAGATAATTTTTTAATTAAGTACCTATTTATTTTATTTTTTATACTAAGAGTTTGCAAACAAGCATATGTCCTACCACCATAGTAGCCTATGACGCTTCTTCTCCCCTCTCCATAAGCAATGGCAGCCTTACTCAAGCCCAGGATCTCAACATTAAAATAATAATGTCGTTTTTGTACAGCACAGTAAAAACATGCAATAAAATATGAAAATGTACAAATGGCGGCCTTATCGCTAGATGGGATCTCTTTCAGGCAACAATTGAATAGACCAGGACTGAAGAAAAGGTACTTGGCTATTTAGTGGAAGGAAGGTGGTTTTTTTACGGTACCGCTTTTAATAATATACAACATACATTTTATGTTACGAAAGTGTCAAGGGAAGAAGATAAATTTAAGCTATGAGTTAAGGTTTGTAAGTTGTCCTATTAATAAATAAAGAGTAAGTAAAATAGCTCTCGACCATTTTCTTAAAAATGTCGAGTGATTGAACTTGTCTCACTGTCTTTAACAAGGTACTCATAGGAGATTTAAGGTCCTTGTGACGGATGAAACTACTTCTTTTTTTGCAAATCACACAGTTTCATAATTTTTGGACTCAAATCTAAAGCCAACACAGATAATGTCGAGGGCTGAGGCTAGTAATAAAAACACTGCCATTGTAATGAAAGACATACCTAACTCGTAAGTAAATTTAAGTGAGAAAGGGCAAAGTGCTGTTTCGCTTATAAAATCATCATCATGTCAGTCAAATGACGTCCACTGCTGCACAAAAACATGCACTGAGAATGGGGACACATTTGATACTCACACTACCTTATACAGTATTTGGTATACTTTAAAAAATTGGCAACCCTATATCCACTACCCATTAAATGGAATGGACGAATTTTATACATGCAGGCTCCTTGAGCTACAATCAATATTAAAGGGACCTTTTTGCATGTCGACACTCAATTGTGTTTGTTGCGGGAATTGAGTCAATGAAGAATGTTTTCACTTAAGTTCAAGTGATTTTAGTTGAATTAACTCACTTTATTACTTTTTAAGGCACATCAGAAAGAGTGTATGTTGCTTGTAATTTCTGGATTATGTAACATACAGTGTGCTCAATACAGGGATAATAGACATAATCTACTAGTTACTAGAGTACTTGACTAGGCACATCAGACAGAGCTCATGCTGCGTGTAATTTCTGGATTACGTAACATATAGTGAGCTCAATATGAAGATAGGCTGTCGCTCATAATGGATATAACCTGATAGTCACTAGAGTACTTGACTAGGCATATCAGACAGAGGTCAGGCTGCCTGTAATTTCTGGATTACGTAACATATTGTAACGTCAATATGAGGATAGGTTGTCATTTATTATGAATCCTTTACTTAATCTGCTTGTTATTGTAGTATTTAGCAAGGCAATCAGACAGAGCTTATACTGCTGGTAATTTCTGGATTACGTAAAGTATAGTGAACTCAATATGAGGATAGGTTGTCGCCCATTATGAATCCTTTACTTAACCTGCTTGTTATTGAAGATTGTAGTACTTAACAAGGCACATCAGACAGAGCTTATACTGCTGGTAATTTCTGAATTACGTAACATACAGTGAGCTCAATATGAGAATAGGCTGTCGCTCATAATGGACATAACCTGCAAGTTATTAGAGTACGTTACAAGGCACATTAGACGCAGCTTATGCTGCTTGTAATTTCTGAATTACGTATCATACAGTGAGCTCAATATGGGGATAGGCTGTCGCTCATAATGAAGTACTATACAAGGCATACTAGATAGAAGTTATACTGCCCGTAATTTCTGGATTACGTAACATAGAACAAGTTCAATATTAGCATAAGCTTATGGACACTGAACTATACAAATCTGTTACTAGAGTACTAATCAAGGAACATCAGTGACCGCAATATGATTATAAACTGTCGCTGAATATGGATATTGATAGTAAATGTTTTTAAACCGAACCACTATACAGTAAAACACGCGTCGCAGAATTTGATTACGATAAAAAACATAGCCCATAATGCTGATTATTTTCCGCAACTCTCTAATACAAAAATGTGTTATGGAATAAAAAAAACTTCGTTTAAAAAAACCGACTTCAAAAACTAAAACGTATAAAAAAAAATATCTTAATAAAGATTTAATTTAATACATCTCTTATGCAAACATAATACCTTTAATATTAATGAAATACTATAATTTGTATGTGCTACCTATTGCTAGGTTTGAAGTCGGTGCCAAGCCAAATGTAATAGTAGGTACCACACTCGCCGCGCGATACTTTCAGCGGGATAGCTTCGAATTTCTACACAAACAACCCATGCGGGCAGACGTCGTTGACGGTCGTCTCGAAATATAGTAAAATTTTGATGTGTTGTCTCCTAATCAATAATTTATCTATTTGTTTTTCAGGGCCACAAATATATTCATATATACGCATAATATAGATTTATTATAACTATAGTAACTCATTCAGGTATTAATATTAAATATATTTTTATGATACAGTTTCATCTGTTTCATATTAATTCATTGTTCTTTAAGGTTATTTACGTTAATCTTTAATGTAGGAATTTCATCTCAAAGTATGAAAGCTGTATGTAATATTAACTTTTATTTTGCTTAGGGCTTGGCACCGACTTCAAACCTAACAATAGGTAGCACATACAAATTATAGTATATCATTAATATTATAGGTATTATGTTTGCATAAGAGATGTATTAAACTAAATCTTTATTAAGATATTTTTTTTCATACGTTTTAGTTTTTGAAGTCGGTTTTTTTAAACGAAGTTTTTTTTATTTGTTACTTTTTAGTGTCTAGCTATAGGTAGGACTAAGAAAGGTGCCGCACGCCTCAAACCTATAGGTCCCAACAAACGAGAACGGAAAAAATAAATATCCTCCGAAAAAATGTTGTTCGACACTCTTTTTCACGTTCTTGTGAGACAGTGAATGATCGAAAAGACCGAGTGTAAAGTGATAAAAACTACATAAAATTACGTTCATTCTAAGAAAACATGCACAATACGAGTCTAGACTCGTTAAGATTCATGAAAGTCTGAACAGCAAGCGCATAGGTTATGCCGTATTTATAACCATCTCGCTAACGAGACTGTGTGCTGAGGGCTTATAGTCTAGGTCTTATTAATGGTCGAATAGCCATCAAGTCTACTGAGCAGAAGGCATAAGTCTATGAAGACTAGGTCTTATTAATGATCGATTAGCCAACGAGTCTACTGAGCAGAGGGCTCATAGCCTAGTTCTTATTTATGATTGATTAGCTAATGAGTCTGCTGAGCAGAGGGCTGTTAGACTAGGTCTTATTCATGATCGATTAGCCATCGAGTGTACTGAGCAGAAGGCTCATAGAATAGGACGTATTGATGATCAAGACAACGAGTCGAGAGAGTTCGAGTCGGACTCGCCCGTCAAAGGCGGAATGTTTTTTCCGTAGCAGCAAGTATTTGAGTTGATAGAATGAAAGGTAAATTGCGGTTTACAATTTATGACGCATTAAGAAAATACGTACTAGATCTCTTTCAAATCAATTTTTGGTGGAAGTTTGCAAGGTAATGTACATGATATATTTGTTTTAGTTTTATCATTCTCTTATTCTAGAAGTTACAGGGGGGGGAGGGGGGGGGGGGGGGGCATTTTACGCCTTTGGAAGTGTCTCTCGCGCAAACTATACAGTTAAGAAAAATGATATTATAAACCTCAATATCATTTTTGAAGACTTATCCACAGATAGATACCCCTCATGTATGGTACGATGTTTTTTTTATTCAGTTAGAATTATGGGGAACGCCCAAAATGTATTGTTTGTTTTTCTATTTTTGTGTGAAAACCTTAATGCGGTTCACGGAATACATCCGCTTACCAAGTTTCGACAGTATAGTCCTTATAGTTTCGGAAAAAGTGGCTGTGACATACGGACGGACAGACAGACATGACAAAACCATAAGGTTTCCGTTTTTTGCCATTAGGCTACAGAACCCTAAAAATGGCAGCTATTCCGCATCAAACTAAAGAAGAATCACGTAAATCGGTTCATAAATCTCAGCGTAATCGGTGTACGTACATAAAAATGCGATTGTGCTAAAAGGTGCGCCTACATGCGCTTCACCGGATCACCGCAAATGGACCTGGGTGAGCCCCGATGGTAAAACTAAAAATGAGATAGACTTTATCTTGTCGACGAGACGACAGATGTTCAATGATGTCTCCGTGATCAATGCGTTTAAAACCGGGAGCGATCACAGACTGGTCAGAGGCTCATTGAACCTGAATGTAAAACTCCAGAGGTCCCGACTGATAAAGTCTACGCTCCGACCTTTACCTATCCACGTCCAAAACCCCGAACCATTTCAGCTCGAACTGCAAAACCGTTTCGAATGCCTAGCAGACTGCGAGGAAGTGGACTCATACTATGACAGGCTCGTAGAAGCTGTCCATACGGCTGGGTCTAAGGTCTTCAAGGCCCGTCGTACAAACAGAACTAAAAAGATCTCTGACTTTACCCTGCAACTTATGGAAGATAGACGGAAAATGGTTCTGACATCCTCAGATGATGCTACCAGATATCGGCAGCTCAACAGACAGATCTCAAAGTCTTTGACTCGCGACACGCGGCAATTTAATACAACTAGTATTAAAGAGGCTATCGAGCGGAACAAAGGCTCTAAAGTGTTCGCAAGAGCTCTGTCTGTTGGACAGAGCCAACTGACGAAGCTGAAGACTGAGGATGGTAGAATCGTCACGTCTAAACCTGAGTTGCTGGGAGAGATCGAGAAGTTCTACGGACAGTTATATACGACAACACAGCCACCTGTCAAAAGTCATGCCTCAGATCCCAGAGCACGACTAACCCGACATTACACCGAAGACATCCCGGACGTCAGCCTGTACGAGATTAGAATGGCTCTCAAACAACTCAAGAACAACAAGGCGCCTGGTGATGATGGAGTTACAGCAGAGCTTCTGAAGGCGGGTGGTATACCAATTCTACGGGCCCTTCAGAAGTTATTTAACTCCGTCATACTAGATGGTCAAACGCCACAAGCATGGCACAGAAGTGTGGTGGTGCTCTTCTTCAAAAAGGGCGACAAAACCCTATTGAAGAATTATAGACCCATCACACTGCTGAGCCATGTTTACAAGTTGTTTTCGAGGGTCGTTACGAACCGTCTCGCGCGCAGGTTTGACGACTTCCAGCCTCCCGAACAAGCCGGTTTCCGAAAAGGCTTTAGCACCATAGACCACATACATACGCTGCGGCAAGTTATACAGAAGACCGAAGAGTATAACAAGCCACTGTGCTTAGCGTTTGTGGACTATGAGAAAGCCTTTGATTCTATCGAAACATGGGCTGTGCTGAGGTCTCTCATAAGGTGCCAAATTGACTACCGGTATATCGAGGTGATAAAGTTTTTGTATGAAAACGCCACTATGTCAGTGCGACTCCAGGACCAGATCTCGAAACCTATCCACTTGCAGCGAGGCGTGAGACAGGGAGATGTTATATCTCCAAAACTGTTCACCGCTGCATTGGAAGACGTCTTCACTCTTCTGGACTGGAAAGGCTTTGGCATCAATGTCAATGGCGAGTACATCACTCACCTTCGATTTGCCGATGATATCGTAGTCATGGCTGAGACCATGGAAGACCTCGGTACAATGCTCGATGACCTCAGCAGAGTCTCTCAACAAGTGGGTCTGAAAATGAACATGGATAAGACGAAAATCATGTCAAACGTCCATGTTGCACCCACTCAATTGAAAGTTGGTGACTCTGCACTCGAAGTTGTAGAGAACTATATTTACCTAGGACAGACCATCCAACTAGGTAGGTCTAACTTCGAGAAGGAGGTCAATCGTAGAATCCAACTCGGCTGGGCACCGTTCGGGAAGCTACGTAACATCTTCTCGTCCAAAATACCGCAGTGTCTCAAGTCGAAAGTCTTCGACCAGTGTGTGTTGCCAGTGATGACATACGGAACAGAGACGTGGTCGCTCACTATGGGCCTTATTAGAAGGCTGAAGGTCACCCAAAGAGCAATGGAGAGGGCTATGCTCGGAGTTTCCCTGCGGGATCGCATCAGAAATGTCGAAATCCGCAGGCGAACCAAAGTCACCGACATAGCCCGAAGAATTGCCAAGTTGAAGTGGCAGTGGGCAGGGCACATAGCTCGTAGAGCCGACGGCCGTTGGGGCAGAAAGGTTCTCGAGTGGCGACCACGAACCGGAAGACGCAGCGTGGGCAGGCCCCCTACAAGATGGACCGATGATCTTGTGCGGGTCGCTGGAAAATGCTGGATGCGAATAGCACAAGACCGGCAATTGTGGAGATATTTGGGGGAGGCCTTTGTCCAGCAGTGGACGTCTTTCGGCTGATATGATGATGATGATGACATGCGCTTCCAAAAACGAGCTTATACGCGCGTATTAAACGCTAGTCGTCTGAAACTGTCATTAATGTTCATGCCAAGACACACTTGAACAGTATAAGTCTAGCTAGACTGGCTAAAATTTAAAAACAGGTGTGCCAAAGACAATTACATCGTCCACATAAACAAAAATTTTCATATAAAAATGTCCATAAAATTAAAACTACTTGGCCAAACTATATAAAATTTTTATGGGACCAAATGACAACTATTCCGCATCAAACTAAAAAAAACCACGTAAATCGGATCATAAATCTCCGAGTAATCGGTGGACATACATAAAAAAAAAACCGGGGTGAACTTGAGAACCTCCTCCTTTTGAAGTCGGTAAAAAATTTACAGGTAATTTTTATAATAAGATACATTCGGAGCGTAATTGAATGAATACAATTACAGAACACTAGTAATGGACGCTTTGCATATAAACTAGTAGAGAAATTATATCTAGAATGCCGTGACTTCGGGCTATTATGGTTTAGGACAGTGTGTACACATTTTATTTGAAGTTTACCCAATGCTTTGTATTTTCCCCATGTGGCATATAGAACACAGTTTTAAAATAACTCCCCAACACTAAACGTTTATGTTGAAATCTGTGGAAAGGAATATTTATTGTAATAAATGTTCGGGGAAATTGGGGAGAGATTATAGCAGAGTTATATATAATAATAATTATGAGGAGGTTCCTTACTTTGTCGCCCCGACCACCGGCGGCCTAGGGCGTCAAACCGCGCCGCTGCGGGAACAAATTTTTTTCATATTTATTTATATATTATTGTTTTCTTTGTTAAATCAATTTCATAAATATAAATATGTATAAAACAAGAAATGAAAATAATAATTTGGAATAATAATAATAATATCCTGGGACATTATTTATATCACAGCCATATATGTATATGCTTTGCGTGTATTGACACCTAGGTAAACTTTGTAGAGCGGCCGCGACATAAATTAAATTATTGGTATATAAATTGGATTAGTTGGTTAATAGATCTAGCCGTATTGGCCTTAAAAAATATGTGTGTGTCCTGTGTGTGTACGGTCAATGATGACAGTTAATTTTAATGTGATTGTGAACATATTGATTACTTTAGACTTTACTTGAGATTTTACTAGGCGAAGTAGGCTAGTATATATAATAATATCGATATTGATAATAATAATATCCAGAGAAATTATTTACACACGGCCATCTGATCCCAAACAAATATTTGTCCTGGATGGGAATCGAACCCACGACCGCCGGCATGAAAAGCAAACTTTTGCCAACAACGCCAACAGGCCTGTGTAGATAGGAATAGTAACGGAGTGAGAAATATAGTGATAAATTAGTACTTTTTGCCAAATAATTACTTTTATAGGTTAAGTTTTGATACCTTTAGTTACATTATTGGAATTTTCATAAGGATCTAATTTGTTTGAAAATAATATACGATGCTACTCGCTGATAAGGGAACTTTCTTTAAGTCAAATAATTTTTAGTACTTTTTGATTGCTTGCTTATCGTATGGGCAGTGGTAACCCTAGTGTCAGAGTTGCTCAAGCCGCCCAGTAGGCCTCTGACATGGCTTAACGACTGTTGTCTAATGACTACAACCGGTACCGACAGCTTAACGTGCCTTCCGAAGCACGGAGAAGCTCAGAAATTAAACCACTTTGGCGGTCACCCATCTATGGACTGACCGTGAGCGTAGTTGCTTAACCTCGCCGATAGCTTCCAGACCGGTGAGAGCATCTAGCTATGAGCGCCTATTGATTATATCCATTAAAATCTGACAAAAAAAAATCAAACCTTTTCTTTTAAAAATACCCTAAATCTCGGGTAAAACACCCTCAACTGAAACAACTGGCCTCGAAAAAGCTTAATCCATAGAGTTTTCCGTACAATGCGTTAATGAGTCCCTAAATTTATAGCGTGGGTAATTTTTTCTGTTATCTTAATGGAATAGGAAGTGGAAATATAGTTGATTTAGTATAATCATATGCATTGCCTTGACTGCTGGGTTATTGTTTGTTTTTTAAACATGGCCTGTTAGGCCAGCCTATCTAATAGCTTTTTATGTAATAAAACTTCATATATAGGTAATAATTGTCGCTGTCGGTTAAAAACTGACTGCACGTGTGCGCAACGGCTAAGATAGTCGCCTCGCCGCTTCGTGTCGCGGTTTTGAGTCCCGCGCCGGACAACTATTTGTGTGACCCACAAATAGTTGTTTTGAGTCTGGATGTAATTTGTGTCCGTCTATTATATGTTTGTAAAGTACCCCGCGACACAGGGATTAGATTACCTAGTGCGGACGTTGTCTTTTTAAAAAGAAAAAGAAAGAAAACTGGACATATTGTGTTAACCATATACACAGCCTTCAAAGTTCTATAACAAAATATACGACCAGATACGGCTGCAAAAATATTATTATAACCTGGGATATGAATCCAGGACCTCATTTTATGTAGTTGATTACGTTACCCCTAACCCTGTAGTCCGCAGTTCCGCTTAACAGGCGTGAAAGTAACTATTTTTACACCAAAACGGACATAAACGTAATCTAAATTAGTATTTTAATTTAATTTAGTGACGGAAGTCGTAAACTGGGCGGATGAACGAGTGGTTTTGAGCGTGCTAGTGTACATTATATTTTTAGTATGTAGCGTCACTAAAATTTTGTAAAGTATTTTAATGTTATCCCATATATATTTGACTGCACGTGTGGCGCAGCGGCTAAGACTGTCGCCTCGCCGTTTCGTGTCCCGCGCCGGACTACTGTTTGTGTGACCCATAAATAGTTGTTCTGAGTCGGGATGTAATTTGTGTCCGTCTATTATATGTTTGTAAAGTACAGCGACACAGGGATTACATTCCCTAGGACGGGCGTTGTCTTAAAAAAAACACAAAACTTGATAATTTTTGGATACGGTTATATACAACATGTAACGTAATTAACGCACACCCTCAAACACCCTAATTAGAATATTATGTTGTAATCATAATACATACACTGAATTTTTAATTTAACATGTATATACATTGTTATTTACTAAATTAGTTTCTTGGAATAAAGTTTATTTTTATTTATTTTGTATTGAATAATGGAATTTGTATGAATACAAATAAAACTACGCTTTTAAAGTCTTTTTACTTTGACTTACGGTCCATTAAATTTTTTGACTGTACAGGGTTAATATGACAATAATTTCCGTAGTTTTTATTATTTTGTGATAAAAAATTACCTATATTAAAAATGATATAAATCGATTCAGTAAACGATTCTGAACCAACTATTTTCCTATTTTCAGGATGTGCGTTAATTAAGTTGCATGTTGTATCCGTTCGTTTAATTATGAACTCAAAACTACGTTACTGATTATGAAAACCTAAAGGCTATAATATCGTCCACTGCTGGATGTAGGCGTTTTGCACACGCGTACTTGCGGTCGTGCAGATCCGCATCATCGTGCGGGTTTTTTACGCACTCACGCGCGTAGATGGATTTCGTGGATTCACGGCGGCTCTGTCTCATTTCATTCAGAGATGTTCGCTGTGGTAATAGCGCGCTACAGAACGTCGCATCAGTTTTGATATTTAAAATGGTTTTTAGTGTGGAACCCATTCAGGATGCTGCAGTTAAACTAACTGTTTGGTTTTTGTACAGTCAAACTAATAGAAATCGTGAAAGACTTCCAAAATCTCTATACTTTAAAAATAATAAACAACGCCCGCACTAAGTAATCAAATCCCTGTGTCACGGGGTACTTTGCAGGCTTATAACACGAACACAAATTACATCCAGATTCAGAACAACTATTTATGGGTCTCATAAATATTTGTACAGCGCAGGACTCAAACCCGCGACACGAAGCGGCGAGGCGACTGTCTTAGCCACACGCACGCAAAATCACGCACGGCATTGCGGTACTCTGTGTACCATACCTTGCGTCTCGCCCCGCACCCACGCACCCCGTACATGTTTCTCCGCTTGTACGCGCGTGATCTGCATAAACGCGCGTGGATGCGTTTTCTGTGTGTTGGACTGTGCGTGTTTTCTATACAAACGGAGATACTTACTAGCAACGTTAGAACACGCACTCACGCACTACGCTGCATCATGCGGGGCAGGGTGCCAATCCCCTTAGAGTAACCACAAAGGTTTTGATAACGTTGCCGTTTGGATGGGTTGCCTGATATCGTTTTTTGCTGGACATAGGCCTCCTCCAAACGTTTTGATAACGTTGCCATTGGAGTGGTTTGCCGTAGTCGCACTTGACATGTGCCTCCCCCGACTACCTGTGCCTCTAGCACGAGTTGCATGCAGTTTACTTACTCGATCACACGTACAGTTTAGTCCCATACATTGAGCACTAGAGTTTTAGTTCTTAATAGTTTCCGCGAGAGGCGCTGGTGCTCAATTTATAGGGAAACTGTACGTGCATGTGATCGAGTAAGTAAAGTGCAGAAACTAGCTAGAGGCACTGGTGTATCCCTTAGTCGCCTTTTACGACACCCACGTGTTGGTATGTGGTCGTGTTGTTATCCTTTCTGAGCCGAAAACCACACGGCTCAAAATAAACAAATTGTAAACAAATACCTACACTGAATTATTGAATTACTGTGTATCATTATTAGAAAATAATTCTTCTATTTTCCCTTTTATATTATTCATAAAACATATCAGGATATTAATATTTAAGTAAAGTATTTATTTACGGAAACAATGTACACCGGAAGCAAGCACCGAAACGTGCGTGTTTAACTCAATGATAAATGAATATTTAATCAGGTTTTCCTTTACTTTATTGAAATTGTTTGCTTAACAAATCACTGTTATTGAAATACATATATATACAGGGTGGCCGATGAGTTGAAATTCAGACGCAAAATTTGGATACTTTATGATGAGGAGTATCCGCGCAAACGGGCCACCGACCACAGCCACCGGTGGCTGTCGCGCGCTACCGCCTCATTTGTAACAATATCAGAGGCGAACGACAGCCACCGGTGTTTGGAAGTCGCCACCGGTGTTTGGTGTCCATTTAGGCGTCGTGCTCCATGGTAACGTGTGCGATACGTACAACGTGTAACGGTTAACTGCACTGGGGGTGGAGCAGTACGATAGTGGCGGCTGTGGGCGTTTTGGCATGTAGCGACTACTAGTGGCGCGTCGTGGACACCGCTGTAGCGAGTGGCCGACACCGGCTACACGTGTGCGGCGCGTCTATACAAAATATATGAAAAAGTATGTTATGTGGCTGTCGCTGGCCACCAGTGGCTGTGGTCGGTGGCCCGTTTGCGCTAGCCCTTACTCGCACCGCTACATAGCTTAGCGTCAGTGGAAACGGTCAAATAGTTTCGTAGCTTAGCTTTTATATTCTCGCAGCATAGCTGCATAGCACATCTCTGGTGGAAAGGCACCCTAACGCTCGACATTTATTTTCCGTACCGATGGCGGCGGATTGCTTGAAGAATGAAAGGTCATTCTTCAACTTGAGTCAGGCAACTCAGGCTAGAAGAGAATAAGGTATTTTGACGGATAACTTCTTAACAAAATTAACCTGATTATTGGATAAATTATATACTCATTTGTTTTTGTTCATTAAAAGACAATTTACTTTACAAACATATCCTTAACATACACAAAGTACATCTTGACTCAGAACAACATTTATGGGTCACAAATAGTTGTCCTGCGCGGGTATCGAATCCGGGACACGAAGTGGCAAAGTAACTATTATTAAGTAAGTACTATTAAACGTCAAGCAATATTAATATTAATTGCATATCATCTTGGGCTATTTAAATATTACCTGACGACGCTTTTTTTACCATTTCATATATAATTACGAGCCACTTATATTGAACATATAATTATATACGTTTTTAAAACTGTTCTGTATAATTATTATCCAATACTACGTCAGGATAATGTCCTCGTTTTAATTATACCCAAGTAATTAAAACGAGTTAAAATAATATGACAAATTATTTATAAGCTTTAAGTAATTTTGTTGGTAAGCGTATGATTTGTGCCGTGTCGTTACCGGCATTAATATAATAATAATCGTTTATTTTCTCCACAATTACATAACTTGTCTAACAACTTAATGTACATTATCTTTAATTAGTAGGGAGCTGGTGTCCGAAGTAGGCGTAAACCTGTATTACGGATCACCAGGTCCTTCCCCGCAGTAAAATCACAACATATTCTACATTTTTCTAAAATATTACAGTATAACGAATATGAGCCTTTTATTTGGCTACGTAATGTTTAAAAATGAAAAAAAAAAAATAATTTAAAGTTAAGAACAACACTTTTATACAATTCGAATCATGTCGGATAGTTTGTATGTGTGTGAATGAGGGTATGTATGTAAACGTGTGTGATTACTTACCTTAAGGTACTATCAGCTTATGAAAATTATAAAAAGAATACCATGGCCACCTCATACCATCCTGTTGGTGTCGTAAAAGGCCACTAAGGGATACACCAGTTAGTCGAGCAGCAGTGCCACCTGTGTAATAGCTACCACCTAACTGCCATCTCGCATGCCAAGCGCGGTGACTGCGCCAAAGTCCTCCAAATGGCAACGTTATAGTAACCTTTGGGGGACGCCTATGTCCATTAGTGGACGATATCAGACTGATGATGATCTCTGATTTGGATTGTTATTATAGATAGATAGATAGGTAGGTACACTTTATTGCACATCACAGAATAAAATTTAGATGTATAGACATAGTTTCAATTTATGTACAATTGGCGGTCTTATCGCATAAGAGCGATTTCTTCCAGACAACCGTTGGATGGACTAGATTAGCAATTGAGAAAGGTGGCTAGCAATGTGCTGTAATATAACTTTAAATTCGATTTAAATAGATACTCAAATACATAGACTAAATAAATATATATATTAATAAAATACATAAATAATAATATATTATATATATATCAACATATACATACTTACATACTATAAATAAATAGGAATAGGTACACCAAATGTAAATGTATTATCATCAGACTGGCTTGTTCTGGAGGCTTTCACTGCTACACCAGGCAATAGCGACAAGCGAGGTCTCACGCCGTCTAACTACTAATTAAGTAACTTTAACTGTGTACCCAACAGTAACCTTTCCTAAACATATGGCAGCTCCATGGCCCCACAACCCCGATACCGTAAGACGCTTTTTATCCAATACTACGAGCAGCAAATATATGTACATAACAAACATATATTTTGAAGAACATCATAGATCCGAAAACAGGATTAATTTCAACTTAAAATAATAATAGTAGCCGTTTGGGGCCTAAACAAGGGTGCCCTGGGCCCAGAAGCACGGTCCTTTGTCATGGAGTTGACATACGGCTTGTGGGATACTCCGATGATCAAAGAGATGGCACGTACCTCGGCCCACGCATAAGGCTTGCGTTGCTAACGTCGCTAGCTTTTTGGTCACCTTACCCGCAGATGGTGACTAGAAAGTGGTTTTTTATCTGTAAACTGTACTTTTATTTGTAACAAGCTGTTTACCCGCGTTAAACTTTATAATTTATAGCTGTTAATCTAGGGTTGTCAGCTAGCTCCATACCAAATTTTATTGAAATCGTTCCAGCCGTTTAGACGTGAAGAAGTAACAAACATACGCACTCACACACTCACAAACTTTCGCCTTTATAATATTAGTGGGATTTTGTATTTTGTTTTTAAGGTAATAATGATAGGTTTCGATTGTACGGACTTTTAATCCATTTCCAATCTTTAATTGTGATTATTTAATAGATATTTAAATTAAAAACATTACTTTTTCTTCTTCTTTTGTTATTCGCGGGGTACTTTACAAACACGTATTTGACGGACACGAAGTACAACCAGACTCAGAACAACAATTAATGGGTCACACAAATAGCGCGCGGGAATCCCGAACCCGGGACACCAAAATGGCGAGGTGTCGTAACCGCTGCGCCACACGCGCAGTCAATTTTTATTCCAAAGCTGATATATACCCGACCTATAACTCTAAGTTTATTACATATATATTATCATAATCTCTTGTAGGTACGCCAACGTACGCCGCTCATAAATCGATCCATTGAGTCTATATCCCAAGAATCCATCCAACCGGAACCCAAACATCCCATAACCTATCATTTTGCGTACTTTACGTTTCTTCAAACCCTCCCAAGTTCAGCATACAATTGATACAAGCCTCAGGGACCAACGAAACCTTTATATGATGTGACAATACTGTTTTCATATGCTAAGGAACGTTTTAAGGGTTTTCAAATAAAACATTGCAATTGTTTGAAGGTATTGAGAAAGGAGTCTGAGTATTTGTTATTATGAAGGATTTTTTATAAAGACGCAAGAAAGCGAATAATTATGTTCGTGGAGTTTCGCTTTAAAAAATCCTTTTCGTATTAGTTACGCTGTGTAATTTTTGTAGGACATGGGGATGTAGGAAAGGGAGACGAACTGATTAATCATATTCTAATTAATACTTATGAGATTAAAATAATAGGTCTTTACCTATGAAATTGCCGTTTTGTATGAAAAAATTTAAACGAATTTTTTTCATGAATTTTTTTATTTGTATTAATCGAAGTAATCACCCATGCAATCAATGCATCTTTGCCATCGCAGTGGCAGTTTATTGATGCCCTTCTTAAAGAAATCAGCTGGACGGGAGGCAACAAATTCTTCAAAGGCATTTTGTACTGCCTCTCGGGTATTGAATTTTTTTCCCGCCAAGAAGTTATCCAAATTCTGGAAAAAGTAGTAGTCTGTAGGCGCAAGGTCTGGTGAGTAGGGCGGATGACGGAGAGCTTCCAACCCCAGTTCTTGCAACTTGGAGACCGTCTACTGTGCAGTATGAGGTCGCGCGTTGTCGTGCAGGAGCAGCGGAGACGAGCGATTGACCAATGCTGGTTGGAGATGCGCCAGCTTCTCCATCATTGTGCTCAGTTCTTCACAGTACACATCTGCAGTAATGCTCACCCCGTTTGGTAAGAAGCTGTGATGAATCACACCGGCGCTAGACCACCAAACAGTGACCATCACTTTTCTAGGGGTAAGTTTTCGTTTAGGGCACTGTTTAGGTGCTGAACCAGGATCCAACCAACTTGCTGAGCGCTTGCGGTTATCAAACAGAATCCATTTTTCATCGCAGGTAACAATGCGGTTCAAAATTCCTTCATTTGTGTGTCTGTTGAGCAGTGCAAGGCACGTCTCGACGCGTACTTCGCGCTGGCGATCAATGAGTTCGTGGGGCACCCATTTGTCAAGCTTTTTTACCTTGCCAATTTGACGCAAATGGACCAATATTGTTTTGACGCTAACGTCGAAAGCTGCTGCTAATTCAGCCGTAGATTGTGTATCATCAGCTTCCACAACCGCCTTTAATTCGTCATTGTCGACCAAAGTCTTCGGACGACCGCGAGGTTCATTTTTCAGGTCGAAATTTCCAGAACGGAAGCGAGCAAACCAATAACAGGTGGTGCGTTGGTTTGTAGTGTTAGCTCCGTAAACGTCGTTGATGTTGCGTGCCGCTTGTGCCGCGTTGCTGCCACGACGGTACTCATATTCCATAATTACTCGAATTTTTAACGTATCCATGATGACGAAAAAGATTGAAATGCGATGAAAATGTAACACTAATCAATAAAGAAATGACTACTTTTGGAAAAAAGAATCCATGTTTTTAAAATAAAATTAATTTGAAATTAGAATTCTTAGCCAAACAAAAATTATTTTGATTTGAAATGGCCAGTACTGCAGAACGGCAATTTCATAGGTAAAGACCTAATATATGGAATCTGGCATTTTTATACGGGACAGCTTGACAACTAAATCATCAAAACAAAAAAATAATACAAAATAACAATAATCTTAATGTATTTAATGTGTATGGTAAGTAAGTAAGTAAGTAAGTAACTCTTTATTGTACACCAAAAAATAATACATAAAAGAACTTTGAGCATGTTAAGATTGTACAAATGGCGGCCTTATCGCTAAGTGCGATCTCTTCCAGGCAGGTATGGTATTATATCAATGCACGAATTTTCTAAGCTTTTATGATTATGTAAATTTATCTTTTATTACACTACCAGTACATATCGGAAGATCAGCACTGCAGAAATGTAGTACTAGCTGAGATAGGGCCATTTTTCACACCAGTACGGAGAAAAACTTTAAAATCTTTAAAATTTATACCGTAATTAATATTTATATCTGTACATGTTTTGAAAATAAAATTATTTATTTACTTCTTTTCTTTTCTTGGCGTCACCTCTCTGGGGTAAAAAATTAATAATCACAAAACTAGAAAAAAAAGACTAAAGTACATAGATTGATAAAATTAAAATACTGTAGACGAGCAGCCTATTGAGTCTTTACGAATCGCGCGGCTTTAGGTAATTATTTCAAGAATAAGCCCTATTCTTGAAATAATTACCTAAAGCCGCGCGGTACGTAAAGACTCAATAGGCTGCTCGTCTATCAAACAGTATTCTGTTTGATAACATTACCGTGGTTTTGAACTCTAGTTGTTAGAAACCAGGAATAAAAAGCGAGCTAAGTATGAATTTAACTCACGCACTGAAGCTTCCGTGCGTTCCTAAAACGTATCCAAAGTTCTTTTATTATAATATTCGAACCCAGGACCTCAATATTACCAACTAAGCAGTTGAGTACTTAGTTTAAGTACTTATTAGTACACAAAATCCATTACTCGTTGTTTTCCTTCTGCTAACGTTATACAAAAGGCTAATTGAACTCCAGTCTTTTGGAAAGTGATCCTGATTCTATAATAAACCTTTTGTTTTATAAGTGTCTGTCCAATTAAGGGCTTTCTTAAGAACTTTATTAATCGGTGCTAATAAAATTAATGGCTAACCATTGTTGGTGGTAGATTATCGCGATGGAGGTAATTATAATTAATGTTTGGTGTGTTTTGAAAATCTTTCTAACCGGCGCCAATTGAAGGAGGTTATCAATTCTAATGTAACATATACCTATTATTTTTTATAATTATGTTACGTGACTTCTCCGTTGCTGACGAAGCGGTTATCATCATCATATCAGCCACTAGACGCCTACTGCTGGACAAAGCCCTCCCCCAAAGATCTCCACAACTGTTGGTCTTGAGCTACCCTCATCCAGCGGCATCCAGCGACCCGAACACGATCATCGGTCCATTTTGTAGGAGTCTGCCCACTCTGCGTCTTCCGGTTCGTGGTCGCCACTGGAGAAGCTTTCTGCCCCAGCGGAAGTCGGCTGTGCCCTGCCCACTGCCACTTCAGCTTGGAAATTCTTCGGATTATCTCTGTTACTTTGTTTTGCTTGCGGATCTCAACAATACTGATTCGATCTCACAGGGAAAAGCAAGAGAGCAATGGAGAGTCCAAGCATTGTCCTCTCCATTGGTCTTTGAAGCGGTTATAATTTTTTTATATTCTATGTGGAGTAATTACGAAAGATGCTATATTTATATATGGAATTGATTATTTTAAGAAAAATTAAAGTCGGTTCTAGCTTTATATCGACTTCAAAATAATTATCAAAATCGGTTGTTAAACAATTATTCGATTATCAAGCTCTTTTATTGTCACTAAGGAGGTTATTGATTAGAGCGTACATCTATTTTTGTTTTTATTTTAAACGATTGGTCTGTTGTTAAAAAAAATTCAGTATCGATGGCGAAAGCTTTCAGAAAGCTCCCATAGTCCCAAAGTCGGTCACATTTAACAATTATTATTGCCAGTGTTAAGGTATTACTTAAATATGAATGCTCAGTTGCTCTCACTCGTCTCTAACTAATTGGAGAGGTTAACCATCTAGGTAGCCAATTGCTGGACGTTTCCGTGCTTTGGATAACTAACACACTGCCATCTGATCCTAAACGCTGCCGAGTCTGTACTATGCCAATCAGACTACTAATAAACATAATTATATGTATATTACTAACTACATCATCATCATGTTATCAGCCGAGAGACGTCCACAGCTGGCCAAAGGCCTCCCCGAAAGATCTCCACAGTTGCCGGTCTTGCGCTATCCGCATTCAGCGATTTCCAGCGACCCTCTCAAGATCATTGGTCCATCTTGTAGGGGGCCTGCCCACGCTGCGTCTTCCGGTTCGTGGTCGCCACTCGTGAACGTTTCTGCCCCAGCGGCCGTCGGTTCTACGAGTTATGTGCCCTGCCCACTGCCACTTTTGCACAGAACAAATAATCGTGTTCATCACGCAAAGATATGTATTGGATGGGGATCGAACCCACGACCTCAAGCAAGACCAACATGCCAGTCTTTGAAGGGCATGTTGAATCATTGCTGCTTAGATAATTATTGAATAATTTGTTCAATTGCTTGTGTAAAAAATGAATCCCGTTCCATTAGCCTACCGGCGTGAAAATACCCTACTAATATTATAACTGCATAAGTTTTTGGGTGAGCAAAAACTATGGAACAGATTTTGTTGAAACTTTGTATTATTATAGCTTATATATCCCAATTACAAATAGGATTGATTTTGATTTTTGAAAAGAATAGTCTACTTACCTTACATAATAATAAATCTGGAGTAGTTTATTATACGGATCTTGTAGCAACAAGGAACAACTTCCGTGCGTTTAAGCGCTTTTGCCATACCTACTATTGGAATCAAATATAACAGCTCACTTAGGACCCTTAAATTGATCCTCGTAGCTTTTGCAGCTGGCTTCTGTAGTTGCAAATCTCTCATTTTATGAGGCTATAGCCTCTTTACATCATTCTGTCTCCCGCTTTGCTCTGGAGGGAAGTGGAACTATTCATTTTCTAACTCCTCCTTTATTCTGTTTCTGATTAAATTCGTTGCGGGATCCAAGACAGTTAAAGCGATTCCCCGGGACATGCCTGAGCTTCACCGCTCAGTGTCATTTCATTGTGTGCCACTGTTGATCCTGGCTTACAGGAGTTGCAGTGGTGGGTAAGAGGGAGGGACTAGTCCCGATTTTACCTTACATAATATATTTTATCAACCTTAGTATACTTTTTTATTAACCTTAAAAGTAGTATATCAGTTATCTGGTTTCTATAGTACAAGCTCTGCTTTGTTTGGGATCAGATGGCCGTGTGTAAATAATGTCTCAGGATATTATTATTATATATCTTTAAAAATATTCTTCGTATGTGTAAAAACCTTTACTTTTAAGGTATTTGGAGAGCCTTTTCTTAAATACCCTATTACAATCTAAATCTAATAGATAGAAGGGTAATTTATTGTATATCTTGGGTGCCATACGGAATACCTACTCTTTTATCGTTAACAGTTGTTCTATGCGGAGGTATGAATAAAATGTTCATTAGTCTTATTTTAGACTGCTAAAATACGTGTATACCGGACAAAATAATAATCTCATAAATATACAGGCGCGGAAATAGCAATACATTATATTTTATGATGAAAAGTTTGCAAGAATATGTCTGTTTAAGGTGAAATATTGCCCTTTTTGCACCATAAACGATCTTTTCTGATCTAATGAGTTGGCCCAGAATATTTATTTAGCGCCGATGTCGTATGTATGGTATGCTTAAAGGACTAGCAAATACTACCTATGTCCCGCGGTTTCTCCCACGGTAAACTTTATAAATTACAGCCTATGTCATTTCCAGATATATAAGCAATGTTACTACAAATTTTCATCAAAATCTGTTAAGTAGTTTTTGCGTGAAAGAGTAACAAATAATGTACTCACAAACTTTCGTATTTATAATATTAGTAGGATGTACAACGAAAATGTACTTAATTTTTTGCATACATAGTTAAGATGTGATATCCAATTCAAATTAAAAACAATAATTATAATTAATACTTATTTTAAATTCTAGAAATTTCACTCGTATTATTTTGATAGTTAGCAGTAGAAATGAGAAAAGATAACAAAAAGGTTAAAGAATGTGTTTAATTACTTAAAATGGGGTTTTGGGTTAGAAGCAACGCCCCTCGGGGCTGTGGGGGCAGTATGAGAAGTATCCTCTACTGCCACCACGTGAAAGTAGCTCCGGGAAGACAGCGATCTGTTTGTGGTGCTGTCGCTGTGCCGGACTGGCAGGAATCGGCAATAGGGGAGGGCAATCCAGAGCCCTCCCAGGGCAAGTGTTCCGACCATCTGGGACATGGCGCAAAAGACCGGTGCCGCGGTGCAGCATACCCGCGTTCCCGGGGCTCCCTCATCAGGCGCCAGGAGCAGTCCACGGCAGGTTAGGTTTAGTCGGTGTTAGTATTTACTACGCAGATACTTTTTGCGGGTGGAATGCGTAGGCATTACTGCCTTGTCAAAAAAAAGGCGTAGGATCTATCATGCAGTCGTAGTAACAACATTGAAGTTAGGTTAAGTTTAATTTAGTAACAGAGTACAAAAGTGCACCTAAAGTTGTTTAATATCTAGGGACAATGTCACACAGATCATCCTAGTCCCAAACTAAGCAAAGCTTGTACTATGGGTACCAGGCGACGATATACATACTTATATAGATAGATAAATATATAAATACATAGAAAACATCTATGTATTTAAGTATTTATCTATCTATATCCATGACTCAGAATCAAATATTCGTGCTCATCACACAAATATTTGCACTTACCGGGATTCGAACCCAGGACCACCAGCTTCGTAGGCAGGAGCACTACCAACTAGGCTACGGTGCATCATTGTGAATCCATTGTGATTACCCGCTATTCGGCCAAGTGTTGCAAACAATTAATTAAATAATCGAATAAACCTAATTTGGTTGATAGAACATTGCCCCAATTAACAAAATGCTGGTATGTTTGGGTAATTACCCTTTTTACATAGGGGAATACAACGTTCGATTACGCGATTGCCCCCATTTGTACAGACGCCAGCACATCCAGCTACTCCACTTTGTCAAATTTCTTATATAGATTTTCAACTTTATCACATAAGCATAAGGTTCACTTTCAATTCGGGAAATTTGACAGGTTGGGATAGCTTGATGTGCTGGCGTCTGTACATTTTTGTTTCACAAATGAAACCGTTATTCGATGTTGGAAAAGTTCAAAGAAAAATACAAAGGGAATTTGATATAAAATTGTAATTTACTTAATAATTTTTTACTGAGATCTAACGGGCCGGCTGACAGGCCGTTTAGCGTGGTTGGTAGATGCTTGCTTTTCCCACCCAGTACAGATATTTGTGTGCATGAACATGCCTGTTTGTTCTGAGTGAGAGTGAGAACACGCCTGTTTCCCAAAGGGGTAGGCAGAGACAACGGATTTCCATTTGTCACGATCTTTGCACACGTCTTTTGCCTCGATTACTGTCATCATATTTTTCATACATGCTCGCCGGTTTAGGGTACTTCTGACCTGCCCTTTCTTGAGAACGTCTCCGATTTGGTCAGAGAATGTTCGACGAGGTCTTCCCCTTCCGGTTGTTCCATTCACACAGGCCAGGTATACTTCTTTAGAAATAAACATATATATATAATAATAATAATATCCGGGGACATTATTTACACATGGCCATCTGATCCCAAACTATGGAAATCAGATAACTGATATACTACATATAATACTTCTTTTTTTTTGTAAATCCATACTTGTATAGATAATTACACCCAGACTCAGGACAAACAGACATGTTTATGCACACAAATATCTGTCCTGGGTGGGAATCGAACCCACGACCTCCGGCGTGGAAAGCAAGCATTGGCCAACCACACCAACAGGCCGTATAAATATAAACGCTATTCTTCTTAACCTGGTTATTTCTAATTCTAATCTCAGACAAGTAGCTACATAGTATATTGAATCTAATATCGAATATCAGGGCATTGAATAGTTAATGTACTGCTCTCTTTTGTTATTGATAGCTCTCAGGTAGGCTTTCTTTTGTTATAAAAATGTATATTCTTGAAAATAAATAATCTGGAAATTGTGTAAGTTATTTTATAAGTACATGAAAATAAATATATTTATGAAATAGCTACTATTATATATATATAATATATACTACTATGTTAGACTAATATTATAAAGGCAAAAGTTTGTGAATTGTGATTGTGTGAGTGTGTATATTTGTTACTTCTTCGCGTCTAAACGGCTGGAGCGATTTTAATAAAATTTGAGCTGTTAGCTGATACCCTGGCACCGCGGGGCACAGCTAGTAAAATATAGTAACAACTACTATAGTTTCTATGCACGTATTTTGAACGGCATGGTAGTTGAAAACCCCTTTCAACTCTTTTTTCGCATTAAAAAGTAGAATATTTCTTATTTACTTTCTCAGACTCGAGACTATCTATGTACCAACTTTCATTTAAAAAGGTTCAGTAATTTTGGCGTGAAACCGCGACATACAGACAAAGTTACTTTCGCATTTATAATATTAGTAAGGATAAGTTCAAGTCTTTTGAAGACTTGTGTCTACAACAAAACTTCAACTTTTTATCATGACTAACAAATTTTTAAAACAGTATTATTTCTCACAAAGTTTTTTTCAGCCCCGGGTATGAAGTTCCCGGGTGAAATAGCTTAACCGCTTAGACACAAAAAGTAATTATGAGGAGAAATTAAAAATGACGGACGGAGCAAAAAGTTACTTTCAACCCTCGACGCGGGTAAAGAAATTAGTTAAGTCTGTGTGTGTGCCACGTGTAAACCGATTTTAATTATGTTTCTAGAATTTAGTACCAGAAGAATACAAAGGGTTATAATAAAGATAGTACCTACGACTCTGACAGACTGTAATGGTGAAATATCATCATCATTATCATCTTGTCCCCGCTAATATGCTAGTGGGTATGGTTTCCGCACTTAGTCCCGATGTGGACCTTTGTACGTGGTGACATATCTCAGCCACTAATAATATAGGTAGTCAGAAAACAAACAGATTATGACACCTGGTCTAATCGTCTTGGTTACCGGCATAGACAGCATGAGTAGGAGGTCGAATGCTATCCGAAGGCTTTTCTGGCTTTGGATCTGGGATAGACATAACTTCTGGGTAGCAACATATAAGTGAGGTAGAGACGCTTACATCTAGTTGTTCTTATCAGTCTTTAAATGATCGCCGAGGTAAAGCACATCTAGGCACGTGGCCAGTCGACAGATGGGTGACCCCCTAAGTGGTTTAATTACTATACATCCGTGCTTTGGGGGGCATGTTAAGCTGTCGGTCCCGGTTGTAGTCGTTAGGGCGGTTAAAACAACTCTGACACTAGGGTAACCACTGCAAATACGATGTGAAGTATGTCATGTTTGTCGCGGTACTGCCACTTTACACATATATATGGCGTTTGCGTCTGTTACAGACGATTTACGGTGCATTGTCTGAGAGACATTTCTTTTGGTGGCTAAACAAACCGATGCGAGAGCAACATAGCCCTCGCCTGCCGCAGGCCTGACAAGAGAAGTTTGCGGTGGTTGGTGCCGAGCCGCTTTCATGTCGCTTCTGTCTCTTATCTGCAAGTACTCACAGATCTTACGACCCTCCACTACACGTTTGCGCCATTCAACTCTATTTTCAGCGAGCTTTTCCCAGCTACAGTGGTCAATTTTAAAAGCGGCCATATCCCGCTTTGCCATACACATATAGTCCAGGCAAGAAATGGTTGTTATGTTGGTAAATACTTACCTTTCACGCCGCACGCCTATTTATTTATAAGGAACATTTTGTTTAGAATTGGATGCCGGCAAATACTGTTATTTTGTTTAAGCACGCCAAGTTTACTGATATTCATATTTTTCTCGTTGGGTGATACTACATTCCCTTACCTGCTTTAGGAATATGTGTATATAAAAGTCAAGAGATTTTCTGCCATTGCCCAGAAGCCCAGAAGTAATTCAACGCGATACGATTTTAGATCTATAATTGTAAACTAAGTTGTTATCAATTTATTTCATACTAGCTGTGCCCCGCGGTTTTACCCGCGGAAAATTTTATAAATTATCACAGCTCTCCCGTAGGTGATAGCGTGATAATATGTAGCCTATATGTTGACCCGACCTCTTAGTAATATTCATGCAAAATTTGAAGTAAATCCATGTAGTACTTTTTGAGTTTAGCCCGGACATACATACAGACAAACAGACAAAAATTGTAAAATCTATATTTTTGGCTTCGATATCGATCGTAGATCACGCCCCAAGTATCCTTTTATAAAAATATTCAATGTACAGTTTTGACTTTCTTACGATTTTATTATATGTATAGATAAACTTTTTTATGAGTTTAGAAAAGGAACTCTCAAAGACAGCTGGTTGACATGGTTGGTAAATGCTTGCCTTTCACGCCGCAGATCGTGGGTGCGAGTCCCATCCCCGATATTAGGGTGCATGAGAGTCTGTTTGTCCTGAGTTGGGTGTATTTATAAATACAAGTATGTATTTACCAAAGATAAGTAGTATTAGTATATCAGTTATTGGTTTCCATAGTACAAGCTCTGCTTTGTTTGGGATCAGATGGCGGTGTGTGAATAATGCCCCAGGATATTATTATTGTTAATGTTGTGGTCGTGGGTGTAAGTACGGTTGCCAAAGCTTATTAAGCGAGGCGATAGATTGGCAACATGTGATGACATGTGTGTCGCGAGTGACTTAAGCTTTTAACCACAGGTGAGCTGAAAACTGCTTCATTGGTCTAGTGGTAGCATGTCCTGGGTTCAAATCCTTTTCAGGTTTACAACACCCGTACTAGTGATATTAATCACTGTGTTGTGGGGTACTTTACAAACAATTAATTGACACTTTTCACAAAAATATAATTGACGGACACAAATTAAAGCGAGACTCAGAACATCTATAATGGTTTACATTAATAGTTGTCCTGCGCTGACTCCAAACCGCTGCGCCACATTCACATTGCGCATATATATACAACATGTAACGTAATTAACGCACACCCTCAGACACCCCAATTAGAATATTATGTTGTAATCATAATACGTACACTGGTTTTTTTATTTAACATGTATATTCATTGTTATTTACTAAATTAGTTTCTTGGAATAAAGTTTATTTTTCTTTATTTTGTATTGAATGATGGAATTTGTATGAATACTGTATAACTGCCATTTTAAAAGTCTTATTACTTTAACGTACAGTCCATTTCAATTTGTTTTGACTGTACAGGGTTAATATGACAATCATTTCCGTAATTTTAATTATTTTAGAATAAAAGATTACCTATATTAAAAACGATATAAATCGATTCAGTAAACGATTCTGAACAAACTATTTTCAGGATGTGCGTTAATTAAGTTACATATTGTATATCCAGTCATTTTGAGATAAAGGCAAAGATTTTTTTTTAAAACCTATCCGAAGATTGGGAGTAGGCGCTATATACCCCCGTGCGTCAGAGAGCAAGTAAAACCGTCGATCCTGTACTTGACCTCTTTTCGGTTATGTCGCTAGTCGTATGACATTGTTGAAAAAGTGCATCTGTGTTAGCGTATATACTTGTGCACTATAATGTTACTCGCGCAGATGACCAGTCTCCGTTAAGACTGTCCGCCAAGAAATTCGACCAGGAGATCATTATTGTTAAAAAAATAAGGGAGTATTAGATTTGTTCTGGTATATAATAATAATAATATCTGGGGACATTGTCACACAGATCCTCCTAGCCCCAAACTAAGCAAAGCTTGTACTATGGGTACCAGGCGACGATATACATACTTATAGGTAGATAGATAACTACTTATTATACATAGAAAACATCCATGACTCCGAAACAAATATTCGTGCTCATCACACAAATATTTGCACTTACCGGGATTCGAACCCAGGACCACCAGCTTCGTAGGCAGGAGCACTACCAACTAGGCTACGGTGACCGTCACTAGGCTATATCTAGGCGATCATAGCCAGATGCTCTCACCGGTCCGTAAGTGATCGCGAAGTCAAGCAACTAGGCTAGCGGTCAGTCCATAGTTGGAAGACTGCCAAAGTGGTTAAATTTTGGAAGGCAGCCATAAGGTAACATTCGTTAAGACATATCAGGCTTACTGGGCGGCTTAAACAACTCTGTCACTAGGGTAACCACTGCCTAAACGATAAATAAGTCTAGTATCTTTCTGCAAAGGGTTAAGGCTTTAATACAAATGGGAAGGAAGCAAGGAAGAAATTAAACTTCCGTGTTTCAAATATATATTTATAAAAACCAATGGCACTTTTCGTTGTAATGTTATAACTCAACAACGCCTTTACCGATTTGGCTAATTTTGGTCTTGAATTATTCGTGGAAGTCCAGGGAAGATTTGTACGTAGAGAAAATTTAAAAAAAGTCTTTAAAATGTGTAAAATCATCATCTTTCTATACTCCCATATACAAACAATTTGTACTAATACTTAAAAGCGTAGTGAAGCACGTACCGGGCCGCTAGTAGAAAAAATTTCGACGTCGGCAGAAAATCGTCATTATCACATTCGTCCATAACATGATCAGGCATGAAGGTATTCTTGAAATAACACTGTATTATTGTCAGGTACACGTATCTTTATTAATAAAGCAACTTTTGTTACAAAAGTAAAAAGGATGTGCAAAATATTGTTGGATTAAACTGTTTAAAATAATCACATGGAATGCAGTGAGGTTAGATGTGCCGCGACACGAACGACTGTTGTAACGTTACGAATAACAATGACAAAGAGCAAAGCCCTAAAACTGAACTGTCATCTTTCAATTGACATATGTCAGCTGTCATCTGCCTTATATCATCATTGCACAACTAAACCTCATCAGTATCATTATTCTATACGATCAGATATCTAACTACGTAATAATCCATTTCTACCAAGAATTATTATTTTTTCTTAAAATTTGTAATACTATACTACCTATTCACTTACTTAATTTAATCATATGTAAATATTAAAATGTAGAAATTATTATGTACAGGCGCCAGCACATCAAGCTACCGCAAACTGTAAAATTTCCCCAATTTAAAGTGGACCTTATGCTTTTGTGATAAAGTTGAAAATCTATAAAAGAAACAGATTGGGGTAACTGGATGTACTGGCGTCTGTACGTCGGTATGTAAAAATGGTCCCTGATGATGATTACAGTCACTGATGCAAATCAGTACGGTAAGTAAATCTGTACTGAATAAATAAATAAATATTATCGTTGTTCCGACTATTTCCTATTTGACGGGCCTCTTGACGTTGTTGGTAAATGCTTGCTTTCCACGCCGCAGGTCGTGGGTTAGTTTCCCACCCTGGACAAATATTTGTGTGCATGAACATTTCTCTATGTCCTGAGTCTGGGTGTCATTATCTACAATAGTATGTAGGTATTTAAAAAAGAAAAGTAATATATCATTTATATGGTTTCCATAGTACAAGCTCTGCTTAGATCAGATGGGCATTTGTGTGATTAATGTCCCTGTATATTTATTTTATTTGTTTACGCTCAAACGATAATTAAAGTTAATGGTTATGAACTGAAATGGTAACTAACAAATAATTGCTTGACACCAGCTAAAAATATCACGCTCAGCGACAAATATATAATCCAGCAATTCTATTTAGAGCTAACACTGTGTTCTATTCTAATTAAGCGCATTCGTGTTGCTCGAATGTAAAGCTCATTTAGTATTAACGCGGCCGTTTCGTCACAAACCTTAATTACAAGCCAACTTGATGGAAATTATTCAGTTTTTAATTATAATACGTGATTAGAGAGGCTTCTCTGCCTCAGTGCTGGTTGCGTGGGTTTTTTTGACGTGTTTTTGTTTGCAAAATTATTTTCGTTGGAAAATGGGAAACTTTGTAAGCGACAGTTAGTGTGTTGTTATAAAATAGTTGCTTTGTAGTTGGCGTTGGCGAATATTACCACCTCAGCCCATCGGCATCCCATCAGCACGTCGGTATGTAAAAATGGTCCCTGATGATGATTACAGTCACTGATGCAAATCAGTACGGCCACATTATAATGTGGCTGTACTCAATAAATAAATAAATATTATCGTTGTTCCGACTATTTTCTATTTGAATTCGAATTCGGGCTTCTTGACGTTGTTGGTAAATGCTTGCTTTTCACGCGGCAGGTCGTGGGTTAGTTTTCCAGTCAGGACAAATATTTGTGTGCATGAAAAGTTCTCTATGTCCAGAGTCTGGGTGTCATTATCTACATTAGTATGTAGGTATTTAAAAAAGAAAAGTAATATATCAGTTATCTGGTTTTCCATAGTACAAGCTCTGCTTAGATCAGATGGGCATTTGTGTGATTAATGTCCCTGGATATTTATTTTCTATCTTTACGCTCAAACAATAATTAAAGTTAATGGTTATGAACTGAAATGGTAACTAACAAATAATTGCTTGACACCAGCTAAAAATATCACACTCTGCGTCAAATATATAATCCAGCAATTCTATTTAGAGCTAACACTGTGTTCTATTCTAATTAAGCGCATTCGTGTTGCTCGAATGTAAAGCTCATTTAGTATTAACGCGGCCGTTTCGTCACAAACCTTAATTACAAGCCAACTTGATGGAAATTATTCAGTTTTTAATTATAATACGGGATTAGAGAGGCTTCTCTGCCTCAGTGCTGGTTGCGTGGGTTTTTTTGACGTGTTTTTGTTTGCAAAATTATTTTCGTTGGAAAATGGGAAACTTTGTAAGCGACAGTTAGTGTGTTGTTATAAAATAGTTGCTTTGTAGTTGGCGTTGGCGAATATTACCACCTCAGCCCATCCTATGGGGGGCGTACAGTCGTCCGGAGGGAATACTTACTAGAGAATGGGCAGAAGTGTTTCTCCGTGAGCTTTTCCCATCACACTGATGTATATAAATCCCACAGTCAAACCGTAAACACGGTTTTGTGGGACTAAAAGTGTAAATATTATAAGAGAAAAAAAAAAAAAAAAACTCGTCTGACAAGCGCGGCAATTATGGCATATGCCCACGTTTTTAAGTACGTGTCCAATAGTACACGAACTTAAAAACTTAAAAGAATGACATACACGTCATTCTTCTGAAATCATAATGATGTTGATACCTATAAAAAATCTCGTTTCTTGCTAATACATTCAGCTACATACTTCTATAATTAATATCGCACATAATTATTTTTAGATAACTGTGTTTGTGTGCATGAATATGTCTTTTTGTTCTTAGTCTGGGTGTAATGATTTATATCAGTATTTATTTAAAAAAGAAAAGTAGTATGTGTAATATATCAGTTATCTGGTTTCCATAGTAGAAGCTCTGCTTAGTTTGGGATCAGATGGCCGTGTGTGAATAATATCCTGGGATATTATTATTATTAATTTATCCTAAATCATAGCGCAGTTATCCGATACTGAGACGGTACACCGTTTGTCACACTGCCACTTTACGATACTATACTCATTCACTTTGACAACTCTTTTAAAAAAAGTCTCTTTGTGCTTGGACGTGGTTTGTAATAGTTCCTAATTATATACATATAATTTTTATATAAACCCTTTTATTTGAAGGGAAATGCTTTGGAGATTGTCCCTTATAAGTTATTCCAGTTCCCTTATAATTCTAGAATCCCAATCATATTTTACCAGCTATAGCAAGCCCAACCATAGTTCAAATTAATCTACACAAATAAATATACCTGAGACTCTATTTAATTTGCTGCAACTATGAATTTTAATTATTGAATTATTTGTTAAAATATATAGTAAATAAAAAAAAATCATATTTATTTATTATACTTCAAAAATGACTATTATAAGCAACCATTAAATATTTCGCTACAAAATGAGATCTCCTCGGTTTTATTAAAATATTAAAAAAAAATCAAAACAAATGATTTAAATGTGATCGTAAAGTTAGGAGTTATAAGTAAGTTAAAGTAGTTGAAAAATGTTAAAGCCGGTGTTATGAATGCTAAAACAGTAATTCTAATCGGGAAGTATTATTTTAAAGTCAGATTTTAGTATTGCACTTAAATAAAACCTTCCTAAAACTACGAAATCCCAATTAATGTATGTTAATCATGACCGAGTTGCAGTAACATAAAATCGATGAGCTGATTTTCTGCCAGTGAGTGACGCATGTCGGCTGGTCTCTAGGGAATTTCAAACGAGGCTTATGTAGTACAGACGCCAGCACATCAAGCTACCCCAATGTGTTAAATTTCCCCAATTAAAAGTGAACCTTATGCTTTTGTGATAAAGTTGAAAGTCTATAAAAGAAATTTGATAGATTGGGGTAGCTTGATGCGCTGGCGTCTGTACAAAGCTAAACGAGGTGGCAGGTCATTAGTTTTTCGTTCGGAAATGCAAAGTGAGTAAATGAGGGTAATTTACAATAAATCACTGCACGTTAAGGTATCCAGCTCGTATATTCTACACAAGTATTTTGACTTCGATTCCCGCATAGATCAATTATTTTTGTGATCCATACAAGTACATATACATGTGGTTTAAGACCCTAGCTACCATTTTTTCTATATTATACATTAATAAAATGGCCTCAAGTTATAATGGCATACGACAGCTTTTTGACATATTTTCCAGTGGCTTAGCATCAGCTAAACATGGCATCAAAAAAAACTTGAAGAGCCGATGCTCTGATAATTGTTAGCTTTTCCTTTTTTTTAGTCAGTATGTTTATTAGTCAATTTTTAATTTAAATTTATAGTTTAAGTAATGTCCTAATTTATTTTCATATTTAATTTTATTCTTTAGTTTAAGTCTTTAGTTATTAAAGCACGCTGTGTTCACTATTTTAGGGCATACAATTTGGATATTTGTTTAATATACATTTGTGTTTTATATGAATGAGTCATTGTATTGTCCGAATTGTGACCCATAAAAAAATATTAACGTATTCCTCATTTTCTTCCGTAGTTCCAATGTATAATAGTATAGTAATCTATTTAATAAACACAGTGCATAAACATTTACAAAAGAAAGGAAGTATATGTAGTACATCAGTTACCTGGTTTCCATAGTACAGACGCCAACACATCAAACTACCCCAATCTGTCAAATTTCCCCAATTAAAGTGTACCTTATGCTTTTGTGATAAAGTTGAAAATCTATAAAAGAATTTGGCAGATTGGGGTACCTGGATGTGCTGGCGTCTGTAAATGCTCTGCTTAGTTTGGGATCAAATGGGCGTGGGGGAATAATGCACCAGGATATTATTATACATAAAACATAACAGAAAATAGGCCATGTACACGTTAATTACCGTGCATCTAATGAAATTATTTAATATACTGGTAAGTCGAAAATCTGCAATTAAAAAAATTACAATTGAAGAGCAATTCTCGCACATACATATAGCGCTATCGTTTGTCAGCTGCAAGATACGTTATAATGGCGCACCACAAAATTAGTAGACAAATTTTAACATGGCACTTTATCTCGCTTGATACGTGACTAAATTAAATAGAAAGATTCACAAATGTCCTGTTCTTTTCATAAAACCTTTGTTAGAAAGAAATGCAATATCATTAAAACAAGTTTAGTTGGTCGGCTAGGTTATTTATCTCATCATGTTGACAGCATCCCCTTTGTATCTCGCCTTGTACAGACGCCAGCACATCAAGCTACCCCAATCTGTAAAATTTCCCCAATTGAAACTGAACCTTATACTTTTGTGATAAAGTTGAAAATCTATAAAAGAAATTTGACAGATTGGGGTAGCTGGATGTGCTGGCGTCTGTACTTAGGAACCGTTGGACCCGTTGGGGTACTTACTACTTTATTTACAACAATGACGTAGGGTTATTGTATCTTTCTACGACACTTTTATACAAGAGGTACATACACCAGCACATCTAACAACCCCAACGTGTCAAATTTCTTTTATAGATTTTCAATTTTATCAAATAAGCATAAGGTTCACTTTCGATTGGGGAAATTTGACTGATTGTGGTAGTTTGATGTGCTGGTATCTGAACTTGAGTATGTTTCAATGGATCGTCGCAACTGGGCCGTCTTGAAATAGATAATAGAGGAACCCGCTAAGTTGGTTTTGCTGAGACATTTCTGTTGGTATCTACTGATTAATAATGTTATGGCATATAGTATACACCAATACTATGGTCTCCATTTAGACTAGCTACCGTGGCTGCAATCTATACATATAATAAAATCGTAAGAAAGTCAAAACTGTACATTGAATATTATTAAAAAAGGATACTTGGGGTGTGATCTACAATCGACATCGAAGCCAAAAATATAGTTTTTAGAATTTTTGTTTGTGTGTCTGTTTGTCTGTATGTATGTCCGGTCTAAACTCAAAAAGTACTCCATGGATTTATTTAAAATTTTGCATGAATATTACTAAGAGGTCGGGTCAACATATAGGCTACATATTATTACGCTATCACCTACGGGAGAGGAGCTGTGTTAACTAATAAAATGTAACGCGGGTAAAACCGCGGGGCACAGCTAGTTCGACATAAAGTACAAAAGTACATACTTAAATAGGTGGACATTATTATTCCATTCTCATACAACAATTTAATAATAATAATAATATATAGGGACAATGTCACACAGATCATCCTAGCCCCAAACTAAGCAAAGCTTGTGCTATGGGTACCAGGCGACGATATCCATACTTATATAGATAGGTAAATACTTATATACATAGGAAACATCCATGACTCAGAAACAAATATTCGTGCTCATCACACAAATATTTGCACTTACCGGGATTCGAACCCAGGACCACCAGCTTCGTAGGCAGGAGCACTACCAACTAGGCTACGGTGACCGGAATTATAACTAAATATAGATATACTAATTACTGTGCCCGCATCTTCGTCCACGTGGAATAGTGTCTTTGGGCAGCATATTCGCATGTGCACTGTGGAACTGTACCACGTTCCACAGTGCACAGCCCGGTATGGTAAGCAAACTTAGGCATATTTAAACTTTTACAAACTTTGAATGTCATATTTATTTATATCGAATCAACAGCCAACAAATAAGTTTTAAGGTTCGAGCTCTAATAAGGACGATACTTCGTGCTACGATGTTCATTACCATGCTAACTAACAACGAAAATTGGTTTGAACGAGATCTAGCAAGTAGTTTTTTTTAAATACGTCATAAATCGTAAACCGCAATTTGCTTTCATTTAATCAACTGAAATACTTGCTGTTACGGAACCCTTCATGGGCGAGTCCGACTCGCACTTGGCCGGTTTTTACAGTATAATGTAATGATCAGTCTTCCGTCCACGGAGTTTACAAGTTTTCATTCCCCTTTTAAATCACTTACATCCCTTTAATCGCATAAAAAAATAGCCAATATCCTTTCTGTGTTCCAAAGTTCATTTTAATCGGTTCAGTAGTTTTGGTGTGAACGTGCGACAGACAGGCAGACAGAGTTACTTTAGCATTTATAATATTAGTAAGGATTGTGGTTTTTGTACATATTTTAAGTTTCGTTTGTCGCTTACAAAAAAAACCGGCCAAGTGCGAGTCGGACTCGTGCACGAAGGGTTCCGTACCATTATCTATAAAACCGAGCAATAAATTCACGTTTGTTGTATGGGTCCCTTAAATATTTATTTTATATTGTTTTTTAGTATTTGTTGTTTAGCGGCAACAGAAATACATTGTCTGTGAATTTTTTTAAGTCTAATTATCACGGTTCATGAAATACAGCCTGGTGACAAACGGACTGTCAGGCAGATAGATTTACAAGCGCTTTTTTAAAGTCTACGTGAATAAAAACCTTTTTTATTTTATTTTATGTTACTAGAAATAATAATGTATACAACTATGATACTACAAACATGTTCTGACTATTTACAAGCGCTTTTTTAAAGTCTACGTGAGTAAAAACCTTTTTTATTTTATTTTCTTTATTTATAGACAGCGAAGTCTTAGTAATAGGGTCCCGTTTTACCCTTTGGGTGCGGAACCCTAAAAAGGCACGTATTACTTGCAAGTTATGCTGCATTTATTACCCCGTTACACCAACACCAGGTCAGGAAAATTCTCATAACCTTATAAAGAATTCCATTTACTTTGCCGGCGGAAAAACATCGTAGGAAGTACTGTACGGCCGCACTATGCTTTAAGGTGGTAGAAATGGTATGCATAGGATTTATAATTTAACTCTAGTAACCCGAAATGGAGGTTTTATTATACGGCTATGAAACGAGCGAATAAAACGTTTTAGGCTTTAGAATAGCTGGAGGTCTTGTCAAGATATCTTTTATTTTATTGCAGTGGCAAATTTGGAGGTCGAGTCGTAGGTACATATCTAAGTTTAGCCCAATTAGGGCCACAAAAAAGGAATTTAGAGGTAGTTTTGTGTACGGAACCCACAAAATTTCGACAATTCCGTCACCTTTTATAAGTTCACAAAATGTGTAATGTTTTGCGCATTGGATCCGGTGGTAGCATTAAAGCGCAACCGTCGTTATTAACACAAGGTCCGTCATAATAATAATACCTTAATATAGACAGAACCATTGACAATATGTAGTAAATAAAAATATTAGACTTAAACTAAATAATTAAACATAATCTCTTGACAATAACTTGATACGAGCTAGCTAAATATCAATGCTATAATAAAATAAATTTTATAAATGTTTTCATACAATGTGTACCTAAATAATCTATGTTACTAGAAATAATAATGTATACAACTATATTACTACAAACATGTTCTGACTATTTACAAGCGCTTTTTTAAAGTCTACGTGAATAAAAACCTTTTTTATTTTATTTATTTATTAATGTTTTTAAACTTTCGCGATTTGTACACATTTTTATATACTGTGCACACGGGTCTCATCGCGATAAAGATTTAGGTAAATCATTACCTTGGTTACCCGACGTTTCGGCATGGATTGCACCAGCCGTGGTCATGAGTCGACGTAACCAAGGTAATGATTTACCTAAATCTTTATCGCGATGAGACCCGTGTCCACAGTACATAAAAATGTGTAGGTAATGTTTTGTCTAAATTCAGGCTAACAGAAGTAACCGAGATAACCCGAATTGGCAGTGGGCAGGGCACCTAGCTCGTAGAACTGACGGCCGCTGGGGCTAAAAGGTTCTCGAATGACGTTCACGAACAGACGCAGCGTGGGCAGGAGTCCTGCCGATGATTTTGTGAGGGTCGCTGGAAACCGTTGGTTCTTTAAGGGAGCCCTTTGTTCAGCAGTGAACATCTTTCGACTGATATGATGAGTACAAAATTTTCTATAATGTAGTTGTGTGGGGTTCCGATCTATTTTTTTAATTCCTGAACGGGACTTGTCTCCATCTTACCCACCACTGCAACTCCTGTAAGTCAGAATCAAAAGTGGCACACGACAAAATGACACTGAGCAGTGAGGCTCAGGCATGTCCCGGGATATCTATTTCACTGTCTTGGATATCGCAATGAATTTAATCAGAACAAAACAAGAAGGAGATAGAAAAGAAATAGTTCCAATTCCCTGCAGAGCAAAGCGGGAGACAGAATGATATTACGGGGCTGGAGCCTATATTTGAAAAAGGGGAAATTATTTATATCGACGGGCCGGTTGGCGTAGTTTGTAGATCAGATCGGGTCGTGGGTTCGATTCCCACCCAGGACAAATATTTATGTGCACGAACATGTCTGTTTTTCTTGAGTCTGGGCGTAGTTACTTATTTAAGTATGTACTTATTTATGAAAGAAAAGCAGTATACCAGTTATCCGGTTTCCACCGTACATGTTTCGCTTAGTTTGGGATCAGATGGCTGTGTGTGAATAATGTTACATGATATTATTCTATTATTATTAGTCTTAGACAGTGAAGCAGCTGATGATTACGTTTAGACACCTAGTCTAAATGTAAACATCATGTAAGGTTAAAACTATATCTACATGAAAGTAACACATAGATAATAAATATTCCTGTTTATAAATGTACATAAAATAACAAAAATATAAGCACCTACACCACATACATAAATAATAAAAATAAAAACCTGCTTAAGTTCCGGTATCGAACGACGGCTAATATTGTTAAGTAGTGCATAACATTTAGTTTCAATGTTTCTCATAGTTAAGTGAACTACTGTAATGTTCTTTCTGAGAAATAAATTCTGTAAACCGATGTAAAAAGAGAACTAAACCATGTTACTACATTACAAGATTTGTTCTCTTTTTAAATAAAAGATCTGTCAATCAAATAAAACATGTTGTTTGATTGACATATTCATTCCAAGTTCTTTCAAAGTAAGGTGAAATATTATCTTTCTTTAACAGAAAACATGTCTAAAATGCATCCCGAATATATCAATATTTATTATTCCCAGTACAGAAACAAGGATAAGGTAAACGAAAGTATATTACAAAATGGGACATCTGCTCCAACTTCACGAATATATTTCTTTCGTACGTCACTTCGAACCTAAAGGTACGTGTCTACTAGGTCGGTGCGAATGAACATGAGAAGGGAGGCTAACGAAACAGGACAAACGGTTCTGACCGTGAGTTGATAACCTTTAACAACTACTAAAGTCTAACTACGAGATAGTGGTTAGACTGTTGGACTGTTCAAACTCAAGGCGAGCAACACAGGCTTACAATTCAATTGTTTTAAATTTTTTTACGATATTTTTATTTTTTTTCTACTTTCTACTATATAATTGACGGACACAAAGTATATCCAGACTCAGAACAACTATTTATAGGTCACACAAATAGTTGCTCTGCGCGGGAATCGAACCTGGGACACGAAGTAGCAAGGCGGCTGTTTTAAGCGCCGCGCCATGCGTGCAGAATAAATTTATTTATCTCGTACTTACAACGGTGAAGTAAAACGTCAAAAACAGAACGCCTGAGTGTTCTCTAACATGATGGTAGGACAGAGGTGAGGTGGACATTCTTGATGGTATTTGAAGTCTGCCATCCCGCACTGGGCCAGCGTACTGGAATATGGCTTGTCCTTATTAGAAAAGGCTCTAACCTGCCGTGGGATTTAGTTTGACCAAGAAGTCGACGTTCAAACGCAAAATTTGTATACTTTATGATGAGGAGTATCCGAAGCACCCCCATGTATGCTATATACCAATGATGTTATAAGTGAAAAGGTGTAGATAGGTTAAAAGCGCTCCGGGAGCGGCACGTTGAAATGTGGCTAATTAGCCAGAATTTACTTCAGTCAGTATCGCGTCGCTAGTGTCAACGACGCACTATCGCAAATTACATTTGTCTCGTTTTCGCTCACGATTATTGAATCATGCCATCTTACTTTGACGTCTAATCGTAATGTAGTGTGTAATATTGGAATATTAAGTTATTCATGTGTGCGTTGGTGTGCCGTTTTTGAAGATCGAATGTTGTGTTGGAAACCTATCTACACCTTTTTACTTATAACATCATTGCTATATACTATATATCATTTCTGTCCGATATTTAATACTTACGTGCGCACGTATTTAAGAAGTATTTAAAAATAAATGATTCTGTTATATTCTATTCACAAATAGTTTGTTGTTGTGAGGTTAAGCACTCCGTTCGGTTAATAACTCGAAAGTGTGAAAATTTCTTCTGTTCTAGTGTACAGGTAGCCTAAGGGTTCACTCGTGGGAATAAAGTTCACGTTCCATTTCCTCTAAGCATCTCTGATTTCCGATGGAAATTGTGTAAAATATTGGCTTAAACAAGCCAAAAACTTATTGTAGTTATTACGTTATAATTTTGTTTATTTATAAAGTTGTGCCTAATATTTATTAGGGCTGAATTACTTTGTAACGTTATAACATAACTCCCTGAAGTGGTAAATAAGTAAGGGTTTAAAGTGTATTAGTACAAACATGTTCTGACTATTTACAAGCGCTTTTTTAAAGTCTACGTGAATAAAACCTTTTTTTATTTTATTTTATTTAAGTCTGCCTCATTGGTTTAGCGGTATTCAACGGCCGATGAGGAGGTCCTGGGTTCAGATCCAGGCACGGTACATTTAATTGACATTGAGATCTTTATGTAAAAAAAACTTACTATCAGACCCGAGTCTGGCAGTTGACGACGATACACCCCTGTGCCTCGGAGAGTACGTAAAGCCGCGGTTATATACCTGATCTATTTCCGCCCGTGCTATGCATCTGTGTTAGCGCATGTACACTACTTGTGTACATAGCCATAGTCCAATCATTTGCAAATTTCCACGTTTGGCATGCGTATAGCAGGCATGGCATAAGGCATGAATCTATTACTTATAATTTTATAGGTAAGTAACATTTCACTTCATTATCATCATATCAGCCGAAAGACGCCCACTGTTGGATAAAAGCCTCCCCAATAGATGTCCACAGTTATCGGGCTTGCCCTATCGGCATCCAGCGATTCCCAGCGACCCTCAAAAGACCATCAGTCCATCTTGTAGAGGACCTGCCGACGCTGACTCTTCCGGTTCGTTGTCGCCACTCGAGTACCTTTCTGCCCCAGCGGCCATCGGTAAAAAACAAATTAAAGGGTCATTTATGTCAAAAAGACCCCCAATCTCTTTTTCACAATAAATGACATGATTTAGGGATTAGACTTTTGTTAATTTATACCCAGTTTATTCGTAAATTCAAAATCTAGAGACGGTATAGATGTCACACTGTGGAAATCAGGTCAAACCTCATAGGACCCTAGAGGACATATAGCGATTTGGAAATACAGGGTGTCCGAAGAGTTGACGTTCAAATGCAAAATTTAGTACTTCATGATGAGGAGTATCCGAATCACCTATCACCTATGTTCTACGACTTTGCGTTTTTTTGATACTTTGAAAATTTATGATTCCTGAGCTCAAACCCTAATTTAAAACTTTCGAATAAATTCTAAGTCAGATCTGAAATGGTTAGATAAACCATACTCTTTAAGGTGTTAGGATAAACTATGCTAATTAGTTATCACAAAAAAAAAAACCTGAACGAGAATGTTCAACAGAACGAGAAAATAATCGAAAACTGATGTTGAATTTTACGAAAAAATCTATCTCAAAAACTACGCAAAACCGTAGAACATTCATGGAGGTGATTCACATACTCCTCATCATAAAGTATCAAAATTTTGCATTGGAACGTCAACTCCTCGGCCAACCTGTATACACGTGACTGACATACGTACGAACATTTAACGCTGACGAATGACGCTATAAATTCGGAAGTGCGTTTCTTTGTCCCCCTAATTGCTTGTCCCCTCGTTATCCAGTATAGCTCAATTAGCTGATGTGTTGTGTGAATTGACATAATGGATTAGGATGTCTAATTGGTTGTTTCGCTCGCCAGTCTCTTTGGTGCAGTGGTGGAGAGTTCCGCTGAAGATAATGAGGTCCTCGTTTCAAATCCAAAAGTTATATTGCAATTTTCCTGTTAAGATACCTTTGTAGCAGTACCCTGGTGTCAGGAATTTGGCAGTGAACCAGCTCTGTATGTCGGCGAAATTCTACCAACAGCTTTCAGTGCTGTACCTGACCTCTCTCTAGTTGTGTCGGCTGGCCTGTCCAATCGAAATATAGAGTGCACCTGTGTGTGCTCATATACTGGTGCACTACAGGTTATATAATACTACAGGCCAATCTCCACTGAGACTGGCCGCTAGAGCCGACATATTGAATAAATAATAAATTTAAAATAAATATCTTGGGACAAGAAACACACTGCCATCCGATCCAGAGACGTACTTAGGCAACTATACAACTAATAAATTCATAAAAAAATAAAATATTAAATTTTATACATAAATTACATCTAGACATAGAGCAAATAATCGTGCACATCACACAAAGATTTGTCCTAGCTGGGGATCGAACCCATGACCTCTTAAAGTTTTCTTAAATTAGCAGTCAGAGTGACAAACCACGAGATGAACCGGCTAGTCAGTGTTATCCAGTGTAAGCCAGTGTTATCCAGTGTAAGCCAGTGTTATCCAGTGTAAGCCAGTGTTAGCTTATGTGTATTGAAATTATGCCATAGAGGACATGGATGTGTGATTGTTAATTACAAGTACCTCCTTGGTTTAACGGTAGCTTTTTCAACCTCTGATAATGAAGATCTGTGTTCAAATATTTTGTTGATCTAAAACTCTTATTACAATTTTTATAAGAGTCATTCTCAGTAGTCGTCCGGAGTTAGGTAAATTTCAGTACTTTCCGGTGATGCGGTGGCCTTCTATGTTTATTTATTTATTTATATTTTATTATTAACGTCATGTTATAATAAAAATAAAAAGACCGACCAAATCTACGTCTAGTTTTAAATAACAGTCACCTTTCGCTATATTTATTTTTAACTACATAGACATAGTAATTTATTAAAATTTATTATATTTTCTTTTCAGATCTATCTGGAGCACTATTGAATAAAAAGATAATAATCAGGTAAGTGTTCAGTATTCTCACTAGACACAGTCAGCCTTTGTATATTAATAATAATAATAATTTATTCCACCACATTCAAATGTTTATACATAAATATGTGAACATAATATGTACATTTATTCAAAATTAGTGGTGTTTTAGTCTTACACGTAGCTTGAATGTATTTTATAAGAAAACTTAGCTGCTAGGCACCACCCTAGCAGCTAAGTTTTATAATAAGTATATTCAAGCAGTATTGTGGGATTACATTCTATCTGTTGGATTTTAGAAAATGTGTGAAGAGCTTTTTTAATAATCACCACAGGGACCTATTTTCCGGGACATTTAGTATCCTATATGTTAATCTAGATCACATAGTATATCTGTGCCAATGTATTTTAAATCTTCACAACAATTTATGCATAATATAGAAACAAACATCTGAAAGATATACACATGCAAAGCTTTATACATATATAAATTGATGTCCGTATAAGATACCAAAACAAAATTGATGAAATTTTCAGACAATCTTTATATTTCCCTAAAGGGATGTTTCCTGTAACATCTGGTAGTGATCAAATCAACAGATATTTAAATTAATTAATTTTTAAATATCGGTATTTATGTGTTATATTTTCTTAACGTGGGATTGCAACGCATATCAGGTACATATTCCAATACGGATACGTTCCAGATTCGACCCAAGTTCCGTGACCAAACTCGTAAAAAGGTTGAAAAAGGAAGAAAGTAGAATAAGAAATAAATATATAGGTTGGCCATTAGTCGATTTTAGTATTAAGAGTACTATTAGTAAACCTTCAATGGACATATTCTTATGATACCCGTGTTATCCTAGAGTTAAGGATTCCCACAATACATAGTTAACTTTAAAATAATCAATTAATAAATATATATATAAATTGGGTCCGGAGAAAACTAACGGTGACGGTCACCATAGCCTAGTTGGTAGTGGTCCTGCCTACGAAGCTGGTGGTCCTGGGTTCGAATCCCGGTAAGTGCAAATATTTGTGTGATGAGCACGAATATTTGTTTCTGAGGCATGGATGTTTTCTATGTATATAATATGTATTTATCTATCTATATAAGTATGTATATCGTCGCCTGGTACTCATAGTACAAGCTTTGCTTAGTTTGGGGCTAGGATGATCTGTGTGACATTGTCCCCAGAAATTATTATTAAAAAAAAAAAAAAAAAAAAACTACTCCCACTGGAAACTAACGTTTTTTCATGATATTAACTATCACATTTTTTAACCTAGATAATAAACTATCCATGTGCCAAATTTAATACAAATGCACGTACAGCTATTATTGCATCATTATGTAACAAACATCTAAAAATCAAAACATACAAATTTTCACATTTATTTATAATATAGTAGGAAGAAGAATAGGATTAGCAATACCGTACCGGGTTCGTTAAAAAGCAAACACACTAATAAATTCCCAATTCGACCCATGTTTCGTGGCCAAACTCGTAAAGAGGTCGGCCATTAGTAGATTTCAGTATTACGAGTTCCTTTACAAAGCCTGCAACGGAGAGGTTCTTAAGATAATCACTACGCTTTGTGTAAACTTTATTTTTGAGAAAATTTCGCTGCGGTACCACATCGGTAGCGTGCTGGCATTCTAAGTGCTTGAGCATTTAATCGGCTGATGTATGATAAATACTATTAATATATGTGCTCGTGGTTAAAATTGGCCACGGTGGAAATTCCCAATGCAGACTAGCCAACTACATACGTAGGGTGGGGATCGGTTTATGTTATATTATCTAAAATATGTATGTATTTAGAAATATATAACTATGTTTATCAATTGTCTGGTTATGCTTTTGGGATCAGATAAAGGTGGCAGTTATTTCTCACAGACACACACATCACTCATGCTGATATACTTCCTCATCTCACAGAACAAAATAATGTCACAACATGATTATTGATCGACAAACTACTCTTACCATAATACCTCTATGTCTACATTGAGGGACTGGTCATCTGTCATACAGTTTTCCCACCTAGTACGGATACCAGTCTCTCATGTTTTGCATAAATTAGTAAATAAGAAGACACTTTCTTTGTAATTTACTGTGTGAGAGAAGAAATAAATCTATTATTATTATTATTATTTATATTTGTTTCTGCGTAACATTGACCTCATTGTGGCCAATGCTTTGTAGTTAGGTAGAGAATAGCGTTCATTCGCTCTAAGAGTAGATTGGAAAAGCAAGTAAATACACTCCTGGTGACAAGTGTACCACATGAAATTGCGAATAAAAATAATAAAATATAATATAACTTAAACATATCAGAAAAGTTAGTGTGCGAATGACACAGAAGACTGTAAACCATTTTTGGTCATTATTTCTCCAGCACTATGTGTTTTTTCTTCGGAAGGAAGAAAGAAAAATTTTGTACATTAGAATGCATTAAAATACTTGTTAACATATAAGATTTTAGACAGTAGTTTTTAGTGGATCCGGTGGTAGCATTAAAGCGCGACCGTCGTTATAAACACAAGGTCCACCATAATAATAATACCTTAATATAGACAGAACCATTCAGACAATATGCAGTAAAAATAAAGATTAAACTATAAATTTCGATAATTAAACCTAAACATAATCTCTTTTACAAAAACTGAATACAAGTTAGCTTGTAGTAATATCATTACTATTATAAAATAAATTTAATAAATGTATTAACAATCCGTATATATAAATATCTATATGTAACCAGAAATAATTATGTATACTTAACTATATTACTACAAACATGTTCTAACTATTTACAAGCGCTTTTACTTATTTTTAAATAAAATATGTAAAAGTTTTTTATTCACGTAGACTTAAAAAGTCTACGTGAATAAAAACCTTTTACATCTTTTTATTTAAAACAATAAAACATGGCGGTGCGTTGTTGGCAGCTAGTACTAATAGTAGCGTTTCTTCGTCTCATCAAACAATGTCAAAAGTTTTATCATTAAAACATATTTACCGTGGTGAAGTTCGTAATTAAATTAGATTTAAATTGTGTAATGAAACTTTGATTTCTAATCGACCATTTTATAGCCAAAAGTGTACATTTTGCTCTACAAAATTTTAAGTAAAGTCTGGATTTTGGGACTTAAATGTGTACATATCGAAATAACCACAGTTTGTGAACATTATCGAATTTATGCCTTAGTATCTCTATAATTACTCCAAGAATACTAAATTAGTATTGTTACGCCATTATTAAAATTGGACGTAATTTGATAAGGTTTTTGAGCTAGCCAATTTAAGTAATTTGATAATATAATGTAGCCAACAATTAAGCGTTAATTTGCTATCCAATTATCTTGTAGGGTAACCGTGAGTTGAGTCAATGTTGATAGACCCAATTTGTTATTGTTCATATAAAATGTATCAGATTAGTTCTTCATAAAATATCTGTAATTCACAGACACCCGACACGTATTAACCCATTGTGTTATTCTTTATTGCCCATGTATAATAAAATAACAAATTTGATAGATAGTTAACACAGGCGAGCTTAACTCAACTATGAGTTCTCACTCAGCAAACCTTGGTCAGAGTGAGAATTGTTATAATGGGTTACAGACAATATTTATAATGGGTTATTCCCTTTATTATTCATATCCTTTATAAATATATATTTGTGTATGTATCATATTTATCAATATATAACGATAAAATACAATTATTCTATTTTATTTTTTAGACATAAGAGGGTCCAGTTGAAAATCAGTGCCACGCCCCTGGGTTGGCTAATGCTGAACTGGATACCTACTTGCTGCAATTGACAGACACATGCACCCACTTGAATATTAACTATTTTTTTTAATATTGACAAGACGTATATGTATTTGTGTGTAAAGTGTGTCTTTCAATGTTAGCAATAAGTTTTATTTTCTTGTCTTTCTTTTCTTTTCATGTAATATTAGAAGGTGAAAAAAAATTAAAGTAATATGAAAATATATACTGTCTATATACACTTTCTTACTAAAACTATATATAAAATAACTTATGTAATTACTACATACATGTATTTACATATAAATATTAACTAGAGCTTGGTTTAACAAATACTGGTCTTGTACGGGACCGAACCCACAACATTAAGTCAGTCGTCTGCTTGAAACAATACGCTACATCAGCAGTAAATATGGCTTTTTTTACAATACATGCAACTTCCCGCTGCTAAAATAGCTTCTACGTGGAATCTCATATGCGATTCCAGTTAAATGCCAAGTTTGCAGTGTAGTACTTCGTGTGTTTTCCTTTTCATCTATGCTGTGCAAGCCGCCTAGTAGACCTCAATGGCATATATTAATACAGCCAGCTTAACAAATCACTCGCACAATAACAATGACATTACTTAAGTAATACGTACAGATAGCGATACAGAAAAGATGTAGTAAAATATATCTAAAACTATAGGTATGGACAAATTTTATTTAAAAAACTTTAAATAACCTAAATTACAACTATACAAGTACCATATATAAAATTATAATTCTATATGTTTAAATATATATAAGTCACGATCTGATAATATATTTGTACTTAGAAAGTCAAAGTCAAAAGTCAAAGTAACTTTATTCCGTAAAAATTTTACATTTATGTGGAATCGTCATATTTTTTTTACCCTACCGTGCAGTGCATGACGTGGCAGCTACTGAGAAACACTGCCAGAAAACTCAGTAGGAATCCTTTTTTAAAATAAAATATACTTTAGATTAATTACAATCATGTGTGTTGACTCAGAACAACTCAATCCCAAGCACTTTTATCACTTAAATAATCAGAAATTTTGTAATATGCCCTGCTGCACAATTTGGCTTTAATAATTCTTTTAAACTTATTCGTAGACAATTCTCTAATATCATTGGGAAGTTTGTTATAGAATCTTATACATTGCCCCATAAAAGAGTTACTTATTTTGTGGAGACGGGTAGTATGCAGTATGAGATTATGCTTATATCTAGTATTTACATTATGTGTATCGCTCCTTTTACAGAAGGAATCGATATTTCTATGCACATATAGTAAGTTTTCATATATATACTGAGATGGTACAGTTAGAATGTTGACCTCTTTGAATTTTTCTCTAAGAGACACTCTCGGGCCAAGATTATAGATAGCTCTTACAGCTCTTTTTTGCAATATAAATATGGTGTCAATGTCAGCAGAGCTTCCCCAGAGAAGAATTCCATAGGACATTACACTATGAAAATAACTGAAATAAGTGAAGAAATAACTGAAGTTTTCACTGCATATGCTGCAGAACTTAATTTGCCGGACAGTTTTTCTATTTGTGGGCTCCATTGTAGCTTTGAGTCAATAGTGATACCCAAGAACACAGTTGATTCAACAGGGTCCAACCTAGCTCCATTAAGTTGTACATTGGTTGTCGCCTGTTTCACATTCGGTGTAGTGAATTTAATGACTTTAGTTTTCTTATCATTAAGCACAAGATTATTGGCATTAAACCAATGAACAACTTTAGAGATTGCATCATTAACATCGTCAAAATTGCTTAATTGTCGGTTTATTTTGAACGTCAGGGAAGTATCATCTGCAAACAACACAATCTCAGGCTTATCCCTTACGTAGTAAGGTAAGTCACTTATATAAATTAAAAACAAAAATGGGCCCAGAATTGACCCCTGTGGGACGCCCATTACCACTGGAGATCCCGGAGATATTTTACCGTTTATTTCGACCTTCTGAATTCTATTGCCCAAGTAAGAAGTCAGAAGTTCGAGAGCCTTGTTCCTAATACCGTAGTGGTGTAATTTTCTGACCAGAGTATCATGATGAACGCAATCGAACGCTTTGGACAAATCGCAAAAGATACCTAATGCATCTTGCGAGTCTTCCCACGCCGCGAATATACTTTTTAATAAGTTGACCCCTGCATCTATGGTTGAACAACCCTTTGTGAATCCAAACTGTTTCCGGTGTAGTAAATTATGTATATTAAAGTGTCTGAGCAGCTGGCTAAGCATAAGCTTTTCAAATATTTTACTAAGAGTGGGCAGCACGAAAACAGGTCGAAAATTTGAGGGGTCTGAAGTATCACCAGCTTTAAACAAAGGAATGATTTTACTATACTTCATCAAGTCAGGAAATACACCTGATGCAACACAGCAATTGAACACAGTAGCTAAGTGTGGGGCGATTATAGTAATAATTGATGAAACAGTCTTAACAGAGAGACCCCACAGATCCTTTGTGTTTTTCATATTAATACTCTTGAAAGCATTTAAAATATCTTTAGGGCTAACCACCGAAAATTCAAAAACTGTGTCACACGACCCTACGCTTTGCTTGAGTATCTGCTCAGCAGATGTAGAAGAACATGAAAGAGAGTTAGTAAGTATGACTGGAATATTCGAAAAATATTTTTCAAACTCAGTCGCAATCTCCAAATCGCCTTTAATATCTATGTTGTTTATTACTAAGTTAAAATCACGACTACGTATTTTTGTTTTACCTGTCTCAGCATTAATTATCTTCCAAGTAGTTTTGATTATATTTGTAGAAGATTTAAGTATATTTTTTATGTGCAAAGATTTAGCAGCGGTACAGGCTCGTCTAAATGTTTTGGCATATTGTTTCACATATTCTTGAAACTCTGTATTATGATTATGGGATCTTTCTTCATACAATTCATACAACCGATTCCGACTTTTATAGATGCCTGGAGTTGCCCAATCACTGAATACCAGACGGTCACTTACAGACAGTTGTTTGGGTGTGAACATTGTGCAGAACTCATCATTAATCAAATTGAATAAAGAGTTGTACAAGTGATCCGGATTATCATGATAGGGCAGCCATGCTATTTGTTTTACTATATTACATTTAAATTTGTCTAAGCGGTTTTCACTAAATGGAATATAGCTTATAAGTTTTCTTTTAATTTTTGGAGCATTTGAATAAGTTACCAACTGACCTGAATGATCTGACTGAATTTTATTGATTATTGATTTAAATAAAGGTTTTACAGTGCTAAATATATTATCAATGCATGTAGCACTTGTAGCAGTTACTCTAGTTGGTTCTGTAAAATTGTGATATAAATTATAGGATTTAAACAAATTTAATAAATTGCAACTTATTGTGCTTTTCTCCAAAATATTTATATTAAAATCTCCACAAATAATAACTGTTTTATGGCTGTTAGATAATTTATTTAATGCATCCTCCATAATATCTGAAAAAGTATCAAATGGTGCACAAGGAGGTTTGTAAAGACCCAAAACAATAAATTGCTCCAACTCAACACATGAAATCTCTACAACTCGCTCAACAGAGAGGCTCACAACATCACTTCTTTCTTTAAACTTTAACAACTTATTTATTAGAATTAGAGAGCCACCATGAATATATTTTTCCCTGATGAACGAGCTTACAACCTGGTGATTATTGAAGCTGAAAATGAATTGATGGAGTTTTAGCCAGTGCTCCGTTAAACATAAAATATCTATATTGTTACAATTCAAAAACAGCTCCAATTCTAGCTCTTTTCCCATCAAACCTTGAATATTTTGGTGCACCAGGTTAATACAATTTTTTTTAGTATATTTATTGACTTTATCATGTATGTTTGATGGTTTCAAATGTTTTTTATTACATTACGTGGATCTGCCTTCCCACTTAAACTCACATTAGAACCATGACCAGAATTTGGTATTATGCAAGAGAAATCCTCTATTGTCATACTATTTAATTTAAATTATTTTGAATATAAATGTCATTTGAATGACATTTATATAACTTGAATCTAACTTTACACACATTATCAACCTATATGCAGGAGAAATTACATGTAATTGACATTAACACCTTTGTTAAGAAACCTTTTTACCTGACCCTACTGATGATGACAATTTGAATATATCCAATTCAAATTGTCATCATCAGTAGGCATACAACTGGAATTATTTATGTCAACGGTACATTGCTCAGTACTCAGTACTTGGCCAAACATCTCGCTTCTAGCTAAAGGTTTAGCCAAGTTCCTGGCTGAAATGCCAAAGAAATAACATAGCGATGAAGCTATTTGTCTTGTACAATAGTTAGGAAGATAGCAATAGTTATCTTTTGTCAGGTAAAAAGGTTTCTTAACAAAGGTGTTAATGTCAATTACATGTAATTTCTCCTGCATATAGGTTGATAATGTGTGTAAAGTTAGATTCAAGTTATATCTAATCATATTTTCCTCCTGTGACAAACTAGCACTATAGGGAAATGAGAATATAACAACTTTACTTATATTTAAACAATTTAAATGATTAATATACTGTACAAAAGATTTTTTATTCAAATTACCCCTATTTCCCATTAAAAGAATCAGATTACCAGGATTATTAAATTTATGTTCAAAAACTTTTTTGAAGATATGGTGGCTAGAGGCTCCAGGCATACAGAAATTGATATTTGAATGTCCTGCTGTTGATAATGACCGCCCTAAGTTTTTACCAATTTCATCACTGAATATTGTCACTTCAGACTTTTCAGAGAATTAAGTATATATAGTTAATTTGTAAGTCTACTATTCATGTTCCGACTAATTACAAGTTATATTTATTTCGAATTCAAACCCTTTATATTTATTTTATTGTACCAAACCCTACGTTTAATATTGTATACCAAACTTGTTTTAAATTGGTTGTGGGGCTGATAGCATGGAATATCGCGTTCTGAGGGAATATCTACCAGAGAATGGGCAGCAGCGTCTCTCTGTGTACTATCACTATCATACCGCAATCGCCAACCCGTCTGCCAAGCGTGGCGATTATGGCAAATCCCTCCAAATGTTGGGCACAACTCATATGGATGTAATTTGTGTCCGTATATTATATTTTTGTAAAGTACCACACGACACAGGTATTAGATTCCCTAGTGCGGGCGTTAACTTTAAAATATATTTATCAAAAAATTAAAAATTGTGGAAATCTTTTCGGGAGACCTTTGTCCAGCAGTGGACGTCATTCGATTGACATCATGATGAATCTTGTATGCATTGGACAACATTGCCTGTCAAAAATCTCATGGTTAAAAGAATTATATTAGGTACTTATTTTTGAAATGGATAATTAATATCTGTGATAGAAAATCTGGCTAAGAACATGATTCTAATCCACGGAGAAACTTATGAAATGGAGCTCCTTTTATATGAATTATTAATGTAGGCATCTATTTCAAAGAGGAAAATGAATTTTGCCGAGTAAAGCCAGCGAAGTTGGAAGCCGGCATTTGTATGTATCTATGTTTATCCAATGATAACTTTGGTTTCGTTATTCAAATTGAAATGATATCATTGATATAGGTAGGTAGGAAGGTAGTAAAAAGTATTGTAGACATCAATGTCCTTGGTTCATAGCCCACGTCTTGCCAAACATTGTTTTTAAAATGTTACTGGCAAGAAAAATTAATGGTAGGCCGTCTGGTATGGTACAGTAGTAACCCTTTGCGTTGAGCCTGATCTCTTCTTGATCATGTCACACCACACGAATATTATAAAGGCGAAAGTTTGTGAGTGTGCGAGTGTGTATGTTTGTTACTACTCCACGACTAAACGGCTGCAGCGATTTTAATAAAATTGAGATAGCTGACACCCTGGATTAATACATAGGCTATAATTTATAAAGTTTAACGCGGGTAAAACCGTGGGGCACAGCTAGTTGATAATAATTTCTGCTATTGGATATAACGTCGTTTCTGTTTCATCCCGGTAATACACTTTAAAGTATTTTTCTTATAAACGTGTATAGTTCAACTACAAATATCGATATTCAACAGATTCTCAGTATAGAAACTACAAGTAATTCTAATAAAATTATTATGAGGATAGCAAGTTCTGCTATTGGAAATAACAAATAAATGTTTTCAACGATACACTCTTTTCCATCTACGATGTACTCTAAAGTTAAGTACATAATATGTACTTAACTTTAGAGTAATAGAGTAAGATTAGTAGGATTTTGTTAATTCACTTGCATTATTATAATATAATAATGCAAGTGAATTAACACTATCCTACTAATATTATAAATTTGTAAGTTTAATAAGTTTTTAAGTATGGATGGATGTTTGTTACTATTTCACGTAAACACTACTGAATGGAATTTAATGAAACTTTACAATAATATAGCTTATACATGAGAATAACACATTACTACAGTTATAAAGATATTGTGTGAATTCTCCAAAATATGACGATAATTGTCAAGCAAGTTGGAAAAAATCTACCATATGCGAGCTATTCCGGCGTGCACTGCCAAAACCTCTAGAGGTACACATCCTTCTAGTATTATAAATGCTAAATTTTGTGAGTATGGATAATTGTTACTCTTTCACGCAATAACTACCCAACGGATATTGATGAAATTTTGGAGGAATATAGCCTATACATCCAAATAACACATAGGCTATAATTTATAAATTTTAACGCGGGTACAACCGCGGGGCACTGGTAGTTATTTATAATTTTATAGAGTTACAAAGCGTCGTTTAAACCATGGCGGTATTTCAAATGTGAGATGTACACATATTTATCGTATGGGCAGTGAGTACCCTAGCGTCAGAATTATTCAAGCCGCCCAGTACGCCTCTGACATGACTTAACGACTGCTACCGGGAAAACCGGGACCGACAGCTTAATGTGTCCTCCGCGCACAAAAGAAACCACTTTGGTGGTCACCCATTTAAGGACATAGTTGCTGAACCTTTCCAATAATTTACGGAATGGTGAGAGCAAGCTATGAGGGCCTTGTGAATGGATTACTAGAGGTATTAGAACCTTCTAAATAAGTCTCATAATCGAAGTAATTATTACCACTGCGATAATTATTAGACTTATAAATAATTAACGCATTGGGTGTAAACCTGTCACGTTAATTATATGGTGTTAAATAAATAAATAAACTTTACAAACTTCGTTTGTACATTAATTACCTAAACTAATTTGACTTTCGCGTTGGTTTAGCGGTAGCGTGTTTAACCGCAGATATTGAGGTCCTGGGTTCAAATACCGGGTCAGGCCATAAAGTGATTGTTTTGCTCAGTAAATTTTTCTGTATCAGCCTGAAGTCTGGGAGGTAGGTTAAAATCCTAAGTCGGGCAAAAAGTAATTGTGCAATTTTCTTAAGAAATTTTCTAAGTAGCTGCATCGATGGCTTTGAATTGGTGGTATCACACCCCTGAGTCTCGGAGAGCACGTTAAGCCGTTAGTCCTGTAGCTGCACTATTTCCGGTAGTGTCACCTAGTCGTCCCATCGGGTCAAATCGCGAAAGTTTAAAAACAAGAGTGATGGAATAGAAAGTGCCTTTGTGTTTCCTCACATACTTATGCACTATAATATGTCTCACTGTCCCGAAATTTGACCTAATTACCTAAAACCCTGAATACAGAAGAAGAAAGGTGAAATGTATACCTAATTTACACCTATATTTTTTCCTGAGCATAATACACGTGGTGCTATTTTATTCCGCCAGACGGATTGTGTAACCACTTAAGAAATTTGTTCCTAAATTACCTTATATATTCATATTCAACAAAATAAAGAGCATCTACGTGTTCCAGACATTTTCTCGTTATACGTATCCCTATAATATCTGTACCGTCATAACTTGAATGGGTAATATTTGTGTAATGGCGACAGTGTGCTTTATTAGCTGATTACATGGTGTAGCTATCTCGCTCAAGCATTCGTTGTTATTGTTTTAATCAGCCACATAGGGCGCATTTAATAATTTCTAGATCTTGCCTCTATATCTTTACAAACTTCTTCTGCATTTTAATTACCTAAACTAATTTGACTTCCGCGTTGGTTTAGCGGTAGCGTGTTAAGCCGCAGATAATGAGGTCCTGGGTTCAAATACCGGGTCAGGCCATAAAGTGTTTTTTTTTTGTCTAGTAAGTTTTTCTTTATCAGTCCCAAGTCTGGGAGGTAGGTTCTAATCCTAAGTCGGCCAAAACGTAATTGTGAAATTTTCTTAGTAGCTGCATCTAAGGCTTTGAGTTGGTGGTATCACACCCCTGAGTCTCGGAGAGCATGTTAAGCCGTTAGTCCTATACCTGCACTCTTTCCGATAGTGTCACCCTAGTCGTCCCATCGGATTATGAGAGGGATTTTTATATATTGCGACTTTAGGTGTATAACTTTAGGTTACCCGACGTTTTGGCATGGATTGACCACGGCTGGTGCAATCCATGCCGAAACGTCGGGTAACCTAAAGGTAATGATTTGCCTTAAATTCTTATCGCGATTGCGACCCGTGTACCCCCACAATATATAAAAATGTGTACAAATCGCGAAAGTTTAAAAACAAGAGTGATGGAATAGAAAGTGCCCTTGTGTTTACACACATACTTATGCACTATAATATACCCCGCTGTGGCTGAAATCCGACCAAATTACCTAAAACTTTGTAAACAGAAAAAGGTGAAATGTATACCTAATTTACACCTATATTTTTTCCTGAGCATAATACACGTGGTACTATTTTATTCCACCAGACGGATTGTGTAACCACTTAAGAAATTTGTTCCTAAATTACCTTATATATTCATATTCAACAAAATAAAGAGCATCTACGTGTTCCAGACATTTTCTCGTTATACGTATCCGTATAATATCTGTACCGTCATAACTTGAATGGGTAATATTTGTGTAATGACGACAGTGTGCTTTATTAGCTGATTACATGGTGTAGCTATCTCGCTCAAGCATTCGTTGTTATTGTTTTAATCAGTCACATAGGGCGCATTTAATAATTTCTGGATCTTGCCTCTAGATCTTTACAAAGTTCTTCTGTATATTAATTATCTAAACTAATTTGACTTCCGCGTCGGTTGATAGCGTGTTGAGCCGCAGAGAATGAGGTCCCGGGTTCAAATCCCGGGTCGGGCCATAAAGTGATTTTTTTTGCTTAGTAAATTTTTCTGTATCAGCCAAGACTGGGAGGTAGGTTCAAATCCTAAGTCGGGCAAAAAGTATCTACTTGTGAAATTTTCTTAAGAAATTTTCTTAGTAGCTGCATCGAACTCTTTGAGTTGGTGGTATCACACTCCTGAGTCTCGGAGAGCACGTTAAGCCGTTAGTCCTGTACCTGCACTCAATCTGGTAGCGTCAGCTAGTCGTCTCATCAGATCATGAGAGTGATTTTTATATATTGCGACTTTAGGTGTGTAACTTTAGGTTACCCGACGTTTTAGCATGGATTGACCACGGCTGGTGCAATTCATGCCGAAACGTCGGGTAACCTAAAGGTAATGATTTGCCTTAAATTGTTATCGCGATTGAGACCCGTGTACCCCCACAATATACAACATGTAATGTAATTAATGCACACCCTCAAACACCTCAATTAGAATATTATGTTGTAATCATAATACATATACTGAATTTTTAATTTAACATGTATATGCATTGTTATTTACTAAATTAGTTTCTTGGAATAAATCTTTGTTTTGAATAAATGATGGAATTTGTATGAATACAAATAAACTACGATTTTAAAAGTCTTATTACTTAGATTTACGGTCCATTTCAATTTGTTTTGACTGTACAGGGTTAATATGACGATAATTTATTTAATTATTTTGGAATAAAAATTACCTATATTAAAAATGATATAAATAAATCGATTCAGTAAACGATTCTGAACAAACTATTTTTGGGATGTGCGTTAGTTATGTTACATGTTGTATAAAATGTGTACAAATCGCGAAAGTTTAAAAACAAGAGTGATGGAATTGAAAGTGCCTTTGTGTTTACACACATACTTATGCACTATAATATACCCCGCTGTGGCTGAAATCCGACCAAATTACCTAAAACTTTGTAAACAGAAAAAGGTGAAATGTATACCTAATTTACACCTGTATTTTTTCCTGAGCATAATACACGTGGTACTATTTTATTCCGCCAGACGGATTGTGTAACCACTTAAGAAATTTGTTCCTAAATTACCTTATATATTCATATTCTACAAAATAAAGAGCATCTACGTGTTCCAGACATTTTCTCGTTATACGTATCCCTATAATATCTGTACCGTCATAACTTGAATGGGTAATATTTGTGTAATGGCGACAGTATGCTTTATTAGATAAATACATGGTGTAGCTATCTCGCTCAAGCATTCGTTGTTATTGTTTTAATCAGCCACTTAGGGCGCACTTAATAATTTCTGGATCTTGCCTCTTGTATTAAAAATATTTCAAAAACAACCTTTGGAAGGGGACACTTTGAATTTGAAATGCAGTTTCTTTCATCTATTTGTTTCTTTTTTGCAGCAATACTTTTTTCGCATGCTTGAATTGCGGAGTCAGTAAGTACTTAATAAAGCTCAATAACCTTGCTGATCCAAATGTTGCGAGTTCGATCCTAGTATAAGACAAATATTCGTGTTCCAAAACATGTCTATTTATATAAGTCTGGGTGTTTTCTTTGTATTGTATCTTTCGGCTGTCTATTATCCATAGTACAAGATTTACCTAGTTTAGGCTGGATAGCGCGATGTGATATTTATTTACTTAATCCCAAAACACAAAAAAAAATGATGAACTGTGTTCACTGTCAAGCCCTAATAAACCTGAAGCTCATGAAACGGACCGCGTCACTTGGTCAAAATGCCATCCTTACCAGATTCAACGATGGGATAGGTAACAGGTGATGTACATACGTAGATTCACGCTTGTTTCCCATAGGGGTAGGTGGAGACAACAGATTTCCATTTGTCACATCTTTGCACACCTCTTTTGCCTTATTCTTATCATTATATTCTTCATAACATGTTCACCGGTTTAGGGTACTTCTGAACTTGTACCCTAACTCCTGGCCTTTCTTGAGAACATCTTCGATTTGGACAGTAAATGTTCGACGAGGTCTTTCTCTTCCGGTTGTACCATTTAAACAGGCCAGCTGATTCATACTTCTTTTGTCAATCTTCAGGTGATGTAACGTGGATTTACAGAAACGATTCCAAAACAAAGCAGCAATCGAGTGGTTGGGTCTTCACAGGTGAGCCACAGTCAAAGTGGCGATTGTACGGTCTGTCAGAGGATGGGTGCTACTTTAAAAAAAAAAAAACTAGACTCTTGCGAGTCGAAAGTGCGATCAAGTGATGTTGTGTGTGTTAAAATATACCGCTTATCACAAAAAAGGGCATATTTGGCGACTTCGTGGTAATTAAAAAAAAAAATTTACTCGTTTTTAATTTTTTAGGCGCTAATAGCTCTCTCCGGTCCGTAAGTGATCGGCGAGATTAAGCAACTAGGCTCGCGGTCAGTCCATAAATGGATGACTACCAAAGTGGTTTAATTTCTAACCGTCTTCGTGCTTCGGAGGGCACGTTAAGCTGTCGGTCCCGGTTGTAGTCATTAGGCAACGGTCTTCAAGCCATGTTAGAGACCTACTGAGCAGCTTGAACATCTCTGACACTAGGGTAACCACTCCATGCGATAAGTAAGTTTAATAATATTGTTGATTTTATTTTTCGTTTTAAATTTTCGTTTGTTGTGTAGAATAGGTACTTAACAAACCAAAACAAAATATATATACAACGTGTAACAGAAAGAGTGAACGTAACTTAAGGGGCATATACGGTCTCCTTAAGCCTACCTATACACAAAATCTCATACCGAAATACCATAATTTTAATCTTGATCGTAAAATAATATACCATTCAATATATCAACCAGTATTTTTATCGATATAACGAACATCCGTACTAACACAGCACAGCTGATTCTGATTTACGCTAGAAATTGTTTGACATACCTCTGTGTTTCTATGCACGCCTGGTAGTTTGATTCCGATAGCACTCACTACACATATTTTGTTTTATTTTCGAGATATGTTTTTATTTATAGCACTGCTGAATAGCTATTGGATACTTTACATCGTATAAGTACGTGATACACAAACACATTACGAGAATCTTTTTATAGTTTAACTTCTAGTTGAAGTTGTTTTCAGTACTGATGGAAGAATTTCACGTTCACTAAAATATGCACCGACACCGAAAGCTTAACTCTAAGACTTGCCAACTAACACGAGTCTCTCTCATGTACAACATATTCATAGAATCGTAAAGCTTTCATGTTTCTTAGTTATAAAGAGGCGTGGCCTCCATCGCGACACTGTACTCTTCACGACATAGGTTCCTCGTAATTAAACAGCCTTAAATCCTCATCATCACAAAGTGCACGTCTGAGGCTATTCTTTCATAGATGAATGCACGAAATTTTCAAAATTATTACGATCACTAAACGACATAGTTAAGGATTTCGCGGAACACTTTACTCATTACTAAACGACATTTTAGACGATTTAGTAACTAAACACGACCTAAATAGACAGCAGTTTACGAACAACTGATGATTTTAATATTTTTAAATAAATGAGAAATGCACAATATTTGATGAATTTGGCGGCTTTCTTCGAACGCGGCCCCTTTGGCGGTGACTGAGTCCACTCAAAAGAGCCGCCTAGGTATCGACGACGCGCGCGGCTTGCTTTCATGAATATTAAAAGATATTTAACCGTTTATTATTTACCTACATCAACTCTTTGATTTTGCCGCCATATTAGTGTAACTTTGGATATAATCAGGACGGAATTTGAAATGTCCCCTACTGTTCATATGAGCCTAGTACATTATTCATATTTTTTATTTGTATGTATTGTATGAAAGATTAATATGTAGTAACAGGGAACCTTTAAAATTTAGAGTGTATCACTCTAAATTTTAAAGGTGGAATTGAAAGTGCCCCTGCACTTTCTATTCCATCACTCTCATGATCCGATGGGACGACTAGCGATACGACCGGAAAGAGGTCAGGCACAGGAACGACGGCTTTACGTGCTCTCCGAGGCATGGGGGTGTAATATCGTCAACTCCCAGACTTCGGGCTGATACTGAAAAATTTTTTTTTACCAAAAAATCCCATAATCACTTTTTGGCCCAACCCGGGAATTGAACTCAGGACTTCATTATTCCCATAATCACTTTTTGGCCCGACCCGGGATTTGAACCCAGGACTTTATTATCTGCAGTTGAACACGCTACCGCAAGACCAATGAGTTATACACGAACACATTCAAATGGCGCGGCGCGCGGTGGCGACATCTTTGAGTCTCTCAAAGGTGCCGCCACGCGCGGGGCCCACTTTGATGAATATTAAAAAATATTTAACCATTTATTATTTACCTACATCAATCCTTTGTATTCGCCGCCGTATTAGAGTTCCTTGCGACAAGATCAGGACGGAATTCGAAATGTCCCCTAATGTTCATATGAGCCTAGTACATTATTCATATTTTTTCGTAATTTATCAGTAGTCGTACCGCGTGTGTTTATCTGGTTAGTTTGTATTAAAAATTAAGTACCTATTCGTTTCCGGCCAGATTAAATTCACATACTGAAAGAAAAATTTTATATTCTTACTATTTAACACACAAAAAAATATCTGCAGTTACATACGTCAATTAAATTATTTATTTCTCCTAGATCCAATATCTTGCGGAATATCAATTTAAATTAAATTAAGTGATTTTTCCTAGTTATCAAATTTGTATGAATGATTAAAATGTCGTTACAGGGAACCTCTAAAAATTAGAGCAAAAATTCAGTCAAATATTTAATTGAATCTTAAAATAAACACGTGTAATAAATTATGTGACTGTACAGAACCACACTTTTTACTTACAGTCTAAGTAGTAGGTACCCAAAGAGTTCGCGGTAAGGTTCATTACCCTTGCGGCTGAGTTTTTAGTGTTGTTCATAATGTCGGTAATCTTACTTGTTGATTTAGGTTGTCGATAGAAAAATAAATTACTAGTTGAATAAAAAATGATTATTTCTGTTTGAAGTTTCGTCCATAGGTAGCCGTCCTGATACCCTATAACCCCCTTAAGTTACGTTCACACTTTCTGTTACACGTTGTATATAAGAAATAAATTCGTACTATAGTTCATTTATCCCCGCTAAAAGCGTTTTAACCGCAACACAAAAAGACAATTCCAAGTCTATGCTTGCTAAAAAGAAATTACCATTATCCGACACTTTCAGAAAAAATAGGCCAAAACCGTATTAATGGAGCCACCAATGAAAAACGGCGTAATTATCGAAAAGTGACTTTTTATTCCGCCCGATACCAAAGTACGGAATATAAACGTATTTTTGTTAATTATCTTTCACATTAGTTTGGATTCAGTTGGCATAGTAATCTAACACTGGGTAGGCTTATAATTACTGTTTTAAATAACATGACAACACCAACCATTTCCTTTTTTTATGACAATTGATTTAAATGAAATGTATGATCATCATGTGAGCCGAATGAAGTCCACTCCAGGAAATCTTCTGAAGACAACTTTGTCCAGAGTTGTCTTCAGAAGATTTCCTCATTGAATCTGTGCCTATCTTTTTTCGGGTTGTGCCATAATCGCCACGGTTGGGAGACAGGTTGGCGATCGCAGTATGATGGTCATAGTACGAGTACACAGAGAGAAGCTAATGCCTGTTCTCTGAGAGATATTCCCTCGGGACGCCTTCTACTTTCCGACGCGATGCGATATAAATGCCATATAAATAAAAAATTATGATATCATTAACCAAACTATGCTCGGAGTATCCCTGCGAGATTGTATCAGAAATATCAGTATCCGTAGGCGAACCAAAGTAACTGGCACAGCCCAAAGAATTGCTCAACTGAAGTGGCAGTGGGTGGGTCACATAGCTCGTAGATAGACAGTCGCTGGGGCAGAAAGTTTCTCGAGTGGCGACCACAAACCGAAAGACACAGCATGAGCAGGTCCCCTACAAGGTGGACCGACGATCCAGCAACCGGCCATTGTGGACCTTTGGCAAAGGCTTTTGTTTTGTTATGGACATTTTTCGGCGGATATGAGGAGGATATCATTTCTCATGGAAAACAATCGGATCACAAACAACGGAGAAAAAGATATACTACAAATTGATATAATCGATAACTTCCCTTTTTTGAAGTTGGTTAATGCAGGTGAAGATGTATGGATACCTTCTTGTAAAGACTTTATGCATATGCATCCCTTATATCTACTTTTCAAGGTGTGCCTATATTCTTCCACTTCTAAGTTACTGGTATGTAGCATATTTGGTCTCTTAAAATGCTGTGGTAGAATGCGTACGGTAATATTAGCCTCGAAAATAGGTAAGATACCGAGCATTTTACAAACTTTTTATGCAAAATTTCCGAGGGAATTTTATTGAGCTTACTTACTTACGGTAATGAATACTAATATAGAAGAATTTTGTATTTTGGCACGAGCCACCATGCGGCACTTAGCACCGCGCTAATTTATTTCTTACAAGCTCTCACACTCCCACAATAAACTGGGTCTGCAAGACATTATGCTGCTTGCAAATATAGAGCTGTCTGTAGTTAATATATATATATATATATATATATATATATATATATATATATATATATATATATATATATATATATATATATATATATATATATACTTTTACATTGTTCTCAAAGGGACTGACTATTTATTTCGATGATCACTCTCAACACAGACACAAAACAAATAATCCCGCTCATCACAGAAATATTTTTCCTGTGTGGGTATTGAAAGCCCTATTTTTTTTTATAAGGCAGGGGGAATGCCTTCTCATGCCACCCGCAAAAAGTGTCTGCGGGTGGGTATGTCGGACTTGCACCGACTAAACCTACCTGCCGTGGACTTCTCTTGGCGCCTGATGGGGGAGTCCCAGGAACGCGGGTATGCTGCTCCAGTACCCCCCTTTTTGCGCCATGGCTCAGATGGTCGGGACACGTACCCTGGGAGGGCTCCTTTGGATTGCCCTCCCATATTGCCGACTCGGGTATTGAATCCCTGAACTCTGGCTTAGCAGTCAGGAACACTAACCACTAGAAAATAGGCCAGCCCATGAACTTCTAGACTCTACTACTACTGAGAATGATTCAAAATCATAATTACACCTTTTGGTCCGATCTGGGCTTTAAATTCAGGAACTCAGTTATCAGTGGCTGAACACATTACTAACTCAACGAAGCAGTTGTACTTACAGAACTGTAACAGAAGCATTTCCTTTTATTTTCAGAATAAGATTCATTTATTTCACAAAAATTGCGTACACACGGCTACACATCAAGCTATACATTTCCAGTACAAACTGATCCCGCATTGAATAGGATTTCCATACAATGAGACTACATGAATGTATGTAAGTACATTAATCTATGTAGTATATATATTACTAGGTTAGAACACTATACTCTGTAGAACTGACGATGGTACACTACCAGCTGCCTGTCATTTCCAATTTTTACCAGTCCATCCTTCGGTTGTCTGGAAGAAATCGCTATTATGCGATAAGACCGACAATTGTAAATTATTTTGAATATTAAGTTTTTCCAGTAAACTTCTTTTTTTATATGTTGTGCAATAAAGTGTATCTATCTAATGAGAGGTCCGCTTATATTGAAAATATATCGCTTCATATGTAGCCGTGTGTACATATAGGTCTTAATCTAGACAGTGCATGCCATAAGATACCAGTAAAATAATTTACTGGTATCTTTAATCTCTTAATTTGATGAACCTCTCAAGCATAATATGTAATAATTTCACATGTCTTCTACCATAGACAAGATAGACAGATAATGCTTGAGAGGTTTATCAAAGTAGGAGATTAAAGATACCAGTAAATTATTTTCAATTGAGTACCTCATTTATCTTTGGGTGATATATCGGTTAGTATAAAGCATATTTTATATAATATAATAATAATAATAATATCTGGGGACAATGTCACACAGATCATCCTAGCCCCAAACTAAGCAAAGCTTGTACTATGGGTACCAGGCGACGATATACATACTGATATAGATAGATAAATACTTATATACATAGAAAACATCCATGACTCGGAAACAAATATTCGTGTGCTCATCACACAAATATTTGCACTTACCGGGATTCGAACCCAGGACCACCAGCTTCGTAGGCAGGAGCACTACCAACTAGACTACGGATATTAATTATTAAAGCTAATAATAAAGTTATAATTTGCAAAAAATGCTCAACTGCGGAATGTGAAAAATCCCTCAATACAGCACTTTTTACAGAACCAGCATCTTCAACAAAAATAGCTTGTATCATATTTCAAACAAACTTGGTCGCAGCTGCGGGAGGCCGCCGGCTAAAGTTTTTCACAAGGAACATGGCGATTGTCCCACTTGGTGGATTAAAATACTATGCTTTTGTGCTTCCCGTTTATTTATCGTCTTGTTAATGTAAAATTTGGATGCTCTTTATTCACACTGGAAAGAAAATACTCGGCTATTTTCTTTCCACTGTTAATAAAAAGCGGGTAAAATATTTTTATGTAGCGTCATTATCGTTAACAAATGTTTATTTTTACTGCATTATACACAGGGGAAGTGAATTAATTGTTGATCTTAAGACGTTAAATGCATAAGAAAAGTGTTTTAAGACTGTAATTGCTAATTCTTATTTGCTTTTGACAGAAACGTCGCAGTGGCCATTGCAGTTTTAAGTCCAAAGAGTTTAAATATCATGGTGTATGCATGAAGTCTCTTTTCGTATATTTACCTTAATTACCAGTGCTGATTATACGACGCGTAATCTTTAAACTATTTAATATCCTGGGACATTACTGACACGCGCCCACTAAGCAGAGCTCGTACTATGGAAAACAGATAACTGCATATACTACAATACTATCTTTCTTTTGTAAATAAATACTTATTTTGATTTTTGATTGTTAAAATAGTTATTGCTGAAAGTATTAATTTATAATGTAATGTAATTCATTTAATTTATGTTTTACTTTGCTTGTCACAATTGTAATATGTTTTGACTATATCAAGATGACATATTGAATTTGACATTTAACTTTACTGATTTATAGACTATGTTTATGTTATTTTGCATGCCGTTATGGTAGAATGTATTGGATTCCATTGTTAACGCCAGCAACACCTTTATTTTGTTACCTACATTCATGGCAAATAAATAATGATTTGATTTGATTTAGATAATTAACTAAACCCAGATTTTGGGAAAAGAGACATTTCATGCACACAAATATCTGTTCTGGGTGGGAATCGAACCCACGACCTGCGGTGTGGACTACCAACCAAACCAACCGGAATTTTTCCAGTGCTTATTAGTATTGGCTTACACATCGCTTTATTATAGCATAAACTTAAAACCAGCCAAGTGCGAGTTACTAATATTTGAAAATTCATAAACTAATTCTATATTGTTTTTATAACATGAAATACGTGTGCATATATATCAGTACACGGTATTCTAGGCCTTCGAATGCCTCATTGGTCTGACGGTAGCATGTTAAGGTCCTGGGTTCAAATCCCGGGTCGGGCCAAAGGTGTTATTGCGACATTTCTGTAAAAAGAAAAATTTCTCAGCATCTGCCCGAAGTCTGGGAGTTGGCGGTATTATACCCCCGTGCCTTGGAGAGTACGAAAAGCCGTCGATCCTGTACCTGTCCTCTTTCCGGTCGTGTCTATAGGCATCCCATCGGATCATGAGAGTGATGGAATAAAAAGTGCTCCTGTGTTTGCGCACACATTTGTGCACTATAATATGTCCCGTGCAGATGGGTAATCTCTATTGAGACTGGCCACCGTGGCTGAAATTCGGCCAGGAGGACATTATTATTATTATTCTGGGTATATGTATAATTTTCTTTTAATTTTTTTTAAATTTATTTATTTAAAAGCAACAACTATCATTCCAGGTTTATAACTAGCTATGCCCTGCCATTTCACCCGCATTAAAGTAATTTTGGCGTAAAAGAGTAACAAACATACCACATCTATACTCACAAGCTTTCGCATTTATAATATTAGTAGGATGTGAACCTCTAGCGGTTTTAGCAGTGCACGCCGGAATAGCTCGCAGATGGTAGATTTTTTCATATTTACTTGACACTTATCGTCATATTTTAGAAAATTCACACGATATCTTTATAAATTGTAGCCAATGTGTTATTTTGACGTATAAGCTATATTCATGTAAAGTTTCATTAAAATCCATTCAGTAGTTTTTACGTGAAAGAGTAACAAACATCCACCCATCCATCCATACTTCCAAACTTTCACGTTTATAATATTAGCAGGATAATTGAGTTGTATTATATTGGAACGAAGTTCCTTACTGCGCGTTGTGAAAGGGGGCTAGACGGGAAAAAATAAGACAAAAAGCTGTAACGACACTTTTTGCTACAGCAACACGTGCGGCTTGCGTATGTTTCTCTGTCTCTCTCTCTCTCTTATAGAAAGCAAACCAGATATTTTCGTTTCGTCTTTCTATTTCGCATTGAACAGTGTGGTGTCGCGACGATTATTTTTGTTGAGTGTATACAGGTTTTTTGTACATAATAAAAAATAACTTCGTTCCATCCGGGTGTCCTTTGACATCTCTCGAGTTTTATATTCCTAACTAGCTGTGCCCGCGACTACGGCCGCGTGTTAATTAGTTTATTTTGTTTTAATTTTGTTTCTTCATAAATAAAAGATTTTTCAAAAATAAAAGTAGCCTAAGTTACTCCTTAATACATCAGCTACCTGCCAATAAAAATCCCATCAAAATCGCTCCAGCCATTTCAGAGATTAGCCGGAACAAACAGACAGACAGACAGACAAAAATTGTAAAAAAAAATATTTTGGTGTATGTACCGTATATATATTCATATACATGTAGTAAAAAATGGTTATTTTAATATTACAAAAATACACTTCAATTTTATTTATTTTTATGTATAGATTGGTTGCTCACCTGGTGCTATTTATTACCGGGATTATTGATGCTTGTGGTCATTGCAGTTACGTTGGTTTGAAACTCTTGGCGCATGCAAATACACAGATACACCATTAGTGGTGTTTTGAATTGGCCTACAGATCACTTTACTTGTGGCTACGTTAAGCCAGTAAATTGCAAGCATTGCAAGTCGGACAGTAACAGAAAATATTGGCTGGGCTTACGAACCCCATTACTGATACCCTAGTCCAGACAAATTAGACAAAAAAGTTGGGAAAAAAATATATATTTGGAGCTATTAAATGACTATTGATATTGGCAAGGGTTGAAAATGATAAAACGGGTGTAAATAAAAAAAATGGTTTTTGGGGCATTCGATGAGGACTTTTCACATTTCCTTCATAATAGTGTAATGAACGATCCTACTAATTTTCATCCTAATTGGAATTATTGTAACCTTTGATGTCTAAATTGACCGGACTACCCGATTTGTCTCATTTGTTTAAATCATAACACACAAATACTATAAAGGAGGAAGTTTGTGAGTGTGTATGTTTGTAACTCTTTCACGCAAAAACTACTGGACGGATTTTGATTAAACTTTGTAGTAAGATAGCTTATATATCCTTATAACACATGGGCTATCACACTAATATTATAAAGTTTTTGAGGTAGTGAGTGTGTAAGTTTTTACTTTTTCACGACTAAACGGCTGAAAGAACTTTAATAAAATTTTGGTATAGGGTTGGCCGACACACTGGATAAACACATAGGCTAAAATTTATAATAGCGAAAGTTTGTGAGTGTGTATGTTTGTTACTTCTTCACGTCTAAACGGCTGAAGCGATTTTATTAAAATTTGGTGTGAGGTTAGCTGACACCCTGAATTAACACATAGGCTATAATTTATAAAATTTAACGCGGGTAAAACCGCGGCGCTCAGCTAGTATCATATAATTGTAATGCAATATTTCATTTTGTGTAAACATTGTTCTCGAAATGTCCAAATGTAATATGCGTAAGTCATTCCATTTACAGGCATGAAACCTGTGTAATACAGACAGATAGAAAGATAGACAGCAGACTGACACAACAGAGAGAGCTTCCATTAAATTTTGAGCACGGAACTTCTAAAATAAGGGGAATTCGTCGAAACCAGAGTTAGAGATACCAAAAAAGTGTATATATTTAAGTATCTATAGCTAGAGTAATTACTTGCTGTGCCCCACAGTTTTACCCGCTTTAAAGTTTATAAATTATAGCCATAATATGTTAATCCAAGGTGTCAGCTAAGTCCAGACCATATTTTATTAAAATCGCTTCAGCCGTTTGGACGTGAAGAAGTAACAAACATACACACTCACACACTCATAAACTTTCGCCTTTATAATACAAGCTGTGCTCCGCGGTTTTACCCGCGTTAAAGTTTATAAATTATAGCCTATGTGTTAATCCAGGGTGTCCGCTAACTCCAAACCAAATTTTATTAATTTGCTCTAGCCGTTTAGAGGTGCAGAAGTAACAAACATACACTCTCACACGCCCACAAACTTTCGCCGTTATAATATTTGTGTGATTAGTATGTAAGTGTATAATACACCTACACACATTATTAAGGCTCTTCAAAATTTCTCCTGTCGCAGGTCTGCTGGATAAAAAATCATATGACATATTTGCTTTTTTGCTGCCAATCATTTCTTCGTAATTGTATCTATTTAATGTATAAAAATAAAAAAGGTTTTTATTCACGTAGACTTTATAAAAGCGCTTGTCAATAGTCAGAATATGTTCGTAGTAATATATAATTAATTTATAATTATTTCTAGGTACATATAGATATTTAGGTACACGGATTGTAGGAAATAATTTACAATACGATTTTTTTTATAATAGTAACGATATTTAGCTTACTTAAATTAAGTTATTGTCAAGGATCATGTGTAGGTTTATTTATCGAAATTTTAAATTTTAGGTATATGTATACTACTACTACGAATTGAATCTTATTATTATGGCGGACCTTGTGTTTAATGCTACCACCGGATCCAATGCGCCCCAACTGAGAAGACCCAGCGAAACAAACTCAGCGGGTGTCTCTACTACCGGTTTCAACACGGCCCAGTTGAGACGCTCCGGCGAAACATACTCAATGGGGCATATACAAGAGATTTGGTCCACTTACTGAAATTATTTAGCAGGCAAACACACAATGTATTTTTCGTAAGTACTATAATAAATAAAAAAAAAAATATAATTGTATCTATTTAATTTGTGTCTATTGTATCAATGTTCTTTAATCCGATCACTGTTATCTTTTTAATAATAATGATGCAAGTTCAAGTAAAAATGTTAGAATAGGTAACGGCAGCAAGCTTGTACCACTAAGACAGATAAGTCCCAACAACTTCCCCAACAAAGAAAGGACAGGTCAGAAGTACCCTAAACCGGCGAGCATGTATGAAGAATATAATGACAGTAATCGAGGCAAAAGACGTGTGCAAAGATCGTGACAAATGGAAATCCGTTGTCTCTGCCTACCCTTCTGGGAAACAGGCGTGAGTCTATGTATGTATTTATGTAACTTCCCCAAGTATTAGTACACACTTGGGGAAGTTGTTGCGACTTTTAAAAACGTTACCATTTTATATTTTTGATAATGTATCTAGTTATTACCAATATTCCTTTTCCCATGTTTACTAGCAATTTGGATGTTGATGATGTCCTGTGCTGGATGCGGGCAGCGTAGGACCGGCTATTGTGGAGATCGTTGGGGGAGGCCTTTCTCCAGCAGTGGACATCTTTTGGCTGATATGATATCTTGGGACAATGTCACACAGATCATCCTAGCCCCAAACTAAGCAAAGCTTGTACTATGGGTACCAGGCGATGATATACATACTTATATAGATAGATAATTACTTAAATACATAGAAAACATCCATGACTCAGAAACAAATATTCGTGCTCATCACACAAATATTTGCACTTACCGGGTTTCGAACCCAGGACCACCAGATTCGTAGGCATCACTCAGCACATCAGCACTACCAACTAAGCTACGGTGACCGACTTATACATAGTCATCATCACGATCATATAGACTATATGATGATGATATTATATTATCTGTACCTTTTTACTTGTTGTATTGAGTGTTCAATAAATGTATATTTTCTTCTTCTTCCCCGATTGAACTGATCATAGAGCGAATAAACATCTGTACCACGGTATAGTTATATGTACCTATGTATAAGTAATGTATAAGATAGACTATCACGTATAGTATCTACTCTATTTTTGAACCTACTTGAACTATTTTCAAATTTCAATACATAATATTAAAAACTTTAAATAAACATAATCTCCGTGACAATAACTTAATACAAGCTAGCTAAATGTCACCACCATTATAAAATAAATTGTATAAATGTTTTAAAATTCCGTGTACCTCAATATCTGTAATATGTAACTAGAAATCATAACTGTATTACTAACTACAAACATGTTCTGACTATTTACAAGCGCTTTTTTAAAGTCTACGTGAATAAAAACTTTTTTTATTTTATTTATTTATTTTATTTTATTAAAAAATAAAACATTTATAGCCATTATAGGTGTTTTTTTTTAAATACAACAACAATATATTATATGTATTTATTATTTGTATATATTATTTGTAATATGTTTATTTTTTCTTATTATTTTATTTTTCACTAGCTTTTGCCCGCGACTTCGTTCGCGCGGAATAGTGACTTCCGGCAGATTTTTTGTTTTACCCACATAGTTCCCGATCTCGGGGATCTCTATTTCGATCCCAACGCCATCTATCGAGCAGAGTGACAACTCGGATTATTTATCTATACTCCGTTCGGGCATTTTCTTTGTACTAAAAGTTTTATTATATTAATATTATTTTTTTCATACCTTTTTACTATTTATTTACTTTTTTCTGATGAATTAAAACAATAACATGAACCGAACTCGTGTAACGATCGACACCTTTGCGCGATCACCAACTCGACATATAGTACTAATAGAATTATCTATACTCCGTTACTGCATTTTCTTTGTACTAAAAGTTGTATTATATTATATTTTCATACCTTTTTACTATTTATTTACATTTTTCCGATGAATTGATGCCGACTCTTGAACAATAGATGGCGCTATTTTATTTTTTATTTTATTTTTTGTAATAAAAACTATCCTATGTCCTTTCTCAAGTTCCAAACTATGTCTGTACCAAATTTCACACAAATCGGTTCAGTAGTTTAGGCGTGAAGCAAATACAGACAGACAGACAGAGTTACTTTCGCATTTATAATATTAGTTAGGATTATGTATACTATAGGTACTATTTGTCATGTATATGTACACCGACAACTGCCCCTCTCAATAACTCCATTCTCCGATCTTTACTTTGGTTGTCTGGAAGAGATCACATTTTGTGATGAGACCGATTGTATACTTATAAGGTTTAAATTGTTTTTATTTTTATTTTGTAATACTTTGGTGTACAATGAAGAGTTTATCTATCTATCTGAGTGGGGATCGAACCCACGTCCCCTGGATTAACCGTCTAACCGTACACCTAAACAGGAAGGATCTACGCATGGTGATAGGCACAATTACCGGACACTGCACGCTAAACAAACACCTCTTCAAGATTGGCGTCACGGACAGCCCCCTGTGCAGAAGGTGCATTGAAAATAAAGAAACACCAGCACACGTACTGCTACATTGCAAGAGTGTTGCTTACCAACGGGCAAAGTTCCTGAATGATTCGAAGACACTGCAGGAGGCCCTCAAGCCAGGCTTTCGTGGTCTCCTGGACTTCTGGATGGAACTAAAATGGTTCGAGAAGCCAAACAAGTATCACGCACAATGGCCCAATTGGGAGGCTAAGTGCGGAAACCTATCGCCCAACTAACTAACTAACCGTCCAACCACTAGACCAACTGCAACAGGCCAATCAATTTATGTCTAAAAACATCATCCGTCTTCTTTGCCTATCCATACGTGCTAACTGAAATCGCTAGACCAGTTTCCAGCATATGTACATTCTATGCTTTTCCGTGGTTTTCAGAGGCCGAGGTGCTGTGTGAATGGAATATTTTTAAAGCGTGACGGTAAGCAATATAGTCTGAGAGGGCGTTTTGTGTCTGTGAATTGTATGTTTGTAAAGATTCTCGTGACAGGGGAGTCTCTGGTGCGGGTGTTTGATTAAAAACAAGTGTGAGTTGAACTCGCGAGGAGTGGTTCCGTATGGTTTAAATATGTTACTTATACGCAATATTGAGACTTGCTATGTTATTATATTTAATTTTGAAACTGTTCATATAAATATGTTTTTATTAACCCCCTACAAGATGGAACTATGATGTTGTGCGGGTCGCTGGTAACCGCTGGATGCGGATAGCATAAAGGCTATTGTAGAGATCTTTAAAGGGGGGCCTTTGTCCAGCTGTGGACAAAGGTCTTACAGCTGATATAATTATGATGATGATTAACTTTTAAATATTAAGTTAAATTTAACAAAGTATTTAAATAGCATTTTATAGTCTTAACATTAATAAAAAATATTTATGAATATTATAGACTTCATATATTTACAAGTTATTAGTATTTATTGATTTATTTCTGTTTAAAGTAATCTTTACCGTTTGCGTAATAAAATCCAGTTTCTATTACTTAAACTACTACCTTATGACTTTTATATGTAACTAGCAACCAGTACCGGTTTTGCACGGGGAGGGACATAGAAATATAAACTAATTTGTAGAGAATAAGATTATTAAGACTTAACTATAGTAGTTAGACATTTAACATTAAGGATTTTTGGGGGTTATAATAAGTGCTATAAATACACAGTAATAATTTTATGCTTCAGCAATAGTTTTTTAGAAGCCCCCAAATAATGACTTCGAGGTTCCGCGCATACGGGTCACCGATCACCGCTACCAGTCGTTGCCATACACCACATCCTTGCTACTGCGTAAACCAAGGACCACCTTGGACCACAGTGGACCCTACATTTTCGAATGTATCAATATCGAATGATGCTGCAACATAATTACGTCTTATGCGTAGGATGCTTAGCGAATAACTGAAGGGTAGGAAGGTGAGCGGACGCCTAGAGGGACGAGGGTGAGAGCGGGGCACTGCCCGCATTTTAAGTGGCGAGTGGTTGCCACTGTAGGCGTATCGTGGCCCTTCAGTCGCGTGTGGCTGCCACTAAGGTCTCCTACGAACTATGCAATTAGCCGGAATGCGGTCAGCCGTCAGAAATCAATAATGCTGACCGGCTGCCGCATCACAGTGCGAATAAAAACTACTTTCTCGTACAAATATCTGATTACGGTCAGCCACACGGCGGGTTGTATTGCGGCTAGCCGTATAATGCGTTGGTGGCCTTAGTCGCGAGTGGCCGCAGCCTACATTGGATCCGGTGGCAGCATAAAAGCGTGTGCCTCATTATAAAGGTCCGCTATAATAATAGTATTGAATTCTTACCTTAATATAGACTGAACGATTAGACAATGTAGTAAAAATATTTAAAATTATAAATTTGGATGATTAAACCTGTATAAAATCTCTTTGGCAATAACTTAATATAAGCTAGCTAAATAACTAAATCATTACTATTATAAATTAAATTTTATTTCTAAATGTTTTCATACAATTACCGATACATATTACAAATACGATTTTTTTAAGTCTACCTTTTTTATTTTAATTTAATTAAAGTGCATACTAATTGTTTGAAAAATCTTATAAACTGTTTGTCGCTAGCCCGCTTGCCTTAGAGGTAAATTATTTAAACCTTGGGTTACGTTATTAAAATTTTCGTATGGATCTCCATTTTTTTACAATAACATACAGCCCGTGTTACTCAATGATAATGTAGCTTTACTCAGGTGCAAGAGTTATATTAAAATATACAAATATGAAATATAAACTTATATAAAAATTACTACGGAAGTATAGATATTGATATTTTGTTCGAGTAATCAAAGACAACTTTTACCGTGAAATTTGTACGTGACGACTTCAAACTTTACAGGGCAGCGGCAAAATAGTTATCATAATCATAATCATTTATTTGCAATAAGTGTTGGTACAATGCAGATCTTAAATATAATAGGGTCCTTAACACTTAGCCATACACGGTCATGCAAATATTATTATACAATAATGTCAATTAATATTTTTATAACAATTCCTAGATATACGTACAGTAGCATAAGATTCAAATAAAAATGTACAAATAACTATAAGGCGCTTACTAAATGTCATGAATCCATAATAAATGATGAAACACACAATGATAATGTCAACATAAACATAACAACATCGAATTATATAAAATTAAATTAATTAATATTTTAAGTCAAGTTAAAAAAAAATACAATACTTTGCAATAAAATTATAATTAAACATAGGATTCTTATGCGTTGGGTTTCAAATATTCAGACACAGAATAAAAGCATTTTTCTATAAGCCATGATTTTAGCTTCTTGCTAAATATTGTTGTATTTTGTAAGTCAGTTATATCTTTAAGCAACTTATTGTAGATATATCCACACATGCAATAGCAGTTTTTTTTTATATAGGGTAGTTCTTGGTATTTTAGGTAGGACTATTCTGTCAGGATTTCTAGTATTTCGTGGAAATTTATCTTTCGCTCTAACGAATAGGTCAGGGTGTTGACGAGTAAATTTGGCACACACAAAAATATACAAACTAGGTAGTGTCAATAATTTCAGGTTACGAAATAATTTCTTTTGCGCCAAAAATGCTTTATGTTCTTCTGTTGAATTGGCCCACAATATAAGTCCGTATTGTAAGGTAGATGCAATATATCCGTAATAAGCATACAAAACCGTGCTCTGAGATGATGTTTTTCTCAAAGTAGTATAATACGTAAATAAATTTGTTTAGCTTAGAGCAAACCCGGTCAACTTGCAACTTCCAAGAAAAATTGCTATCTATTAGTATGCCTAGAAAGGTTGTGTCCTCAGCCTCCGATACATTTTGTCCATTGTAAGAAATGTTTAGTTTATTTTTTTGATAGCCGTATTAGAAAAATTGAATTATATTGGTTTTAGTAACGTTCACATTTAAATTATTTAGACACATCCATTTAATTATCGAAAGAATTGTATTATTTATGTCAATCAAATAATTATTTATGTCAATAGTTCTTGGAGATGTCATAATGATAGAAACGTCATCGGCAAATAGTGTACATTGGTTTTTTGTCACTTCAGGAAGATCATTAATATAAAGTAGAAATAGGAGAGGTCCCAATATACTGCCTTGCGGTACTCCCGAGCTATTTAATTTTAACGTTGATCGTATACCTTCTAACTCTTTGTTTTCACTGAGATGTAATATCTCTACACATATCACCATATTTTGAATTCTACTAGCTTACGATAGAGTTCAAATTACGTACTGATATATAAATGGTTCAAACCATAACTATCCAGAAATCCATACATACGTACAAAGTATTATATGTAACATATCAGTTATCTGATGTCCATAGTACAAGTTCTGCTTAGTTTGCTATCAGATGGCTGTGTGTGAATAATGTCCCAGGATATTTATTGCCATACACATACGTAATAATTACTATTATAAAAGATTAGAACCGGATATATTGATAAATATGGGGCCATACCAAAAGCATTTGAATAAAAAGAAGTTTTATCAACACCGGATAATAAATAAATAAATATTTTGAGAGAACAGACTGCCGAATGGTTCCAAACTTGGCATACATTTGTCATGAGTGGGTACAAACTATTAAACTTATGGGCCAGACAATCGCGTAAAATGCATACAACCATTCAAAAGTATTTTAAAAAAAATACAGTCGAATGGATAACTTTCTTCTTTAAAAGTCAGTTAAAATAGCGAACATTCATCAAAGCAACAAAATATGATAGTTATCATAAAGTTTCTCGGTTGTAGTTCTATCCAAATATACGTTAGTAAAAGGGTTATGCCCAAAACGCCTTAAGCTCGTTTCGAGTGACACTTGTGTCCAAGTTTCCCCGACATTGTAATCTTTTGGGTGTCTGTCTAGCTTAACTGGTCAGACCAGGCTTAGATCTGGTTCTAAATCCTAGTACACTGAAGCGATTTTTAGTCTAGACCTCTGTGCGTTATAGGTGATGACACCTTAAATATGCTGGAACATTATTCATACACGGCCATCTGATCCCAAACTAAGCAGAATTTGTTATATGGAAACCAGATAACTGATATATTACAAACTAGCTGTGACCTGCGGTTTTACCCGCGTTAAACCTTATAAGTTATAGCTTGTGTGTCGCTCAAGCCGTTTACGCTTGGAGAAGTAACAAACATACACACTCACACAGTCACAAACTTTCGCATTTATAATATTAGTGTGATACTAATTTTCTTTTGTAAATATATGCTTGTATAGATAATTACATCCAGGCTTAGGACAAACAGACATGTTCATTTACACCAATATCTGTCCTCGGTGGGAGTCGAACCCACGACATGCAGTGTAAAAGGCAAGTATTTAGCAACCACGCCAACTGAGCGTATTCACAGAGCTTACCGCCACTATGGCGTTCAAGCTGTCTTGGAGCGTTTATACGTATATTAATGCCCGGTTCCTTTATTTTACGATCCGTCATTGGACCAACGTTACCATCCGTAATTCAGCTACCGATACCGATGCAAAACTAGTGTTCCACAATGCCCTACCTGCGACGAACATCCGTAGTTTAAACCACCTACGACTCGTTCGGCGATGAACCTCTCGCTCCTCTTCACGATTAGTTATAACAAAACGTCTACGTCAATTATGCAACTAAAATCATTTATTATTCTGTAATATTATGTGAGTAATAGTACAAATTACTGTACTTATAGTTACAGTAATAATTTAATTTGCGTTTTAGGTTTAAAATATTTATAAATCATTAGTATTGAAAATTTGATGTTACGAGTGCATGGTGTGAACAAAACGCGTAACATGAAAGCGCATGGCGCATGCGTCTGTCGTCTGACGTCTGTTCAGGAGTATTTCATGGTTTCTAAATAAGTTTTTAAATTGAGTAATTAAACTAAGGTTTGTGGTCACATAATATTACAGAATAATAAATGATTTTAGTTGCATAATTGACGTAGACGTTTTGTTATAACTAATCGTGAAGAGGAGCGAGAGGTTCATCACCGAACGAGTCGTAGGTGGTTTAAACTACGGATGTTCGTCGCAGGTAGGGCATTGTGGAACACTAGTTTTGCATCGGTATCGGTAGCTGAATTACGGATGGTAACGTTGGTCCAATGACGGATCGTAAAATAAAGGAACCGGGCATTAGAAGATAGAAAAATAATCAACCCTTTCTAACGGAAAACAAAGCCATGAATTCTCTATCAGTTTCAGAGCTAGACATCACGGAAATCTCCTCAAACACTATGTTAACTACCAAAATAAAATACAAACGACTGGTAAACCGACCGAATTCGACTAGTAATCAAAGCAATAACGCCTCGTTATTTTGACAGTTCCGTGACAGTAGAAAATATTTATAGGAACACTTTCAAACGCATCTCCATACAATAAGCTTACTAACGTCCTCCCATCCGTTAGTAACCAGACGTTGGTTATTTGGATAACGATTAGTATTTTTTAGGAAGGGTTTTGCGTTACGGTTGGTAGAAATTCTAACTATTCGTAGTAGAAACGATTCGTTTTTGGAATATAGGAACCGGGCGTAAGTGTTTAGGGATCAAGTACATTTTTAACTTAACAAATTAAATAATCCAAATAATATTTACTAAATCTAGCCTTCCCGGCTGGTTTCTTACATTAACGATCTTTTGTAGCACTGTAAAGTTCTACCGTGCAAGAGAAATTAAAAAAATAATCTACATAAGATATGTTATAGAACATCTTGTATGGCAGTTTCTTTCTTGAGTCGTTTAGGCACACAGCGGGCCGATAACGCATATACGACGATAGGACTACAGGTTACCTAGTCCTGCGAATTATCAATAGACGACCCCAAATCTTTGTAAATGTATAACAAATAAAAATTGCATATTACAATATTAATAAAGATTATTTAAAAGAATATATTATATATTGTTGGTCACCGTAGCCTAGTTGGTAGTGTTCCTGCCTACGAAGCTGGTGGTCCTGGGTTCGAATCCCTGTAAGTGCAAATATTTGTGTGATGAGCACGAATATTTGTTTCATTTATGGATGTTTTCTATGTATATAAGTATTTATCTATCTATATAAGTATGTATATCGTCGCCTGGTACCCATAGTACAAGCTTTGCTTAGTTTGGGGCTAGGATGATCTGTGTGACATTGTCCCGAGATATTATTATTATATAAATTTTGTATTTTAAATTATTATATATTATAATGATAATATAATTTTAAAAGGTTTGTGTGTATATACGTTAATAATAATAATCAGAATTAGAAGAATAACTCATGGCAAGTCTTACTGTGAGTTTTCTTCTAATACTTATAATTTATGATGATGGTTTTGTTGTGTGCTGACGGTATAGAATAACATCACCCCATCTCATTCCGTGGAGGGCGTAGAAATGGTCCGAGGGAATATCTACCATAGAACGGGCAGCAGCGTTTTTCTGTGAACTATGACCATCAAACTACGATCAACAACCCGTCTGCCAAGCGTGGCGATTATAGCATATCCCCCCATTATTTGGGGAGGCTTTTGTCCAACAGTGGACGTACATGATAACTAATAATTTTAGGGTTAAACCTTTGTCGTTTTTATATTTTTAGATGATAATAATCCTATGTGAAATGTGTATTAAAATCAATATGTATATGATGAAATGAATAAAAACGTAAGGGAGGCAATGCGTTCCTCGTGGTTGAGGATCCTTCCTTCGCTAACCTGCTACTCATATTGTGTTCGGCGTTTTACTATGCTCGTTATGTAGATACGACTTATTGCCGGACTCGTTACGTCACGGAGGGGAAACATAAATAAATACTAGGTCAACGCTACGCCTCGGATTTACGCCTATGATTTAATTTAAATTTTGAATATGGGTATCTTGCAACAACTATATTTATTTTTTCTTTTTCTTTTAAAAAAGATAACGAACGCACTTGGGAATTTAAGCTCTGTGTCGCGGGGTACTTTACAAACATATAATAGACGGACACAAATTACATTCAGACTCAGAACAACTATTTATGGGTCATAAAAATAGTGGTCCAGCGCGGGACTCAAAGCAGCGAGGCGACTGTCTTAGTTATTTGATTTTATAGTTATTAAGCGTTTTTAAGTTAACCCACCACAAAGGTTAACTTAAAAAAGTTCAATGATTGTTTATATCTGTTCAAACGCTTAATAACTATAAAACAAAATTATGTATAGTTAATAATGCAGGCGTAAATTATCAGTTCTCCACATGAAACGTAACTTGGACCATATATACTAATCTTTACTATACTTGTATTTTTATTATTGTTGTATTCGTTCATAAGGAGTAAACAAAAATCGCTGCACCTCTTTAACTTAACCGACAATTATTGCATAGATTACAAGTACTCTAAACGAAACATAACTTGGGCCGTATATTCCGCTATTTTATTATGCTTGTTATGCAGATAGGACGTTTCTACAGGCTGCGAAAAGTAAATGTTGGACGAAACAAGGATGATTATCTTTTAAGAACTATGAAAAAGAGCATATTTAAAGAAATAAATCTAGCCCACAATATAGACGTAGAAAATCAGTCCTCCACACGGAACATAACTTGGGCCACATGTGCGGTTTTTACTATACTCGTTATGCAGTTATGACGTTTTTGTAGAAAGCAAAATGAAAATAAAATGAATATTATCTTTAAACTTGTAAAAAATAATATAAATTCATAATAATAATAGAAATGAATATTTGCTGTACTTTTTTAAATTAGCTCACAATTTAATACCAGTCCTTCACACGAAACATAACTTGGCCCATACGTTCGTTATAAACAATACTCGTTATGCAGGTACGGCGTTTCTGTAGGCCTCGGAATGTTAATGTTAGGCGAAGCAAGGAAGAATGATAATACCTATAATCTTTTAAGAACTTTGTAAAAAAATATGTTTATACCAGAAGCGTATGAAAGGAAATAAATATTCGCAGTACTATTTTAACTTAGCCCACAATATAGGCGTAGATTACCAATCCTCCACAAGAAACATAATTTGGGCCATATGTGCTGTTTCAACTATAATCGTTATTCAGATACGACGTTTTTGCAGGCCGCGGAATTTTAATGTCAGGTGAGGACGATTAACTTTGTAAAATATAATATTAATTCATAAAGAGCGTATGCAAAGAAATCGCTGTACTTTTTTAACTTAGCCCGCAATATAGGCGTAGATTACCAGTCCTCCACACGAAACATAACTCGGGCCATATGTCCCGCTATTTTACTATACTCGTTATGCAGATACGACCTTTTGCAGGTCGCGGTATATCACGGAGGGAAAACTTTTGTGAGTTCTGTATTCTTTAGGTTGTGTCGTTAAATGTTGTTTTTGAACTATTCCGGCCAAGGTCGATACTAATGTGTTTTTATTTCTAAGAGATATTTTTGTAGATAAGTGTTCTTTTATTGCTGTAGTTGGGAAGTAGTTCTCCAGTTAGGTATTTAGGATGGATTTCCTTGAATTTTTGCTGTACGTCAGAGGCGAAGATCTCATGGTACGTATATGATTCCTCATTACTTTCTTTTATTAATATTGTATATTTTGATTCTGTTTAATCAAGATTGATTAAAGAAACGCGGGCGTAAATTAGTTACCAACGTTTTTTAATTCATAAACATCCGTACATCCATACTCACATACAATCCCATCTATAATATTAGTGGATGTAATTATATCGGTCCCTACTTTTTAACCTACTATATACAATGTATTAGTATTATTATTAGAGGATGAAACTCAAAGAGCTCTATTTACCTTTTAATTTGAACATCTATACATATCTATACATATAATAAAATCGTAGGAAAGTCAAAACTGTACATTGAATATTTTTTTAAAAGGATACTTGGGTCGTGATCTACAATCGATATCGAAGCCAAAATAATAGTTTTTAGAATTTTTGTCTGTGTGTCTGTTTGTCTGTATGTATGTCCGGGCTAAACTCAAAAAATACTGCATCGATTTACTTGAAATTTTGCATGAATATTACTAAGAGGTCGGGTCAACATATAGGTTACATGTTATCACGCTATCACCTACGGGGGAGGAGCAGTGATAATTTATAAAGTTCAACGCGTGTAAAACCGCGGGGCACAGCTAGTATTAAATAAGGACCAGTTTGTGATTTTTTTTCTTACAAAGACAACGCCCGCACTTGTGAATCTAATGCCTGTGTCGCGAGGTACTTAACTAATATATAATAGACGGACACAAATTACATCCGGACTCAGAACAACTATTTATGGGCCACACAAATAGTTGACCGGCTTGGGACTCAAACCTGCGACACAAAGCAGCGAGGAGACTGTTTTAGCCACTGCGGCACACGTGCGATGTATGTTAAATATTTATTTAGCTTCCCATACAAAAGTCATCACCTGATCGTTATTCTTGTATGGGAAGACAACTCCATTTTGTGTATGTATTTCTTTGAGTTACGTCCACAATTTTTTATACCTTTTTTAAATAATAAAAATAATTTTATAATAATAAATAAATAAAATAATTTTAATTACGTAAACACAAATGTCTTATGATATTAGTGGTTGAAGCCTCCTTTAAGAGTTTAATATCTTTTGCCAGGAGACTTCTTAATATGTTTGCGATGCATATTGTATTTCATTCATCAAATTGTATTTTTTAAGCCGTGGATTAAGTAGTTGGATATCAATTTTATAAATTGCGCTCAAATTATCTAATGTATCCCTATCTGTTTGTTTTTTCTAAATAAATAAATACATTATAATGATTTTAAAACCCTTCATACAAAAAGTACTTACTCTTTTGGGCCTATGTAATTTTTCATTCCCACGGGTGCAAATACAATTTATTACCCAAAGTATCTCATCTTAAGAACATTATGAGTTTTCCCTACATAAAATTATGGTATTTTATGAAGTTACAAAGTCACTTTTGAGAAGTTTTGAAAAGGTTAATTTTGGATTTGGCTCCGTATTTTCTTCCTGTTAATCTCAATCACGTTTAGCCGTGATGAATTACCCAGTGTCCTTTGTTCAGTTCGTGGTGGACAAAATTTCCCCAGGGCGGTTAATATTATAGGTTTTATTAATAACCTGTCCGCCGTTTAATCTTACTGTAAAATCTGTCTAAATTAAATAACCTATTTAAGTAAATGGCAGGGGTGTACTTGTTTGCTTTTATTTATGGTACCCTGTCTCTTAACAACAAACTTTTGGTTTATAAATCTATAATCAAACCCATCTGGACTTACGGAATAGAACTGTGGGGCTCTGCGAGCAATTCTAATATAGAAATCCTCCAGAGATTCCAAAATATCGCCTTGAGAGTTATCTCAAATGCGCACTGGTATGTTAGGAACACAGAGGTACATGAATACCTGGAGATGCCCACAGTTAAAGAGGAAGCCAGCAACACCAGCAAGAGATATAAAGAAAGACTAAGCAAACACACCAACAACCTGGCAAAGAGCTTACTATACCCGCAAGAAAATATTAAACGCCTGAAAAGGTGGGAAATACTGGATCTGGATAAAAAGAACATAAACCAAATCAACATATGTGGTGTCATTTAATGGAATGACGCCTACAAATTTAAGACCCTGGAACACATCTGATTATGGCTAGAGAGCCGATTGCAGATTAAAGAGGAAAACAAAAAAAAAAAAAAATTGTGGTATGGGCAGTGGTTACCGTAGTGTCCGAGTTGTTGAAGCTATCCAGTAGGCCTCTGATATCATTTATCGACTGTTGTCTAATGACGTCAATCGAGAACAACAGCTTTACGAGCCTTCCTAAGCAACCCAAACACAAAACTGATAAACGTACTTATATAATTAAAAATAATAGATAAAGTATCATAATAATAGTGCGTAAGCTATGTGTGTGCGTATTTATAATAAAATACCTCGTAATTTAAAATAGTTAAATACTACCAACTTATTTAAAATTAATTTACAAAAATGGCTTAATAATTATAATTTCTATAGTGTAAAAGAATTTCTACAGCTGAAACTGTAAAATTGTACTTGTATTTCTTCATTGTATTGCTGTGGTGTTTGTAGCCATTCTTTTTCTTTTTGCACGCTATCTACATATAATTAGCAAAACACGCATGTCCATTCATTCTAAGTAGGTATAAGTCATAAAACCTTTGTATACTGTGTTTTACGTAAATAAATATTATGATTATTATAATATTCTAGGCGATTTGAGGCCACAGCGGCCAGTCTCAATGGAGACTAGCCTGCGATCTAGCTAGATCTGCGCGGGACATATTATAGTGCACAAGCGTTTGCGCCAACACAGGGGCATTTTCTATTCTATCACTCTCAGTATCCGATGGGACGACTAGTGACATGACCGGAAAGGGTCCAGTACAGGAGAGACGGCTTTACGTGCTCTCCAAGGCGCGGGTGGAATACCGGAAACTCTCAGACTTCGGGCTGATACTGAAAAAATTTCTTAACAGTAAAATCACAAAATCCCTTTTTGGCCCGATCCGGTATTTGAACCCAGGACCTCATCATCTGCAAGAAGACACTACCGCTAGACCAATAAGGCAGTCAATACATACATTCATATTAAAGATATGTTACACCTACACACAGAACAAATAATGGTGTTCCTCAAATACAGATTTGTCCCAGGAAAACAAAGAAACGAGAACCACAGGCCAGTTGCATTTATAATACTCACTAATATTATAAATGCGAAAGTAACTCTGTCTGTCTGTCGCGTTTTCAGGCCAAAACTACTGAACCAATTAAAATTGGTACACGGATAATCTAGAGCCTGAAAAAGGACATTTTAATGTGAAAAAAGGGTTGTAAGGGATTTAAAGTGGGAAATTAAAGGTTGTATGGAAGTATCGTCATTTTTGCTAGAAGCTTGAAACTTATTTTTTAGTATGTTGAATCAATATAAATAAAAACTTGAGAGGACACCCGGATGGAACGAAGATATTTCTTATTATTTATTATGTACAAAAACCTGTATACACTCAACAAAAATAATCGTCATGACACCACACTGTTCAATGCGAAATAGAAATGAAAATATCTGGCTTGCTTTCTATAAGAGAGAGAGAGAGAGAGAGAGATAGACAGAGACAGACAGAGAAACATGCGCACGCCGCACAGCTGCAAAAAGAGTCGTGACAACTTTTCGTAAGAATTTTTTCCGTCTAGCCCCCTTTCACAACGCGCGATAAGGAACTTCGTTCCAAAATATGACATTCAAAGTTTGTAAAAGTTTTACCCAGAAGTGTGTAAAATAACAATAGGGAATCAAAGTTAGTATTTTGGAAATATGTGAATATGTACCAGAGGACGGGCAGCAGCTTCCTTCTGGTTACTATGACCATCTTACTGCGATCGCCAACCAGCCTGCCAAGCGTGGCGATTATGGCATGCAAACGCCAAGACGATTCTTGAGGGAGGTTTGTCCAGCAGTAGACTAATTTAACTGTATTTACGTGACATCCACTGAGACTGCGCTACCACCAATTGGCTATGAGTGGCTCGTTACTTAAAATTCTTAATATAATCATAATACTGAGCATGCTTATGAATTTCGCTCCTTTTCCAGATGTTTTAAATTAATGGCAACAATATTTAAACTCATTCATTTCTACGAAGAAAAGACGTCATATTTATATTGTAGAGGGTTGTTTGTGAAAGGGAGCGAGGTTTTAGCACTGCAAAAGGGTTTCATAATTATTTTAGATTCATATTATTAAATAATAAGCATTAATTAAATTTTACTTTGGTACCCTTATTCGCTATGCAAATTATAAATCAGAAATTGAATCTTTCAACGGGTTTCAAACCAGCACCCTCTAGCAACTCAGGGTAGGCGCTCTGCCCTTAAGCTACGAACGATCCTTACGGAGGATATATCGGTTATTCATACACAACTCTGCATACAAAACCCATGGATAACACTTACATCCTCCGTACGGGTGTTAGCAAGGAAATCTTGGTTTAATCGTTCGTATGTTTTTAAAAAACAGTTACTGAATAAGTTTGTCTAATTTAAATATTATTACCGTATAAATACCTATTATTAACACTGTATAATACCTAACTCACACCTACTGTATGCTACCTAGACTAAGTTAATGGTGTTGATTACCTATAGTTTGCCATAGTTGCTTGTTACTAGTTTTACCATTTCATATGATCTGTTGTAGATAACGATGCTGGTTGTGTGATTAACTAAGTCTTTTCTAAATAATACTGTATTAGTATTAAGCAAATTACGCAATTGTTTGTTGTCTCAAATAAAATAAAATAAAATAAAATAAAGTATGTATCGTTCGTAGCTTAACGGCAGAGCGCCTATTTCGGTTTTTAATACATAATACGCGTATATTATAACAAAGTTCGAGATTCCGGGCTGCAACCAGTTATTACCCTTGGAAAAATCCCAATAAAATTTTTGGCACAACACAGATTTGAATCTAGGGCCTCACTATCTGCGGTTGAAAACGCTACCACTACTCCAACGTGACAGCCAAACCTTGGATCCAATAATAGCAAAAAGAGTAAAAAATGACACTGCGCAAGAACAAATATATTGAGAAATTTTATGTGAGATACGGCCCAAAGTTTCTACCTCTTCAGGTGCTCATAGCTCTCACCGATCCGTAAGTAATCGGCCAGCTTAAGCAACTCGGCTCCAGGTCTGTCCATAGATGGCCGACAATCATAGTGATTTGACAGTCACCGTAGCCTAGTTGGTAGTGCTCCTGCCTACGAACCTGGTGGTCCTGGGTTCGAATCCCGGTAAGTGCAAATATTTGTGTGATGAGCACGAATATTTGTTTCTGAGTCATGGATGTTTTCTATGTATATAAGTATTTATCTATCTATATAAGTATGTATATCGTCGCCTGGTACCCATAGCACAAGCTTTGCTTAGTTTGGGGCTAGGATGATCTGTGAAAAAAAAAAAAAATCTGAGCGTCTCCGTGGTACAGAGTGCACATTAAGGTGTCGGTCCCGGATGTAGTCATTAGAAAACAGTCGTTAAGCCATGTCAGAGGCCTACTGGCCGGCTTGAACGACTCTGACACTAGAGTAACCACTGCCCATACGATAAGTAGTAAGTAGTAGTAGTGCGCACTCAGCGCATATGAGTTTCCCATCAACACGCGATTTTGAAGAGCTACTTACTTATCGTATGGGCATTGGTTACCCTAGTGGGTTTAACCAATGCCCATACGATAAGTAAGTAGGGAGTACTCGGGAGTCTTCTTCAGGGCGTATGCATCCCGCTCGATGTCACGTCTCGCCAAGACGTTACTTTGTTAGCGTTCCGTACCCAAAGTGTAAAACGGGCCCCTATTACTAAGACTTTGCTGTCTGTCTGTCTGTCACCGGGCTGTATCTCATGAACCGTGATAGTTAGACAGTTAAATTTTTCACAGATGATGTATTTCTGTTGCCGCTATAAATAACATTTAATTCGTATCTTAATATAGACAGAACCATTCGACAATATGTAGTAAAAGTATAGCTAAAATTTAAAATTTTGATAATTATACCTACACATGATCCTTGACAATAACTTAATTTAAGTTAGTTAAATACCATTACTGTTACTAAATAAATCTTATTGTAAATTATTTCCTACAATCCGTGTACCTAAATATCTATATGTACCTAGAAATAATTATAAATTAATTATATATTACTACGAATATGTTCTGACTATTTACAAGCGCTTTTTTAAAGTCTACGTGAATCAAAAACTTTTTTTTTATTTAATTTTTATTTATAATACTAAAAAACAACATAAAATAAAGTTTTTAAACTTTCGCGATTTGTACACATTTTTTATATACTGTAGACACGGGTCTCATCGCGATAAATATTTAGGTAAATCATTACCTTGTTTACCCGACGTTTCGGCATGGATTGCACCAGCCGTGGTCACGGGTCGACTGGTGTGGCTCGGCAGCGTCAGCAGGAGGTACTTAGGCAAAACGGCTACAGGGGGGGCATTAAACGGACGAAGAGGAGGGAGAAGCAGCCGGAAGTAAGCAGGGCACCAGCGTTTTTACCTTACGTGAAAGGAGTAACGGATAAAGTTGGATCAGTACTAAAGAAATACTCCATCAAGACTGTATATAGTCCGATCTCCAAAGTCTCCAACCAGCTGCGTACACCGAAGGATGTTATTCCTCTTCAAACACCGGGCGTCTACAGGTTTGAGTGCAACTGCGGTATGTTTTATATCGGCCAAACTAAAAGATCCATTGCTGAAAGGGCTAAAGAACATATCGCAGCTGTCAGGAACCGACAGGTTAATAAATCAGCAATAGCTGAGCATGTAGTCGACACAGGATCCCAACACTGGATTACAAATTTACACAAGCCACAGGTCCTCTCCACCGATCGTCACTATTACTCCAGAATAGTACGTGAAGCGGTTGAAATAAAGAAACATATCAATTTCAACCGGGAAGACGGATACCGCCTCTCACCATCTTGGAATCCTGTAATAACGAAGTGCCATCGTCGCGTAACCAACGTAGTGCGCCCGGGCGCTGATGTCATTAGTGTCGTGTGTACCGACAGTTTCGTAAAGGAAAATAAAAAATATCAAGACCATGCGAGGGTAGATACCGATACCCGAGCTTCACGGAGACGACGCTGCCGAGCCACACCAGTCGACCCGTGACCACGGCTGGTGCAATCCATGCCGAAACGTCGGGTAAACAAGGTAATGATTTACCTAAATATTTATCGCGATGAGACCCGTGTCTACAGTATATAAAAAACATAAAATAAATATTTAACGGGGCTCCCATACAACAAAAATGATTTGTTTCTCGTTTTTATAGATATGGTACGGAACCCTTCGTGCGGGAGTCTGACTCGCACTTGGCCGGTTTTTCACTATATTAGCTCCTCGCGTTAGTTTTAATTATAAGAACAAATATTTTATGTTTGTTCTTGACTCCAATTAGTGTCGACTGATTTATTTGTTTTTCAAGTAAGCTTTAAATCTTGTGTACAGACGCCAGCACATCCAGCTACCCCAATCTGTCAAGTTTCTTTCATAGATTTTCAACTTTATCACAAAAGCATAAGGTTCACTTTCGATTGGGGAAATTTGACAGATTGGGGTGACTTGATGTGCTGGCGTCTGTACTATAGTTCCCTTGTTAACTGGTAACTTGTAACTTATTGTTGTGTTTTGTTTTGTTGAATCAGAGAGCTTCAAGTGCAAATTTTGTATGTAGAGCAACGTCTAGGGATTAATAATAATAATATCCTGAGAGATTATTCATACACGGCCATCTGATCCCAATCTAAGCAGAACTTGTCCTATGGAAACCAGATAACTGATAGACTATATATACTACTTGTCTTTTGTAAATACATACTTATATATTTACACACAGACTCAGGACAAACAGACATGTTCATGCACACAAATATCTGTCTTGGGTGGGAATTGAACACACGACCTCCGGTGTAAAAGGCAAGCATTTACCAATCGCGATAACTAAACAATTTTAATATCATTCTATCTCTTTCAAACATAGTTCTTATGACAAAGATAGGGAATTTTTTGTTGCTATTATTTAGTTTTGGCGCGAAATACTGAATGAAATTAGGCAACACGTGGCACGGTATTAGAAGCCGTTTTACTAGTTTGACAGTTCTATGTATCTCCTGTTCTTTTCATAAAAGCTATATTAATGAGAGAAGAAATGATATATGAATTGGTTTAGTGGTAAGGGTCAGAATCGCCAGCATATTTGTAACACTGATTACTATTATATAAAAAAAATATTTAGCGCTTGGATGTTAACATACCCTTCTACTTGTCAAGCTCACAAATTAAGTAGTCTAACAAAATATGAAGTATTTTCTTTAATAAAAAACTAGTATTATCACATAAAAATATTCTGACATATTTAAATAAATAACAAGCTTATTACAAGCCTTAATTAAATATTTTGCTACCACATGTTTTTGAATAAATAACAAGTACTTTTTCTACTACATAATATATTTATAAATTTAAAACTTTCTTATTAAATAGATACCGAACAGTTGACAAGCGCACAAAGCTCACAACTAGTAACTGGTAAGGGAATAGGGCCTCTTCCTTTGTCAGTCAAACATAAAATCATGAACAATAAATAAATCCACCCCCCACAGTCACCGAAAAAAAAAAATCGATTTTTGTAAGTCTTACTCTGTAAATGCTTCGTCACGCAGTGCAATGTAAGTAAAGAGTGGAGAAAAACTGCGAAAAAAAAGAATATTTGTGATAAAAATTGATTTTTAAACCCCGACGCAAAAAGAGTCGATGTCTTTCTGTCTGTCTGTTAGTCTGTGGTATCCTTTTTTTTTATAAGACAGGGGGAATGCCTACGCATGCCACACGCAAAAAGTGTCTGCGGGTGGGTATGTCGGACTTGCACCGACTAAACCTACCTGCCGCCGTGGACTTCTTCTGGCGCCTGATAGGGGGAGCCCCGGGAACGCGGGTATGCTGCTCCGGTGCCCCCCTTTTGCGCCGTGTTCCAGATGCGACTGCACACACAGCGACTGCGCCACAAACAGTTCGCTGTATTCCCGGGGCTGCTTGCACGTGGCGGCAGTTGAGGACACTTCTCATACTGCCACCGCAGCCCCGAGTGTCTGTGGCATCCTAGCTCTCAACGTAGCTGGACCGATTACGATGCGGTTTTTTTTATGTTAGAACCCAGTTTCCTTGCGGTGGTTCTTAGCTATGTTTGTTTAATATCGGTCCAGCAGTGTAAGAGTATAAGCTCTTTTCCAAATTGATGTAATTAGGTACAGTAGGAGACAGGGATTTCCTAACGGTATAACCGTAAGCGTGTTCAACCACAGAAAATGAGGCCAAAAAGAGATTTTGGGATTTTTCCATAAAAATAAATTTCTCAGTATCAGCCCGAAGTCTGGAAGTTGGCAGCATTACACCCTCGTGCCTCGGAGAGCACGTAAAGCCGTCGATCCTGAACCTGACCTCTTTCCGGTCGTGTCGCTAGTCATCCCATCGGATCATGAGAGTGATGAAATATAAAGTTCCCCTGTGTTTGCGCACACACTTGTGCACTATAATATGTCCTGCGCAATTGGGTAATCTCCATTAAGAATGGCCGCCGTGGCCGAAATTCGGCTGGGAAGACATCATCATCATAATTAATCCATCAATAATGAAACCGGTAGTAGAGACACCCGCTGAGTTTGTTTCGCTGGGTCTTCTCAGTTGGGGCGCATTGGATCCGGTGGCAGCATTAAATCACGACCGTCGTTATAAACACAAGGTCCGCCATAATAATAACATTTAATTCGTACCTTAATATAGACAGAACCATTCAGCCAATATGTAGTAAAAATAAAGCTAAAATTTAAAATTTTGATAAATAACCCTACACATGATCCTTGACAATAACTTAATTTAAGTTAGTTAAATATCGTTACTGTTATAAAATAAATCTTATTGTAAATTATTTCCTACAATCCGTGTACCTAAATATCTATATGTACCTAGAAATAATTATAAATTAATTACATATTACTACGAACATGTTCTGACTATTTACAAGCGCTTTTTTAAAGTCTACGTGAATAAAAACCTTTTTTTTTTTATATAATCTTCATCGGCCAGAAACCACACGGCTTATTAGCACGGCTTGAAAAAAAGTCTTACTCCACTCAGTCACCCATTTCCCACAAAATCTCCGTAAAAATCCATGCTTGTTTATTTACTGACCGCAAAAATCACCAGCATTCGTCTGAGCCGGAACCCTTTACGCAGTGGGGTGGGAATAAGTTTCCTATTGAAAACGGGGTGAATCACAACCCTCCGTGGGTTTAAGCAGATTTACTTCAATATAATAGATAATGTGACTTTGATGACCTCAGCGGTATAATAGGTAACGGAACAAATCTTTATTGTGAACTGGTGAATAAGAAAATTTATCTATACAAATAAATAAAATTGGAGTGTCTGTTTGTAATATTGAAATAACCGGTTTTTACTACATAAATATGAATATATATACGGTACATACACCAAAATATTTTTTTTTTACAATTTTTGTCTGTCTGTTTGTTCCGGCTAATCTCTGAAACGGCTGGACCGATTTTGACGGGACTTTTATTGGCAGGTAGCTGATGTAATAAGGAGTAACTTAGGCTACTTTTATTTTAGAAATATCATTTATTTTACTAAAAGCAGAAAAAAAAACAAAAAAAAACAAATTAACACGAGGACGAAGTCGCGGGCACAGCTAGTAGAAAATAAATTTTCTTATTCACTAGATCACATAAAGATTTGTTCCGTCCGGGCGACACGCGTTTATTTGTAAGTTCTACTAATATTATAAATGCGAAAGCTTGTGAGTATGTATTTATGGATGTTTGTTACTCTTTCACGCAAAGACTATGGAATGGATTGTTGGTGAAAGTTTGTAGTACATAGCCTTTGCGATATCTATACATATAATAAAATCGTAGGAAAGTCAAAACGTACATTTTATATTTATTTAAAAGGATACTTGGGGCGTGATCTACAATCGATATCGAAGCCAAAAATATAATAGATATAAATATATAAGAAGTTTTGTCTGTGTGTTTGTTTGTCTGTATGTATGTCCGGGCTAAACTGAAAAAGTACTGCATGGACTTACTTCAAGTTTTGCTCGAATATTACTAAGAGGTCGGGTCAACATATAAGCTACATATTATCACGCTATCACTTACGGGGGAGGAGCTATGATTTATAAGATTTAACGCGGGTAAAACCGCGGGGCACAGCTAGTTTGGATATATAAGGTATATTGCTACAAAGTTTCTTCAAAATCCGTTCTGTAGTATTTGCGTGAAAGAGTAACAAACATCCATACATCCATATATCCGTTCATTCATAGTTAAAATCTTTCGCATTTATAATATTACTAGCTGTGCCCCGCGATTTTACCCGCGTTAAACTGTAAAATATAGGATATGTGTTATTTGGATAAATTAGCTATATTACAAAGTTTCATCAAAATCAGCCCGATTGTTTTTGTGCGAAAGAGTAACAAACATACACACTCACAAACTTTCGCATTTATAATTATTAGTGTGATTAGGATTGTTACCCATTGGACTTTCTGTTTTGACTTTAATTTTGTATTTTTATATTAGAATTTTGTATTTGTATATTTAGATTGTTTTTTTGTAAACTTAGATGGTATGTATACCAAATAAGTAGATGTAATTTGTACACCATTCTCATGGTAGAACATAGTGCACGAAACCTAATTTAAGACCAATCGTTGTATTATTACCTATGCTTCACAAATAAATGATGATTATGATTATGATTTATCTAGCGATATCCACATCCAGTAGCTTAGAGCCACCATCATCAAGCATGGGTAGTATGCAACGTCTCCCGGATTGTGGTTGCAATTCGAGAAACTTTCTGCCCCCGTGGCCCAAGCTTCTACAGTTTTCCAGTCAATTCATAGTTTAATTATTAACTATATTTTTATTTGCCTCGTTGGTCTAGCGGTAGCGTGTTCAACCGCAGATAATGAGATCCTGGGTTCAAATCCCGGGTCGGGCCAAAAAGAGATTTTGGGATTTTTCCATAAAAAGAAATTTCTCAGCATCAGCCCGAAGTCTGGAAGTTGGCGGTATTACACCCCCGTGCCTCGAAGAGCACGTAAAGTCCTGTACTTGAACTCTTTCCGGTCGTGTCGTTAGTCGTCCCATCGGATCATGAGAGTGATGGAATAGTAAATGCCCCTGTGTTTGCGCACACACTTGTGCACTATAATATGTCCTGCGCAATTGGCTAGTCTCCATTGAGAATGGCCGCCGTGGCCGAAATTAGGTCGCGACATTATCATATTTTTAACAGACGTCAAAATGGAGGGGATTTTAAACATACTAGACCAACATTTTGAAGTTATTTTATGTAATTTTATGTGTACACCATCACCCTGATATCTTCCAAAATTGGACATAAATCTCTTCCAAAGAATTCTATAAGGTAACTATTTGGAGAAGTTTGTAGTCTCCGTGAAATTCATAATACTCGAAATAAGCATAAACTTGTTGTACATGCTACTCGTCTCCACATAATTAGTAACTCTTTTATGCGTATACGCTTCAGCAACTAGAATGTTTAGATTTCAATGAAGAAAAGCGGATCTGTAAAGTCCCTAACAATATAAAAGACCGTTTAAATGAGTGCGGATACGAACAGACATTACCATATTTAAGAATGATCAATATGTTTAAGTTAATTTAATTAAGTAAATACTGAAATAATATATGCTGCCAATATGGTAGTCGTTAATGACCTGAGTTGTTAAAAACCGGCCAAGTGCGAGTCGGACTCGCACATGAAGGGTTCCGTAGCAGCAAGTATTTCAGTTGAATAAATGAAAGCAAATTGCGGTTTTAACGTATTCAAAAAAAACTACTTGCTAGATCTCGTTCAAACCAATCTTCATTGTTAGTTTCAATGGTAATGTACATCATATATTTTTTTTAGTTTTATCATTCGCTTATTTTAGAAGTTACAGGGGAGGGGGGACACTCATTTTACCACTTTGGAATTGTCTCTCGCGCAAACTATTCAGTTTAGACAAAAATGATATTAGGAAATATGATTTTTGAAGACCTATCCATAAACACCCCACATGTATGGGTACGATCAAAAAAAAAATTTTGAGTTTTTGTTCTATGTATGGCGACCCCCCAAAATTATTGTTTTTTTTTTTTCTATTTTTGTATAAAAATCTTAATGCGGTTCACAGAATACACCTATTTACCAAGTTTCAGCAGCACAGCTCTTATAGTTTCGGAAAAAAGTGGCTGTGACATACGGACGGACAGACAGACAGACAGACATGACGAATCTATAAGGGTTCCGTTTTTTGCCATTTGGCTACGGAACCCTAAAAACGACCTTAAATTAATAAATAAAAAAAAAACAAAAAAATAACTTCCAAACATCAGAAAACTGCCAATCAAAAACAAAAATTAAAGCCAAATTGTGTAGCAAGGAATATTACAAAGTTGCCGTAACACTGCTTGGAAATGAGTAGATTTAATTCAACGCATTTAGATAATAAAATGTAAATAGATTTTAAGTTGATCCTGATATTTATTTTAAAAAAGGATTCCTATTGAGTTTTTTGGCAGTGTTTCTCAGTAGCTGCAACGTCAAACACTGCACGGTAGGGAAATTTTGTACATATGTCCCACAAAACTGTGTAATCGGTTTGACTGTGGGATCGAGTCTCTGTACAGCATCTATTTATCTTTATAACATAAAATAACTAACTACAACTATAAATATTTACATTACATAAAATTAAATCTAATAAATGTTTTATTTTACTTAAATTTTAATTTATTTTTAACAGTTTCATATATAACTATGACTATTATTATTTTAAAATTAAAAAAACTAAGCCTTACATAATTAACACCGTCAAGCTTTTACATTGTTATCATCGTCCGTTCACTACGCATTAATCTCTTTCACGGCTAAGTGAACACTCTGTATATTGTAAGAACACAATACCCGAAAGGAAGCAAGGGCTGCGCTCTGTTAAATCTTCAACATCATACTTGTTTACATACCGGCCACAGAACCAACGACAGAATGACCCTTAAATGCGGGTGGGAATAAATTTCCCATTGAAAACGCGGGGAATCAGAACCCGTTTGTGGATTCTAGGAGATTTACTTAAAGCGGGAAAGTTGACTATGGTCACAGTGGCGATAGAATAGCGTTTCATTGTTTCAATAAATAAAATAAAGAATAATAATTTAAAAAAGGTTTTATTCACGTAGACTTTAAAAAAGCGCTTGTAAATAGTCAGAACATGTTTGTAGTAATACAGTTAAGTAACATAATATTTCTAGTTACATATTATAGATATTTACGTACGCAGATTTTTAAGACATTTATAAAATTTATATTATAATAGTAATGATATTTAGCTAGCTTGTAGGTATTAAGTTATTGTCAAGGAGATTATGTTTAGGTTTAATTATCGAAATTTATTTACTTCTTTTCAATATTACTATGTCAAACAAACAAGCATATGGTCCGTATCAAAATTCGTTGCGGGATCCAAGACAGTTAAAGCGATTCCCCAGGACATGTCTGACCCTTACCGCTCAGTGTTATTTCATTGTGTGCCACTGTTGATCCTGACTGACAGGAGTTGCAGTGGTGGGTAAGAGGGAGGGACTAGTCCTGAAAAAAACCATCATTACCGATTAGCCGACGCATTGACAACTAGCATCACGCTGAATTATGGGAAAACAGTATTTCCCCAATCTTAAAGTACGTGAGAGAAAAGTTATTAAAAAATAAAGGTTTTTATTCACGAAAACTTTATAAAAGCGCTTGTATAGTCAGAACATGTATATAAAAATGTAAACTATAGAATGTGTTTGTAATACTGTTAATTGTAACTCATAATTTCTAGGTACGTGTAGATAATTAGTAGAAGAAGAATAAGTTCAATTAATTGCATTAATAAGTAAAACAAAACAATTGCTACAAACAAGCAAATTAGCTTATTGAATGCAATTGACGGCTTTTCGCTAAAAGCGGTCTCTTCCAGGTAATAATTAGATTTGCGGTTTATATATAGCCATTTTGAATAAACAATTATTTTAATATTATAATAGGTACGATCTCGTATGTTAATAGTTTCGCCGAAACTATCGTAATTGTTTCGAGATTTGCGAATTAATCTCTTGTGGGAAGTCGAAGTGAGGCAGCAATTCATAGAAACACAGCCCATTGTACATTGCCTTTATAATAATAACTTTAATATTATAATGTATTTACTGTTTAAACATTCCAACATCAGCCAGTCTATATACCATAAGATTATTATTGTTCACAATCAACTACTCTGCTCCTTAATTTGTTTCCGCTATGAATAATTGTCTAAACTGCCGATTAGGCAAGTTATTTGGTACCAGCTTAGTTTTAAGTAATTATATGAAATTAGTTAAGTGTTTCTTAAAAAATATTTCAATAACATTGTTTGCTCATATACCTTGTTAATTTTAATGCACTATTGCTTGAGCCACTTATAACATTGTATGACCCTTTCCAAAGTGTATGTTTTGTAAGTTGTCCTATTAATAAATAAATAATATACTGGGACAATATTCACAAACGGCCATCCGATCCCAAACTAAGTAGACCTTGTACTATGGAAACCAGATAACTGATATACTACATTGGTAATATACTACTTTTCTTTCGTAAATACTGACTTATATAAGTAGGTAATTACACCCTGACAAAGATACATGTTCATGCACACAAATATCTGTTCTGGGTGGGAATCGAACCCACGACCAGCGGCGTGAAAGGCCTCTAATCTACCAACCACACCAACCGGCCTGTCTGTTATGTGCAGCAATGCATTAGTGTTTCGGCTGATGATGTACAAGGTATAATGAAATTTTGAAAAATCACCAATTTTATTTTGTTTCCTGTAGTAAGTACCTCACAGATAAATATAATAATATCTAGGGACAATGTCACACAGATCATCCTAGCCCCAAACTAAGCAAAGCTTGTACTATGGGTACCAGGCGACGATATACATACTTATTTAGATAGATAAATACTTAAATACATTGAAAACATCCATGACTCAGAAACAAATATTCGTGCTCATCACACAAATATTTGCACTTACCGGGATTCGAACCCAGGACCACCAGCTTCGTAGGCAGGAGCACTACCAACTAGGCTACGGTGTATTTTTTTAAAGATCCCCGCTTGATTCGTAGGACAGTTTAACATCTTTATACTACTAATATATGACATGAATAAGAAACATCGTAATAATAATAATGTCCTCCCGACCGAATTTCGGCGACGGCGGCCAGTATCATTGGAGACTAGCCAATTGCGCAGGACATATTATAGTGCACTAGTGTGGGCGCAAACACAGGGGCACTTTCTATTCCATCACTCTCATGATCCGATGGGACGACTGCCGACGCGACCGAAAAGAGTTCAGGTGCAGGACCGACGACTTTACTGTCTCTCCGAGGCACGGGGGTATAATACCGCCAACTTCCAGACTTCGGACTGATACTGTGAAATTTCTTTTTACGAAAAATCCCTAAATCACTTTTGGTCCAACTCGGGATTTGAACCCAGGACCTCATTATCTGCGGTTGAACACGCTACCGCTAGACCAACGAGGCAGTCAAACCAAACATCATAGTAAGCAACCAACCTAGCGTATCGTCATTCATCATATCAGCCGAAAGACCTCTACTACTAGATAAGTCAGACCTCCTTCAAAGACTTGCACAATTGCCGGTCTTGCACCACTCGCTTCCAGAGGTTTCCAGCGACCCTTTAAGGCATTCTGCCTGGTTAGTTACCCTAGTGTCGTTTGGGCAGTGGTTACCCTAGTGTCAGAGTTGTTCAAGCGGCCCAGTAGGCCTCTGACATGGCTTAACGTCTGTTGCCATATGACTACAACCGGGACCGACAGCTTAACGTGCCCCAAAGTGGTTTAATTTCTGAACGTCTCTGTGCTTCGGAGACGCTCAGAAATTAAACCACTTTGGTGGTCACTTATCTATGGACTGACCGCGAGCCTAGTTGCTTAACCTCGCCCATCGCTTACGGACCGGTGAGAGCATCTAGTTATGACGTCATTGCGCCAGAACGACTACGTCTATCTAACTTTTGATGCTGACCGTATCTGTCTATAAATTCCCCACTATGTATTTGGTATACTAGAAAAGCGAGAATCAGAACTAATGTTTTTAAACTTTCGCGATTTGTACACATTTTTTATATACTGTGGACACGGGTCTCATCGGATAAATTATAGGTAAATCATTACCTTGTTTACCCGACGTTTCGGCATGGATTGCACCAGCCGTGGACACGGGTCGACTGGTGTGGCTCGGCAGCGTCGTCTCCGTGAAGCTCGGGTTTCGGTATCTACCCTCGCATGGTCTTGACATTTTTCATTTTTCTTTACGAAACTGTCGGTACACACGACACTAATGACATCAGCGTCCGGGCGCACTACGTTGGTTACACGACGATGGCACTTCGTTATTACAGGATTCCAAGATGGTGAGAGGCGGTATCCGTCTTCCCGGTTGAAATTCATATGTTTCTTTATTTCAACCGCTTCACGTACTATTCTGGAGTAATATTGACGATCGGTGGAGAGGACCTGTGGCTTGTGTAAATTTGTAATCCAGTGTTGGGATCCTGTGTCGACTACGTGCTCAGCTATTGCTGATTTATTAACCTGTCACCAAAACTATATGGTTTGCCAAAGGTTCATAAAGAAAATGTACCATTGCGCCCGATTGTAAGTCAGATCAATTCCCCCACTTATGATCTAGCGAAACACATCACTCAGATACTGCAGCCATTAGTAGGTAAAACTGAATCGTACGTGAAAGACTCTCGCCATTTTGTTGACATCATCAAGAGCATGAGAGTGGAACCTGACGAGGTGATGGTGAGTTTTGACGTTCAGTCACTTTTTACCAACGTTCCCATCAAAGACTGCCTTGAGGTCATCGGCAGGAAACTGGCAGCTAATAACATACCAAGTGAGTACATAGTTCTACTGAAGAACTGCCTAGAATGTAACTACTTTTTATACCAAGGACAATATTACCTCCAGATTGACGGAGTGGCTATGGGCAGCCCTGTGGTGCCGGTAATGGCCAATATCTGGATGGAACATTTTGAAAATATTATTGCACAACATTTGGTCCACGTGAAGGTATGGAAACGATACGTCGACGATATCTTCTGTATCATGAAAGGTAGCACATCGGAAGTAGAACATTTGACCACTATCTTGAACTCTGCGCACCCTAACATCAGGTTCACTTATGAAATGGAGGTAGAGAGATCGTTGCCTTTCCTCGATGTGAAATTGAGGGTGAGAGGAAATGGTTCCCTTACACACACGGTATACAGAAAGCCCACACACACAGACAGATATCTACACGCCCACTCTCATCACCATCCGCAACACCTGTTATCCGTAGTTGCCTCGTTAACAAACAGAGCGTATGACATATGCGACCCTGAATGTTTAGAAAGTGAGCTCACACACGTTCAGGAGGTACTTAGGCAAAACGGCTACAGAGGGGGCATTAAACGGACGAAAAGGAGGGAGAAGCAGCCGGAAGTAAGCAGAACACCAGCGTTTTTACCTTACGTGAAAGGAGTAACGGATAAAGTTGGATCAGTACTAAAGAAATACTCCATCAAGACTGTATATAGTCCGATCTCCAAGGTCTCCAACCAGCTGCGTACACCGAAGGATGTTATTCCTCTTTAAACACCGGGCGTCTACAGGTTTGAGTGCAACTGCGGTATGTTTTATATCGGCCAAACTAAAAGATCTATTGCTGAAAGGGCCAAAGAACATATCGCAGCTGTCAGGAACCGACAGGTTAATAAATCAGCAATAGCTGAGCACGTAGTCGACACAGGATCCCAACACTGGATTACAAATTTACACAAGCCACAGGTCCTCTCCACCGATCGTCACTATTACTCCAGAATAGTACGTGAAGCGGTTGAAATAAAGAAACATATCAATTTCAACCGGGAAGACGGATACCGCCTCTCACCATCTTGAAATCCTGTAATAACGAAGTGCCATCGTCGCGTAACCAACGTAGTGCGCCCGGGCGCTGATGTCATTAGTGTCGTGTGTACCGACAGTTTCGTAAAGAAAAATGAAAAATGTCAAGACCATGCGAGGGTAGATACCGAAACCCGAGCTTCACGGAGACGACGCTGCCGAGCCACACCAGTCGACCCGTGACCACGGCTGGTGCAATCCATGCCGAAACATCGGGTAAACAAGGTAATGATTTACCTATAATTTATCGCGATGAGACCCGTGTCCACAGTATATAAAAAAATCAGAACTAAATCCTTACATACCCGATGCTACTACAGTGGATACATTTGGATTACAAAAAACGACCTTAATGTCTGGGCATTAAAGTCCCGTTAAACGCACACTGTTTCCACAAACTGTACCTGTCATTTGGATTACAAAACCAACCTTACTATCAAGGCAATAAAGTCGCGGTTAGCGTACACTGTTTCCATAAACTGTACCTGTAATATATTTAGTTTCGTGTAGCTGCAACCCGAGGTGTCCCTACGATTGGTCCATTAAGGAAATGAGGATACAAAAAGAAATAATTATCTGTTAATGTCAATTAGTGTCACGTATCGTTAGTTTAATTAAATGAGTATTCGCCGTGGGCTTCCCGGAAACTTGGAATAAAAGGCCACGTGACTATTCACGCTTAAGTTAAACATACTAAAGAGAAATTTGATATTTATTATTTACTAGCTGTGCCCCGCGGTTTTACCCGCGTTAAATTTTATAAATTATCACAGCTCCTCCCCCGTAAGTGATAGCGTGATAATATGTAGCCTATATGTTGACCCGACCTCTTAGTAATATACATGCAGTAAATCCATACAGTACTTTTTGAGTTTAGCCCGGACATACATACAGACAAACAGACAAAAAATTCTAAAAACTATATTTTTGGCTTCGATATCGACTGTAGATCACGCCCCAAGTATTCTTTTTTAAAAATAATTTCCTACGATTTTATTGTATGTATAGGATTTGACGATTTAATAAAAATATATGTGAAGAAGCAGACCGCACGGACGGACTAATTCTAAATATTTTGTTGCTATAATTACTGTTTTAAACTGTGTTTATTGTATTGCATTGTGAGCTTGACAAGTACAAGTGTATGTAAATACCCAAGTGCTGAATAAATTTCATTATTTGCGCAGGACATATTATAGTGAACTAGTGTGTGCGAAAACACAGGTGCACTTTCTACTCAATCACTCTGATGATCCGGTGGGACGACTAGCGACACGACCAGAACGGCACCGGCGACCGGAGGCACGGGGGTGTACCACCTACTCCCAGACTTCGGGGTGATACTGAGAAATTTATTTTTACGAAAAATCCCTAAATTACTTTTTGGCCCGACTCGGGATTTGAACCCAGGACCTTATAAATAAACAATAAATAATATCCTGGGACATTATACACACGGCCATCTGATCCCAAACTAAACAGAGCTTGTACTATGGAAACCATATAACTGATACACTACATAAATACTACTTTTCTTTTGTAAATACATACTTATATAGATAATTACACCCAGACTCAGTACATACAGACATGTTCATGCACACAAATATTGATTAAGTGATTTTATCCCTTATTTATTTGAACGCCAATCACGAAAATGATGTTCGGCGACTTAGCCGGTAGAGCCCCTGGGTGGGAATCGAACCCACGACCTGCGGCGTGAAAACCAACCACACCAACCGTCCCATATAGCATCCTCTTTTTGATACGTGAGATAAGGAGATTTAACATAAAAATGCCTATCGAAAGAGACAGGTGATAATATAATTAGTAGTAATGGAGTACCTACCCAACATTTTTGTCAATGGAGAGCTATTAAGGTGAGTGCGAACTTAAGTAGACCATTTGAGTAATTGTGGCAGTAATGTGCCGAGATTTAGGACCGATATCACGTCAAATTATAATAATTGGTAACGAACTGAAAATATCATAGCGATAGCAAAAGAATCCGTAATTTATAATCGCCATTCTTTACCCCCGACAGAAATTATGTTATAAATTTTAACCTTGACTGGATTTCTGTGAAATCATAGCTGTTTGGTGAAAGAATCAGCATTGCTATTAAGCGTGTCAATGCTACTATAGCCTTCCATACGCGTTTCCCGACAACTATGTGGAGATATTTTGTAACTATTTAGTTTTAGTTTGATGTAGGTTTAATGCATTAAAGAAATTGTTATTTTGTATAGTTTTAAGTTAAATTAAATCTATTTATTGCATAGTAAGTTGTACAGACGTCCGCACATGGAGCTACCACAATCTGTCAAATGTCCCCAATTGAAAGTGAATCTTTTGCTTATGTGATAAAGTTGAAACTCTATAAAAGAAATTTGATTGATAGTTGGATGTGCTGGCGTCTGTAATTAAACTAAAAAAAAAATATAACTAAACATTGTACCGAATATCTTGGTTTGATAATTTTAAAATACCGCCATTTTGACTTATGTCGATCGTAAACTGATCTTCCTCAAAATGAATGCGTGTGATAATGTGAGCTTTGAGCTTCTGTAGTGAAAATCCAAAAAGCATCGTACAGATTACAAAATAAAATATTTTCTAATTATTAACTATTTTACCACATACTTGGCCGCTGGGACAGAAAGGTTCTTGAGTGGCGACCACGAACCGGAAGACGCAATGTGGGCTACAAGATGGACCCATGATCTTACTTGAAACCGCTGGATTCGGATATTCCGGATAGCCGAAAACCGGCAATTTGGGGAGACTTTGCCCAACAGTGTTAGTCTTTCCACTGATATGATGATTATGATGATAACATCATACTTAATGAAATAATGAAAATGAAATGAAATAATGAAATTTATTCAGCACTTGGGTACTAACATACACTTGTACTTGTCAAACTCACAATGCAGTACATAAACATAGTCGAATATAGTATAAAATTACAAAAAAAATAATTAGTTCGTCCGTGCGGTCTGTTTTATCAGATATATTTCTTAAATCCTAAAATAAATAACAAGTTACTAATCTATTATTTTGAAATTTAGTTGTACAATATTAAAATTAAAGAATTGAAGTGTCTAATGTCTGGCCTATTGCTCCCATGGGTAATGACCCTGCCTGCTAAGTCATAGGTTGTGGGTTCGAATCCCATCCAAGACAAATCTTTATGTTTAACGGTTATAACTATGGTGTCTAATTAATTCAGTATTGTCCTTGGACTTGATTAATAAAAGAGTAAAATAATAAAAAGGTTTTAATTCACGTAGACTTTAAAAAAGCGCTTGCAAATAGTCAGCACATGTTTTGTACTAATATGGTTTTCATAATTATTTTTAGTTGCATATAGATATTTTGGTACACGGATTGTTAAATATGAATAATTATTTATTTCATTTACCAATATACGTAAATAGCTAATAACTTTACTAAATTATGCGAATACGAATGCCTTTCGGCCCTGGCACATGAGCACGTTTTATTGTTTTGAGTCTGGGTGTAATTTTAGATAAATTATATGTATATTATATAATATATATGTATGTATTCAAAAATAAATAAGTATGTAAATCAAGACTGCACGTGTGGTGCGGCGGCTAAGACAGTCGCCTGGCCGCTTTGAGTCGCGGGTTCGAGTCACGCGCCGGACAACTATTTGTGTGACCCATAACTGGATGTAATTTGTGTCCGCTTATTAAATGTTTGTAAAGTACCCCGCGACACAGGGATAAGATACACTAGTGCGGGCGTTGTCTTTAAAAAAAAAAAAGATAAGGCTCTAGCTTGTTTGGGATCTGATGACTGTATGTTGTTAGTTGTTCTAAGGTATTTATTAAGATTTATTGGAACGAAGTTCCTTATCGCGCGTTGTGAAAGGGGGCTAGACGGAAAAATTCTTACGAAAAGTTGTCACGACACTTTTGCAGCTGTGCGGCGTGCGCATGTATCTCTGTCTGTCTCTCTCTCTCTCTCTCTCTCTCTTATAGAAAGCAAGCCAGATATTTTCATTTCTATTTCGCATTGAACAGTGTGGTGTCGCGACGATTATTTTTGTTTAGTGTATACAGGTTTTTTGTACATAATAAATAATAATAATAATATCTATAATAATAATATCTGGGGACAATGTCACACAGATCATCCGAGCCCCAAACTAAGCAAAGCTTGTACTGTGGGTACCAGGCGACGATATACATACTTATATAGATAGATAAATACATATATACATAGAAAACATCCATGACTCAGAAACAAATATTCGTGCTCATCACACAAATATTTGCACTTACCGGGATTCGAACCCAGGACCACCAGCTTCGTAAGAAATAAGTATTAACTTCGTTCCATCCGGGTGTCCCTTGACACCTCTCAAGTTTTATTATTAATTGATGCAAACAGTTTTATCGTACGTTCAATATTTTGTTTATCTATTCGGCCCATATCTTGATTGTAACCATTTTCTCTATAACGCTATTCAATACGTTTTATATATAGGTCATTTTCAGATTTAGAATCGCTGTAGAAATCGCTACGCTCAATTTACGTTACTTCCTGCCTACATATTCAGTAGGGATCCGGTACGAGAGTCGGGTTAAATGAAATATGGTTTTAGGAGTAAGGAGAGCCTCACTTAAGGATTTGCTGTTAGATTATCACCATACACCCTGTCGGTAACAGAATACCAAAAACCTTAATATGACGTGATGGGTTGTACATCTAGATAGATAAATGAATAAATACAATTTGTATTCTTGTAATACGCTGGAGGTTGTGGGTTCGATTCCCACCCGGGACAAATATTTGTGTGCATGAACATGTCTGTTTATCCTGAGTCTGGGTGTAAATTATCTATATAAGTATGTATTTACAAAAGAAAAATAGTATATGTAGTATATCAGTTATCTGGTTTCCATAGTACAAGCTCTGCTTAGTTTGGGAACAGATGACCGTGTGTGAATAATGTCCCAGGATATTATTATTATTAATATAAATATAGCTTGGAAAAATTACATTAAAATATGGTAAATACTGATGGTATAAAATGGCGGCCGTATCACTCAAATATTTTTGAAGTAAAACATTAGACTTGGGGAGTACTTACGCTGGTGAATGCCTGTCGAGAGCGGTACGAAAAGTGTGATGGAGCGAGGCGTACGGAAATTGAGAGGGATATATTCTCGTAAGTATATCTTCTGAGCGTCGCTGGAAGTTGCTGGATGCGGATAGCGCCAGACCTGCAATTATGGAGATCTTTGGGGGAGGCCTTTGTCCAGAAGTCTTTCAGCTGACATGATGATGATGATGATATAAGTTACCCAAAATAGAAAGAGAGAAAATTACGTTTCATTTACGTACAAGCAACACTGCACTATGTGCTGAGTGTGATATTGATAAAGAATACTGATATTTTTGGGGTAATTTTATTTCAGGACTTATCACTATATAAATCGGTGGATTTAATGCCAAAAATTAACTAGAGCTTCAACCTTAGGGTGATGGAGATGCACTCATCTACCATCACCCTAATGTTGACAGCTCAAGTTAACTTTTTGCATTAAATCAACGGGTATACAGAGTTTTGTGTAAAGTTTAAATAAATGAAAAAAAAATACTTTTAAAACTTCGCTTTCTTTCGATAGTATTTAGTACCAAAAAAAAAGAATTGCGGTGCGAGAAATAGCCATAAAATATTAAGTGTCATTATGGAAAGAAAAGTTTATATTATTATTTATACTACTATGGTAAGATTGATGGACTTGGACGTCAGTGGTGTTGAGTTCAAAACCAAGACCCGCACCACTTGAACTTCGTTGACTTGAAGTCTGTCAACCCGTCCTACGCTAGCGTGGTGCACAATGGTCGATGTTCTCACAATAAGAGGGCATAGATCGTAGTCTCTTACTGCATAGGCCCTTACCCTGCAGTGGAACAGTAATGGACCGCATCATCATAGCACTTTTTTTTATCGGTAGTTAGACATTATTATTATTTTTTTAATTTTACTTCTTTGCATTTATTTAGTGAGTCATAACAAAGAATTGCCAATTATTATTAAAATAACTTAAATTATCAACTAATGGAGTCAGGCGTTACTTTGCGGAAATCCATAACAATCAAAATACAAAATCAATATTTAGTGTTACGCCAAACATTTAATTGAAACTGGCCATTCCTTGGGCGACAATAATACGTATAATATTTTACATAGTTGTGATAAAAGTTTCCGGTTATGTGTGTTGGAACAATTAGAAATATTAAAACATAGCAGTAATAGTTTTGCATTGTTGAATGACCAAACAAATTTAGTTTCATCTCCTTTACTACGAATATTTGGGGGTAGTTAGAAATAATTGTCCATGCGGTTGGTAGTATATAAAAGAGCGCTCGCCTCGTTGGCTTTTAAAAACCATTAGAGACTCCCGTGACACTCCACACAGACCGATAATTCGTACTCGTCGGACGAGAGTACGACCGCGATCGCGCCACGACCTCCAACGCCCTCCATGACCCTTAGTTTGCATATCGTACCGATAAAAAGCCCCCCTCAACGCGGACGGGGGGCCGCGTCATGTCATTAACGTAGAGCGAAAGTTGCACTAAACTCCCTAAAATGATGATCTCTGCCCTCTCCCCGCCAGTAATCGCCCAGAGTCGAGGTTCGAACCCCACAGGGGGTGCCCTCCGGCGCGGGTTACTTAATTTCTAGACGGCTCGAGCCCTCTGCTCGCCTCTATAGTCCGGTGAAGCAGTGAAAGCCTCCTAGGCTAACTGTAGCGTCATACAAAAAAAAAAAAAAAAAAAAAAAAAAAAAAGAATAAAAAAAAAAAAAAAAAAAACGTTGGCTTTTAGTCTGCTTCGAGCACTCGACGAGTTAGCAGCCCTTGAGAATGGTCCGTGGAGGACCGAAACACGTGTTGGGTATCGTACTGGCGCATGTAATTTGCTTTTTATATTGTCCTTCTTGCATGTGCACATTTTTGCGGGCGGGAGGGCGGTGCAAATTGCATCCCAGCATGATTAAACTGACAATTAGCGGAATTAACACTAAATATTGATTTTGTATTTTGATTAAATTATCAACTAAAGAAACGTAAAACTAAGTACTAAAAATATATACTTATATTTAAATTTAAATTAAATATATACGTAAACTTCGTTTTTAAAGTTGGTTCAAAATTATTAAGCATCCAAGTAACATAAACAAGTAAAGTTTCTAATCAATAAAACTACGTATTCAAAGTAGGTTAAACCGATTTCCACGGTATGTTTACTTAAATACGTAGTAACAAGGTGAAGCTAAGTAAATCGTGTTAAATAAACTTGCTTAAAAATATCTACCTAAATATATTATAGAGGGTGCGTAAGCGAGTAGTGGCGGTTGCTTGTGGATATCTATCTTAGCACATGTTATGAGTCCTAGTAGTTCTCATGCAGCGACAACGCAATTATTTTGAAATGATTTGAAATATCAAGAGACTGAAGAAATGAGTCAAGCAGAGAGAGAAGAAACACTATCTTCTTCTGTATCGAGTGAACCATTGTTAACTTATGCCAGTATTGTTCATGCAACCTAGGTGGCCACCGATATGGCTTAGCGACTGCTGTCCAATTACTACAACCATGACCGTAGAAAAACGCGGGGATGCTCATATGGATCCCGTAATGTGTAATACCTTTGTTCACAAAATAAATAAATTTGAAATAAATTTGAATTTGGATGTCATTCATTTAATTTTTTTTAATTTCAGAAAATTGAAGCACTTATACGGTCATATAACACACCAATAATTTGTGGTTGTGGTATTCTGTTCTTTCATAATATCCAAGATTCATTTCTAGCCGCAGAACTATAGAACGACGCCAACTTTACCCAAACCCCTTCGACTAGTTCTATCTCGGGAGTGCCCTTTGTAAGGTTAAAATTTTCGATAGGCTGTCATTTCCCCACGTACACCTATAAACTAAACAATAAGAGAAACTTGAGCTATGCGCACTAATAAACAAAAGAACGTGGATTAAGTATTTGATACGTTGAATTGCTTTGGGTCCGGTTTATAGTCTTACCCAAATACAATGTCTTATTATGATAATACTGCTGATTATATATAGATGATATACATCCATATATAATATTATGGCTGTCTAGCTGGTCTATCGATAGTGTATTCAAACGCAGATAATGAGGTCCCGGGTTCTAATTCCGAATTTTCTGACCAGAAAAACACCCAGCAGCAGCGTATGTATAACGCCGCCAATTTCAAGAAACCAGCCACGCCCGTGCCTGGGAGGGAATAAATCTAACCTGCCTTGGGCTTATCTTTTTGCCTGGTAGGGGAAGCCCAAGAAATACCAGTATGCTCCGGTTGCCCCCTTTTTGGCCATGCCCCATGTGATGGGTACGTATTCTGGCCTTTACGTTATCATCTCGGATTATCGAATCCTGTTGGTACGACACAGCGACTGTGCCCCTGTCTTCCTGGAGCTTCTTGCGCATGACGGCAATAAAGACCACTTCTCTTACTGCCACCGCAAATTTAGTACGACCTTAGTTTGACTTATTATTTGATTTCATCGATATACATTATCCTTGGTCTGTTCCGTTCTCTTTCCCTCTACGTTTACTTCCACGATGTTGCTTATGAAAGTATATAAAGTATTCCAACATCTTTCTTAATTCGGTGTTTAAAATAGATCTCTTTACATCTCCTTTATTAGTTTTTCATTCTCTCCTACTAATTTTCTTTATTCTTCGCCAACGCTTCTGTGTAAATTTCATAAATCAGTATAAGGTGAAAAACTCGTAAAGATTTTTATTTTAGTATATATCTAGTATATTGCTTATAAATATTTTAATGTACGTAGTAGGATGCATATTAGAATGTATTTTATTTTTATTATTTATTTATTATTTGATTTCATCGATATACATTATCCTTGGTCTGTTCCGTTCTCTTTCCCTCTACGTTTACTTCCACGATGTTGCTTATGAAAGTATATAAAGTATTCCAACATCTTTCTTAATTCGGTGTTTAAAATAGATCTCTTTACATCTCCTTTATTAGTTTTTCATTCTCTCCTACTAATTTTCTTTATTCTTCGCCAACGCTTCTGTGTAAATTTCATAAATCAGTATAAGGTGAAAAACTCGTAACGATTTTAGTCCAATAAATTTAGACATTAATTCTTTAAATAGACACTTTACTGCTTCGCCCAATTTCGACAGGGCAACCAAGATTAGTACTTTGAACCATCTTTCATCTATTCCTTTTCCCAGTTATTCTCCTTTGAGTTTTAGTCAATTTTCTGCTTGTGTCGTTAAGAAGAGTGTTCTTTCCATAGCATCAAATGCAGTTGGTGTTGATAATGTCACCCGTAATATGATCCTTCCCATCCTTGAGGAAATCCTTCCTGCCATATGCCACATCCTCAATTCCTCTGTTATCCTTGGTGTATTTCCATCGGCTTGGAAAGACGCTTACATCATCCCCCTCCCCAAAAAGTCCAATCCTTCGGCCTTCTCTGATTTTCGACCCATTTCAATTCTACCTTTCCTGTCAAAAGTCCTAGAACGCCTCATCCATAAACAGATTAGTAGTTTCCTCAACAAAAACAATCTCCTCAATCCTTTCCAGTCTGGGTTTCGGCCCAGACACAGTACCACTACAGCTCTGGTTCATATTACGGAGGACATTAGAACTGGCATGGAACAAGGGAATCTAACGGTACTTTCGTTCTTAGATTTCAGTAACGCGTTTAATATGGTCGATTTTGATATTCTTCTCGGAATATTACGCTCTCTTAATGTATCTCCAACGGTTGTTGACTGGCTTCGTAGTTACCTGTCTGGGCGCCGGCAGTGTATACGCATAGATGACACACTGTCTTCTTGGTGTAGCACTACTGCAGGTGTGCCTCAGGGTGGCGTTTTATCTCCACTACTTATTGCAATTTTTATAAATTCTATCTCAAACCAACTTCTTTCTTCCTACCACCTTTATGCGGATGACTTACAAAGCTCCAATTGAAAGACTGCCTGAGGCTATTAACACTCTTAACACTGACTTGGACAGAATTAATAAGTGGAGCTGTGCTCACGGGCTTAAGGTTAACCCTCAAAAAACCCAGGTTATTTTGATTGGCAGCTCACGTATGATTGCAAAAGTACCTTGGAATCAACTTCCTCAACTCCATTTTAATGGCAGTATTCTGCAGTTGAGCGATAGTGTTAAAAATTTAGGCGTCCTATTTGATAACTGTCTAACCTGGAATGTACAGCTGCAGAATATTAGTCGCAAATTATACGCATCAGTTGGCTCATTAAGGAGACTACGTAACTTCTTGCCAATTGCCACCAAAATCACGCTTTCCCAATCTCTGCTCCTCCCAATACTAGATTATGCAAATGTCAGCTATCTTGATCTCACCGAAAACCAGCTTGATAAACTTGAGCGACTCCAAAATGTTTGCATTAGATTGATATTTGGTTTGCGCAAATATGATCACGTTTCAGAATTTCGAAATAAGCTCAAGTGGTTACCTATACGCCTTCGTCGGAATACTCATATTCTATCATTCTTGTACAGTATACTATTTCTTCCGTCTTCTCCGTCTTACCTCAAAAACCGTTTTTCATTTCTCCACGAATCACATTTGAAGTGCTTAAGATCTTCCGAAAATTTAAAATTAAAAATGCCAGCTCATTCCACCACTTTTATCGACAAATCTTTTTCTGTACAAAGTGTCCGTCTCTGGAATGAGCTGCCAATTACCATACGTCAAGCAAAATCATTGCGCGAGTTTAAAAATCTTTTAAAGAATCATTATTTGTCAATACCGGTTCATCAGTAATAGCATCTTCAATGTTATTGATGACTCCTATTACATGTAGATGATATGTAGTATGATTATATGTAGTTTATGATATTAGTATATATCTAGTATATTGCTTATAAATATTTTAATGTACGTAGTAGGATGCATATTAGAATGTATTTTATTTTTATTATTTATTTATTTTTAGTATGTACCCAAGAGTAGGTACCTTATTTAAACACTCTGTACACCGGCAACTACCCGTGACTGTATCGTTTCTCCTGTTTTCTAAGTAGGTTGTCTGGAAGAGATCACATTTTAGTGATAAGACCGCCAATTGTACTGTTCTCTCTAATGTGTATTGTTCTTGTTCTGATTAATATTTTGGTGTACAATAAAGAGTTTAATATTAATAATAATAATATAAAAAAAAAAAAGTGTCAGTAGTGACGGTTGTTATTTTTTTAATTTTATTAATATTTATTGTTTAAATTATTATCTCTCACATTATATTACTTACAAACTTAAAATTCCTGTGTAAAATCTGTTTTAAATTTTAACATACAACAAAATACAAGAAATAATTAAAATATGCAACGATGTTGGTACTACATACAGTTTGACATGAGTGAAAGTGACAGCTATAACAATGAAAATCCATATCCATACAGACAATAATGTTATAAACAACCAAATATGCTGACCAGACGGAGAGCACGAGCAAGACCCCCGGACTCATCGCCGCGTCGCTCCACCACCCAAGCGTTTGATACCGTCCCAGTGGTGGTTTCGCCAAACTCCAGTGCGAACAACGATGACGATGAATATGTTTCTCCGCCGACGTCGTCTCCACCAATACGGCGGCGAAGAGCCCGGCCACCGCGAGAATTGGGACTTACGGGGCAACCAGCCCCGAGCAGGGTCCCCGCTCCCGGTGGTAATGTGCAGCGCATGCGATGGACTAACTCCATTAATGAAAATGTGATGCGCGCATATTTTGAGGCTACAGAGGGGAGTACTCAACTTACTGCATATCGTACTCGAATGCTGTCTTTTTTCCAGGAACTTGAACCAACTGTCAACGTATCGGCACAGCGACTTTCGGATCAGGTACGGGTTATTCAGCGTAATCATATGTTGAATGATACCGTGCTTGATCAGCTGCGCTCGGAGGCCCTCAATAGCCGTATTGTTCCCGTCCCGCCCGTGGCCCAAACATCCACCAGGGCCCCACCGCATTCTGTCGCTAGTGCGGGCGAAGATGGGTATGATATGACTACTGACGTAAGTAGTATGTACAATGAAATAAGAAGCACCTTTGAGGTTGTGGTTCGAGAATATCGGTCCACGGCAAACCATCTCAAACCACGGTTGCCGCGCTTGCCCATGCATAATAAAAATAAAACATTAGTGTGCACCCTAGATTCGATAATGGCGGAATACTTTGGCACTAGTGAAGACCTAACGGATATGCATTCTCTCCTGTATTGCGGGGCTATTACCGCATGTCGTGTAGCACGTTTCAAGTTTCCCGATTATGACGGAGCTACACGACCGAGATCTGCTGTACCGACCTGGCAGTGCAGGATTGAACGGCGTATCCGTGAGGCTAGGGTGCTCATTGACAAGCTTCGATCCTTTCAAGAGGGTAACACCCGTCCTCGAGTCATGCGCTTTGTAAAGAAGGTGTTTATGGGGACTGATATCAGTCCCCGCGATTACATATCACATGTTACAGAGCGCATAGATTTCTATAAACAAAAAATTTATGCATGGGCTAGTCGTATTCGGAGATATAAAAAACACGTGGATCGATATTCCCAAAACCACAAATTCCAAAAGGACCAGAGATGGGTATATAAATTGTGGGAGCAGACTGAACAACGGACTAACGGCGATGGGCCCCGGCCGGATAGTGACGCCATGATATCTTTCTGGCGTAATATCTGGTCGGTACCCATCGCTCACTCCGAGGGCGATTGGATGGGGGTCGTTAAACGTGTGTGTGAGCCTATTGAAGAAATGAATAGTACTTCTATCACACCCGACGACGTAGCTAGTGCAGTCTACCGTTTGTCTAACTGGAAATCTCCAGGGCCAGATGGACTGCACAATTTTTGGTTAAAATGGCTACGTAGCTCGCACGAATATTTGGCTATCAAATTCCAGTCGGCTTTAGAGTCAGGTTCGCTCCCACAATTTATGACCACAGGTGTAACCCACTTGATCCATAAGTCAGGTAGTACCGCGGAACCCAAGAACTATAGACCAATTACATGTCTTCCAACCATGTACAAAATTTTAACATCAATATTAAAAACCAAAAACCAATCTGCAATCACATTGACAGAAATGCAATTATATCTACACCCAAAATGGATGTAGGAATGGGTCCCGCGGTACTAAGGAATTGCTTCTTATTGACACGGCCATTTGCCAGCAGGCACGCCGAAACCGAAAAGATCTGTCGACATGCTGGATAGATTACAAGAAGGCCTATGACTCCGAGCCCCATACTTGGCTTATGAGAGTGCGGGAATTGTATAAAATAAATACAATTTTACGTACCTTCCTGAGGACATGTATGGAGCAGTGGAGTACGGTCCTTCTTTATCCAGGATCTCGCCAGAACTTGGGGAACGGTGAGCCTATAAGGATAGAACGGGGAATCTTTCAGGGCGACAGTTTGAGCCCATTGTGGTTTTGCCTGGCTCTGAACCCTCTGAGCACACTACTAGAGGATACTGGGTTAGGTTATCGACTGCGGAGAGGAGGACAAGTAATATCACACCTCCTTTACATGGATGACTTAAAGTTATTTGCCTCTAGCAATCTTCACTTTTCAGCGTTACTGAAGCTCACAGAAAACTTCAGTAACTCTATCAGAATGGAGTTTGGTATTGACAAATGTGCAGTCATGCATGCAAAACGAGGGAAGATAGTGGAATCTGAGAGCACCCAACTCTCAGCTTCCATTAACTTAGTAACCCTCTCTGCAACCGAAACCTACAAGTACTTGGGTATGTCACAGGCATTAGGCATCAAAGAGGCTGACATGAAGGAGTCATTGCGGGGGCGCTTCTTGGGCCGCTTGACAAAAGTGCTGAAAAGCCTATTGTCGGGAGGGAACAAGGTGCGTGCTTACAATGGCTGGGTCATGCCAGTCTTGTTGTACTCCTTTGGAATACTCAAGTGGACTCAAACTGAGCTAGACGCCCTGGACCGAACAGTCCGAACGCGGCTGACATCACATCGGATGCATCACCCCCGCTCTACTGTGATGAGATTGTACATCCCACGGAAATGTGGTGGTCGTGGCTTTTTAAATGCTTAAACTCTGCATAACCGTGAGCTGTATAATCTTAGAAACTATTTCCTACATAATAGTGTGGGTATGCATGCGGACGTGATCGCCGTGGACAATGGATTCACCGCTCTATCCTTAGCCAAAACTAACTGGCGTCAACCTGCGGTACTTAGTACCAGTGACCGCAAGGAGGTATGGCAGAGCAAGGAACTTCATGGCAGATTTTACAAGGCCCTGCACGGGCCAGATGTAGACTTAACAGCATCAGTAGCCTGGCTACGGTTCGGTGACCTTTTTGCGGAAACCGAGGGTTTTGTCTGTGCAATTACTGACGAAGTAGTAATGACGAATAACTACCGGAGATTTATACTGAGGGATGGTACTGTTGACATTTGTCGGGCATGTCACCGCCTTGGGGAATCCCTCAGACGTATAATTTCTGGTTGCTCCCGTCTTGCTAATGGTGAGTATTTGCACAGGCACAATCAAGTAGCCAGGATAATCCATCAGCAACTTGCTCTGCGGTACAACCTTGTGACGTCGGAGGTGCCGTACTACAGATACGTTCCAGAGACAATACTGGAGAATGGCCGTGTCACATTGTACTGGGACAGATCCATCATCACAGATAGGACTATTGTTGCCAATAAGCCTGATATTGTGATGGTGGATCGCCAAGAGCGCCGGGCAGTGATCGTCGATGTTGCTGTCCCACATGATGACAACCTTGTGAAAGCTGAAAAAGACAAGGAAATTAAATACCTTGACCTAGCACGCGAGGTTGTTGACATGTGGGACGTCGACTCGGCGATCATTGTACCGATTGTCGTTTCTGCCCATGGTTTGATTGCCAAGAGCCTCGACCATCACCTTAAGAGGCTCGCGTTAGGCAGTTGGGTCAAGGGTCAGGTTCAGAAGGCAGTTATTTTGGAGACGGCGCGTATTGTGAGGAGGTTCCTCTCTCTGGAGCCTTGACCATCGGTAGCATGGACCCTGCTCCCGTTGCCGATTGGATGTCTATTTTTTATATTTATAAATATATATTTTTTTGTAACTATTTATTTGTAAATGTATAAAATAAGAATGACATGGAATAAAAGACATAATAATAATAATAAGGTGGGCTATTTTCTTGTTTGTCTTGCTGTGTAGTGGCGGCGGTGAAAATCAGAATATCATTACCTCATCTCATACCGTGGGGGGCGTAGAAATCGAGGGAATATCTACAAGTGGATGGACAGCAGCTTCTTTCTGAGTACTATGGCCATCTTACTGCGATCGCCAACCCATCTGCCAAGCGTGCCGATTATAGCATATCCTCCCAAGATGATTCTTGGGGTGATTCTTGTCCAGCAGTGGATTTCTTAAAGCTGTTATGACAGGCATCACCTGTTTGTCGACATTTTTGTGTAAAATATATTCAGCTAGCTGTGCCCCGCGGTTTTACCCGCGTTAAATTTTATAAATTATCACAGCTCCTCCCCCTTAGGTGATAGCGTGATAATATGTAGCCTATAAGTTGACCCGACCTCTTAGTAATATTCATGAATTTGAAGTAAACCCATGCAGTACTTTTTGAGTTTAGCCCGGACATACATACAGTCAAACAGAAAAAAAAATTAAAAACTATATTTTTGGCTTCGATATCGATGGTAGATCACGCCCCAAAAATCCTTCAAAAAATATTCAATGTATAGTTTTGACTTTGCTGCGATTTTATTATATGTATATAATTACTAGCTTTGCCCCGCGGTTTTACCCGCGTTAAAGTTAATAAATTATCACAGCTCCTCCCTCGTAGGCGATAGCGTGATTATATATAGCCTATATGTTGACCCGACCTCTTAGTAATATTCATGCACAATTTGAAGTAAATCCATGCAGTACTTTTTGAGTTTAGCCCGGACATACATACAGACAAACAGACACACAGACAAAAATTCTAAAAACTATATTTATGGCTTCGATATCTCTTGTAGATCACGGCCAAGGTATCCTTTAAAAAAAAATCAATGTACACATGACTTTGCTGTGATTTTATTATATGTATATAATTATGTATAGATGAATGTTTTCTGATGTGCATTTACAATTAAGAGCTTATAGTATAACAGCTGTTCATATATTATAGTTGCCAGCTACAAAATATACGATGTTCGTTAGCGTTGATTACATCTGCGTTTGTAAAGCCAAAAGTTTTCCGCATATTCACGTAATGAGTAAGTATCTAAGAGCCTAAATGTGAGTTTTCGTTGTATTCGTTTCCTTACTTGTGGTTTAAGCTTCATCATCATCACCAAAAACGTCCACTGATGTACAAAGGTCTCTAAAATGGCCGGTTTTGTGCCCCAATCCAGCGGCTTCCCGCGACCCTTGCAAGACAAGAAGTATTTTTTGTAGAAGGCCTGTTCACGCTGCGTCTTCCGGTTCGAGGTTGCCACTCGAGAACCGTTCTACCCCAGCAACCAACAGTTTTACGACCTATAATTATGCCTGGTTTATGCAAAACTGAGGTCAGAAGCATGCATGTCTACGTAAAAGAAAAGCTAGACTTCCGAGGTTGATAACTTGAATATAGGCAAGTTTTATGTGATGAAGTTTTAGCGTAATGAGATTTTCAGCCTACGAACATGCCCATTTGTTAATGTACCGAGTGATAACCTAATTGGTAAATGCAATTAGGTCAAATTTACTTACGGAGGTAAAATATACGTGAAATAGGTTTATAGCTATGTGTCCTAATTGGTTTTGAAAGTGATCGATAAGTTTAAGGAGTCCATCTATAATTAATAATGTCCACCTGGTCTCTTTTGGGCCATGGTGGCCAATCCAATGGAGACTAGTTATTAGCACGAGAGATATTATAGTGCAAAAGTGTGTGCGCAAACATAGGGGCACCTTCTATTCCATCACTCTCATGATCCTTTGGAATGACTAGCGAAATGACCGGAGAAGTAGTATTATTATTTGCAAGAGTGCTTACGTACTAAGTACGATTTGAATCCGAAAAATACGCAGTCCGAAAAAACATTAAAAATTTCTTATTTTTATATTTTTTTATAGTTTTATCACTAATCAAAAAAGGAAAAGTTAGAAAGCCACCCAGTATGCCTCTGAAATGGCTTTACGGTTTGGCAGTGACACATTTTTTTGACGATCACCGTAGCCTAGTTGGTGGTGGTCGGCTGGTGGTCCTGGGTTCGAATCCCGGTAAGTGAAAATATTTGTGTGATGAGCACGAATATTTGTTTCTGAGTCATGGATGTTTTCTATGTATATAAGTATTCATCGATCTATATAAGTATGTATATCGTCGCCTGGTACCCATATTACAAGTTTTGCTTAGTTTGGGGCTAGGATGATCTGTGTGACATTGTCCCTAGATATTATAGATAATATCTATAATATCTATATATATGATAAATAAAAAAAAAACTATAGCTTGATGTGATCTCTAGGTGCTTAATTTTACTCGCAGATTATTTAAATAAATAATAATCATCATCATCATATCAGCCGATAGACGTCCTGCTAGAAAAAGGCATCCCCCAAATAGAGATATTTGGGGGATGCCTTTTTCTAGCAGTACTAGTAACAATTGCCGGTCTTGCGCCACCCGCATCCGGTAGCCTCCAGCGGCCCTCACAAGATCATCAGTCCATCTTATAGAGGGCCTGCCTACGCTGCATCTCTCGGCTCAGTTAAATAGATAATAATAATCTTTATTTCAATAAAAAACATACAGATGAGGTATACCTTTTGTTATATTTGCTGTGTGGTGACGGCATAGAATATCATCACACCATTCATCCCGTGGGGGGCGTAGTAATCGACTGAATAAAAAATAGGATACCTACCAGAGAACGGGCAGCAGCGTTTTTCTGTGAACTATGACCATCAAACTTCGATCGCCAACCCGTCCGCCAAGCGTGGCGATTATGGTATATCCCCCGACTCAACTACAACTAAATTTACAATTAAAATTAATAATAGAATTTGTCTGTCCACAATTAGATAATTATCGGTAGTGATGTAATTAATTAATATTCATTATTAATTAATAATATGAAGTAAATCGTGACAAATGGAAATCCGTTGTATTAGCCTACACCTCTGGGAAACAGGTGTGAGTTATATGTATAATAAAATAGTAAATAATTTCCTCTTAATCGAATTTCGGTCACGGCGGTCAGTCTCAATGGAGATTAGCCACGTGCGCGGGACATATTATAGTGCACAAATGTGTGTCCAAACACAGGAGCACTTTCTATCCATCACTATCATGATGGTATAGCGACATGACCGGAAAGAGGTCAGGTCCAGGACCGACGGCTTTCCGTGCTCTCCGAGGCACGGGGGTATAATACCGCCAACTCCCAGACTTCGGGCTGATGCTGAGTAATTTTACTTTTTACTGAAAAGTCTTAAAATCTATTTTGGTCCAACCCGGGATTTGAACCCAGGACCTCGTTGTCTTCGAGTGAACACGCTGCCGCTAGACCAACGAGGCAGTCAAAATGTATGTATACGCCAGTATATCCAGACGCCAGCACATCAAGCTACCCCAATCTGTCAAATTTCCCCAATCGAAAGAAAACCTTATTCTTATGTAATAAAGTTGAAAATCTATAAAAGAAATTTGACAGATTGGGGTAGCTGGATGTGCTGGCGTCTGTACAGCGCTATGCATTATTTGAGACAGTTACGGACCGGTGAGTTTATTAGTCAATGAGCGTCTATTACAGTCAATAAACCATGTTAAGCATTGTGCTTGAATTGATTAAACCATTATACAAGGCCAGTTTGCCATGCAGTGGTATAGTAATGGGCTGCATTATAATATTATATATTACACTTTGTATAAAATATCATACAATATTTTATAGGAGGTGAAACATAAGCAGTGGACGTAACCTAATGAGTTTAACTCGCCTATGAAACTATATGATGTTTTCCCGGCCGAATTTCGGCCACGGCGGCCATTCTCAATGGAGATTAGCCAATTGCGCAGGACATATTATAGTGTACAATTGTGTGCGCAAACACAGGTGCACTTTCTATTCCATCACTCTCATGATCCGATGGGACGACTAGCGACACGACCGGAAAGAGGTCCGGCATAGGACTGACGGCTTTACGTGCTCTCCGAGGCACAGGGGGGGTGAATTTTCTTTTTACGGAAATATCCCAAAATCACTTTTTGTGGCCCGACCCGGGATTTGAACCCAGGACCTCATTTTCTACGGTTGAACACGCTGCCGCTAGACCAACGAGACAGTCAAAAACTATATAAACTATAATCAGAAACTATATAAAGCAAACTGTAACATGTTATTTTACATTTACATGTATGTTTTCAAATTATTTTATTTTAAGTGTAATATGTATGTTCTTAGAAATATTAGGTCTTTACCTATGAAATTGCCGTTCTGCAGTACTGGCCATTTCAAATCAAAATAATTTTTGTTTGGCTAAGAATTCTAATTTCAAATTAATTTTATTTTAAAAACATGGATTCTTTTTTCCAAAAGTAGTCATTTCTTTATTGATTAGTGTTACATTTTCATCGCATTTCAATCTTTTTCGTCATCATGGATACGTTAAAAATTCGAGTAATTATGGAATATGAGTACCGTCGTGGCAGCAACGCGGCACAAGCGGCACGCAACATCAACGACGTTTACGGAGCTAACACTACAAACCAACGCACCACCTGTTATTGGTTTGCTCGCTTCCGTTCTGGAAATTTCGACCTGAAAAATGAACCTCGCGGTCGTCCGAAGACTTTGGTCGACAATGACGAATTAAAGGCGGTTGTGGAAGCTGATGATACACAATCTACGGCTGAATTAGCAGCAGCTTTCGACGTTAGCGTCAAAACAATATTGGTCCATTTGCGTCAAATTGGCAAGGTAAAAAAGCTTGACAAATGGGTGCCCCACGAACTCAATGATCGCCAGCGCGAAGTACGCGTCGAGACGTGCCTTGCACTGCTCAACAGACACACAAATGAAGGAATTTTGAACCGCATTGTTACCTGCGATGAAAAATGGATTCTGTTTGATAACCGCAAGCGCTCAGCAAGTTGGTTGGATCCTGGTTCAGCACCTAAACAATGCCCTAAACGAAAACTTACCCCTAGAAAAGTGATGGTCACTGTTTGGTGGTCTAGCGCCGGTGTGATTCATCACAGCTTCTTACCAAACGGGGTGAGCATTACTGCAGATGTGTACTGTGAAGAACTGAGCACAATGATGGAGAAGCTGGCGCATCTCCAACCAGCATTGGTCAATCGCTCGTCTCCGCTGCTCCTGCACGACAACGCGCGACCTCATACTGCACAGCAGACGGTCTCCAAGTTGCAAGAACTGGGGTTGGAAGCTCTCCGTCATCCGCCCTACTCACCAGACCTTGCGCCTACAGACTACTACTTTTTCCAGAATTTGGATAACTTCTTGGCGGGAAAAAAATTCAATACCCGAGAGGCAGTACAAAATGCCTTTGAAGAATTTGTTGCCTCCCGTCCAGCTGATTTCTTTAAGAAGGGCATCAATAAACTGCCACTGCGATGGCAAAGATGCATTGATTGCATGGGTGATTACTTCGATTAATACAAATAAAAAAATTCATGAAAAAAATTCATTTAAATTTTTTCATACAAAACGGCAATTTCATAGGTAAAGACCTATTATATAAGTATGTTTATCACTTGTCTGGTTACAGGCTCTGTCTAGTTTGGTATCAGGCGACAGTGTGTTAGTTATCCAAAGATATTTATTATTTATTTATTAAAATTGATTAATATTTATTTTCTCAAGAAAGGCCAGGCCAGTAGTATTCTAAATCGGTGAGCATTTATGAAGAATATAATATAGACTAGGATGAATGAAAGAAGATTGACCAAAGAAGTATACCTGGCCTGTGTGAATGGATCAACCGGAAGGGGAAGACCTTATCGAACATTCTCTGACCAAATCGGAGACGTTCTCAAGAAAGGGCAGGTCAGAAGTACCCTAAACCGGCGAGCATGTATGAAGAATATAATGACAGTAATCGAGGCAAAAGACGTGTGCAAAGATCGTGACAGATGGAAATCCGTTGTCCCTGCCTACCCCTCTGGGAAACAGGCGTGAGTCTATGTATGTATGTATAATATAGACTATGGAAACAAGCTAACTGATGTACTACATATAGAGGTACTACTTTTTTTTTTGTAAATACATACTTATATAGATAATTACACCCAGACTCAGGACAAACATACATGTTCATGCACACAAATATCTGGCCTGGGGCTCTACCGGCTAAGTCACCGAACTTCGATTTCGTAAATGGCGTTCAAATAAATAAAGGTTAAAAATAACTTAATCAATCGTTTAATCGGCTTCAACGTTGACAATCATTCCAGACCATTTATGACGTCACATTTGCTCATGGAAGCCGATTGAACGATTGATTAAGTAATTTTTTTGCCTTTATTTATTTGAACGCCATTTAAGAAATCGATGTTCGGCAACTTAGCCGGTAGAGCCCCTGGGCGGGAATCGAACCCACGATTTTCGGCGTGAAAAGCAAGCATTTGCCAACCACGCCGACAGTAACGTATGTCTTTATTTTACTCTCGCCTCTTGTTGCGGTAAATTAAGATTTATCGTTTGGTATCCCGATTCGGCTTTAAGAGTATTTTGTGAGTGGGAAGCACTCTTAACCATCACAGTGTGGTTATTATGCGTCGTTTTTTTCTTGTATTTACTTATACATAACTATTTGTAACAAAGCCCTATCTTTGCAATTTGATTGCACGTGTGTGGCGCAGAAGTTTAGACAGTCCACTCACCCCTTCGTGTCCCGGTGATTCCCGCACAGGACAACTATTTGTGTGACCCATAAGTAATTGTTCTGAGTCTGAATGTGCTTTCAATTATATGTTTGTAAAGTAAGAAGATCATGCATTGACTAAAGCGGACGTTGTCTAAAAAAAATCTAAGCAACAAGTTTGTAGGTATGTCGATATCGACGCAATTTTAAAAATGAGATTTGACAGTTCCGTACTGGAACCGAAATATGGCGCATTGTTACTTTGCTATCAGTTTTTCTCAGCCCGTCTATCGTAATTTCGTTTATGGGCACTGGTATGCACTGGTAAATAAGTAACCGATTTATAAAAATATATATATTTTTGTAGAATATTGATTTGTAAACGGATATGACTAATTACCTATAGCTAATCGTATTTGTGTAATTTATTATGTTTATTTTTGTGTTGCAACTTATAACTAGATGGCGTTGTCAAATATTCTAAATCGCGGAGTACCTATATATTTTTCGTCGTTAACAATTGCACTATTTTCATCTACACTAATACAATCACAAGTTGATATAAATATTATTATTGACTGAACGTATGGGGCGGTGCTTAAGACAGTCGCCTCGCCACTTCGTGTCCCGGTTTCGGTTCCCGCGCAGGACTACCATTTGTGTGACTCATAAATAATTGTACTGAGTCTGGATGTACTTTGTGTCCGTCAATTATATGTTTATAAAGTACACTGCGATACAGGTACCCATTTACATATTGCGGTCGTTGCCTTAAAATAAAATCTAAGATTATAAATATATTAAATAAATATATTTTTCACTGCACGTGTCGCGTAGCGGCTAAGACAGTCGCCTCGCCGCTTCGTGTCCTATTTGTGTGACACATAAACAGTTGTTCTGAGTCTGGATGTAATTTATGTCCGTCTTTTATATGTTTATAAAGTACCCCGCAACACAGGGATTAGATTCCCTAGTGCGGGTGTTTTCTTTTTTGATGTGAAACATCTATAGCCGCACGTAAAACGAATTTCTGGCGTGGCGACGCATGCCGTAGCGCATGCGCAATCGACGTTTTATTTTATCATTATGACATATTTAGTTCCTATCACAATATGTTCTTTTCTGCATATTACTTTTACAAAATAATGCCGATGTTTCACATCTGCCAGGCGTCCCGTGACGGCTCACATTTTTTTCTTTTTTTAAAGAAATTTTGGGACAACTTACACGCTGCCAACTGATCCCAAACTCGGTAATCTCTTTGTGGGTAATCTTCTAAAATAAGCATCCTATTGAACAGTTTAATTTAGAAACTAAACCTCTACCTTGTCGCATCAACTTTAAAACAGCCAACACGCAAAAATCCTTCCCATTTCCATCGCTAACAAAAACTGGTGAAACGTAATCATTTCCACTGAAGCCGCCATTCGCAGGGTTCTTTTATTCGTATGTCATATCTTTATCTTTTGTAAATAAAAGACAAAAGAAGGTTTTTATTCACGGCCGCATTATCGTAGGTATAATAAAGAGGTTCGGATGATTTGACTGCGATGGGAGCAGATTTTTGTGTGTGTTTGAAAAATCGCGCGTAGATCGGGTAGGCTGCAAATGATAGCGCATCCATCATGTAAACGAGGTCGGGAAAGGATAGCAAGGGATCAAAGCCGTGAAATTGTATTGCTTCATCTAGAAATTGCTTGTAGCATTACATGATTCATATATTTCTCTAAAAGTTATTTGAAATCGAATTCGATGCTACTAATCTTTTAAAGTCAAAGTCAAAATATCCCGTAAAAATATTACATTTATGTAGAATCGTCATTGTTTTAACCCTACCGTGCAGTGCATGACGTGGCAGCTACTGAGAAACACTGCCAGAAAACTCAGTAGGTAGTTTAAAATAAAATATACTTAAGATTAATTACAATCATGTGTGTTGACTCAGAACAACTCAATCCCAAGCACTTTTGTCACTTAAATAATCAGATATTTTGTAATATGCCCTGCTTCTTTAACTTTGCTGTGTGGTGACGGCATAGAATATCATCACCCCATCTCATCCCGTTGGGGCGTAGAAATCATCCGAGGGAATACCTATCAGAGAACGGGCGGCAGCGTTTTTCTGTGAACTATGACCATCAAACTGCGATCGCCAACCCGTCTGCCAAGTGTGGTGATAATGGCATATCCCCCCATTCTTTGGGGAGGCTTTTGTCCAGCAGTGGACGTACTTTGGCTAACATGATGAAGCTTTTAACTTGGTATTTAAATTTTAAACCAGAGAGCATTATTGAAGATTCGTTGAATTCACAAATATAATATTATATGAAATTAGTATTAGAAAAGAAGTTGTTCTTACGTTTACTGCACTAATTGAATTGGGTTTCAACCTGTTATAATAGTTGTTCTAGCCTGCCTGCCTCGTTGGTCTAGCGGTAGCGTGTTCAACCGCAGATAATGAGGTCCTGGGTTCAAATCCTAGGTCGGGCAAAAAGTGATTTTGGGATTTTTCCGTAAAAAGAAATCAGGAAATGTCAGCCCGAAGTCAGGAAGTTGGCGGTATTGCACCCCCGTGCCTCGGAGAACACGAAAAGCCGTCGGTCCTGTACCTGACCTCTTTCCGGTCGTGTCGCTAGTCATCCCATCGGTTCATGAGAGTGATGAAATAGAGAGTACCCCTGTGTTTGCGCACACACTTGTGCACTATAATATGTCCTGTGCAATTGGCTAGTGTCCATTGAGAGTGGCTGCCGTGGCCAAAATTCAGTCGGGAGGACATTATTATTATGTCCTTTATTCCATGTTATTCTTATTTTATACATTTACAAATATACAGTTACAAAAAAAAATATATTTATAAATATAAAAAATAGACATCCAATCGGCAACGGGAGCAGGGTCCATGCTACCGATGGTCATGGCTCCACAGAGAGGAACCTCCTCACAATACGCGCCGTCTCCAAAATAAATGCCTTCTGAACCTGACCCTTGACCCAACTGCCTAACGCGAGCTTCTTAAGGTGACGGTCGAAGCATTTGGCAATCAAACCATGGGCAGAAACGACAATCGGTACAATGATCGCCGAGTCGACGTCCCACATGTCAACAACCTCGCGTGCTAGGTCAAGGTATTTAATTTCCTTGTCTTTTTCAGCTTTCACAAGGTTGTCATCATGTGGGACAACAACATCGACGATCACTGCCCGGCGCTCTTGGCGATCCACCATCACAATATCAGGCTTATTGGCAACAATAGTCCTATCTGTGATGATGGATCTGTCCCAGTACAATGTGACACGGCCATTCTCCAGCATTGTCTCTGGAACGTATCTGTAGTATGGCACCTCCGGCGTCACAAGGTTGTATCGCAGAGCAAGTTGCTGATGGATTATCCTGGCTACTTGATTGTGCCTGTGCAAATACTCACCGTTAGCAAGACGAGAGCAACCAGAAATTATATGTCTGAGGGATTCCCCAGGGCGGTGACATGCCCGACAAATGTCAACAGTACCATCCCTCAGTATAAATCTCCTATAGTTATTCGTCATTACTACTTCGTCAGTAATTGCACAGACAAAACCCTCGGTTTCCGCAAAAAGGTCACCGAACCGTAACCAGGCTACTGATGCTGTTAAGTCTACATCTGGCCCGTGCAGGGCCTTGTAAAATCTGCCATGAAGTTCTTTTCTCTGCCATACTTCCTTGCGGTCACTGGTACTAAGTACCGCAGGTTGACGCCAGTTAGTTTTGGCTAAGGATAGAGCGGTGAGTCCATTGTCCACGGCGATCACGTCCGCATGTATACCCACACTATTATGTAGGAAATAGTTTCTAAGATTGTACAACTCACGGTTATGCTGAGTTTTAGCATTTAAAAAGCCACGACCACCACATTTCCGTGGGATGTACAATCTCATCACAGAAGAGCGGGGGTGATGCATCCGATTTGATGTCAGCCGCGTTCGGACTGTTCGGTCCAGGGCGTCTAGCTCAGTTTGAGTCCACTTGAGTATTCCAAAGGAGTACAACAAGACTGGCATGACCCAGCCATTGTAAGCACGCACCTTGTTCCCTCCCGACAATAGGCTTTTCAGCACTTTTGTCAAGCGGCCCAAGAAGCGCCCCCGCAATGACTCCTTCATGTCAGCCTCTTTGATGCCTAATGCCTGTGACATACCCAAGTACTTGTAGGTTTCGGTTGCAGAGAGGGTTACTAAGTTAATGGAAGCTGAGAGTTGGGTGCTCTCAGATTCCACTATCTTCCCTCGTTTTGCATGCATGACTGCACATTTGTCAATACCAAACTCCATTCTGATAGAGTTACTGAAGTTTTCTGTGAGCTTCAGTAACGCTGACAAGTGAAGATTGCTAGAGGCAAATAACTTTAAGTCATCCATGTAAAGGAGGTGTGATATTACTTGTCCTCCTCTCCGTAGTCGATAACCTAACCCAGAATCCTCTAGTTGTGTGCTCAGAGGGTTCAGAGCCAGGCAAAACCACAATGGGCTCAAACTGTCGCCCTGGAAGATTCCCCGTTCTATCCTTATAGGCTCACCGTTCCCCAAGGTCTGGCGAGATCCTGGATAAAGAAGGACTGTACTCCACTGCTCCATACATGTCCTCAGGAAGGTACGTAAAATTGTATTTATTTTATACAATTCTAGCACTCTCATAAGCCAAGTATGGGGCACGGAGTCATAGGCCTTCTTGTAATCTATCCAGCATGTCGACAGATCTTTTCAGTTTCGGCGTGCCTGCTGGCAAATGGCCGTGTCAATAAGAAGCAATTCCTTAGTACCGCGGGACCCATTCCTACATCCATTTTGAGCTGTAGATATAATTGCATTTCTGTCAATGTGATTGCAGATTTTGGTTTTTAATATTGATGTTAAAATTTTGTACATGGTTGAAGACATGTAATTGGTCTATAGTTCTTGGGTTCCGCGGTACTACCTGACTTATGGATCAAGTGGGTTACACCTGTGGTCATAAATTGTGGGAGCGAACCTGACTCTAAAGCCGACTGGAATTTGATAGCCAAATATTCGTGCGAGCTACGTAGCCATTTTAACCAAAAATTGTGCAGTCCATCTGGCCCTGGAGATTTCCAGTTAGACAAACGGTAGACTGCACTAGCTACGTCGTCGGGTGTGATAGAAGTACTATTCATTTCTTCAATAGGCTCACACACACGTTTAACGACCGCCATCCAATCGCCCTCGGAATGAGCGATGGGTACCGACCAGATATTACGCCAGAAAGATATCATGGCGTCACTATCTGGCCGGGGCACATCGCCGTTAGTCCGTTGTTCAGTCTGCTCCCACAATTTATATACCCATCTCTGGTCCTTTTGGAATTTGTGGTTTTGGGAATATCGATCCACGCGTTTTTTATATCTCCGAATACGACTAGCCCATGCATAAATTTTTTGTTTATAGAAATCTATGCGCTCTGTAACATGTGATATATAATCGCGGGGACTGATATCAGTCCCCATAAACACCTTCTTTACAAAGCGCATGACTCGAGGACGGGTGTTACCCTCTTGAAAGGATCGAAGCTTGTCAATGAGCACCCTAGCCTCACGGATACGCCGTTCAATCCTGCACTGCCAGGTCGGTACAGCAGATCTCGGTCGTGTAGCTCCGTCATAATCAGGGAACTTGACACGTGCTACACGACATGCGGTAATAGCCCCGCAATACAGGAGAGAATGCATATCCGTTAGGTCTTCACTAGTGGCAAAGTATTCCGCCATTATCGAATCTAGGGTGCACACTAATGTTTTATTTTTATTATGCATGGGCAAGCGCGGCAACCGTGGTTTGAGATGGTTTGCCGTGGACCGATATTCTCGAACCACAACCTCAAAGGTGCTTCTTATTTCATTGTACATACTACTTACGTCAGTAGTCATATCATCCCCATCGTCACCCGCACTTGCGACAGAATGCGGTGGGGCCATGGTGGATGTTTGGGCCACGGGCGGGACGGGAACAATACGGCTATCGAGGGCCTCCGAGCGCAGCTGATCAAGCACGGTATCGTTCAACATATGATTACGCTGAATAACCCGTACCTGATCCGAAAGTCGCTGTGCCGATACGTTGACAGTTGGTTCAAGTTCCTGGAAAAAAGACAGCATTCGAGCACGATATGCAGTAAGTTGAGTACCCCCCTCTGTAGCCTCAAAATATGCGCGCATCACATTTTCATTAATGGAGTTAGTCCATCGCATGCGCTGCACATTACCACCGGGAGCGGGGACCCTGCTCGGGGCGTGTTGCCCCGTAAGTCCCAATTCTCGCGGTGGCCGGGCTCGTCGCCGCCGTATTGGTGGAGACGACATCGGCGGAGAAAAATATTCATCGTCATCGTTGTTCGCACTGGAGTTTGGCGAAACCACCACTGGGATGGTATCAAACGCTTGGGTGGTGGAGCGACGCGGCGATGAGTCCGGGGGTCTTGCTCGTGCTCTCCGTCTGGTCAGCATTTTGGTTGTTTATAACATTATTGTCTGTATGGATATGGATTTTCATTGTGATAGCTGTCACTTTCACTCATGTCAAACTGTATGTAGTACCAACGTCGTTGCATATTTTAATTATTTCTTATAGCCCCAATGCACCTTGCATTGGGGCTATTTCGAAAATGGGTATATTCCGAAAGTGCAAAAAATCTACCAAACGCAGCAATATATTCCTGCTGGCAACATTAGGCAAAGCGCCTAGATTTACTTGTCGCGACAGAAGTTGCGAGTCGTTCGCGCTAACATCACGCGAGTGTCGTCAAATTATTCAAGAGAAGTGATTTCGCGCCGAATTTTGGTGATTCGTAATAACCCCAAGATAGTTTTCTCGAAATCCTGGTAAGTTATTTCAATGTTTGTTTGTTTTTATGAAAGGTTTTTGTTTTGTGCTTAATGATATGATGAATATAAGGTTCCAACTGTGTTTTTTATTTTTTTTCTGATTTACCCCTCCGGGTTTATTTCGATATGATTGTTTCGCAATAACCCCACTTACGTTTTCCTACTGTAATTGTCAATAGTTCTCAAAGTGTATCATTTTTTTGTCCCGCGACGTAAAAATTACGGAATGTTATAAGTTTGACGTTTCTGTGCATCGTGTGTCTGTGGCATCGTAGCTGCCCAACGAATGAACCGATTTTGATATTATTTTTGTTTTCTTTGAAAGGTGAATTAATGGGAATGCTCTTAGATATGTGTGATGAAAGTTAGGTCGGGGGTTAATTAAAATTCTTAACTTTGTTTTGTACCATGTACCATGTACCACGACTTTGCTGGTTATTTTTTTTGGTTGGGTTTGAAATCAGTATCCATAATGGGGGTTGTGAGAGGTGGGGAGTTGTAAGGGAGTAGTGTAGAGTCACCCCCACTTTTCAAAAAATACCCTCCCCCCCGCTTCTTACAATCCCCTATTATGGATACCAATTTCAAAACCGTAACTATTTTTTCCCCTTTATACTGCATGGTGTATAACGGTTCTGCAGTTTTATTTCTTTTTTCAGTGACATCATGCCTCGTACTTATTTAAAAAAGAAAAATAAAACATACACTTCTCAAGATTTAGCCACTGCCATACAGAAAGTAAGAAATGGGGAGCTTACCGCATATGCTGCTGCACAGAAGTACAAGATTCCTATGACCACTCTTCATGACCATGTCAAAACTAAAGATACTCTTAGACAGAATGCAGGTAGACCAATTGTTCTACCTTTAGAAGACGAAAAAAAGTTAGCAAGCACCATCATAGTCATGGAGAAATGGGGATTTGGGCTCTCAAGATCAGAAATATTGGAGATTGTGGCTGAATATGTGCGCGTAAACCATATTCAGACACCATTTAAGAATAACACGCCTGGACCAGATTGGTTTATCAACTTCCGAAAACGTCACGGTTTGTCCATCAAAAAAGCACAACCCGTAGAATATGTGCGAAGAAGAATGACAGATCCATTTGTCATTGCTGAATATTTTGATTTGCTGAATAAGACCTTACAAGATTTAAATCTTTTAGAAAATCCAGAATCGATTTGGAACTTGGACGAAACATCATTGTGTCTGGATCCGACCAAAACAAAAGTGGTCGGAAAAAAAAATAAACCATGTGCAAGGACCACCTATGGAAGTGGAAAGGAAAACATCACTGTGTTAGCAGGAGCGAGTGCCAGTGGTAAAAAGTTGCCGTCTTTGATTATTTTCAAAGGAAAATTTGTTTGGGACCAATGGATGGCTGATCTTAATAAAGATTATTACGATTTCGAATTGACATATGCTGCAAGTACTAAAGGTTGGATGGAAACAGAAATTTTTCACTATTATTTCGAAAAAGTACTCATCCCAAATCTCGGCGAAGAGCGACCAGCCCTTATAATTTATGACGGGCATTCAACGCACGTCGATGTCAGGGTTGTGGAGCTTGCGGTCCGAAACAATATAACTATCCTCAAATTACCCCCACATACATCACATTTGTTGCAACCGCTTATCAAGCGGTTGCAACAAAATCAGTATTTAAATCATTCAAAGCAATATGGGATGCACAACTGGTAGAGTGGCAGAGAAGAAACGTTGGTACGAAAATGCCAAAAAACGTTTTCGCAAAAACTATGGCAGATACTTGGCAACAAATGAACCCCGAAGTTATAAAGAGTGGATTTAAAAAGGCAGGAATATATCCTTTCAATGCACATGTCATACCTATTGATAAATATGATCCAGACGCTTATCAAAGATATAAGAAAACTTTACTTGCCCACACACTCAAACAGCCAAAGTCACTCAAAGAAATATGCATTGAATCATTCAACAATCAGTTTGCAACAGCTAATGAAACGATAGAAATAACAGACAATAATTACGTTGCCCTGCTATCTGAACAATCAAGAAATGATGCCCAAATGTTGCCCTTTGAAGCCAGACACCCGTGCCAAGTACCAGCATGTTTGCAGAATTCGAAGCCAACAAAATCAAAAATAAATATAATATCAAACATAGTCATAAAGAAAGCATCGCAAGTACCACTTCAAAACTCATCACAACTCGATCGATCAGTCTCATTTGAAGAATTATTGTTGCGAAAAATTCAACAGGACAAAAAGAATTGTGCTCCAACAAAAAAAAAACGTGTCACAAAAGGTGCGGAAGTAATAACTGCAGCCTTAGGAAAGAAAAATTTAGAAGAAATGAAAGAAACAAAAAGTAAGAAAATTGCAACTAAAACCAGTAAAGCGAATGATAAACCAAAACGTAAACTGGAACCTTCCTCTGATACCACAAGTATATCCGATATCATCAGTAATCATAGCGATTCTGATATTATTGATTGTATCGATTTTGAAGACTTGAACGACTGCGAAGATAATTTTATTTTATACCAGGAGGAGACAAGTTCACAGAAATCAAGAAATGATAGGAAGTGTGTTATAAACATGAAAAACGATAAAAATATAACCAATGAAAAGGCACTCGCTGACAGAACTACAAATTATGTATGTTCTAAGAAAGGCAAAGGTATTGGGAAAAAAAAGCAAAGGTAAAGAAAATCAAGTAGACAAGAAAAACGAAAATGAAGTGTTGAGTTATTTTGTAACAGGTGAGGAAGACATAAATGAGCAGATTGCAGAATATTCTAATGAAAAACCAATCTATAAATTACAGCTACCAGGAATTGAGAATGAAGAATTAGCATGTGGAATTCCAGAAAAGTGTCCCGTTGTAAAGGAATGTTATGATTTAAATGATACAGTGCTTGTCAGGTATTTCATAAGAAACAAATGGAAATATTATGTTGGGTTCATAGGAAAAATAACCAAACATGAAGAACAATTTTACTACCTTATTAACTTTTTGAAAACCACGAGACGACAGCAGCATCTCACTTTTATTGAAACTAAAAAAAAAGATACTGACAAAATTCCTGAGTCGTTACTAGTAAAGAAAATAGAATTACAAAAGAAAAGAGATCAAGACAAAGAATATTACTTGACTCATGATGAAGACACTATTTATTTCGACTAATTTTATAAAAAGAAATAAATACATTATATAAATACAATAAATATATATATAAATACAATTTTATTTTACAAAAAGTATCTAAACTAAGGAAAATATTATGTGCATTTTGTTGTGATGCCTAACTGTAGTTAGCTTCTAAGAACATTTATGTTTTTTATTTTAGTACAAATTAAGTTTGATTTTAGCACCACAAGATTCTGAACAGTAGCCAAAAATTATCAAAAAGTCTGTGATTCTTATGTGAATTATGTTTAAGGATTGTTAATTTAATTTAAATATAATAACATATTTTATATAAGTATATATTTTTTTATACATTTAGACATTTTGATAATTTAATTTAATTTTTATATATGATAATATAATATAATTTTTGATTCTTAAATGATTCTAATTGTTACCCACTTTACTCAATGTGAAGAATATCTACATAATTACGTATAGTTTAATTATAAAAATAAAAGTTGATCTCAATGAATTTTTATTTTATTTTAATATTGCCATTCTTTAAAAGACATTAAGAAAATAATTAAGTACTTAAAAATAACTTTGTTTATTCATCGTGCAGTTTTAAGTTTCCTAAAATCTCAAATGATATGTTGAGAACCACTGTCACGTATGTCTGAACATGAAGGTTTTTCTGGGGTAATTCCGTAATACAAAGTTATAGGAATTCAAATTAACGGTTATTATTTAAAAAACTTACAATATCAAAATCTATGGGGCAATTACGATGGAAAATGAAATGTAAACTCTGGCTGAAATGCAATAAAGGCGACTTTTGAGTGCTTCCGGAATTACCCCGCGATAGTTCGCAATTATCCATTATGACCCAAAAATATGGTTCTTTATTTAAAACACTTTCTTTAGCAAATCCAACGATATATTTAAAAATATAATTTATGCTTTTCAAAGGCTTTTCAAAATCCACGCAGATCTAAAACAGTAAGACTCGTAAAATAGAGCATTCCCAAATAATCAAATGAAATGTTCACCTCTAGTCATCTCGCAGAAATTTCTATCGGAATTGCCCCAATGCACCTTATTTTGTTGTATGTTAAAATTTAAAATAGATTTTACACAGTAATTTTAAGTTTGTAAGTAATATAATGCGAGAGATAATAATTTAAACAATAAATATTAATAAAATTGATAAAATAACAACCGTCACTACTGACACTTTTTTTTTTTTTTTTTTATTATTATTATTATTAATGGTTGTCACTGATGATTAAGTAAATAAATAATTATGCTAAGTATTGCTTCTTGTAAAACAAGTTTGTAGTATTTATAACGTAATTCATGCCTATTACTTTAAAAGTTATTGGAAATCACATCTCGTTCTTCTCGACTTCCAACTAAAAACTAAGCCCGCAAGCATTACTGAGGTTATGTTATGTTATGTTATGTTTTCCTTCACCTATAATTGACTTCTAGTATAACATTAATTGCTTGCTTATCGTATGGGTAGTGGTAACCCTAGTGTCAGAGTTAACATTAATTATACCTATAAAAGTTATTGGAATTTAAATCTCACTCTTCAAGACTTAAACTTAAAAGTAAGCCTGCGAGAATTACTGAAGATATTTTAAGTATTGCTTCATCTAAAACTAGCTGGTGGTATAACATAATTCATAACTATTTCTATAACAGTTATTGGAAATTAAATCTAATTTTCTAGACTTGTAACAAAAAGTAGGGTTACGAGTATTACTGAAGATACCAGTAACGTAGTTGGTACGAGAAGATGCCTGCCTATCACGCCGCAGGTCGTGTGTTCGATTCCTACCCAGGACACATATTTGTGTACATGAACATGTCCGTTTGTCCTGAGTCTGGGTGTAAAAATCTATATAAGTATGTATTTACAAAAAAAGTAGTATATGTAGTATGTCAGTTATCTGGTTTCCATAGTACAAACTCTGCTTAGTTTGGGATCAGATTGCCGTGTGTCAATAATTTCCAGGGTATTATTAATACTTGCGGCGTGATAAGCAACAACCAACCGCCTCAACTGGCGTGTTCCTATGAAATGTCTTGCAGAGCTGACTACTTTCTGTAAAGATTGGCCGTCCTACTCAAAATTTATTCAGTAGCACTATTAAGCTAGACTCACATTTAAGAGTTATAACTAGTCAAGCAAAATTTACGAAAACATCGTACATTCCTCCATAAAAAGTGCTCGGTTTTCTTGACTTTTAAAAATGCATGGTTTCCGGCGTGCGATAAGGAATGATGTGCATTCTATTCCGCCCACACGAGGTTAGAGTGTGTGTGTATGTGTGTGTTATTAATGGAACGTACGTCCATCCTGAACTCAACCTTCAACAAAAACACTTTTAAAAACATATCTTTTGAAAGACTTCCGTTTACAAAAGACCCTTTTTATACGTACTCATTTTTTGCGCTGGATAATGAATCATATTTCACCAACATTAAAAACTGGAGGAGTTCTCATTTCAATGCGTATGTCGTGTATGGAGGCCGATTACTTTGGCGATTGTGGATCTATTATGGTTTTTATTTCACCCAGGACAAATCTTTGCTTGTTGAACACAATATTTTTATCTTTTAGGATGTAATTTATCTATTGTATGTGTACAATATCGGAAGGAAATTAAATATACAACACGTAACGTAATTAACGCACACCCTCAAACACCTCAATTAGAATATTATGTTGTAATCGTAATACATACACTGATATTTTTATTTAACATATATATGCATTATTATTTATTGAATTAGTTTCTTCGAATAAAGTTTATTTTTATTTATTTTGCATTGTATGATGGAATTTGTATGAATACAAATAAAACTGCGATTTATATGTCTTATTACTTTGACTAACGGTCCATTTCAATTGGTTTCGACTCTACAGAGTTGATATGACAATAATTTCCGTAGTTTTAATTATATTGGAATAATAAATTACCTATATTAAAAATGATATAAATCGATTCAGTAAAGGATTCTGAACAAACTATTTTCAGGAAGTGCGTTAATTACGTTACATGTTGTATATCAACGCTGGTAAAAGAAGAAACTTTGATTTATTAACTAAGTTAAACTGTGAACTGACAATGTCACATTATAAAATTTATAATAGCACAAGAATTTTGAATTACTGTTCCAAAAAAGGTTCGATTCGTAACAGTATGAATTAAAAAACGTATAACTATTAGCTGTGCTTCGCGGTTTCACAATTATACCCTACTAGCTGAGCCCCGCGGTGTTACCCGCGCTAAATTTTATAAAATTTCTTTGCAATAAACCTCACGGAGCCCGAGACCTTTCCAACGAATGCAAAACCGTGGAAATCGGTTCGTGTGTTCTGGAGTTACAGCGTCAGGAAGGAAAACCCGACTTATTTTTATATAGTAGACTAGCTGTGCCCCGCGGTGTTCCCCGCGTTAAATTTTATAAATTTTCTTTGCTATAAAGCCCGAGACCTTTCCAATGAATGCAAAACCGTGGTTCTGGAGTTATAGCGTCAGCAAGGAAAACCCGACTTATTTTTATATAGTAGACTAGCTGTGCCCCGCGGTGTTACCCGCGTTAAATTTTATAAATTTTCTTTGCTATAAACCTCACGGAGCCCGAGACCTTTCCAACGAATGCAAAACCGTGGAAATCGGTTCGTGCGTTCTGGAGTTATAGCGTCAGGAAGGAAAACCCGACTTATTCTTATATAGTAAAGATATACCTATATTTATAAATTATACCCTATGTGTGTTATTCGGATGTATAAGTTATATTACTACAAAGTTTCATCGAAATACGTTCCGTAGTTTTTAATGAAAGAATAATCAGAATCAGAAATATTTATTGCACTTAGCAACACATGGTACACTTTTGCACGTCCATACTTAAAATTATACACAATACAGAAAATAAATTAAAACTTAAAATAGAAGATAGGTAGGTAGATAACATAATATATATTCACAATATCACAAATGCAATAAAATTTAAAAACATCCATTACAAAAATCTACGTAATTTACTATTATAAATATTAATATTAAATGTCATAAAATGTCAATATTATAATTTTGTTATATTCGGCTTGGCAAACACCAAGCGTCGTTATCATTCAAATAATCATTAAACGAGTAGTAAGCCTTTTTTGTTAAAATATGCTTGATAGTTAATTTATAAACATCCACCCATTTATAATAAGATGTATATCGGTTATCTGGTTGCCATAGCACAGCATCTGCCAGATAGAAGTATTTTTTTTAAACGGGACTAATCCCTCCCTCTTACCCACCACTGCAAGTAAGTAAGCCAGGATCAACAGTGGCACACAATGAAATGACACTGAGCGGTGAGGCTCAGGCATGTCCCGGGGAATCGCTAGGATAGGAGTATGTTAGTTTTCCCAAGATATTAGTTATTGAGGATGGCCACTAGATGATGAGACTAGATGAAGTACTACACTATCAATATTTATTATACTCTGACCTTCAAACAACCTTTGAACTGCGAAGTTACGCATACTTTAGCTTTTATGGGATGGCCTTTAAGAAAGAACCTATGAAAAAATACATAAAATATTTCTATCACTATCTTTCGCGTGATAGAAAAGTTGACAATGTAGAGAATTATAGCTTTATGGTTATTATGGGTTATTTTCCCCATAGTAAGTGGGGTTTATGAACTGTTAATGGCGCATAACTAGCAGGGAAATGGGGGACGGGAAAGTAATGGGAAATATACATGGAACATATCATTTTCTTATTGTGTTTGTTTATACTTAACTGATTAGCGACAATTTAATTTGCATTCAAAAAGCACCTTTTATTACTTCCTACACAAAGTGACTGCACGTGTGGCGACTGTTAAGACAAACGCTTCGCCACTTTGTGTCCCGAGTTCGATTCCCACACAGGACAACCATTTGTGTTATCCACAAGTAGTTGTTCTGAGTGTCGGTATGCTTTGTGTCCGTCAATCATATGTTTGTATAGTACCCAGCGATAAAGGAAAACATTATCGAGTGTAGACGTTACCTTTAAAAAAAATACAAAGAGAAGGGACCCACTCATCTATGGACTGACCGCGAGCCTAGTTGCTTAACCTCGCCAATCATTTACGGACCAGTGAGAGCATCTGCTATGAGCGAGTGCGCACGACAGCGTACTAAGAAGATTAGCTATGGCCATCTTCGGGCGTACCAACGCCGTATCGACTAGGAATTGGAAATGCTCGCCATGGCCAAAAAGCAGTCGGACCAATCACCATACTTTAGTTTTTAACTTAATTGTATTTTCTACCTATCTTCTTTGAATTAAATTACATTACATTAGATACATATCTAATGTAATGTAATTTAATTCAACTCAACTTAGCCATGAAGGAATATTGTTCGAACTCTATTTTTTAAAAGGCTACTCCCTCACTAGGAAGATGTATTCGTGTGTTTCGGGGTACCGAAACATAATAATTGACGGTCACAAAGTACATCCAGACTCGAAATTATTTATGGGTCACACAAATAGTTGTTCTATGCGGGATTCGAACCTAGAAAACGGAGTGGCCAGGCGGCGTATTAACCGTTACACCACGCGTGCAGTATATTTTAAATTTGTATATTATGAATGCTATCAATCGTAACAGAGTAGGTATATGATACTCCACTATGGATTTATTTTTAAAGATATCACAATAAACTCACAGAATTGCCGTGTTGTCCTCTTAAAATAAATAATAGATTTTTCTTCATAGGGCATATGTATATGAACTAAATGCTAATAAAAATAAAACAATATAAAAACATATATTTAAAATAAATGGGTGTTATGAGGCCAAGGAGCGAAAAACACTAGTATACCATTGATATGTAAGTGTTGGTAGTTCAAAACAACATCTAACGACAGGTAAAACCACTTCAGATCGAAGTGGCAACTTGCTTTATTCTATTTTAAAGAAATAGCGAAGAACTTTAGTATAATTTATACTTTTCGAAAAGAAGTTTCTTCGGTAAGTTTTTTGCACTTTCTTCATAACAGTTTCCGAGCTTGGAAAGTTGTAGTCTGGAAGAAAAAAATACAATTCGAAATAGGAGTTGGTACGTATTTGAATAAATTTATGATGATATTCTTTAATAGTTTACATAGATAGTACAATAGTAGTTCAAATAGATTATAGAAAATGAGCATAGTTGGTTAGTTGGGTGATTGTTTTCCGCTCTTCGCCTCCTTATTGGGCCATTGTGCATCAGAATACAGGCATATCCTCACGTGCAATCTGAGCTATATTACCTGTGGGAACCCTATTGCCAGAGTCGTTCAAGCTCCCCAGTAGGCCTCTGACAAGACGTATCGACTACTTAGTATATCGATTTTGTAAATTTATTGAGAGTGCATTGGATCCGGTGGTAGCATTAAAGCGCGACCGTCGTTATAAACACAAGGTCCGCCATAATAATATCATTCAACCATTCGTACCTTAATATAGACAGAACCATTCAGACAATATGTAGTAAAAAAATACCTAAAATTTAGATAAGTAAACCTACACATGATCCTTGACAATAACTTAATTTAATTAAATTTTAATTTTATAGCATTATTCGCAATGCAAAGCGTTTATCTAATCTCAAAAATGGGAAATCATAAATTCAATGAGCCTGGTCAATGTTTTATTCTGGATATGCGAAAGTAATCTAGAAGAAATTACAAGTACAGACGCCAGCACATCAAGCTACTCCAATCTGTCAAATTTCTTTTATAGATTTTCAACTTTATCACATAAACATAAGGTTCAGTTTCTATTGGGGAAATTTGACAGATTGGGGTAGCTTGAAGGGCTGGCGTCTGTACATCTGCATTTTTACTTTTTTTATATTCCCAAAGACAGCTGAGATAATAGCAATCAAAGTACGCATTTTCGAGCGATATTATTTCAAACCGCAAGCGGCGTTTGATCGCGCTGTGACGTCACGTAGCCCCTCACGCAGCGCGCCGGCCGCTTTGCGGGTACAAATCTAGGTACTATTCATTTAATCACCGCTGCTGGTGGCTCGTAATTGTGATTTTATTACGAGAAAATTATTAGAAAATGCTGTGCAGTGCCCAAGAGTTTTAATTCAAATGTTAACACACCCAAAAAGTGTTTTTAGTATACCTAAAACTCCTATGATAAGGAAGAAATGGATTACCGCAATACGCAGACAGGATTCAATAGGACTGAAAACTATTGCATTTTATTATGAATATTATTTTGATGTCAATAACTATTATATTTATACTTTTCTCATAAAGTACTACGTACTTTGTCATTTAAGGATTTTACAACTTAATCTTATAAAAAATAGTTTATTGATTCTTCTAAATAAGAGACATTAATATTGTTATTATCTATCAGGAACCTTGACATCAGGATGTTATAATAAATATATAAACCAACCATGTTGTTTTTTTAATGAGAATAGGTGAATGTTACCTAACCTAATACTGACCTAGATCAAACATGGGATGTTTTGGAAAAATATATAATAACCACGAAATATTTTACCTACTTATACAATATTTTGATATTATTATCTACCTTTGACTTTAACCACTAACACTTAATAAGTAAAAATAGGTTGAATATAAGTGAAGTAAAATTGACTGCAAGTGTGGCGCAGCGGCTAAGACAATCGCCGCTGTGTGTCTGAGGTTTGATTCCCGCACCGGACAACTATTTGTGTAACCCGTAAATAGTTGTTCAGAGTCTAGATGTAATTTGTGTCCGTCTATTTTATGTTTGTAAAGTATAATAGTATTATTATTGTCTTTGAAAAAAAAACGTTAAGAATGACAGTGGTATTACAGCTGTTAGCGTGCCGCTGAGTATAGTATAACCTGCGTACGTAAGTATATTTGGAGATGGTGTACAAAATTTTACAAATATTATGCTAGAAATATAATAGTACCGGCCTTCATTTTATCCTAAATACCATATCGTTAACACTTTTGAAGATTTACACAGAGTGAGTTTATCCTCTATCGTTTGGTCTTATTTTGGTCGTCTATAATGGCATTAAAATTTGGAATTATATTTAAATATAAAAAGGTACCTACTTATATTATTATTTTATATTAGTTTAGTTAGTTCTTTATTAGATTTAATAAAAAGGTACTAAAAAACAAAAAAATAAGTAAGTAACTAAGTCGACAGCGTTATTGGTAGAATAAGAAACTTTGGATTCTTGACGCCGCATGCTAAAGTCAATCAAAGTTTGTCTGTCGTGTAAGGAAATCTTCCTCCCATGTAACCCTCTTCCAGGGTGCAGATATATGTAACTCACAAGGAATTTAACAGGTTGATGTAATACAATAATAACAAATTAATAAATAAAGCTATGATACAAGTACAGCGTGCGCGCGTCTTCACTTCAATGTATGGCGGGGAGCGAGCCGACAGCTGACGTCACGCGTCGTGCGCGCGATATCTTGGAAATTTAAAAGTGCTCAAAACTTCTCACAGTCGTAACTTCCGTAATACTGCATTGATTTACGTGAAATAAAGACTTATCTTATGTACGTAATTTAATCTTTATTGTGAAGTAGCTTTTAGTGCAATATTAGCATGTGTTGGTCACCCTCATCGTCCGGCGGGTCTCGAACCTGCACCATCTACCAATCCGGGTCAATCCAAGTCGGTCATGTTTCTAGAAAACAAAACCGATAGATAATACCTACATCCTCCGTACAGTATCAACGACTTTACGTGCTCTTTGAGGCAATGATAATCTTTCTTAGCAGAAAATATCTAAGCTAATTTTTTGGCCCTACCTGGCATTTAAAGCCATGTCATCATTATCTACAATTAAGCATGCTGCCACTAAACCATCGAGGAATTCGCAGCGCCGTTATAGTCAAGTCCAGATACAATATCCATTCATAGCTATTATTTTGTCATTAACTCAAAATGTGGCCCTCAAAACTATGACATGCGTGTTCAGGATTAATTAAACAACCTTTTGTCTCGGTGCTTCATTATTCGTATACGCAGCTGAGAATTTTAGTGAGCTGGCTGAGATTTAAACTATTATGTTAATTAATGTTATTTGGTTATTGTTGAAAAGGTTTATTCTTTTAATTATACATCATTATTTATTTTAGCTTATGTACTGCCATTACGTGATCGTCACGTATTTACCAAAGTAAGATTAGTACTGGGTGAAACCCATCAACTGCAGATGGTGACCCTTTCGGCAAGACATACATAGCGTATTGCCTACTAAATTAACTTAATGTAAGTATCGTTTCTGTAAATGTAATAGAAAAAAGAAAATAAATAAGATTCCTCATTTATTATTTAATCTAATCTTATTTTTCTTTAATTATTTGCAATAAGCATTAAGTCACTATCTTGGAATTTAAGTCCAAACCAAGATTAAGGAACAATAACTGTCCATTCGTTTGTTTTCTTTTTGAATATAACTTTTTATATATAACTGCCTCATAATGAAACTATGCTCGCGTTAGTAAAATTTTACTTTAAAGCGTGTAATTTAAATCAAGAGTTATGAGCACTTAGAAAATTACATACCTACCTAGATGTTTATTAAAAAAACTAGCCAAGTACGAGCCATAGTCGCGTACGAATAGATAATATTTTATGTATAATGGTAAAGCAAAAAAAACAGGTTTTTTGTATTTAAGGGGAGCCCCCTTAAATATTAATACTATTCTGTTTTTTTAGTATTCGTTGTTATGGCAGCAAAAGAAATACATCCTCTGAGAAAATTTCAACTGACTAACTATCACGCTTTATGAGATACAGCCTGGTGACAGAGGTCTTAGTAATATAGTTCCGTTTTACCTTTTGGGCTCAGAACTCCAAAAGCTAGTTAGGTAATAGGGTATACAAACGAGACAAGTAAAATTAACAAAAAACTTGACTAATAAATGAATAATTAATATTTAAACTAAAAATATTTTGATCAATTTATATTGATCGAAATATTTTCTAGTTCTGATTGAATGTTCTTCTTAAATGAAATCGATTATTATTTCAGATCGAATCGATTACGTGTGAGGACGTCACTAATTTGAACTGTCAAAAAGATAATAAACGAATAGACAGATTATATTGTCGAATAACGTACTTTTCTACTATCTTCTTTTCTAATTAAAAAAGTTTTAGCCGATATATTCAGCGAAAAAATATGATAAATACTCCATATTGCACAATTTATCAGAGCAGATGGTTTTTATGCTACCATTTCGGTAAACAAACATTTATGGGCCAGCTGGTGGTAGCTATGATATTTGCAAGGCACTTGGAACGGAAGAATTAGATATATGTATATGAGATTTTCTCAGTAGCTGCCACGTCATGCACACTGCACGGTAGGGTAAAAAAAAATGACGATTCCACATAAATGTAAAATTTTTACGGAATAAATAATTTTTGACTTTGACTTTGAAAATTTAAAAAAAAAAATTGTTTGACCATAGATTGAGTACAAACGAGATACCAATGTCAAGAATATCTCTTACGTGTTTGTATGGAGGATTCATGTTTGAATTCTCAACTATGCAAATTTTCTCTAGTAATGTGTTTCAAAGTTTCAGCACAGTGTATTTGTCGTCGTATAATACGAACTTCATAAGTAACACCTGAACGTGTGGCGCAGCGGCTAAGACAGTCGCCTCGCCGCTTCGTGTCGCGGGTTCGGGTCGCGGGTTCGAGTCTCGTGCCGATCAACAAGTTGGGTGACCTATAAATGGTTGTTCAAAGTCTGGATATAATTTGTGACCGTCTATTTTATGTTTTAAAAGTACCCCGCGACACAGGGACTAGAATCCCTAGTGCGGGCGTTGTCTTAAAAAAAACTTATTGTTGTAGTGGTTCTCTGGTTCAGCAGTCAGGGTTACTGACCCTGGATAGAGAACGTGGATTCAATCCCTACCCAGGACAACATTCTGTGTTGAGCACGATCATTTATTCTGTGTCTGGGTGTAATTATCTAATATGTATTTTGACTCTGCCTATTTTGTGATCAGATGGCAATTTGTTAGTTGTCTCAAGATATTTCTTTATTTAACAAAATCATTACATAGTTCTCTTAATAAAGCCCTTTTGGTCGAATTGTTAATGAAGACTACTATATAAGAAATAGTGCTTCTAGAAATTTCACAGAGATGTACAAATATGAATGTGAGTAGGTTCATGAATTTTCAGATAATGCTCTTCTCGTCTACTGGCCTAATCACTTTGTGGCCTCACAAAAGTTCTTGGAATACCTTCCGACTTTAGCATTACTTTGCATTTAGCTGAAATATTCCACTGCCATTCAAGTACAGAGATCCTGTAGATAAAATTATTAGTATTTTACGGTTCCCTGTCTCAAAAAAGGAACTATTGTAGGATCGTGGTCTGTTTGTCACCACCATTTACAAACAATAACGTGTGGAGCAATCGAGTGGAAATTAATATCAAATACTTGGGTTTTCTTAGTGGGAGAACTTTGTCCAGCAGTGGACTGTTTTAGGCTGATATGACGATGATGTTTTAGGTTTTCAACAAGGTAAAAGAGGTGTGCAAGGTGGGTGACAAAAGGAAATCCGTTGTATTTGATTACCTCTCTGGGAAACAGGCGTAAGTCTACGTATGTATGTATATACTTAAGTTTGTAGTTACATTAAGATATTTTGCATATTAGTCATGAATAAGTATTCAAAGCACAAGAAAGGTTATTGGTTCTAAAATATACTAACATGATAAAAATTGACATGAAGTATGTCAATACATCGATGAATGGTAGAATTTTTTTTCAACTACAAAGTAACATTGTCTTTTTAATCTAAGGTAAATTTAAAGGACAATTTAACTTTGTAGTAGTTTTATCTAGTTGTAAGAACGATTTCTACATATTAGTTTGTAGGAAACACACGGTGCTCGCGTCAAACTCGCACTAAACCCGTTTTTCCAATAAAATTCCAGTTGACAATTCGACTTAAACGCTACTTTAAGTATTTTCATAAACCATAGTATGCAGTGCAGTTCGCTAAGAGATCCTGTTGAAAAATCTTTCATTTTTGAAAGGTTTTGTTCATTTTTCAAGAGACCTCTAAAGTTAAACAAATAAAATGTATAGATAAATTATATCCAGACGAACAAATAACCGTCCTCATAGCATATAGACCCACCCTTGTCCCACGTTTGGATGTAATTTATCTATAGATTTTTGTATACCGCTCTGTGGAACCAATTAACTGTGGAGGTATTTCCGATCCAGTGTGACATGGCAACCTTCAAGAAGCGAGCCTATTCTTTTCTTACATGCCGGCAACGCACTTGCGGCTCCTCTGGTTGCGATTGTCCATGGGCGGTGGTGATTACTTACCATCAGGTGACCCACTTGCTTATTTGCCATCTTATTTTATAAAAACAAACAAACTAGGGAGGGCCTGTACTATCCAACCAGGCAACTTATAAACATACTTATAAGATTGGTAAATACATACCCTAATAATATGTCGTAATAATTATATGTCAGTACATAGTATAGATAATTATACCCAGACAGAACAAATGATCGATCCCACGATCTCTAGCTTATTTAAGATCACTAACTGCAAGACCAAGAAGCTAGTCTTAGACAGTCGTTCGTTTAAGACTGACTAAGCTTAATATATATAGGATTAAGCAGTGAACATTAACAAATTAAGGAGTTTTGCTACAACACATCAGAAAGCAAAGGTCGAAGTAGCAAGGTATCAAGTCCCAATCAACAATAATAATAAATAATACCTTTTCTAAAACAAAACTGGACATCATCAATGCGTATGTAAATATTTTGAGGGCACTTGCCCTCCAAAAAATTGCTTTAGAGGGGACTGAATTCTACGTTATGTATTCATGGACATTATATTTTCAGGTCGCGACAGCTAAGTGAGTGGCGGAGTTTTTACTTTACCTATGAAAATAAGGGGGCCAATTAACTTGAAACCTTATAGAGGGCGATTTGATGGAATACGAGGACACATTATAATAATAATACTGAATTCATACCTTAATATAGACAGAACCATTCACACAATATGTAGTAAAATATAAATTTCAATAATTAAATCTAAAGATAACCTCCTTGACAATAACTTAATACAAGCTAGCTAACTTACCATTGTAAAATAAATTGTATAAATGTTTTAACATTCCGTGTACCTAAATATCTGTGATAAGTAACTAGAAATAATAGCTGTATTACTACAAATATGTTCTGACTATTTACAAGCGCTTTTTTAAAGTCTACATGAATAAAAACCTTTTTTATTATTTTATTTATTTTATGCAGTGCTTTTAATATATGCAAACAGTCTATGAGATTCTTACAACTTTCATGATTATTTAGTTTTTTTCTAGCTTACCGGAATACATCTTGTGAGGAGCTTGTGTATCTACATAACATAATACACAAGCCCCTCACAAGATGGACCAATGATCTTGAAACCGCTTGTCGCTTGGAACCGCTGGATGCAGATAACGCAAGACTGCCAATTGAAGAGTTTTTAGGGGAGGTATTTATCCAGCAGTGAACATCTTACGGCTGATTTGATGGTGATGATGATGAAGCTCACTAACACCGGGTGGTTAAAGATTTTGAATTTTGCAACTATCGTAAAAAAGTAGTACCACATAAGTCACCGTAGCCTAGTTGATAGTGCTCCTGCCTACGAAGCTGGTGGTCCTGGGTTCAAATCCCGGTAAGTGCAAATATTTGTGTGATGAGCACGAATATTTGTTTCTGAGTCATGGATGTTTTCTATGTATTTAAGTATTTATCTATCTATATATGTATATCGTCGCCTGGTACCCATAGTACAAGCTTTGCTTAGTTTGGGGCTAGGATGATCTGTGTGACATTTTCCCTAGATATTGTCCCCTAGATATTATAAGTGCGTGACCAATTTACGCGCCAAGGATTCTGTTCAATTTTATACTGACCACTCCCAGATATAGTTGAACAGTCTTCCCATCGGATACTAAGAGTACTTACTTATTATATTGGCAGTGGTTAATCTAGTGTCTAGAGTTGTTCAAGCCGCTCAATAGGCCTCTGAAATGGCTTAACAATTTCAGCAGAGACACCTTAACGTACCCTCCGAAGCATAGGGACGCTCAGAAATTAAACCACTTTGGTGGTCGCCCATCTATGGACTGACCGCGAGCCTCGTTGCTTAATCTCGCCGATCACTTACGGACCGGTGTGATCACTTAGCTATGAGCGCCTCATTCTAAGAGTGGGGGAATAGAGAGTGTAACTGTGTATACGCAAACACTCCTGCGCTCGAATATTACCGTCATGGTTAATACTTACTTAAAGTATAAACGCACAAAGGCTGTTTCTAAAATGGCCGAATATGTCTTATTTGGAGGCGCAATCACTCTTCATAAATTATTCTTTAGTATTTCCCACTACGTGGAGCTATTTTGATTCACATCTAGAGTGAAATTCGTATTGTGTTTATTTAGATATATCTTCTCACACGTTGGTCTAGCGGTGGCGTGTTCAGCCGCATGTAATGAGGTCTTAATCCAGAGTTTGGCCAAGAAGTGATTGTGGGATTTTTCTTATAAGAATATTTCTCAATATCAGCCCAAAGTCCAGAATTCGGAATGATATATACTACAAAATGGATAAAAATATATATAAGTATATGTATATTTCTATCCTTTATCACCTGTAAACTCTTTTACAATAGCTAAACATTAGCTAGCTAAATAACTATATATCATTACAATTATAAAATAAATTTTATTTCTATTTTTTTTCATACAATTGTACCTAGAAATAATTATTTTTACTATATTACTACAGACATGTTCCGACTATTAATAACAATTTTAGGGTTCCGTAGCCAAATGTCAAAAAACGGAACCTTTATAGATTCTTTATGTCTGTCTGTCCGTCCGTATGCCACGGCCACTTTTTTCCGAAACTAAGAGCTGTACTGTTGAAACTTGTGAATTAGATAGAGACGGTACTTCACAAGGGAACAGCTTTTAAATCTATACAAAGCTCAAGTCCGACCCTGCATGGAGTACTGCTCTCATCTTTGGGACGGCTCCGCAAAGTATCACCTAGACTCTTTGGATTCGGTAGACAGACGCGCTCGCAGGATAAATTGACGATAGAGACCTAACAAGTAAAAAGCTGCAAAACTTGGATCATCGGCGTCAGGTTGCAAGCTTATCGGTTTTCTACAGGCTATTTCATGGAGAATGCACTCAAGACCTCCATCAACTTATCCCTCCATCTCCCTTTTTTCATCGGACAACAAGACGTCGGGAGGCTCTCCACCGCTATGTTGTCGACAACCCATTATGCCGTACAAAGCGTTTTGCTTCCTCTTACATCCTACGCACGGCTAAGCTGCAGAACAACCTCCCAAACGACGTGTTTCCAGACTCATATAACATGGGTTTATTCAAGGTTAGAGTGAACGGGCATCTTATAGATACGCGCGGTCCACCTTCGACCACATCTTCACTTACCATCAGGTGAGATCATGGTCAAGCGCAAACCCATTTTACATAAAAAAAAATATATATTCTGTGAACCGCATTAAGATTTTCATACAAAAATAGAAATTTTGGGGTTTCCCCATACTTTGAACTGAAACTAAAATTTTTGTTTTTTTCATCGAACCCATACATGTGGGGTATTTATGGATAGGTCTTCAAAAATGAGGTTTCTAGTATAATTTTTTTCTAAACTGAGTAGTTTGCGCGAGAGACACTTCTAAAGTGGGAAAAACGAGTGCCCCCACCCCCCCTATGCTATGGAACTCTTCATGGGCAATTCCGACTCGCACTTGGCCGCTTTTTTAGAGTCTACGTGGATAAAAACCTTTTTATTCTACTATACCTACTTTGTACAAGTTTTGTTTAGTTTACGCTAGATGCAGCCTTGTATGTCACGTACATTTATTTATTATTAGGTGTCATACGTAACCAGGTAAATTGTATCCCAACGGGATCCACTGGTGTGGGTGAAGTAGTTTCTAGTTTTATTTTTCTACATGGCTTGAGTACTAGTTAAAGAACACTGCTGGTGTAGCAGCAAAAGCCTCCCAGGCTAATTGTAAAATATATCTGTAAAATTTGACGCTTGAACTGTAGGCTTTAATTCTGCTGGATTATTTCCTCTTGTGACTACAGGCTCGTAAACATGAAACATGGACCTAATGGACCAAATGTGTGACTTACATTAAAGAAAATAAAATTATTTATTACAGTGCATAATGTATTTTTCTAAAAATAATACCTTCAAATAGAAGATAAAACGGGAAAAGTGTTGAAAAAGAAAATCCTTATAAGCACTTTCAAGTCAACTCTTTAGTGAGTATTTGACTTATCCATTGGATTTGCCAGCCAGGTGGAATAATCCTTTTATTACTTCGTGAAACGAAAACATCCCGCTAAAGGATAAAATTCTTCAATACATTTCGCATTCTTACAGTTGAGAAAAGAATAAGACAAGAACTTTATTTTATCAAATGATGTTTAATTGACTGCATTTGTACTGGACTGCGTCTCGCTATCATCTCGTTGCCCTTAGTTCCGGGTTTGATCCCCATACAGGCCAACTATTTGTGTGAATCATTAATAGTTCTGCTTATACTGAGAGTGGTAGTACTGTGTCCATAAAGTCTCTCGCGATACAATGATTTATTTCCCTATTTACCTCGCCACTTCGTGCCCCAGGGTCGATTCCCGAGCCGGACAACTATTTACCCATAATTAGTTGTCCTGAATCTGGACGTAATTTGTGTCCGTATATTATAATGTTTGTAAAGTACCCCGCGTCACAGGGATTAGATACCGTAGGGCGGCGTTGTTTTAAAAATAAATAAAAAAGAAGACGCACTGCTACTATTTTATGGATATATCCTTGAAGATAAAATTGATTTTCTTTTTTTTCATATTTCAATACTGCCGCACAATGAGTCTGGCCAATTTTTTATTCTAGATATGCGAAAGTAATCTAGAATAAAATACAAGAACATCTGCATTTTTACTTTTTTTATATTCTCAAAGACAGCTGAGATAATAGCAATCAAAGAACGCATTTTCGAGCGATATTATTTCAAACCGCAAGCGGCGCGGCGGTGTTTGATCGCGCTGTGACGTCACGTGTTGCCTCACGCAGCGCGCCGGCAGGTTTGCGGGTACAAATCTAGGTACTATTCATTTAATCACCGCTGCTGGTGGCTCGTACTTGCGATTTTATTACGAGAAAATTATTAGAAAATGCCGTGTAGTGCCCAAGAGTTTTAATTCCAATGTTAACACACCCAAACAGAGTTTTTAGTATACCTAAATATCCTATGATAAGGATGAAATGGATGACCGCAATACGCAGACAGGATTCAATAGGACTGAAAACTATTGCATTTTGTTATGAATATTATTTTGATGTCAATAACTATTATATTTACTTTTCTCATGAAGCACTACGTTATCTATTGGTGCATTTTATAATCAACTTCTGACAAAGGTAGATAAACTTTTAAGTTTAGCTACCTTTGCTATTTAAGGATTTTACAATTTAATCTTTAAATAAGAGACATTAATATTGTTATTATCTATCAGAAACCTTGATATCAAGATGTTATAATAAATATATAAACCAACAATATCGTATTTTTTAAATGAGAATAGGTAATGTTACCTAACTTACTGACGTAGATTAAACATGGGATATTTGGAAAAAATATATAATAACCACGAAATATTTTACCTACTTATACAATATTTCGTGATTATTATCTACGTTTGACTTTAACCACTAATACTTAATAAGTAAAAATAGGTATGTTGAATATAAGTGAAGTAAAATTGACTGCAAGTGAGGCGCAGCGGCTAATACAGTCGCCGCTGTGTGTCCGAGGTTTTATTCCCGCGCCGGACAACTATTTGTGTAACCCGTAAATAGTTGTTCAGAGTCTGGATGTAGTTTGTGTCCGTCTATTATATGTTTGTAAAGTATTATTATTGTCTTTATAAAAAAACGTTAAGAATGACAGTGGTATTAATCTACAGCAGTTAGCGGGCCGCTAAGTATAGTACTTACCGGCGTACGTAAATATACTTGGAGATGGTGTAGAAAATTTTACAAACATTTTGCTAGAAATATAATAGTACCGGCCTTCATTGTATCCTAAATACTAGACATATCGTTAACACTTTTGAAGATTCATTCACAGAGTGAGTTTATCCTCTGCCGTTTGGTCTTATTTTGGTCGTCTATAATGGCATTAAAATTTGGAATTATATATAAATATAAAAAGGTACCTACTTATAATATTTTTATTTTATATTAGTTTAGTTAGTTATTTATTAGATTTAATTAAAAAGGTACTGAAAATAAAAAAGTAAGTAAGTAACTAAGTCGAGAGTATTATTGGTATATTAAGAAACTTTGGATTCTTGACGCCGCATGCTACTATCAATCAAAGTTTGTCAGTCGTGTAAGGAAATCTACCTACCATGTAACCCTCTTCCAGGGTGCAGATATATGTAACTCACAAGGTATTTAACAGGTTGATGTAATACAATAATAACAAATTAATAAATAAAGCAATGATACAAGTACAGCGCGCGCGCGAGTCTTCACTTCAATGTGTTTAATATGGCGCGGGGCACGAGCGCACGGAGCTACCGGCACCGAGCCGACAGCTGACGTCACGCGTCAAGCGCGATATCTTGGAAATTTTAAAGTGCTCAAAACTTCTCACAGTCATAACTTCCGTAATACTGCATTGATTTACGTGAAATAAAGACTAATCTAATGTACGTAATTTAATCTTTATTGTTAAGTAGCTTTTAGTGCAATATTCGCATGTGTTGGTCACCCTTATTTATAAACCCAGTATAGAACATGTGAACGACATGTTCTTTACTGCGTTTATAAATTGTGCGGCAGAATATATTCCCTATGTCATTCGCGGGAATCCCCTTTGTACTTTAGAATTATTTACTTTATTATTAAAGCTGACGTGAGGAGCATTGTGAAAACTGTAACGGGCAATTGATGTAATTAAGGTTTTGTTGGACTCTGCCAACCGTTTCAACTTTTTAATGCAATATTAATGAGAATTATACCCAGGCACACAACAAATAGTCGTTCCTCGCACCAGGATTTGTTCTGGGTGGGGATCAAACCCACAAGCTTTTACTTAGCAATAAGGGTCACTAAGCACTATAGAACAAGCCAGTCAAATATATCTCAATAATGAGATATTGTTAGATATCATTGAGTAAGTTCATTGAAATTTACATTTCTAAAATAAAAAAATAAAATCACGACTTATGCTCTTCCACGCCGCTCGCTACTTTTGCTAGTTTCTTATATATTCATTGGTTCTTGAGTTGTTGAGGCTATGGAAATCCGCACTATTCCACGTGATACATTCACAGTCATAAATCGTGCACGCGTCTGAACCAAGGTGGAAATAAATATGTTTACATTTACATATGACTCTACCCGGATCATGTATATTGTCATTCCCGACATGTCTTGATGTGATTTAAGATGTCGCAGGTATACACAGAAGGTTAATCAGAATTTAATGTGAATGTTTTGATTACCAGTCCAGCGTGTTAAGGGGAGAAGATAGGTCGAATATTTGTACAAAATGTGTTTCTTTACCAAAATCGGCAACATTTACATCAATCGTGCAATAGGCGACGGGCCGGTTGGCTTGGATGGTAAATGCTTGCCTTTCACGCCACAGGTCATTGCTTTAATTCCCACCCAGGACAGATATTTGTGTTGAATGAAATGAAATGAAATATATTTATTTGCCAGAATTGTAGTTTGTTACACATGTCATAAATTATGGTTTAAGTTTCTAGACAATTCACTAAGGAATAGCATGCAAATATGTTGTTGTGCATAAACATGTCTGCTTGTTCATAGTCTGGGTGTAATTATCTATAATATAAGTATGTATTTTCATAATAATATTTGATTTTGTTACAGATGTCATAAATTATCGTTTAAGTTTCTAGACAATTCACTAAGGAATAGCATGCAAATATTTTGTTGTGCATAAACATGTCTGCTTGTTCATAGTCTGGGTGTAATTATCTATATAAGTATGTATTTTAATAATAATATTTGATTTTGTTACAGATGTCATAAATTATGGTTTAAGTTTCTAGACAATTCACTAAGGAATAGCATGCAAATATTTTGTTGTGCATAAACAGGTCTGCTTGTTCATAGTCTGGGTGTAATTATCTATATAAGTATGTATTTTCATAATAATATTTGATATATCAGTTATTTGGTTTCTATAGTACAAGCTCTGCTTAGTTTGTGATACGGATATTATTATTATTACAAAGGCGGCATATAAGTACACGGCTCTTCACGATTGTGGCACGCATTGTGACGGTTTCACATACGTTCTAAACCTTCTCCTGTCTCCGAATAACTCTGGCAACTTTATTGTCAAGCTCAAAACTCCAATGTTAAAATGATATTGTTAGGGTTCCGTAGCCAAATGGCAAAAAACGGAACCCTTATAGATTCGTCATGTCTGTCTGTCTGTCTGTCCGTCCGTATGTCACAGCCACTTTTTTCCGAATCTATAAAAGCTGTACTGTTGAAACTTGGTAAATAGATGTATTCTGTGAACCGCATTAAGATTTTTACACAAAAATAGAAAAATAATAATAATTTTGGGGGTTCCCCATACGTAGAACTGAAACTCATAAAAAAAAGTTTTTTCATCGTACCCGTACTTGTTGGGTATCTATGGATAGGTCTTTAAAAATGATATTGAGGTTCCTAATATAATTTTTTTCTAAACCAAATAGTTTGCGCGAGAGACACTTCCAAAGTGGTAAAATGAGTGTCCTCCCCCTGTAACTTCTAAAATAAGAGACAGATAAAACTAAAAAAAATATATAATGTACATTACTATGTAAACTAACAACGAAAATTGGTTTGAACGAGATCTAGTTAGTAGTTTTTTATAATGCGTCATAAATCGTAAACCGCAATTTACCTTTCAATTAATCAACTGAAATACTTGCTGCTGCGGAACCCATGGGCGAGTCCGACTCGCACTTGGCCGGTTTTTTAAATGGACTATGATCCGTAAGGTACATAGAACGTACTACAGCATTGCAACATCTTTGTTTCACGTTCATGCATTAAACTCCCAAATGAATAGAAGGATTTTAACGTATTTTTGTACAACAGTAACTAGAACAGCAATCTCAGTAAATTTCGTAGTTGTCTTACTGTATATAAAATGTATGTAGGTATGGTTCCTACTTAGTATTGCGCAACTACTCTCCCTTGGCCGTAACACACACAAATATGTCACCGACTCAACCATAAACTTTGTTGTTGCAAATTTTCTAGTTTTTGTGTAGTTTTGCTTGCTTTTGTGCGAATATTGCGGGAAAATGTAAATGAGGTACGGAGTTAAATGTACACAGAATAGGAAGTTATTAATTTTATGACATTCTTTTAGGGGTGCTCTGTGTTTCAGTGCTATAGTTGGAAAATAAACAGTAAGAAAACGCACACATGTAGGTACTGTATTTAAAGTGTCAGATCTTTAGTTATGAACACCTACTGGTATAATTTTTTATTTTTATTTTGTCGGGACTAGTCTCTCCCTCTTACCCACCACTGCAACTCCTGCAAGCCAGGATCAACAGTGGCACACAATGAAATTACACTGAGCGGTGAAGCTCAGGCATGTCCCGGGGAATCGCTTTAACTGTCTTAGATCCCGCAACGAATTTAATCAGAAAGAGAAAAAAAAGGACGAGTTAGAAAATGAATAGTTCCACTTCCCTCAAGAGCAAAGCGGGAGATAGAAAGATGTAAAGAGGCTATAGCCTCATAAAATGAGAGATTTGCAACTAGAGAAGCCAGCTGCAAAAGCACCGAGCATCAATTTAAGGGTCCTAAGTGAGCTGTTATATTTGATTTCAATAGTAGGTATGGCAAAAGCGCTTATACCTATTGGTATAAGTATATACATAGATTCTTTTATATTTAACAGCAAGCCAGCCACTACCTTTGTTCAATAAGGCAGGGGGAATGCCTACGCGTGCCACCCGAATAAAGTGTCTGCGGGTGGATATGTCAGACTCGCACCGAATAAACCAAACCTGCCTTAGACTTCTCTTGGCGCCTGACGGGAGAAGCCCAGGAAGGCGGGTATGCTGCTCGTTGCCCCCCTTTTGCACCATGTCCCAAATGGTCGGGACACGTACCCGGGGAGGTCACTGGATTGCCTTCCCCTATTGCCGACTCCTGGCAGTCCGGCAAAAAAATAGCTGTGTTCCCGGAGATGCTTGCACGTGGTGGCAGTAGACTGGAGACACTATGATTTGATAGTTCATCTAACGGACACCAGAAACAACTTACGCAAATACAATAAGCAATATACGGAAACATTAATTAATACAATATAAATTTATACGAAAGCTTAATAATAATAGTCTCAATAGAGATTAGCCATCTGCGCGGGACATATTATAGTGCTTTCTGTTCCATCACTCTCATCATCCGTTGGGACGCCTAGCGACACGACCGAAAACAGATCAGGTACATGACCGACAGCTTTACGTGCTCTCCAAGGCACGGAGGTACAATACCGCCAACTCCCAGACCTCGGGCTGATGCTGAGAATTTTTTCTTTTTACAGGATCGTCCCAAAATCACCACGATGGAATTGTTTCCATCGTGGTGATTTTTGGGGAGTCCTCTGTCCAGCATTGAACGTCTGTCGGCTGAACTTCCCGTGTAACGTCTTAAAGTTTAGCTCACCACACCATAATATTATAAAGGTGAAAGTTTGTGAGTGTGTATGTTTGTTACTTCTTCACGTCTAAATGGCTGAAGCAATTTTAATAAAATTTGGTATGGAGTTAGCTGACACCCTGTATTAACTCATAGGCTATAATTTATAAGTTTAACGCGGGTAAAACCCTGGGGGCACAACTAATGGTAGATATAAATACTCTCGGACTCGGGACCATTTTTATGCTTGATACAGGATGTAATAGGATGCTGATTTTCATGGCTGTCAACACAAACGAGCAAGCTCTTACTATGCTTAACACATTAATATTTCAACGAATTCGTAAAAAATCCGCTATTGATAGGAAAAAAGCAACTACTTTTTTAGCAATACTAGATCATAGGATTATATGGAACTGTCCCGTATACTTACCAAAAAGTAAATCTATAAACTAAAAGGTAAATAATGAATGGAAAACCCACAAAGTATTCGATATATCCCCTTAAGAGAGGCAAGAAAGTTAAGTACTGTATAATCCATATTCTAGTGGATCAAAGAAACCTTTCAAATAAATGCTAAGCCTGTTCTTCAGGTGATTTACGAGTGATTTACATGTTGAAGAGACTGAAGTGACAATGACGATATTTCGTATCTCGATGACGAAGAAAACACTCACTGAGAAGATGTTTATGACAGTCGCCTCGCCGCTTCGTGTCGCGGGTTTGAGTCCCGCTCCGGATAACTATTTGTGTGACCCATAAATAGTTGTTCTGAGTCTGGATATGGTCGTAAAAAAATATAGTTGACACTTCACATGACCAGAAAGAATGCTGACCTTTATTTTCGTTGCATAATCAGTGTTTTTATTTATCAATGGAGCCATCTGGGCATGCTCCTTGTCTATAATGAAATCAAATTATTTGATGCCATTTATTTTCACTTTATTTTATACTAGCTGTGCCCCGCTGTTTTACCCGCATTAAACTTTATAAATTATAGCCTATGTTAATCCAGGGTGTCAGCTAACTCCATACGAAATTTTATTTAAATAGCTCTAGCCGTTTAGACGTGAAGCAGTAACAAACATACACACTCACACAGTCACACACTCACAAACTTTCGACTTTATAATAGTAGTGTGACTTATAGAATAGAATTTTATTGAAAATAAAAACATGTTACATAAAATATATACGGTTTGTCGGCGGGATTAGCGCTCGTTAACACAATGACAATAATTATATCAATAAATACAAATACTAAAATAAAAAAGTAAAAACGAACACTAGCTCAAACTAATACAACAATTTTAAGCGGAATTTAAGTAGTCACTGAGTAATATATTTTTAAGTTTATATTGAACAGGTTGTTTTTTAACTTTATTAACATTCGATCTTAACTAGGCATATTCATTAAATAATTTTGGGGTCAGATATTTGGTAGTTCTCTGACCATAACAATTTCTTACCGAGTGTGTTACAAATTTATGCAAGTTAAATACTTATTGTTATTTTACTAATATAGTTAAAGAGAAAATATTCTTACGTTTAAGTAAGCACTTTATCAATTTAAAAAAAAAAATTGTTAGGACAACTAACACACTGCCATCTGATCCCAAACTTGGCAAAGCCTGTACTATGGCAACCAGACAACTGATAATTATACTTATATATTTCTAAATGCATACATATTATAGATAAATTACACCCCGACAAAAAACAAAGTATAGTTTTCATCACACAAACAATTGTCCCGAATGGGAATCGAACCCACGACCTCTGGCGTAGCAGTCAAGGTTACCACTATACCAACAGGGGCTCTACCGGCTAAGTCGCTGAACGTCGATTTCTTAAATGGCGTTCAATTACATAAAGGTTAAAAATGACTTAATCAATTGTTAAATTGGCTTCCATGAGCGCATGTGACGTCATAAATGGTTCGGAATGGATTGTAAACGTTGAAGATTTAACGATTGATTAAGTCATTTTTAACCTTTATTTATTTGAACGCCATTTATGAAATCGATGTTCGGCAACTTAGCCGGTAGAGACCCAGGCCAGTCAATCCAGTTCAGGCGTTCAGTTCCAGTTATTTAATTTCCTATTCTCTAAGTATTTAGAAAATATATGAGGAGAATGCAGGTTCCCTACTAAGTTCGTTGATAAAATGTTCCTTACCATGATGCCGCCTGTAGTTCAAGATGGAAGATTATTATAATTAGAGTTTTACAAGATACTACCTTGTCTAAAGCAATAAAGCGCATTTGTCACTGCGTATTGTCGCGAGGGAACTCTTTAAGGGCGTCTGCAAACAACAGAAACTCTTATAAATTACATTTTGTAGCTTTAAATGAAAATACGTCTGGCTACAACGACTGTAGTCTTGAGCTCTAAGAACTGCATCTTATCGCTACACGTGTAGACTTGAAGAGCGAAATAGGAGCTATATTTAAGAGAAGTAGACCATTCATAAAACCAGCGATGGAACAGTTAATATTGCAGCTAGTGCTGAGATGGGACCAATTCGGACTCGCACAGATAACAATTAAGGACTTCTGTTTGTGAACCTGTGAATAATGATCTGTGTCAGTTTAGTGAATAAATGTATTTTCTTCTTCTTTCTTCATTTTTGGGTCTAGGAGTATAAGGACCACCCATAGATAAGAATACCGAATATAGAATATCTTACAAAATACACTCGTCGAAGTTATTTTATCCGGAGTGTATTTTGTAAGATCCCCCATCTTCCAAAATAATCTCCGTATAAAAGAACTTTGACGGGCCGGTTGGCGTGGTTGGTGGATACTTGGCTTTCATGCCGCAGGTCGTCGGTTCGATTCCCATCCAGGACAGTAATTTTGTCTGTTTGTCCTGAGTCTGGGTGTAAATATCTATATAGTTATGTATGTACAAAAAGTAGTAGATATATTAGTTATCTATATCATATCACATGTTTATTACCACTATTATTTACAATATATTATATAAGGGTATTTTAATACGAATACAACTTATTAAATATATGGGCTACATGGAGAGAAATTTCCGCACAATCCTGGCATTCGCCAGCAGAACCGCCTTCTGCATGTAACTCTCCAGCCAGATATCAAGCCCTAAACTTGCGAGGTTGATTTTCAGGGATTTAGGAATAACTCCATTTGTGGATATAACAATAGGTATGTACGCAGGTCTTTCGGTTCTCCAAATTTGCGCATATTCAAAACTCAGTTCAAGGTATTTTTCTGCATTAGATATGTTTTCATCATACGTTCTATCCACAAATGATGTATTTTTCGTATGTTTGTCAATGACGACAATATCGGGTCAATTGGCACCATTCGGTCAGTCAGCACGGGATGGTCCCAGTATATTATTATGTTATCTTCATGTTATTCTTAAATGTGACTCAGGATTAAGCTTGTCTCTTTCTTATGGGCAGTGCATTCCACAGGCACACGGCTTGAACTGTAGCATTATTTGTAACACTCCTACGTTAAGTTAACGTCACATTAAAATAAAAATTTTGCAATGAGTATAGAAAAACGTAATCCAGCCTTCATTTACAATTTATTACTAGAATCGCGTGATGAAGTTTAGTTTAGTTGGATGTTTTTAGTTTTACAGCTCAAACTAGGTTTACGGGTAGGTATTAAAACATGATTTCAGCACATTTTATTGTCTTAATTAGGTCGTTAACATGAAAATTGTATTTATGTAATGTTCCCACCTCATTTTACTACTCTAACTTTCAAAACAGCACACGCTTCAAATGCCATCGCCTATCCACAATCGGTCGAAATGCCTGCGTATTAACGTAGAGCGTTGCACAAAACGACACTAAAAAGTTATGATCCTCTCTTAATTCATTGTGGAATAAAAGACAATGAAGTATTCTAGGACTGCCTAAGAATCAAAGCCTCACAATTTTTTATTAATGAAAACGCACGAACTTGGGAATCTAATCCCTGTGTCGCGGGGTACTTTACAAACATATAATATACGGACACAAATTACATCCAGACTCAGAACAACTATTTATGGGTCACACAAATAGTTGTCCAGCACGGGACTCAAACCCGCGACACGAAGTGGCGAGGCGACTGTCTTAGCCACTACGCGACACGTGCAGTCAATTATAGCATTGCAAATATAGATTTTAACAAAAGTATTCCTACTGGGTTTACCGGCAGTGTTGCTGAGTAGCTGCCACGTCATGTAATGAACGGTAGGGTAAAATAAATGACAATGCCTGATCAATGAATTTGAATATCGGTTTCTGGTTCTTAGGAGGGCTCGCAAGGCTATGTGGGCACTCCCACATAGCCTTGCGAGCTTAATATCAATAAGAAAACTTACTGAAAAATCAAAGATTATCTAGAAGAGATCCCATAGCGCGAAAAAGACGATCCATTATAATTATATACGCGAAAAGATATCGCGTTAAACATAAGCAAGTATTTCCGATCCGGACACGAGCCTTTTCGTTTCCTGAATGCTGGCAACGATTTGCGGCCTCTGAGGTGTTGGGAGTGTCCATGGGCGGCGGTGATCTTTTCCATCTGGTAACCAACTTGCTCATTGCCTTGCTATTATATAAAATAAAATCGTTGGGCTTCAGAACTATATTAAAAAGTAACAAATATTAAATATCTTAAGACAACTGACTTGGCTGTATCTGATCCCAAACTATGCAGAGCTTGTACTAGGGGTCGATCCCCACAGGGTAAATCTGTGTGTCATGAGCATGAGCATTTTTTATCAGTTTATAGTCTATAACATCGCCGTATTTATAAATATATCAGTTGTCTGGTTTACCCACGACCTCTGGTTTAGCAGTCAGAATACTAACCACAAGACCAACCAATTATTCCGCAAGTCCATTGTGTGTTTCCTGTTTGAGTAAGTACTCTATTTTTGTGTTTCTATCTTTGAACTGAACAAAAAAGTCACAATATTAATACAAAGAACGCTTTAAAATGTCGCGGAAAAATCCCAAGTACGTAATACAGTCTCAGGCTATCTTTAATCCCCTCGGTTTCCGCCCCAACCTAGTATTTTTCCAGCCTGTAATTTGTACAGACGCCAGCACAACAAGCTACCCCAATCTGTCAAATTTCCCCAATTGAAAGTGAACCTTATGCTTATGTGATAAAGTTGAAAATATATAAAAGAAATTTGACAGATTGGGGTAGCTGGACGTGCTGGCGTCTGTACATCACATGCCATACTGACTCCGCCAACTACTGAATTTCAGTTTGGTTTACTTTTTACCTCTAACGCAAGAAGAGGGATGTTATAAGTTTGACGACAATGTCTGTCTGTGTGTGCGTGTCTGTTTGTGGCATCGTAGCTCTCGAAAGGATGGACCGGTTTAGATGCAGTTTTTTATTTGAATTGCAGTTATCTTTCGGTGGTTTTTAGCTATGTTTGGTTAATATCGGTCCAGTAGGGTAAGAGTATCAGCTCCTTTTTCGTATGGTATTATTTAAATTATTTATTAAATTAATTTAAATATTCTACATTTTCTCGTATAGGTAATATTGCTAGAATACTGGCAGCATTACCACGCTGTATGAAAATACTTATTAGTTGGGCAAAATATAAGCCTAAAAGCATTTATTTCCCGGAATGCTTACGGAAAAGAAATGCTTTTAATGCTTTCGTACAATACAGCAATATAATAATTTGTAGTCCAATTGCTTTTTAGGTCAAAATGTTGGGTGTCTGTAGTTCGAGCGTCAAATACTTAGAAAATTGATATTTGGTTCGTTTGTGGGTTTGATTAATTATTACTTTAAATATATAAATAATTTATTTTATTTTCTCGTGGCCTAGATAGTAGACTTTTAATTTTTATAACGATTAACTAGTTTTTGTGTTAGAGACGTCTAAGAAAAATAATTAAAAAGAAACAGTCACAGGGTGAATCGAGCTTTAATATTTAGGCTTGTTTAGAGTAAATTGTTTTTTTTCAAAAATTAGGTTTCATATGTGTTTATGATATATGAAATATATATTCTTCAGCTAATATATTTTTTATTTTTCAGGTAATTTAATACTATACGTTATCAGACATTTGTAAGTAAACCATGCGTTTCTGTTTTCATTTTTATTGGTCACTATTCTTACCGGTATGTTTTTGTGTGGCTAATATCAGAATATCATCACCCCATCTCATCACGAGGGGAGCGTAGAAGTTCGCCCCAGGGAATCTATACCAGAGGACGGGCGGCAGCTTCCTTCTGAGTACTATGACCATCTAACTGTGATCGCCAACCCATCTGCAAAGCGTATTATGGCATATTCCTCTAAATGATGGACACAGCAACTTTGTGAGGAACCTTTGAAACTTTTGGGAGGTCTTTTTCTAGCAGTAAGTCGATCGGCTTACATGATAATAATTTAATATGAAATATTGGAAGATGGGGCAAAAACTTCGGGCATTTAATGCTCGAAGGGCAGAAAAGAACTTACACATTCACGCAAATTGTAAGCTACTTTATGAAAACTATTGGAATTCTTTATTAAGTAATACGGGTATTATGAGGAAGCTGTTCAAATGCCATATTAATAAATTCTCTTTCATACTAATTTAAGCCCATTTGGTTACAAATTTTCTATGAGACAGACTGACTCAAGACAGATCTGATTAGTATTCATGTTTAGTTTTCGAATACGAAACCCACATAATGCTTTGAACTCTGATATTTAGGTCATGAAAGAAAACTCTTAGAGGCTTTTTGTAGTTTTATAATTCCTTTGAGGCTGAAAATGATTGGCTTATTAATTTCTTTCTAGACAAGGCCATTACACAGAAATAAAGTACTATTGAACGTGCTACAGAGATTTACAGTGATATGACAACCGGTGTATACATATATTAGGTCTTTACCTATGAAATTGCCGTTCTGCAGTACTGGCCATTTCAAATCAAAATAATTTTTGTTTGGCTAAGAATTCTAATTTCAAATTAATTTTATTTTAAAAACATGGATTCTTTTTTCCAAAAGTAGTCATTTCTTTATTGATTAGTGTTACATTTTCATCGCATTTCAATCTTTTTCGTCATCATGGATACGTTAAAAATTCGAGTAATTATGGAATATGAGTACCGTCGTGGCAGCAACGCGGCACAAGCGGCACGCAACATCAACGACGTTTACGGAGCTAACACTACAAACCAACGCACCACCTGTTATTGGTTTGCTCGCTTCCGTTCTGGAAATTTCGACCTGAAAAATGAACCTCGCGGTCGTCCGAAGACTTTGGTCGACAATGACGAATTAAAGGCGGTTGTGGAAGCTGATGATACACAATCTACGGCTGAATTAGCAGCAGCTTTCGACGTTAGCGTCAAAACAATATTGGTCCATTTGCGTCAAATTGGCAAGGTAAAAAAGCTTGACAAATGGGTGCCCCACGAACTCAATGATCGCCAGCGCGAAGTACGCGTCGAGACGTGCCTTGCACTGCTCAACAGACACACAAATGAAGGAATTTTGAACCGCATTGTTACCTGCGATGAAAAATGGATTCTGTTTGATAACCGCAAGCGCTCAGCAAGTTGGTTGGATCCTGGTTCAGCACCTAAACAATGCCCTAAACGAAAACTTACCCCTAGAAAAGTGATGGTCACTGTTTGGTGGTCTAGCGCCGGTGTGATTCATCACAGCTTCTTACCAAACGGGGTGAGCATTACTGCAGATGTGTACTGTGAAGAACTGAGCACAATGATGGAGAAGCTGGCGCATCTCCAACCAGCATTGGTCAATCGCTCGTCTCCGCTGCTCCTGCACGACAACGCGCGACCTCATACTGCACAGCAGACGGTCTCCAAGTTGCAAGAACTGGGGTTGGAAGCTCTCCGTCATCCGCCCTACTCACCAGACCTTGCGCCTACAGACTACTACTTTTTCCAGAATTTGGATAACTTCTTGGCGGGAAAAAAATTCAATACCCGAGAGGCAGTACAAAATGCCTTTGAAGAATTTGTTGCCTCCCGTCCAGCTGATTTCTTTAAGAAGGGCATCAATAAACTGCCACTGCGATGGCAAAGATGCATTGATTGCATGGGTGATTACTTCGATTAATACAAATAAAAAAATTCATGAAAAAAATTCGTTTAAATTTTTTCATACAAAACGGCAATTTCATAGGTAAAGACCTATTATATCAAATTTCTTTTATAGATTTTCAACTTTATCGCACAAGCATAAGGTTTTCTTTCAATTAAGGAAATTTGACAGATAGCTTGATGTGCTGGCGTCAGTTTACGTAGTAAATTTTATCATAGTGGGTGTATACCAGTCTCTTCACTACACAGCTGATGATATGTGCAGCATACGATTGCAAGCGTGGCGCAGCGATTAAGACAATGGCCTCGCCGCTTCGTGTCCTAGGTTACATTTCCGCGCCGGGCAACAATTAGTGTGACCCATAAATAGTTATTCTGAGTCTGGATGTAATTTGTGTCCGTCAATTATATATTTGTTAAGTACCCCGGGACACAGGCACATCTAGTGTCTGTGGCCTTATTGCGAGATTTTTTATTCTTATTTTTTTAATATTTCTCTTTTTCGTTTGATAGTTGTTACTATTAAACGAAAAAGGAAACGGGCTAGTTGCCATATTTGGTTAATACATAATATAAATTAGAAATCGTCCTGAGGGAATCCTACCAGAGAACGGGCAGCAGCGTTTTTTGTGAACTATGACCATCAAACTTCGATCAACAACCCGTCTGCCAAGCGCGGCGATTATGGCATATCCCTACAATCTTTGTGAAGGCTTTTATTGCTGAAATAATGATGATGATGATGATGATTGCGGACTCCTACTATGTCGTACACATTTAAGAAACAAAAAACTAAAGTGACGTTTAAGTATGCCCAATCTATTAGGGATAGTTTTAAGCAAACCCGCATAAGCTCAAACCTACATATCATAGATCAAATCATTAGGGTTTAGGTCTAATCCGTAGATTCCCCAAACTTATTTCTTTGTTCATCCTAACCTTTTTCCGGCCTACTATTTGTCATGCTTTGATAAACTAGTATCTATATTATAACTTACGTACTTCAGAGAAACTTGTTTTAGTAATTGTATGTAATAATAATAATTTCCTCCTGACCGAATTTCGGCCACGGCGGCCAGTCTCAATGGAGACTAGCCAATTGCGCAGGACATATTATAGTGCACAAGTGTGTGCGCAAACACAGGGGCACTTTCTATTCCATCACTCTCATGATCCGATGGGACGACTACGTGGGGCGACACGACCGGGACGGAGGTACAGGACCGACGGCTTAACGTGCTCTCCAAGGCACGGGAGTGTAATACCGCCAACTTCCAGACTTCGGGCTGATACTGAGAAATTTCTTTTATAATAAAAAATCCGAAAATCACTCTTTTGACCCGGCCCGGGAATTAAAACCTAGGACCTCGTTATCTGTGGTTGAACACGCTACCGCTAGACCAACGAGGCGTAATTCGTATTATAGATAAATTACAGCCAGACACAGAACAAATATTCATGCTCATCACACAAAAAAATTGTCCTGTTGGGACAAATGTATGTGATGATTTTGGTTCGCTTACCACTTGACTAACAAGCCATAACATCTGATAATTGTTATTCTTCTTCTTCTTTTTTCCTTTTAAAGTAGTGTATTGTGTAGTGTAGCCGAGTGTACTATGGAAACCAGATAACTGACATATTACATATTATACTACTTTTCTTTTGTAAATACATACTTATATAGATAATTACATCCAGACTCAGGACAAACAGACACGTCCATGCACACAAATATCTGTCCTGAATCGAACCCACAACCTACGTCGTAGAAGGCTATCATTTACCAACCACGTTAACAGGCCCATCAAATACCGTCAATAACTGCTTTATAGTTAATGCGGTTATAGATCGTCATATTATGACAGGCAATCCAAACAGTAGTGCTCAGTCACTACTACTCTATTTTTTTTTAAAGACAACGCCCGCATTAGGGAATCTAATCCCTGTGTCGCGGTGTACTTTACAAACATAATAGACGGGCACAAATTACATCCAGACTCAGAACAACTATTTATGGGTCACACAAACAGTTGTCCGGCGCGGGACTTGAACCCGCGACATGAAGCGGCGAGGCGACTGTCTTAGCCGCTGCGCCACACGCGCAGTCGAAGAGTTCCAGTTAGTTATTAAGTTCATGTAATTGCTAGAACTAAATATGACTGCAGGAAAGATAGCAAGATTACCGAAGCGCCTAAAAAGATTGGCCCTTCTTGAAGGCCCTTAGTTACGGCAATCTATTAAATATATAAGTGATAGGGTATTAAATTTTTCTTAGCAGTTATAAAACATTCGGAAGGTAGTTTAATCGGGGGCGCGCAAGAGCGACTTTTAAAAAATACAAAATATTAATTGTAGAGACAAGTTTATTGTTCGACGATCGAACATCAAGTGCCAGTACACAATATGGCAAACCTTAATCTAAAAACAGAGTGGGAGGTGGAACAGACCACCGGGATGAGCAACGTATGCATAAAAGTTGTTTTGACGGATGCAGCCTGAGTCCCGACAGACTGCTGACTCTATGAAAGGATGTTTAGTCTACCAGGTCGCATGGAACCTTCTGGAATATATGCACGCGTAACTCCTCCCTCATCAGGATCGACATTTACCGAAGATATAGGATTCGGTAAATTTCGATTAAACATTTTTGATAGATTATACTTATTTTTATACACGACAATAAAAAGGCTTATAATTAAAATTATATATAAAACAATGGTCCAGACACTAACACTTTTCACATTTAGGGAAAGGCCTTTGTTTTCACTTGCACTATTATCTTCACTTTTGTGTAGAGCGTACGAGAGGAACCGCAGGTTTTTGAGGTCCACTCCTTCCAGGTTCAGGAGCTTTGTAGTATTTGGCACATGTGACTTAATTGCAGGTAAGTTAATTAGTGATAGTTTTTCATAGGTGATTTGTTCTGTTTCAATCTTATGCATTCTTAGAGTCACATTATGTATTTGGATAGTACATGAATCGTCTATCGTAAGTATATATGTACCTCGAAGAGTTGTTCGAGACACCTCACTCTCACAGATTCTGCTTAGTACGGCATTCATTTTTGTATATACTATCCATCGATTCGGCTGGAAAAGTTCTATTCGAAAGTTTTCAATTTCTATAGGAGTTTGTTTACAGGAGCTGATGTTGTTAATGTATTGCATTAGGTCTTTTATACAAAAATCTTCGTTGAGTTGAAAACCATTTTCTTCGATGCACAGGAAACGAGATCTGTCGATTTCTTTGCAAGGCTTGGCAAGTGATTTGACCTCAAACCCTTTTGCTATTAGGTAAGGATATTTGGGTATAATAATAAGGGTACGATTATTAGATAATATTGGGATGGGTAATAGTCTATAATAAGAATATGTGTCTGTTTTAACAAGTGGAATCTCCAAGATGAACGTTATCTTACTTTCGCTATAATAAGATTTAATTGCTATAGTTCCTTCAATTTTTACAAGGTTCTCAGGCAAAACTGGGTATATAAGCTTATCAGAATTTTCAATCTTTTTTAACAAGAAAAGCAAATTATCTGACTCAATGATAGACTGGTGTAGGATGCCTGACTTACTGAATGCTACGGCAGTTTCTATCTCATTAAGTTTGATGTAAATATTTTGAAAATTATGTAGTAATAAATTATAAGTGTTCAGTATACGATTTCCTATATAGTTTAGTTGTCCTTTTATGGTAATTGAATTTATTTTTTCATCCAAATGTTTTATATTTTCATCAAGCTTATTAAGGTTAGTATTTATAACTTGGGTAACATTTACTAGGCTTCCCACCATTTCGGATATCAAGGTAATTTTCTTATTATTAATATTTTGCTGAGTCTTTACTTCTTTTATCAATCTGTCGTATTTAATGGCATCTTCATTATCTAAATTCCCTGTGATTATTTTTATGATTGATCCTAAAGGGTTTAAGAGACCTCTCTTTATCCTATAAGACGGTACTAACTGCTTATATTTGTTAATAGTTATATTATATACATATTCTACTTGGTTTTTAGAATCTAGATAATCGTTCTTAAAACTAATATTTAAGCAATTGTCAACTAAATAGTTTAACTGAGAGTAAAATTGAATGTTACCATCTAAGTCTGAGTAAATATTCTTAAAATCTAAAATCTTAATTAATATCCATTTATCGTTACTAATGGATGCAATTCCTTCCCGTATGGGTAGAATTCCCGGATTATCATTCACGGGCTGAAGTTGAAGGGCCAGCAACTGGGTCGCTGTTGTTATCAGCAGGAACATCGGGAGGTTTCTGTGGAACACGTTTAATGTCTTTAACAGGCACTCGTGTGTCACGTTTATGTATGATTACAGGGGCAATGTTTCTTTCAAGATCACCCGAAACTTTTGCTTTGGTGTAGCGAGGTTTATCTTTGCTACGACGTTTGTTAGTACCTTTAACAAATACATTCTCTTCCGGTTTTATTTTAAAAGACGTTTCACCACCCCGTTTGTTTATTATAGCTTGCTTTTTCTCCGTGATTTTATCCGTTAAAAATTTATATAAATGTCTAGTGCGTTTATTGTGATCATTTATTAGTTTTTGCATGTATTGTTTATCAAATCTGGTATCAAATATATTATTAGAGTCTGTATGACCAAAGACAACTTCGAAGGGTGTGAACCCTGTAGTTGAATGAATAGTCTGATTGTATGCCATAATGGCGTAGGTCATGACAGATGCAATATCCGTAAGTTTATGTTCATATTTGGCTAGTCTGTATATTTCTAATATAGTTGAATGGAATCTTTCAATTAGTCCCATTGAATTTGTGTTATTTGGTGTTCCTATGTGCATTTCTATCTTGTGTAGGGATAATAATTCTTTGATGAGAGCATTATTGAACTCTGAGCCAGCATCAGAACTGACCTTTTGAGGAGTTCCATAAAATGAAAAATACTTTATGAGAGCTTTTACAACTTCAGGAGTAGATCGGTTGCTTATTTCAAAAGCTTGACCAAGTTTGCTGAAAGCATCCAATACAGTCAGAAAATATTTTCCTTCGATGGAAAATAGATCTATAAATATTTCTTCGAATGGTTTTTTCTGAGTTTGAGTAAGTTGTAATGCAGGTTTGTAAGGATTTCGATCATATTTCATTTTTTTACAGGTTTCGCAACTATTTATAATAGCCGAAATTGATTCTTCCATATTAAACCAATAGTATGTGCGCTTAAGGCGAACTAACGTTTCTTTAATACCCCGATGGCACGTTTTTCCTGTATGGTATTTAAGAACGATTTGGCGTTGTTCATTTTCATCTTGAACAAGTACAACTCGTTCGGTACACTCAAGAAATTGAACGGAGTCTTTTTTAAAAAGTTGAATTATAACCTGTGTGAACTGACGTCTGTGTTCTTTATCTTCAAAATAGATAAAATACTTTACATTATTTCTGATATATTCTTTTAAAAATTGTTTCACTAGTTCAGAGTTGTTTAAAGGTAAGTGCACTTCGAGAATTCGTTGCCTATTCGTAGATATATCCTTGACTGATAATTGATTTCGGTGCCATGTATAAACTAGAATTTGATTTGGTTTTGTGTCTATGGCTTCTTTTAAAATAGGGATACCTGTTGATTCTAATTCATCAGCAGAGTGAATGGTATCTGGGTTTTCAGATGCAGTATCTGTCCCACTTGATGGTGAAGGAATAGAATAAGTAGAGCTATGTTTTCTAGATTCTACGCCATCTGAATCTGATGATATACTAATAGGTCGATTTACTTCCATAGATACATCCGACGTACTATCTTTATCTATTGCATTTAACCTAATTCTGGATAACGCATCTGCGTTAGTATTTTGAATGATAGTTTCTGCAGACCCATCTTTGCATGTAACTAAAGCTGAACGCATTCGTACACCCTTCCCGAAATCGGTGTAATCGAGGACGGCGTCTCCATTATATAGATTAGTAGGTAATTTAATTTTCGTTTCAGATCGAGGTTCCAAAATTACTTGGCTTGGAGGCCTATATATAATAGGTATTTCAGTATTATGGGTACGCAGAACACGGTTGTCCATATCTATGTTTGCACCTAATTGCGTTAACAAATCGGAACCAATGAGGCCATCATAATTGGAATCTACATCATACACAAAGAATTTATGTTTTAAATCACATTTAAATGTTTGTAAAAGAGGAATATAAATTACCTTGTCATGTTGACTTCGAGCGTGCGTGCTGAGTACTTGAAAAGGCTCTATATATTTATAATTTGAAAAATATTCATCAGCTTTTCGAGGACTGATAAATGATCGTGTGCTACCAGTATCAATCATAAATTTTGATTCTATTTCTGGTATCAAAATATAGGGTAATTGATTTAATTTATTATTATTAATTTTAATTATCTCCGATTCGTACTGTAGATCGGTGTCGGAAAAATTACAATTTGGCTCTATATTTTCAGTGTATTCGTAATTTTCATTGAACTCATTTTCATTATAGCCAAAATTTTCAAAGTATTCAATGTCGTTTCCATCTGAATATAAATTATTTACCCTTGGGGCTGGAGCGGCAGTGCGCATTGATACATCAGTATCTAATTTTTGAGGTCGAAACCCAAAGTTGGGGTGACCATGTTGAGGTTTATTAAAATTATTCTGCGGAGGGATATTATTAAATGTTTTGTAACCTTGATGCTGCGGTGGAATACCAAATTTAAATTGTTGTTGGTTTGGTGTACCATATCTAAATTGTGTTTGGTTTGGTGGACCGAACTTAACTAATTGTTGCTGATTTGGTATGCCATATTTAAATTGCTGTTGATTAAAGTTAGGTCTAAAACCTGTTGGCTGCATTTGGAAATTTTGTTTGTAACCCTGAATATTAGGTTTATAACCTTGTGTATTAGGTGGAGCGTTAAATTTAAAGTTCTGTGGCTGAGGGTTTTTATTAAGAGTAGAATTTTGTACAGGGTTGGCGGTATAAAATTGTTTTAAGCCAAACTTTTCTACATAGGGGTTATGTGGCACTGAACTATCGTTAGGTGTGTGTAGTTTAATAGAACTATTTGGTTTTAACATTTTATTCCTAGATGTATACTGATATTGGAAGTTAACCTCTTCTAGCACTATGCTGAGAGCTTTCTCCAATGTAGAGCATCCTTTTAGTCGAACAATACGAATTAAATCTTCCGGCAAGTTGTATAGAAAAACATTCATGGCCATATTGTCGTAAATGGTGATTTTACTATTACGTAAATTTATGTCGATCTCTAAATTTACTTTCGACAATAGGGTACTTTTCACGTGTTGTATTCTACTACAAAAATCAAGATAAGACTCAGTACTATTTATTCGTAATGTTTCTAATTCTATGGCTATACATTCTTCGGAACGAGGATCTCCGAAATGTTGGGTGAAAACATTTTTTAATTGAGTCCACGACTGTATATCCTGACGTTCACTAATAAGCGCGGCGGCTCTACCGATTAACTTACTAGTTATGGTATGAAAAACGTATAAATCTTGGTCCGCATTTCCGGTATCTCTATATCTATCAATTACATACTCACACTTAATTATAAAAAGATTTAAAAGTTTTTCATCCCCGTCAAATTTCGGGATAATGGAAGATATTTCCCTAGGAATCATATTTAGAGACATCTTAATTTTTATATAATTATATCGCGAACAATAAAAATACGCAGGTAATTTTACTACACTACTATCTGCAATTATTTAATTACAGTTCTTAGAATTAAATGCTTACTATACCGATGTGGTGTATAGAGTTGCAAATAAGATAACGTTCTATAGCGTGGGCGATGGTCGGTCCCGTAATATCACAAAATCTTATTTATAAACTATCGGAATAAGAAGGAAAGACAAGGAATAGCAATGTGGGTCTACTCACAGGTTCTCCATTCTCTCCAAAAGTCAGCTCAGCGTCGCCTTACGTTTGCAGTGTATACGTTGAACAATTAAACGAATTTATTTGGTTCGAAGGATTCCCGTAACCGAATTTTCAAGCTCGAACCGATTGTGTGTTCTTGAAGCACGATTTTTCGGCGTTTTACGTTAATCCGAACGGCTGCGCCAGTTTAATCGGGGGCGCGCAAGAGCGACTTTTAAAAAATACAAAATATTAATTGTAGAGACAAGTTTATTGTTCGACGATCGAACATCAAGTGCCAGTACACAATATGGCAAACCTTAATCTAAAAACAGAGTGGGAGGTGGAACAGACCACCGGGATGAGCAACGTATGCATAAAAGTTGTTTTGACGGATGCAGCCTGAGTCCCGACAGACTGCTGACTCTATGAAAGGATGTTTAGTCTACCAGGTCGCATGGAACCTTCTGGAATATATGCACGCGTAACTAGGTAGTTATTTATAAATATTATTAATCGAGTCTTTGACATAGTTTTTGTTATAGGTTTATTTGTTTGGTGACGAGAATGAGTATGTTTCGCCGGAGCGTCTCAACTGGGCCGTGTTGAAACCGGTAGTAGAGACAACCGCTGAGTTTGTTTCGCTGGGTCTTCTTAGTGGGCGCATTGGATCCGGTGGTAGCATTAAAACGCGACCGTCGTTATAAACACAAGGTCCGCCATAATAATAACATTTAATTCGTACCTTAATATAGACAGAACCATTCGACAATATGTAGTAAAAATATAGCTAAAATTTAAAATTTTGATACTTAGACCTACACATGAACCTTGACAATAACTTAATTTAAGTTTGTTAAATATCGTTACTGTTATAAAATAAATCTTATTGTTAACTATTTCTATATGCACCTAGAAATAATTATAAATTTATTATATATTACTAAGAATATGTTCTGACTATTTACAAGCGCTTTTTTGAAGTCTACGTGAATAAAAACCTTTTTTATTTTATTTTATTTTATAGAATAAAATATCTAATATAATGTTCTTTATTTTGTATTATTTACTACGTAACGAGAACGAATAATTTCTACTCCATAGTACTAAAGCGGCTGAATCCCCAGAATTTTTGTAATTTGCATAGTTGGAATCTTTATGCCCTGGAACACGATTTGCCTTTTATAGTTGTTTTAAATCTGGTTAGTTAAAAACGGTTTCGGTTAGTTAACTGCTCAATATTTAGGTTAAAATCCTATCCTATATACTTCTATAGAATTAGTACCTACTTAGGTATGACTAATAGCGAAGACACATAATATTATGTGTAGTGACTTTTTGTAATTTGCATAGTTGGAATCTTTATGCCCTGGAACACAGTTTACCTTTTATAGTTGTTTTAAAACTGGTTAGTTAAAAACAGTTTCGGTTAGTTAACTGCTGAATGTTTAAGGTAATATTTCTAATCTATCTAATTAGGCATAACTAATAGCAAAGACACATACATATGTATAGTTAGCAAAGCTTTATGTCTCTCACATCTCTTCTTTTTTTAGGGTTCCGTACCCTAAGGGTAAAACGGGACCCTATTACTAAGACTTCGCTGTCTGTCTGTCCATCTGTCACCAGGCTGTATCTCATGAACCGTGATAGTTAGACAGTTGAAATTTTCACAGATGATGTATTTTTGGTGCCGCTATAACAACATATATTAAAGAACAAAATAAATTATTTGAATTTGAATTTGAAAACAAATATTTAAATTATTAAGTTAAAATAAAAAAATCACGTATATTGCATGGAATACAACAAACGTGAATTTTTTGCTCGTTTTTATAGATAATGGTACGGAACCCTTCGTGAGCGAGTCCGACTCGCACTTGGCCGGTTTTCATTAAAATCATTTACTTCTAATACGTATTATATTACAAATATTACGGACTAGTTCAAAATGTTTTGTTGCTTTAATTAAAGTTTTTAAACTGTGTTTATGTAATACATTTTGAGCTTGACAAGTACGAGTGTATGTAAATACCCAAGTGCTGAATTAATTTAATTATTTCATTATTAGCTTTTTGCACTCTTTCTCCACTTGAACTTAAACTGTTCAAAATTTTCCAAATTTCACCCTCCTCCGTCCGCGCATATTTCGTAAAATGGGGTACAAAGTTTTTGCTTCACGCATTAATATTATGATTACTGTAAAAATAGCTCTTGCGGTCCCTCAACTCCCCTACGTCATACGTTTGCAGTCTCTCCAAATCCCCTACAAAATATCGCAAGGGCGTTCAGACATATAAATTGTGATATTCACTTTGCGCGTTTCTTTTGTCTCTGAAAATATTTCTGCCTTTCTGAAACTTTTTTATTAAGAATGTAAAACCATTTCACTGTGTGGAAAATATAGTCTATGTTAAGTGATCTAAATCTATGGTAAAGACCAAGGAAATTATGACTTAAATTCATTGGGTAGGCTGAAAGTGTGCGCAAGATATTGTCCGTTTTCTACCAAAATCGGCAATATTTAGTAAATATGTAAACAATAAAAAAGATGCATAATAGATTTGCACGACTTATGTTAAGGTTATTTTATAAAAATATTGGATTGGACTATAAAACAAACTAATTATTAGCAAATTGAAGCATAATTCATTATTTTGACTGGCATGTTAATTTAGTGGTTAGTGACCCAGACTGCAAAGGCAGAGGTCGTGGGTTCGATTCCCACCCGGGACAAATCTTTGTGTGATTGATACAAAGATGGGAAGAAAAATGTGACGCTTTGAGAAATCAAAATAAGGTGACTGAGGTCTACAGGCGGGGCTCTATATATGTCAAAGACCCGATTAACAAAATGTATAAATAAATAACTTCCAAATGTTGTATAATTAGTAATAAAAATAAAATACTCTAACGCTTATATTTTCAATGTTACACCATAACCAAAATTTTTTTTTGACGGCACTGCGTTAATCTTGCTATCTTTCCATATTAAAGAAAAACACAGAAATTATTGTTTGTCGTCTTTTATTCCCATATTTTTCCTTCTCACATTCTTATATTTTAAAAACGTTTTTATTAGTCATGTTCAAGTCTGTTCTTGTTGGTTAAGGCGGCCAACTTCTAAAAAGTCCATAACCCTGGTGTCATTTGGTGTACGATGACGAGTTATTATTACCTAACGGTGTATAAAAATTGGATGTGACTCATTTCACTCAGCAAGTCATAGGTATTGGTTTTGATCTAGTGCAGACAGAACATACCATTCCTATCCAACTTCTGAATTATACATGACAGTAATGCATATGCAGCGAGGGATTCATTTCATTTCAATCCACTTCAAATTGTACGGAACTCGAGTAGGATCCGACCGTTCCACGCAGGTAACTACGAGTACAATTGGATGGGATTCCATTTTGTTTGTCTTCCAAACACTTGAGGTTTTAAGGATACGAACAGAATCGAAAGTAGTTCTTGATACTTGTTGTAGTTTCAGTCTTTTTGGCGAATCTAAACTATGTCTGTCCAGACCTTGGCTACGAGAATCACATTACCATTATCAGTTGTGTCCATCAGATCTTTGAGCGTACAAATGTTAGGGCATGCGAATTATGATAATAAGTGCCTCATGGTTGTAGGACGGCACCGCAATCTTGGTAATAAGACACCCATAGTTTGTTGACATTTACATCATCATGATCATAAGAGCTGAAGAATTCCACCGCTGGACAAAAGCACCCCAAGAATCATCTTGGGGGGCTTTTGTGAATCAACCAATCGAAGTCGATATGAGCTAATGACTATTGGAGGACGGCCAGCAGTTTCTTCCCGAGAACTATGACCATCTTACTGTGATCGCCCACCTGTCTGCCAAACGTGGCCATTATGGCAAATGTTGGCCACAATTACATTGTTTACAGATATTTTATACAGTATTTCATCGAATATCACTTACATTTGATTGTTTTATTTCATTGCAAAGTTCGAGTGCTCTTAATGAAAAACCCTTAACTTGGCACCCTTTTGCTTTGGAACAACTAATTGTGTGACCCAAATATGGGTGTTTCCAATTTGGGTGTGCTTTCTGTCCGTTAATTGCATGTTTCTGAAGTTCCTCATGATATAGGGATTTATTTTTCTAGCTGCTTTTTTGTTTTTAAAGAAATTATTAATTTGGAGCGCAATTTCTTTAGTTGGATCAGCGTGCAGGCAATAATATAGTGATTTTATTTTAAACACAAAGCCATTTTTCTAAAAATTATGCCATCCTTGAATCATCAAAAAACGGACTCATAATTGATTGAAAAACGGTTATATAATACAAACATACCTAATATTTGGTACGATGGTACTTAATAAAGTTGACGGTCCCCCATAAAAGTATTCTTTTCTATTTTGATTTTGAATAGATTAAAATGCATTTATTGCGTGCATGCAGTCTAAGTAAAGACAGCCAATTAGTTATCCCAAAAAACTGAGGAGTCCGTTAACTCGTACTTAAAACGGTGAAGGAAAACATCGTGTGGTATAAACAAACCAGCATCCAAGAGAGTTCTCCAAAAATGTTTCTGATTGCATGTGAAGTCTGCCAATTCTATAATCCTTATTTAATTGAAATAGCTGTCTTAAGTAATTCTTATTAAATTTATCTACACTGGACAGCAAATAAACCGAGCCACCCGCTACCTAGGCACTCTAATTCGATTATCTCAAAAACTAAAAAACCTACAATTATCAAAGTTGTACCTACAGAAAGTGCATTTCATGGTGATTAAAATGAAAGGAAACTCATTGGGTTTAATCAATATTTCAGTGTTTATTAAGGATTTTACAAAGAAGAGTCGTTTTCCAGTCGTGACAATCGTTAGTAATGATAAAGTGAAAAAAAAAATTAAAGCCAAAAACAAAGATAAAATCAAAAAAAAGTTTTTGATCAATATTCCGTATTCCCTCCCCTTGCTCGGATAACTGCCAGCATCCTTGTATTCATCGACCTTACGAGCCTGACGATAAAATCTTGAGGAATTGTATTCCACTCCTCTTCAATTGCGATTCGCAGCTCTGGAAGCCTTGTTGGAGCAGGTACTCGGGCTCGAACCCGACGTTTCAGCTCATCCCATAAGTGTTCTATCGGATTCAAGTCCGGGCTTCGAGCTGGCCAGTCCATCGTACGAATGCTGACGTCGCGTAGATACTGGGTCACCACATGAGCAACATGAGGCCGTGCATTATCATGCATCAATTGCATATCCTGTCCGATATATCCTGCGTAAGGTACCACATGGTCTGCGAGGATTTCAGTAATGTAGCGATGAGAAGTCAGTCCACGTGTACGGCCCGTCGGTTCGATGAAAACTAACGTTGTATGTGCTGTTAACGAGATGCCGCCCCAGACCATTACAGATCCTCCTCCATAAGCAACAGTTTCCTCGATGCAACACTGAGAATACCTTTCTCCAGGGCGACGATATACTCTCTGACGTCGATCACTTCCATGTAGACTCACCCTGGTCTCATCAGTGAAGAGTACATTACTCCACTGCTCTAATGTCCAATCCCTATGCTCTCGAGCAAATTCAAGTCGTGCTCGACGGTGTGCTACCGTTAATGCTGGGCCTGTTGCAGCTCTTTTTGGGGTCAGGTTCCGTTCAGCAAGTCTCCTTCTGACGGTATCTGAACTTATGACCACTTGTCGTTCGTCACGCAGACTTTGTTGGACTTGAACTGCGTTGAGGTGGCGATTTCGCAGAACAGTAAGGTGGATATAACGATCATCTGCTGCTGATGTAGCCCTAGGTCTGCCCGTACTTGGACGGCGATCGAATGCTCCAGTCTCTAGGTATCGTCTGTAAACTCGTTGCACCGAAGATCTGCTGATTCGAAGCCTTCGAGCGACTTCACGTTGCGCAATGCCTGCTTGAAGTAATGCTACAGCTTGAGCTGCTTCCTGATGTGTTGTATCCATGATTAATCGAAAAAAGTAGCAAAAACACACGCGTCTGAGCAAAAGATGGACAAAAACTAAAGAAATGATAAGAAATATCCGACTACCCTCATTGTAGAGAAAAAGAACGCTAATTTCAAACTCTGGTGAAAACAGAACAAATCGTTAGCATTGTGTTTGTTGCTTGATTACAATGTGAGTTGAGGGTACTTTCGAATTAATTTGTAGTCATTTTAATCACCATGAAACGCACTTTTTGTAGGTATAACTTTGATAGTTGTAAGTTTTATACTTTTTGAGAAAATCGAATCAGAGTTCCTAGGTAGCGGGTGGCTCGGTTTATTTGCTGACCAGTGTATAATATTATTTTATTTTAAATTACTTATTTAATATTCTTTATCCATAATGCCTACTCCCAGTAATTATTTTAAAGACTGTCCGTGATCTAGAATGACTTTACATCCGTTCGAGTGTTACACACAAGGTTGCCAACTGAAAACCAGCGCTAGGTGCCTACCTAGCTTATGCTGAGATGGTGACCTTTCGGCAGAGCATGCAGGAGTTATATAAGTAGCAGGTTCTTCTTGTTTAATCTTACTATCTTTTATGTTTAACTTTTATCTGTTGTATTTATGTTTTCATTCCTGTGTGTCTTTGTTGAATAAATTTATTTTTCTTTTCTTTCTTTCTTTCATGGACCAGAGTAGTGGGGTATGGCCTATGCCCTCTCACAGCGGGAGAATGACTATACCCTGCAGTGGATCGATTATTGCTTTCTCACGCCTTTCAGCTCGTTCGTTATCATATGGGCAGTGGTTACCCTGGTGTCAGAGTTATTCAAGCCGCCCAGTAGGCCTCTGACATGGCTCATAAATAAAAGCTATTATTCAACAAATGAGTATTTAAATGATAAAACTATGTAATAAATATTTATTAACTATTTATAAAATCTATCCAGTTAAAATACTAACAAAAATTTGACATAAATAATGTAAACACTAATAAGATACAGTGGTCGGTAAGAAAATAAATCCTAATTAATAATTCCCTTCATAATAATATATTTTTTTAACAACGTTAGTACATCGCTGCCCATTCAATAAAGAAAAAAAAACACAAAAAGCACACTTTACAGATATTCTTAATGCTATTTTATATTAAACTTCACATGTTGAACTTAAATTAAAATGAATACATCATTTTAATTTAAGTTCAACATGTGAAGTTTTTGACAAAAAAATATTTGTAAGTATATTGTATTGTTGCAGTGCCCTTAAAGGGTTCATGTTTGGTACTGTATTATAATCTAAAATACCTATGTAAAACCCATGAAAGCAATAAATAAATTGAAATTGAAATTGGCTTATCGACTATTGTCTAATGACAACAACCGACAGTTTAACGTGCCCTCCAAGGCATGGAGGCACTCGGAAATGAAACCATTTTAACGATCACCCATCTATGGACTGACGGCGTACCTAGTTGCCGATCACTTAGGGCCAGTGAGTGCAACTGAAAGCAACAGCAACGGAACTCATGAGAGAACGTTCACAAAGTCCGGGCAAGCTCTAAATTTAGAGCAGTTCATTCCCGTATCTATATGTCTGAAGTTAGCCGAAAAACAACGCCGTCATGCGTCGTTCGCTTTGTCAAAGGTCACTACCAATGATCGCATTTCGGGAAGCTCTCTAAGCCTTAGTTGAAGTTCGCAGGTTGCAGATATTACTTATATTGTGCTACTAGCTGTGCCCCGCGGTTTTACCCGTGTTAAACTTTATAAATGATCACAGCTCCTTCCCCGTAAGTGATAGCGTGACAATATGTAGCCTATATGTTGACCCGACCTCTTAGTAATATAAAGTAATATTGATGCAAAATTTGAAGTAAATCCATGCTGTACTTTTTGAGTTTAGCCCGGACATACATACAGATAAACAGACAAACAGACAAAAATTCTAAAATCTATATTTTTGGCTTCGGTATCGATAGTAGATCACGCCCCAAGTATCCTTTTAAAAAAATATTTAATGTACAGTTTTGATTTTCCTACGATTTTATTATATGTATAGATAATATGCCAACATTCGCTGCTACTCGGTCTGGCGTTATTTGGTAGCACGTAGGTATGTTGCTCCTCCTTGAGAGAATGCAAATTCCATTTTAAAATGGAGACAGACTAGGAATCGTCTATTGGCCATTTAAGGACAACCAGTAGTGGCGCAGCGGCTTAAACAGTCGCTTCGCCGCTTCGTGTCGCGGGTTCGAGTCCCGCTCTGTAAACTATTTGTGTGACCCATAAATAGTTGTTCTGAGTCTAACTTAATTTAAGCTAGCTAAATATCGTAACTATTATAAAATAAATCCTATTGTAAATTATTTCCTACAATTCGTGTACTTAAATATCTATATGTACCTAAAAATACTTATAAATTTATTATATACTAGCTGTGCCCGCGACTTCGTCCGCGTGTTAATTAGTTTATTTTGTTCTTTTTGTTTTTTAGTAAATAAAAGACTTTTTATAAAATAAAAGTAGCCTAAATTACTCCTTATTACATCAGCTACCTGCCAATAAAAGTCCTGTCAAAATCGGTCCAGCCGTTTCAGAGATTAGCCGGAACAAACAGACAGACAGACAGACAAAAATTGTAAAAAATGTTATTTTGGTGTATGTACCGTATATATATTCATATTTATGTAGTAAAACTCGGTTATTTCAATTTTACAAACAGACACTCCAATTTTGTTTATTTGTATAGATGTATAGATTACTACAAACGTGTTCTGACTATTTACAAGCGCTTTTTAAAAGTCTACGTGAATAAAAACCTTTTTTATTTTATTTTATAATTCTGGATGTAATTTTTATCCGTCTATTATATGTTTGTAAAGTACCCTGCGACACAGGGAATAGATTCCCTAATGCGGACCTTGTCTATAAAAAAATGTTATTGGCCATTTCAGGACCAGTAGATATAATTTCTCCAAATAAACTTGACGTTTCTGAAAGAGGCGGTACTATAAAAACTACAAACAAATACAATTTAAAAGGAAACCATTCTGTGTTGCAATTTTAACTTTGGAAGTAGAAATCGCAGCGAAAAGAATTTTTTGTACAAGCATAACAAAAAAATAACAGCATAGAATTTTCGCTTCAGGATTTCTTGAGGAGTCAAGTGGATTCAGTAAAGCGTGTTTACATAATGACTGCTTCCTTTGAAATAGCCGAGATAGCAATAAAATTGTTTGTATAGTAGGAACTAACGGCTACAAGACGCAGGTCTATCTCAGCTTTTTAATTTATTTTCTTGCTATCTATAAATAGTACATTGCAATTTTTTTGTGAAATTCATTTTTATATTACACTCTAGTTTATGTTGCTTTAAGAAAACTTTATAAAAAGTCTAGCTTTTATAAAGTTTTCTCATAAAAATTAATTTCACAACAAATTTTCAATGTAGTATTTATAGATAGTTAGCAAGAAAATAAATTAAAAAGCTGAGATACACCTGCGTCTTGTAGCCGTTACTTGTAGACTTTGGACGGCGTGGAACGTTCATTTCCACGCCGTTAAAAGTCGTGAGTCCAGGGGCACTACCGGCTAAGTCGCCGAACATCGATTTCTTAAATGGCGTTCAAATAAATAAAGGTTAAAATGACCTAATCAATCGTTAAATCGGTTTCCATGAGCATATGTGGCGTCATAAATGGTCCGGAATAGATTGTCAACGTTGAAGCCGATTTAACGATTGATTAAGTCATTTTTAACTTTTAGATATTTAAGAAATCGATGTTCGGCGACTTAGCCGGTAGAGCCCCAGGTCCTTTTAAGGGGATGGTTATCTGATATTACTGGGGAGAGAACAGATACGTGACCGATGGGTTTACGTGTTATTCTAGGTCTGGGGGTGTTATTACCGCCACAGACTTCGGGCTGATACTGAAAACCTTTTCTTTGTATAAAAATCTTAAAATCACTTTTAGCCCTACTCGGGATTCGAATCCAGGACCTGCGGCTGTCCACCTTACTACTAGAACAACGGGACAGTACATATACACTGTAGTAAAATATATACTACGCAGTTGGCTGATCTCCTTAGAAATTGGCTGGCGTAGTCAACAGCTGGTAAGGAGTACTAAACTAATAATTGTATGCAAAACTCCAAAACATGTTCTAAATAATTCTTTTCAAAAAAATAATATACAATATATCTAACTGTTCATCCTTAACATTAATTCAAATGTTCATCTCAACCCCCAAAATGGGCCCACAGCGGACATTGCGTGACATTTTTTACAATCTCTTTCCCATTGTCTCCAGGACATGTTATTATGAATTCACAAGAGGAACGGTCAGCTTCAAATGATTAGGATCCCTATTTACGGGACAAATGTGTTGGTAAACATGTATTTAGGGATCCGTATTGTGTTTAGCAAAAAGATGCTTTTAATTTATTGACGTACTTGCTTCTAGCCGTCGTCCCTGACAAAGTGTATACAAAATTTCATATGAAAGGAAAGGAAATATGGTATTTATTCCGCACTTAGGTATTAACATACAATTGTACTTGTCAAGCTCACAACGCAGTACATAAACATAGTCGAATATAGCATAATGGTTACAAAAAAAAATTATTTGTCCTAATTATTAGTCCGTCGGTGCCGTCTGTTTAATCACACATATTTTCTTAAATCCTTAAATAAATAATAAGATAGTAATATATTATTTTGATATTTAGTTCTTCTATATTAAAATTAAAGAATTGAAGGCAACGAGCAGTTGGTTAGCGCCGAAGGCTCTTAACCAGTAGCTTAATTTAAATAAATAAAATAAATAGTCACGTAGACTTTAAAAAAGCACTTGAAAATAGTTAGAACATGTTTGTAGTAATACAGTTATTATTTCTAGTTACTTATTACAGATATTTAGGTACACGGAATGTTAAAACATTTATACAAATTATTTTATAATGGTAGTGATATTTAGCTAGCTTGTATTAAGTTATTGTCAAGGAGATTATGTTTAGGTTTAATTATTGAAATTTATTTTAAGAAATTTATTTAAGCGACTAATATCTGAGAGCACCATTTTGGGGTTCGGGCCCAGCTCAGAGGGCCGCTGTAGAAAAAAGACGAAATTCTAAGTGAGAGTGTGATCACTTGCACGGGATCAGCGATCACGCATTAAGGTTCTAGCGAACCTACGGCTTTCTCTTAGCTAGGTGGACGACATAATGATCGGTTTAGGAGGTAAAGCGTGAAAACAAATTAAGTAGCGCCAGAGAGCATCCCGAGAGATTGGGATTTGAACCTCCGGGTTCTTACTGACGTAGAGATACAAGGGAGGGTAGGTTTTACAGATTGTTTGGTGCCACTATCGCGGGCCACTCGACCGATCTACATCTGGGTAGAGAAACGCAGCTAGATAAATGCAATACTCTTAAAAATCTTCTTGAATTATTTTTTTAATTATCTTTCAATTAAGCTAGATATGATTTTAAATATTTAGACTATTTCGCGTTTCTCCGATTGTCCTGAGCTTAATATACCAGTCAAAGTTGTGCGGCAAAATGCTTCCGTTCACATCGATCGAGCAAGCACAAATTACAGGCAAAATATTGTTCTGTTGTAAGTTAAAAAAAATCGATATAAGATATAAGCAGCATGAATTTAGAGTCACTGAGGAGGTTGCTGGGTCAAGATTTTTAATGCTTTTAAGCTTTATGTATTTTTTTTTAAATACAATTGCCTCATTTGCGAAAGGAATCCCTGTGTCGTGGGGTACTTTACAAACATATTATTGACAGATACATAGTACATCTAGACTTAGAACACCTATTTATCGGTCACACAAATAGTTATCCTACACGGGAATCAAACTTGAAATACGAAGTGGCGAGCCGACTGTCTTAGCCGTTGCGCCACACGTGTAGTCAATAATTCAGTAATTATGCTGTGTACTGGTGTGTGTAATGTGTACATTTATATAATGTTTACTGGTGCCTATAAGTGAGGACCTCTAATTGGCTTTCTAAAGTATATTTCTGTTTTTTCTTGGACCCATAAATAGTTGTTTGAGTCTGGATGTACTTTGTGTCTGTCAATAATATATTTGCAAAGTACCCCGCAACACAATAGTGCGGTCGATGTCTTAAAAAAAAAAAACCGTCCAAGTGCGAGTCGGCCTCGCACACGAAGGGTTCCTTACCATTATCTATAAAAACAAGCAAAACATTCATGTTTGTTGTATGGGAGCCCCCTTAAATATTTATTTGGTTTTTATTACAATGAATGAAAAATATGAGTTTTTTTGTTATAGCGGTAACAGAAATACATCATCTGTGAAAATTTGAACTGTCTAAATATCACGGTTCATGAGATACAGCCTGATGACAGACGTACAGACAGACAGACAGCGAAGTCTTATTAATAGGGTCCCGTTTTACCCTTTGGGTACTGAACCCTAAAAAAGAGAAACCTATATGAAATAGGTGATGTTGTTGACCTTCCATGCTGTAAATAAATAAAGATAAAATAAAAACAATATCAGTGCTAACGGCGTGCTGCTCAAAGGAATTCTTTTTATGCGCTACTGCATACAAAGTCATTGTCTGGCAGATTCTAGTTCACAAGTGCTAGTAGTTGTGGGAGGAGAAGTGTTTACAATGAACCTTGGTTAAGCAGGAATTGACGCCTCGCCGGGTATTTCCGCATGTAGTCTGGAAGCTATGCGGGTTTCCGTATGAAGACCTCGTGTTAAATTGTTAGTGGAGGAAACTTGGCTAATTTGAAACCTAACTTAATGTGGAATAAAACTTATATAAAAGATAATTATAAGAGTAACTAAGTCCAAAACTAGTACAGTAAGTAAAATAGCATAGTAAGTAAAAAGGTATTTGAATTTTATAGTCAACTTAAACTATAAAAGCTTAATTTAGTCTAAATATATTTAACTAAATGAGTAGTTTAAATTAGTTGCTGTATCACACTAATATTAAAAAGGCGAAAGTTTGTGAGTGTGTGAGTGTGTATGTTTGTTACTTCATCACGTTTGTATACGGCTGGAGTGATTTTAAATAAGCGAAAAGTAATTTGACAAATTGGGGTAGCTGGATGTGCTGGCGTCTGTACTTGAACGCTTTTTGGATGTATAGCTAGCTGTCCCATTGGTACATGAGAGTGAGGGAATAGAAAGTGCACCCATGTTTACATACACACTTGTGCACTATAATATGTCCCGCGCAGATGGCTAGTATCCATTATCAGAAATTTGACCAGGTGGACATTATTTTACTATCTCTCTATTTAATTGTCATATCCCTGGGAACATATCCCGGGTCAGGCCTAATGTGATTTTGGGAATTTTCTGTAAAAAGAAAATTTCTCAGTATCAGCCCGAAGTCTGGGAGTTGGTGGTATTATACTCCCGTACCTTGAAGTGCACGTAAAGTTGTCAGTCTTGTACAAGACCTCTTTCCGGTCGTGTCGCTAGTTGTCTCATCGGATCATGAGTGATGCATTAGAAAGTGCTCGTAAAGCGCACAAACTTGTGCACTATAATATGTCCCTTGCAGATGGCTAATCTCTATTGAGAATGGCCGCCGTGGCCGAAATACGGCTAGGACGACATTATTATTCTAATACTAGCTGGCCCCCTTCACCCGCATTAGACTGTATAAATTATAGCCTATGTGTTAATCCAGGGTGTCAGCTAACTCCATACCAAATTTTATTAAAATCCCTCCAGCAGTTCGACGGTCACCGTAGCCTAGTTGGTAGTGCTCCTCCCTACGAAGCTGGTGGTCCTGGGTTCGAATCCCGGTAAGTGCAAATATTTGTGTGATGAGCACGAATATTTGTTTCTGAGTCATGGATGTTTTCTATGTATATAAGTATTTATCTATCTATATAAGTATGTATATCGTCGCCTGGTACCCATAGTACAAGCTTTGCTTAGTTTGGGGCTAGGATGATCTGTGTGACATTGTCCCCAGATAGTTTGGACGTGAAGAAGTAACAAACATACGCACTCACACACTTTCGCATTTATAATATTAGTAGGATTGTTTTAACATGATTGCTAATTATAAAAACGACTTTTCAGTTCTTGTCGTATACGGAACTTGGTAACTCTGCGACCGCAACTCTCACTTGACCGTATTTTGATTCTTACAAGCGACATTACAATGGCGCACGTTATACGTGCGCTGGACAAATAACATGATAGCCTTTTTAAAATGGGTCGGATTTTTTTTTAATTAATTTAAAGCTCTGACAATTTGCTGCGAAGGGAGGCAGACATTGAGATAATTTTTAATGTATTTTTGCTATATAGATATTTTCATTTCATATTTAGCAAGCCGAGTTGGACTAACGTTTACCGCAAATACTGAGGACCAGGGGCTCTACTGGTTAAGTCACCGAACATCGATTTCTTAAATAGTCTTCAAATAAATAAAGGTTGAAAATGACTGAATCAATCGTTAAATCGGCTTCAACGTTGATAATCGATTCCGGACCATTTATGACGTCACATGTGCTTATAGAAGCCGATTTAACGTTTGATTAAGTAATTTTAACCTTTATTTATTTGAACGCCATCTAAGAAATCGATGTTCGGGGACTTAGCCGGTAGAGCCCAAGGATTCAAGGCACGGGTGAAGTCAAACGAAGTCGTAGTTTCATGGTCACGTCTACTACTTACTAAATTCTCTTTGTAACAAATAAAAAAATTACATATGGTGCGTCCACTAATGTTTATCACAGTTTTTTTTCTACATCTACGTTTTCTATAAACATTTTCTTTCTATATACCGTTACACCACAAGAAATGTATACCTATTTAAATAACTTCATCATCATCATCATATCAGCCGAAAGACGTCCACTGCTGGACAAAGGCCTCCCCCAAAGATTTCCACAATTGCCGGTCTTGCGCTATCCGCATCCAGCGATATCCAGCGACCCGCACAAGATCATCGGTCCTTCTTGTTGGGGGCCTGCCCACTAAAGACTAAATAACTTACCATCATTAATTTCTTAGTGTATGTCCCAATGTTGCTTTCCTTGATAAGTAAAATAAACAGTCCGATTATTATTTTACGCCAAGAATAATACAATTGATAATAATAAATTTGACGGGCCGGTTGGCGTGGTTGGAAAATACTTGCCTTTTACGCCGCAAGTCGAGGTCTTGATTCCCAACCAGGGGCTCTACCGACTAAGTCGGCGAACATCGATTTCTTAAAATAAAGGTTAAAAATTACTTAATCAATCGTTAAATCGGCTTCCATGAGCACATGTGACGTCATAAATGGTCCGGAATCGATTGTCAACGTTGAAGCTAATTTAACGATTGATTAAGTAATTTTTAACCTTTATTTATTTGAAAGCCATTGAAGAAATCGATGTTCGGCGACTTAGCTGGTAGAGCCCCTGGTTGGGAATCAAGACCTCGACTTACGGCGTAAAAGGCAAGTGTTTTCCAACCAAGCCAACCGGCCCGTCAAATTTATTATTATCAATTGTATTATTCTTGGCGTAAAATAATAATCGCACTGTTTATTTTATCACTGTATATTTGTGTGCATAAACATGTCTGTTTGTCCTGAGTCTTGGTGTTTTTATCTATATAAATATGTATTAATTAAAGAAGAAACGTATCAGTAGTATATGAGTTAACTAATGTCCATAGTACAAGCTCTGTCTAGTTTGGGATCAGATGGCTGTATTTAAATAATGTCAAAGAATTATTATTATTAATACCAGGAATGGCCCAAAGTAAATAAATAAAAAAGGTTTTTATTCACGTAGACTTTAAAAAACCGCTTGTAAATAGTCAGAACATGTTCGTACTAATATATAATTAATATATAATTATTTTTAGGTACATATAGATATTTAGGTACACGGATTGTAGGAAATAATTTAAGTCTGGAAGTTAATACTGTTTTGCAATAATAGGACGCTACGCCGCGCTGATGATACTCCGGCTGATCTCTCCCCGGCCATGTCAAATAGCTGCCCCATTGAATTATGAGATTACTTATGTATATGCGCTTTCACACCTGCACTATGGTATATTCTGTGTAGCTGGCTAGTATTCATTGAAATTGGCCGCTGAACCTAAATTCGGTTAGGAACACTATTATTTTGTTGCTACGGTGGTTATCCTGTTATCCTTTTATCCTGTTCATGTGTTTACACTGACGTGCCGTCGACTGTACCAACATAAATATTTATGTAAACTTCAGGCACTTGAAAGTTGGGAACATAAACTTCGATTTCATGAAACACTTCGTATATGTCTCCAGCTTTGTTAAGAGGAATTGCTAGCAGCCTTCTTCCATAAATGAATTATCCGTTTTAGGTAGATTTAACAGAGTTCAAAAGGATGGAATTGTTCGAGCTTATACAGACCCTCTCACCAACAGTGGAAATTTCATCCTTATACCTGAATGAATGGTCATCTACCACCGAGCGTTGCACTTTTGCTTTGATATCATTTAAAGAAGAAAAGGAGGTAGGTTGCTAATTTGATATTTTTTTGGTAATTTATTTATATCAATTAATTTGCCTTTTATCAACAGATTTTCGCTACGTTATTACGATTTTATAATTACGGTAATTAACAGATTCAAGAGGACGGAGGCTTAAAATTTCGAGACCCACTTATTAAAAAAAAGAGTAAAACAAAAACATAAAAGAAAGTACACGGAGGTCAATACAAATACGCTACGTAACTTACATCTATTATTTATGTTACATCTTTGTGTCACACACGCACTCATGGCCAAATCGATTACCTAAATCTTATTCCAAAACTCTTATTGATACTCAAACGCAGAGTTTATATATATAGTTAATACACGCCAATAAGTAAAAGAGACATGTATAAGAAGTAGTGGACCAGACACTCTTAAGATGTCTTACTCTTAAGATGATGCCATAATATTTATTTAATAAACTACGATCCTCATCATCTGATGATACTAATGATTCATCAGCCTGAAATCGTCCACTGCTGAACATATGAATGAATGAATGAATCTCTTTATTTGCTAAAATATAGGTTTACAAATTGTTGATATAAATGAGTGAGGTTCCATCATACTCGACATTTACGTCGTGCAAATATTTGTTTAGTTACAATAAATTATAATACTTAATATTTTTAGACTTTCGACTAATTTTAGTGTAAAATTATACAAATTAAATAATAAAACAATAATAGGAATACAATCATAATTATATCAAATGTCAAGTATGGTTTGAGTCAGTCATAGTATTTACATTTAATATAGTCATCTACAGAATAAAAATAGGCCTTCTCCAAAGGCTTCTAAAGCGTTACCATTTGGAAGAGTGTGTCACAGTAACCACGCGTGGCATGCTAGTACACAAGTGACGCTCCTACCCGATTACCTGGATGTATACCTTAGTCGCCTTTTACGACACCCACGGGATGGTATGGGTGGCCCTGTTATTCTTTCTAGGCCGGAAACAACAAGGCTAATACGATACTGTGGACACGGGTTTCAATCGCGATAAAGACATAGGCAGATCATCGATCGTCACTATTACTCAAGAATAGTACGTGAAGCGGTTGAAATAAAGAAACATATAAATTTCAACCGGGAAGTCGGATACCGCCTCTCACCATCTTGGAATCCTGTAATAACGAAGTGCCATCGTCGCGTAACCAACGTAGTGCGCCCGGGCGCTGATGTCATTAGTGTCGTGAGTACCGACAGTTTCGTAGAAGAAAAACATCAAGACCATGCGAGGGTAGATACCGAAACCCGAGCTTCACGGAGACGACGCTGCCAAGCCACACCAGTCGACCCGTGACCACGGCTGGTGCAATCCATGCCGAAACGTCGGGTAACCAAGGTAATTATTTGCCTTTGAATATCTTTATCGCGATTGAGACCCGTGTCCACAGTATATAAAAATGTGTACAAATCGCGAAAGTTTAAAACATTAATACGATACTATTGGTTTTTGACGAAGTCTTTTATTAATTGTAATTAAGCCGGCAGTATTTTGTAATTTATGTAAGTCTCATACACACACTCACAGTCTCCGGTGTTTCCCCTTAATGGAAAATCTTAAAGTTTGTAAGCAAACGTAAGGATCCAAAGACCTATCTCTTGCGTTCAGTGCTTTTGTTAATGTCTGCACTCTGAATCATTGTTGTGGGAAATATACGTATAATTATTATGCTACACGTAGACATCACGTTGGAAGATACACTTTGATATTAACAACGTCTTTATTACAAACACGATAAGGTTGGTGTTGGTAGTGCTACTATGTATACTAATGTAGCGGCGGTACATCATATGTTTATATTTTATAACTACTTGGTAGATTTAATTTGGTAACTTTGGGAGTAGATATCACAACGACGCTTTGGATATAGTGGAGTTTAATTTTAGGGTCCCAAATATTAGGTCTTTACCTATGAAATTGCCGTTCTGCAGTACTGGCCATTTCAAATCAAAATAATTTTTGTTTGGCTAAGAATTCTAATTTCAAATTAATTTTATTTTAAAAACATGGATTCTTTTTTCCAAAAGTAGTCATTTCTTTATTGATTAGTGTTACATTTTCATCGCATTTCAATCTTTTTCGTCATCATGGATACGTTAAAAATTCGAGTAATTATGGAATATGAGTACCGTCGTGGCAGCAACGCGGCACAAGCGGCACGCAACATCAACGACGTTTACGGAGCTAACACTACAAACCAACGCACCACCTGTTATTGGTTTGCTCGCTTCCGTTCTGGAAATTTCGACCTGAAAAATGAACCTCGCGGTCGTCCGAAGACTTTGGTCGACAATGACGAATTAAAGGCGGTTGTGGAAGCTGATGATACACAATCTACGGCTGAATTAGCAGCAGCTTTCGACGTTAGCGTCAAAACAATATTGGTCCATTTGCGTCAAATTGGCAAGGTAAAAAAGCTTGACAAATGGGTGCCCCACGAACTCAATGATCGCCAGCGCGAAGTACGCGTCGAGACGTGCCTTGCACTGCTCAACAGACACACAAATGAAGGAATTTTGAACCGCATTGTTACCTGCGATGAAAAATGGATTCTGTTTGATAACCGCAAGCGCTCAGCAAGTTGGTTGGATCCTGGTTCAGCACCTAAACAATGCCCTAAACGAAAACTTACCCCTAGAAAAGTGATGGTCACTGTTTGGTGGTCTAGCGCCGGTGTGATTCATCACAGCTTCTTACCAAACGGGGTGAGCATTACTGCAGATGTGTACTGTGAAGAACTGAGCACAATGATGGAGAAGCTGGCGCATCTCCAACCAGCATTGGTCAATCGCTCGTCTCCGCTGCTCCTGCACGACAACGCGCGACCTCATACTGCACAGCAGACGGTCTCCAAGTTGCAAGAACTGGGGTTGGAAGCTCTCCGTCATCCGCCCTACTCACCAGACCTTGCGCCTACAGACTACTACTTTTTCCAGAATTTGGATAACTTCTTGGCGGGAAAAAAATTCAATACCCGAGAGGCAGTACAAAATGCCTTTGAAGAATTTGTTGCCTCCCGTCCAGCTGATTTCTTTAAGAAGGGCATCAATAAACTGCCACTGCGATGGCAAAGATGCATTGATTGCATGGGTGATTACTTCGATTAATACAAATAAAAAAATTCATGAAAAAAATTCGTTTAAATTTTTTCATACAAAACGGCAATTTCATAGGTAAAGACCTATTATAACATTGTTATTATTGTCCACCAAATATCTTCATTGAGGCTATATGCCATAATCGCCACGCTTAGCAGACGCGTTGTCGAACGCAGTATGAGGGTGCCTTTCCACCAGAGATGTGCTATGCAGCTATACTGCGAGAATGTATAAGCTAAGCTACGAAACTATGTGGCCGTTTCCACTGATGCTATGCTATGTAGCAAAGTAGCTGCGCGAGGAAAGCTCGAGATAATAATATGCGGTAGGTAAGCGACGAGGGCGGTGGGGTGAGGGGAGAGGCGCTCATGCATCCTGCCGGCGACTCGTCCAATTCATGTTTATTGTAGGTACTCTGCTCTGCACATAGATACACCACTCGCGACGACCCATAGCAGGCATCCATAGCATGCATCCATAGCACGCATCCATAGCACGCATCCATACCACGCATCCTTCCATATGAAAACATATCTTAGTTGAATCCGTTTCCACCAGTGCTAAGCCATGTGCACCAATGAATATGATTGGTGGATATCTCACGCATCCGTAGCAACGTAGCATATTAAATCTCTGGTGGAAAAGCAGTCTAATGGTCGTAACGCTGACCCTTCTCTGGTATAATTTCCCTTGGACAACTTTTACCCACACAGCAGCTTTTGAGATTTGGACGGGCCGGCTGGCGTGGTTCGTAAATGCTTGTCTCTCACGCCGCAGGTCGTGGGTTCGATTGACACCCAGGACAGATATTTGTGTGCATGAACATGTCTGTTTGTCGGGAGTGGGTGTATGTATTAACAAAGGAAAGTAGTATATATAGTATATCAGTTATATGTTTTCCATAGTATAAGCTCTGCTTAGTTTGGGATCAGATGGCCGTGTGTGAATATTTTCCCAGGATATTATTATTATTATTTTGAGGTCCCATATACATTTAGTAATTTTTTGTCAGTATTTTTCCTCGTCATGTCTACTATATACCGATTGAGAAGTGTCAATACCATCAATTAGACTTATGTAGCGTCATTTAAAGGAATGTTTGGACCCTTAATCTATGTATCAAAGCACGGATTAAGCTCTCAAACGGCTGCCGGAAAAGGCAATGTTTGTTTTTGTGTGTTGGCAGTCCTCTTAATTAGTCAGAATCTAGTGATTATGGCGATTAATTAAGCCGTATTTTATCAATAGCCTTGCGTTTGTCTAGAAAAGAGAGGTAGGTCATAGCGTTCATTCGCTCAAAGAGCAGCCCAACTGGGGAAGTACGTCCACCTTACAGAAGACATTCCTAATTATAAGATAAAAAATTTTAATGTTGTGTTTCCGAGTGCGAGTAAGGTCGCCAGAGCTCATTGGGGTCCCACCCCAATGAATGGAAAGGGAATGGTAAGCAACACTTGTTTGCTGACTTTTTAAGGCCGGCAACGCACCCGCGACATCTTTGGTGTTGCGAGTGTCCATGGGCGGCGGTGATCACTTCACATCAGGTGACCCACTTGCTCGTTTGCCGCTCTGTTATAAAAAAAAAGAGAGTATTGCCTGGTCTGTGTGATATATTTATTTCTCTTCTCTATTTTACTTGCTGTTTCCCCTTTTATATTGGGTTTGGATATCAGTCTAATCCTTTGCGGGTAGCTATCAGATATAATTGAGCAAATAAAGGTAGTGATCACGATGATGCAAGCGAAATCCTGTTCATACAAAAATATATAATAATAATAAATATATCTTGGAACAACTAATGCACTGCCATCTGACCCAATACTAAGCAGAGCCTGTTCTATGACAACAAGGCGACGAATAAACATACGTATTACAGATAAATTACACCCAAACACGGAATGGGTTTTCGGTTGATATGTGAAATCCCCCACAATACAGAGAATCATATACGAGTATATCTAGTACGGGAGACGTGTTAAAAAATAGCATGATAAAGAGACAGCAGATAGTAAACTGATAGACGCTGTATATCATAAGATTTGGGCGCCGAACTTTGTCCATAGTATTACCTGAATAGCGTTGGTGAAGTTACTTCCATTTTGTTTACATATCGCATGCAATTAGCCCAGGATGCTTTCACTGCTTCACCGGGCAATTAAATGCATTTTGCGTCACACGCATCACAAGTCTTAGTTGATGTTTACTGACTTGGAATTATATAAACAACTTTACATTAAATAGTATAAGATATTATATATGGTTGGGTTTGAGCACATTGGATTTGAGACGTTTGTTTTTGATCTGAGATACCCGACGTTTCCAGTAATTCAGACTGTAAATATCGGGTATCTCGGATCAATACTACATATTTATGTCAAAAGGAGGTCAATAGTATGTATCATAATATGTATCCTAAACCACACAAATATCACACATCCTTCCTTGTCCCGAATTATGCACGCAATATTACATATTCTTTGGTTATCCAGCAACGGAAGTGACAAGCACACAAATATATCACGTTCCCATCATTTCCTGTCACGATTTCTTGTTTACTGCAACTGAAACCTTTGTTGAGCGTTGTGGTGTGAAAGAGGGTGTAGTCACAAAGATTGTAAAAGGTATGCTGAGATGGTTTGAGTATTTAGAAGGGATGAATGAAAGAAGATTGGCAAAAGAAGTATACCTGGCCTACAACCGGAAGGGGAAGACCTCGTAATACATTCTCTGATCAAATCGCAGACGATCTCAAGAAAGGTCAAGAATATCATGAAAGTCAACGAGGCGAAAGAATCGTGACATATTGAAGTCCGTTGTCTTTGCCTACCCCTCTGGTTAACAGGCGTGAGTCTATGTAGGTATGTATGTATGAAAACTTCGTTTCTACGATTGTTTGACGGGCCAGTTGGCGTGGTTGGTAAATGCTTGCCTTTCACGACGCAGGTCGTGGGTTCAATTGCCATCCAGGACAGATATTAGCATGAACATGTCTGTTTGTCCTGAGTCTGAGTGTAATTATCTATATAAGTATCTATTTACAAATAAAAGTAGTATATGTAATATATCAGTTACATGGTTTCCATAGTACAAGCTCTGCTTAGTTTGGGATCAGATGGCCGTGTGTGAATAATGTCCTAGGATATTATTATTATTATATACATAAATTACAGAGATAAGAAGTGATTCTTAGTTCTGCTCTTAAAAATAGTCAATGACGAGCTATCACGCATGGAATGTGGTAAAGAACTCCAAAGGCGTGCTGGGCGTACAGTAAATGAACGATTATACCGGCTGGAAGTATAAGAAGGAGTCCTCAGAAGAAGAGAAGTAGCTAGAAGTTTATTCCGTTCAATTTCTGTTTAATTACATAAAAAAGCGTATCTAAACAAGAGAAAACGTCAAACAAATACCAACTCAGTTTTATTAAAGAAAGATTTAATTAGACAAACTCCGTAAACTTCTAACTGTTTTCCCACGCCTCGACCTTATCCTGTAATTTTTGTTGCTTACAACTAAACTACATAGACAAATAGACTTGTAGAGATCTTGAAGTGCCACATCAAACAATAAACAGCCATTAGAACTTCTGTTGGTGACATACGCAAAAATAAATATAATTGTGGGTTATCTGGACTCCATATTTATCTGAATTAACCGTTTGGAGGTCACCGTTACAAATAAGTGACAGAGGAACAACACATCACCGTACTCCAACTCCATCACCTCAGTGCGAGCAATGTCTTAAAAAATGAAATAAATAGGCATTTTTAAGCCCTTTATCGGTTGTAACATATGTTAATAATTCTTTGGATTTAGTTCTTATTACTATTTGATAGCTGAAGCTGAAGTGGCAGTGGGCAGGGCACATAGCTCGTAGAGCCGACGGCCGCTGGGGCAGAAAGGTTCTCGAGTGGCGACCACGAACCGGAAGACGCAGCGTGGGCAGGCCCCCTACAAGATGGACCGATGATCTTGTGCGGGTCGCTGGAAAACGCTGGATGCGGATAGCGCAAGACCGGCAATTGTGGAGATCTTTGAGGGAGGCCTTTGTCCAGCAGTGGACGTCTTTCGGATATGATGACTATTTGATAGAGTTTAAAATAAGGTGGTAACTATTATACCCACTGCTGGATTAAATACTGCATTAGGAAATAGTTTTTCCTGGTCCCGATGGGCCGTACAAATATGTACACAAACAATACTCAAACTCAGAACAGCTATAAATGGATCAAACAAATAGTTCTCTGAGAGTAGGGTCAAACAGTAGTAACGAGAGGACCATTATCAAGCCAGCCTCAATAGGCAAAAGACGTCAATACGTCTTCTGCTGGACAAAGGCCTCTCTAAAAGATTTTCACAATGAAGTTGTATCGGTGTCATGCTTAGCAGACATGTTGGAGATTGCAGTGTGACGATCATAGTACACAGAGAGACTTCTACGCCCCCCACCCCCCACGGGGTAAAATGGGGTGGCAATATTCTGTGCCGTTAGCCACACAGCAGTGTGTGACCATAAATGTAGTCAATAAATAAATAAGAGGCCTATATGATGGATTGAGGAACAGTTAAACTTGGGTGATCACTACCAATACAAATTAATACATACAATGTTTTCCGATTATTATTTCATATTAATGCGGCGTCTATAAACATTGTGTCTTGTTTTTTTTTATATTTATTTTAGTTATTTATAAATTATTTTCCATTTTCAGTTCATTTTATGCAAAATTTATTTAAGAAAGGAATTGTTGTTTAGTTTTCTGAAAGTGTTTCTCAGTAGCTTCCACTACACGCGCTGGTCGGTAGGGTGAAAAAAATACAATTCCACATAAATGTATCGTATAAATGGAGAAATAAATTCCTATATTAATTAGAATAGCTGCAGTTTTTTATTATTTTATTGGCTGTTGGTGTTCCTTAAAAATTAAATAAATCATTTAAAATATGTAGGAATCAACCTATGACACTAAACAAGTTTAAAAATATATATATACAGCTATAATTACTAGAATAGTTTGAGCAAATATTTATAAATAAAAGAAAGTAGTAGTGGCTGACGACATAGAATATCGCCACCCCATCTCATCCCGTGGGGGGCGTAGAGTCGTCCCGAGGGAATACCTACCAGACAACGGGCAGCAGTGTCTCTCTGAGTACTATGAACACCATACTGCGATCACCAAACCGTCTGTCAAGTGTAGCGATAATGGCATATCCCTCCAAATGATGGACATATGTAACTCCATTGTGGACATCTTTTCGATAGGCCTTATTAGGCTGATAAGATGAAGATGAAAAGATAACATTGAATTAATAAAGAAAGCGTATGTAATACGCACTGAGTGGCTATAAAAAGAATTGAAGTTTTCAAAATACTACATGTAGGTACAGAGAAACATCTAAGTCCTTTGGATACTTCGGCTATTTATTTTTTTATGTGGATGTTTCTAAAGCGAAATGAATGCTAAGCACCAACGAGTCGGTCAATTTATATCCCACACTTTATCAAAAAGAGGATTTGTATAAACCAACGGTATTTTTTCGAGTGAAATCCCAAAAAGTTGGGCCTTTCAATGTCCTTTAATAAACGTCGGTTCTTTAGGGTGCGGGTTAAGATACGAGGGACAAGAATTTGGTGGGTAAAGTGGATAAGTTTATTATCTTCTTTTATCGTATGGGAAGTGGTTACCCTACTGTCAAGAGTTGTTCAAGCTGCCAAGTGGGCTTCTAGCATGGCCTAAAGACTGTTGTGTGCCGACAACTACCGGAACATACAGCTTAACATGCTCTCCTTCGATGCACAGATTTTTCCAGAAATGTTGTTTGCTCATTGCTCACATCTTTGCATTTTCAAAACTCAATAGAGTTTATTATGTGGTGGTAACTCTATTCTCACTACCTTATGATGGGTTAACTCGTTTTGCAGCAGCTCCATTTCAATTTCAATATAAAAGCAGTATAAATTTTATTCACTGACTGGATCGAACGTTTTAAGTGTTTAGCTTCTAAATTTAAATATACAAAGTTAATACAAAAAATTAATGTAAACATAAGATGAAAATAAACGTTAGTATATATTAATATCAAGTCGAAAGTTTTCGACCAGTGTGTGTTGCCGGTGATGACTTACGGAACAGAGGCGTTCGCTCACTTTGGCCCTTATTAGAACGCTCAAGGTCACCCAAAGAGCAATGGTGGGGGCTATGCTCGGAGTTTCCCTGCGGGATCGTATCAGAAATGTCGAAATCCGCAGGCGAACCAAAGTCACCGACATAGCCCGAAGAATTGCAAAACTGAAGTGGCAGTGGGCGGGGCACATAGCTCGTAGAACCGATGGCCGTTGGGGCAGAAAGGTTCTTGAGTGGTGACCACGAACCGGAAGACGCAGCGTGGGCAGGCCCCCTACAAGATGGACCGATGATCTTGTGCGGGTCGCTGGAAACTGCTGGATGCGAATAGCGCAAGACCGGTAATTTTGGAGATCTTTGGGGGAGGCCTTTGTCCAGCAGTGGAGGTCTTTCGGCTGATATGATGATATATTAATATGCTTAAAGCGTTTCAACTATTTATTTTTATCAACTAGTTTGTTCAGGTTGCTCTTTGACATAGGCCTCCCCTAGTTTTTTCCACTCGTCTCTGTCTCGAGCAATTCTTCGCCACCCTTTTAATATATCATCCATATATCATCATATTTTAATTGACTGCCTCGTTGGTCTAGCGGTAGCGTGTTCACCCGCAGTTAACGAGGTCCTGGGTTCAAATCCCGGGTCGGGCCAAAAGTGATTCTGGGACTTTTCTGTAAAAAGAAAATTACACAGCATCAGCCCGAAGTCTCGGAATTGGCGGTATTATACCCCCGTGCCTCGGAGAGCACGTAAAGCCGTCGGTCCTGTGCCTGACCTCTTTCCGGTCGTGTCGCTAAGGCGTCCCATCGAATCATGGGAGTGATGTAATAGAAAGTGCTCCTGTGTTTGCGCACACATTTGAGCACTATAATATGTCCCGCGCAGATGGTCAATCTCTGTTGAGACTGGCCGCCGTGGCTGAATTCGGCTAGCAGGACATTATTATTATTATTATATTATCCTCCCATCTTTTTATATGTCGTCTTCTGTGTCTTTTCTCATTCCTAGAATACCATTCCATTATGCCTTTCTATCATTTTTCTTATAATGTGTCCTGTCCAGTTTCGTTTGAGACGTTTTATTCTTTGCCAATCCACATTGACTTTTGTCAGTATCCTAATTTTTGATATATTTCACCTATCACTTAGCCTTATATTTATCATACTTTTTTTCATACTGCGTTAAAAACTATCAGTTTTTGGTTATTTTGCTTATGAAAGGTCACGTTTGACACCCAAATGTAAGACAGTAGCTATATAACAGTAAATATTATTATTTTATTTTAGTGATGAAATTGTATTGTTTTTATCCTTGATTTTAAAATAATATCACGCCGACAGAATTATTAAGTACACGAAAAACTCAGCTGAATCTTCTTAAAATGTACAACAGGTATTATGGAATCAGACATTTCTTCTTTCGTTATTAGCAAACTGATATTCGCTATGTAATTAATTATTTACACATTTTTAATGTATAAACCACTAATTATAATTTAATTTTGCAATACAGGAATTAGCACTTATGGGCACAATTATGTTGTAAATATGTTGATAATCTAGCAACTATACTTAATTTTAAAGGCAACGCCCGTACTATGGAAATCAATCCCTGTGTCGTAGTACTTCAGAAACATAATAGACGGACACAAAGTACACCCAGACTCAGAACAACTATTTATGAGCGCACAAATATTTGTCCTGTACTGGTCCTTTGATCTTAAAGTTGCTAAGTAACATGATAAAATGGTGGATTGAGCTATTTAATTGTCTCACCTAGTATGGGACGACTTTTATCAATATCAAAATTTCTTGTTATATTTGAGATAGTTGTAATTCTCTGCGGTAAATTAATCATTAGTACTTTGTTCTACTCAAAGAAAAAACACGTGTTTTAATAATATCCTGAAACATTATTCACACATCTGATCCCAAACTAAGCAGAGCTTGTACACAGGGCTACATATCAAGCTATACATTTCCAATATAAGCTCCCATTGTATGAAAATCCTATACGGGGTCTGCTTATACTGGAAATGTATAGCTTGATATGTAGCCGTGTGTACTATGGAAACCACATAACTGATATATTACATACTAGCTGTGCCCCGCGGTTTTACCCGCGTTAAATTTTATAAATTATCACAGCTCCTCCCCCGTAGGTGATAGCGTGATATTAGCCTATATGTTGACCCGACCTCTCAGTAATATTCATGCAAAATTTGAAGTTAATCCATGCAGTACTTTTTGAGTTTAGCCCGGACATACATACAGACAAAGAGACAAAAATTCTAAAAACTATATTTTTGGCTTCGATATCGATTGTAGATCACGCCCCAAGTATCCTTTTAAAAAAAATTCAATGTACAGTTTTGACTTTCCTACGATTTTATTATATGTATAGATACAACTTTTCTTTTGTAAATACATACTTATATAGATCATTATTTCCAGACTCAGGACAAATAGACATGTTTATGCACACAAAATATTTGTCCTGGGTGCGAATCGAACCCACGACCTGCAGCATGAAAAGTAAGAATCTACCAACCACGCCAACCAACCTGTCGGCCGACGTCTTTTATTAGTAAGAAACTTTTACTACTTTAGTACGTATATAAATATCCGCTCTTTTTCTTGCCATAGACCACATCACAAAGTATCCATTTATATAAACGTCGTAATAGCAAATTTAGCGTACACCAAAGCACCTTTCTCTTATTCTCACTTATAGCTATTGCCATTACTTCGAAGTTTATATAAATGGCAATTTTTTCAAAAAAAGTGCCTTTGTAATTGTAGCCAGGATTCACTGTATTGTGTAAATAATAAACACTTTTTAGAATAAAAGATTGAAACTTATTGAGTGATTTAGAGTATCCAAGGTGATCATTAAAATTGTGAGTTGAAAAGGAAAAGGTTTAACTACTTGAATCTACATTTAAATAACCTTTTAGACCACAAAATCTTTAAAACAATTTATTAAAATTTACCAACAGCCAGACGCTTTTATTATTACAATACGTCAGTATGTATTGAAATTGATTTGGCGTGGTTGGCAAATGCTTGCCAACCACGTACCATAGTACAAGCTCTGCTTAGTTTGGGATCAAATGGTCGTGTGTAAATATTGTCACAGGATATATAATTTGGCGGTCACCTAGTTGGTAGTGCTACTGCCTACGAAGCTGGTGGTCCTGGGTTCGAATCCCGGTAAGTGCAAATATTTATGTAATGAGCACGAATATTTGTTTCTGAGTCATGGATGTTTCCTAGGTAATAAGTATATACCTATCTTTATAAGTATGTATATCGTCGCCTAGTACCCATAGTACAAGCTTTGCTTAGTTTGGGGCTAGGATGATCTGTGTGACATTGTCCCTAGATGTTATTATAATATAAGATATATTTTGAGGCAGTACAGTGGCTTCATTAAAAAAAGACCTAGGATGTTTTGGTTGGATTGGAAATGGCAGTTCACTTTATCCTTGCACGATTTAGCCAATGTCAAGTGGGATTTAATATTATGGATGTTATTTATATTTTTTTATTGTACGTATCTTTAAGCACTGTTGTACAGATGCCAGCACATTCAGCTATCCCAATCTGTCTAATTTCTTATATAGATTTTCAACTTTATCACCAAAGCATAAGGTTCATAAGGTCCATTAAACGAAACCGTTTGGCGAGATTACTTATAGGTTATACAATTGTAAAAAATATGTATATAAATAATTAAAAAAATAATACTTCAATCGGGGAAATTTGGCAGATTGGGGTAGCTTGATGTGCTGGCGTCTGTAGTTACAAATATACCGCGGCGAGCGGTGGGTCAGGGGATTAGAAAAGAAGCTAGTGTTTGCACAGGAACGTTTATTGGCGTCGACAGCGACTGTTCACTTCTAAGATAACGGAGCACACGTACCCAGAGTCCCGGCGACTAGCTCTCGGTTAGGCTCAACGCAAACGGGCCACCAGTAGCAGCCACTGGTGGCCAGCGACAAACTGTTTACGATATTTTTCATGTAATTAGTACGGACACGCCACACACGTGTAGCGACTGGCGACCACTCGCGATTGAGTGGCTTCAACACGACACCAGTGGTGACTTATCGCTTAATCCATCTTGAAACTAGAGCAGGAGAGTTAAAAATTGTAGCAGCCTTCGTTTGCGCGGTACCAAAGGACGTAGCGTGCGGCAGCCACTAGTGGCGGTGGTCGGTGGCTCGTTTGCACGGAGCCTTAGAGTCCACACGTAGTGCACTTGAGAACGTACATTATGTACAATACAGTTCCCGTGACGAGCTCTGCAAAAGTTAAAGTCCCGACGTACATGGCACACTTCACACTGTGTAGGGAACACTGGGCTCTGTTTACTGTCACTGATGCAATTATTCAGTTTTCCACTTAGATTACTTCCTCTTAATTCGCCTTCAATTTCACTTGAATTAACACTAAACTAATTTGAGAGGTAGGGCACAGCGTTCATTCGCTCAAAGAGCAGCCCGACTCGGGAAGTACCTCCACCTTACAGAAGACATTCTTTAATAATAAAATTAATAATTTAATGTTGTGTTTCTGCGTGTGAGTAAGGTCACCAGAGCTCATTGGGGTGGGGGGAAGCAACACTTGTCTGCTGACTCTTAAAGGCCGGAAACGCACTCGCAACTCCTCTGGTGTTGCGAGTGTCCATGGGCGGCGGTGATCACTTACCATCAGGTGACCCACTTGCTCGTTTGTCGTACTCTGACATAAAAAAAAACTAAATTGTTCTGCTTTAACAATCCGCTTATATACGCCTAAATTGTTCCAAATTTAAAACATTTCATTTCATTTTTATTTATATCTTTCTTTCTAGAAAATTCGCCTATATGACAGATTAGTCGTAATGCTTCTGTCCTTGTCTTCTCCTATCTCTTTCTTTTCATTCATAAACCTTGCTCTATCTCTTTCTAATTATTATGGAAACATCTTATGTCAATTTTATATTAAGAATTTTGTATGGCCTTGTCAACCACTATCAATTAAAAACCCTCACTAGAATTAGGGTTCGAAGCTCGAACGTGACACTACCTATATTTGGAAGTTGATATATGATTACTTGTGATAGTTAATATAAATAAAAAAATATAATAATGATAAATCTTCGAATGACAGAATGAAATTAAATGAATGACATTCAGAATTCAATAATGATAAACCCACTGTTCCACAAAATCCAGGTATTAATTTAGAAATGGCATTATTTTGTTTTAGATGGTAGTCTGACATTTAGTGCCTTCATTAATTTGCTAAAATATTCAACATTTCATAAGTCTGTCAAAATATCCGAACGGAATTTGATGAAACTTTGTAATGATATAGCTTACTAGCACTGCCCCGCGGTTTTACCCTCGTTAATGTTTATAAATTCAACTAACGCCATAACAAATTTTAATAAAATCGCTCCAGCCTAACAATGTCACACACTCACAGACTTTCGCCTTTATAATATTAGTGTGATATATTCTCGCCTGAAATTGCAAAATAATAACGTGGATTGCCATGAAAAATATTCATGTCAGAATCCTATAATACCATCAAAAACCGTCAAAATGTCATACGCATTGTGTAGATGAAATTAATAACACGTATTATGTGACTACCCTACATAATTAGTTTCTAATAGACATGTTAGCTTTGTCATAAAATGATGATAACATCGTTATAATTATATGTCTAACGATTTTTAGACACCAATTTACAGTAATTTACTGCCGTATGTCACTTTCTCACCGAGTTTCTAATTTGTGAAGGGATCGCGTTTTGTATTCGAATGTACAGATGTCAGCACATCAAGCTACCTCAATCTGTCATATTTCCCCAATTGAAAGTGAACCTTATGCTTAAGTGATAAAGTTGAAAATCTATTAAAGAAGTTTGACAGATTGGGGTAGGTTGATATGCTGGCGTCTGTACAGTTGCCGTCAGTTATTGTAGCAGGCAAGGCAAAAAAATAATTTTGAACAACATAAAATGTCATATATACATATATATAGATAACATTTTTTAATTTAGGTAGTTAAACATACACATGATCTCCTTGACAATAACTTAATATAGCTAAATATCATTAGATACTATTATAAAATAAATCTCATTGTAAATTTTTTCATACAATCCGTGTACCTGTATAATTGTACATAAAATATTATGTGATGGGGGGCCTGGAGTTCTATAGTACAGGCCTAGGCTTAGTTTAGACTCCAGATCTCCCACAAATTACATTTACGAAATAGTCAACTTGTATATTTAACTTTAATTGTAAATTTTTTCATACAATCCGTGTACCTGTATAATTGTACATAAAATATTATGTGATGGGGGGCCTGGAGTTCTATAGTACAGGCCTAGGCTTAGTTTAGACTCCAGATCTCCCACAAATTACATTTACGAAATAGTCAACTTGTATATTTAACTTTAAGATTGTCCTCGTACATAATGTGTAATTTGTGGAGATGAATAAAAACATTTTTTATTATTTTATTATTTATTACCTATATCTATATGTACCTAGAAATAATTATAAATTAATAAATTAATTATATACAAACATGCTCAGCTAAACGACATGGAATTTAATAGGACCCTGTACAATTGGTTAAGTTACAGATGTTTTTATTCAACAGGTGAATTTCTTAAATATAAGTTTTATAATTTGACATGCTTGTAATCTGTTTATTTTTAATGTAATGTTTTTATCTAATACTCTTTTAATGTTTTTACTTTATTATTTTGTATCGTCTTTTGTGTTTGATATTTTATTTGTTTTAATTTATTAATATTATAGTTGAAATTGTTTAAAATTTTTGCACGACATATCTATGTCAAATATAGTTGGATAAGTTTATAATGTACCTAACAACCCTGTACCTATATTTTTGCAAATAAATATTTCATTTCATTTCATGTTCTGACTATTTATAAACGCTTTTTTAAAGTCTACGTGAATAAAAACCTTTTTTATTTATTATTTATTTTATGTCATACACTTGAAGTTACCATTATTATCTGACTGCCTCGTTGGTCTAGTGGTAGCGTGTTAAACCGCCGATAATGACGTCCTGGGTTCATGGTCGGCCCAAAAGTGATTTGGGGATTATTCTGTAAAAATAAATATTTCTCAGTATAAGCTAGAAGTTTTTTTTATTGCTTTTAGACGCAGACGAGCTAGGTAAAATGGTAACCGCTACTCATGGTCATGGACAATGCCAGGGGGCACAGCAATCAGCTGCCTACTGTGAGATCTACTCTTACCAATTCTTTTAAAACTTCGTTTAAAGAAGGACATGGCGTAGCGCTGAGGAAACACTGCAGCAGGTAATTCATTCCAGAGCTTGCACGTACGTAGTAGACTTGGAGTTGACGGTATTATACCCCCATGCCTCGGAGAGCACGTAAAGCCGTCGGCCCTGTATCTTACCTCTTTACGGTCGTATCTTTGGTCATCCCATCGGATCATGTGAGTGATGAAATAGAAAGTATACTTGTGCACTATAATATGTCCCGAGTAGATGGCTAATCTCTGTTGAGACGCCGTGGTCGAAATTCGGCTAGGAGGACATTATTATTATTATTATCTGAACATAGGTATATTACTTACTTACTTATCGTATGGACAGTGGTTACCCCAGGGTAACCACTGTCCATACGATGGACTGGGACTGGGCAGCTTGAACAACTCTGACACCAGTGTCAGAGTTGTTCAAGCTGCCCAGTAGGCCTCTGACGTGGCTTAATGACTGCTGCCTAATGGCTACAACAGAGACTGACAGCTTAACGTGCCCTCCGAAGCACGGAGACGCTCATAAGTTAAACCAATTTGGTGGCCACCCATCTATGGACTGACCGCGAGCCTAGTTGCTTGTCCTCGCCAATCACTTACAGACCAGTGAGAGCATCTAGCTGTGAACGCCTCACAGCTCTCAGAACTCTGAAGTGATTAGCGAAAAAACTTTGATGTAAGTCGCGACATCTGTAACCGTGGTCCTGGTGGATATTTATGAGAGATCATTTTTTATTATTAATTGCCGTACCTTACATAAATATTAATTAGAATCTTTATTTTATTTCGATTTACAAAACAAAGTGCTTATTGAGAAACCCAACAAAATACAATACAGACTTGTTACTTGTTCTAAAGAACAAACGAAAATCTCTATTTGCTATTAAATATGTATTTACAAGTTGCGCCCCGCGGTTTCACCCGCGTTTAAGTAGTTTTGGCGTAATAGAGTAACAAACATACATACATACATACTCACAAACTTTCGCATTTATAATATTAGTAGAATGTGTACCTCGCTCATAAATTAAATCACTTTGGTGGCCACCCATCCCAGCATCTGACCGCGAGCCTAGTTGCTTAACCTCGCCGATCGCTTACGGACCGGTGAGAGCATCTAGCTGTCAGCGCCACTTCATTAATATTTGAGCTTGTCAGTAATTTCTATACATAACTGAAAATATCGGTACATTTCTAACGTCAAGTGTATTACGCAGACAAATACTGAGCTTATCTAGTTCGTTACTGTTTGATGTAAAGGACGAACCGAAAACAAGCAGTAACTATCTGTGACATAACAACGATGAAAGAGAATAAAAATAGTTTAAAAAAATTTCCTTTGTATAAGAATCAACTAATATGTCGTGTGTACAGACGCCAGCACATCCAGCTACCCCAATCTGTCGAATTTCTTTTATAGATTTTCTACTTTATCACATAAGCATAAGGTTTACTTTCAATTGGGGAAATTTGACAGATTGGGATAGCTTGATGTTTGTTGTTTCAAAAAAAATGTGAGAGTTTGTATTGACATAAAAAAACATAATTTGTGACGACTGAACAAACTTAAAAATTATGTTCATATCATGTTTAATTTCTGAACTTCTCCGTGATTTTATTTATTTATTTTAGTTGGAAGCGATATTATAACCTACCAAACATCATCATCATCATGACAGTCGAATGACATCCACTGCTGGACAAAGGCTTCCCCAAAAGATTTACACAATGGACTTGTGTCCATAATTTGATGGGCCTGTTGGCGTGGTTGGCAAATGCTCGCTTTTCACGCCGGAGGTCGTGGGTTCGATTCCCACCCAGGATAGATATTTGTGTGCATGAACATGTCCGTTTGTCCTGAGTCTGGGAGTAATTATCTATATAAGTATGTATTTACAAAAGAAAAGTAGTATATGTATTAATATTAGTTATCTGGTTTCCATAGTACAAGCTCTGCTTAGTTTGGGATCAGAAGGCCGTGTGTTAATAGTGTCCCAGAATATTATTTATAATTTGGAGGGATGTGCCATAACCGCCACGATTAGCAGGTGAGTTGGGGATCGCAGCATGATGGTCATAGTATACAGAGAGACGCTGCTGTCCGTTCCCTGGGAGATGTTCCCTCGGGACGACTTCAACGCCCCCCACGGGTTGAGATGAAGTAGCGCTATTTTACACCGTCAGTCACACAGCATCTACTCAAAAAACCTGCGATTAATAATTCCCATCGATTCGTCTTCTTTAAACTTTGAAACGTTTTAATAAGGCCTTAAGCAAAGTTTTATGAAGCTCTTCATAATTCACAACTTTAGTTCTTTTTTATATCTGAGTGCAACAAACGAGCAAGTGGGTTACCTGATGGTAAGTGATCACCGCCGCCCATGGACATTCGCAACACCAGAGGAGTCGCTGGTACGTTGCCGGCCTTTAAGAGTCAGAAAACAGTAGAGCAACTAAGTAATCGTGGTCACTCCATAAATGGGCCACCGCCAAAGTGGTTTAATTTTGAGCATTTCCTTCAGTCTTTAGACGGAAACTAAATTATAACCTACCTAAATTCATCATCACCATTACCATGTCAGCCGAATTATGTCCACTGCTGGACAAAGACCTCCCAAAAAGATTTTTACAATGGAGTTGTGTCCATCATATGGAGGGATGTGCCATAACCGCCACGATTGGCAGGTGAGTTGGGGATCGCAGCATGATGGTCATAGTATACAGAGAGACACTGCTGCCCGTTCCCTGGGAGATATTCCCTCGGGACGACTTCAACGCCCCCCCACGGGTTGAGATCTTCTTCTCTTTCACTACGCTCTTGGCAGAGCGGTCGTGGTCACATCGAGGCATCCACGTCAGTGGTAAGGGTGGGCACAGCTTTCCGCACGATCTCCCGCCATCTCTCTCTGTTGGCGGACTGTCTGGCACAGTCAGATACGCAGCTTCCTACTGCGGATTTTACTTGGTCAGTGCAGCGCATTGGTGACCTGCCACGCGATCTGGTTCCCTCCACTTTTCCTTGCACAAGTAATCGTTCTATGCAGTCGTTATCCGGTCTAGAGACATGTCCGAAGTATTGCAGTATGCGTGACCGCACTATGGCCGATAGACGCTGCGTGATGCTGAGCTCTTCAAATATCGATTTGTTAGTGCGGAACTCCGTCCACGATATCCCGAGCATCTTCCTCCAGCACCGGGTTGAGATGGAGTAGCGTTATTCTACGCCGTCAGTCACACAGCATCTACCAAAAAAAACCTGCGTTTAATAATCCCCATCGATGCGTCTTCTTTAAACTTTAAACTTTGAAACGTTTTAATAAGGCCTTAAGCAAAGTTTCATGAAGCTCTTCATAATTCATGTAGCGGAAAATTTATGGACACTTACGCCCATAGAGAAAGTTTGAGTACTCTGGCAAGTTTCCAAGGGCCGGCCTCTTTAATAATATGTATGTATGTTTAAAACATATTAAATTATTACAATAAAACTTTTAACTCAAACAATTTAAAATGTTTCTTTTTGAAATGTTGTTTTGAATGTTGCGGTTGTCTATGAATGTTGCCACGTTCAGTTTTATTCTGTACACGTGTATCTTTTATCTTTTAAAAGTGTATAGTAGTTGTTTAGTGAAGCTATTAATTCAGTAATAGTAGTAGATTGAGAGGAAAGTTGTCATTGTAAAATTATCATATTTTTATTAAATATGCGAAAGTTTGTGACTATGGATGTATGGATGTTTATTACTCTTTCACGCAAAAACTTTAACGAAACTATATAGGGAAACGAACGAACGAATTTTAATGAAACTATATAGTGATATAGCTCATATATCATAGTAACACATAGGCTATAATTTATTTATTATTATTAAAGTTTAACGCGGGTAAGACCGTAGCGCACAACTAATTTATAATAAAAACATGTTTGTTGCATGGTATGCCGGTGTTGCAAGTGTTTATAGGCTACGCAAAATTTTTGAATATTATAGTGACAAATGTGCTTGGGATTGAGTTGTTCTGAGTCAACACACATAATTGTAATTAATCTTAAGTATATTTTATTTACAAAAAAGGATATTTACTGAGTTTTCTTGCAGTTCTTCTCAGTAGCTGCTACGTCATGCACTGCACGGTAGGATAAAAACAAATAACTATTCGACATAAATGAGATTTTTTTTCGGAATAAATGATTTTTGAATTTGAATACGGTGACCGATTGTCATAACGCTTGACGCACCTATGCTTGTTGCTTATTTACTTCTATATAAACATGTAAAAAGTACATCTCTTGCACGATCTGATTACCATCTCAGCATTAGCAAGGTATGATATGTCTAGGGCTGGTTTTCTGTTGGCTGGTTGGTGTTTGATATAATTTTCTTTCAAAAACGTATTCAAAACAAGAAACAGTCATTTTTCTTGATTTTTATAAAAATTGTGGGTAAATATTTGACACTGTATTTGCCAAATTTTAATAAAGGTCATTTTACCTAAGGCATGTCTGTGATCATGCTGGTGTTTGAGGAAAATAAGAACAAAAATGTTTCATCAAACATTTTCCTGCAAGCTTCAATTTACAAATCCTAACGTCAGGAGAAATGTTTGTAAACATACGTATTTTTTTAAGGAAATAGAAACTGTGTATTAAGCTTTTTATTTCAATTATACTTCAGACTAGCTGTGCCCGCGACTTTGTCCGCGTGTTAATTAGTTTATTTCGTTTTCTTTTGTAAAATAATATACTTTTTCTAAAATAAAAGTAGCCTAAGTTACTCCTTATTACATCAGCTACCTGCCAATAAAAGTCCCGTTAACATCGGTCCAGCCATTTCAGAGATTAGCCGGAACAGACAGACAGACAGACAAAAATTGTAAAAAATGATTTTTTGGTGTATGTACCGTATTTAAATTCATATGTATGTAGTAAAAACCGGTTATTTCAATATTACAAACAGACACTCCAATTTTATTTATTCGTATAGATTATACACTTTTAAACTTTCGCGTATCATAATTATATATGAACATTGTTAACAGGTATTAACGCGACTAACCTTATTCAATATATAATATTCGAATAACCTTATTTAATATTCGAATCTTCGGGGTCATCCCGTGACCACGATCAATGCAACTTGGTCGAAACGTCGGGAAAATAACAATAAGGTTAGTCGCGTTAATACCTGTTAACAATGTTCATATATACTTAAGATTTATAAACATCATTTTTTTTGATACTGACAGATTTATAACTTCTTAAAAATTCGAGGCATAGAGATAATGTAAATAAAGGTCTTATTGACCGGCCATTGCGGGGATACTTGGGGGAAGCCTTTGTCCAGCAGTGGACGTCTTTCAGCTAATATGATGATGATGAAATAATTAAAGGTATATAAAAAGGTAAATAAATCAAGCTAACATTGCCATGTGATCCCAAATTAGGCAGAGCCTGTACTATAACAACCAGACAACCAACTGATTTCTAAATATATACATAAATGATACCCAGGCACAGAACAAATAATCATGCGCACAAATATTTGTACTTGGTGTGTCACTAACCTCGAGACAAACGGGTTAGTCAAATGTACAGACGCAAGCACATCAAGCTTCCCCAATCTGTAAAATTTCCTCAATTGAAAGTGAACCTTATGCTTTTGTAATAATGTTGAAAATCTATAAAAGAAATTTGACAGATTAGGCTAGCTGGATGTGCTGGCGTCTGTACATAAACAGTAAATACTTCTATCAAGTTATACAATTATATAAATCTACAACATATAATTAACGGGCATAAAGTACACCCAAAGTCAGAGAAACTTTTTAACTTTTTAGGGGGTTCACATAAATAATTGTTCACCGCTAGAATTGAACTCGGGACGTGGCGAGGTCTTCCACACGTTTATAAGATTTTCCCCTAATTTCGGCAAGATACATTTGATTTCCCCGTTTTGCATCCTCTCTCATTATTTTTTAATTTGGTTCGAGCTTAGAATATCAGAAAAATTAAAATTTGATACGGCCTTTTCTTATCTGTGGGCGTTGCGTTGGGATCCTAAACGAATGCCATTTTTTTTAAATCTTCATTGTATTTAGGGTTCCGTACTTGGAAAGGAAAAATCGTAACCCTTATAGGATTAGTTATTCCTTCGTCCGTCTGTCTATCAAGATCCTTTTTCTCAGCAACGCATGGAGGTATCGAGCTGAAATATAAATCAAATACTCAGGTCTACTGTCCCTTGGAGCTGTGAAAAAATTAAACTTCTAAGCTGACGAAATCAAAAGAAACAGCAATTTAAGAGACCCAAAACCTAAACAGTACTTCCAGTCGACCTAGAATCTTGAAATTTGGCATGAAGCAATGTTTTATATAGCACATATAAAGGAAAAATTCCGAAAACCTTAAATTTTTTGTTACAACACATGTTTTCTTACTTTTACTTATATATCTACAAGTTTGTACGGAACCCTCGGTGCGCGAATCTGACTCGTACTTGGCCGCTTTTTTTAATACTTCAGTTGTGTACTTTGCTATTTATTTACAAATTCTTAAAAAGCAAAGTAACTTTTGAAAACTCTTTTGCCACTAATGTGGAAACATTGCAGTGAAAATTTAACGTATTTTTACCTTGCATTTATTAGATTTGCCCCCAATTTCAGCGATAAACAGCAAACTTCCCCGTTTTGTGTCCTCTCTCATTATTTTTCAATTTGGTTCGAACATCAATGGACCTCATAAAATTTGATACAGCCTTTCTCATCTGGCGGCGCGGCGTTTGGATCTGAAACCGATGCCATTATTTATTGAAAGGGAATAAAACGTTTTTGTATGGAGTAGTTTTATGTGTAAAATATATTAGGGTGCCTAGTAAAAATAAATGGCTTTAATAAGTGAGGCTGGGAATAAAAAATGGATGCTTATACAATGTTGCAATTGAATTCCCGAACTAAAGGGCGTATATAGGTGGAAAATAAAAGCGAACTTATCGCACTGTAGCCATGCCCAGTGAAAAGTGACTTAGCGAAATATGGGAAATAAGAGGAGGACAATAAAATCAATACTTAAAAAAGTCATTAAAATCTAAAACTTATTGTCCTTCAGGTGCCAGCAGTGCACGATGTCAGAAGGCTAACGGCTAAGTCGCCGATCATCGTGATAGTGATGGGCGTTCAAATAAATAAAGGTTAAAAATAACTTAATCAATCGTGAAATCGGCTTCCACGTTGATGACGATGAAGATGAATAAAAATTGTTATCACATTATTTTTTCTTTTTTTTTCACACCTAATCTAATCCTTGTGTCGCGGGGTACTTTACAAACTTCTAATAGACGGACACAAATAACATCCAGACTCAGAACAACTATTTATGGGTCACACAAATAGTTGTTCGGCGTGGGACTCGAACCCGTGACACGAAGTTGCGAGGCCACTGTCTTATAATAAAATTGTTACTAACTTATTGGACACTAATTTGGTCTGAAATAAAGTCTTATTAAACTGTTAGCCGCTGCGCCACACGTACAGACAAAATATTATTTTATTTGATTAAAAACCTGTCTGTTTCACCAACTTTTCATGTCATTACTACAATTCTGATGTAACATTTTTTTACAGAATTAATGCAATGTTTGGGCTAATATGATCACTTATTCTGATTTTACCTGTAAATACACTAACGAGGCAATTAAATCTGATTTATTTTTAACCCAACATGGTACGCTCTCAGAACTTATATTTATAATAAAAATTGCACCACATTTGACCCAAAACTTTGCAAGCTCTTTTCGTCATTTAAGCTTATACGTACATACATTTGTGAACCGAATATTATTAAATATAAAAAGCGGTTTACACGGTTTTATGTAAATCCAAAGCTCTACGCCCGACTTGACCTAAAAACAAACTTCTGAATTCCGAGTGAAGCCGTACGCAAAAGGGAGTCGATAATGAATGCAGAAGTTTGGTACTTCATTATGAATAATGCAATAATATCCTGTAACCTGGTGGAATTTGGCGCATTTTTCTCAGTAAAGACTTAAAATACGCTAGAACCGAATTACGGTCGCGGCGGCCGGTCTCAATAGCCATCTGCGCGTATTATAGTGCACAAGTGTGTGCGCAAACATAGGCGAAACGACCGGAAAGATCCCAGGTACAGGACTAGCGACACAACCGGAAAGAGGTCAGGTACAGGACCGACGGCTTTACGTGCTCTTCGAGGCACGGGGGATCATACTGCCAAGTCCAAAATTTCGGGGTGATACAAAGATTCTTTCTTTTCACAGAAAATCCCCAAAATCAATTTTGAATAGATGTAAATAGATTAGTACTGGGCACTCCTAAATGATTATGTGCAAACGACTTGACACGAATATGCGATGGTGGCGATTGATATCATCCCATTCGATTCTCGTAATCAGATTGATTCCCATCAGTCTCAAACGCGACCGTTGTGAGATCAGGTGAAGAACGAACAGCTTCACTAAGAATGTATTTGATGGTGACCATTCAATTTTATTGGGTTTGGCAAGCCATTTACATCGATTTAGGAAGCATTCCGCGGGGTTTGTTGAAACGCGACATTCACTTAAAAGATCCCTTGATGAATTTTGTGGGGACGGGTAGTACGAAACACAATATTATCAAAATACAAAAATCAATATGTAGTGTTAATTCCGCTAATTATCAGTTTAATCATGCCCGGATGCTATTTGCACCGCCCTCCCGCCCGCAAAAATGTGCACATGCAAGAAGGACAATATAAAAAAGCAAAGTACATGCGCCAGTACGATATCTAACACGTGTTTCAGTCCTCCACGGCCCATTCTCAAGGGTTGATAACTCGTCGAGTGCTCGAAGGAGACTGAAAGTCAACGAAGCGAGCGCTCTTTTATATACTACCAACCGCATGGACAATTATTTCTAACTACCCCCAAATATTCGTAATAAAGGAGATGAAACTAAATTTGTTTGGTCATTCAACAATGCAAAACTATTATTACACAATATTATGCTTACGTTGTATGTCCTAGCTTTCATCCATAGCAACCAAATTGACATACTTCGATTTCGAAGAATCGTGTTTCTTATCTAAAAGCAAGTATGAACGGAATGATTCCTGGAAATCTGATCAACCATGTAAAGGTTGTAACTGAAATTGGCTTTGATAAAAAATCCTTTGACTTTAATTAAATATTCGAGCAAAGTTATAGGTAACGGTAAAATCTTAACAATAATAACAGCATCAATCTCTTGCATCTAAAATTACATCTCTTAAATTTAGGTGTGATGCGTTTTATCCTAAATGTGTAGTGCTGGAAGAAATGTACAAAAAGAAAGAATGAAAAATGGCGGAAATAAAGTAAAAGCGGAAATGTTAAAGATCTTTTAAGATTATTTCCCAGAAATGTTTATTGCACGCTAGTTTATTCTCTGTATGAGGGTAATTCTAGCTTTTGCTTTCATGACTTTACTAGTATAATGTTTATAGGATTCCGTACTTTAATGATAGAAAAGGAACTCTTATGGTGATAGTTTTAGCCGTCTTTCAACTATTTCTTATTTGATTGAAATCTACCATCCTACATTTATCACATTTGTGTGTTAAGTATTTTATCTAAATAAAAAGAGTAGTCCTGACTGACTGACTGATTAACTGACCCATCAACACCCAGCCCAAACCCTTCGACCTAGAAAGCTGAAATTTTGCACAGATATTTTCTTTATAATGTAGACAAGGTATAAGGAACGATTTTTCGAAATTCAATAGTGCAATGTTAGTATGAAACTTTGCCGTTTTAAAGTTACAGGCATGAAAGTTGGTATTAGGCCTTCCAGGTAAAAATAAAAATTATGTATTTCAGGATTTTTGGAAATACCACCCAAGAGCAAAAAATAGGTGATGTAACTTTGTATAAAAAATGTGTCAATTTTTAAGTTAAACGCATGAAAATTAGTATTTGGCCTTTCAGTTAAAAATTAAAAATATGTATCTCAGGATTTTTGGTCATTCCACCCCTAAAAGTGTAAAATAGGGGATGTAAGTTTGTATGAAAAATGCGATAATTTTGAAGTTAAACGCAAATTAGTACTTAGCCTTCCTGTTAAAACACGTAAAATATTTATTTCAGGACTTTTGGAAATTACAGCTCCAAGGGCGTAAAATAGGGGATGTAAGTTTATACTGACTGATAGACATATCAACGCACAATCTAAACGGCTGGGGTTAGTGACTTGAAATTTTGACAGTAGGAATACACTAAAGAAGGGTTTTTGAAAATAACACCTCTAAGGGAGTAAAATAAGGGAAGAAAAATTTTATGAAAATCGGTCATTTTTGATGTTAAAGGTATAAACTTTGGTATTGGGTCTTTTAGTTAAAAATGAAAATATGTATTTCAGGATTTTTGAAAATTTCACCCCCAAGGGCGTAAAATTGGGGATGTAAGTTTGTACCAAAAATGTGGCATTTTTTAAGGTAAACGCTTGAAATTTGCATTTAGTCTTTCTGTTAAACATAAAGCAATTCATGTTTATAATAAAAATTCAGGTAATATTTTTTTGTTAAAAAAAACTCGAATTTTAGATTAATTCGTTTTTTATGCCAAGTTGCTTTGTTTTTTAAGATTTTAACTTCCTTTTTTTGTATAACTTTTATAACAAATTAAAAAACTAAATTTTAATTAAATTGGGATAAAAAACGAATTTACCTATCTAATGCATCGTTGATTATTATTTTACTTTATTTGAATTACTGGCAATATATATATCAATTATCCTTAAGGATAATTGATATGATTTTTGTTTTTTTTTGGTTGATTAACTATATCGGGACCTTTTTTTTGTAATAACAGTAGCAAAGTACTCTTTAGTTTCTTTCTTAGTTAGGTTATTTAAAAGGTTTACTTAAATTTATATTGCATTTCTTATTTGCTTTTTATGTTATATTTATTAGATTAAGCTAGAAGTAAGTAGTTACATTGGTCAAATTCATCAAATTCAAAATTGTCGCGGATGAAGTCGCGGGTACCAGCTAGTAAGAAATACGCGAGAAGCATTTCCGCAATTTCTATGTTTTATGAATAATCAAGGCAAGAAATGAAAAAAAAGAAGTATATAATTTAAATATATTTAGTAAGTTGTAAAATTAACCGTAATATTTTAAGTCAAAGTAATGTTAGATATGGAAAATCTTGAATATCCAAACATTTAAAAACACCTGAATTTTATTTTGGTTGTATATATCTTTAGTTAACCTGACTTGATTATGTACATTGAAAATGTGATTAAAGTCTTTATAACAGTTCGTGCATCGTTCTTTTGAAAAACTTCACGCGGAGCTAATACGTTATCTCTGCGTGAAGTTTTTCAAAAGAACGATGAACGATGCCTAACACAATCACTTTGACCACTAACTGTTATAAAGACTTTAATCACATTTTCAATGAACATAATCAAGGTTAAGTAAAGATATAGCTATAAAGCTGTAGCTATTTTATTAGATATACGCTTTCTTTCTTACCCCTTCAGCCTAAGGAAGGGGTAAGAAAGAAAGAGTGTATCCAATAAAATAGCCATAGAATTAGAGTACAAAGACTAGAGTATAAATTTTGGTATTAACAATACGAATAGTGATACATTAACTTAGATATAGAAATTTGTATTAAGCAACCGTCTGATTTAGAACTAAAGAATCTACTTTATTTTAATACCTGTTTCTCCTATAAGAGAAGTTGTTTCTTTTGAGAAATAAAAGAAATATCTTAAACCCGATGTATAATCATCATCATCCCCATATCAGTTGAAAAACGTCCACTGCTGAACAAAGATCTCTCCTAAAAACCTCCACAATTACCGTTCTTGCGGTATTTGCATCCAGTGATTTCCAGCGACCCTCACAGCATCATCGGTCCATATTGTTGGAAGAAAAATGCACATACAATGACTAATTTTAAAATTTATTTTAAAAATAAATTAATTAGCTAATTGATTATTTTCGTAACGCACGAAGAAATTAAAAAATAAGAAATTCTAACCTAAATATTTGATTTAACCAGGTTAATTTATACATAGATAATATTTTATAACTGTGTATCTCATTCAAGTGAACTGTAAAGCTTTTATGTGAAATAAAGTCCGTTCAACCTTTATTGGCACCGGTAAAAGTAGTATCAACTGTACTGATGAGTACACTTCATTAGCTGGTTAAGTATGCGAATATACACCGAAAAGATATCAAATACCATACAAGCAATAACGATAATATCAATTACAATCTAATGGGGTGATCATTAACCTCTTCTCACATCAGAACGGGGTAATCCTGCTGATTGATCACCCACGTCAATAGAGCAAAGGGTTAACCCATTTTCATTCACCTTCACGTTTCAACACCTAAATTAATCTCAGTCAAACGGTTTCAATTAATGTTTGCAACAAATGTGTATACGAGGCCATAATAAGGGTCAAGCCGTACTGTGGAGGGGGGCAATTTGTTCCATATTATATACACTGTTTACTGCCTCAGGTCTATCGGTAGCGTGTTCACCCGCAGAAAACGAGGTCCTTGGTTCAAATCCCGGGTCGTGCCAAAAGTGATTTTGGGACTTTTCTGTAAAAAGAAAAATTTCTCCGCATCAGTCCGAAGTCTGGGAGTTGGCGGTATTATACCCCCGTGTCTCGGAGAGCACGTAAAGCCATCGGTCCTGTACCTGACCTCTTTCCGGTCGTGTCGCTAGGCGTCCCATCGGATCATGAGAGTGATGGAATGGAAAGTGCTCCTGTGTTTGCGCACACACTTGAAAGACTATAATATGTCCCGCGCATATGGCTAATCTCTATTGAGACTGGCCGCCGTGGCTGAAATTCGGCTGGGAGGACATTACACTGTTTTATTTTTCTGAGTTGGATTATGGCAGAGTATAGAACAAAGGGATATGTCACATGTTTTTTTATACGACTATGTCAGCATATAAGCTTACGGATAATGTGATGGTAAGTGGTCACCATTGCCGTGTGGTGACGGCGGTGAATATCGGACTATTATCACCTCATCTGCTCCTGTAGGGGCGTAGAAGTTGTCCCGTGGAAATATCTACCAAAGGACGGGCAGCAGCTTCTTTCTGTGAACTATGACCATCCAACTCGCCGCTACATGTCGCAGGTTCAAGTCCCGCGCCGGACTACTATTTGTGTGACCCATAAATAGTTGTTCAGAGTCTGGATGTAATTTGTGTCCGTCTATTATATGTTTGTAAAGTACCCCGCGACACATGGACTAAATTCACTAGTGCGGGCGTGTCTTTAAAAAAAAAGACAAATCCGTTTTTCTCTTTACCTGGGATTTGAACCCGGGACCTCATTATCTGCGGTTGATCACGTTACTGCTAAACCAAAGAGGCAGTCAAGTCCAAACTGATAACTACTTTGTATTGGTATAACATTTTATTAATAATGTTTAGTGCGTTCACTTACGAAAGTACCAACTAAGAAGATTAAGGAGTACCCAAGGTATACCGCAAGGTTCAACTATTTGCCAAACTACCCACGCTGACGCAGTAAGATTATGTTTTAAGTGATTTCACGAAGTTTCTAGACGGTTTGAGGATTTTAATAATTTGTACGTCGTGCGCGGGTTAATTTAGCGAGTAATAAGAGGAAGTTTGAGCTTGATGGTAGATATTGAGAGCGGAGGTGTTATCATAATCATGTTTTACATAATGACATTGAAGGCAAGGGGTTGAGGATAATATGAATGGGTATAGGGTTCTCCAGTCTTACTTAATCTATATATATAAAAATCAATGCCACTTTTCGTTGTAATGTTATAACTCAACAACGCCTTTACCGATTTGGCTAATTTTGGTCTTGAATTATTCGTGGAAGTCCAGGGAAGTAGAGAAAATTAGAAGAAAAGTCTTGAAAAAGTGTAAAATCAAAATCTTTTAGAAATTTTAAATTTTTTTTTGTTTGAATAAATTAACTTAATAATCATTTTTCTGTTACTAATGCCTTCTACGTACGTAGCGAAGCACGTACCGGGCCGCTAGTAGCATATATATAATTGCAATACACGTACATAGATCATATCTAACTCCAAATAAAATGTCACAAATCGTATCGGCTTGTAAATTCTACTAATATTATAAACGCGAAAGTTTGTAAGTATGGATGGATGTTTATTACTCTCTCACCTAAAAACTACTGAATGGATTTTAATGAAACTTTTTAATATCTTATACTTCCGAATAATATGTATTATTCTGAATTTAAATTTCAATACATAATATTAAAAACTTCAACTAAACATAATCTCCTTGACAATAAGTTAATACAAGCTAGCTAAATGTCACTACCATTATAAAATAAATTTTATAAATGTTTTAACATTCCGTGTACCTAAATATCTGTAATAAGCAACTAGAAATATTAACTCTATTACTACAAACATATTCTGACTATTTACAAGCGCTTTTTTAAAGTCTACGTGAATAAAACCTTTATTATTTTATTTATTTAGAAGCTATATTATTGAAAAGTTTCATTTGGCTTCAATTTATAAAGATATTTTGTGAATTATACAACATATGACGATAAGTGTCAAGTAAACGATAAAATCTAAATGCGAAAGTTTGTGAGTATACATGTATGGACGTATGTTTGTCACTTTGACTTGTTGTAATATAGCTTATATATCCGAATAAAACATAGGATATAATTGATAAGGTTTAACGCGGGTGAATCCGCTGGGCATAGCTAATAATTAAATAAAAAATAAATTTATTCACGTAGACTTTATAGTTACATATAAATACTTATAAATCGTAATATATTATAAAAGCAAGAATATTTCTATATTTTAATATTCTATTCTTTTGAAAAATCTTAAGGGTTCACAGAATAGGCAATCAAAATTTCAATATAAAATGAAATTATATTTATTGAGTCTTTGAGTATTCACGTAAACTTCACTCTAACACAAGTACTGTTAGACACTTAATAGGGCTGTCTTAATTTTATTAGTTTTGTATTGTTTTGAGACGCAATTTTTTTTTATTGATATAAAACAAATAAATTAGTAATTAATATTGTAATCAAAACTCCTATATTTTAATAAAATACCAAATACACAATACTCTTTTATTAATTATTACTTTCAAAATACCAACTTAGTACAATCAATAATTTATATGTGATCACTTCAACGGTTCGACTGCAAAAGACCCCGCTCCGCTCGCGCACAGCCATTATAAACACTCGGTTCTTGTTGCAACTTCACCGCTAGATGGCGTTATTGAACCGATGTTGCCAACAATATAGTTTTAAATATGCGTTGAAAGAAAATCTAGTCAAGTCTAATGGATGGACAACTTTTTAATAAGTTTATTTCAACGATACAAGAACAGTTAAAGTTTTACAAATCTAGGCGTAACTCAGCTGAGATTATGCATATCGGGTATGAACCATGACTCAGGGTTAGAGATGTAAAATGACAGAATATGACTAGTCACAATTGTCATAAACCTTAAATGACCGGTCATTTACTGTCAAATTCAGTCAATTTGACTCAAATATTATTGTCTATTCTCGACTACCACCCAATTACTTATTTATTTAGGTACCCAATTTATATGCAAGTTTAAATGAAGCAACGTTTTATTTTCTATTATCATGAGAGGATAAGACGCCATCAAAGTCCATGCGCGAGGCGATGCGACGTTGCCATTTTGTCTTAAATGCACGCATGATTAGAAATATAAAATTATTTTTTTGTTTCAATTTAGAAGTTGTAGACGACAAAATCTTAAAAGGTACTAAAATATTACTGAAATCAAATTGACTGAAAATTACCATTTTTGTCAGTTAATGACCATTTTTTACCAATTTGACCGTAACTGACAGTCAGTCTAATTCAGTCACTTTAGTCATTTTCAACACTACTCAGGGTATAAAGTGAATAAATAGATTAACGTAGGGAGGTTCTGATTGTTGGCACGGAATAACAGATAAAGGACAGAGGCACAATACGGCCCTCGGGCCCCTATCCTCGATTTGTCGGCTAGAATTCTGGGTACGGTGCTGTAGCACCGCCACCTTCTAGACTCCGAGCGGATTCTGAGATTGATTTGGTCCGAACCAGGGTTTTAATGCAATACTACATTATCTGTGGTTAACACATATAGGCAGTGTGAAGATAGAAAGGGAGAGAGTTCCGTTTCGTATATTACTGTAGGCCCGAGAGCGAGAGGTGCAGGTACACATTTCCTTTCTCTCTTTCTTTAACAGCCAGCTATATTCCGTATATCTAAGTTTTTACTTCGGTCGTGCAGTCTAAAGCACAGTCCTTTTTAAACTGCCATATACTTAATTATTTTTCAACGATGCTGATCGTTTATTTATCATAGGTACACACGCCAGCACATCCGGCTACCCCAATCGGTCAAATTTCTTTTATAGATTTTCAACTTTATCACATAAGCATAAGGTTCACTTTCAATTGGGGAAATTTGACAGATCGGGGTAGCTTGATGTGCTGGCGTCTGTACATAATATGAACAGACATATGATAAATTAGTTAATATGTATAATTATAAGTATGGTACAGTAGTACCTTTTAGGAAATTTGTTGTATACACCCGCAACTACCCCATCTCTGTAACTCCTCTATTCTTTCACTACCTAGGTTGCCTGGAAGAATTCACACCTTGTGATAAGGCCGCCATTTGTACTGTATTAATTTGTATATGTTGTCAGTTTGTACTGTTTCTTGAGGTGTAAAATAAAAAGTTTTATCCATCTACTAGCTGTGCCCCGCGGTTTTACCCGCGTTAAACTTTATAAATTATCACAGCTCCTCCCCCTAGGTGATAGCGTGATAATATGTAGCCTATATGTTGACTCGACCTCTTAGTAATATTCATGCAAAATTTGAAGTAAATCCATGCCGTACCTTTTGAGTTTTGCCCGGACATACATACAGACAAACAGAAAAAATTCTAAAAACTTTAATTTTGGTTTCGATGCCGATTATAGATCACGCCCCTGGTACCCTTTTTAAAAATATTCAATGTACAGTTTTGACTTTCCTACGATTTTATTATATAATATATAATATAGATCTATCTACTTAAGATATAGTCGGTATTTTCTCATACCTTCTAGTAAAATCACAAATACAACGATCATACATTTGTACCACGACATAATTATGCATGGTATACATACATATAGGTGTGCCGTACCCTTCAACCTTGCGCGGTTACCCTTTCCAGGATCATGGAAACTAGAAGTAAAAGCATCTCAACTCGATGTGAATAATGTAACAAGATTTAAAGTGATTAAATCTCTTTATATTCCATAATAAGATGCTGTTCCTGTCGTTCTAACCGAAGATAATAAATAAAGAAATTTCGTTCAATCGGCTTCACCGTTAAAAATCGATTCTGGGGCTCTACTCTCTAGTCGCCGAACATCGACTTCTTAAATGGCGTTCAGATAAATAATGGTTCAAAATGACTTAATCAATCGTTAGTTAGATCGGCTTCAACGTTGACAATCGATTCCGGATCATTTATGACGTCACACGTGAGTAACGCTTGATTAAGTCATTTTTAACCTTTATTTATTTGAACGCCATTTACGAAAACGATGTTGGGTGACTTAGCCCGTAGAGCCCCTGGACCATTTATGACGTCACATGTGCTCATGGAACATGATTGAACGAATTATTTAGTCATTTTTAACCTTCATCTATTTGAACGCCGATCACGATTGCGGATACTCCCGTGCTTCGGAGGGCACGTAAAGCCGTCGGTCCTGTACATGACCCATTCCCGGTCATGTCGCTAATCATCCTTTCAGATCATAAGAGTGATGAAATAGAAAGTACTTACCTCTGAATTTGCGCACACACTTGTAAATTATAAGTTCTGTGCAGATGGGTAGTATCCATAGAAATTAGCCACCTTGAACGAAATTTGACGAGAAAACAATTACATTGCGTTGTTATATAGTTTTTGTTCAACATACTTATTTACCTTACTGTCTAAACGTGTGAAGCCGTCACGAGTTGCTAGTCACACTAATATTATAAAGGCGTAAGTTTGTAAGTGTGTATGTTTGTTACTTCTTCACGTCTAAACGGTTGGAGCAATTTTAATAAAATTTGGTATGGAGTTAGCTGACACCCTGGATTAACACATAGGCTATAATTTATCAAGTTTAATGAGGGTAAACCAGCGGGATACAGCTAGTGTATAATAAAATTAAATGGTTATTAGTAATATCCATATTTCCTAAGTACTTGGCATCGGATTTAATGACAGCAGCAAGTCGCTTGGCAAGAGCCTCCTGGTCATCATATTAATGCCTACCGTGTTTTATGGATGCATATAATTTATATTGCTCAACAGAAGATAATAATAAATTACTGTTTTAAAACAAACAAATATGTTATCAACGTCCGTTTTCCCAACATCCCCTACAGCTATACAAACTATAGACAAAACTCTTTTTTTATTAGATCTGCTATATGTTACAATGAATTTTTTGCTGGAGCCATTTATGTTGCCTTGACACCCAACTTAAGACATCCATAGCCTCAGTAACGCATAAGGACACCGGTACATTATCCTTACAGGCACCTTTCCTCTCGCCCCTATTAGTCACGTCTTAAGACAGTCAGGGCATACCTAGACCAATTATTCGCTCAGAACTACGTAGACACTCCGTATCTAAGGGTAACGTGCCCAGATGACTTCCAGACTGTCTCGTGGTAGGGCAATGCTTACTCTTAGTGTTAAAAGTAGACCAGCCTGCTTGTCACGCGTAGCATCAATCGATTTGTTCTAAATGTTCCTGAACAGTCACCGAGCACCTGGGCCCCATGGTCCAAGAGTTTCAATCGAAAACGGTTTTTGAACGTAATTACCGAGTTTTTATACCGTTTGAGTTTATTTGATGTCGTATGAAAACCTACACACATCAATCAATGATTTTCCAGGTACAATTCAACCTGAACTACCTACAATCCTTATTAATGCTAAAAATAATACAACATTCTATTAAACATTAGTACGCATGGAATTATTTGAAATAACATTCACAAACACATCAGTACGTCCATACATTAATTTCACGAAACAAAATATTTTGATTAAATTCCTTCCACAAGAGAAAATTACACGTCTGGCCAAAATAAGTCGAGCGTTAACATTATAATTCCGGGGATAAAGTGTTGTGATGCCGGAAATCTTGCCTTAAATCCCGATTTTTGTGGGCTTAGTGTGCTCAGGGAATTATTTCTACGTTCATTCGGAGAAAAAGTTTAAGTCGCTTGTTTCGTAAAGCACAAGGTATCTTCGTATTTCCCTAGGGGATACCAAAGGGTTTTTATATAAGTCACCTGATGGTAAGTGATCACCGCCGTCCATGGACATTCGCAACACTAGAGGAATCACAGGTGCTGGCATTTAAAAAGTCATAAAACAAGTGTTGCTTATTGACACGCTGAAACACAACATTAAGTTATTAATGATATTGTTAAGGAATGTCTTATATAAACGGCGGAGTGGAGGAACTTCCTTCTTTGAGCAAATGAACGCTGTCCCCTTCCTCTCTTAAACATGTATTAGAACATGTTATGCATGTATATATTACAACAATCTTTATGCAGGTTATTTTAGCTACCATACATCTGAAGAAAATATAAGATATCATCACTATGTCAACCAAATATTCGCCCAGGGGCCTCAAGAGCTTCCTACGAGAATGGGACATATGCCATATTCTCCATACTTGGCCGACGGATTTACGATCGCAGTATAATGGTTAGAGTTCACAGAGAGACGCTGCTGGTATGTGTTTTCTGATCGGTATCTATGCTCCCCACAGTATGAATTTATCTCATCAAGTGATATTCGTTGCCGTCAGTTACACGGCAAATGCCATTAATTGCGTAAAATTATATGAAGTTTATAGTTTTAGCAGTGGACGTCTTTCGGCTGATATGATGATGATATGAAGTTTTAATCTTTCGCAATTCATACACACAATCGGACCTTGAATGGTTGTACCAGTTTTTTGGTTAAGTAATAAGACAATGTGAGGTATCACATTTATGGATGGATTAGAAGACATCACCAATCAATTGAAATATTTATGATATAGATTAATTTACTACCTACAGAGTTTTTCTAAACAAGTGGTTTTGACTTATAATTAGCTGCGTAATTAAAATTAAGTTTTATTGTATACCAGCATCTGTTAGGGACATATTGTAGCTCCTGTTCGTAAACCTAATAAATAATAAAATAAGTTTTGTATGGCAATAGCAACGTTTAAAGTTAATTATTTGCCAAGTAAATTGACTGCAAATGATCTCTCAGCACAAATAAAATTTGCAGTTAATTGGAAATTATTGTGTTAAAAATAAAATAAAAAAGGTTTAATATTCACGTAGACTTAAAAAAGCGCTTGTAAATAGTCAAAACATGTTTGTAGTAATACAGTTATTATTTCTAGTTGCATATTACAGATATTTAGGTACACGGAATGTTAAAACATTTATACAATTTATTTTATAATAGTAGTGATATTTAGCTAGCTTGTATTAAGTTATTGTCAGTTGTGTTGTTTTTAAGGTAACTGTGTCTTGGGAAGGTTTATTAAACTATTGATTAATATTGCCCAATTGGATACAACCCGCATAATTACTTTACTTACTATATACTCGTGTTGTTATCCCGTGTCACTTCTATGTAATTAATTTCAAATGCAAAAGCAGTTTTGTCAGTTATTGTCTATTAAAATGGTATGCTATGTCACGGGCCTCACAAATATCGCATTAGTTGTAAATGATTCGTGTCAGAATAACTGCGGCCCGCGAAATAGCAAACAACGAAACAATTTCAAACGCAATTTGAGGTGCGCGGTAATTAGTTTGTCAGTTGATACTCGTCGTATATCCAAATAAAATAAACTTATCAAGTTTTGCGAATCCTGCCAATTACAAGGCCCAGAATTGGTAATCAATTTTACTGAGAAACCTTAATAGACGTATTCCAGGTGTAGGATAAGTAAAGTCTATTTAAGTAGCTCTTAAACACAACTTGGTAAATTATATGATGGGCGGGTTAGTGTGCTTGGTAAATACTTGAGTGAGTGAGTTTGACTCCCACCCAGGACAGATATTTGTGTGCATGGACATGCGCACAAATATCTTGGCTGCATGGCTGTTTGTCCTGAGTCTTGGAGTAGTTATCTATATAATTATGTATATACAAAAGAAAAGTAGTACCTATATGTAGGATATCAGTTACCTGGTTTCCATAGTACAAGTTCTTCTTAGTTTGAGATTAGATGGCTGTGTGTGAATAATATCATAGAATTTTATTACTTTTAAGTCATTAAAATTTTAAGGTGTTAATAAGATTCGACGGTCACCGTAAGTTGGTAGTGCTTCTGCCTACGAAGCTGGTGGTCCTGGGTTCGAATCCCGGTAAGTGCAAATATTTGTGTGATGAGCAAATATTTGTTTCTGAGTCATGGATGTTTTCTATGTATTTAAGTATTTATATCACTATCTCTATAAGTATGTATATCGTCGCCTGGTACCCATAGTACAAGCTTTGCTTAGTTTGGGGCTAGGATGAGCTGTGTGACATTGTCCCTAGATATTATTATATATATATAAAAAAAAAAGATACGTTGAGTTTTATCATAAAGTGTAATGTTAAAATTAAAAATGCCAAGTCCAAATCCACCACTGAAATAGACCACGTGGCATTTGCAGGCCATTTAAATTACAACCGTCATAATACCCATAGTTATCATTATGATAATCTACGTACATATCATAAAATATTTATATATTCAACCCCACACGCCATATTTTTTATAAAATTCCTGCACGGCTCCGAAAGAAAATTACACGTCGGGCCAAAATAACTGTGCCTTGTTAACAATATAATTCTTAGGAACGAATTGTGATGTCAGATATCTGGGATGGAAAAGATTTTTGTGCAGATTTTCCGGTATGACTGTGTTTTTGCCGCCGCTGTGAAAGACGGGAAATTTAATTTAATATTATTATTAACATCTCATATGTACACGGAATGAATGGGTTTTGCGGCGTTTTGTTGCTTAGTGACTGTATAAATTCGACATCTTATTTTGCGATGTTTGGTTAACGGTGACGGGCCGATTGGCGTTATTGGTGGATACATGCCTTTCATTCCGCGGGTTGCGGGTTCGATTCCCACTCAAGGCAGATATTGTTTGTCCTGAGTCTGGGTGTTATTATCTATACAAGTATGTATTTACAAAAGAAAAGCAGTATATGTAAATACTAGCTGTGCCCCGCGGCTTTACCCGCATTAAACTTTATAAATATGTGTTAATCCAGGGTGTCAGCTAACTCCATACCAAATTTTATTAAAATCTCTCTAGCCGTTTAGACGTGAAGAAGTAACAAACATACACACTTACAAACTTTCACCTTTATAATATTAGTAGGATATCAGTTATCTGGTTTCCATAGTACAAGCACTGCTTAGTTTGGGATCAGATGGCCGCATGTGAATATGTTGTGTATTATTATTATAAATATAATTTTACTTAAGATTCATTTAGCTTAATAAACATTGTCTGATGGATGCTGTAGTAGTTTCTGGCGCTCTTAGCCAGATGCTCTCACCAGTCCGTAAGTTATTGGCGAGGTCAAGCAACTAGGCTCGCGGTCAGTCCATAGATGGGTGACCGCCAAAAAGTGGTTTAATTTGTGAGCGTCTCCGTGCTTCGGAGGGCACGTTAAGCCGTCGGTCCCGGTTGTAGCCATTAGGCAACAGTCGTTAAGCCATGTCAGAGGCCTACTGGGCGGCTTGAACAACTCTGACACCAGGGTAACCACTGCCCATACGATAAGTAAGTGTAGTAGTTTAAATGGTAGCCTCCAACCAAAATGTTGTCGCTCTATCGCAGCGAAGCTATTCCTTTTTTTAAAGTCCAGCAACGCACTTGCAGTACTTGGCTGTTGTAAGTGTTCATGGGCTGCGGTAATCACTTACCATCAGATGACCACCTTGCTCGTTTACTTTGACAAACTGAGTGTCAAAACTGTGAGCAGAGTAATAATATTCGTGTTTAATGTATTTAGTATTTGACAATATAACCTTAATGGTCGAATTTCGATAAAGTCCTATCTCCAGTCTATCAAAATAAAATCCCGCTTTCAGGACACGCAACTTCCATTTCTATTGAAATGGCTCTAATAATCATCAAATCAGGGCCTCTACCGGCTAAGTCGCCGAACATCGATTTCTTAAATGGCGTTCAAATAAATAAAGCTTAAAAATTACTGAATCAATCGTCAAATCGGCTTCCATGAGCACAGGTGACGTCATAAATGCTCCGGAATCAATTGTCAACGTTGAAGCCGATTTAACATTGATTAGGTCATTACTAACCATTATTTATTTGAACGTCATTTAAAAAATCGATGTTCGGCGACTTAGCCGGTAGAGCCCCTGAACTATAAATACGCCTTAAACTCATACGATGACTCTGGTAGGAAGCGGTTACTGTGGCCTGCTTCAAATATCTTTTAATACTTGATTCACGAGTTGCTATGTTATACCGATAGGTGATGCTATCATTTTCGGATCGGCGATCTATGTACTTATAGCATCTCACTCCCGATACTTAACTTGCGAATTAAATAGAGAGGAATTTTAGTAAGTAGAAGTTAAATTCTGTTCTCGATAAAAGCATTAAAGCTTACCAAAATACAAAGATATTATGTAATATTAATTCCGCTGATTGTCAGTTGCAATAGGCTCGTTGCAATATGATATCCAACACGTGTTTCGATCCTCCGCGGACCATTCTCAAGAGATGCTAACTCGTCGAGTGCGACTCACGCATTCGAGCACTATTGTAATTTGCATGTTTATATTGTCCCTAATGCATGTGCATATTTTTGCGAGCGAGAGGGTGGTGCATATTGCATTCTGGCTTAATTAAACTGACAATTAACACTACATATTAACTTTGTATTTTGAATGTTATGGAGTTCCACATAGAAACGCCTAATTCCATTACTCATATAAGCTTTTGTTAATTATCATTCGCTGACTAAATAATGAATGGAGTGAACATGTTTATAGTTACTGATCTTCAGGGAACAGTCTAAGCGAAAAAGCCAAATTGTGTTCCGGAGAAACACTCCTATCTTACGTTACTCCTTCCGGCTTATATTTTATGAATCCCCCGTCTAATGCAAATAGGCTTCGTTAAAGTATATATTCAGTATTTTAAAGTATATATTAAGTTATTATTCAATCAAGCCGGGATACAATAAGCACCGCCCTCTTGCCAGGCGGTATGATACCCAACACCTGTTTCAATCCTCCACGGACCATTCTCAAGGGACGCTAACTCGTCGAATGCACTATTGTAATTTGCATGTTTATATTCTCCTTCTTGGATGTGCATATTTTTGAGGGCGGTGTCTATTGCATTCCGGCTTGATTAAACTGACAATTAGCAGAATTAACATTACATATTAACTCTATATGTTGAATGTTATGGATTTCCACAAAGAAACGCCTAATTCCACTATCCATATAAGCTTTTGTTAATTATCATTCGCTGACTAAATAATGAATGGAGTGAATATGTTTATAGTTACCGATCTTCAGGGAACACTCTAAACGAACAAGCCAAATTGTGTTCCGGAGAAACACTCTATCTTACGTTACTCCTTCCGGCTTATATTTTATGAATCCCCCGTCTAATGCAAATAGGCTTCTTTAAAGTATATATATTCGGTATTTTAAAATATATATTAAGTTATTATTCAATCAAGCCGGGATACAATATGCACCGCCCTCTTGCCAGCGGTATGATACCCAACACGTGTTTCAATCCTAGACGGACCATTCTCAAGGGACGCTAACTCGTCGAAAGCACTATTGTAATTTGCATGTATATATTGTCCTTCTTGGATGTGCATATTTTTGAGGGCGGTGTATATTGCATTCCAACAGACAATTAGCGGAATTAACACTACATATTAACTCTGTATGTTGAATGTTATGGATTTCCACAAAAAACGCCTAATTCCATGACTCATATAAGCTTTTGTTAATTATCATTCGCTGACTAAATAATGAATGGACTGAACAAGTTTATAGTTACCGATCTTCAGGGAACACTCTAAACGAACATGCCAAATTGTGTTCCGGAGAAACACTCTATCTTACGTTACTCCTTCCGGCTTATATTTTATGAATCCCCCGTCTAATGCAAATAGACTTCTTTAAGGATAAGGAAAGCTGTTAATGAGAGCGGGGCGTTACGGGCGGGTAATTAAAATAGAAGAATAACAAATCGCGCATTAAAAATAATATGGGCTTTAGTTAACGATATTTTTATTATATTCTAAGGAATTCTTAATTAACTAATCTCAATATTATTCCATTTCTTTATAATTCGATTTGGTGCTGATTACTGTGACAAAATAAAGGACGTGTTAGAGCGTTGTGGTGTGAAAGAGGATGTAGTCACAAAGATTGAAAAAGGGTATGCTGAGATGGTTTGGCCATTTAGAAAGGATGAATGAAAGAAGATTGACCAAAGAAGTATACCTGGCCTGTGTGAATGGAACAATTGGAAGGGGAAGACCTCGTCGAACATTCTCTGACCAAATCGGAGACGTTCTCAAGAAAGGACAGGTCAGAAGTACCCTAAACCGGCGAGCATGTATGAAGAATATAATGACAGTAATCGAGGCAAAAGACGTGTGCAAAGATCGTGACAAATAGGAATCCGTTGTCTCTGCCTACCCCTCTGGGAAACAGGCGTGAGTCTATGTATGTATGTAGAACCTGTTTGTATTATACAATACAATCAGGTTCTAACGCATGCTTTATTTAAGGCAGTGGTTACACTGGTATCAGAGTTGTTTAAGCCGCTTTAACATGGTTTAACGACTGGTGTCCAACAACAACAACTGGGACCGACAGCTAAAGCTACATAACACTAAACAAGATTAGCTTAACTTAGCAAGTTAAGCTAAGCTTGTCTAGTTTTATGGTAGAATGTAATCTATACATATAATAAAATCGTAGGAAAGTCAAAACTGTACATTGAATATTTTTTAAAGGATACTTGGGGCGTGATCTACAATCGATATCGAAGCCAAAATATAGTTTTTAGAATTTTTGTCTCTGTGTCTGTTTGTCTGTATGTATGTCCGGGCTAAACTTAAAAAGTACTGCATGGATTTACTTCAAATTTTGCATGAATATTACTTAGAGGTCGGGTCAACATATAGGCTACATATTATGACGCTATCACCTACGGGGGAGGAGCTGTGATAATTTATAAAATTTAACGCGGGTTAAACCGCGGGGTACAGACAAAAAAATGTAATGCTATATTTATGGCTTCGATATCGATTGTAGATCACGCCCCAAGTATCCTTTTTTTTAAATATTCAATGTACAGTTTTAACTTTCCTACGAATTTATTATATGTATAGGTAAAATATTTTTCTTTTTTTTATTATTATAAATTGGCAGCAAGCGAGGGAGTTAGAGGTACTCCAACACGGCTGGTTTAGGTTTTTAAAGGCACGGCTTGAAAGATTATTCGCTAGCCTTAGTTAGTTTTTTTAAACGTTGACTGCTTAACGCATAGTTAAGTTCTGCTCCGAATCTTAAGTGGAAACGGTGGTCTCCAACCGTCCTTCTTTTTCTCGGAATATTTTTTACTTAATATTATTAAAAGATTTCTTGTTAAGTTGTAAGATGTTTATCGAGTTTACTGGTCATAATAATTAAAGATAACATTTTTTTATTAAAAATGATATATACTCATTGTATGTCGATAAAGAAGCCAAAGATATAGTTTTTAGAATTTTTGTCTGTGTGTCTGTTTGTCTGTATGTATGTCCGGGCTAAACTCAAAAAGTACTGCATGGATTTGCATGCATATTACTAAGAGGTCGGGTCTACATATAGGCTACATATTATCACGCTATCACCTACGAGGGAGAAGCTATGATAATTTAAAAAATTTAACGCGGGTAAAACCGCGGGGCACAGCTAGTAGGTAATAAGATAGAAATAGTTCCCTCTAATATTCCTCTTCAACTAGCCAACAGCCAATACCTACATTTAACAATACAAAATTATACCGAATAGTATTTATGAACAAGAATAACTGTGAAAGCTGTGTCATAGATACAATACCATTTTTTAATAATTTTATTTACAATCTTTTCTGTACCATATTTTGAGCGAAATAAAGATTACTTACTTACTATTCTGTGTAGAATGCCTGCCACGTAACTCAACGAATTTTTTTTTAGTTATAAAGGAAGTTTTAAGCGACTTGTGACCTTTTAAACTGTTGAATCAGCATTAGCTCGCGTACTGTTACATTGTAGTAACATAGACTGGCAACGGCAAAGTTTCTGAATAATCCGAAGTCATTACAGGAGGTATTCAAACACTTCCACGGTCTCTAGGACTTCTGAACGGCATTGAAATGGTTTGAGTAGCTAGAATCAGGTTATGCACAAAGGCCCAATCAAGCAGCTAAGAGCGCAATCCAACCGCCAACCTAACAAACTACATACTACTTAGTTTCTTTTTTTTAGTTACGAGCACAAACACACTTGTTTGACGGGCCTGTTGGCGTGGTTGGCAAATGCTTGCTTTTCACGGCGGTCGTGAGTTCGATTCCCACCCAGTCAATTAGTCAATCGTTAAATCGGCTTTAACGTTGACAATCGATTCCGCACCATTTATGACGTCACATGTGCTCATGGAAGCCAATTGAACGGTTGATTAAGTCATTTTTAACCTTTATTTATTTGAACGCCATTTAAGAAAACGATATTCGGCGACTTAGCCGGTAGAGCCCCAGGACAGATATTTGTGTGCATGAAAATGTCTGTTTGTTCTGAGTCTGGGTTTAATTATTTAATAATAATAATAATTCTTTATTTGCATAATGTCCTCCTAGCTGAATTCGGCCACGGCGGCCAGTCTCAACAGAGATTGGCCATCTGCTCGGGACATATTATAGTGCTCAAGTGTGTGTGCAAACACAGGAGCACTTTCTATTTCATCACTCTCATGATCCAATGGGACGCCTTAGCGACACGACCGGAAAGAGGTCAGGCACAGGCCCGACGGTTTTACATGCTCTCCGAGGCACGGGGGTATAATAACGCCAACTCTCAGACTTCGGTCTGATGCTGAGATTTTTTTCTTTTTATAGAAAAGTCCCAAAATCACTTATGGCCCGACCCAGAATTTGAACCTAGGACCTCATTAATTGCGGGTGAACACGCTACCGCTAGACCAACAAGGCTTATTTGCATAGAATGTACCTACATTCTATGATTACAATATGTAATGTTAGAAATAATAAAAGATACCGAGTACATTTTGCCAATTTGGCATGCAAACATTGCAATGACTTAAAACTAAAATACAACTAAATAGGGAATCAATTTATTTAATATATTAAATTTTTGTCTAATTAAATTACAAAACTCTAATTCGAATGAATCATTTAAGTAATCCGTAACTGAATAGTAGCACCTTTCTAGTAATAGAGTAATCAGTCTATTCTTAAATATATATTCTTTCCATCAGTCTATTCTTTTTATATAAGTATATGCAGTATATCAGTAATCTGGTTTCCATTGTACAATCTCTGCTTAGTTTGGGATCAGATGGCCGTGTGTAAATAATGTCCTAGCATATTATGTGTTTTCAGAACGGTGGGACTCTCCCCTTTTACACAGGTGGGTAAGAGTACAGACACCCTTAATATAATTAATGTAATTGATACTAACATTAAGCTAAGTTATACTAACATTATATGGATATTTTTTCCGAAATAAATTATTTGAATTTGAATTTTTATTGATCTACACTGAGAGTAGGCTTAAATATGTATTAATTAAAAAAAACTTACAGCATTCATTAAAATGTATCCTCTCATATCAGCTGAAAGACGTCCACTGCTGGACAAAGGCCTCCCCCAAAGATCTCCACAATTGCTGGTCATGCGCTATCCACATCCAGAGATTTCCAGCGTCCCGCACAAGATCTTCGGTCCATCTTGTAGGGGGCCTGCCCACGCTGCGTCTTCCGGTTCGTGGTCACCACTCGAGAACCTTTCTGCCCAAGCGGCCGTCGGCTCTACGAGCTATGTGCCCTGCCCACTGCCACTTCAGGCAATTCTTACGGCTATGTCGGTAAATGTATCCTAGGAATAAGAAAATGTTACAGTATCAATAATTCTTAGATTTCATCAAACTTTCGGTCTTGCTTCAGTGAATATGGTTATTCAGACTTAAGACTAATTAAGTCGGATGTATGAAGGACTACCCTCACATTTTGCTGGCATGTTTCCAAGCGCTAAGTACGAAAACTTGTGAGTTGTAAAGTAAGCATTAATTCTCAAAACTGCCTAATTAAAACTAGTGAAATAAATGGCTACATATGCAGTAAATGACTTAAGTTGTAGTAAATAACCTACTAATCCTACAAATATTATAAATGCCAAAGTTTTTGTGTGTTTGCTTTTACGCAACAATGCGCAAAAGGTGTGCTTCCCTGTGGGCAGGGTGTGGGGCAGCCCCAACAGCGTCTTAAGCATGGTTGTCAGTCGACTGGACTGTAAATACGTTGGTCACTGTTGTGCAGTCCCCCTTGGGATGGCACAACTGTAACATAACCATCATTTATTTATTTACATTTAACATAGTTGTAAGATTTTCCTAACAAAACTTCAACAAGTTTGTTATTAAAATCTTACAACTACTAAATTTTAATTTTACAGCATTTTTCGCAATGCAAAGCGTTTATCTAATCTCATAAATATAAAATTTAATAATTTGGAAGGTATTATCAATATGATATGATCTTTCACATGCAACTGTGAACATATCAGTCGGTCTATGTTTCTAGAAAACAAAACCGATAGATTCCGATAGATAGACATCCTCCGGAAGGGTGTTTGCAAGGGAATCCTAAATTTGATCTGCCAGCGCCTATCGTTCGTAGCTTAACGCAGAGCGCCTATTCCGGATTGGCAGATGGTGCAGGTCCGAGACCCGCCGGACGATTAAATTTATGATTTCCTATTTTTGATCCTTACAACTATTGTTGTTGAGTCTGGGTTACTCGAATAAAGAAAAGTTCTATTCTATTCTAGGGATGTTTGTTACTCTTACACGGAAAAACTACGGAACGGATTATGATGAAAGTTTGAAGTAAAATAGCTTAATTATTATATACACATCTAGTAAAAGATAAGTTCACTATCTTGTACAATATTCATGTAGCATAGTTTACGTCTTATCGTGTGTCTGATCTCCATAGTAGATAACTTTCCCATAGTATAAGGAGAGAAAGGGAATATAGAGAGTGCACATTTCTGCACTATACTAATATGGACTGCGTAGTTAGTTAGTCTCCATATAAATTGGCCGCCGTACCCAAAAATCAACCAGGTACATTACAGTTTTAATACTTGTTGGGTTAACCATAAGTAAACTCTTTTGGGCAGAATGTCAATGTTGAGCTTGCTTAGTTCCACGTGTGATTTTTGATATTGCTGTATGATGCTGTACTTAAAACAAACTTTTTCATTTTGTGTCATGTATCTAGTGCCTGCTTTACCGTAATTACTTATTTACTTATCGAATTGCCAGTGGTTACCCCGGTGTCATAGTTGTTCAACCCGCCTAGTAGGCCTCTAACGTGGTTTACCGTCAGCGGAGACGCTCAGAAATTAAAACACATTAGCGGTCACCGCGAGCCTAGTTACTATTTTTATATAAGAGAGCAAACAAACGAGCAAATGGGTTACCTGATGGTAAATAACCACCACCGCCCATGGACACTCACAACCCCAGAGGAGTCGCGAGTGCGTTGTCGGCTTTTAAGATTCAGCAGACAAGTAGTGCTGGCCCTTCCCCCACCCCAATGAGCTCTGGCGACCTTATTCAAACGCAGAAACACAAATTAAATTTTTCAAATTATTTTATTTTCCATTCACAAGCTAGTGTTTGAAGTGACCTTTTAGGCAAAAATTGCCTGTGTTAGGGCACTTCGCTCTTCCAAAACTTAAAATTAAGCGATGAACCTACTAAAAATTTAAATCTTAATAGTTACTTAAAAGTCTTAAAGTTTTAATAATTTACATAAGAAAAGATAAAACACAATATTAAAATGATTAATGTTATTATTAAGAAATGTCTTCTGTAAGGTGGAGGTACTTCCCCGTCGGGCTGCTCTTTGAGCGAATAAACGCTGTGCCCTACCTCTCTTAACCTCACTAATCAAGTGATCCAGCAAGATAAATATCATGTTTATAACGTAGTACACAAAGTGTAAAGGAATTCCTCTGATCATCGGCTATAATGAAAACGGAAAGCAATTGCGGATACGTAATTTTTTATTTGATAGTAATTCTTCTCACCACCTTTAAAACTGCCAAGGTTAGGAGATAATTAAGGCGTTCATGTTCTCTTTCGCTCATGTTCTCTCTGGGTACTTACCCGGAGAGAACATCTAGCTAAGAGCGCCTCAATTGGTGGTGAGAAGAATTACTATCAAATATAAAATAACGTATCCGCAATCGCTTTCCGCTTTCATTATAGCCGATGTTCATAGGAATTCCTTTACAGTTTTTGTACTACGTTATAAGCATGATACTTATCTTGCTTGAGGCTCATGTGTGTTGTTGAAAGTAAATGCTGAATTAAACAGACACAGATTTAGAATTTAACGCTGAATAATTTCATTTCCTTACGTTCTATGCCCCCTTTACCTGGAGTCAAGTAGTCTTTAGTAGGTGAAGTTTTTACTTTTATTTAGTTTCTTGTATTAAGTTTACTTTATAAGTTTTATCTAGGTACCAAGTTAATCTTTTTTTAGTCTACATGGTCTCCAATTTTATGCAATAATAGCTGTGCCCCGCGGTTTTACCCGCGTTAAACTTTATAAATTATAGCCTATGTGTTAATCCAGGGTGTCAGCTAACTCCATACCAAATTTCAATAAAATCCCTCTTGTCGTTTGGGAGTGAAGAAGTAAAAAACATACTCACTCACACACTTACAAACTTTCGGCTTTATAATATAAGTGTGATTATCTAATTTTATTTTAATTGCATTTCTTTCTAATATAGTTCTTATGAAAAGTACAGGGGATATTTAGTGGTGTTAATTAAGATTCCGTACACAAAGAGTGAAATAGGACCCTTTTACTTAGACTCTGTTGTTTGTCTGTCCGTCTGTCACCAGGCTGTATCTCATGTACGATGGTAGTTGGACAGTTGAAATCACAGATGATGTATTTCTATAGATGTTTTAACAAAAACTAAACTAATGAACCTAACTACATCGACAACCAAGCTACCAAACCAAACTAAGCATAGCTTGTATTATAGATACCGGATGACTGACATACTTATAGAGATAATTACACCCAGAATCACGACTTACCGACATGTTCATGAACACAAATATCTGTCCTGGATGGGAATCGAATTCACGACCTGCATAGTGAAAGGCAAGTGGTTACTAACTACGCCAACCGGCCCGTCAATAATAAGCGAAGTTCAAAGCTACTTTGGTACAAAGATTTATGTTTTCGCTCCTTAGCTGAAACACGTGATGAGTTTTAATACACGAGTTGTACTTGGCATAGTTTTGATACCATATTGCCTTATTGAATTTGCAAAAAAATTGTAGTTATGAAATGAAAATTACAAAACAAAACATTGTAAAAAGAAAATTTGGTGTTAAATGTTTTATTATAACTTTGTTTTCTGCTTTGTTTCAGGTAGATTTTTCCATCTTAAGTAAAAAACACTATGAAAAATGTAAGTAACGACATAATGACGTTTTATCACCATTCATCTTAATAATAACGTCAACTGTTTGCTTGGTCTATAGATTATGACCTTCTCCAAAGTTTGGGCAAGGAGGCGGTAATATTTATTTATAATCCTGCAGGACGATAGCAGTATGGCTAGTAGTAGCAGGCTTTATGTGCTTCGGGTGTAATAACGCCATTTCGATGACCCCAGAGTAATCCAGAATTCATGACAAAATAATCTTAATAACATTTTTTGGTCTAACTGGGAATTGTATTCAGTATCTTATAGTTGCTTCATAATCATCATCATATCAGCCGAAAGACATCCACTGCTGGACAAAGGCTTCCCCAAAGATCTCCACAATTGCCGGTCAACGACCCTCACAAGATCATTGGTCCATCTTGTAGGGGCCTGCCCACGCTTCGTCTTGCTGTTCGTGGTCGCCACTCGTGAACCTTTCTGCCCAGGAACCCTCGCTTATTTCTTTATAAAACGTCTCTATGCTATATACTTACCAACACTCTGCCAAAAGTCTAAAAAATTCAAAAAGTTTCTAATGTTTATTGACTGTTAATAGAAATTGGCGTCTATACCGCCAATATCTTCAAAGCGTCGCCTTAACCTATACACAAACGAAATCAGGCTAGTTAGTTCTCCAACGAAAATTGTTTTCGAACTTATAATTTTTACTTTGCCTAAAGAAAAAAGGTTTATTATTGTGTCGGATGTCTAACAAAGAAAGTATTTTGATATAAAACTTCGGAAATTGTTGCCTGACAGAATAGTTAACTAACTAATGTTATTCGCATAACCGCTGGTAACCGACTCCATTTTTCTTTGAAGGTTAAATTAGGAAGTTAAATGAGTTTTACTGTTTTAAGGGCGAAACTGATATACATAGTCTCAGCATTATTTGTATGTATACAAGTCTTGAAATAGAATAACTTAATTTAGTTCTAAAAATACCGTTATAAAAATATACAACCGATTTCAGAAACTCTAGAACTACCAATTTTAGAAACGCGAGAAGCATTTCATATCGATTAAAAACAATGTATATTAAAATTTGGTCCACAGTCAATGTAGACACGTAACATAGTAACAAAAAAAACCATTTATAGTTGAATTGAATATCTCCTTTTTTTGAAGTCGGGTAAAACGTTGAAACATTACATCATTAAGTCACAATATACCAGTTGTAGTAATAGAAACTCATGTGTACTGGCGAAATAGTAACAAGGCGAAAATCCCCCTTTGAAAAACTAATCCGTTGAAATGAGTGTGGCCGAAGCCCAATTTTCTGCGCCCCTTGCGCGGTGTCATTTATGATATTCGTGGTATAAATAATTAATCTGGGTTTGCTCCACATTTCGCTACGTTAGTTTTCGTAGAGAAATTGGGAGCAATCATACATTAAATTAAACTTAGAAAAAATGCTCTGGGCTGAAGTTTTGGTTTCTTTATTAAATATTGTGTACTTCCCGTATGGTTGTTAGCAAAGTTGGTAGTAAAGTAAAACCTATCCTACTTCTGAACTAAACTGATCTAACTTCTTTTTTGCGGCATTTTCACTTCTTTTCATGAGTGTGAACGTGCAACCCACCAGGTTATCTTCCACTTCAAGTGGGAGAATTTGTAACGCTTCCATCAGCGCAAACCCTAATATTGTCGGAACAGCCACCATGCCACCTGGCTGCAAGACCCTTACATTTCCCAGAATTATTTACTCAAGGACATCGGCTCCAAGCAACAAATCTACGGGACCAGGTTTACTAACCCTGGGGTCTGCTAAATTCAAACCCGACGTTAACCTTACAACAGTCGCAGACAATTTAACCTGCAGGTGGTTACCAAAAATGATGATGCCCTCCCGCCGAATTTCGACCACGGCGGCCAGTCTCAATGGAGATTAGCCAATTGCGCAGGACATATTATAGTGCACAAGTGTGTGCACAAACACAGGGGCACTTTCTATTCCATCACTCTCATCATCCGATGGGAAGACTAGCGACACGACCGGAAAGAGGTCAGGTACAGGACCGACGGCTTTACGAGCACTCCCAGACTTCGAGCTGATACTGAGAAATTTATTTTCACGGAAAAATCCCAAAATCACTTTTTGGCCCGACCTGGGATTTGAACCAAGGACCTCATTTTCTGCGGCTGATCACGCTACCGCTGGACCAACGAGGCACCTAAATATTCTTCATAACAATAGCCGAAGTCCCACACAACGGATGAGAAGAATTTATATCAGAAAACAATAACCTAGGTTGACCCTCAATACCAGCCACAGCAAGATTTCCAATACCCCTTATCACTTGCGGGTAACTATGTATAGTGAGGCTTCTCTGCCCAACCAACCAAGACGACATTATGCACCCCTGCGAACCAAAGTCCAACAATGCTCGCACCACAATTGAACCTCCAAAAATTTTTTTTTATATATAATAGGATGGCAAACGGGCAAGTGGGTCACCTGATGGTAAGTGATCACCGCCACCCATGGACACTCGCAAGACCTGAGGAGCTGCAAGTCCGTTGCCGGCCTTTAAGAAAAGAATAGGCTCGCTTCTTGAAGGTTGCCATGTCATACCGGATCGGAAATACCTCCGCAGCTAATTGATTCCACAGAGCGGTAGTGCGCGGCAAAAAGTTTCTTGTGAAACGCACAGTGGTGGATGACCATTCATCCAGGTGATAAGGATGAAATTTCCACTTTTGGCGAGAATAGCACATGTGCTCTTATTAGTAGTTTAGATTTGTCTCCACGTATCGAGGAAAGTTACTTGGGTTTGACCCGTAAAAGTCTTGTTTTACTTTAGATGGATTAACTAATATATAATTAATATAATTTTATGTGACGCAGTGGTAAAAGTCGCCCCAGTGCTACCTTGCGCTCATGTGTTTCGTATTTGACCCTCGCAAACTATAACTATTATTTCCTTAATTGAGACTTACATAGATAATCGACGTATTGTCTTTTAAAATAATTAAATCGTTTAACCCTGCTGATGTTGTTGATCGAAATAAGAGCCTACTTCAAAATGAAGGGACATATCCCTGGGTGCGATTTAGGAAAATACCAAAGAACAAGCAGCGGCGTCTATTTGGATACTAATCACCCTCTTAGTGGGATTGCCGACCCCTAGGACAAGTGTGGCGATTATGGGACATCGCCGTAAATGTTGGTGGAGGCCTTTTGTTTTGTAGTGGACGTATATTCCTTTGACATGATGACTACAACTTAAAAAGTGGAAACAATTACTTCATAGTAGATAATTCGAGTGGTGAACACGAACCGGAAGACGCAGCGTGGGCAGGCCTCCTACACGGTGGACCGACGATCTTGTGCGGGTCGCGGGAAGCCGCTGAAAGCGGGCAGCGCAGGACCGGCAATTGTGGAGATCATTGGAGGAGGCCTTTGTCCAGCAGTGGACGTCTTTCGGCTGATATGATGATGATGATATTTAAAACGACTAAATGTGCGCGAAAACGGCTGCACGCTAAATTTCACACCCTAAGCACATTGGCTGTCTTCGTTTAGGTGGCAATTGGATTAAAAACTACTGATCAATTTTTCAAAAAATTGTCCCTTAATACAACGATAGAGATGAAGATTGATGAGATTCATTTGACCAGAGATATGGCCTTTTTATGGGCATCAGCATTGCCATCCAGTGTGGCAACGCGGACGGCCTTTTGGGCATTTTACCTCCCGACGATGCGGAGGAATTTATTGACGCCCAATGTAGAAATTATAACAACTAAATTATAGTTGTGAACAAGTACATTATAGTTGCTTTTATTATTATTTTCTTTTCTAATTAGTAATTCTTCAAAATTATATCTAGTAGTTCGTGTTATTGTTATGATTTTGATAAATACATTTAATATACGATAGTTTAAAAAAATGTAAAGAAAAAAATAGTCTAAAATTCCATCTTTTAGGATGTACCGCGAGGTGCAACGACTTTTTTTCTAGACGATATGTATTTTGGTAATAAACACATGTCTACATAAGCTACAGTGACCGCTTGCCACTTAGATGTTTTTTATACTAAAACACTTACTCAAAAAACATCGTCGAAATAATTGGAAACGAAATGAAACCTGAAACCGGGTGTGCCTTTGACAAAGTTCAACGTTAATTAGCAAATTTTTCTATCAAACGCTTTTCATACTCGTTTCTCGGTAACTTAATTATTGCCATATTCGTAACTTCACACAAATTGTGGCACTATCGAAAGATCAGCGTGACAGTAATTGATGAGCTAGGCACCTTTTCATCGCTAGTACAGACTATATTGCATGCTTCCAAATCAACACCTATGTAAACTATACATAGGTGTTAATTTGGAAGCATGCAACAAAATTCATGCAAGCGAGAAAAAGGGGCCTAGCTCAGTAAAGGACTTGCATTATCTGTACTTGTTGGGAATAAAACTTTTTTCTATTTCGACGGTGAAGTATAAAAATCTACTAACTAAGAAACAAAGAGACACGACAAACAACTGTATTATTCTCAATTGTGAGTGTTTTGTTTAACGCAGTTAGAATATACAATACAATACAAATACTCTTTATTGTACACCAAGATTTACAGGTAAAGTAAACAGTTGTATTAAATACATATAGTACAATGGGCGGTCTTACCGCTAACTGCGACTTCTTCCAGACAATATATTATTTAGAAATAATATATATGTGATAATATTTTACAGGCACTTACGGAAAAAATAGTAGGACATTCAGCCAATTATATTGTAAAAGGTGGTGGGTAAGAGATTAAGACTAGTTGTCTTAATCTGCAACTTCTGTAAACCAGGATTAACAGTAGTGCACAGCCAGATAATCGTCTAGGATGTCGCAAAGAATCGAAAACAAGAATAGATAGAAATAAAATAACAATTAAATAAAACTAAAACGCGACTATGGAAAACAAGCGAGCGAGTTCAATCGTGGTTTCCCATCTCAAAAATGCCCGACCTGCCTACAAAAGTTTTGACTTCTAAAAAATCTAAAATCATTAAAAGTTTTGCAAACTTTTCTATTGTTTACATTTTTTTTATTAATGTTGCCGATTTTGGTATAAAAAGATAAATATATATTTTGCACACAATGAACCTATCCAACCGTCAACTCAGTTAAATTAGGTTTAACTTCGTTCTTTAGCAGTTCATATGGAAAATATGATTTCGAATTATCAAAGTAATACCACTGCTTTTCCGGTGCGCCTTATTTGTCAACAGTTACACACGGCTACATATCAAGCTATACATGTCCAATATAAGCGGACCTCTTATTGTATGGAAATCCTATACAACGCGAGATCAACTTATACTGGACAGTATAGCTTGATAGGTAGCCGTGTGTACTAACGGCACGCTTAGTTTCTCTCAGTATTACGACTCCAGAACAGACACGTGGTCGCTTACGATTAATAAAAAACCACAACGGAGAGGGTGCTGCGCAAATTTCCCTTTGAGACTGAATCAGATATGTCGAACTCCACGAGCGAACAAATTAAGTAACATATACCAAAAAAATGACAAACAAAAATGGCGGTGCACAAGACAAATCACTTGTAGAAAGGCGATTTTTGAGTTGTATTCATATAGATTTTGTATAACCAGACACGTGTTCGTTTACGACTCATAAAAAAACTTAAAGAGCAATGGAGAGGGCACTGCGCGGATTTTCCCTGCGAGACGGAATCAGATATGTTGAAACCCACGAGCGAACAAAGTAATCATCATATACCGAAGAACTGGCGATGGACGGAATATATCGCTTGTGGAAACGGTGGCGGCTGAAGCAGAAAAGTTTTTGAGTGGTATTCACATAGATTTTTTGCGAAATGTACAGACACTAATCACAAGTATCTTGATAGATTGATAGCGAGTGTCGTATGTTGTTTCAAACGCCGCTATTGCGACTCACGCTGTAGCGCATTTATTTTCCACTGCCTCACAGGTTCGAAATCTAATGGACTCGTTTGAAATAGTCGCGAAAGACACTGTTTCGAAAAACATTTTCACTGCCTTATAGGCTCGAATGCTTCTGATCGAATTATTCAGTCTTAAAGTGTTCAGAAAAATATTTTTTTACGTTTGTTGTTGTTTTTTATATTACAAAATAAATAATCGTGAGTCTCGCATCATATATTTATAGGCTTTATAATTGCGCAGTTTTGCCTCCCTGCCCAGATAATAATAATGCATAGAATAAACACAAATAAACAACAAAAAAAGCATAAGGTTCACTACCTTACGCTTTTTTGTTGTGTAGTTGTTTGTTATAAAGTTGAAAATCTATAAAAGAAACTAGCCAGATTGGGGTAGCTGGATGTGCTGGCGTCTGTACTTATGTTATAAAAAAGCTATAGTAATAAAACAGTAATTACTGTGTGTGTTTCCTTACCAAAAAACCTGGAAAAATATAACGACCATCTACGACATCTCATTAGTTTCCAAAAAGGAACAAGAATAGTGGCATCATTGTTACTTAACGATCTGAAACTAATAAAAACAATATAACAACATTATTACAACATGATAAAACAATACTACATATTAGTAGTACAGAACTAGTACCTGGCACACAATGAAATGACACTGATGAGGCCTAAGCATGTCCCGGAGAAATGCTTCGAAAATCTTGGATCCTGCAACAACTTTTATCAGAAAGCAATAAGGAGGAGTTACAAAAAGCAGTTGCACTTCCCCCCAGAGCAAAGAGGGAGACAGATAGACAGAATGAAACGTAGAGTAAGACTCATAAAACGAAAGAAGTGCAACTAGAGACTACTAACTAACTAGCTGCAAAAGCACTGTACGGGCTAAGTGCGTTGCACTTGCACCGACAGCATTTTACCGTAGCGCGTGGTTTCATACTTATAATATTCATGTAATTTCATTAGTAGTGAATCGTACCTCGGTCGGCTACCACGTCGAGTCACCTTACTATTCCTATATTACCATACACCATCACCATCTCAACCTCATCTTAGATTAGTGTTCAGTGAATACAACATAATTACCATAACTCTAACCTACGACTTTCTATTATCACCACGCAATAATCTATACATGGTCCTTCGAGCAAAAAAGGTTCCATTCGCGAGTGTTTGTGTCGTGCAAAGCATAGTGCCTGTGAGACCTTTCCTCGTTCGAGTGTTTCCTGTCTGAATCCAGCGCTGTAGACGTACGGTAACCAGTCCATTGATTAGCAGACAACACCAGGCTATCAAGTAAGATCTTTTATATTAACCAATTTTAAATACCACTACAATGGAGGCTTTATTTGAGAACCAACAGCAAATTATGGCGGGCATGAACCAAATTCTGGTTAATTTCAAGAAGGATGGTCGTGATCGCAAAACACCAGATTACATTAGACGTAGGTTAGAAACCCTAGATTCGTATTGGAAAGAATTCCACGCGAATCATGTGCAGTTGTGCGAAATTGGTGACCAGTCTCATTCGTACTTTGTACATGATGAGTACGGAAACACCAAAAATTTCTATACGCAGACAAGACAGACGATCCGTGACTATCAATCAGCCACTACTAAACCAACCACACCACTTCTTAGACCTGCAACTCCACTCCAATTACCAACCGGAGACACTTCACCAGCTTTCCAGCCAGCACTCCCGGATACTGTACTACCTCTTAACATGCCAACTACATTCACTTCTAAAGGTATCAACAGTAAGCTTGACGAGATGATTCGGAAGCAACGTAGTAATTTTAAGGCATTTTCTCGAACTGTCAGTACTGTGGATGTCGATACCATGACCGACAAATGGGAGTTCGAGGATGTTCTCAAAACATTACAGTCACGCTGGTCAGTAATCGATAGTTTGCATTGGGATATAGATAGTGAACTCAATGGCGACTACCCATCGTACGAAACTGAATTTTGTGAGTACGAAAAAATATACAACCAAACAAAAAAAGCAATAAACCGTAAAATGTGGTCCGTGTCGCACAGGGAAAAAACAACACCCAAAATGGACATACCAATTTTTTCAGGCAGTTACCAGCAGTGGACCTCATTTAAGGACCTTTTCCAGGAGGCAATATATAATAACCCAACCTTACCTAGTGCCCAAAAGCTACAATTTCTAAAAAGTAAACTCCGAGGCGAGGCGGAAAAGCTTATTCAGCATTTATCTATTACTTCAGAAAACTACCAAGCATCTTGGGAAATCCTCAACCAGCGATATAATAATAAAAAAGTAATTTTTACTTCACATATAAGTACGCTTTTGAATTTGCCCATTATGCAAATTCAAACGGCAAATTCGCTTAAAAGGTTACACGACACAACTAACGAATGCTTACATGCCATACAAAAACTAGGTGTAAACACGGAAACATGGGACCCATTATTGGTTTATTTGTTATCACAAAAACTTGATGCAGTATCCCATAATGACTATATAGAGTCCTTAGAAAATCCCAGAGAATTACCATCCATGAAGGATTTTCTGCGTTACCTAGAAGGTAAATTCACCTCATTAGATGCATTTAGGCGTAAACAAGAACATGCGCCAAAACCACCAACAAACCACTATAACCATAAACCATACCAAAGCTATAATAATTTCAATAAATCGGTGGCCAATTCATCATCATCAAAAATATTAAATATGGTCAACCAAAAATGTCCGCAATGCAAAGAAAACCATGCTTTGTATCATTGCAAAACGTTTCGCAACTTAACACCGGATGCGAAGCGCAAAATTATTGCAAATTTTAATTTATGTCGCAATTGTTTACTCAATCACCACGGAAAAGACTGCAGATCAAGCAAAACATGTTTTTATTGTGACAAGAAACATAATTCCTTGTTACACGATGCCTTCATGACGGAAACGCGGCCATCAACTTCTACGAACTCGGAAACGACTCAGCAAAAATGTCACACGTCGCATGAAAACGTGGCCGAAAGTCTTTTGGCGACCGCGGTTTTGAATGTCCAAGGGTTCGATGGCAGTTCTCATACCATGCGTTGTTTGATAGATGGCGGGTCCCAGTCATCGTTAATAACTGAAAATGCCGCTCAAAGGCTTGGGTTACCCAGAAAGCGCTGCAAGGGTGTTATTTTCGGAGTTGGAGCGCGGGAAAACAACTGTAAGGGGGTCGTTACGGTTACTTTGTCTTCTCGCTATAATGATTTTAATTATACCACGGATGTTTACATTATGAATAGTCTTACCGGCAAATTACCTAACCATTCATTTGATAAACCAAATTGGCCATACATAGAAAACATTGAATTGGCCGACCCAGAGTTTTACACGAGTAGACACATTGATCTTTTATTAGGAGTTGATGTTTATTCAACTATCATATTAGATGGCTTTATAAAATCCGGTAAATCGCTGCCGATTGCGCAACAAACGCAATTTGGCTGGATATTAAGTGGAAATGTTAAGACTTTCCACTGTAATGTTGTTGTGAACCAACTCGATGACATTCAAAGGTTTTGGGAAATAGAGGATATACCAGAAGAATCAAATTTATCAGCTCGTGACAACCAGTGCATTGACTACTATAAGACCACTACCAAACGGAACGAAGACGGGCGTTATGACGTCAGACTCCAGCTTAAATTAAATTTTGAAACGAAGTTGGGTTCGTCAAAACCAATGGCAATTGCTCAGTTTCGCCAATTAGAACGAAAATTTGCCAGAAACCATCAAATAGCTCATGATTACAAGGTGTTCATTAATGAATACATATCTTTAGGTCATATGATATTAGCTCCCGGTAACCAGACACCGGAGTGTTATCTGCCACACCATTGTGTCCAAAGATTAGAGTCGACAACGACACCACTTAGAGTGGTTTTTAATGCGTCAGCAAGGACGTCTACCGGCCTTAGTATAAATGATTTAATGGAAGCAGGTCCAAACTTACAACAAGACTTGTTATCTTTAATTTTAAAATGGAGACAGTACCGTTACGCTTTCTGTGCTGACCTTGAGAAGATGTTTCGCCAAATTTGGGTAAATAAGGAAGATCAGCCATTACAAAAAAATATTTGGCGTGAAAATCCTTCTCTACCACTGAAGGAATTTCAGCTCACCACCATAACCTATGGATGCAGGGTGGCTCCGTTTCTTGCTATGATGACCTTAAAACAGCTTGCATGTGATGAATGGCATAATTACCGAAATACCAACGCGCCAGAGGTCCTCAAGGAGTGTTTTTATTCTGATGACGTCCTGCATGGTTGCCACCAGCTTGATTACGGAAAACGCTTACAGTGCGACTTAATACGTCTCTTAAGATCAGGTGGATTTAACCTTAGAAAATGGAAATCGAATACTCCAGAGTTACTACCAAATTCCGACGAAAATCAAGAAGTCTTTGATTTTCGAGAAATGGAAGCTACCAAGACTTTGGGCCTTCGCTGGAAACCCAAGAGTGACATATTTACATTCCAATCTAAAATAGAACAAACTACAACTCATCCTACAAAAAGGTCCTTATTATCGGACATATCTAAGGTATTTGATCCGTTAGGTTGGTTGTCGCCTCTAACTACGAAATTAAAATTATTATTCCAATCAGTTTTACGGTTACAAACTGAGTGGGACCAAAATTTACCAGAAAATATTTGTGCTGAGTGGACAAAAATCAAGGCCGATATACACCAAATTGAGCAGTTACAGATTCCTCGATGGATTGGTACCTGTGAAAATGATACCATTGAACTACATGGGTTTGCCGATTCGTCAACTGTTGCTTTTGCCAGTGTGGTATATTGCAAGATAAATCGTAGTCACCAGTCATCGGTAGTCCTTGTAATAGCAAAAGCAAGACTTGTGCCTACTAGCAAGAGTATCTCATTACCAAAATTAGAGTGCTGTGCTGCTGAATTACTATCTAAACTGATGTCAAAGGTCAAGCAGTGTTTACCAAATTATAATGTAAAAATGTACGGTTGGACTGACTCCAAGGTCGTCTTAGGATGGATACAAGGAGATCCAAGCCGTTGGAAACCATTTGTGTCAAATAGAGTGAGGAAAATAACAGAAACCATGCCGCCTGAGTGTTGGAGATACGTGCCATCAGAACAAAACCCGGCTGATTGCGCGAGTAGAGGCTTGACAGCCAGTCAATTAAAGGAGCACCCGCTGTGGTGGAAAGGGCCGCAGTGGTTATCAACTTTTATACCAGATTTAGATAAAAACCATAAAACTTATTTTACTGATATTGAAGCCAAGAAAACAAAACTGTCTAATGTTGTAATTAGATCACAGGAAGACTCCGTCATACAACTGTTGGTAACGAAACACAGCACATTTTTGCGAGTCGTGCGAATTATTGCATGGATTTTGCGAGCAATTTCACGTAATAATGATAAAAATATAAAACCTTATTTAAGTTTACCAGAGTTAAACAGAGCAAAATTAATGATTTTAAAATATTGTCAACAACTGGAGTTTTCAAAGGAGATGTCTGACTTAAGTATCAAAACTTGTGTAGATAAGAAGAGTAACATTTTCAACTTAAACCCATTTTTGGATAAGGATGGACTATTACGTGTCGGCGGTCGGTTGAAAAATGCTCAAATAGATTATAATATGAAACATCCTATTATTATACCACACTCTAGTAAATTGACGGAATTGCTGATTGACCAGGCGCACAAACTCTGTTACCATGGGGGACCGCGCTTAACATCAGCATTTTTAAGAAAAACGTACTGGGTAGTGGGCGGCAACCAAGCTACCAAGAAGCGCCTTCGCCTATGCGTTACGTGCCGTAAAAATGAACCAAATATACAACAACAGTTAATGGGTGATTTACCATTCTCCAGAAGCAACGTATCGAGACCATTCGAGAACACCGGCGTTGACTTTACCGGTAGTATTCTGGTAAAAGCAAACAAGGGTCGTGGCATCAAAACTACCAAGGGTTACGTAGCAGTATTTGTATGTATGGCGACCAAGGCCGTGCATCTGGAGCTAGTTTCCGATCTCACCACATCTAGTTTCCTAGCTGCGCTAAGAAGGATGGCCGCGAGAAGAGGGACTCCGCACCATATGTATAGCGATAATGGAACCAATTTCGTGGGTGCTAATAGAGTTTTAAATGAAGGGCTCGACGGATTAAAGCGAATTGCGAACGATACTGGTTTTTTAAATGAAGTTTCGGAGATGGGCATTGTTTGGCACTATAATTGCCCATCCTTTCCGTCGAGTGGAGGGGTGTGGGAATCAAAAATCAAAAGTCTCAAATATCATTTAAAACGCGTCGTCGGAGAACAAAAACTAACTTTTGAAGAGTTTACCACAATTTTAACGCAGTTAGAAGCGTGCTTGAATTCAAGACCGCTATGCCCAATGACAGAAGATCCAGAAGATTTAAACTACCTAACACCTTCTCATTTCCTAGCAAGCGGACCAACTCTTACCATAGTTGAAACAGAGCACGATCATCGTACGAGATGGCAGCTAACTCAAAAAATATTCAGAGATATTTGGAATAGATGGAAGTCTGAATATCTTACTCAGTTGTCAGCACGAACCAAATGGCGACAAGTAAAACCAAATATAAAAATTGACGACATTGTTATTATTCATGAAGACAATTTGCCACCTGGAAAGTGGGCACTAGGTAGGGTTATTGATCTTCATCCCGGTCAAGACGGCCTCGTAAGAGTAGTCACTCTCAAAACCAAAAACACCACAATGAAGAGACCAGTCGTGAAGTTATCTATTTTACCAGTAAATAGCACGGCACCAGATAAACAAATGAATGTGAGTCATAAAACGCCAGCTACTAATAAATATTCAAAACGTTCATGTAACATTATATACCTAATGTTAATGTTTCTTATGTTTCTTATATCACCAACACAAAGCATGTATACCATTACAAACCTACCAAATAACCAAAGCATATATTTAGACCAGATATCTACCATGTACCTCGTTCGAGATGAATGGAAATTAGTAGTTTACTACGATATGAATCCATACTGGAAAGCCAACGAGTTGTTTAATAAATACTTTAACCATTTAGAGAACTTATGTCCCAGTACAGAGATCAAGTTACAATGCGACGTTATCTTGTTACAATTAAAGCACGGATACAATGAGTGCTCGTACTACAACCGAATGTTGTTGGGTCAGCAGTTCACATCGCATTCGAGACTGCGACGTGGTTTAATTAATGGAGTAGGCTACATTGCGCATAGTTTATTCGGGATATTAGACGAAGACTTTGCAGAGCAATATCGAAAGGACATAGATCTTCTTAAAACCAACCAAAAACATTTAGCGACATTATGGAAAAACCAAACATCCATTGTTGAGGCCGAATATAATCTTCTAAAAAGAGTTGAAAGTACCATGGACAAACAACACAAGATATTCAACCAGCATCTAATATCTTTAGAAAAGGCCACAAACGATTTACGGACAGAAATTCAAAGTGTAGCCACTAGTAACTACTTCGCCATGACTTCTATCATAGCCAACAACATACTGACCAGCCTGAGAACCATCCAAGACACTTTGTTAGATACCATTACTAATATATACTACGGAAATTTTAATATACATCTCATTAAACCAGAGCAGCTTCTTCAAGAACTTAATATGATATCTGGCCATCTGTCGAAAGATTTGTCATTACCAATAGATAACATTCAGGAGAATATATCCAAAATTTATCATCTTTTGAAAGTCAAGGCTAGAGTGACCAGCCATTACCTTATATTTGAAATAAAGATACCATTAATCAGTCGAGACTTATACGACACTTACAAGCTGATACCAATTCCTAGAAAAATTAATGATCTCATGGTCACCCTAGTCCCCATTGAGAAACATATAGCAATAAACTTGCAAAAAGATTTGTACTTACCATTGCCTGATAATGATTTTCAGCAATGTGTTCAGTTCGAGGACACCACCCAGTTATGCTCATTGCATAGCCCCTTATACCAATATAACAATTACCAATCTCTGTGCGTCAAGAATCATGTCACCAATAACTGCAAGACGAACTTTGTTCCTTGCGAGCATACGTGGTTTCAGTTGCGTATTACCAATACCTACTTATTTTCATGTTGCGGCCAGTGCTCCGTGAGAATTATATGTGGCCAGCAAATGAAGGCTGTGAAGATAGTAGGAGCGGGAGTCGTATCCTTACAAAATGACTGTATAATAAAAGCGGAAACATTCACCATAACTGCACACAAGATATTTACGTCTAGGCTTAATCTTCAACCGGAACAAATTGAGCCATTTATAGCACCAATAAACCACATAGTCAACATCTCCATACCAAACATTGTGAGTTACGAACGGAATACCAGTGACATAGAGCAAGATTTCAGAACCATAGGCGATCAGATACAAAAAATGAAATCCCAGAAACCTGTAGTTGACCAAATATCCTACCACGACATTCACCACTACGCTGCCATATATGTGGTCGTGGGTATTGCGCTATGCGTCGGTCTGATATTTGCGTGCCGCCGGGTGCGCTCGCGCCGCGCCACCTGCGCAGCCGCCGCCGCCGCCGCCAGCAGCGTCGTCTTCGGAGAGGAGAGCAGCGGACAAGTGCAGTGTGTCAGTGTAAAAGAAAGGCAATCTACCAGTGATGTGATCAATAGTGTCTGTGCTAGTGCTAATGAGACTCACAAGTCACATAGTGCGCGTGTGGATAAGGCTACGTCGCCTCGTTTGCGTAATCCTTATAGTGAAACTTTGAACATGTCGGACATGGACTCCTAGAGACTATTACCATAGTATAAGAAAATTGTTCCATCACCTTGTTAATCATACTAAAATTGTTAATCACCCTTGTTGCACCAATTCATAACCATCTCATACGTTCTATTTTATTTTATTCTCATTCGCATCCTCATTTCTCCCGCCCGGGAATATGTACGGGCTAAGTGCGTTGCACTTGCACCGACAGCATTTTACCGTAGCGCGTGGTTTCATACTTATAATATTCATGTAATTTCATTAGTAGTGAATCGTACCTCGGTCGGCTACCACGTCGAGTCACCTTACTATTCCTATATTACCATACACCATCACCATCTCAACCTCATCTTAGATTAGTGTTCAGTGAATACAACATAATTACCATAACTCTAACCTACGACTTTCTATTATCACCACGCAATAATCTATACAAGCACCAAGGGTATAGTTTAAGGATCCTATTAAATGATAGGACTTTTAGACTAGCCAAGTGATAGTGAATAATCATTATCATCATTATGCCAGCCAAAGTACGTCCACTGCTTGAATTAAGGCTCCCCAAAGAATGGAGGGATATGCCATGATCGCCACGTTTGGCAGACAGGGGCTCTACCGGCTAAGTCGCCGAACATCGTTTTCGTGAATGGCGATCAAATAAATAAATGTTAATAATCAATAATTAAATCGGCTTCAACGTTGACAATCGATTTCGGACTATTTATGACGTCACATGTGGTCATGGAAGCCGATTTAACGATTGATTAAGTCATTTTTGAACTTTATTTATTTGAACGCCATTCACGAAAACGATGTCCGGCGACCTAGCCGGTAGAGCCCCAGATTGGAGATCACAGTTTGATGGTCATAGTTCACAGAAAAACGCTTTTTCAGAATCAGAATCAGAATAGTTTATTTGTAAAACATAGGTGTAGAACATATACATTAATCATACATGTCAAGGTCTTAAATAATTATTTGTTACACTATGTTTTGTCATTGATGACATACAAATACCATCAAATACATAAAAAAAATAGACATCAAAATTCATTAAATAAACAAAATTACTACAAAAATGTCATAACAAATGAATATGTAAGAAATTATAATAAACAATAATGAGTAAATTAATTAAAGTGATTTATCATTTAAATATTCATCTAAGGTATAATAACATTTCTCAGTCAATAGTTTGTGGAGACATTTTTTGAACATCTTTAATGGCATACACTTTATGACATCAGGTATTTTATTATAAATTTTGGGAGCAACACCAAAGAAGCTCTTTTTCATCAATGCAGTATTACATTTTACCATACACAGGTTATTTTTATATTGACTTCGAATTGGAGTCTTCTTAACTGCTGAAAATTTTGTGAACAAATGTGGGTTGGATTTTATAAATAATGCTGTTTCAAATATGTACATAGCTGGTAACGTTAATATTTTAAATTTCTTGAAGTAGGGAACGCAGCTATCTGTTGGCTTTAAATTACACATTGATCTTATGCACCTTTTTTGTATTCTAAATACCAGTTCCCTATCTGTTGAATGCCCCCAGAAAACAATACCATAACGTAAGATAGAGACAACAAGTCCATGATAAGCTGTCAGCAGAGTCTCAGTATTTACTTTCTTTGAAAGTTGGAATAGTAGATACGCAGATTTACTCAGTCGTTTGCAAATTTCTTCCAGGTGAGGTTTCCAAGTTAATTTGTGGTCTACCGTTATACCTAAGAATTTTGTACTCGTAACTTCTTCTATTTGAAAGTTATCATATGTAATATTTAGTGGTGGATGTTCACGACGCTGGTGAAACTGTATAATTTTAGTTTTATTCAAGTTAATTACCAGATTATTATGATTAAGCCAGTTTATAATGTTCTTAAGTGAGTTATTGATGTCATTTCGATATTCTTTTGGATCAGAGCATTCTATGATAGCTGTACTGTCATCTGCAAAAAGTACCATTTTATTTCTCGATTTTCTTGGGAGGTCATTAATATATATTAGGAATAAAGGAGGCCCCAGTACGCTACCTTGAGGTACACCATATCTAACAGATCTTGCTTCAGAGACGTACGTAGTTTCTAATTTGCTCGTAGGACAAATTCTTGAGATTTCTGTACATTGTGTCCTATCACTCAGATATGATTCTAAGAGTTTATAGATGTTTCCTCGAATGCCGTACCCGTGTAACTTTTTTAACAAGATCTTATGATCTACAAAGTCGAAGGCTTTTGTCATATCCGTGAAGATGGAGGATACAGGATTTCTTTTATCTACAGAAGTCATTATATTTGATAGTAGGTCAAATAGTGCCATATTAATATTAGTGTCTTTCCTAAATCCTTTTTGTTCACTGCAAAATAACTGAAATTTTTCGAAATACGTATATATAGATTTATATATAATTTTTTCGATAATCTTTGAGAAAACTGGTAGTTTTGCAATTGGCCTGTAATTTTTTACGTCGGTTTTATCATGATTTTTATAAATGGGTTTAATAACCACCTTCTTGAGTTTAGTTGGAAATGTGCCATCGGAAATGCAAAGATTAATTATATGTGATAATGGTGCCGCTATTATTTCTTTTACGTCCTTAATTACTTTGGTTGATATACCATCGTACTGTACAGTACTGGTATTTTTAAGACTGTTTATTACGTTTATAATGTCAGTATCCGAAACTGGTAGCATAAAAAGTGATTGCAAAGTAGAATTTTCAATAACATAATTACTAGTATCATTAAAATTTGTGTGTGAATGATTTTCTATTATTTCTATAAAATATTTATTAAATTCATTCGCAATATCTAGGGGATTTGTAAAAGTTAAGTTATGACTTTGTATAGTCAATATTTGTTCTTGCGGCAAACATACTTTGGATTTGTTAATAACTTGCCAAGCAGCTTTTGATTTATTTTGAGACGTATTTATGTAGTGGTTATTTTTGGCTTTCTGAGTTAAATTTATTATTTTTCTATAGCGCGTGGAATAATTTTTAAAAACAAGTCTATTTTTTGTTGTTGGATTAAGCCTATATGTCCATAGTAACTGCCTCTGTTTTCTGCTACATATTTTTATTCCATTAGAAAGCCATTTCGTTTTTTTGCAAGTATGAATGGTTACAATTTTGTTTGGAAAGCACAGTTTGTATAGCAACGTAAAGTCATCTATAAAATTATCATACGATTCATTTGCGTCTTTAGCTTTGTATACTAGATGAAAAGATAACTTCTTAAGATGATTTTTGAATTTAGTTAAGTTATCTACTGAGATTTCTTGTTTTTTTGTTTTCCAATATTTAAGCGTACAGGTTTTTTTAATAGGAACGTGGAGTAGCTGTGATGTGTGGTCCGATAGAACTAAATCAATTATTTCAGCTTTACAATCTTTTCGGTAAGAGTGAGCAAAATTATCTATGCTGCTGCCCGTTCTCTGGTAGGTATTCCCACGGGCGATTTCTATACCCCCACGGGATGAGATGGGTTGATGATATCCTATGCCGTCACCACACAGCAATAAAAATAATAATAATTTTAATTAAAAGTTAACAAAACCACATGCTTTATAATCACGTTTAGTTATTACTGTACTAGTTCAAACCGCTTCGAACAACAATGCCGAAATAATTGCCAGCAAAATAAAACAGGGTGTGCCTTTGTTGAACGTCGATCTTAATTAGCGGGTTTTTACCGCACTAATTACTATATAGCGAGGATAGGCGAGGTTAGATGGTATAGTTTATGGTGACAATTACATTTTATTGCCACATACTTGTGGTGTTAAAATAAGGGCAGCAATCCTGCTAATATTATAAATGCTAAAGGTTGTGATTATGGATCATCGTTACCCTTACACGCAAAAACTAAGGAATGGATTGGATGAAACTTTAACGCCTTAAGCTAAAATATGTACCTATCTAACGATGACGGGCCTGTTGGCGTGGTTGGCAAAGGCTTGCTTTTCACGCCGGAGGTCGTGGGTTCGATTCCCACCCAGGACAGATATTTTGTGTGCATGAACATGACTGTTTTTGCCCTGAATCTGGCTGTAATTATTTATATAACATAAGTATGTATTCACAAAAGAAAAGTAGTATATCAGTTATCTGGTTTCCTAAGTACAAGCTCTGCTTAGTTTGTATATAATTTCCTAGAATATAAGGATATTATGTTATCTAAACTTTGTAATAAATAAACTTTAATATAGCTCATATCCGATGGGCTATAATTTATATAGTGAAACCGTGGAGCATCTAGTGTATTGTGAATGGTAGAAAATTAGTTATATTTCTTAAGAAACTCAAATTGAAAAATTAATGGATAGTATATATTAATTTAGAACAAAACAAAACAACGTATTAGCCTCGCTATTCAACTGGGTAATGTTTCCAGCTTTCTGGGCACCTTTCCCGCAGGCGACAGTTTAAATTCAGTTTTTTATTTAAAGGTTTTTAATATTGATAGTATGTAAGTTTGATTATATGTTTCACTATAAAATAAATAAGCTATTATAAAATAAAAATATTTAGACTAAAATATACGTGAATAAAAATGGCCGTCTAAGTTAAAAATAAAATTAATTCCAAGTCAACTGGTAATATCAGTATCGAACATTTTGTGGAGATTTTTCTGCGTCATACTACTTTTAAATTAAGATATTAATAGATAAAGATTAGAGTTATTGATTTAAGAATATTTAACAATAGTTTCGCTTCCTATCTTATCCTAGCAAACTGCTACTCGACTGCTGGTAGGGAAAGATCCCATCCGATCTCAGCAACCAGGACTCGTCTCTCGGCCTCCCAGGCCGGGCACTCCTCCAGCGTATGCTGGGCAGAGTCCAGGTCACCCCCGCAATGGTGACAATGTGTCGTCACTTCTCGGCCAATCCGGCTCAGATACTCACCGAAACACCCGTGTCCGGTGAATTTCTGAGTCAGTCTGTAGGTGACGTAACCGAGGCAAGATAGCACCGACGGCACGTTGGTGCGCGTTCAGGCGCAACTCAAGCCGTGCGCGCCACTGTGTTAGTACGCGCCGGTGTCTATACTCAATGAGCGTCCGGTCTGGCGCCCCCTGATCCCCTGGCGGACTCGTGTTTCGGTAAAAACGGCCGCGTCGACTGCCGCCAGCAGATCAAAAGATGGGAGGCGCGCCAGGAGTGTCTCCGCCTCAAAGGATAGCGTACGGTATTCTCGTGCGATCCGTATGGCCATCACACGCTGCAGGCTATTTAGAATCGATCTGCAGCGGGAGGCGCCCGTCAGGGGTTTAGACCAGACGGGCGCCCCGTAAAGGGCCATGGATCGCACAATATCTATCACAATAATATTATAAAAGCGAAAGTTTGTGAGTGTTTGAGTGTGTATGTTTGTTACTTCTTCGCGCCTAAACGGCTGAAGAGATTTTAATAAAATTTGGTATGGAGTTAGCGGATACCCTGGATTAACACATAGGCTATAATTATGTCTAACTAACATAAAATTTGCATATTTTATCAATTCATCATTTTAATTCATGTTACGGGTTGTTTAAAGTAATAGTATAGAGATAGATTTTTTTTGTTAAACTTCAAACTACTTAACTCATTTTAAATATTCTTTCAGCAAAATATTGCGACATTATTAGGAAGTAATGTGGGTTGTAATTTATTTTTCTGAAAGTTAGAGAAATAGATAGCTGTTCGCCGTGGTTTTACCCCCGTTCATCATCATCATCATCGTCATATCAGCCGAAAGACGTCCACTGCTAGACAAAGGCCTCCCCAAAGATCTCCACAATTGCCGGTCTTGCGCTATCCGCATCCAGCGATTTCCAGCGACCCGCACAAGATCATCGGTCCATCTTGTAGGGGGCCTGCCCACGCTGCGTCCTCTGGTTCGTGGTCGCCACTCGAGAACCTTTCTGCCCCAGCGGCCGTCGGCTGTACGAGCTGTGCCCACTGCCACTTCAGCCCCCTAAACCCCCGTTAAACTTTATAAATTATAGCCTATATGTTATTCGGATATAAGCTATATTACTACCAAGTTTCATCAAAATCCGAAGAGTAACAAACATCCATATAAGCATACATCTACACATCCATACTCACAAACTTTCGCATTCATAATATTAGTACGATGCAATCAAAGGTATCAATAATTTACCTATTAAAGTCATTATGTGGCGTAAGGTACTAATCTATACATATAATAAAATCGTAGGAAAGTCAAAACTGTACATTGAATATTTTTTTAATAGGATACTTGGGGCGTGATCTACAATCGATATCGAAGCCAAAAATATAGTTTTTAGAATTTTTGTCTGTGTGTCTGTTTGTCTGTATGTATGTCCGGGTTAAACTCAAAATGTACTGCATGAATTTACTTGATATTTTGCATGAATATTACTAAGAGATTGGGTAATAAACTGCCCCGCGGTTTTACCCGCGTTAAATTTAATAAATTATCACAGCTCCTCCCCCGTAGGTGATAGCGTGATAATATGTAGCCTATATGTTGACCCGACCTCTTAGTAATATTCATGCAAAATTTTAAGAAAATCCATGTAGCACTTTTTGAGTTTAGCCCGGACATACATACAGACAAACAGACAAAAATTCTAAAAACTATATTTTTGGCTTCGACATCGACGGTAGATCACGCCCCAAGTATCCTTTTAAAAAAATATTCAATGTACAGTTTTGAATTTATTACGATTTTATTATATGTATTTCGTTTCATTTTTGATTCTGCTTAAGAACAGTAGAAATATAAACAGGCCCCTGTTAGCACAAAAATTTTCCCCTTTTGCATTTATATTAATTAGGCTTAAAATACACTGAGATCATCTTTCTTCTATTGCAGGAGGTTTGTTTATTCTCAACTTTGCTGATGCCAGTTTCAGATTTTAACACAAACCCAAAAAATTGTATAAGGTTCATATTTGGATTAACTTATTTTAAATTTAAATATGAATCTACTTATTATACAACTCTTATCGTGTATATCATGATTTTTTACTAAGTAAATATTAGACTCGTCCTAGATTTACCCATTTTATTTCTAATGAATATTGTATAAAATTCTAATAGTGATATACTTGTTTCTCAAAGCGCAGCTACTGAATTGCGTTTCTAAAACGTAATTTCACTTGATGTAATATGCAGTCGTCTTGGAAATCGTTTCCACTATATTGAAGATAGATCTTGTAGAGATATCTTCTATATTGATCCGTAAGAAAATATATTTCATTTGACGTAAAATTAGCCTCTTTTAAATCATTCTATCTCCCACTTTGCTTTAGAAGAAAGTGGAAATCTAAATTTTTCTATATCCAGTATCCACCTATTTTCTTTCCGATTTAATTAGTTGCGGGGTCAAAGACAGTTCGGGCCGGCAATTCTCCAAGACGACTTAATTTATCTTATATTGATAGTATTGATCTTGACTTAAAAAATTGCGGAGATTCAAAGAAAAGTACTCGTCAGGATATTCGCAGGAAGCTATTACTTCTACTATCGATTGTTAGCAACTGTAGGTGTTTTACTGCTTTGTTAGTGTAGCGTTAGCCTACTCCACCGTAGATAATGAGGTCTTGGGTTCAAATATCGGGCCGGGCTAAAAAGTTTTAATGATTTTTTTTACTATTGACGCAAAGTATAGCCGATGGCGGTATTTACACTCCCGAGCTTAGCTATACATATAATATTGGATATATCGTCCCCGTAGTTGGAAAACTAAATAACTCTGATTTTGTAGTTCTGAGATAAACGCGATTTAGTGTTTTTTTTTTAGTTAATGTACATTTGTAAGAAAATGTGAGACAATTTTGCCGTCGGCAATTTTATATTTTGTGGACCTGATAACCTTTCACGTTATGCTTTAACAAACTGAACTCTATCTTTAACTATAACTAAATAACAAATAAAAAATCAAGTTGTTTAATTTCGCCACAACTGTTTTTATAACGTAACTGCAATTAGCTACTTATTTCGGCTATTTATTTAGTTTTCCTACAAGCTAAATACATGTGGTAGAGTCAAATTTGGTGAATTAAGTGCAGTTATTGAATTTATCACACTCGAAATATTTTTAAATGTAAAATTTAGTGGCTTTGTATGTTATTATTCCTTTGATATTTTTTTAACTTTTGTTGGTCTCATATGAAATACAGCGTTTATTTCATATGAGACCAACAAAAGTTAAGTTAAATTATGATATTAATAAAGTTATATTAAGGAATAAATAGAAAAGTTTAGAAAAGGTGTATTGTTATCAGATACTTATCATGCCACAACCTTAAAAAATAAACATCATCATCATTACAATATCAGCCGAACTCCACAATTGCCGGTCTTGCGCTATTCGCACCCAGCGACCCGCACAAGATCATCGGCCCATCTTGTAGGGGGCCTGCCCACGCGCTCACCTCTTCCAGTTCGTGGTCGCCTCTTGAGAACCTTTTTGCCACAACAGCCGTCGGGTCTACAAACTATGTCGCCCACTGCCACTTCAGTTTTGCAATTCTTCGGGCTATGTCGATGACTTAGGTTCGCCTGCGGATTTTGACACTTCTGATTCGATCCCGCAGGGAAACTTCGAGTATAGCCCTCTCCATTGCTCTTTGGGTGACATTGAGCCTTCTAATAAGGCCCATAGTGAGCGACCACGTCTCTGTTCCGTAAGTCATCACTGGCAACACACACTGGTCGCAGACTTCCGACATGAGAAACTGCGGTATTTTGGAAGAGAAAATGTTACGTAGCTTCCCGAACGCTGCCCAGCCAAGTTGGATTCTACAATTGATCTCCTTCTCGAAGTTGGACCTACCTTGTTGGATAGTATGTCCTAGTCTCTAACCTTCAATTGAGTGGGTACAATGATTTTCGTCTTATCCATGTTCATTTTTCAGACCCACTTGTTGAGAAACTCTGCTGAGGTCATCGAGCATTGCACCGAGATTTTCCATGGTCTCAGCCATGACTGCTCATTGGCAAATCGATGGTGAGTGATGTACTCGCCATTGACATTGCTAAAGCCTTTCCAGTCCAGAAGCTTGAAGACATCTCCCAATGCAGTGGTGAACAGTTTCAGGAATATAACATCTCCCTGTCTCACGCCTCGCTGTAAGTGGATAGGTTTCGAATTGTAGTTCTGGTGTCGCACTGACATAGTGGCGTTTTCATACAAACACTTTAACACCTCGATATACCGGTAGTCGATTTGGCACCTTTGGAGAGACCTGAGCACGGCCCAGGTTTCGATAGAATCGAAGGCTTGCTCATAGTCCACAAACGCTAAGCACAGTGGCTTGTTATACTATTCGGTCTTCTACACAACTTACCCCAGCGTATGTATGTGGTCTATGGTGCTAAAGCCTTTTCGGAAACCATTTTGTTCGGGAGGCTGGAAGTCATCAAACCTGCGTGCGAGACGATTCGTAATGACCCTCGAAAACAACTTGTAAATATGGCTCAGCAGTGTCGGTCTATAATTCTTCAATAGGGTTTTGTCACCCTTTTTGAAGAAGAGCACCACCAAACTTCTGTGCCATGCTTGTGGAGTTGTTGTTAGTTTGACCATCTAATATGCCGGAGTTAAGTAAGTTCTGATGGGCCCGTAGGATTGGTGTACCACCCGCTTTCAGAAGCTCTGCTGTAACTACATCCTCACCAAGCGCCTTGTTGTTCTTATGTTGTCTGAGAGCCATTCTAATCTCGTACAGGCTGACTTCCAGGATGTCTTCGGTGTAATGACGGGTTAGTCGTGATCTGGGATCCTAGGCACTTTAGAGCCTTTGTTCCGCTTGATGGTCTCTTTAATACTGATTGTATTAAATTGACGCGTGTGGCGAGTCAAAGACTTTTAGATCTGTCTGTTGAGCCGCCGGTATCTGGTAGCATCATCTGAGGAGTTCAGAACCATTATCCGTCTATAAAATTTTGCCAAAATCTAAATTTAAAAAGCAATTATATAATTTACTGGCTGAGAAATGTTTTTATTCAATTAATGAGTTTTTACAATGTAAGATTAATGATAAAAATTATAAATAGAAATTTATTTGGCATTAATCTATAGAAATAAGTGTATGTATAAATTCTTAAATATTTTTATTATACTATAATGAATCATAAATTTTAAAATGTATATTTGTATGCCGGAAATTGGCTAAATGTGAGAACTACAATAAAACCTACCACCTATGTACCTACCACATTTAACGCAAATAAAGAATCTTATCTTATCTTATCTTATCTTATCTTCCATAAGTTGCAGGGTAAAGTCAGAGATCTTTTTAGTTCTGTTTGTACAGCGGGCCTTGAAGAATTTAGACCCAGCCGTATGGACAGCTTCTACAAGCTTGTCGTAGTATGAGTCCACTTGACTGAATGTGTGGCGTGGTGGCTGAGACAGTCACCTCGCCGCTGCGTGTCGCGGGTTTGAATCCCGCGCCGGACAGCTATTTGTGTGACACATAAATAGTTGTTCTGAGCCTGGATGTAATTTGTGTCGTAAATGTATGTAAATGTTGTTTTGTAAAGTACTTATAAGATTAGATTACCTAGTGCTACGCATTCAAAACGGTTTTGTAATTAGAGCTGAAATGGTTCGGGGTTTTGGACGTGGATAGGTAAAGATCGGAGCGTAGACTTTCTCAGTCGGGACCTCTGCAACTTGACATTAAGGTTCAATGAGCCTCTCACCAGTCTGTGATCGCTGCCGGTTTTATTCGCATTGAACATCTGTCGTCTCATCGACAAGATAAAGTCTATCTCATTTTTGGTTTTACCATCGGGGTTCACCCAGGTCCATTTGCGGTGATCCGACTTTCTGAATAAGGAATTCATCATAAAGAGTTCCTCCTTCTCCATGAAGTCGGCCAACATTTGGCCACGGGGGTTCCGGTCTCCAGTTCCAAATTACCCCACTCTCAGCCCATTACCGAATCGTTTGCCCAGATTCGCGTCAAAGTCCACAAATGACCACAGTGAAAGGGTTTTTAGAGCTATGTATGGCTCTTGATATATCCTCAACCTCATCGTCGGAGTTCGTCGAAGTCGGCGCGTATACCTGTATTACCTTCAACGAATACCGCTTGGTAATTCTGAGAATAAGTTACGCCACCCTAGTCGTCACACTCTCGATTTTCTCTACGTTGCCGCGTTGTCCCAAGTGTTTGTCCCAAGGTGACACCACCTTGGGACAGTAGGTCGCCGTTGGTTCCGGAAATAGAGCAGGTTCCCGGATTTAAGGATTATCGTGCCCTCCCCCTCTCTTCGTACTTGAGACAATCTTATGATATCCCAATGTAACCTGCTCAGTTCCTCCTCCAGTTCGATGATCTTCTCATCGGTCCGCAGTATGCGAGTGTTATATGTTGCCAGGGTCAGATGTTATCGGTTTTGATAAAACGGCGTCTGCTGGGGGTTTTTAGCACCCCGGTTTCTATTTCCTTATTTTCTGTTTCTATTTCTGAACCTGCTGTCTCAGCGAAATATTGTGTTCCATTATTCTTTTTCAGGGTAACCCGGTGAGACTTGTTCAATAAGGGTTTCAATAATAGCTCGAGTTGTTATAATATTACTTGTTTCATCTTCAGAATCTCTCGACAAAATGGGGTTTATTCGTTCAAATCTCTTTACTCTTTTTTTCTTCTTATCCAATGAAATATTGATGTCTATTACAGAACTAAGTTTCGTTTTTATTTTCTTCTTCTGTGTCCAGAATCCATGTAGATCCAGAATCAGCAAAAAATTCTTCATCTGTTGAAGGTGGCATTGGTTTGATACCCGATATGAGACTTGACCCTCTGATTTCCTCTTATTTCCTCTGATGACAACTTAAGTTATTTAGTTTTATTTGCCTAGCATCTTATAATTAATCTTTATCTTGTTGTAGAAGAAATAAATAACATCAAATATTTATTAATTAGATACGTTATATCAGAATTCTGAATAGCAGAATTAAATAAATAGAGTAATTTAGTTTTCCTCGAACTAAGTTAATTTTGTAAAAGAATTTTTAAGTTGAGGAAAAATTCAACAACTCAAGTTATTTAACTTATTCGACATTCATCTTGTCATTGACCAGAGTTATAGATTCATTTACTGAGTTATTTAGTTTTCCTTTAAAAAAAATATGTTTGTCTGAAGATATTTATTATTCCATCTGTCATGACCTGTCTGACAAAAATAGCTATATCTTTGGAACGGAATTAGATATGAAAATGCCTGTAAGGCTCAAATATGCGGCATGTTTTAGGTGTTTTGAAAATAGCAAAAAGTCAAAATCGCCAAAATCGGACTTATTTAGTTTTCCAACTACGGGGACGATATTATATGTATATGTACGAAGAGACACAGGGCACTTTCTATTCCATCACTCCTATGATCATGGCCTGAAATTTTACCAATACATTTGACATTATTATTATGACTGTAGGTCCCAGATCAGTAGTGCCAAAAAGCGTTTTGTGTTTCAGCTATAGAGAAAAAATATCATGAAATAATGAAATTTATTCAGCACTTGGGTATTAACATACACTTGTACTTGTCAAGCTCACTATGCAGTACATAAACATAGTCGAATACAGTATAAAAATAACAAAAATGATTAATTATCATTGGCAGTAGGGAGCCTGTAAGTCCCCGGCGTCAAGTACATAAAGGAGGATCGTACAACTAATAAAATCAATGATCCTATGCTTGTTTTTTTTATGATGAATGCCTACGCATGCGAACCGCAAAAAGTGCCTGCGGGTGGTTATGTTGGGCTCGCACCGACTGGCATGCGTAGGCATTCCCCCTGCCATATCAAAGAAAATAATATGGTAAGACGCGAAAAAGAATTGTTGTATTTCTATAGATACAGGTGTTTTGAACTTGCGAAACATTAATAGGAATATCTGAAACTCTATGAGAGTTCCAAATACCCATTTATTAGTTCTCCATCAAAACAGTTGTCTCAAATATTGCTTTATTCGTTCCGTGACAGTAATGTGCTGACAGATCAGATACAGACATTGAAATGTATTGAATCGATTACTTGCCAAGGGGACTCTAAGGGTTGCGTGTGTTTGGGGCAAATGAAATTTGGTTCGTGAAGCATTTGTTATTGCAGCATATTTTTGGTCTACAGATTAACGGACTAGCTGTTTGGAATAGGTCGTTTAATTAACTAGGCCTGTAGTCGTGGTTGGTAGATACGCTGCCTTTCACGCCGCAGGTCGTGGGTTCGATTCCCCCCCGGAACAGATATTTGTGTGCATGAACATGTCTGTTTGTATTGAGTCTGGGTGTAAACTATCTATATCAGTATGTATTTCCAAACAAATATAGTATATGTAGTATATCAGTTATCTGGTTTCCATAGTACAAGCTCTGCTTAGTTTGGGATCAGATGGCCGCCTGTGAATAATGAATGTCCCAGGATATTATTATTCTCACATGTTTATTACCAATATTATTTAGAAGATATCATACAAGGGTGTAGTGGCAACAACTACAGTATAAAACCTACTTTCAACAAATTCGCTATAAAAGTGACTGATGTTTAAAAAAGAAATATAACTTCAATATTAAGTCAGAGAAAATAAAATAATTTTACATGTTAACTCGCTTCTGATTTTCTACTCCTTCTACTAATTTATTAGTCTCACTAAATTGGTGACTCCTACTAAACTGGTGACTCCGAAGAACACGATATAAGTTTGCCCTGTCAAATATCAAGACAGCTACGTAGTCGAAGATCAACAAAGGCGCGCTGGCAGAAGAGAGAAGTTCTAGCAGACTGGATCAACGACGTCGTCAGGGTTACAAGCGTCTACATCAACCATCACTACCATGCCGGATACCAGTGGTAACTCGGAAATTGTAGCACTTACTAAACAGATATCTGGAAAATATTAATATTATTATAATAATGATATTAATGGAAAAGATCGAGAGATTGTCACGGGAGCGGGAGCGAACCTACAATGGAAATTATAACCGTCACCGTCCAAGTTCTACCAGGTCGCAGTCGACTTACCGGTCGCACCCACAGTGTTGGTACCATCAAAAAATTCGGTGTTCGTGCTAAAAAGTACATAAGGCCCTGTGACTACCAACCGCCGTCGGAAAATGCGAAGGGCGATCAATAATGGCGGCCAATGATTGCCCGAGTACCGGTCGCCTGTTCGTCACGGACGCTAGATCTAAGATGCAGTTTTTGGTCGACACCGGCAGTGACCTCTGCGTGTATCCACGAACGGCCTTAGCAGGACGACGGGAGAAGACCAAGTTCGGACTTAGTGCGGCAAACGGTACACTCACAAACACTTACGGCTATATTAACTTAGTTTTAAATTTAGGGTTGCGACGTGACTTCACCTGGAGATTTATTGTTGCGGACGTTACGAAGGCGATAATAGGCGTGGATTTTTTGGTCTTACTACAATTTAATTGTTGATTGCAGGAACCAACGCTTTATCGACTATAAAACTACGCTCGCGACCCCGGCTTTGCTTGCCCGTCCGGCAGACGTAATATCATCGGTCAAGGTAATTTTTGGTAATTCCGTGTATCACAACATCATCATCATATCAGCCGAAAGACGTCCACTGCTGGACAAAGGCCTCCCCCAAAGATCTCCACAATTGCCGGTCTTGCGCTGTTCGCATCCAGCAGTTTCCAGCGACCCGCACAAGATCATCGGTCCATCTTGTAGGGGGCCTGCCCACGCTGCGTCTTCCGGTTCGTGGTCGCCACTCAAGAACCTTTCTGCCCCAACGGCCATCGGTTCTACGAGCTATGTGTCCCGCCCACTGCCACTTCAGTTTTGCAATTCTTCGGGCTATGTCGCTGACTTTGGTTCGCCTGCGGATCTCGGCATTTCTGATTCGATCCCGCAGGGAAACTCCGAGCATAGCCCTCTCCATTGCTCTTTGGGTGACCTTGAGCCTTCTAATAAGGCCCATAGTGAGCGACCACGTCTCTGTTCCGTAAGTCATCACTGGCAACACACACTGGTCGAAGACTTTCGACTTGAGACACTGTGGTATTTTGGACGAGAAGATGTTACGTAGCTTCCCGAACGCTGCCCAGCCGAGTTGGATTCTACGATTGATCCTTCTCGAAGTTGGACATACCTAGTTGGATGGTCTGTCCTAGGTAAATATAGTTCTCTACAACTTCGAGCGCAGAGTCACCAACTTTTAATTGAGTGGGTGCAACATGGACGTTTGACATGATTTTCGTCCTATCCATGTTCATTTTCAGACCCACTTGTTGAGAGACTCTGCTGAGGTCATCGAGCATTGTACCGAGGTCTTCCATGGTCTCAGCCATGACAACTATATCATCGGCAAATCGAAGGTGAGTGATGTACTCGCCATTGACATTGATGCCAAAGCCTTTCCAGTCCAGAAGCTTGAAGACATCTTCCAATGCAGCGGTGAACAGTTTCGGAGATATGACATCTCCCTGTCTCACGCCTCGCTGCAAGTGGATAGGTTTCGAGTTCTGGTCCTGGAGTCGCACTGACATAGTGGCGTTTTCATACAAGCACTTTATCACCTCGATATAGCGGTAGTCGATTTGGCACCTTTGGAGAGACCTCAGCACGGCCCATGTTTAGATAGAATCGAAGGCTTTCTCATAGTCCACAAACGCTAAGCACAGTGGCTTGTTATACTCTTCGGTCTTATGTATAACTTGCCGCAGCGTATGTATGTGGTCTATGGTACTAAAGCCTTTTCGGAAACCGGCTTGTTCGGGAGGCTGGAAGTCGTCAAACCTGCGCGCGAGACGGTTCGTAATGATGTATCACAACATACTACGGGAATATTCCGACATTACACGTCCACCCGGTGTTTTCCGTACACCTACACATAATACTGTACACTATATTAAAGCAACACCTGGCCCACCTGTATTTTGTACACCTCGTCGATTAGCGCCAGACAAACTCAAGATTGCCAAAGCTGAGTTTAACGTCATGCTGCAAAGCGGCATTTGTCGTCCTTCTAAATCTCCCTGATCATCTCCTTTACACCTGGCGCCAAAGAAAACCGATGGCTGGTGACCCTGTGGGGACTACAGAAAGTTGAATGCTAGAACTGTTCCGGACAGGTAGGTACCCAATACGTCACATACAGGATTTTGCGCATTGCATTGCAGGATGTACAGTATTTTCTACTATAGACCTGGAAATGCAATCGCCAACCCGATGGCGATTATGTCATATCCCCCCATTTTTTGGGAGGCTTTTGTCCAGCAGTGGACGTAGTTTGGCTGACATGACGATGATGATAATGATTTATTACTCCCCCGTTTGTTTCTTTTGTTGCATCAATAGAGGAGGCTCCTTAAAGTAATTTGAAAATTGTAGTAAATTGATTGCTTCTCAGGGGAACGCTAAGCATTGCGTGTGTTCGAAACAAATAAATATTTGGTTCGTGAAACATTGGTTATTGATGAAAGTTTTTTTTATCTACTCATAATAACACTATTTATAAATAAAAAATACCCTCGGATAAATGACACGAACTGCCATCTGATCCCAATCTAGGCAGACCCTGTAGTAAGTCAACCAGACTACAGATACTCATACATTATATTTCTAAATACATACACACACACACACACACACAATAGCATAGAGGGGGAATAACTCTTCCTTTTTTGCTACCTTTGAAAATCATAATGGCTAAGAGACGATTCACGTTTAAAAAAAAACCGGTAGTACTTTCTCAGTACTATAAAGGTATCTCCACTATGACGTTTATATGTATATTATATAATAGATGTATATATATTAGTATATATTTATATTTTACTATGTAGTATATATTCATGTATAATATTTATATGGATGTACTCTCCGGTATGTGAACTTGCTTTATACTCTATCCAAATGTATCGATCCTACTAGAGTTTTATCTGCATCAGCCAAAGGTTGACTGGTAGAAAATGCCTATAGCATTAAGTCTGCCTCTGTACATACATGTGAATTAAGGTTTTAAATAAATAAAAATAAATAATGCCTTTATATAGGTCAATTTCTATCACTGGTCTTGAAGAACTATCTACAACTCCTACCGCAATCCGCGTAAAGGAACTTCGCTCCAAAAATCTTATCTTTGTCCTTGGTAAAGATATTTTCCTATAAGTTATTTCCAACCAGATACAAATCATTTTCTTTCAATCTTTATCGTTTCCTTACTTTATCGACCTCCACATAAATCCGCCTTCATTAAGTATTCATTATCCTTCACTTACTAAAACATTGATAGCGACTCTTTTGATTTCCGATATTGTGTGCGAAGGAATTAAATATGAATCTTTTAAAAGGAAAATAATCGGTATTGGTGACAGGAGGTGGACGGATTTATTGAGTGCTTAAGCGGCAAACATTTAAGTAACTACATAAAGAATTCGTTATTTTCTAATAATTATCGGTTTTATACGATAATAACAACCTCCGGTGACTCTCAACAATAGTATTTTGCTGAATGAAATTTTAATTGAAAATTATATATTAATGGAAATCCATAACAAACATCAGTGTTAATTCCGCCAATTATCAGTTTAATCAAGCCATGATGCAATTCGCCACCAGCACATCTCTGATGGCAAAGTAGCCTTAGTCTGGTATCGGTTCTCAATAATAATGGCAATCCTACGTAGGCATACGTAGGATTCTACTCACTACCTCACTACTATCACACTGCGGAACAAGGCCCTCCCACAATGAGAACCACCAGCACATCTCTGATGGCAAAATAGCCTTAGTCCGGTATCAGATCTCAATAATAATGGCAATCTTACGTGGGCATACGTAGGATTGCCATTATTATTGAGAACCGATACCTGGTGCTGGTGGTTCTCATTGTGGGAGGGCCTTGTTCCGCAGTGTGATAGTAGTGGACTACATTACCATCAAACAGATTATTGCTTTCTGATTACATGGTTTTTATTTTACAGACTCTAGAGTGTCATGGTACACAGCGTGTTCACCTATTCTGGTGAACGCTCATAGCCAGATGCTCTCACCGGTCCGTAAGTGATTGGCGAGGTTAAGCAACTAGGCTCGCGGTCAGTCCATAGATGGGTGACCGCCAAAGTGGTTTAATTTCTGAGCGTCTCCGTGCTTCGGAGAACACGTTAAGTTAGTTAGTTAAGTCAGTCCCGGTTGTAGCCATTAGGCAACAGTCGTTAAGCCATGTCAGAGGCCTACTAGGCGGTTTGAACAACTCTGACACCAGGGTAACCACTGCCCATACGATATGTAAGTAAGTACCTATTCTGGTTTTATTACGATCTGTCAGTTAATAGCATACGCTATTGTTTTACTGTTTGTAGCGTAACTCATTAAGTTATTCAAGATGAAGAACAAATTTCTCAATAATAGTAGATCAATAAATAAAAGCAATTTTAAACTAATAATAATATAAAATGGTTTGGAATATTTTCTGCTATTATTGGAAAGTTTGATGTTCAGTCGTATATTGTACGGCTCTTTAACTTTTTTTTAATTTATTTTCCATACAAATTTTTCGATGTTCCGCTTTAACTTATCTTTTGAAAAATTTCTGCTTTTATTGAAAAGTTTATTGTAAAAAGTTGCATGTTTTGTAAAGACGAGAATATTTTTTGCTTTCGCGTATATTTCTCACTCATCTTTTATCAATTGTTTGTGATGAAGGAATTGCAATGTCTTTAAAGGTAATACGCACGTTTATGAAATGCTTGCAATTTTACACATTCAGTTCATGAACACAAAGTACATTTAAACTCAAATATTTTTTTGGGTTACACCTATCGATGTCTTGAGTTATTACCTTAACTACTGCGTTAAACTTGCACTCAATATGCGTTTGATGATCACCTTAACTATTGCGTTATACTTGCACTTAATATGTGAGTGTTGATCACCTTAACCAATGCGTTATACTTGCACTCAATATGCTTGGGATGATCACCTTAACTATTGCGTTATAGTTGCACTCAATATGCTTGTATTGCTCACCTTAACTATTGCATTATACTTGCACTCAATATGCCTGGGTTGATCACCTTAACTATTGCGTTATACTTGCACTCAATATGCAAGCACTAAGTGTCAATTCAACAGCGTCCACATTCATGAAGTTCCGTTAGCCCTTATCGTCAGCATCTTTCCTTTTTTTAATACATTTGTGACTACTTGTCTTTATAAAGGACATCAGAATGCATCATCTTCATTTTATTTTTAAATTTAATTATGATACGAAATTAATATTTACTTTTGATTAAATAAATATACAGGAACAAACTATAAGTAAAAAATTACCTTTTGCGGGTACCAACAGGGTACCACGAGTGCCCATAAGACTGGTTACGCTACTGTCGTATATCTAGACAAATAGGCTGACAGAGGTAAACTCCAACAGATTGTGTCGCCAACAATAATAATAATACCTCGGGACGATGTCACACAGATCATCCTAGCACCAAACTAAGCATAGCTTGTACTATGGGTACCGGGTGACGATATACTTACTTATATAGATAGATAAATACTTATATACATAGAAAACATCCATGACTCAGAAACAAATATTCGTGCTCATCACACATATATTTGCCGAGATTCGAACCCAGGACCACCAGCATGGCCAGGCAATGTATCATTAATAGTTATATTAAAATTAATTAAGTACTTCTATAAGAAAATGTTGGATACCTTAGGTTACTTTGATCGTAAATGTTTTTTTTTTTTTGTTGTTTCGTTTATTGTTCTACAAAACTGGATACAGACATGTTACGTATAAAAGTATAAAACAAACAGTATTTAGAGATACAGCAAGAGTCTATACCCTTCTAGATGCAGACACAGCATGCATAATATAAATTAACATACCTAAACAAAACTTAAACTAAATTCTTAATTAAAAGTACCTTAAATACTTTTACAAAATAATTTAAATAAATTACTAATTGACTTTTATTTACTTAGTGTTTTATAGTTTATCTAAATTTTTAAGTTTTTTCTTTAGTGAGGCGATAGAACAATTAAATATGTCAAATTCATTTTGTAGTGCATTACAAATTTTGGCCATGCGGTATATGGGTGAATGTGTACCAATATTGGTTCTGGAAAGTGGTAAGCAGAATGTTTTTCTGTTGCACAACCTGCTCCCCTGACGAGGAATCGAAAAACATATGCGTTCAAGAATGCTTGGGGTGTCAATTAAACCATTAATGACTTTAAACATAATTGTTACATCAGAGGCTCTCCTGCGCGAGTGTAGGGAAGTAACTTTGTAGTACTTTAGCCTATCTTGATACAATGGTAGAGTGCGGCACTTGTGAACAGTGTATGCTATATGATACATAAACCTCTTTTGGATTTGTTCGATTCGGTCTGAATGGACCTGATATCCCGGGCTCCAAACATTGCAGCAATATTCGTGTAAACTGCGTACTATGGTGTTGAAAATGACAATTGTTAGTGTCGGATTCTGAAAAATTCTCAACTGACGTCCAATAAACCCTGAAAGTTTTGATGCTTTTTTGTTATTTCGTCTATATGAAATCTAAAAGTCAAAGCGGAATCTAATAACACCCCTAAGTCACGAATGACAGAAACTTCTTCTATAATTTTATCTTCTATTTTATAGACACCAACAAAAGATTTCTTTTTTCGTGAAAATTTTATATAAAAGCATTTGTCCGGATTTAAAGTCATGCAATTTGACACGCACCAGTTCTCTACTTTTTTAATGTCAGCTTGTAAGCATTGCATATCATTGGCACTTAATATACTTCTGTAGATCTTTAAATCATCTGCGTACATTTTAAAATTACTTGTAATGGTATGGGCAAGGTCGTTAATGAAAATTAAAAAGAAAAGGGGACCCAAATGTGATCCTTGCGGTACACCTGTTGGAGCTAAAAACTGGTAAGATTTATATCCGCAAACTGATACTAGTTGTGAACGATTTAAAAGATATGACTGGCACCACCTCAGTAAGGAACCATGAATGCCCATTGAGGAGAGCTTTTCAAGAAGTATCGAGTGATTTACCAAATCAAACGCCTTCCGGAAGTCCGTATAAATAGCATGGACTTCTTTATTGTCGTCCAAAGCTTCAGAAATATCCGTTACAAATTCTATTAAGTTGGTGGTAGTAGATTTATGTGGCAAGAAGCCATGTTGATTATTATTAATCTTGGTGACAATATGCGAGAGAATTTTCCTTTGGACCAATGACTCGAAAACCTTCCCAGGGGTAGATAGAATAGAAATAGGTCGATAGTTAGAGATAACATCTGGTTCGCCCGATTTGAATATGGGTGTTATATGAGCCAATTTCCATGCTGAAGGGAAAACACCCGATTTCATAGATTTACGGAAAATTATTGCAAGAGGAATGTGTAACAGATCAGCACAAGTTTTAAGCAGAATCGGTGGGAGTCCGTCAGGTCCTGCTCCCTTTTCACTGTCTAGATCTTTTAGAGTTCTAAGAACCATCTCGTCAGATATTATGCAATTATGAATGGCAAAATGTTCAACATTATTTAATCTTGAATTATTTAGAGCTGGTGTTAAAACATGTGAATTATAAATGGACTGAAAATTCCTTGCAAAAAGATTTGTTATTTCCTTGCCGCCCTTAACAAATGTGTCATCTAAACGCATTTCACTCGGAATAGTTGAACTGCATGTTTTTTGAGATTTGAAGTATTTCCAGAAATATTTAGGACACTTACGAAGATTTTCGCCTGCTTTTTGTTTAAAGTTATTGTAACAATATTTTATCATTTCGTCACATCTTGTCCTTAGGAGATTAAATGTTGCTTTATCAACCGGGTTGCCATATTTTTTATATTTTGAGTGATATTTATTTTTTTCTTGAAGGGCTTTGAGTAATGACGAACTGAACCACATTGGATACTTTTCATTGCAACTGTTGCGCATAGGTGTATATTTGAAGATGATTGGATTTAAAATGTCGTAAAAAATGTCAAGCATGTCATCAACGTGATCTACATCCTTCCATACGTTATTCCAATCGATATTTGCAAGTTCTTCATTTATTAAACAATAGTCGGCCATAAAAAAATTGTATTTAAGGTGTCTTTTCGTTTTCAGGGGTCCATTATTTGTTTTTTTTTAATTAATCTCAATACTAGGATGGTGAAAATCTTTTGGTTCAATACTCGTTTGCGCTCCACGCACATTTGTGTGTGAAGGAGAATTACAAAATACTAAATCCAGCATTCGACTGTTTGCATTGGTGTGTTGTAGAGATCTCGATCTTTTTTCAAATTAAAAAGGCCCATGTTACTTACGGTGATGTTATTTGCTTTAGTCTGTAAATGAAAGAATGTTCAAAATCAGTGAAGTAGTTTTTTAATTACTTCTATTATTTTTAAAAAATATCAATTTTAAGGTAAATTATTATGAAATTAATTTCTTTAATTTATGGAGAGCGAGGTCAATATGAGGATGGGTCGGCGCTTGTCATAAGAACTTAGTTTAAACCGTCTCTTACTAGCGAACTACATAATGGGCATCGGATTTGCTACAGTAGAGATCACGCTGGGAGAAATATAGCACAAAGTTGAATACGATCAAAGGGGAGAAGTTGATACTATGATGCCCCGCCCAGAGGTAGCTTTTTGGAGGCCAATTTGGCCTTCGTCTAGTTAATGTCAGCATCGTCTCTGCTGTCTATTAAATAACTTAGACATAAATGGTAACTATAAGAATCATACTAAGTGTATTTTGCTACCTAATTAGTTCATTACAGTCACTAAAACTAGGAAGGTTCAATTATATAATAGGAATGAAATTAACATAAATATTTGTTTCGATATACTTATACTTTAAATTACTATATTAACGCATGAAAGGTAAATCGTCGCAAATTGCTTAAGAATGGATAGAAACTGGCACATCGGAACTTGCATAGCATGTTAAAATATTAATAAAACTAGTATATATGGGTAAGTCATTTGAAAATGGTAAATTAAATTGTGGTAAATTACTTAAAATATTCGACTTAGTTTTTAATTGAACAGTGGTAAAACAAACAAAAATAAAATTACAAGCCATTATTTTAAAATGTTGACGTTGAGTTAAGTGACGTATTAGAAACACAAAGAATATGTAATTTCCTATCTTCTAAAATGTGTAAAGTTTTCTTCACTGAGATAGCTGTGTCCACTGTCGATTTACTCGCAGTAAAACCAAATTGATTTTCTTGAAATTTTGGTCCTCCCGGTGACAATCGCGGTACTATAGATAGATAGATAGATAACTCTTTATTGTACACCAAGTAAAATAAAATAGAATGAACAAGGATGCATTACAGCAATGTACAATTGGCGGCCTTACCACTAAATGTTTAGTCGTTCTAGAAGCTTGCCTAAGGAAGGCAGTAACGTTAGTGGTCGATATGACTTAGGGTCTTCAGGCAGTTTATCGCCATTTTTTGGTATAATACGAATAAAACCGCTGCGTCAAGTTCATTCATTAATATTGTTTTATACTATCTTTTAATTAACACCCATTGTCATTTATATAATAAAAAACTGCTCTTTCATGATTGATACAGGGATTTCCTTACCCGGCAATTCTGCAGACACTAAGCACACTGGTCACAGATACAAAATAAATAAAGGGAATGAACCAGAAACAAGATGGTGCAAAATTTTTAAGGCGAGTACCTTGATAACTGTCACACATCGAATAATAATATAAAATCCTTATTTTCATATCACATACGGAAAATATACACTAATTTTAGTAAGTATATTTTTAGTTTTTAAATAACATCCGTACTAGGATGAAAAATGGCCCTATCTCAGCTAATACTACATTTCTGTAGTGCTGATCTTCCGATAGGGCCAGTATAAACTGGTTCATGAAATTAGTAACACAAACGGACAACTATGATACGCGAAAGTTTAAAAGTGTATACAAACAGACAACTTTACATCATAACAGACAGAATTACATATCATAACAAGATACAATTTAAAATTCGTGAACACATTCTATTACTATTGTGAATTTAATAAAATATAGAACATTATATATAAAATATAGAATCATTATCATTATCATCGAACCGGCTGGGGTCAACGATGATTTAAATAAATAACCATGACTATCAACGGCTAATCTTTATTTTAGGTGTTGTAGTTTCAGAAATAATCAATATGCAACTATGCATTTTAAAATTGTAAACGTTTTATTTGATACTTATATTCCTCACAGCAAGCTCTTAATTGAAAATATACCTATTTAATTGCGTTAAACTTTCCTTTAAAAATTTTCCGCTCTAGTTGAAAAGTTTGTCGAATAATATTTCATGTTTTGTAGTGACTAGAACATTTATTGTTTTCTCAATTGTCTTCTTCTACCGTTCGTGTTTTAAGAAGTGTTACCTTTTTAAATGGTAAAATTGCAATTACTTATGAAAATCTTGCGATTTTATGGCAATTTTTCTGATACCTTTCGGGGAATCCTATGTCAGGTAGTGGACGCCATCAGCCTGATGATGTGATTATAATTTAGGGCAGCCTCAAAATACCAATCCAACATCAGTTATAAATACATCGAGTCTTGACAACAGTTAAGAGTTTCACATTAAATTACCTAATACTCATATAATGTTAAGTACGTCGTTTATAATTCCATTACAGTAATTTAGTCTCTAAAACGCCTACCGAGTTTATAAATTATAATACACCTACATTGTAGGCGAAACCGCGAGGCCCAGTTGTTAAATATTTAAACGGTGCCCATTTGAGGCACTGAAGACTTAATTATTTAAAAGCTATCATGTTTTAAGGTCGCTTTGGGAAATTTTAAGCTTAACTATTTAAATATAAGTTGAATTTAGTAAATAAGCACTTGTTTAAAAGTATTAAGTAGGTCAGACTCCACTTATTTTACTTATCACTCATGAAAACAAAAGTTTTCTAGACATGATAAATACTCAGATTGATGTTTAGCCCCATAAAAACCTATTAGGTAAAGTTTATCGAAATCACTACCGCGGTTTTTTTCAAATACAGGTTAGTATCTCGAATGATGTGGAATACATATTTAAGATGCGTTAGGCACCTGCAAAAAACAATTGAGTCAAGCAATATACAGCCAAATCATTTCTCTACGTACAAGGAGAGATAGAAAACAATGGAGGAAGAACCAACGATGTATAAAAAAGGAAATTTATTTTTTTTCAAATATATTTACCAAAAAGTTCAAGCACTATCTCCATTTAATCTATGACCAATAATAAAAAATCTAGCTTTATATTTCCATTCAAAGGGAATATTATGTAGGTACTCTATCATATAGAGGTATACGGGAACATGCTCTACAATATTAACCTTTATTGATATCGTAATAAAGACAATGTTAAACTCAAAATGTATCCACCGACAAGACGTCAACTTTACAATAGCTTTATATAAAATATAATTTAAAACCTTTATTCCGGTTTATGGAAATAATGAAGCCAGGTGGAGCCGTCAATCCTACGTCCAATTTTCTAGGTTACAACACAATGAAAATAATGTTCACTTCGCATTTTTATATATTTTTTACACAGGTATATTCGGTTTAATGATATAATGGGGTTTTTTTCTTTCATGATATGTCACCCTAACTTAAGGTTATATTATTGTTACGTCATCAAATATGGGATAGAATGATATATTCTTGTATTACTCTATACAAGAAGTTTAAAGATATTTAGAGTGTATGTGTGAAGAAACTGCACTCGTATTTCGTGTTCCGGGTTCGATTCCCACGTTGGACAAATATGACGGGCCTGTTGGCGTGGTTGGCAAATGCTTGATTTTCGCTACTTGGGTTCGATTCTCACCCAGGTCAAATATTTGTGGGCGTGAACATGTCTGTCCGTCCTAAGTCTGGGCGTAATCATCTATATAAGTATGTACAAAAGAAAAGTAGTGTATTTAGTATTTCAGTTAACTGTTTTCCATAGTACAAGCTGTGCTTAGTTTGGGATCAGATGGCCGTGTGTAAATAATGTCCCAGGATATTATTACTATTTGTGTGAGCCAAATTTGGTGTTCTGAAATTGGATGTATGTTTGTGTCCGTCAATTATTTGTTTTAAAGTACCCTCGACTCATATTTACCATAAAATATTAATGTATTATATTTATGTTAATATTTGAATAAACAGCTATAACATATATAACTATTTTAAACTAAAACTAACCATCACCGCTGAAACAGACACATATCCATTTCAGATTGCCTTATACAGCACCTACATATTATATATATAAATAGTTAGTTAATTGACCAACAACCTCTCTCTCTCTTTATCTCGTTCTTTCACACACACACACACACACACACACACACACACACACACACACACACACACACACACACACACACACACACACACTTATATCCATCAAAACTCACCAAACACTGTTCTATTAAATTAAATTTTGCAAACTATTGTATATTATTAAGTTCTTCGAGATTGGCATATTCTTTATGAATATTAATGAATCTCTCACCTGTGAAGGATCTACTGAATAAATTAATATATTAGTTTTATATAATACAATTGAAGTACTAAGTATTTGTGTGGTTTGAATTTTAGGTTATAATTTTATAATGTGTTTTTAATTCAACGAAAGTACTTTTTTGCATTATACTGTAGCAACTGTTGAGGTCTTTGTTGTGATTTTGGCTGACTTGATAACTTTAATACCTTTTAAGATATGAAGTATGTTTATTCAGTTCATTTATACGTACACATTGCCCAATGTCCAGAAATAAACGACTATTTTAAAAACAAACACATACAATAATAAGGCAATTTTTTTCGGGTCAATATTTTGCAATATTTTGTCTTATTTTTAATGAAAATGACAAATATATAATAATATAATAAATAATAATATCTCGGGACAATATCACACAGATCATCCTATCCCCAAACTAAGCAAAGCTTGTACTATGGGTACCGGGCGACGATATACATACTATATAGATAGATATATACTTAAATACATAGAAAACATCCATGACTCAGAAACAAATATTCGTGCTCATCACACAAATATTTGCACTTACCGGGATTCGAACCCAGGACCACCAGCTTCGTAGGCAGGAGCACTACCAACTAGGCTACGGTGACCGTATATGAGAAATGTGTGTTGGCTACTACCTGATTGCGGTCGATAACTCGCATGCCAACAGTCAGCATTTGCTAGAACAATAAAATGTTCTAGCAAATGCTGAGGTAGTGCCATTTCGGTCTTGCACGGACAACATGTCTTTGTTTTAATTTAATTTTTGTTTTTATTGTTATTTTATATTTTTGTTCTTGACTGGTGATGTGATGTGATGTGAAACTAAACCCCAATAATATTAAATACATTAACTTAATAATATTTAAAATAATTAATATAATATTTATAAATGAAACATTTTAGAGTGAATTTATTGATTCGGTTGACAGAGTTATCCACATACATCCGTATTATAACACCAGCTGAGACATATTTCCAGCACGACTACATCGATCGTGATAACTATTCTAGTAACTTTTATTTAATAGAAGAAAACTTCAAAAAATAAAAAATAAATTTGATAAATAAATCCTAGGCACCAACACAAAAAATAAGGTTTACCATGGACTATTTCTTATTCTAAGAGTGTCTGAAAACAAATGAAAATAGTTCCGTTTGAATGTGTTGAATTTTAGTTGAAGTACAAATTCATCATTACCATCCTCATCATGTCAGTCGAATGATGTTCACGGCTGGAAAAAGGTCTCCCCTAAAGATTTCCATAATAAAGTTATGTACAGACGCCAGCACATCAAGCTACCCCAATCTATCAAATTTCCACAATCGAAAGTGAATCTTATGCTTTTGTGATAAAGTTGAAAATCTATTAAAGAATTTGACAGATTGGGGTAGTCAAATGTCCTGCCGTCTGTACTTCATTTGGTGGGGATACATAATAATCGCCACGCTTGCCATACGGGTTAGCAAGCGCAGTATAATGCGCAGTGTACACAGATAGATGCTGTTGCTCGTTCTCAGGGTGATATTCCCTCGGGACTTCTACGCCCCCCGCGTTATGAGGTGAGGGGGGGGGGGGGCGATATTCTTTGCCGTCAGCCACACAGAACGTATTCCTCTTAAATTAAACATCTCAAAATGTAATTTGCATTAAGTAGGTTTTTTTTTACTTAATGTAAATCGCTCACTATGGGCCTTATTAGAAGGCTCAAGGTCACCCAAAGAGCAATGGAGAGGGCTATGCTTGGAGTTTCCCCGCGGGATCGAATCAGAAATGTCGTAATCTGCAGGCGAACCAAAGTCACTGACATAGCCCGAAGGATTGCAAAACTGAAGTGGCAGTGGGCGGGGCACATAGCTCGTAGAACCGATGGCCGTTGGGGCAGAAAGGTTCTTGAGTGGCGACCACGAACCGGAAGACGCAGCGTGGGCAGGCCCCCTACAAGATGGACCGATGAGGGTATTTTTTAAATTTAATAATGGAATTAATTATAATATACAAGCTAACAATTAGAAAAGACTACAGAAACCCTATTTACACTAATAGGCGTCAAATAATCCCTCCGCATCGCGTATGCGAAAAGTACTCGGAAGGCTGGCCGCATTGCCACGCTGGCTGGTACTACTGATCCTCTGACCCAAGATTAGGCCTGCCCTCTGATCATGGGAAGCGTCGATCAATCTATTTGCGATTTTCCGAAATATTAAATGTGCGTTTGGGCCCCATGGTCCTAAGGTTTCTACTCCAAACGGCTCAAAAGTAAAATTTGCAGCCAAATTTGTGTATTTGCGCCGTTTAATAGTACATTATTTAACTTCCACAAAATTTTATTTTTAATGCGTGAACAATTATTGTCCCATAAGAATAAAGTTACCACGTTTTTGCATTTGTAAATCCAATCTAAATTCATGGTTCCGCACCGCAGGATAAATAGCACCAACGATGGTTATATGTAACATTTACGTAGCTTTGCAGAGACGAATTGCCCACTAAAAATGACGGATTTAAGCGTTTACTTTACTTATTAAATCTGCTACTGTATCCGAAAGTTTTAGCTTTAGGAAGGAATGAGGTGCAAACAAACAAATTTTTAATAAGAATAAAATTGGATGTCTTATTTTGATTTTTTCAGGCAACTGTTTTGCTTTGGATCTAGAGTCAGAAGGAATCGGACGAGGGTAGACAGGTAGAAAAAGTACAAAAAGATAGAGACATAAGGTTTTAGTTAGAAGTTAAGTTATTTATTTATTTTATTTATTTATTTTGATAAGAAACATACGGTCATACAGAAGAACTTAAATATTTCATTTTTTACTTAAAGATTAGCAAAGTATTAGTTGATGAGCTAAGTTCTAAGTTACTTATGAAATTTAAAAAGGTTATACTAAAGACAAAAACATTTTTTCATTGATGTTACTGTACAACAGAAAACATCAATGTCTGCTAGTTTTTCGCTATTATTATAAAATTCACAGGCACGCCTTACAAACATGTTCTTACAATAACAGGTTCTACTTTTGGGGATAGAAAATATAAATTTATAGTTTATAATATCGACAATAGTGTGAGTAAGGTCACCAGAGATCATTGGGGTGGGGGGGAAGGGTCAGCAACACTTGTTTGCTGACTTTTGAAGGCCGGCAACGCACCCGTGACACCTCTGGTGTTGCGAGTGACCATGGGCGGCGGTGATCACTTACCATCAGGTGACCCACTTGTTCGTTTGTCGCCCTCTGGTATATAAAAAATAAACCATTTAGTCCATAAACTTTCTACTTTATTTTTCTGCTTTTTCAATCACTTCACAAGCCTCGCTAGTGTAGCGGTAGCGTGTCCAACCGCAGATAAAGAGGTCCTGTGTTCAAATCCCGGGTCGGGCCAAAGAGAGATTTTGAGATTTTTCTATAAAGAAAGTTTCTCAGTATCAACCCGAAGTCTGGTAGTTGTCTCAACAAGTGGTTCTAAAATAAACTTAGACAAGACAAAAATCATGTCGAACGTTCATGTTGCACCCAGTCAAGTGAAGGTTAGAGACTCTGCACTCGAAGTTGATGACGAATATATTTACCTAGGACAGACCATTCAACTAGGTGCGTTCAAATTTGAGAAAAAGGTCAATCGTAAAATCCAACTCGGATGGGCAACGTTCGGGAAGCTATGTAATATCTTCTCGTCCCAACCGTCCATAACCGTGTGTGTTGCCAGTGATAACTTCTAAAACAGAGATGTGGTCGCTTTCTGGGCCGCATAAAAAAGCCTCAAGGTCAGGCAAAGAGCAGTAATTTATAAATAACAATAGAGTAAACTAATATTATAGTATAATGTAGTAAAAACTGTAAACTCTACAAAAATGTAGCCTAATATTACTTAAGCACTCGTCTGCTCTGCCGACATCAAGGACGTATAAACATAGTGAGCTGAAATATTGTGAACGCACAATAAAGTGAATTAAGCACTATGAAATACATTACTCAAAACAAAATAACTTCACTCAAAGTAGTTTATAGTGTAACTAATTTCGGTCTGCGACCTCAGTTGTTTGCTCAATAACTACAGCCACAATTTAGTAATAAGCATCACAATATCAAAGAAACTTTTGGTCTAAGTTATTGTCCAGACACAAAGCTTACACTCTAATGTTCAACATTCAAGTTATTGTTAGGTATACCTACAACTTCAAAAGGCCTAAAGTTAGGGTATTAAGTAAGTGGGTTTAATGTGTAGGTCAAAGACATTTTTGTTTCATTAATATTATACCAGACAAAGCAACACAGCTCTATTTATTTTACATTATGGAATCCTAATGTTGGGCCATAAATAAACTCTGCTCTGTCAATGGCAGGATTTGGATGACGTCACTTTTGTATACTGTAAAAACATTGTTTTATTTCGTGCCTCTCGGTTGTTATGTTGACTGAAATAGCTACTCCAATCTTCCAAGTAAATGGCTCTAGTACATAGAGTGCCAACGTAATATCTGCGAAGCAATAACTGAACACGTATCGACAAATATACAATTCCCGTTCTACAAGAAATATTGTAATGAATTGACTGCCCAGATGCTGTGGTTAAGGCCTAGGCGCCCACGTTTGGGTTCGAGTCCCGCAGAGGACAATTATTTGTTTGACCCATAAATTGTTGTTCTGAGTCCGTGTGTACTGCGTGTCTGTTGAATTTTATGTCTGTAAAATCCCCATCAATACGGTGCTAACGACGTCAAAAAAAATTACAGATTGAATTTTGAAAACCGAATCTAAAGGGAGGGATACCAGTAAATGCGATGATTAAGTTTTTGGGTTACGACTGCATACTTACAAGTCATATTCATTTAAATCAAATATGTCCAATGATCAGAGAGCTGGCCTGTTCTTGGGTCAGAAGATCAGCATTGTCATCCAGCGTGGCAATGCGAACAGCCTCCTGGGTACTGTTACCATTACGCGATGCGGAGGGATTATTCGACGCCTTTTAGTGTAAATAGGGTTTATGTAGTTTTTTGTTAACTTTTTGGAATTAATTTGGAATTATATTTTATAATAGCAACTTATTATTAATTAAAAACAAATGTTAAATACTATGGTTATATTATAAGCCCAATTCAATTAAAATATCAATTTGGAAGTCACGTGCATGCACTCTTAAATAATAGTAGATTTTTTATCGGGACTAGTCCCTCCCACTGCAACTCTTGTAAGCCAGGATCAACAGTATCACGCAATGAAATGACACTGAGCGGCGAGGCTCAGGCATGTCACGGGGAATCGCTTTAACTGTCTTGGATCCCGCAACGAATTTAATCAGAAAGAAAAAAACGAGGAATTAGAAATGAATAATTCCACTTCCCTCCAGAGCAAAGCGGGTGGTAAACTAATATAAAGAGGCTATATATAGCTTCATAAAACGAGAGAATTGCAAACTCGAAAAGCCAGCTGCAAAAACACTGAGGGTCAATTTAAGGGTAATTTTTATAACAAATTAAAAAAACACAACATTTTAATCAAATTGGGTTAAAAAAAGAATTTACCTAAAACTCGAGTTAGCGTAGTATAAATTGTTCGTGTCGAGATGATTACACCCAAAAAATATCATCTTAATTCTACTAGTTCACAATTTTGTAACTAGATGGCGTTTATATCGTTTCAGATTGCAGAACTTATTTGGCATATCGGTTAAAATAAATAAATGCTTGAAATAAAAGGTAGTCCAAAACTTAATCAATATATGATCACCTAAATCTCCCCAATAAAATATGCACACGTGTTAATTTTACCGCTAATTTATGTTAGGTACTTATTTCTTTTTAAAGTTATATTTTTTTACATTAAGCTAGAAGTAAGTAGTTACATTGGTCATCATACAAAATTGTCGCGGACAAAGTCGTGGGCACCAGCTAGTACTGAGATAAAAGGGGAAAAAGGTTTCTCATTAAATTTAATTCCAGAAGTTTCCTACCTAGTGATCGCTTTAAAAAGGATTAACTGCTCGAAGAACTAATTTGAACACACAAGTTCGCTACGCAAGTAGTGTATAAAAAGTATTTGAATTATTGTTGGCATTTATGTTTTATGTATAATAGTTTCCTTCTAGAAAGAAATTATTTTATCAACATTAAAATTATTTTCTCTCCAAAAATGGTTTTAACACTCTACCCCGTACAATTCTTCCGTCCGTCGACAGTTTCTAAGTCAGATCATTACAAAAGCACTTCGCAAGCTGGTCCGTTTAAATATTTAAAACATTGTTTATTTGCTAGTCACTCAAGAGAATAACTGATTGGTTTTCGAGTGAAGATAGGATAGAATCCAATAAGTCCTCTGAACGCACCTTTGAGTTCTATTCTCGACCCATATGTAGTTGCAAGATGTGAATTGCATGGTTTTTAATACCGCCATGATACAAGAGTATAAATATTTAGGGCTTTTGTTTGTCTCTAAAAAATGAAAGCACTATAATTTTTCCAAGATACTATAGCATGAAACCGTTAAACGGAAGGAGCATTAAGGTTTCTAAATATGCTCCCGGATGTTGCACGCAAGCTTTGGGTATGGTGAATGCTTACCATTAGGTGAGCAATCTTTTTTTCGATAAGGCAAGGAGAATGCCTATGCATGCCACCCGCAAAAAGTGTCTGCGAGCGGCTAATTTGGACTCGCACCGATTAAACCTAACCTGCCGTGGACTTCTCTTGGCGCCTGATGGGAGTAGCCCCGGGAACGCGGGTATGCTGCTTCGGTGCCTCCCTTTTGCCATGTCTCAGATAGTCGGGACACGTACCCTGGGAAGGCTCTGGATTGCCCTCCCCTATTGCCTCCTCCAACCAGTCCGGCAGGTGAGCAGTCTGCTATTTAGCTGGTTTATATAAATCCGGTCAGCCGTTATAATAATAATAATGCTCTTCTAGCCGAATTTTGGCCACGGCAGCCAGCCTCAATGAACTGCGCTGGGCATATTATAGTTCACTAGTGTGTGAAATACAGCGACACTTAATATTATATTAATCTAAAATAATAAGCATTCAGACAACCGAACGAGCATATATTGTGTTTGCCTACTAAATAATTTCTCTAAGTGGACCAAATCCCGTGCTCATGCCCGCTTGAGTATATTTCGCCGGACCGTCTGAACTGGGTCGAGTTGAAAAACCGGTAGTAGATGAACCCACTGAGTTTGTTTCGCCTGTCTTCTCAGTTGGGGCGCATTTGATCCGGTGGTAGATTAAAGCGCGACCGTCGTTATTAACACAAGGTCCGCCATAATAATAAATAATTAAGACAATATGTAGTAAAATAAAGCTAAAACTATAATGTTTGATAATTAAACTTAAACATAATCTCTTTGACAATAACTTAATACAAGCTAGCTAAATATAATTGCTATTATAAAATAAATTTTATAAATGTTATCATACACTCCGTGTACCTAAATAAATATCTATGTTACTAGAAATAATAATATATACAACTTTATTACTACAAACATGTTCTGACTATTTACAAGCGCTTTTTTAAAGTCTACGTGAATAAAAACCTTTTTTATTTTATTTATTTTTTATTCCAGAGACCACGAAAGTGCCACGACCGGAAAGAGGTCAGGTAAAAAATTAATATCAAAATATAATAGGTATATCATACACATAGCTAGTCTTTTTTGTTAGTTTTAGTCGAGATATTCTTGGTGTTAGATTTTTATTGAAATACGTGCTTACTGAACTCTATCACGTATGTGACCCAACACGTATTGACTGTTTGTGTTGTTTATTTTTCTACAAAAGGGTGCATGGGGTAGCGAGGGTTGTTATCGGTCGATGTCGTGGGGTAAATGTTTTCTGAATGTCTAGGTGACTTGGTACGTTTATTATTTCTTTTGTAAAAGAAGAACACGTAAAAGAACTATAAAATTTAAATATTCAAAATGGGGTATGATTTATGTGTAAGAAACAGTTGTATCGTGATAGATTGTTTTCAGAGTAATAAATCGAACATTTTGTGTAGAGTATTTTGACGTAAGTCGATTCAGAATCAGATTAACATAGACTCACGCCTGTTTTCCAGAGGGGTAGGCAGAGACAACGCATTTCCATTTGTCACGATCTTTGCATACTTCTTTTGCCTCGATTACTGTCATTATATTCTTCATACATGCTCGCCGGTTTAGGGTCCTGTCCTGACCTTTCTTGAGAACGTCTCCGATTTGATCAGAGAATTTTCGACGAGGTCTTCCTCTTCCGGTTGTTCCATTCACACAGGCCAGGTATACTTCTTTGGTCAATCTTCTTTCATTCATCCTTTCTAAATGGCCCAACCATCTCAGCATACATTTTTCATTTTTTGCTACATCCTCTTTCACACCACAACGCTCTCTTACATGAGTATTTCGAATTCTGTCTCTCAAAGTCACACCTTATTTACTTTCTTTTTCTGTCATACCCAACTTTCACCTCCATACATTAAAACTGGCACTAACACTCCATTGTGCACGGCCAGTCGAGCCTTTTTGAGATCTGACGAGGCTCCTCATAAAGGCGTGTAGTGCCCCATTCACTCTGTTCACTCTCTCTATTGTACTCGGTCAAATAATAATAAATAATAATATCCTGGGACATTACTTACACACGGCCATCTGATCTCAGACTCAGGACAAACAGACACGTTCAGGCACACAAATAATTGTCCTGGGTGGGAATCGAACCCACAACCTCCGGCGTTAAAAGCAAGCATTTGCCAACCACGCCAACAGGCCCATCGAAATGTTATTTTAATCCCGTGTCTATATTTTATGTACGCAGGTAAACATAATCTCTGTTTAACCCGTTATCCCGATCCCTCAAACATACAAACATATTTTTGGGCATGTTTTTACACACATGTGTAAAAACATGCCCATCATAACATGGATAATCTATCACACGTATACTTAATTGCACCAGAAAATCATAATACATATTTTCGAAATAAGCGAGTTCAAGTACAATATGGCAGTCTTGTCGCTTTGTAGCGATCTCTTCCAGACAACCGTTGGGTGGACAAGGATCAAATAAGATAGAAAAGGCGGTAGTTGTAAGTGTACTATAGTGGCTGTCAAATATTTAAAAGTTTGTAAATAATTAAAAAATGAAATATATTCAGCACTTGGGTATTTACATACACTTGTACTTGTCAAGCTTACACTATTTTACATAAACACAGTTTAAAAACAGTAATTAAAGCAACAAAATATTTTGAATCAGTCCGTCCGTGCGGTCTGTTTCGACACATATATTTTTAATATCCTTAAATAAATAATAAATAGCAAGTTACTAAGCTGTTATTGGTACATTTTGCAATTGTATATTAAAACTAAAGAATTGAAAACAACGAGCAGTTGGCTAGCGTAAAAGGCTCACAACCAGTAGCTTAATTTAAGCGACTAATACCTGAGTGCACCCTTATGGGGTTCGGGCCACAGCTCAGGCGGCCGCTGAAGTAAAAACATGCAATTCGAAATGGGGGTCAGATCACTTGCACGGGATTAACGATCACGTGTTAAGGGGGAAACACGATCCTCGCCGCTGAGGATCCTACCCTAGCTAGCCTGCGGCTTTCTCTAGCTACCTAGGTGGACGACCCGGAGAAGAAAGCCACAAAGAAATTCCGGGCTTGCTTTTTTCGTCTTCTTTTGCTTTTTGTTTTCGATTATTTTTTATATCTTTTTTTTTAACATTGTTTTTAGTTTTTACATTGTGATTGGCTGTTATGTGGTACATAAACATATGCTTATATTGTTTAAATACGGATAATTCAATAGATATGAACAAAAATAACCGGGTTCATCACACAATTATTTGTCTTGGGTAGGAATCGAACCTCTGGCTTAGCAGTCAGGTTCACTAACCACTAGACTATTATTTCACTTGTCTGTTGGTCTAGTGGTAGCGTGTTCAGCCGAAAAAAATTAGGTCCTCGGTTCAAATCCCGGGTCGGGCCAGAAAGCATTCGTAAAGTGTTGCCACATACTGATTAAAAAGTGTACCTTTATATATTTTTTCAGTGTGTAAAAACTGATGGGCAATCACAAGCCATAAATCTTGGACATTAAACCACCCTAAAAGAGTGGCTTTAAGCACTAAGATAATGCCACAAAAAACCTAGCATGGATACTGAACCTAAAACGACACTACCCCAGGACGTTAGCCAGCGCAGCTGTGCTGGAGAGTCTGGCAGTCTAATTGGGAAAGCATCTGGCAACAGAAATAAGAAATTGACTCAGCAGACCTTCCATGCAAGCCTATTCACCACAAGACCTAGGTCATCTTCATTGGGAAATATCAAAGCTACTGAATCGAAGGATCAGTCTACTACACCTTGTGCAATAAATACCACAGATGATGGCGCTAAAAACGCCTGCCCACCTCCTTGGCAAAGGATTCCTAGAGATCGCTACCCCAAAAGGAAGAGACTATCTAATAGCCCACCAAATTCTCAAAATCTCGACAAAAGAACACATATAGAAACTAATACTTCTAACAGATTCAGCGGACTGCCTATTGGTCTAACCGAGGAGCCAACAGATGACCCCTCACCCCAACCCAAAAAGGGAAACAAACCACCACCTATTATTCTATATGGAATTGAAAATCTTTCTAAATTAACAGAATTATTAAATAAGACGATATCAAGTGAGAGCTACACTTATAAAATCATAAATAGAAACCAGCTAAGAGTGATGGCACAATCCACTGAAATATATAAAGATTTAATACAACTCATCCGGACCAATGGTATCATTGGTCACACCTTCACACAGAAGCAAAATAAATGCTACAGAGTAGTAATAAAAAATTTGCATCACACAACCCCTATATCAGCAATAATAGAAGAAGTTGAAAAAACAGGGAACACGGTACGAGGTGAAATCATCTGTGCAATTTCCAAAAAAACTAAAAAGCCACTGAACATGTTCTTTGTAAACATAGAACCTAGCCCCAAAAACCCAGAAATAAAAAGCATAGAATTCATATACCACACAAGAGTCAAGATTGAAGACCCAAGGAAGTCAACCGAAATTCCTCAGTGTACTAGGTGTCAGCAATACGGGCACACTAAAAATAACTGCATGCGCCCATTCAGGTGTAAGTAGGCTGGCCACGTAAAATTACAGATGTGTTACTCAAACCTTATTTTCTATGCAAAATGCAGTTGTCATTAGAAAATGGCGTATTATTACGTGGCCATAAAGTAATTATTCCGTTTAAACTACGAAAGAAAATTTTAGATGAACTTCATAGTTCCCATTTTGGTATAGTTAAAATGAAGGCGGAAGCTAGGGCTCGTTTTTGATTTCCAGGCATCGATAACGCTTTGGAAAATTTAGTTGCTTCTTGTGAAGTTTGTGCCCAGTTGCGCCCTTCTCCGCCGCGTGTCCCGCTAGCGCCTTGGCCACAACCTCCACATGCTTTCTATAGAATTCATTTGGATTTTTTAGGTCCAATAGGTAATAAAATGTTTTTAATTATTGTAGACGCATTTTCCAAATGGGTAGAATGTTACGTCATGAACAATAACATAACGACAAAGGCTGTAATAACTAAATTATGCGATTTTATGTCTAGGTTTGGTGTACCCAGGCGTGCTAGGTCGGAAAACCTCCTCGCGAGCCCAAGACTACTGGTCCCATTCGAATATTCATATTCGGTGGGAACAGAAGTTTATGGGACGGTGCACGCCGGGCGCAGGTAGTAATCGTTTCTCGGAATGGGATTAGTCCCACGTGAAAGGGTTACTGCTTGTGGCTAATATTCCGACACAGGGGGGGGGGGGAATCTGCCAAGTTCCTGTGGTCGTATCTTGGCGGACCTTCCATACATCATCCATGTATGGTCGGAATTCCACGACGACCACCCGCGTGTTTGTGCCGTGCGCGGGGACCCGTACGGGGGGATGAAGGAGTCCTGGAGGTTGAGCCGGTGAGGGGTCGGGCAGTTGTTATCCCTCACCCGCAACACGCCTCTTTGGTCCGGATTTCCCCTTACACGGGAGGTCGGGGTCTAGCCGGGCCCCGATCAATCGGCTACGACGTCCGGTCAGACGGCCGTCAAGGTTAGCCATGGGTAGGCGTATCTGCAGGTAGCGTCTGGGCTGGCACCGTGTGTCGGTCTGCAGACGAAGGCGCGCGCCGTGCTGGACGTTGGGCTGTCCAGTATCGGTTCGCGTTGGAGGTCTCGCAGATTGGCATAATCCCATGGCTATACCGCCCAATATCCCTGGTGCTAGTAAAGCATCCCCTTTGAGGGCTCGGTGGAGGGTGGGGAATTGGGTTGGTGAACGCTATTTTGACATTTATGGAAGGAAAAAACAATTTACAAATTGCCCAACCGACAGTTAAGGTAATACCCTTAACTCCTGAGGAGCTAGCGGGTGTGCCAGGAGTGGTGCACCCCATAGCAGATAAAGAGACGAAGGCAGCGAAGGCTACTTCTAAGAAGAAGGCCACTAGAAAGGTCAGGGAGACCTTTTCCCGTCCGGCCACTCCAGTACCTGGACCATCCGCGGAACAAGCCGCGGGCACGGAGAGCGATAGCTCCCTTAGGTCCGCGGTGTCAATGGAGTCCCTGGATAGCCGAGCGGATACTCCGGGGGGGAAACGCCGGAGCACCGCGGGACAGGGAGGGCGTCCAGTAAAGGCGCCCAAATTAAGGACGACTAGCGGGAGCTTACTGGAGCTAGAGAACCAGAGGCTGCGCTCCCAGCTGGCTTACCTGGAGGCGCGTGTGGCCGCCATGTCGGCGGAGATGGCGGAGCTTCGCCGGGGTGATGTTGCGAATTTTTCACCTCTGACGTCTCCATCCCGGCCGTCGGGAACTGCTCCGCAGTCGCCGCCGACGTTGAGATTGTCTCCGCCTCCAGCACCCGTTGTCTGCGCTCCAGCATCGCCACATCCGGCCTCGGCAACACAGAGGAGCAATTTTAAAGCTCCTCCTTCGGTTCCTGCCCGGGAAGATCAGGCCTCTCCAGAAGAGAGGTTCGCGGCCATAATGGACCGTAAAATGAGAGAAATGGGGCGCATCTGGGACCAACGTCTGGCCCAGATGCGCCAGGAGGTCATGGCGGAGATCTTCCCGGGCAGGGCCATCCGCCCGTCGCTCGCTGGGAGTGCAGCACCGCCCCAGTTACCACCTATCGCGAAGGCCGTGACGGGCGGAAAGCGGGGTGGCCGGCGTCTGAGACAACGGGCTGCCGCTGCGGAGGCAGCTGCGGCTCGAGCTGCGACGATGCCGGTGCGGTCAGCGCCACCGCCACCCGCCGAGGGCACATGGGCCCAGGTGGTTGGCCGAAAGGCTAGGGCCAAAGCTGCACGATTGAATCAGCCACCGCCGCCTCCGCCTCCAAAGAGGCCGATAGCACTGCCGCGACCTCCACCATCCGCGGCAGTGACTATTAACCTACCATCGACCTCGGCCACTACCATGGCTGAGGTCATGAAGATGGCAAGAACCAAGGTCCAATTGAAGGACCTTGGCCTAGAAGCGGGCCTGCGCCCTAAGAGGGCTTTGACCGGGGGTCTCATTTTGAGAATCCCCGGTCCAGAGGGATCTGCGAAGGCGGAGGCCCTCACATCTCGCCTTAAGGAAGCCTTGGCTGAGACGGGTGCAGTGGTGGCGCACCCTGTAGCGATGGGGGAGCTCCGGGTGCTAGACCTGGACGACTCCACCGACCCCACTGAGGTAGCTGAAACAATAGCCACGACGGGAGGATGCGCCGTTGCCGACGTAAAGGTCGGCGAAATTCGTTATTCCCCGTCGGGCTTAGGTTCGGTGTGGGTTCGGTGCCCACTAGTGGCCGCCCGCAAATTAGCGGCAACGGGCCGAGTACTAGTGGGCTGGATGTCAGTCCGGGTGGCAGCGCTTCCACCCAGAGCTCTCCAATGCTACCGCTGCCTGGAGAGAGGGCATGTCAGGGCTCGGTGCACCGGGTGCGACCGGAGCGCGTCGTGCTTCGTCTGTGGCCAACAGAGCCACAAGGCGAAGGAATGCACGGCGCGCGCCCCTTATTGTGTGGTGTGTGCCGACCTTGGCAGGCCGGCAAACCATCGCCTGGGCAGCGGTAGGTGTACGCCACCTAAACGAAAGGGAGCGGGACGTCCTGCCACGTCCGCTCCTACATCGTCGCGGTCCAACGATCCGGGTTCTGGCCCCGGTGGGGTGTCCATGGAGGTCTAAGCATTCTTTCCCCCCCAACTTATTTTGCAGGGCAACTTGAACCACTGCATCGCTGCGCAAGCTCTTCTTGCGCAGACGATTGCTGAGCGTTCGGTTGCCCTAGCGATAGTGGCGGAGCCTCACTCCGTTCCCGACCATCCTCGTTGGTTCGGGGCGGATGGGGGCCTCGTCGCCATTTATTGGGCAGGGGGGGAACGTGACCCCCATTGCGCACTCCTGGCCAAAGGGCCCGGATTCGTCATCGTGGAGTGGGGACCAGCAGTCGTGGTGGGCTGCTACATCTCCCCGAATTGCGGCCTTGCAAATTTTGAGGCGTACCTGGACGGGCTAACGAGCCATATTAGCTCGTGCCAGACCCGTCCGGTACTCGTCCTGGGCGATTTTAACGCCCACTCTAGCGTGTGGGGCGATGCCCGGGACGACGTTCGAGGGGAGTCACTGTTGGAATGGGCCGCCGGACTGGACCTCCGTCTTCTAAATCGGGGTTCAGTCAGCACCTGTGTGCGGTGGCAGGGGGAGTCGATCGTCGACTTGACGTTGGCGACTCCTTCGGCCATGCACCTGGTCTTGGGGTGGAGAGTTGCGGAGGAAATTGCCACGCTGTCGGATCACCGACATATACTTTTCAGCGTGGCCTTCCGTCCGCCCCGAGGCGGCCCTGACCGCAGTAGTGTTGTCCCACCGCGGCGCTGGTGTCTACGCCGCTTGGACCGCGACATGCTGACGGCTGCCGCCGTCGCCATCGCCTGGGGGGCGAGTGAGGGTGGAGAGAGGATCCCGTCCGATCCCAATTCGCAAGCGGGCTGGTTCCGGGGCATCATGTCTCGCATATGCGACACGTCGATGCCCCGGATCCGTCCGGGTGACAGACGAGGCTCGCAGTATTGGTGGTCGGCCGAAATCGCGCGACTCCGTTCGGAGTATGTCGCAGCGCGTCGCCGACACCAGCGGGCCCGTCGGAGGAGGCGAGCCAATGCCGAAGAGGCTGCCGGAGCGCACAGGGCGTATCAAGTCGCCGTCAAAGCGCTATCCGTTGCGATAGCGGAAGCCAAAGCTCGGTCCTGGAACGAGCTCATCGAGGGACTGGATAGGGACCCATGGGGGCGCCCGTACAAAATGGTACTGGGCAAGCTCAGACCGTGGGTCCCTCCGTTGACGAGTACCCTGGACCCGGATTTCCTGAGGAGGGTGGTGGACACCCTCTTCCCTAGGGTCCAGGATAGTCCCTCGGACCCCCCGTCACCGTCGTACCATGATTGGGACGACCAGTTGGAGGTGACGGAGGGGGAGTTGGACCGAGCAGTACGGCGACTTGCGGCCCGAAATACCGCCCCTGGCCCGGATGGGATACCGGGCAGGGCGTGGGTTTGCGCCCTGGCAGTCCTGGGGGACCGGTTGAGGCAACTGTTCACCAGTTGCCTCCGTAGTGCCGTGTTCCCCACCTGTTGGAAAGAGGCAAGGCTTGTGCTTCTGCAGAAGCCGGGCAGGACCGCCGATTCTCCCTCGGCGTTCCGACCAATCTGCTTGCTGGACGAGGTGGGCAAGCTCTTGAGCGTGTCATAGCCGCCCGTCTCAGCGAGCATCTGTCGCGCGTTGGCCCCGACTTATCGGACAACCAGTACGGTTTCCGGCAGGGACGTTCGACGCTGGACGCGATAAACCGCGTCCGCGCCCTGTCGGAGCCCGCTGTTCGGGCGGGGGGGGGTGGCGTTGGCGGTGAGCTTAGACATCGTCAACGCCTTCAACTCCGTCCCCTGGCGGGCGATACGGGAGGCACTGGTCCATCATAACGTGCCTCCCTATCTCCGTGGTATAGTCGGGGCATATTTGCGCGACAGGACGATTAAATTCGTCGGTCGGAACGGGATTGAGATCCAGAGGGAGCTCTCCTGCGGGGTTCCTCAGGGGTCCGTGTTGGGACCTCTGCTATGGAGCCTCGCGTACGATGCGGTCCTGCGGATAAGCCTCCCTCCCGGGGTGAGCGTCGTCTGTTATGCGGACGACACGCTGGTCCTAGCCCGGGAGGTAAGCTTCCAGCGGGCGGTACGGCTCGCCGAACTCGGTGTCGCGTGTGTCGTCACGGCCATAATGAGACTGGGCCTTCGGGTAGCGCCTCACAAGACCGAGGCGCTATGGTTCCACGGCTTACGCCGTAGGGAGGAACCACCCAGTGTGTCGATACGTGTAGGTGACGCAGAGGTCAGGGTGGGGCGGTACATGAAGTACCTGGGCCTCACCCTAGACAGCCGATGGGGCTTCGAGGAGCACTTCGAGCGTCTGGCCCCCCGAGTGCGCCGGGTAACCGGAGCGTTACACCGGCTTTTGCCGAACCTCGGGGGTCCCAGGGAAGAAGTTCGCCGCCTCTACGGAGGTGTCGTGCGATCCATGGTCCTTTATGGGGCGCCCGTCTGGTCTGAACGCCTGACGGGCGCCTCCCGCTGCAGAGCTATTTTGAACAGCCTGCAGCGTGTGGTGGCCATACGGATCGCACGAGGATACCGGACGGTATCCTTTGAGGCGGCGACACTCCTGGCGCGCTTCCCGCCGTTTGATCTCCTGGCGGCAGTTGACGCGACGGTTTACACCGAGATCCGCGTCCGCCGGGAGAGCGGTGAGGCGCCAGAGCAGACGCGCGTTGCCTATAGGCGGGATGTACACCGGCGCGTACTAACACAGTGGCGCGCACGGCTTGAGTTGCGCCTGAACGCGCGCCAACGTGCCGTCGGTGCCATCCTGCCTCACCTCGAGGCCTGGGTGGGAAGGAAGGGCGGTTACGTCACCTACAGACTGACTCAGGTACTCACCGGACACGGGTGTTTCGGTGAGTATCTTTGCCGGATCGGCCGAGAAGTGACGACACATTGTCACCATTGCGGGAGCGACCTGGACTCTGCCCAGCATACGCTGGAGGAGTGCCCGGCCTGGGAGGCCGAGAGACGAGTCCTGGTCGCTGAGATCGGACGGGATCTTTCGCCGCCAGCAGTCGTTTACGCGATGCTGGCTGGCGACTCCACCAAATGGGACGCCGTGGTCTCCTTCTGTGAGGCAGTTTTGCTGCAGAAGGAGGCCGCCGAACGGGATCGCGAACGAGCCGATCCCGCTCGTAGGCGGAGGAGGCGTCGGGGTGGCGGCGGCAGCCGTTAGCCCAACTCCCCTCGGGGCCCGGGCGGCAGTGTGAGAAGTGTCCTCTACTGTCGCCACGTCCAAGCGGCTCCGGGATGACAGCGATCTGTTTGTGGCGCAGTCGCTGTGCCGTACTGGCAGGAGTCGGCAATAGGGGATGGCAATCCAAAAGAGCCCTCCCAGGGTACGTGTCCCGACCATCTGGGACATGGCGCAAAAGGGGGGTACCGGAGCAGCATATCCGCGTTCCCGGGACTCCCCCATCAGGCGCCAAGAGAAGTCCACGGCAGGTAGGTTTAGTCGGTGCAAGTCCGACATACCCACCCGCAGACACTTTTTGCGGGTGGCATGCGAAGGCATTCCCCCTGCCTTATCAAAAAAAAAAAAAAAAAAAAAAAAAAAGGTTTGGTGTACCCAAAATTATAGTTACTGACAATGGGACTTCCTTTGCCTCTCATGATTTCGCCAGTTTTTGTAAATTAAATGATATATCTCATTTATTTTCCCCAATTTATCATGCAATGAGCAATGGCCTCGCTGAGTCATTCGTGAAAATCGTCAAGCGAGGGATACATACCATTTTACGCAACACGGTTGATTTTGAGATTCGTCTATCAAAATATTTGTTTGATTATAGAAACTCATACCACAGCACTACAGAGACCACTCCAGCTCAGTTAGTATTCGGCCGACGGTTACGTTCGCGTTTAGATATATTATCTCATAAGGTCAATGACCCACCCTCGTCATCGCAGTTAACTGCATTAATCAATCGTAAACAGTGCTCACAGGTTAAAAATTACGGTGGTAAATCACAAAAGGACTTTATTGTTGGTGAAATAGTGTGGTTTAAGAACTTTCTTAATAGTAAACGTAAATTTAATTGGTCTAGAGGAACAATTGTGAATAAATTAGGAAAAGTGATGTACCAAATTAAATTACCTGATAATAATAAATTAATTGTGAGGCATAGAAATGAACTTCACTCCTACAAGGGTAACGATGAAATCGGATTATGTGATGACTCATTCATCGATTATGATATAATTTTACCCCAGGACGGGAGGAATTCAGAAAATTTTAACAGCAACGGAACTGATGTTACTTCACCTTCGTCCTTGGATTCTGCTGATGTTGTTAATTTAGAACATAATAAACCAATTCTGAAAGCACCTTTATAGAAAATACGAGTGTTGTGTCACCATCTCGATCGGAATTGGTTTTTCCCGGAACAACATCCTCTGTTACGCCTGCTGACACCTCTCAACCAGCGAGTTCCAGCATCCCACAGCCGGCTGATGTACATAACGATTCCGAGATCCCACAGCCCGATCGTGCCCGCAGAAATAGACCAATAATAGACTATAAGCAATTTTTCTAAATTCTTGTTAACCTTTTTTTTTGCAGGGGGAAAATTGTTATGTATGCATGTATAGACATAAGTTAGTAGCGGTTGCACCGCTAAGTAACTGTATGAAATAAACTAGTGTGCTATAAGCCGTCTTTCACTCAACACCTGTGTTCGGATATTCAACAACAACGACCAGGGGTCGAGAACTAAAAAAGGCAGTAGATAGTAACACTCTCAATGTAATATCAACAGGTGAACCGACATATTGGCCATCGGACCCAAATAAAACTCCAGATCTCATAGACTTCTTCATCACTAAAGGAATGTCAGGACTCTACATAAAAGTGGAATCATGTCTAGATGGCTCCTCCGACCACACACCGGTGATATGCACATTAAGTACCACAATCATCTGGAAAGAACCACGTGAGACCCTATACAACCATAAAACTGACTGGGAATCTTTTCGAGATTACATTGAAGAAAATGCCAATCTGTGTATACCCCTCAAAACGGAAGGCGACTTAGAAGACACTGTGTGGTATATCACCAACCTAATACAGAAAGCAGCTTGGCTATCAACCCCATACATAGAATCCAAACCACTACGTCAGGACATTACCCTGAAAATACAAGAGTTGATTGCGGCGAAGAGAAGACTGAGACGCCAGTGGCACACCAGCAGGCATCGTCAAGACAAAAAGGCTCTTAACAAAGCACAAAAACATCTAAAAGAAATCTTTTCGAGATTACATTGAAGAAAATGCCAATCTGTGTATACCCCTCAAAACGGAAGGCGACTTAGAAGACACTGTGTGGTATATCACCAACCTAATACAGAAAGCAGCTTGGCTATCAACCCCATACATAGAATCCAAACCACTACGTCAGGACATTACCCTGAAAATACAAGAGTTGATTGCGGCGAAGAGAAGACTGAGACGCCAGTGGCACACCAGCAGGCATCGTCAAGACAAAAAGGCTCTTAACAAAGCACAAAAACATCTAAAAGAAATGCTCCGAGATAATGAAAATTGCAAGACAAACTAAAGACTTTATCTTCCTTCAAAGCAGAGGATTATTCACTTTGGAAAATGACTAAATCTTTAAAAAGGCCAAAAGAACACAAGTCTCCACTGAGACAAAGCAACGGCGACTGGTCACAAAACCCCCGAGACAAGGTAAACTTATTTGCTGACTTCTTAAAAAACGTTTTTAAACCTAATGAGCCTGACCTCATGCACACAGAAGAAGATATCGACACAATTTTGAATAGTGACCAGCAAATGAGCCTACCACTGAAATCAGTAACAACTGCAGAAGTAAAAAAATCGATTGCACAACTAAAGCAAAAAAAAGCACCAGGATTCGATCTGATAACCGCAGCGGTACTCAAACAATTACCAAAAAAAGGCATTGTCTTGTTGACAATCCTCTTCAATGCAATATTGAGACTACAATACTATCCAAAGTTGTGGAAGGTATCCAGTATAAACATGGTCGCCAAACCGGGGAAGCCTCCTACAGAAGTTACATCATACAGGCCCATAAGTCTTCTACCCCTACTGTCAAAAGTTTTCGAGAAACTAGTCCTAAAACTCCAACAATTCCAGTACTCAAAAAAGAAGAAGTAATACCTGACCATCAATTCGGCTTCCGGGCACACCATGGAACAATAGAGCAAATACACCGTGTTGCTCATACAATTCGGCAAGCGCTCGAGAAGAAGGAGTACTGCTCGGCTGTATTCCTTGACATACAGCAGGCCTTTGACCGCGTCTGGCATAAGGGCCTCTTATATAAACTAAAAATACACCTGCCAAACACTGCATATATGCTCTTGAAGTCATACCTGCAAGACAGAATGTTCCAGGTAAAACACGAAGACTGTCTCTCCTCTATCTACCACATGGAAGCAGGAGTGCCTCAGGGTTCAGTGATGGGTCCGGTCCTATACACAATTTACACCGCCGACCTACCTATTGCAGAAGAAGTGGTGACTGCAACCTATGCAGATGACACTGCAGTGCTCTCCTGTAGTAAAGATCCCAAAATAGCATCCACAAAACTGCAAGAATGTCTGGATAAGATTGGATCTTGGCTTAAAAAGTGGAGAATACGAGCAAGCCCAGCAAAGTCGGTCCATATAACCTTCACGCTAAGGAAAGGGGACTGCCCATCTGTGATGTTAGACGAAAATGTCTTGCCACAACAATCGACAGTTAAGTACCTAGAAATGCACTTGGATAGGAGACTAACCTTGGGAGATCATATATTGGCCAAAAAAGAACGGGCAAATAGGAAGCTCAGAGATATGTACTGGTTATTAGGTAAACAATCAACATTAAGTCTGGAAAATAAACTGCTTGTATACAAATGTATCATTCAACCAATCTGGTCTTATGGCATACAACTCTGGGGATCTGCGAGTCACTCAAATATAGAAATTCTTCAGCGCTACCAAAATAAAGTTCTGAAGATATTAACCAATGCTCCATGGTTCACGCGGAACACAGAGGTGCATGAATATCTGGAAGTCCTAACAGTAAAGGAAGAAATAATAAGGTCATGTGCAACCTATAAACAAAGACTTGAACAACATTCAAATCAACTAGCTACAAAACTCATGAATACAAATGACTCTATAACTCGGCTGAAAAGGATGCGACTAGCTTCTATCTGAACACTGTAGTTTAGAAAATAAGAGATGACACATCATAGGATGTGCACTCACAAGTTTTGGCTTCACAAGCGGTTGATTTCAGATAAATATAAAAAGAAAAAAAAAAAAAAAAAAAAAACTTGTCTGTTGGTCTAGTGGTAGCGTGTTCAGCCGCAAAAAATTAGGTCCTCGGTTCAAATCCCGGGTCGGGCCAAAAAGTGATTTTGGGATTTTTCCGTAAAAAGAAATTTCTCAGTATCAGTCCAAAGTCTGAAAGTTGGCAGTATTACACCCCCGTGTCTCGGAGAGCACGCAAAGCCGTCGGTCCTGTACCTGACCTGTTTCGTATTGCGCACACACTTATAATATGTCCCACGAAGGTGGCTAGTCTCCATTGAGACTATTCATTTAATTATATACGGATAATGCACAAAGTTTTCAATGTGTGTGTTTGAATTAGTATATATATATATAATGAGCATTATATATAAATAAACATTAGCTAAAACTATACATTTTGATAATTAAACTAAAACATAATCTCTTTGACAATATCTTAATACAAACTAACTAAATAATAGGTCTTTACCTATGAAATTGCCGTTTTGTATGAAAAAATTTAAACGAATTTTTTTCATGAATTTTTTTATTTGTATTAATCGAAGTAATCACCCATGCAATCAATGCATCTTTGCCATCGCAGTGGCAGTTTATTGATGCCCTTCTTAAAGAAATCAGCTGGACGGGAGGCAACAAATTCTTCAAAGGCATTTTGTACTGCCTCTCGGGTATTGAATTTTTTTCCCGCCAAGAAGTTATCCAAATTCTGGAAAAAGTAGTAGTCTGTAGGCGCAAGGTCTGGTGAGTAGGGCGGATGACGGAGAGCTTCCAACCCCAGTTCTTGCAACTTGGAGACCGTCTGCTGTGCAGTATGAGGTCGCGCGTTGTCGTGCAGGAGCAGCGGAGACGAGCGATTGACCAATGCTGGTTGGAGATGCGCCAGCTTCTCCATCATTGTGCTCAGTTCTTCACAGTACACATCTGCAGTAATGCTCACCCCGTTTGGTAAGAAGCTGTGATGAATCACACCGGCGCTAGACCACCAAACAGTGACCATCACTTTTCTAGGGGTAAGTTTTCGTTTAGGGCATTGTTTAGGTGCTGAACCAGGATCCAACCAACTTGCTGAGCGCTTGCGGTTATCAAACAGAATCCATTTTTCATCGCAGGTAACAATGCGGTTCAAAATTCCTTCATTGGTGTGTCTGTTGAGCAGTGCAAGGCACGTCTCGACGCGTACTTCGCGCTGGCGATCATTGAGTTCGTGGGGCACCCATTTGTCAAGCTTTTTTACCTTGCCAATTTGACGCAAATGGACCAATATTGTTTTGACGCTAACGTCGAAAGCTGCTGCTAATTCAGCCGTAGATTGTGTATCATCAGCTTCCACAACCGCCTTTAATTCGTCATTGTCGACCAAAGTCTTCGGACGACCGCGAGGTTCATTTTTCAGGTCGAAATTTCCAGAACGGAAGCGAGCAAACCAATAACAGGTGGTGCGTTGGTTTGTAGTGTTAGCTCCGTAAACGTCGTTGATGTTGCGTGCCGCTTGTGCCGCGTTGCTGCCACGACGGTACTCATATTGCATAATTACTCGAATTTTTAACGTATCCATGATGACGAAAAAGATTGAAATGCGATGAAAATGTAACACTAATCAATAAAGAAATGACTACTTTTGGAAAAAAGAATCCATGTTTTTAAAATAAAATTAATTTGAAATTAGAATTCTTAGCCAAACAAAAATTATTTTGATTTGAAATGGCCAGTACTGCAGAACGGCAATTTCATAGGTAAAGACCTAATATCATTGCTATAATGAAATTAATTTTATAAATGTTTTTATACAATCCGTGTACCTAAACATCTATGTAACTAGAAATAATAATGTATACAACTATATTACTACAAACATGTTCTGACTATTTACAAGCGCTTTTTTAAAGACTACGTGAATAAAAAACTTTTTTATTTTTACTTTTAGGCATCATTTATTAAATTTGTTTAATATAATAAAATTGAAAAAAATAAAAAAAATAAATGAAAAATGTTTATTGTTACTCAAATGGTTACATCAGCAAATGTGAATGAGACAGCCCCAGTAAGTAATTAATAACACTTGTGTTGGGGTTGTCTCGCTATTTTATTTATTTATTTTATTTAAATGTATCGCTTTAAGTTCCCCAACATAATCAAACTCACACAAATAGCAACTAGGTCAAACCACTCTAAATCTTACCCCATTCCCCCACAAACAGAACTCCGTTATATTTTTCCATTACCTCTGTAAAACGTCCGTTTTTTTCCGTTATTTCTAATAAACGACCATCCGGACCTGCACACGTGTGACTGTGTATAATAAATCCGGGCCTGGAGTCACGCGAACGCAATTTTTCACCTCGTAAAATATAAATCTGGTGTCTGTCACGAAAATACGGTGGAAAGTGGTGAGTAAATTTATATGTATTTTTTTTAATTACCTCTAGCTCATAGCTAGATGCTCTCATCGGTCCGTAAGCGATCGGCGAGCGACTAAGCTCGCGGTCAGTACATAGATGGGTGACCATACATGGGTGTAATTTCCTTTAAGAAAAGTTACGTGTTGTCAAAGTCAAAGTCAAAAAATATTTATTCCGTAAAAATTTTACATTTATGTGGAATCGTCATATTTTTTTTACCCTACCTTGCAGTGCATGACGTGGCAGCTACTGAGAAACACTGCCAGAAAACTCAGTAGGAATCCTTTTTTAAAATAAAATATCCATAAGATTAATGACAATCATGTGTGTTGACTCAGAACAACTTAATCCCAAGCACTTTTATCACTTAAATAATCAGAAATTTTGTAATATGCCCTGCTACACAATTTGGCTTTAATAATTCTTTTAAACTTATTCGTAGAAAATTCTCTAATATCATTGGGAAGTTTGTTATAGAATCTTATACATTGCCCCATAAAAGAGTTACTTATTTTTCGGAGACGGGTAGTATGCAATATGAGATTATTTTTATATTATTATCTAGTATTTGCATTATGTGTATCGCTCCTTTTACAGAAGGAATCGATATTTTTATGCACATATAGTAGGTTTTCATATATATACTGAGATGGTGCAGTTAGAATCTTAACCTCTTTGAACTTTCTCTTAGACTTCTCAGACACTCGAGTGCAAAGATTTTTCACCTCGGGTTCTTTTAATTACCTTGACACTCAGAAATCCAATTTTTAAAAATTCGAATCATCATTAAACTTTTTTTAATTTTGCTTAGCGCTACATTACAGTACCTAACAAAAATTTTACACTCAACATAATTTTATTTACACCAAGATTTACAAGTAAAGTAAAGAATAGTATTAAATACAGTACAATGCGATCTCTTCCAGACAACCTTATATTTAAACAATTAAATATAAAGATGTGTGAAACCTTACTTCACAACACTTGTGTTTTTAATTTAACAAAGTACAAAAAAGGAATACTATCTAACAAAGAAAACTCTTAATATATTTTATTATTTATTCGATACAGTTGGTTAAATCGAGCGTAGTATACAAATTGTTGGCGCTTGAAAAGGTTTGAAAGCTCTGCAAATGCTATTTGAAAATATGCCAATTGCTAAATAATAATGTGTGTGCCTGCATTTCTATTTGAATAGCCAATGCTCATATCAATAATATTGAACAAAGAAAAAAGATAAATATTTATGGTTTTAAGCAAATAAATAATAGTATTAGATTCGACTGCATTATTTAAGCTTTCATACGTTTTTTAGTGCTATGCTTTTTATATTTTTTTTTGTATTTCGGGACTAGTCCCTCCCTCTTGCACACCACTGCAACTCCTGTAAGCCAGGATCAACAGTGACACACAATGAAATGACACTGAGCGGTGAGGCTTAGGCATGTCCCGGGGATTGGCTTTAACTGTCTTGGATCCCGCAACGAATTTAATCAGAAAGAAAAAAGGAGGAGTCGGAAAATATTTTTTTATATAACGGTAATAAATATATTTAATTCAGATTAAGCTTTCGTTACATGTGTTTTTGTTATATTTTTTTATTGTTATCTACTATATAAAAATAAGTCGGGTTCTCCTTCCTGACGCTATAACTCCAGAACGCACGAACCGATTTCCACGGTTTTGCATTCGTTGGAAAGGTCTCGGGCTCCGTGAGGTTTACAGCAAAGAAAATTTATAAAAATTTAACGCGGGTAACATCGTGGGACACAGCTAGTATGTATATGATTATTGACTGTCATGGTAGTGACTAAATGCTTTTCCTTTATTTCATCTCCACAAAAGCTGCTCTTACTTAATACGTATAAAGACGATGTAAAAGTCAAAGCCTTTCCACTAACCTAGTATCGACTGTAACTACACAAAAGCCTAAATAGGACAAATCTAGATAAAATCTGGACATCCCTAAGGTTGTATTACCTTCGTTAAGTAAAATAAATCCTTGAGCTAAGACAAGGACACCTAATCTAACCTGATTGTTTTTGTAATGGAAAACTAATAGAATTAGCTGAACTCGGGGTTCTGTTATTTTTTATTGAGCTTCTAAATGGGACTGATGTACGTATGTTACGTAGCAATACCAAGAGCATAGGTAAATAATACAAAGACATGGACGTATGCGCTAAGAGGGTAAAATTTTAAGGCCAGCATAATAATTTTCATTTATTTATTTTAAATCATTTACACATGCAATACATAGGCGGAATAAATGCCGAAAGAAGAAATGATGCAGTGAAAAACAAGATAGTTGTACTTTGAAACGTCTTGTGTTGAGTTTATGAACCTATATTTATAATACAATATAATCTATATATATATATATAAAAATCAATGCTACTTTTCGTTGTAATGTTATAACTCAACAACGCCTTTACCGATTTGGCTAATTTTGGTCTTGAATTATTTGTGGAAGTCCAGGGAAGGTTTGTACGTAGAGTAAATTAAAAATAGTCTTGAAAAAGTGTAAAATCAAAATATTTTAGTATTTTTTTTTTGTTTGAATAAATTAACTTAATAATCATTTTTTTATTACTTTGCCTTATACGTAGCGAAGCACGTACCGGGCCGCTAGTATAATATAAATATTAAGATACAATACGCAAATACAAACTAGAAACTAACATATATTTATAAATAAATATACCTAGAGAATAATTAACGATGCAAAAGAGTAATATTAAGCTGATTCTGCCAAGATTTTCAAAAGAAGGTAATTAGTACTACTACTGGTGATTCGTGACTTGTACCCGTCAGAACGGTACGACGAATAGGTTGAATATATGTACCTAGATAAGGTTCTCGCCCTTATGTAACCAGTCCATCTCAGCGCGTTGGCTTCGCTGCCAGCGACCGGCAGCGACTGGCCCCGCTTACGTATTCGTATTCTGTGCTACGCGCGTTGCCAACTGGCGCTGTGCACATCAATCATCAAATTTATGACTTCCTTGCTAACACCCCTGTGAAAGATGTAGATGTCATGCATTGGCTTTGTTCTAGAAACATAACTGACTGATATGTGTTAACATATCAGTCAGCTATGTTTATATTGTATCAATATGACACGATCTTCCACATCAAATTGATAACACTGTCCAATCTATTAAATTTTTGAACTACAACTAAAATAGAACTTTGGCATTATTTGGCAAAGCGGTAATCTAAAAATTTTAAATAAAGTATTTAAAATTCTTTTACAAAAATGTACTACTCAGTAAAGGATTTTCTTATGGACAAAGGCATAAAGGAGACCTTATAACAATTGACATTAAACTTAATTGGGTATGATAATTTAATTTATGTAAGGAATATTTAATGTGCAAATGTAATGTAATCTTTAATGTAATCGAATTTAAATTGTAATGTAATCTTTGTAATGTAATGTTTGTAATGTTTAATTTCTAATAATAATAATAATAATGTGAATTTGTACACCGACAATATCGGTAGAATATGATGATCCTACGTAAACATAAACATCTTCTATGTACTCGTATTCTGACAAATAAATCTTTCTTTCTTTCTTTCTAAATTGAAAATTGTATCTTCAATCTAATCGTCCGGTGGGTCTCAAACCACCACCACCACCATACATTGGTGGTTAACTGCAGAAAGAAAAGCAGTATTGGTTGTGAATTATAAATTAAAGCATTTATTTATTTGTTCGTTTATTAAGGTACTTAATAATGATATTTGTAGAGTCTTCGTGTACATGTGTCATAAATTGGTGCCAATTGTTGCGTTAACACCAGCGAGAAAAGCAGTATTGGTTGACAGTTGGCACTAATTGAAGTTAAGATTGTTGACACATGGCAAAATACTGTTTAGTTTTTAGTACTATACTTGAATAGTACTTCAAACTAAACATTATTTTGCCATGTACCATAAATGGGTGCCAACTGCAGAGTTAAATGCAGCAAGAACAGCTGCAGAATTAATACGTATTCTGGTTAGCTCTAGTGGTTGACGCCATAAATAATATTTTATATATTAAAAAATGGTGTGAATAAAATTTACACCAGAAAAAGTAGGTTAACCTTCTTTCCGTTTTTAGAGCAATACACGGTATCATTAAAGTAATTTAAAAATTCATATTCTCGCCGGAATCATGAAAATTAATTCAAATTGAAATAATTTTGCCTTAAAGCTTTTCTATTAATTAATTTTATTAGATCTGTAAAACGGAGTGAGTGAAGTTTGAACGGATTTTTGTTGTATTTGGCGAATTAATATCACAGTTCCAATTGAAATTTAAGGAAAATTACAAATTGTGTTGTTTTTTCTTTTAGTATTACTCAGTGCTTAAATATTAATCGTTGAAAGCTATGTTACTACACAGAATGATAATTCAATCTGGAAGATTTTTGCGAGGTTGAGCGCCTAGACATTCGGCCTACATGGGATGGGATGGGATTTTGAGCATGATAGATGTTCTTTATTAATACGCTTTGAAAATGATTTTGACTCCCTTTAAAACGTCAGACTAACTTGAATTTTGGAATACTTATTAAGGACTGATGAAAATTCAATATTTTAAACAGTTAGATCCGTTAGCCATAGCACGATAATCAAGATTAGCAATTTTTGTTTTTATTAAACTGCTAGTGTCCTTATGTTTTAAGGTAATTTAAATAATAGTTTAAAAGACTTTTAGTCTTTATATACGCTATCATAGAAATACTAAATTAAAAATAAATAGTTATTTGAGTAAAATACACCACGCTTTTTTACAATAGAGCACATTATTTTTAATTTACAGTTTTATACTTTTTCTATAAAAGCGTGTTATTTAGTTATTTTATTATTAATATATTTATGTATATCGAGGTATTATTCATAGTGGCTTTATTCTTACTGGCTCGTAAACCTACGGACCTAGATGGTTGACTATAATGTCGCTGCTAAGCATAGGCCTCCGCTAAAAGTTTATTCCAGGTTCTATCAAATGCGATCTGCAACCAACAGCTCCGTGTAACCTTCACTAGGTCGTTGACCCATGTAGTGCTTTTCCTTGTCTGTGTCATTCGGCAAGTGGTCACGACTCCAAAACTTTTCTTCCTCAGTGTAAGCGTTGTGGACTGCCCATTGCCACAACGATTTACTAATAAATATTGTGTAAGTAGTTATAAGTATAATTTAAGTTTGTTATGTTTAACCTATTTTTCATGTTCCACTATTGCATTTGTTGTATAACTGTAATTATAGTATGTAGTTACAAAAAAAAACCTTATCGCTTGAGTGTATTTCTAGAGCTGCGCTGCAGCAGGTACACATGGCTATATATCAAACTATACATTTCCAGTATAAGCTGATCTTGCGTTGTATAGGATTTCCATACTATGACAAGTCAGCTTATACTGGAAATGTATAGCTTGATATGCAGCCGTGTGTACATTATTATGGGCCCGAGGGTTTACGAGTAGTAGAACTTGTTTTATTGTGCGATTTAGTTAGATGTATTAAACTGTAAATGAGTACCTAATGACGAATACTGGTGTACGGACAAATATGATTAGGGTTTGATACACCGGGTACAACTTTGTAATGGACATAAATGGTTAATAAATAAATAAAAAATACCTTGAGTTACGTCGGGTATTCTCGTTCTGCTACCAATTTCCTCATTTGGGACTCTTTCATGCCATTTTCCATATGCAGTGAATGTATATAAGTATATTGAAAGAAATAATAAATAAAAAAGTACGCTAGTTGGCATACTCCAAAAGAGTAATGAAATACTATTTAAAAATATGAAAACTGGCGCTCATAGTTAGATGATCTCACCGGTCCGTAAGCGATCGGCGAGGTTAAACAACGAGGCTCGCGGTCAGTCCGTAGATGGGTGACCGCCAAAGTGGTTTAACTTCTGAGCGTCTCCGAGCTTCGATGGGTATTTTAAGCTGTCAGTCCCGGTTGTAGCCACTTGTACTTAACGACTGTTGCCTAAGCAACAGTCGTTAAGTCATGTCAGAGGGCTACTAGGCGGTTTGAACAACTCTGACACTAGGGTAACCACTGCCCATACGATAAGTAAGTAAGTAGTTACCATTATTCTACTTTAAACTCCATCGTGTATATAAAACTTTCCAAATCACAATAGAAAATACGTGTATACCTTACATTTTTAACCACAAGAACTTTATTTAGAATTTGCGCTACTAATTTAAGTTCAAATGACATTAGCCCGTTTGGGGTCTGATCGAAAGTTTTCGGTTAGAAATCCGGCCCTATCGAACTATTGTGGTTAACCCAATGTGAAACATGGAAATTCGGACTAATTGGAAATGCGATAAATATAACTAATCATGGGTATTAAACGGACGATACTGTGAGCGACTGGTTTGACAGACCTTTGCACGCATGAGGTCAAGGATTCGATGCCAACACACAAAAAAAAGTTTTGAAGATTTTTTTTGGCGTCTTTTAGCATGTTTTACTAACGTTCTTTAGAGGTAATTGTTCAATGTACTATCAGAAATAGTACATTGAAGAAGGAAAAATTTCATTTACAAAGGAGCACATTCTTTACTCCCCACCTGATTCAGACTTTTTATTTTAAAGTCAACTCCCGCACTCGTGATTTTAATCCCTGTGTGGCGGGGTACTCTATCCAGGCTCAGAACAACTATTTATGGGTCACACAAATAGTTGTCCTGCATGTAAATCGAACTCTGGACACAAAGTGGCGAGTGTTAACCGTTGCCCCACACGGGATGTAAAATACCTTAAGACTCCTTTCCCCGGCCCTATTATTGCAATACACTTGCGACAGCTCCATCCCATGCAGTGTCGGTGTTTTATTACTTCGGCACCAGTCTAAATGCTATCCACAACCATCTCTTGACTTCCACCACTGCCTTAGGCAAATGTTTTAAGATGAGAATAATCGAGGTGAAAGCCACGAAAAGTACCGACGTGATTTTTTTGCAGGTGAATTTGCTTTCATCAATTAAATCCAGTCTGAATGTACGGCTTCCTTGGTTAGTAAAAACTAAATATTTTCCGTGTGGTTTCCGGCGTAAACAGGGCCACCACATACCATGCCGTTGGTGTCGTAAAAGGCGACTAAGAGATACACCAGGTAGACGGGCAGCAGCGCTACCTATGTGCTTTAGCTACCGCCAACCAACTAGCATGCCATGCATGACTAAGGCAAACTCCTCCAAGTGATCATCCTTTAAAGTTTATTGAAACCTTTGGAGGAGGCCTATGTCTACTAGTGATCCCTTATCGTAAAATATCCCTTTCAACGCTAGTCCAGTCATTGGATACGCTGCTACCAAGGACTCTAAGTCGGTCCATGAGACGTTCCGTGTACGACTTACCCAATGGTGCATTTTTCTTTCTTCCTCTCGTTTTATTTAAGGCTAGCTGTGCCACGCAGTTTTAGTCGCGTTAAACTTTATAAATTATAGCGTATGTATTAATCCACGGTGTCAGCTAACTCCATACCAAATTTTATTAAAATCCCTCCAGCCATTTAGACGTGAAGAAGTAACAATCATACACACTCATAAACTTTCGCCTTTATAATATTAGTGTGAAAATCATAACCCTAGTCAAGTTTCGACTACTTTACTTTAAATCTCAAACAGCGGTTTGCGATACCTTCAAATCGACCGATATGCGATAGAGGACTAGTCCCAAACCTTTGCGGCGACTTTATTACTATCTGATGTAGGTCTCGTAGAGTTGGAGAATGTTTATCTTTGTGAGTCAATATACCAATTACCTCATAGTGTTATTTAGGGTTTTACACAGGGTGTTTTATTATTCTTGGCAAGGCAAATAATTAATGTTTTTAAGGATTTTTTAAGGATACCGCAATAACATATAATCGGTATGTGTAATAGTGGTATCCTGTTATGTACTTATTGGAATGTAAATCCTAATATATTACTAACATAGTTTTTTAAGATTACTGTAACTAACACTATGGATTCCGGTCCGAAATAAACTATTTTTTTTTAACTTTCGTGATTTGTACACATTTTTATATACTGTGAACACGGGTCACATCGCGATAAAGATCGATAGTCGACCCGTGACCACGGCTGGTGCAATCCATGCCGAAACGTCGGGTAACCAAGGTAATGATTTACCTAAATCTTTATCGCGATGAGACCCGTGTCCACAGTATATAAAAAAGGCAAATAATATTATTAATAAATATATATTAATAAAATATAATTAGTATTGTAAATTGTCTTTATTAGAATAGAATACATGAAAATTAAAGTGAACAGGTTTACTGTAAATGTGACTGTGTTTTTTCGCGTGATGAAAGTTACTATTAAACATTGTACGTTTTTTTTTATTTAATCATTGATTTAAGTTTTATTATATTTACGGGTTTTTATAAATATTTATAATTGAATAAGAATAATATCCTGGGACATTTTTTACAAACGGCTATCTGATCCCAAACTAAGCAGAGCTTGAACTATGGAAACCAGATAACTGATATAGTACATATACTACTTCTTTTTTTCAAATACATACTGATATAGATAATTGCACCCAGACTCAGGACAAACAGACATGTTCATGCACACAAATATCTGTACTGGGTGGGAATCGAACCCACAACCTCCGCCGTGAAAAGCAAGCATTTGTCAACCACGCCGATAGGCCCGTCCCGAATAATTAATAGGCACTTATTCGATGATCTTGTGAGGGCCGCTGGATCCGGATACCGCAGAACTGGAAATTGTGGATATCTTTGGGAAGATTTTATCCAGCAGTGGACGTCTCCCGGATATGATTATGATGATGATGAAGACTCTACGTTCCACAAATCATTCCAATGACTCACGACTGATTACCCATTTGTTTTTATTTATTGCAATTTTTTACTTAAAAATATTTTGAACTATTAGGAAATTGAGAATATAAAATTATCAAATTATGTATCATGTATGTATATATTAACATGTATATTAAAAAAATAACTGGTTTGTTCATCGTGTGAGGTGTAGTGAGTGGGAGTAATTATTGTAGGTATTCCCTCAAAGCAAATTTGCTGTTGCAGGCACAAGTCAAAGGCGCATTGTTGTCTGAGCTCGAAAAGCACGTAAGATCTTCGCTTTGCTGTGGTCTTACATTATTATACTAATTGTTTGCTCTGAAAGTTACAAGATATTTACAAATTCCAGGTCTTGTTTCGTGTTCTATGCGTTTTTCTTAAGATAGCGTTTACAGTTAGCCTAGGATATTTTAGTTTCAGTCGGCAATTAGGGAGGGCTACTCAGAGTTCTCTCAGGGTGTGTGTCCCAACCATCTGGGACAGGGCGCAAAAAGGTGTCACCGGAGCAGCATATACGCGTTCCCGGGGCTCCTCCTATTAGGCGCCAGAAGAAGTCCACGGCAGGTGTCCTTGGTGGGCGGTATGTTTACGACCAATACTGCCATTGATACAAAAATATTTATACAAGTTTCACAGTCTGTATCACTAGGTATCTATTTCAGCATTAGTGCTGAAATAGATGGCGGTATGGTTTCGTTCACACCGCACACCTAGGTCATGACAATTTTGTTGTCAAGTGAGAACAAACAGAGAACTAGTTAACAAAGAGCTATGAGAGAACAATCAGTCCAATATACCAACAGTTCAAGTACTAGATAATTAGATATGGTTTTATTATCTATTCAACCCTTCAAGTATTCCTGAGATCAGCAGAGATCACTTTAAGAGCCATTTCACAAAATGATTACGCTCGAGTTTAGGTAAAAGACTGCATCATTGTTTATGTGTGCGTGTCTACCCATCAAACGCAATGTAAACTGTGTAATACACGTGTCAAGACAGACGAGGCTATCTTGAGCCGTAATCGTAATTTGAATTGATAAGAGATTTATAAAAAAAAAGTTATATTTACTCTAACAAAGATTTCTAGCTAGATTAATAAGAAAACACGGATAGGTATGTTATGTAAAATATTTGTATTTAAAACAAATCTAGATCCACACATTGCACACTTCATGTCATATTTAGATATGAGACCCACCTGTTTCTCTTTATATATTTTTAAATAGCTTAATTTGCATCCAACTTTCTCGCTGTGTTCGCTTATAATTATTATTTGACTCCAAAAGTATTGAAAATCAATTATTCTTCTACCATCGACTATGTAATCGTCCTGAAAAAAGTTTCATATATAAGAATAAAACATCGCATCGCATTAAATAAAATTTAAAGAAACATTTTAACTAGCACATAAATATTTACGATTGAGTCTGAAAGTTTCATTGATTCGTCTAGGTCTCCAGGGTCTACTGCACCATGTTCTTTCTCCTATAAATTTTTATATAATTATTGACAAACACTAAATAAACTTCTGATTCAAATAAATAATTGTTAAAATGTTACGTACAACTTCTGTTGCCGAATCTGAATTATCACTTGTACGGCTAGTACCTGGCACCGCGTCTGATCTAAAGGCCCTACCCTCCTCTGTACGTTTTAGACGATTATTCATTCTGAAATAAAAACAAAATAGCTGTTAATTTTCAATATCTACGTATAAGTTACATATTAAATCAATTATAATCGGTTACAGTAAATATGAATATTGTAAATAAAAAAAAATGTGAGCCGTCACGGGACGCCTGGCAGATGTGAAACATCGCCATTATTTTGTAAAAGTAATATGCAGAAGTCGAAGTCGAAGTATAAGTCGCAGTCGAAGTCGAAGTATAAGTCGCAGTCGAAGTCGAAGTTGAAATCGAAGTTGAAGCCAAACTAAGCAGATCTTGTACTATGGAAACCAGATAACTGATATACTACATATACTACTTTTTTTTTCAAATACATACTTATATAGATAATTACACCCAGACTTAGGACAAACAGACATGTTTATGCACACAAATATCTGTACTGGGTGGGAATCGAACCCACGATCTCCGGCGTGAAAAGCAAGCATTTGTCAACCACGCCAATAGGCCCGTCCCGAATAATTAATAGGCACTTATTAGATGATCTTGTGAGGGCCGCTGGATCCGGATACCGCAGAACTGGAAATTGTGGATATCTTTGGGAAGCTTTTGTCCAGCAGTGGACGTCTTTTGGATAAGGTTATGATGATGATGAAGACTCTTTGTTCCACAAATCATTCCAATGACTCACGACAGATTACCCATTTGTTTTTATTTATTGCAATTTTTTATTTAATAATATTTTGAATTATTAGGTAATTGAGAATATAAAATTATCAAATTATGTTTCATGTATGTATATATTAACATGTATATTAAAAAGAACTTGAGAGATGTCAAGGGACACCCGGATGGAACGAAGTTATTTCTTATTATTTATTATGTACAAAAAACCTGTATACACTCAACAAAAATAATTGTCGCGACACCACACTGTTCAATGCGAAATAGTAATGAAAATATCTGGCTTGCTTTCTATAAGAGAGAGAGAGAGAAAGAGAGACAGAGAAACATGCGCACGCCGCACAGCTGCAAAAAGTGTCGTGACAACTTTTCGTAAGAATTTTTTCCGTCTAGCCCCCTTTCACAACGCGCGATAAGGAACTTCATTCCAAAAATACTGGTTTGTTCATCGTGTGCGGTGTAGTGAGTGGGAGTAATTATTGTAGGTATTCCCTCAAAGCAAATTTGCTGTTGCAGGCACAAGTCAAAGGCGCATTGTTGTCTGAGCTCGAAAAGCACGTAAGATCTTCGCTTTGCTGTGGTTTTACATAATTATACTAATTGTTCGCTCTGAAAGTTACAAGATATTTACAAATTCCAGGTCTTGTTTCGTGTTCTATGCGTTTTTCTTAAGATAGCGTTTACAGTTAGCCTTGGGGATTTTAGTTCGAGTCGGCTATTAGGGAGGGCTACTCAGAGTTCTCTCAGGGTGTGTGTCCCAACCATCTGGGACAGGGCACAAAAAGGTGTCACCGGAGCAGCATATACGCGTTCCCCGGGCTCCTCCTATTAGGCGCCAGAAGAAGTCCACGGCAGGTTAGGTATAGTCGGCGTCCGAAATACCCACCTGCAGACACTTTTTGCGGGTGGCATGCGTAGGCATTTTAATAATAATAATAATAATATCTCGGGACAATGTCACACAGATCATCCTAGCCCCAACTAAGCAAAGCTTGTACTATGGATACCAGGCGACGATATACATACTTATATAGATAGATAAATACTTAAATACATAGAAAACATCCATGACTCAGAAACAAATATTCGTGCTCATCACACAAATATTTGCACTTACCGGGATTCGAACCCAGGACCACCAGCTTCGTAGGCAGGATCACTACCAACTAGGCTACGATGACCGTCAATTCCTCTTGCCATATCAAAAAACCGGCCAAGTGCGAGTCGGACTCGCGCATGAAGGGTTCCGTACCATTGTCTATAAAAACAAGCAAAAAATTCACGTTTGTTGTATGGGAGCCCCCTGAAAGATCTATTTTTTAGTATTTTGGTTATAGCGGCAACAGAAATACGTCATCTGTGAAAATTTCAACTGTCTAACTATAGCGGTTCAAGAGATACAGCCTGGTGACAGACGGACAGACATACAGCCAAGTCTTAGTAATAGGGTCCCTTTGTATCCTTTGGGTGCGGAACCCTAAAAAAGGAGATTTTAGTTCACTCGACAATAGAGGTGAGCAGCGGCTCAAGCCTTCTAGCAAAGTCTACTACTGAATTCATACCTTAATATAGACAGAACCATTCAGACAATATCGACTTATCCGTAGAACAGAGTCCGATGTGATCATAGAGCGAAAACGAGTAAAATAGATAAACGAGATTACAAATACAAACTCTACAAACGTACGTTTTTAAAATTTTTGTATCTCATTTAGTTTCGGAAATATAGAATCGAATAACGTTCTATCTGACATTAGCTCCGCATATAAACGCCCGAAGTGATCAAGCGACGGCGCGGGGAGAGCGGGTGCGGCGCGGGCGCCCCGTCCGGTCAGCAGTACGGCCGCTGTTTGTTGGAGTGAGGGCAGTTTTGTGTCATGCGCTTAACTTTTTTTCAGATTGACGAAAAAGATAAGTTTTATAAGTGTTTTATATGAAAAGACATATTTTTAGAGAATTTACGATCACAGTAAATGTTGGATATGCTTATAAAATATATTTAAAGGCCTTAGCTTGTTTCATTATTTTCAAATTTTTCTGTTATTTATATAAAGAAAAGTATAAATGCCGGCAAATTGACGATTTGAGTTGTACTATTTGGTGATTACATACTATTAAGTTTAAAATTAAGAAAAATTGTCTCTATATTGCTTTTTGGGTCAGTAAATAGTTGTGGGCGATCGATTTTTACATAGAACGTTTATTGATGGAGAGGCATATAAACGCAATTTTAGTATAATAATAAGATAGGCATAATGCATATTTACAGGGTAATAATTTATTCTGTAATAATAAACAGTAAAAAGTTGAGGTCTTATAAAATATTAGGACGATTTTGTTCGAACACTTTTGAACTTCTAGGGATTTCATGTGAATATTAGACGTATTTCTACGAAATTTGTGATACGATTTGTTGGTTTGATATTAACATGAGACCTTGATACTCGGTTAATGAAATCAGTTAGGACGTTGTTCATATAAAAATATCGTTAGATATTTACAAAAAATTTGTTTAATAGTTGCTAGATAATTATTAAGAGTATTTTATGAATATCTATAATAAAAGTAACACAGTTTTTTTTACTTTAGTTGTTGTATTTGTGAATGTTGATGACGTTGACATGATACAACAAATCTTTGCCTTCTGGTTCAGAAGGAATCTGTCAGGTATTGATATATGGGAAGAAGTTCAGCGTGAGAATGGGGAAATCAAAAAAAATATCTGCGACAGAATACCGATTATTATGTCTCATCCGTCTGCCATTGATGTTTACAGCTATCAACCAAATATATTTTAGTTGTAAATACCTTCTAGTTTCGTAAACAGACCGAGAAACTGTTAGAAGTTTCTCACCACAGATCTTTTTTATTATTATTATTATTGTATAGGACACCAAACACTTACACTGAGGGTATAATAAATAACTTAAATGCTAAAAGTAACGAACAGTGGAACCAGCCGTTGTCCACAAATTATTTTTACAATTTTGTACCCATATAAATACATTTACAATAAAGTAGAATGATAGAAGTGAGAATTATTATGCTATATTAAATAACACTGTAAATAAAAATATAATTCGAAATAAAATAAGATAATCTTCTCTTCATATGAAGCAAGTACTTATGAATAGAATAATATTATTATTTTAAAGCTTGACGGTGAGCTTTCAAAGTATTCAAATTTCACTTCAGATTTAGCCCGGTTAGTTTCTAACTATCAGTGCAAACTCCTATACCGTGTCTTATTAATGTCCATTCGATCTGTTATCATTCTGAAATTTTTTTCATAGGTACTTAAAGATTTAAAAGGAAGCTGAGGAGTCCAACGGAAACCTAGTCATCATAGTGAAATATACTGCTGTATCGGATTTTGAAAAAGTATTGCAGTGTCCTCGTTGCAATATAAACATATATTACTGTGAAGCCATCTTACATATATTACTAGAAAGCTCTTTAAACGTTACGGTTTTTGATGTGGCTAAAAGAAAGACCGTTTGTTATATATGGGATGAAACTGTGGCAAGACTTGACGCAATTTAGGTCAGCAGTTGCCTGTTAAATTTTACCCAGGCTGATGTAGACCGAGCGGCCAAAGAGTTTCGCTTTTGTTAAGACAATTGCTAGTCAAAATTGTAATCGTATTTTCATTGTAGATATATGCCACTTTTTCAATTGAGACATACATAAAATGAAGGGACAGTGTCCATTCTGCCATCGAAGGAGCTTCTCAAACCAATACTATATATACCCCTTATGAATATCGATTATTAGTAAGATTGGCCAAGAATGAAGGAGAAGCCTATGTTGTCCGCAACGTAACCTTGAATGATATGTTTGACTTTAAATATCTTTTAATAATAAGATGAAGATATTACGGGCAAAAAGTTTTGCTGGAGTTCAATTTCAGAAGTTTATTCAGATGGTAGTAATCCCAACAAATTGTTTTATAAATAGAACCTGACTCATCCTAATTATATATTTTTGTGGTAACACGAGAAACTGAACTAAACCCTGCATATTCTGGACGTGTTATCGTTCCTCCTGCTAAAAAAGAGTTAAAGGATATGTGTCGCTCAGAAGTATTTCATTTAGAGTATAATCAATATTCCTGTATTCTAGCTAATAATTTAACAACCAAGCAATGCTAACTCTGGTAAATACTCAAATTAATAAAAAATGTTTGTGCACATACGTTTTAATTACTATAAAGTATGTGCACATAGGCCTGGTCATGATATTAATTGCTAATATTATAAAGACTGACTGTTATGATTTATTTTGCATTAAGTAATTAATATATAATTATATAGTAAATAATATTTTCCGTAATTATAATAAATATTTACGTTAATTCAAGACTGCTATTTAAGTTCATGTCGTAATCGTTTAGGTTACCTAGTGACCAAGCTGTGATACAATATGCCATTTAATTACTATTTTTAGTTTTGACTATTACAAGCTACCAAGACAATTCAGGTGTACAGTTTAACATTATTCGTTAGCATAGAACTTCATCTAGGTCACGCTGCTTCTCATTGGTAAAATAATGAAAACTAAATGGTATTTCGAAAGAATATGTTATTGTTGAATTTATAACTAATACGAAGTTTAAATTGCTTCATGCGCGTCTCCCACATTGTTCTAATAGGTAGATATGTCATAGATCTGTCAGTTGTAGACTGTGCTAATTTTACATGACCTTTACAATCAGCCTAGAAGGCTTTCACCACTTCACAAGAATACTAATTTAAAGTACGTACCTAATAATAATATGATTGCTATTCAAAGTGATGCCATCTAATGCTTTTGTTAGCTATTTTAAGTTTATTTTTAATTAATAAACGATATTCAATGACAGTTTTAGTTTATTATTTAGTTGTATTCAAAGGTAGTCTTATGAATACAACGTAATCTTTAAATATTTTGAGGTGGTTATTTATAAAGGACTCTCGATAGATGAATAATTCCAATAAATAATGCCCCATATTGATATAGAACGTCATTTAATTCAAACGTCTCCATAAAACAACGTATAATGTTCACTACGGACCCACACTCTTCCGCCATAAAATGTCCTATGTTGATATGGAACACATTATCACGTGAAATAAAAGCATAAGAAATATAATCTTTATACCATTTAACTAGGCTGGGGTGTTATAACAACATACCAAAAAATCTAAATGTCAAATCTCACCATTCAAGAGTTACACATGTCAACAACTTCTCTAGCCTCTACTGAAAACTATCACCCCAGCAGATCGGACTTTGTTCTACGGATGAGTCGATATGTAGTAAAATATAAATTTCAATAATTAAACCTAAACATAATCTCCTTGACAATAACTTAATACAAGCTAGCTAAATATCACTACCATTATAAAACAAATTGTATAAATGTTTTAACATTCCGTGTACCTAAATATCTGTAACAAGTAACTAGAAATAATAACTGTATTACTACAAACATGTTCTGACTATTTACAAGCGCTTTTTTAAAGTCTACGTGAATAAAAACCTTTTTTATTTTATCTTTATTTATTTTAACTACGTATCCCACGTCTTAGTAATAAGTATTTAATCCTTAAATGTCTTTATTGGTTATCACGTTGTTATACTTTAGTTAAGTACGATAATAGCTACATTAGTTGGAAACTATGTTGCAACTATTAACCTTAAGAGCGGATACGCATTATTACCGATTCGAATCCGTGAAAAGTAGTCGTAGAACTATTTGTATGGTAATGCGGTCCAAGTATTCTCGACTTTCACAGATTTGGATCGGACGTAGTGCCAAACCACGTAACGTACCAGAACATAGATAATATTAAATTTAATTAAAAAAGCCTAAAAGGTTCAAGTTTTCTATAATGTATGAAGTACTAGTGACCCGCCCAGTCTTCGCCCTGGTATCTAAGCACAGATACTAATGAACATTGTTAGACAGTTGGCTTATGTTATTCTAGATGTTAAAATACTGTCCCCCGCGGTTTTATCAGCGTTATTTTATAAATTACTAGCGGCCCGGTACGAGCTTCGCTACGTATAAGGCATAGTAATAAATAAATAAATTATTAAGTTCATTTATTCAAACAAAAAAAAAATTTTAAATTGCTAAAAGGTGTTGATTTTACACTTTTTCAAGGCTTTTTTATTATTTTCTCTACGTACAAACCTTCCCTGGACTTCCACAAATAATTCAAGACCAAAATTAGCCAAATCGGTAAAGGCGTTGTTGTGTTATAACATTACAACGAAAAGTGGCATTCATTTTTATATATATAGATATCCTATGTGTCAGAAGAAGTAACAATACACACACACTCACAAACCTTCGCCTTTATAATATTCGTGTGAAATAATGTTTCAAATCAGTTAAGTATTTTTGAATTTAGTCATTACAAACGAACAAACACAACAGCTACTGCTACAGCTGAAAGAAGTCCACAGCTGAGCAAAAGCCTCCTCAAGATGATTCTTGGGTGAGGCCATAATCGCCACGCTTGGCATAAAAAAAAAAGGTTTTTATTCACGTAGACTTTAAAAAAGCGCTTGTAAATAGTCAGAACATGTTTGTAGTAATACAGTTATTATTTCTAGTTGCATATTACAGATATTTAGGTACACGGAATGTTAAAACGTTTATACAATTTATTTTATAATAGTAGTGATATTTAGCTAGCTTGTATTAAGTTATTGTCAAGGAGATTATGTTTAGGTTTAATGATTGAAATTTATACATACGGGTTGGCGATCGCAATATGATGGTCATAGTACTCAGAAAGAAGCTGCTGCCCGTCTTCTGGTAGTCATTCCCTCGAGCCGATTTCTACGCCCCCCACAGGATGAGATTGGGTGATATTCTAATATTTGATGCCGTCACCACACAGGCGACTAAATGAATAGCCTCAAGGCAAGTCTGTTGTTATAACAATTTACTTACATGTGTAATAAATTGTATCTATTGCGTACTAAATAACATCAAGATACATGAATTGTCTAGACGTCGAATGATTTACTAATGTAGCGATGAGTAACCCAGGTTGAACGAAGTAATTGTATTAAACTAACAGTGTACACACGGCTACACATCAGGTTATACAGTTGCATTATAAGCTGATCCCGCGTTGTTTAGGATTTCCATACAATGATACAAACTTATTTTATAACCTAATCTTTATAATCATTAATAATATAATAATAATAATATCTGGGGACAATGTCACACAGATCATCCTAGCCCCAAACTAAGCAAAGCTTGTACTATGGGTACCAGGCGACGATATACATACTTATATAGATAGATAAATACATATATACATAGAAATTATCCATGACTCAAAAACAAATATTCGTGCTCATCACACAAATATTTGCACTTACCGGGATTCGAACCCAGGACCACCTGCTTCGTAGGCAGGAGCACTACCAACTAGGCTACGGTGACCGTCAAAATAAGCTTACCACTTCGCGTCCCGGGCTTGATTCCCGCCCAGGACAACTATTTGTGTGACCCATAAGTAGTTGTTTTGAGTTGGAGTTGGATGTACTTTGTGTCCGTTAATTATGTTTGTCAAGTACCACGCCTAAAATTTCAGTTTAAACCGACTTAGGGCCCAGGTGAAAAATGCCCGAACAATTCACTGGCTCAAATGAAATAAGGACCGTATTACCCACACCTTTTAGTAGAAAATTGTATGAACATCAACGTTTTCAACATATGCGAGCCGAATATGTTCTAATTAACACAATTTTCTACTTTAGTCTGTGGTAATACGGTCCTATTTTTAATGAAGTCGGTAAATTAGTGGAGTCGTTTTCATCGCGGTCTAAGCTGACCTTAAAATAGGGGTTACAAGTGAACTGTATTGCTTTTCTATTATTAATGTTGCGTGATTTCTGCCTTGTTTAGGAACTGATTTTTATTTTAAATATGTCTGAAATTTGTCGTTTAAGTTTTTATGACGATGATACTCGTAGTATTGGCTATAAATTTGCGGAAATACACTAATTTGGTGGAAGTCAGTGACTTAATAGCTTAAAAACGAAGGGGCATATGCCGCTGCGCAATCTGAATGGGATGATTGTTTTAAGACAATGAATGTTTTTTTTTATAAACGTATATGTAAAATACATAGAAAGAACCACGATAAATAGACATGTTTATCAACACTAATATTTGTCTTGTGCAAGGATCGAACACGCAACTATTGGATTAGACGTATGGTTCACTACCAACTTAATAATGTTATATCCTGGGACATTATTCACACACGGCCATCTGATCCCAAACTAAATAGAGCTTGTACTATGGAAACTGGACAACTGACATACTACATATACTACTTTTTTGTAAATACATACTTGTATAGATAATTACTCCCAGACTCAGGACAAACAACCATGTTCATGCACACAAATATTTGTCCTGGTTGGGAATCGAACCCACAACCTATAGCGCAAAAGACAAAAATCTACTAAACACGCCAAATGGTCCGATAAATCACGGTGATTATCATATAAAACTTAACTTTTTACTTTCTTGTTAGGTTTACCTATTCACCTTTCTAGAAGAGGTGTCTACCCAATATCAAGATCGTAAATGAATAGCAATAAAGAGATATCGTAAACCTAAACTTTGCTAACACTTCTGGCAGATGCGCAAACACGCTAAGGGAATACAGACGACATTCATTTCTGCTGCAAGCTGACAGCGAAATCTAATATTGGATGCATATTTCACTGTTCATGTAGCTGCTCCAAACCTCTTGTATTAGAAATACGACGGTTGCAAGTTCCACTCAGTTGACACTTTTGACACTCTCACAACGGCTGATATTACTTCTTCCTTACCATTTGTCATTAGTGTTCATTTCTGTTGGGGTCAGAATACAGTCTAAGCAGTCGTTGCAGATAAAATTTTTAATTATTTCCTTGCTAAAAATATAGGCATACTCATATAGGTACCTGTCCCGGCCATCTGGGACATGTCGCATAACGGGGGGTACCGGAGCATACCTGCGTTTTTGGGGCTGTCCCCTTTCAGTTGTCAGAAGACCCTGGCAGGAGGGTCTAGTCCGACATACCCATCGGCAGACACTTTGTGCGGATGTCATGCGTCCAAAAACGATACGCACTTTAGGGCGGGGTCTAAAGTCACAATTATAAGAAATGCCCCGCATGTAAGGTGGCAAAAATAGAAAAATAGAAATAGGATTTCTATTTTTGTCTGGAATACAGGCGTGAGTATGTATGTACATATCGCACCCCCGGTGCGACACTGTCACTTTCGCAAAAAATGCAACAATGAGTTAAATATCTAAAAATTATCCTAAGTATCCCTTTATAAGTAAAGGGATGCTTTAGAATAATTTTTAGATATTATCATAATAGAATAGAATATCTTAAAATTGTCCTAAAGCATTCCTTTATAAGTCAAGGGATGCTTTAGGATATTTTTTAGATATTATCATAATAGAATAGAATATCTTAAAATTGTCCTAAAGCATTCCTTTATAAGTAAAGGGATGCTTTAGGATAATTTTTAGATATTTAACTCATTGTTGCATTTCTTGCAAAAGTGTCAGTGTCGCACCTGGGGTGCGATATGTGGGGTGAAAATTCGAAACTCAACGACCTTCGGATTTTAAGGGACAACCTTTTATGCGCATGCATAAAAAGATAATATCTTGAAAATAAAGGTATAGTGTCGTGAAATGAAAAATGTAAGAAGGCTAATATATTAGCCACAATCAAATAAAAATCCGAAAAATAACAAATGATGCAGAAATCTTCCTGTTACAATATTTGTCCTTAAAGTCTATAGGTACGGTTGGTGCCTAAAATATTGTATATTGGGTGATTGAATTAATTAAGTACAAATAGTCCGGAACCACCATTATTAATTCCTCTGTAGAATCAATTAACTGCGGTGGTTATTCCGGTATTACATGGCAATCTTTTAGAAGCAAGCCTATCTCTTTAAGTTAATAGTGGCCGGCAACGCATTTGCGGCACCTCTAGTGATGCGAGTGTTCATGGGCGGCGGTGATCACAAACTTGCTCGTTTTCCTTGCTATCATAAAAAAGAGATATTTTCCAAATGGATACCATATTAATTCTCCGATAATTACAACTTGAATTTACTGAAGTAATATTTATAGTATTTTTGTTAGTTTGTAATGGATAAACTCAAAACGACTTAACTCATGTGAAAAATTCTTTCACGTAAAGGAACCCACATTATCATCAAAGAACATGGTGAATATTATTTTGACAAATATTTAAAATTAATAAATACTTCAATAAAATAATGTACTTTGGGTGAATGATGTAATGCCGCTGCATTACCTATCATGTTTCACGCAAATAAATATTACTAAGATTTAATTTTTTGTTTAAAATATCTTTAGACAAATAACAGGCTGCCATCTGATCACAAACTAGGCAGAGCCTGTACTATGGCAACCAGACAACTGATAAACATACTTCTATATTCCTAAACACGTACATAATATTCTAGATAATTACACCCAAACTCATAACACAATTATTTAATCGTGTTCATCATATAAAGCATTCTGAAAATTATAGCCGAGAACCACAAGTCGCCAATTATATGCCGTTTTGTACGGTTAATTGTAAATACTAACACTAGAAAATAAGTTATTTTTATGTTACTAACACTCTATGGATTTATTTGTCCGCAATAAAATTATACAATACAATATAAAGATTTGTCCTGGGTGGGAATCGAACCCACGACCTCTGGCTTAGCAGTCAGGGTCCCTAACTACTAAACCAATAGGCCAGTCAAATTTTATCACATCAGAATGGCAGTAAATTTGAAAATTGGAAATACATTTATCATGCTGGCCGCGTTAGCGTGCGCGTCATCGCCGATTTTATGAAAAGATTTGTATAATTTTCAACGATAGCATTTTATATTATGTTTAGTATTCTGAGGGCTGTGTGGTGACGGTGCGAATACCAGAACCCTATCTCATCCCTTAGAAGTCGACCCGAGGGAATATCTTCCAGAGGGTGGGCAGCGGCTTCTTTCTGAGTACTACGACCATATTACTGCGATTGCCAACCCGTCTGTCAAGCGTGGTGATGTTGGCAATTCCCGCCCAGGTGATTCTTGGGACTTGTCCAGCAGTGGACTTCTTTCAACCGTAATAATGAGGGTGACAAAATATCTATAATGAAGATTATTTGGAAGCCTTTGGTCAGCTGTCGACGTCATTCCGCTGCCACCATAAAGTGCCAAGTAGAGGAGAACAACAGTTTTTATATAATATAAGAAATATATCCATTACTCACTTCAGAAACAAGGAAATGATTGCGTGCAATGCAGTAGACATAAATTAAACCAGAAGCGTACTTTCCAATTGATTTTCATAAAAGAATGAGCTTTCAAAAGAAAATATTAAAGTAGTAACTCAATTCGTGACTTTGCAACATTAGCAGTACCGCAGCGTCATAAATAAGGTGGGAACGTGTGCAGACGGGTGAAGTAACTAGCTTATAGCAGTTCGCGAATGATGAATGTATGATAGCACTGAATAGCAGACATTGGAGAATTCCCGCTTATTTATCGCTTATGGTTTTTATCTTCAATTTCTATCTTCAAAATACCCAATGTCGACGGTCACCGTAGCCTAGTTGACGGTCACCGTAGCCTAGTTGGTAGTGCTCCTGCCTGCGAAGCTGGTGGTCCTGGGTTCGAATCCCGGTAAGTGCAAATATTTGTGTGATGAGCACGAATATTTGTTTCTGAGTCATGGATGTTTTCTATGTATTTAAGTATTTATCTATCTATATAAGTATGTATATCGTCGCCTGGTACCCATAGTACAAGCTTTGCTTAGTTTGGGGCTGGGATGACATTGTCCCCAGATATTATTATTATTATAAAAAAATGTCTTCTTCTTATAATGTCAATGGTAAGAATCAAATTTTATCATCCTAAATTGGGCAACGCTGCCCGCTTTGGCTGAAGCCTCACATAACTCCTGAAAAGAGCATGAGGAACAAACAGATAATTGGGCCATACTTTGGGGCGGCTAGCCATACTTACTGATTTTTGTGATTGCTTGATTAACGTATGGGCAGTGGTGGAACTCTGACACTAGGGTACAGAGTTGCTCAAGCCGCCCAATAGGCCTCTGACATGGCTTAACGATTGTTGTCTAATGACTACAACCGACAGCTAAACGTGCCTTCCAAAGCACGAAGACGCTCTCAAATTAAACCACTTTGGAGGTCACCAACCTATGGACTGACCGCGAGCCTAGTTGTTTCACCTCGCCGATCACTTACGGCCTGTTGAGAGCATCTAGCTATGCTTTGTGATGTGGGAATGTAACCACATTTATACATGTCAACTAACCGTAAAAAGCCCCCAATCTAACAAAAATTCTTTCAACGGTATAGATTTCCAGGAAGTTGAAAAAAACAATTATTGTTGTTTTTATTTATACCATTTTCCGAATGGGGAAATCATTCGTTCCATGGAACTCGTAAATTTAACCTGTAGGTATGTTGGCAGAACCCCTACCTTGTATGGGTAGACGATACAGGTTCGATCTCAAAGTCAAAAATCATTTATTCATAAAATAAAAAATAATTTACAAAATTTTACATTCATATTGTGGAATCATCATTTTTTTTTGCCCTACCGTATAGTGCGTTCTCACGTGTCAAGTATAATTAATTAAGTCTTGTAATGTAGATTGGAAAATATAATAAGGGCTAATAATAAAATAATAATATTCTTCAAATAAAAGCACACAACGCACAAACATAAATCGTCCTCTTAATATGCCAACAAATTCCCAACTGTTACCTACTCTTTTCTTTACCCCTATTCTATTCAACGGTTGCCTGGAAGGCACCTAGCGATAAGGCCACCCTTTGTACAATATTGTTAAACATGTTCATATTTTTAGGTTTATTGCTGCTGGCAACACCATTGCTAACAGCTGAATTTCCTAATTATTATAATGAAAATTATTGATTAATTTATTGTATATTGATAATAGCCAAGTAATTAGTTACTGAGGGCCTTACTAATAATACTAATAATATTCTGGGAGATTATTTACACACGGCTATCTGATCCCAAACTAAGCAGAGCTTGTACAGACGCCAGCACATCCAGCTACCCCAATCTGTCAAATTTCTTTTATAGATTTTCAACTTTATCACAAAAGCATAAGGTTCACATTCAATTGGGGAAATTTGACAGATTGGGGTGGCTTGATGTGTTGGCGTCGGTACTATGGAAACCAGATAACTGATATACAACATATAATACTACTTTTTATGCAAATACATATCTACTTATATACATAATTACACCCAGACTCAGGACAAACAGACATGTTCATGCACACAAATATCTGTCCTGGGTGGGAATCAAACCCACGACCTCCAGCGTGAAAAGCAAGCATTTGCCAACCGCGCCATGAGGCCTTATTTTAGTATGAACTGACAAAATTACAAGTTAATGACCCTAGCTGTTTCAGTTTTGTGCTGATGAATCAGTCAATCAGGAGATCATATTTATATAAATAAATATCTAGGGACAATGTCACACAGATCATCCTAGCCCCAAACTAAGCAAAGCTTGTACTATGGGTACCAGGCTGCGATATACATACTTAGATAGATAGATACATACTTATATACATAGAAAACATCCATGACTCAGAAACAAATATTCGTGCTCATCATACAAATATTTGCACTTACCGGGATTCAAACCCAGGACCACCAGCTTCGTAGGCCGGAGCACTACCAACTAGGCTACGGTGACCGTCAAATATGTATATAAGATAGAGAGATTACAGTGATTCTGCGCATGACTAAAGGCCTTAGTAAAAATGTACAGACGCCAGCACATCAAGCCACCCCCATTTGTCAAATTACCCCAAATGAAAGTGAACCTTATGCTTATGTGATAAAATTGAAGCTGGAGGTGGTAGCATCTGTATATATAGGAGTCCTTAATTAATTTTGTATTTCTTTTTTGGTTTCAGGTATGAAATTGTTGCTATTGGATGCATCGCTGTACTTAAAGGTAACGTCTCATATGTTTTACTCTATAAGTTATAGAATAATAATAATATCCTGGGACATTATTCACACACGGCCATCTGATTCATAATTAAGCAGAGCTTGTACAGACGCCAGCACATCAAGCTACCGCAATCAGTCAAATTTCCCCAATAGAAAGTGAACCTTATTCTTATGTGATAAATTTGAAAATCTTTAAAAGAAATTTGACAGATTGGGGTAGCTGGAAATACTGACGTCTGTACTATGGAAACCAGATAACTAATATACTACCTTCTTTTGTAAATACATACTTATATAGATAATAATGAATGGTCAGCTTCATCAGTTTAGATACCAAGGACACTAAGGATGTCTAAACACTCTCTTGTTCTCATATTTTCAGTTAATTTGATAGTAAGATACTTAAATAATAATTATGATGTATTATTTTTCCGCCTGTTACCTAGCAACAAATATCATTTTCCATATTTAACTGAAATTAAGCAGGTTATCTACTCGGCTGTTTGTTTTACATTGCGTTAACGACTGTTACGAGGTACATTTAGTGTTAACCAATTTCAATTACACTTCAATTTTTAGATTTTCCAGAGTCTTTTTATTAATAATTATATTAATATCCTGGGACATTATTCACCGTCTGATCCCAAACTAAGCAAACCCGATTATACTATGGAGGCCAGATAACTACTATCCTACATATACTACTTTTCTTTTGTAAATGCATACTTATTTAGTTTTTTTTACACACAGACACACGGTCATCTGATCCCAAAATAAGCAGAGCTTGTACTACTTTTGTAAATACTTACGTACTTATATCGATAATTACACCCAGACTCACGACAAAGAGACATTTTCATGCATACAAATATCTTTCCGAAATGGAATCGAACCCACGACCTACGGCGTGAAAGACAAATGTCTACCAACCACGCCAATCGGTCCTTCGAATTAATACCTAATAACTTCATTTAAAACAGTATATGGAACACAAATAGTTGTCCAGTGCGGGAGTTAAAACAGGAACATGCGCGCGCTGAAGTGGTGGCGCCACATGTGCAGTCAGTTCTGCATTTTTTTTTCTACAAACAGCGTTTACGATACATGATAGCGAACGAATAAATTATACAGATAGAGATCTTACGCTATAAAAGCACGCTATTCTGCCGAATTTACGATGAAAATTGTTCTGCGAATTGCGTTGGAGAGGTGAGTATGTTTCCATTGGATGGCAGTTAATTTGTTCAAAGATTTTAGAGTATGTACCTAATCATTGATATCGATAATATAGGTTAGATTAAAAATGAAAGATAGTAACGGGTAAGTCACGAAATTAATTTTTGTTATGTTGGATTCGGCCAACCGTTTCAACTTCTTCTGGAAGTCATCTTGAGGTCGAATGCGACCCGCACGACGTCGCGTCCCGTCTCGCACTGAGTGCGAGGGCGCGCGCGGCTCGTTGCGTCTTTGCGGGTGAGTGCGAGTTACTATCTTTCATTATCTTATTACTTCACGTCAGTTTTAATAATAATAGATTAAAAATGTCAGAATAATCTTACTTATATAGGCAGTGGTTACCTTTGTGTCAGAGTTGTTCAAGCCGCACAGTAGGCCTCTAACATGGCTTAAAGATAGTAGTCTAATGAATACCAGCCGAGACCAACAGCTTAACTTGCCCTCCGAAGCACGGAGATGCTCAGAAATTAAACCACTTTGGTGGTCACCTGAGGACTGACCGCAAGCTTATTTGCTTAATCGCGCCAATCACTTACGGAGCGATGAGAGCATCTAGTTAAGCTATGCTAAGTAAATAGTGGTCTTTATATTGCACAAATAACATTGTTACACCACTTTATCATCATCATCATCATATCAGCCGAAAGTCGTTCACTGCTGGACAAATCCCCCCCCCCCCCCCCATGGTCCCGCGACCCTTGCAAGATCGTCAGTCCACCTTGTAGGGGGCCTGCCCACGCTGCGTCTTCCGGTTCGAACATTAATTAGAATACACTAATATGATAAGATTATTAGACCACTAAGTATTCGATCGATTTACTTTTATTACTTTATCAAACCACTAAAAGCACACAAATAAATAATTTGACTTCATAATGTATTACAAGCTACTCGTAATGCTATATAAAGAGGGCTGTAAATAAATGCGAAAAGGTAGCGTGATGGTTTTCTTTTAAAAGAAATATAAATGCAATCCAATCTACCAAGTAATTTTATTTTTTAATTTATTTCAGTCGTTACATTGGCCCGTTATTTAACTTATGTTGTTGAATTCCGAGTAAGTCATTTGCAACCCACACTTAAACAATATTAATAATGTCTGGTTTACGGTTATTTACTGCAAACAACTTAACCATAATTGACAGAACCATTTTCTTTTTCGCACAGGGTGGTCTGTCTGGGAGGGTGTATGTGAAGCATAGTAATCGTATGTTCTTTAATTGTATGCCTAATATCAGACTAAAAATGGTTTTTGTTCAATAAAAATCAAATATCCTAGAACCTCCATACACATTTTGTTATAATTACGTCGTTAAAGATACTTAATACTTTTATAAGTTAATGTCTATGTATATAAATTCTACTTTTTTTTCAACTGTATACAACATAGCTTAGCGTCACTTCTGTCTAAAATTCCTTGAACAACCCACGACAATCCAATTTTAAAAATAAATAGATAGTATAACTATTATATAACATACCTATTCATACTGGAGATTTGTCACACAGGTCAATGTCAGTTTTTGTACTTTGAATCTTGGACTATCTTGATTGGACTTTTATTTGTACCTTTTTGAGTGAAAGACGAGTATATTATTATAATATTATACATATATACGTGTAGATTTATTTTATATAATTATTATTTATTTATGGTGCGTTATGTAACTATGTAAGTGACGAGCCGTTTAGCATCTGCCGGTCATGGGTTCGATGCCCACCCAGACAGATACTTTTGTGTATGAACATGTATATTTATCTTGAGTCTGGGTGTAATTATCTATGTACGTATGTATTTACAAAGGAAAAGTAGTATATCAGTTATCTGGTTTCCATAGTACAAGCTTCTGCTAATTTGGGATCAAATGGCCGTGTGTGAATAATAATGTCCCAGGTATATTGAACAGAAGGTATATTTCAACATAATTAAGTAATTATTTGTTCTGTACTGTAAACACAACTTAGCAGTCATCTAACTTCATTAAAGTTTTTTGGATAAATCTCATATTGACTTAATCTCACCTCTGGACAATTGCTTTAGTTTACATGATTTATAAATGTAATTTAGGTGTATAGTAAAACAAACTGGCCAAGTGCGAGTCGGACTCGCGCACGAAGAGTTTCGTACCATTATAAATGAGCAAAAAATTCACGTTTGTTGTATGGAAGCCCCCTTAAATATTTATTTTATTTAGTTTTTTAGTATTTGTTGTTAAAGTGGCAACAGAAATACATCATCTGTGAAAATTTCAACTTTCTAGCCTGGTGACAGAGGGACAGACAGACAGCGAAGTCTTAGTAATAGGGTCCCGTTTTACCCTTTGGGTACGGAACCCTAAAATACTATGAAAAAAAAAATAAAAAAATATTACTATTCTCCAGTTAAGTAATTCACTGCGATGTTCCACAACCATTCTCTTAGAGGTGTTTTACTAAAATTCGTGCACATTTTAAAGTGTAACATTTAAAAAAACACTTTTTGGTGAATAAAGCCGTTGAGTAAGCTATATGACTTACAGAGCTTCTGATTGATTGTGAAATTAAGATTTTAAATTTAGATACGGTATTTTATCGTGCATTGATAAATTGTGGTAAACCTTTGAAGGTGAACATACTATTGGAAAGTCGTTTTTAAGTGCAGGTCATTTTAAATTGCTTACTTAGTTACAAAACATTAACATGCTGAGGTTAGTTAGAGGTTGTTGAAGAATTAAATTATTTATTTTTCTTATAAAATGTATGATCCAATTTACTTTAATTGTTGTGAGAAGTATACCAAGGGGTTATAGGACTGCAGAGGTGCCCACAGCCATATGATCAGCGAGGTTAAGCACCTGGACATGCGGTCAGTTTATGGATGGGTGACCGCCAAAGTGAACACGTTAAGCTGTCGGTCCAGTTGTAGTCGTTAGATAATAGTCAATAAGCCATGTCAGCTCTCGGCGGCCTGAACAACTTTGACACTAGGATAACCACTGCCCATACGATTAAGTAAAGTAAATAGGAGTACACATATACCGCAGCAGTGAAGTCAGTCGCGTCGCTACTACGTGTCCCGGGTTACATTCCTGCGCTGGATATCTATTTGTGTAATCTATAAACACTGGTTCCGAGTCTGTATGTATTTTGTGTACGTCAATTATATTTTTGTATAGCACCAGATTTTGATAGGCTTGCTGCGAAGGACGAAGTTTTCTCATTTTATAATTTATAAATTAAAACTCTACTCAAAGAGCTACTAAGATTGCAATAATCACACTCAAGTGTAAAATCAATCTAGAAAGAGTGATCTCCCGGAGACAGCAATGCCTGACCAGAAAACTAATTCACAGAGAGCGTCCAATATCCAATATATCAAACTGTAAATCCAGTAAAAATCTGTAACTTTTAACCTTTTTAACTCTGCATTGAAATCAATCCACGTGTTTGGGTACTACTATATTATTTAAAGACAGACTCACCAGACAAACGATTGAAACTTACGAAAACCCTCCTTTCGTGGTGGGATTAAACTTAAATAATAATATCCTGGGACATTATTTACGTACGGCCATCGTATCCCAAACTAAGTAGAGTGTATAAGGAAACCTGATAACTAACATACTAGATCGACGATCGACGGGCCTGTTGGCGTGGTTGGCAAATGCTTGCTTTTCACGCCGGAGGTCGTGAGTTCGATTCCCACCCAGGACAGATATTTGTGTCAAAACATCCATGACTCAGAAATGATAATAATAATTATATGATAATATTAATTATTCTTTTCATGCAATTCTTGTATCTAAGATTATTAAAAAGTACTCATTAAGTTTAAGCTTATCAGCCATCAAAAAATGGCCAAGTGCGAGTCGGACGCGCACATGAAGGGTTCCGTAGCAGAAAGCATTTCAGTTGATTAAATGAATCAAATTGCGGTTTATGACGTATTAAAAAAAAACTACTCGCTAGATCTCGTTCAAACCAATTTTCGTTGTTAGTTTCCACGATAAAGTAGGTACATCATATATTTTTTTTAGTTTTATCATTCTCTTATTTTAGAAGTTCCAGGGGGTCACTCATTTTACCACTTTGGAAGTGTCTCTCGCGCAAACTAGTTAGTTTAGAAAAAAAAATTATAAACCTAAATATCATTTTTAAAGACCTATCCATAGATGCATGGGTACGATGAAAAAGAAAATTTTGATGTTCAGTTCTATGTATGGTGACCCCCCAAAATTATTGTTCTTTTTCTATTTTTGTGTAAAAATCTTAATGCGGTTTACCAAATACATCTACTTACCAAGTTTCATCAGTACAGCTCTTATAGTTTCGGAAAGAAGTGGCTGTGACATACGGACGGACAGACAGACATGACGAATCTATAAGGGTTCCGTTTTTTGCCATTTGGCTACGGAACCTTAAAAAGGACAGACGAGTTGTTGCCTGCAGCTATAATGAACCTTAAATGCGAAGAAGTGGTTGCCGAGACATTTAAGGTGATCTAAGGTTACGTTCACTATGTACCTTTTGCCTTGTATATATAATTATTAAATTTTGGGTACCTTTAATAAGTAGGTTTGTATAATAATTTAAATATAAAGAAAATAAAGGCATGACTGGCTGCTTGAACAAGGATCAACATTCACGACAATCGAAGGACCCGTTGGCGTGTTTGGTAGATGCTTGCTTTACACGCCGAAGGTCGTGGGTTCGATTCCCAATCAGGACAGATATTTGTGTGCATTAACTTGTCTGTTTTTTCTGAGTCTGGGTGTAATTATCTATTTACCTAAGAATGTATTTACAAAAGAAAGGTCTTTTCCATATTACAAACTCTCCTTTTTTTATACAACTTAGTTGGCAAACAGGCATACGGCCCACCTGATGGTAAGTGGTCACCGTAGCCTATGAACGGCTGCAACACCAGAGGCATCATTAGCGCGTTGCCGACCCTTTAGAAACCTTACAATTTTAGGGCCCCATGCTGTAGTCTCTTGGGAAAACCGTTATTTTAGAATCAGATGGTCGTGTGTAAATAATGTCCCAGGATATTATTATTTATTTATTAATACATTATATCCGGTCGTATTTCACAACATCGTTGCTTATAGATAGATACACTTTATTGCACCAAATCAAAATATCACATCGTAACATGAATTTAATTTAAAAGTTTATGGCAAAAAGTGCGATCTCAGTGCATTTTGTATAAGACAGGAGGTAGACAATGGGTGGAATATGTCCCAGACAGCGTGCATCAACGCCCTTATCAGATCTGAACGCCGCCGGACGCAAAGGGGTTAGAAACAAAGGGGTTTCGCAAGAAACAAGATAATACTCGTAGTCATAAATGGGTCAACGGGAAAAATCATGTTACCGTCTTCTATATCTACTTATTAAAACTGGACCATGATCACCCTACTGGGAATGCCATAAGTAAGGATTTTTAAGGCGGTGGTTGGTTGATATTTGTCTTTCACGCCGCAGGTATGGATATAATTATCAATATAAGTAGGTATTTAAAAATAAAATTAGTATATTATTATGTAGTATATTAATTATCTACCTCTATATAAGTACGTGTTTAAAAAATATGTGTAGTATATCAGTTATCTGGTTTCCATAGTACGAGTTCTGCTTAGTTCGGAATCAGATGGCCGTGTGTAAACAATGCCCCAGGATATTATTATTTATCGATTATAATATTCAGGTCGTATTTCATAACAGCGTTACTTATGTATAGTTAACGGCAAAAGAAGTCATCTCAGTGCATTTTGTGCAAGAGAGGAGGTAGACAATGGGTGGAATATATCCCAGACAGCGTGCAACAACGCCCTTGTCAGATCTGAACGCCGCCGGACGCTTCCATAGAAACAAAGCGGTTTCGCAAGAAACAAGATAATAGTCATAAATAGGTCAACGGGAAAAATCATGTCACCGTCTTCTATATCTACTTATTAAAACTGGACCATGATCACCCTACTGGGAATGCCATAAGTAAGGATTTTAAGGTGGTGGTTGGTTGATATTTGTCTTTTACGCCGCAGGACGGGGTTCGATTCCCATCCAGGTCAGATATTTGTGTGCATGAACATGTCTGTTTGTCTTGAGTCTGGATATAATTATCAATATAAGTAGGTATTTAAAAATAAAATTAGTATATGTAGTATATTAATTATCTACCTCTATATAAGTACGTGTTTAAAAAATATGTGTAGTATATCAGTTATCTGGTTTCCATAGTACGAGTTCTGCTTAGTTCGGCCATCTGATTGGCCGTATGTAAACAATGCCGGAGGATATTATTATTTATGTTTTTTATATTATATATATATATATTATACGCCGGACGCTTCCATAGAAACAAAGCGGTTTCGCAAGAAACAAGATAATAGTCATAAATAGGTCACCGGGAAAAATCATGTCACCGTCTTCTCTATCTACTTATTAAAACTGGACCATCGACCACCCTACTGGGAATGCCGTAAGTAAGGATTTTTAATCGGTTCGTGTGGTTGGTGTATTTGTCTTTCACGCCACAAGTCGTGGGTTCGATTCCCACCCAGGATAGATATTTATGTACTCTGTTTGTCCTTAGCCTGGATATAATTATCAATATAAGTACATATTTGAATTTCTTTTTTGGTGTCGCAAGAAACAAGATAATAGTCATAAATTTAGGTCAATGGGAAAAATCATGTCACCGTCTTCTCTATCTACTTATTAAAACTGGACCATCGACCACTTTACTGGCGATGCCGTAAGTACCTTAGGATTTTAAGCCGAATTGCGTGATTGGTTCATATTTGCCGTTCACGCCTTAGTGTGTTGTGTGCATGAACATATCTGTTTGTCCTCAGATGCGTTGCAATTATCTATATAAATATGTATTTACAAAAGAAAAGTAGTATATCAGTTATCTGGTTTCCATAGTACGAGTTCTGCTTAATTTGGAATCAGATGGTCGTACGTGATTAATGTCCCAGGATATTATTATAATATAGACTAGCTGTGGCCCGCGGTTTTACCCGCGTTAAACTTTATAAATTATCACAGCTCCTCCCCCGTAGGTGATAGCGTGATAATATGTAGCCTTTATGTTGAGCCGATCTCTTCCTCTTAGTAATGTTCATGCAAAATTTGAAGTAAATCCATGCATTACTTTTTGAGTTTAGCCATACATACAGACAAAAATTCTAAAAACTATATTTTTGGCTTCTATATTGACTGTAGATAACGCCCCAAGTAAAAGCCCCCTTTTTTAAAATATTCAATGTACACTTTTGACTTTCCTACAATTTTATTATATGTATAGATAGATGTATATAGATAGAAAAATAAATATAAATGAAAATAATCATATTTTTTATCACGGAATCAATATACTGTTTGTTAATAATACATTAGTTAAATCTATGTACCTATATATTTTTTAATTAAGACAACTTCCGCACTTGTGAATCTAATTCCTGTGTCGTGGGGTACTTTAAAAACATAGAATAGACGGACACAAATTAGATCCAGAATCCGCACGACTTTTTATGGGTCACACAAATAGTTGTCCGGCGAGGGAATCGAACCTGCGACACGACACGACTCGGCGAGGCAACTGTCTTACCCGCTGCGACACACGTGCAGTCAACTAATAATAACATGAATAAACAAGCAAGTGGAGCTCCAGACAGAAATAATGGAATCAAAATACTATCAAGATCCATTTCAATTGGTTAAGTAATTGAGGTGGACGTTTAAGGTCACGCATTCATAAACAATAAATAACTGGAGGGCAGTGGACTGCAAAAAAAAATACGCGTATAGTGTAGAAATTCTACTCAGTGGAACTTTAAACTGGAAACATTTTGAAATACAAGCTCTAAACAAGTCTTATAAACTTAAATGAATTTAGTAGGTACACAATAATATTGGCAAAGAGTTCCATTTTCAAAATTTGAACTAATTTTGTTATTATTTCGTTTACAAGTGGCCAGTTCTAAAAACGTTCATCTAAAAATTTTCAGTGTCGCCTAGCTATGTAAGGAATCATTAATACCCATTAGGATTTAAAAGTTTGTTATTTATTAGCTTAAAAAAACTTATGTGAAAGCTCCTATAAAATTAGTAGCTATTTTCAGTGCCTTGAAATTGATTATCTAAGCCAATTTTCAAGATAGTTAATATTTTCCACACCAAAACCGATTTTTGTTAATGTTAGTTATGTGGGGTACATAATTTCCAATAACTTATATTTAATAAATTTAACCTTAAAAATAATTTCAAAATTGTAATATTTTAGTTACTACATTTTTACACTCCATCCTCATTAGTTAATAACAAATATTTATGATATTTAAATATTTTATTAATATATTGTATATCACGATAATGACGTGCCGGTTGACGAATGTGATATTGGAAACAGGTAGGATGGGCGGAGCCAATGCGTCTACGCATCTTTGTTCCGTCACCAGTTGATAGCTACCTGTCGCACTAATTACATGTGAATAGTTTCCGTGCCGTGTAAACGATACCCACATAAGTTTATATAAAAACATTATTTTCTGTTCGTGTGTTATACAATTCTTCTTTCTTCTGCTTTTGTTCTGTGCCTGTACTTTGTGTTTGCACCTTCTATATTTGTTGGTGATGGAGATGTGTATTGTGATCGAGATGGAGAAATAAAACTGGTAAACTGTTGAGTCAGATTTAATTTATCTCACAACTACACCCTTATTACCACACTGGTGACCCCGACGTGATGTGAACAATACATAAGAAAGCCCGAATAAACGAACAACTCGTTAGCGAGACCGAATTTACGAGCAAATAACTGGAGATCCCGTTGTAGTGTACCACACGAGACTTCGATTGTGAACCACTTTGGTGAATTCTTTTCTAATAGTATATTGATTGATAAATTAAAGATTTAACATGAGCGACGGTGAGGATCGTGAGTTGCGAGCGGAACAAAGGGGAATTTCTAGAAAGTCGGAAGAAGCGCGTGTTTCCATTGACACACGACACGACATTTTTCGTGTATCCGTCAAATTACCTCCGTTTTGGCCAGAAGAACCTGAGCTATGGTTCGCACAAGTAGAAGCACAGTTTGCGACCGCAGGCATATCCGGTGACATAACAAAATATAATTATGTTGTTGGACGATTAGAACCCAGTGTCACAAAAGAAGTGAAGGATGTAATTATGTCACCTCCATCTGTGGGCCGATATGATAAACTGAAAACTGAACTGGTGAATCGATTGTCGGCTTCCAAGGAGCGGAAGGTGAAGCAGCTGTTGATGCACGAAGAGTTGGGAGATAGAAAGCCATCTCAGTTCCTTCGTCATCTAAAGGATTTAGCTGGGCCCGAAGTACCTGATGACTTTACACGGACCATCTGGAGCAGTCGACTTCCAACTAATATACAGTCACTTATAGCATCTCAGAAGAATGCCAAATTAGATGACTTAGCTGAATTGGCAGACCGAATTCAGGACATTACTGGACCTTGTGGTCAAGTTGCTGCAGCTTCAACGTCAACGCCATCGGTCAACGAACTGGCAGCTGAAATCGCTGAGCTAAAGCGTGCGATGAATGATCTCACCACGCAGCTGAGAAGTGGTCGGCCCAGACAGCGTCAGCAAGGTGGAAACCAACGTCAGCAAGACAGGAGCCATGGACGCAGTCGTACGAGAACCCGCCCTAATTCTAGCTACCGCAAGTTTCCAATATGTCACTACCACTACAGATACGGTGACAAAGCTCATCATTGTGTGAAACCGTGTGATTTTAAAGCGGGAAACGCAGGGGGCGGTCGATAATGGCGACTGACGATTGCCCTATTTCCACTGGTCGCCTGTTTGTAGCAGATAGATCGTCGAAGGCGCAGTTTCTGGTCGATACTGGAAGCGACCTCTGTGTCTACCCCCGCTGTCTGCTAAGTGATCGTCGTGCTCCAACGAATTATGACCTTTGTGCAGCTAATGGTTCAACTATAAAGACGTATGGTTTTGTTAATTTGAACCTCAATTTAGGTTTACGTAGAGACTTTAAATGGCGTTTTGTTGTGGCCGATGTAACCAAGCCAATTATTGGCGTAGATTTTTTGTCATTTTACTCTTTAATTGTTGACTGTCGTAATCAACGATTAATTGATAGTAATACAAATGTCTCTGTTTTAGGTATTAATCGCATAGATTCCTCTATATCCTCTGTAAAGGTTTCAACTGGTGATTCAAAATACCATCGAATTTTAGATGAGTTTCCAGAGATCACTCGTCCAGCCGGTACACAACGCACTACACCACATAACACTGTACATCATATCCGCACGACACCAGGCCCTCCAGTTTCTTGCACCCCTCGACGTCTAGCACCGGACAAGTTAAAGATAGCTCAACAGGAGTTTGAACTAATGCTGGCTAATGGCACTGCCAGACCCTCCGAAAGCCCCTGGTCATCTCCCCTTCATTTAGCTCCAAAGAAGGACAATGGCTACTGCGAAAATATATTTCCATGTATATAGTAATCTTTTTTTTTCAACTGTATACAATATAGCTTAGAGTCACTTCTGTCGTTAAAATTCCTTGAACAATCTACAATTCCAATGATATAAATAATTGGATAGTATACTTTTATATAACATACCTTCCTTTTACATACATATGTACGTGTAGGTTTGTTTTATTTAATTATTATTTATTTATAGTGCATTATGTAAGTAGGTGACGGGCCGTTTGCCGTGGTTGGTAAATGCTTGCCTTTAAATCCGGAGGTTATGGGTTCGATTCCCACCCAGACAGATACTTGTGTGCTTGAACATGTATGTTTGTCTTGAGTCTGGGTGTAATTATCTACGTACGTATGCATTTGTAAAGGAAAAGTAGTATATTCATTTTAATGTAATCTTTTTTACTCCAAGTTATGTCTTTGGTGTGCAATAAAGAGTTATCTATCTATCTATCTATATGTAGTACATCAGTTATCTGGTTTCCATAGTATAAGCATCTGCTAATTTGGGATCAAATGGCCGTGTGTGAATAATAATATCCCAAGTCTATTGCACAGAAGGTATATTTCAACGTAATTAAGTAGTTATTTGTTCTGTACTATAAACACAACTTTTACGGTAGTCTAACTTCGTTAAAGTTTTTTGAAAGAAATCTCATATTGACTTAATCTCACCTCTGGACAATTGCTTTAGTTTACATGATTTATAAATGTAATTTAGGTGTATAGTAAAACAAACTGGCCAAGTGCGAGTCGGACTCGCGCACGAAGAGTTTCGTACCATTATCTATAAATGAGCAAAAAATTCACGTTTGTTGTATGGAAGCCCCCTTAAATATTTATTTTATTTAGTTTTTTAGTATTTGTTGTTATAGTGGCATCATCTATACAGTATTCAGATTTTAGATGTCATGTACCAACACTTAATTTTAATTATTTAGTTCTGTAACCTGAAGAATATTATTTAAGCACATTTTATTGTAAACAAATCCTCGACGGACGAGACTAGATCCTGCAACACAGGGTATCCTAGTGCGGGTTCCAGTGATATCTTAAGTATCTAAGTGCAACCATTTATGAAATAAAAAAAATTATCTGTGAAAATTTCAACTGTCTAACTATCGCGGATCATGAGATAGAGCCTGGTGACAGACGGACAGACAGACAGCGAACTCTTAGTAATAGGGTCCCGTTTTACCCTTTTTCGTACAAAACCCTAAAATACTATAAAAAATTAAAAGAAAATATTACTATTCTCCAGTTAAGTAATTCTCAGCGATGTTCCAAAAACATTCTCTTAGTAGGTGTTTTACAAAAATTCGTGTACATTTTAAAGTGGAACATTTAAAAGAACACTTTTTCGTGTATAAAGCCGTTGAGTAAGCTATATGACTTACAGAGCTTCTGATTGATTGTGAAATTAAGATTTTAAATTTAGATACGTTATGTTATCGTGCTTTACCTTTGAAGGTGAACATACTATTGGAAAGTCGTTTTTAAGTGCAGGTCATTTTAAATTGCTTACTTAGTTACAAAACATTAACATGCTGAGGTTAGTTAGAGGTTGTTGAAGAATTAAATTATTTATTTTTCTTATAAAATGTATGATCCAATTTACTTTAATTGTTGTGAGAAGTATACCAAGGGGTTATAGGACTGCAGAGGTGCCCACAGCCATATGATCAGCGAGGTTAAGCACCTGGACATGCGGTCAGTTTATGGATGGGTGACCGCCAAAGTGAACACGTTAAGCTGTCGGTCCAGTTGTAGTCGTTAGATAATAGTCAATAAGCCATGTCAGCTCTCGGCGGCCTGAACAACTCTGACACAAGGATAACCACTGCCCATACGATTAAGTAAAGTAAATAGGAGTGTACAGACGCCAGCACATCAAGCTACCCCAATCTGTTAAATCTCCCCAATTGAAAGTGAACCTTATACTTATGTGATAAAGTTGAAAATCGATAAAAGAAATTTGACAGATTGGGGTAGTTGGATGTGCTGGCGTCTGTACATATAACGCAGCGGTGCAGTCAGTCGTCTCGCCACTTCGTGTTCGGTTTGTATGAGTATTGAGTCTGCATGTATTTTTATACGTCAATTATATTTTTGTATAGCACCAGATTTTGATAGGCTTGCTGCGAAGCACGAATATTTCTCATTTTATTATTTATAAATTAAAACTCTACTCAAAGAGCTACTAAGATTGCAATAATCACACTCAAGTGTGAAATCAATCTAGAAAGAGTGATCCCCGGAGACAGCAAGGCCTGACCAGAAAACTAGTTCACAGAGAGCGTCCAATATCTAATATATCAAACTGTAAATCCAGTAAAAATCTGTAACTTTTAACCTTTTTAATTCTGAATTGAAATCAATCCATGTGTTTGGGTACTACTATATTATTTAAAGACAGACTCACCAGAGAAACGATTGAAACTTACGAAAACGCTCTGGGACATTATTTATGTAAGGCCATCCTATCCCAAACTAAGTAGAGTGTATAAGGAAACCAGATAACTAATATGCTATCTCAAAAATGGGAAATCATAAATTTAATCGTCCGCCGGGTCTCGAACCTGCACCATCTACCAATCCGGGGTAGGCGCTCTGCGTTTAGCTACGAACGATACACGCTGGCAGATCAAATTTAGGCTTCCCTTGCTAGCACCCTTCCGGAAACTGTGAACATATCAGTCGGCCATGTTTCTAGAAAAACAAAGCCGATAGATAATACCTACATCCTCCGGAAGGGTGTTAGCAAGGGAAAGCCTAAATTTGATCTGCCAGCGTGTATCGTTCGTAGCTTAACGCAGAGCGCCTACCCCAGCTGTGACGGACAGACAGACATGACGAATCTATAAGGGTTCCGTTTTTTGCCATTTGGCTACGGAACCCTAAAAAGGGCAGACGAGTTGTTGCCTGCAGCTATAATGAACCTTAAAAGCGAAGAAGTGGTTGCCGAGACATGTAAGGTGATCTAAGGTTACATTCACTATGTACCTTTTGCCTTGTGCATATAATTATTCAATTTTGGGTCCCTTTAATAGGTAGGTTTTATAATAACTTAAATATTAAGAAAATAAAGGCATGACTGGCTGTTTGAATGGAGATCGACATTCACGACAATCGAAGGACCCGTTGGCGTGTTTGGTAGATGTTTGCTTTACACGCCGAAGGTCGTGGGTTCGATTCCCAATCAGGACAGATATTTGTGTGCATTAACCTGTCTGTTTCTTCTTAGTTTGGGTGTAATTATCTATTTATCTAAGAATGTATTTACAAAAGTTTTTTTTTTCATAATACAAACTCTCCTTCTTTTATACAACTTAGTTGGCAAATAGGCATACGGCCCACCTGATGGTAAGTGGTCACCGTAGCCTATGAACGCTTGCAATACCAGAGGCATCATTAGCGCGTTGTCGGCCCTTTAGAAACCTTACAACTCCCTTTTTGAAGGGCCCCATGCTGTAGTCTCTTGGAAAAATGTTATTTTAGAATCAGATGGTCGTGTGTAAATAATGTCCTAGGATATTATTATTAATTTATTAATACATTATATCCGGTCGTATTTCACAACGTCGTTGCTTATGCATAGTTTACGGCAAAAAGTGCGATCTCAGTGCATTTTGTACAAGTGAAGAGCTAGACAATGGGTGGAATATGTCCCTGACAGCGTGCGTCAACGGCCCTTATCAGAACTGAACGCCGCCGGACGCTGCCATAGAAAGAAAGTCAACGGGAAAAATCATGTCTCCGTCTTATCTATCCACTTATTAAAACTGGACCATCGACCACCTTACTGGGAATGCCGTAAGTAAGGATTTTTAAGGTGGTGGTTGGTTGATATTTGTCTTTCACGCCGCAGGTCGGAGTTCGATTCCCATCCAGGTCGGATATTTGTGTGCATGTACATGTCTGTTTGTCCAGAGTCTGGACATAATTATCAATATAAGTACGTATTTAAAACTAAAAGTAGTATATGTACTATATGTATTTAAAAAATATATATGTAGTATTTCAGTTATCTGGTTTCCATAGTACAAGCTCTGCTTAGTTTAGAATCAGATGGCCGTGTGTGAATAATGCCCCAGGATATTATAATTTATTACATTATATCCGATCGTATTTTACAACAGCGTTACTTATGAATAGTTTACGGCAAAAGTGCATTCTGTACAAGAGGAGCTAGACAATGGGTGGAATATGTCCCAGACAGCGTGCATCAACGCCCTTATCAGAACTGAACGCCGCCGGACGCTTCCATAGAAACAAAGCGGTTTCGCAAGAAACAAGATAATACTCGTAGTCATAAAATGGGTCAACGGGAAAAATCATGTCACCGTCTTATCTATCCACTTATTAAAACTGGACCATGATCACCCTACTGGGAATGCCATAAGTAAGGATTTTAAGGTGGTGGTTGGTTGATATTTGTCTTTTACGCCGCAGGACGGGGTTCGATTCCTGGTCAGATATTTGTGTGCATGAACATGTCTGTTTGTCTTGAGTCTGGATATAATTATCAATATAAGTAGGTATTTAAAAATAAAATTAGTATATGTAGTATATTAATTATCTACCTCTATATAAGTATGTGTTTACAAAATATGTGTAGTATATCAGTTATCTGGTTTCCATAGTACGAGTTTTGCTTAGATCGGCCATCTGATTGGCCGTATGTAAACGATGCCGCAGGATATATATATATATATATATATATATATATATATATATATATATATATATATATATATATATATTATTTACATATTATACGCCGGACGCTTCCATAGAAACAAAGCGGTTTCGCAAGAAACAAGATAATAGTCATAAATAGGTCAACGGGAAAAATCATGTCACCGTCTTCTCTATCTACTTATTAAAACTGGACCATGATCACCCTACTGGGAATGCCGTAAGTAAGGATTTTTAATCGGTTCGTGTGGTTGGTGTATTTATAAAAATTTATTGCAAAAAAAAAATACGCGTATAGTGTAGAAATTCTACTCAGTGGAACTTTAAACTGGAAACATTTTGAAATACAAGCTCTAAACAAGTCTTATAAATTTAAATAAATTTTGTAGGTACACAACAATATTGGCAACGAGTTCCATTTTCAAAATTTGAACTAATTTTGTTAATATTTCGTTTACAAGTGGCCAGTTCTACAAACGTTCATCTAAAAACTTTCAGTGTCGCCTAGGTATGTAAGGAATCATTAATACCCATTAGGATTTAAAATTTGTTATTTATTAGCTTAAAAAAAATATGTGAAAACTAACTTCTATAAAATCAGTAGCTATTTTCAGTACCTTCGAATTGATTTATCTAAGCCAATTTTCAAGATACTTAATATTTTCCATACCATAAACAATTTTTGTTAATGTTAGTTAACTACTTCTTGACTTACTACGAACTTGTAGTAACGAAAAAATAAACACTTCGACCTTGAAGAGAATATTCGACATTCTCTGATCGATTCGGAGAAGTTTCCAAGAAAGGCCTAGACAGAAGTACCCTAAACGGCGAGCATGTATGTAACAAATGGAAATCTATCATCACTCCTTATCCCTCTGGGAAATAGGCTTGAGTTTGTATGTATATGTGTATGTATGTATGAAAATGTAAATCTTAATTTCTTCTCCCAACCTGTAATAAAATCTCTATTCTCTCTCGCTATAATGCTTCACCGGACTCGGGACATGATCGAAAATAGTTCAACACACGTCTATCTGATCCCAAACCAAGCAGAGCTTGTAGTATATAATAATATCTAGGGACAATACCACAGATCATCCTAGCCCCAAACTAAGCAAAGCTTGTACTATGGGTACCAGGCGACGATATACATACTTATATAGATAGATAAATACTTAAATACATAGAAAACATCCATGACTCAGAAACAAATATTCGTGCTCATCACACAAATATTTGCACATACCGGGATTCGAACCCAGGACCACCAGCTTCGTTGCCAGGAGCACTACCAACTAGGCTACGGTGACAACTGATTTGTTACATATGCATACTACTTTTCTTTTAATCAATGCTAAAACAAAAAATAATATTAAAAATCTTCATTTAAAAACCGATTTTGAAGTATTTACGACGGTTAGTAACTCGGCATATACTCGCCATATAAGCGCAAAGGTTGATATAGTATAAAAACATAAGTATAAAGTGCTCGCTAGATTGTAATTTATTTCATGGAATTGCGTCTCGCTATAATATTTATTTAATTGTCTTAACGAAGAGATGCTTGAGAAATTCTGATAATTATTCTTAGAATAAGGAGCCTACACGGACTGAAGCGGCTAGCGGCCGTTACTAACAAAATGAGTATGAGGGGTGGGGGGGGGGGGTCGCTAACAACCCAAATGCCACCAAATGTCAGTCTGACTGCCATCTTTAATGTCATGTTAAGGTACTGACAACAGCAAAATTTATTTTAGTCTGCAAATTAGCCAAGCCAATAGCAAACCAAGTCGTGGTTTGCCACGCTAAACAAAAAACATACATAATATGCCAAGTATGCCAACCAAGACTACGCGTTTGGCGCAGCGGTTAAGAAAGTTGCTTCGCCGCTTCGGTTCGGTTTGTTTCCCGCCCAAGACTACAATTTGTGTGACCCATAAATAGTTGTTCTGAGTCTGGATGTACGGACGCCAGCACATTAATCTACCCCAATCTGTCAAATTTCTCCAATTGAAAATTAACCTTATGCTTTTGTGATAAAGTTGACAATCTATAAAAGAAATTTGACAGATTTGGGTAGATCGATGTGCTGGCGTCTATACCTTTGTGTTTGTTTAATGTTATTCTCGATTGTTTTTTTTTCTATAATATCCTCCTTTACATTAGTTTAAGTTATTTGTAGAACTCTGACAGGCCGGACAAATCTACGTGCTTTATTGGTCTAGGTACTATGTTTTAAATATTAGCACGCTTTATTGCAAGAAAAATAAGAAATAAAAAAGAAGTTATTTATTTTCCTATAGCGGGCGTCATTAACCCATTTACGGCCGCTGTACTCGATTGAGTACAGTTAAACTTTTAAACATATACCTAGAAGTAATAAGACTAACATTTTTCTTTTAATTATAATTAGCAGAAGGTAAAATGGTTTTATTTATTAAAATAACATAAAGTGGGTAGGTAAAATTTTATTGTGACAGGTATTCACTTGAAGTCGCCATTCTCAAGATAGCACAGGTAATTCTTTTCTATCATCATTATTTTTTTTATTTACTATGTAATTATTATGTAATGTGCAAAATATTATGAGATACATTCTTGTTGATAATAATTGTTATCGTTTACCCTATTATTTTTCATTTTGGATGACTTTTATGCTGATTTCTACCAGTGTACTCGTTTGAGTACAGTGGCCACATGGGTATAAAAATAATGTAATATTTTTTTTTAGATAAGTTGTGTCAAACGATGAACCGTAAATATTTCAACGTCACCAATAAGTATGATGTCCTTGAGCAAGCCGTTCAAGCTGTTTTAAATGTCAGCGGTGGCGGCGAATATGACTTGGCCATAATACCACCCGACCCAAGTGCCGTTACTGATGAAGAAAAGGGACAGATGAGGACTTGGAAACACACACATTACCACGAGATGTACCTGGAAATATTGATATTTTGTTAACAATAAAGACGAAACTTCTAGCGATGGTAATATAGCAGTGATGAGGAACCTCTAGCTTCAAAACGGCAATGACGACAGCGACAGGAAAAATACAAGCAATGGGGCATTTTTCACAAAAATATATCTGTTGATGAGGCGATGGTCAAATATTATGGACCTAGAAAACAATTTATCCGTGGTAAACCAGTACAGTTTGGCTATAAAAAATGGGTAGCGGCAAGCCCAACTGGGTACTGTTATAGCTTCGATTTCTATTGTGGAAAATCCCTTGAAGTAACTACCGAGCCTCTGGGTTCTAGAGTCGTGAAGTCATTACTTCAAAAACTGGACAAAAATCCTACACATCGGTTTTTGATCATTTCTTTACCAATTGTAGTCTTTTAGTTGACCTACGGAATTTAGGATGTTGTGCAACTGTGCTGCTATTAGACGGCAAGAAACACGAAAAAAGGCTCAACCGTCTTTGTCTTTGGTAGAGGGTTTACCCCAAGAAGGCTCGGGACATTACCCAAAAAAGAAATTAAAGCAGCTGCGTTGTGTTGTTTGCTATTCAAGAGTCTGCTGGGAGTGCAAGAAATGTCTGGAGACTCTGCGTCGAAAATCCTTGCTACGAAAAATTTCACCTTTAAGTGGCCGGTGTACTCAATCGAGTACACTCCCTAAAAACCTAAATGAAAATTTATTTTTTGGTTAGTTTTCCCAATTTGTATACTTTACTACTTCACTCATTACAAAAATAAATAATTTGAAACATAAACGTTTTTAGCTTACATTTGGCCATTAATGGGTTAATATAAAAAACAAAATGTTATTTCACTATTCTTACCGTAGTATATGTGTGTGTTTCACTATTCAAAACATACTATACTACTTTAGTATTTAATCAATCAATATATTTATTTGCATGAATATGGTAAACAAAAAATAAACGTATAAATACAGATCTTAAAAGTAAATTATGATATGATGAGTTAAAAGTAAAAAATGATATGTAAACATCATATTCTGCCGATATCAGGCGAACAAATTAAAATAATACGACAAAATCAAAATACTAATCAAAACTATACAAATCAAGAAGAAGGGAGCCGAATCATAAGTAAAAAAACAAACAGTGTGTCACAAAATTGCAGGTCCTAGGTACTATATTATGAACAATTATTACATTTTACTTAAAGAGTATCCTTTAGACAATCAGTAGTAGCATTTTTGACATAATAGGTCCCTTAGTTTACTCTTAAACAGATTTAAATTCAGAAGTTTTAGTAAGTCTGGAACCTTATTGTAAAGGAGAAGGAAATGACTCCATACATTCCTGGGCCCAGGTGTTAACTGAATCAAACTAGCCTTATTCGTGAGAGGACATAATAACAAGAGCTCACTGAAATTTTGGTAAAATTTGGCTATCCAGGAATCAAGTTATATGAACTATAGTAAAAGTGAGGTTATATTATAACATTGTAGTTTTTTACAAAATATTTTTGTATGGCTTCGGTTGTGTTATGGTTTTATGCATGGAGAGTGTGACATGTCGAAAATCTGGCACGTTTGGATCCCCGCTCCGGGCAGTCACTACAGTCGAAGAAAACCGCAAATAAAACATGGAAAATACGTGCGCACTTAAAACGAAAGTTAACGAACGAGTGACAGTCAAAGAGCATGTAAAGGCTGTCAGCCAGAGAAGTGTTGAACCAAGAAAAATTTAAGGCATACGATCCGCTATGAATCGATTCCACAAAAAAACACTTGTCACTCGATTTTCAAACATATAAATCGGTAAAATCTCGGAGATTTTACCGATTTATTCTTAATCGATTGCGACCAATTCATCATTATTTTATCGATTATTTCGTTTCATAACTTAATTTAAGTTTTCTCGCTTCCTAGACAGAAAAATGATACCATATTTTGTGATTTCCTTTAGAAAAATATCACGGTTTTTTTAATCCACATTTCAAGTAGTTAACTGCTGGGCCCAGAAGTTTCCTTCTCCTTTGTGGTGCTTAGCAAAAAATACTTTTCCACATTAGCACTCTTTTGGCTGTGGTCATACATATTTGATCCCTACGCCAATTACGAATTGCTACATCAGAGAGTTTTTAAATTGCACTATTGGCGTGCAACAGTAAAATTGAGCTTATCAGCTTCTTAATAATTTCTTATTACAATACGACACAAAAGCTATTCGTTATTAAGAGGTTGGTAAACCCAACCGTCTTCAATATAGCCATAAACTGTTGGTCCGATGCCAAAGTTTGCGGCCAAAGTTCTTTGATCCGTTATGAATTATTATCAAGTTAGTGCTTTTACTGTTTTGATATACAACGAGACTATAAATTAGACCTATTAATTGACATAAGGTTTATAAGGATTAGTATACATACATAATAAATAATAAGAAAACATCTAAAGCATTTCCGATTACATGATTAACTAAGTTATAAAGAAGGTGATGAGTTCGATTGTATATTGTTTTTTTATATGAATGAACTAGCTGCGCCCCGCAATTTTACCCGCGTTAAACTTTATAAATTATAGCCTATGTGTTAATCTAAGGTGTCAGCTATCTCCATACTAAATTTATTAAAATCTCTTCATCCGTTTAGACGTGAAGCACACATACACACTCACAAACTTTTGCCTTTATAATATTAGTGTGACTAATTCCAAAAGAAATGCAATTAAGACGGACCGTCTTAAAATCATTTCTTTTAACATTTTCTTGCTTAACATTTTGTGCAAATTTAATTTCGGTTTTGTTTTTAAAGTAGTAATTATGAATAAGGTCTTATACAAGTTTTATTTTTAAATCCATATTATTATATCTTAAGTTACACGTTATTATATTTGGCGGTATTAACACCTGGAAGGGGAAAGCCTGATAGAACATTCTCTGAACAAATCGGAGACGTTCTCAAGAAAGGCCAGGTCAGAAGTACCCTAAACCGGCGAGCATGTGAAGAATATAATGAGAGTAAACGAGGCAAAAAAGGTGTGCCAAGATCGTGTCAAATGGAAATCTATTTTCTCTGCCTACCCCTCTGGGAAACAGGCGTGAGTCTATGTATGTATTAAACACCCATGTTTCTGAGAACACGTAGAGCTGTCACCTATGCCTGATCTTACGTGTCATATAGGCCTAATAACCCTTGATTATTCAAGCCCCAATAGACCTCTGACACAGCCTAACGACGGTCTAAGTGCCCTCCTAAGCATTAGAAAGTAGACTTATCTTATCTTAGTTGGGGTGTACTTGCGTACAGCACTTCGACCCATCAGGATCTTTTGTACTATCCCCCATTGGTTTTTATTATATCCCTGGAGCCCTATTTGTCATCAAAATTAGGCCTGAATCACTTTTATTGTTATTTAAAAATCTTATAACGAAACATGTAACAGTTCAGTTTTCAATAGGACAGTCGACGGCAAAAGTAGATGATCCAAATCAGATATTCAATACTAAGAATCGTAAATTTCGTCAGAATAGAGTGGCGGAGAAGACATCACCGCCACACTATTCGGACGCAATTTATTTAGAGATCCTATCTCTAAATTTTGGCAATTAGTACAAGACGCGTGAATATCCCGGATTTGAAGCCCCGAACCCGGACATGTCAACAGTCTAACCGTCTTGCGACACACAGCCACTGGCAGTGTCAGTTCGTTATTTGACACCCCAAGCTTTGGTCGGATGCCCAAGACTTAAATTTTAAGCCCGGACTATAAATTAAACCCCACCCGGACGGTCCCCGGAAGGTCCCCAGACGCCCCCTAAACTAAGACAAAACTGGGGAAACCCAGACGGATGGCAACCCTAGGCGAAGTTCTCTAAAGTGCATGAGTGTTAAGTGTAAACTCCGCCCAATATCCAAGATCGTACATAGTAAACCAACACCTCTCGTTCGATTTCGATCATCTACTTTTGCTATTGAGTGTACTTATACTGCCGCTTCGATATATTCATTGTCAACTCGAGATTCTCATATCTTCGTTTAAATAGGTCATGCATCGTTGAAAAGAGGGGGAGTAAGCAGAAATAGATATTAGAGTACTGTTCATATGAGATTCGGGTTCCGAATTTACGTCGAGCGATTTCGACGGGTCTAGAAAATTGTGTTGCACTTTCCTTATTGAACTTTTTACTTGGTTGCTCATTATATATGTAGTTTAATATATTAAAAATGCATTATTTCCATGAAGTACTTAATATGAAATTTAATCATCATTATTGTCGTCATCATCATCATTATGTCAGCCGAAAGACACACACACAAAGGACAAAGGTCTACCTCAAACTTGTCCACAATTGCCAGTCTTGCGCTACCCGCATACGATCATCGGTAATCATCTTGTAGAGGACCTGTATCTTGGCAATTCTTCGGGCCATGTCGGTTACTTTGGTTCGCCTGCGGATTTCAACATTTCTCATGCCGCTGCATTTTAATGCTATCTATATGAATGCTAGCTATATATATGTGAAACCACCATCATCCTCCTCATCATTATATCCCCCGTACGACATCCAATGTTGGATAAAAGCGATCGCAGTATGATAGTCTAGTACCCATAGTAACGCTACTACCCGTTCTCTGAGATGGAGTGGTGAATATATCGCAGTCATCAGAGTCAGAGATCGCGTATAAGTTTAAATAAATAAAATAAAATAAATAAATATAAAAGGTTTTATTCACGTAGACTTAAAAAACCGACCAAGTGCGAGTCGGACTCGCCCATGAAGGGTTCCGTAGCAGCAAGTTGATTAAATGAAAGCAAATAGCGGTTTACGATTTATTACGTTTTAAAAAAACTTCTTGCTAGATCTCGTTCAAACCAATTTTCGTTGTTAGTTTGCATGTACATCATATATTTTTTCTGTTTTATCATTCTCTCTCTCTCTCTCATCTTATTTTAGAAGTTACCGGGGGGGGGGGGGGGGGACACTATTTTAACCACTTTGGAAGTGTCTCTCGCGCAAACTATTCAGTTTAGAAAAAAATGATATTAGAAACCTAAATATAATTTTTAAAGACCTATCTAAAGATATCCCACATGTATGGGTACGATGAAAAAAGAAATTTGAGTTTCAGTTCTATGGGGTTCTATGGGGAACCCCAAAATTATTGTTCTTTTTCAATTTTTGGGTCATAATTTTAATGCGGTTTACAGAATACATCTACTTACCAAGTTTCAACAATACAGCTCTTATAGTTTCGGAAAAAAGTGCCTGTGACATATGGACGGACCGACAGACAGACATGACGAATCTATAATGGTTCTGTTTTTTGCCATTTGGCTACGGAACCCTATAAAGCGCTTGTAAATAGTCAGAAGATCTGTGTCGTAATATATAATTAATTAATCAGTTTATAATTATTTCTAGGTACATATAGATATTTAGGTACACGGATTGTATGAAAGAATTAACAATAAGATTTATTTTATAAAAGTAATTATAAACAAAAGTTTATATGTGATTTTTTTTTTATTTTAATACTTATTATAAAGTAGCTGTGCCCTGCGATTTCATCCTCATTAAATTTTATAAATTATCACAGCTTCTCCCGTCCGGTAATAGCGTATATAATATGTAGCCTATATGTTGACCCGACCTCTTAGTAATATTCATGTAAAATTAGAAGAAAATCCATTCAGTACTTTTTGAGTTTAGCCCGGACATACATACAGACAAACATATTCATCTAGCTTATATTTAGATATTGTCAAGGAGATCATGTGTAGGATTAATTATAGAAATTTTAAATTTTAGCTATATTTTTACTCGATATTGTCTGAATGGTTCTGTCTATATAAATGTACTCATTAAATGTTATTATTATTGCAGACCTTGTGTTTATAACGACGGTCGCGCTATAATGCTACCACCGGATCCAATGCGCCCCAACTGAGAAGACCCAGCGAAATAAACTTAGCGGGTGTCGCGGTCCCGTTTTACACTGTGGGTACGGAACCATAAAAACAGTTGGGACCTTCTTCTAAGATGCTTTTTTAGCGAATCAGTTCACAAAGGAATATCTTATTGGTTATACCAGCTTATGCTAGCTCAAAAATTACCTTTATGGCAATTATGCTGTGGTTATTTCAAGTCTTTCTTTAGTGCTTTTGATAAGGTAAATCATGATATATTATTAAGTAAACTAAGAAAATATGGTATTCATGGTAAACTACTGGAGTGGTTTCAATCATATTTAGAAAAGCGAATTCAACGGGTTACAATTCTTGGTTTTTGCTCATCTCCTTATGAACCTACGTCTGGTGTGCCACAGGGATCTCATCTTGGCCCAATTTTGTTCCTAGCTTTTATTAATGACATACCAGATAATATCAAGTCTAGTAATTGTTCTATTTTTGCAGATGACTTAAAGCTTTACAGATCTATAAGAACACAAACTGATGTTAGTCTCCTTCAAAGTGATCTGGACTCAATAAGACAGTGGTGTTTTATAAATAAAATGGACCTAAATGCTACAAAGTGTCTCCACATAAAGTTTACACGTAATAAAAATATTATTCCATCTAATTATAGTATATCAGGAGAGAATCTACAAGAGACAACATCAGTACGGGATCTTGGAATTTTGGTTGATAGGGAACTAAGTTTTGTGAAACATATAGACAATATAATAATTAAATCTTGGAAAATGCTCGGTTTTGTGAAACGTTCATGTAAAGAATTCAAAAACCCAAATTCAATGATCACCTTATACAATGCCCTGATTCGGTCTAATTTAGAATACTCATCTCCAATTTGGAATCCACAGTACAAAGTTCATTGCGACCGAATAGAAAGGATCCAACGTAATTTTACTAAATACCTTGCTTACAAGGATCCCAGCTGTCCGTATCGGTCAAGTTATAATATGAGGCTCAGTCACTTTAATATGGAATCGCTTAAAACTAGGCGCACAATATGCGATCTTTCCACTCTACACAGACTAATTCATGGAGGTATTGTATTACCGGAAGCATTAGCTGCAATAAACATAACAGTACCCCGTAAAATACCTAGACACCCCGTGGTAAACACTTTCGCCATATCGAGAAGCAGAACTAAATTGGGCGAGAATGCTCCCATTAAAAGGCTTTTATCGACATATAATAAAGTAAACTGTGTTGAAAACATTGATATTTTCAATTGCAAAAACATTCGCCAGTTTGCTAAGAATTGTATTGATTCAATTAAGCAATAATTCAACTTATATTTAATAAATAATATAATTTATAGATATCTCAATTTATTTGTTAATTATTAAAATTATTTAGTCTTTAGTTAAAAATGTTATGTTTCTACGTTTCTCTGTTTTTACTTTTATCCAATTTTAAATGTCTATTTTTAGGTTAAGTTTAATTTGCATTAGTAGTATAGTATTATATATTGTTTCTTTTTTGTATTTAGTATATTTTAAGACTATTTTTTTTACGAATGTTGTATACATCTGTAGTGATTTAACATCTAGTCTTAAACTGAAAAGCTTGTCACCTTCAAATGTTTAGTGTTAAGTTGATGATGTATCTATTATAATAAATAAATAAATAAAGTCACAATATTTTCATCAAACCAAAAGCGAATCAACAAAGCCAGTTCAGACCCTCATTCTTGGACCCTTCCTTTGCTACATCTATTGTCAAAGGAGCTCGTAAACGTTGCTACCAAAAGCAAAACTACCGAATTAGGCCTTGGACACCTGGATAGCAAAATTTCAATTTACTTTATGACGCGCCCTTGAGGTTGGTTGGGTTTACTAGTTTCGTGAATTAAGTGTGTGGAGTTCGTGTAAATGGCAGCCTACCAAAAACACTAGACACAGCATAAATAAAACTTTTAAAGACATACTGCTATTCACTTCTCCTGAATATTCCCAATTGAAAATGTTTCGCCGGAGCGTCTCAACTGGGCCATTTTGAAACTGGTTGTAAAGACACCAGCTGAGTTTGTCTCGCTGAGTCTTCTCGGTTGGAGCGCATTGGATCCGGTGATAGCATTGAAGCGTGACAGTCGTTATAAAGACAGCCATACTAATAATACTGATTTCTTACCTTAATATAGACAGAACCATTTAAATAAGATGTAGTAAAATATATCTAAAACTATACATTTTGATAATTAAACCTTTAAATAATCTCTTTGACAATAACTTTATATAAGCTCGCTAAATAGCGAAATTATCACACTACATTAAATATTATTTCTAAATGTTTACATACAATACGTGTACTTGAATATATGTATATGTACCTAGAAATAATTATATTCCTACAAACATGTTCAGACTATTTACAAGCGCTTTTTAGTGTTCCATACCCAAGGGTAAAACAGGACCCTAATTACTGAGACTTCACTGTCTGTCCGTCTATCTGTTTGTCCGCCTGTCCGTCTGTCCGTCTGTCACCAGGCTGCATCTCATGAACCGTAATAGTAAGACAGTAGAAATTTTCACAGAAGATGTATTTCTGTTGCCGCTATAACAACAAATACAAAAATAAAATAAATATTTAACGGGGCTCCCATACAATATATTGAGATATTGAGATTTTTTTATCCCAAAATCACTTCTTGGCACGACCCGGGATTTGAACCCAGGATCTCAGTATCTGCGGTTGAACAGGCTACCGCTAGACTAATTGCAACTATAATCATTACACCTATAACGTACTTATATACCTATGTTACGTATTGTGCTGTAAATCTACTTACTAATCATATCTCTGTTCATAATAATAATACGTATCATTATGTGAACTATGTAGTTTTCTAGTAGTGATAGTCTTTGGAAAGTACTTATTGCTTGTTCACGCCTCATAGACAATGACAACGCATTCCAGTTTTTTCATCATCTTATTCTTAGACTGAATCATATAAAAATCATATAAAATAAATGCTTTTAGTTCTTTTATAAAGTTAATATATTTCTTAAACTAGTAATGGTATAGAAAATACTTGCCAATGTATAAGTGTACTCAAATCTAATATTAAATACATATTCAAGAAGTTTATTCATATGTAATGGAAAGTTTCGTAAAAAAGAAAATATGAGTTAACTCATAAATGCTTGTCAACATTTATTAATTTCTATAACTGTATACTTAGCTAGTTTCTTTGTTCTGCTTATATATATATATATATATATATATATATATATATATATATATATATATATATATATATATATATAGACGTAAGGACCTTATCGGGAATAAACCTTTCTCCTTTATTTCCATATTGTCCATCCAACTGCTCTGATTTAATCCAATATTCATTCTTTGCACACAGTCCTTTATACTAGTTGAAGCTTATAGCCCGATGCTCTCACCACACGCGTAAGTGATTGGCGAGGTTAAGCAACTAAGCTCGCGGTCAGTCCATAGATGGGTGACCGCCAAAATGATTTAATTTCTAACCGTCTTCGTCCTTCACAGGCCACTTTAAGCTGTCGGTTCCGGTTGTAGCCATTAGGCAATAAGAATCAAGACGAGCGTTATCATTTACCACTATGTCGTTAATACATCATAAGACTCACGCCTGTTTTCCAAAGGGGTAGGCAGACATAACGGATTTCCATTTGTCACGATCTTTGCTCACCTCTTCTCCGTCTTTATTATATTCTTCATACATGCTCGCCGGATATGGGTACTTCTGACCTAGCCTTTCTTAAGAACATCTCCGATTTGGTCAGAGAATGTTCTACTAGGTCACCGTAGCCTAGTTGGTAGTGATCCTGCCTACGAAACTGGTGGTCCTGGGTTCGAACCCCGGTAAGTGCAAATATTTGTGTGATGAGCACGAATATTTGTTTCTAAGTCATGGATGTTTTCTATGTATATAAGTATTTATCTATCTATATAAGTATGTATATCGTCGCCTGGTACCCATAGTACAAGCTTTGCTTAGTTAGGGGCTAGGATGATCTGTGTGACATTGTCCCAAGATATTATTATTCACACCAGCCAGGCATATTTCTTTTGTCAATCTTCTTCCCTTAATACCTTTCAAATGCCTTAACTATCTCAGCATACCATTTTCAATTTTTATAACTATAACCTCTTAATTTTTTTTTATGTGTTTAGTCTTTAAGAAATCAGTTAAGTCTATAATAATAATAGTTATAAGCTTAATACTTTATCTAAGCCATGCAGCCTTTGTAATATATAATCTTAATTTAATTTTGAATATTAAATTCAGATTCTGTGCATCAAAGTAATGTTACATTATATTATATGAGCCCATCTCTTAGAGGTTTTCGAATCATTTTTGACTTAGATACTGCTTACCTTCATTAACATAAGCTTGTTAGTCTAGATTCTAAGTACATACTCGCATAAGCAGATTAAAAAATAACAAGAACTTTTGCTTGTGAATTTAGGGTGATTTCAGAGTGACGCGCGCGGCGCGCGCCGATGGCCAGCGCGTCTCAACAGCCGCGTGCGAGACGCGTCACTCTGAAACGCTAGCTGCCAGTAGAGGAGCTTGGGCAGCGCTGGCCGACGGCGCGCGTCTCACACGCGTTTGAACTGCGTGACTATGAAACGCAACTACTATCTAGTGTAATTGTAAGCGCGCGCGTTTGGGCGGCGCCGCTCGCCGGCGCGACTCTGAAATCACCCTTAGTAAAACAATATTGTTATTCTGAGACACACTTAATAATTACTGTCGCAAATTTGAAAACACATACGCGTAATCATAGTAACCTATCTATGAGTACGTGGTACGAAAAATTTACATGTCTGTTCGTCCTGACTCTGAGTGTAGTTATCTATACAACATGTAACGTAATTAACGCACACCCTCAAACACCCCAATTAGAATATTATGTTGTAATCATATTACATAACTTTTAATTTAACATGTATAATCATTATTACTTACTAAATTCGTTTCTTGGAATAAAGTTTATTTTCTTTATTTTGTATTGAATAATGGAATTTGTATTAATACAAATTTAATAAAACTGCGATTTTAAAAGTCTTATTACTTTGAATTACGGTCCATTTCAATTTATTTTGACTGTACCTACACAGTTAATATGACAATAATTGCTGTGGTTTTAGTTATTAAATATAAAATTACTTATATTAAAAATGATATAAATCGATTCAGTAAACGATTCTGAACAAACATTTTCAGGATGTGCGTTAATTAAGTTGCATGTTGTATAAGTATGTACAACCGAAAAGTAGTTTATGTAATTTATCATATGGTTTACATAGTACAAGCTCTGCTTAGTTTGGGATCAGATGCCTGTGTATGAATAATGGCTCAGGATATTATTATCATTATAGTTCGTTGTATGTTATTTTTGGTGTACTATAACGAGTTCTTAACTTACATAGGACATACTTTGCCCAGGCGCGACGTCAACACAACCTATTGGCAGTGCTGCCCGCTAGAACTAATCTAGCCCGAAATGCACCTCTGTTCCGCGCAGTTCACTATATCAATGATATCGAGAATGACTCAACTATAGATATTATATTCTCATGCACGGAAAATGCATTCCTAACAAGGTACAATAGGCGGTCTTATCGCTTACAGCAATCTCTTCCAGACAACCTTCAGTTGGACTATATTGTATGGAATTTTGAGTGGGGATAGTGCATGGTGTAAGAAATATGGGATATGATTACTTACGACTAATCTTGGTATCTACTTAATAGTAGTACTACCTATTTATTTATTTATTACAGATATCTTATTGCTAACAGATAATTCCAAGCACAATAAGTGATATAATCATAATAATTTATATTCATTATATTATGAATATAAATTATAAAAAAGTGAAAGGTTTTCTAATAATATGTAGTATATATATAATATTAGAAAACCTTTCACTTTTTTTTAACATGGTTAATAAATTAGCTAAGTAGAGTATAGTATATGAATATAAATTATTATGATTGTATCACTTATTGTGCTTGGAATTATCTGTTAGCAATAAGATATCTGTAATAAATAAATAAATAGGTACATGATGATTGTTTTCCAATTTATTTTATAATTAAAATATTTTTGTATTGATTGTGAAATCAATTTGTATATGTACCTTATTCGCTTATATAGTAGGTTTTTTTTTAATATCTTGGGTCAACTGACACTCTGCCATCTGATCCCAAAGTAGACAGAGCCTGTACTATGGAAACAAGACAACTGATAAACATACATACTTATATATTTCTAAATACATAGATATAATAGATGAATTATACCCAGACACAGAAGAAATAATCGTGCTCATCATACAAAGAGTTGTCCCGGGTGAGAATCGAACCCACTGGTATACAGATAGATCCACCACAGGTACGGACGTGCACTGCTCAATATGCTCCCACTAGCCAAGCTGTAACCCTGCTTAATGGCCTGATTGCCAGTGAACCAGATGCTGACATTTTTTATAATAATGTAAATGAATTTTTGTTCTTTTGTAAACTTTATTTAATGTGTGTAATTAGTTCTTAATATACTCGTAATATATTATATAATAATAGTTAATTTTCTATGTTATAGTTCACTACACGATTTGGCGCCAAACTGTAAGTGTAGTGAACATTTGTTTAATCTATACATATAATAAATCCGTAGAAAAATATTTTTTGTACATCAAAAGAAAGTCCAAAAAGAATAGCCAGGGTATTAAAGAACAACCAATAGAACCCATTTCTAGCATTTTTAGAATTTTTGTCTGTTTGTCTGTTGATATGTTCGGGTATCACAATATACGAAAGCAATGTAGATAACTTTTATACACAACGATTGAGCATAACTTGAGGTAACATTTAGTTTTTGTTTTATTGCAATCGGTTCAGTCTATTAAAAGATATTAGATTTTAAAGTAATCATGAAGAAAAATAACACACATTTCGTTAGTTCAAGATGAACTAATGTTTATAGTTGAACTACCTAACAGCCCGATAGATGTCATTGTGCATATTATGACATCTCTTTTCTGAATGAACTAGGTTGATAGTTGATTTTTATTTCGATAGATGTCGTTGTGCATTTCTTTTGAATCGCGGTGTTAAGATTTGCCCGTGTTTGCTGATTGCATGAGTTACGTAGGGTTTTGAATGTTCTGAATTGTTTCGAAATAAGGTCTTGGTTGCCTAGAAGTATGTCGTTGTCCAAAATTGGTTATTAAAAAAATCTGTTTTCTTTGGGCAAATTGAATTATATAGAAGGTTGGATTTGTTATAATTTAATTTTTAATTATTGATAGTTGATTTTTATTTCGATAGATGTCGTTGTGCATTGCTTTTGACTCGCGGTGTTAAGATTAGGGCTTTGAATATTCCGAATTGTTTCGAAATAAGGTCTTGGTTGGCTAGAAGTATGTCGTTGTCCAAAATTGGTTATTAAAATATTCTGTTTTCTTTTGGCAAATTGAATTGTGTACAAGGTTGGATTTGTTATAATTTAATTTTAAATTATAATGTCATTCGACCGAAAGTTTGTGCTGTCGATTCGTTTGTAACGCGAATGTACAGACGATTCGAATTTTATTGAGCCTGTCCGATTGAATGTATTTAAATGTAGTAAACTGTCTCTCATAATTTTCTCAGCACAAATCTATATACCTACCTATGTAAAAGAGGAAACTGACTGACTGGTATATCAACGCACAGCTTGAACGGCTGGGGTTAGAGACTTAAAATTTTGCCGGTAGGTACTTTTTATGACGTATGCATTCACTAAGGAAGGGTTTTTGGAAATACTAACTAAGGGGGTAAAATAGAGAATGAAAGATTGTATGAAAATCTGTCATATTTGAAGTTAAAGGCATTGAAACTTATATTTAGTAGTTCAGCTAAAAATAAAAATAAATATTTTAGAATTTTTGGAAATTCTACCCCAATGGCGTAAAATAGGGGATGTAAGTTTGTATGAAAAGTGTGTAATTTTTGAAGTGAAAAGCATGACAATTGGTATTTGGCCTTTCCGTTAAAAATAAAAATATGTATTTCAGGATTTTAGGAATTTCCATAAGGGCGTATAATAGGGGATGTATGTTGCGTGTGGGTATACCTATATGGGCTACTATTATGCCTGGATCCACCCAGGGGGAAACAGTGTTCGTGTCACGTATTCCGTTAGTGCCAAATGATCTCCCTTTTCAGTTTAAAATACTGTAGTTCCCTAAAATAGCCAGGCATTAGAACCCATTTCCAGCATTTTTCGAATTTTAGTCTGTTCATTTGTTCGGGTATCACGTAAAATTTACGAAAGCAATGTAGTTAGATAACTTTTATACAGCGATTGAGCGTAAATTGAAGTAACATTTAGTTTTTGGTTCGTTGCAATCGGTTCAGTCTATCAAAAGATATTTGGATTTAAAGTATTTCAGAAGTAAACTTAGGGTTATGTACACTCTGTCTCACAACTTCATGTAACTTTTATACACAACAATATGTGCGTAGTTTGAAGAAACATTAAGTTTTATGTTTCATCGTAATCAGTTCACACCTTTTAAAGAAATGTGAATTAATAAATAGTGTTTCCGAAGAAAAATATTAAATCATCCATCAAGCCATCTATCGAACTTAGACTGAACTATATCTAGAGATCAACTACGTACAGTATTGAATACACATATTCGATAGATGGCATTGTACGTGCGACGTCACATTTTCTGAATGGCGGTATTGAGATTTTCCTTGAAAGAATGACCTTCGCCTATGTCTGCCGACATTTTTGAGTTTAGTAGGTGTCTTTAAAGTTCTGTCTTTAAAATATGATTTCATAGTAGTGCAAATCGTTCGTTAATTACGTAATACTATACAGCGTTCTCTTACGGCAGTTTCTCGATCACAGGTGAGTTTGGAGGAACGCGAAGCGAGGTTAAATGCTGACCAAGAGCGTCACGCCCTCTCACGTGAGTCTGAGACTTTCACCGAAAGAGATTCGCGCTTAAGTTCGCAAAGAATTCAGACCGCGACTTTGCGCTCCCAAGAAAGCTGCGAGGACCGTGAAGCGCGGTTATCGGCTGATCAAGAGCGCCACATTCACTCACGCGGACGTGAGTCTCTCTCAGAGAGAGAACGACGATTAGTAACAGCCAGAAATAATTATGTACGCGCGTGGTTGACTGATGAAAGCTATTTGGCAACTGAAAGGGAAAGAATAGGTGAAATGAGACGAACAGAAACATCAGAACAAAATCAATCTCGCCTCGGCGTTGAACGAGCTCGATACCATCTGAACAGAGATATGACTACCGACTCTGATGATTCTTGGGAATATGATGATTCAAATATTATTCTACCATGGGACAATAGGGAGAAAGCAGGATTTACGTATCCATCTAGAGTTGACTATGCGGTCTTCGCGTCTGTGGGTGGTATGACCGAAATTTGCAATTTTTGTGATGCACTGAAATGGAAAAAGAGACAAATGGTGTGTGCTGTTCAAGTGGGAAAATTGTTCTCCCACATTTTCAAGATCCCTCACACTTTATTAAAACTCTTCTAAATGGAGATCATCCTCAATCCAAACATTTTTTAGATATTATCCGATCCTATAACAGCGCTTTCCAAATGACATCCTTTGGGGCAATACAAATAACGGAGGGACCGTTCATGCCAACCTTCAAAGTACAAGGTCAAGTTTATCATCTCATTGGATTATTGTTACCAGAAAATGACCCTAAATTTCTCCAAATTTATTTTGTGTCGGATTATACCGAACAGGCTAATGTTAGAAATCGTCATTTTCCACAGCTTAACAGTGACATTATTTCAGGATTACAAGACATGTTACATCAAATTAATAGCTATGTGCATAATTTCAAAGTTGCGCTGGAGTGATGATGATGACGATTCCCCACGGCAGTAATGACTTTAAAATAATTATCAGTGCAGATAGACGACCTGTTGGGGAACACCGCGGGAGACACAACGTTCCCGTTGCAGACGAAGTTGCGGTTGTTTTAGTCGACCAAGAGTGCGAAAGACGTGACATCGTACTACGCACTCGAGATGATCGTCTGCAACGCATTTACTAAACACATCGAGCATACGGTGCACTGCAATATCCGCTCATATATTGTCATGGTGAAGATGGATACAATTTCGGACTCTACCAAGTTAATCCTACGACTAGGGAAACAAATTTCAATAAAAAAATATCAGCTCTCCAATTTTACTCATATCTTTTACAAATAAGGCGTAATCGTTTCGTTTTTTTACAAAGATTCCGTGGGCTGTTTAGCCAATTTATTGTGGATATGTATGCTAAAATTGAAACGGAACGTTTAGTATACATTCGTACCAATCAACTTAGAACTCTGAGGAATATGTGCATTTGCAGGATGCAATACAATCCGACAATAACGTCGATAATTTGGGGCGATTGGTCATCTTGCCGTCGAGTTTCATAGGTGGTCCGCGGTACATGCACGAAAGAACCCAAGATGCTTTTTGTTACGTCCGGAAATACGGCCGGCCGGACCTATTCATTACGTTTACCACCAATCCAAAGTGGACCGAAATCACTCAACATCTTCTAACAGGACAGGCGTCTTATGATAGGCATGATTTAATTGCCAGAGTTTTCCATTTAAAACTAAAAATTTTAATAGCTCTTCTTACAAAAGAGAAAATTTTCGTTCCTGCTCTTTGTTATATGTACAGCGTCGAATGGCAAAAGCGTGGTTTACCTGACGCCCACATACTCCTGTGGCTAGAAGACAAAATTCGTCCTGACGCTGTTGACAGTGTTATAAGTGCTGAATTTCCAGAACAAAATAATGATCCGATTTTGCATGACATAATTAGGACACACATGGTTCACGGGCCATGTGGAGTTTTAAATAGGGAATCCCCATGCATGCATGATAGTAAGTGCTCAAAAAGATACCCCAAAGCATTTTTAGAAGCAACTGTATCAGGGGAAAATGGGTATCCATTGTATCGGTGAAGATCACCATCGCAAGGTGGTTTTACAACGACTAGCAGGCTCCGTGGACAAGAAATAGTATTGGACAATAGATGGGTGGTACCGTATTCACCAGTTTTATCAAAAACATTTCAGGCACACATAAATGTCAAAATGTGCAATAGCGAAGAGTCTATAAAATACATTTGCAAATATATCAATAAGGGCAGTGACCAAGCTATAATCGCGCTGAGAAATCATTATGAATATGATGAAATCACGAGGTATCAATCTGGTCGTTATATTAGCTCTTCGGAAGCAGTTTGGCGTATTTTCAGTTTCTCAATACATGAACGATATCCACCAGTAATCCATCTTGATGTGCACCTTGAAGGCGGGCATCGAGTATATTTTCAGTCTGAAAATATAACTGATAGGTTAGACAACCCGAGGCAAACCACCTTGCTGGCATTTTTTCGCCTTTACGAAACAGACAATTTTGCGAAATCCATTTTAGATAATGAGGTCCCATCTTATTATACTTATAACAAGCAGCAAGGTGTTTGGAATCGTAGAAGACGTGGAAAAGCTGTAGAAGGCGAGATTGGCGTTTTTAAAGAACACGTGATTGGACGGGTGTACACAGTGCAACCGAATAATTCAGATTGTTACTATTTACGCCTTCTTCTCCATATAGTGCTCCGTAAAGTGGATCATATTGAACATCCCACATACCAGGCCACTTGCCGAGCACGCCATTTATTAGATGGAGATCAGCATTGGGATGATGCTCTAGCGGAAGCATGCGTGAGCGATAGCCCACATCGCTTACGACATTTGTTTGCTATTTTGTTGACCTTTTGTGCGTTATCAGATGCTAAACAGTTATGGCAGAAGTACCATGACAAATTTGCTGAAGATTTTATGAGACAACTAAATACTGATGGAGAAATTCCTGACAGCGTACGTGAAATCTGTCACAACGGGTCCTTATTGGCTATTCAAGAGATAGTTATAAGTATAGGAGGGAACCCAATCAGTCAATATGGTTTGCCCACACCGGCAGTCGATGGGGAACGTATAAACAGAGAGTACATATCAGAAATTCGTTATAATCCCGTGGAACTCACAGAAATTTTACAAAATAGCTACGCAAATTTGACAGTGGAACAGCGCCAGACGTTTGATAGGGTATGCTGCAGTGTAGATAACGCCTCGGGTGAAATCCTGTTTTTAGACGCACCGGGCGGAACAGGTAAAACTTTCCTAACCAAAGTTATTCTGGCTCGAATTACGAACCAAAATAAAATTGCCCTTGCTGTCGCCTCTTCAGGGATAGCCGCCACATTATTGCCTGGAGGAAAAACGGCACACACAACATTTAAAATTCCTATCGACTTAGACCGTACGGAAAGCCCGGTTTGCAATATATCGCGAAATAGCGATAAAGCAAGGGTTTTACGCGATTGTGTTTTAATTATTTGGGACGAGTGCATAGTGGCAAACCGCAAAGCTGTAGAAGTAGTGAATAGAACTTTACAGGACATAAAGCAAAATGACCGGCCGATGGGAGGCATTACGGTGTTGTTCTGCGGTGATTTTCGGCAGACACTGCCGATAGTACCCCGAGGAACGAGAGCCGATGAAATTGCTGCCTGTCTGAAGAGTTCTGTTTTATGGCGAAATATAGCATCTACACACCTTAGTGTAAATATGCGTGCACAGTTAGGAGGCTGCGAAAATGCACAGGAGTTTTCCAATCTACTGTTAAAAATAGGCGATGGTACATACCCCGTACAAGAAGATGGAAAAGTTATTTTGATTGGTAATCTCTGCTCGTACGTTACATCACAGCAGGAGCTAATTTCTTCTGTGTACGGAGATACCACAAACATAGGAAATCAAGCCGGTTCTTGGCTATGTCAGCGAGCTATTTTGACTCCCCGCAATGACCAAGCTGCGGCAATTAATTTCAAAATATTGACTCATGCGCCCGGGAATAGTAGAGAATATAGCTCAATAAATACAGTTATGGAAGAAGATGACGCCACGCACTACCCAGTAGAATTTTTGGATTTCCTCAGCACACCCGGACTTCCAGCCCACAAAATAGTTTTGAAAATCGGTGTACCAATAATTCTCCTCAGAAATTTATGTCCTCCTAAACTTTGTAACGGCACTCGGCTCAAAGTTACAAATCTGCAGCAAAACATTATTGAAGCTTAAATATTAACAGGTTGCGGCGCCGGTGATATTGTTTTTATTCCAAGGATACCTATAATTCCTAACAACTTTCCTTTCTCTTTCAAACGAGTGCAATTCTCAGTCAGTCTCTGTTATGCCATGACTATTAATAAAGCTCAGGGCCAGACATTATCCGTTGCGGGGGTAGACCTAAGTATTGGATGCTTTTCCCATAGTCAACTATACGTAGCTCTTTCACGCGTAAACAACCCCAATAACCTTTTTGTGTACACTCCAGATGGTTCCACAGCTAATGTTGTTTACAAAGAAGCACTAAATTAAATAAAAAAAATATTTGTATCGGTATCCTCCAACAGCGCTTTACACTAAAAAATATATTGTTAAGTTCCGACATCCACGCGAACGAAGTCGCGGGCACAGCTAGTAAATAAATAAATAAACTAGATATAACAGTCAACCCGTAACTATGCATAATGTGGCATTTGTTTTTAACATAAGAGTACATATATGTTTTCAGATATGGTTCCAAACGAATACATATATAAAGTAAGTTAAACTAAGGACGGACAGAAGCGTTGCTTAACCTCTTAAGCAACTAGGCTCGCGGTCAGTGCATAGGTGGGTGACCACCAAAGTGGTTTGATTTCTGAGCGTCTCCGTGCTTCGAAGGGTAGGTTAGGTAGTAGGCTGTCAGTCCCGGTTGTAGCCATTACGCTGCAGTCATTAAGCTATGTCAGAGGCCTAATGGGCGGGTAGAACAACTCTGACTCTGTCTAGGGTAACCACTGCCAATACGTTAAGTACGTATCATCATCATATCAGCCGAAAGACTGACATTGCTGGACAAAGGCCTCCCCCAAAGATCTCCACAATTGCCGGTCTTGCGCTATTCGCATCCAGCTGTTTCCAGCGACCCGCACAAGATCATCGGTCCATCTTGTAGGGGGCCTGCCCAGGCTGCGTCTTCCGGTTCGTGGTCGCCACTCAAGAACCTTTCTGTCCCAACGGCCATCGGTTCTACGATCTACGTACTGTTATGGGGTCCCTTTCAGTAGGTGTTTTAAAAAAAGGTTTTTAATACACACTTGATTATTTATTAATATAAAGACAAAATACACTACATTAGAAAGGGACCCTTAGGCAACCATACTTCGCGAGAGCTCTGAATAGACTGACTGCCCGGCGTTATGCTTCCAGTTCATACTCATTATTGCTGACAGAGCGTCTAGCAAGGCTGAGACCTTCGTCAGCAATAAAGCTTACATTGTATGGTTATAACACCTCCCCTTTTAGAGTGAACTTCGGGGATGATTACCGAAGTTAACCCTAATAAGAGGTTCTTAGGGCTGGAGCAGGAATTTCCTGAATTTCTGGAATGTTCTGTTCCAGCTCAACAGAATTAACTTTGAACTTGTTAGATTTGCGAAATCTATATTTACGTGGGTTGCAGCCAGGTTTACAATAGGTTACAATTTTAAAAATGAAGTAAATTAGAATTAAACATAAAACTAAACTAATTATAGAAAGGTAGTGTGTCCCATACCTTACAATATGCGGTATTTCTTTAATTTCCATGGATTCTGATAAGAGTCTGTCAGTAAGTCTAATAATTTCGTTCATATTATTGAAGTCAATATCCTCTAAATGAATAGGAGACAGTTTATTTGTCATATTATTTATTTTGCAGCAGCTACTATTTAATAAATTAAATTCTGGTACGTTAATAGGGGAAGTTAAATTCATTACATTACTAATTTTGGGAGTAGCGTGGTACCTTTACAATAGCCCACACAATTACTCGGTATTGTGAGAATACCTACACCAAACATGTTTATTTCTCGTATCTGATCAGAGTCTTGGCAATCTAATGAGAGTTTGGTTGGCTCAGAATGTATGTAAATAAATTTATTATTGTTTAACAGTTTAAAAATATTAAACTTGCCACATGGCAATTGACATGACATTCCTATACAATGCAACACCAAATCGATACATATCGATTTGGTGTTGCATTGTATAGGAATGTCTTTCACTATTGCATCAGTTTTATGAATTACTGAAATTTGGCATAGATATTCTGCAGGATGTATTGGTTTACAGTCTTCCAATGATTGCAATTTACAGTAATTAGATTTGTCTTTTGTTATAGCTATGTATTTGCTATTAGGCACAATTAGACTAAATGTGTCCGGTTGGTTTACATCGTGAGGTGTTGGTAATGCAATGCTATGAAATAATGAATATTCCTGATTGGTAATCAAAGGGACACGCAAAAGAAACACAAGCTTATCGTTAAAGTAATAACAAAATAAAGAAGACACTTTTACAATAGTGTGCACTGAACTTAAATCTAAATATACTGGTAGGTTTAGATTATTAGGCAGGTGCCTAATGTTATCAGCTAAATATTTATACATAATGGTCGGGGACATAACCGACGGATGTAGAATGTTTTGGCTACAAAACATAATAGCATTCGTTATATCTTCCAGTTGAAATGTTAGGGTGACCATGGAGGACTCTAACATATTTAGGACAGAGTTAAAATTAATCCTTGATCCCAATTCATTTGTTGTTTCTGATATATTTTGAATACTATTTGATAATGTAGCAATAGCATTATTTAATTTTATCTCGTTTTGTTTAATTTTCTGAAATGAGTTGTTATAGGTTGACATGATAGAGTTACTGATTAAAATATTATTCTTAACTAATGTTACAAGTTTATTCTGGTTATCCTGTATAAACTCAATAGCCTGATCATATTTGATGGCATCGTTTTCGTCTAAAGTGCCGAAAACTTGCTTTAATATGGTTCCGATTCCACCTATCCAAGCTCGCTTAGACCTAGAATCTTCGTTGTCGGTTAGGTGAGAAATGGATGTAAATAGTTGGATGATATTTTCTTGTTGGACTATTAATGGTTCCACTGTATTGTTGCACTCTGAAAGTTCTATAAACCTGCTTTGTTTACATAAGTAGGTGACTGTGTCTAAAACTGTATTTATATTTTCTATATGTGATTCAAAATGTGAAATTTTCATTGGCATGATAATGTTTAACATGCCGGTATTAATTTTTAATTTTCCTATGTAGTCGAAATATATCCCAGGACTTGCGGTGATCGGTTGGATATACTCGTCAGGTGTTGGGACCTCCGCCGAGACACTGTAAATACATAAGTACCCATGACTTAGAGCTATTAATACTAATCTAACTAATCTATAAGTTGTCATATATTTCTTAACTAACCAAGTTTATAGTGATAATATATGTTTTAATATATGTATATATTTAGTTATTATTTATAGGTCGTTATTCGTAACTGCAAGCTTTACTTCATCATAATGATGACTGACGTGTCGTCTGTTGATCAACAACGACAGAGTATTATTGCCATGTATTTTAACGACTTTGTATGGTCCTTTCCATATAGGTGATAAGGCCTTGCGTAATCTGAGATGGTTTTTCAAATAGACATAATCTCCAATTTTATACTGTACGGGCCGACTATGAGTGTCGTAATAATTTTTTGATGATAATTTTGATCTACGGATATTTTCTAGAGTCTTATCACGCGAGTATTTTAATTGATTTTGCAACATACGTACATAATCGGGGTATGTGGCACCTAGTGTTTCATCCCATATAGAGTTTGGGATAAAAGGTTTATTACCAAACATTAATTCATATGGGGTATGATTTGTTGTGGAGTGCACGGTCGTATTATAAGTGAGCATAGCAGTGTATACATAGCGAGGCCAATTCGTTTGATCATCGTTAACAAATGATTTTAAGTATTCTTTAAGGGTTGAATGACTTCGTTCTAGTGCCCCTTGAGTTTGAGGGTGATAAGGGGTTGACCATAGTTGTTTGATCTTTAGAAAGTCACATGTTCTTTTGAATAATTCCAACGTAAAATTACTGCCTTGGTCGGTTTTTTTTTTTTTTTTTTTTAATTATTCCCACTCTTATGGGGAATAGGCAGACGTTACCCCTTGCATGGCAAGAGTTCTTGTTTATGTTCATTTCGGGTTTGCCTATTAGGATTTTAATAATCAAGTGAATATTGTAAGAATTTACTTGTTTTTGTGATTAAACTTATTTATTGTATAGGTACTGGTATTGTTATATTTATTATTATCGTTAGAAATTATTTACTGTTTATTTATAAGTTGTTTTAATTTTAAGTGTGTGAATTTGCTATTAAGTTATTTGTTTTATTTATTTATTTGTGTATTTAGTTAATACAATTATTGTTTTGTCTTTAAAGTTATTTATTGTTAACATTACTTCGGTTTATTTTTATAATCTCCTGTTTATTTATTTGTTTTCTGAGACGGTATTGTAATATTTATCATTTATATCGTCTGAAATTATTGACTGTTTATTAATACGTTGATTTGAATTAAAAAATAGTCTTTGTTCCCTAAAGTGACTCTTGAAAATGTGTGTAACTGTTTTTCCAGATTACGGAATTGATCCTGATTTTCTAATTTGCTTAATATATCCTCAACATATGGGTTAGATTCATCGACGTCTATTGATGTTGGGGCCAAGATAACTCTGCAAGAAGTTTTTAATAAACTTTCGTTATGTTCAATTATATTTGTATTATAAGATTTATTTTTGTCAGACATTTGTTTCAGGAAGGTTGAGTAATCATCGACAATTAAGTCGGGGAAAGACTTTGGAGAGGAGTTTGGTGTCACCGGATTTTCAGGGACCTCTACTGGTTGAGATGGAACCTCAGATAAGTGTGAGGTAGGGGGGCTCATGTCAAAGAGATCGGGTATTGGACATTCTAAAAGATAGTCAGGATTAATTTCGTCTGATTGCAATGAAACAGGTGATGTAAGTAAGTCGAGCAGATCTCTGTCTATATGATCGGTTCCCCTTATGGGTTCTTCTATGCTTTCAGGAAGGGTGTTGGTATCCTGGGTTTGAGGATTATGTGTCGGCACATTATCTGTAGTAGGTTGTACAGGGTTAACAGGAAATCTGGACAGAGCATCGGCATTAACGTTGATTTTGCCCTTTTTATATTGTATGTCATATTCGAATTCTTCAAGCTTCAACCTCCAACGGATAAGTCGAGAACCTGGGTCTTTACAATTGAAAAGCCACTGGAGAGGTTTATGATCCGTAACAATAGTAAAACGACGGCCATAGAGGTAAGGTCGGAAAGTTTTGGTTCCAAATACTATGGCCAAACACTCTTTTTCGGTGACACTGTAATTAGTTTCAGCTTTATTTAGGGTGCGCGACGCGTAGGCAATTGGGTGATCGCGCCCAATAGGTCCTTGTGACAAAATAGCTGATATGGCATAGTTAGATGCGTCACAGGTTAACAAGAACGGTTGATTAAAATCGGGATAGGCCAGGATAGGCGATTTGACCAGTTTAGTTTTCAATGTTTCAAAACTAAGTTGTTGTTCGTTTGTCCAATTGAATGGGACGTCCTTTTTTAAAAGAGAAGTAAGTGATTTAGCGTGTTTAGAGAAGTCGGGAATGAAGCGCCTGTAATACGATACTAAGCCTAAGAAAGATTTAATACCTTTGGGTGATTTTGGCACGGGATATTGAGTAACAGCTTTGATTTTTTCAGGGTTAGGTTTAACACCGTCCTTGGTAATGATGTGACCAAGATAAGTTACTTCTTTCCGGAGAAACTCGCATTTTTCTGGTTTTAATTTTAAGAAAGAAAGAAAATCCATTTATTCAGTAAACTGACACAGATAATAATAACAATATATATAAATGTATACAAACAGAAGTCCTTAATTCTTATCTGTGTGAGTCCGAATTGGTCCCATCTCAGCACTAGCTGCAACATTAACAGTTGCAGCGCTGGTTTTATGATGGAACCACGTAAAATAACTCACGAACAATTAGTGTACAGGTCGCAGTTAGAATTTTACAGTACCTGGACACCAAAATATAACTTATAGCTAATTTAAATAATAAATGTATGCAAGAACGAACTTAATAAATAAATATTAATAAATTAACACCAATTTGGAGATGCATAACACAGACAGTATATAAAATAATTGTTATAATGTCGACATTCTGCTCATAATTCGTCCATAACAATACATAAGTGCACCAATAAAAAATGACATTACATTTATTTAATCCATATTTTTTAGCTGAGTCGGTCAATTATATGCTCTTGGATTGACTGTCAGACAGATGTCAAGAAAAAAGGGACGCGGAAATTGAATTACTTGAAAAATCTAATATGAACAGTGAATTATTATGCTTCTTAATACTAAGTTTATAGCGTAAATATGTTTGATGTATAAGTAAAAGTGGTAATTGTGAATTTTCGATATAAAAGTGAAATATGTATGAAAACAATATTGATCGAGTAATGGTGATGCTATTGTGACGGAGTTCTTCACTGCATGAGCGTCTGGGCATTGTTGTGTTGAGCTCATTAATAGTGTGTCTTGCGGTACTCCTTCCCACAAAAGTGTGCAAAGAGATGGGTAAGTTCAGCCTTGAAAAAGTATTAAATAGTATTTGAACTGAGTTTTTGTCGCGTCAACAATTCATTTTTATAATTGGCATTAAATGTATATACTGTTCGCAGGCACTTCAACGGAGGAGGTATATTGCACCAGACCTTTGCGGCGGCATATTTAAAAGATCCGCGAAAAGCTGCAGTCCTATGTCTCGGAATTAGGATCAGGTGAGCTGAAGACCTGGTTTTATAACTATTGACATCTGTTGACCAAGTTAATTTCTTGTACAGATACTCAGGCCTTTTGTTGGCAATCACACCAAATACAAGAGTTGCCAAGTGGAGTAGTCTACGAGCTGACATTTTTAACATGTTGCCACTATTTATGTACGATGTTACATGTGTTCGTGGTGGTACATTAAAACAGAAACGGGCACAGGCATTTTGTATCCGCTGGACTAGCCGTTGTGTTCTAGCCAGTAGACAGGCTCCATACACAGTGTCTGCATAATTTAGGCGAGAGAGGATAAGTGACTCACATAGTAATATGCGTATATCGGTGTTTATGTAAGGTCTTATTCGATACAATAGTTTGAGGCGATAAAAGCAATTTTGAACTGCACTTGCTACATGCTTTTCAAACTGTAATAGTGGATCGAAAATAACACCCAGGTTGCGAGCCTCATATACCTGCTCTATAGAGTCTCCATCAATTTTAATAGTAGGGCGATACTGCTCCATTTGACTTATGGTGTTTTTCGACCCCATAACCATAAACTTTGATTTTGATGGGTTTAGGACTAGTGAATTTTCACATGCCCACTTAGATACTTTACTTAAATCATAATTTATTTTTGTTACAGAGTCAAGACAGTCTTTGGGATGGCATGAGAGATACAGTTGCAGATCATCTGCATATTGATGGAATTTGCAATAAGTTATGGAATGGACAATGTCTGCACTGTAAATCAAGAACAGCAGAGGCCCAAGTATTGAGCCTTGTGGTACGCCCCTGTTTACTTGACGAAGCGAGGATGAAGCTTCATGATTATTTTTGTCACCACTAATCCGTACTAATTGGTATCTTTTTGTAAGGTAACTATGAAACCACTTAACTGTCTCCACACTGCACCCATAGTATGTCAGTTTGGACAATAGAAGGGAAATATTTATACAGTCGAATGCACGAGAGAAGTCTAGTAAAGTTAATATCGTTCCCATGCCCTGGTCCCTGGCCTGGAGTATATTATCCACTACATCAATTAAAGCTGTAGTAGTGCTGTGGCCTTTACGGAAGCCTGATTGCCTGGAAGGTAAAATACCAAATTGTTCTACATATTTGCTTAATTGGTCACATACCACCCTCTCCAAAATTTTGGATATACATGGCAATAAGCTAATTGGGCGAAGATCCTTAATATCATTGGGACTATCTTTTTTAGGTATTGGTCTTACAATAGCAGTCTTCCATATGTCGGGGAAAGTTGATGTTGACACTGACCTGTTTATGATTCTCGTGAGGGTTGTCAGTGTTTGTGGCAGTGTCAGTGTTAACATGTCTAGTGATATGTCATCTATTCCCATGGCATTAGACCTAAGGTTATGGATAATCTTTGATACCTGCTCCTCATTGACTAACTGAATTTGAAAACTACCACAACCAAACCTGTTGAATTCAAACTGTGTAAGATGGGATATAGTTACTTCATCACTACTAGGTATATTTAAAAAGTGAATGTTTAAAAGTTCAGGATTGTTGCAGTGCTGTGGTAAATCTTGGCTTTGGGTTTTGTGCTTTGTTAAATTTTTCTTAATGGACTTCCATAATATTTTAGGTTGTTTTATTTTGCTGTTAATATGAGTCTTAAAGTAAGCAGTCTTTTCTCTGTCTATGGCTGCCCTTACTTCATATTTAAGTTTCTTATAGAATTCTAAATGAATGTCTGATTTGGTCCGCCTAGACTTAGTGTGCTGTTTGTCCCTTATTTGCATCATATCTTTAATAGTGGTGGTGATCCAGGGATAAGATACTTCTTTAATCAAAATTCTTTTAACTGGAGCATGTAGATCAAATAAAGTTGTAATGTAGTTGTTTAGAGTCTCAACCATGCAATTGACATCTCCTAGCTTGCCTATGGAGTCCCAGTCTATACACCCTAAGTCATACTGGAATAAGTCTTGCAGTATGTCATTTAATGGCCGATATCTTACCCAGAAAGGGGCAGGTTTATAAACCTTAAAGTTAAGTTCAGTTGTGGCGATAGCATGATGTCCAAGGTCAGGTATGTGGTTTACTGATACTCCACGGACAGAGGCATCTGTACAAATCAAGTCAATCAAGGTCGCACTGTGATCAGTAAAATGAGTTGGTTCCGTAATTATATTAATGAGATTGGTGCTGTGTAGAAAACAGTTGAGTAGCTTCACTTTGTTATCAGAGGTATCAAGTAAATTAATGTTAAAGTCGCCCAGTAATACTATTTTATCAACATTCCGGAAGGAAGTAACAGAATCAGTAATGGCGTCAAGAAATACGCTGACATCGAGCCAGGGCGGCCTGTACGCGGTGCCGACGACCACCGATTGTGTGTTCACGCTCAGCCGGAGCCACATCTGCTCTACAGTTGGTACAGACGGGTGCGGCAACGCGCGGACTCGCAGCCCCTGACGCACGTAAAACCCAACGCCGCCACCTCGCGACCTTCCCGAGACAGCTGTACGTGGCATGTGTTGTAGTCTATAGTTAGGAACGAATGGTGCCCTACCTTCCTCTCCCGCTTTGATCCAGGTTTCGTTTATTGCCATTAAGTCCACATCCAGATTCTCCATGGCTACTATAAATTCCTCATGCCGTGTTCCGAGTGACCCCGCGTTGAAAAGTCCAACTTTTAATTGTTTTTGTTTAACCATTTGTGTATAATAAGTAATGTGTGTATTGATATGAGATGTATTGAGTGTTAACCAATAATGTGAACTGTATGTAGAATAAGCTATAACCTGTGTCTATATATTTAGACAATTTACACAATATAGTCAAGAAAATATCTATACAAATAAAACGATGACATTGTAAATATTTATATAAGTTAAACCCTATGTTTATTAATTTAGAAAATTGACAATAAGCCGATAAAAGAATAATGTTTAAATGAATAATACAATGTAATTGTAAATATTTACATGAGCCACTCTTAACCAAATTGTGCAAACATGATATATTCAATAGGTGAAATATGGTGTATATGCAGATCCTAAACTGTAAATATGATATAAAGACAGCACTAAGAATAATCACATTCGTAAGAGGAGTAATAGTACCACTTTTTACATTATTCTTCTTCACAACATTATGCTTCTTTGTCAAACGACTGCTCGCCAAAAACACGACGGATGTCAGCCTCTGTTCGGATCACAAAGGTGCGCTTTCCATCAGATTCCTTTGCCAATATTTTACCATGCTTAGTCCAAGTGAAACGCCAATTAACGCGCTGGGCAGCCTGTCGAACGAGGTAGAACAGATGCCTGTTGACGTATGTTAGCCTCTCGTTGACATAGAACCTCTGGGGCGGCGCAGCCAGGCCGAGGTGCTCGGTGTCGACAGCTCGGCGGACGCGCGCCGCGCGCAGCAGCTCGTCGCGCAGCTGGCGCGGCGGCGCGCGAGGCGCAGCACGACGCGGCGCGCGCGCGGCGCCGGCCCGCTCGCAGCGCCAGGCAAGCCAGGCTCGGCCACTCGCCCGGGGCCCAGGCCCACCCGTTCGGCAAACACTATGTCTCGCGCTTCGAGGGTGACCCCAAGCTTCTTGGCAACTAGTTCAACGGTGTGTATGATGTTCTCACCCCTATCCTCAGGGAGGTTAGTGATCTCCAAATCCGAGCTCAACAGATCCTGATCTCGATCATTAATCTGTGACTTCAGCTGCGCCACTGTATTTTCCAGCTGCTTAACGGAGTCATCTGTTGCTGTGGTGGGTGGTCTTTTTTCAATGACTGTAATCTTTGATTCCAAGTCATTGACCCGTTGCTCACACTTAGACACCCGCGTCCCTAGTGCTGATACCTGATCCGTCAGCTTCCTGATATCTCGCCTAACTTCAGCCCTCATCTGCTGAATTTCAGACTTGATTTGTCTGAGCAATTCCACCTGTGATATTGGCGCTTCATTCGGGTCCTCTTCATGCTCCAAGTCGGTCAGCTCTCCAGCATCTTCAAATGCGGTGTTGGGGCTATTTTGCGACATAGAACTGTAGCTGTTTGCGTCCGTCTCTTTATTCAGGGTTTTTGCCCTGGAATTGGAGTTTACGCGACATCCGCCACACTTCCAGGTACCCGCTTTCGGTACTGCAGACAGCTGAACACAGTCTAGATGGTATTTTTTCCTGCAGTTACTGCAGGTGGCGCCTCCACGTACTGACAAAAATTTACCACAATGCGCACAGTTGGTCATTCTAAGGTAAACAGATAGCGTTAGTACTTCTGTTAGCTACTAGATGGCGCTACGCGATCAATAATGTCTGTCTTATATTTAAATATTGTATTTTGATGTAATTAACACGTTGAATGCCACCAAAAAAAATGCATCTTCCCGTTCAGGCCGTGTCGGTCAGTGATGGTCGACAACTAGACTTTCCGTTCAGGCTGCGTCGGTCAGTGCTGACCGCAATTTACGAGTGTTTTTGATCCATTCCTACAGGCCGTAGGGCAGTGCTATCAAACTAATTCCTATATTCATTGACCCGCGTGGCCTTCTAGTTACGCCAACTATGATGGTTTTTGAAAATCGTAAATGACTTTGAAAAAAAACAACATTTACGTAAGAGTGAAAATTTGTATGCAGCGAAATTGGAAAGGCCTTTGTCTAGCAGTAGATTTTTGTGTTTGATGAGGATATAGAAGTAAATTGTGCAGGATTGTGAGTGTGGATGTAGAAAGTAATCTCTAAAACTACCTACATACTCATTCAATTTAAAAAAATCTTTCACTGGTAGTAAGCTGCGTTATCGATGAGCGCTTCACTAATAATATAAATCCACAAGTTATTGTGTATGGGTGTGTATGTGTGGGTTTGTTTGTGTGTTAATGTTTGTGTCAGAGGGTATATATGTTGTATGTATGCGTGTGTGATGTGTGATTGTGCGCGAGTCTGTGTGGTTGTAAAATATTTAGCGAAAATTGTACAAAACAAACAAATTATTCAAAGGTATCAAAAGGTTTATTGGTATAAAAATTAAACATAAAATAAAAATAACTCTTCCATACTGAAAGTAATCAAAATAGTGCATGAACGTTGGCAAAACATTCAACACACAGAAAAGGTTTGTCTACGCAACTATCGCAAAAAGTAGGCACTTTTTTAGTTTTGTTTCTGGCTAGTGCACGTCCAAATGTAGTGACATTATTCTTGTAACATTCTGTACACATCCGACGCACCTTCAGAGAAGGTCCTACTTTTTTCTGAAGCACGTGTTTCTTCTTTTTTATCGTCCGTTCTGAAGGTGCTTCGGAGGTTGAAGGTTTTGCCAGAAAACTTTTCAGTATTTCTTTTCTCAAATCCACAATAGCTATATGTTTGTTCGTGACGGTTTTATACAAAATTAAAGCATTCACCATGGCGACATTCAAAATCAGATCAAAGACAATTTTTTTGTACCATTTTAAAGTTTTTCTTAATGGTGTCTGGTATGCTGCCATTTGATCCGACAGATCTACTGCTCCCTTTGCCTTGTTATAATCTACGACTATAGCCGGTTTCATTGTAGTTTTATTATGTTTGGTAACGGGAATAAAACGCGTTGAATGTTTTGTGGAAAGCACCAGAACATCTCGTTTGTCTTTCCACCTCAAAACCGTTATCCCATCATCACTTTCTCTCGCTATGTGCTGGCCTTTTTTTAGCTTAGTGGAAACAACAACTTTAGGGAAATGTCTTCTGTTCTTTCTTAAAGTACCAATCAGATGTGTTTCATTTTTTAGGAGTTCTCTGGCTAAGGCTACACTTGTGTACCAGTTATCTGTATATAAACAATGCTCTTTATTAAGTAGATCCTGGCAAAGGTTCATTAAAACTCTTTGAGGGGTGACATTGATTTGTTCATGTTGTTTACCAGCGTATATATTAATCCGGTATGTATATCCTGGTAGAGTACATAGTTTAAACAGTTTGATCCCGTACTTGTGTCGTTTCTGTTTATTATATTGGCGGAATATCAAACGTCCTCGAAACGGAACCATACTCTCATCAATGCATATGTCTTGACCTGGAATATAATTTCTCTTGAAATTATCATTCATCACCTCCAGCAAATGCTTTACGCGGTGAAGTCGGTCCGATTTATTATTATCATCATCTTGGGAAAAGTGGATCATTTGTAATAGCAGTTCAAATCTATTTCTAGACATTACAGTTCGTGGAAAATTTTGGCCCATAATCTCATCCTTGGACCAATAATCAGCAATTTTGGGAAGCTTCACCAAACCCATAAACAAAATCAAGCAGAAAAAATGTTTCATCTCGGCAAGGTTAGTTTCAGACCACGAGCGAATTCTCGCATTTTTTGAAGCTTCTGCCGTGCGTGTTATCTTAGTCATTGCGAAAGCATTAGTACAATCAACAATATGTTGTAAAAGACTATCTGTCACCAAAAGTGCATAAAAATCAGCTGGAGATTTGTTAGTCATTGACGTGCGGATAGAAGCTGGCATGCCACAACATTCAGTGAAAGGAATTATATTGCGTTGATTACCTTTGGGGTTCGTCCACTTAGATGATGAACTTCTTTCTAAATCTTCGATAGCGCGTCCAATTTCACGATCACTACCTTCACTTGATGACAGAATCCGCAGGCGCCTGTAACTCGATCGGGGAGGTTGAATCTTTTCTTCATCATCATCAGAACTTAAAGTTTTGTCGAGTAGATTGATTTCTATGTTTTCTATCTCATTTAAGATATCTTGAGTAATCTCAAAATCTTCGAAGCCATCCATAATTATAGTTAACAATACTTTCATAAACAAATAATTACGCTATCGAAACGACGTTTCGGCTCAAAATATGGGCGTCAACTGCGTAAGCGCGGGCGATCTCGAACTCGGAGGTGCGGGCGGGGAGACCCGACACCGCGACCCGCGCGGCCCCCTTTAACGGAAAGTCGCTTTTTCGTCTCTAGGAGCCGCGTCGGTCACTGCTGACCGACGTTTACTATCTCCATAAATAATTACTAAAGTTGACTTTTGTTAATAAAAACATACATTTGGACATTAGATATTAGTATATAATTAAAAAAACAGTTGGTGTAAATTTGGATAGAACTGTGATTTTTGCTTGGCCTGAAGGGAATGATCGCTGTCGGTCAGCACTGACCGCGTTGGCGTTCAACGTGTTAATACAACAAGGCGGGTTATTATAGGTAATTTATATAATTAGGCCGAATCCAGGCACTTAACTGACAGTTTATAGTACTTATATAAATATCACTTTCACTTTTAGTTCACTGTGAGGTAGTTTATAAGATGTAAGTTATGTTAAAGTTGTATAATTTAGTTTAAATTACACTATATCTTTAAATAACAATTGTTCTTATTAATCACAATATTATCCACTTCGGGCAACAAAAATCTTGCACAGTTATTACTTTATTTAATTAATATTAATGAATTTTTATTTTTTAACTGGGAGCTATACCTTCACGTTTGACAGTTGACAGATTTTAGGTTAAACTGTCTGAGCCTGTCGAAGACGGACTTAAGGTTTTGTATTGCGATATTTAGGTTATGAGCATATAAAACAATGTCATCGAGATACACATAGCAATTAGAGCCTTGCAGACCAGTAAGACAGGTATTCATAAGTCTCTGAAACGTTGACGGAGCATTTTTTCAACCGAAGGGCATTCGATTAAACTGATATTGTCCTTGAGGCACAGAGAAAGCTGTTTTGGGTGCATCCTCGGGTGACACTAAAAGTTGATGAAAACCGGATGACAGGTCCAAAGTGGTGAAATACTGGCTTTTACCTAGTTGGTCTAGGATTTCGGTAATTTGGGGAATAGGGTAGATTTCACCGATTGTAACATCATTCAACTTCCTATAGTCTATTACAATACGCCACTTCTTTTGGCCTGAAGCATCAGTCTTTTTGGGTACTACCTATATCGGAGAAGACCAGGGAGAGGATGATGGTTTAATAATACCCTGGCTCAACATTTTATTCATCTGAGTTTCTACTTCTTTCTTGTGGCATTCCGGGAACCGATATGATTTAGTGTGGATAGGGGTGTTACTGGTAGTTTTGATCTCATGTTGTGTGGCTGAGGAAAATGATAATACTTCGTCTGGTAAATGAAAGATATCCGAATAATCTGAACACAATTCAAGTATAGCGTTTGTCTCCTCGTCATTCAAGTGAGATATTCTTAATGAATCAAGTACTTGCCTAGTACGGTCAGTCGCACTTTTGTCTTGTGATCCTGTACCAATAGAATACACTTCTATTGAATCAAATTTTAACTTCAAATTACGTTTAATTTTGAAAGGTTTATTAGATGTATTAATCACTGATGTATTTATTGTTTTATTATCTTTTACTTTCACTAGACAGTTAGCAACAAGAAGGGTTTGAGAAAGGTGTTGATCTAAGATTACGCCTTCCCCTAAATCTGGATTTGTTACTGAGCATTCAATGACGGTTTCTGTTCGTGGTGGTATGATATAGCACGGGTCAAAGAAATGAATTTTAACCTCGTCACTTATAATTTTCAGAACATCACGACCGTAATCGATCTTGCAAGAATTAGTAGTAAGGAAGTCATTACCCAAAATGCCATCATAAGGTAAATTGATATCCTGGATGATGTGAAATTTATGTTAGATTGTATTATTTTGAGCGATTTTAAACTTTAGATTAAAATAACCTAACGTTTGAGTGGTCTCTTTACCAGGGTCAATACCTTTAATATTTATAGGCTTTTGGGTGACGTTTGGTTGAGTAAGGATACTTGCTTCCTTTATCAAACAAATAGCAGAACCCGAGTCTACCAAAAGAGTTAGTGGTCTGTCAGACACTGAGGACTCTACTAATATATGAGGCAAAAGCCTCTTCGAGGTATCAATACTTACCTCGTAGATTTTCATAGAAATCGGAATTTTGGTAGGTGATTCAGTGAGGTTTCCGTTTTGGGGCTGGTTACCCTGATGTATAACCTCAAGAGGATAGAGGTTGCCGTTTTGGGACTGGTTACCCTGATGTATAACCTCAGAAGGGTAGAGGTTGCCGTTTTGGGACTGGTTACCCTGATGTATAACCTCAGAAGGGTAGAGGTTGCCGTTTTGGGGCTGGTTACCCTGATGTATAACCTCTGAATAATTATTAGATGAACATACTTTGTTCAGATCCATGCTGGCTTTTGGATTACGTCCTGTGCAGCACGATTGCAGGACATTTACAAGTTTAAATTCTCCCCTTCGGTATCTTCGTGTTCGGACTCTTCCGACTCATCATAATCGTCAATAAAGTTTACTGGGGGAGCTTTTGAACTGCTGGGTTGAGGCCCAGATGATTTATTACTATCCTTAAATGGTTGAGTATTAGGGTAGCGTTTAGCTCGTTTCAAGCAATTATTTAACTCATGACCCACTTCTTTACAATACTTACATGTTAGTTTTGGGTCATATTTAAGTGGTTTAGTGTCATTACTTGAGATACTCGGTTTGGATAGTAATTTCTGTGGTAGAGTAGTTTTATAGGCTTGGTTCTGAGCGGATGAGCTCTGTTTGAACCGATTTTGATTCGATTGTTGCGAATTATTATTGTTACTACGTTTATCCGCTTGAGTGTGCAAGCCGGGCGTTATCAATACCGTAGAATGCGCACTGCTTACGTCATCACTTAGCGCGTATGGTTGAGTTCTGATTATCAATGGTTTTTGTTGTTATAAAAACCCGAGACCCTTTTGAAGTGTTGTTATTATTAAAGTTCATGAGTCAACCTTGCTATTGATGTTACAACTACTTCAATATTACGTTTGTTTGTTTAGATAAGTAGGCTGGAACATGAACGTATCGTAAAAATTATGAAAGTAGAACTTTATTATTTTTTATTTCCGAAAGTAGATCGTTTACCTAGGCATTTTATTTGATTATATAGTGGAAGAGTTAAATATACATACAAAAAAAAAAACACATAATTAATAGTATAAAAATATTATGTTTTATCCGTATTACTATTTGTACAAATTTGCCGAGAGGAGAGATATTTTTAACCTAAATTAAAAACATCATAACTTCGTAATCCTTAAAGGTATATTCAAAATATGTTCACTACTTAAAAGCTAGATTTATAGTACACAATTTTTGTGAAAATAATGATATTCAAATAAAACAATAACACAAACATTTGAGATTCTTTGTAGGTACTACCATTTTCAGAAAGTCTTTAGGTCAGTTTCGGATCACTTCACAAACCACACAACTGTTTTTATTTAATAGAGTTTTATTAATTTTGCACACGGATACCACTTCAACTAACTGTTTGGTGTCAAAAAGTTACAAAATAAACGCTTAATAGCATCAGACAATGAGGTCACAAGATCTTGCGTACACTTAACTAGCTACTTGCGTCGAACTCCAGCCGAGAGCGACACTTAAAGTATTTTTTTTTAAATGTTCTACAACGAGTATGGTATTGTTATACATTTTTAAGCAATCATAGATAAGTGTTTAATGAAACAGATACATAAGTATCCGTGTGGATGAAAGAGATGGATTATAATTAGATGCTAAAACGAACCTCAGTTTGGCGCCGAACAAAATGGTAGTAAACTACCAATGCGCACTCTACGGTATAGTCTAAAATGGTAGCAAACTACCATTGCGCACTCAAGCGGATATATAGGGATTCCTGGATCCTCTCTTCAGAGATGGCAAAATTCACAGCGTCATTAAATGTTTTAGGTGTTTTGCATCTAACAATATTTGAGATGCGGGGATTTAAACCCATAAGGAATTGATGGAGGGTTATATCCTCCAGTTGAGCTGTGCGACCAGGTATTTCTGTAGCATCATGATTAGAAAGAGACATTTCTGTCAATAATTGCGAGAGGCAAGTTTCTATTTTGAGAGCATATTGACCTACGTTTTTGGATGAGCTTTGTCTGCTTTCCTGGAGTTCGGTAAGCAAATGAGTAAAATGCTTCTGTTCAGAGAATTGAGTTTTGAGGAATGTTTTTAGTTGGTCCCATGATGTGAACTCTTTAATAGAGCAGGCGGTTTCTGCTTTACCCGTGAGTTGGCAGAGTATATATTTAAATAAAATTGGTCTTTGTGTCTCGGTAGCTAACTCATAAGCATTATTACAGTTATTGATAAATGAGTTAAGCTTATCGCGGCTGCCATCGTATTGTTTAACAAATTTCAATAATATATCGTCCCCGTAGTTGGAAAATTAAATAACTCCGATTTTGGCGAAATTGACTTTATCCTATTTTCAAAACACCTAAAACCTGCCGCATATTTCAGCCTTACAGGCATTTTCGTATTTTATTCCGTTCCAAAGATATAGCCATTTTTGTCAGACAGGTCATGACAGATGGAATAATAAATATCTTCAGACAAACACAATTTTTTTAAAGGAAAACTAAATAACTCAGTAAAGAAATCAATAACTGTGGTCAATGACAAGATGAATGTCAAATAAATTAAATAACTTGAGTTGTTGAATTTTTCCTCAACTTATAAATTCTTTCACAAAACTAACTTAGTTCTAGGAAAACGAAATAACTCTATTTATTTAATTCTGCGATTCAGAATTCTGATATTACGTACCTAATTTATAAATACTTGATGTTATTTATTTCTTCTACAACTAGATAATGATTAATTATAAGATGATAGGCAAATAAAATTAAATAAATTAAGTTGTCATCAAAGGTAATCAGAGGGTCAAGTCTCATTTCACGAAGAACCTTTTTCTGATTCTGGGTCTGCATGGAATCCGGACACAAAAGAAGAAAATAAAATAATAAGGAAACTTAGTTCTTTAATAGACATCAATATTTCACTGGCTAAGAAGAAAAAAAGAGTTAAGAGATTTGAACGAATAAACCAGATTTTGTCGAGAGATTCTAAAGATGAAACAAGTAATATTATAACAACTTGAGCTTTTATTGAAATCCCTATTGACCAATTAGTCCCACCCTGATAGAAGAATTATGGAACACAATATCACAATCGCTGGGATAACAGATTCAGGAATAGAAACAGGAAATAAGTAAAAAGAAACCGGGGTGCTAAAAATCCCCGGCAGATGCCGTGTTACCAAAACCGACAACGTCTGGCCCTGGCAACATATAACACTCACACACAGTGGACCGACAAGAATATCATTGAACTGGAGAAGGAACTGAGCAGGTTACATTGGGATATCATAGGTTTGTCTGAAGTCCAAAGAGAGTTTTTAGGAATATCGTGTCCTACCCACGATAATCCTAAAATCCGGGAACCTGCTAGATTTCCGTGATGGCGACCACCTGTTCCAAGGTGATGTCGGGTTCATAGTTCAAAAGTCCCTCGTCCACAAGGAACGTAGTGAAACTTGAGAGTGTGTCGACTAGGGCGGCATACCTTATAACGTAACTTATAACGTATTCGTTGAAGGTCATACAGATTTACGCGCCGACTTCAACGCACTCCGACGATGAGGTTGAGGTCATGTATGAAGATATTTCTAGAGCCATACATACCTCTAACACTTATTTCACTGTGGTCATGAGGGACTTTAACGCGAAGCTGGGTAAACGATTCGGAAATGAGCTGAGAGTGGGGCAATTTGGAACTGGAGACCGGAACCCTCGGGGCCACATGTTGGCCGACATGGAGAAGGAGGGACTCTTTATGATGAATTCCTTTTTCAGGAAGCTGGATCGCCGCAAATGGACCTGGGTGAGCCCCGATGGCAAAAACAAAAATGAGATAGACTTTATCTTGTCGACGAGACGACAGACGTTTAATGACGTCTCTGTGATCAATGCGGTTAAAACCGGGAGCGATCACAGACTGGTGAGAGGCTCATTGAATCTAATGTCAAGCTCCAGAGGTCCAGACTGATAAAGTCTACGCTCCGACCTTTACCTTTCCACGTCCAAAACCCAACATTTCAGCTCGAACTGCGAAACCGTTTCGAATGCCTAGCAGACTGCGAGGAAGTGGACTCATACTACGACAGGCTCGTAGAAGCTGTCCATACAGCTGAGTTTAAGGTCTTCAAGCCCCAGCGTACAAACAGACTTTGCCCTGCAACTTAAGGAAGTAATACGGAAAATGGTTCTGACATCCTCAGATGATGCTACTATATACATACGGGCTGCTCAACAGACAGATCTCAAAGTCTTTTACTCGCGACACGCGTCAATTTAATACAAGTAGTATTAAAGAAGCCATCGAGCGGAACAAAGGCTCTAAAGTGTTCGTAAGAGATCTGTCTGTTGGACAAACCCAACTGACGAAGCTGAAGACTGAGGATGCACGGCAATCGTCACGTCTAAACCGGAGTTGCTGTGAGAGATTGAGAATTCTATGGACAGTTATATACGACAACGCAGTCACCTGCCAAAAGTCATGTCTTGGATGGAGCACGACCAACCCGACATTACACTGAAGACACCCGGACGTCAGCCTGTACGAGATTAAAATGGCTCTCAGACAACTTAAAAACAACAAGGCTCTTGGTGATGATGGAGTTTCAGCAGAGCTTCTGAAGGCGGATGGTACACCAATCCTACGGGCCTTTCAGAAGTTATTTAACTCCGTCATACTAGATAATCAAACACCACAAGCATGGCACAGAAGTGTGGTAGTGCTCTCCTTCAAAAAGGGCGATAAAACCCTATTGAAGAATTATTGACCCATCACACTGCTGAGCCATTTGATGATTTCCAGCTTCCCGAACAAGCCGGTATCCGAAAAGTCTTTAGCACCATAGACCATATACATACGCTGCGGCAAGTTATACATAAGAAGTCGAAAAGTATAACAAGCCACTGTGCTTAGCGTTTGTGGACTATGAGAAAGCCTTAGATTATCGAAACCTGGGCTGTGGTCTCTCCTAAGGTGCCAAATCTACTACCGGTAAATCGAGGTGTTAAAGTTTTTGTATGAAAACGCTACAATGTTAGTGCGACTCCAGGACCAAAACTCGAAACCTATCCACTTGCAGCGAGGTGTGAGACAGGAAGATGTTACATCTCCGAAAGTGTTCGTCGCTGCATTGGAATATGTCTTCAAGATTCTGGTCAATGGCGAGTATATCACTCACTTACGATTTTCCGATGATATAGTAGTCATGGCTGAGACCATGGAAGATTTCGGTACAATGCTCTATGACCTCAGTAGAGTTTCTCAACAAGTGGGCCTGAAAAGGAACATGGATAAGACGAAAATCATGCCAAACCTCCAACCCCACTCAATTGAAGGTTGGAGACTCTGCACGCGAAGTTGTAGAAAACTATATTTACCTAGGACAGACCATCCAACTAGGTCGTTCTAACTTCGAGAAGGTGGTTCATCGTAGAATCCAACTCGGCTGGGCGGCGTTCGCGAAACTACGTAACATCTTGTCGTCCAAAATACCGCAGTGTCTCAAGTTGAAAGTCTTCAACCAGTGTGTTTTGCCAGTGATGACTTGATGACAGACCAGATACGTGGTCGTGGTCGCCTTATTAGAAGGCTCAAGGATACCCAAAGAGCAATGGAGAGGGCTTTGCTCGGAGTTTTCTTGCGATATCGAATCAGAAATGTCGGAATCTGCAGGCGAACCAAAGTCACCGACATAGCCCAAAGAATTGTAAAACTGAAGTGGCAGTGGGCGGGCACATAGAACGTAGAACCCACGGCCGTTAGAGCAGAAAGGTTCTCGAGTAGTAACCACGAACTGGAAGACGTAGCGTGGGCTACCCTACAAGATGGACCCATGATCTTGTGCGGGTCGCTGGAAACTGTTGGATGCGAATAGCGCAAGACCGGCAATTGTGGGCCTTTGTCCAGCTTTGGACCTTTTGGCTGATATGATGATGTTTATTTTTTAAGTTTGTGGCAAGAGAGTTTCTAAATTTTAGTTTACTTTTCTATTTATTCCTTAATATAACTTTATTAATATCATAATACAGCTTTTATTTCATATGAGACCAATAAATGTCAAAGTAATAATAACGTACAAAACCACTAAGTTTTCCGTTTAAAAATATTTCGTGCTTGATAAATTATTATAATAACTCCATTTATTTCACCAAAATTTACTCTACCAAATGTATTTAGTTGTAGGAAAACTAAATAAATAGCCGAAATAAGTAGCTAATTGTTGTTACGTTATAAAAACAGTTGTGGCAAAATTAAACAACTTGATTTTTAATTTGTTATTTAGTTATAGTTAAATATAGTGTTCAGTTTGTTAAAGCATAATGTAAAAGGTTATCAGGTCCACAAAATATAAAAACACCGACGGTAAAATTGTCTCACAATTTCTTACAAATGTACATTAACTAAAAAAAAAACACTAAATCGCGTTTATCTCAGAACTACAAAATCAGAGTTATTTAATTTTCCCTCTACGGGGACGATATTTAGATCCATTTCTACAACAGTGGTTACTTTTTTAATGGCCCAGGTCACTTTGGGTGATAAAATTGGAGAGTTTGATTCCGGTGGATCGGTTTCAATGTCAACTTTCACTGCAACTTTTTCGGCTTTAGGCACTTTAGGCATAATACACAAATTTCATTCCATGAACAACACTAGGCGACAAAGTATAGTAACCAAATAAAAGTTCCAGCTAAGAGCCGATAAATGTTCAACAACTTACAAGAATACGTGGGCGGCGATAACGGCTAATACTCGGAATAGCTTCATAGCGACGCACAGACACAGATGACGTAATGATTTTATTCACAGAACACTTGCACTTTTGGACACTGAACGGAATGGTTTACACATAAATCACAGGATGCTTGAAGGACAATTGCTAAGCATATATAGGATGCTTGGAGGCAATCACATGACCCTCACAGCACACTCGCAAAATACTCGAAGATTGCTCGCAGGTCACTTGCAGGTTACTCGCAGGATCTTTGTTTAATTTAATTTTTGTAAGATACTGAGAGTCTATTCACTATTAACACATAAATATAGATTTACGCGAATCGGCACTGGGGTTCCGTATCCCACCGCTGCCACCATTTGTTATGGGGTCCCTTTCAGTAGGTGTTTTAAAAAAAGGTTTTTAATACACACTTGATTATTTATTATTATAAAGACAAAATGCACTACATTAGAAAGGGACCCTTAGGCAACCATACTTCGCGAGAGCTCTGAATAGACTGACTGCCCGGCGTTATGCTTCCAGTTCATACTCATTATTGCTGACAGAGCGTCTAGCAAGGCTGAGACCTTCGTCAGCAATAAAGCTTACATTGTATGGTTATAACAGTACGTAAGTCCTTACTAATTTGGAATATTCTTCCCTAGAAATAAGAATGGCTAATAGTTTTCCTAATTTCCTTTCTAAAGGAGCGCGTTTACCTACGACACTGAAGCATTTAAAGAAAACGAGTATGTTTGATACGGAGAATAGTTTTTGTTACTCATTCAATTTCTTCCATAGGAACTTGTGTTGTAAAACTTATTTTGTGCCTGTTGGCGTGGTTGACAATTACTTGCTTTTGACGCCAGAGGTCTTGGGTTCGATTCCCACTCAGGACAGATATGAGCGTGCTGTCTGTTTGTCCTGAGTTTGGGTGTAATGATCTATATAATTATGTATTTACAAAAGAAAAGTAGTTTATCAGTTATCCGGTTTCCATAGTACAAGCTCTGCTCAGTTTTGGATCAGACGGCCGTGTGTCCATAATGTCCCAGTATATTATTATTTTTAAATTATTGTATAGGAGTTTGTGTTTTACAACTTATTGAACATGAACTATGAAAATAGTTCATGTAACTTATTATTTTCATCATCTAACTTATATACCACATTCTATAATTACATAATATTTCAAATTCAGAAATGAACTAGATAAATAAAACATAGGGATACAGAAATCTTAGTATTTCAGTTATAAAAATAAATATACTGGTTATCTCGGCAATGCGTGTGCCTTCCAACCGATGTCCCGAAGTATAATGATAGTTCACTTTAAATTGATTCTTAGTATCGTAGCAATATGAATCAGTTTTCAAGTTAATGGAAATGGCTGATAGAATTTTATAAGATTCGAGTGCAATGGTATATTGGTAGCAATTTTCTTCGCACTAAATGATTGTTTTAGATATGAGAAACATTTTATATGAGAAAGTTGTTTTCTTGAAAATAGTAACGTTGTATTTTCTTGTTTGCAGCTGGTCGAGAAAATATTAGAAATTTTGTGGAAACCTTTTGAATTATCATTATATGCAGAAATAATAATTAAGGATGTTTTTTTTAACTAATGATATCCTCTACTTGACTGGCTGGTGGGCGTGGTTCTACTTGTCTTTCATGCCGCAGGTCGTGGATTCGCTTCCCACCCAGGACAAATATTTGTGTGCATGAATATGTCTTTTCTCCTGAGTCTGGGAGTATTATCTATACCTATAAGTATGTATTTACAAAAACAAGTAGTATTGTAGAATATCAGTAGGTAATAATATCACTTCAAGCTTTGCTTAGTTTGAGATCAGGTGGCCGTGCGTGAATTATGTCGTCGGTTCAACTTTAGGGTCATATACATATGTATAGTAAGGTTTTTCAATTTGACAGTTGTGAAAGCCAGCCGCCCCATAGGATTCATCATCATCATCATATCAGCCGAAAAACGTCCACTGCTGGACAAAGACCTCCCCCAAAGATCTCCACAATTGCCGGTATTGCGCTATCCGCATTCAGCGATTTCCAGCGACCCGCACAAGATCATCGGTCCTTCATGTAGGGGGCCTGCCCACGCTGCGTCTTCCGGTTCGTGGTCGCCACTCGAGAACCTTTCTGCCCCAGCGGCCGTCGGCTCTACGAGCTATGTGCCCTGCCCACTGCCACTTCAGCTCGGCAATTCTTACGGCTATGTCGGTCACTTTGGTTCGCCTGCGGATCTCAACATTTCTGATTCGATCTCGCAGGGAAACTCCAAGCATAGCCCTTTCCATTGCTCTTTGGGTGACCTTGAGCCGCCTGATAAGGCCCATAGTGAGCGACCACGTCTCTGTTCCGTATGTCATCACTGGCAACAGACACTGGTCGAAGACTTTCGACTTGAGACACTGCGGTATTTGGGACGAGAAGATATTACGTAGCTTCCCGAGCGCTGCCCAGCCGAGTTGGATTCTACGATTGACCTCCTTCTCGAAGTTGGACCTACCTAGTTGGATGGTCTGTCCTAGGTAAATATAGTTCTCTACAACTTCGAGTGCCCCATAGGATTATGAAAATATAAAATGCGTCTGTACTCACTCATACACTTGTCTTGCAATAGTTACTCATCTATAGACTGACTGTTTGTCTTGTTATCAAATGCATTTCGTGGCTAACTTTTGCCTAAGCCTGTATTTTAGGACATTAGGACTCCATACTTTAGAATATTTCCTTATATTATTATAAGCTTATAACTTCAAAGTTACTCGTAAAACAACGTTTAATTTCTAGGGGTTAAGAAACAAAACTAAAGTATTTAGAGACAATCTATCCCAATCACTTTTATCTCAGTGTACTCTCAAATAATGAAGGGAATCAAAGGGAATAGAGTCGTTGTAGCGCGAAATGAGGAGCCATCCTAAAATGACAGACGTTTCGACGGATATCTCTAGGCGTTTCGTGAAAATGGACACAGAGGGTTAGATTTAGACGAGCTTGTTGTATGCATACTGAAAAAAAGGGATCGAATTTGTACGGGTAGTAGTAGTTAACTCCGTGCACTGATTTGTTATGAAGATTTGTAAGTTATTTATTTATTTATTTATACTTCAGTACAATGGGAATGTACATAGGCGGACTTAATGCCAAAGGCATTTTCTACCAGTCAACCTTAGGGTAGTGCAGAGAGATCACGGTAGGTGCACTTAGGTATAAAAAATGTATTTACTTATTATAATTGTAAATAATAATAATTAAGAATACTATCTATAATATATAAATATATACAATACGTACTATATATTTAATACTATACAATAAATACTATATGATTTTAAACTAATGAATACTTAATTAGTTTTAAAACTAATCTATCTAATTTGAAACTAATGAAGTTAATTTAAGAGAAACTCCTTCCACTAAGATGCAATAGTTGAGTTTATTTAAGTTTGACGGGCCTGTTGGCGTGGTTGGCAAATGCTTGCTTTTCACGCCGGAGGTCGTGGGTTCGATTCCTACTCAGGACAGATTTTTGTGATTGATTTCCTTAATGCATGTCGGGGTACTCCTTTTAAGAAAAAGATTTCAGACTCAGAATTAAGGATTATTCTTATTGAGTATAATTAACAATATTTTCCAGTTTAACACCCAATTTTTCATACCCAATGTTTCATTCATTATCTTATAATAAGCAATTAAAATCCTTTTTATGAAACGAGCACTTATAGAATTTTAATTTTATAGCATTATTCGCAATGCCAAGCGTAAATCTAATCTCAAAAAGGTTTTTTTTAGATTCATAGCACTCACACTACCATGCGTTTTACACACATTAAGAAAATATGAATATTGTTTAATATCGACAGTCTTACTGAACAGTCACTTTGACAACGTTCTATTTCAAAATTAAAATTTCGAGCTATTAGCTATTAATTAATAAAAAATATTTTTTCTTTATCCTATCGCCAGTGGTTACCCTGGTGGCAGAGTTGTTTTAAGCCACCCAGTGTATCATATAACGACTGTTGTCTAACGAAAATAACCGGGACTGTAAGTTTAGAGTGCCCTCCGAACACTGCCACTACGGTGGTCATCCATCTACACGATTGGCCGATAAGTTACTGACCGGTAAGTTTAATTGGGTATGAGCGCCTCACATATTCAATTCTCATGTTTTTGATGTCATTTGCTGAAATATAACGTATGAATTTTGCGTAAAATTAAACTGATAGAGCAGCCAAATGAATCAAAACTACGACATGAGATTTAAAAAAAAATTGAATTTATACTTCAAAAGCATGTGAAAAATAATATGCTCTTTTGAACTCAAAGCTTTTAAATAAACAGCAACAATTTTTTCCCTGAAACCCATACTTGTTTATCCAGCGTATCAGCTAACTCGATATCCAATTTTATTAAAATCGCTCGAGCCGTTTCGCCGTGACGAAGTAACAAACATACACACTCATAAACTTTCACCTTTATAATATTAGTGTGATTGTATGTATTAACAAAAGAAAAGTAGTATGTAATATACCAGTTATCTGGCTCTGATTTGTTTGGGATCAGACCTTGGTCGTGAGTGAATAATGTCGCATGATGTTATTACTATTATTATCTAGGGTTGATTTCATTTAATAAAACACTAAAAAGCTGGCCTGAATTTCTCGGGTTGAAAGTTGCTACCCAAAACATCATTAAGTATCACATAGGTATTTTAAGAAAAAATCAGCCAAGTGTAAAGTCGGACTTGCGCACAAAGGGTTCTGTACCTTTGCTTGGCAAAACAATTTATTTTTGGTTACTTTTGTTGTACGGGAGTCCCTATAAATATTTATTTTATTCTGTTTTTAGTATTTGTTGTCATAACGGCAACGGCAATACATTACCTGTTTCAAAGTCCCACCGTGTAGCTGTCACGGTTCATGAGATACAGCCTGGTAACAGACAGATAGACTGTGGAGTCTTAGCAATAACGTCACGTTTTTACCGTCTGTGTACGGAACCCTAAAAAACCGGTTTTTCGAACTTCTATCGTTTTTATTATAAGCTCAACCACCTAAATCCCGGGGATTTAAATTGGTGAAATAAATGTAACTTTCAAAACCCTAAATGTATTTCCATCAAATATTTATAAAACCATCTCGATCAAACTAGCTTTAGCTTTTAGTTTTAAAATACTGTATTGAGCCAATTACTGAATTCATACCTTAATATAGACAGAACCATTCAGACAATATGTAGTAAATTATAAATGTCAATAATTAAATCTTTTTTTTTTTTTTTTTGGTAAGGCAGGGGCGTGCCTACGCATGCCACCCGCAAAAAGTGTCTACGGGAGGGTATGTCGGACTCGCACCGACTAAACCTACCTGCCGTGGACTTCTCTTGACGCCTAATGGGGGAGCCCCGGGAACGCGGGTATACTGCTCCGGTGCTCCCTTTTGCGCCATGTCGCAGATGTTCGGGACACGTGGCGGCAGTAGAGGACACTTCTCTGACTGCCACCGCAGCCCCGAGGGGGTCAATAATTAAACCTAAACATAATCTCCTTGACAATAACTAAGTACAAGCTAGCTAAATATCATAAAATAAATTGTATAAATGTTTTAACATTCCGTGTACCTAAATATCTGTAATAAGTAACTAGAAATAATAACTGTATTACTACAAACATGCTTTGACTATAAAACCTTTTTTATTTTATTTATTTAACAATTCGTATGGTGGGAGATACTCCGCCACGGAGAGCAAACAGACCAAGAAAATTAACACAAATACTGTACGGTGAGAGCTGTTCCTAGTTACCTACATTTGTAAAGTAATGAGGGGACAAATAAGTAACGAGGGGACAAATAAGAAACATTTTAAGAATTGTAGGTTTTGGAAAGATATTTGACGGTCACCGTAGCCTAGTTGGTAGTGCTCCTGCCTACGAAGCTGGTGGTCCTGGGTTCGAATCCCAGTAAGTGCAATTATTTGTGTGATGAGCACGAATATTTGTTTTTGAATCATGGATGTTTTCTATGTATTTAAGTATTTATCTATCTATATAAGTATATATATCGTCGCCAGGTACCCATAGTACAAGCTTTGCTTAGTTTGGGGCTAGGATGATCTGTGTGACATTGTCCCTAGACTGACACCACTGTTGGCCGTGCCACAAGGGCGCACAAACTTACTCCGCAAGGCGCCACTGACACAAGCACTGCACACCCTTAATCAGGTAGCGGAAAAAATTGACTTGTTTTCATGTTCTCTGAATATAATTAAACCTAAACATAATCTCCTTGACAATAACTTAATACAATGTTTTACATTCCGTGTACCTAAATATCTGTAATAAGTAACTAGAAATAATAACTGTATTACTACAAACTTGTTCTGACTATCTATTAACAAGCGCTTTTTTAAAGTCTACGTGAATATAAACCTTTTTTATTTTATTTAATGAATTCTCGAAGATAGCGTTATTTATAATAACCTACAATCAATAGATAGTTACACTATTGTATTAGGTTAACACCTGTAAAAATAGTTGTAAGAGAATATAAATAAATAAAATAATTTTGATTTTGCAAGGAATGAATCCGCAACCTTTACTATAGAAGACAGCAGAAGGCAGGTTTAGTACAGACGCTAGTACATCCAGCTACCCCAATCTGTCAAATTTATTTTATAGATTTTCAACTTTATCACATAAGCATAAGGTTCACTTTCAATTGGGGAAATTTGATAGATTGGGGTAGCTTGATGTGCTGGCGTCTGTACAAACTGAGTCACGACCATCTAATCCCAAACTAAGCAGAGCTTGTACTATGGAAACCAGATATACCTACTTTATACTACTTTTCTTTTGTAATCATCATCATCATCATTACAGCTTAAATAAGTCCACTGCTGGACAAGCCTCCCTCAAGAATCATCTTGAGGGGATATGCCATAATCGCCACGCTTGGCAGGCGGGTTGGCGATCGCAGTATGATGGTCGTAGTACTCAGAAGGAAGCTGCTTCCCGTCCTCTGGTAGATATTCCCTCGGGTCGACTTCTACGCCCCCCACGGGATGAGATGGGGTGATGATATTCTGATTCTGATATTTGTCGCCGTCACCACACAGCAGTTCTTTTGTAAATACATACTTAAATAGATAATTACACGCAAACTCAAGGCAAACATACATGTTCATTCCCACAAATATCTATCCTGGATGGGAATCGAACCCACGACCTGCGGCCTGAAAGGCAAGTATTTACAAACCACGCAAACGGGCCCGTCAATATGGGATATACATATATAATAACTACCTATGCCCCGCGGTGTCACCCGCGATAAAGTAGTTTAGGCGTAAAAGAGTAACAAACATTCATCCATATATCTATACTCACAAACTTTCGCATTTATAATATTAGCAAGACGTGCACCTCTAGCGGTTTTGGCAGTGCACGCCGGAATAGCTCGCAGATGGTAGATTTTTCCCTACTTATTTGACACTTATCGTCATATTTTGGACGATTCACACATATCTTTATAAATTGTAGCCTTTGTGCTATTCCGATGTATAAGCTATATTATTGTAAAGTTTCATAAAAAGCCATTCAGTAGTTTTTAGTTGAAAGAGTAAGAAACATCCATCCATCTAACAAACTTTCACGTTTATAATATTAGGATTATCATTACCAATTCTTTTTTACACTGACATTTATGGCTGAAAGCCATATAATTAGCTATTGTTCAAGCATGTTTCCACAAATTCTCTCCCGTGTATTGCAATGTCAATGCGGCACGTAATTCATGATAAGCTTAAGCTAAGGAGCGCTTTACACAACACGATATTTTATTCATTACTCGTGTCACGTCACGAGGCCGTGAAGACGTCGTCCCGGCGGCAATGTCAATTGTCTTGTTAGATCAGTTAGTGACATTGGACCTAGCCTCGTTTTATTCAATATAACATACTGTAATTCATGTTAATTTGGTTTATTTTACATTGATATTAAATGTTATACATTCCTTTGGCATTTTGAATTGCTTTTCTTAAATTATTTCTACCCTTACGTGATGTAGTATAGACTATGTAGCGTGTTACTTAACGAAAGTAAATGTCTTGTATTTTTTTTTCTTTTTTAACATCGCCCGCACCAGGGAATCTAATCCCTGTGTCGCGGGGTACCTACTTTTTTTTATTACCCTATATTCAAACGGCTACAAATTACATCCAGACTCAGAACAACTATTTATGGGTCACAAAAGTAGTTGTCCGGCGTGGGACTCGAACCCGCGACACGAAGCGGCGAGGTGAATGTCTTAGCCGCTACGCCACACGTGCAGTCGATTAAAATAAGTATATTAAAATAAATACTAATAAAAAAACTTGAGAGGTGTCAAGGGACACCCGGATGGAACAAAGTTATTTCTTATTATTCAACTCAACAAAAATAATCGTCGCGACACCACACTGTTCAATGCGAAATAGAAATGAAAATATCTGGCTTACTTTCTATAAGAGAGAAAGAGAGAGAGACAGACAGACGCACGCCGCACAGCTGCAAAAAGTGTCGCGACAACTTTTCGTAAGGTTTTTTTCCGTCTAGCCCCCTTTCACAACGATAAGGAACTTCGTTCCAATAGTAGTTATTTTACATGTTTCAATTAACTTTATGTAAAGACGCCCACTGCTGAACAAAGGCCAGGCCTGGATTTTGATATAGTCGATTACAAATAGCAATGGGTAGGTACTACAACAGAATCCTGGGGCCGAGAAACACGGAGATTCATCAAGGAATTAGCCGAGCGCCTTATCAAGTCAAACCTCAGCGGGGATTACATATTGATACTTCATTGGCCACCGCCAATGACGGTGTAATCCCCGCTATACCAGGAGGATGGCAGCGTTCTGGTCTTGAGCAAAGAACTGCTTTCATGAACTAGGCAAATGCGTTTTAAATACATTTCGGCCACGGCGGCCATTCTCAATGGAGATTAGCCAATTGCGCAAACACAGGGGCACTTTCTATTCATCACGCTGCACGTGTGGCGCAGCGGCTAAGACAGTCGCCTCGCCGCTTCATGTCGCGGGTTCAAGTCCCGCGCCGGACAACTATTTGTGTGACCGATAAATAGTTGTTCTGAGTCTGGATGTAATTTGTGTCCGTCTATTATATGTTTTAAAGTACCCCACGACACAGGGATTAGATTGCCTAATGCGGGCGTTGTCTTTTATAAGAAAAAAAAAAAAATGCTAAAGTATTTTTATTATTTTTCTTATTATTACGTTTTTTGCGAATTATTTGGTGTCGAATAAAAAAATATAATTTTATCATATTTTAAATTAATTATAAATATACTTTTCTGCTCTATGATATAAAGAGAAAAGATAGATAGATAGAGTACACTTTATTGCACCAAAAGAAAAGATTCGAATTAAATGTAAATTGTATTAAAGGTCAATTATTAACAAAGAAATACTTTTGTATTAATTCATATTGACGGATAATAAGTAATGCAAGTAAAGTACAAACCATTAATCAAAGTAGTCGTCACAAAATTGATTGTTTATTACAATTCTGACAGTATTACTGGGGACTTGGCTTTAAATTTCATGAATTACTCACTTATTGTATTGTACAGACGCCAGCACATCAAGCTACTCCAATCTGTCCAATTTCCCCCTTATTTTGGGAACTTTACTATTAAGGAAAATTTCCATTATCAGCCTGGCGTCTGATCTGACCTCTTTCCGAGCGCATCCTCTAGCCATCCCATTGGATCACCTGCCTTTGTATGCGCAAACACTAGTCTATTAGATTGGCCGCCATGGCCGAAATTCGACCAGACGAACATTACTATGTTTGACGTCTCAAATATTGACTTGATTCTCAATATTCTCACTTAACTGACACACATCAATTTGAACCCTATCACTTCAGAATAAGGTCCTAAAAACAATGAAAACATATATAGCATAGCCTCGTTAAGGGTTAGGATTGGCTAGATCACGTGCCGATAACGTTTTCCATTCTATAAATTTTACTTTCTCATTGCTTTATTCTCCAATAGAGCCCCTATTCTATGCCAAGTAAACTAATTTTCATATCATTGCATTTCTTTCCAACATATTTTTCGCGAAAAGGATAGGGCATCTTTAGATGTCACTATTTAGATTTCTCGCGAAATACTGAGGGAAAACAAACGACAGGCTAGAAACTGTCAACTTAATTTTACGCCCAGTGCGCGTATAAGAAGCAGTTTTAGTCGTTTGACAGTTCTTCTATAGCTATATTAGAAATGTTGGACAAGAGTCCAAGAATGTGGGGATATGCCATAACCGCCACGCTTAACAGACGGGTAAGCGATTGCAGTAAGATGGTCATAGTATGTAGTTTATTAAATAGATATATATTTTTATAAGGTATCGTATGTAATTATTAGTGTGTATTTTATCAATATTTTTACCCGACAAGGTACATAATTATAATAGTTTGTTGTACACTGCCTATATCCATAATTTTGAAAATCTCTCTTTCCTGATGGTTTGCTGGAAGAAAATTCAATAATGAATTTAGCTCGCCTATGTACATGCCTTTTCTTTTTGTAACTTCTAACTTATGTATTTATTTTCTGTGTGCAATAAAGAATAAGAATAGTACTTAGAAGAACGCTGCTGCCCGTTGTCTGGTATATATTCCATCGGGACGATTTCTACGCCCTCCACGGGATGAGTAGGGGTGACGATATTCTTTATGACCGTCAGCAACACAGTATCAAAGATATGTAATTGCATCTAAATTAGTAGGTAGTTTAAGAGTGTTAAAGACAGTCACCAACAGTAACCAGTTTTTAAATCATTAAACCCACGTCAAGTTTTCACATCTGATAAAAAAAAATTTACGACTATTCAGAAGCATTTTCCATCATATAGAAAGAAAGAAAGTAACAGAAGTCAACGGGTACGGCTAGTACCCAACGGGTTTCCAAATCCCTACACCCTGAATGCTATTGGCGAATCCCATTTCATCATATTGTCTCGATTCGTTTTCTCAGAATCAAGGACTAAGTTAGTGAACCCAACTGCTAAGCCAGATTACAACGAACCCATGAAGTTACAATTTAGTAGAGGTAGGGCATAGCGTTCATTCGCTCAAAGAGCAGCCCGACTGGGGAAGTACCTCCACCTTACAGAAGACACTCCTTAATAATAACATTAATAATTTTAATGTTGTGTTTCCGAGTGTGAGTAAGGTCGCCAAAGCTCATTGGGGTGGGGGGAAGGGTCAGCAACACTTGTTTCCTGACTTTTAAAGGCCGGCAACGCACCCGCGACTCCTCTGGTATTGCGAGTGTCCATGGGCGGCGGTGATCACTTACCATCAGGTGACCCACTTGCTCGTATGTCGCCCTATGATCTAAAAAAAAAAGAGTTTCGCGGTGTCTTGACGGCGAAGAATATCACCACCCCGTCTCATCCTGTGGGGGCGCAGAAATCATTCTGAGGGAATATCTACCAGGGGACGGGCAGCAGCATTTTTCTGTGTACTATGGCCATCAAACTGTGATTGCCAACCCGTCTGCCAAACGCGGCAATTATGGTCTATCCTCCCATTCCTTAGGAAAGCCTTTGTCCAGCAGTGGTCGTAAAATGACTGACATGATGATGATGATGACCTAGATATATGCAAGAGCTTCAAATAATATTAACAATTTTAATTATTGCTTAAGACTGAAGCCTAATAAACCGGCCAAGTGCGAGTCGGACACGCCCATGAAGAGTTCTGTAGCAGCAAGTATTTCAGTTGATTAAATGAAAGCAAACTGCGGTTTACGATTTATGACGTATTAAAAAAAACTACTTACTAGATCTCGTTCAAACCAATTTTCGTTGTTAGTTTGCATGGTAATGTACATCATACATTTTTTTTAGTTTTATCATTCTCTTATATTAGAAGTTACAGGGGGGTGGGCGCACTCATTTTACCACTTTGGAAGTGTCTCTCGCGCAAACTATTTATTTTAGAAAAAAAATATATCAGAAACATCAATATCATTTTTGAAGACCTATCCATAGACACCCCACATGAATGGGTACGATGAAAAAAATTTTTTTGAGTTTCAGTTCTATGCGTGGGGACCCTCCAAACTTATTGTTCTTTTTCTATTTTTGTGTAAAAATCTTAATGCGGTTTACCAAATACATCTACTTACCAATTTTCAACAGTACAGATCTTATAGTTTCGGAAAAAAGTGGCTGTGACATACGGACGGACAGACAGACAGACAGACATGACGAATCTATAAGGGTTCCGTTTTTGCCATTTGGCTACGGAGCCCTAAAAACACGACGTGAACCATAAATTTCTCTAAGTTACAGAACTTGTAATGTGGCCAGAATTAATTCAAATAGATATTTTATGATATAAACATCATATATTTTATCGTTGATTTACAAAGAAAAACTGAAGTATTGCTTATAATTATATTTAAAATCTATCAGTCAGAAACGTGCGTGCAAAGTGTAAACAGGCCACATGTCTCGATACTTCCAATACGACTATTATTTGTCCCAAACACTCCCAAACCATTTCCAAGTCAAACTCCATCTTGAATTCTTGACAATTTCCTCCATTTTCTTGCTGTTTACCGATTTCATCCGGCTTGAACCGGTTGGAACTGATTCAGGGAGGTCGTCAACGTCGCGAATATCTGGATTATTCTGGTTAAATCCGGTACTGCGGTGTATTCAACGGTCGAGGGGCAATAAACGTTAACCCTTTTGTTGAATGTAAATACGTACGTCGTGTTTCTCTCTGTTTATCATGTCCTTGATACAATAACAGCGTAAATCATATAATTTTTGATAGTAGGTATACTAAGTTTAGGTAATGTTATATTTTACTACTAGAACTAGGAAATACGGGGTGTATTTCCTAGTTCTAGTAGTAAAATATAGCTAGTGCTTCAAAATTATGCAAATTGCAGACAGAATACACACACAGGTTCATAATGAGTTACACAAATGGTTTTCATCCATGATGAACAAACTCCTTAACACAGAGTAGACTCCTTAAACAGTACGCGGCACGCGCAGGCCAATATGTACTATAAATAATATACTACTCAGACTGACATTAACGTAGAAATGTTGAACAAATCATAAGAAAATATGAATTTCAGGAATTAAAGTTGTCAGTCCTGCACCTGGTCTCCTGTTGAGCACGGTCGCGTTGAAAAGCCGTCTCATCAAATGAAAAGAAAAGCTAATGCACCTGTGATTGCACAAACATACAGGCCTTGTACAATTTTTTGCGAAGTTGGCTAAACTCTGTTGTATCTCAAACTTAACCAGAAGCCTATTAGTTAAGGTGTAACATGAATATTAGACGTAACTTGTCTACGCAAATAAATGACGTATAGGGCATCAATTGGGAAAAAAACACCAAAATAATATTTCACAAACTGATTTTAATTTTGGATTGTGCTTCTTAAATTTTTTCCACCATTCATAGTATTGCAAGTTATTCAATATTTCGCATATCGCATGTTTATATTATTTTGCTACACGTAGTTCAGTTCCATAGGCAAATTGAGACCCTTGAGTTACGTTTTATTTATGTTACAACTTGTATAAGTTTTATTATTTCCTCAAATCTGACGTTTATTATCTTACGCTTTTCTTTCATGCGGAATGCAATGCGTGTGAGATTTTTCCAGACTTTTTATGTGCGGAGCTATGGGAAGTTTCGCTGGCACCGTTGATTGTATAGCGCGGGTTACTATTATATAGACGAGTTTATAGCACATCTAAACACTGAATAGATATAAGGGTGATAAAACAAGTGTAATCTTCTATATTATATGGTATAATAACATTGTCCTTTTGGTTGGGACAATACATATTCTAGTGCACAAGCGTTCGCACAAACACAGGTCCACTTTCTATGCCCTTACTCTCGCGATCCTATGGGATAACTAGCTTATAAAAAAAAATATAATGATTACCTGGGAAATTATTCACACACGGCCATCTGATCCCAAACTTAGTCCGTTTCAATCTTAGTCCCTAAATAATTAAATGATGTGAGTGATTTGTTTCCATTATAATAGGTCTTTACCTATGAAATTGCCGTTTTGTATGAAAAAATTTAAACGAATTTTTTTCATGAATTTTTTTATTTGTATTAATCGAAGTAATCACCCATGCAATCAATGCATCTTTGCCATCGCAGTGGCAGTTTATTGATGCCCTTCTTAAAGAAATCAGCTGGACGGGAGGCAACAAATTCTTCAAAGGCATTTTGTACTGCCTCTCGGGTATTGAATTTTTTTCCCGCCAAGAAGTTATCCAAATTCTGGAAAAAGTAGTAGTCTGTAGGCGCAAGGTCTGGTGAGTAGGGCGGATGACGGAGAGCTTCCAACCCCAGTTCTTGCAACTTGGAGACCGTCTGCTGTGCAGTATGAGGTCGCGCGTTGTCGTGCAGGAGCAGCGGAGACGAGCGATTGACCAATGCTGGTTGGAGATGCGCCAGCTTCTCCATCATTGTGCTCAGTTCTTCACAGTACACATCTGCAGTAATGCTCACCCCGTTTGGTAAGAAGCTGTGATGAATCACACCGGCGCTAGACCACCAAACAGTGACCATCACTTTTCTAGGGGTAAGTTTTCGTTTAGGGCATTGTTTAGGTGCTGAACCAGGATCCAACCAACTTGCTGAGCGCTTGCGGTTATCAAACAGAATCCATTTTTCATCGCAGGTAACAATGCGGTTCAAAATTCCTTCATTTGTGTGTCTGTTGAGCAGTGCAAGGCACGTCTCGACGCGTACTTCGCGCTGGCGATCATTGAGTTCGTGGGGCACCCATTTGTCAAGCTTTTTTACCTTGCCAATTTGACGCAAATGGACCAATATTGTTTTGACGCTAACGTCGAAAGCTGCTGCTAATTCAGCCGTAGATTGTGTATCATCAGCTTCCACAACCGCCTTTAATTCGTCATTGTCGACCAAAGTCTTCGGACGACCGCGAGGTTCATTTTTCAGGTCGAAATTTCCAGAACGGAAGCGAGCAAACCAATAACAGGTGGTGCGTTGGTTTGTAGTGTTAGCTCCGTAAACGTCGTTGATGTTGCGTGCCGCTTGTGCCGCGTTGCTGCCACGACGGTACTCATATTCCATAATTACTCGAATTTTTAACGTATCCATGATGACGAAAAGGATTGAAATGCGATGAAAATGTAACACTAATCAATAAAGAAATGACTACTTTTGGAAAAAAGAATCCATGTTTTTAAAATAAAATTAATTTGAAATTAGAATTCTTAGCCAAACAAAAATTATTTTGATTTGAAATGGCCAGTACTGCAGAACGGCAATTTCATAGGTAAAGACCTAATATAAGTAGTTTGACATATTATTATGTAACTTATTTTATTGATGTAGCGCATTGTTGACGCTTAAATATTGTGGATCTATTCTAATTTATTTATTTTTCTTTTTACATATTACTGTATGTATTAAATGGTTTTTTTTGTTATATTATTCAATTTTGACGTGCATAGGTGTGTTAACGCGCGCGCAAGCCGACCGAGGGGAAAGACGTGCGGAGGGCAGCGAAGAACCGACGACCGGCCGCTGGGGAACCGGTCGACACCCACTCCACTCACGGACTGCGACACTGCCACAGCGAAGGATTAAAATATTGTATCATAAAATTGTATCTACCTAATAACTAAACGATTACACAATAATACTTACAAGAAAGTCTTACGCGACCGTGACAGGACAGTTGTGCGGAACGAGAGATGAAGCTGGGAAGTGCCTTGTATCCTTTTTTATCCTAATTTCCTCCCTTGAAATTTGAGTGATAGTGTATTTAGCTTCGGGTGAGTGTTGGTTGCATTACCTATGTTATTTGGTTTTGTGTCGTATTAAACGGGAGATTTTTACGCGTTCACTGGAGTGTACCTAAATGCAATAATCGACTTTGATTTGAAACTAACCACAACATTTTAAATGTTACTTAAAAATACGTTGGGTTATTAAGAAGGTTAGAGACACCACACCACAGCTGGGACATGTCGCAAAACGGGAGCAGCATACCCATGTTCCCGGGGCTCTCTTCCCATCAGGTGCCAAGAAAAGTCCACCACGGCAAGTTAGCTTTAGTCGGTGCAAGTCGTCATACCTACACGCAAAAAATAATGCACTACAAAAAAGGGACACCGTAAAATATACTTTTATGAAACAAAGTTGATATATTTTGTACTCATCCCATCTTAAATATATATCTGGCTCGGTCGCCGTAAGGTAATAATAAATTATCATACTCATACCAAATTGTGAATACTCTACAATATTTAACCCCAAAATGTTCACGAATAATAAACACCGAACAGTAGTCGGAAGGGAAATAATATAATAAAATTATCTACCTTTAAAATTCAGCAGCAACCAAATTGAATTAAACAAATTCTCCTCGCCGACGTAGGCTTGGGAATGACGCCAAATTCTTTAACATACTGTAGAAAGATTATTTTATTTCGACGAAATAAGGCTTTTAAGATTACGTAACGAAACGACCGCCTTATTTGTTGAATATGGTGAAAAAAACAGGTTTCACGAAGGTTTAAGATATATGTAGAAGTTTATTCTCATAAATAATATAATAGTATTCGCTTACAATCAGATTCTAGTCAGTGTCTACTGAAAGAGATTAAACGCATTTTAATTGTGGTGTTAGCAAATAATAAACAGAATTAAATGGAAAGAGAGAAAACGAAATAAACAAATATTTGATGAAAAGATCTCTTTTGCACACCAAACTTAATCGTATGGGCAGTGGCTCCTTTTGTGTCAGAGTTGTTCAAGTCATCCAGTAGGTCTTCGAAATGACTTAATGTCTGTTTGAATAAATGATACTGACAAATTTGCAAATATTTAGCGCTACCCTATAGTCAATGCAGAATTCCTAATTCCTATAGAAGCGGTGCCATCATAGTGAGTAGAAAGGGAAAGATGCCTGCGTTCTTGTTCAACTTATTAAAAAGTATATTCGCGGCGTGGGAAGATTCGCAAGATGCATTAGGTATCTTTTCCGATTTGTCCAAAGCGTTCGATTGCGTTCATCATGAAACTACTCACTACTCTGGTCAAAAAATTTCATCACTACGGTATTAGGAACAAGGCTCTCGAACTTCTGACTTTTTACTTGGGCAATAGAATTCAGAAGGTCGAAATCAACGGTAAAATATCTCCGGGATCTCCAGTGGTAATGGGCGTCCCACAGGGGTCAATTCTTGGCACATTTTTGTTTTTAATTTATATAAATGACTTACCTTACTATGTAAGGGATAAGCATGAGATTGTGTTGTTTGCAGATGATACTTCCCTGACGTTCAAAATAAACCGACAATTAAGCAATTTTGACGATGTTAATGATGCAATCTCTAAAGTTGTTCATTGGTTTAATGCCAATAATCTTGTGCTTAATGATAAGAAAACTAAAGTCATTAAATTCACTACACCGAATGTGAAACAGGCGACAACCAATGTACAACTTAATGGAGCTAGGTTGGACCCTGTTGAATCAACTGTGTTCTTGAGTATCACTATTGACTCAAAGCTACAATGGAGCCCACAAATAGAAAAACTGTCCGGCAAATTAAGTTCTGCAGCCTATGCAGTGAAAACTATTAGACGGCTGACTGATGTTGACACAGCTAGAATGCTTTATTTCAGTTATTTTCATAGTGTAATGTCCTATGGAATTCTTCTCTGGGGTAGCTCTGCTGACATTAACACCATATTTATATTGCAAAAAAGAGCTGTAAGAGCTATCTATAATCTTGGCCCGAGAGTGTCTCTAAGAGAAAAATTCAAAGAGGTCAACATTCTAACTGTACCGTCTCAGTATATACAATGAAAACTTACTATATGTGCATAAAAATATCGATTCCTTCTGTAAAAGGGCGATACACATAATGTAAATACTAGATATAAGAATAATCTCATATTGCATACTACCCGTCTCCACAAAATAAGTAACTCTTTTATGGGGCAATGTATAAGATTCTATAACAAACTTCCCAATGATATTAGAGAATTGTCTACGAATAAGTTTAAAAGAATTATTAAAGCCAAATTGTGTAGCAGGGAATATTACAAAATTTCTGATTATTTAAGTGATAAAAGTGCTTGGGATTGAGTTGTTCTGAGTCAACACACATGATTGTAATTAATCTTAAGTATATTTTATTTTAAAAAAGGATTCTTACTGAGTTTTCTGGCAGTGTTTCTCAGTAGCTGCCACGTCATGCACTGCACGGTAGGGTAAAAAAATATGACGATTCCACATAAATGTAAAATTTTTACGGAATAAAGTACCTTTGACTTTGACTTGATAGGGCACGGTAGGGTAAACAAATGACGATTCCACACAAATGTAATATTTTAACGGAATAAATGACTTTTGAGTTTGAGTTTTGAGTTTGAGCACTTTCATAAGAAATTGGAAGGAGAAGTCGAAGCAAACTTAAAAGGAAATACTTATTTAATTATATTTAGGAAACATAGACTCAAATATAATAATTTTAAACATAAATTAGATATTAAATATGTTAGGAAATATCGTTTCATATGAAGTGTGAAAAAAGAGAATATAATATTTTTTTCGCAGGTAGGTGAACAGAAAGTAAAGTCACATTTCTAAGTGTATTTATTCTATTTTATTATAAATATTGTGTTTTTTGTAATTTCAAACACAAAGTTTTTGTGCCCTAACCTTTATTAAGGTGGTACTTACATTTGTGGCACATTTAATGTAATCCAACTGCTATATTTACACCACCTGCCAGCTCAACATCACAACTCCACTATACTTTGATTTAATAACTTTGCACTGTACTTCAACAAGATGTCTCACCTATCTGAGGTTCTGGCCACACAGCACAGGCTTGAGGAAAAAGTTGGGAAGAGACTGGATGACCTCCAAGCACAGATCCAAAATGCAACCGGAAGCGAGGGACAGCGTACTGGAAAGGACACTGTTGCTAAAGTAGCTGAGGAGCTCCGAAACTTCAGGGAGATTATTTTCAGCATTTTAAATCTTCTGCGTCAGCAGATACAAGAATGTTCCAGGCAGGTTGATGAATTGGATACGCGGAGCCGTCAAAAAGCTTTAGTATTCTTGGGTCTTCCTGAGAAAGAGAAAGAAGACTGCTCTCGTACTATTCTGGATGTTCTCAACCAAACACTCGGACTGCATGATATCTCCCCAACGTCCATTAAAGTGAGTCATCGACTTGGTTATCTTCGTAAGGAACATCATCGCCCAATTCTGGTGCGTTTCTCCAATTTGGAAACCAAAACAATGGTCTGGAAGTCTAAAGCCAAGTTGAAGGGCACATCTGTTTCTGTCAAGGAGTTTTTGACTAAAACCAGGCAAGCAGTTTTCGCAAAGGCCCGTTTATACTTCTCCATGCGGACGGTTTGGACGCAGGATGCCCATATCTTCATAAAAACAGCTGATATGGTTCGCCACAGGATAACAAGTGATGAACAATTGAACCTTCTCCTTGTTAAGTATCCAAAGGTATCGGCGGAATCGACAACTTCAGCGGGCAGCAGTGGTGAACTGAAAAGACAGTCGTAGTTAGTGCAGTATACACAATATCCTGGCTATATTATCTCCTGTGTTTAAATCCAGTACTTCACGTGCATAATTAAATATACGTTGCTTCTACTCACCTTATAAGTAATTTAATTGTTCTTCCCCACAACTTATCTCAAGGAATGTTACTTCCTACAGTAAAGCTAGGTATTTACATAAAATAACAATTAAATTAGTGGGTTGTAGACATTAATATAACTTTATTATCAATATGTCAATTAAATGTCAACCAAACTTCTGCAACGTCATATCACCTGTCATATATTCCAAAGAGAATATAACTTGACGTCTATTGTATGTTTAAGAATGACATGGCTTGCGTTCCATTTACACTTTATCTATTATTGTAAGTACGTGAAGTCTGCTTTATTTATTTATTTTTACCAGTGAACGCAAATAAACATGGAAGCATTACTTCAAGGAAACTAAGCTCAAATCTTGACCCAATATTCCAATCAAACTGACACAAAGGAATACCGTCTCTGATTGGCCAAAAATATTGCCGCTCAGGTTCACCTTTTAAAAGTAGACATTATGACGTGAAGTTTGGGTCTAAATTGCCATGTTCATGTCATTCGCCGAGGGATGTTTTATGCTATAAAGTGCAACGAAAATAATTCACCGTGACATTGATGTTATTAAAATAATATATAATTATGATAAAATATATAGTTTCTTGAACTTTACGGCAAGAGCTTTTTTAGGTATTTGGCAAGTAATGGGTTTGTTTGCTATGATAATAAGGTAAATAAAACAAATTTGTGGTAATTTATTTATTATAATTATTATTTACAATTTCCGTATACGTGCTACATGTTGTAGTAGTAGGCAGTGACCTTTAAGGATTCCGTACCTTCAAAGAAAAAAACGGAACCCTTATAGTATCACTTTGTTATCCGTCCATCCCTCTGTCTATCAATACCCTTGATCTTGAAAACGCGTGGAGTACTCGACTTGAAATTATAGGTGATCTAGTATATATACAGGGTTACTTCTTAAGCACCAACAGCCTCGCAGGACTGGGAAGTTAACACCATAAGCAACAACTAACTCTACGCGCATCGCAAAGATTAGTTATAAACATTCAAGTGTGAAAGTAAATTAATATTGACTTTTTACAAAAAAAAATATAGATATAGATAAAAATACAAATTATCAAAATTTGTAAAATAAATGTTGTTGCTTATGGTTTTAGCTATCTGGTCCTGCGAGGTTGTTGGTGTTTTACAAGTTACCCTATATATATATATATATATATATATATATATATATATATATATATATATATATATATATATATATATATAAATAAAATAGAATTGCCTGTTTATAATGCATTAAACGAATAATTGTACCGTACGTATCGTAGCGTTTGTTTTAGCTTCCTGTATCCCTTTTTTGAAACAGAAAAATCGTCATTGAACCGAACATACCCTTGTCGTTTTATTTGGGCTCCATTCAATTGCATTCCTTTCAAAAGGAACGGCTTTCGTCTATAGTTCTCTTCACTTTAGATCTAGTAGAAATCTGAAGAAACCAAGTAATTTTAATACCACCATTACTATTCTTTTGAACAAACTCTAAAGATGCTGAGTATTTTATCTAAGATTATTATAAAATGAATAATTATAATAAATAAAAATATTTATCATAATTTTTGTGTCGAGAAATAAATTGTTTCGTTTGCATAACAACATCACCATATATTTTGTGTGAATTAAATTGACTTCATATTAAATAAATTAAAATATATAGCGATGTACTTACCCGTAATAACTAATTTCAACACTCTTGTTATGCAAATGAGATTTGCATTTTTGTAAATTAAACACGCTGAAACCAATAACTGACAGACGACCGCCATTGATGCCTGTAGTGCGCAAACTCCGCGTCACAATTTTTAAGCCACAATCTGCGTTGGGTCATTTTGGCGAGCTAGGAATGCTTCCATGTTTATTTGCGTTCACTGATTTTTACTTCTCTTTTTCGTCCAGTTTTTGTAAAAATGTATGATCCTTATGTATTGTGTGTTTAGTTTAAGTTTTCTGGTACCAAGTTTGTACGCTGGCGCGGGTGGTGAAAAAATTTTTGGCAGAATCAGCTCAATAGTATTCTCATATTTATTTTTAATATTATATACATATATAGGTATATATTTATATATGTTTATACTTATATTTATTTATAAATATATATTAGTTTATGTAATAAGTATTTATGTATTTTATGTAAGTCTTATCATGTATATTAGTATAGGATTTTTACCTTCACTTATAGTGCACCTACCAAGTTTTTCTCTGCATCACCCTAAGGTTGACTGGTAGAGAATGCCTCTGGCATTAAGTCCGCCTTGTACATCGTTGTGCTAAAGTTTTAAATAAAATAAATAATAATAAATCGTCCGTTGTCCGTTGTCGCTGCCGTTGACAACGGACTCACGCCCCTCTCCTTGGCTAAAGAAGACTGGTGAAAGCCCGTCGTACTTAGCACTCGGGATTGAATTGACGTATGGAAGAGCAAGGTGCTTCATGGTAGGTTCCACCAGGCCCTACATGGTGCTCATGTGGACCTACAAGCGTCTGTGGCCTGGCTACGTTTTGGTGACCTATTTGGGGAAACTGAAGGTTTTGCTTGTGCAATTGCTGAGGAAGTTGTCAAGACGAGGAACTACCGAAAGCACATCTTTAAGGACGGTACCATCGACATTTGCCGAGCATGTCACCGTCCCGGGGAGTCTATCACACACATTGTTTCCGGTTGTTCCTCTCTTGCCAACGGCGAGTACTTGCACAGGCATAATCAAGTTGCCAGGGTTATTCACCAGCAGCTTGCTCTTTGGTATGGTCTTTTAGACTCCGAAGTGCCGTATTACAAGTACGTACCGGAACCAGTTCTAGAAACCGGTTGTGCCAAGCTCTACTGGGACCGCTCTATCATTACGGACAGGACTATTGTTGCCAATAAGCCTGATATCGTTTTGATAGACGGGTTAGAGCACTGGGCATTTATTGTTGATATCACTGTCCCATTTGACGATAACCTCGTAAAAGCCGAGAATGACAAGTTGTCAAAGTATTTAGATTTGGCCTACGAGGTTACCGCCATGTGGGATGTGAACTCAACAATAATTGTCCCAATAGTCGTCTCCGTAAACGGCCTCATAACAAAGAGCCTCGACCAACATCTTAAGAGGCTCTCACTGGATCACTGGGTCAAGGGCCGGATACAGAAGGCGGCAATTATGGGAACGGCACGCATCGTGAGGAGGTTCCTCACTCTGTCGCCCGCGGCCTAGGGCGTATAACCCCGCCGCTGGGGGAGCTCTGTTTTTTACGTATTTATTTGTGTATTATTGTTTTATATATCAATTTTATAAGAATAAATATGTATAAAATATGAAAATAAATAAATAAGTTGGAATAATAATAATATCCTGGGCATTATTTACACACGGCCACCTGATCCCAAACTAAGCAGAACTTGTAATATGGAAACCAGATAACTGATATACTACATATACTAATTTTCTTTTGTAAATACATACTTATATAGATAAATACACCAAGACTCAGGACAAACAAACATGTTCAAGCACACAAATATCTGTCCTGGGTGGGAATCGAACCCACGTCCTCCGGCGTGAAAAGCAAGCATTTGCTAACCACGCCAACAGGCGCGTCAAAATATGCCGCGGATGTATAGACGGGACGGGAACATGACAAGCGCGGGGTGTGAAAAATATTGTCGGGGTTAATAATAATAAATAAAACGTTTATTTCAAGTTTATAAAAACTCATAATTGTTAGTAAAACTTAGCCTAGGTGTTAGTAATAAAATATAATATTATTTACATTTCGCCGCTACGATATGCATGTCGCAGCACCTTCTTATAAACGGACAGTCAATCCTGTCCGCTATCATTTTCAATGTTTAGCACGTCCCGCCCCACATGTGCACCGAGCCGACCGTGATCCCACTGCGTAAGCGCAGTCGCTCCGTTTGCTTCAGAGAACTAAGAAGTGATGCTCGTGTATTTATCTACTGTTACGAACTCTTTTAATATATAAACTATTTTAAATTTACTATCGTCAAAATTCCTTCCTGATAAGAGCGAGCAAAAATTTTAACAAGTTATGTCAAAAGCATAGGTTATGCTTTTTACATAACTTGTTATCCGAACACACTTAAGAATAGTGCAGCAAAGTGGTGCCTAAATCTTAATTTCTTTATTTAGTAAATAGTGGGTACATAGTAAAGCGATATATAATAAATGAAATAATAAGCATCAAGAAACTTAAATATGGAATTTACACCAATTAAAGGTATAATCAATTACTATTAGTGTAAAAACTGTAATTGGCTTCCTGTTTTGTATTGTGATGTCTAAAATGTGTAAAATAGCTGTTGGTTTTCCAATAAATAAATATTATTTACTTTTCTATGTCTGTTGGAATAACAAAATAAAAACCAGTTGTCATGGAATTGAAGACCCTATTATTTCCTATAATTTTTAATTATTTCTTAGTTCTTTTTATCAGCTATCGTCAATATTGTAGTCCTTCTCCCTTATTTTATTTTCTGAACGATCCTTATAAAATTAATGTTAGAAAATTAAAATGTTTATTTGATGGTATAGGATTGCCCTGTTATTCTTTCTGGGCCGGAAACCAGACGGCTAAACATACTTATATATTTTTAAATACAAACCTATTTCTACGGATAATAGACGTATTCATTTGAACAACCTCTTAAAGTAATAATAATAATAATAATAATTTATTTCAGATAAAATTCTTAACAACTTAAACATAAAATAAAACTACAAATACAATTTTTCTTAATTTGCCACAAAAGTTACAGGTGTGCCTGAACTAGGTAATCCTGTTTTTCAGGCAAAGAAGTGCTAGTATTAATATATTCTAAAAATAGTCACTTACTTAATATAATTATAATATGCGTGATATGATTATTCTAACAATGGATGCAAAAAGGTAATTAGCGCGTACTTGGGTTACATACAATGTTATTGAACCCAAACAATTGATACGTATGCTAATTTATAACAATTACATCATAATGACTTTGTTGGTTTCACATTCTTAAACATCATCAATTTCTTTATATGATCAATATTAGAAAACAGTACAAAACAACTTTATTACAAAACGACTAAAAGTAAATTGCTTTGTGGATGTGTCCTCTACAAATAAAATAAATAGTCTTAACTAACCGCGATATTTATTCCGCATTACCTAACGGTAATGTACAGACGCCAGCACATCAAGCTACCCGAATCTGTCAAATTTCCCCAATTGAAAGTGAACCTTATGCTTAAGTTATAACGTTGAAAATCTATAAAAGAAATTTGACAGATTGGAGTAGCCTGATGTGCTAGCGTCTGTACATTTTCCCTCGTCTTTCAAAGAATGTTTAAAACAAAGTATTTTTTTACCTCGAAACCTTAGCTTTGTACAATTAATTAACCGGGCGGAATTAGCATACACTCAACGTGGCCGAAATTCAAATATTATTCGTAAAAAGTGAACTAAAATGGGGTTTAGTCGGAAATTTGCATGTCTGCTTAGTTGTTTGGTTGAAGTTAGAGGAAATGTTATGTAATGGAGGGTTTCCTTTTGTAACCGACTTCAAAGAAATCAGGTTATTGATTTGACTGTATGTTTGTTTTTGAAGTGAAAACTTCTTTACTTTCTTTCTTTAGGCTTTTTTTTAATTCATGCTGGCCGTTTATACACTCACATGACCGCAGCATTTTTTTCTTAATTATGTTAGATGTTTTAACAATTAAATTTAGTTCTATTTTGTCATTTATTCCCAACATAGGGGAAAAACAATTACTATCAATCTTTGCCGTACATAGGTGGGAAGTAGCATATCCACTCGCTACTCAGATCAAATAAAGACTACTTTCCGAGTATGAGAAATGAAGATATTTTATGTATGTTTTTTTTGTATGGTGCCCGTTTTTTTCTGTGTTTACATACTGATTTTGATATAAAAATACTTAGACTCATGCCTGTTTCCCAGAGGGGAAGGCAGAGACAACGGATTTCCATTTTTCACGATCTTTGCACACCTCTTTTGCCTCGTTTACTTTCTTTAAATTCTTCATACATGCTCACCTGTTTAGACTTTAATAATCCTTTTTCTATTCGTTATAATATGCTTTTGAAAAATTTATACATGATTTTTTTTAATCAGTTAAGTTATCAGTTTTAAAAAGTTTAACATATTTAAAACCGACATCAATAATTTTCGTATAGTTTACCTACCTAACAGTTAGCACGCCTAGTAATAATATCTCGGGACAATGTCACACAGATCATCCTAGCCCCAAACTAAGCAAAGCTTGTACTATGGGTACCAGGCGACGATATACATACTTATATAGATGGGAAATATGAAAAAGATATTGTTAGAAGAGTAAATGCGGGGAACAGAGTGAATGGGGCACTACACGCCTTTATGAGTAGCCGGCAAGTATCAAAGAAGGCTCGACTAGCCGTGCACGATGGAGTGTTAGTGCCAACTTTAATGTATGGAAGTGAAAGTTGGGTATGGCAGAAAAAGAATGAAAGTAAAATAAATGCAGTGGAAATGAGAGCTCTGAGAAGTATGTGTGGTGTGACTTTGAGAGACAGAATTCGAAATACTGATGTAAGAGAGCGTTGTGGTGTGAAAGAGGATGTAGTCACAAAGATTGAAAAAGGCATGCTGAGATGGTTTGGCCATTTAGAAAGGATGAATGAAAGAAGATTGACAAAAGAAGTATACCTGGCCTGTGTGAATGGGACAACCGGAAGGGGAAGACCACGTCGAACATTCTCTGACCAAATTGGAGATGTTCTCAAGAAAGGGCAGGTCAGAAGTACCCTAAACCGGCGAGCATGTATGAAGAATATAATGACAGTAATCGAGGCAAAAGAAGTATGCAAAGATCGTGACAAATGGAAATCCGTTGTCTCTGCCTACCCCTCTGGGAAACAGGCGTGAGTCTATGTATGTATGTATGTATATAGATAGATAAATACTTATATACATAGAAAACATCCATGACTCATAAGCAAATATTCGTGCTCATCCCACATATATTTGCACTTACCGGGATTCGAACCCAGGACCACCCGCTTCGTACTACGCACTACCAACTAGGCTACGGCGACCGTCGAAAGAATCGAAGTAATATTAATAATCCTGGTGATTATGCGAGCTCAATGTTAAACCAATTAAGTAATTCAAATGTAATTTCATCTTATTATAATTACAGCTTGTATGAAATAAACAGGGCATAAATACTGCCTGAATGGCTCTGTATATCTATGATATCTGACCGTTCAAGGAGTACGTAAGATCGCTTTCTATTCATAAAATCAGAGCTTTACGTAACGTACTTAAAAAAATAATGAAAGGATTTTTAGGTATTTATTTTATTTCCTCGTTGATTATATTCAGTGATAAGTAAGTCGAATTATTCATGAATTACATATTGCATGAATTACAGATTGCTGCGACATGGCCATACTTCACATAAAAGTGTTTTACATGAAAAGTCATGGGCTTTTCTATGATAAAAATATGCAGTTGAATAAATAACCTTCTTTTTAGGGTTCCCTATTTAAAGGGTAATACGGGACCCCATTACTAAGATTACGTTGTCTGTCTGTCCATCTGTCACCAGACTGTATATATTGAACCATGTTAGTTAATGTATTTCTATTATAACATCAATTATATGTTTGTACGTTACAAATCATAGTTTACTCTTTGTTAAAATGTCAATAAACCTTCTAATTGAAAATATACAGATATTTGTCCCTGGCAATTAGTAAAACCAAGCAGCCCATCATCTATTGAAAGAATGTTAACTGAATAAATGATTTTTGAAATTTATTAAAATATTCATGGAATGATTATATTAATGAAGATATTATTCATACATTTTTATAGTCCTTATATTTAAAGATGATGATAATATAAAAATCACCTTGAGTAAACGGTATTATTGCTAACTAAATACCTGAAGCCATACATTAAAATTTAAATTATAAGATAATAATTCGATTTACAAAAATTCCATTTTCTTCTTAGTATGTAACCTGCTTTTGCCTCGGTGTATAACTTGCCAGTATCAAAAAAAAAACGAGTAAAACATTTCCAATTTCTTTTGACCTGACCTTCGTATCTGTCATCAACCAATTAATAAAAGAATGTTAACTGCATACATTTAAGGGAATGTTATTATTAATTTCGATTTTTCATTTCCTTAATTTGATACTTATAGTTAATGATAACATAAAAATCACCTCGATTAACCGTTATTATTGCAAATGAAACGCCTTACATGAAAATTATAACAAAACTAGCGATGCCCCGCGGTTTTACCCGCGTTAAATTTTATAAATTATCACAGCTTCTCCCCTGTAGGTGATAGCGTGATAGTAAATAGTCTATATGTTGACCCGATCTCTTAGTAATATTCATGCAAAATTTGAAGTAAATCTATGCAGTACTTTTTGAGTTTAGCCCGGACATACATACAGACAAACAGACAAAAATTCTAAAAACTATATTTTTGGCTTTGATACCGTGTAAATCACGCCTCACTTAAAAAAAATTCAATGTACCGTTTTGACTTTCCTACGATTTTATTATACACACATCAACACAATCTAGGGATATTGAACATTTCATTGATTATCTAGAAAACTATAAACATTTTGTTATGACTGTAAATGGAAGAATTAAAGATAATTTCATGGCCGATATTTAAACATTAACAACACGATGCGATTTTGTTTTTCTAATTAATAAAAGTCTTAAATTAATTAAGCCATAGAAAATTACTGAGTGAACAAAAACATTTTATTCTTATAAAATTATTCAATCGAATTAAATGAATAAAAATCTTACCAAATCTGATAATCAGTAATCGGTATTTCCTCCTCTAACATTAATCACACAGCGGCAACGATTTTCCATACTTAAAATTAAGGTGTCAATGTCTTGCTGGGGTATGCAGTCCCAAGTTCTTTTTAAATGTTCGAAAAGTTGTTCTTCTGTTGTCAAGTTGGGCGGAAAATCCCTCAATGCTCTTCGCTGTAACATGTCCCAGGCGTGTTCAATTGGGTTTAAGTCTGGCGACTGTGGAGGCCAATCTAATACCTGAACATCGTGTTCTCGAAGGGCGGCCCTCACCAGCCGCGCTGTATGGGAAGGTGCATTGTCATGCATGAGCTGAAATTCTTGCCCCGTTAGAGCCCTGAGCGGGACAATGACACGTTCTACTACCTCCTCACGGTATCTATGGGCAGTCATGCTGCCCTGAATCCAAATGAGTTGGGTTCGTCCGCCGATTCGTATTCCTGCCCACACCATAATTGTCCCGCCTTGGTAAGAGTGGACCTCCTGTGGATGTCGGAGACGGCTGACCCTGCCTGGAGTTCTCCAAACGCGTGTTCGTCTCGAATCTGGATGAAATCCATAGCGGGACTCATCAGTGAACAGCACCAATGACCATTGTTGATCACTCCATGTCAAATGTTCTTGAGCCCATAAAAGTCGCCTACCGCGATTGCCACGTCGCAGCGCTGGGAGTCGTAGCGGTCTGCGAGCATGAAGACCAACTTCATGCAGCCTCCTTCGCACGGTTTGGTCGCTCACCAGCAGCTGCTGACCCTCCTGGAGCCTTTGCACTAGTTGCATCGCTGTGATATTGGGTAGTCTTCTGGCGGTCATTTGGAGAAATCGATCCTGTCTCTGAGTGGTAACACGATATCTACCTGTGTGCCGTTCTGCCACATCTCCAGTAGCGCGATAACGTGACCACAGCCTGGATACCACATTTTGGCTTGTGCCCAGAGACTCAGCAACGACGCGTTGAATAGCACCGTTTTGTAACATGCCAACTGCCCGTAACATTTCATCTCGACTCAAATGATGGCGTGGCATGACGCTAAAAAGCTTACACAACCAATTGAGAAAAGAAAATAAAACAATTTATCAGGTTTTCTTCAATTAACACGCAAAAAAAATTTTAATGCAACTTCTTGAAATTAGATACAACTCAAGATTGCGCTGTGCTTTGCGTGTTTTCATTTGTTTCTCATTTTAATTTTTAAATTTTGAATAAAGAATAGACAAGGTTTAAATCTGTAAATAAACTTTTTAAGGAAACTAAATAGGTTTTAAACAATAAAGCCATGTTTGATTTCAAAATAACGTATCCCTAGACTTTGTTGATGTGTGTATGTACAGATAATTCGATTTATAAAAAGAAATTACATTTTTTTCTTAGCAAGTAACCTGCTTTTCCCTCGTTGTATAACTTGCCAGTATCAAAACAAATGAGTAAAAAGTTTCTAATTTCTATTGACCTGACCCTCGTATCTGTCATCAAAATTGAATGAAGGCGATTTTTCGCCATTAATATTGCAAATTTTACGAGAATTTTATTTCTTCTTTAGTATCGAGCTGAATTTAACCAATAGCCTTTTCAATTCCAAGTGTTATTAACAGGTATTTATGACACAATTGTATGGTATCATTTGAATTTTCTTTAGTTCTATCTCTTGTCGGCCAGGCAGGTCTCTGTCCATTTTGTTATTTTATAAATCATGGAGAAATACCTAAGCTTACCAAAGGTGTCTGCGGGTGGGCATGTCGAATTCGCACCAATTAAACCTTACCTGCCGTGGATTTCTTTTGAGTGGCCTCTTATGTGCTAAAGGACTGCAATTGGAAGCAAAGCCTTAACGAAAACGTTTAGAAATCGAACCACTTATACTCATCAAAATTGATCAAATGTGTGCCGAGTTAGTTAAAACCGCGAGAAGACGATAATTTGTGAAAGTAACACTTATTATGACGTAGTGTTTACGAGAAATTGTACTGCAGTTTCTATATATATAATCACGTATTTTAAAATAGATTTAGTATCTTTAGTAATAAGTTCTCGAGGGGAAAACGCTTGGAGCATTTCAAGGTAAGGGATACAAGTGTTTGTTGTTAATACGTAGATTAACTTAGGATTTAGTTAGTTTCCTGTAAATCGGGTACAATTACTAGTTTCTTTTAAAGACACTGCCCGCACTAGGGAAATTAATCTCTATGTCGCAGGGCACTTTACAAACATATAACTGACGAACACAAAGTAGATCCAGACTCAGGATAACATTTATAGGTCACACAACGATCACCGTAGCCTAGTTGGTAGTGCTCCTGCCTATGAAGCTGGTGGTTCTGGGTTCGAATCCCGGTAAGTGCAAATATTTGTGTGATGAGCATGAATATTTTTTTCTAAGTCATGGATGTTTTCTATGTATTTAAGTATTTATCTATGAATATAAGTATGTATATCGTCGCCTGGTACCCATAGTACAAGCTTTGCTTAGTTTGGGGCTAGGATGATCTGTGTGGCATTGACCCCCTAGATATTATTACAAATAGCTCGGGAATTGAATCCGGGACACGAAGTGGCGAGGCAACTATCTTAACCCCTGCGCCACACGTGCAGTCAGTTAAACTGACGTCGTATCAATTAAACGTTTTAATCAATTGGATAAGAATTCATACGACTTAGTATGTCATCCCCTCACGTTCTGATAGCACATGCTAACAGAATTTAATATCTAAATAATACAGGGATATATATTCTCCAGTGTTCATTTAGCGTGAATTTCTTTTAACAACGCCTGCACTAGGGAAATTAATCCCTAGTACGGGTACTAATATGATATATATAATACTAGCTGTACCCCGCGGTTTTACCAGTGTGAAACTTTATAAATGCCTATGTGGTAATCCAGGGTGTCAGCAAACTCCATACCAAAATTTTTACCTCAATCGCTCCAGCAGTTTAGACGTGAAGAAGTAACAAACATACACACTCTCACACTCACAATATGAGGTATGCAAGGATCGTGACAAATGGAAGTCCGCTGTCTCTGCCTACCCCTCTGGGAAACAGGCGTGAGTCTATGTATGTATGTATGTATATATATTCAGCATCAAATATATCGCTAGAAAACTAATTGTATGTATTAAAAAGTTGAAATAGGTTTTTCAGTATAGTTATATTACGTTCAAAGTTGAGGTGCATTTTACAAACACAACAATAAATATTACAATGTAACATCTCAATTGACCATATAGGTAAATAAAATAAATAATGTGTTGTAAGGACATGTTTTTCCTTAAACAATTTTAAAGTTGTCACTGCTGGAGAAAAGCCTCTCCTCTCTAAAGAATGAGGGGATATGCCATAATCGCCACGCTTGGCTGACGGGTTGGCGATCGCAGTTTGATGGTCATAGTTCACAGAAAAACGCTGCTGCCCGTTCTCTGGTATTCCCTGGGTCGATTTCTACGCCCCCATGGGATGAGATGGAAGTAATGATATTTTATGCCGTCACCACACAGCAAAATCATGTTTATTAATATAAATTATTATAAATTAAAATATACGTGAAACACGTACGTATCCCAGGTTTGAATCCCGCAGAGGACAATTATTTGTGTGACCCATAAATAGTTGTTCTGAGTCTGTATGTAGTTTGTGTCCGTCAACTAAATTTTTGTTTTATTTTAGTCAAAAAAAAAACATTTTTATTTATTTTCGTTTCAATTATTACACTAATATCATAGAGGTGAAAGTTTGTGAGTGTGAGAGTGTGTATGTTTGTCACTTCTTCACGTCTTAGCGGCTGGAGCGATTTCGGTAAAAATTTGGTATGGAGTTTGCTGACACCCTGGATTACCACATAGGCATTTATAAAGTATAACACCGGTAAAACCGCGGGGTACAGCTAGTATTATATATATTATATTAGTACCCATACTGGAGATTCGGAGTACTTGCTGATAAGAGACAGAAGCGACATGAAAGCGGCTCGGTACCAACAACCGCAAACTTCTCTTGTCAGGCCTGCGGCAGGCTATGTCGCTCTCGCATCGGTTTGTTTAGCCACCAAAAGAAATGTCTCTTAGGCAATGCGCCGTAAATCGTCTGTAACAGACGCAAAGGCCATATATATACTAGGGATTAATTTTCCTAGTGCAGGCGTTGTTAAAAAGAAATGCACGCTAAAGTAACACTGGATAAACCGGAATAAAGTAGAAATGTTCACTACAATTTTAATAAATCCCATTCGTTTCTCGGTTTGTTTCTCACAATTTTTGATGTCTCGCTTTTACGTAGTAGAATTTTGCAGTCCCCAATCCGAATCGTAACGGTATTGTGGTGTAGTTTTCAATTCTCTTGCTTATTTCAGAACTAACTTATTTGTTGTGGTTAAATGCTCGTTGACATAAACAATTGATAAAATAATTTATTAATTAACGGATATTTTACTTTTTGTGATGATGATGATGATGTTTTCTCGGCCGAATTTTGGCCACGGCGGCCATTCTCAATATATAATTATAGTGCACAAGTGTGTGCGCAAACACAGGGGCACTTTCTATTCCATCACTCTCATGATCCGATGGGACGGCTAGCGACACGACCGGAAAGAGGTCAAGTACAGGACCGACGGCTTTATGTGCTCTCTGAGGCACGGGGGTGTTATACCGCCAACTTCCAGACTTCGGGCAGATACTGAGAAATTTCTTTTTACGGAAAAATGTCGAAATCAGTTTTTGGCCCGACCCGGGATTTGAACCCAGGACCTCATTTTCTGCGGTTCAACACGCTACCACTAGACCAACGAGGCACTTACTTTCTATAGTGAAGTATAGAAGTATACGTGATAGTTTCTCGCAGACAGTCATAATAGACCTTACCCAAACCCACTAATCGATCGCGCGAGCTATTCCTTCCTGAAAGACCGGCAACGTACTTGCAGCACTTTTGGTCTTGCAGGTGTCCACAGCTGCACATAGGCCTTCTCCTTTATAACGAGATAGTTTTTCTGGTTTCCAACCACGTAGACAGTGATTTGTAACCATTAATAAACTTATAAAAAAGTTAGACTTTGACATATTCAGCAGTAAACCTGAGGCAGGGAGACGGGTACTCAGCGTAGATTTCTTTTAAAAATTTAATGTCAGCCGTCCATAAAATCAGAAAATTGTGAATATATATATTTTTATATAATGGTAACACCACCAAAACTGTACAGAGACATTTACTCGTGGAGACCTATAATTGGCCTACTGTTTAATATTTAATTATTTTCAATATGATGTTAAGTGCTGTTGGTCTTCCAAATAAAATAAAATAAAATAATTATTAGTTTGACCTTCCAACAGCTTTGGTTAGAGGGTGTGGGTAAGATTTACAGAAAACTCTGTATTGTATACAATCACGCAGGAAAATATGTTGTATATAGCATCTCTATATACAACATATTTCTTATAACCTAAACAATCTCTTTCATACATTACTTGAAAAAATAAATGCGGAAGTGTTCAGACAAGCACTTGCGCATTTGTTTTTACAAGAAATATAGACGTGGAAAGATATTGAGACTAACTATTCTATTTATATTAATATCAGAAGTGGGAATGTAAGATCGTTATGTGACGCTTTGATGCAGATTCTTTTCAATCGATAATCATGAACATGCACTTTGCCAAGGATACAAAAGGACTTGGAGTACATTTCATCTAGAAGATATTAGTCCGAGGGATCCTTATCGTATGGGCAGTGATTGCCCAGTGGGACCTTGACATGGCGTAAAGACTGTTGTCTAGGACCGGGACCGAACGCTTAACGAACCATTTAGCTCGCACTCAGGCTAATGAATCCCCGTATTGCGGAGTACTTTACAAACATATAATTGACGGAAAGCAAGTGGACTTCGACTCAAAATAACTAATTATGGGTCACACAAATAGTTACCTAGGTGCCTTCATAATAACAAAGTCAAAGTCAAAAATTCTTTATTCCGTAAAAATTATACATTTATGTGGAATCGTCATATTTTTTTTACCCTACCATCCAGTGCATGACGTGGCAGCTCCTGAGAAACACTGCCAGAAAACTAAGTAGGAATCCTTTTTTTTATTAAAAATTATTTATTTATTATTATTTTTTTGAAATCAAACATACATTTATTTTATTATCTAAGAAATATTAAATATGGATAAAAAAGAAGGTATTAAATGATAGAATAGAATTAAATAAAATGAAATTATAAGCTAGAAATTAGATAAACTACTATTTACCCTAAAAGGCGTCCAATAGATATAATAGACCAGCCCTCTGATCATGGGAAGCGTCGATCAAACGTTTACCTATTTCCCGAAATAATAAATGTGCGCTTGGGCCCCATGGTCCTAAGGTTTCTACCCCAAACGGCTCAAAAACAAAATTTGCAGCCAAATTTGTGTATTTGCGCCGTTTAAGGGTTTCCGCCAAAGCAGCAGCAGCGCCTGCAGAACCCGACGTATGGGGAAGATGGGAGGGCGCAAGGGTGTCGACGCATGTTGCGTCCCACACCAAGGGCCTACCCATCTTCCATGGAACCAAAGACATACCATCGGGTCTCTTTCCGTCATCACGTGCCAAGCCGCTTGGTTCTAGAACCGCTGGGACGTCGGCGCTGGAAAGAGCCCGACGGATTATATTATTGATCCCACTGTGGCGTGAGATTCTGCCCGCGCTGCGGCAACATGATAGACCATGGCGTCCAAGGTGATCGACCGCTTCCCCACACCTACAACGATGCGGAGCAACGCATGAGAAACCCAGACGGAGGCCGGCAGCGACGCGAAAAGTACCGTTGTCCAGCATAGTACCTATGTTGGCCGACGGTAACGCCTGTAACCATAAACCCGACTCCCATTCTCCCACAGCCAGGAGACGGGCGCGTTCCGCGAGGTTCGTGCATGTATTTACGAGATTATTACGCACTAGCTCGCAGAGTGGCTGGTCCCTTATTAAAATATAATATACATAAGATTAATTACAATCATGTGTGTCAACTGTCAACTCAGAACAACTCAATCCCAAGCACTTTTATCACTTAAACAATCAGAAATTTTGTAATATTGCTACACATTGGCTTAAATAATTCTTTTAGACTTATTCGTAGACAATTCTCTAATATCATAGTACTTAAATCCATGCTAATTTATTATAAACTTGAAAGTAACGGCTAAACGATTCGTGATGAGATTATGCATGCTTTTCACGTACCGCGATAAAAGTGTAGTTCACATGCGCGAAAGCTTAATATTTCATAAAATGTTGCCAGCTCTTAACTTGCTCCAAGCTCGCCGCACCATTTTCATGCAATTTTACGGTAAATTATTACACTTTATTTACTGGTGTGGTTCTGCATACGAGTGCTTTTAAATAATGCCAGGAACAGAAAATATTCAGCATATAAGGTGCAGGGTTATGGAAACTGTTAACAGTGGTTCAATGCATATTGCGGCATTAGCGTGCATTAAATTTGATCTTAAATAGTCGGCTTGTCTCCGTCGAAACCGGCTACCGTAGCTGTAATTCCTCTAAAAGCACTACTCTGCTACAAGCCCCTAGTTATCAAATTATAAGTCAACATTGAAATATTTCAAGCGAGAGTATTCGATATTTAGGATATCATTAAGAATACAAAATCTTATTAATGGATAGACATATCTAAAAATTCTATCTGCTTTCTCATTTGGGACACATTCAATTCAATAACAATTTAGATTGTATTTGTACATTTACAAAATAAATTAATTAATTAACATAACATAACATACATAACAAGTCATTACACATAAAAAGAATTAATAAATTTGTCAATGTAACCATAACCATAATTTTAAAAATCTAATTTATGTCACACTTAACAACAATAAATATGTACAAGGGGTCATAGTATGTCAATAACTAAGCAATAACAATTTCACCAAATTAAAACAGAATTAAATAGGTGATTGTCCAATAAATTCTATTAATAATATTTCATGTTCAATATAAATTTCAAAATCATAACTCATCTGTAGTGTACAGACATTTGTCCAATAGGAAGGATTTAAGGCGCGTACTAAAAAAGTAAGTTTGAAGTCCAGCGGTAATTTATTGAAGATTTTAGTAGCTTGATACTGTGAACTATGTTTAACTATGTTACATACCGGAAAAATCTTACTTTCAAAATCTTATTGGCATTGGACCGAGTGGTGACATTAAAGCGTGACCGTCCTTGTACACGCGAGGTCCGCCATAATAGTAATAATATTTAATTCTTATCTTTCGCAGACAGAATTTATTTAAATAAATCTAAAACTATAAATATAATATGATATTTCCAAATAACTGACGCACCGTACCTACCACCGCACCGGTCACAGTAGCCTAGTTGGTAGTGCTGCTGCCTACGAAGCTGGTGGTTCGAATCCCGGTAAGTGCAAATATTTGTGTGATGAGCACGAATATTTGCTTCTGAGTCATGGATGTTTTCTATGTATTTAAGTATTTATCTATCTATATAAGTATGTATATCGTCGCCTAGGTACCCATAGTACAAGCTTTGCTTAGTTTGGGGCTAGGATGATCTGTGTGACATTGTCCCTAGATATTATTATTATTATATCATAATAATCATTTAAATTATCGTCATCATAATGTCGGTAATGCATTATTCACATCCAATGGCTTCCAGCAACCCTCACAATGCCGTTGCGTTGGTCCATATATGCATCTATATATCTGACCTATCGACCGATGGCCGTTGGGGCAGAAAGGTTCTTGAGTGGCGACCACGCACCGGAAGACGCAGCGTGGGCAGGCCCCCTACAACATGGACCGATGATCTTGTGCGGGTCGCTGGAAATAGCTGGATGCGAATAGCGCAAGACCAGCAATTTTGGAGATCTTTGGGGGAGGCCTTTGTCCAGCAGTGGACGTTTTTTTGGCTGATATGATGATATCTGACCTAGACGTCGACGGTTCTTCAGTTCGGCAATAAATCGGCTTATGTCTGTGATTTTCCGGGAAAAGTTCGAGCATATTCCTCTCCATTGTACATTGGGTGACCTTGAGCCTTCTTATGAGGGTATAGTATGCGACCACTTCACCGTTCTGTAAGTTATACAGTATACACACTGGTTGAAGACTTTCGGCTTCAAATACTGTGGTATGTGGGACGAGAAGAGTTTTCACGCTTTTATTTTGTATTTGACGGGCCTGTTGGCGTGGTTGGTAGATACGCTGCCTTTCACGCCGCAGGTCGTGGGTTCGATTCCCACCCGGGACAGATATTTTTGTGCATGAACATGTCTGTTTGTCCTGAGTCTCGGTGTAAATTATCTATATGTTAATTATTAGTATGTATTTACAAAAAAAATATAGTATAAAAATATAGTATGTATATCAGTCATCTGGTTTCCATAGTACAAGCTCTGCTTAGTTTGGGATCAGATGGCCGTGTGTGAATAATGTCCCAGGATATTATTATTATTTAAGTAGGTATATTTTCATAAAGCTCATTAAAATGCGCTAGGTCGCGAATTCTAGGGCTGAAATGTGTTTGTAACATTCAATTATATCATATTATTACAATTATATAGAGGCGCTTATAGCCTGTTGGCGTGGTTGGCAAGTGCTTGCTTTTCACGCTGGAGGTCATGCGTTCGATTCCTACCCAGGACAGATATTTGTGTGCATGAAGCGAGTCTGAGTGTAATTATCTATATAAGTATGTATTTAGAAAAGAAAAGTACTACATGTAGTAATATCATCTATCTGGTTTCCATAGTACAAGCTCTGCTTAGTTTGGGATCAGATGGCCGTGTGTAAATAATGTTCCAAGATATTATTATTATAGCTAGATGCTCTAGTTGGTCAGAGGTTGGTGAGGGCACGTGGTAGTACTACTATTAAGTGGATACCACTATTAGTCTTAAGTACTTAATCATATTCTATATTTTACACCATACACTACCATACTCCTAATTCCATACAATATAGTCTAACTAAAGGTTGTCTGGAAGAGATCGCTTTAAGCGATAAGACCGCCTATTGTACCTTTTTTATAATTATTTACTTTTCACGCCGCAGGTCGTAGGTCATTTTCCACCCAGGACAAATATTTGTGTGCATGAACATTTCTGTTTGTCCTGAGTCTGGGTGTAATTATCTATATAAGAATGTATTTACAAAAGAAAAGTAGTATATGTAGTATATCTGTTAGTCCATAGTACAAGATCTGTTTAGTTTGGGATCAGATTGCCGTAAAAAAAAGAGCATAACACCGATTACCTTACGTTGGACAACGTTTTGTTTCTGTTGATAAGCGATTACCATAGCTACCACCAGCTAACTCACCAGCATCAGTTAGTTAACTTTGCACCACTCCGATGGACTCTAGTGACCTTTTGTTACCCAAGTACTGGACCTCAATGTTAAAACACAAAATGCTGTACTAATGATAAATGCGGGTACCGCTTATAGCTACCCGGCGAATACGAGTAGGATTAATATACAACATGTAACGTAATTAACGCACACCCTCAGACAGCCCAATTAGAATATTATGTTGTAATCATAATACATATACTGAATTTTTACTTTAACATGTATATGCATTGTTATTTACTAAATTAGTTTCTTGGAATAATGTTTATTTTTCTTTATTTTGTATTGAATGATGGAATTTGTATGAATACAAATAAAACTGCAATTTTAAAAGTCTTATTATTTGACTAACGGTCCATTTCAATTTATTTTGACTGTATAGGGTTAATATGAAAATAATATCCGTAGTTTAAATTATATTAGAATTTTTTTTACCTATATTAAAATGATATAAATCGATTCAGTAAACGATGCTGAACAAACTATTTTCAGGATGTGCGTTAATTAAGTTACATGTTGTATATTACGCACTCGTAGGTTCTGCACATTAAAACTCCGAGGTGGTTCCCACGCACAATATTTAATCGAACAGAGTAACGTTCTAATTGACCGTCGCACAAGGAATGCCTCTTTAATAATCTCCTACCCTATTTATAGTTTTATCAGTGACTAGCTGTGCCTGCGACTTCGTCCGCGTGTTAATTAGCTTATTAAGTTTTTTTATTGGATTTTCTAAAATAAACTTAGCCTAAGTTACTCCTTATTACATCAGCTACCTGTCAAAAAAAGTCCCGTCCAAATCGGTCCAGCCATTTCAGAGATTAGCCGGAACAAACAGACAGACAGACAGACAAAAATTGTAAAAAAAAATATTTTGGGGTATGTACCGTATATATATTCATATACATGAAGTAAAAATCGGTTATTTCAATATTACAAACAGACACTTCAATTTTATTTATTTGTATAGATTACCATTTGAAAGTCTAATATCGATTAATAAGTAAGTAAGCAACTATTGTTTTAAGATCTATAATTATTATAGACTTATTAAAATTATTGATCAAATGATAATCACTAATTAAATAAATAATCACAATGTAAATATATAATTATCATATATCATATCAGAGCTTGTGCTCTGCTTAGTTTGGGATCAGATGGCCGTAAATAAAATCCCAAGATATTATTATTATAGCTAGATGCTCTAGTCGGTCAGAGGTCGGCGAGGGCACGTTAAGCTGTAGGTCCCGGTTGTAGTCATTAGACTACACACGTTAAGCTTTATCAGAGGCCTACTGAGCGGCTTGAACAACTCTGAATCTAGGCTCACCACTGCCTATACGATAAATAAGTATTACAGTTTCCCCAGTGGTGTGAAGATTGTATTATTTCACGCTCCCATCTAGAGATAAAATTAAGTCTAATCAACAACAAAAGTTCTTTAGCGACATTCATGGCAGTGACGCCGGTGGAAGTAAGTAGTGTTAACAATTGCAGTGCATACGCTAAAGTTAGACGAAACATGCACCCAACAAAATTTGTTTCGTAGTTACAAATGCCAAAGGCAGTTCATCAATTTTGATAACCAAACAATGTAAAAGTTTGTACAAAATTTTAACCACTGACACAATAAGAAACAAATTTTAAATGATCAACTAAAATCCGTGTATTTTAAGGGAATTAACATGCAATGACGGGCCGGTTGGCGTAATTGGTAAATACTTGCTTTTCACGTCGCAGGTCTTAGGTTCAATTCCCACCCAGGACAGATATTTGTGTGCATGAACATGTCTGTTTATCCTGGTTTTCTAAATAAGTATTTATTTCCAAAAGAAAAGTAGTATATCAGTTATCCGGTTTCTAGACTACAAAATCTGTTTAGTTTGGGTTCAGATGACCGTGTGTGAATAATGTCCCAGGATTATTAATTCGCACTCAAAAAGTATACCTAGACTCAGAATGTGTGTATGGATCACGGAAATAGTTGACCTAAGCTGAAAACCCTAAACAACAGGGTATTGAGATAGTAGCGAGCGGATTATCGTACCTTTTGTGCAACTTGTGCATTTTGGAGCGGACAGACAGAAAAACATATTACTTTCTGTTTATAATTATTATTTTTATTTAATGAATTCTGTTTATTATTTTGGAAGAAGTTCAAATTCTACTGTGAGCATAAGTTTAATTTATATGTTATCAAGTACTCAATTGTCGCGGAACGGTTACGACGGAGCTGCTATATGACAATTATATATTTACATTGTGATTATTTATTTAATTAGTGATTATCATTTTAACAATTATTTTAAGTCAAAGTCAAAATCATTTATTCCGTAAAAATTTTACATTTTTGTGGAATCGTCATATTTTTTTACCCTACCGTGCAGTGCATGACGTGGCAGCTACTGAGAAACACTGCCAGAAAACTCAGTAGGAATCCTTTTTTTAAATAATATATACTTAAGATTAATTACAATCATGTGTGTTGACTCAGAACACCTCAATCCCATGCACTTTTATCACTTAAATAATCAAAAATTTTGTAATATGCCCTGCTACACAATTTGGCTTTAATAATTCTTTTAAACTTATTTGTAGATAATTCTCTAATATCATTGTCATCAAGTTTGTTATAGAATCTTATACATTGCCCCATAAAAGAGTTACTTATTCTATAAGTCTATAATAAGTTTACTTCTTAAAACAATAGTTACTTACTTACTTATTAATCGATATTAGACTTTCAAATGGTAATCACTGATAAAACTATGAATAGGGTAGGAGATTATTAAAGAGGCATTCCTTGTGCGACGGTCAATTAGATCGTTACTCTGTTCGATTAAATATTGTGTGTGGAAAACATCTCGGAGTTTTAATGTGCAGAACCTACGAGTGCGTAATATATATTACCCTACTCGTATTCGCCGGGTAGCTATAAGTGGTAGCAGTATTTAGTATTAGTACAGCATTACGTGTTTTAATTTTGTGGTCCTACTTGGGTCAGAAAGGTCACCAGAGCCCATCGGAGTGGTCCTAAAGTAACTAACCAGTACTGTTAAGTTAGCTGGTCGTAGCTATGGTAACCGCTTGTCAACAGAAAGAAATTCACTTATAATTGTCAAATAAAAGGTTGTCCAACATAAGGAACTGGCAATCGGTGTATTGCTCTTCAGTTATACTTCTTCTTTTGCGCTACGGATTACTTGGTTCAAGAAATTTTACCTTTTCCCTGCTCCCTTTTCGGGTTCCGTATTTTAAGGCTAAAATTAAACCTTATTGACGTTATCAAGGTTCCGAAATAGGATGACCAAGCTTTAAAATTTCTAAAAATGGATTGACTGCCAAATTATCTGAGGTCACGGTCTCCAAAGTTTTAAAAAGTTTTGTTTTTGATAATAGTCCATATTGGTGCTTTCTTATTTATAAATGATTAAATAGGAATAATATATTAATATTTTGCTTTTATAGATTTATTTTCAATGCGAACCGTAAGTCTAAATTCCATTATGAAGGTCTCAAATAATACATTTCTTACATTAATTTATAAATATATAATTAAGGAGCCTGTCACCTAAGTACACGAACCGATTTTAACAAAATATATATAAGTATACTTCGAAAACATGTCTAATAAAATAAAAACAAAATCGGTTCACAGATAATGGAAAAACAGCGTTTATATACAATTAATTTAGTTTACAATTACAATGTCACTGCAGACATACGAAAAATAAAAACATACACATAAAGTGATAATTTTCTGTTTTAGAAGTCAATCGAATAAATTTAGAACCAATTTCATTTTTTCCTTCTGACAATCTGCTTGAGCGAAATTAATATGAAAACATTTCAAAGCATTTTCTATATAGTATAAAATAAATATAATAAAGAACGAAGATACAATAAGTAACACTTTTAATGAATGAATTCTATATCTATTGAGCAATATATTTCTGATTACAGTAGGTTTATGTAATGTTATTTTGTCCTTGGTTATTTCAAATGTATACTCATTTAATTTTATGTTGGTTATAAGGTTTTACCTTTTGAATTTTAGCACTAAAAGAAGAAGCTAGACAAAACTTATACATTTACTGTAAACCTTAAGTGAATTTAATAAATTATTATTATTATTATTATTATTTAATTTCAGTAAATTATACATAAGTTCATACTTGTGTTGGGGCTGGACATGGTGTTTGAGAGCTAATAAAGAAATAAATAAAAACAATAAACGTTATATAAACCTTTGTGGGAAGCTAATGTCCACCGGTGGACGATGTTATGAAAATCATAACAATCAAATCAAAAGAAGGGGGTGAACGATTCAACTGCACTGTATCCTTTTTTAAGTTTACTTAAACGATTCGACTGCACTGTATCCTTTTTTAGTAAACTTAAAAAAGGATATAGTGCAGTCGAATCGTTAACCCCCTTCTTTTGATTAGGTTCCCACAAAGGTTTATATAACGTTGTCATTTGGAGGGGTTTGCCGAAGTCACCCCGCTTGGCATGCGACCGTAGTTGGGAGGTAATTGTACACAGGAGGCACTCCAGCCCGACTACCTGCTATAACTCTTAATCGCATTTTGCGACACCCACGGAATGATATGGGGTGGCCCTGTTAATCTTTCTAGGCTGAAAACCAGACGGCTAAATGGTTATGGCTTTATATGTACGGAACCCTGAAGAAACACGACCAGCTTGGCACTCGTCTGGTTTTTGTTATGACTCCAAGCAATTTTCAATTTCCAAAACGAAAGTTGTTTTATTGGGCCAGTTGCCACAGGGCTACGTTGCAGACACTACTGTAGGTTGCATTTCGGGAAACATTTTGGAAGCATGTTGCTATGGATCTTGATATTTGCGTAGCATTTTAGGGTTTAGATGGAAAATATGAAAGCGCCTTCTCGCGGCTTTGTACGAATCTTAATAGCACGTTTCTTTCGTAGGCAGTATCGGTGGATATATACCGCCTCACAAACTTACGTAAAACAACACTTTAGAATAGCAGTTTATTGTTATGATAGCTCTGCGGCATGGTTTTACCCGCGTTAACTATATACATTATAGCCATATACAAAGTTTCATCAAAATCCGTTCGGTATTTTCTATGTAAAAGAGTAACAAACAGCCATACTCACAAACTTTCGCATTTATAGTATTAGAAGGATTTTAATTAAGTGAATTTTGTAAATATAAACTATATTTACAAAATTCACTTAATTAAAATCCTTCTAATATTATAAATGCGAAAGTTTATGAATGAATTTAATAAATAGATGTAGATGTGTGTAGATGAATTTTGTATATAAAAACTATATTTAGCAAATTCACTTAATTAAAATCCTTCTAATATTATAAATGCGAAAGTTTATGAGTATGGCTATTTGTTACTCTTTTACGCAGAAAATACCGAATACTATATTATTTTGTAATTTCTATCTTTAAATAATATATAATAAATTATATGGTAATTTTATCTTCTGTGTGCTTACACTTCGTATTCGTACATTGAGTTCTTGTAATTAAATAACATTAACTTTTACTCTTAATTAATTATAAATTTATGAACTCTAATAAATTAGGCTAATGCGACGTCCTGCGTGAGCGATCTAGACGCGAACGCGAAGCGGCGCGGCGCGGCGCGATAACAACAAACAGTCGAAACCTATTGAAGTTTCCTACGTGACCAAACGCCCGTGCGGTGCGGTGTGGAGCGGTGCGACACGAAGCGAACGCGATCAGTTGGCGCGCGAACAGGCTGCGGTGACGAGGCTATTGTAAGACGGTTGTAACCGTCGTACAATGGCAAAAGAACAAAATCAAATCAATTTATTTGGATAGCTTAACTTATAAAATAGCAGCAGAGAAATATCTATCGGAAGATCAGCTGCATAAATGTAGTAGTAGCTGAGATAGGACCATTTTTCATACCAGTACGGATAAAATTAGAAATATATAAAATGTATACCACAATTGAATGTATTTTCCGTATATGTTATGAGAATAAAATCATTTCTTTAAATAATGAAATTTATTGAGCACTTGGGCTGAATACATTTCAGGCTATTGTAAGACGGTTGTAACCGTCGTACAATGGCGGTGTACCGCTCGGACAAAAATGTCGTCTAAAGAAAACGTCAAACAGAAATATTTATTAATAACATGGTTTGTATACTTGTTTCTTGATTAGGCAAAACTACTAAATAGTAATCTATGTATGTGCCAAATTTCATTTAGATCAGTTGAGATAAAATTTGGCACACTGATAAATTACATAGTTGAATTGGCCATCTCTTTTATTAATATTAAATAATTGTAACCTGTTAGGTGTAGGTTTTCAAAATTTGAAAATAAAATAAAATAATTTTTAGCCCCAAAATGTATGCACGTGAACCTATCACATGAAGTTTTCTAAAAAATACTTTAACTTGTGGAACATTTCTGGGATAAATAAGTATCCTTTATCTTATTCTAAGACCCAGACGGAGAAGTCGTGTGCAGAAAAATGGATAAATAACTGATGCAAACTAAAAATTCGCAAACCAGCATAACATAGCCTGCCCTGAGCTAAATTTAAATTATCCAGCCCAAACTTCTTGTTGGGCGCTAATAGGACTAGCAAACCTGGGTCTAATGTAATCGAAAGTTGGGGCTATACAACTTTATTAATTTCGTGTACGTATTTTGTGTGAACTAAATCATGTTTTAGTAACAAATTGAGTTGAAGAGCACGCCAGTATATCCGTTAAATATTGTGCTTGATAACATCATATATTAATATTAATTTAATACGTGAAACATGTTGACATGTTACAAATGGTAATGTATGCTGTTTTACAGGGGCATATTATTATTAATTATACATGTAGTCAAAACATAAAATATAATTAAAGGTCACATAGGTCACAAGGTTAAACATAATAATAGGTATACACTTGACGGTCACCGTATCCTAGTTGGTAGTGCTCCTGCCTACGAAGCTGGTGGTCCTGGGCTCGAATTCCGGGAAGTGCAAATATTTGAGTGATGAGCACGAATATTTGTTTCTGAGTCATGGATGTTTTCTATGTATTTAAGTATTTATCTATCTATATAAGTATGTATATCGCCGCCTGGTACCCATAGTACAAGCTTTGCTTAGTTTGGGGCTAGGATGATCTGTGTTGTCCCTATATATTATCATTTTCCCTATATATTACATAAAACTATGCCCATAATCCGATTCCTTGGATTCATCGTACTACGGTACGATGAATCCAAGGAGTTAGAAGAAATTAGTTAGAAGAGGGAACACTCGACTGAATCTGAGACTTGCGACTCAGACGTATGCTGCATCAACGGTTACCTTCTTCTTTAACATCATAGATTAGGAACTTTGACGCAATTTTCATCATTATCACATTATTGAGTTAAGCTCGCCTATGTACATATCATTATATCATAAATTGTATTTCTTTTTATTGTTTTCTGTGTGCAATAAAGAATATCACGTCAGCCGCACGATGTTCACTTCTAGATAAACACTTCCCGTAACGATTTCCAAAATGGCATTGTGTCAATCATTTGGAGGTATATGCCATAATCACCACGCTTGGTAGACAGGTTGGCGATCGCAGTATCATGTATTGACTTATCTGTATAACTAGACACGCTATTTCGAATAAAAACTCTGTCACAGTCCGGCTGTGCGCGAGGTGAGGGGCGCGGGCGCGGCGGCCAAAATTGCTTACTGAGTTGCAGCGCGGGCGCTGCAAATTGCAGCAAATTCTCAATATGGGATTGCGCGTCTAGTAGAATACATATAGGTCAATGGTATCATGGCCATTGTACACAGAGAAACGCTGCTGCCCGTTCTCTGGGAGATATTCCCTTGGGTAGATTTCTACATCCCGGGGTGGTGATATACTTGGCCGTCAGCCTCACATCCACATAGGTATTATTTTATGGGACGATATTTAAGTCTAAAGAGAGTGAGTATAAAGTCTAAGATTGATAAGTAAAAGTTCCTAATCTATGATCTTATAAATATATCATGAATGGAATCATGATATACATACTTTTTATATCTTGACTTGACTGCCTCGTTGGTCTAGCGGTAGCGTGTTCAACCGCAGAAAATGAGGTCCTGGGTTCAAATCCCGGGTCGGGCCAAAAAGTGATTTTGGGATTTTTCCGTAAAAAGAAATTTCTCAGTATCAGCCCGAAGTCTGGAAGTTGGCGGTATTACACCTCCGTGCCTCGGAGAGCACGTAAAGCCGTCGGTCCTGTGCCTGATTTCTTTCCGGTCGTGTCGCTAGTTGTCCCATCGGATCATGAGAGTGATGGAATAGAAAGTGCCCCTGTGTTTGCGCACACACTTGTGCATTATAATATGTCCTGCGCAGTTGGCTAATCTCCATTGAGAATGGCCGCCGTGGCCGAAATTCGGCCGGGAAGACATCATCATCATATCTTATATGAGAGTCTTTGACTTATTTTTTCTTCTCGATGTTAGTCTTATTTGTATGTCTAAATATAAAAAATCCAACAAGAAAAACCAACAAAATATATACCAAAAACCCTACGAAGCCAGTAGCACTTTTGTAAAAGAGATTAGTCACAGCTCGACTTTGACCGTCCAAAGCTTCGAACCACTTAATTGAAAGTCTGTGTTACAGAAGCAGTTAATCAGTCAAGGAAATAAAAAGGCGGAAGTCGTAAGTAACGGGGTTAATAACCGCTAGATTTTTCAAAGGGCCGTTTTAAGAGGTTATCGTATAGACGACTGGAACAAAATGATCTAATTATGTTTATAAAACTTTTTTGAAGTGGCCCATTTTTAACGAGTTTCTTTTTGGGCTTTTATACAATCCAACCAAGAAACCTGATGGTAAGCGATGGTGCAGTTATAATTAAGATGTATACAATTGGCGGTCTTATAACTAACATAAGATCTATTGTTGTTCCTTTTAAGTACTTATATAAAAAACAAGCATTGAGCCGAATTTAATACTTAAATTCGGCTCAATGCTTTTTTTTGATATGCAACTGTTTGTATGTTTATTTTAATAGTTATTTTTGTATTTAAAACAGTATAGTGCTAGGGCCATATTATTTTTTTATCAATCAGACAAACATTTTTATATTTACAAGGAAATTAACGATAATGTATAAAGTAAAAACCAGTGCTGAGTTGTAAAACAGATTTTTATAGTTTTATTTTGCTTTGAGTTATTGTTTAGAATCGTAAAACTGTACGAACAATTTCCAGGATTTTCCTTTTACGACGCTAAAACTAAATTATTACAAGAAACTACGGTTCATACTTGGCATTCACCAACAATGAAAACAATTTCAGAAATAATTTTCTACAAAATTATAAAGAGCTACGGTGTTTCGCATTAAACAAAAGTAATACTGCTACATTACTACGCCACCGCATCGTAGTAACTGCTACGGTATATTAAATAGTGCTACGCTGGGTCATAGTTCGTAGCACTAACTGCTAACGCCATTCGACGGAGCTACAAGTATTTTGGCTGCATACTTAACTCTTGTTATTAGAGAATTATATAAAAGACAGCAAACAGAACTTGTGGTCTCCGAAACATCTGCAATAATATGTAACATATACGAACTCAATATTGATATATTGTCATTCCCTGTAAACATCTCGCTTGTTACTAGAGTTGAATCTATAATACAGAACACCATAGAAGCTAAAATAGAGCTGAATGCGTTAAAAAAATCAAATTGATTGTATTAATATTCGCTACAACACCGAACCGTTAAAATATATCAAAACAGTACATATACACATATACCCTATATAAAACACAACATATGTCATATAACGTATTTTATTGATGAGGGCACATTAACATCGTTAACTAAAAATTACCCCCATTTTTAGGGTTCCGTAGCCAAATGGCAAAAAACGGAACCCTTATAGATTCGTCATGTCTGTCCATCTGTCCGTCCGTATGTCACAGCCACTTTTTTCCTAAACTATAAGAGCTGTACTATGGAAACTAGGTAAATTGATGTATTCTGTGAACGAGGTCTAGTAAATAGTTTTTTTTAATACGTAATAAATCGTAAACCGTAATTTACCTTTCATTCAATCAACTCAAATGCTTGCTGCTACGGAACCTTTCATGGGCGAGTCCGACTCGCACTTGGCCGCTTTATGGAAATTGACGTTAATATTGTAACCGCTGACAACATGATGTTTTCTGTGGCCCTTGTTTTCTGATTTGTATAACTATTTGGATTTAACATTTCAACTAATTTTATTATAAAATAAGTTAATTACGAGATTAGAATCAAATAAATTAACATCGTGTCATACTCTAAACTTATACTACCCACATTAGGACAAAATAGACATAAATCAATCAAATAAGACTTTGAGACCTTACTCACGCGTTGGACTACAACAATAACATATTTATCGAAGGGGCAGGGGTTACACTAGTGTCAGAGTTGTTCAAGCCTCTGAATTGGCTGAACGACTGTTATTTAATAACTATAACTAGGACCGACAGCTTAGCGTGCCTTCCGAAGCACGGAGACGCTCAGAATTTAAACCACTTTGGTGGTTACCCATCTATGGGCTAACCGTGAACCTAACCTGCTTAACCTCGCCGATCGCTTACGGATCTAGCTATGAGCGCCTCAATATCATAATGGTACTGACTACACCGTAGTCTCCAAAACCCCGCAAGTAAAGACGCCAACACATCCAGCTGCCCCAATCAATCAAAAAGTTTTATAGATTTCCAACTTTATCACATCTGCATAAGGCTCACTTTCAATTGGGGAAATTTGACAGATTGGGTTAGCTTGATGTGCTGGCGTCTGTACTTTCTTTGAGTATCTGGGTACACGGTGGCACTCCAAACCATCGATTTGAAATAAGCTGCACTGCAGTGATATTTCTTCTAAATAGATTCTATAGCACAACCAGTAGTAAATTTTGCTGGAATTGTTAAAATACCCACAAAATATTAGGTACAGTAAGACCCCGTTAATTTGTTTACAGTGGAGCCTAGTACAATGGCCGCCATTTTTAACGGATCGGTGACGCGGAAAATTATATCATGTTTTGTATTACATCCCAGTGTCAACGAAGCCTTATTTGAATTCTTGAGAAAACATTTTACTTAATGTTTTGTGCGGAAATGTAATATAAGAAATTCGATGTTGTAGATTATAAATAAAATTTTTGGTTTAAGTTATTTTCCATCCGGAGGTGTGATGTACATTCCTTCGCCCTATTCAACTAATAAAAATCTGTCAACTTACTTGCGGCTCCTCTGCTGTTGCGAGTGTCCATGGGCTGCGGTGAACACGTGATATCAAGGGACCCGCATGCTCATTTGCCTTCCTTTACTTTACTTTACTAAATAATAGTTACAAAAACTAAAAAACACGCTTTATATTATTAATTTTTTTTTTCTTTAAAAGTGAATCTGTTAGTTTTTTAAAACTAATAATTACTTTAACATCTTTAGTAAAAAAAATTATAAATTGGCAAAAATCTTATTTTGCAAATTGAATAATGGAATAATCTTATCAAATTAGTGTATTGTCACCGGTCCTCGATAACTCTACAAAGTTTGAATGAAATCTGACCGTTTAAAGTGGGTCAAAACGAGTCAGTTACAAACATACAAGTGAAGCTAATATAAAACGTGTAAAAATGGGTTATGTTAGGTTATTTTTGGCTCTGATTCGTTGGGTGCACAACGTGCACCCAACGAAGAACGAAGAGTTTATCTTGTCTTTATCACAGCCAAAATACCATAGTAATTATTAAATTTATTTAGTATAAGTTACTTATTATTAGTGAAAGTACGTAAAAATAAAATTATCGTTATGGTACATAAGATAAATAAAAGTTCATATGTCATATATCAATAAAAATTTGTTGTTTAAGTGTTAAGTTTACAGAGAATAGATGAATCCATAAAGTGAATGGTACTAATAAGATTCACTGTAGGTAGGTGTGGCTTTGCTTGGCTTGGCCGAAAGAGCTTTAGTAAGTTTTAGGAAAACATGTATTTCATGGTTTTACCTCACAAAAGTGTAAGCCTAAGCCCGCACTAGAGACATGAATCCCTGTGTCGCGTGGTACTTTACTACCGTACAATTAACGGACACTAACAACTTATAGGTCACACAAATAGTTATACTGTGCCAAAATAGTACCAAGGAAACGAAGTGGCGCGGCGACTCTCTGAACCGATACCTCTTATAAATCAATAAAATACACATTCATGCAAATTATAATATTTCTAATTAATAACAATGGGTCGCTGGGGCCTAGAAGCACGGGTTTTCAATATGGTAGCATCCCTGCGTGTTATCAAGTCGTCAGGAGACCAGAGAGCGGCTACAACGGAGTAATGTTGCCAGCTTTCTGGACACCTTACCCGCGGGTGACGATTTGAATTCAGTGTTTTATTTATAGGTTCATTAATTCTTAGGTTAAGATTAAGAGTATGTAAGTTTTTATTATACATATGTTAGTATAAATAAATTGAAGTTTTCTTAAAAAAATAACTTACTTTATATTATTTTTGTACATGAATGATCTCTATGGTGCTTTAGAAGTAGTATTATTATATATATATCATTTTATTTTCAGCTTCTTTTCAATTGTTCTTAATTGTATTAGATTATCAACAATTTAATTCTCCAGTTGTCCCACTTACAACATCACTAAATGTTTACCACCCAATTAATGTCAACATCTATTATCAAAGTAAGTATTTATTATTAATAGGCAGACGACATCGTAATGTTCATATCTGTGTCGCATATGCCAAATGGCCGTAATAATGTGGAATTTGCCATCCTAAATGCTACGCTATGCAACCGTTATAAAGTCACATTTACCTAGATGTAGGTTTTTATATGACAGCTGCAGGCTGTTTAGTAATTGCAGGGCAGATACAATAACATTATATTGCTTACTTTGGATTTAATGGCGTCAAGGATAAGGAGATTTATTTTAATTATTTGGAGTAGTTTTTAAAAGTATTCTAAAGTGCAAGAAGGAGTCAAATCATATTAAATGACTTATGTGAAAACGCCAGCACATCAAGCTACCCCAATCTGTCAAATTTCCCCTATTGAAAGTGAACCTTATGCTTTTGTGATAAAGTTCACAATATATAAAAGAAATTTGACAAATTGGGGTAGCTGGATGTGCTGGCATCGGTACATGAACTTTTGCATTTATAACTAGGCCAGTCTAGAGTATTATGTACGTGCAGGTGATTAAAATATTTGGTGGGGGTGATGGTTAAGTTAGGCCATAACCCACCAAAAAACGTTGAACTACGAAAATTATTATTTATTGAAATATTATCGAGTTTTTTTAATGAGTTCATCATGATTCAATAATAGTTATAAACACAGGTATGCGAAATTAAATATACCCATCCAACTAGTAAATTTCATGCGTAAATAGGATCGTAAACGATTTTTTAAAGCTTTCTCCAAGATCATTATTCAATTTTATTGTATATTTTGTTACCCTTACATTATCTTTTTATATAAAGTTAAAGTAATTTTTGTAATCACCATATTATTACGTAACAATTTTAGACCTAGTATATTTTAGGTAGAATTTCGTCCTACAGGGGTCGTTAAACGTACGTGACTAGACAGTTAAACCTAAGCCAATTTAACATTATTCGTAATAAAAGCTGGTTTTAAGTTAAATAATGCTATGTGCAGATCATTGAAAAAAGCTTGTTTTTCTTTTTCGTATGAACTGTGGATACACTGTTGCCAGAGTTGTTCAAGCGCTACGACAAGTCAATCTCACGGTAGGCAGCGGTTGGCTGTGCCCCCTGACATTGTGAATGTCCATGAGTAGCGGTTACCACTTACCATCAGGTGGTTCGCCAGCAGGTCTGCCTCCAAAAACAAAAAAAATAATCAACTAGAAGCCTTGGCATGGTTTAAGGTCTGTTGTCTAGCTTAATATCTTATGACGCCTCTGAAATCAATCAATCAATCAATCAATATTATTTATTTCTCTCCACAATATTATAATATGGTACATAGTGTTATGGTTACAGACATTGAAAATTGTACAACATTAAACAAAAATATTGTGGAAGACTGATGCCCAAACTAGGTTCTAGTAGGCCTGTATTTCAGGTCACCAGGTCCCCCATCCCTTGGAGTATTAACAGTATAAAATATGAGAAAAATAAAATAAAAGTTTCAGTAAAAGTATGTGTGTGAGACGAAATACAGAGACGCTTAGAAATTATACTACTTTGTTCGTTATCATCGACTGACCACCGATATACATGTGTTTTGTATCATACTACTAATTCGCCAACAAGCACACGTACAACGTTACTATGGTCACCTCTTACGCCAGATAGATATCAAGTGGCTACCGTAGTCTATGATATTTCCAACACACTTGCCATCACTTACGCATTGCCTATCCATTCCCCACTCCCCAATGAACTCTGGCGACTCTTCACGCATATTTACTCTTCACACAGACGAGCCGATTGGCGTGGTTGGTAAATGCTTGCCTTTCACGCCACAGGTCGTGGGTTCTACTCCCACGCAGGACAGATATTTGAGTGCATGAACATATCTATTTATCATGAGTCTGGGTGTAATTATACTATATATTCCATAGTATATTCCATAGTACAACCACTGTTTAGCTTGGGCACTTACCATCAGTAGTTTTCAATGCTATTAAATAAAAAAAAAACAGCATCAAGATAGTTTATATTATTATTTACATCGTGTACGTGAGAGAGTAAATCTGGAATAATTTAAAGCGATAAATTCATCGCTCTTCCATGGAAACTCGCAACATCAGACGAGTCGCAAGTGCGTTGCCGGCCATTAAGAAATGCTGAATTCAACCAGCTAATATTCATCCAGATACCTCTTGGAGCAGATGTTTTGCAAATGCTGCACGGAACATGGAAACAATAGCTAAATGGCTAAGTGACAACCTGCTAACGCTCAACACCAGCAAAACAAACAATTTGTTAAATATTTTTGGCATAGGTAGCACCACTAGTTTTATAATCAGTGCAATATATTCTATTTGGCAGACTTATCAAATCCAGCGTTTTTTGGTATACTTTTTTGTGTTTGTTTTGTCATCATACATATATATTACTGCAATTCATTGTTACAATAGTTACCTTGTGTAAATGAAATAAGCAAATAATATGCCAGTGCCAAAAACAAAAGAACTTCGTCATTTTACCTAAACTTATGAGGAAACCCACAGCGCTTCACAGTTTGTAAACGACAAAACGTCCAAACTTTCAACTGTGCAACTGATGCAGGGGTATAATTAATAATAATAATAATGATACATATCTTGAGACAACTAGCACACTGATCCTAAACTAGGAGGAGCCTGTACTATGGCAACCAGAGAACTAATAAACATACTTATATACTTCTAAATACATACATATTCCAGATAAATTACGCCCAGACAAAGAAAAAACAATCGTATTCAACACACAAAGATTTTTCGCGGGTGGGAATCGAACCCACGACCTTTGGCTTCGCAGGCAAGTTCACTAACCACTAGACCAACAGGCCAGTCAACAGCTTAGTTCTCATCTGGCGGGATAATTTAACCGTCTGACAATAACATATACCTTCATTTCATCATATCAGCCGAAAGACGCCCACTGCTGGACAAATGCCTCCCCCAAAGATTTCCACAATTGCCAGTCTTGCGATGTCCGCATCGATTTCCAGCGACCCTCACAAGATCATCGGTCCATCTTGTAGGGGGCCCACGCTGCGTTTTCCGCTTCGTGGTCGCCACACGAGAAACATTCTGCCCCAGTGGCCGTCGGCTCTACGAGCTATGTGCCCTGCCCACTGCCACTTTAGCTCGGCAATTCTTCGGGCTATGTCGGTTACTTTGATTCGCCTGGGGATTTCAGCATTTCTGATTCGCAGGAAAACTCCAAGCATAGCCCTTTCCATTGCTCTTTGGGTGACCTTGAGCCGCCTGATACGGCCCATAGTGAGTGACCACATCTCTGTTCCGTAAGTCATCACTGGCAACACACACTGGTCGAAGACTTTCGACTTGAGACACTGCGGTATTGAGGACATTTCCTTATATTAAAACTAAATGTACATCTAACACCTTTGTTTATTTTACTGTATTTTACAAATGACCAATAATTCTTTATGTTTTTAAAAGACTCACCTAAGTCTAACATTAAGTCTTACTCATACGCTTCTTGTTTTACCAAGCTATATTTCTAGCCCGGAAGATTAATACTCCAAAATTTGTTCTAATTAAAATAGAACTAGTTCCTTCTAACAAGCGCCAGGGTAACCACAATTTATGCCGGCCGAGTGGACCGGGAAATTAATCTGGTTGGTTGTAAACAGCCGCAGACTTAGCTTTTGTATTTGTCCGCTGAGGCCATGAAATTTGCTTGTAGCAACAATTTTGAACTTAGTCACATGTCCGTCATAGCATATTGCAAGCATTTATATATAACTAACTGTGCCCCGCGATTTTACCCTCGTTAAACTTTTTAAATTATAGCCTATGTGTTAATCCAGGGTGTCAGCTAACTCCGTACCAAATTTTATTAATAGATGGATACAAATTACATCCAGACTCAGAACAACTATTTATGGGTCACACAAATAGTTGTACGGCGCGGGATTCGAACCCGCGACACGAAGCGCTGAGACGACCGTCTTAGCCGCTGAGCCACACCAGCTAACTCATACCAAATTTGATTAAAATCGCTCCAGCCGTTTAGACGTGAAGAACTAACAGACATACACACTCTCACACTAACACACTCACAAACTTTCGGCTTTATAATATTAGTGTGATGATAACGAACCTGTTGGCGTGGTAAATGCTGGGTGGCAAATGCTTGCTTTTCACGCCAGAGGTCGTGGGTTCGATTCCCACGCAGGTCAGATATTTGTGTGCATGAACATGTGTGTTTATGTCGAGTCTGGGTGTACTTACCTGTATAAGTATGTATTTATAAAAAAGTAGTATATCAGTTATCTGGTTTTCATAGTACAAGCTCTGCTTAGTTTGGGATCAGATAGCCTTGTGTAAATATTGTCCTAGGATATTATTATTATAATACATAAATAACTGGAAAGAACATTCTGGTCTTTTGAGAATGCGAACTTTGATTCTATGGTCTATCACGCTAGATTGAATACAAATCTCCATGTATACGAGCCATCTGCGCGGGACATATTACAGTGCACAAGTGTTTGCACTTTCTATTTCATCACTCCTTTGATCAAAAATAAACTATTTTTACCCGTCTTATCTGGATAAACTACAATATAATAGTTGACTTATGGGAAACTACGGTAAAGATGACGAGAGTTTCACAATTTTTGTTCACCCACAAAGTGTTCAACGCGCCTATAGAAGTTTTAACTTCAACAATACAGAGGTACCAACCACCTCCTGCGAATGTTTGAAAATGAGTATTGGAACGAAGTTCCTTATCGCGCGTTGTGAAAGGGGGCTAGACGGAAAAAAATCTTACGAAAAGTTGTCACGACACTTTTGCAGCTGTGAGGCGTGCGTATGTTTCTCTGTCTGTCTCTCTCTCTCTCTCTTATAGAAAGCAAGCCAGATATTTTCATTTCTATTTCGCATTGAACAGTGTGGTGTCACGACGATTATTTTTGTTGAGTGTATACAGGTTTTTTGTACATAATAAATAATAAGAAATAACTTCGTTCCATCCGGGTGACAATTGACACCAATCAAGTTTTATTTTTGAAAGCGTTGATATCTATCATCTTAACAAAATTTCATGGCCACATCCTCAGTGCACTATTTCGTGGTAAAATGCGCTCAACAACTGATTGTGTTAGAGGATTGTTCATTTGAACGGGGAAATTGAGAAAAATATCCGGCTCACTCCGATATTGATGATCGCGTAATTCTCAATTTCAGCTTTCAATTCCGGAGTCGGTGGAACATGAAATTTATTTCACGCGATGATGGCTCTGTTGATGGGAGTCCTTTAGTGCTTTTAGGTTTGATTTATTTAACCCCTCTCCCTCAATTTTCGCGTGTGTTACAACTATATTATGGATATTTTTCCCAAAATGAAAAGTATATTTTTCCCACAGACATTATGGGTATGATGCAGTTTTTAGGGTTCCCTAAAAGTGACCTTATTATTAAGACTCCGCAGTCTGTATGTATCACCAGGTTGTATTTCATGAACTGTGATAGTTAGACAGTTGAAATTTCACAGATGATGTATTTCTGTTGCCGTTAGAAATACTAAAAAACAGAATATAATACATATTTAAGGATGCCCTCATACAACATACGTGATTTTATGCTAGATATTGATAACGGCAATAGGTAGACTCTTGAAAGATTCACAATATATTTAGTTAATTATTCACTTTAAAACGAAATAATTAAATTAAAATAAAACAAATATTTAAGGACTGCTCCCATACAACAAACGTGATATGTTGTCATTTTTAAAGACGATAAAACGTAGCCGTTTGTGTGTGAGTTCGACTTGCACTTGGCCAGTTTTGTTTTTTGCTACTTATACTTATGTAGAAGGTTTTTGACATATAGCCTTGAAGTTAAGTGATTCAAAGCTTGCTTTTTATTATATAGAGTTAACAGATTAGATACTTGCATACATACATCACGCAGATGAGCTAACTTAACTATGAGTTCTCTTCCAGGAAACTTTTGTCGGGATGAGACTTATGTGCCATAGTTGCGTGATAAAATTATATGAGACAGTAACTATTAAAATATAAATACAATAAAAACATACTGTTTACCAGCGGTAAAAGAATATACAAACCTGCTCACTAATATTATATACTAGTACGAGTACATATTAAATTACTTACGTAAATACATAAATATTTATATAATGTCTATAACATTATAACTGAATCCGGTAGTAGCATTAAAGCGAGACCGTCGCTATACACACAGGATCATTTCGCACTCAATATAGACATATAGACAAGATGTAGTAAAAGATAAATGTAACTATACATATGTATAAACATAAATAAGGCAATAAACTCCAGAAATAAGAAATTTTACTAAACCATGACTATCATAAATTAAATTATAATTTCGATCTAATAATCCGTAAAACGTGGTACATACAGGATGTTTATATAAGGTTTAAGTTCACACATTTTGTCTACAGAGACATGTGAATATATTTTTTACCTAAATAACTATATATTTATTTTATTATAATAAAAAATATTTATTTTATTTTACTGCCTACCTGTTTACTTAATAAGGTATAGTCATAAATGTAGAAAATGCTTTTATGTTATTTACATTTTCCTTTTCGAATTTTATCTTTAATTTTAGGGGTCAAAGGAGAAGGAAACTTCTGGGCCCAGCAGTTAACTACTTGACATGTGGATTAAAAAAACCGTTATATTTTTCTAAAGGAAATCACAAAATATGGTATCATGTTTCTATCTAGGAAGCGAGAAAACTTAAATTAAGTTGTGAAACGAAATAATCGATAAAATAATGATGAATTGCTAGCAATCGATTAAGAATAAATCTGTAAAATCTCAGAATATGTTTGAAAATCGAGTGACAAGTGTTTTTTCGTGGAATCGATTCATAGCGGATCGTAGTCCTTTAATTTTTCTTCGAGCAACACTTCTCTGGCTGACAGCCTTTACATGCTCTTTGACTGTCACTCGTTACGAACGAGCAAAGAGTATAATAATAAACTGGGAGCGAACGAGTCGTTCGTTGTCTTTCGTTTTAAGTGCGCACATATTTTCGATGTTTTATTTGCGGTTTTCTTCGGCTGTAGTGACTGCCCGGGGCGTGGGGGATCCAAATGTGCCAGATATTCGACATGTCACACTCTCCATGCATAAAACCATAACACAACCGAAGCCATTCAAAAATATTTTGTTTAAAACTACAATGTTATAATATAACCTCACTTTTACTTTAGTTCAAATAACTTGATTCCTGGATAGCCAAATTTCACCAAAATTTCAGTGAGGTCTTGTTATTATGTCCTCTCACGAATAAGGCTAGTTTGATTCAGTTAACACCTGGGCCCAGGAATGTATGGAGTATTTTTCTTCTCCTTTTACTGCGTCCATAGATGCCTACACGTGACCCCTGGGTACCAACATATTAGTAGTTACAGTTTTCTAAAGAAGCAACATAGAAACGCAATGTCATATACTTAAATTAGACAAAAGACCATTTACTGGATTGGAGGGTTGATAACCTGAGACACAGGAACCATCCTAGTTCAGGTATCAACCCACCATGGTATCTATTGTTGTGATAAAAATGTATGTGCACCTTCTCCAAACTGTATTGTACTATGGTGAGAATTAAACGATTTATTTATTATTTCATCATCATCATATCAGCCGAAAGACGTCCACTGCTGGACAAAGGCCTCCCCCCAAAGATCTCCACGATTGCCGGTCTTGCGCTATTCGCATCCAGCAGTTTCCAGCAACCCGCACAAGATCGTCGGTCCATCTTGTAGGGAGCCTGCCCACGCTGCGTCTTCCGGTTGTGGTCGCCACTCGAGAACCTTTCTACCCAACGACCGTCGGTTCTACGAGCTATGTGCCCCGCCCACTGCCACTTCAGTTTTGCAATTCTTCGGGCTATGTCGTCGGTGTCTTTGGTTCGCCTGCGGATTTCGACATTTCTGATTCGATCCCGCAGGGAAACTCCGAGCATAGCCCTCTCCATTGCTCTTTGGGTGACCTTGAGCCTTCTAATAAGGCCCATAGTGAGCGACCACGTCTCTGTTTCGTAAGTCATCACTGGTAACTCACACAGTGTAAGTTGCCAGTGAGTTATTATTAATTTAATAATAAATAAAAAACATGAAAAATCTCTCTACATAGATCGACCAATTAAATCATACTTAAGCACACTATATACACGCGCCTCATTGGTCTAGTGGTATTGTGTTCAACCACAGATAACGAAGTCCTGGTTTCAAATCAATGTAAGGTTTATGTGAATGTTTTATAAGTTTGTGATAAGAGAGAAATGTGTGGAGGAAGCCGCCGATACGCTTAGTACTATATTATACAATCTACACAAACAGTAGCACCTAAATAAATAAATAAAAATAAAAAAGGTTTTTATTCACGTAGACTTTAAAAAAGCGCTTGTTAATAGTCAGATCATGTTTGTAGTAATATAGTTGTATACATTATTATTTCTAGTAACATAGATATTTAGGTACATATTGTATGAAAACATTTATAAAATTTATTTTATTATAGCAATGATATTTAGCTAGCTCGTATCAAGTTATTGTCAAGAAATTATGTTTAATTATCTAGTTTAAGTCTAATATTTTTACTACATATTGTAAATGGTTCTATCTATATTAAGGTATTAAGGTAAGGACACCTACAATTTATGTAACAAGCTGAACGCCAGGTGTAGGCCGTAGTCACAGATATTGTTCATGAACATTGCATGTAATCCAACTTGTAACTCGCCGCTTACAGAGAACGGTAATCCTATGCCTGCCAAAATGTTATATGTGTGTTTAGACTTAGGGTTTTGCACATATATACTGCCTATGGCTTAGCTTGAGATACTATAATAATAATAATGTCCTCCTAGCCGAATTTCGGCCACGGCGGCCGGTCTCAGTAGAGATTAGCGATCTGCGCGGGACATATTATAGTGTTTAAGTGTGTGCGCAAACACAGGAGCACTTTCTATTCCATCACTCCCATGATCCAATGGGACGCCTATGGCTTTACGTGCTCTCCGAGGCACGGGGGTATTATACCGCCAACTCCCAGACTTCGGGCTGATGCTGAGAATTTTTTCTTTTTACAGAAAAGTCCCAAAATCACTTTTGGCCCGACCCGGGATTTCAACCCAGGACCTCGTTTTCTGCGGGTGACCACGCTACCGCTAGACCAACGAGGCAGTCAGATACTATATACTAATTGGTAATATTTCTCCGTGCCCAATTTACGGCCAACTATGCAGGATCCTTTGTCCAGCAGTGGACGTCTTTTGGCTGATATGATGATGCAGGATCTGCTGTTTAGCTGACAGCATAGACTATCGCCACCCCATCTCATCCCGTGGGGGGCGTAGAAGTCGTCCTGAGGGAATATCTCTCAGAGAGCGATTGCCAACCCGTCTGCCAACCGCCACGCTTTATGACATATCCCTTCGAATGAACAAGCCCCCCCCCCCCCCAAAAGATTTCCACAAAGGAGTTGTGTCCGCCTTTGTGGAAATCTTTGGGGGGGGGGGGCTTGTCTAGCAGTGGACTTCATTCGGGGGATTTTATTTATCCCGAACTTTTAACCCGAAGTATTACGCGGGACAAACGGGCAGGGACAAAAATATTTATAACAAGGAACGAAGTCCGCGGGCACTGCTAGTGACAAATAAAGTTCTTTTAACCGTAAAACTAAGTAATAATATCCTGCCTCATCCTTTATCATTATAATGATAAAGGATGAGGCAAAAGTTCGGGATAAATAAAAGTTATTATGATGATTCATAGTCTATGACACTCCACAATAAAGTAGCTTTCTATTGGTGAAATCATTTTGAAAATCGGCCCGGTAGATCCAGAGATTACTCCTTACAACGTTACAAACTTACAAACGTTACCTCTTTATAATATTAGTATAGATAATAACTTTACAGCTCACTTGAATGACATACACAGTTATGTCATATTATGTATAGCTGTGCCCCGCGGTTTTACCCGCGTTAATAAATTATCACTGCTCCTCCCCCGTAGGTGATAACGTAATAATATGTAGCCTATATGTTGACCCGACCTCTTAATAATATTCATGCAAAATTTGAAGTAAATCCATGCGGTACTTTTTGAGTTTAGCCCGGACATACATACAGACTAACAGACACACAGACAATATTTCTAAAAACTATATTTTTGGCGTCGATATCTATGTTATATCACGCCCCAACAATCCTTTAAAAAAAATATTCAATGTACAGTTTTGACTTACCTACGATTTTATTATATGTATAGATTCCTAAATTAACCTGGTTAGAACAAATATTTATATTAAAATTTCTTAAATATTTCATTTCTACGTGCACAGCGAGGATACTTTGAAATAGAAATATAAAATAAATAATACAAAAATAATCGATTACTTCAGCGCGCAAACATAACGCGCATATAGCACGAGTGTGTGTGCACTATCACAAGTGAATCAGGCTATTCTACATGACCTGGGAGAGAGCAGGTGCAGTTGCAATAGCTTTACATACTGTAAATGCCCATCTAAGACCGCCAACTTTTAGGCTCCGGGCTATTCGGTGGGTGTTCTTGCAAGAATAATCCCAATAACTTCTTAACCCGACCTGGAATTTAACACAGGACCTCATAATCTGCAGATAAACAAGCTAGGGCTATACCAAAGAGGCATTAAGTGCTATAACAGTTAGGTAAGTAGTAAAAGACAGATGTCGGAACAATCTTAAGGCTCTCTGCACACAGAAACACTCACAAACTACTAGAACTAAAAGTCGCTTTATATCACAGTTCCTTCCTATAATTTATGTGTTGCACTCCTGCTACTGTTTACTTTACTTTCAGATCCTATCCATCCAAAGGTTGTCTGGAAGAGATCGCTAAAAGTCGTTAAGAGCGCCCGTTGTAAATTATGTTCTTTTATATCCAATGTATTTTCTTTCCGTTTGAGTGTGTACAATGAAGTATTCTATCTATCTAATTTGAAGTCAAGTAAATTATGTTTTTAAGTATTCTTAATTGGTAATCGTCTTAGGTTATTATTGTAAGTCTGGTCTGGCTACCCTGGTTCCTTTAGGCGTCCGAATCCCAAAGGATCAAGACATCGAGACAACAAAAAAGAATTTCGTTTTCTCCAACTTCCGTGCATCGTATAGTCAAAGCCTAATAGAAACTGACACTCGGTGTAACGATCACCATTACTGGTTTTCTATTGGCTTTGAGGTTTGATGTAGTCGCTTGTGTAATGTACTGGTAGCTAGTTTTTCATAAGCAATATAATAATAATAATCATTTATATACTTTTCACAAGGTACAAATAGGAATAGCTATTTGTAAATTTTAAATAATTTTACAGTAATGGAAAATCCTTGTGAAAGTCTGGATTCTGAACTAGGTCGAAACCTGGACTACAGAACTCCAGGCTCTCCGGATTCTTTGTGGGGTGGGTTTATGAACGTGTAAGTGTGTGGGATGCGAAAAATATGCAACTACGATTGCAATAAATAGACGGCTTAGGGACATATTATTCAAGTTAAGTAACAGTGCGATGTGGTTTCAAAACCCGGATGAGGTTAAGAAATAATCATCAATCTATCAACATATCTGGCAGTTGCAGTGGTTTTACGATATTCCGAAATTAGAACTTGGCGTAAAATAGCTATACTTTAGCAACTCTATTTGGTTGTTCCCATTAAAGTCTTAATAGGCTATAGAAATAGTGGTTATCTATCTTTAATTTGACTTCTCCTAGACTGTTGCTTATTATTTTGTGGATATATGAATATCTAAAGCGCAATCTCACAGATGGTTATTGGAGGTATTAAGGATCGATTTTGGATAATGAATAAGGATCCAAAATCGATCCTAAATACCTCCAATAACCACTTGTGAGATTGCGCTTGGCCGGAAACTCACAGAACAAAAAACGAGTGTGCTTTTAACCACACGACTGAAGCAAAACTAACGTAACTGGCAATGAGCGAAAGAGGGGAAAAAATGTGTGCTCGCACCTCTCACTCTTGCCCCTACAGTAATATACGAACTCTCTCTCTCTCTTTCTATATTCATGATTTATATCTCCTTTCCAGTTTTTGTTTGCCTCAAGCCATCACACTTTTCGTAACGCTCTCATCACGTTTTCCCCAGCTTACCCCTCAAATCAAGCGTAAAGAAGTTTTACTTCAATAAAAACCACGACAACTTTTCAATCGCTACGTATGTGAGAAGCCTTAACCTTAATAAGCCAAAATGCTGTATAATACCTTACTACGTGTAACAAAGCCTCTTTGAGTAGGTGCAATGGAGGCTATTATAGGATTGGAGGTCGGATTAATCGACGTCTTGGAAAGGATATGTATTGAGAAAGTAACTTATTTGTTTTAGTGCTGGTTTGCACGGAAAGAACATTTGTTTGATTTTTGTATGCAAGGAAGTTGTTATACATACAAATAGGAATTTGTGTTTATTTTGAGCTCAATCCGATCTGTGTTCATGTTGTTTTTGATTAAGATTTACATCGTAAATGTTTAATCCATGTTTAAATGCAGTTACCGAGGACCTGCGCTCAATTTCTTTTTCTAGAAAGAAATAACATGAAACTAAATATGGCATATTCAGATAAATGCACGAGACCGTTGCTGGAACATAAACATTAATAATTGTGACAGTATTATTATAGTAAAGATTTTCTCTAGAATTTTAAATTAAGAATTGTAATTCTAAAGTATTTTTTTTAAACTAATATAATATCAAAATTGAAAGCTAAGATCGATCAACGAAGTTTTTCAAAGAAACGTGACGCGGTTAAAGAAATCTACTGATATAAAATCCTCAAGTTCCCAACTTAATTAAAATTCATAAGCGATTTCTATTGGTACTGCTCTAGTTTTTTGCTTACACAGATTTGCGGAGCACGTTTTTAAATTGTTGAAATCTTTGCGGCACTCACAATCTTTTTTGCTGAATATTGTAAATGTCTATTACCATTGAAATTTTTGAGACTTTAATGTTTTTGTCAGCTCTAGCAAAATCAAATTAAATTATATTAACATTTAGTAACTCGGTGTAAAGTGGATCATAATTTTTGTATATACTTATTATTTTCTTGATTTCAGCGTCAAGTTTGCGATGTTGTACTTTCTAGAACAATTGTGACACGTGGTATTGTACATTTTAGAAGCTCAAGCTGTTCTACATTTTTTTTAGATTCATTAGTTTTATAAAAGTTATCAGAAATACATACATAGTTGTTAGATAGGATCAGATTTTAATAAGATGTGTGTTATAATATTATTCGCATTGAGAGGCGTAAATTTAATTTCGAAACTTAAATTGTATTTTATACTGAAAACATATTCTGAAAAATTATTGTTGTTTAAATTTTACTTTTAATTTATTTTATTTTATTGTAACCTTTATGGGATAATTGATTTGATGGTTGATTGATATCTAGTGGGTCATCTATCATCAGGTCATCTGAGCATGTCTGTTTGTCCTGAGTCTGGATGTAATTATCTATATAACTATGTATTTACAAAAGAAAAGTAGTATATGTACCATATCAGTTAACTATTTTCCATAGTACAAGCTCTCCTTAGTTTGGGATCAAATGACCGTGTGAGAATATAATCCCAGAATATTATTATTATAATATTACTAACTGTGTCCTGCAGTTTTACCCGCGTTAAACTTTATAAATTATAGCCTATGTGTTAATCCAGGGTGTCAGCTAACTACATACCATTTTTTTTAAATCGCTCCAGCCGTTTAAACGTCAAGAAGTAACAAACATACACACTCACAAAGTTACGCCTTTATAATATTAGTGCGATTATTAGAAAAAAAAGTTTTATGTGTTTTAGTTAAAACAGTACTGTAGTTTTTATTAATTTTAAACAGAGTAAATATTTATCTTATTAGGAAAAAACACTGGTAATTCCGTGGATGGTAAGAGTGTAGAGGTAGAATTTTGATACGTCATTTCCCATTAACTTCCTTTCTATTATGCGTATACTTACCGTACTTAATATTTTAAGTAGATACCCAAAGTTACTCCAAGTAAATTGGTATTTATAACATGCCTACATATTAAACGTATCGTAGGCATCGCTTTGAGTGAGGGTTACGGAATAAATTAAATTAGAGCCCTACAAATACATAACTAATCACTGAATAGTTTAGAAATTAATGACTTATTAATGTTGAAGTGGGTCTAAAGGTAGGTTAACTGAGATTTAGGACCAAGAGACATAGTCCAAAAATTTATTGCCTCCTCAACATTTTAAAATGAATTGTACACGTTTAAGTACGGGTGGGAAGTGAACCCACGAACGACGGGGTATCCGGCACCATGTGCGTTAAACTTTCCGCCTCCGCACCATGGTTCTCGGACTCTAATTTATACAATCCGTTCGATATTTTCTTAACGCACTTAAGACGCTTTTAACGCCATCTTACCGAGAAACTCCATGACTAACAACGGCTGGAACACCAATATTTCAATTGGGCAATTCCAACAGATGGCGTTATTAAATTATTCATTTTTAAAGTTTTGAATCAGGTATTCAAAACTTAAAAAAAATATAATTTTTTTTAAAGTTAATTATAAAACTATGATATTCTTATATCACAGTTTTATAATTAACTATGCTTTCATTTAATGTTTTTTTTTATTAAACATGCTAAATTGAAAACCAGTATTTCTTTCTTCACATCTTTTAAAATGAATTGTATTCTCACCTGGGAATACAAAACAATTCATCATAGTTATTTTAAAAAACTATGATTTAAGGAGTATTCAAAAAATTTAATTTATTATCAAAAACAAACTTAATAAGAAATAGGCAAAAGTAATAGAGAAAAAGAAATCAATAAATATAAGCGTTTCAAGTCCTTGGCGTGGATTAACTTCTGTCTGTTTGACGCAAAATGACTGTAAGTATGTAGTTTCTATAGTTCCACTAGAAACATTATATATCTTCGCGCGTTCTATATCTAATACATATTTTAAATGCTTATAACTACAAAATACAAAATGAATATGTAGTGTTAATTCCGCTAATTGGAACTCTCCGCTAAAAATACCTCTAATAACTGAGTTCCTACTGAGTAGTTGACTACAAACAGATTAAATTTGGAATATTTCGCTATTCATAATTTTTATTAATGTTTGTTACTTGATTTGTTAATCGATATTCTAAGAATTACTTGTTATACTGCTTTCTCTATTGTGCTATATAATCTTTTATCTAAACTCGTTGTACTAAAAAGAGTAGAAGTCAATTTTATGTCTTTAAAAACAAGCGTTTTTTCCCCTGTGTGACTGATGGTAAAGAATATTATTACCCCATCTCATCCCATAGGAGGCATTAAAGTCTTCCGAGGGAATATATTATACTTACTTATCGTCAGAGTTGTTCAAGTTAACCAATAGGCCTCCGACATGACTTAACGACTGTCGCCTAATGGCTACACCCAGCACCGACCGACCAATAACGCGCTTAGAAATTAAACCACTTTGAAGGCCATCCATCTATGGATTGCCCGCGAGTCTAGTCACTTAACCTCGCCGATAATCTGACTATGGGCTGCAGCGTTTCTCTGAGTAATCATCATGTCGGCTGCTAATGAAAGGCCTCTACAATAGATTTGTGCAATGGATCGTGTGTCGTTTGGAGAGGTATACCAGGGTAAGCGATCGCAGTGTGTTGGTTTAGATCACAGAGATACGCTAGGAGATATTCCCTCGGGACCATTTCTACGCCCCCCATGGAATGAGATGGGGGTGATGATATTCTTTGCCATCAGCCACACAGCTCTGAGTAGTATGACCATCATACACCAAAGCGATTAGGGCTTAACCCCGATCGAAATGTTGAGTGAGATCTTTGAAGGAGGCTTTTACCCATCAGTGGAAGTCGACAGCTTATATAATTATTCCCTAAGTAATGGAATCAGGTGTCACTTTGCGGAAATCCATAACAATCAAAATAAAAAATCAATATGTAGTGTTAATTCCGCTAATTGTCAGTTTAATCATGCCGGGATGCAATTTGCACCGCCCTCCCGCCCGCAAAAATGTGCACATGCAAGAAGGACAATATAAAAAAGCTAATTAAATGCGCCTGTACGATACCCAACACGTGTTTCAGTCCTCCACAGACCATTCTCAAGGGCTGCTAACTCGTCGAGTGCTCGAAGGAGACATATCTCCTTTTTTATATTGTCCTTCTTGCATGTGCACATTTTTGCGGGCGGGAAAGCGGTGCAAATTGCATCCCGGCATGATTAAACTGACAATTAGCGGAATTAACACTACATATTGATTTTGTATTTTGATAATTATTCCCTTATTTTTTGGTGGTGCTTTAAAACTGTGAGGATTTACGATACTATTTCTTGTGGTGCGGCTTCCTTCGCCTAATGGAACGTTAGTGTAGCTTTTCCTACAGCAGTAAATTATTTCCCAGAGAGATTCGTGTAGGAACGGTAAGAAACTAAGAACCGTCTTACGCGGTCGTCAGGGGAAATAATTTAATTTAAGATCCGTACCTAACCAACCGATGGATCCAATGTTTTTCCTTATTCCATTTGTATTATGTGCCACAGTCCCTCCTTAATTTTGGACGAGACATTTGACAAAATATAGGCTTAAGAGGAAATTTGCGACCAACTTGGGAATTATTCAAAATCTGTCCCCGACAATTTGTTTAATTTTCGTATTTATTACTTATTTTTAATTACAAACCTAAATTGAACAACTTGAACGACATTTCAATAATATGCGATATTTTAAAGCTATATTAAAAAAAATAAACGATAGGAAAGAGAAATACCTATCCAATTATTGATACCTATCAACTTTTAATGCCATGCCATGGCGACCAGTCCCAATAGAGATTGGTCATCTGCGCGAGATATATCATAGTGCATTAGTGTGAGCGCAAACACGGGGCGGCACGTTGTATTCCATAACTCTCAAGATCCTACGTGACGACTAGCGACACGAACGGGAAGAGGCCAGGTACAGAACCGACAGTTATACGTGCTTTTTGAGGCATGGGCATGCTCCACTGCCAACTCCCAGACGTCGGGCTAATACTACGAAAGTTTCTTATATTTTCGACAAACCTAGGATTTTAACCCAGGACCTCATTATCTGCGAGCTTATAACACATGCGACATATTATGTACATCGTTTTAGTCACGTGATTAAAATAAATTTAATTGTAGACCTTACAAAAGCGCTTGATAGAGTCAGAATATTTATGTATAGAGGTAGAGGTATATTTCAATACGATGTTTGTATGACATCATTTTGAAATGATGAGCCGATATATAGGTATACATATATCGATAATAAATAATCTGCCACTTGTCTTGCGCTATTCGCATCCAACAGGTTACTGCGCCTCTCACAAGATCATCGGTCCATCTCAAAATTCATAATAGTAAGAAATTTAAACTTGTGAACACATCCCAAGTTTTTCCCCTTAAAGCCACCAGCATTCCATCTAAGCCTTTAATCTATTGCTTTAATATCGTGCTAACCCATAAATATCCTCTAATAAACGAGCTAAAACCACTTAGCAAAACAAACAATCATCTGGTTAATAGACAAGACGCCATTACAACAAGATCGCTATCAAGTAATAATAGGGCGGATTTCTCGATATGGCCACCGGAAATTGGCTGTACGGCAAGTTATTAGCCAACCGGAAGTAACGATTTTAGAAGGATCATTCGTAAACGTTTATTTGCGTCTTTGTTCTGTTATGATTAATTGTTGGTTGTATTATATTAATATACTGTTTACTACTGGCCGGTTGGTTTGGTTGATTTTGCCTTGCCTTTCACGCCGCAGTGTGTTTGATTCCCATCTAGGACAGATATTTGTGTGATTTAACATGTCTGTTTGTCCTGAGTCTGGATGTCATTATCTATATAAGTATGTATTTACAAAAGTAAATTAGTATATGTATATTACAAGCTCTGCTTAGTTTGGGGCCAGATGACCGTGTGTGAATATTGTCCCATGATAAATTATTATTATATTATTATTAGTGCCGTGTGTGAATAATATCCTGGGAAATTATTTACACACGGCCATTTGATCCCAAACTATGTGTAATATCAGTATTACTTCTTAGCATGACCGGGAATTCTGTGGATGGAATGGTCCGGGGGAAAGCCCAAAACCTTATTTTTTTGCCGTTTAACAGTGTACCACTGAAACTGATGCGTCTAACAAAATATTTCTATTCCTAAACGTATTAAATTAGCTGGTAAGTACTTTTAATTATTTATCATATTTACATTCCACATTTCCCTGACACATGGATTTAACATTTTAATGAAATGGAAGGGATTACGAAAACGATTAACTGTAAAACAAATATGGCAGTTCGTAATTGGTTCAATTTAACTTTAATTGAAATTGTATTAATTGGAGAAAAATTATGAAATGTACCTTAATTATTATATTGATTAAACTACTCACACAAGTTAAATAAAATGTTTTTAATACGCATAAGTACAGTACAATACTAATTTTATCTTGGTTTGTACCCCAAATAAATTATAATAATAATAACAATCATTTTATTTATGACAACTAAAATATCCGTAAATTGTTAGTAACTGGTTTACTTCTGTAAAATATTGTTAGTACTCGTAAAACTGAAGACAAAATTAATGAGAGGAACCGCCCATTCGCTTAAAAAACTTCATCTCACAAATTGTCTTATTATAATAAATAAAGAAAATATTGTAAATAATAATGCCCTTATCGCGATTTTATTTTTATGTCAGAGGTCGACGAACGAGCAAGTGGGTCACCTGATGGTAAGTGATCACCGCCGCCCATGGACACTCGCAACACCAGAGGAGCCGCGGGTGTGTTGCCGGCCTTTAAAAGTCAGCAAACAAGTGTTGCTGACCCTTTCTCCCTACCCAGATGAGCTCTGGCGACCTTACTCACACTCGGAAACACAACATTAAATTATTATTGTTATTATTAAAGAATGTCTTCTGTAAGGTGGAGGTACTTCCCCAGTCGGGCTGCTCTTTGAGCGAATGAACGGAGTGCCCTACCTCTCTTGCTCTCTCTACCTCGATTGCACTCTGCGATTGCTAACAGTCAACCTTAGGATGGACAAGAGTTAGTTAAATGTGTCAGAATTCGATAAAACGCCGGTTGGCGTCGTTGGTCTTTACCATTACCATACCTTTATCTTTCATTGGTCTAGCGGCAGCATGTTTAACCGCAGATAATGAGGTCCTGGGTTCAAATCCCGGGTCGGGCCTAAAAGTGTTTATGCGATTTTACCGTAAAAATAAATTTCTCAGTATCAACCCGAAGTCTGGAAATTGGCGGTATTACACCCCCGTGCCTCGGAGAGCACGTAAAGCCGTCGGTCCTGTACCTGAACTCTTTCCGGTCGTGTCGCTAGGCGTCCCATCGGATCATAAGAGTGATGGAATAGAAAGTGCCCCTGTGTTTCCGCACACACTTGTGCACTATAATATGTCCTGCACAATCGGCTAGTCTCCATTAAGACTGGCCGCCGTGGCCGAAATCCGGTCGGGAGGACATCATCTTTCACGCCGCAGATTGTAGGTTTGATTCCCACCCAGGACAGACATTTGTGTGCATGAATATGTCTGTAATGACAACTACTTGCTAGACAGCTAATCTTAAGACAGCTACTGCCTAGATAGTTACTTGCTAGACAGCTACTGCCTAGATATCTACTTGCTAGACAACTAATTGTATGACAGCTACTTGCTAGACAGCCAATCGTATGACACCTACTTGCTAGACAGCTACTCGCTAGACAGCTACTGCCTAGGTAGCTACTTGCTAGACAGCTAATCGTAGGACAGCTATTGCCTAGATAGCTACTTGCTAGGCAGCTAATCGTGAGAAAGCTACTGCCTAGATAGCTACTTGCTAGATAGCTAATCGTTTGACTGCTACTGCGTAAATAGTTACTTGCTGGACAGCTACTGCCTAGACAGCTACGTTCTAAACAACCAATCGTATGACAGCTACTGCCTAGATATCTACTTGCTAGACAACTAATCGTATGTCAGCTACTGTCTAGTAGCTACTTGCTAGACAGCTAATTGTATGACAGCTACTTGCTAGACAGCTAATCGTGTGACACCTACTTGCTAGACAGCTACTCGCTAGACAGCTAATCGTAAGACAGCTATTGCCTAGATAGCTACTTGCTAGAGCACTGATCGTTTGACAGCTGCTTGCTAGAAATTTCACGAAAATTTTAAAAAAGATATCTTAAGTCGGTAGGTACTAATATGTAATATATTATCAATCTGTATTTGATTGCGAATATCAACCAACCAACCACCATTTTTTGGGAGGTGATTTCTGGCGTAACGACCGTGATATTATATTAAAGTCATGCAATTTTTAGTAGTTTATTATTAATACACATCTTGTAGCAACAACTTTATTACAATCTATACATACCTATCATAAAATCGTAGGAAAGTCAAAACTGTACATTGAATATTTTTTTAAAAGGATACTTGGGGTGTGATCTACCATTGACATCGAAGCCAAAAATATAGTTTTTAGAATTTTTGTCTGATTGTCTGTTTGTCTGTATGTATGTCCGGGCTAAACTCAAAAAGTACTGCATGGATTTACTTCATATTATGCATGAATATTACTAAGAGGTTGGGTCAACATATAGGCTACATATTATCACGCTATCACCTAAGAGGGAGGAGCAGAAAATATAACGCGGGAAAAACCGCGGGGCACAGCTAGTTTATTCATAAAATTATAATAATAACTTTGTATCTAACAAACATTTTATATTGTTTCAGGAACTTGGAGAACTTTGAAGACTATAACTAAAGTAAGTGGAAGTTCTAATATTAAGTGCGGTAGTAAAATAATCTAGCGTGGAGCCCGAGGTGGGGCTTAGTAACATAATTAAGTATTTTTAAGATAAGTAAAACTGCATTGTAAATTCTGCAATTAAATAGTTTTGCTTATACCAAAAACTGTTTTTGAATAATTTTTACATTATTTATATAATAAATCAATCATATTAATTGGGTGAATTAACTACACATTGGCCTTACTAACATGTTCTGCTGTTAATGGGAATTTTATAACGAATATCTAATAATAATAATAATAATATCTAAGGACAATGTCACACAGATCATCCTAGTCCCAAACTAAGCAAAACTTTACTATGGGTACCAGGCAACGATATACATACTTATATAGACGAATAAATACTTAAATACATAGAAAACATCCATGACTCAGAAACAAATATTCGTGCTCATCGCAGAAATATTTGCACTTACCGGGATTCGAACCCAGGACCACCAGCTTCGTAGGCAGGAGCACTACCAACTAGGCTACGGTGACCGTATATCTATATAAATTGAATTTAAAAAACGCGTACATCGTTACAATTTTAAGTGTTTAGTAATTAAACATAATTATTGTCATAAACTTTATATTTTACATATTTTATGTACGTATTAATGTATGTTTATAATAAAATCCTCTATTGACTGCGTGCGTGTCTAGGTGCTTTACCATGCCGATCGACGGCACGTTAAGCTGTCGGTACCGTTTGATGTCATTAGACAACAGGCGTTCTCAACTCTGACACAGGGGTAACCACTGCCGATACGATATATAAAGAAATAAAATCCTGTTTCTCAATTCGTTTTTGTTTCTCCCCAAGGGAGACAAACAATATTTCGAATAATTGAAATGGATCGGCCTATATGTCTGGTCGAATGTTTCTAATGTCTCTGGAATCTATTTTTAGTCGTTTATTATAATTTATTGATATCAATAATGACATATTGATGTTTATCTGTCTCCATCAACTAATAATACATCCAAATGGTTCGGTAATATTTATTTGATACATTATTTTCAAAAGAGTAAGGGACAACATACCGATTCAGCAGGATGTTTAAAGTACTGGTACTTCTCTCATTATAATAATTATAGTAAAATAAAATTTTATTTTCAAATCACATACGGAAAATGTACAATAATTTTAATTACTATATTTTTAGTTTTTAAATAAAATCTGTACTGAAATGAATATTGGCCCTATCTCAGCTAATACTACATTTCTGCAGTGCTGATCTCCCGGTAGGGCTGTATGTACTGTTTCGTGAAATAAGTAACACAAACAAATAAATCATACAAATTTCACGGTGAAGTTCACCTAAATTTCATTTCATTCAACTTTTCACAGCTGAATATTTCTAGTATCATCTATAATATTTTTTGTACATTATATTAATAATTACTTGGTGTTGAATCTATCAATAAATATTAATAATAAAAATAACAAAAATAAAACGAATAAACCTATAGATAAGGTTACTGCTAATTCATCTTTATCTGGCAGAAGCTTATAATAAGACTCGAAATCAATTAATAGTTTTTTTTAGTAATATCTTGGGACATTATTCACAAACGTCATCTGATCCCAAACTAAGCAGGAATCCAGATAACTGATGTACTACATATTACTACTTTTTTCAAATACATATGTACTTATAATTACATCCAGAATCAGGTCAAACAGATGGGAACACCCAAATACTCCGAAATATTTTATTCCGAATTTCGATGTTCCGATTTTCAAAAGCCCAAATTTCATAATACCTAAGAATTATATTGTATATTATTAAAAATCACGAAAATAATTTTGTTAGTTTCAAACGTTCGAAGAGTCAAATGCTCGAAGGGTTCTCAGTCCGAAAAACGACATTCCGATTTTCAATACTTCGAATAAACTAAAAGTCAATACGTTATGCTACAAAATTTGGTGGTGCCAGAAATGAATCGCTGCACAACCGACTTCACGTACCCTACGTTGTCTACCCTACCCTAGAGTGTAATTTAAGCCCGCGTAGGCGCGGAGGGGTGGGGCGGCCCGCGAGCTGAGGAGCAGGTGGCTTGAAGGCCCGCCGCCGCGGCTGAGGCTGGCCGGTGAAGCCGGCCAGTAAGCCGAAGCTGCGGTGGTGAGCGTTAAAACCATCTGCGACGATAAGCTCGCGTGGGCCCGCCCAAACCCCGCAGCACCAGAGCCGTGACAGAAACAATGCCTGCTGCATGTTGCATGCCTGCTTGCATGCTGCATGCCTGCTTGCATGCTGCATGCCTGCTTGCATGTTGCATGCCTGCTTGCATGCTGCATGCCTGCTTGCATGTTGCATGCCTGCTTGCATGCTGCATGCCTGCTTGCATGTTGCATGCCTGCTTGCATGCTGCATGCCTGCTTGCATGTTGCATGCTTGCTTGCATATTGCATGCCTGCTTGCATGCTGCATGCAGCTGCCGAGTTTCAGATCCCCTCTATTGTTGATTAATCATTTGGGTTAGGTTAGGTTAAAATCGGAATTTTTGTTATTCGATCTATTGAAGCTCGGTGTTTTGAGAAGAGTAATTATAATCGTAAGGAATATTGAAATATAGGAATTATAAAAATAGGAGTAATGATAAATCGGAGTTGTAATATTCGGATTTTTGAACCATTCGGAATGATGGAAATCGGTATTTTGAAATTCGTATTTGTGTCGGAATAAAGTTTTTCGTATTAATGTAGTGTACCCCAAACAGACATGTTCACGCACATAAAAATATTTGTCCTGGGTGGGAATGTAACCCACAAATTGCAGCGTGACAGGCTATCGACCAAACACGCCAACCGGCCCGTTATAAAGATATTGAACAAAACTTTAACAATAAACCTGTAGGTAAGGTTACTGCTAATTCACCGTTTATCCGGCATAAGCTTCGAAACAAATAATTAGTGTAGTATAATATTTCGTTATGCTGTTTATTACACTATGTATTTACATAAATTTAGTAGTTTGGAGATTAATTTGAATTCTTAATATTCTATTAGTTCCGTTTTATGACGTTTGTTTTTAGGCTTCTCCCAAATTTCTCCACAAATGCTTATCTTGCCCTATCCGCATAATATACTATCATATCGTACTATTAGTTTGAGAAATTATTTTGTAGGTCTTCCCCAATATTAGGTGTGCAACCCTAATGATAATTTAAGCTAAACAAAATATATGGGGCTTGTGACTGTTAAAGCTAAACAATTGTAATACATGTTTGTATATGTTCGTCCTTGTGCGAAACTCAGGAGCGGTCAGAGATATCAGTTACGTCGCCTCATAGGGGCTTTGTCAGTTCATTACGGAACAAAGCACAATCTGCATCACACAGGACTATCTAACACAACCACCTGTATAGTATGTGAAATTTATTACATAATAATGCACGTGTGGTGTAGCGGTTAAGATAGTCGCCTCACCGTTTCATGTCCCGGGTTCGAGTCCCGTGCTGGACAACTATTTGTGAGGCTCATAAATAGTTGTTCTGAGTCTGGATGTACTTTGTGTCCGTCAATTATATGTTTGTAAAGTACCCCGCATACATGGATTAAATTCCCTTGTGCGCATATGTGCTATGTGGTGACGGCAGCGAATATCAGAATAATAATTTGACGGTCACCATAGCCTAGTTGATGCTCCTGCCTACGTAGCTGGTGGTCCTGGGTTCGAATCCCGGTAAGTGCAAATATTTGTGTGATGAGCACGAATATTTGTTTCTGAGTCATGGATGTTTTCTATGTATATAAGTATTTATCTATCTATATAAGTATGTATATCGTCGCCTGATACCCATAGTTCAAGCTTTGCTTAGTTTGGGGCTAGGATGATCTGTGTGACATTTTCCCTAGATATTATTATATTATTATAATAATAATATCCTGGGACATTATTTACACACGGCCACCTGATCATATCATCATACATATCATCACCCCATCTCATTCCGTGCGGGTCGTAGAAGTTGACCTGAGGAAATATCAACCAGAAGATGGGAGCTTCCTTCTGAGTACTATGACCATCTTACTGCGATCACCAACCCGTCTGCCAAGCGTAGCGCTTATGGAATTTCCCCCCAAGATGATTCTTGGGAGTGGCTGGTCAAGCAGTGGACTTCTTTCAGCTGAAGTGATAAGTACTCTATATAGACTCTAGATAAATCCGCATATCAGTCAATCACAATTTAAAATACAAGAAGGGAAACAAAAATGACAATAAGAAAGAAAAGAAGACATAAAAAGTAAGCACGGAATTTCTTTCTGGCTTTCTTCTCCAAGTTGTTCACACAGGTATAGAAAGCTGCAGGTTAGCTAAGTTAAGGTCCGCGGGCGAGGATAGCGCCGGCCCCTTATTATTATTGTTGTTTAGGGCTTGATGCTTTGATGGCATCTTGCTATCTCGAACATTACAAATCTATTGTAGCAGAGCTCCACTGACTTTGTCAAAGTTCACTGCTCAATCCTACAGCTTTCAAAAACTCCCAGATTGATTGTGCAGTGAGTGTTTGTATCTCTTCCGTTTGCATTATATGCTGTCCTAAGTGGATACTTCTACAACGCATTAGCGGCCCGCACGAGCACAGAATATGCAAAGGAGTTTCCTCTGATTCTTGGCAGAATCTGCAAATTGTGCTGTCGGCCAACTTTAGGTTGAATATGTGCTTATTCAGCTTGCAGTGTCCGGTGAGAATTCGAGTTATCGCACATGTTTTGTAACTTTTGAATTCAAGTAATTCTTTCGACAATTTTTGTTGTAGCCCTTGATAACAGGCCGCCCCTTAACCCCTGATCTGTGATTCCATCCTGTAGTCGTGTAACGTGTGGCGTAGTGGTTACGGCAGTGTTCCCGTTATTGCCTTAGAGCCATAGATGCACTAACAATATGAAATATAGTTGTTATCTTCCTACTTGTATGGGAACTACTACTAATACTTAAAGTTTGGACAGTAGTCAGAGTAGTTCAAGCCACTCAGTAAGCCTTCGACATGGCTTAACAGCTGTTGTCTAATGACGACAATCGGATCCGTCAGTTTAACGTGCCCTCCGAATCACAGAGACGCTGTAAAATTAAATCACTTTCTCGATCATCTATGGACTGACCGTGAGCCTAGTTGCTTAACCTCGCCGATCACTTATGGACCGGTGAGATACCGACAGTTTAACGTGCCCTTCGAAACACGTAGATGCTCAGACATTAAAACACTTTAGCGGATACCTATCTATGGACTGACCGCGAGACTACTTGCTTAACCACGTCGATCACTATTGCCCCAGTCAGAGCATCTGGCTATGGGAACTTGGTCAGTTCATTTTCATATTCCAGCTTGACTCCGTCAGTTACATTAGCACAAGACTTCACGAACAAACTTAACCCAAAAAAAATCTCTCACAAAATATATCTCCAACTTTTCAACGTCATACAGCATCCAATAAAACATCCTCTCACCAAACAGAACGTGACTGCACAAAAATCCTAGTCAAAAATGATCCATTAATCGGGTACACCGCTAACTAGAAATTTCTAGAAAAACCCAGACACTACAAAAATGCTTGGAAAAATGTCATACCGAATATCAGGGAAAATCAGACGCTCGTATGAATAGTTCTTCAGTTTGCCAAAGTGTCATTGAAAGCGGGCGTATGAATTCCCAACGGAAAATGGAAGCTTTATGCTATAAAATAAGGTTGTTTTTTGTGTGGTGATGGCAACTAATTATCGCAAGCGTCTGGCTTGAAAGAAAGAAGTGGAAGAAGCCAGTGAAATCATGCGCGACGATAACCTATAATTATAAGGAGACGATTAACTGAGGGCTTCTTTAGTGATGTAACTGATTTACATCGATATTATTACCGCATTATTTAAATATTTTCTGTTACCAGTAGTCTAAGTAGCACGTTAAAATACTAATCAGTATAAATATATTATCTACTAGCTGTGCCCGCGACTTCGTCCGCGTGTTAAATAGTTTTTTTTTTTTTGTAAAATAAATGACTTTTTCTAAAATAAAAGTAGCCTAAGTTACTCCTTATTACATCAACTTCCTGCCAATAAAAGTCCCATCAAAATCGGTCCAGCCGTTTCAGAGATTAGCCGGAACAAACAGACAGACAGACAGACAAAAAAAGTAAAAAATGTTATTTTGGTGCATGTACCGTATATATATTCATATTTATGTAGTAAAAACCGGTTATTTCAATATTACAAACAGACACTCCAATTTTATTTATTTCTTTATAGATTTATATAGTGTAGTTTGCATTTATTTTATATGTATAGAAAATAAATGCAAGCTAGTAATCGGGTCACCTGACAGTAAGTGATCACCGCCACCCATAGACACTCGCAACACTTGGATTGGAGTACCTCCACAGTTAATTGATTCCACAGAGAGGTAGTGCGCGGTAAAAAAAAATGAGTTAAACGAACGGTGGTAGACCATTCATCCAAGGGATACGGATCAAATTATCAATTGTGGCGAGAGTCTGAAGTGAAACGGGGCGACAGGCATAAGATCGAACAATTATTCAAAAATGAAAACTTATTGAGTATTACTATATATTTGGAGTATATTAGATGACCAGCAATGTTGAGCTTTATTTTATGATGATTGTAAACTTTTTATTTATTGGAACCACCAATAATTAAAAATAAAATAAAACTTTAACTATACAATGCATGTTCTTCAAAAATGCAGTCAATAATAATTGTAAATAAGTAAAATACATCTTAATGCGCTAGAGAAATAGCTGAATCTGAATTCTGGGCATTAAGTATTTTCTTTAACATTATGGATCTAAATTTTTATTTAATCTTTTGAGCGCCCAAGGATATACGTATTGATTCGACTCCAAAGCCAAGCCACTAATAAAGTGAAAATAGCTACAAAAGCATGAAATCCCTATGTTTTTGTAGCTATTTTCACTTAATTAGTGGCTTGGCTTTGGAGTAGAATCAATCCGCATTTCAGCCGGCGGTCAAACAGTACGCTTTATCGTCTATTTTTCGGAGACCTACTGGGCGGCTTGAACAACTCTGACACTAGGGTAACCACTGCCCATACGATAAGTAAGTATCTTCTATTTATTTAGTGTTATGTGGCACTCATTAATTGTCACATATTTGTGACGTTGGCGTACAGGGTAAGTGTTTTTCATGTCACGTATTTGTAAAAATCGCATCCACAACGTCTTATTGAAATGTATATTTTTAGAGTTCATTCACGAGTTCTTCTATATGTTTTTAATCTTAGATTTATTTTATAAGGCCCCAAAATCAGCACTTACTAGAATTAATGCCGTTGAAGAAGTACGTCACATTGATACCAATACCGAAGCTTTTATCGATGTCAAAGTGAAATCAAATAGATTAATGCCTATCGATATATCTCCGCCAAACCTCAAACAACCCACTTACGACATTGTACAGTCGACGGCATGTCGACATGGCTACGCTTGAACCTTTACGTCGTATTTATTATGTTAAGCATAAGGGTGGTTTTTGCAGTCCAAGTGTGTACACAGACGTCGTATGTTTTGAATGAATATGGTGTGTACGTCTAAGAATGCTTCACTACCATCGTTTGTATTATTTCTTGAGTCCATTGACATATACTTGATATGCTGTCAACATATTGATTCATGAGTAATATTTAGTAACAAGTACTGTGACTCAAGTACAGTGTGGTTCCCAGCCCAGAAAGAATAACAGGAGCACCCCGTAGCTTTCCATGAGTGTCGTAAAAGATGACCAAGAGATACAGTAGGTAGTCGGGCAGCAGCACCACCTGTGTACTAGCTAGCAATTGACTGCGGTCGCCAACTCGCATACCTAGCATGGTGACTACGAGAAATCCCTCCAGGAAACCTTTGGAGGAGGCCTGTGTCCAGCAGTGGACGATTTTTGATTAGACGACGTTTGATTAGGTTGATGAATAAGAAGATAGATAGATAGATAAACTCTTTTTTGTAAACATCTATACATATAATAAAATCGTAGGAAAGTCAAAACTGTACATTGAATATTTTTAAAAAGGATACTTGGGGCGTGTACTACAATCGATATCGAAGCCAAAAATATTTTATATATAATAGTTTTTAGAATGTTTGTCTGATTTTTTTTTTTTTTCAAAACTTTATGCACAAATTTGTACAGAGGTGGACTTAATGCCGTAGGCATTTTCTCCCAGTCGACCTTGGGGAGGTGCAGAGATTAATCAGTAGGTAGTAGGTGCACTAAGTATAACAGTATAGATTTTTAAAGGATTGGAAAAATATTCGATACATAAATAATTTAAATATATAGTTAAATGTATAAGTATATAAATAAATGTATAATATCTAATATATGCAATACTATTACTACTATAATATACTATACATACATACATAATAGATTAGGTAGGGAAATCACAATTCTGCTTACAAGTTGTTTAGAATGTGCTCTCTTAGCTTCATTTTGAATGAGAAGCGGCTTTTGGCCAACCTGATTTCGAGAGGCAGCGCATTCCACAGAAGAATAGACTGGACAAAAAAGGAAGAGTGAATAAAGTCAGAATGGTGAGGCGGGCATTGAAGAAGGCGGTTATAAGTAGACCGGAGAGTTTTCGCATGATTATTGCCCAGAAATTGGAAGTGAGTAGTTAAGTAAGAAGGTGAAGAGGGAGAGTCCAGTATAGAATAAAGAGTAGTTAAAGCTCTCAAAGAACGCCTATGGCGAATAGGCAACCATTGTAATTTCGTACGGTAGAAGGATACATGGTCGTACTTACGAAGATTAAAGACGAATCGAATGCAGTTATTCAGAAGTCGGTCAAGTTTATTGAGGTGATCTGCATTCAGTTCAAAGTAGCATACATCACCATAGTCGATTATAGGAAAAATTAAAGCTTGCACGAGCGTTACTTTTGTTTTCCACGGCAAGAAATGTTTGAGCCGATAGAGAGATCGCAGGATTCCGGTGACCCTCTGACTTACACTGCCAATTTGTTTTTGCCAGCTGAGTGTTGTGTCAATTAAAATTCCTAGGTCTTTAATATTAGGACTTATACAAATCGTAGTACTGTCGTATACAACTGGTGCGAGGCTATCAAAGTCAACTCTGCTGACCATGCGGGAACTTCCAAGTATAGTGGCTTGGTATTTTGAAGGGTTAACACTAAGACCAAACCTATCGGACCAATTTTTTAGCAATGCCAAGTCACTATTGATTTGGCCGATCGCTGCAGAGAGGTTCTCCAGGTTTGCTTGAGCATAAATTTGAAGGTCATCGGCATAAAGATGGTACGCACTCTGAAGGTTATGACTGAGAAGATTTATAAACAAAGAAAATAGTAGAGGAGAGAGAATACCGCCTTGAGGTACGCCTGAGGTAACTTTACACCAATTAGATGTAGATTCACCAATTTGAACCGATTGCAGGCGATCCCGAAGGTAGGATGAAAACCACTCCAATGCTTCGTCAGAGATCATAAGATGGGATAGGATGGCTAAAAGGATATCATGACTGACGGTATTAAAGGCATTGGAGAAATCGACCAGAACCAAGACTGTGATCTTGGTATCCTCCATGCCAGCTCGAATATCGCCAGTCACTTTAAGGAGTGCGGTAGTGGTACTGTGACCAGGTCTGAACCCCGATTGTAGTGGACTTAGGAGGTTGTTCATAAGAACGAAGCGGGAAAGTTGTTTATGAATGCAGGACTCAAGTACTTTAGAAAGGAAAGGAAGAATGGATATTGGACGGTAGTGAATAGGACTGGAAGGGTTTGAGCATTTAGGGAGTGGATGGACTAGAGCTTTACGCCATAATGACGGGAATGATCCGGAAGTGAGGGAAAAGTTAACAATATGAGTAATTGCAGGGAGGAGATGGTCTAGGATAGGAATGATCATGCGTCTACCGATTTTATCGCAACCCACGGCGTTGGATTGAATAGACAGGATTATCTTTTTGATCTCGTCCAAATCAGCTAGAGTAAATTTGAAAGGGCTAACATTAGGGCGCATTAAACCATTGATGTACGAAATAGTTTGCCTCTTGGCCAGATGATCCATAGATGAAGCAGTGGTGAAATGTTGATTAAGATCATCTAGAACCATTGAGCTAGGAAGGTCTAAATGTCGCGACTTGCCGATACCAAGAGTCCCAAGGAACTTCCAGATACCAGCAGGAGAAGAAGTAGATATGTTATTGAGAATATGACGGCGTTTAGCTTTACGTACCATCTGATTACACCGATTCCTACAAACCCTGAAGATACTCCAGTTGTCTTCAGTTCGATTTTTTTTTAATTTTCGGAATGCACGGTCCCTCCGTCTCATTGCCATCTTAATTTCCCTTGTCATCCACGGTGCTGGAGGACGCTTTATTTTAACTTTTTTGACAGGGGCATGTACGTCGTAAAGTTCAGTGACCGTTTTATTAAAAATACTGACCTTCATATCTAAAGTGGTCGCTTGTAGCATTGGCTCCCAGTCGATTAACGCAGCATCTTTAGATAAAAGCTCAACCTTTAAAGAAGCAAAAGAACGCACGTACAACACTTTGGGTTTAGGTTTAGGTGGTTTTAGGAGATAAGACAGGAAGATAAGATCGTGATGAGAAAATCCAGGAGCGGGACATTGGCCATGGGACGAAACCAAGGAAGGATTCGAGGTAAGGATTAAATCGAGCCAAGTATCATCACCTAAGACGTTATGGTGAGTAGCTTGAAGTGGCAAGACGTGCAAGCTGCTTGACTCGATTATGTGTAGGAGTTTGCGGGAACTAGGAGTGTTGTGAGCAAGTAGGTTGGTGTTAAAATCTCCCATGATAATGTGGTGAGCGTACTCTGAGCCCAAAGATTCTAAAACTGATTCGAAATCAGTGAAGTAGTCTACATTAGGGGGGCAATAAACCACACCAAGAATGGTTTTGACTCCTTTGACAGAGACCTCAAGAAAAAGGAACTCGGCAGAGGCTGAATAGTTTGAAGAGGAGGTAGCAACAATATTATAGGGAAAGTCGCTCCGTAGGTATATCGCGACACCACCTCCTCCTTTACCAGTTCGGTCATTTCGAATTAGAATGAAACCAGGAAGAGGATATAAAGTGGAAAGAAGATGCGGTTTGAGCCAGCTCTCGGAAATCAGGATAGCATGAACATTGCATTCAGCGAAAGTTTCGAGCAAGTCGCTATGGTGGCTGGGAATGCTCTGGGCATTAAGATGGCAAACATTTAAAAGATTGGAACGGCTATCGTTAAACTTATCACGTAGGATATCACCAAGCGAGCCTTCCAAGGAGCAGAAACTGTCGTTAGCAGAATCGTAAATAGAATGAAAAGAGTCGGTATCATCGTCCGTTAATATGACAGACATGATAACCGGGATTTAATATAAATAAATAAGATATATATGTATATAAACTAGAAATATATATAAAATATAAGTGTATAAAATGTAGTGCAAGGTTAAAATAAACTTAATTTAAACTCTGCACCACCCGCCAGCATACAAACATAATAAGCACTAGGTACTTTAAATATAATATAAAACGATTAATAGTATAGTAACACACAATAAGTAATCAACACACCGAAAAAAAAAAATACAAAACAATAATTAAACGAAATATATGCTCAAAAGGTGATATTCAGTTGGGTATTGGAATGGACACTTAAAAAGTTTACGCAGTTAGAACGAGTGAGACGAGAAGTATGAAATAAAACGCATATTTCGATCCCATTTCATACTTCGCGACCATAATGAAGTTAGCAACGAAGCGGATTGAGTTACATGGTACTTGAGTTTACTATAGTGTATCATTATGAATAGAATGAACAGATTGAATGACTTTAATTGAGTGAAGTAGTTTTGTTTAACCTCAAACTTCTTAACAATTTATGTGTAACAACAACAAGTTAAAGTGACAAACAAGGGAACTTAATCAATTTTTGACCACAAGAATGAAATAATGTAGACATATGGTAAGTTTCTGAGTTATAGTGCTACATGCAACTAATGTTATTTAATCGAAGGAATTTGTTGAACTAACGAACCGTGTTTTTCAGCTTATCGTTGCCGCCTGTTGAGGAAACCGCTGCCGTCTTCGGATATTTGGCCGACAGAGTCATGAATTCTTCATTGGTGGTTATCTTGTGCCGCTTTTGATCATGGGTTTTGATGAATATAATACCCGATTGAGACCAACAAGAGCTTATTCCAAAGAAGAGGCGACATTTGCTGAAGACTGCTTGTCTGGCTCTTGTGAGAAACTCCTTGATGGATATGGAGGAGCCCTTCAACTTAGTCTTTGACTTCCAAACTTCATCCTTGTGGCGAATGTCCGAAAATCGAACCAGAATGGGCCGCTCCCGATCCCTGCATGGGGCCCCGAGCCTGTGGCATACCTTGATGGCCGAGGTTGTGATGTTTTTAATACCCAATTTATTAACAAAGATGTCCAGCAATAACTGTGAGCAGCTTTCATCATCCTTTTCCGCAACACCAGAGAAAATGAGGGCTTTTCGACGAGTTCGTGTCTCCAGGTCGTCTATTTGCCTTGAGCACTCCTTAATTTGTTGCCGAAGAAGACCGAGAATTCCAAATATAAGCTCTTTGAAGCCACGAAGTTCCTCTGCTACCTTTGCCACGGTGTCCTTGGAACCAGTCCCCGCATTCAGTATCTGTGCTTGAAGCTCATCAAATCTCTTATTGACACTATCTTCAATCCTGTTCTGTGCATTTTGTATGTCTAAGAGTTGGGACATCTTGTGATTCTGTGATGTATGGTGAATTATACTGTAGTGCAATGTGTAATATGCAGTAGAATAGTCAGATAGTCCAGGAAACTATAAATTAACTAAGAAAAATACTAATTGACTTTTATTTTAATTTTAAAATTTACTAGCAATCAAAAACGCGTCTTAACTTTTTACACACCTACCGCCGAAAAAAAAGACGGGTTGATTGTCTGTATGTATGTCCGAGCTAAACTCAAAAAGAACTACATGGATTTACTTCAAGTTTTGCATGAATATTACTAAGAGGTCGGATCAAAATATAGGCTACATATTATCACGCTATCACCTACGGGGGAGGAGCTGTGATAATTTATAAAATTTAACGTGGAATAAACCGCGAGGCATAGCTAGTAAAGAAATAATACAAAGCGACAACATACAAATTATAATTGTACAATTGGCGGGCTCATCACAAACTCAGATCACAAAGTGATTTCTTCCTGGCAACCTAGGTAGTGAAAGGAGAAAGGAGTTACAGAGATAATAATAATATCTAGGGACAATGTCACACAGATCACCCTAGCCCCAAACTAAGCAAAGCTTGTACTATGGGTACCAGGCGACGATATACATACTTATATAGATAGATAAATACTTAAATACATAGAAAACATCCATGACTCAGAAACAAATATTCGTGCTCATCACACATATATTTTCACTTACCGGGATTCGAACCCAGGACCACCAGCTTCGTAGGCAGGAGCACTACCAACTAGGCTACGGTGACCGTCTAACTAGATTAGGTTGATGAATAAGAAGATAGATAGATAGATAAACTCTTTTTTGTACACATAAAGAAATAATACAAAGCGACAACATACAAATTATAATAGTACCTACAATTGGCGGCCTCATCACAAACTCACATCACAAAGTGATTTCTTCCTGGCAACTTAGGTAGTGGAAAGAGAAAGGAGTTACAGAAATAGGGCAGTTGCAAGTGTACAAATTACTATATTATTAGGTACTATTGGTACCATACTTAACTATAGATACCTATTTACTAATTATATGTACGTTTGTAATAATAATATGTTTCATTATGTTTTTAAATAGTGATCCTTGAGAAGTCTTTGGAATGTATTTAGTGATTTTGCAAAGAAGATGAAGACTGTGACACGCCTTTTTAGCGGTAAGAGCAAATTGTACAAATCTAAAGTTAAATAACCAGTGTGGTTGTAGTAGGAACTGAGTGACAGCTAGAATTGTGTATTATTGCAAATTTGCAATCAAGTAAGTTTTTAAAGTAGAACTTATTTACGCATGCTTGACTTAGGGAATGCTGATGAATGGGTGACGAGAGCGTTACGATAAGTGTGATCGGGGAATTGAAAAAAAAGGTGAGAGGGAGATATAAGAAGATAGAATGAGAGAGAGTTACGTGTCATATATTATTGAAGGGGCAAAAGAGAGAGGCACACGTTTTCTGTCTCTCTTTCTCTCATATTCGTACGTTGCACGTTTTAAGTTTTACTTCAGCCGTGTGTTAGAGCACACACTTTTTTTAATTGTTACTTTTTCTCAATATCTAAACGGTAATTTTATATTCAAGCATATGAGACAAGATATTTTTGGAACAGACACAACTTTGTAAGTAATAATAATAATATTTCACTGTTATATTCACTTAATACAAGCTAGCTAAATATCACTACCATTATAAAACAAATTGTATAAATGTTTTAACATTCCGTGTACCTAAATATCTGTAATAAGTAGCTAGAAATAATAACTGTATTACTACAAACATGTTCTGACTATTTACAAGCGCTTTTTTAAAGTCTACGTGAATAAAAACCTTGTTTATTTTTTTATTTATTTTATTTTATTTATTTATACTGGGACATTATTAACACGGTCATCTGATCCCAAACTAAGCAGATCTTGTACTATGGAAACCAGATAACTGATATACTACATATACTACTTTTCTTTTGTAAATACATACTTATATAGATAATTACACCCAGACTCAGGACATACAGACATGTTCATGCACACAAATATCTGTCCTAGGTGGGAATCGAACCCACGACCTCCGGTGTAAAAAGCAAGCATTTACCAACCACGCCACCAGGCCAGTCCTTTGTAAGTAAGGGAGGAATCTGTTTATCAAAAGTCGATCAACCAAAGCGAATGACCCAATTTGTTAACGTATAGGTCTAGCCAGATAGCTAGTATATACAAGGCTTTATTACGAGTTTACATCAAACTGGTCTGGCTATTGTTAAAAAAAGGATACTGTGTAGGTTTAGATTGTAGGTTCGTCTCCTATAATGTGAGAACCTTCATTGGCAGACTGTGTTATCAGCGTCCCTATTCCTTAGGTCTTGACCTTTAAACGGGCGGTGGACTACATGAGTCCACTTCAATTTCAACCTTATCTCTGTTGAATAAGGTCCTTAAATAATGAAAAGACCTGGTTAAGTATTAAAGAAAGAGAATATTTGGAATTAATAACCATCTGGAAAACTGGTGTCTATTAAAAGAGACCGGTCACCGTTGCCTAGTTGGTAGTGCTCCTGCCTACGCAGTTGGTGGTCCTGGGTTCGAATCCCGGTAAGTGCAAATATTTGTGTGATGAGCACGAATATTTGTTTCTGAGTCATGGATGCTTTCTATGTATTTAAGTATTTATCTATCTATATAAGTATGTATATCGTCGCCTGGTACCCATAGTACAGGCTTTGCTTAGTTTGGGGCTAGGATGATCCGTGGCATTGTCCCTAGATATTATTATAAACTAAAAAAAAAAGTACAGACGCCAGCACGTCCAGCCAACCCAATCTGTCAAATTTATTTTATAGATTTTCAATTTAATTACATTAGCATAAGGTTCACTTTCAATTGGGGAAATTTGATAGATTGGAGTAGCTTGATGTGCTGGCGTCTGTACGTTCTCAAGAATATGTCGCATTAGAGATCCCTGTGTCGCGGCGTTTTTTCCAAACATATAATTGACGGACACAAAGTAAATCCAGACTCAGAATAACTATTTATGGGTCACTCAAATAGTTGCACTGCGCGGGAATTGAACTTGGGACACGAAGTGGCAAGGCAACTGCCTTAACCGCTGCGCCACAGGTGCAGACGTTATCTAGACTCGTCGAGCTGCTCGCGACCCCATTCCGAGGGCGGAGCACTCTGTGAGGGCTGCGCGTGAGGGTTTTAGAGTCGATGCTGGTCATACCTGTCGCCATGTCCTCTGGTTAAGTGAGGTACCTCCTTTTCCCCCTCTGTAGGGTGGTCTAGCCAAACCGGGTGAGGCCCAGTTAGGCTAGCCCGCATCCGACTATGGCGGCCGAGGAGGGCACTCATTAGGGCTACCCCTGATGTGCGGGGTAGTGGGGTGTAGGACATCAGCTGTGACCGGCTCTTCAATGGGCCTCGCTCACAGGGGGCGTTATCTAGACCATCCGAATATACAATACAATACTCTTTATTGTACACCAAATGAATTACAAAATAGAACTTAAATACTAGCATAATCTATACATATAACTAATAAAATTGTAGAAAATTCAAAACTGTACATTGAATATTTTTTTAAAAGGATACTTGGGGCTTGTGATCTCCCATCGATATCGAAGCAATAAATAGAGTTTTTAGAATTTTTGTCTGTTTATCTGTTTGTTTGTATGTATGTCCGGGTTAAACTCAAAAAGTACTGCATGGATTTACTCCAAATTTTGCATGAATATTATTAAGAGGTCGGGTCAACATACAGGCTACATATTATCTCGCTATCACGTACGGGGGAGGAGCTGTGATAATTTATAAAGTTTGACACGGGGCACAGCTAGTGTACAAAGGGCGGTCTTATCGCTAGCTGCGATTTCTTACAGACAACCTTGGGATGGACAGGAGTTGTATGAAATGAAAACGGGTAAGGGGTGTAAAAAGTCCAGTAAAAGAAAAAGATTAAAAGAAACAGAATATAGAATATACTCGTATCATGTTGAAGATTCCGGTCTGCCATAGAAAAATAAGTCTTAGTATTTCACATTGTTTCGAGCGCTCTTACAGATGTCGTTATAAAAGAAAAGAAAATAGATAGAGAGGCACAATAATACTCTTTAATCTGATTGTGTTGACGGTAAATGAGTGACGGCTTAAGTGGTTTTTTTAAAGGTCAACGTGTTTCGAAGGGTCGATGATTTTGCTGTACGTTTAGGCGTGTATTAACAGTTATTAAATTAATTAAAATATCTTTACTTCGGACAAAATTCTTCCATTATTGGGTTAGTAACAAAGCTTCGATTTTTTTTAATATTGTGGACACGGGTCTCAATCGCGATAGCAATTTAAGGCAAATCATTACCTTTAGGTTACCTGACGTTTCGGCAAGGATTGCACCAGCCGTGGTCATGGGTCGACTGGTGTGGCTCGGCAGCGTCGTCTCCATGAAGCTCTGGATTCGGTATCGATCCTCAAGACCAAATAAACCATTAAAATCAAGACCATGCGAGGGTATATACTGAAACCCGAGCTTCACGGAGACGACGCTACCGAGCCACACCAGTCGACCTGTGACCACGGCTGGTGCAATCCATGCCAAACCGGCGAAATTTTGCGACTGGAGAAATTTGGAAGAGCAAAATTATTGTGTGTAGGTCTATAATACTAAAATGAATATTATATCCAATTTAGACTTAACAATAAACTAAATACTAATAAAACATTCTATGAGGATGAAATTGAGAGTTAGTGATTTTTCACTAGTCTTTTGATAATGTTTGCATGAAGATGCCTGTTTGTCCTGAGACCCAGACTCAGGACAAACAGGCATCTTCATGCAAACAAATATCTTTCCTGGGTGGGAATCAAACCCACAAATGGTATGGTGGGATGATATGTGGAGGTCCTATTATTCTTTCTCGGCCGGAACCCACACGGCTAACTACTGCACAACTGTCCATACATAGTCGCCCTAAAACAAAACAAATATCTAATTATATTGTATGGCACTCTTGTTATTTTTTTAAGTCACAGCCCGCACTAGTTAAATTTATCCCTGTGTCACGGTGTACCTTACAAACATATAATTGACGGACACAAAGATCATCCAGACTCAGGACAACTGTTGATGGGTCACACAAACAATTGTCCTGCGCGGTAATTGAACCCGGGACACGAAGTGGCGAGGAGACTGTCTTAACCGGTGCCCCAGACGTGCAGTCAATTGTTCTCAAATAGTTCAATGGTAACCCAGCTCCATAGACTAACTGTACCAAAGTTGCTAAATTTCGCTGACCACAGTAAATTGATACCTGAGAACAATTACCAAGGTGCTCCTCAAACTAACTTGAGATTTATAAACTGCCGTGGAAACTATGCAATTTGCAGCATTTCGATTTAAGCACTAGTTCCTGTCTATTTCTCATTGAATATCAAAAGTTATTGGAGCATTTGGCTTTGCAGAAACAATAAATTATTAACAAGTTATTGTAGAATACGGAATGGAGATAGTTGAATGCAATATCGATTTTGCAGTCAATATAAAATAGTATAAGAATAATGATTTGAGAGAGATATTCTATTTTGTTAAGACTGTCGAGACTAATAAATTCTTATAATATATGTGTTATTGTGAATTTTATATTTTCATTACGTATTATTGGAACTTGAGATATAATACATGCTTAAACAAATTGTGGTGTGAAAAAAGATATAGCCAAATAGGTAGAAAAAGGTATGCTGAGATGGTTTTGGCATTTAGAAAGGATGAGTGAAAGAAGATTGACAAAATAAGTATACCTGGCCCGTGTGAATGGGACAACCGAAAGTCTTCCCCTTCCGTTTGTTCCATTCACACGGGCCAGGTAGAACATTCGTACGACATTCTCTGACTAAATCTGACTAATGTATGAAGAATATAATGACAGTAAACGAGGCGAAAGAGGTGTGCAAAGATCGTGACATCACAAATTTAAATCCGTTGTCTCTGCCTACCCCTCTGGGAAACAGGCGTGAGTATGAGGCGTGAGTGAGTATGTATGTTACATACATACATAGTTACTCTAGACCAGTATCTACCCAATATTTTTAAATAAATAATTAGAGATACTACAAATAATTAGAACCAATATACATGATCTAATTTCGCAAGCTCAAGATTTGAATGTTCTGTCTGAATGGTTTAAATACAACTTACTGACAATAAACATTTCTAAAACTTGTTACGTAATTTTTAGCGCCAGGAACAAAAAAGTGCCTTTCCATAGCACATTAATGATTGATAATATTCCACTAGAACAAAAGACTTGTGAAAAATATCTTGGCTTGAGAATGGATAATCATTTAACGTGGCACAATCATATCGAGTATATTAAGAACAAACTGACTGCACTCATAGGATCACTACACAATATGAATCAGTGTGTACCAAAAAATGTACGTTACAATATTTATAATTCTCTTGTTAAGTCACATCTATTATACCTTATAGAAATTTGGGGCAGCGCGGGCCAAACGAAATTACAAGAATTGCAGAGAGTTCAAAACAAAATTATAAAAATATTATTTCGCTATCCATACTTGACACCAACTTACAAAATCTTTGAAGAGACAAAACTAATGAACATTAATCAACTTTATATATATAATACATGTGTTTTCATTAGAAAAATTTTAGACAAAACCATCAAAATTTCATTTATTAAAAAATCTCAAATATCAAAACGTAGCCTTCGCCGCCCTAGTCTTCTTGTCTTGCCAAAAATACGAACAAATTATGCTAAGAAGAGTATTACCTATGAGGGAGCACAACTATTCAACCAATTACCCTCCTATTTAAAAAATGTTAACTCATTCGGCAGTTTTCGGGCTCAACTGCTTGAATATATAATGGAACATTACCCTGTTAAATCATCAGCGTAATCTCAACATTTGAGATGAAAACTGTGGAGTGTCTATCACACATACCTTCCTAAAAAGGATACCTATATTATGTATAATTCGGTGACGGTTACCTTTATTAAATTTTCCAAATGTATAGTCATATTCTCATGTAAGTGGCTCTGTCTTTTATTAGAATAAATGATTTAAACCTAGATACTCCCCCCCACCGTCACCGACAACCACACAGCTTTAATATAGTCATTTATTTGCATAAAATATGGCAACATGTGGTGGTATAAAATGATAACTACAATACAATAGATAATTAGCCGAAACAACGTCATGCAAATATTATGTGTTAATATTCAATAATTAACAGATTTCGCTGAAAATGATATAACATTATGCCAACATTGATTATACGGTATCCCGTATTCAAATTCATCCGTTTGGAACATACAATTTCACCGACACATGATGTCACCCTTTTTATCGCTCAGGGGTTAAAACAAAGCATTTAAAGTTCGATGTATAACCTTAATTTAACAGGCCTATGGTGTGGTTGGTAAATGCTTGATCTGCACGCCGCAGGTCGTGGGTTCGATTCCCACCCAGGACAAATATTTGTGTACAAGAAAATGTCTGTTTGTCCTGAGACTGGGTGTAATTATCTATATAATTATGTATTTAAAGGAAAGTGGTATATGTTGTATATCGGTTATCTGGTTTACAGAGCAGCTACTTAGTTTGGGATCAGATGACAGTGTGTGAATAATGTCCTAAAATATTATTTTTATTATTATTAATCTAATCTTGTTAGGGTCGCTGGAACTCGCTGATTACGTGTAGTGTAGGACTTTCAATTGTGGAGATCTTTGGGAAACTATAGCAACCAGACAATTGATAATTATTGATTGATGACTGAAATTATGCAACACAATCTATGATTACCCAAGTTTTATTTAACCGTTCGCAGACTTCGGAAAATTTTGTCGTTGCAGTCGAATGTCGTCCACAGCTGGACTAAGGCTGGACTAAGATTTCAACAGTGGAGTTGAGTCCACCATTTGGAGCCACAGCCGTCACGATTATACACAGAGAGACGATGCTTTCCGTTATCTGAGAGATCCCGTTGAAACGACTTATACCCCTCTCCCGAGGGTGGCGATATTCTTTGACGTCAGCAAAGTTAAGAAGTCCGATGATGGTTATGGATGTTTCATACAGATAATTATTATTTCTGTAATTTAATTTTATACTCGGAAAATAAATTAAGATCACCTTGAAAGATAAAATTAATGAAAGTAATATATATAATGACATAAAAAAGGATTTTTATATACTGTGGACACGGGTCTCATCGCGATAAAGATTTAGGTAAATCATTACCTTGGCTAACTAACTAACTAGCAGTCGACCCGTGACCACGGCTGGTGCAATCCATGCCGAAACGTCGGGTAACCAAGGTAATGATTTACCTAAATCTTTATCACGATGAGACCCGTGTCCACAGTATATAAAAATGTGTACAAATCGCGAAAGTATAAAAACATTAATAAAAAAGGATCTCTTTAAACTTTAATAAACTCTATATACTTCTTGAATGGCGACCACGCACTGGAAGACGCAGCGTCAGCAGGCTCCCTACAAGGTAGACGCTGGATGTGGGCACCACTAGACCGGTCACTGTGGAGATCCTTGGGGAGACCTTTGTCCAGCAGTGGACGGTGGTCTTTGTGCTGATATAATGAAGATGATGAAACACTATAAATTCCACATTATGCAATATATGGTATAATAATAATATCTAGGGACAATGTCACACAGATCATCCTAGCCCCAAACTAAGCAAAGCTTGTACTATGGGTACCAGGCGACGATATACATACTTATATAGATAGATAAATACTTAAATACATAGAAAACATCCATGATTCAGAAACAAATATTCGTGCTCATCACACAAATATTTGCACTTACCGGGATTCGAACCCAGGACCACCAGCTTCGTAGGCAGGAGCACTACCAACAAGGCTACGGTGACCGTCGAAACTATATATATAACTAAACTATATCCGACTTTTGTGGATTTCTTTCTGAGATGCTTATGCAATTAGCAATTATGTTATGACACATAATAAGCGCCTGCGTCAATAGTGTTAGGTTGTGGCATTGCTACTTGTTTGTATACCTACTTGTTTTTATGTTTTATCGAATGTACCAATTTTTATCAACAAATTATGTATTTGTTAATCATACTTTCTCAATACGGCTCTGTGAATTCTTGTTAGTTTAGTAATAAGCTTAAATTAAGTATCCTGTATTTCTCAGATATATGAATGGTATTCTTTATGAGAAATAAATGTCTTAAACCATAATTATTTCACATTTTACATCAACCGAAAATGATAATATTATGAGCAATAATATTAATGTGCACCATGATAAAAAGGTCTTCAACTTAGCTTGATCTCGGGATGATATAATACTGCATCGTAATGAAATAAATGGTATCTATGGAGTTTCAAAACGACATACTTATTATAATTTGTCCAAATTTTTGTAGCATTATTATAATAATAATATCCAGGGTTCGAGCAGAGCTTGTACTATGGAAATCAGATAACTGATATACTACATATATACTGTTTTTTTTTTGGGAATTTATTCTTATATCAATAATTCCATCCAGACACAGGACACACAGACATGTTCATGCAGACAAATATCTGTCCTGGGTGGGAATCGAAAATAAATACAAAAAACGAAGCAAAAATTATCAATAGTTATTTAAGTTCTTAGTTAAGTTACACATTACAAATTAATTAAACGCATAATACATTAAAAAAATGTTAAGCGTATAACATTTTTTTAATGTATTATACGTTTAATTAATTTGTTTAAAATTAATACGTTTAAAAAATTATCAATAGTTATTTAAGTTCTTAGCTAAGTTACACATTACAAATTAATTAAACGTATAATACATTAAAAAAATGTTAAGCGTATAACATTTTTTAATGTATTATACGTTTAATTAATTTGTAATGTGTAACTTAACTAAGAACTTAAATAACTATTGATAATTTTTTGAAACATGATGAATCGGGGTAGATTTCAGCAGTGACACTGCATTCATTATATATTTTTTTTTATAATTTGACAGAGAGGTGGGTTCGAACCAAGTATTGGTCTGCGAAGTGGAGGAGCACAGGGATAGCTCCCTGTGCTCCTCCACTTCGCAGACGCGGTTACCCAAATATACTTTTTAAATCCATATAAATTGATACACTAAAGTATGATTAATGCAAACTAATTTATCAACTATCAATTTCTATGCTAAACAAACTCATAATCCATTTACTACTTGCCAAATGGTACAATGAACAGATCTATTATATTCTAAATGAACGTCAATTTAATGGATAGATAGTTAATTTTAGTAGGTACCAGTATGTGCCAATATAGATTTAACAATTACCTCAATATAGACAGAACAATTCAGACAAGATGTACCTCTATTAAATTCAAAATACAAAATTAATATTTAGTGTTAATTCCTGGTGGCTTAAACTGACAATTAGCGGAATTAACACTACATATTAATTTTGTATCGTAAATGTTATGGAAACAAAGTAACGCGTTATTCCATTACTTAAGATGTATTAAAAAATATATATAACCAGCTGTGACCCGCGGTTTTACCTGCGTTAAACTTTATAAATTATCACAGCTCCTCCCCTGTAGGTGATAGCATGATAATATGTAGCCTATATGTTAACCCGACCTCTTAGTAATATTCATACAAAATTTGAAGTAAATCCATGCAGTACATTTTGAGTTTACCCTGGATAAACATACAGACTAACAGACAAAAATTATAAAAACTATATTTTTGCCTCCGATATCCATTGTACGAGTAGATCACGCCCCAAGTAACCTTTTTTAAAAAATATTCAATGTACAGTTTTACTTTCCTACGATTTTATTTTATGTATAGATAATCGGTATTAACAATTAATATAAAAACCATACATTACCAAATTGAAAATTACTTTAAGAAGTTAACTATTAACACAAACCATTACGAGTAATGTCATAACTTAAATTATAATTTTATATGATAACCCGTCTGCCAATAATAATATCTAGGAACAATGTCACACAGATCATCCTAGCCCCAAACTAAGCAAAGCTTGTAGTTTGGGTACCAGGCGACGATATACATACTTTTATAGATAGATAAATACTTATATACATAGAAAACATCCATGACTCAGGAACAAATATTCGTGCTCATCACACAAATATTTGCACTTACCGGGATTCGAACACCAGCTTCGTATGCAGGATCACTACCAACTAGGCTACAGTGACCGTGGCGTGGCGACTATGGAATCTCTCCATTCTTTGGAGAGGCCTTTGTACAACAGTGTGACATGATTATTAAATATAAGTCACACATCGAGTAATCTATTTGTACCTAGAGAACGAAATACTATATACTCAGTTAAATTGTAATACAACAATTCATTTTCTGAATATTATCAAGTTAATTTTTAATTTTATTTATTTTTAGTAAACGCTACTGGCTACAACCTTAATATTTATTTTTTATTCACCTAAGCTGTTGATAATATTAGTATTATATTTTATCATCATATCAGCCGAAAGCCTCCCACTGCTGGAGAAAGGCCTCCCCCAAAGATCTCTATAATTGCCGGTCTTGGGGTATCCGCATTTCATTATATTTACCTACTACTATTACCAGTTTGTGAAAATATTTATACCTATACAACATATAACGTAATTAACGCACACCCTCAAACACCCCATTGCGATTTAAAATTCTTATTACTTTGACTTACGGTCCATTTCAATTTGTTTTGTCTGTACAGGGTTAATATGACAATAATTTCCTAGTTTTAATTATTTTGAAATAAAAAATTACCTCTATTAAAAATGATGTGCGTTAATTAAGTTACATGTAGTATACTAAATAAAACCGTTATTATAATGCTTGATTACAATAATTAAATGTCCCAAACTAGTTTACAGGCTTAAAATAAAATTTTAAATAGTTCTTATATATTTTTTAACATTGTAAGTACATCTACTGTATCTGAAATGCCATGACCAAGATTTTAGCTCTAATTTAATTTTACCCAATACGCATTAGCTCCCGAAATCGCAATGGATTAAAATGGCCATACTTCAAATTTATTACAAAAAAAAATCTGTTTTGATTCCTACACATGATCAGTCAGCTGATTCACATATTTGTATAGGAATTAAGGTTGTCTTGTGTATGGAACTTGTTGATCTATAGTTACTGAGATTCAAACAACTCAAATACAAAACTATAGTGCACCTACCATATTGTCCTGCCTCACCCAAAGGTTTAATGCTAAAGAATGCCTTTAGAATTAATTACGCCTCCACAATGCTGTACAGACGCAAGCACGTCAAGCTACCTAAATCTGTCAAATTTCCCCAATTTAAAGTGAACTTTATGCTTTTGTGATAAAGTTGAAAATCTATGAAAGAAATTTGACAGGTTGGTAACTGGATGTGCTGGCGTCTGTACAATACAAGAAAACCAATTATTCTTAATGTGGGTGCGACGTGTACTTAACGTTAAATTAAATACAAAGGGTTTAAGAAGCGCTCATAGCTTGATGCTCTCACCGGTCTGTATGTGATTGGCGAGTTAAGCAAAGTGGTTTCATTTCTTAGCGTCTACGTGCTTCGAAGGGCACGTTGAGTTGTCGGTCCCGGTTGTAGCCATTAGGCAACAATCGTTAAGCCATGTCAGAGGCTTACTGGGCGTCTTGAACAATTCTGACACTGGGGTAACCACTGCCCATACTATAAACTAAGTACGTAAGAGATGCATTAATAATATAGTAATACATTGTTACGGGTAACTCAGGTAATAAATTATATGGTGGATACCCGTCTCGCTCGCGACTTGACGTGACGTCACGCGACGTCACGCGGGTTGCATTCGCCCTGAAGGAGATCTCCTGAAGAGGTTGAAACTGTTAGCTGAACCCAACAATTTTTTATTTTTTTAATAAAGTACCAGGTATAGTACTTTATGTGTAATACAATCTAGTCTAGAGACTAATAAGTAATTTTATATTAACCTAAACTTCTACATAAACATAATTAATTCTAAGAATCAGTCCACCGACTTTCCTTAGTCATATTTGTTAAGGGGAAGACACTTTGTTCATGTGTTCTTTATAATTACATTATTGCTATCACTAATCACTAAATACCGAACCCAACATAAAATTATTTTTTCACTATGTTAGCTCCTCATGTTAGTTATAATTATAGTGAATACAAAATATTAAAAATATCGCCTGCATCACGTTCTAAAGATACATTTTCTATTCCTTTTTGTCATAGCAATTATGCTAAAAATGCCTTCTTCAGACTCTCATGTAATTGTTATAACCAACATATGGATAACGTAGATATATTTTTTGATAAGTTGCCAAAACTCAGGGAAAAGGTAAAAAACTTATTGTGTAATTAAAATAAAATAAGAATATTAATGCAATATAGTATGTATGTACGGATGTAGATGTACGGATTTATATATATGAAGTATGTATACATCTAAAAAAGAAATGTTTATATTTTTCAATATTCTTGATAATTATGTAAGGATTAACTTTATTTTATCTTATCTTTTGTCCTTCATTTTAGTTTGCGTAGGTAATTAATGTTTGTGTCGTAATATGGCTTATTAGGTCAGTTTGTATTTTTATTTGTAACAATATTTATGTTAGACTGTTTTTGTATAAATAAATAAATAAAATTACCGTACATGTGATAGGGCACCCAAAAAGCTGGTAATGTGTTATACTCGTTGTATAGCCATGCTGATACGCTGGCAACGCCATGTAAACGCCAGCCTTTAGGTCACCTGAAGTTTCAACAGGGCATCTAGACAAGGGGAGGCCAATCCCAAGCCCTCCCAGGGTACGTGTCCCGACCATCTGCGACATGGCGCAAAAAAGAGGCACCGGAGCAGCACACCCGCGTTCCCGGGGCTCCTCCCATCAGGCGTCAAAAGAAGTCCACGGCAGGTAGGTTTAGTCGGTACGAGTCCGACATACCCACCCGTAGACACTTTTTGCGGGTGGCATGCGTAGGCATGCCCCCTGCCTAATCAAACTAAAAAAAAGGGTTTCTAGACAAGTTCTTAACATAGCATGTTTTTGGACCCCGGAGGCCCATAGTTCCAAATCCAAACAGATGAGAAATATAGTCATTACCGATGGATGCATACTTTCCCCGCTTGAAGCGCTGTGCTAGTTCCGTGGCAGCACCCGCCAATGTATCTACACATGTAGCATTCCATACCAGAGTCCGTCAACGACTCCAAGGGTCCAGTTGACACTGGACCCTTGGAGTCGGGTCTCTTGCCATCTTTACGTGAAATATATGTATGTATATAACAATAATAATAATATCCTGACACATTATTCACACACGGTTGATCACAAACTAAGCAGATATGGAAACCAAATGACTGATGTACTTTTCTTTTGTAAATATATAGATAATTACACCCATACTCAGGACAAACAGACATGTTCAGCAAACAAATACCTGTCTTGGATGGGAATCGAACCCACGACCTGCGGCGTGAAAGGCAAGTATTTTACCAACTACGTCAACATGCCCGTCAAAATATATGAGTTGGATAAAATTAAATATTTACTGCTTTTACTAACTGAAAGTCAACAAAAACTGGCGGTATGAAAAGGCCACTACATCTAAAAAGCCTAAAACCGGTTAAATCTACAGTTATAACAGACATTTGAAGTCAGAGGACACAATAAAAAGGAATGTAACTTAAAACTGCCTTTGGCTCCAAATGTTTACTCCGACCGGCGTATTTTGAGTTGTTTTCATCTTTTTAGTATTCGAGTTCCTTTGTGTACCGGTTATAATTAACGTTGTATTCCCAGATTCCAACAGTATACCATAACAAAGGCTAAATTGTGATTTGTAGAAACATTCGTTGTTGGTAACGTAAAAATGTTTTTAGCTCAAGTACTACTAAATTCGATTTATTGACATTCCATTTAGTACAGTAACTAAATGAAATGTCAATAATTATTTTTTTAATTATTTATCTCCACAAATTACATAAGATTTAGTATCTAAGTTGACAATTTGTACATTTTGTATATTTGTAATTTGTGGGAGATCTGGAGTCTAAACTTAGCCTTGGCCTGTATTTCGATCAATAAATCGAATATTAATTAATTAACCAAACCTGCCTGCCTAGCCTGGAAGAGATCGCTTGTAGCGTTAAGGCCGCTTATTGCATTAACATTACAGTTGTTTATTTTTCTTGATTGTAAATTATTTGACGCAACAAAGTGTACTTATTATTATTATTATAAATCGAATGTCTAGTTACTCTATATTTGACGAACTAAAGATTACATATTATTATTGTTATAAATCGAATTTCTTATTACTCTAACGTTAAAAATGTCCGATTATTAATAAATCGGATATTAGCAACTAGAAAAGTGGGTAAGGGTAAGTTAGAACTGCGACTATAAAACGCCAGAAACAAAACAATCGTTTATCGTTATTGAAACATTCGGTTAAATTTTCGATTTATTAACCATTTGACATTATGAACGTTCGAGTATTGAGACATTCGATTTATTATGTTCGATCAATTGAAATTCGATTGTTTGGCATTCGATTTCGCATAGTACATCGATTAAAATCTACCCTTATTGAATAAGTAATGAAGATGCATTAAGAATCAAAGTAAGTATATCCACTGCTGTGACGTGAATATTAATTTTTTTATTTTGTTCATCTGAAGTTTTCAAAAGTCAAAAGTTAAAACTCATTTTTTTCCGTAAAAATTTTACATTTATGTGGAATCGTCATATTTTTTTACCCTACCGTTTTTTACTGAGTTTTACTGAGAATGTTTATAAATCTTAGTAATATTACTTAAAAATATAATTATCTGAATACTTCCGTATAAAACACTTACCTACGTATTTTATTCCGACATCCCTTTAAAAAGTAATAATGATTTATTCAAAGGGAAATTTTTATTTGCTCGCAAATATTTGCCATTTGCTTCTATTGACTAATTCTGTTTTCATGGGATATTGGATTCCGTAGGGACAGAGCCCGAAGCTCGGAAACTCATATCAAACAACATAATATCAATCGTAGAGCTTCATCCATTGCACATTAATAATAAGGTAGCTGTTACATGAGATTTATAAACATGACAAACATATTATACACGGCAGCTAGGGGAACTGGGAAATTCCCCGAATGGCAGATGGCAGTGGAAGTAATAGAACGTTCCTACATCGACTCACTTATTCGGATGTATTATTAATATTTTGACGGTCACCATAGCTTAGTTGGTAGTGCCCCTGCCTACGAAGCTGGTGGTCCTGGGTTCGAATCCCGGTAAGTGCAAATATTTGTGTGATGAGCACGAATATTTGTTTCTGAGTCATGGATGTTTTCTATGTATATATGTATTTATCTATCTATATAAGTATGTATATCGTCACCTGGTACCCATAGTACAAGCTTTGCTTAGTTTGGGGCTAGGATGATCTGTGTGACATTGTCCCCAGATATTATTATTATATTATTATTTAAATCTATAATACTCACCGATCTCGCCTAGCACAGTGTCTTCTCTACAAACATAATGAAGCCCTGATTTCTAATCTTGGATTGGGTGAAAAAGTGTTATCTATTTTTTTCTGGCGGGAAACTTCTTGAAGCAGCACTAATTATGGAAATTGGTGGTGTTATAAGCCCGTGTCTTGGAGAGTCTTGCTCCTGCACCTAATATCCCTTGGTAGTGGTCCTGCACCTAATATCCCTTGGTAGTGGTCCTGCACCTAATATCCCTTGGTAGTGGTCCTGCACCTAATATCCCTTGGTAGTGTCGGATAGCCATCTCATCTGACTATGACTAAGTAAACTGAAGTGGTCGCCACTCAAAAACTTTCTACCCCAACAGCCGTCGATTCTACGAGCTATGTGCTCCACTCATTGCCACTTCAGTTTTGCAATTCTTCGACTGGAACACGAACCGGAAGACGCAGCGTGGGCAGGCGCCCTACAAGATGGACCGATAATCTTGTACGGGTCGCTGGTAACAGCTGGATGCAAATAGCCCAAGACCGGCAATTGTGAAGATCTTTGGGGGAGGCCTTTGTCCAGCAGTGGACGTCTTTTGGCTGATATGATGATGATGATGAAAGTGTAGTGAGGGATTGGTGAGTGCACCCGTGTTTGAGCACATACTACTGCACTGCAACCTTTTTTCTTTGTATTACTAAAAATTTGTAATTTATTTCTTTAAAAAATGTAAAAAAGGAACTACATCTGCCAATAAACTGTTTTGCAGTTTGACAGACGAATTTCTATTTTTATTAAAAAAATTACATGTACAGTGACCCCGGCATAGTTCTAGTTTCCGTTGAAAATTGTTGCCATTAGACCTTTAAACAAAATGTTACATAAATCTTTATAGGTTATCTTAATTAGCAAATTGCACTCTTTAAATTACTTACCTCTTGTATATACGCAAACTAAAATAAATAAAAAAATGGGTAAACTACGAACTGGATACCATTTAGAGATTAAACTAAGGTAAGTATTTATCTCATTCCACAATCCATCTTATTTAGAGACTTAGAAAGTAGGTCAATCAAACAGATGTACGAATTGTTACACAACTTGAAACTTGAAATTAATATGTGAGTGGAAATTCGTTTATAAATAATCTGTAAGTTTATGAAATTTAAATGTTGAATATGAAAAAAAAATTACCCTTAGTTAGCAAACATGAAAATTTTATCCTTATTTGAATAAAGACAACGCCCGCACTAGGGAATCTACCCCCTGTGTCGCGGGGTACTTTACAAACATATAATAGTCGGACACAAATTACATCCAGACTCAGAACAACTATTTATGGGTCACACAAATAGTTATCCGGCGCAGGATTCGAACCTGCGACACGAAGCGGCGAGGCATCTTTTTTAGCCGCTACGCCACACGTGCTATGTATTAATCGTTGTAACCGGACCAAGCTTCTAACTTCACTAGTTATGTTATCTATAGATTTAACCTGTTATTCAGATACTGAGATTGTTTTATGATATTCCAGAATTCCTCAAAACAATACGTGATTTGCATTTGAATGCAACTGCAATTGTAACACTCAATTTCAAGTTCCAACTCAATGTTTAATAGTTAGTTCCAGCTCAGTTGCAAGAAGTTAGTATTTCTGCTTAGTTGAATTAATTGTATGGTTAGAATTATGTGATGCTCCAGGATATCTCCCAAGACATTTTAGTTTCTGGAATAAGATTTGTTAAAGACAAAGTAAGACATGTACGTTTTGGTTCTTAGGGTTTTGTTCATCGTAAAGGAAAGGATCCATCTGTACGTATATATTTCAGGAGTATCGTAAAGTTGAAGTTGATATTAAATATATTTTTAGTTGTTTTAATACAATTTCAAAACTCTACGGGAACGGCAGTAGAGTTCTAAATTTGTAATAAAGCACAAGCTGAAGTGGAAACAATCAAGGTATGAATGGAGTAGTTTTCGATAGTTTAGTAATAGAATGAAGTAGGAGTGCTATGATTTCAGAAAATTGTAACTGAAGATATCTATACAAGGTTACTCATCTGTATTAAACCAGGAGCACCGTATCTTCAACGTGAGCTATCCTAAGATGTGATTGGTTTATTTTTTGTTGGACAGCCTGGAATAACTTATTTCCTACTTGACATTTTTAAAATATATGTTAATGTCCCATTTTGGGCGCCAATAAACCTTATTGGCGCACAAACGTGGGACGTAGTAAAATTAATTATAAACGACTCACATAATCGTTGTTTTTATCACATCATTTTAGAGAAATGAATTAGAATGCCAATGCCATTTAGAATGCCAAGAATAAAATTTATAGAGATAAATGAACTCTTTTTATGAAATCATCATTCATGTCTGGAAGAAATCGTTATTATTATTAAGACCGCCAATTGTACATTATTTAAAATATAAAGTATTTTTCTGTTAACTGTTTTTATATTTTGTTCAATGAAGTGTATCTCTACTCATGATTGTTCAATTAATATTTTTATATTTTTTAAGGTATTGTTATAACTTTTGGTAAATACGCTAATTCTTAGACAGTGTTGAAATAAGCTGCAGTACCAATAACTTGGTACACAACAAACAAGGAGGGCTTAAAACAACAAAAGAGACATGTCTTGTTTATTTTGTAAGCAAATGTCGCAGTTCCGTATTCGCTGTTCTCATAAAGATCTTCACGTTACATTGGGGTTTGGAGGGTTGTGTCAGTTTCCAATTAATTGTTGAGTGTACTGCGATATCGTGAAGGCATTCTTAAGGTAAAAATAGACGTGTAACAAAAACGTGTGAACTACAAACTCTTTCACAATGTTTTTAACATTAAATTTAGAACCATTTAAAAAGTTGATTTTGTTACAGATAAAAAAAAATAATGGAACGTGGATTGTGGCGTTATCTGGAGTGAATGACAGTTGTTTCTTTTAAGATTGCGTACGAAAATATGAAAAGTGTACCTTTTTGTGTACCTCATCAGTCCGTCCATTCGTCTATCTTTTGCAGCACCAACAGCATTGCCTAAGCCATACTTAGCCGTTGTTCAGCTGAAATTAAGAACAAATATAAAATTGAGAAGATATCTTAATATTATTTCTAAAATAGTAGTGGAGCAGTTACTGACTCAGTGAAATCTCTATCGCTCTCTTAATTCACGCATAACGAGAGACGAAAGACTAAAAACATTAAAATTGATGACCGAGCCCAAAATAAAATTATTTACTGGGTTACCCATTACAGTTTTCACGACGTTAGTCCCTCGCGTCAGTTTTCATTAAAACACAATTTCCGACTGTCAAGAACTTTTGCAGTTTTGTGAAAATATATCACTCTCTATCTAGAAGCCCAAAGATTACCACTTTTGAAAACATGTATGGCACATGGATATAAAGGTTTATCATCAGCCTGATATCGTCCATTGCTGGACATAGACCTCACCAAATGTTTACACAACGTTGCCATTTGGAGGCGTTTACCGTAGTCACCATGCTTGGCATGCGAGTTGGCGACCGGCCCGACTACCTGGTGTATCCCTTAGTCACCTTTTACTACACACACAGGGTGGTATAGGGTAGCCTTGTTATTCTTTCTGGGTCAGGAACCACGTGGCCCAGAAAGAACCATTGTTATCTTATAAGAAGTTCCATTGTATTTAGGTTGGAGAGTACTAAGGGAAGGAGTATCTATACATATAATAAAATCGTAGAAAACTCAAAACTGTACATTGAATATTTTTTTAAAAGGATACTTGGAGCGTGATCTACAATAGATACCGAAGCCAAAATGTAATTTTTAGAATTTTTGTCTGTGTGTCTGTTTGTCTGTATGTATGTCCGGGCTAAGCTCAAAAAGTACTGCATGGATTTACTTCAAATTTTGCATGAATATTACTAAGAGCTCAGGTCAACATATAGGCTATGCATATTATCACGCTATCACCTACGGGGGAGGAGCTGTCATAATTCATAAAATTTAACGCGGGTAACACCGCGGGGCATAGCTAGTAATAAAATAAAACACCAGTTAATAATTAAACTCTAAAGTAATATCCGTAGTAAAAGCTTTTGTTTCACGATTCTCGGTGTTTACTACTGAATATTGTGAGCCGCAAATTAATGACGACTTAAATATTAATTGCTGCTATTTACGTAACCGCAATACGTAATTATCAGGACTATGGATTTATGAGGTCATTTGTTGCTGCTGCAATTGGTTTTTGCTTAGTTACAGTAATAGTGTAGTATTAGAACTGTGGTTTCGGAAACCAGTCTTACATAATGTATCTTGGTGTTGTTTTAACCCACGTGGAGTCCCGAATACGCACAATATTGATAGGTTCCTGTAATCTATAAATTTAGCACTATTTTCAGTAATGATTTATCTTAAATTGTTATCGCGATTGAGACTCGTGTGCACAATATATAAAAGTGTACAAATCACGAAATTTTAAAAACATTAATATTTTCAGTACTTGTAGGCTCAGTATTTTTAGGTATAAGACGGGGGAATGTAGTCATGGTTTTATATTTTTCTTAATAAGTTTCGGCACCATTTCTCTCTTAAGTTTGTATGAGTATATATTAGAGTCTCAAAAGTGACCACGATGTTTATTTTATTTATTTACGTTACACTTCCGTATTTGGCTCACAGAAACTCGCATGTTATTTATTTATCACCATATTATTAACATGACAGGTTTACACCCATTGCGTTAATTATTTATAACACCACTAATCTACAACGTATCATATTATTAACAAAGAAGGTCACCGTAGCCTAGTTGGTAGTGCTCCTGCCTACGAAGCTGGTAGTCCTGGGTTCGAATCCCGGTAAGTGCAAATATTTGTGTGATGAGCACGAATATTTGTTTCTGAGTCATAAGTATGTATATCGTCGCCTGGTACCCATAGTACAAGCTTTGCTTAGTTTGGGGCTAGGATGATCTGTGTGACATTGTGCCTATATAAAAAAAAAAAGATTAATTAAAATTTAACATTATCACATTGAACATACATTATTTTTATACATTACAATTAAGTGTTATTATAAAATTATTAAATAACGTAAATCCTTACAATTATCTCAAGTATTCAAGAATAACTCTCATAAATTCCGCCAGTGTACAAGTAAATATGTCAAGTCTTCGTGACACTTCATTAAGTATCTTTAATGAGGTACTAATTGGTGAAAATTTTAGGATATTAGTCCTAGCTGATGGGAGTTTAAACAGCCTTCGTCTCGACCCCATTTTTTATTTTTTTTTTATTTTTTGCGGGGTGGAAAATCCTGCATGGATGTCCTCCGCTTTGGGGGAAGCGGAGGGGTCTGTCAGACTCCTACTGACTTAAAAACCACCCCGGTGTTCCATCTCACACCTGCGCCGGGGGTCGCGGGAACAAACTATATATAGATATAGTTATAGATACTTCCGCAACTTCGTCTCGACCCCTGTCTTAACCTGGTATTTGGAACCATCAATTTTAATGATTCCCACACTTCAGGATTATTTATCTGGCCGCGAAATACACACAAGCTGTAATTAGCTAGAGCTAAGTTTCGCCTCACCTCCAATTTATAGTATCCAAAGTTGGATACATAAGCGGGTAAAATGGATATAATCCGTACTGCATGAAATACAGAAACCTCGTGAATTTATTTTGTATCTTATCCACCATGAGACCATATTTAGCTTCATGGGCATGTGTACTAAAATGTTGGGTCATAATAATAAAAATAATTAGAAAAGTTATAGTTAGGGGATACATTGACAATTTTGTAGTTTTATCATCCCCGATAAAGTCATCAAGTAATTCATTACAAATCTAGTATCAATTCAAAATTTTTGCATTGATATTATAAATGCAATACAAACTTAATTCATTAACAGATATCCATATATAGTATGGCTAATAGAATGATTACACACTACATATACATTGTCAATTTTGTAGATGTTCCAACCCCGATGAAGTGCCACAAGGCTCGGTGCTCTCCCCTACGCTATTCATTCTGCATATCAATGACATGTTATCTATAGAAAATATGCATTGCTATGCAAATGACAGCACGGGTGATGCGCGGTATAGCGGCCACTAGAATGTCTCTCGGAGCTCGGTACAAGAGAAACGGTTACAACTTGTGTCTGAAGTCGTAGGTTCTCTCGGGCGGGCCTATGAATGGGGTGTAGAGAACCTAGTCAAGTTTAACCCCAATAAGACACAAGTGTGCGAGTTGACTGCGAAGAAGGACCCATTTGTCGTAGCGCCCCGATTCCAAGGAGTTGTAGTCATCAAGTCAGGAAGTCCCCAAGGTATTCATTGCAAATCTAGTATCAACTCGAAATTTCAAATTGATTTTATATATTTATGCAATGTAAACTTAATTCAATACCCCATATGTAGTGTGGCTCATAGCGTCGAAAAATACCACTTCATTTCACCATATAAGGGATAAAAGTCGTCCAGAGGGAATAATTACTAGAGAACGGGCAGCTGCGTTTATCTGTAAACTGTAAACATTGTTGCGATAACCAACCCGACTGTCAAACGTAGTGATAATAATAATAATATCTAGGGACAATGTCACACAGGTCATCCCAGCCCCAAACTAAGCAAAGCTTGTACTATGGGTACCAGGTGACGATATCCATACTTATATAGATAGATAAATACTTATATACATCGAAAACATCCATGACTCAGAAAAAAATATTCGTGCTCATATCACAAATATTTGCACTTACCGGGATTCCAACCCAGGGCCACCAGCTTCCTAGGCAGGAGCACTACCAACTAGGCTACGGAGACAATGATATATTCTCCCATACTTGGAGGAAGCTTCTCGGTCATCATCATGTCAGGTGATTAAAGTTGTACGGTTGACATAACTATAGTTCATTTAGAAGCAACAAAATATTTCAGGTACAGGCGCCAGCACATCCAGCTACCTCAATCTGTCAAATTTCTTTCATAGATTTTCAACTTTATCACATAAGCATAAGGTTCACTTTCAATTGGGGAAATTTGACAGATTGGTGTAGCTTGATGTGCTGGCGTCTGTACATTAATATCTTACTCGAAGCAAATAATTACTTAATATTGTAACTCTCATTATTTAAACACATTTAACGCTAGAATATCATCTGTAAGTTCGGTTTATCGATAAAACACAGTATCGCGGACTAATGATTTAACTAACGCATAGAAACAAACCGTATGGTTTTAAAAAGACTATTGCAATAGATCGTTATGTGAGCGCGGTGTCTTAGAAGAGGGAATGATACGCTTGACTTTAGATTTTATCGCTATGGACCGTTTCACTTCTTTTTCTTCTCAGTAAATAAATATATCAAGCGTAAGCCTCTAACGTTGTTCTATATTGATATATTCCGATAATTGATTATTTATTTTTATATTACAATATGTTGTTCTTTTATTGTTATTATTTATTAAATTATATTACAATAATTAATTATATAGTTATTACGACTACATGTAAAAAATTTAGCATGTCTCTGTAGACAAAATGTGTGAACCTTAAACTTATGCAACATCCTGTATGTACCACATTTTTAAGAGAAATAAATACTTACTTAATATATTTTATAATTAATAAATATAACTAAGCAACTTATTTAAATTAACAGAATTTTGCAGCTTAAAAATTGATTTGCGCACGCTCAAAAGAAATCGGCATTAAACGGTATTCGGCCTTCTAAATAAAGTTCATACCTTTGGCAGTATTATTTGAATTCCAGTACACTTTTTTCCAAAAGTGAACCTTGTTTGAAACTGCATTTTATTCTTAGTCTACAAAACATTCCGCAATTGAAAAGGCACCAACAGTTGGTCGAGATAAACATAAGTTATGGATGTTGTTGGTTTGGTCCAGGATTTTCTGCAGAATGTATGCGCTCGTTTTCTGCCAACAACGATACTATACTTATGGAAGTGTTTCGAAAATAATGTCATTTCAAGGAGTAATTCTTCTTTCTCGCAAGGATTGCGTTTTTTTGTTGGATCTAGTAGTATTTGTGTATACTTCTAAAACTATTCGGAATCTGCTCATAAATAATTTGGGCTCGTCTAATCTTTCTATGACAAGAGACAAGGCAACAAATACAATTCAATATACACCAAAATTTACAAGTGAGCGTTATCTGATAATGGTCTTTCTCGATAACAGAATAATGGTCTGTCTCGAAGCGATTAAACATGAGAAAGACCATTATTTGTTAGAATGAAAATCTGAGAAAGACCATTGTTTATTAGAAATGCCAGCTAACGAGCTAAAATTTTACGTCCGGAGTTGAAAATGTTTCAGCCGGCTGGCAGGTGTATTTGGGTTACTTATATAAAAGTTTTAGAGTTGTTAAAGCCGCTCAATAGGCTTCTGAAATGGCTTAACGACTGTTGTATTTAACACACTACACCTACAACCAGGATCAAAATTTTAACGTACCCTCTGAAGCATGAAGATGCTCAGACATTTAACCACTTTGCCGGTCACCCATCTTTGTTAATATTTTTATTATTCTAAACTTTGGACAGCAGAAATAAAAAAAGGTACTTTACATTAAGTATCACATGATATTTTCATTGCACGTATTTGACCAAGAAGTTATTCAGACTAACACTGAGATCACTTTATTAAGCTTAAACGTGATGTTGAATGGCCCGCATTGAGAGCTGTGACACGCGACTTTAAAGCTAATCTAGTAACAATGTGATATTCACTTTATCAACGCTGTGCCCGACCTCTCTTAAACACACAGAATTAATTACAGAAATAAGGTCATATTCTTCTGCCTTCCCCTTCCTATAAGAGGGTTGCCAGTTCTTCAAAACAGGAAATAAAGTCCTAATTGATATTTATCCCATCTAGCAGCATTTTATAGCTGGAAACTATACCCACTCGCCACAATTTATCGAAGCGAATTCGTTTTTTGTGACTTTGCCCGTTTTGAACTAACATACTCTTTAACGGCTGCAGACCAAAGAGTCCATGTTGCTCTGTGAAAAATGGTGTCGGCCTTGCATCCGTATTTTTGATTAAAAATGCCACTGGTTTTGAAAAACGATCTTTTTGCGGGAGAAATTTTATTGCGTGGTTTTGTTAGTATGATTTGTGGAGTTGTTTTAGGTGGCTACGTATTTAAACACCTTGCAAGCGTTCATAGGGAACGGCTGATTATTAACAGCCGGGCGTCATGCTTGTTGCTAACTTAGTAGCATAAATAACCTTATACCATTTATCAGGTGTATCAGAGCTAGAAGGCGCTGGATATGGGTACCCAGGTACACCGGCTGTTGTGGATAGCTTTGGGAAAGTCTAAAAAACTTTGTCCAACCGTGGACGTGTCTTTGATGATGGTATCAGAGTTGATCGGGGAGGGAGGAATGGTCAGAAACACATGGGTTATGACATGTTGGTGACAAGCTTCATGCTTGTTCTAAAATACTTGAATAAATATTAGATTAGCGATAAGAGCGCCGTTTGTACCTCATAATATAAGCTAACTTATGTTTCAATGTACAGACGCCAGCACATCCAGCTACCCCAATCTGTCAAATTTCATTTATAGATTTTCAACTTTATCACAAAAGCATAAGGTTCACTTTGACAGATTGTGGTAGCTTGATGTGCTGGCGTCTGTACGTTTTGATTTGGTGCAATAAAGTGTTATATATCTATCTATCTTCTTTATCGAATGGGCAGTGGTTACCCTAGTTTTATTTTAATAATTTTATTTTATTTAAACTTTAGTACAGTGAGAATGTCGCCTATGTACATTCTCACTGTACTAAAGTTTAAATAAAATAAAATTATTAAAATAAAACTAGGGTAACGACTTAATGCTAAAGGCATTTTCGACCAGTCAACCTTAGGGTAGTGCGGAGAGATCGTGGCAGGTGTATTGTCGCGTTTCCACGATGTATAGAATAGTTTTGTAGGTAGGTAGAAGAAGAAAAGACTAAAGATCAATTTTAAAAAATAATTTAATTACCAAAGAAAAAAATTAACTTGGCCGACACTCTGCCGCGTGTCAAGATAAAAAAGTTAGGTAGAAGGGTCGTAGGTTTATCACACGATTGTGGATACGATTTGACAATTTAAAATACCACTCCCCTGGTAGTAGTGTAGTGATGTCCGGCGCAGTCTTAAGGCTGTAGATTGAGTTCCGGAACTGATGAGGTGGAGTGATCTTCGGAGACGTGGTGTATTTATAGGTGGTAAGTATACTCCGTAGAAAAGAAACCCTGAAATGCACACAATTTAGGCATTCAGCAAAATGTCCGATTTCCTACTATGACTGCAACATCGAACTCAGTAGCGGTGAAAAGTAGTAATGATTGATGAATATGGGTAGTGGTATTTGATACTAAATAGTGATAGTTAATGAAGCAGTCATAGCATTGCACACTTTTAATTCAGAGTTACATATTATATAATATGGGTGGAAGAATAAAAAATATAACAAAATTATTTTCTAATATGTAGGTCGTTGACAGCTTTAGATTTCAATGAAGAATTAGATAGTAAGAAAGATATATATCGGCAGAACCTTTAAATTACATAAACAATCTACACAAAAGAAACTACGTTCTACAATGACTAGCAGTTTTAGCACGTACATATTTTACACTAATGAATTTTCTAGGACGGTGAACATGTAGGTATTAAAATGAAGCTACGATCATAGCGAATAATGATTGTATAAATGTAGATGATTACTATGAACTACGAACACAATAGTTATTACCAATTACTACGCAGTAACATAAAATAATGTACAACACTCACCCAAGTGGGGTTTAAACACTAACACACTTTATATGTATAGATATACGGCGTTTTTTATAACGATGTACGCGTTGGTACAATTTAAATTTATATTTAAATTATGAGATTATATAAAAATTTAGGAACAACTCAGCAGTAGCGTAGTATTCCGTCGAGTGCATGATATGCAAAAAATGTCACGATGAGCGGAACCTGCGAGTGAACGGACGGTAATCCCGTTCATTGCATACACACTTCACTCAATGAATACAGCGTAGGCGATACACAGATTAAAAAATAAAAAGTAACTAATGTTTCTGTATTATTAATTAGTATAATAAGGTAAGTTGTAGGTTTAAGTCTACAGTTTTGTTATTTTAGATATTTAATTAGGTATTAAAATAAGGTTTAAATTGATACAAAAATTACCGTAATAGGTTTAAGATTGTAGTTTTAAAATCGTAGTCTTATAAGAATCCATTACATTGCTCTGCAATAATTGAAGGCGTTACATACCCCCCTTTTTAGGATAGGATTTTTCCTGAGTAAAAATCCGCTTCCATACTGAGCAAACTACATATGTCCTTAACTTTTCCTACTGCTATAAGGTTACAACTCATTCATCACACAGTTACAACATACATACGTCTCACTTTCACTAAATTGCATTCACCACTTTATAGATCGTGGTGTTGCTGTCTAATATACAGAGAATTTCAATTTCTTTCACAAAATTCTCACCTATAACAGTAGTAGGTGTTAATTTTGTTATGTCATTTTAACTATACTTGTACTGTCTCGATTACCTAGAATTATACAATAGACAACTGTCTTAACTTTTAGGTCGCTAAGACAACAAAATTATCTTGACTTTTAGGTCATCAAGATAAATATCCATTTTTAATTTCCTAGGTGTCTTTAAGATTAATGGTACTTACAGAAGATAAAGTTTAATTTAGATGAGACATATAGTACCGTTTCTAGATTAAATTATAGACATAATTGTTGGAAGGTTTAGTAGCAAAGTATATTATAGGGCAGAAAAATTACAAAAAGCAAAAAGAATGTAAAGAGTGTAATGTTGTTAAGATGTGTAATTATTTATTTTAAAATCTTTAACATGCCAGGTTCCTAAATTATTACCATTCATATCTTCAATTACATAGACTAATGGTGATTTCTTAGAAATTATACGACATTTAATATATTTTGGAGCTAATTTTTTTGAGAATTTTTTGTCCTTGTCGCTTTGATAATACGTGCGTTTCCACACCGTATCACCTACATTAAATTCAAAACTTTTTCGGCGCAAATTGTAGTGTTCGCTGTTTCGTGAATGTGCTTTGAGTAGTGATAGTTGCACTTTCTCAAAGATCTTACGAAGAGATCCCAAGTTTTCAGCGTATGAATCTCTAGGACTGAATATTAAATCATCAGCACTTTCAACATCCGTATAGTGTGAACCACAAGACACAAGTTCACGGCCAAAAACTAAAAATGATGGAGTGTACCCAGTAACCTCGTTTACCGAACTGTTTAGGGCAAATTGGATTTTAGGTACATTTGAATCCCAAGATCGATGATCATCCCCAATGAAACTTGATATTGCAGTGATAATCGTTTTATTGTAACGTTCGACCAAATTTACTTGAGCCGTATATTTAGGACAGTAGTGCACGTTCGGAATTTTGTAGGTTGCATACAATTGTTTTAGGGTATTGCTGACGAATTGTTTACCGTTGTCCATTAGAACGGTGCTAGGTATACCATGTACCAAGAAAACATTATCTTCGAGAATTCTAGCTATGATTTCAGTAGTAGCACGACGAATAGGAAAAATTAGGGTGTATTTAGAGAAACAGCATGTTACGACAAAAAGATAGCAATTTTGTCGTCTGGTTGGTGGTAGAGGTCCAACAAGATCCATGCTGATAAATTGAAAAGGTCTAGAGCAATCTTTAGGACGACCCATCTCTCCAAGTGTTGCGTGGTTAGCACATTTATAAGAGATACAGGTGTCACAGTTGTTTACAAAATTTGAAACGTCACGATGCATGTTAGGCCAGAAAAACTTTAAAGAGAGACGTTTGTAGGTTTTAAAGATACCAAAATGACCTGAAGTTGGATCACAATGGTTTTTGGTAATTAAATCAGTACGGTATTCAGAAGGAATAACCTCTTTCCATTCAAACTCCCTTACTAGTGGGTTTAAACTTTTAATAAAACGATATAGTTTACCATTAGACACTCGGTAATTAAGAAACGATAAAGGAGAATTAACGCAGCCATTATAGATATTTAAAAACCAAGGATCAGAAGTTACAGGTAATGAAGTACTAGGATTTGTATCTATAGTAGAGACATTTATAGCACGAGAAAGACTGTCTGGTACAACATTATCTTTTCCGCGACGGTGCTTAATTTCAAAGTTATACGCCGATAGACGAACACCCCAGCGAGCAAGACGTCCAGTAGGGTTATTGATGTTCAAGAACCATTTTAGAGCAGAATGGTCTGTGTAGACTGTAAATTTCTTTCTATTCTCGAGGTAGCATCGCCAATGTTCGATAGAAGTGAGAACAGCCAAAGCTTCACGTTCTGTAGCACTGTAGTTACGTTCGCTTTGAGATAGAGATTTGCTCATGTACGCTATTACCTTCTCAGTACCGTCAATAGTTTGAGTTAATACGGCACCGATACCGTAGTCACTCGCATCAGTATGCACTTCGAATGGCATAGAATAATTAGGGCAGGCTAATATAGGTGCAGAGATTAACCTTTCTTTTAGTTTTCTGAAGGCATTATCAGCTTCATTAGACCATGAAAAAGGTAAAACGTTTTTACCTTGAGAAGTTAGTTTATTCAAGGGAGCAGCCAGAGAGCTAAAATCTTTTATAAACCTACGGTACCACGATGCAGTGCCTAAAAATCGACGTACTTCCTTACGGTTTCTAGGAACCGGGTAGTTTACAATGGCTTCAATTTTAGTAGGATCAGCATGTAAACCATTGATATCAATAACATAGCCCAAATATTTTAATTGTTGTCTAAAGAAAAGGCATTTTTCAAAATTTATAGTAAGATTAGCATATTTTAATTTTTCTAGAACGCGGAGTAAAAGTGATATATGTTTCTCAAATGTTGGAGAAATTATAATTATGTCATCTACAAATACAAAAACTAGGTTTTCAAATTCTGGACCATAAAATAAAATATCCACCAATCTCTGTTGTGTGGCAGGCGCATTGGTGAGTCCAAATGGCATACACTTGAATTGATAAGTGCCACGTGATGGAACATAAAAAGCGGTCTTGCAACGATCTTCTTTTCTAATCGGAGTTTGCCAAAAACTTTTAGAAAGGTCTAGACTTGTTAAATACTTAGCATCACGAAGATTGTCAAGGATTTCGGAAATATAGGGTAGACTATAAGCATCCTTCTTAGTGATAGCGTTCAATTTTCGGCTATCAAGACAAAACCTGAGGTCGCCGTTCTTTTTAGGAGTTAAGAGGACCGGTGATGACCATGGACTATCGCAAGGCTCAACTACATCTTCCTTTACCATTTCATCAAGCTGCTCAACTAGAATTCGCTGCTTTTCAGGAGACATTCTATAATATCTTTGACGAATTGGTAAAGCATCTCCAGTGTCGATAGTATGCGTAATTAAAGAAGTACGGCCAAGACCACATTTTTCATATGAAATTTGTCGAAATTGTTGTATAATATGATCAGCTGTTATTTTTTGTGTAGCAGTCAAGTGATCATAAGAGCATAATTGATTAGCATTATTTACAGATATTTCACCTAATGTTGTATCTGCATGTTTTAGAGTAATATTATCTAAATATGTAGGAAAAAGACCAAAGTGATTCCAAAAATCCATACCCAAAATTAATTCAGTTTGAATACCTGGTGCAACGTACGCTGTTATAATATGTAATTGAGTAGCAAAAGAAATGGGTAGATACAAAATACCAATAGGATAATTTTTTTCTCCACCAGCAGCGATGAATTGTAAATTAGTATTACAATTGTGTAATTTAAATCCGGAATCTATAAATTGTTGATGTTTATTTTTGCCTAGTATTGTTACTGCGGAACCTGTATCCAAAAGACCCACAACAGATTGACCGTTAATGATTACTGAAGCATAAGGACGACTATTAATGTTAGTAGATTTAGAATTTAGGATTGAGTTGACATAGTAACAAGAAGAATATTTAGAGACAAAATCTAGCCAGTCTTTCCATTCAGTCTCATCAAAATTGCCTTTAGAATTAGAGCTATTATGCAATATGTCATCACAATCCAAGCTTCCTAGTTTTTTGGACTGGATGTAGTAATATTACAATCTGGACAGTCAGGGTATCGCACATCCTTTTTACCGCATTTGAAGCAAATCAAGAAATGAGGTTTAGTGCACATGCGAAGTGAGTGAGTATTATTTCTGCACCTAGGGCAAAACATTTTACCAGCTGGTTCAGTTGACACTGCCGCAACAGGTAAATTATTAGAGTAGTTTTGTTTATTTGCTTCATCTTTGTTTATTGCATTAGAATAATAGTGTTTTTGATAGCCGAAGTGTTTGTAAGAAGTAGGTTGTTGATTGTAATTATTAGTGTAAGTATTTGTTTTCTTATAGTTAGTATAGTTACTAGGGTATGTTTTTTTACTAAGATAGTTGTTAGAAGTTGAAGGCATATCAGAATATTTATTATAAGCAAATTCAGGTGCTAGACTTGCCGAATTTGATTTCGAAGTTTCGTTAAACTGTGCGAAACGTGATTGTATGTTCTCATAGTTTCGACAAACATTCTCTAGATCCTCTGTGTTTTTAATTTCCGCACAAGCAGCTAGTGTACTTGCGTAACAGGGTCGTATGTTATGTAGTAATATTTCTAATTGTTCGTCTTCTGAAGGTGTTTTATTTAGTTTAGAGAACATACCGTGCATTATGGCGAGATAAACTGTTATGTTTTCCCTTTCCCCTTGCCTACGCATACGAATCTCTGCCATTAGCCTATAGTCGTAATCTCTATGACTGAATGCTTCCTTCAAAAATAACGTAAGCTCATTCCAAGAATTAATCTTGGGCTGAACTCGACGGTACCAGTGCAGGGCATCATCAGCAAAAATTTCGTAAGCGAAAGATAATAGCTTACTAGAGGGCAGACCACGTGACACTATAAATTCTTCACACTTTTGAATGAAAGATCTAACGCAAGTTTTTCCGTTAAATTTTAATTTAGCAATGTCCGCTGCTACGCCGCGATCACATGTTACATTAACTGCGGTAGTTGGTTCAGAAGGAATCTCGGGTGCATGCTCTTTAGGGTAAGATTGACTAGCTGTAGGTCTCAGATGAGAAATTTCTTTCAGTTGTAGATTAAAGTTAGAATAACAAGTTTTGTAAATATCGGTTGTATCCTCGGTTCGACTTATACGATTTATTCTATGGTAGACATAGTTAAATATGTTTTCAGTCCTCGAAAAAAAAATTTTTCTCAAATTTCGCCTTAAGGGCTACTAGGTTAGCTTGAGATTTTAGCAACGTTTCTTTAACACCTTTCAAATCATCAGCAGGTGTAAGATGTGACTCTAGTATGTCATCTGCTGGTAATGTGAGTGAACTCTTAACGATTTGCTTTCTGAGATCTGCCACTGAATCAGCAGGAGTACCACCACGAACTGAAACTTCATACTCCAACTCAGCTTTTTGGAGCGAAAGATATTTGATAGAATACGCCATTTTTTTTTTTTTTTTTTTTTAGACAAATTTCTAAGAAATATAGTGTTTTCCCGATGAGTGTGTGTTGTACAAAAATACAAGAAAGCACAGATAGTTAAAGTAAATACAGTATGAAATGAAATTACGTTGAGCTTGAATAGCTAGTGCATGGGTAGTGTTAAAATAAAATTAGGTAGAAAACAAATAATAGTAGTAGTAATTTAGATTTTAAGATACTTAATATATAAATATGCTACACATGAACTAGCTGGTACAAAAAATTAAGCCCCGCACTAAACTAAATACTAATGAGCAGCCTTCACTAAAAATAACTATAAAGCACAAAAAAAAAATCAGAACGCACTCAAAACCGTGTGATAAAATAGTTGGGCGCCACTGTCGCGTTTCCACGATGTATAGAATAGTTTTGTAGGTAGGTAGAAGAAGAAAAGACTAAAGATCAATTTTAAAAAATAATTTAATTACCAAAGAAAAAAATTAACTTGGCCGACACTCTGCCGCGTGTCAAGATAAAAAAGTTAGGTAGAAGGGTCGTAGGTTTATCACACGATTGTGGATACGATCTGACAATTTAAAATACCACTCCCCTGGTAGTAGTGTAGTGATGTCCGGCGCAGTCTTAAGGCTGTAGATTGAGTTCCGGAACTGATGAGGTGGAGTGATCTTCGGAGACGTGGTGTATTTATAGGTGGTAAGTATACTCCGTAGAAAAGAAACCCTGAAATGCACACAATTTAGGCATTCAGCAAAATGTCCGATTTCCTACTATGACTGCAACATCGAACTCAGTAGCGGTGAAAAGTAGTAATGATTGATGAATATGGGTAGTGGTATTTGATACTAAATAGTGATAGTTAATGAAGCAGTCATAGCATTGCACACTTTTAATTCAGAGTTACATATTATATAATATGGGTGGAAGAATAAAAAATATAACAAAATTATTTTCTAATATGTAGGTCGTTGACAGCTTTAGATTTCAATGAAGAATTAGATAGTAAGAAAGATATATATCGGCAGAACCTTTAAATTACATAAACAATCTACACAAAAGAAACTACGTTCTACAATGACTAGCAGTTTTAGCACGTACATATTTTACACTAATGAATTTTCTAGGACGGTGAACATGTAGGTATTAAAATGAAGCTACGATCATAGCGAATAATGATTGTATAAATGTAGATGATTACTATGAACTACGAACACAATAGTTATTACCAATTACTACGCAGTAACATAAAATAATGTACAACACTCACCCAAGTGGGGTTTAAACACTAACACACTTTATATGTATAGATATACGGCGTTTTTTATAACGATGTACGCGTTGGTACAATTTAAATTTATATTTAAATTATGAGATTATATAAAAATTTAGGAACAACTCAGCAGTAGCGTAGTATTCCGTCGAGTGCATGATATGCAAAAAATGTCACGATGAGCGGAACCTGCGAGTGAACGGACGGTAATCCCGTTCATTGCATACACACTTCACTCAATGAATACAGCGTAGGCGATACACAGATTAAAAAATAAAAAGTAACTAATGTTTCTGTATTATTAATTAGTATAATAAGGTAAGTTGTAGGTTTAAGTCTACAGTTTTGTTATTTTAGATATTTAATTAGGTATTAGAATAAGGTTTAAATTGATACAAAAATTACCGTAATAGGTTTAAGATTGTAGTTTTAAAATCGTAGTCTTATAAGAATCCATTACATTGCTCTGCAATAATTGAAGGCGTTACAGTATTTGGGATATAGCCGCTCAATAGGCTTCTGAAATGGCTTAACGACTGTTGTATTTAACCCACTACACCAACAACCAGAACCGAAATTTTAACGTACCCTCTGAAGCATGAAGATGCTCAGACATTTAACCACTTTGCCGGTCACCCATCTTTATTAATACTTTGATTACTCTATGCTTTAGACAGCAAAAATAAAAAGGTACTTTAGATTTAGGTTCACTGCCATTTTCATTGCACGTATTTGACCGAGAAGTTACTCAGACTAACTTAGAGATCACTTTATTATGCTTAAGCGTGATGTTGAATGGCCCGCATTGCAAGCTAATAACACACGACTTTACAGCTAATCTATTAACAATGTGATATTCACTTTATGTGGATCATTTAAATATTTACTAGGTACCTTTTTATTTAACGTAGGAATATCTTTTATGGATATCTGACGCCTAACAATAGTGACGGTAAAGTTTGACACCTACTAAAACCTCATGATGGCCTTCTCCATATATGCAAGAACAATGGTATCTCCCGTAGTTCATGCCGGTGTCTCACCAATGCAAAATAAATATTGCATCTGCCCTGCAAAGTATATTTCTCCCACATACTCCTACAACAGCAATTATACAACCACAAATACAACCACAATACATTTTAATCCCTCTCCAGATAGCTAAGTTGACGTGCCAATTTCCATTCGCCCCTCCACCCCTAATCCTAAATTACCTCTTTTTGGTAATATTTGAGTTAAAGCACCTTGGCATGCGGTGAGCCAAAAACACGTGTGCCAAAGTCATTTAATTTCTGAACATATCCGGGCTTTGGACGGCACGTTATGTGGTCGGTTCAAAAGCTATACCAGAAAACTACTGGGCGCCTTGAATAACTACTGCCCATTTAAGGAACATAAGGAACTATAAGGAACTTTTGAACCCTTTTAGTTGCCTCTTACGATTAAAGTGCATAACAAAAGATTTATTCGTAATAAAATAAAATCACTGTGGAATTAAATAAAAAGAAAGGCTATAATTCCCATTAGTCATGCTACCAAGTAGTCAGTACATTATACAATGCTTGCTTGCTTTCCTCCAAAGTTTTTCTCTTTCACACTAGTTCTCGCCAGTTTTTAAACGATTGATGAGTCAAAGAATCTAGGTGTTTGGTCAATCTATAAATAGTTGGTGACATAAGTTAAGTCCCGGTGTTTCGCAGGACTTGATAAGCTGTTGGTACCAGCTGTAATCATAAGGCAAAAATTGATAAGCCATGTTCGAGGACAAATGGGCGGCTTGATTATTCCTGACATCAGGGATACCAGTCTAACTGTGCGCCTAGTTGCTTAAGCTCGTCCATTGTTTTCGGATCAACGACGGCAACTAGCTATGGAGTCACCCCCAAAATTCGATTATAATTACACTTGAGCCTGTATGTCCTAGAATGTTCCAGGGTGTTTACTAAAGAGGCAGGAATGTGGGACTTTAAAAACATGACGCTCAGGCGAAATGGTTTAGGGTCTGTTCGCTGCTATCAAGTGATTTCGGTTGAGGCGATGGAACGGTGGCGATATCATCGCATATACTTACCACATCTTATTTGGACTTAGTCTCTAGTCCCTTTTACCTATCCCTGCATCTCCTGTAAGAGTATCAGTAGCACACAGTGAAATTTTTCTCTTCATTTCATTTTGTACAACTCATTTAATTTCATCTCAGGCATCTGCTGGAAAAATCGCTTATTGTGTGTTTGTTCGCAGATTCTCACTGTAAATTTTATGTTATTGCACCAATACATTCTAGTATTTGTAAACCATTTCTCCGTACGTTTTATATACCTAAGAGGTCTTTCAAGGTCCTACAGGTCTTTATAAGGACACTGCATATTGATGGCAACCGCCAGGTTGACCACCCCATCACTACGTCAAATTAGTTTCTTCATTGTTACTGCAAACCAAACCAAAGTCATAAGAAATTACACATAGTGATTTTATGTGTCGAAATTAATTATTTACCTACTATATTACCAGACGAATCTAACACTATCTCAGTAGTATGAAACTATATTAGAATATTTATTAAATTGAAACATAATATTGCTGCCGGCGCTACCTCCACTTATTTTAATTGGCTATTTCAATTACGGGTTGGATATTTTAATTTTACTGACCATTCAATTCTGCGACTTTTTGCTAAGGTAATAACGTATAATATCGGTTATAAAATCGTTGAAACATATTTCGAATTTCATATGACTTCGACGCATATCGCATGATTGGTTTTCATAGAGTCTTCAACTAAGTAAATCTTATATATTTTTTAGGAATCTAGGGATTAATTAGTTCTTTTGAAATTCGGAACTCTTATCGTCAAGTTTATAGTTTTATAGTGTATAGGTTCTTGAGTGGAGATCACGAACCGGTAGAGAAGCGTGGGATGGCACCCCACGAGATGGACCGAGACTTTGAAAGGGTTGCGAGAAGCCGGTGTTTGCGAGCAGTACAAGATCAGCTTAGGAGATTCAGTAGTGGACTTGGCTGACATAACGACGATGATATCCCCATTAGTTGCAGTATCTAGCTCGTTGGTCTAGCGGTAGCGTGTTCACCCGCAGAGAACGAGGTCCTGGGTTCAAATCCCGGGTCGGGCCAAAAAGTGATTTTGGGACAATTCTGTAAAAAGAAAAATTTCTCTGCATCAGCCCGAAGTCTGGGAGTTGGCGTTATTATACCCCCGTGCATCGGAGAGCACGTAAAACCGTCGGTCCTGTGTACCTGACCTCTTTCCGGTCGTGTCGCATAGGCATCCCATTGGATCATGAGAGTGATGGAAAAGAAAGTGTTCCTGTGTTTGCGCACACACTTGAGCACTATAATATGTCCCACGGAGATGGCTAATCTCTGTTGAGACTGGCCGCCGTGGCTGAAATTCGGCTAGGAGGACATTACTATTATTTGTCACGAGAAGTTTAGACGCTTCGAATTCGAACAGCTGTTGTGCCAGACCTTATCAAACCCTTTAAACACAACGATCGTTGTCAAGCCGTTTTGTCGAGTATATATCTTCAACAATGGGGTTGACACACCCAACACCTGGTGGGCCCATGAGTGTCTTGCTCGAAAGCTAAACTGTTCATATGGGAGAAGCTTGTTGGCGTTGCTGAACGTCAACAGGTGGACGTGAAATTTCAAGGAGCCTCATCGGGTGACAATTAGTTGGGTCAGTTTTATAGCTCAGCTTTAGCTAGTCTGCTGTCTTTATATAATAAATAGGTTAAGCTAAGTATTAGTAGTCAGCATCAAGCGATTCTTATTTTTAACCCTTAACGAGGCTTTTCATTGGTCATTGTTTTTTATCCTTATTCTTAAGAGATATAAGGTTGAAATTGTTGTGTTCTCGTATTGTTTGTTTCGCTAGGTCTTCTCAGTTGGGGCGCATTGGATCCAGTTGTAGCATTAAAGCGCGACCATCGTTATAAGCCGTCCGTCCGTCATAGTAATAATATTGAATTCGTACCTTAATACAGACAGAACCATTCAGACAATATATAGTAAAATATGGCTTTAACTATAAATTTTGATTATTAAACCTAAACATAATCTCCTTGACAATGATATACAAGCTAGCGAAATATCATTACTATTATTAAAATTTTTTTACAAATGTTTTAACAATCCGTATACCTAAATATCTATATGTAACTAGAAATTATTGTTTATACCTACTTAACTATATTAATACAAATATGTTCTGACTATTTACAAGCGCTTTTTTAAAGTCTACGTGAATAAAAATATTTTTTGTTTTATTTATTTTAGTCTATCGTCTGTTTAAAGGTTAAATCGCTCAATGATTCAAAACCAAATAGGAGCAATAATTTATTTCGTCTACTGCCATTTACAAAATAAACTAGTAACAGATAGGTTCATAGTATTGGATTATGTTAGCCTATATGTTGTTAACAGTTCTAAACACAAATGACAATTAACATACAAGCAATTTAATCATCATGAATATAGGAGTAAAGACAACAATTGCTCCAATAATTATGTAAATTTGTATTATTTGCACTGTTTTACTAGTTAGAGGTTATCATTAAGCTGTATTGCTTATGAAAGCTTGATCATCTGGCGTGTAGCATTGATGATAGTTCTATTATTCACTGATTAGGCTTTATAAAATCTGTGAAACTTAATTAGCTTACACTCATTAAGAAACCGGCCAAGTGCGAGTCGGACTCGCGCACGAAGGGTTCCGTACCATTATCTATAAAAAACGAGCAAAAAAATTCACGTTGTGGTATTGGAGCCCCTTTAAATATTGAATTTATTTTGTTTTTTAGTATTGGTTGTTATAGCGTCAACAAAAATATATCATCTGTGAAAATTTCAACTGTCTAACTATCACAGTTCATGAGATACAGCTTGGTGACAGACGGACAGACAGACAGACAGCGAAGTCTTAATATAGGGTCCCGTTTTACCCTTTGGGTATGGAAACCTAGAAAGTGAGCAATTTGCGACTTGAGTATCTTACCTTCGTCTTCATCACTGATGGTCTATGGTCTCCCCAAAAGATTCCCACAGAGTAGCTGTTGTGTCCATCATTTGGAGGTATATGTCATAATCGCCACGCTTAGACGGGTAGGAGATCGCAATATGATGTTCATAAGGCACAGAGAGACGCTGCTGCCCCTTCTCTGGGTGAGATTGTCCACCTATAAAAAAATATGTTTTGATATTATTAAGTAATTTAATTTAAATTTAAATTGTTTTATCATTAATATTCTCTTTTTACTCTTTGTTTTATATGTTTCGATTTTTATGTTAATTTTGTTTCCTAAATTTTAATTTTATTTTAGCTATAGTATTTTTCATTTTATATTTAGTTTTAGTTGTTATATATTTTTTGATTTTTACTGATGTCACGAGTGTCATGAATCTGTGCATGTTGTGACACCTTAATAAACTGTGCATTTGATTTTAATTTTTAAGTGTTGTATTTAGACTAGCAATAATATAACAGTTACTGGTTGTCCTAAATAAATAAATAAATAAATATTCCCCTGGAACCACTTCAACGTTCCCACGGGATGAGATGATATTCTATGCCACCAGCCACACAGCGAACCCCATGGGGGATGGCCTCTTCAATTTAGCAGTTTTTTGGGCTATATCAGTTACTAGCTGCACCCCGCGGTTTTATCCGCGTTAAACTTTATTAATTATAGCCTGTGTCAATCTAGGGCGTCAGCTTATTCCATACCAAATTTTATTGGAATCGCTCCAGCCATTTAGACGTGAAGAAATAACAATCATACACACTCACGCAGTCACATGGTCACAAACTTTCGCCTTCATAATATTAGTGTGATAGTGTGATTTTAGTTCGCATGCGGATTTCAATGTATCTGATATCATCTAGCTGGGAAACTCCGATCATAGCACCCTCTTTTGTTTTTCGGATGTCATTGACCATGAGCCTTATTTTTAAGCCTTCCTTAAGCGATCACTTTATTTATGTCTCATCATAATTGTTATGCCAGCACATCAAGCTACACCAATCTGTCAAATTTTCCCAATTGAAAGTGAACCTTATGCTTAAGTGATAATGTTGAAAATCTATAAAAGAAATTTGACAGATTTGTGTAGCTGGATGTGCTGGCGTCGTCTGTATATAAATTTTCGAAATACGTAATTTACTTGTAACCTATATTCTGGAAAACAAATGCTTTTTAGTGATCATAAAAAGTGATAATTCTTGCAGTTTACATCTTTCAAACATGCAGCATGCGACGTTTATTTGCATTGAAGTTTGACATTTATGCCCTTGACATACGTTTTATAATACAATGCCAGTGATTGTACAGATATTGCAATTTGCCTTGTTCAACAATGTTATTTTGCCGCATATAACTCTTTTCTAGTTTTATTGCCGTAATAGATTCGCTTTAGATTAGAAAGTTTTATCCACACAGTTTTTACCGTTTGATAGCAATCTCTTACTTAGTTACGCAAATTGAGGAAATTGCTGAATTTACGTGAATTGGTATGTTAGCGGAATAATTGAGGTCGTATGTTTTATTTTAGGTCAGAATTTACCACAAAACGTTGGTATTAGTAATACTACCAATAAGTATGTCGAAGATTCAGGGGGATTTAATTCCGAAATATTGTCGGTGTCCGCTATGTTACTCGTACACGTGGTTAAACAGAATCAGTGCGCACACCATGCGCGGTTGACCTCTGGATGCCAAATGTGTCGTGTCGCTAACACACTAATGTCACCTAGACAACTCACAGATGTCAAACGTGACATGTGACGATTCATAGACAACCTCGACTCGTACTTGACTCAGTGAGTAGTAACGCCATCTCGTAGCGTTTGTAATAAACGCTACTGTATACCATACAGTAGAAAGACACAGTCCACTTGAGATATAAGCTTGAAATATAAATTTTTGTTGATAATTTTTGTTGAAAATTGACCGCAAACTACCTCTTATAATACAGGTATACCCTAGCTTGAGAGGTAGAGTATTATTCTAGTACAGATTTTGCAACATAAAATATACTTAAATGTATTTCCAATCCAAATATTAAGCTGTATATCAAACTCTGTATGTTTTTGGATAAATAAAGATTATTATCATTATTTTACTTAATTTCTCCCACAAGTATTATCTACTTGTGTGATCATCCCATTTCAGTAAAAGTCGTCCGATTAATATATACCAGAGAACGGGCAGCTGCGTTTCTCTGAGTACTATGACCAACTGCGATCGCCATCGATTATACCCGTTCGCCAAGTTTAGCGACTATGGCATATCTCCTGTAATGAAACCAGCAATTGTGGTGATATTTGAGGGAAGCCTTTTGAAATAAGCAGAAGCAACACGGTAGTACTGATAAGGTAAATCGCCTCAACAATGCTTGTACACCATATTTACTCCATAATTCTAATTTGAAGGGGTATTCAAGGCTGTGAGCGTTCGAGTGGGGGTTCAAAAGTCCATGAAGAAGCCAACAGCGCGCTGTGGCCACATACTTTTCTAAAAACATATTATATATATTTTCATACAGTACTGGGCCCGGATGTAAAAAGATAAAAGTAGTGTCAATTAATGGGTCTATAAATTATCAGCCAATCACTAAACATTCCATGGTTTTTTTTCAATCTGTGAGTAGAGCTATAAAAGATTTAGTACTTAATAGAGAGGTTATGTACCAACCTATACTAAACAGCTGATTTTTAAGGGTGATTGCCATTTAATAGTTATCCGTGTCCAGTATGTTAGCAAAAACCGTACACGTTAAGCAATATCAGAAGTCCGTCAAGAGAATGCAGTTGTCGAGGGATATATAAACAAAACAATAAAAAATACTCAGATCACACACGCACTAAAAGATACGAGAAACAAGTGACCGATTATAGATTAGGATTCAAAGTCTGTCACTAGTCACTGTCATCATAGATTAAAAATATAGTTGCCAATAACTAATAAATCGATTTGAACGATTAACGATATTATGATTTCTATTTATTTTGTTGATATTTTATTTATTACTGTTGACGTTATGTTAGTGTATTTAATAATTATTACGATTAAATCGGTTATCTGGTGTCTGGTGCAAGAGTTTTTATATTACATTGTTTGAACTCATTAACGTTAATCGATTATAGTAATCAACAACCAATTTAATTCGTGACTTAAACTTATTTTGAGATTTCTCGTTTTCCAGATTGTAAATTGGGTAAAGTTTTTACAGTTTGAAATAGAAAAATATAACGCTTTTTTTTAAACCATATCTCAACTTATTACAGTCAGGCCTAGAAATCCCCGTCTCCTTTCCGCATAAAGCTGCACAGGCTTGATTCGGCTGAAGTCTGAAATATTAAATCAAAATTCTTATATTTTAGTCTGATATCGTCCACTGCTGGACATAGGCCTTCAAAATGTTGCCTTTGGAGAGGTTTGCCTTAGTCACCGCGCTTGGCATGCGGGATGGCAGGTGGCGCTGCTGTCCGACTATCTTGTGTATCCCTTAGTCGCATTTTACGACACCCACGGGATAATATCTCAACTTATTACAGTCAGGCCTAGAAATCCCCGTCTCCTTTCCGCATAAAGCTGCACAGGCTTGATTCGGCTCAAGTCTGAAATATTAAATATAAATCAAAATTCTTATATTTTAGTCTGATATCGTCCACTGCTGGACATAGGCCTCCAAAATGTTGCCTTTGGAGAAGTTTGCCTTAGTCACCGCGCTTGGCATGCGAGATGGCAGGTGGCGCTGCTGTCCGACTATCTTGTGTATCCCTTAGTCGCATTTTACGACACCCACGGGATAATATCTCAACTTATTACAGTCAGGCCTAGAAATCCCCGTCTCCTTTCCGCATAAAGCTGCACAGGCTTGATTCGGCTCAAGTCTGAAATATTAAATATAAATCAAAATTCTTATATTTTAGTCTGATATCGTCCACTGCTGGACATAGGCCTTCAAAATGTTGCCTTTGGAGAGGTTTGCCTTAGTCACCGCGCTTGGCATGCGGGATGGCAGGTGGCGCTGCTGTGCGACTATCTTGTGTATCCCTTAGTTGCATTTTACGACACCCACGGGATAATATCTCAACTTATTACAGTCAGGCCTAGAAATCCCCGTCTCCTTTCCGCATAAAGCTGCACAGGCTTGATTCGGCTCAAGTCTGAAATATTAAATATAAATCAAAATTCTTATATTTTAGTCTGATATCGTCCACTGCTGGACATAGGCCTCCAAAATGTTGTCTTTGGAGAGGTTTGCCTTAGTCACCGCGCTTGGCATGCGGGATGGCAGGTGGCGCTGCTGTCCGACTATCTTGTGTATCCCTCAGTCGCATTTTACGACACCCACGGGATAATATTGGGTGGCCCTGTTATTCTTTATAGACCGGATACCACACGGATAGTGTGTCTTACTCATAGTTGAATAGGTATATAAAATTTTAATTAAATTACGCTTGACTTGGGGGTAAACTAGTGAATGCGTGGCGAGAGCGTTAAGAAGAGTGTGATCGGGTGAAGCGAACGGAAGTTGAAAGGGATATAAAAGTTAGTGAATATAGAAAGAGGGAGTTAGTCAAAAGTTCCGAAATAAAATAAAGAATAAAAAAAAAAAAAAAATAGAAAGAGGGAGTTACATGTCGTAAATTACTGTGGGGGCAATAGAGGGACGAGCAAGTACTTTATTTCTCTCATAGTCAGTTACGTTTTATATATATCTAAGTTTTACATCAGTCGTGTGGTCAAAACACACTCCCTTATCTTAAAATACCAACCAACCAATATTAGGACGTCGTTCACAGTTCACAAAGCTGATTGTTACTTTACCACGATAACGATCAGTCGTTCGTTCCAGTAAATTGAGGGAAAAGTTGACTATATTTATACATTTGCATGCATAATTTAGACATAATTCATACATTATTTATGACCTGATGGCGGGTAGTCACGTTTTTGAGAGCGGACCACGAGCGTTGGGGACGATGGACTTTCACCTAAATCAACTGATTTTCATGGGCTTTATGTCAAACTAGCTGTGAACGCCTCGGTGATGATATTAAATATCTTCTGTGCCGTGGTTGGTAAGTGCTTGCTCTGCACGCCGCAGGTCGTGTGTTCGATTCCCACCGAGGATAGATATTTGTGGGCATGAACATGTCTGTTTTTCCTGAGTCTGGGATAATTAACTATATAAGTATATATTTACAAAAGAAAAGTAGTGAATGTAGTATATCAGTTATCTGGTTTCCACAGTACAAGGTCTGCTTAGTTTGGGATTAGATGACCGAGTGTGAATAATATCCTAAGATATTGTTATTGAAATAATGATATTTATTCAGCACTTGGGTATTAACATACACTTGTACTTATTACAATGCAGTCCATAAAAAAGTCAGACACAGTAACAAAAAAATCACATCTCTAAGCTATTAGCGTCACCGTAGCCTAGTCGGTAGTGCTCCTGCCTACGAAGCTGGTGGTCCTGGGTGCGAATCCCGGTAAGTGCAAATATTTGTGTGATGAGCACGAATATTTGTTTTTGAGTCATGGATGTTTTCTATGTATATAAGTATTTATCTATATAAGTATGTCGCCTGGTACCCATAGTACAAGCTTTGCTTAGTTTGGGGCTAGGATGATCTGTGTGAAATTGTCCCTAGATATTATTATTATTCCAAATTATTTATTTAAAGTTATTATTTTTTACATATTTATATCTATAAAATTGAAATAAAAAAGAAAACAATAATATATAAATAATATGAAAAAAATAGAGTTCCTCCAGCGGCGAGGTTTGACGCCCTAGGCCCCCGGTGGTCAGGGCGACAGAGTAAGGAACCTTCTCACAATGCGTGCCGTTCCCATTATTGCCGCCTTTTATATCCGACCCTTGACCCAGTGATCTAGCGAATGATTATTATTATTATATATTTCAAGTTTAGTACTATAATGTTGCTATTATAAAAAGAAGACATCGAGCAGATTGTTAGCGCAGAAGGCTTTCAACCAGTAGCTTAATTTAAGCGAATAATACCTGAGGGCACGTTTATGGGGTTCGGGAGGCCGCTAGGGCAAAAAGTTGGAAGTAGTAGTAGTATTTAATATGTCATAATATTTTATTTTTTACAGAATATTATTCTATATATGTATTATATATGTACTATATGTATTTTAAACACAAAAGTAAATAAAAGATGGAAAATGTTCAATTTTCCTTGTTTCATTTTCTTTGGTGTTTAAAATATAACTTTCATACAATATTATTATACCATCTGTGAAGCTCTGTGCATTGTATACTTCCGTAACTTGTTTGGTAGAACTTGTTACTTCCACGAGGTTTAACAAGCATTTAACTTCCGATACATGTATGTGGAGCAAATGTTAAAAAGTTATTACAAAGACTGTTGTAAGGCATGGTACATGAAGGTTCGCATCCATTAACTTATCCCTAATTAGAGAAAGTCTCTCATTTTGTAAAACACTACACAAGTTTCAAATAACTGATATTAATATTTTATTTTATATTTTAAATATCGGAGGGCGACAAACGAGCAAGTGGGTCACCTGATGGTAAGTGATCACCACCGCCCATGGACACTCGCAACACCAAGGAGTCACGAGTGCGTTGTCGGCCTTCAAAAGTCAGCAAACAAGTGTTGCTGACCCTGCCCCCCACCCCAATGAGTTATGGTGCGAGTTGGTTGGATGTAATATAGACTGTTAATGAGTAGCTAATGACAAATACTGGTGTACGGACAAAACTGATTAGGTTTTTGATACACCGGGAACAAATTTTGTAATGATATAAATGGTTAACAGTAAATAAATAAAAAAAATCTTTGGTTTATGATCTGTGCACCTACCATGCTCTCTCTGAACCACCCTAAAGTTGACTGGCAGAAAATGCCTAGAGAATTAAGTCCGCCGTTGTACAATATATTCAATTTAAAATGTAATTCTCCGTGACCATCCGTAATGTGTGGTTATATATAATTTAATAAGCTATAAATAATATTATTAGTGTCCAGGTACTTTTAAAATTGTAACTGCGAGCTTTACTGACACATTTATTGCCCGGAGTTATTTTAGTTGGCTCCATCAGAAAACCAGCGCTGCAACATTTAATGTCACAGCTAGTGCTGAGAATGTTATGCCATCTCGGAATCGCACAGATCATTTTTGTGCCCCACATTTGGACACTCGCAACATCAGAGGAGTCGCGGGTGCGTTGCCGGCCTTTAAGAGCCCGCAGACAAGTGTTGCTGATAGCTTAATGTGCCTTCCAAAGCACGGAGACGCTCAGAAATAAACCACTTTAATGGTCACCCATCTATGGACTGACCGCGTGCCTAGGTGCTTTACCTCCCCAATCACTTATAAACCTAAGGTGAGTGATAATACTTGAGATCGTATTCAAACCTGAACTTTGAGCCCCGACCTCCCCTACTACAAAAAAACATTTTTGTTTCTTAACCTTCGGAAGGATAGCGTGGTAACTCATCACCCCACTCGTTCAAACAAGATGCGATAACTTTTTATACGATAACCGAGAGGAGTTGTGATTTTCTGTATTCTCCTATCTAAGCATACGTAATTAGTAGCATATGCCACTAATTTGCAGACAGTCATGGATTTTGCTATATTAACCATGTTGGGGTGACCGATCACCCCACTATCCTTTCACGTTCGTGTTTGTTTGTGAAGGGCTGATTATAATAGCACCATTTTGCGGCAAAAATGGCAAGACTTACCGACGATGATATTAATAAATATTTGTAAAACCTAGGAAATACAAGTTCTGATGGGGATTATTCTTCAGATGAGAGTAAATTGTCGGATATTGAAGGTAATGTGTCTGTGCATTCAGAGCAGGGTGACGTTATTGACCATGCTGACACCAGTGACGATGACGACGTCCCGTTAGCCCAATATCGAAGCAGGACTCCTGTTAATAAGTTTCGAAGTAGATAGTTGAAGGAATTGCCAATGAAATTATCCGAACCACATACGTGGCGACGTTTGAGCACGAATTTACCGCGAGAAATAACTCAAAATATACAGGATGTTCTAAACATGAACCAGGAACTTTCTGGAAGTGAACCTCCGTTAAAACTACAGAAACAAGCTCGGTGCTCAATGTGCCCAAGGAAAAAAGACAAAAAAATTAAAATTATTTGTGTTAAATGTCATTTGCCCGTGTGTTCCGATCACCGTCATTATGTTTGTCTGAACTGCATAACATCGTAAATTTAGTTAGATATATACGCATAAACTAGTTAATATAGTGTTTTATACTCTGATTTAGAACTATATTACTTGATTAATTTTAAAAAAAGTACTTATTTTTGTAAACATATGTTTTATTTGCGCTCATAAGTTGTGGGGTGATGGGTCACCCCCCTATCCTTATGTGTATGCCAGTCCTGCCTATCCTGCCGAAGGTTAAGTTTTAAGACCTTTTAAGAAGGAGAGCGTAGTGGATACGGCCTTAAATATAGTTCCTTATAACAGTAAATCACGCTTGTAAGATATTACACGTACGCTTCGCTAATTAATAAGGTTTCATGTTCATGTTTCTACTGAAAATACCATATTATGCACGTAGGTATCTTTAGGTATGATAAAGGCACTACGACGTCTAAAAGGTTTATACAAACATTATAGAACCTCAACGAGAGGAAGGAAGTGTGTCCTTTTACCGCATTTATCACGAGGAGTGTTCAGAGAAATTGTTCGAGCTTATACCTGCCGCCACATTCCGCCACAAATCCTCTCGCCAAAAGTGGAAATTTCATCCTTATCACCTGGACGAATGAACATCTACAATCGTGCTTTTCACACGAAAACATTATCGCTCACTGATGATGTCCTCCCGACCGAATTTCGGCCACGGCGGCCAGTCTTAATGGAGACTAGCCAATTGCGCAGGACATATTATAGTGCACAAGTGTGTACGCAAATACAGGGGCACTTTCTATTCCATCACTCTCATGATACGATGGGACGCCTAGCGACACGACCGGAAAAAGTTCAGGTACAGGACCGACGGCTTTACGTGCTCTCCGAGTCACGGGGGTGTAATACCGTCAACTTCCAGACTTCGGGCTGATACTGAGAAATTTCTTTTTACGAAAAAATCCCAAAATCACTTTCTGGCCCGACCCGGGATTTGAACCCAGTACCTCATTATCTGCGGTTGAACACGCTACCGCTAGAGCAACGAGGCAGTCAAATCGCTCACTACCACTCTGTGGAACCAATCAATTGCGGAGAAATTGTTCGGGCTTATACCTGCCACCACATTCCGCCGCAAACCCTGTCGCCTAAAGTAAAAATTTCATCGTTATCACTTGAATGAATGATCATCTACCACCGTGCTTTTCAATTATTCGTACTCCGTGATCTCAATTAACTGCAGAGGTATTTCCGATCCGGTATGACATGGTAATCTTCAAGAAGCGAGCCTATTCCTTTCTTAAAGGCCGGCAACGCACTTGCGGCTCCTCTGGTGTTGAGTGTCCATGGGCGGCGGTTATCATTTACCATGACCCACTCACTCGTTTATTTGCCTTACTATTATCTAAAAAAAATAGTGGGCAAGATATGAAGGATGCCATGTGCATCTACCATACCCGCTTGATGTGGGCCCTATACTTATACTTGTTTTGAAAAGATGGTTGCATAAAATTAGGCAACCCGACCCGGATGAATAGATAGAAACATAAATTTATTAAAAATAAATAAAATTTTATTACATTGTCATCTGGAATTTTCAGAAAGTATATACATATAAAATAATACAAAAATAAATAAATATTATGTAAACATAAAAACGTAAAATGAAGTTTTTTTTTCTAAGTGAGGGTGAGACCATAGTATGGTTTTTGACGGAAATGGAAAGGAATCGTAAATTAAACTTACACAACACAATTCTTCATAACAAGTTTTTACGTTTTTATGTTTACATAATATTTATTTACTTTAGTATTATTTTATAAGTATATACTTTAGCTTTAGCTGGGCTAGATTATTGTGTAAGTTTATTTTACGATTTTATCTGTGCTTTGGCACGGCTTTAACCATTAGATTAAACGAATAAACCATTTCTAAATTTCAAACTAGTACCTAACACTAAAAAGATTGTTATCGAACGGAACTGCACCAAAGTAGGTAATTATCAAAAGCGTATTTATTTGAAGTGCTTTTAATCTAGATGTTTATCGAACGCCAAATGTTCCAACCTTCGTGTATAAAGCCTTCATAGTTTATGTTTAGTTTGTGTTTAAATTCAGCCGTTTAGTGGTATTGGTAGAACAAATAATATAATAATAATTTCCGCTTAGCTGAATATCGGTCTTCTGTGCGGGACTTATTATAGTCCACAAGTGTGTGCGCAAATACAGGGGCACTTTTTATTTCATTATTCTCATGATCCGATGGGAAGACTAGCGTCAACACCGGAAAGAGGTCAATTACAGGACCGACTGCTTTACGTGTTGTCTGAGGCACGGTGGTGAATCGCCAACTTGCCGACTTCAAGCTAAGACTGAGAAATTTCTTAACAAAAAAAAATCATAATCATTTTTTGACCCGACCCAGGATTTGATTAAAAATAATAGAATCTTTTATTTATATGTAATAATGATTGTATTATAAATTGTTGATTGTATTATGTTTTATTATATAATTTACAAACATATTTGTACTTAACAAATTGTTAATAACAAATATGAGCCATATAGTCTGCAATAAATTTATTATTATTTTTTAATTTATTATCATAAATATTCAGATAATTATGTTATTTAAATATTTATTATTATCCGGTTTGAGTATTTATTGTAAGGTTAATTTATTAGAATACCGTGATAATAGATATTTATTTCTTAGAATATAATATTTCGTTGATTAGTAAGTAGTGAAACGAATTACTATCTTATATCGATAATATTGTTCTGCCGATTCTGAATTATATTGTGGCAACACTGAGTTTAAAATGTCAAGTGTGTAGTGTTGATTTTTGACGTATTCATTACATTCGGATTACTTGAGTCGAGAGGTTGTTTCATTTAAATCCGTATTCATCCTGATAATCCTACACTATTTTCTGGAATAAAGATTTGATTCTATATTATGGTGGCAACATTGTTGTAGTTCAATGATCGTGATGTTGGCTCGCTTGGAGGAAAACCTTCCGGGATGTGATGTAGGTGTAGCAGAGTATGATAACACATTATATCGTGGATAATATAATATTGATAGCTCTCAGGCAACAAAATCTATGGCGCAGCTACTCACAAAAGAATTACATTTCACCCCACGGGAATCTCACTGCATACAGAACACGTAATTCAAATGCCTCGTATTGCCAGCCAAACGAAAATGAACTTAATTGTAACGCATGTGGAAACACATTTGTGGAACACGTGTTATAAATGTCATTATTTATGCTATTGTTTGGATCCAAATTTTGTTTGTATGCGCAGTGTGTTCTTGAAAAATATTATGGAAACAATTTAAAATGGCCAATATGGCTATTCATGTTTATGGTCAACGTGAAAAATTTTACTTTAGATATGATTTGGGAAAATGAACTGGGAAAATATTCTAGCAGACTGAATGCAGTTTAATTTTTTTATTTTATTTCATAGGTACAGAAACAGACTACAGACTAATAACAAATTAATAATATCATTTTCTTATAACACTGCTAAATCTGAGATCCAATTATATCTGTACACAACATTAAAAAAATACCAAAATTCTGTGAGTTAAAACTAGGAGTTTGAGAGGAATATACAACTAGTACGATTAATACAATAATATAAATTTAAAATACACTAATTAAAATAAAACTGAACATTGTTGTCCTTTGCTAAAAATAATTTGAATGCATTATAGCTTTGATGAAATATATCAACTTTGGAGCATATTTTGTTGTACTGTCTACACATTCTTCGTATTGGACTATTTTGAGAAACATTATTATTAATAGAAGGTAGAGTAAACAGTTGTGGAGTACGCACGGATCTGGTTGGAACCTTAAAGTTTAACTGGCTAATGAGAGGACTATCCATAGGGCCGTTTATAATTTTATGTAGAATGCATAGATCGTTCATCCATCTTCTCTTTTCTAATCTAATCATATCTACTGATGCCGTAGTCACCGCGCTTGGCATGCGAGTTGGCGACAGTAGTTAGGTGGTACCGAGTACTCAGGTGACGCTGCTGCCCGACATCTTGGTGTACCCCTCAGTAGCCTTTTACGACACCCACGGGATTTCATGGGGTAGCCCTGTTATAGTTTCTGGGTCGTGAACCACATGGCTCAAAGAATCTTACTCGAAAATACTGCATTACTGATAAAAGCTGAAATTATTTGGAAATAGTACCTCAAGCCATAACTGCATTGCGGTCATTAGTAATGCCTAGTAATATTCGTATTTTTAGATCAAATGATAGGACGATTATAAACGTTGTGACCTAGATATGTTACTTTAAACTCAAGTGAAGCTAGCTTACTATATAATACCTCTAGCTACTATAGAAGATAGAAAGAGAGAGAGTATTACGTTTCGTATATTACTGTAGGAGCAAGAGTGTAAGCACGTGTAAGCACATATTTTCTTACTCTCTCATAGCCAGTTACGTTACGATAATGAAGTTTTACTTCAGTCTGTGGTCTCAAGCAAACTCGGTTTTTTAGAAGCCACTCATGCGCGCCCTTTGCTGAATACTTTAACAACATAATAATATCCTGGGACATTATTCACACACGGCCATCTGATCCCAAAATAAGCAGACCATGTGCTATTAAAACCAGATACTACTTTTCTTTTGTAAATACACAGGACAAACAGACATATTCATGCACGCAAATATCTTTCGTGGGTGGGAATCGAACCCACGACCTGCAGCGTGAAAGGCAAGCGTTTACCTAACATATATGGAAATATGGCGGCAAACTCTGAGACCTTATAAGACAGCGCTGTTAATTTCGGTTTATCAATCTTTCCAACTCGAACATTGTTTTCATGTGAGTAATAAACTATATCATTATTAAGTCTGAAATTGTCATTTAAATGTTTGGTTTTCATAGTTGAAGAACATTTTATGAGAAATCTAAGTCGAAAAGTAATTACGACTTGAGTATATGATGAACTATTATATTATTATATATTGCTTATAGTAATAAACAAGCCATTTAAATTTGCATTTACGGTTTTGGTTTTACAATGAGAGAGAATTACTACGAAATATTATTTAATCATAGGAGGCTGTGTGGTGATGGCGACGAATATCAGAATATCATCACCCCATCTCATCCCGGGGAGGCGTAGAAGTTGACCCGACGGAATATCCAATACCAGAGGACGGGCAGCAGCTTCCTTCTGAATACTATGACCATCATACTGCGGTTACCAGCCTGTCTGCCAAGTGTGATGATTATGGTATTTCCACCCAAGATGAATCAAGGGAGGGGCTTGTCCAGCCGTGGACTTCTTTCAGCTGTAATGATGATGATGATTATTTTGAGTAGTAGAGTCTTCAAAATCAAAATCAATAGTCATTTATTCCGTTAAAATATTACATTTGTGTGGAATCGTAATTTTTTTTACCCTACCGTGCAGTGCATGACGTGGCAGCTACTGAGAAACACTGCCAGAAAACTCAGTAGCAATCCTTTTTTAAAATATTTATTTCTTACATAAAATTACATTGTATTTAAATGTGTTAATTTAGAGCGACTCAATCCCAAGTCTTCGTAGAGTCGTCAAATTTTACTTTATGAGAGTTTACATCCTCTAGTGCAAACTAAATAACTAATCTATTACAACCCCAAATTGAAAACGAGGTTTTCATAAAACAGAGTGAAAACCTTTCCTGATATAAGCTGATTAAAAAAACACCTGATTTAAAATTGGTTGGTTTGAAAGTTACGTTGTTATATAGAAATAGGCTTAAAATTCCCACTCAACTCTAAAACAGAAAAGGGTTATTAAGAATGACTATTATCCAAGCCCGTTTGAATCGATTCATTCATTCAAAAATAACGGGTAAAATAAATAATATCTTACCATTTTTCTTAAGTAAGTATTATATGAACAGTACAAAGTCGTAAAGACCCTCTGTTTAACCACAGATCTATTATTATTATTGTTACTTGGGGCTTGATGACTTTTTGGCATCTTGCTACCTCAACCATTTCTGATTTATTGTAGCAGAGCTCCTTGATTAACTTCAAAGTTCAAAGTGAAAGTCTACTGCTGGACAAGAGCCGCATAGCAACGTTGAAGAAGTGGACAACGCACTTGCGGCTCCTCTGCTGTTACATGTTTCCATGAGCAGTGGTGATCACTTACCATCAGGTGCCATACTTGTTCGTTTGCCTATCATAAAAAATAATCAGAAGTAAACTGGGCGTCTTAACAAATTACAAATATGAATGTTAAAGTAAAACATATATTTTCTTTTATAAATCGTACAGGACCAACAGAAAACCATTTTACCACAAATCATTGTTCAACGTGAATTTACAGCGTTTTTGTAAGGATTTATTCCGATGTTACAATTGGTAAACATTAACTGTCATACACAGCTGGTTATTAAAATATATAATAATAAGTGACTATTTTTTGCTTAAATATTACTTATTCATTCTCTCACTGATGAGCTCTAATCACACTAATATTATAAAGGCGAAAGTTTGTGAGTGTGTATGTTTTTTACTCTTTCACGCAAAAAGTACCGGACTGATTTTGATGAAACTTTATAGTAATATAGCGTATATAGCCGAATAACACATAGGTTATAATTTATAAAGTTTAACGAGAAAACCGGGGGGCATAGCTAGTATTGATATAAGAATACCTGGAGTGTATTTCTTAAGGAGGTACTTTTCCAGTCAGGCTGCACATAGAGTGAAATAACTCTATCCTTTATGTTACATTTTACCATTTAACACTACCCTAGGGTCACATGTAGACTTGCTGGAGTTATTTATTTAAAGGTGAACCAACAGCTTCTGTATGTAACACATCAAATAACGATTGGTACCAAGTTGTGATCTTATACAGTTGCCAATAACAGGTGAACCAACACACAAATAGAAATGATAACCAAGCTAAAACCAAACTTGAGTTAAAGTATATATTACCGTAAAAGTCAAATTTATACAAAATTAATAAGCTTATAATAAAAAAAAACTGTTACTCTTAAAAAAATCAATAATCCCTTGAAAATCCACAGAAAGTCTGATCAAGTAATCCTGTTCTCAAGCACAAAACGCAAGCCTGCGTTTTGTGCGTTTCCATTTCCTATGACATAATCACAGGCAGATCTTTATGTGGAGCCTGAGGAGCTGCAACGCACTTGCAGCTCCTCAGGTGTTGCGAGTGTCCATGGGCGGCAGTGATCACTTACCATCAGGTGACCCACTTGCTCGTTTGCCATCCTATTATATATAAAAATAAGGTGTCAAAAGACACCCGGATGGAACAAAGTTATTTCTTATTATTAATTATGTACAAAAAACCTGTATACACTCAACAAAAATAATCGTCGCGACACCACACTGTTCAATGCGAAATAGAAATGAAAATATCTGGCTTGCTTTCTATAAGAGAGAGAGAGAGAGAGAGACCGACAGAGAAACATGCGCACGCCGCACAGCTGCAAAAAGTGTCGTGACAACTTTCGTAAGAAATTTTTCCGTCTAGCCCCCTTTCACAACGCGCGATACGGAACTTCGTTCCAAAAAAAAAACCTTTTTTGTTCTGAATTTTGTTACCAGTAATATCGATCACTTCCTGTCTAAACTGATACTTAAGTTGTCAAATATAGGTATGACAGTAACTTGTAGCTTGAGCACAGCCTTAGCTTAATGACTAAAGTTACCGAATAATCTTGATGGGTATGTAATCCTACCTTCAATCAGACACCCACTAGTTCATTTAAGCAATGGCTTTTCGATGCCTTTATGTATTTAGGTACTATGTAATAAAACTATCTGCACCTTTTTCTAGCATATTTAATTTTCAAACATTTTTAAAAGGAATTGAACCTACGAACCACCTGTTATCCGGCCCCATGTACGTTAACCACTCCGCCACCGGACCGTGGTTTTCAGACTCGAATTTATGTAATCCATTCTAGATGTATCTTAACTTAAGGCAATTACGACGCTTCTTTACAATACATACAAACATATATACATAGACTCACGCCTGTTTCCCAGAGGGGTAGGCAGAGACAACGGATTTCCATTTGTCACGATGTTTGCATACTTCTGTTGCCTCGATTACTGTCATTATATTCTTCATACATGCTCGCCGGTTTAGGTTACTTCTGACCTGCCCTTTCTTGAGAACATCTCCAATTTGGTCAGAGAATGTTCGACGTGGTCTTCCCCTTCCGGTTGTCCCACGCACACAGGCCAGATATACTTCTTTTGTCAATCTTCTTTCATTCATCCTTTCTAAATGGCCAAACCATCTCAGCATGCCTTTTTCAATCTTTGTGACTACATCCTCTTTCACACCACAACGCTCTCTTACATCAGTATTTCGAATTCTGTCTCTCAAAGTCACACCACACATACTTACTTTACAATGCTAAAAGTAAAAAATGAAATCATAGTTATTATAAAAACTATGGTTTAAAATGTATTCAAAGGTATATTTAATTTAATATACTTCTGCTTGAATAAAACCACAAAAAGGACCTCAGCAATAAAATCCTGTATCGTGGGCACATTACACATATGAGATTCATAAAACATTAAGTACACAAAGGCTACACAGACTCACAAACACAATTTATACAAACGAAAATAATTATCCTTAGTGGGGATCGAAACACGAGTACGCCTTTTTTAATTAACCACTAGTTTTTCTACTTTTAATGTTGTTTTAATTTTCTGTATTTCATGTGTGTTAAGCTAAATTAAAGGTTTGCAGTGAGACATACCTAATTTAGTGTAGTAAGATTGAAACTACATTTAAATATAGCAACGTTTAAGTGGCCAAAGTTTTTTGCTTAATGAACTGTTTGGCTGGGATATATATATATTATATTCTGAAACTAGCTGTGCCCCGTGGTTTTACCCGCGTTATACTTTATAAATTATCACAGCTCCTCCCCCGTAGGTGATAGCGTGATAATATGTAGCCTATATGGTGACCCGCCCTTTCAGTAATATTCATGCAAAATTTGAAGTAAATCCATGCAGAACTTTTTGAGTTTAGGTCGGACATACATACAGACAAACAGATAAACAGTCAAAAATTCTAAAAAATATATTTTTGGCTTCAATATCCATTGTAGATTACGCCCCAAGTATCATTTAAAAAAAATATTCAATGTACAGTTTTGACTTTCCTACGATTTTATTATATGCATAGATAGCTTGTGCCCATCATTTGAAGGGATATGCCATAATCACCACGCTTGGCAGACGGGATGGCGATCGCAGTATGATGATCGTAGTACGCTGAGACCGTCCGTTCTCTGAGAGATATTCTTCTACGTCCCCTACAACTTTAATATGTATTGTTAATTATCAATTTAATCAAACCTTCGCTCACTTGAAAAATAAAAAGGTTCAACATCATTCAGACCACTCCAACCAGAAAAACCTTTTACTTATAAAAGGGCGAAATACAGTACCTTAGATGAAAAAAATTGGGCAGCTGTAAATTTTTTTTTATACTTTTTTTAACATGACATTAACAATAAGCCTAGGAGAATTTCACTGTTTTACAGGAAAAAAGAGGCAATCGGAAGCTGGAACCATTTACCGTTACAATGTAAATAATTCATACCAGGAGTGCCCCCATTTGGGGGTTCGCGTCTTGACTCTGGGTGGTTGCTGACATGGTATTTTATATATACTATTGTCTTAAATAATAATAAATCAGTTGTTTCAGACATAATCCATATAATTTGTAATTTTATTAGTATGAGTATTAAAAATCTAAGTAATGTGACTACACCAACTGAATACAAGCCAAGGTTATCACCTATAGCATCGTCCAGTACCGCAACATAGGTAAATCTCAGCGGACACTCAACACCTTCAGAATGCTATTTGAACTGATCGCATGCGGATAATCAAAGAGACACTACGTTTCTTTATAATGGCATAAAATTCATCTACACTCTTCTCTGCCAAGCACTGCAATAGTGCTGCACCTAGCTGTTTTACTTTTTACAGTTAATTTTGTTATGCATAATACCTTGAATCATCGCGTCGCTTAGATTGAATCTAAGGGTATTTACGATAATAGTATTTGGTTTCGAACTATCACAATCAGTGGTAGATTTAGCGGTTCAATTTTGAAGTAATGGACTGAATCGCTACGAATTTATACCAAGTCGCGTTGCAGAAATTTGAAAATGTAACATTTTAACTAGCACTAGTGGAACTGCAGTGCTAATTATAACGAGCAAAATTACTAACGAATGAGTTAGTAGCCAACCTCAGATTCGCAGCTTAATTACTACTTAATTAAAGGTGTAATTTCAAATTTAATTACGAACGAATTGAGTTAGAACCGACGGCCGCTGGAGCAGAAAGGTTCTCGAGGGGCGAGCAAGAACCGGAAGTCGTAGCGTGAACTGGCGCTGGATGCGAGTAGGGTGAACCGGAAGGGAGATCTTTAGGGGATGCCTATGTCCAGTTGTGGACGTCTTTCGGCTGACATGATGATGATGATAAAATTTGAATTCGGAATTCAACTCTGAAGAAAATAATATGATTATAAGTCATTTAGCATATTATTTTCTTCTACGTCTAGTCGTATGTCCTATAACAAAAAAAAAAACTTGTGTGTACTTATATACACGCGTTAGAAGTTATACTTCTTAATATACAACTTGAACATAGTTATCAATTTTCATACCACCTAGAACTAACTTCATGCTGTTATCTTTACGATGCGCGCGCATCTGCGCGCGCATCGTAAAAATAAACTTCAAAATTCACTGTCATACCACCTAGAACTAACTTCATGCTGTTAAATTTTTTGGTGTCGGTGTGCGCGCGCATCGTAAAAATTCACTCTCATCATTTTTCTCCATCGCGCCAAAAGAAGTATAACTTCAAAAAAAAAAGGCGTACCTTGTGGTAGAACACAGTGCATTATAAAAATGTTACCACTGTATACCTGTCGTATGCGAATAATCTATTTGATTTGTAACTTCTAGAATTGGTGCAATTTTGTACGATTCTTTGAGTTCAAATTGTTACGCCGATAAGTATTTCTCACCAGTCGATGGACGATTAAGTGTAAAATTTCCCAGTTTCAGTTTAAATTATTGCATTGCATATACATTCAACTATCTACCCAATGATTTTAAAGCTAAATGTTATATATAGCTTTAAAATCATTGGGTGGACATCGATGTATCGCATCACTTCATTTCTCGCAATTAATACCTACGTAATCGAGACTACCTACTGCATACATTAGTGTGCAGTAGTCTCACCACATAATGTCCGATAAAAGATTGGTGTCAGCATTATATTTTCCGTTTTTTAGCCAACTACACTTTTAATGTTATACTAAGGAAAACCTGTCATTGGCCTTCCCTTTATATTGTATCATGTAAATTGTGTTATTATCTGTATCGCTGTTGGTTTTTTTAATAAATAAATAAATAGAAACTAAAAATAGTTACGGTCGAGAGACTCCTGTCAGGAGCAAAGTCAAATAGTAAAGAACATTTAACGAAATATCCACGCATTCAGTATTGAGATTATACAACCGGCTATGCAGCTCGATTGCACGAATCTTGAGATAGACTGTCGCAATATTTTATTAGTTTTTGTTGCATTATCGTGATATTTGTAGGTCTATGTTTCATTGATCAACGAAAGAACGACGTGAGAACGACGCTCGGGTCTTTGCGATGCTCGTATATTTATAAACATTTAAAGCGGGAAATTAAAAACAAAAATACTTATTTTTGTATGAAAATTAAATATAACAAAGTATCAAAAGTTGTAGAACAAAAGTTGTCGCTTATGGTATAAACTATCTAGTACTGCGGGGTTGTTGGTATTTTAAAAATAAACCTGTATAAACAAACAAGTTGCATGCACCAGAACTTTTATATAGGCATCTAGTTCAAAATAGTTAATTTAGTAGGCACGCTGTTGTACATACGGCCACACATGAAGCTATACATTTCCAGTATAAGCTAATCTCGCGTTGTATAGGATTTTCATACAATGACTGGTCAGCGTATATTGGAAATGTATAGCTTGATATGTAGCCGTGTGTATATTAAAATATTCTGGCCTTCTTTTAGTGCCCTATGAATACTTTATAAGACTTTGTTAGTGTCTATATCACAGACACTTTTAGCCGAGTTATATATGCCTAACTGCGGTATAGAAGCCTACTGTTGACCTATTTAGTGTTACTACAATTTATATAATAAATTACCTATATATACTAATACATAACGAATATGATGTGGCACATTTTTGTGGAAGATAAACATAGGATCCATGTAATAAGAAGCGGTCACTGTAGCTTATGGTGATGTACGTGGATTCATACTCACCCGTTACCGTTAATACCCAGTTGGGCTGCTCATAATGGTAAACTCTACTTTAAATAAGCTAGTAGCGCTACTACTCGTGTACAGGTTTAAGAGCTTAAACCTACGGAGGTCAGTTATGATTTAGCCTCTTGACTATAAATGTCAATTTTACACGTTTACAGTTATGAAATAATGATGTTCATAAATTATATATTTCTAAAGTACCCAGCGACATTAATAACGTATTAATATAATTTCTTCTCTGTCTCTGCCTACCCCTCTGGGAAACAGGCGTGAGTCTATGTATGTATGTATTTCTCTAGTGCGGACATTGTATTATTAGGAAAAAAAAATAACAACTTTAGATTTCAAATAATAAATACCTGTTGATCACATGTGCTAACTCTATCAGTGTCCATTGTCCCGTGGCAAGTACTTTAAGGTCAGTATAAAAAATACTCATACGCATGTTATACATATAGACATAAGTCTTCCCCAAATATCTCCACAATGACTTCAAACGATCCTCACATGATCATCAGGTCATCTTGTTAGGAGCTTGCCCACGCTCTGTCTTCCTATTCGTGATTGCCATTTGAGAATTTATACCCCAAAATTAATACTTACTTAACATAAAAACTCACCTAGAAGCCCTATCCCCAAATGTATTTAATAGTGTAGTCCAAAACTAATGAGAGAAAAGCAGTATATAATTCTGCCAATGGCTTTTCTATCATTTGTATCAATTGGTTTTGGGCTTTGTTTCAAAGTGTTAAGGTTGAAATTGATTTGGTTTCGTTTAATCCGCTGCCCTGGTTAAGGTAAAATAGCAGTATTTATAGTGCCACAATACGTCAATTACAAATAGACTAAAGTGGTAGCAAAATTTAAACGTCGGTTTTTATGAAATATTTCAAAAACGTCACTTTGTGAAACATTGTTCCTGACATCTAGTACAGACGCCAGCACATCAAGTTACCCCAATCTGTCAAATTTCCCCAATTGAAAGTGGACCTTATCCTTATGTGATAAAGTTGAAAATCTATAAAAGAAATTTGACTGATTGGGGTAGCTGGATGTGCTGGCGTCTGTACATTAAAGTGTCTCTATTGAAATGGACATATTGAAACGGTTAAAAATTTATTGTATGGGCGGCTAAGTAGTTAAGGCGCCACCAGTTCACGTAAAAATTTCATGCGAGGGGGTGAAGCACGCGCATAGCCCCCCGCTGCTGCGGGGCGGGAGGGATGCTACGGCACTCGTTGATGCCACGCGCGTGCAGATTCTTGTTATTATTTTCGTTTCGGTGTGCACACAGTGTAAAAATAGTAGTAGTGCAACTTGAATTTTATGGTAATTAATTTTTTTTTGGGCAAAGGAAGTGGTTGATGGATAAGTGAAATAAATACAGTAATAACTTATGAAATTAAATGAAATTTATTCAACACTTGGGTATTGACATACACGTGTACTTGTCAAGCTCACAATGCAGCACATAAACATAGAGGATAGTATAAAAGTTACAAAAAAAAAATTATTAGTCCGTCCGTGCGGTTTGTTATATCACATATATATTCTGAAATTCTTAAATAAATAACAAGTTACTAATCTTTTATTTTGAAATTTAGTTCTACCATATTAAAATTAAGAATGGAAGACTAAAGCAAAAAGACGAAATTCTAAATGAGGGGATTACCGATCATGCGTTAATGGGCCAAAGCGATCCTCGCCGCTGAGGAACCTACCCTAGCTAGCTTTCGGCTTTCTCTAGCTACCTAGGTGGACCACCCAGAGAAGAAAGCCACAAAGAAACTCCGGGATTGCTTTTTTCGTCTTCTTTTGCTTTCAGTTTACGATTTTTTTAATGTCATTATTATTTTACTTACATTGTGATTGGTTGTTATGTAGGCTAATGCACGCACAGAACCGTTGTCATCCAGTGAATCATAATAAAATAAATAAACAATACCATTCAATTTCACTCAAGCACTTAGAATATCCACTTACTAGACGAAAAAATGGTGGGTGCATCCGCGAACATTTTCAAAATTAACAAGTCACACGAAGTCTACCGGAGGCGAAAAAAATATGAGTACCCCAACAGCATTTCGATCAGTTACCGCAAGCAGCACCCGTTCACGAGTATGACGTGTGGGCCAGCCATCGCCTCCTTCGCCAAATTAGAGGGAAGGAAACGACCCGACCCACAACGTACACACCCACAATATATTTTATATCTATTAAATGGTATAACCTCGTTCAGGTTTTGCATACGCTTCATTTAATTTACAATGTTTGCAATTTTTTTACATTATACAACTGATCTAATATGTAATGTAAATTTAAGATTAACAATTACAAATAACCTAAGTGCTGCAACTTTCGAACGGCAAGACCAATTTTCATGAAATGTCCTTCCCAATTAAACTAACTATCAGATGAAATAAATTCATTTTAAATGGTAGATCCCTTTAGAAGCTGCGATGCCCCAGACAGGCACACAGAATACACGTTAAACTTCTAACACCTTGTTTTGTGTCAGGAGTTAAAAAATAGGTAGAAAATAAGTAAGTGATACAATCGTTTTACCGATCAATAATTTTTAAAACAGAAACTAATAGATAGGTGTGGTAAGTTTAACGTGTGTATCTGAGTGTATGTCTGTGGCGTCGTAGCTCTATACGGATTTATTAAAAAGTTAGTATTAAAAAAATATGTTTGAAATTCATAATTATTTAAAAATCTGCGAAATTAAGAACCGTTAACTCTTCTTCATCGTGTATTCTGATACCTGCACTGAAAGAGACATCCTTATTGCATGCTATATTATTTACGTCTTCCGTAATCCATAGTATATTATTAGACTGGTTGTTCTCCTTGTCTGTTTCATCGTCCCTGAATGGTTATTCCCTACTATAGCGTGAGTCAATCTCTTTTATTTACATGCTTATCCTATCTTTCGTACAGACGCCAACACATCAAGCTACCCCAATCTGTCAAATTTCCCCAATTGAAAGTGAACTTTATGCTTTGGCGATAAAGTTGAAAATCTATGAAAGAAATTTGACAGATTGGGGTAGCTGGATGTGCTGCCGTCTCTACTATTCATTGGTGCAACTTGTCAACATGTGTGCACTATAGGTTTGTATATACCAGCGGGATCATATGGGTGAATTGCCCAACCAAAAAAAATACACGGCAAACCTGAGAATGGTAGTGCAATGTGCAGATTTTTTATTTTACACATTTTTTCTCAACAACGAATGTACTCCCTACATACGAATGTACTATACACCGAAAAAAAAAATTACAAAGTGTTATTTTATCATCACGGTGGCCTGTCCTGAACCCAATTCCTCTCATAAAATACCTTCCCCTGCAAATAAATTCGTAATATGGACTTAAATCGATTTTGTTATCATTAAATTATAATATATTCGATCAAATAAAACTATTTTTGTTTGTTTATCTTCTTTCTCATGGATTTGACAGGCAGCCAACTTTTGTCTGGAAAAAAGTTATCATTTCAGAGGACAGTAAGTTTTAGTAGAATAGCCACGTCAACATTGCGTTGTTACGCCTCTGTCAACTTTCCTCACTTCGGATCAGTCCGACTGAAGATCTCGGCATAAACGCACTGGTCCCAATGTCTTGCGGTTTCCCACCAAAAAGGTAAGTTTATAATTTCAGTGATATGGGGACAAAAATAGTTTCATTTCGGTGGCTGTTATAACTCGTGCTAGATTCGTTTAATTTGTATCAAAATTATGTATTAACTTCGCCGTAAGTACTGTTTTGTTTGAGTAGTGTTCATATTTTTTTAATAATTTATTTCGGAGTTAAATATAGAACTAACCTCTATTTTATCATCTCAGCGTTATCATTTCAGTGGATTCGGTGGACTTTTATACCAATTACAGTCCACCAAAATGAAATGTATCTCCGAAATGATAAAACCATAAAGTTTTAGAGACCCTTGTGTCAAATACAAAGTCATAGTTTTGTAATGTATTATTTTTTATTTTTTTTAATTATTCGGGTGTATTTGTTGTGTAATAATTGTGTTTAAGATTTATAATATAAACATATATCTATGTAGTAAGTATATGTATATACTTTTGATTCACATTTGTTCAGCTCAACTATAATGTGATGAGTGTGTGAGTGTGGTGACAGTGTAGATTTTTATATCTACTATTTGTCTACATAAAAATTATTTCGAGGGTTTACCTTCATTATAAGTAAGTTACTTACCTTTATTTTTATGTCATTTATTATGTGTAAATAATATTTGATATGATTACAAAATTTCTAAATTTTACAAGATATACTTAACAAATAAATCTATGATTAAACTTATTAAAGAAGACTGATGTCTATAATAATTATAGTAAAGACGTGTTGTGGTAAAAACAATAAACATTACATTACATTAATAAACATGACATTAATATCATATTTTGAGGTTATTGTAACCTCAAAGAATGATATATGTAATACTAACTGTAATATCTGAATATTAAAGATAATAATAAAATACTGTCCTGTCTTAGTGTTTATCTAAAATTTGTGGAAATCAAACCTAACAAAGTACGGAACCCTGGCTGCGCGGCACGGTAGTTCTTAGCTGTATTATTTCGGAGGATTCATTTCATTCCGGTGCACAGTCTATCATTTCGGTGGTCATTTATATCATTTCGCTAGACACTTTTCATTTCAGTAGACTCTTAAAAATTCATTCTTAAATTATAGTTTTTTATTCTTTTTGTATAAAATATCTTTACTAAATTTCCAGGACCTTTTTACTTTTAACACCCCTTCCAAAATTTGAAGCGGTGAGTAAATTTTTCCTCAACTCTAACCATTCACAGCAGTCTCTCTGTAAAACTGTTTGTCTCTCCACCGCCTTTCTGTCTACTACAAGACCTTCTAAATTTCTAATAATTAAAAATAAAAAACTTTCAATTTATCCACGATGTATGGTTACAAAACAAGCTAGACCAACGATTCCGTCAATATTGTTCTACTGTTCAATCCTATACACTATGTACTGCCGGCCACCTACTAGCGCAGACTTCACTATTATGGACTTTATTACTAAAGAGTTTAAGTGCTATTAGAGAAAAATATTTTCGGTCATTTCGTTGACGTGTTTGACGTTTCCTTGTCCCAATTTAACTAAGTAATCTATGACGTTTATTTACCATTTTCACAAAAACAATTACTTCTAAAAATGTAAAAAACAGTTCACAAAAAATCTTATAACCTACCTAATACTACAAAAAAATAATAGCTACTCTGGATAAAGTAATTTCTGTCTTATATTTATTGAAATTTTTATTAAGTTGTTCGGCGATCAGAGCGACACAGAAACCACGTCCCGGGGCAGCGTCTGAACGCGAACTGAAAGTACAAGTCGTTCCGACATTTCTTCTTGTCACTCAGTTAATAAGGTCGAACTTTGCGTAACGAAGGGCGGTCGTCTGTAAATGCAGACGCTGAAGTCAATTTATATTTAAGGTTTTTATTTAATTTTGTAAAAAATAAAGAGCGAAATTATAAAATAAACGGTCTATTCTTTTAGACATTATTTAAGGTACACACTTCTTAAAAAAAATATGCTGTTGTCGCTTAAAATATGGAGAAATAGAAGCTGAAAATTTTTAATCTTAGGTCACTTCACATTTTTTTTTGCTTTAGACCTTTGTTGTTTTGGAAATCTACTCGGTTCATTATTTTATTCATATTCTTCGCTTCCTACTGTATTTTTCTTAGTTTGGTATCTATTTCGAGACGTGAGATTCGTAAGAAGAAAAAGGGGCTTCTTACTGAGTTTTCAACTACGACGTCGCCTTAAGGGGATCGCCTCGCTAGTTCCTCAGTGTATTCCACCCCATCTCTACCCGTAAACCAGAGAACGGGCAAAAGCGGCTCAGAGACGTGGACGTCGTATGCGAAACAGGAGCGCCGAATAGGTTCCTTTTACATGCGTTGTCTCCGAAAGATCTTGGGCATTACATGGCAGAAAGGGTCACTAACGAGAGAGTTCTAGAAATAGCACAGCTACCTAGCCTGACAGCGTTTCTTAAACAGAAGCGTTTAAGTTGGTTGGGGTATGTGCACAGAATGGCACCCACTCGAATACCACGATGTGTGCGGTTGGGTGCGGTAGCTAATGCGAAGCGCGATGTCGATAGACCTCAGCTTCGCTTTAAAGACTACACCAACCGGGATATGGCCGCTTTTAAAATTGACCACTGTAGCTGGGAAAAGCTCGCTGAAAATAGAGTTGAATGGCGCAAACGTGTAGTGGAGGGTCGTAAGATCTGTAATGAAACCTGGTTCGGAGTACTTGCTGATAAGAGCTAGAAGCGACATGAAAGCAGCTCGGCACCAACCACCGCAAACTTCTCTTCTCAGGCCTGCGGCAGGCTATGTCGCTCTCGCATCGGTTTCTTTAGCCACCAAAAGAAATGTCTCTCAGATAATGCGCAGTAAATCGTCTGTAACAGACGCAAAGGCCATGTATATTTATATATATACTATGGCTCTTAGGCTGAGATCAGCTATAGAGCGTACTTAGACTTTGCTCAGATTTTACTTAGACAGAAGTTAATGCATGTAACGAAATTACAATTGGTGTTTTGACTTTGTCCGTCTTAGCTTATGCTAAGCAAAGTTTTACGTAAGTAAAGTTTGAGCAAAGTCTAAGTACGCTCTATAGATCTCAGCCTTAGTATACACGAGTACAGGTCGGCGTGTTGGTAGATACTTACCTTTTGCGCTGCAAGTCGTGGGTTCGATTCCCACCCAGGACAGATATTTGTGAGCATGAACATGTCTGTTTGTCCTGAGTCTGGGTCTAACTATCTATATGAGTATGTATTTACAAAAGAAAAGTATTACAAAAATATTATAGTATATCAGTTATCTGATTTCCATAGTATAAGCTCTGCTTAGTTTGGGATCTGATGGCCGTGTGTGAATAATTTCCGAAGAAAATGATTATTATTACGTACTGCGATAACCAATCCGCCTGCCAAGCGTGACGAGTAAGGCATATCCCTTTAAATGATGGACACAACTCAACTTTAAAGATCTTTTGGAGAGGCCTTTGTGCAGCAGTGGACGACATTTGGCTGGTATGATAATTAAAATAAATATCCAAGAACTGTTGTCTGTTTTTTGCTGGTGTTACCCGTACAGGATTTTTTCGTGTGGTTGTATGTTTTTCAGTCACATACGAAAATTCAAATAGTTAAGTTTGGTCCACTTTTTAATGCCTTCTGCTGCTTACAAATATTGATCTGATTGTATTTAAGCAGATATCTATTAGATACTTTTACATTCAGTATCATATTTGTTTTTTACGGTAATTATTTATCTGTGGCGTTTTATGAATTCAGTTAAATGCACTCACGAGTACGGTCACTACGTCTACTGTGTCATATGCACATATGTATACTGCCTTGGTCTAGCGGTAGTATGTTCACCCGCAGAGAACGAGGTCCTGGGTTCAAATCTCGGGTCGGGCCAAAAAGTGATTTTGGGACTTTTCTGTAAAAATAAAAATTCCTCAGCTTCAGCCCGAAGTCTGGGAGTTGGCGGTATTATACCCCCGTGCCTCGGAGAGGACGTAAAGACGTCGGTCCTGTACCTGACCCCTTTCCGGTTGTGTCACCTAGGCGTCCCATCGGATCATGAGTGTGATAGAAAGTGCTCCTGTGTTTGCACTATAATATGTCCCGCGCAGATGGCTTATCTCTGTTGAGACTGGCCACCGCGCCGTGGCCGGAATTCGGCTAGGAGGACATTATTATTATTATATTTGAAGAAGGTCGGTCCAGCTGTTCAGGAGGAGTACGATTCGCTTACGCGATGTCCTGCGTGAATGATCTAAACGCGACCGCGATGCGGGGCGGATACAACAAACAGTCGAAACCTATTACAGTGGCCTACGTGACAAAACGCGCGTGCGGTGCGGTGCGGAGCGGCGCGAAATGAAGCGAACGCGATCAGTTGGCTTGATATTTTCGCGCGAACAGGATGCGGTGCCGTCGTGTTTTTGCGGCGTCGGTGGCGGCTGCGCGAGCCGATTCGCGTGCACGTAGGACATAGCCACCGCGTCGCACCGCATCGCAGTGAATTCGCGTGTCACCGCTTCATAATCGCGTTCGTTTTGAACTGCCTACGTAGGATCGTAGCGTTACACTCAGCTCAATTATACCTCGTATTTGTTACGCAATTCGTCTGGTACCTGTAAACAGATTAAGAAAATTCTTATATTATTCGAAAAGGTAGGCGTTCGAAATAGTATTTTATAACTTTTATAATTCTAAAATATATTAATTATGATAAACTTAGGATTAATCAGGGAATTAACAGTAGAAAAAGGTTGAACCAGGATTATGTTTATAAAACACGAATTAATTACTTTTACCGGGATATATTAAGTATTCTGCAATATTATTAACAGCCGACGCAAATAGAGGTGTGTTATAAACTTTACGTGTTTATCTTTGTATAATTGTATCAGTGTGACTCTCTGGCATCGTAGTTCCCAATCGGCTCGGTTTTCTGTACTGAAAATGATGAAGGGTATAACGTGATCTCAAACTAGGCATAGCCTATACCAGGGGTGGCCAACAGGTCGATCGCGATCGACCGGTCGATCGCGACTGTTAATCCAGTAGATCGTGGCAAGGCAAAAAATATAAATACGTCCGACCAGGGGCTCTACCGGTTAAGTCGCCGAACATCGTTTTCGTGAATGGTGTTCAAATAAATAAAGGTTAAAAATGACTTAATCAATCGTTAAATTGGCTTCAACGTTGACAATCGATTCCGGACCATTTATGACGTCACATGTGGCCACGGAAGCTGATTTAAGGATTGATTAAGTCATTTTTAAGCTCTATTTATTTTAAGGCCGTTCACGAAAACGATATTCGGCAACTAAGCCAGTAGAGCCCCAGACTGCGCAACGTAATCACGAACTGCTGCACGCATCTTGTACAATTTTTCAATCGCAGTTCTTTGCACTTTGTCACAAAGACGAAGATTTTCCATTCTTCATTCATTAGCTACCACTGCATAATCAACAAGTACTGGCTAGTATGAGATTAAACACGGTACATGTGATGGACATTTCTTTCAAGATTGTAAATTCCATAAAGGGAAAATCCCTCCAAAGGCGGCTCTTTAAACAGCAATTAGATGAGAAGGAACCAGAATTGGCATTGCACACTGACGTAAGGTGGTTGAGACGAAGCAAGTTTTTGCAGATTTCGAAATCGGTGGTGATCGAAGGGTGATGAGTATCGGCAATTGCGTAATTTAGACTGGCAATGTGATTTAGGTTTTTTGGCAGATTTTACTGGAAAATTGCGTGGGTACATTAAATCTGAATCTACAAGGCAAGAATAAAACATTAACAGAAATTATGAGTTCTATTGCAGCATTTCAAAGTCAAACAGCTTCTATGATAGTTGGCATAGAGAAGAAAAAAATTGAACAATTTGTAAACATCAAGGATCATATGGAAAAACATCCTACCTACAATTTAATTTCTGAGAAGTACACTACAGAAATTTAGGCAGCGGTAGCAGACTTCGAAATTAGCTTTAGCGATTTCAGAAAATTTGAGAAGTTGGTACAAGTCATCAGTTATATCGTTTAATGATTCCATTGGTCATAATGAATCTATGAATTGGCTACAAAATTTGGAGATACATTTCAAATGGAGCACATGATGTTACAAAACGTAATTATTACTCTGCGCTGCGACATATTTTTAAAAGCAAGGTCATCCTCAGGTCTAGAAGAGAAGAGCCCGTTTCAACCACATCGCCTGAATTAGCTCTAAACTAGCTAGCTACCCTAAGGGTAGCAAAGCTTTTTGGTCCCTAGCCAAATCGGTTGAAGTGAACTTTTGCCGTTCTTCACTACCTCCACTGACAAAGCCCGATGGGTCACTAGCCCACAATGCAAAAGAGAAAGCGGAATTACTCGCAAACCTTTTCGCTAGCAACTCTTCCCTTGATACATGCAGCCAACCTCCACCACAGATTCCTCACTGTGGCTCCGAAATGTCGGATGTCCACATACACCAAAAAGAGGTCCTAAAAGTGCGGCGTGGACTAGATGTGAGTAAGGCCAGTGGACCCGATGAGATCCCGGCGGTAGTGCTTAAGTCGTGTGCACCTGAGTTGTCCCCTATACTCACACGCCTATTCCGGCTCTCTCTGAGATGGGGTCGTGTACCCAAATCATGGAAGCTTGCAAATGTTCAACCCATACCCAAGAAGGGTAATCGTGCAGACCCGTCGAATTACAGACCCATTGCAATCACCTCCATACTCTGTAAGATTATGGAATGTGTATTGAACGCCCAAATCCTCAAGCATCTCGAGAACAATGATTTACTGTGTGATCGCCAATTCAGCTTTCGTTGAAACCGATCTACAGGAGATCTTCTAGTGCTTGCGACTCACCTCTGAGGCGAAGCAATTGAGACGGTGAAGCCTTAGCGGTTTCGCTTGACATCTCGAAGGCTTTCGATAGGGTCTGGCATAATAGTCTGCTCAACAAGCTTCCATCATATGGACTACCTTCTGGCCTGTGCACCTGGATTTCGGATTTCCTGACTGGGCGGTCTATAAGAGTGGTCGTTGATGGCTGCTCTTCAGATCTCAAGGCCATTAATGCCGGTGTTCCTCAGGGATCTGTTCTCTCAGCTACGCTTTTTTTGCTGCACATTAATGACCTGCTTTTACCCGGTATTTATGGGTACGCAGATGACAGCACAGTCTCAGAGAGCTACATATCCGATCCACGGGCTAGTAGCAGCACAACCGATTCTCTCAGAGAGAGTATGGTAGAACGGATGGTCTCGACTCTCCAGGTTATATCTGATTGAGGTATTGTAAACAGGGTCGATTTCAACGCCACCAAGACACAGGCGTGTCTTTTTTCCGCCAAGAAGACCCCGTTCTATCGGACACCTATTGGGTCTCAATTTATCTTGCGACCCGAACTTCGGGCAGTCTATCGAGTCCAAAGCTAAGGTCTCTGCTAAAAAGCTTGGTATACTTAATAAGGTGAGACGGTACTTCACGAGGGAACAGCTTTTAAATCTATACAAAGCTCAAGTCCGACCCTGCATGGAGTACTGCTCTCATCTTTGGGACGGCTCCGCAAAGTATCAGCTAGACTCTTTGGATTCGATAGACAGACGCGCTCGCAGGATAATCGACGATAGAGACCTAACAAGTAAAAAGCTGCAAAACTTGGATCATCGGCGTCAGGTTGCAAACTTATCGGTTTTCTACAGGCTGTTTCATGGAGAATGCGCTCAAGACCTCCATGAACTTATCCCTCCATCTCCCTTTTTTCATCGGACTACAAGGTGTCGGGAGGTTCTCCACCGCTATGTCATTGACATTCCATTATGCCGTACGAAGCGTTTTTCTTCCTCTTTCATCATACGCACGGCTAAACTGTGGAAAAACCTTCCAAACGACGTGTTTCCAGACTCATATAACATGGGTTTATTCAAGGTTAGAGTGAACAGGCATCTTATGGGTACGCGCGGTCCACCTTCGACCACATCTTCACTTACCATCAGGTGAGATCGTGGTCAAGCGCAAACCCATTATGCATAAAAAAAAGACTTCTGGGCATTGGTTTCCAACGAAAATATCCAAATTTGAAGAAATTTGTTGAATAACATCATTCATGTTTTTGTTCAACATATTTATGTGAATCAGCATTTTCCTACTTAAAACAAATAAAAAATAAACACCGTTCTTGTTTGACAGACGCTCATACATTGGATTCTTTAAGGTAAGCAATTTCTAACTACAAATCTGATTATGCTAAACTAGTGGAAGATGCTCAGACGCAATACTCACACTATTATATAGGTAAATAAGTACCTAATTACTAAAAATAATTATCACATTTATGTTTTCTCTCTTAATAAAATAAAAAAAATACTACATGATTGTATATTGAACTATGCTGTTTCATTTAAGATTTCAATAAGTATTTAAGGTAGATCGCACAGGGTTTCAATAGTAAACAGGAGATCTTGGGTCTAATCAAGTTGGCCACCCCTGGCCTATACTATAACAAACAGGCTACGCCATCAGCGCGCTTCGGTTTCACCAAACTTACAATTTATTTTCCAATTCGCACTCCAGTCACTCTCCGATCGACCTTAGCAGCCGTCTGCGTGGTTGCAGAACCTTTCAAGTGGATTCTGCTGAAATGATCTTTTATAGATATTAAATGCATAAAAATCATCATATGCCTTTGAAATCTTTTATTTTCATAATCATAATATAAGATAATATATATAAGATGATGACGACATATTAGAGATAAATTTTATTACATCCAGACATATGTGTATCATCAGACAAGGATATGCCTAGGTAGGTGGGGATCTAGTAACCACTAAACCAAGTTAGTTTAATCTAAATGTTTGGATCCTTAATCATTATGATTGAAATAGGCTGAGCTTTTGTTCTTTTTTTTATTTGAAGCTGAATGTTTTTCATGGTTAGTTAAGTGAATATTTTATTTAAGTTAATATTTTGCAGGATGGGCCGTGATTACACAGGGTGGCCGAGAAACTTTATGATGAGTAGTATCCGAATCACCCCCACGTATGTTCTACGATTTGAACGTCACCTCCTCGGCCATCCTGTATAAGCTCTGTATGAAGATCAGCTGAAAACTAATTTGCCTAAGTTTTCTCAATCTTCAAACTACAGACGACACTAGATAGTTAGTTGGTGAATAGATATTTTGAAATGATTTAATTGAAGAGTAAGTTTAAACTGTCAGTTAAAATGATCAAGTGTTGTTTCAAAGTGTTTTGGTAAATGTTTAGTGTAGCTTGAATGTTTGAAACGGATTTGAATATTGTATCGTAGATAAATAGTAGTTTTTAAGTTTGAGCCACATTAATATTATAGTTTTAAGTTATTGTTTTCTTTAATTGTGCTTAGTTTAGTATATTTAGGGACTTTATCCATGAAGTTTGTGTAAATCTGTTGACACACACAAAAACATCCGTCCATCTTGTAAGGGGACAGACCATGCTGCGTCCTCCGTTTTGTGGTCACCAATTGACAACCTTTCTGCCCTTACAGCAGATCCCAAAAGAATTCCCAATAATACTTTTGGGCTCGCCCCGAGATTTGAACCTTAGAACATTAGTTGATCATGCTACGCCTAGACCAACAAGACCTACTGTATTACTTGTGGAATAATTAAGATAATTGCTTTGACCTGAAACTTTCACATAAGTGTCAGGCCAAATTATCCTATATATAATATATTTAGTTCATCAAAGAACTTAGCACCCGTCAATTATATAATGTTCATCTCAAATATACTTATTGCATATCAAATTTACCCAGGGGTAACTGAGGGGTAACTTTTGAATAAATAGCAATGCGCCACGAACTTAAATTGGTTTATAACTTATTTCAGCATAATTTAATATTTTTTGGTTGCAATTAAATACTACCAATAATCAAACAGAAAGAGATAGCATATCGCGCATAATCCTTTTGTTCCAAATATTTCCATTGTACCCACAAACCTCTATCACAGTTATACAGGGTGGCCTAGGAGTTGACGTTCAAAATTTTGATACTTTATGATGAGGAGTATCCGAATCACCTACATGTTTGTTCTACGATTTTGCGTTCGAGAAAAAAAGAAATTTAATTATATTTTTCGTAAATTTCACCTAACTTCAGTTTTTGATTTTTTTCTCAGTCTGTTGAACATTACTGGTTCAGTTTTCTTGTGATAACTAATTAGCATAGTTTAATAAACACTCTAAAAGTATAGTTTATCTAATCATTGCAGAACTGCCTTAGAATTTATTCGAATGTTCAAAATTAGGCTTTGAGCTCAAGACTCATAAATTTTTAAAGGATCGAAAAAAACTCAAAATCGTAGAACATACAGGGGGGTGATTCGGATACTCCTTATCATAAAGTGTCTAAATGTTGCGTTTGGACGTCAACTTCTCGGCCACCCCGTATAACAGCCAAAGCTGGAATCTTCCACTGTTATCGATATTATTTTTCCACGAAATCTGGACCTCGCTGGCTGCTGTTTGCATTTTATTGAGCCCAGCGTGCCAACGGTTTTGGATGTACGGTTCATTCTTTTATAGACAAATACATTTCTCTACATGCATTGTTATCAGTACAAAACTATCGTCGATTTGTTAGTCCATTGTTACAGAACTTTTCATCCTCATTTTTATACATATCACGCCATCTATATATATAAAAATCAATGCCACTTTTCGTTGTAATGTTATAACTCAACAACGTCTTTACCTATTTGGCTAATTTTGGTCTTGAAAAAGTTTATATTTATAAATATTGAAAAAGTTTAAGTTTATATTTTTTATTCGTGGAAGTCCAGGGAAGGTATTTACGTAGAGAAAATTTAAAAAAAGTCTTGAAAAAGTGTAAAATCAACATTTTTTTGCAATTTAAAATATTTTTTTGTTTGAATAAATAAACTTAATTTTTTTTTATTACTATGCTTTATACGTAGCGAAGCACATACCGGGCCGCTAGTACACTATAAATATCCCGGGCATATCACGAAGCGCGAAATTGTTGGCGGTCATAGCAAAATCTCGCGGTTATTCCATAGATGGGTGATTTCAAGAGTGGTTTAATTTCTGATAGTGTCCGTGCTTCGGTGGGCATGTTAAGCTGTTGGTTCCGGTTGAAGTTATTAGATAAGGGTCACCAAGCTATGTCAGAAGCCTTCTGGGCTTGAACAACTCTGACTAACCGGACCAAATCTGGTAACCGCTGCACATACGATAAGTAATTAAGTAAGATAGGCCAATTTAGCCCATTAACTTTCATCCACTATTTATGTTTCACTTTGTATATGCATGAATACGTTGATTTTGCATAATTGACATGGTTTTGTTTCATATCATATTCAAAACGTGTAAAGCCCAATGGAATATTTTTGAATATTAATAGTTATTGTTATTTTGAGAGCGCCAGATATTGCACAGTTTCGTGTAATAACGATGCAGTTTATACGTTGGTTATATTTTTCTCTGTGGTTTATTTTGTAAGATCAAATTTATATTACGCTTCTATTGAAATTAATAAGAGATGGCACAAATAAAAGCTAGTGAAGAAATTAAACACTGTAAAAAATGAATTTCAAAATATATTATGTTGTAAAAATATTATACATGTATAGCTCTCGTGATCTATTTTTAAAAAAGAAACTAATTTAAACTACAATCACGTTACGCAACTACTACAGCTATACTTAGCTAAAGAGACCCACTGGCGAGCTAGCAACGTCGGGAAGCTCAAAATTTATACACAATACAAATGAAGAACAATTTGTGCTTCATACAAACTGCGATTAATCCATGCCACCACCTGTTCATGCAATATGCTTGCTTGCCAGCGCTTTAATATGGCTGAGAACTATGAATAATCAACTTATATGTTCAGTGTCCTAATTATCACCATGTCAGCTACAAGATATTCATAGATTCATAGATAATTTCTTCCTTCTCAACTGATTGCGGCAGTGGTGACTACTACTAATTAGCAAAGGAACTAGGCCGGTCAGTTCTCACATGTGCCCTTTGAGCCAATCCTGTAAGTAGACGTGCGCAAACATTGGCTGCACGTGAGGACACCATAGACATAGTTATGAAACATGGCTGCTAGTAGTTTAGCCTGAAGAGCGTCGTGTTTTGCATCCAGCTCGGATTTTTTCTGCTCTTCAAAGCGCCTCCACGCAGGCTGGCAACTAGACTGTTCCTCCTATTTTGGGGGATTAGTATTGCTCCTCTTCATGTGTCTTTTCTGAACATCCTTGAATCGTAAGAACTGGCCGCCCTGTTTCCTTCTGCCGTTCCGGAGTTCAGAGAAGAAGATGCGTTTTGCCACCCTTACATCAGCCATTCGTGAGACATGTCGAATCCACACCATCGGAGCTGTACCCGCATCAGGCACGCTTCTATACTGTAGAAATTTGCTCGTCGGTGCACTTATGTATTTCTTATCCGGTCCAACCATTTGATTACAAGAATATCTCGTAAGCACTTCATATTCGTTGCGGTTGGCGGCCGGGTTGACAATCGCAGTATGATAGTCTTTAGAATTCTGGCACATATTCTCTCGGTACTACTTCTATACTCCCAACGGAATGTGCTAGAGTAGAGATTTTAGTCTTTTTCACCATCCGAGTGGAATAGTTTTATGCTAGAATGAGCGTTCAAATGATCTGGCTTAATTTAAATAGGCGAAGTGGGAACCCTAGTCAAAAGTGAAGGTGTAAACTGATACATCTTTAAAAGAACTTCAGTGCCTGAATGTAATATTAAGTGTTCCCTCTATCACACTATGGAATTGGCACTGGCAAAGTGAATTCATAGGATGCTTAGTTTGAGGTCTAACTATTAATACTTAAAAATCGTATATCCGTTTTTGTAAGGCTATAGGAACTTGGCCTGATCCATGATTCAGGGTCTAGTTACGTAATATTACATCTGACTGCGATGAATATCATCACTCCAACATGTTTGCTAAGCGTCGCGGTTCTCTAGGATCCCTGGCGTTAGGAGAAGGGGGAGGAGAGGTGCCCTCTCTCCTCCCCGGGTGAGAGTCTCGCAGACGCTGCAGTGCACGACGGGGGTACTGGAGTGATCGTTCAGAGCCCCCGCTACAAGCACTGTGAGGCTGGCTACCGTGGTGGTTTAAGTGGGTCGAGCTCTACATACTCCGTTACCGCCCCAAGCGACGCACGGACATGCGATTTGAGCATTTCCAGCAACTAAAAAAAAGCGTCGCTATTATGAAATATCCAACAATGATAGATACAATTCTTTTGTGGAAATCTTTGGTGAGGCTTTTATATTACATTTGCTTTTATATTTATATGACAAGATGGTATGACAGAATCAGTATCACGTGAAGTGGGTATGTATGTGGGCCGCAAAACCTCTATTTTTCGTAGTTTATCTCTTCCGCGTACAGTTTTCATGAGGATACCTTACTACAATATACTGTCGTAATTGTAACTAATAGCGTGACAGACTCAGGTCTAAGTATGGCCGTGGTCACGTTTCTAGCAAGGTTTGCGGACGAGCGTGACCTGTCTTGACACGTGTGACATTTTTCGTAGTAATCTCACTGGACGTGTTCTGTTCGTCTAGTTATTTATGATATACTCATTTTTTGCCACTATAGGCTAGGAGACCGCTTTTCGTAGAATGTTTTAAAAGAATTCGAGTCTCGTTGGTCTAGCGGCAGCGCGTTCAACCGCAGATAACGTGGTCATGTGTTCAAATCCCGGATCGCGCAATATGTGATTTTGGGATTTTTTTGTAAAAAGAGGAGGATCCTGAGGATGGTGGGTGAACAGTTAGATTCAGCCCTGGTTGGTAGGTTCACCGAGCTAAATGTTGTTAAGGTTCGGTAAGTCTGCCCATGTGGTAGGAATTCATTATGTATACTAACATAGCCTGTAAGTTATATTGTAACTAAGGCTGATTTCAGAGTGACGCGCGCGGCACGCGCCGGAGGCCAGCGCGTCTCAACAGCGGCGCGTGCGAGACGCGTCACTCTGAAACGCTAGCTGCCAGTAGAGGAGCTCGGGCAGCGCTGGCCGACGGCGCGCGTGTCACACGCGGCGCGTTTGAACTGCGTGACTATGAAACGTAACTACTACGAGTATCTTAGTGTAATTGTAAGCGCGCACGTTTGGACGGCGCTGCTCGCCGGCGCGACTCTGAAATCAGCCTAACACTATGGATCTGCTGGTCTGAAAATAATGTTTTTTTTTATTATTATTATTTAGTGTCAGCCCGAAGTCTGGAAGTTGGCGGTATTACATTAAATAGTATTCCCGTGCTTCGGAGAGCACGTAAAGCCGTCAGTCTTGTACCTGATATCTTTTTAGTCGTGTCGCAAGTGGTCCCATCGGATCATAAGAGTGATGGATAGAAAGTGCCCCTGTGTTTGCGCACACACTTGTGCACTACAGTATGTCACGCGCAGAGGCTAGTCTCTATTGAGACTGGCCACCGTGGCCAAAATTCGGCTAGGAGGAAATAATTTTTTAAATGAAACACATATTGAATGATCGAAGTAATCTCGGATGTAGCTGCCTAACTACAAATTTGGTGCGAGAAGATAGTGACACGTTCTAAGCCTGTTGAACTGCGTCATTCTAATATTGTGTCAACTGCTTTGATTGATGGGGCACTCACGTGCGTTCAGTGAGTTTACTAAGAAGATTGGGAATAGAAGCTATCTTTGGGCACGCCGACTGTGTGCTGTGCCGACCAGAAGTTAACGCTCACCATGGCCTTAATCGATTGGACTAATTAACAGCTAAACAGGCGCATAAAAGCAGAAACGACAGGTGCGTAAATTTAAAGGAAACTTGGGTGAAAAAGGAAGGGTGGAAGACCAATTTGACGGGCCTGTGGTTGGCTTGCTTTGCACCCCGCAGGTCATGGGTTCGATTCCCACCCAGGACAGATATTTGTGTGCATGAACATGTCTGTTTGTCTTGTTCCTGGGTGTAATTATCTATATGTAATTGACGGTCACCGTAGCCTAGTTGGTAGTGCTCCTGCCTACAAAGCTGGTGGTCCTGGGTTCGAATCCCGGTAAGTGCAAATATTTGTGTGATGAGCACGATTATTTGTTTCTGAGTCATGGATGTTTTCTTTATAAGTATTTATCTATCTATATAAGTATGTATATCGTCGCTGGTACCCATAGTACAAGCATTGCTTAGTTTGGGGCTAGGATGATCTGTGTGTCATTGTCTTGAGATATTATTATTATGTATTTACAAAAGAAAAGTAATTTATCTGGTTCGATGCTCGTGCAAGACAAACAAGACCGGCCTGTTGGTCTAGTGCCAACCTGACCTTGACTGCTAAGGGGTGCCCAAGACAAACTTTGTGCGATGATCACGAGTATTTGTAGTTTATCAGTTATCTGGTTTCCATATTACAAGCTCTGCTTAGTTTGGGATCACATTGTCGTGTGTGAATATAGAAAGATAGATGGTTTTCACCGTGAATATATGCCCTAGCCGTGCAAGAGTTTGCAACTTTGCGCATTTATGCAAACCAATTTAATTTACAACTAGCTGTGCCCGCGATTTCGTTCGCGTGTTAATTAGTTTATTTTGAGGTTTTTTTTTGTTTCTTTCTAAAATACATGATTTTTTCTAAAATAAAAGTATACTAAGTTATTTCTTATTACATCAGCTACCTGCCAATGAAAACCCGGCCAAATCGGTCCAGCCATTTCAGAGATTAGGCAGAACAAACAGACAGACAAAAATAGTAAAAAAATATATTTTGGGGTATGTACCGTATATATATTCATATACATGTAGTAAAAATCGGTTATTTCAATATTACAAACAGACACTCCAATTTTATTTATTTGTATAGATAACCACCGTAGCCTAGTTGGTAGTGCTCCTGCCTACGAAGCTGGTGGTCCTGGGTGGGAATCCCGGTAAGTGCAAATATTTGTGTGATGAGCACGAATATTTGTTTCTGAGTCATGGATGTTTTCTATGTATATAAGTATTTATCTATCTATATAAGTATGTATATCGTCGCCTGGTACCCATCGTACAAGCTTTGCTTAGTTTGGGGCTAGGATGATCTGTGTGACATTGTCCCTAGATATTATTATTAACATTGTAATATGGTTTTAATCCGTTATCTGCCTTGTCACTTGCACTGTACACACGGCTACATATCAAGCTATATTTTTCCATTATTAGCTGATCTCGCGTTGTATAGGATTTCCATACAATGAGAGGTCAGCTTATAATGGAAATGTATAGCTTCATATGTAGCCGTATGTACTATTGATGACTACTCTCATATTACACACTAGCAGTGCCCCGCGATGTTACCCGCGTTAAACTTTATAAATTATCACATCTCCTCCTCCGTAGGTGATAGCGTGATAATATGTAGCCTATATGTTGACCCGGCCTCTTAGTGAAATTCATGCAAAATTTGAAGTAAATCCATGCAATACTTTTTGAGTTTAGCCCGGACATACATACAGACAAACAGATAAACAGACAAAAATTCTAAAAACTATATTTTTGGCTTTGATATCGATTGTAGATCACGGCCCAAGTATCCCTTTAAAAAAATATTCAAATACAGTTTTGACTTTTCTACGATTTTATTATATGTATAGATAACCATAGTCAGATGCTCCCACCGGTCACGCAATCACGCCGGTAAGCAGCTCACGCTCATTCGATGGGTGACCGCCAAAGCGGTTTACTTTCTCAGCGTCTCGGCGCTTCGGAGGGCACGTTAAGCTGTCGGTCCCGGTTGTAGCCATTAGGCAACAGTCGTTAAGCCATGTCAGAGGCCTAAGGCAGCTTGAACAACTCTGACACTAGGGTAACCACTGCCCATACTTACAAATGCAAATCTCCATGCCTTAAAATAACGTAAGACGCAGGTTGTGGATCTTTGCTTGATCGTGATAGACTAATTTGCCATCGTATGAAGAAAATATATAAGACTATATTTAATCTGTCTCGTATTCTGCGTAGAAGTTTCTGGAATATTAGCTCTTTTAGGCTGGAATTTGGCCAAATATGTTATTATAAAAAAAGTCCAGCATAGGAACTTAGGCATTAAATGTGAGGCAATAAGTATTTTTTACTTAAGAATTTAAGGAAAGACTTGCACACAAGTATGAAGTCAGTGGCCCTGATCACTCTCTCATTGTGTTGGAGAAACCATCTTAGCGGTTTATGAAAGCGAGGGCATAGAGATTGCATATTTTCGCACACACACTTGTTCACTATAAAAATCACAACCAGGTGGCTAAAATGCACTATGTACCGGGATACCACTGCCTTTTGTAGTACCTAACTATTAGTTATAAGAAGAAACTTAGGTCAATTGACACGATATCCTACTCAACAACAACTCTTCCCTCACTAATAATGAAAAAGAAAAGACGTACGATACCCTTTATCTCTTTATGCATATTAACAAAAAAAAACAGAATACTAAATAAAAAACAATCACGTATGTGGAAAAGTCAGTTATGAATGAAGATAAACCAAAAAGAAGATTAACTTCCCAGGAATATAGCAATTGGCCATTATTTAGTAAGTGCGATACAAACATCTCCAGAACAAGCCAAGGTTAGGGAAACAAATCTTGTTGTTTCATAAATTTTCAATTTCATACGCAGTACTATTTCCTTCACGATGTGGTATGGCATAAATATAGAAAATAAGCGATTTGTTTGACAAGTATCTATTGGTACACCGAAGCAGTTCACCGGCATTCCCGTCGCTCACCCAATCACGCACCAATAGAAGTCCACGGCAGGTTAGGTTTAGTCAATGTGAATTCTTCATACCCACCCTCCCGCAGACCATTTTTTGGCATTGATAGCCCTGCCTTATAAAAAAATGGATATTGGTAATAGTATCGAAATATTTCAAGATATGCTCAGTGAATCATCACTGCATGCCCTATCTTAATTGGAGGCAGCTCAGTATGACATCTTCCATTTATCTTAACTGGTCCTCATTGCAGTTTTTCAAGTACTCAATCGCCTGGTAAAAATATCAAAATCTTCCGAAATGCATGTATTCATGCGCAATATGCCATCTTCCAGTCATCTTTTGGTGTCAGAATGTGATGACGGGAAGGTTCATTAACTTTGCGCCACTTTTTCAGTTTTCCAAGAATACAATCTATGGGTAACACCGTAATTTACCAAAATGCACATATTGAATTTCTGATTTTGTCTCTGTTCTTACTAGAATTTGTTTAGGATCATTCATTGCTTTTTGACACTATGTATTGTTCACATCTTATCTGTCCTAATGCTACTTTACAGAATGCATCCATATGTTCCTTAGTCTTTCTCTGCTCTAGTAAAATATAAATTTCAATAATTAAACCTAAACATAATCTCCTTGACAATAACTTAACACAAGCTAGGTAAATATCACTACTATTATAAAATAAATTTTATAAATGTTATAACCAATTTAGGTACACCTAAATATCTAAAATAATAACTGTATTACTACAAACATGTTCTGACTATTTACAAGCGCTTTTTTAAAGTATACGTGAATAAAAACCTTTTTTTATCTTATTTTATTTTATCTAGCCCTCCACATTATTCCTAAGATTCAACTCGTTTAAATGGCTTTCAAATATCATAATAGACTTTTAACATCGGCAAAGAATATCGCCACCCCATTTCATCCCGTGGGGGGCGTGGAAGAACGGCCAGCAGCGTCTCTTTGTGGACTATGACTATCATAATGCTGCCGCCAACCCGTCTGCCAAGCGTGGCGATTATGGCACATCCCTCCAAATTATGGACACAACTCCATTGTGAACATTTGGGGAGGCTGTTCTCCAGCAGTGGACATCATTAGGCTGACATGATGAGTCCCACAAGCTGACTTCTACGTCCCCGGTGGGATGAGTTACGGTGATGCCATTTTATGCAGTCAGCCACACAGCAACTTTCCATTAAATTGAAGCTATAATCACGTGCAAGCAGCTCCGGGAAGACAGTGATTGTTTCTGGCACAGTTGCTGTGCCGAACTGATAGGAGTCGGCAATAGGAGAGGGCAATCCAGAGCTCTCCCAGGGTAAGTGTCCCAACCATCTGGGACATGGCGCAAAAGGGCAGCACCGGAGCAGCTTACCCGCGTTCCCGGGTAGACCCTGGTAGGGGGAACCCTTCAGGCGCCAGAAGAAGTCCACGGCAGGTAAGGTTTAGTCGGTGCGAGTCCAACATACCCTTCCGCAGACACTTTTTACGGGTGGCATGCATAAGCATGCCCCCTGCCTTACCAAAAAAATAAGCGAAACGCTAGAATAATTAACTTGAACTAAAACGATTTTTTTCGAGTGAAATACGAACAAAACATGTAATTGTTACCTCCACTCACTAACGGAAACCAATGCATTTTGCCAATATTGGTACATATTTTCATTTCAGGTTTTTAGTTCAATGTTGACACATTTTTCCGCTGCAAAAATATTATCCTGTAGCACCGTTCATTTTGCGCGTTTATTTTTGGTGAGCTTACCTCGTGTTATTTATAAAGTTTTATTAATTATATAACCTTACAGACACGTCCCCGCCACGAACGTAGTGGTTTATAATTTTTAACATCAATTCAGAGATGCAATAAAAATGGAATGCACATTTTTTTCACTACTAGTTCGACGTTCGTTTTGAAACGAAGTGAACCATTACTTACTTATCGTTTGGGCCGTGGTTAACCAAGTGTCAGGGTAGTTTAAGCCGCCCAGTAGGCCTCTGAGATGGCTTAACGACTGTTGCCTTATGAGTACAACCGGGACCGACAGCTTAATGAAAATTAAATTTTAAAATATTTATTACATAATTTATAATATTATTAAATAACCACTATCCGCCAAACTAGACAGCAGTTTGTTGGCAGAAAGATCACTCCCTTATTGACTAGCGTTATGGTTATTATGATACTATACATATATTTAAGCCTTAAGGCTAAAGGTACAAAATAAATAGTTTACGAATAACAAGGTAGGTTCCTTACATCATTCGTGGAATAGTACTCGTAATTATTAGACATTAATATAATACAAACGCTTAAAGATAAATAAAACTTTCTTCATCTTATGGGCAGTTGTTGGTATCAAGTCCCGTTAGAAAGACATTGCTTAACGACTATTGGCTGTCAACAACTTAATGCGCCCTTCAAAGCACGGAATTTAAATAACTTTGGTGGCCACCCATCTATAGACTGACCGCGGGCTTATGTGCTTAACCTCACTGATCACTACCAGCCAGATGAGAGGAACTGCCTTTGAGTGCCAAACGTGTTTTTATAAAGAATTATTTGTTATCACGGCATCTTTAGAGTCGAACAAACTGAATCTTTGTATTGCGGAGGATTGTACAAACATGTAAAATCCTCTGCGCGGCGATCAAACCCGTAATACAAGGTATCCAAAGTACGAAACTACTATGTGTAGTGTAGTCAAACACTATATATCTACACTGAGAGACCCTTCTCCCCGTTATCTGATTGATATCCCTTGGAACGACTTCTACAACTCCTATGGGATAGAATGGCGATATTAATTACTACTACCATCCAAAATTATGTTTTGTATAATAAAATATTACAAATTCCAACAAAAACAACGCCGCTAAAGAAGTTTTCACTTCAGTAAAATGTATAAATTAGAAATAGTACTAAAATAATATAATGGAGCAAATAATAATGAATAAAATATAAGCACATCATCATCATATCAGCCGAAAGACGCCCAGCTGGATAAAGGCCTCCCCCAAAGATCAACACAATTACCGGTCTTGCGCAATACGCATCCAGCGACCTTCACAAGATTATCAGGTCTAGGGGGCCTGCCCACGCTGCGTCTTCCTGTTCGTGGTCGCCTCTCGAGAACCTTTCTGTCCCAGCGGTAGTCGGCTCTACGAGCTACATATGTGCACTGCCCACTGCCACTTCAGCTTTCTTTGGTTCGCCTGCGGATCTCAGCATTTCTGATTCGACCTTGCAGGAAAACTCCAAGCATAGCCCTCTCCATTGCTCTTTGGGTAATCTTGAGCCGTCTGATAAGGCCCATGATGAGCGACTACGTCTCTGTTTCGTAAGTCATTACTGGCAAAACACACTGATCGATAACATTCGACTTAATAACATGTAGTATTCATCTGTTACGTTTCCATTGTTTTATTTTGTCTCTAAACCTCGCTAGATTTTATAACTTGTACCACAGGCCGTACAGGAATAAAGTGGCCACAACGGGAATGGCAGCTACAACAATATCAGGCATTTTGGTACAATTCGTTACACCTGATATTACAGTATAAATTCCAACCACACGAATACGGATTTCTCTCAAATTCTATGAAATCTCACCTATGATTCATTGCGATTTGATATTAATTGCGATTGTAAAGGATTGGATTTAAATTGTTGGGTGGTAGTACTCTTGTCGACTAGAACAGAGACGTGGTCGCTCACTATGAACCTCATAAGAAGGATCCTTGATCCTTGGAAGCCGATTTAACGATTGATTAAGTCATTTTTAACCTTTATTTATTTGAACGCCATTCACGAAAACGATGTTCGGCGCCTTAGTTGGTAGAGCCCCTAAATCGATTGTCAACATTGAAGCCGATTTAACGATTGATTTAGTCATTTTTAACCTTTATTTATTTGAAAGCCACTCACCAAAACGATGTTCGGTGACTTAGCCGGTAGAGCCCCAGGGTTACCGAAAGAGCGATTGATGGCTATGCTCGAAGTTCGCGGAGCTCGGCAAATCAAAGTCATCGATATAGTCCAAATGATGGCAAAGATGAAGTGGCAGTGGGTAGGGCACATAGCTTGTAGGGGCGACGATGGCCTTAGGGGCAGAAAGGTGCTCGAGTGGCGACCATGAACCGGAAGACGTAGCGTGGGCAGGCAAACACCATCCAAGTCCTTTCGAGGTCGCGGCGTCTAAAGGACTTGAATGGTACTTGCCTGAGTCGAAAACGGAACCGAACGACTGTTGATAGCATTATTGTACGGAACCCTATAAAACAGTTGATATATGGAATGGATAAAAATGTAGGTTAGATTCCTAGAAGCACTTCAGTGAAGGTTTTTAAAATCTTTACGAGGCATGTGATTATTTCTTAAAACTCTAAGTAGTGTACCGCGTGTTCCATTTCACGATACATGTGTGACGGAAATCTGAATTGTTGGAGACATAATATAAGTTTTAACTTTATCGGTATAGCGTATGTTAGTAATTCATTTTAGCTCTTATTATATCATAATAGAGTTTAAATTGTAATAGTAACTATTATACGATTGTCCAATTAAAGGTTGAAAAATGTGCATTTATCTATGATACATGTGTATTTAGAAATATATGAGTATATTTGTCAGTTGTAGTATATGAGATGAAGTTAAGTAATCCCCGCGTCCGTTTTATTGACGTTTGATTGATGGGCCTGCTGGCGTCGTTGGCAAAATGGTGGCTTTTCACGCCGGAGGTCATGGGTTCGATTCCCACCCAGGACAGATATTTGTGTGCATGAACACGTCTGTTTGACTTGAGTCTGAGTGTTATTATATATATAAATATGTATTTACAAAAGTAAAAGTAGTATATCAGTTATCTGGTTTCCATAGTCCAAGCTCTGCTTAGTTTGGGATCAGATGGCCATGTGTGTATATTGGCCCAGGATATTATTATTATTCTATCCGTATTTAACCTCTAATTATATATTTATAATCTCAAAAATTGGAAATCATAAATTTAATCGTCCGGCGGGTCTCGAACCTGCACCATCTACCAATCCGGGGTAGGCGCTCTGCGTTCAGCTACGTACGATACACGCTGGCAGATCAAATTTAGGAGTCCCTTGCTAACACCCTTCCGGAGAACGTAGGTATTATTTGTTTTGTTTTCTAGAAACATGGCCGACTGATATGTTCACAGTTACATGTGAAAGATCATAATAATATCATATTAATAATACCTTCCAAATTATTAAATTTGAATTTTAGAGCAGAGCTTCGCAATGCAAAGCGTTTATCTAACTCAAAAATGGGGAAACATAAATTTTATCGTCCGGCGGGTCACGAACCTGCACCATGTACCAATCCAATTACCACTTTCCAATCCAATTACCACTATCTGTCACTATCATAATAATTATTAATTTATTTTATATGTATATAGTATTTTAATATCGTATTATATTTATGGTATAGTATAATATAGTATTTTATTTACGTATATGTATTTGTTATAATAATATGATCATTACATATTTTAGTTTTTAGTATACCTTGTTAAATAACTCTTTTCTTTCTATTTTTATCTATGCACCACACTTTGTTGCACAGTCCCCGGCATTTTTACACAATTAATTCCTATCCATCCAAAGGTTGTCTGGAAGAAATCGCTTTGTGCGATAAGACCGCCCATTGTACATTATAATTAATGTTTCATTGTTAATGTTCTTTTTTTTGTGTACAATAAAGTGTATTTTATTTTATTTTATTATAGTATTGGACTAATGCGTCATATAATCATTAAATATAGACTAGTCTGTTGGCCTAGTGCTTTTTAAAAAAATAATAAAAATAAAAAAGGTTTTTATTCACGTAGACTTTAAAAAAGCGCTTGTAAATAGTCAGAACATGTTTGTAGTAATATAGTTGTATACATTAGATATTATTTCTAGTAACATAGATATTTAGGTACATATTGTATGAAAACATTTATAAAATTTATTTTATTACAGCAATGATATTTAGCTAGCTCGTATCAAGTTATTGTTAAGAGATTATGTTTAATTATCTAGTTTAAATCTAATATTTTTACTACATATTGTCAATGGTTCTGTCTATATTTGCTGAAGTTATGCTATGTTTGCTGAAGGCCGTGTAGATTGTTTTTATGCAACGATGCGAAAAAGATGTGCATCCATGGTGCGCCGTGTGCGGGACAGTCCCAACACTATTCTTAAATGTATAGCCAGTAGACTAGACTGCTTGTATGTGGGCCGCTGCTGTAAGTTGTCAACGTCCGTAATTATTTTATAGCAGGGGTACGCATGTGAGGGGTCGCTCGATGTGCAAATAGATGTATTGGTCTGTGTACTACATATGTGTTTTAGAATTACTAACATAGGTTTTTACTAACAAAATGAGTCCTGTTACTTTACCAAATAAATTATTCATTCATTCATTCATTAAAGGTATTATTATTATGACGGACCTTGTGTTAATAACGACGGTCGCGCTTTAATGCTACCACCAGATCCAATGCGCCCCAACTGAGAAGACCCAGCGAAACAAACTCAGTGGGTTCATCTACTACCGGTTTCAACACGACCCAGTTGAGACGGTCCGGCGAAACATACTCAAGCGGGCATGAACACGGGATTTGGTCCAATTAGAGTAATTATTTAGTAGGCAAACACAATATATGCTCGATCGGTTGTCTGAATGCTTATTATTTTAGATTATATTTAGGTATACAAAAGAAAAACTTCGAAACAATAACATTATTCATTTTGAGACAGAGTCAATCATTTAAAATTAAGTATATGATAGCAATCATTTACAGATAGTTCACGTAACACATTTATATAAAACAATTGAACAAAGGATATCTATTTCATACTTTTCATTAAAAAGTTCTATGTCTAAAATTTTGCTAGAAAAGCAGTTTATATTTTGATGTGATAGAATTAGAAAGTTATCACACTTCTCTATTGTCATGCTTACATGTTTAAACTACTAACTAAATTGATTTTAATAACATTACTAGAAGATGGTATAAAAAGTGACTTCGTCATACCACTTATGACTGAGTTAATATGTGCCGCTACTAAAGTTGCAAGTATGTTCAAAAATTTTCTTGAGACAGTAACTGTACTCATGGTTACCCTACAAGAATCTATAAAACTATTTGTGTCCAAAAATATAAATTTATTACTATAATGGCTAACCAAAAACTGTAGGTGCATATTTAGCTTGTGGATATAATTATTTGTACTATCAGGCACATTGGACACATAGGGGAAGGCACACAATATTATCTTATTACAGTCTAATTCTAACATCTTAGTGAAACTATCTGTAATGTCTTTTTTCTTTAAGTTCTTACAATTTCCTACCATTAGAGTTATACATGATTTGGCACTGTGTTTATTCTGAATTAATTTATCTATTATATCTTTATAATGTAATCCTGGCATACAATAGTTGACAAAGGAACAACTCAGCTTATTACAAAGCAAGGTACCAAGGCCCTTACCCATTTCATCGGAATACAGTATGGAGCTATGTTTAGTATTGTCATTTTGTGGAGATACTGGTGACTCTGATCCCAGCTGTGTGTATGACTCCACTACTGCACTACTGGTGTTAATCGGTTCCAATGTCCTATTGCTTTCAGGATTACACTTTCCAGCTAGCAATTGCATTTCATTTTTGTATGACTGGAAACTGTGATATGAGATTGCTAGGGACTTCTCAAGAGTTTTTATCTCAGAAAGCAAATACTGAGTATCTTTTTCATAAATTAGTTTGTTATCCTCTAATTTAATTTCATAATTTTCTAATTTGTTATAATGCCCTACGTTCTTTACTTAGTTCAAGTATGTATTGTTTTAGCTTGTCACTACTTACGGAATTAACGCTTGGCTGGCAGTCTACACAGTCATCGCCAGTCAAATCAATGGTCACCGTTGTATTAATAGGGAGATCCACCGGACTGGCCAACTCGTCATACAAGCTCTGATTAATGGAAGCTACTGGATAAGTTGTGTTTTTTACATAATTTGACAACTTCTCATTACAATTAATTAATTCTAATTCAAGATCTCTAATTTTGAACAGTGCTTCTTCATATAACACTCTACACTTATCAAAAGACTCTGTCTCCGCATGCTGTCTGTCTCGCTCTTCAATAGTAGACTCTAATTGGTGGTTGAGTTTCACAAGTTCTCTTTTCAGTGATGTGTGATCCCATGTGATCAATGACCCTTTTTATCTCTACCTCATTCTCCTCATGCTCCTGTTCAAGTTTATGACACTGATCTTGGTATGTCTGTAAGTCCTTGAGAGCTGATTTCAACTTATGTTCAGCTACTTGAGTTGCAGCCATGCTTCGGGTCTGCATGATGTGAGGTGAATGAGGATGGGCTGAAAACAAAGAGAGGGTGAACAGAAAACTAGACAGAAATAGGAGGTTAAGATGTATTTGAAGTCAAAGGAGTGAGATATGAAAAATAAACTACAGAGATCTATAGGTAGAAATAATATAAGTAAGTATATACAAGACAGATGGGCAATTAACTTTATAATAGATTTATGATAAAGCAACACTTAAACATTTAGTTACAAACTGTAGTGGGGCACTTTTAACTTTATCTATATGACACCTTATCAGAGTTCATTACTAGGGTCTAGTCAAGTTAACTTAGTATGTGTAGATAGGAATAAATTTATCGAATGCCAATCTTATATCAGTATAGTGATGGAGTAATTGAAGTGTGTGATGTCTGTAGCCAGCTAATTAAGTCGTCGAATTTGCTTCCACAATGTACGTCAAGCAAATGGAGACAGAATATGGCAGTGTGAAATTGGACGTGACTCACACCATTGAGTCGAATAAATGGTTGGTTAGGTTAGTATGAATGTGTAAAAATTTAGTCTTAAAACAGGTTCAGTGCACTTGATCTACCATGATAACGGTGTACAAATTATATTTACTTATTTAGTGTTGCCATATTATAAGTTTACAAGAACAATTAAAATAGGTATAACAATATTAAATAAGAACACAAAAATACAAAATTAGAGTCAAAAGGAAAAGTCCCAAGGCTGAATACAAAATTAATTCATAAATAAAATGTCTCGCTATAATGAATAACTCAATAAAAGTCAGAAATAATTTATATTTCTAATAATAAATTAATTATCAGATAGCTCCATAATATAAAATTCTACAATTGGTGGCCTTAACACTAAATTTGTCGTATCATCATCATCATCATCATCATAACAGCTGTAAGAAGTCCACTGCTGGACAAAAGCCTCCCCCAAGAATCATCTTGGGGAGATATGCTATAATCACCATGCTTGGCAGACGGGTTGCCGATCGCAGTAAGATGGTCATAGTACTCAGAAAGAAACTACTGCCCGTGCTCTGGTAGATATTTTCTCGGGTCTACTTTTTTTTTTTTTTTCCTTCTTTTAAGGAGGAGCGTTTGTTTCTCTTGACGTGGTCAAGAACCATAGTTTACCACTCCGTATTGTCTAGGTTTGTCAGTTTTGTTGGTCGGCAGTATAGGTACTTAATGTTGTTTTGTTCTGTGATATATTTATTCAAATATTCCTTCATTTCTTGCTCTTCTTCTGCAATTTGTATTTATTATCATAATAGATACTCTTACAGCTGTTCTCTTAATGCTTTCGTGTCTTACTCCAATTTAAATTTAGGTTTTAAGTTTTTAGGTTTATAATTTGGAAAAATGATTTTATGTTATTAAAAGTGGACTGAATTTATTTATTTTTACTAATTATAATTTTTAAGAAATTTAAGCTGTATTTAAAATATATTTTCTATGTTTTTGTGACTGATAACTTTGTGTACGTTTCCAGCGTTGACCGGGAAGCCAATTTCCTGCTCCATGTCGTGTCTTTGTGGGCCATTGATGGGACATTCAAACAGCAGATGAGGAACAGCTTCTTCTTTGTCGGGGCCACAGGAGCACGATGGATTCTGTTTCAGTTTGAACCTATAAGTATTCGGAGAATCCACCGTGCCCCGTCAGCATTTGAGTTTTGAGGCTGTCCAGTTCAATTTTTCTCACCGTGCTGTATGCGACCACGGCGTCCGGGAAGAACATTTTAGTTACGGAGGCTGTTTCCCCTGCTCTGTATCTTCGGTTCCATTCGTCAAGTGACTCCTTACGGATTTGTCTCTTGACGAATGAGACCGGACACAGATCGTAGTCGGGCGATTTTTTGGAATGTAGAGCGGCCTCTTTCGCACGGTGGTCGGCACGTTCCTTACCCGCGAGTCCTGCATGGGCTTTTATCCAGAACAACTTGTACGCCCCGCACGGGATGAGATGGCCACCCGCCACACTACCACCATAATAAAATGTGTCTAATTAATCTAAAACAAAAGGATTAGTCTAAATTTGCAGATGTATAAAAATCTTAAGGAACTTTGTTTCGGGTCTGCACACATTTATTTTTTATCAAAAATCTAGTTGATACGGAATTTACTTTCAATAAACGGACAATATAGGATTATGCTCAATCTCATATTCATATTCTTTATTTGCAGTAAAATTGGTACATTTAATTGGTCTTATAACTAATTACAGGTCCTTAAAACTTCAGCCAATTCATTGACAAATATTAACATTGTTATAAATATATTGTTATTAAATAATCATTATTACATTATTATTATTACATTATCGTTATTACACCATTATTATTACAATTGCATTAATTAAAGAAGTTATGCCATAAATTCATTTACGGAGTAATATGCTTTCTCTGTTAACCACGATTTTAAATTATTTTTAAAGGCATTTAATGGCATCACTCCTCACAAGGCTCAGTCAAGCAATGAATTCCTATAGAAAGTCCACTCCAGATGTTGACATATATTATGACTCCCTGAATATCTTTAAAACCCAAATTTTGAAGACCCAACGCACACAACTGAATAATATATTGTATTAGTATATCTCACTTACTGTCTTTTTTGTTTTGATTGAATTTTGTGTTAATTGATACCTTTATTATTCGTTTGATTAAACACCATTTAGAATTATTACTATTTGTTATATTTTTGTCTATATAGTTTAATGTGACTTACATTTTATTACACTTCGTTTTTAGCTTAGCTTATCACTTATATTTGTGAGTGTCGGTTCACCTGTAAATGTCAACTGTATTAGACCATAACGTGTCGTTGTCTTGTTCGTTATTTAATGTGTTATACATAGAAAATCTTGATGTACCTTTAAATAAATAGACAAAGTACTACTTTTAATAAAGGTACCTTCCACTCACGATGTTACCCTATAAGATGCAGGAGTGAAATTGATTAGTATTATAATAATCCTTCCGCAGTTATTAGACTATTAATTAATGTAAGCCGATTTGGAATACGTTGTACACTTAACTTGATATACATTTAGCGCTTATTAAAACCAGAGCGATGCGCCAAGCGCAAGCGAATATACTTTGAAATGTAATTAAATAAAATATTTTTGGACCACCATCACTGACACCTCTAATGCGGCAAAACGGCTCTTGTTAAACGTCTACAACCAGGACCGACAGCTTAACGTCTGGAGTAAAGGAAGAGCTAAAAAAATAACAACACTTTGCTTCTTCATCAGCATAATACTGTCCAAATGCAGAGCAAGACCCTTCTCTCACAAAGAGAGGACATAGGCCATAGTCCTTCACGCTGGGCCTATTATGGCTTGGCATACTTCACATACCATTAAAAATGTTTTGGCGAACTCTGAAGCATGCAGGTTTCCGTAACTCATGACACTAGGTCAGATAATTCACTTTTACAATGTCACTAAGATATATAAAGGACACAAGAATAAAATAAAATACATCACAAAATTTTACAATTGGCGGCCTTATCACTAAATATGATCTCTTACACGTAACCTAGGCAGGGATTGGAGTATGGAATAACAAAGATAGGGTAGTTGTCAGCGTACACAATGAGACACGGTACGAATAACTGGAATCATTAGAAAAAAACAGAGTTTTTTCTACCGCATGTTTACTTCGTTAACAGCAAGCAAAATTTTGGAAGTGCGAAATATAGTTTAACCAGAAAAAACTTTTTTAGAAAACTCTTTGTACTTGCTACAATAACTGATTTATATTTTGTGTTTCAGGTACTAACTTAGAAATCAGGTAAATATTGAAAAGAAACACCGTACTTCCAGTTAAACTCCTGTTGGACCTGATCTTTTTCTTTATATTATTTAGAATTACTCTCCACACCCAGTGTTTCTGGATTGAATTGTCGTAACGGTTAGCAATCATTTTTAAAATGCTGTTGAAACTACTCTGAGTCAGTGAAGCGACCATCCACCCTTACGACCATTATTAAAATTAACTGTTTTCCCGTAGTAAAAATAACTATTTGTCAATATTTTGTGAAAATAAAGTGCTCAATATTCCATTTTACTCAGTAATACATTTAATAACTAAGAAAAATAAAATTTATAATCCAATCCTTCCTTAAATCTAAGAACGAAACTGAGTTAATCTTCTGCCGTAACACTCGCTGATACTTATAACGCGACAATTCAATTCGGGGCACGTCCAGTCGAGTTGATGTCGTTCTGTTATAAGGTCTTTGGGGAAATCGTGGCAGGTACATAAACAACGCTGTTGTTACTTCTGAGGTCAATTTTGTTATCGGCTTTTGGAACTGACAGGTTTTAAACAGATCTCAAATTGAGAAATAAGGGTCATTTTAGCTAATACCGTAGAAATATAGAATGAACTAGCTGTGCCCCACGGTTTCACCCGCGTTAAAGTAGTTTGGGCGTAAAAGTGTAACAAACATACATCCATCCTATACGCACAAACTTTCGCATTTATAATATTAGTCGGATGTGTACCTCTAGCGGTTTTGGCAGTGCACCCCGGAATAGCTCGCAGATGGAAGATTTTTCCCTACTTACTTGACACTTATCGTCATATTTTGGACAATTCACACAACATCTTTATAAAGTGTAGCTTATGTATTACTCTGATCTATAAGCTATACTTATTATTGTAAAGTTTCATTAAAATCTATTCAGTAGTTTTTACGTGTAAGAGTAAGGATATATAGCCGAAAAATGTTTACACAAAGTCTTTCTCAAAGATCCAGTAGTCTAGGAGAACTGCACTGCCTCACCAGACAATAGATGAGAGCATTGGCTCAAGATGTCTAGCCAAATATAACTACAAACACACCGGAGGTCATAAGAGTTCACCTTCGACCTTGGGGTGGTTACTGTTGTGGGGATGCAAGAAAGCTTGTTTTAAAGACGTTTTGTGCACCGCCAGTTTACATTATTACGCGATGACATGACTTGGGTCTTTCGTCCGACTATAATTGGAAATTAAAAATACATATAAAGGATCATGGAGAACCCTAGTTGTTTTAATGCAACATAAGACCATTAACTAACAGGTCTCAGTTTATTTTTCACAAAATTTGTCCCTTCAAAGGAACTAAAGTCTTGATATCCTGCGTACTGTTGGGGTGCGTCTGGTTTTCTTGGGTTACATAGAGATCGTCACACTTCTCCGAAAATATTAAAGATATCAAATATAATCCTGCCAAGAGTCCAAATACGCTTAACAAAAGTAGTCTAATTACAGTCCTAAGAAACGGCTGAAGCGATTTTAATAAAATTTGGTATGGAGTTAGCTGACACCCTGGATGTGTAACATAGGATATAATTTATAAAGATTAACGCGAGTAAAACCGCGGGGCACAGCTAGTACATAATATGTATAAATTGTATGTTTATAATAAATGCAAAAGTAAGTAAACTTTGAATGTAATCACAGAACAAAGTGGTCCTGAACATGCCTACTTTAGGTATTAAATTGCCACTCAGGCATATTTATACAAGGCGGAACTGAAATTGTGAATGTAACTTAGGAGTTTAATCTGCCTACAAAACTGATGATGGTGAATGAAATCACAGGCAGGGCAGAATACGTTAGTGACTAGGGATCAGCTTGCAAGAGGATTTTATTTATTATTGGAAAACCAACAGCTATACAAAAAATATATTACTCCTATAATAGGAAACATTAAACCAATTACAGGTTTTCACGGACAGCGACTGATACACATATACAATGCTTCCAATTTTACTCTTAATCAGAGTAGCTGAAGACATACTCGTATCTGAAAATTGTTATTGGAAAAGTTAAGGTTCAGCTGCCTGCGTGCCACCTCGCTCTTGGTATTAAATGGGTCAAAATCAAACTTAAAATCCTTGCTTACTCGCTTACTTGTTTACTTACCTGCTTTTACTACTAAAGTAGGAGTGTAGGCCGTAATTACCTGGAAAACTCATGACATTAAGAAAAAGAAAAACATCTTACAATAAAAGAATAAATAAAATGAAAGTGGAAAGCTCTTATTAATACTTTCGGGTAAACACCTGGGCCATAGAAAATCTCTTAAGATGAATTGCCGCTATTGCTGGCATCCTTGTTCACATAAAAACGTATTCCAGCATTTCAATGCGAAAAATCTGAACCCACAAAATTCTGTCATTAAATATAAGTATAGGTCATTATTATTTATATTTATTATTATAATTTTTTTTTAGTAAAGACTACGCCTGCTTTAGGGAAGTTAATCCCTGTGTCGCGGGGTACTTTACAAACATATAATAGACGTACACAAACTACAATCCAGACTCAGAACAACTATTTATGGGTCACACAAATAGTTGTCAGTTCAGGACTCGAACCCGCGACCGTATATATTTATATATTATAAACAACGCCTGCACTATGTATATTAATCCATTGGGTAACACAAATTGTTGTTTTGTTCGGGAATCAACCCGGTACGAGAAGTACGGAAGCAACTCTTTTAACCGCTGCGCCACACGTGTAAGTGCAATATAACAGAGTCTTATTTCAAGTAAATATCGAAACCAATCATCTGTACCCGGGTTGATTTGGTTGATACTAGTTAAGTATTAGTTAGGTATTTGACTGCCTCGTTGGTCTAGTAGTAGCATGTTCCACCGCAGATAATAAGGTCCCGAGTTCGAATCTCGGGTCGAGCCAAAAAGTGATTTTAGGAATTTTCCGTAAAACGATTTTTCTCAGTATCAGCCCGAAGTCTGGGAGTTGGCGGTATTACACCCCCGTACCTCGGAGAGCACGTAAAGCCGTCGGTCCTGTACCTGACCTCTTTTCGATCGTGTCGGTAGTCGTTCCATCGGATCATGAGAGTGATGGAATAGAAAGTGCCCCTGTGTTTGCGCACACACTTGTGCACTATAATATGTCCTGCCCAATTGGCTAGTCTCCATTGGGACTGGCCGCCGTGGCGGAAATTCGGTCGGGAGGACGTTGATACGAGTAAAATTAAATTCAAATTAATTCATTTTGTGAGAACTTTCATCCATAATTTGATTAAACACGTATAATACTTTAACTATGTTAGTGCGAATGATTAAAATTCAAATATTACTTGCAAATTATAGTTTAAATATAATTATCACATTGCGTAATTAAATAAAATTTATGTCACAAATGGATTATGCACACCTATTGGGTTGTGAATAGATGTGTCGTAATCCATGTGTATTTGTAATCAATTTACTAAACCAAGTAAATAAAATATAATGCAGCACGTGTGGCGCAGCGGCTAAGACAGTCGCCTCGCCGCATTGTGTCGCGAGTTCGAGTCCTATATACATATATACAACATGTAACGTAATTAACGCATACCCTGAAAATAGTTTGTTCAGAATCGTTTACTGAATCGATTTATATCATTTTTAATATAGCTAATTTTTATTCCAAAATAATAAAAACTACGGAAATTATCGTTATTTAAACCCTGTACAGTCAAAACAAATTGAAATAGACCGTAAGTCAAAGTAATAAGACTTTTAAATCGTCAGTATTATTTGAATTCATACAAATTCCATCATTGAACACAAAATAAAGAAAAAATAATTTATTCCAAGACAGAAATTTTTAAATAACAATGCATGTATATGTATGTATATATAAATACACCAAATCAAAAATTTAGTGTATTTATTATGATTCCAACATAACATTCTAATTGGGGTGTGTGAGGGTGTGCGTTAATTACGTTACGTGTTGTATAACTATTTGTGTGTTGACAAATAGTTTTTCTGAGTCTGGATGTAATTTGTATCCCTCTATTATACGTTTGTAAAGTACCCCGCGAAATTGGGATTAGATTCCCTAGGCCAGCCGTTGTCTTTAAAAAATTACTGTCTACTGCAGGCGACACGACGGCCTCCTCACCTAATAAGAGGGATAGGCTATATAGTCCACTACGCTGGCTTAGTGAGGGGAGGCAGATCAGACACATTTTCGAGATATATCAGGCATCCAGATTTCCTCGCGATGTTTTTACTTCGCCGTTTTAAGTAGGTACTAGAATATTAAGATAACTTTTTTATAATTAAATGTAGTATTAAAAATCTGTACATTTTAAATTTAAATTAAAAAAATATATACCTCAATATTTCTGATTCGATCTCGTAGGGAATCTCTGAGCATCTCTCCATTGCTCTTTAGGTGACCCTGAGCCAGAAATGTGCGATCCGCAGGCGAACCAAAGTAAAGGGCATAGCTCGAAGAATTGCCAAGATAAAGGCATTGGGCAGGGCACATAGCTCGTAGAACCGACGCCTGCTGAGAGAGAAAGGTTCTTGAATGGCGACCACGAACCGGAAGACGCAGCGTAGGCAGGCCCCCTACAAGATGGACCGTTTACCTTATAAGGGTCGATGGAAGTAAGACTGGCAATTGTGGAGATCTTTGGGGGACGCCTTTGTCCAGCAGTGGGTGTCTTTCGGCTTAAAAGTTCTTGAGAAACGCACGGTGGTAGACGAGCACTCATCCAGGTTATGTGGAAGAAATTGACATCCTCTTAACCGTGGGGTCGGATACTCCGTGGTCCGTGTGTTCGATACCTACCGGCACTTATATTCAACTTATTATAAACTGAAATATGGTTTCCCCTTTCCTTGTAAAATCCCAACTAGTTGCTTCTTCTTAGCGAGTCGATGGCAATCTAAATTGTGTCCGCCCAGAACTTGGCCACGAGAATCGCATTATGAGTAGCTTCCACCAGTTCTTTAAGCGTGCACTTGTAGTGGCACGCGCGACATGATAACAGGTGTCCCACCACACCACACTGGGACTGTGGGACTACACCACATTTACATTGCAGGCTGCGATCATTGATGTTTCCCATCCTGAACAAGTTTGCCCCACTTAGTAACTAGTTGCTAAAATATCCTTTTTACAGAGGGTTATATTATTTATGGTGTACGATCCCACCCTATTTTGTTATTTTTGTAATAGCCGAAGCAAGTGAATGAGGTGTTAAATGGAGTTTTTATTTTCATTATTTTTGTAACATGTTTTATATTCTGGCAATATCTTTTTTATATTTCTAATTTATTCTGGGAGCTTATAAAATGTGTTTATTATTACACTTGATATTTTTAGAGGCAGTAAAGTGAAATTAACTCGTAGAGACATGCAATATTCAAAACCCTAAGGTGACTTTTGAGTTTTCGTGATCAAATTACATAAAACATGGCGTGTATTTTAAAGCACGCGTACGTTGACACCTTATAAACACTTAAGTAAGTCTCATGCATACATGTTTATATGTGAAAACAATTTCTGAGATTCCATTATTGGGCATATTATTGTAAAGCGAAGTAGACAATAAATATAATACTAAGTAGGTATTTTACATATCGTCAATTTAAACTCGATAATGTTTATGAGAGTGTGCGTGTGTGCGTATGTGTGTGTGTGTGTGTGTGTGTGTGTGTGCGTGTGGTTGTTTGTTTTTTCTGGGCAACAAATGCTCTATGGTGGTCAGTGCTGTTTCCCCACGTAGGTAGTCCATACCGCAGTAAGGACTCAACACACGTACGGTACGACATCATAGCCGTTTTAATGTTTGTGACATTCTTTATTTTCTTAAGGGCATATACAAATTTATTGATTTTTTTCCGTACACTTTCGACGTGCGACAGTCGAACTGTTCGTTTATTACTCCATGAGGAATATATATAGTATACTGGTAGTATAGTATAATGAGGGAATAAATGTATGAACTTTTATTCACACATTATACTATACTACATATACTAATTTTGTAAATACGTACTTCTGCACATCATTACAACCGAACAGACATGTTCATACACACAAATATCTATCCTGGTTGAGAATCGAACCCACGACCTGTGGCGTGAAAGGTAAGTATCTTTTTTTATGTTAATTTTGTTTCCTAAATTTTAATTTTATTTTAGTTATAGTATTTTTCATTTTATATTTAGTTTTAGTTGTTATATATTTTTTTGTTTTTTACTGATGTCACGAGTGTCATGAATCTGTGCATGTTGTGACACCTTAATAAACTGTGCATTTGATTTTAATTTTTAAGTGTTGTATTTAGACTAGCAATAATGTAACAGTTACTGGTTGTCCTAAATAAATAAATAAATAAACCACGCCAAACGGCCCGTTCTCACACAGATATAAGCCCACTATATACTACAAAGGTATTAACATTGTCAACAAGTGTAGGAAATTGGTTGGAATAGTGGTTCAGAAGTCCCACTGGCAGTGCTCTAATTAAACGGCAAAAATCGACTATGCTTGACCTACAACTGGGACAATTGAGTAGACGTGAAATTGTGGGGTGCGATGCAAGTCATAAGATGTTACATTAATTTTGTTTTTAAATGCACGTGTGGCGCAGTGGTTAAGACATATATGCCAAGCCACTTCGTGTCCCGGGTTCGATTCCCGACGACTATTTTTGTAACCCATAAATAATTGTTCTAAGTCTGCATGTTAATTGTGTCCGTCAATTATATCTTGAGGCGCTCATAGCTACAGCACCGGTGAGAGCATCTAGCTAGATGCCGCCGTTGACAACGGACTCACGCCACTCTCCTTGGCTAAAGAAGACTGGAGAAAGCCCGTCTTACTTAGCACTCGGGATCGGATTGACGTATGGAAGAGCAAGGTGCTTCATGGTAGGTTCGACCAGGCTTTACATGGTCCTGATGTGGACCTACAAGCATCTGTGGCCTGGCTACGTTTCGGTGAACTATTTGAGGAAACTGAAGGTTTTGCCTGTGCAATTGCTAACGAAGTTATCAAGACAAGGAATTACCGGAAACACCGGTGAGAGCATCTAGCTAGATGCTCTCACCGGTTCGTAAGTGATCGGCGAGGCTAAGCAACTAGGCTTGCGGTCACCCTATAGATGGGTGATCGCCAAAGTAGTTTAATTTTTGAGCGTCTCCGTCCTTCGGAGGGCACGTTAAGCTGTCGGTCCCAGTTGTAGTCATTAGACAACAGTCGTTAAGCCATGTCAGAGGCCTACTGGGCGGCTCGAACAACTCTGACTCTACGGTAACCACTGCCCATACGATAAGTAAGTAAGTAATGTTTGTAAAATACCCCTCAACACAAGGAATAATTTCCTTAGTGTGTAGTATTAATATACGCAATTCAACTTTTGATTCGAACTGAGGTTGAAAACATAAACAGTCAGACAGTTCGTCAGGTCAGAACCTAAATGTGTGATCAGTACGCACATGTCAACTATCAGTGTGACGCATGTCCATATATTACATACTAGCTGTGCACTGCGCCTGCGGTTTAACCCGCGTTGAATTTTATAAATTATCACAACTCCTCTCCCGTAGGTGATAGCGTGATGATAGCCTATATGTTGACCCGACCTCTTAGTAATATTTATGCAAAATTTGAAGTCAATCGATGCTGTACTTTTTTAGTTTAGCCCGGACATACATATAGACAAACAGACACACAGACAAAAATTCTCAAAACTATATTTTTGGCTTCGATATCGATTGTAGATCACGCCCCAAGTATCATTATTAAAAAATATTCTATGTACAGTTTTGACTTACCTACTATTGTATTATATGTATAGATTAGTAATGTTTTACAACATACAGAGATTTATTTCAATAGTCCAAGATTTGTCATTTTTGAAAAATATGCTTGATTATAACCGTCATTTAACGTCTATTTGGAAAGTCGTTTATAAGAATTAGTAATGTAGTGGATTATAAGTATACCTAATCAGCCATCCTGGTTACAAAAGAAGTGAAATTTTCTCAATTTCTAAAGCAAAACAACAGTTAGAAAACATAGAGGGCATTTGACAATGAGCACTTCAATTATAATTTTGATTAATTTAAACAAATTATTGACGTTTTTAACTTCGATATTTACTCTAGAAACCTATCATATCATTATTATTATATCCTTATCTATCCTTAGTACAATTTATTTGTTGCGCTCCTGCTACTGCTTACTTTGCTTACAGTTCCTATTCATCCAAAGGTTGTCTGGAAGAGATCGCTTAAGGCGGTAGGACCCACCGTTGTACATTATGTTCTCTATAAATTTATTTATTTGGAAAACCAACAGCAACAAATACAAAATAAATAGATTTTATAAGCAACACATAGTCACAGGTCTTCACTTTTAAACATCTAGTTTAAAATATGGACAAGAAAAATATTACCAGTTAGTACATAAATACACTTAACCAAAAAAAGTAAAATAATATCTATATCTAGGGACAATGTCACACAGATCATCCTAGCCCCAAACTAAGCAAAGCTTTTACTATGGGTACCAGGCGACGATATACATACTTATATAGATAGATAAATACTTATATACATAGAAAACATCCATGACTCAGAAACAAATATTCGTGCTCATCACACAAATATTTGCACTTACCGGGATTCGAACCCAGGACCACCAGCTTCGTAGGCAGGAGCACTACCAACTAGGCTACGGTAACTTATAAAATCTAATTTACAAAAGGGAGATTTACAAAGCCTACATTGGAAGTTAAACATTTAGATAATTATTGAAAAACTCAGCGCTCATCAGCATTCTTACTGACGCTATACTCGCATTAAAATTATCTACATCATATTGTATGTACCACACTTTCTGACAATAAATATTTCTATTCTATTCTATATTCTATAATTTACTGTCTTGCTTGCTCGCCACAGAAAGGTATTCTGGCGGTTATTAGTTGAAACCAGCGGTAAAACAAGCTGTAATAAAGAAGATATATCCTAAAATTAACATTAAACAATTAATTAATATAAGCTATGCACTATGTGTTCCTATGTTCGCATGCCTTGAAGAGGCTAAATAGATTATAAGGACTACCCTATAATAAGACCTACATTGTAAACTCTATTTACTGTGAACTGTGAATAAATGAAAAAAATGAAATAAAAAGTATTCTTTCTGTTTGAGAGTTTACAATAGAGAGTATTCTATATAATATCTATCCTAAATGCATCTTTATTATAAATCGCTATCTCTTACTATTTAGCCCATACACTAAAGTGAAACGTGCTCCTGTAGGCAATCCGTATAACGTAGTAATTAGCTAGATTTCAGTACTTTGTTACAGCTGTGAGATGTATTACAGACCGTTACAAACTTGTTACATGGAAAAATACGCTTAAAACTAACTTTAATTCTCCGTCGTAAAAACCGGGTGAAGCATAAATTATGCCGTTCAAATTATAAAGTTTATAACACGGGATGAAAACTAACATTTTATTTTAAAACCCATTATAGTTTTATAAAGGCTATATATTTTATACAAGACAATCACATTCATCATTATTCACATACATATATTTTAATCCTTTTTTAATATAAAATACTTTAATCCGCCCGCGGCTTCGCCTGTATGGTAGTTTTTGGGTAAAAAGTAATAAATAAATAAAAAATATATATTTTATTTCAGACAAATTAGTCCATATGGAGGTCACAGTTGAATAATAATACTAATAATTATTATAATTTCACAATAAATACAATTTTATAATAAATAACAATAATAATAGCGATAAATGACAAGCTAGTATTAGTAAATTATTAAGACTTATAAACTAGGTTAGTATGTAGTCTTATATAAAAATCTGTTAATCTTAAATAAATTAATCCAAATGATAATTCAGGTAATTAACTATATGTGCCGAATTCCATCCAAATCCCTTCACCTATTTTTACGGCCCGATCAAATAGTTATATAAAGGCATTGAAGCAGTCTTGAATATGAAGTAATTTATTTTGATAAGGATTGATACCATGGTAAAAATTAAATAAACAACCTTTTCTTGCGGCAGTATTTCAATTATTTTCTTAAAATAAAATAACCATTATTGCGACATAACTATAATAGTTAGACATATGCTGTCCCGACATTTTTTGCAGATATTTATGTGTTATACAAAGTCGTAGTACATTATTTTCTTCTATTATCAATAGTTTGAGCATCGCACGCGATGTAATAAATTAATTAGGTACTTTAGGTTTTTTACACCTTGGGTTACATTTTTAGTGTTTTAGTAAGGATCCTAAATCTTTTTGAAAATATAATATAGCTTATGTCACTTGGAAATAGTGTAGCTTCCCAACGGTGATAAAATTTTTCAAATCGGTCTAGTCGTTTCGGAGCCTATTCAATACAAACAAACAATTATATCTTTCCTCTTTAGAATATTAGTATAAAAAGGTTAACGGTGGTAATTACTGCCTACTGAGGAACTGTCTCACGGGTCGAGGATCTTGATATCTTCCTTGATATAACTCTGTAGCGTGACCGTGAAGGCTTTCGAGGCTCTTAGCTATAAGCCCAGAAATTATCATTATTATGATATTTTAATACCTAGTATAACTTATAAATTGGATAATGTTGTTTCTAAAAACTTATTGAATGTCTTAAATTATTGTAATATGATTACTGTATTAGACAATCCATTAACGGTGGATTGTATCAATATGTGTATCAATATTTACATGCCATGTTAACGGCGAAGCGTATTGTACTGACGCCAGCACATCAAGCTATCCCAATCTATCAAATTTCCCCAATTGAAAGTAACCTTTATGCTTTTGTGATAAAGTTGACAATCTATAAAAGAAATTTGGCAGATTGGAGTAGCTAGATGTGTTGGCGTCTGTACGATTTCTTTTAATCAAAACCATGTAAACCATTGCGGTAAATAAATTAATAAATTATTAATAAAAATATAAGAACCGGTAAGCCAAACTTCACAGAAATTTTATTTATTGACAATTGATTATAATAATAAACAGATTACCTTCTCATTTTAGAAGTTTACCAATTTGTTTTGTAAATTATTTATAAATGGATTTATGAGTACCTTATTAATTTTACACCACTTTAAGGTGAACTAAAAGGTAAATAAGGAAACATAATTTTTAAATAATGTAAACCACTGCATATTTATTTATTTTTATTTATATATACTTCAGTAGAATGGGAATGTACATAGGCGGACTTCATTAAATTTAAATTAATTAATATTACACGGCAGAAACTTTAAAAATATTACTGAATAAAGAATATCTCGTATTTTCTCGCTCAAAAATTGTATTTATTCTTTTTGTTTTTTTTTAAAGAGGGCGTTGACGTCTTAAAAAAAAAAATTAATCCCATTAGGGAAATTAATCCCAGTGTCGCGGGGTACTTTACAAACATATAATAGACGGACCCAAATTACATCCAGACTCAGAACAACTATTTATGGGTCACACAAATAGTTGTCCGGCGCGGGACTCGAATCTACGACATTATTCACACATCTGATTCGAAACTAAGCAGAGGTCGTACTATGGAAACTAGATAATAATATACTAACTTTTTTTAAAATACATAGATATATAATTAATTACATCAAGACTCAGGACAAAAAAAACATGTACATGCACATAAATATCTGTGATGGGTGGGAATCGAACCCATGACCTGCGGCGTGAAAGGCAAGTATCTACCAACCACGCGAACTAACCTGTCTATTATTAAATTACCACTTTAAACCGACATGCGATAGATGGACAAAAATTGAGGCGATATTAAAAAGTGTCACTTTAAAACACAAGCAATTACCGAAAGACATCGTGAATGAAGTAAATGAATAGCACTAGACTTATTTTAATAGTGCCTACTTATGATCTTTAAAGGCTTCATTTTTTCCATTTATAAATTCATTCACCTCCACATCCATTCATTCAAAGGCCATAAAAACTAAATGAAGTAAATCGCTTGCAAGCACTTATACTAATAACCTCTTGGAATAAGAGATTTAAGTCCACAGTCAATATTTTCTTCTTGCTCGATTTAATTCCAATTGTTTTTATGCAATTGCATTTACGAAGTAGAGAGGCGATAGAAAATAGGATTTTATTTTTATTTATTCGTATAAAAAGAAGTTACCCGACGATTTCAGTGTTCAAGCAGTTTTTATATGTTATTTATTTTATTTATAAATATAAATAAAATAAATAAATAAAAAAGGTAATTATACACGTAGACTTTAAAAAAGCGCTTGTAAATAGTCAGAACATGTTTGTAGTAATACAGTTATTATTTCTAGTTACTTATTACAAATATTTAGGTACCCGGAATGTTAAAACATTTATACAATTTATTTTATAATGGTAGTGACATTTAGCTAGCTTGTATTAAGTTATTGTCAAGGAGATTATGTTTAGTTGAAGTTTTTGATATTATGTATTGAAATTTATATTTTACTACATATTGTTTGAATGGTTCTGTCTATATTAAGGTATGAATTCAGTATTATTATTATAACGGACCTTGTGTTTAAGACATTGGTTCGAGCCTGAGCTTGAAGTTTTCATCCGATTTACAGTTATTGGATTAAGGTCCAACAGCGTCCAAACCATTATTAATATAGGTCAAATATCTAACAAATATCTTGGGATAAATAACACACTGCCATCTGATCTCAAACTGGGCAGAGCCTGTACTATAACAAACTGATAAACATACTTATAATTACTAAATATTAATAAAATTAAATAAAAGTTTATATTCACGTAGACTTTAAAAAAGCGCTTGTAAATAGTCATAACATGTTTGTAGTAATATAATTAAGTATACATAATTATTTCTAGTTGTTGGCAGAGTATATCCAGGGACAAGTAAATAAACACGTAATTATTACTTTAACACTTAACTAACTTAATAGATAATAACGCGCGCTCGGGCGCATCGGCGGGCTCTTACCTATATACCTATGTAGGTATATAGGTACGAGCAATGAAAATGTTTTATGCGTGGCTGTATGTACAGCCACGCATAAAACATTCAGGTAGGCACAAGCTCGCTACGTCGTCTATCTTCAACACTAGTTACATAGATGCCTAGGTATTTGGAAATATTTATAAAATTTATTTTATAATAGATTCCTATTAGGATATTTACTTATTGATAAATTATACTCAGATTAAAACCAAATAAGCAAGCCCATCACGCAAAGATTTTTCCTGGGTGGGATTCGAATCTACGACCTTTGGTTTAGCAGTCAGGGTCACAAGTCACTAGACCAATAGGCCGCTGTAATTATAATTATATTTTGATGATATTTATTTATGTCCAATGTGCCATTGTGTCCAATGTGTCCATTTGTGTCCAATGTTCCTGATAGTACAAATAATTATATCCACAAGCTAAATATGCACCTACAGTTTTTGGTTAGCCATTATAGTAATAAATTTATATTTTTGGACACAAATAGTTTTATAGATTCTTGTAGGGTAACCATGAGTACAGTTACTGTCTCAAGAAAAATTTTGAACATACTTGCAACTTTAGTAGCGGCACATATTAACTCAGTCATAAGTAGTATGACGAAGTCACTTTTTATACCATCTTTTAGTAATGTTATTAAAATCAATTTAGTTAGTAGTTTAAACATGTAAGCATGACAATAGAGAAGTGTGATAACTTTCTAATTCTATCACATCAAAATATAAACCGCTTCTCTAGCAACATTCTAGACATAGAACTTTTTAATGAAAAATATGGAATAGATATCCTTTGTTCAATTGTTTTATATAAATGTGTTACGTGAACTATCTGTAAATGATTGCTATCATATACTTAATTTAAAATTATTGACTCTGTCTCAAAATGAATAATGTTATTGTTTCGAAGTTTTTCTTTTGTATACCTAAATATAATCTAAAATAATAAGCATTCAGATAACCGATCGAGCATATATTGTATTTGCCTACTAAATAATTACTCTAATTGGACCAAATCCCGTGTTCATGCCCGCTTGAGTATGTTTCGCCGGACCGTCTCAACTGGGTCGTGTTGAAACCGGTAGTAGATGAACCCACTGAGTTTGTTTCGCTGGGTCTTCTCAGTTGGAGCGCATTGGATCCGGTGGTAGCATTAAAGCGCGACCGTCGTTATTAACACAAGGTCCGTCATAATAATAATACCTTTAATATAGACAGAACCATTGACAATATGTAGTACAAATTTTAGACTTAAACTAGATAATTAAACATAATCTCTTGACAATAACTTGATACGAGCTAGCTAAATATCATTGCTGTAATAAAATAAATGTTATAAATGTTTTCATACAATATGTACCTAAATATCTATGTTACTAGAAATAATATCTAATGTATACAACTATATTACTACAAACATGTTCTGACTATTTACAAGCGCTTTTTTAAAGTCTACGTGAATAAAAACCTTTTTTATTTATTTATTTATTTATTTTATTGACAATTATTATATTGAGTAATCTTTATGTAATAGTTTTTTTTTAATATTGGCGCATAGTATTCGGGTACTATGCGCTTTTATAAAGTCTAGATGAATATAAACTTTTTTTATTTTATTAATATTTAGAAATTATACGTAAATAAACTATTATTATTAACTCTCGGGATATTGAGGGTATGTTTCCCACTGTACAAATTTTGTGTAGAAACAAAGGCTGCTGGAAAGCCATACCATATGGTTATGAGAGGGCATAGAGAGTGCACCTGTGTTTCCGCACACACTCGTACCTTATAATATATCCTACATAGTTGCCTAGTCTCCGTTGACATTGTTCGCCGTATATGAAATTTATCTATTTATTTAATCTACTAAACATTATCATTACAGGTTTTGTACCCAATGCGATAATGCGAACAATTCGCGCCAGTTGTAAGAGGTCTACGAGTAATAAACAGCGCCTCACAAAGAGTGGATATTTTTAATTATTCATTGGTGGAATTCGTGAGGGTGACTCTAGATTTACTTAGTAATAATTAATAATAGTATAATAGTAATAATATCTAGGGACAATGTCACACAGATCATCCTAGCCCCAAACTAAGCAAAGCTTGTACTATGGGTACCAGGCGACGATATAAGTAAAGTAAAGTAAAGTAAAATACTCTTTATTGTACACCAATACATAGCATAATAATTGAACATAAAGTTATTAAAGTACAATGGGCGGTCTTATCGCTGCTGCGATTTCTTCCAGACAACCTTAAACGGAATATAATCCAAGGATCTAAAAATAAACTGGGTAGTGAAGGTGTTTGAATAAATTAAACTTAACCTAACTTAAACTAACAAAAGTCAACATATATAAAATACATACATAAATAAATAAATATACTAATATCCTTATAATATATAATAATAAATATTTATATTAAGAATACCTTTGTAATTAACAACAGATTCCTATAAACCTAATGTAAAAGGTAGCAGAAATTGCGTAACTATGAAAAAGAAACTATAAATAAATGATAACGACATTAACACTAGTTTAGGAAACTAATTTGGAAAGATAATACTTCTTCACCTCTCCTTTAAAAGTCGCTAAAGATTGCGCACGTCTTGTAGTTAATGGTAATTCATTCCAGAGGCGGACAGCTTGCGCATTAAAAGATTTTGAATAAAAGTTAGTTACCTGTGTAGGTGTTTTTAGAATTAAGTTCTCCGAAGACCGTAAACATCTAGAGTGTGTGTCATGTAAGAACTCGAAACGTTCTTTGAGGTAATTTGGTGAGGACGGAATGAACAATATGTTATAGAGAAGAGTTAAAATATGGGTATTACGGCGAAGGCGGATCGGAAGCCACTTGAGTTTAGTGCGATAGTGAGAAACATGGTCATATTTTCGTAGGCCAAATATAAACCTTATGCAGACATTTTGAAGGCGCTCAAGTTTATTAAGTTGTGCTTCAGTGAGGTCAAGATAGCTGGTATCGGCGTAGTCAAGAACTGGAAGAAGGAGAGACTGTGCTAGCGCAATTTTTGTGGTAGTGGGAAGGAAATTACGTAGTCTTCGTAGAGAACCAGCAGAAGCAAATAGCTTTCGACTGACCTCTTGTAGCTGCGGTACCCAGGATAAAGTTTTATCAATGATGATTCCCAGGTTCTTTACTGTGTCACTATAGGGAATAGGAATACCATCGAGCACTACCGGTGGTAGGAGCTGCAAATCTAACTTTGAAATCATCCTAGGGCTGCCAACTATTATTGCCTGGGTCTTATTAGGATTAACTTTTAACCCATAGACCTTACTCCATTCGCAAATTTGTCTTAAATCTTCATTAATGCTGACGATAGTACGAGGTAAATTTTCTACATCAGTCTGTCTGTAAATTTGAAGATCATCTGCATAAAGGTGGTACGAAGATTGTAGATTATTAGAGATAGTATTAATAAATAATGCGAAAAGTAATGGAGAAAGAACGCCACCCTGTGGAACGCCGGCAGTAGTAATACGCCATGAGGAGACGGTATCTTGAATGGATATACGTTGTCGGCGTCCAAACAGGTAATTATGAAACCAATCAGTTGCGGTTGGAGATATGTTAAGAGACCTGAGGACTCCAAGCAGGATGTCAAAATCTACGGTGTTAAAAGCGTTGCTGAAATCAAGAAGTGAGAGCACCGTAAGATTTCCTCCATCCATACTCAATCTTATATCGTCAGTTATTTTGACCAAAGCAGTAGCCGTACTATGACCAGGACGGAAACCGGATTGTAGTGGATTAAGAAGGCAATTTTTGGAAAGGAATGAACTAAGCTGGTTAGAAACCAGACGTTCCAGGACTTTGGATAGGAAAGGTAGGATAGATATTGGACGAAATTCTGACATGGAAGTAGGATTAGGTTTTTTAGGAAGTGGGATTATTTGGGCTTCTTTCCATGCTGATGGAAAGCTACCACTGGATATGGAATAATTAAGGATATGACAAACGACAGGAAGGATTTCATCAAGGATGGGAATGATCATGTTCCGGCTAATGCAATCACTGCCCACAGCGTTGGAAGTGATAGAGAGAATGGCCTTCTTAACATCACAATCCGCGAACTGAACAAAATTAAATGAGGAATAATCAGGAGTTGGAAGTGAAGAAAGATGGCTTAAGGTATTGTTTATAGTTGTCCTATTACAGTTGGACGACGGAGAAAAATATTGATTCAGAGTATCAATGTTGAAATTTTTTATGTCATTATCATGATGATGTGATTTTCCAACCCCCATTGACTTGAGAAATTTCCAGACTTTAGCTGGATCACCATTTTCGACAGACTTGTGGATATGCTGGCGTTGTGCCTTTCTACACACCTTATTGCAGTGATCTCGAATTGAGGTGTATTTTTCCCAGTTATATGATGTTGGTCGACATTTGTATTTAGTTTTTGCTGTAACTTTTTTTTCCATGACAGCTTTAATATCTTTAGTAAGCCATGGAGCCGGCAGGTGCTTGATTTTAATAGGTCGTATTGGAGCATGTATATTGAACAACTGTATGAGTTTGGAACCAAAGTAATCGATCTTGGAGTCAATGGACAATGTACCGTAAAGAGGAGTCCAGTCAATTAAGGAAGCATCATTACGAAGAGCAGTTTGATCCATACCAGCAAAATTGCGCTGTAGAAGCGTTCTTGACTTCGCTTTGGGTGGACGAATTTTGTAAGAAACATAAATTAAGTTATGGTAGGAGAACGCATCTGCATGGTACTGACCATGTTTAGCGACTCTATGACTGGAAGATACAATAATCAGATCCAAAAGAGAAGGTGTGGAATTTGGAAAGTGGTGAGTAGATTGAAGTGGAAGTAGAGCTAGATTAGTACCATTAACAATAGAACGTAAAGAAGTAGACCGAGTGTCATTTTTAAGAAGACAGGTGTTAAAGTCACCCATGATGATAGTTTGACTGTAAGAGGGCGTGAAGTCTTCTAAGAGGTTTTCAAATGAGTCAAAAAAGTTGATATGTTGGGAAGGACTGTAGTAAACTCCTAGCAGGACTTTAGAATGATATAGGTCAAGTTCTAAAAAAATGTGTTCGCCAGCATTCAGTGGCGGTGGTTGCGTTGACAAACTAACTATAGAAAAGGGTATGCAGGCACGTAAATATATGGCAACACCACCACCGCGACCTTTAATGCGGTCGTTTCGAATCAATATAAAACCTGGAAGAGAATAAGAGGTAGAGGGGAGACAGGGTTTAAGCCAGGATTCTGAAACAAGAATCGCGTGGATATTCTTACAGTCAAAAGTAGCCAGCATATCGGGGTAATGTGCCGGAATACTTTGTGCGTTTATATGGACTACATTAAGATTTTTCGGGACATCGGAGAACTGGGACTCGAGGCTATCTGCGAGGGTAGGAATACTGGAGAAGCTATCATCGTCGCTACTGGCAGTGAGAAAAGTGTCGTGGTCACTATCATCACAGCTGTGAGACATATGCAAATATATTAAAAACAAAAATAAATAAATAAAAATAAAATACGAATATAATATATAAATATATATACTTTTACCAAAAATATAAAAACGGGTAAAAAGTATGTATAAATTTTCTACTAAAAGTAAAAACAATCCAAATATGGGTCTATCTAAATTACTATAGACTTGCCAGTAGAGTGTTACAGACAAGGACATAAACAAAATAATAATAATATTTTTGAATTATCTAGCTTTGCTAACACTGTACGAAGGTACCAAACAAAATGAATAAAAATAATAAAACGCGACAGTGAACCGAAAATAGTGTGTAACTAAACGCATTCTTATTTGTTATCTATGGTTCTAGTCTTGTCTGTGATGTTTGTTTTGATAATTTTATTTACAAGTTATTGGAAGTAACCTATTTAGATATTACTCATTTTAGTTCTTGTCATATTGTGTATAGATAGGTAAATAAAACGTAAACAATGTAAGAACAGTGTTAGCAAAATACAAAAGTTATGTAAAATCACTTTTTTGTGGCCGCATTACGCCTCGATCTACCTGAGGCTATCGTTGTCGACGCCTGTGATGCTCCCGCAAGCTCCGAATCGGCACTGGTGGCAGGTTTTTCAACTCGACTCAGGTCTTCGATCGAAGTCACTTCTAGCCGTGTTTTACCAGGACCCGCAGCGAACACCCGGCCAGCTTGAGTCCAACAATGATTAATCCCCAGTTTAACTCTGGCTGCCATGAAAACTTGATGACGGGATTTAGTTAGAAATTCCGACACCGTGATACCGGTCCCCTTCAGATTGGTTTTGGAGAACCAAACCTTGTCACGGCAAGCCACGTCCCGGAACTTCACAAGTATTGGTCTGTGTCTATTTGAAGTGGCGCGCCCCATACGATGGCACCGGCTAATCTCAGCGGCTGTGAAGTCGCTCATATTCAAGTTACCCTGGATGACATCCGATATCGCTTTTTTTGTGTCTTCTACTTTCTGCTCAGCGATTCAGTGGATAAGGAGTATTTTGCGACGCTGCTGCCTTTCTAATTGATCCACAAGATCGACATTACGAGCATACACCTCGGCTTGTTTGTGGAGGTTATCGAAAGTTTCAAGAACAAATGACTGGAATGAAGCGAAGTCGGCGGCCAAACTGGATGGAGCTGCAGGTGTCTTACTCAGCTGTTCTTTAAATGCAGCCATTTGTTTGGTGTACACTTGCCTCAACTGAGTGATGTCTTGCACTGATGCCATCATAATGTGTCAGATAATGGAACAAACACTCACTGGTAAGTATTGCAATAAATATAATTGATTAATACATAAAATGACTCTTGTTATAACTATTTTCTATTTTATTTTAACTTTATATAAAGAACAATAACTTTATCAACTTTTTATCCAACTACCCCACGACGAAAAAAGTGAAAAAAAGATATACATACTTATATAGATAGAAAATACTTAAATACATAGAAAACATCCATGACTCAGAATCAAATATTCGTGCTCATCACACAAATATTTGCACTTACCGGGATTCGAACCCAGGACCACCAGCTTCGTAGGCAGGAGCACTACCAACTAGGCTACGGTGACCGTCAATGAACAATTAAATTCACGATTCAAATGAACTATTAAAGTCCATCCCCTCCCCACACCACCAATTTGAAAGTGTTTAAGCACGTAAATGGGCAGTCAGTCTTCTGACTACCCACATTCTAATAGGAAAAGAACAACATGTTTGCTTTGATCCTCACTTTCTAAGCCACGATACACAGCAAATCCGAAACGAACCACGAATATAAAGTTCAAAGAAATACTTTTCAAAGTAGGTAAGCAGTGAAGTGGTACCTACAACTAGGTTGATATACTTAATACGAGATACAACAACACTATTTCTACATTCATGTTATTTTTATGAAATTATTCGATAATCAATAATAATAATAAATAATAATAATATCATTTTATTTTTCTCTCACAACAATTAGGTCAAGGTCCAGTAGGTCTTACAATTAGAGAACCTTAAAAAAATTTCACCTATGTAGAGACTGGTGCCTGATGTAGGTTTCCAAACGAAAACCTGTGTTACAGGTCACCAGTGCCCCCACCCTCGGTTAAAAATAAATAGGTACAACTTTAATTTTACCAGACATTGAGTGGAAAAAATTAAATAATAATAAACATAAAATAAAGAAATTTAAGCAGAAGCAAATGTGAATGTTGTGTATAATGTGTGAAGATTGTAGATAAATGGATGAGTATGTATCATCGTCATGAATGTGTGACAAATGCGAGTGTGATGCGATGGGGTGGTTGAATATTAATGGAATTGACATATTTTTTTTATGAGAGGATCGATAGGAGATTCTCAGTTGCTTCATAGTTAAGCGTTTTGAGATATCTTTTTAAAGTTGTGATACAATAAGATTTTGGTTTAGGGTATATATTAAGCGTTTTGTTTAATTTATTATATAAATAATTACCAAGAAAGGAGAAAAATTTTTGGGAGAATGACGTTCGGCATAAAATGTCTGGGCACACCTTGGCTCTACGTTGTTGCAGCAGATTTGCGTCAAATTGTAGTTCGCAATGTTTTCTTATATTAGTACGCAGAATGAAGGTCTGGCGGACCGTGAGAATGTCCCACTCCCTATAAAGATCTGCAGTCGGGTATCTGAAGGGGAGACCTGCACTAACTTTGAGTATTGCTCGCTGTGCCCTCTCAACTTCAATCATGAAAGTTTTGGCAGCACCTCCCCATGAAGTGATGCAATACTCTACTAAGGAATGGCATAAAGCATAGTATACCATCTTAATAATCCTGCGGTCGGTGGAATGTCTTAGTGTTTTAAATATGTATATGAGTTTACGCAATCTGGGTACAAGGGTCTGTATGTGTGGTTGGAAGGATAGGTGTTGATCAATGATTATGCCAAGGTATTTAATATTATCAGTCCTCTCAAGAATAGGGCAAGTACACTTCTCTATAGCATTCGATAATCACTATCAGAGGAATACATATTATGTCTCTTACGAACGTATAGAACTATTGCAAGTAATAAATAATGATTTCCCACTTTACTGTAAGAAGGAAATTCATTGCAAATATTTAACAGAGTACCATTGTGTCGTGGGATCCTAGAGTATCTGCATTTGAAGTAGTTTGTAATAAGAAAGTTGTATAAGTTTATACTTCACTGCGATTTGTGGTACCGATGTGGCCATACAATTCTTGAGAAGCTTGTTAAACTTTAGTGAGCTTTGTAATTACTTCATAATATTATTATTACTTACTTTACTGTAAAGTGGCAGTGGGCGGGGCACATAGCTCGTAGAACCGACGGCCGTTGGGGCAGAAAGGTTCTCGAGTGGCGAACACGAACTGGAAGACGCAGCGTGGGCGGGCCACCTACAAGATGGACCGATGATCTTGTGCGGATGAAACTGCTGGAGGCCTTTGCCCAGCAGTGGACGTCTTTCGGCTGATATAATTATGATGGCGATGATTTTTGGCTATTCCTATTACTACAGGAAGTGCTCATTGTTTCTCTTTCTGCCACACGATGGTCGTTGCACTCGCACTATATATTTAAGGGTGCAGCACGTGTGGTGCAGCGGGTAAGAAAGCCACCTTGCCACTTCGTGTCCCGGGTTCGATTGCCGCGTATACCAAGCCGTAAAATTAACTAGTTAAATATCTGGCGAAGAGTGTTATTATTATTAGCAGAGCAATCATGTAGATTTTACGTTACTTGTGTTGCAAACTTTATTTTTATCAGAATACGCACTCATAAAATTTTAATTTTCTACCTATTACGGTTAATGATATACGTTCCGCTGACCGGGGAGCGGGCTCTTACTAAAAGAGTTCTATTGGCAACCTTAGCTATGGAGACGTGTAAATAGTTAAGAACTAATTATATGTAAACAACAATGGATTAGAAAACTATATTATACTAGCGGCCCGGTACGTGCTTCGCTACGTATAAGGCATAGTAATAAAAAAAATGATTATAAAGTTCATTGATTCAAACAAAAAAATATTTTAAATTGCTAAAAAATGTTGATTTTACACTTTTTCAAGACTTTTTAAATTTTCTCTTCGTACAAACCTTCCCTGGACTTCCACGAATAATTCAAGACCCAAATTAGGCAAATCGGTAAAGGCGATGTTGAGTTATAACATTACAACGAAAAGTGGCATTGATTTTTATATATATAGATAATATAATTAGAGACAAGAAGACCTTATATGTGTGTGTGTGTGTATGTGTGTGTCCTCCAGGCCGAATTTCAACCACCGCGGCCAGTCTCAATGAAGACTGGCCAAGTGCGCAGGACATGTAGGCAAACACAGGGGCACTTTATATTCCATCACTTTCATGTTCCGATGGGAACACTAGCAACACGACCGGAAAGAGGCCAGGTCGACGGCTTTACGTGCTCTCCGAGGCAAGGGGATATAATACCGGGCATACTTCGGGATGATACTGAGAAACTTCTTTTTACGGAAAAATCCCAAAATCACTTTTTGGGTCAACCCGGGATTTGAACCCAGGACCTCATTATCTACGATTGAACACGCTACCGCTAGACTAAAGAGGTAGACCTTATACGTAATGTAAGCGTGTATTAACCTTACTTAATCGATTCGGTTTAGTAGTTATTGAGCTTCCAGTATACCTATAAACATACGTAGATGGTGTCGTCTCTGTTCCACCTACCTTTTCCGTTCAGTTTGTAAAACAAAATATGATAAGAATAATTTAAATACAGTCTAAAATTCGAAGTACCCGCATCTCGTTAAAACGCAAACCGATATTTTCTAAAGATTGCTTTTAGAATGTTGTTATTTTCAAATTAAAAAAATAAATAAAGAGGACGAAAACGATGGACAGTATTATTATTTTATATTCACTTTCAATACCAATAAAGGAAAACACCTGCGAGTTCGTTTACAATTGAAATTGGAACGAAGTTTGAAATTAGATTGTAAAGAACGAATTCCGTTTGTAAATTCTAAATTCAAAATAACTGTTTTTAAGGAAATGTTTGTTACAAACGTTGGGCATGCATTTGTGGTACGAAAATAACAAAACAATTGAGATTGGCATGTTGGTCTTTATAGTGTTGGCCATACTTATGTATTTCTAAATACAGATTCATCGTTGCAGCTTAAAGAAGTCCAGTGCTGGACAAGCCTCGCCCGAGAACGATTTTGGGGGATATGCCATAATCGCCACGCATGGCAGAAGGGATGGCGATCGCAGTCAGATTTTTATAGTACACAGATGGAAGCTGCTGCCCGTCCTTTGCTAGATATTCCCTCGGGTCGATTTCTATGCGCCCCACGGGATGACATGGGGTGATGTTATTCTGATATTCGACGCAGTCACCACACAGCAGAAATACATATATTTACATACAAATAACTCCCCTACACAGAATAATTAATATTGCTCATCAGATTTGTCCTAAGTGGGGATCGATCTAGTGTGGCCTAGTGGTTAGTTACGACGCCAACCGGACCGTATTTTGTAGGACAACATAAATAGTAAAAAAAAAATGTTTTCGTATTACTCACACTGATTTTGTTTAAATCTGCTCAGACAGGTGCTCATAGCCAGATGCTTTCATCAATCAGTAAGTGATTGGCGGTGTTAAGCAAATGGGTTCGAGGTCAGTTCATGGGTGACCGAACAAAGTGAAGAAGTAAGAAAGTAATTTCTAAGCGTCTCCGTGCTTTGGACGGCACGTTAAGCTGTTGGTCCCGGTTATAACCATTAGGCAACAGTCGTTAAGCCAAGTCAGAGGCCTAATGGGTGGCTTGAACAACTCTGACACTGGGGTAACCACTGCCCATACGATAAGTCGGTAAGATCTGCTCAGGTTCATAGGTGCGCCAGTCCGACAGTCTGGTCTGAACTGGCGCTAGCATTTTCTGCCGGCGAATACGCTTGCTCAGTTTGGGCCCGCTCCGCGCACGCAACGCTAGTGGATACAGCCTTCAACGAATCGTGCCGGAAATCACTGGGTATTTGAAGCCAACCCCGGTAAATTTGCTGTATCCACTGGCTGGCACAGCGCAACCAAAGGTTGCATAGGACTGTGGCAAGCTCCCTAGAAAAGGCTTAAATGGATGGTGATCCCCGACATCCTATTTATGGGCATACGCTACCACCGCAAAGGCTTAAAAGCTCAAATAGCTTTGCCATATGCACCACGCCACTAACGACCGATCCCTCAACAGCGAGATGCGGCGACTGGCGTGCACAAAATTCATTGCTGGATCAGTTTGTCACGCCCTCCGAAAGCCTCCCGCCTGGACATCAATTACCGTGGCCGATCTGTTAGTCCCTAAACAGACTCTGGACTCAGGTGGGCCGAAACAAAGAAAACATGTCTAGGTGGGGACTGTCGAGCAACTCCAAAATTGACTGTATTTGCGGAGCATCGGTCCAATCCATGGCCCATCTAACAGCTTGCCTAGCCTGCCCTGCCACATGTTCATGGCAGGATCATAGAAATGCCACAAGCAGGGCAATTAGTGTGGAAACGTTCTGGGCCACAAAAATTTAACGAGTTTGCCATCGAAACGCTAAGAGGAAGAAGAAGTTTCATGGGTGGATAGCGCTGCTTAAGTTAAGTGCACCTTTCCCGTGTTCTTCTTATACAGCATCTTCGTCCATGCGATGCGGTCCATAGCTATACCAGAGCTACTTTTTAATATGATTTTCACCATAAACCTTTACAGCGACGCTGTATTCTACTCAAAATACAAGTTTAATTTTTATGTACAACTTTCCTGTTGAAAATATTTAAATTATTCATTATTTTCATCTTCCATTTACTTATAAACAACCTTTATAAAACTTTAAGCCAAGTTTAATGTAAAGGCGCTTTTAAAAGGCAGTCCGAAATTTAAACAGACCAGTTAAATAACAGTAAATCTCCCGGCTTCACGAAACTTTAGTGTTATTCGTAGAGTTGGTATGTATGGAGGTCACAAAGAGCTCAAAATGTGGAAAAAATACTTTTGCGGTCAAATTGTTAACGATAGCTGGAAGTAAAGTACATGTACTGGTCATCTATAAGCCTTACTACTCTTTTATATTGCGTTTACAAAATAAAAATAATAACCGCCTGAACTAAATATTAAAAACTAAATACTAAGTAACGATAAAGATAAGAAATACGTTTGCACTATTAAGTGTTCGAGTATGAAATGGACTAAATAGGTAGTACCAAGGTTTATCACCACGTTACAAAATACACTCCATATAAAGGCATTGTGATTGTTGTGATTCTGGGTATGAGTAAGATCTCCAGAGCTAATCGAGAAGGGGAGAGTCAATTACCATAAGGTGGTAAGGTGGTATTGTATTTAGATACAATATACAGAAAATTACAATTATAACATACATACATACATAGACTCACGCCTGTTTCCCAGAGGGGTAGGCAGAGACAACGGATTTCCATTTGTCACGATCTTTGCATACTTATTTTGCCTCGATTATAAACAAACTTAATATCAATTTATCTTAACGCTCTTCTTTCTTTTTCTGTAATAATTTTGTATTTGTATAATTTTATACATATCAAGTTATATATGTATATAGTCATTCATATGCGGTAAATGCTAAATAGTCCTAAGTTATCCTTTTGACTACTTTAGATAATGGTCATTGTATTTTGCCCAAATAATATAAAATAAAATATTCTCGCCACAATATATACAACATGTAACGTAATTAATGCACTTCCTGCAAATAGTTTGTTCAGAATCCTTTACTGAATTGATTTATATCATTTTTAATATAGGTATTTTTTTATTCCATAATAATTAAAACTACGGAAATTATTGTCATATCAACCCTGTAGAGTCAAAACTAATTGAAATTGACCGTAAGTCAAAGTAAAAAGACTTATAAATCGCTGTTTTATTTGTATTCATACAAATTCCATCATTCAATACAAAATAAAGAAAAATAAACTTTATTCCAAGAAACTAATTTAGTAAATAATAATGCATATATTTCTTAAATAAAAATTCAGTGTATGTATTATGATTACAACATTAAATTCTAATTGGGGTGTTTGAGGGTGTGCGTTAATTACTTTACATATTGTATAAGTATTTCTATCCATTATCTAGTATCTATAGTGTGTTATCACACACTATAGATACTAGACATCCCGGATCATCTATTTAATAAAATAAAAATATATATTTTCATATGAATAACTAATCAGTTTAGATGATCTTTAATTACCACGCCTATTGTTGTAGATACACTGTTCCGCATGCAACCTCAGGTACTAATACTACTCTATGGTATTATTCTAAGGTTTACATGTCTAGGTATATTTTTAATAAACAAAGCAGCTAAATATTAACATTACCTACAAAAGTTTACACAAAGTGAAAATGAAAATTCTGTCTGCTCTGCTATAAATAAAACTATAAGAAACTATATGGACCGATATTTCGCGAGTATTTTGTTTCACTTTAGTTCAGAATAGTTAAAAAATCAGCCGTATAACCTCCATTGCTAGACAAAAGCCTCCGCCAAGAATCTCCACCGTGTACGAAACTACCGCTACCCCGTATTTATTGGCTTAAAATACTTGCAGTTAATTATAGAACTGCAACCGACACCACTCTTGTTAAATGGTATTTTTAGTAAAAGCAAGGCAAAAAAGCAAGCGGGTCACTAGGTCTGATGGTAAGTGATCAGCGCCGCCAATAGCCATCTACAAATGACTGCAAACATAGAAGAATTGACACACACACACACACACACACAATCACCCATAAACAATAACAGTGAAAACGTTTAGTATCAAATAACTACAAAACGATAAACGAAAAAAGCATGTGGGGCAGTCTTTAAATACCCGATAGAAGTGAAATCTATTTTTTACACTTCTTATCTAAATAAGCTACAATACAATAGTTATACATATAGCTAATGGGAAACGTGACATAACGATGACGCGAGTTGCACTCTTTTTGTTCACCCAAAAAGCACACATAATACACAATATACATATCGCCCATGTGAAGCGTGTGTTTCATGCTTTTGTTCAAACAAAAACTGCTCAACTGAAGAAATTTTTCCTTCAAAACGCAAACTGACTAAGTGAGTGTGTAAAAGGCTGCAACTTAGTATATTGGTACAGCTTATTACTAACTCTGATTTTCAGCTTCCAGTCAGTGTCACTAATGCGCAAGACACATATGATTATTATCTATTGCTTGCACGTGATACGCCGGGAATATGAGCCAAACTATTATTTTAATATAATACTTAGATTCATTTTTTTATCATTTTCATCTACCTCTTAATATACCATTACATACCAAAAACATGATCTGAATTTGGGATTTGTTGGAAGCTTTTATATGATATAGAATAAAATGTATTTAAGCAATTAGGCTCGCGGTCACTCTAAAGTTGGGTACCACCAAACTCCGTGCTTGGAAGGGCACGCAAAGATGTCAGTCCCGGTTATAGTGATAAGACAAGAATCGTTATCCATTTCAGAGGCCTAATGGGCGGCTTGAATATATATATATATATATGTGTGTATATATATACATATATATATATATATATATATATATATATATATATATATATATATATATTTATATATATATATATATATATATATATATATATATATATATATATATATATATATATATATATATATATATATATATATATATATTTATATTTATATTTATATATATATATATATATATATATATATTGAATATATGTATATAATATAATAACTCTGACACAAAGATCTCCCATAAGGCATACTTATTGTGTGGCAATTACGGCATAGATGATATGCCATAATAGCAAACACGTTTGCCAAGCGTGGCGATTATGGCATGGGGATATTTATAACTTTATCTCCACGCTTGGCAGACGTATTGGCGATTATAGAATATCCCCTATGCCGTAGCCTGGTGGATACGACATAGGGGATATGCTATAATTGCCAATACACGTACTGCAATAACGTTAAAGGGATCAAGAAGATATCAAGGGAACGTGCTATAGCAATGACCATCTTGATGTCCTCCCGACCGGATTTCGGCCACGGCGGCCAGTCTTAATGGAGACTAGCCAATTGCGTAGGACATATTATAGTGCTCAAGTGTGTGCGTAAACAGGGGCACTTTCTATTCCATCACTCTCATGATCCGATGGGACGCCTAGCGACACGACCGGAAAGAGTTAAGGTACAGGACCGACGGCTTTACGTGCTCTCCGAGGCACGGGGGTGTAATACCGCCAACTTCCAGACTTTGGGCTGATACTGAGAAATTTATTTTTAAGGAAAAATCCCAAAATCACTTTTTGGTCCGACCCGGGATTTGAACCCAGTACCTCATTATCTGCGGTTGAACACGCTACCGCTAGACCAACGAGGCAGTCAATGACCGTCTTACTGCAATCGCCAACATGCCTGCTAAGCGTGGTCGCCGTGTTGGCGATTGCAGTATCTTCTTGATCCCTTTAACGCCACCCACGGGATGATATAAGATGATGATATCCATCAAAGACACTATACAACATGTAACATAATTAACGCACACCCTCAAACACCCCAAATAGAATATTATATTGTAATCATAATACATACACTGATTTTTTTATTTAACATGTATATGCATTGTTATTTACTAAATAAGTTTCTTGGAATAAGGTTTGTTTTTCTTTATTTTGTATTGAATGATGGAATTTGTATGAATACAATAAAACTGCGACTTTAAAAGTATTATTACTTTGACTTAAGGTCCTTTTCAATTTGTTTTAACTGTACAGGGTTAATATGACAATCATTTCCGTAGTTTTTATTATTTTGGAAAAAAAATATCTACATTAAAAATGATATAAATCGATTCTGTAAACGATTCTGAACAAACTACTTTCAGGGTGTGCGTTAATTAAGTTACATGTTGTATAGCATATTAATCTATTACCAAAATAAAAATTGGTTCCGTTAATGTATCAAACAGAACCGTACCAAGTGTTGTTCAAAAGCCATTCATAATATCGTGTGACCGGAAATGCTAGAAAAGCGAAGAGGGAAACAAAGGGCAGGAAACGATAAGCGTCGCAGTTATGTTCTATTGTTTTAACGCGATTGTATCGAGCGACAAATGAAAAGAAAATACAATGCCTAACAAAATAAATAGCGGACATTTTCAGCAGTTATTCTTGTTCTATGACCGACCGAACATCAATTGATCGACCACTATAAATCGAGTGTCTATACTCGAACGACCATAATATCGATTGGAAATAAATCGAAAATCCTATCGAATACATCCTTTAGTGATAAACGATTGATTTCTTTCTGGCACTCGGCGGCCGCTTGCGCGGAACGCTCTCTTCGCTCAATTGCAATAATAATAATGTCCTCCTGGGGCTCTACCGGCTAAGTCGCCGAACATCGATTTCTTAAATGGCGTTCGAATATATAAAGGTTAAAAATTACTTAATCAATCGTTAAATCGGCTTCAACGTTGGCGATCGATTTCGGACCATTTATAAAGTCACATGTGCTCATGGAAGCTGATTTAACGATTGATTAAGTCATTTTTAAGATTCAGATTAAGCAGAAACCTTCTTTAAATAAAATAAAATAAATAAAAAGGTTTTTATTCACGTAGACTTTAAAAAAGCGTTTGTAAATAGTCAGAACATGTTTGTAGTAATATAGTTGTATACATTATTATTTCTAGTAACATAGATATTTAGGTACACATTGTATTGATTGTATGAAAACATTTATAAAATTTATTTTATAATAGCTATAATATATGATATTTAGCTAGCTCGTATCAAGTTATTGCCAAGAGATTATGTTTAAGTTTAATTATCTAGTTTAAGTCTTATATTTTTACTACATATTGTTGTTGTTCTATTAACTGGATTAAAACTGGCAAACGATCGATCCTTGTCTTGATTGGAGTAACTGCATTAACAATCGATGGCATCCAGCCAGCCAAGCTAACTCACAGAACAGGTTCTATATTACAATGCATGAGTTCCTATTCTAAGGATGTTAATAGCTTAGCAGTATTGTCATTATTAAATTGTCACTAGGTTCTAGATAAACCCATTCTTTGTGAAGAGAAACTCGAATAAAGTTCGTTGGACCAAGGCAGTTCGTTTGACAGCTGATGCGTCGACAGATATCAGTTGTTCAGGGTTTATTTCTTTATAAAATCTATCACATTCAGTTATTTAACTTGTAATTTGGATTTATAATAGTAGTATGTTATAATTAATTCACCATCATCATATCAGCCGAAAGACGTCCACTGCTGGACAAAGGCCTCCCCCAAAGATCTCCACAATTGCCGGTCTTGCGCTATCCGCATCCAGCAATTTCCAGCCACCCGCACAAGATCATCAGTCCAACGAGTAGGGGACCTGCCCACGCTGCGTCTTCCGGTTCGTGGTCGCCACTCGAGAACCTTTAATTAATTACGTTAAAACATTTATTTATAAGTAAATTATTAATTTCAATTAGCGAGTACAATTTTTGATAACCGATAGGCTGTGTTGCCAATGCCAAAAAAAGAAGATAAATATATTTTGAATTTGAATTGAATTGAAATATGCTATATTTATACATACTCTGTGCCCGCGACTTTGTCCGCACATTTTGTAATGACTCCGAAAATGTTTCAACAGAATACCTCTAATATTTGGTCTCTTGTCGAAAACTGATAATACATTAAAATAAAATAAATAAAATAATAAAGGTTTTTTATTCACGTAGACTTTTAAAAAGCGCTTGTAAATAGTCAGAACATGTTTGTGGTAATATAGTTGTATACATTATTATTTCTAGTAACATAGATATTCAGGTACACATTGTATTTATTGTATGAAAACATTTATAAAATTTTCAAACATTCACATAAACATTACATGTTTCCATACAAACTTTCATCCCCTATTCTTGTTTGTTATTTGACACCCTTGAGGGTGTAAAATAACAAACATATATGCTTTTCCAAACTTTAACTGTCATATTTATTTATATAGAATGAACAGCCAAAACAAATAGTTTCAAGCGTCTACCTCCAAAAATGACGTACTTCCATACAAGTTTTAATCCCCCCTTTAAACCCCCTAAAGTAGTTTATGTCCTGTACACTATCTGTGTACCATCTAAATCAGTTCAGTAGTTTTGGCGTGAACAGACAGAGTTACTGTCGCATTTATGATATTAGTAGTATACTAAGCTGTGCCCCGTGGTATTACCCGCGTTAAATTTTATAAATTATCACAGCTCCACACCCGTAGGTGATAGCGTGATAATATGTAGCCTATATGTTGACCCGACCACTTGTGGAGATCTTTGGGGGAGGCCTTAGTCCAGCAGTGCGCTTAGTAATATTCATGCAAAATTTAAAGTAAATCCATGCAGTACTTTTTGAGTTTAGCCCGGACATACATACCTACAGACAAACAGACAAAATTTCTCAAACTATATTTTTGGCTTCGATGTCGATTGCAGATCACGCCCCAAGTATCCTTTTTGAAATATATTCAATGTACAGTTTTGACTTTCTTACAATTTTATTATATGTATAGATACGTATTATGTTATAATAATTAATGTTGATGTGATGATGTCCTCCCGACCGAATTTCGGCCACGGCGGCCAGTCTTAATGGAGACTAGCCAATTGCGCAGGACATATTATAGTGCACAAGTGTGTGCACAAACACAGGGGCACTTTCTATTCCATCACTCTCATGATCCGATGGGACGCCTAGCGACACGACCGGAAAGAGTGCAGGTACAGGACCGACGCGCGACGGCTTTACGTGCTCTCCGAGGCACGGGGGTGTAATACCGCCAACTTCCAGACTTCGGGCTGATACTGAGAAATTTATTTTTACGGAAAAATCCCAAAATTCACTTTTTGGCCCGACCCGGGATTTGAACCCAGTATCTCATTATCTGCGGTTGAACACACTACCGCTAGACCAACGAGGCAGGCAATAATTAATGTTATATAAAACATAGAACTGACTTAAACTCCTTTTTAAATACAATACACAAATATCTTTGGACAACCAGGTAGCACACTGCCATCGCATCCCAAACTAGGCATCGCCTGTATTATGGGAACCAGACAACTGATAAACATACTTACCTATACAACATGTAACTTAATTAACGCACATCCTGAAAATAGTTTGTTCAGAATCGTTTACTGAATCCATTTATATCATTTTTAATATAGGTAATTATTTATTCCAAAATAATTAAAAATACGGAAATTATTGTCATATTAACCCTGTAAAGCCAAAACAAATTGAAATGGACCGTAAGTCAAAGTAATAAATCTACTTAAACTTCCTAACATATCGACGGAAAGAAAACAACGCATAGCCACCACAAGAAGAAACTATGCTATATGTGAGTCCATCTATGTAAACACTCTTTTTGCACAAAGATTTTTCCCTTACAGAGGAAATATGCTATTTAATAAACTAAATAAGATAATTTCTATGTCTAACTGCAATAAAAATGAATGTAAAAATAAAATAAAACAATGGCTATTAAGATTAAATTATTACGAAACTGAGAAAATAATTGAAGTGGTAAGGTAGTTTTATGCTTATATAATATATATACGTATATATATAAATATAGCATGCATAGCACGTATATTGAAACATTCACACACACACACACACCCTCACACACCACATACACCACACACACACACACACACACACATTTAACATGTATCTACCCGCTGACTTATAATTTTACATAAAATATTATGTGATGGGGGGCCTGGAGTTCTATAGTACAGGCCTAGGCTTAGTTTAGACTCCAGATCTCCCACAAATTACATTTACGAAATAGTCAACTTGTATATTTAACTTTAAGATTGTCCTCGTACATAATGTGTAATTTGTGGAGATGAATAAAACATTTTTATTTAAAAAAAAAAAAAAACACTTTTAAAATCGCAGTTTTATAGTATTCATACAAATTCCATCATTCAATACAAAATAAAGAAAAATAAACTTTATTCCAAGAAACAAATTTAGTAAATAACAATGCATATACATGTTAAGTTAAAAATTCAGTGTATGTATTATGATTACAACATAATATTCTAATTGGGGTGTTTGAGGGTAAGCGTTAATTACGTTACATGTTGTATATTTATAAATACATACATATTATAGAACAAGTATACCCAGACATAGTACAAATAATCGTGTTCCTCACACAAAGTTTTCTCCGGGTGGGAATCGAACCCACGACTTTTTTTTAGACTGACCGTTTGCCTATATCTTTAAATTAGATATTTATATGTATGAGTCTGAAGTGGTCCCACCTCAGCACTAGCTTCAACACTACTGGCTGGTTTTCTGGCCACAGTGTTTCAAATTACTATAAGGTCAAATTCAATTACTTATCATAAAATACGTGCATACGTAAAATACTTGAAAATAAACTATTCTTCTAGTTAACAATACAAATAAGGCTCCACTTCAACTAGAAAACAAAGTCTACAAAGTTACCTCACATTCAGCGGCAGTAATATCCATTACTGAATACTCTAACAAATATTTACTCTATGAACAATAATAGTAGAAACAAACCGATTCAGGATCTAGGCAATAGCTAGAACTTAACTTTCATTGGAGCCGAGGACAGTGTAAACGGCTCAGTGAAATGGCAAAGCAATATAGTGTTCGTGGCCATGAAATAAGCGAAAAAACAAACCGACGTGTGACTTAATTTTCGCTTCATCCTAACATCTTCAGCCTGATATTGTCCACGGCTATACATAGGCTTCCCCAAAACTTAACCAATAACTTATCATGTTGGCAGTGGTTACCCTGGAAAGAAAGAATATATATTTATTAGACACAAGATACATTAGTATAACTTAAGTAAAAGGGGTACAACACACAGAAGAATACATAAAAAAAAAGTTGATACTTACTATATAAATAACAATTAATACATTTTTCTATAATCCATAATTTTACGCACCAGTGTCCAGTTCCTAGTGTCAGAGTTGTTCAAGCCACCCATTAGGCCTCTGACATGGCTTAACGGCTGTTGCATAATTGCTACAATCGGGACCAACAGCTTAACGTGACATCCGAAACACGGAGATGCTCAGAAATTTATTCCCTTTCGCAGTCAACCATCTATGGAATGACCGCGAGCATAGTTTCTGGACCTCGCCAATTTCCCCTCGCCAAATTCCCCCGTCCGTGCGTGACTACCAGGGTTGTTAACTGAAAACCAGCGCTAGGTGTAACCCACCTGGCTAGTGCTGAGGTGGTGACCCTTTAGGCAGAACATGCAAGAATCACAATTGTGTGTGCATTTTCTTCAAATCTATGTATGTTATGTATTGTACAACTGTGTGTTGTATATTTGTACTCCTCATTTTCTTGTGTGTTGTGCTGAATTAATTGTTTTTAATTTCATGTTTTTTTTTTTTTCATTTCATTTCCAATGTCTTATGGACCGGTGATAGCATCTAGCTGTGAGCGCCTCGGTTTATATGTATAACGTTGCCATTTGGAGAAGTTTGCCGTAGCACTGCAATTGGCATGTGACTTGGCGACCGCAGTTAGTAGGTAGCTATACTACGCGCGTTATCATCTGAGTCTTAGGGCCATAAATCATTTCTCTACATCTATCTCGCTTGCACTTACGGGTCTTATGGAGCCGTCTAGTGAAGGCTGGCGCGCTGCATATTCCTATTTCTTGTGACTGTTATAACCTGACGACTCAGATGATAACGCGCGTACTATAACACAGATGGCGCTACTGCACGATTACCTTGTGTATCCCTTATTCGCATATAATGACACCCACGGGAAGGTATGGGGTGGCCCTATTATTCTTTCTGGGCAGGAAACCACACATCCATCCCTACTTGCTACATTTGTAACGTTGTCAAGTTAAATGAATCTCATTTCGTAGTCTGTCTTAACTTAAAGCAAGTTAAGATAAGTTTAAGCTTATTTTAGCCAGTGAGGCTATGAATGAGCAATCGAACCTAAATCAGATATCAAGCTGAAGTAGGGTTATAAACTCGGAACAAATTTAAAGTTAAGAGGCTATTCTTTGAAATGAAAAGCGAACTAGCCAATCAGATTTGCGAATTTTACATTGAGATAATGTGTAAATCTTAGAATGTAAAAATTTTGTTTTCTTCTTTTGTGATTGAACTTTGCTCGAATTGAGCGTAACACTGCAATTAAGTATTATTTATACATACATACATAGACTCACGCCTGTTTCCCCGAGGGGTAGGCAGAGACAACGGACTTCCATTTGTCACGATCCTTGTATACCTCTTTCGCTTCGATTACTGAGTATTATTTATATTGATTATTATAACCATATTATATACTATTATCTTAATAAAACTTTTGAGGTTAACGTATTATTAATAGTGCAATATGGCTCATTAGCGGTGCCCCGTGGTTTCACCCGCATTAAACTTTATAAATTATAGCCCATGTGTTAATCCAGGGTGTCGGCTAACTCCGTACCATTTTTTTTTTAAATCGCTCCAGCCGCTCTCTCGCGAACATACGCCTTGATAATATTATAGTGCCCTATATAATAATATGTGCCCTGCGGCATCACCCGCGTAAAATTTTTTAAAATTTATCCTATGTGTTACTCGAATATATAAGCTATATTACTGCAAAGTTTCATCAAAATCCGTTTGGTAGATTTTGCGTGAAGAAGTAACAAACATACACACTCACAAACTTTCGCCTTTATTATATTAGTGTGATATGTAGTGTATTTTATTTTTCTGGAACAAAATAGTGTAGCGCTCTAATATAGTTTATTTATAATCCTGTGTATATAATTTAAATTGTTTGTCTTTAATTAACATACATAATCTATACATCTATACATAATTAATAAAATCGTAGGAAAGTCAAAACTGTACATTGAATGTTTTTTTAAAAGGATACTTGGGGCGTGACCTACAATGGATAACGAAGCCAAAATATAGTTTTTAGATTTTTTGTCTGTGTGTCTGTTTGTCTGTATGTATGTCCGGGCTAAACTTAAAAAGTACTGCATAGATTTAGTTAAAATTTTGCATGAATATTACTAAGAGGTAGGGTCAACATATTATAGGCTACATATTATCACGCTATCACCTACGGGGGAGGAGCAGTGATAATTTATAAAGTTTAACGTAGATAAAACCGCTGGTCACAGCTAGTACGAAAAAATTTTTCCTTGAATATGCTTATAAATAAGCTGCGAAAATTGAAATTGGATTTACCTACCTATCCACTCAACAATACATAGTGATACAATATGAGCCTGTCTGTTACAAACTTTATGATGTTGGGGCATTAAACTGGAATAACAATATAATATTATCCTGGGATATTATTCACACAAGGTCATCTGATCCCAAACTAAACAGAGCTTGTACTATTGAAAACAGATAACTGATATATTACATATACTACTTTTCATTTTCTAAATACACACATACGTGCCGGCTCTGGAATAAATTACCTGTTGCGGTGTTTCCCCAGCGCTACGACATGTCCTTCTTCAAACGAGGTTTAAAAAGAGTACTAATATCACGGTAGGCAGCGGTTTGCTGTGCCCCCTGGCACTGCGAATGTCCATGAGCAGCGGTTACCATTTACCATCAGGTGGGCCGCTAGTACGTCTGCTTCCAAAGGCAATAAAAATAAAAAAAAAACATAGAACATTACCCCAGGCTCAGGACAAACAGACATGTTCATTCACTCAAATATCTGTCCTGGGTGGAAAGTGAACCCACAACCTGCGGCGTGAAAGGCAAGCTACCAATCACAGTAACGTCAACTAGCCTTGCATTAACATTAACACCTCTTCCACTACAATTTATGCAGATAAAATAAATGTTTAAAAAATTTAATTCATCACCGCAGATTTCGTGGCCCCAACTCTATTATAAAGGGTAAATACACACGTGTTTGTTCGCACAGCCACGGCCCCTTATTGTGAGGTCGCAGCGAATACTTTTCCAATACATTTGCCATCAGTAATCTTGTAATTTTCCATGTTCATGATTACTGTTTATTCGGACAAAAATACTTCGTTTATTAACCGATTTCACAAAAAAGGACATTATCAATTTGTCGGCACGTTTCTTTTAACGTATGTGTTTCTTTTCTGAATAGTTTCAATTATGAATGTTTTGCTCATAGCCAGATGAAAAAAGCCAGACAAAAATTCTAAAAACTATATTTTGGCTTCGATATAGATTGTAGACGTCGCCTCAGGTATCCTTTTTTTGCCTTCATGCCAAGCGGGGTGACTACCGGAAACACCTCCAAATGACAAAAAGAAACCTCTTAGGGGAGGCCCATATCCAACAGTGGACGATATCACGCTGATGATGCGAAGTATCAAAAAATATTGGAATATAAAATCTACGGTCTATTCTTATTGGTTGACGGTCACCGTAGCCTAGTTGGTAGTGCTCCTGCCTACCAAGCTGGTGGTCCTGGGTTCGAATCCCGGAAAGTGCAAATATTTGTGATGAGCATGGATATTTGTTTCTGAGTCATGGATGTTTTCTATGTATTTAAGTATTTATCTATCTATATAAGTATGTATATCGTCGCCTGGTACTCATAGTACAAGCTTTGCTTAGTTTGGGGCTAAGAAGATCTGTGTGACATCGTCCCTAGATATTATTATTATGTCTTTTATTCCGTGTCATTCTTATTTCATACATTTACAACTATATAGTAAAAAAAAAAAAAAAAAAAAATTATAAATATATAAAATAGATATCCAATCGGCAACGGGAGCAGGGTCCATGCTACCGATGGTCAAGGCTCCAGAGAGAGGAACCTCCTCACAATACGCGCCGTCTCCAAAAGAACTGCCTTCTGAACCTGACCCTTGACCCCTTGAATTATTATTATTATGTCTTTTATTCCATGTCATTCTTATTTTATACATTTACAAATATATAGTTACAAAAAAAATATATATATTTATAAATATAAAAAATAGACATCCAATCGGCAACGGGAGCAGGGTCCATGCTATTATTATGCTTATTATTATTATTATTGGTCAATACCCATTAGTGACTGTGTCTGATTCGTGGAAAATAAAGGTGAAGCCACACTTCGGCATAATATTGTCCCGTCAGCATTCTAAAGGCTGTGTTCTGTTTGTGTACTGATGTTTGTTCACGACATGGCCTAGTAACATATCATTATCGTGCTAGCGTTAACCTCGAAACATGGTTTGTGGGTATGCAGAGTACTTAATACATACGTAATGCATGTACACAATTACAGTTAACGATACGTCTGTGGATATATTTGCACTACAAAAGTTGCCATCAAAGCGTACGCAACAATAATATCCTGGGACATTATTGACACACGGCCATCTAATCCCAAACTAAGTAGAGCTTGTACTATGGAAACCAGATAACTGATATATTTACATATAATACTTTTCTTTTGTAAACACTTACTGTATAGATAGTTAATATTATACAGATTTTGCAACATAAAATATAATGTATTTCCAAACCAAATATTAAGTTATTTCAAACTCTGTTTGATTTTTGGATAAATAAATATTATTATTTAACTTTATGCTATTGTGATAAAGTTGTAAATCTGTTAAAAAAAGTGACATAATGGGGTAGGTTGATGTGCTGGCGTCTGTACATTCCCTTTGCTATATAAATGTCAACTTTTTAAACACTGCAATAAAGTTCAACTTACCTATTAAATTAAATTACACCCAGACTCAGGACAAACATTATCTGTCCTGGGTGGGAATCGAACCGACGACCTGCGGAGAGAAAAGCAAGCAGTTACCAACCACGCTAACCGCCCCGTCAAATTGAATAATGATGATTTTAAAGTTCAAAGAACCACATGCAATCAGTTCCGGGTAGACAAGGATTTGTTTGTGGCGCAATTGCTATGCGATCCAGAGCCCTCCCAGGGTACGTGTCACGACCATAGTGGCCGGCGCAAAAGGGGTGCACCGGAGCAGTATACCAGCGTGCCCAGGGCTCTTCCCATGGGTGCCAAGAGAAGGCCACGTCAGGGTAGGTTTAGTCGGTGTGAGTCCGCTATACCTACCCGCACACACTTTTTGACTTTTTGCTGGTGGCATGGCATATACCCCGTCTTAAAAATGGAGGGTTCAAGCTTAACCGTCTTAAACTGAAATTCAAACGAATACGATATATATTTTAATATGCAAGGTTTGTTATCTTCAATTAAGATCTCATTTTTCTATATTTAAAATTTACATGGTTATTCTTCATTAATAATCATGCCAAGTATCGTCTTATAAAAGAAGACGTATAAAAAAAGTTATGTTTATTGATCCTGAAAAAGTATTTAACTTAACTTAATAACAAAGAACCTAAATAAACTTATGAATATACATAACTACCTACATTAGAAAGAAAAACTAAATCTACGAAAAAGTAAATTATATACATTAATAAATTAAAACTAACTACAGATCGTAGGCGTCGTAGTATTCCTCTGAATCGAGGCCATGAGAAAATGTGCCCAGAAGACTGGCTGCATTACCACGTTGTATTGCTAAACTAATTATTTGGCCAAAGAAAAAGCCAGCCTTCTGCCTGCTTTCCAACATTCCTGAAAAATCGTTACACTCCTTTTTAAATTATTCTTTTATGTTATTTATTATTGTACAGGTAATTTCGAAAGTCATACAATTTACAAATATTATATTCAATTTCCTAATAATCCTAAATCCTATTTTAACCTAAAGACAATCTACCCTTTTTCCTTTTCACGTAACTATTTTTGTCATCGTAAAAAGAAACGTTTCATATGTATTTTAATGACGATATAATCCTCCAACCATCCGTGAACACATCGCAATTCACATTGAATGCTGAGCGAGCGGCAAATATGATCTAAAGAAAAGGGCCAACTTCATATGCCATGATTTAAAGTTAGGTTAGATGTCAATTGCAACAGGAAAACATTGCAACAAATATGTACGATGACTGCACGTGTAGCGCAGCGGCTAAGATAGTCGCCTCGCCGCTGCATGTCGCGGGTTCGAGTCCCGCGCCGGACAACTATTTGTGCGACCCATAAATAGTTGTTCTGAGTCTGGATGGACTTTGTGTCCATCAATTAAATGTTTGTAAAGTTCCCCGCGACACAGGGATTAGATTCCCTAGTGCGGACGTTGTCTTTTAAAAACAAACAAAACAAATAGCTTTTCAAAAGAAATTAATTAATTAGTTTAAGATACGATAAGTTCTTTTAACTAATTATTTTAAGATATGATAAGATCTTTATTAGCTTAAGATATCTTCATATGCCACAATTTAAAGTTAGGTTAGATTTCAAGTGCAACAGGAAAACATTGCAACAAATAACTTTTCAAAAGAAATTAAATAAGTAGTTTAAGATAAGATAAGATCTTTATCCGCTTAAGATATGGTTACATATTGTGGTAGGCACATAGTATTGGCTCCTGACATATCGTCATATCTACTAATTTATTAATCATTCATATTGTAGATATGTTTTAGCCGCAATACAACATACCGACCAATATTGGTGGCAAAAGAACTACTATATCTGTAGACGGTAAGGTAACCCACCATGAAAAATGAAGCCACTCATATAATATATTCCACTGACAATAATGATCATATCGCAATCCGGATTGAACAACGTGCGGCAAATGTTAGCGAAAGAGAGATAGATAGATAGAGAGTAGATGCTGTTACAAAAGGCCAACTTTAAATGCAGAAATATACATACATATAAAAAAGTTATTTAGCTTTAAACCAGAAATATCTTTTCAAAAGCAATCATTTTATTTTTAAACGTGATATATTGTAGTATTATATATGTTTGTTTAAAAAAAATATACATACATGTATACATTTCAAGAATCAAACCTCAACAAACATACCGACGAATATTTTTGCCAAAAAGAACCACTACTCGTAATTCTTTACGCGGTGCGGTAACTCCCCTTGTAAAACGAATCCACTCATATATATTCCACTAACAATAACATCTTCCATCTATCCGTGAGAACATCGCAATCCTGATTTAACGCCGATCGGCAAATATGTTCGAAATAATAGATCCTGTTAAAAAAGGTAAACTTAAAATTCAACAAGATGCATATAAAAAAGGTAATCTGTCTTTAAACCACAAATATTAAGAGTAATTACTTTATTTTTAAACGTGTTAAATCTGGTCTAATAAGTTATTTGTTTGAAACAAACATAGAAACATCAAATATTCAACATCTTCAAAGATATCTACAAATATTTTTGAAGAAAAGGGCTACTATTTCTGTATACGGTGCGGGAACTCGTCTCGTAAAATGAAGCCATAATATATACTCCACTGAAAATAACGTCATCCATCCATCAATGAGCTCATCGCAATCCGGATTGAACGTCGAGCGGCAAATATTCTCGAAATAATAGATACGTCTAAAAAAAGGCCTACTCCACATGCAAAAATATACACACATAACATAGTATTTAAGTTTAAACTATAAATAGCCATTCAAGAGAAATCATTTTATTTTCAAACGGGATACATTGTGGTCCTATAAGGTATTTGTTCAAAGCAAATATCTTAGAAACTTCAAGAATCAAACCTCATCAAACATACCGACCAATATTTTTGGCAAAAAGAACTACTATTTCTGTACACGGTACGGTAACTCCCGTTGTAAAACGAAGCCATTCATATATATTCCACTGACAATAACGTCTTCCATCCATCCGTGAGCACATCGCAATCCGGATTGAAAGCTGAGCGAGCGGCAAATATGAACATGAGAAGCGGTTGCGTTCAACGATGTCGAAGAGCGTTTTCTATTTGTTTTGAGTTCGTGAGTTTTAGTTATATTTTGACTGTTAACTACGATGTTAATAAAGACTCCAGTTCTAATTAATTGAACTGTTTTGTAAGACATTTAAGTTAATTAAACTGACAAAAGTCCGAACTAACGACCCGTACTTGGCTTCGCACGAGTAGATAATTAGGAAGATAAATTAGTACTTCATTTGGATTCATAGAAAATTATTTCATGTCTATCAAATAACGTCTGTTATTGCCAATTTTTTTATATCACTATAATGGATTTTTTGCATATAGCCTATATTGTTACTTGCTGATAATGTAGCGTTTTATAGGTAAAACAATTTTTAAATCAGTTGAGTCAGTTTTGAAACTCAAAACTGACTCAACTGATTTAAATTTTTTTTTAAAACCCATTACAAACAAAATAAAATCTTATTAAATTTAAATTTTATAGCATTATTTGCAATGCAAAGCGTTAATCTATTTAATAATTTGGAAGGTATTATCAATATGATATGAAAGATCATATCATATTGATAATACCTTCCAAATTATTAAATTAACATGTATTCTATCGGCTTTGTTTTTCTAGAAACATGGCCGACTGATATGTTCACAGTTGCATGTGATCTTCGACATAGATACAACCCGATAGATAATACCTACATCCTCCAGAAGGGTGTTAGCAAGGGTATCCTAAATTTGATCAGCCAGCGTGTATCGTGCGTAGCTTAATGCAGAGCGCCTACCCCGCATTGGTAGATGGTGCAGGTTCGAGACCCGCCGGACGATTAAATTTATGATTTCCTATTTTTGAGATTATAATAAAATCTGCTCACTTAAAATGTTAAATTATGTTAGATAAAAATTATTCAATATTTTTATATTATTTTGATTTTTTAAAGTGTTAGATGTAGAAATTATAGACGTTCATAACTAACAACGATGGGTAGAAAAATTTAAACTAAAAAGATAATAATATATTATGTGCAAAGATGAATAATAACTTATAGAAAGGCCTGCAAAGTATTGTAACTTTAGTTTTTATAATAATTATTTTTTTAACCGACAGCACAATAAGGTCGGGTCGACTATTTGTATTTTTTTGTATGTTTGTTATGCGATCTTTGCATTGTTTGTGAACCGATTTTGATAGTTCTTCTTTAAAATTTCGTCGAATATTTTGGAATGATCGCATTTGATTTTTGTTAAGTGAGAGGGAATGCCTAAGTAAGGTAATGTCTGGTGAGTATCTGTCAGTCTGTAGGTGACGCAAACGCCTTTCGGTGTTCGTTAAAAACCTTCGCGTCGGCAGCCGCCAAAAGATCGAATGGAGGGGCGTCATGAGTGTCTTGATGAATACCGTACACATTGCATGCTTTGAGTATAGCTTTGCAGTGGGAGACACCCGTGAAAACCAGATGGGCGCATAAAAGACCATGAATCGCACACCACCACCCCGCAGACATAGCGAACTTTTTCTCGAAGACCCCGAGATTCGGCAAGTTGGTGTAACGCGCCGGTTACCTGGTCCAAGAGGAGAGCCAGACCGTCAAAGTGTTCCTTGAACCACCACCGGCTGTCGAAAGTGAGGCCCAGGTACTTCATCTACCGCTTCACCCTGACCTGGGTAGTTTATCCCTACTGCGTAAACCGTGGATTCATAGGACGTCGGTCTTATGTAGCGATACCAGAAGGCCCTATTAACTCATCAATTGGTATATTAAAGATTATAATAAAGAAAGGTTCGACCACGAACCGGAAGACGCAGCGTGGGCAGGCCCCCTACAAGGTGGACTGCAGATGACTTTGCTAGGGTCGCGGGAAGCGGGCAGCGCAGGACCGGTTATTAATATTACCAATATCCCTGGGGGAGGCCTTTTTCTAGCAGTGGACGTCTTTCGGGTGATATGATGATGATGAGATTATAATTTATGTAATTTATATGTGTACAAAAATAAATAGGTAATAAAACAATAAGTATTGTTGTTAAATAACGGGCCTTTCATGATCCAGGGAATGAATAAAAATACTCCAGTACACAGTTGGCCGCAAAATGGATTCTGAACTATTCCCGATACATGTAGCGAATTGAGTTGTTCGGACAAGTCAGAACGCACCCTTATATCGCATTAATTTAAGTAATTTTGAACTAACCTAGTTGATCTGCACTTAAAGGGTCACGGGGGTAGTCAATAATCTAAGTTACACAATATAATGGCTAAAACACAGCGTGCCTAGAATTACTAAACTTATCCAATACCCAAGTCGGTCGATTTAGTATTTTGCAGCACCATTGTTCGGTAGGTACTTTATATTTCACGATTCTAATAACATGATACACATTGTACAATATCTAAAATTTAACAAAAGTCTACAAGGCGCGGTTAAAATAATCCAATATCAATATAACATCTAGAAATCAAAAAAGGCGCGAACCATTGACAACAACAAAAGCTTGCACCCTAGCATGCGTAAAAAGTAACGCTGAAACCTATTTTTTGTCAACTTGTATTTAAACTGACTAACTTGTTTTAACCGAGTCCAAAAGAAGTAAGTTATCAATTCGGCTGAATGATTTATTTTATGAAATGATTGTAAACTTTTTTTTTGGAATGGCCCCAAATCATTTTTGTTTAAATCTATTCTTGTATTGAAAAGTTGTGCGGGCTGGTGGAAACTGCTGGATGCGAATATCGCAAGACCGGGAATTGTGGAGATCTTTGGGGAGGCCTTTGTCCAGCAGCAGACGTCTTTCGGCTTATCAGCCGAATAGTTTATATATATAGTATATGATGATGACTGAAAAGTCGAAGATCATTGTATTAAAAGTGTATGAATTTTGAAAATCGTTTCATAAACAAAAGTCAACCCGAGGCAAATTTAACGCTTAAAAACTTTTTTTACCTCATGTCAGCGATCGCATCAGCAAATGACGTCCACTGCTAAGCAAAAGCCTCCCAAAAGATTTCCTCAATGGAGTTATGTCCATCATTTTGAAGGAAATGCCATAATCACCACGCTTGGCAGACGGGTTGGAGACGCAGTATGATGGGCATAGTAGACGGAGACCCTGCTGCTCGTTCTCTGTTAGATATTCTCTAAGGACGACTTCTATGCCCCCCACGGGATGAGATAAGGTGGCTATATTGTATGCCGACAGCCACACAGCTCAAAAAATGTCTTACATTATCAGATAATTTATATCATAGTATCAAATACTAAGAAACAATAAAGAAATTCCCTAATAAAATAAAAACGTGTGGAAATGTCGATAAAGTAATATAAAAGAGTCAAAGTGCATGACAGGTTCGAATGCTTGACTTCTTCTAGTAATACACACTTGTTTTGACAGTTATAAAACGACCCGTTTTTTATAACAACAATATTCAGTTTACAATAGGCATTCTATAGATGGATGAGCAGCAAAGTGGTTTCGTTTTTTAAAGATTTCGTGTTTAAGAGGACAACAATCCAATGATGATGATGTCTTCACGGCCGAATTTTAGCCACGGCGGCCATTCTCAATGGAGATTAACCAATTGCGCAGGACGTATTATAGTGCACTAGTGTGTGCGCAAACACAGGGGCACTTTCTATTCCATCGCTCTCATGATCCGATCGGACGACTAGCGACACGACCGGAAAGAGGTCAGGTACAGGACCGAAGGCTTTACGTGCTCTCCAAGGCACGGGGGTGTAATACCGCCAACTTCCAGACTTCGGGCTGATACTGAGAAATTTCTTTTTAACGGAAATATCCCAAAATCACTGTTTGGCACGACCCGGGTTTTGAACCCAAGACCTCATTTTCTACGCTACCGCTAGACCAACGAGGCAGACAATCCAATAACAAACGGTCTGATGTGAAGCAATGTTATGGAAGCTTTTGGGGGATGCTTATGTCCAACAGTTGACAAGCTCACGATGATGGAACGTACGATCTAACAGAAAGGGTAAATAGATTTTTGTTTGAGATCTTACATTTCAAACCACAACTTAAAAGTTAACGGCAATTTTCTACCGAGAATCAAACGCAATTTTGTTGTATAAAAACTTTGAACTGCTGAATTAAAAGTTTTAGAATTAAAATGTTCCTTTAAGTGTAGCTCACTATTAGTAAGCCATAAATTTGTTGTAGCATTTGGTAAAGGACATAATAGGTTAATCTGAAAATATTCATGAGATTAAAATAAGCTATAAGAACTCGTAGAGAAAACAGGACACTTTAAAATTATCGTAGAATCGAAGTTAAATAATACATCATTAAACTCGTACTTATAAACACGGATCAGCTTAAATAATGTTTTGTCTTCCACAGTCTTAACTGTGCCTAAGATTTCGCGACCGCGGTAATATTCGGATGTTGTTTACACTTACTACCAAATTCAAATCCAAATTTGAAATCCAAAATCCAAATGCAGGTATAACTAACTAGGACTATTGAGAACAAAGTGAGTTATCATTCGAATTTAGTCCGATTTTTTCAAATTTGGCACGGATTCAATACGTAATTGATGATACGCAGTCAATACGTAGTCAACGCCACGTCGATATATACAGTTTAACTTTAGTAGTGTCTCCATTATCGACGAAGTAAAAGAGAATTCTTTTTCTGGTAAATTCGGACTGAATTCGAATCCTCTCTTTAGTTTGATTGACCAGCAACTTGTGAACTCGAACGATTATCCTAGTACACCATGTCAAACGTTTTCATTACCTAGGAAGATCTCTTCTTCGTTCGTCTTATAGAACCTAATAAAACTCTCAGCCTCATATCAAATTGGTTTTCGGCAAATAATCTTCTTTTGAATGCAGGAAAGACCAAATGCATCAAATACTCATTGCCGAATGTGACTCATATTAAACCAACGGTTGCACTTAACGAGGAAGTTTTAGATTTAGTTCCTTCGACCGTATTTTTGGGAATAACACTGGACTCAAAATTACAATGGGGTCCTCATATTGAAAAATTATCTGCCAAATTAAGTTCAGCTTCATATGCAGTTTGGAAAATCAGACAATTGTCAGACGAACCAACTGCTAGACTAGTATATTTTGCTTATTTCCATAGCATTATGTCCTATGGTATTCTGCTGTGGGGCTCAGCAGCTGACATAAGTGCTATTTTCGTATTACAAAAAAGAGCAGTCCGAGCTATTTATAATCTAGGCAGTCGCGAGTCTCTACGAAGCGTTTTTAAAGAGGTAAATATACTTACTGTTCCATCTGAATACATATATCAGAATATAATGTTTGTGCGGAAAAATTTAGATAAATATAAAAAACGGAGTGACTTGCACAATGTCAATACAAGAAATAAGCTAGTTTGTCCTAGCTATACCAGCCTTTAGAGTTAGCAAAACAAAAAAGTCATTCATGGGAAATTGTACTAGGTTTTATAACAAGCTCCCTATTCATATAACTAAACTACCTGATAATAAGTTTAAGTCACACATTAAACATGAACTTATGGCTAAGGGTTACTACACTACTAAGGATTACATTGACGATAAAGACATTTGGCGGTCGGCATCTACCTGCACATAGTCCGCTGGAGATCTTATAGCCATATAGACATGAGTAATCTTTTATGTTACATGAACTATCTGTAATAAAACTATCTATTATTAAAATATTCTACGAATTTCAGAACTGTTGGTTGTGTCTCAAAATGATTAATGTTACTTTTATTTTGACGTTTTTATTTTCTCTTTCTAATATATTAAACCTAAAATAAATAAATAATCAGACAACCGATCGAGCATATATTGTGTTTGCCTGCTAAATAATTACAGTAAGTGGACCAAATCTCGTGTATATGCCCCATTGAGTATGTTTCGCCGGAGCGTCTCAACTGGGCCGTGTTGAAACCGGTAGTAGAGACACCCGCTGAGTTTGTTTCGCTGGGTCTTCTCAGTTGGGGCGCATTGGATCCAGTGGTAGCATCAAAGCGCGACCGTCGTTATTAACACAAGGTCCGTCATAATAATATCACCTTAATATAGACAGAACCATTGCCAATATGTATTACAAATATTAGACTTAAACTAGATAATTAGACTTAAACTAGATAATTAAACTTAAACATAATCTCTTGACAATAACTTAATTCGAGCTAGCTAAATATCATTGCTGTTATAAAATAAATTTTATTAATGTTTTAATACTATCAATACATGTGTACCTAATATCTATGTTACTAGAAATAATAATGTATACAACTATAATGCTACAAACATGTTCTGACTATTTACAAGCGCTTTTTTGAAGTCTACGTGAATAAAAACCTTTTTATTTTTTATTTTATTTAGAAGTAAAAGAGGTTTCTTTTACGACGATATAAAAAATCGGACTTGATTCGAACGCTCAATTTGTCCATCGTCCCAGTTCACGTTGGTAGGCGAGTTCGAGTAGCGAGTTCATTGCCTAGATATTAAAAAGGGTTACATTATGTACGATCCGAAAAATTTGCACTTATTTCAAATGCTCATTCTATCTTCAATAGTTCGATTTTACATTAGTACCGTCTTCATTACCTAGGAAGTATAAAACAATTCTTCTACTACGATCAAAAGATTCGGATTTAATTCGAAAGCTGGTTTTAGCTTTCGTATGAAATCTGATTTTTTATGACTACCTTTAAATTAGGATTAGAGAAGTGTGTAAACAATATCCAAAAGCTGCTCACTGTTTTTTTTTCTTTTTTTTATATTAGAGGGCGACAAACGAGCAAGTGGGTCACCTGATGGTAAGTGATCACCGCCGCCCATGTACACTCGCAACACCAGAGGAATCGCGGGTGTGTTGCCGGCCTTTAAGAGTCAGCAAACAAGTGTAGCTGACCTTTTCCCCAACCCCAATGAGCTCTGGCGACTTTACTCACACTCGAAAACACAACATTAAAATTGTTAATGTTATTATTATATTATTGGGCTGCTCTATGAGCGAATTAACGCTATGCCCTACCTCTCTTATTTTTGAATTTTCTAGAACAATATTTTCTCAGAATCTCATAATACGTACTGCGTATGTGCTATTAAAAAGACGATTAAGATTTTCAATCCAACCTTTCCGGCTTATCTTTGAGTGAAACAATCAAATGGTACGGCAGGACTATGTCCAGACGCCAGCACATCAAGCTACCCCATTCTGTCAAATTTCCCCATTTGAAAGTAAACCTTATGCTTTTGTGATAAAGTTGAACATCTATTAAAGAAATTTGACAGATTGGGGTAGCTTGATGTGCTGGCGTCTGTACCTAATTCAACACGTACTCCACATAGACTCGTACGTGATCCGTACGACGTCCGGACTGCGTACGTGACTCCTCGCGTTACTGATACACTCTTACAATAATAACACACGCAAATATCAATACACTATACGGTGACACATGAAAAGCTCAATAAAATACTGAAAGTTTTGAAAAGGGTTGATGTTCTATTATAGTTTTGACAGCCTTTTTACTTTTAGGATTCTGTATAATAAAAGAAAACAAAACCTTATGGTTCTCCAGGTATAGTTGTGCTGAGTGACGACTCGGAGGAACTATATATACATATAGTTTCACCGATTTCTATTATATATATAGAAGTGACGTAGCTGCGTTAAGAGGCTACCCAATATAACACCCAATCAGATATTGTTTCACACTAGTCTCGCCCGTATATGCCGCCAAGTACGGGTCAAAATTGATTGAACAAAAAACTAATAAAGTAAGTAAAAATGCGATTGGTATATTCGAAAGTTTTTGAGTATGGATATTTGTTACGTATGATAATATTTGTCTTTCACGCAAAAATGACGAAATGGATTTTGATAAAACTTCGTAGTAATATAGCTTATATATCCGAATAATAAATAGGCTATAATTTATAGAGTTTAATGAGTATGAAAACGCGGGATACAGTTAGTAAAATATATAGTATACTAGCTGTACCCCGCGGTTTTACCCGCTTTAAACTTATAAATTATAGCATATGTGTTAATCCAGAGTGTCAACTAACTCCATACGAAATTTTATAAAAATCGCTCCAGCCGATCAGATGTGAAGAAGTAACAAACATACACACTCACAAACTTTCGCCTTTATAATACTAGTGTGATTGACATTAATTATTATTTCACTGTATTTGGTATTATTTAGGTTGCTAAATACTGTATAATTTGCTTTCTCATTGGTATAATCCGTAAACAAATGGATATGAATATAATATGTGTTCACCAACACTAGGGAATCCTCTCGTCCTTCGCCATCGGAATCCAATAGGCCGGCAAGCTGACATGTTGGAAGAAATGACAGGAACAGGATCGACAGCTATACGGGATATATAATATTCCACGTAATATTATAGAAAATACATAATTCATGATGAATATCCTAATCTATTTCCACCCACTGTAAAATAGAATCTATGTAAAATCGTCAAGACTATAATATCACCGAACCCGCATGTCAATATCAGTTGACACGCTTCACATACATTTGAGAAATGCTAGGGTGCCCATGATTTACTGATAATGAGATTGAACGAACGAATTGTTAATATTCGGTTCTATAGCATTTTCCGGAATTTAAAGCGTTATCAATTTTTCGTCTTCGTCCAGTTTTTATCTTTAATTGGATAAAAAAATTAAAATCAAATCTAGGTAGTTTCTAACGTCCTAGATTTGATTTTCGATTTTCGTCTTGTAGGAATGGTGTGCGCCGATTCCGGCAATCCATAATTTTTGACGTTAATCTATAAACAAAGCACACTAGTAATTCTCTATCTTACAAAAATATATCTAAAACCCAATAATATTAATAAGATTATTATAAAAAAATACATATATATACCAATCCAGGATTTTAACCCAATACTTCATTGTCTGAGGTTGATCACGCTTCCACTACATTAACGGGCAGTTGAATTAAACAATATTATTCCTCAGAAGATAATTTGTTCCCTTAGATCTTTAACTATTCATCTTATGGAAGCGTAAAACATTCAGCACTGTGAGCTCTAAAATTATGTAATAAAACTCCATTATCGGTTATCATAACGATATAACTTGATATCGTAAAAAGCGTTAAAAGGAACAGTTTATGATGTACACATGTAAACGAAAATATTGAGGATACTTCTTAGTATTATCCTTGGCATGTATAATATATAAATTTTTGCACATGTAAGACAGAATTTCGGACGCGGATTAACATGAATAAGAGACAAATGATGCAAAAGTCCAAATACAGCGATAGCCATCCATTCTTCATAATAAAATGAGCCAAAACAGCAAATTTGCTACCCTAGCTTTATATTTTTGGCAAAGAAAACTACTATAGTTTCTCTCAATAACTTTCTTTGCTTTATATCCAGTACAAATAGGACCTTGGATCTAATAAAATCTGCCAAACACTGAGGTCATCCTACACTGGATTATGAGAAAGATTTGTCAAAAATATTATATTTGCAACAAGACATGGGCAGTTAAGCTATAGATATATTCTCCTCTGGAGATATCGTGAATTGAATATCTAATTTACTGCCTGGTATTGAGCCTTGGGCATCAGAATTCATCAAGTAACAATGTGAGAATTATAGAACATTGCCTTGAGCAGATTAAGCGACTACGTTCTAGCCTCATAGACGGTTTCATGATTGTATTGTTTGATGAGTTAAGTGGATTATGGACGATACCCTTTCACGTTAAATGTAAAGAAAAAGAACATATTTAATTGGTGGATAAAAATAATAGTATAGATAGATTACAAATAGTATAAAGTCGAGACAAAAAGAAAGGTTGGGTAAATATGCACTTATAATAGTTGGAAAAGGATGTTAAGACGGTCACCTCGCCACTTCGTGTCACGGGTTTAATTGCCGCCCAGGCCAACTATTTGTGGGACACATAAATAATTGTTCTGAGTCTGGATGTACTTTGTGTCATGTGCATTTATAATAGGTCTTTACCTATGAAATTGCCGTTTTGTATGAAAAAATTTAAACGAATTTTTTTCATGAATTTTTTTATTTGTATTAATCGAAGTAATCACCCATGCAATCAATGCATCTTTGCCATCGCAGTGGCAGTTTATTGATGCCCTTCTTAAAGAAATCAGCTGGACGGGAGGCAACAAATTCTTCAAAGGCATTTTGTACTGCCTCTCGGGTATTGAATTTTTTTCCCGCCAAGAAGTTATCCAAATTCTGGAAAAAGTAGTAGTCTGTAGGCGCAAGGTCTGGTGAGTAGGGCGGATGACGGAGAGCTTCCAACCCCAGTTCTTGCAACTTGGAGACCGTCTGCTGTGCAGTATGAGGTCGCGCGTTGTCGTGCAGGAGCAGCGGAGACGAGCGATTGACCAATGCTGGTTGGAGATGCGCCAGCTTCTCCATCATTGTGCTCAGTTCTTCACAGTACACATCTGCAGTAATGCTCACCCCGTTTGGTAAGAAGCTGTGATGAATCACACCGGCGCTAGACCACCAAACAGTGACCATCACTTTTCTAGGGGTAAGTTTTCGTTTAGGGCATTGTTTAGGTGCTGAACCAGGATCCAACCAACTTGCTGAGCGCTTGCGGTTATCAAACAGAATCCATTTTTCATCGCAAGTAACAATGCGGTTCAAAATTCCTTCATTTGTGTGTCTGTTGAGCAGTGCAAGGCACGTCTCGACGCGTACTTCGCGCTGGCGATCATTGAGTTCGTGGGGCACCCATTTGTCAAGCTTTTTTACCTTGCCAATTTGACGCAAATGGACCAATATTGTTTTGACGCTAACGTCGAAAGCTGCTGCTAATTCAGCCGTAGATTGTGTATCATCAGCTTCCACAACCGCCTTTAATTCGTCATTGTCGACCAAAGTCTTCGGACGACCGCGAGGTTCATTTTTCAGGTCGAAATTTCCAGAACGGAAGCGAGCAAACCAATAACAGGTGGTGCGTTGGTTTGTAGTGTTAGCTCCGTAAACGTCGTTGATGTTGCGTGCCGCTTGTGCCGCGTTGCTGCCACGACGGTACTCATATTCCATAATTACTCGAATTTTTAACGTATCCATGATGACGAAAAAGATTGAAATGCGATGAAAATGTAACACTAATCAATAAAGAAATGACTACTTTTGGAAAAAAGAATCCATGTTTTTAAAATAAAATTAATTTGAAATTAGAATTCTTAGCCAAACAAAAATTATTTTGATTTGAAATGGCCAGTACTGCAGAACGGCAATTTCATAGGTAAAGACCTAATATGTATGTAAAGTAACCCGCGACATAGGGATTATATCTAAACGTGGACGTTATCTTTAATAAATGATTATGCTGTTAGTATAAACAGGGTGGGAAACATCCAACACTGATTTTAGTCAATAATCTAACCAATAAATTGAAGAGGGTAAATTTATTAAAAAATAATAATAATATCTAGGGAAAAAGTCACCCAGATCATCCTAGCCCCAAACTAAGCGAAGCTTGTACTATGGGTACCAGGCGACGATATACACACTTATAGATAGATAAATACTTATATACATTGAAAACATCCATGACTCGGAAACAAATATTCGTGCTCATCACACAAATATCTGCACTTACCGGGATTCGAACCCAGGTTCGTAGGCAGGAGCACTACCAACTAGGCTACGGCGACCGTCATATATATATATATATATATATATATATATATATATATATATATATATATATATAACACTAATATATATATGCTATAAACTATATATATATATGCTGCGTTAATGAATTTATTTATCATATTATTTGGTTATAATGACCTACATTTGTGCATACCATTATACTATTTCCATTTTTTACTATTTTAATAATTATTGTGTTTTTACATATCTGAGAAATGGGCAGCATAGAGGAAAACTATTTAGATAGTAACGAACCCTTTTTAGCTTGGGATCTCTAATCTACTCTCGTAATAGGGGGTTTACGTCAATAGTTTTACTCTATTAAACACTTTATACATTATAGAAAGGTAATAATTGTTTGACTTAATGAATATCTTGTAAGTATACATTATTGCAAAATTCATTTGAAATTTAATTAATAAGTATCTCGGGACAACTAATACATATAAAAATAAATAATAAAAAAATAATAAATCTTATTATTTAATTGATTCTTGGACTCCTACCCAAATCATTGTAAACATAACATAAAAATATATCTATTGTATTTAAGCGTTATGCTAAAATCAGCAAATTTTTAACCGACTTCAAAAAACGAGGAGGTTCTCAGTACGATTGTATTTATTTTTTCTTTTATGATTGCTATAGAATTACGACCCTGTTAGAATACATACAGCCGTCTGGTTCGAAACTAGGCACAGGTATTTAATGGCAAACGGGCAACTGATAAACATAGTTATATATTTCAAAATGAATACATATTATAGATAAATTATACTCAGACACAAAACAGATAATAATAATAAATAATATATACTTATTCTCACCGCAAAGTTTAGTCTTAATAACAACATAGTTTGATCAACACTGCACAAGATAGAACTTTTTAGAGACTGGTACCAGTATTACAGGTCAACAGCGCCACCTCCCCCGGCGATTATACCATATAACTAACATAGTAATATAGTTTTTAGAGTTTTTGTCTGTGTGTCCGTATGTATGTCCGGGCTAAACTCAAAAGTACTGCATGGATTTATTTAAAATTTTGCATAAATATTACTAAGAGGTCGGGTCAACATATTATCATGCTATCACCTACGGGGAGGAGCTGCGATAATTTATTCACAACCGTTTAAACGCGGGTAAAACCGCGGGGCACAGCTAGTAATAAAATAATTATAATAATATTCTGGGACATTATTTAATCACGGCGATATAATCCCAAACTAAACAGTACTTGTAGGTTCAGACGTCAGCACATCAAGCTACCGCAATCTGTCAAATTCCCCAATTGAAAGAGAACCTTATGCTTTTGTGATAAAGTTGAAAATCTTTAAAAGAAATTCGACTGATTGGGGTAACTGGATGTCCTGGCGTCTGTACTATGGAAACCAGATACCTGATATACCGCACGTAGGTACTACTTATGTTTTGTATACAAATACTTATACCAATAATTACACCAAGAATCAGGACAAACAGAGGTTGTATTTTATGGGCCGTAAGTTTTGGTCATCGTATTTTTATTTTTTTATATAGGTTCAATGTCACACAGATCACCCTAGCCCCAAACTAAGCAAAGCTTGTACTATGGGTACCAGGCGACGATACACATACTTATATAGATAGATAAATACTTATATACATAGAAAACATCCATGACTCAGAAACAAATATTCGTGCTCATCACACAAATATTTGCACTTACCGGGATTCGGACCCAGGACCACCAGCTTCGTAGTCAGGAGCACTACCAACTAGGCTACGGTGACCGTATGTTACTTATTAAAATTCGCGAGCGGTATTTAATTCCGTTCGGTCACAGATAACAAACTCCCCAAAACCATTAAAATGATTCCCTGAAATCATCTCAAACTTCCAAAGAACTGGGACAATACGATTTTCTGTCCCAATAAGTTCACTATCTCCACGCTTTAACGGTTTTATTTTGAATATAAAATCCTAAAAACGTAATAAAACCTGTTATAAAGGGGACGTTTCCCATAAAATCGTAAGCTATGGCCACCGTATTGAACCAGTAGGTCGGTGATTGAAAATGATCATATTGACGTGCAAGAGCGGATATCGGTTGGATTCAATCAACCTTAAATGATTCCTGTCACATGATATTACTCTTTATATGGTACTGATGCTTTGGGATATAGGTAGGTAGATGAACACATTTAAATGAACGTGTTTCATCTGAAAGTAAGCGGACACCGTAGCTTGCAACACCAGGGAATAAAATATCCTGGGACATTATTTACACACGGCCATCTGATCCCAAACTAAGCAGAGCTTCTACTATGGAAACCAGATAATTGTAAATACATACTTATATAGATAGGATCCAGACTCAGGACTAACAGACATGTTCATGCACACAAATATCTGTCCTGGGTGGGAATCAAACCCACGACCTCCGGCGTGAAAAGCAAGCATTTGCCAACCACGCCAACAGGCCCGCCATAATATGTTTCTAAAACCTTTATCACCCTTTTTAGGGTTCCGTAGCCAAATGGCAAAAAACGGAATCCTTATAGATTCGTCATGTCTGTCTGTCTGTCCGTCCGTAAGTCACAGCCATTTTTTTCCAAAATTATAAGAGCTGTACTGTTGAAACTTGGTAAATAGATGTATTCGGTGAACCGCATTAAGATTTTTATACAAAAATAGAAAAAGAACAATCATTTTGGAGGGTCCCCATACATAGAACTGAAACTCAAAAATGTTTTTTTGATCGTACCCATACATGTGTATGGATAGGCTCTATGGATAGGTCTTCAAAACTGATATTGAAGTTTCTAATATATTTTTTTTCTAAACTGAATATTTAGCGCGAGAGGCAATTCCAAAGTGGTAAAATGAGTGTGGGGGACACTCATTTTACCACTTTTCCTTGTAACTTCTAAAATAAGAGTATGATAAAACTAAAAAAAATATATGATGTACATCACCATGCAAACTAACAACGAAAAGTGGTTTGAACGAGATCTAGCAAGTATTTTTTTTAATACGTCATAAACCGTAAACAGCAATTTGCTTTAATTTAATCAACTGAAATACTTGCTGCTACGGAACCCTTCATGGGCGAGTCCGACTCGCACTTGCCCGGTTTTTTTGAACCTTTATTTATTTGGACGCCATTTAAGAAATTGATGTTCGGCGACTTAGGGTCGTAGCACACATATCAAAACGGAAAGGGATGGAATTGATACGGTGACGCCGTATCAACTCGAGCCGTTCACTATTATTTTGAGCTGTTGTCTCTTGGGGAAACATGCCAGAGAGCTCAATTTACAAAACACGCTCGCGGACGCATTTGTTATATGCAATTGTGTAAGGTGCACGTCTTTCTGGTAAATACTCGATTTACTATCTCTACATATAATAAAAACTGTACATTCAATATTTTTCAAAACGATACTTGGGGCGTGATCTACAATCGATATTGAAGCCAAAAATATAGTTTTTAGAATTTTTGTCTGTGTGTCTGCTTGTATGTATGTATGTCCGGGCTAAACTCAAAAGTACTGCATAGATTTACTTCATATTTTGCATGAATATTACTAAGAGGTCGGGTCAACATATAGGCTATAGGTATATTATCACGCTATCACCTACGGGAGAGGAGCTGTGATATTTTAAAGTTTAACGCGGGTAAAACCGCGGGGCTCCGCTAGTAAATTATATTTTAATAATTTAACACAGTCCACGGCTTTTATAATGTCTTCACAATGCAGGATGGACAGTCTCAATGGAGACTATCTATCTGCGCAGGACATATTATGGACAAGTGTGTGCGCAACAACAGGGGCACTTAAGATGCCATCACTCTCATGATCAGGTGGGATGAGTAGCGACACGACCGGAAAAAGGTCAGGTACAGGACCGACGGCTTTACGTGCTCTTCGAGGCACGAGACATACCACCAACTAAGGCAGAAACTGAGAAAATTTCTTTTAAAATCTCAAAATCACTTGTGCCCCGACCTGTGGTTGAACACGTTATCGCTAAATCAACGGTTGTATTTAATGCGGAAGTAATTGTGGACGTCGGGTAAAAAAAAGTAGAAGTAAAATATACTCCATGTACGAGAAAGCTATGCGCTGCCATTTTGTTCTACCCTCTTGACCTCATTGCTTCTAGCTTAATCTTTTCAACACGTTGGAAATAACTTAGTGGTTAAGAACTCGACTGCTATAAACTTAAGTTGTTTATAGTTATGTATACAGAAGGAATAAAATCTTCTGTTCTCTCTCTACTGTCTGTCTGTGCGTTCATATTATTATGGCATTACTTATTCATCATCATCATCATTATATCAGACGAAAGACACGGTCCACTGTTAGACAAAGGCCTTCCCCAAAGATCTCCAGAATTGCCGGTCTTGCGCTATCCCCATCCAGCGACTTCCAACGATCAATACATGACCATCGGTCCATCTTGTAGGGGTCCTGCCCACGCTGCGTCTTCCGGTTAGTGGTCGCCACTCAAAAACCTTTCAGACCCACCAGCCGTCGGTTGTAAATTCATTTTATTAATTAATAATTAATCATTTTAATTTCGGACATGGTGGCCAGTCCTAAAAAGAGTACCAATCTTCAATTTGGATATTATATATCAAACCTACTATTTAGTTATTATATAAAAGCTTATCTTGATTGATAGAAGGAACTTAGAATTTATTAATATTTCACAACAACTCCTTTAATGAGAAATTTTGAAATAGTCCAAGGAATATTGAAGGACTCTGGCACTCTTCCAGAAGTACGAAAGAGCTAATTACAATTGACATTTATTTGAATACAAAATCCTATAAGTTGACACAGAACTGTATTAAACTGAAACCAAGAGAACTTGGAACAGGATTTTGAACTTCTGAACAATAATTGTCGTTTTGATGTCAAGAGAAACTATTTTCACTATCGGCATAATTTGAATTTCTTGCTGGTGTAATGTTGGCTTAAAAAATATACAGAGGTAAATTTTGTACGTGAATACCACGTGCTATAGTATTAATTACGTGGGACTCTGACTTAAATTAAGGATAGAATTAGCCATATACCGATTCCGAAATTATTATTTGATAATGCCCATTTTCGAAGAAATATTAATGGCTATAATAGTTATATTACTTTTTATTGTTGCGTTCGATTCTGTATTATTTTTATTCTGAGTAAGATTGTAAAGAGTTAAATCGCTAAGGGTGACATATTTTATAAGTAAAGTATGATAAAGCCAATTATGTAAGAAGAAAATAGTATATAAACTGGTATAGAACTTAAGGTGAGTATTTTGACTTTTGTCGGAGGTTTAAAGGAACCCCGATCAAGTTATGTTACAAAGAACTATAGTAACTATTGAAACGCCTGCAGGAGAGTTTTAGCAGCGTACATATAGTGCATGTATTGACGAGTAGAAAAGTGAAATCATTTTATCGACTTTATCACACTAGAGAACCCGTTATGGCAATGTTATTACCACAGGCCACATTTATTAAAATACAATAGTAATTTACGTCACCACAGAACTATCTTAGTACAAGAAGAGAATAGTGTTTTATTGCTCTACTAATAGTGGGACTGGAAGAGTACCTCACTACGTCCTTACAACAAATCTTGCATTGCTTGATTCCATCATATTATTGCATTTCTGTCTTTAAGTAAGGGTATCAATAGTTATCAGAAACGGAAAATGATATACGTTAGTATTAAAACCATCCCGTTAATCATAGATGAGCCACATATAATAATAATATCCTGGGGCATTATTCACACACGGCCGATCCCAAACTAAGCAGAGCTTGTACTATGGAAAGATAACAGATATATTACATATACCTACTATTTTTCTTTTTGTAAATACATACTTATATAGATAACTTACACCCAGCCCAGACTCAGGACAAACAGACATGTTCATGCACACAAATATTTGTCCCGGGAATATTTAAACCGACAATTAAGCAATTTTGACGATGTTAATGATGCAATCTCTAAAGTTGTTCATTGGTTTAATGCCAATAATCTTGTGCTTAATGATAAGAAAACTAAAGTCATTAAATTCACTACACCGAATGTGAAACAGGCGACAACCAATGTACAACTTAATGGAGCTAGGTTGGACCCTGTTGAATCAACTGTGTTCTTGGGTATCACTATTGACTCAAAGCTACAATGGAGCCCACAAATAGAAAAACTGTCCGGCAAATTAAGTTCTGCAGCATATGCAGTGAAAACTATTAGACGGCTGACTGATGTTGACACAGCTAGAATGGTTTATTTCAGTTATTTTCATAGTGTAATGTCCTATGGAATTCTTCTCTGGGGTAGCTCTGCTGACATTGACACCATATTTATATTGCAAAAAAGAGCTGTAAGAGCTATCTATAATCTTGGCCCGAGAGTGTCTCTAAGAGAAAAATTCAAAGAGGTCAACATTCTAACTGTACCATCTCAGTATATATATGAAAAATTACTCTATGTGCATAAAAATATCGATTCCTTCTGTAAAAGGAGCGATACACATAATGTAAATACTAGATATAAGAATAATCTCATACTGCATACTACCCGTCTCCACAAAATAAGTAACTCTTTTATGGGGCAATGTATAAGATTCTATAACAAACTTCCCAATGATATTAGAGAATTGTCTACGAATAAGTTTAAAAGAATTATTAAAGCCAAATTGTGTAGCAGGGCATATTACAAAATTTCTGATTATTTAAGTGATAAAAGTGCTTGGGATGGAGTTGTTCTGAGTCACCACACATGATTGTAATTAATCTTAAGTATATTTTATTTTAAAAAAGGATTCCTATTGAGTTTTCTGGCAGTGTTTCTCAGTAGCTGCCACGTCATGCACTGCACGGTAGGGTAAAAAAAATATGACGATTCCACATAAATGTAAAATTTTTACGGAATAAAGTTACTTTGACTTTGAATCGAACCGACGTCCTGCGACGTGTAAGGCAGCGTAACTACCCACCACGCCAACAGGCCCGTCAAATACACACATAAAGGCTTATCCGCTCGATTGCTTTCTGCAACCACAGTTGCAAAATTTCAAATGCCTACATTGCTCGCTGCAACCGTGGTTGCATTTTGACATTTTATTTTAAAATCATTATGATCCTTATTACAATGGCTTAGAGCTCTATTTAAACGTATCCAAAACAATTCTAATACTAAGAGCATAGACAAAACGTATTATTACCTACTTCACGGAACAAAAATATTCTAATATTGGTAGTTGAATCTCAGTGAGCGACTTTTAAAATTTGTGTATTCTTTTCGTTCCGTGTTTTTTTGACATTCTTCCACATGAACAATATTCAAATGTGCATGATCATATCAAGTAATTCATCTAGTTTATGGATATATTAAATATTTATGCACTTTTTAATTTAAATTTTCTGTAATTTTGATTTAGAACTCACACACTAACATTTACTCGCACCTCTAGTTTTAACGCTAATGGAATATTATTTATTTGAGCTTAAATAACCTAACATATACACTTTTGTACCTTATTTTACTGGCTATACAGAACAGTCAAAACCTTCAAAATGCCTTTTTTAGGAAAACCATAAATCAAGTTTTAGTTGAGGCGGGTTGAACGCTCGCCGTGCACCGAGAGCAGCTAGCACTCGAGGGCAAAAAAAAATATTTTGAAGCAATTGAGCGGTTATATAGAAAATTTCTTTAAAACATTGAAGAAATTGTTCCTAACTTTAACAATACATTGTATAAACATTGAAGAGAGAAATAAACTTTTTTTATTATAGATTAAATGTTTATCGCTACCCAAACCGTTGCGCTAACTCACAAAATAATCCCCCATATATTTTCATCTGTTTTCTCTGAGTCAGTCGAATCGTGAACGCTATTCTACTAATAACTGAAAGCGGGCGACATTTAAACCAATTTCCTTGGCGTCTTCTACATTAATAAACTTGCAGAAATGGCGCCCTTATTCCAATAATTTTGTATTCTCTTGTTTAAAACGCTTAAAATTATTATTTCAAAACTGCAATGTTCTTTGTTGTGCTTGTTGGTAATACTATTCTAGGTACTTTTTGACAATTTCAAACAAGCAATAGACCTTTCAAAACCGAGTTCAGCCTCTGTGTCTAAGGCTCCGCGCAAACGGGCCACCGACCACAGCCACGAGTGGCTGCCGCGTGCCACGTCTTTTGGTACCACGCAAACGAAGGTGTTCGGTGGTTGCTACAATTTCTAACTCTCTCCTGCTGTAGTTTCACGAAGGATTAAGCAATAATTTGCCACTGGTGGCGTGTCGCAGCCACTCAGCCGCGAGTGGTCGCCACTCGCTACGCGTGTGCGGCGTGTCCACACTAAATGTATTAAAAATCTCGTGAACTCTTTGTCGCTAGCCACCAGTGACTACCACTGGTGGCCCGTTTGCGCTGAGCCTTATTTGATTGAATCGTATTTACATCTCTTTCCATTATACGTCGTAGCAAAAAGACAGACATACTTAAACATATCAAACATAAAATTTACGGGCCTGTTGGCGTGGTTGGCAAATGCTTGTTTTTCACGCCGGAGGTCGTGCGTTCAATTCCCACACAGGACAGATATTTGTGTGCATGAACGTGTCTGTTGGTCCTGAGTCTGGATGTAATTATCTATATAAGTATGTATTTACAAAAGAAAAGTTGTATATGTAGTATATCAGTATCTGGTTTCCATAGTACAAGCTCTGCTTATTTTGGGATCAGATGGCCGTGTGTAAATGTACCGTCTGTAATAATACTTGGCTATATCGCATACTCGTCGAAATATTATTTTAATTTAGTATTACGCGTCAAATAACACACCCTCGTCACAGTTTTATTTGAAAGAAAAGTAGTAATATAGATAACAGTTCATTGGATAATGCTGCAACTCTGTCTTACACCACTAAATTAATTTAAATGTCTCTACATCTCTCTCTAATGTAGCTTATGTGAAAAGAACAGGACATACATCAAACGATTACAAATGCTTTCATTACGCGCATCGGACGCGTAATAAGTCGACAAGTGGTCTAACGTATAGATTATTCTCTCTAAGTATTTTCCGACAAAACTGAACTTACACAGCTAAAGACAGAAGAAATAAGCAGTGCATTTGTAATTACTCTTTGATTTTGTATATTACTTTCTTACTTTTAATTTTTATGTGGGTACATAAAGAAAAATATAATACCCTGTCTGGTTCATAACAACTATGCAAGAAAGAAATACAATGATACATGTTTTACTTCCCTCTCTAATCTCTATTCAATATACTTATCCTCTCTAGTCCATCCTAAAATTGTCTGGAAAAGATCGGTGATTGCGATAAGACCACCTGTTGAAATGTAATATGTATTCTAATTATTTTATGGACAACAACAATCGGTCTTATCGCAATCACCGATCTTTTCCAGCCAATTTTAGGATGGACTAGAGAGGATAAGTATATTGAATAGAGAGGGAAGTGAAACATGTATCATTATTGCACATCATAGGTCGCATTATTTACCATATCTTAGCCTAATTTATATAAAATCAATTTAATTTGTATTGCATAGAATGGTGGACACTACTTAGAAACTTTATTATAAGTCATTTGATGTGACTAGCTATTTAACTGCAACTAATGGAAGCCCTGATGAAGAGTTGATAGAGAGAGTGCAGCCTCATCCTGGGGAATTGCTTGAAATATCCCCAAACGCAATTTAATTACAAAGAATTACTACTGTATAAAAAAACAAAATCTTTAGCAACGCTCTCTCTCTACTACTCTGCCAAGAAAGTACCAGGAACAGGTCAATGATATACAAAATACATTATTCTTGCAATTGTATTTGATCGTTTCAAAGGAGGCCGCTTCCGTACTACTTACACCGAGGAGTAATTCAATTTTAAAAACATTCATTAAACACATTTTATATTATCTTAATGATAAATTAACTGACTGCACGTGTGGCGCAGCAGCTAAGACAGTCACCTAGCACTTTGTGTCGCAGGTTCGAGTCACACGCAGGACAACTATTTGTGTGACCCATAAATAGTTGTTCTGAGTCTGGATGTAATTTGTGACCGTCAATTATATGTTTGTAAAGTACCCCGGGACACAGGGATTAGACTCCCTAATGCGGGGGTAGTCTTTATTAAAAAAATACTACTAGACTTTATTATAAGTCGTTTTATGTGACTAGCTATTTAACTGTAACTACTGGAAACCGGCAGTGCATTGCGTGCTACTACGCAATGCACTGCCGGTTAGACCCAGGCACATCCTGAGGAATTCCTTGAAACATCCCCGCAACGCAATTTAATCATAAGGAAAAGGGAGGAGTTAGAATTACTACTGTATAAAAAAAACAAAATCTTGAGCAACGCTCTCGCTCTACTACTCTGTCAAGAAAGTACCAGAAACAGGTCAATAATATACAAATTGTTAATTATTCTTGCAATTGTATTTTATCGCTTTCAAAGTAGGCCGCTTCCGTAATAATACTTAGGCCAAGGATTAATTCAATTATCAAAACAATTATTAAAAACATTTTCCGGAATCTACTCCAGTTCTCGCCGCGAATTCCCTTTTATCTCTTCTATCGACTAAAGACGGGTGCCTCAAAGTAGCAGTTTGAGGTTTTGTCCATTTTAAAATCAATAGCAAAATACACTTTAGATGAATTAACAGAAAAATAATTGTCAATAAATTAAATGAGAAATGTTCCTGAAAATCTGTGCCAATTTGAAAACTAACTTATCGGCAAAATATAATTATTTGGATTGGATTTGTTATTAGAATTTTATTAATATACTTACCGGGTTCGAATCCCGGTAAGTGCAAATATTTGTGTGATGAGCACGAATATTTGTTTCTGAGTCTTGGATGTTTTCTGTGTATTTAAGTATTTATCTATCTATATAAGTATGTATATCGTCGCCTGGTACCCATAGTACAAGCTTTGCTTAGTTTGGGGCTAGGATGATCCGTGTGACATTGTCCCTAGATATTATTATTATTAAATGATGAAATCTCCGAAACTTTTTAACATAATGTATCTCATGAAATCAAGCTTTTTAAGGGATTTTTCGTATTACATCAAGTTTTTACATTTTAAAATGCCTGCAGAGCTTTCGAAAACCCGCATAGTTCTAAAAGTACAAGTTAACAGTAATAGCTTCATTTATATTAGAAAATCAAATATAACTTAATTATTTGGTGCACTATTCAAAGAGTTTTCAAAATAACATCAAGTACAATAAAAATAAACATTAACATACATACCATATAAGTAGATAATGTTGTACACTGTTCTACCCTGTAAAACAAATTGTCATTTGTGTTTGGTTTGCTGTAAGAAAACTCATTATTGAGTTAAGCTCGCCTATTACATGTCTTTCTATCATAAATTGTATTTTTTTTTTATTGTTTTCTGTGTGCAATAAAGACGAATACCTAATACCTACCAAAATAAGGGGTTAACCCATTATTATCTTTATATTTTTCTATGTACTCAATGGGTTAGTTATTGGCTTTGTATAGTGTAGTTTTAGAGTTAGCTTAGTATAAGGTACGATGGGATTGGCATCGTCATTTCATGTACGAAAATCCTGTATAATAAACTTTATATTTTGACGGTCATCGCAGCCTAGTTGGTAGTGCTCCTGCCTACGAAACTGGTGGTTCTGGGTTCGAATCCCGGTAAGTGCAAATATTTGTGTGATAAGCACGAACATTTGTTTTCTAGGATGTTTTCTAGGTATTTAAGTATTTATCTATCTATATAAGTATGTATATCGTCTCCTTGTAACCATAGTACAAACTTTGCTTAGTTTGGGACTAGGACGATCTGTGTGACATTGTCCCTAGATATTTATTATTTTATTATTATTATACTTTACATAATATAACTTTAGTTAGACATAATATTTTGAGGTACTTACGCAGTGTTGGCAGGCCCGCTACATGATGGACCAATCTTGTGAGGGTCACTGGAAGCAGCTGGATGTGGGTAATGCAGAATTGGCAATGTGGAAATCTTTCGGGAGGCCGTTGTCCAACAGTGGACGTATTTGGCTGTTGGAATATACATCCATCCTTCCAAAATTTAAGTGCTTGGCACTTGTTTGTGTAGCATTCTCCATTTATAGAATTGTGTACGAATAAGTTTAAAATAATTATTAAAGCCAAATTGTGTAGCAGGGCGTATTACAAAATATCAGATTATTTAAGTGATAAAAGTGCTTGGGATTAAGTTGTTCTGAGTCAACACACATGATTGTAATTAATCTTAAGTAAATTTTATTTAAAAAAAGGATTCCTACTGAGTATTCTGGCAGTGTTTCTCAGTAGCTGCCACGTCATGCACTACACGGTAGGGTAAAAAATATGACGATTCCACATAAATGTAAGATTTTTACGGAATAAAGACTTTTTTGATTTTGATTGATTTTGATCCCGTTATAGAGCCTGTATACCCTGGGAATTATTCACATACGGCCATCTGATCCCAAACTAAGCAGAGCTTGTACTATGGCAACCAGATAACTTATATACTACATATACTAATTTTCTTTTGTAAATACATAAATACTTATTTAGATAATTACACAGACGCAAGACAAACAGACATGTTCATTCACTCAAATATCTGTCCTGGGGCTCTACCGGCTAAGTCATCGAACATTGATTTCTTAAATGGCGTTCAAATAAATAACGGTTAGAAATGACTTAATCAATAGTTAAATTCCACGGCTTCCATGAGCACATGTGACGTCATAAATGGTCCGGAATCGATTGTCAACGTTGAAGCTGATTTAACGATTTTAACCTTTATTTATTTGAACACCATTTAAGAAATCGATCTTCAGCGACTTAGCCGGTAGAGCCCCTGGGTGGGAATGAAACCCACGATATGCGATATGATGAATAAGATCAAACGCAAAATACCTAACATATGAATCCTCAACTATATATTTCTACAACAGAAATAGAAAACTAACAAATATCTCTCAATTTCGTCCATAAAATCCTCGAGTGAAAATAATAATTTACCAAGTATATCAAAAATAAGGCGTCAACAACATCTTCACATTGGTATTCTGTAAACGTTAGATCTAAATTTCACGCGCTATCAAAACTATAATAGAAACCAATAAAATACTTCACTGATATTTTATCTCCACATATATTTTGTATCACAGATAAAAATCATATTGAGTGACGTAAATTGTTTTACCTGTGATACGATACAAAGGATTTTTACAATTATTATTATATTATATTTTTATTGTTACAATGATACCTTTCATATTATTTTTACTTAATCCAAATTAAGTTATATTTTTATTGACAATAGCGGTACCCGCGATTCATCCGCGTGTTCATTAGTTTATTTCTTCTTTTTTAGTATTTTCTAAAAAAAACTATTTTTATATTAAGCGTTACCTACATTATTGCCAACGGGGAGTTTTATTGCCAATAAAACTCCCGTCAATATCGGTCCAGCCATTTCAGAGATTAGCCAGAACAAACAGACAGACGGACAGACAGAATAAAATTGTAAAAAATGTTATTTTGGTGTATGTACCGTACATAATAATAATAATAATAATATATGTCTACATATTGAAATACATGTAGTAAAAAGCAGTTATTTCAATATTACAAACAGACACTCCAATTTTATTTATATGTATGTATGTATGTATAGATAACTAAAACTCAAAACTGGGATTCCATCTATTTAATTGTCGGGCGGGAATTGACATTATTTAAACACGGCCATCTGAACCCAAACTAAGCAGAGCTTGTACCTACTATGAAAACCAGATAACTGATATGCTACATATAATAATTTTCTTTTGTAAATATGTGGATAATTACACCCAGTCTAAACAGATGTTCATGCACCCAAATATCTGTCCTGGGTATCAAACTCACGATCTCCGTCGTGAACAGCAAGCATGTCCCTAGATATTAAATTTGCCAACCACGTCAACATGTCCGTCAAAATTCATTTATTTATTTGGATATTACATTGTTTCTTTTATAACTTAGCATAGAAATATAATTAAATGCATAACATTTTAAGGTATCACAGTTTTGTATTGTATCTATTCTTAAGTATCTATAGTTTATATAAAGCGAAAACTGATTTACTCTTCTGTGACTCACCATGGTAGGTAGCTGAAAATCGGCGTTGCAGTTGGACTCTGGCTGTAACAGTGTGCTGAGCTGCCTACCAATTGAACACATTATATATAAATTATTCGATGTAATTTGTTTTTTTTTTATGTTTTTTTTTCTTAATCATGTTTATTTTTATGTAAGTAAATATAAGATTTGTACAAACTTTATTTCAATGTGTGTATGTGTGTGCGTGTGTGTGTATGTGTGTGCGCGCGTGTGTGTGTGTGTGTGTGTGTATGTGTGTGCGTGTGTGTGTGTGTGCGTGTGTGTGTATGTGTGTGCGTGTGTGTGTGTGTGTGTGTGTGTGTGTGTGTGTGTGTTCAATAAAAACATTTTCGGACATAGGCCTTCCCAAAGGTTTCTATAACGCTGCCATTTGGAGGGGTTTGCCGTAGTCACCACACTTGGCATTTGAGTTGGCGACCGCAGTTAGGTGGCAGTTGGTACACAGGTGGCGCTGCTGCCCGACTACACGGTGTATCCATTAGTCGCTTTTTACGACACCCACGGAATGGCATAGGGTGGCCCCGTTATTCTTTCTGAGGAAACCACACGGTTATTAACTGCAAAAGGTTAAACTGGGAGACAGACAGACCCCAACAACAATAAAGGTAGAACATACTGAACTAATTTACTTGTTTGTGTTCACACAAAGAAATAACTAAGTTAAACATTTTTGGTTGAGCAGTAACGTATTAAAAATAAAGTGGTTTGTCAGTTGTACACAAATACGCAAATTATAATTTGTCAAAGAATTTCAACATCATCATGACATATGAATGACATCCTTATATTTATCACAGTTCCTTAGTATAATTTATTTGTTGCACTCCTGCTACTGTTTACTTTCCTTTCAGTTCCTATCCATCCAAAGGTTGTCTGGAAGAGATCGCTTAAGCCGATAAGACCGTCCATTGTATCTTATGTTCATTATATTATATCCGATGTATTTTCTTTCCGCCTGAGTGTGTACAATAAAGAGTATTCCATCTATCTATCTATCCTTATCACCTCCACTGTGCGTTTCACAAGAAACTTTTTGCCGCACACTACCGCTCTGTAGAATCAATTAATTGCGGAGGTATTTCTGATCCGGTATGACATGGCTACCTTCAAGACGCGAGCCTATTCTTTTCTTAAAGGCCGGCAACGCACTTTCGGCACCCCTGGTGTTGCGAGTTTCCATGGGCGGCGGTGATCACTTACCATCAGGTGACCCACTTGCTCGTTTGCCATCCTTTTATATATAAAAAATACTCTACTGCCGGACAAATTCCTCTTCCAAAGACCCTTAGGACTTCTACGCTATCAACAAAATCAGATGGAGTGCTGATATTTGTTGCCATCCCCAAAAAGTGATTCATACCGCTTTCTTCGTTATCGTATGGGCAGTGGTTACTCTGGTGTCAGAGTTGTTCAAGTCGCCAAATAGGCCTCGACTGTCTTCTAACAAGAACAACAAAGCACGGAGACGCTCAGAAATGAAACCTTTTTGACGGTCCCCCGTCTATGGACTGACCGCACGCCTCGGTGCTTTTCCTCACCGATCACTTACGGACCGGTGAGTGCAACTGGCTATGAGCGCCTCTAATATTGTTCTATCTATTCATACCACTATAAATATTGTTCTATTATGATGTACAGACGCCAGCACATCAAGCTACCCCTATCTGACAAATTTCTCCAATTGAAAATGAACCTTATGCTTTTGTGATAAAGTTGAAAATCTATACAAGAGATTTGACAGATTGGGGTAGCTGAATGTGCTGGCATCTGTACCTCTGCACACAATACATGAACCCCAAAACAACTAAAGTACTTTGCGGTCTAATACTCTAAGGAAGATAATTAACAAGATCATATTATAATTAATGTACAAATAACATCACATCCGTCGATGTTCTTTGATCTTGATATGGTGCTTATGACGTAGGTAGAAAGGTTGAATTTCGTAGTGAACGTGTATCTACAGACGTAGCGTTTACTGTACAAGGAAGTAAGATTTTGACTTTGTTGCTTGCAAGTACCAAGTAAGTTTAAGACCGAACATTGTTTGTTTTGAGACTTTAACAATGTGCGATACACGAGTTGATTCACATAAAATACGATCATTTTGTAAGAAACATTCAATCCGCTAAAATAATAAATAAACAACTTAAACAATAAATAAATAATAATAGCAACTTATAAAAAAACTTGTCAGAGAACACTTTTTGAGTGTATAATTGATGCTTTCTTAAGTAAAGTATCTATTCTCTTCTTGTTTGCTTATTTAATTTTGTCTTTTTTCATATTTTAACAGTAAATTTACAAAAATAGTTTTATTTATGGATATACCTTAGTTTTGGTATATCTCTTGTTGCACACCTACTACTAGGTATAAGTTAATGTTCAGCTCCATCGTAAGGTTGTCTGGAAGAGATCGCTTTATGCGATAAGTCCGCCCTTTGAACAACTTGTCTATGTAATATCTCATGTTGTATTTATTTTTATGGTGTACAATAAAGAGTATTCTATTCTAAATAAATATCTATGGAAACCCAACACATTGCTATCTGAACCCAAACTAGGCAGAGTCTGTACTATGGCAACCAGACAACTAATAAACATACTTATTGTAGATAAATTACAGTCAGTCACAGAACAAATAACCATGCTCATTACGCAAAGATTTGTCCTGAATAAGGATTGAACCTACGATCTCTGGCTTCTCAGGCAGAATCACTAACCATTAAACCAACAGGCCAGTTACTTGGTTGTCAATCCTCCGTTAAGATAGGAGACTATAGCCAGAATTAGCCACACAATAATTATATCATCATCATCATATCAGCCGAAAGACGCCCACTGCTGGACAAAGGCTTCCCCAAAAGAACTCCAGAATTGCCGGCCTTGCCCTGTCCTCATCCAGCGACTTCAAGCGACTCTCACAAGATTATCAATAAATCATCATCATCTTCATGTCAGCCAAAGTACGTCCACTGCTGGACATGAACCTCCCCAAAGAATGAGGGGATATGCTATAATCGCCACGCTTGACAGACGGGTTGGCGATCGCAGTTTGATTGTCATAGTTCACAGAATAACGCTGCAGCCCGTTCTCTATTAGGAATTCTATCGGCCGATTTCTACGCCCCCCACGGGATATGATGGGATGATGATAGTTAATGCCGTCACCATACAGGTATCAAATATCAATAATTATATATTTCTAATTAATATAAATAAAGAAACATTAAAACTTTAGTACTGGGTCTGCTATACCAACTAATAAAGTTCTTGGAGTTCTAAACTTTCTAGTTAGTTGCTTGCACAGAACTTACTTTAAAGACTTATTTTCAACGAGAGTTCATGAGTTATCTCTTAACATAGAATAAACTTAAATGACTTAGTGATTTTCTACGGCTGCATATGACAATTATTAAGCAACCAATTATTTGCCTGGATTATGTAAGCTGCAGTTAAATATCTAAATTTCTTTGACTGTCTCTTAAATAGTTATATTATAAAAATTCTTTATATTTTCGAGTTAGAAAAAGGCGAGGAGCATACTATTTACTGTAGAGCTGTTTTGGGAGTCAAAACAGTAGTAATCTTTATTTGCGTCAAATATCTATTTATAATGCACTAGCCGTGCCCCGCGGTGTTACACGCGTTAAATTTTATAAATTTTCTTTGCTATAAACCTCACGGAGCCCGAGACCTTTTCAACGAATGCAAAACCGTGGAAATCGGTTCGTGCGTTCTGCAGTTATAGCGTCAGGAAGGAAAACCCGACTTATTTTTATATAGTAGATAACAATGTACAAAGGCTGACTTATTGCCAAAGGCATTCTTTGCCAATCAAGTAAATCTTGGGGTCAAAAAGAGGAAAAATCGTGACAAAATTCTCCCCGAAAGATTTTGTAATATTTGAATTCACCTAGCACGTGTGGCGTAGTGGCTAAGACAGTCACCTCGCTGCTTCGTGTCCCGGGTTCGAATTCCGCGCAGAACAACTATTTGTGTGACCCATAAATAATTGTTCTGAGTCTGGATGGCCTTTGTGTCCATAAATTATATGTTTGTAAAGTACCCCGCGACACATAGATTAAATTCCCTGGTGCAGCGTTGAATTAAAAAAAATAATTAAAAAAAAATAATAATATTAAGATAATCCATTACTATCGTTTTAAATAATGCAGTGATATTTAACGTTCTTTTTTCCAGCTCATAGTTACTACAATGGCTTCTTAGAACACTTATCTTTTCTTATCTAAATGTTCCTCCTTTTATTCAAACTATAATTCCGACAAGTTGTTGTTAATTTCAAGGCTGTCTGGAGAAAAACACTAGAAGCCTTATGTTCCTACATCCTTTTAACAATATACAAAATAACTGTATACACGTTATTTGAAAAAAATATCTGTATACTTAGTGCGAGTGTACGGAAAATGAAACGTATGAACGAATCCGAGTAATTGATGGGAACAAAGCATATTAATAGAAAATGCTTTCTTTTGTGGTCACAAAAAGTCTGTAGTAATAATGATTTGAATTCTTGAATTCTGTGTGTATTATTAACCCACAGAAAAAAGAGGAGATTGACAATTTGACTATATCGTGTGTTCTCTATAATTTATGAATTTAATTTAGTAATATTTAGCGGAAGAAAATACACAATGCTGCATGTAAATGCGATGCTTTGGCAGGACATAGAATAGCCAAACTGGGGCTGCCATATACAGAACCAAGAGACTACAAGGATCTGCCTCTAAACAGTGTACCGAAGTATGTAGATACTGCATTCAGGGCTCTAGGGATAAATAAAATAAAATAAAATAAAAAAGGTTTTTATTCACGTAGACCTTAAAAAAGCGCTTGTAAATAGTCAGAACATGTTTGTAGTAATACAGTTATTATTTCTAGTTGCATATTACAGATATTTAGGTACACGGAATGTTAAAACATTTATACAATTTATTTTATAATAGTAGTGATATTTAGCTAGCTTGTATTAAGTTATTGTCAAGGAGATTATGTTTAGGTTTAATGATTGAAATTTATATTTTACTACATATTATCTGAATGTTTCTGTCCATATTAAGTAACGAATTCAGTATTATTATTATAACGGACCTTGTGTTTAAAACGACGGTCGCGCTTTTATGCTACCACCGGATCCAATGCGCCCCAACTGAGAAGACCCAGCGAAACAAACTCAGCAGGTTCATCTACTACCGGTTTCAACACGGCCCAGTTGAGACGGACCGGCGAAACATACTCAAGCGGGCATGAACACGGGATTTGGTCCACTTAAAGTAATTATTTAGTAGGCAAACACAATATCTGCTCGATCGGTTGTATGAATGAATATTAATTTAAATTATATTTAGGAAACAAAAAAAAAATATATAGATAGAATAAAAAGTAATGGGGATTAGTACAAAAGATCTTTAAGGGTCTACTTCTATACTTTTTACTGCTTTACGTAAGTACAAAGAAAATACTATACAATTCTTTATTGCAATCATGTGTATTGGTGCTACAAAATCATATGGGTATCAACATGAACCCTGTAGGGGCACAGCAATTAATTTTTATTCTTAATATTATTCAGACATGTAAATAATGTTTACTTGAAGTTAAATAACATATTAAAAACAATAATCAAAAATAGTATACAAATAAAATACACAACAAATTTAATTTCAATTCATTTTAAATTCTATTGTTTTAAAACAGTAGTTGCTGTGGGCTTGACGGCATAAAATATCGCCACCCTATCGCATCCCGTAGGGGGCGCAGAAATCGTCTCTAGGAAAGATCTATCAAAGAACGGGCAGCAACGTCTCTCTTTGTGCTACGACCCTCATACTGCGATCGCCAATCCATCTGTATAGCATATGCCTACAAATGATGAACACAACTCCATTGTGGAAATCTTTTGGGGAGGCCTTTGTCCAGCTGTGGGCATCATTCGGCTTACAATCATATCAGCCATGATGATGAAAACAGAAATTAATTTTGTTACTTGTACAAAAAATACTATATACCAAATAAGGCTTTATGTCAAACAGTTCGAAAATTATCAAAATCGATTCCCCAAAGTTTTCGTTTTTTAATTCTGAGTAATGATTTATAAAGCTTAAAATATAGCTCGCTTTAAGCAACCAAGGTATAATTTAGAGAACACGACCATCACTAAAATCCACCAACCAATTTGTCCAAACTTTTGCAGTTGAAACCAACATTTGGACCAAACATTGTACCAACAGCACATTTGCAAACCGTACACCTTTTATTAGTACTCATAAAAGAGGCTCTTCCTGTTTTAAGAAGCTCCTTACATTGCATGAAAGAGGGTAACATGGTGTGGAATGAGATGGAATGGGGTAACATCAGATAACGTGGAATATTCGAAAACTTTATTAACTCCGTATCGGCTTAGTTACTCTCCAGCCTAAATTGAAATGAAAGGGAATTTTCCCGATCGCTTGTTTAAATATGTTACGGAAACTTGTAAACATGCAGACATTTACAAGTTTCCTTAAAATACTTAAACAAGCTTTAATAATAATATAAAACCGGCCAAATGCGAGTCGGACTCGCTCACGAAAGGTTCCGTACCACTATCTATAAAAACGAGCAAAAAAATTTCGTTTGTTGTACGGGAGCCCCCTTAAATATTTAATTTATTTTGTTTAAGCGGCAACAGAAATACATCATCTGTGAAAATTTCTACTGTCTAACTATCACGGTTCATGAGATTCAGCCTGGTGACAGGCGGACAGATAGATAGACAGACAGACAGACAGTGAAGTCTTAGTTATAGGGTCCCGTTTTACCCTTTGGGTACGGAACCATAAAAAGGAGCAGTCCAGATAATAATAATGTCCTCCTAGCCGAATTTCGGCGCGGGATGTATTATAGTGCTTAAGTGTCGGCGCAAACATAGGGGCACTTTCTATTCCATCACTCTCATGATCCGATGAGATGACTAGTGAAAGGACCGGATACCGGTCAGGTACAGGAACGACGGCTTTACGTGCTTTGCGAGGCACGAGGGCGCGACGTAATACTGCCAACTCTCAAACTTCGGGTTGATACTGAGAAATGTTCTTAACATATACCTAAATAGCGAATTTACTTTTGGCCGACCCGGGATTTGAACCCTTGACCTCATTATCTGCGGTGGAACACGCTTCCGCTAGACCAACCGACTATATAATATGTATGTTTTTTATGTATGTTACGCCATTTATACTTTGCCTTCCATCACCTTCCACGCCGATTTTAGTTGTATTACATTAATAATGGCGCTCATAATCATTGGCCTCAATGGTCCGTAAGCGACCGGGGAAGTTAAGCATCTAAGCATGCGGTCAGTCTATAGATGGGTATCGTACGGGATACTTAAGTGTCAGAGTTATTCAAGCAGCCCAGAAGGCCTCTGACATGGCTTAACGACTGTTTCCTAATGACTACAACCGAGACCGACAGCTTGGCCTATGAAGCACGGAGAAGGTCAGAAATTAACCCACTTTATGGTCACCCATCTATGTACTGACAGTAAGCCTAGTTGCTTATACTCACCGACCACTTACGGATCGGTTAGAGCATCTGGTTATGAGAGATTAGTTGCTTAACTTGACGCTCATGATCTTACACAAAACTTTTATTGAAATCGGTTCTTGTAAAGAAACGTTGCAGGGAGTTCTATGTTATTTTACAGTACAGTAAGTGTATATTTACCACACTAAATGTGTAGAGTGGTATGCCAGTTTAGATAAGGACCGCTAGGTAAACATCTCAAACACCACAGAACTACTCAGAACACAGTAAGAACAATGGAGTTGGAAACTAAGAACCACTAGTTCTCAATAACAACACTAAATGAATACTAAATTAGATGTAAACAATTCACAGTGGAATTGGGCCGCTACAACAATTAAGCGGAATCCACGGACATAGTATATATTATCCTTTAGTCTATTATATTAATATTTACTTCAGCATCAGCCTGATGTCAGGTTTCCCTGTTGAACTAGTGGTTACCATGACTTCTAACCCAGAGGGCTTGAGTTCAATCCTCACCCAGGACAAAACTATGTATTTTTCATGATTATTTAGGTGGCAATCACCTGCTCGCCATTAGCAATGGCGCGCTTGACAGAGCCAAGAGCGTGGTCAATGGCTTGGAAGGTGGAGGTGCGTAGTTTGAAGCCAAATTGTTTCTTGGAAAAGGAGTTGGTAGTGTTTAGGTGGTAAGTCAGTCGGTTCGTTATAAGTTTTTCTAGCAATTTTCCGAATACATTGATTAAGCCTATAGGTCTAAATGAGTTAGAGGTGGTATAGTCGGTTCTACCAGTTTTATTTATTTATTTGAAACCACAAACAAGTTTACAATTAACATTAAATAAAGCTTAAATTATACAATATTACTTACAGTAAACTCAACATTGCTGGTCACCTAATACATAAAATAATTACAGATGGTGAGCCTGTGTTACTATTTTATATTCCTATGAACTTATCAAATGAAATGAAATATTCTTTGTAATGTGAAGTGAATATAGATATACGTATTTTCAAATATATGTAAGATATAGTTATATAGATAGATGTAGGTTAATATTTATGTGATGTGTGAGTGTGTTTAGGAATAATTTTGGCAACAGCAATTTCCCATGCATTGGGGAAGTAACTGAGAGCAAGGAATCTATTAAGTAATGCGGTGATAATTTGTGGGAAAGTCTTAACAAAGTGGAGGCAAATGTTAGCAGTGAGATGGTCAATACCTGGTGCTCGTTTGTGGTTCATAATATTTATGCACTGCACGATTTCAGTATGGGTGAAAGGGGGTTCCGATGAGGTATCGATAGGTAGGTACATCATAGTTCTAATATGTTTTTGGTCGTCAGTAGAGTCCGGGGTGATCCATGTGTCTTATGGATATTTCCTGAGAACTTAGTTTAAAGGAAAAGCAATTTATCATGTCAGCCAAAGTACGTCCAATGCTGGACAAAAGCCTCCCCAAAGAAGGGGGGGATATGCCATAATCGCCACGCTTGGCAGACAGGTTGGGTCATAGTTCACAGCAAAGGATGCTGCCCGTTCTCTGTTAGGTATTCCCTCGGTCCATTTATACGCCACCCCACGAGATGAGATGGGGTGATGATATTATATGGCGTCACCACACAGGAGGATGGAAAAGCAACTACAATATTTCTATATATTCCATATATATAGCTAACGGAATATCTTTTATGAATAATAATAATTGAAATAATTTTGAGAAAAATAAAAAGAAAAAAGTATGTTAATAATAGGTCTTTACCTATGAAATTGCCGTTTTGTATGAAAAAATTTAAACGAATTTTTTTCATGAATTTTTTTATTTGTATTAATCGAAGTAATCACCCATGCAATCAATGCATCTTTGCCATCGCAGTGGCAGTTTATTGATGCCCTTCTTAAAGAAATCAGCTGGACGGGAGGCAACAAATTCTTCAAAGGCATTTTGTACTGCCTCTCGGGTATTGAATTTTTTTCCCGCCAAGAAGTTATCCAAATTCTGGAAAAAGTAGTAGTCTGTAGGCGCAAGGTCTGGTGAGTAGGGCGGATGACGGAGAGCTTCCAACCCCAGTTCTTGCAACTTGGAGACCGTCTGCTGTGCAGTATGAGGTCGCGCGTTGTCGTGCAGGAGCAGCGGAGACGAGCGATTGACCAATGCTGGTTGGAGATGCGCCAGCTTCTCCATCATTGTGCTCAGTTCTTCACAGTACACATCTGCAGTAATGCTCACCCCGTTTGGTAAGAAGCTGTGATGAATCACACCGGCGCTAGACCACCAAACAGTGACCATCACTTTTCTAGGGGTAAGTTTTCGTTTAGGGCATTGTTTAGGTGCTGAACCAGGATCCAACCAACTTGCTGAGCGCTTGCGGTTATCAAACAGAATCCATTTTTCATCGCAGGTAACAATGCGGTTCAAAATTCCTTCATTTGTGTGTCTGTTGAGCAGTGCAAGGCACGTCTCGACGCGTACTTCGCGCTGGCGATCATTGAGTTCGTGGGGCACCCATTTGTCAAGCTTTTTTACCTTGCCAATTTGACGCAAATGGACCAATATTGTTTTGACGCTAACGTCGAAAGCTGCTGCTAATTCAGCCGTAGATTGTGTATCATCAGCTTCCACAACCGCCTTTAATTCGTCATTGTCGACCAAAGTCTTCGGACGACCGCGAGGTTCATTTTTCAGGTCGAAATTTCCAGAACGGAAGCGAGCAAACCAATAACAGGTGGTGCGTTGGTTTGTAGTGTTAGCTCCGTAAACGTCGTTGATGTTGCGTGCCGCTTGTGCCGCGTTGCTGCCACGACGGTACTCATATTCCATAATTACTCGAATTTTTAACGTATCCATGATGACGAAAAAGATTGAAATGCGATGAAAATGTAACACTAATCAATAAAGAAATGACTACTTTTGGAAAAAAGAATCCATGTTTTTAAAATAAAATTAATTTGAAATTAGAATTCTTAGCCAAACAAAAATTATTTTGATTTGAAATGGCCAGTACTGCAGAACGGCAATTTCATAGGTAAAGACCTAATATTAGCACCAACTTTCCGATGGTATATATAAATGAATGTGTAGATGAAAATAATTTATAACTATTAGCTAGTTTATAATATTTATGTAAACTGTTTCTATCTTTTACATGCTAACGGAATATTCTTATATAATTACCGAACACTTTTTTATTTAAATTACTAGAACTAGCTGAGTGGTGACGGCATTGAATATCAGAACCACATCTCATCCCGTGAGAGGCCGTAGAATTAGACCCGAGAGAATGTCTACCAGAAGACGGGAAGTAGCTTCCTTCTGAGTACTATGAACTTCTTACTGCGATCGCCAACCCTCTGTTAAGCGTGGCGATTATGGCGTATCCTTTCAAGATGACTCTTGGGAAGGCTTGGCCAGCTGTGAACTTCTTTGAGCTGTAATGATAACTAGAACTTACATTATTTTTAACATCTTTTCAATAAGAAAGGTGTCGACCACGTACTGCGCCTTACAGGAAATCGATGAAATTGTTTGATGAAAAATCAATGAAAAATTTTGATTAGAACACGTTTAAATTTAAAGTACTATGTATATACACGAAAAAGGGGAGGAAACCAGATCGCGTAGCAGGTCACCTATGCGCTGGACTGACCATATGAAATCCGCAGTAGGAAGCTGCGTATCTGACTGCGCCAGACAGTCCGCTAACAGAGAGAGATGGCGGTAGATCGTGCGGAAAGCTGGGTCCACGTTTACCCCTGACGCGGATGCCTCGATGTGACGACGACCGCTCTATCAAGAGCGTAACGACAGAGAAGAAGAAGATATATTTACATATTTCTTCACAAAAAGATTAAGCGAAATGATTTATTTCTTAAAAACTGATCATGTTTTTAATCACCCGGCTGACCAACCCCCGAACACTTTAACAAGTGGAAGAGAGACAGAATTATGTTGCGACGGTCAGGGAACAAAGCTATCGTCATACATCCCGTCATACACAGGCGTGCTATTGGTAACTAAAATTATGGGCATACAGATAAATTTTTACCGATTTCCAAAGTAGGATGGTGTAATTATATACTAGCTATGTTTTCACCCGCGGTAAAGTAGTTTTGGCGTAAAAGAGTAACAAACATACATCCATACATTTATACTCACAAACTTTCGCATTTATAATTTTAGTAGGGTGTGTACCTCTAGCGATTTTGGCAGAGCACGCCGGAATAGCTCGCAGATGGTAGATTTTTTCCTACTTACTTGCCACTTACCGTCATATTTTAGACAATTCAAACAATATCTTTATAAATTGTAGCCTATGTGTTATTCTGATGTATAAGCTATATGATAGTAAAGTTTAAATAAAAACCATAGAGTAGTTTTACGTGAAAGAGTAACAAACATCCATCCATCCATCCATACTTACAAAGTTTCGCGTTTATAATATTATTAGCATGTAGCTATGTTAAGCGATTTTTCCCTTGCTTGTGAACCGACTTTGAAAAGTCGATCCTATTGCAATGGTCCCAAATATTTTTTTTATCAACAGATTTCATTTTCTCTTTACATTAATTATTTTTTGACTGTTCTAAAGAAAAGTCAAAGTCGGTTCTAAGTCAGTCAGAACCACAGAACAAAACAGTAATTATTATACTAAGAAACATAACAAAATATGAAAGAAACGGGGTTTAAAAGACCCACGTTACTTTTCGTGTTACAAAATTATACTTCAAAATTCACCGGGTTAAGTTCCTGATACTAGTACTCACAAGAGCCTTATTAATCGTGAACAAATACCAACCCTAACGCTATTAAGAAAGGATCTAAGTTGGAGTACACAAATGTAAGCAAATCCTCTTCCGAGCTCTATTATGATAAATTTCTTTTATACTGGTATACGGAAAAATTAGGAATGAAACATAAAACCTTTGGTACATCAAGTCTTCAACCTTTTGTTTGGTAAAATAAAATGAACCCGGATTAAGTTAATGCTTATAAATGTATACAAAATAAATTACATCAGGATCTAACCGGGGAATGCGGAGCTTCGGCCGCTTGTTATGTCGTGGTTTATGTAGTGGCACGGTCAAGTAGATTTATATACATTTTGATGTAAGAAAAGTGCTTTTCTCGGTTGCCTTCCCATTATTAAACTCCCGCATAATATTATCGCATATAAACCAAAAACAAAATATTTTTTAAATTTATGGTATAAGTTTTTTTTTTATTTACTAGCTTCTTGCCTTTCCGTGATGTTTCCTTTTCTATAATTATTAAAGAAGAAGATTCAAATTGTTTATTTGCTTTAATCAGGGTGATATATAATGTGGTGTATTACATTTCAGAAGAACAAGCCCATTTAGCTATAAAAACAGGATGCAAATATTAACAAATATTAAATGGAAAAGCATCTAATTACTTCTGGTAAATGCTTCTACAGTTATGATTTAAAAACTTTTGAATTGAGTAAAACGCATTTTCTATCAGCCTTTTTTTCAACGCTAGATTAAATTTATAAAACGGCAATGTTTTGAAGGATTCTGGTATTTAGTTGGAAATTTTGATGAAAATATAAAAATATTTTGATGAAAGTCCAAAGTAAACTTTGGATAAGGATCTACAGTCGGTACAGATATTGGGCAGTTTAGTTCGGTAGTTGAAGCGAACAGATCGATACAAATCAGTTCGGTGGTTGAACAGTTAAAATAAACCGGCCAAGTGCGAGTCGGACTCGCCCATGAAGGGTTCCGTAGCAGCAAGTATTTTAGTTGATTAAATGAAAGGTAAATTGCGGTTTACGGTTTATGTCGTATTAAAAAAAAACTACTTACTAGATCTCGTTCAAACCAATTTTCGTTGTTAGTTTACAGGGTAATGTACATCATATATTTTTTCAGTCGGGGGACGTTCGGGGGACACTCATTTTTCCACTTTGGAAGTGTCCCTCGCGCAAACTATTCAGTTTAGAAAAAAATTGTATTTGGAACCTCAATATCATTTTTGAAGACCTATCTATAGATACCCCACATGCATAGGTAAGATGAAAAAAAAATTGTTGAGTTTCAGTTCTATGTATGGGGAACCCCTAAAGTTATTATTTTTTTTTATTTTTGTGTAAAAATCTTAATGCGGTTGATATAATACATCTACTTACCAAGTTTCAACAGAACAGCTCTTATAGCTTCTGAAAAAATGGCTGTGACATACGGACGAACAGACAGACAGATAGACATGTCATGATGAATCTATAAGGGTTCCGTTTTTTCCATTTGGCTACGGAACCCTAAAAACAGTTAAAAAACAAACGATATTTAATTTTGGAATCGATTTAATTTAAGTACCTTGTGGCCCGACACGGGATCTTAACCCAGTACCTCATTATCTGCGGGAGAACACGCTACCGCTAGACAAACCGACTTCGAAAGGAGATGTTTTTTGTTGGATGTATGTTACGCGATTTTATACATTGCCTCCCATTCCCTTCAACACCAATTTGTGTTGTTGTTAAGAAAAATTATATTGTTTATTTTGGGACAACTGGAAGGGGAAGAACACGTCGAATATTCTCTGACCAAATTGGAGATGTTCTCAAGAAAGGGCAGGTCAGAAGTACCCTAAACCGGCGAGCATGTATGAAGAATATAATGACAGTAATCGAGGCAAAAGAAGTATGCAAAGATCGTGACAAATGGAAATCCGTTGTCTCTGCCTACCCCTCTGGGAAACAGGCGTGAGTCTATGTATGTATGTATGTATATATATTTTTAAAACTGTGATTACTTATGTAGTAGATAAATAAGGCGATCAAAGTCAGTAGCTCTCTAGGTTCTATAAGTTAACGGCGAGGATCTAGGCACGCGGTCTACCATAGATTGGAAAACGCCAAAGTGGTTTAATTTCTGAGTGTCGTCTTGCTTCGGAGGGCACGTTAAGCTGTCGGTCCCGGTTGTAGTCATTTGACAACAATCGATAAGCCATATCAGAGACATGCTGGACGGCTTGAACAACTAAGCAGCACAAGGGTATCGCAACCTAAACGAAAGAATGAACATTTACAAATTACAAATATCCCTAAACCGTCTGTAGCCCACAATAACCTGTTAACGATCCAATTTTGGGGTGAAGTAGAATAGCTATTGTTTGTCGACTCATCGTTTGTTAGTGTCAATCAACACGGAAATGAAAATGCGGGAGGTTTGCCACCGAATAATACCGCTATAGGACTATTCATTACTAGGTAATTCTACTGCCAGATTATTGAGGATTGGTCTGGTAGTGTTGTGTTCACCCGCAAATTCAAAAGATATTGAAAAAATATTTAATGAATGTTGCCGATTTTATAAACAAAACACGCAGCCAAGTGCGAGTCAGTCTCGCCCATGATTCCGTAGCAGCAAGTATTTCAGTAGATTAAATGAACGGTAAATTGCGGTTTACGATTTATGACGTAAGAAAAAAAACTACTTACTAGATCTCGTTCAAATCAAGTTTAGGTGGAAGTTTGCGTGGTAATGTACATCATATATTTTTTTTAAGTTTTTTAGTCATTCTCTTATTTTAGACGTTACATGGGGGGGGGGGGGGACTCGTTTTACCACTTTGGAAGTGTCTCTCGTGCAAACTATTCAGTTTAGAAAAAAATATATATTAGCCACCTCAATCATTTTTGAAGACCTATCCATAGGGGTATTTATGTATGGATTTGATGAAAACAAAATTGAGTTTCAGTTCTATGTATGGGAAACCCTCAAACTCATTGTACTTTTTCTACTTTTGAAAAAAATCTTAATGCGGTTCAAAGAATACATCTACTTACCAAGTTTCAACAGTACAGCTCTTAAAGTTTCGGAAAAAAATGGCGGTGACGGACGGACACGACAGACAGACATGACGAATCTATAAGGGTTCCGTTTTTTTACGGAACCCTAAAAATCAGAGCACAGCGCCATCCCTGTATTGGTACAGGATGCTGGTGATAGGTGGGGGTCCGCCTTTACCAAAGAAGAGAAGAAGCGATTGCTACATTAGCGTAAGACCGCCGTTTGTATATTTATTATTTTAATATTATTATTTAACCTAAATTAAAAAGAAACGTGGTTTGTGAAAGAATAACAGGGCGTCACAAGAATAGGTCAAACCTCCCGAATGGCAACTTTATAGTAACCTTTGGGGGAGGCTTATGACCAGCAGTGAACGACATCAGGCTGATGATGAAAAAGAGACTCTATATAATATACCTATGAGTTTTATTTAAAAACATTGTTAAAGTACATTACCGTAAATAATTTATAATTAGTCGAAAGATCGACAAGAAAATTAATGTAAACATAAAATGAATGTCGTGAATTGAACGGGAAATAATTAGTTAGCAAATAATCAAATTACAGTACTAAAGAAATTAATTAACTAGAAACTTGAAGTAGAACCTAATTGTACTTCAACCTATATTTTACACATCAAAACCCGATTTAATTACATATGAATGTTCTAGTTTGGTTTCTATATTAATATATTTAATTATTTGTTTTATAGCAACCTAAAAGGCCATTCGTAGAGGCCATATTTTCCTTATCAATATACACATAACATATTTCTCGTTTTCTTTTTGGTGTTTAAAGATTAAACCACATTTTACGCAATATCATAGACCCACTCTGTTTCCCAGTGGCTAGCCAGAGACAACGGATTTTCATTTGTCGCGGATCTTTGCACACCCCTTTTACTGTTATTATATTTTTCATACATGCTTGTGGGTTTAGGGTACTTCTGACTTGGCCTTTCATGAGAACGTCTCCGATTTGTATGTATACAAAAGGCCGGCAGTTTTCCGGATCTTTGTGACAGGCCTTAATGATGACGATGAAACAAATCTGGCAAATTTCATAAAATATATAACACAGTAAAGGAACGCCAATTTTCTTGGTTTCCTTTTTGAGTAGGTTATATGTGTTTTTCTTTTTTAAACTTATGCGTGGGGAAAGAGACAGGGTCAGTAGGAATTATGCTCTTAAGTGTTCGGCAATAATGAAGGGTGGTTGAGTCACCAAATTTATATGAAATGGTTTTATATTCGTTTTCTGTGCAAGTATTATCATTTAACCAAAGAAAAGTCAATTTTTTCCAATATTAGTAGCGCTGAATTTATTATATAACTACAAATTTTTTAAATTAAATACAAGTAAAAATAAACATGCATTCACTTGTTATTACAGGTAAAATAGAATCGGATTAAATTTAGTACATTTCTAAACAGAAATGTACTAAACTGGATACATACATGGATACATATACATGTTGGTGTTTGCGGCCACTTTTTATCATCACACTGAAAGTGGAGTTGTGGGAGGGATTTCTTCCACTCACCCTACAACCTTTAAGATCTCGTAAAATTTCTCTAACATACGTGAGACTCATCTCAGCATTGAACATCCTGGCAAGATTTCAGAAGAGAATACGCTTACAAAAGTTATAACAGTTCTGAAGAGTTGTCAAAACATATGATCGCTTAGAATCAGTTTTTTGTTTGCTTGCGTCCCGGATCTATAACAGTTCAAGAAATTAGCACCTTTTAAATAATAACAGGGTAAGGTTATATACTGTAATTATTTAAAGGATATTAATTCCGTCATTCGTCCTGATTGACGGCGCATCAGATTACAACTTAATTATAACTTACAATTGAGTGTTATAGGATATTGGATAAATTTTCCTGACAGCCCTACTTTGAGTTATTGGTTACTCACACAAACAAATCTCCTATACAAACTTTGAACGGTGACTTGTCTTTTTATATGTTTGTGTATTATTTACAAGGGCTGTCACTTGTCAATCAGAATTACTAACTTTATTTGATTGTAACTTTTACCTTATTATAAGCTCCTCCAAGTGGGAATCCAAAACTTTCTGAAAGTCCACCGACAACATACAAGTAATTTGATTTCAAAACACATTTGAAACGGTTTAGTTACACAGAAGAAATGACACAACATAAATACCATGTAAAAATATGACAAGTCCTAAATTTGAACTTTCTCTTTTGTATGAACGTCAGCCTGTATTAGATCAGAGTGGCTCTCAATGGACTGAAAGGACGAGAAATGATGATGGAATTACAGCAGACCTTCTGAAAGAAGAAGAAGAAAAAACATTTATTCAGTAAACTAGCACAGATAATTATATATATACCGAATATATATATGTATATATGTCCGAATTGGTCCAATCTCAGCACTAGGTACATCATTTACTGTTGCAGTGCTGGTTTTATGAAGGCGAGTGGTACACCAATTTTACGGGACCTTCAGAGTTACTTATCTCCGTCATACTCGAAGGTCTAACGCCACAAGCATGGCATAGGAGTATGGTGATACATTGCTCAAAATAGTGCGATATAAACATATTTAATCAATATAGACCCATTTCACTGCTGAGCTGTTTACAAGTTGACCACCTTGTGGAGGGCCAATCCTGGCCGTTTCCAGTTCGTGGTCGCCACTCGACCACTTTTTGTGTTTCATGCCACTTTAACAGACATTTACATTATTTCTTGACGTTTCATAATCATTATCATATCAGCCATCAGATAAGGCTCCCCCAAGGATCTTCATAATGTCCGGTGTTGCGTTGCCCACTCCCAGCAATTTCATCCTCCTTCACTTTTACAAGAGCGTCGGTCCCCCTTGTGGAGGGCCTACCCTTGCTCGAGTGGCGATCTCGAAATGCGTTTCGTAGTCACCACTTGAAAACCTTCCTGCCTCAGTGGCCGTCGGCTCTATGACGCGGGTATGTGCCCCGCTATCAGCCACTTCAGTTACGCAATTCATCGGGCCATGACAGTTAGTTTGGTTCTCCGACTTTTATTAACTAAAAATAAGATCAGACCACGACCACATTTACCGAGTTTTGGAATTGTTTTCTTTGTCACACGCGTGCGTAAAGAGCGAGATAGTCTCGTCGTCAGTAGGTTTTCCAATTAATGATAAGAATCAATAAAACATTTTTGTACCTATATAAACCATCGACGTAAAACTAACTTTTATTAAGTCAATAAAGTCTTCCAAGCTTTTTCACACTTGATTGAACTTTGCCCAATAGTTCTTTACAAAGGCTTTAAAAACAGTACATTTATCGGTGAACAGAAAACTGGCGCATTGTTATCAAAGATTTTTGCGGATATTTAGTTTCTCAACAAAGCAACTGTTGTACTTTAATTGCTCGGTTTTATCTCGATCAAATGTATTTTGTTTGAATGGCCAACAGTAACGTTGTTTGGCGTGTATGCTTTTATCGTGTTTGTTGTTTGAAGTTTAAAATTTAATAAAATGTTGGCATTTTGTTAACATAGATATTTGGCTGTACCGTGTACGAGTTTTAGATTGCTACTAGTGTCATACTAGTATAAAAAATATTAGCTGTACTCCCGTGTCACTTAAATTGGTTGTGACAGTTTTTGTATTAGTATATACGCAAGGTTTGCTGTGTGGGGACGGCGGTGAATATCACTATACCTCATCTCAACCCATGTGGGGCGTAGAAGTCGACCCGAGGAAATATATATTGCCCTCTGGGCGAACAGCAACTACCTTCTGAATACTATGATTATCTTACTGCGATCGCCAACCCGTTTGTCAAGCGTAACGATTATTGCATATTCCCCAAGATGTTTTTTGGAGAGGCTTGTCCTGCAGTAGACTTCTTTCTACTATAATAATCAAGGTAAGGCCACCTGGATGAATGGTCGTCTAACCACCTTGCGTTTCAAAAGAAACTCTTTGGAATCAATTAACTGCGGAGGTATTTCTGAAATGGTATGATATGGCAACCTTCAAGAAGCGAGCCTAATCTTTTCTTAAAGGCCGGCAACGCACTTACGGCACCGCTGGTGTTGCGAGTTTCCATGGGCGGCGGTGATCACGCTCGTTGCTCGTTATCCATGCTATTTTATAAAGAAAATGTCTTCAAGTGTTTCATTTTTTATTGGAGTTGGACCTAAGATGGCTGCGTCTACGTGGTAGTGTACGTTACAATCACATACTTATCATTTGATAAAAGTGCCTTATAAACTGGCTATGCTGTTGTTTAACTCATTAATTTGATTTTTGAAATACTTTAGTGGGCTATACCAACCTTATCTCATAATTCTGTTCTAACCTAGAATAAATGGAAACAGCTAATTTGAGCTAATGTTTGTAGTTGCTTTACTTATGAACCATCATCATCATATCAGCCGAAAGACGTCCACTGCTGGAAAAAGGCCTCCCCCAAAGATCTTCACAATGCTGGTCTTGCGCTTTTCAATCCAGCAGTTTCCAGCGACCCGCACAAGATAATCGGTCCATCTTGTAGGGGATCTGCCCACGCTTCCGGATCGTGGTCGCCACTCGAGAACCTTTCTGCCCCAACGGCCATCAGTTTTACGAAACAGAGACGTGGTCGCTCACTATGGGCATTATTAGAAGGCTCAAGGTCACCCAAAGAGCAATGGAGAGAGCTATGCTCGGTTCCCCTGCGGGATTGAATCAGAAATGTGGAAATCCGCAGGCTAACCAAAGTCATCCACAGTAGCCCGCAGAATTGCAAAATTGAAGTGTCAGTGGGCGGGGCACATAGCTCGTAGAACCGACTACTTATGTATATCGGAAATTAATTTTACGAAGTATATGATTGGTTTAGTAGCATGGAAAGGAAGCGCTGTTTAAGTTTCTTCTACTATTGTTGCATATGCTGATGCAGCAAATCAAGCAATAAATTAGGTCGCGCATTGTACCGCCACTTCAGTGTATTGTCAGACATAGAACCGGGAGCATTCATTCAAGTGTAAATTTATCATAGCAATAAAATAATAGCTCTCCAAATTCCAGTCTATTCAATCATCTACATCAGCCGTATTTACTTACTTATCGTAATGGACAGTGGTTATCCTAGTGTCAGAGTTGTTCAAGTTGCCCAGTAGGCATCTTGATATGGCTTAACTACAGTTGTCTAATGACTACAACTGGGAACGACAGCTTAACGTGCCCTCCGAAGCACGGAGACGCTCAGACTTTGGCGGTCACTCATTTATGAACCGACCGCGAGCCTAGTTGCTTAACCTCGCCGATCGCATACGGACCGGTGAGAGCATCTAGCTATGACAAAGTTTATGACTGGTTTAGTAGCATGGGTAGGAAGCGCTGTTTAAGTTTCTTCCACTATTGTTGCATATTCTGATGCAGCAAACAAGCAATGAATTAGGTCGCGCATTGTACCGCAACTTCAGTGTATTGTCAGACATAGAACCGGGAGCATTCATTGATAATTATAATCTCTCCATTATTTAATGTAAATCTATCATAGCAATAAAACAACAGCCCTCCAATTTCCCGTCTTTTTAATCAACTCAATCAGCCGTATCTGTAGGTCATGTCCCCCACACACAGTCCAATCCATAGCCTGGAAGGACATCTAGAACTCTAGCGGTTAATTCATTTAAAATTGAATAAATCTTTCTATAACTATCAAGTCGTAACCAAAAATTTTTCTCAACATTCATATCAATAAAAATCTCGTAACACTTCTTTGAGATCACATTATAATTTATTCGTCTAAGTAAAACTTTCTTAATAAGGCTAGCAAAGTTGATTATAGCCCGCTTAAGTGTCCAATAAATTTTGTTTCGTTCTCAACATTTTTGGTGAGGCAAACTTTATATTTATACGGGAAATTTCCGTCAGGATCTCGGATTGAAAATATAAATCAAATGTTTATCATTTTAAGGAAGTTCAAAGTAACTCAATTATGTTAGATGGATGAAATTAATCTACACTCAGTAGCAAAAAATGGCCCCCCGCTTTTTTTGGTTATTTGTTAAGTAACTTAGAAAAAAGTGATTTATTTATTATTAGCTTTTATCCAAGTAATTTTCGGTGTGGTATTTCATTTCCTTTACCATATTTTTTGTGGATTCTTTCTTAATAAGCCTAAGAAAGCGGCAAGTGGTTTCGCCACAATTGTTTAAATAGGGGATTTTTTTTATGAATCATGACAAAAATATGTTGTGAATACGTGGTCATTTCAAATGTTTGAAAACATTAAAGGGACTCAGTTATTTAAGGTCAAATGTTACCTATCGGTTATATGAGATAGATGAAATGAATCTATACTCAGTCACAAAAAAGCAGTTGCTTTGGTTATTTGTTAAACTACTTTGAATAGAGTTTGATTTATTTATTATTATGATTTTTTTTAACAATATTACAATTTACATTCGGTCACCGTAGCCTAGTTGGTAGTGCTCCTGCCTACGAAGCTGGTGGTCCTGGGTTCGAATCCCGGTAAGTGCAAATATTTGTGTGATGAGCACGAATATTTGTTTCTGAGTCATGGATATTTTCTATGTATATAAGTATTTATCTATCTATATAAGTATGTATATCGACGCCTGGTACCCATAGTACAAGCTTTGCTTAGTTTGGGGCTAAGATGATCTGTGTGACATTGTCCCCAGATATTATTATATTATTAATATAGTCCCACGTAACCGTGTTCACGGTTTGACTGTGGGATCCAGTCTCCGTTCTTTAGTACAATGATATGTAATGGCTAACTTACTTGGTCACAGCGGTTTTAAACAATTCCTCAAGAAATTCCTTAACTTACATAGTTTTGTGCATAAACATATTTGGGTGGCATTTTATTTCCTTCTTAACATATTTAAATGACACGGTCCATTCAATTTTTTTATAACTACAGAGAAAATCAGTATTTAAGTTCAAAGTTATGTGAGATAGATGAAATTAATCTACCTACACCCAGTAGAACAACAGAGGCCAACTAGTTTCTTTGGTTATTTGTTAAGCAACTTTAAAAATGTTCATTTACTACTACTTCAATTTTTTGTCGTAAATATAAAATATAACATTTTATTTCCATTACGATTTTATTCTTAAAGACTACAATGCCTACTTTTCATTTTCTTTTATAAATCGTACCGCACTATGGTTGATTAGAGAAATATAGTTCATCAAAACGTGACGGGAATATAATGTACAAAAACTCACGTTACAGTAATAATTACGTGTGACTCCAAATAGATATCTGCTACTTTTATAGTAAATCTGTATAGCGGGATATTGTAGGTAATTTTACAACTAACCTTTTTAGTCCGTTTACAAATTCCGAATATACATATAAATATTCTTTGAAATCGCACTTCTAATAAATAATAATAGTTAAAAAAACACGCTTTTAGCACGCACAAAAAATTACAAACACTTTCATTTGATACCCATATCATACGGGTGCATTTCAAATAGCCTGTCCGCCATCTTGGACGTCCGCCATATTGGATTTAAGTCACGTGACAATTTTTTTCGTATTCCTGACAGCAAACCCTTACATTTGATAGCCAGTCCGCCATCTTAGGGAGGCCGCCATATTGGATTTGTAATGACGTTTCTTAGCTAGTCATGTATTGTCATTAGAACTCAGAGCGTGTGCTAAATTTTATCCTAATCGGAGACCGGGAAATGGGTCAAATTAAGATTCCAAGATTGTTTTACATACATAGTTACAACTGAATCTAATAAAAGCGTGTTAAAAATTAAATAAAAAGCTGATAAATAATTCAAACTCCTTTTTGACAAGGTAATAAGATAGTGTCCACTTGTATCACGACTACCGAAAAAGTGTTCTCGCAAAATGGTGAGAAAATCCAAAAGTGAATTTAACATAGATTTAGCATACTGCAGTTATTCATCCTATTCATTGATAGGTTATAAGTTCAATTTTAATGTTATAGCTCCATCTTCAAGAAGTCATTCGCTCATAATAACATAATTAATTAATGTTGTGTTTCTGCGTGTGACTAAGGTCGCCAGAGCTCATCGGGGTTGGGGGTAGGGTCAGCAACACTGGTTTGCTGACTCTTTTAAAGGCCGGCAACGCACGCGCTTCCACTCTGGTGTTGCGAGTGTACATGGACGACGGTGATTTACCATCAGGTGACCCACTTGCTTGTTTGTCGCCCTCTTATATATAAAAAGTCTAATAAAAAAATGGGAAGTCATAAATTGATTCGTTCGACGGGTCTCGAACCAAAATCCTCTACCAATCCGGGGTAAGGGCTCTGCGTTGAATTTTGAGCGATACACACTTGCAGATCGAATTTAAGATTCCCTTGCTAATACCCTTTAGGTGTTATCCATTGACTTTTTTTTCTAGAAACATGGCCAACTGATATGTTCACAGTTGCATGTGAAAGATCATATCATATTGAAAACACCTAAAAAAAAGAATAATTTCAATTTTATAGTATTATTCGTAATCTAAAGCGTAACTCTAATTAAAAAAATGAGAAATCGTAAATTTAATCGTCCAGCGGGTCTCGAACCACCACCATCTAACAAGCCGGGGTAACTAACGAACGATAATGTACAGACGCCAGCACATCAAGCTACTCTAATCTGTCAAATATCCCCAATTGAAAGTGAACCTTACACTTTTGTGATAAAGTTGAAAATCTATAAAAGAAATTGGACCGATTGGGATAGCTGGATGTGCTGGCGTCTGTACACTGGCAGATAAGGTTATACGTTAGTTTTATAAATGGTACAGACTCCAGCACATCCAGCTACCCCAAACTGTCAAATTTCTTTTAAAGATTTTCAACTTTATCACATAAGCATAAGGTTCATTTTCAATTGGGGAAATTTGAGAGATTGGGGTAGCTTGATGTGCTGCCGTCTGCACAAATTTGATAGACAGTTTTGAAACTCGTTATTGCCTCCAAATACTTGTCACAATAATACTACGCTACAAAAAGGAATTTCATCTTATTTTATTTTTACTCAGAATCGATAATTGGTAAAAGGTACAACGGTTTGACAAAGGTTAAAGTTTTCAGTCAATATTTCGTACCATTTTCAGATATATCAATAACAAGGTGACTTTTTAATATGAATACTTATAGATATTATGTTATATATAGATATTATTTGTCCAAGTAGGACTATGCTCTGTTAGACCGCAATTGTAAGAAAATTGTTAATGGAAAATAGTTAGGAACAACTAACACACAGCTACCTGATCCTAAAGCAGAGCTAGTACTATGGGCACCAGATAACTGATAAAAATACTTATATATTTCTAAATACATATCTAGGTATATATTATCGATAAATTACACCCAGACACAGTATAAATAATCTTATTATACTCGCACTCTTTTAAAGTCAAACAAAACGAAAATCTTTTCCTTATTATCTTAACTTCCATTATTTTATTTTTTCGTTTATTGATCTACAAAACTGGATACAGACATGTTACATATAAAAGTATAAAAAAAACAGTATTTATAGATACAGCAAGAGTATATACCCTACTAGATGCAGACACAGCATGCAGAAAATAAATTAACATACCTAAACAAAACTAAAACTAAATTCTAAAAGTACCTTAAATATGTACTTTTACAAAATAATTTAAATAAATTACTGATTGACTTTTATTTACTAAGTGGTTTTATTTATATACATACATACATAGACTCACGCCTGTTTCCCAGAGGGTAGGCAGAGACAACGGATTTCCATTTGTCACGGTCTTTGCACACGTCTTTTGCCTCGATTACTGTCATTATATTCTTTATACATGCTTGCCGGTTTAGGGTACTTCTGACCTGCCCTTTCTTGAGAACGTCTTTATTTATATTTTATAACTTATAGGATCTTTTCATGTACACAATTATTTAAGTAAAAATAAGTAATCAGTAATGCATTTTTTTGTTAGATTAAAAAAAAATTTGGTTATAATAACAATTCTACTTAAAAAGAAAATAATTTACAAATAGAAAATAGGATTTAAGTCACAATCTGCGGGTAGTGTGCCCAAGAAGCTGGCAACGTTGCCTCGTTGTATGGCCAAGCTGATACGCTGGCCGAGGTACTTTTAATGCATGGGTTAAAAGTAAGTTAATACATTATACCTAAATAAAAATAATAAAAAATCACCCGCTTCGTCGTTGGGTTAAGTACCGCAAGGTTGACTGCATTGCCATGCTGGATGTCTATTTATTCTGGCCACATTATATTTTAATAATATTTTGGTTGTTAATATTAAAAACGGTATCATAACTTAAATGTATTACGAATTACTTGTCGGGTCGGTTGGCGTGGTTGGTCGATACTTGCGTTTCACACGGCAGGTCGTGGATTCGATTACCACCCAGTATAGTTGTGTGCATAAATATGTCCGTTTATCCTGATGCTGTGTAATATACATAAGTATGTATTTACAAAAAGGAAAGTAGTATATTAGTAAATCAGTTATTTGGTTCCCATAGTACAAGATCTGCTTAGTTTGGGATCAGATGGCACTGTGTGAAAAACGTCCCAGTATATTATTATCACATGTTTATTATCACTATTATTTAAAATATATTATATAAGGGTATTTTAATATGAAAACAACTTATAAAATATATGGCCTACATGGAGAGAAATTCCCGCACAATCCTGGCATTCGCCAGCAAAACCGCCTTCTGCATGTAACTCTCCAGCCAGATATCAAGCCCTAAACTTGCAATATTATTATAATCTTCGCAACATGGCAGATAAGGTTTCGTTTAGGTCTTACCCGATTTAATTTTTTGATCTATCTACTATGTATTTTACTATCAATACATTTTAATATCCAAATTTCTAAAGGTCTTGTTTAATAACTTTTACTTAATTTGTATAAGATAAATTCCTAATTAGAGGTTTAAATTTGACCCACAGTTATATAATTAACAAGGCTTCGTCTTATCCATTGCGTGCAGAACCCAATGTAACTACGCAGTCCCAGCCCTAATCTCAATGCGGTAGAGCATAATGAATTAGATGCGGAAGTTTAACCCCGTCTCGTTTCGTTATTCAAATGTAGTTTACACGGGTAAATGTGAACAGAAATGCAGGTTACATTAATAATAATGCATGTGTGTTAGTAGGTTAGTATTTGAAGAGGAAGTGTGTTTGCATGTCAAAGAACAAGCGTGTTGAGCATGTCTTGGAGCTACTAGAAAAATGATATTAGTGACCGATACTAAAAATTGGATATATAGTTACAGATGATGCATGATAAAACAACTAGGCTCGCGGTCAGTCCAGAGATGGGTGACGGCCATAGTGGATACATTTCTTAGCGTCTCCCTGCTCGGGAGGGCACGTTAAGCTGTCGGTACCGGTTGAAGCCATTAGGCAAAATTCGTTAAGCCATGTCGCCTAATGGGCTGCTGGAACAACTCTGACACTAGTGCGAAAACCAAAAATTGTCATATCAGATATTCTATTATGTTATTAGACTGTGTGGTTGACGGCAACAATATAACCACCCCAGCTCTTCCCTACGGGCGAAAAAGTCATCCCTAGGGAATATCTACCAGAGAACAGGTAGCAACGTCTGTCTATGTACTATAACTATTACTGCATATCCCTCAAATGATGGACACAGTTCCATTGTGACGCTCTATGGGGAGGCTTTTGTCCAGTAATGGAAGTCATTTGGCTAACACGATGACGGTGATCGCAATTAGGTGGTAGCTAGTACATAGATGGACTGGTATCCCTTACTCGCCTTTTACAACGTCTACGGGATGGTATGGTTTGGTCCTGTTATATGGCCCGGCCCAATGTCGAAATCCGCAGGCGAATCAAAGTCACCGTCATAGCACGAAGAATTGCAAAACTGAAGTGGCAGTGGGCGGGGCACATAGCTCGTAGAACCGACGGCCGTTGGGGCAGAAAGGTTCTCGAGTGGCGACCACGAACCGGAAGACGCAGCGTGGGCAGGCCTCCTACAAGATGGACCGATGATCTTGTGCGGGTCGCTGGAAACTGGTGGATGCGAATAGCGCAATCGAAAGGCATCCACAGCTGGACAAAAGCCTTCCGCAAGGACCTCCACAGTACGATAGTATATAATAGGTAAGTCGTAATAATAATAATATATAATAATAAATAAATTTATTCAAGAAAGAAAAAAATGTGTACAAAATGTATATCTATTTATAGTAAAAATAATTATTAATACGAAGCTATAGACAGTTTGTGCCTGTACTAGGTTAAACCTGTACCACAGGAGTTCTAATGGCTTAAAAAGTATACTTATCCTTTATTAAAAATTTAAACAATATTTAATTATACAAATTCAAAAATCTAAGATAATATAATGTTTAAAAATTACCTACCTACTACCCGCGAACTACAAACACAGCATAATGAGAACAGAGATCTGAATAACGAGCTCAGCTTAAACTTGCGCCATTCATTATGCTTCAACACATTGGGATAGGGCTGCTTCTTTGTAGTCCCAACATTTTCTTGTATTTTAATAAAAATAATGTCCTCCTAGCTGCATTTCGGCCATGGCGGCCAGTCTCAATAGGCATTAGCCATCTGCGCGGGACATATTATAGTGCACAAGTGTGTGCGCAAACACAAGAGCACTTTCTATTCCATCACTCTCATGATCCGATGGGTCGCCTAGGGACACGACCGGAAAGAGGTCAGGTACAGGATTGACGGCTTAACGTGCTCCCCGAGGCACGGGGGTATAATAAACTTCGGGTTGATGCTGAGAATTTTTTCTTTTTACAGAAAAGTCCCAATACCACTTTTGGCCCGCCCGGCATTTAAACCCGGGACCTCGTTCTTTGAATACGCTACCGTTAGACCAACGAGGCAGTCAGTTACATTTAATACCAAGTCTGATAAAAAATTTTATAGCATAAATGATTTTTTTCAATATAAAATATAATAAATAATATCTCATATCTGTATCCGACATTTTTTTAATTGTAATTTGTTGTATTAATTGTGTATATAGTGACATTTTAACTTACATTTAAGATTTTTTAGTTTTTAAGATTTTGCATGTCATATCGTGTGACCAAACATGTGGAACATCATATGTTACATCAACATCTATTATTATGTAACATATTTTATGAGCAAAATAAAATTATACTATTCTATTCTAAGTATCGTGAGTCTACTATGGTGCATTTCACATAGTTGAGGGGCCTGTTGGCGTGGTTGGCAAATGCTTGCATTACACGCCGCAGGTCGTTGGTTCGATTCCCACTCAGGACAGATATTTGTGTGCATGAACATGACTTGTTGTCTTGAGCCTGGGTTTAATTATCTATATGAAAAGTATTTACGAAAGTAAAGTAGTATATGTAGTATATCAGTTATCTGGCTTCTATAGTACAAGCTTTACGGGACATTATTTTTTGGGTCATCTGATCCCAAACTAAGCAAAATTTGGGCTCAGATGACCCAAAAAATAATGTCCCGTGATAATACTATGGATCGGACCTGACCATGTTCAAATAAAGTAATTGATATGAACCAAATGTTTGTATTCAGTTATCGTTAAATTGCACCACATTTCTCGGTCAATACTGGACATAAATCTGACTTAATCTTGCCAAATCCAGTAAGTTAAATCAGACCCACCAAATGTCCGTCTAAAAAGTGATATTTCCGACGTCTATAGTAGACTTACGTATTAGGTATCTTGTTTATATGCTTAACCCGCCTTGGCGCCGGTAAAAGAGTCTTTTGAGTTCATTCTTTCTTTTTTTTCTTTTAAAAACACAACTCCCGCACTAAGGAATCTAATCCCTGTGTCCCTGGGTACTTTACAGACATATAATAGCCGAAAAAAATTACATCCAGACTCAGAACAACTATTTATGGGTCACACTAATAGTTGTACAGTGCGAGACTTGAACCCGCGACACGAAGCAGTAAGGCAACTGTCTTAGCCGCTACGCCATACGTGCAGTCTTTGTTATTGGGATTTTTCTGTCCACAAAAATCGAAATAGCAGCCCGAAGTATGGAAGTCGGTGTTGTTACACCTTCGTACTTCGAAGAGCTCGTAAAGCCGACGGTCCCGTTCGGGGTGTCTTCGCTAGCCAGTGCCATCAATTCGTGAGTACTATGTGAGAGTGCACCTCACATAATATACTCACCTTCACATAGTAGTGCACTTGTGCACACACTCGACTATTATAATATGTACCTTACTACACATAAACCCTTTTTTTGATAAGGCAGGAGTAATGCCTACGCATACCACTCGCAAAAAGTGTCTGCGATTGGGTATGTCGGGCTCGCGTCGATTAAACCTAACTTCTTCGGGCGCCTAATAGGGGAAGCCCCGGGAAAGCGGGTATTGTGAACACGCAAGATGCGTGGCACGCCCCAGACGGTCGGGACACGCACCCTGGGAGTACTCTGAGTTGCCGACTCCTGCCAGTCCGGCACAGCGACTGCGCCACAAACAGTTCGCTGTCTTCCCGGAGCTAGTTGCACATGGCAGCAGTAACGTAAAACGGGGTGGATAGAAATCGCGGGGTGAATGGAGACAAAACCAAAAAAGTTTTTATGCCCTGACCTCCAGTCTTTTTAAATAAAATTGTTACTATGTTTGTAATTTTTTTAAAACGGCAACATTATTTTTATAAGATGGTAAGTAAAAGTAAAAATTCGTTTGAATATTAACTGCCGTACGGTGATAATTTGGCCTCCTATAAGTTGGTGATTATAGATAGGAAATACAAAATATAGTGTAATAAACGTTAGGTTGAGTACACTTTTCATACTGCCACCGCTATAACAATGTTTTCCGTGTAAAATATTCACCCGGAAAATATTATTATTTTAAATGTGCCTATTCATATCAATTCCAAGAATCTACACAGTCATCTGCCTATCTTATGAGAAACGTCTCACGCTTCTTCGCCCACACAATTATGAATAATACGAAGAAAATACCTTGTCACTATCCTCGTCTGGCAGTGATCCATGAAATTACCTCCTACACGTGGGAGGACTATCCACAAAGGTCTACAACTTCCAAATAAATAATAATGTCCTCCTAGCCGAATTTCGGCCATGGCGGCCAGTCTCAATAGAGTTTAGCTATCTGCGCGGGACATGTTATAGTGCTTAAGTGTGTGCGCAAACACTGGAGCACTTTCTATTCCATCACTCTCATGATCCGATGGGACGCCAAGCGACACGACCGGAAAGAGGTCAGGTACATGACCGACGGCTTTACGTGCTCTCCGAGGTACGGGGGTATAATACCGCCAACTCCCAGATTTCGGGCTGATGCTGAGAATTTTTCTTTTTACACAAAAGTCCCAAAATCACTTTTTGGTCCGACCCGGGATTTGAATCCAGGACCTCGTTTTCTGCGGGTGAACACGCTACCGCTAGACCAACGAGGCAGTCCTTCCAAAAAGCAGGTTGCGAACGTCAATTACGAAATTAATGTGCTCTAAAATTAGGAGCATTTCAGTAAGGATTCTTACAAATGTGTTCGGTACCAAACAATTAAGAAAAATACATCACTCAGGGTAAAACATTAGAACTTAAAGCATTTCTACCCACGCCCTCACAAAAATGTGACTGGTGGGTCGGAGTACAAAAGTATATTAACTCCAAAATATCCAAAAATTCGACAAAGGATCATTTACACCGAAAAACTTTACAATACCCTTTTTTGTACCTTTTTCTGCTTTCTAAGTTAAATGACTTGTCGCTTTTTTGTTACCCCAGGAGAAAATGGAAGTCTAAAATAACTTTAATCATTTTATCTACACCATTTTTTGTGTAGATTAGGTAACTTCTGATTGTGTATTTTGCTGATTAACCTGCGGGGAGTTTTCATGGGTTCATGTCTACTTTTTTTTTTATTGAGTACAGTTTTTATAAGGGTTGGTTCTGTTTACTTTGATGTGTAGAGTATTATTTGTGAAATTAAATTTTACGTCCCAGTGTAACAGTACCAGTAACAGCCAGATTCTCATCGGTCCGTAGGTGTTCCGAAAGGTTAAGCAACTAGGCTCAGGGTGAGTTCATAGATGGGTGACCGCCAAAGTGGTTTAATTTGTGAGCGTCTCTGTGCTTCGGAGGAGACGTTAAGCTGTTGGTCAGTTGTGGCGATTAGGCAACAGTCGTTAAACCATTTCAGAGGCCCACTGGCCGGCTTGAACAACTCTGACACTACCCATACGATAAGTAAGTCGAAAATCTCTGAACGAAATAAAAACTTGATGAAGGAAATGGACATTAAACTATTGTAAGGTTAACATTCTAACTGTACCATCTCAGTATATATATGAAAACTTACGTGCATAAAAATATCGATTCCTTCTGTAAAAGGAGCGATATACATAATGTAAATACTAGATATAAGAATAATCTCATTTTGCATACTACCCGTCTCTACAAAATAAGTAACTCTTTTATGGGGAAATGTATAAGATTCTATAACAAACTTCCCATTGATATTAGAGAATTGTCTACGAATAAGTATAAAAGGATTATTAAAGCCAAATTGTGTAGCAGAGCATATTACAAAATTTCTGATTATTTAAATGATAAAAGTGCTTGGGATTGAGTTGTTCTGAGTCAACACACATGATTGAAATAATGAAATAATGACATTTATTCAGCACTTGGGTATTAACATACACTTGTACTTGTCAAGTTCACAATGGAGTACATAAACGTAGTCGAATATAGTATAAAAATTACAAAATATAATTATTAGTCTAAAAAAAATTATCTATTATTTTGAAATTTAGTTGTACAATATTAAAATTAAAGAATTGAAGGCAATGAGCATTTGGCTAGCGCAGAAGGCTCTTAACCAGTACCTTAAATTAAACGATTAATACCCGAGGCCACCCTTTTAGGGTTCGGGCCACAGCTCAGGGGGCCGCTGAAGCAAAAGGACAGAATTCTAAGAGAGGGTGTGATCAGTTGCACGGATCACACCCTCTCTGTGATTGTTGTGTGTGGCCGTCTCTGTGATTGTAATTAATCTTAAGTATATTTTATTTTAAAAAAGGATTCCTACTGAGTTTTCTGGCAGTGTTTCTCAGTAGCTGCCACGTCATGCACTGCACGGTAGGGTAAAAAAATATGACGATTCCACATAAATATAATTTTTTTTACGGAATAAATGATTTATGACTATGACTATGTAAAATGACAAAAGTGGTACGTAGAGCAAGCGAGCTAGTTTACCAATATCTACTAACTACATTAACGCTAATTGATTTTTAAAGTATGTGATTCCAGTGAAAACTCTATTCCGTTCGGCGTCAGGTTGCAAGCTTATCGGTTTTCTACAGGCTGTTTCATGTAAAATGCGCTCAAGACTTCCATGAACTTATCACTCCATCTCCATTTTTTCATCGGACTACAGGGCGTCGGGAGGCTCTCCACCGCTATGTTGTTGACATCCCATTATGCCGTACGAAGCGTTTTGCTTCGTCTTTCAACATACGCACGGCTAAGCTGTGGAACAACCTCCCAGACGACGTGTTTCCAGACTCATATAACATGGGTTTATTCAAGGTTAAAGTGAACAGGCATCTTATGGGTACGCGCGGTCCACCTTCGACCACGTCTTTACTTACCATCAGGTGAGATCGTGGTCAAGCGCAAACACATTTTGCATAAAAAAAAATGTTAACACAGGGCACTACTACATTAAATTTTTCCGCAAGAATCTTTACGAAAACAGTGTTATGAATTTTATAGTTTACTAGCTATGCCCGGCGGTTTTACCCACATTAAACTTTATAAATGATCCCAGCATCTCCCCCGTAAGCGATAGCGTGATAATATGTAGCCTATATGTTGACCCGACCTCTTAGTAATATTCATGCAAAATTTTAAGTACATCCATACAGTGCTTTTTGAGTTTAGCCCGGACATACATACAGACAAACAGACACACAGACAAAAATTCTAAAAACAATATTTTTGGCCCCAAGTATACTTTTAATAAAAATATTCAATGTACAGTGTTGACTTTCCTATGATTTTATTATATGTATAGAATATATTTTTGTTTGTTTTATTCATTGATTTTAACTCAATGGTTTTATTTTACTAGTTGTGAGATATTGACTGGTCTGTTGGTCACACCAACCCAACAGACTAACTGCAGGCTTGTCAATATTTCACGACACAACTACTAATCAACCTGACGGTTTAACCAGAGGTTGAGGGTTCGAGGGTCCCATGACAAATCGTTGCGTGATGAACACTGGTTAACTAATACACAACGACTGGCTGTGCCCCGCGGTTTTACCCGCGTTAAACTTTATAAAATGTAGTCTATGTATTATTCACAAATATATTATTACAAAAATGCAAAAATTCAATATTGTTTCGGTAGGTTTTGCGTGAATAACAAACATCCATACTCACAAACTTTCGCATTCATAATATGTAAGTATTTAAAAATATATAAGTATGTTTTTCAGTAGTTTGGTTGACTGTAGTTTATCTATAACACAGCTGTGCCCCTCGTTTAACTTTAGAAATGTGTGTGTGATATTCGGATATATGAGCCATTTAACCACAAAGTTTTATTAAAATCGGTTCGGTAGTTTTTGCGTCAAAGAGTAACAAACATCCATACATCCTTTCGTCCGTCCTTCTACACACAAACTTTCCTATTTATAATATACTAGCTGTGCCCCGCGGTTTTACCCGCGTTAAACTTTATAAATTATCACAGCTCCTCCCCCGTAGTTGATAGCGTGATAATATGTAGCCTATATGTTGACACGACCTCTAAGTAATGTTCATGCAAAATTTGAAGTAAATCCATGCAGTACTTTTTGAGTTTAGCCCGGACATATATACAGACAAACAGACAAAAATTCTAAAAACTATATTTTTGGCTTCCATATCGATTGTAGATCACGCCCCAAGTATCCTTTAATGAGCTATATTACAAAAAAAAAAAGAGTTACCAGGTATAATGTGCATTAGTCATTATAAGCAGTGCATTAATAAAATTGCTTTGCATTAAGTTAAACAGCCGTACGTTACGAAAATAAATTGTAGTGTGTTTTCTAATACTTTAGAGTTGAGTATTCTGCTGTGCAATCAGTAATTTTGATGGAAATTTGGATTATTATTTCATAAAAAAAGTATTTTATTTGATTTGCGTTTAAATACCACCCAATAAAATCGTAGGAAAGTCATAGAAGTGTACATGGAATATTTTTTTTAAAGGATACTTGGGGCGTGATCTACAATCGATATGGAAGCCAAAAATATAGTTTTTAGAATTTTTGTCTGTTTGTCTGTATATATGTCCGGGCAAAACTCAAAAAGTACTGCATGGATTTACTTCAAATTTTGCATGAACATTACTTAGAGGTCGTGTCAACATATAGGCTACATATTATCACGCTATCAACTACGGGGGAGGAGCTGTGATAATTTATAAAGTTTAACGCGGGTAAAACCGCGGGGCACAGCTAGTATATTATAAATAGGAAAGTTTGTGTGTAGAAGGACGAACGAAAGGATGTATGGATGTTTGTTACTATTTATATATTACTTACAGCAGTTTTTCTAAATGAAACAACAATTTATTGGTCATAATCATCTTATTATTTATTAAGTACAACATAATGAGATCAGCAAAAAATGATAAAATTGGTAGCATGCAAGCAGGAATGCAGCAAGCAAGCAGGCATGCAATGCAACATGGAAGCAGGCATGCAACATGCAGCAAGCATTGTTTCTGTCACGGCTCCGGCGCTGCGGGGTTTGGCTCTATTCCACTTTAACCCACTAAACAAATCCATTCATGGATTTGTTTCCACTTTTTGTTCCACTATAATTCATCGCCTTCTGACAGGGTCACCGTTCTAACCTAACCTAACCTACTTTTCTTTTAGCAAGTCGTTTCTGACAGGGTCACCGTTCTAACCTAACCTAACCTACTTTTCTATTAGCAAGTTGTTTCTGACAGGGTCACCGTTCTAACCTAACCTAACCTACTTTTCTATTAGCAAGTCGTTTCTGACAGGGTCACCGTTCTAACCTAACCTAACCTACTTTTCTATTAGCAAGTCGTTTCTGACAGGGTCACCGTTCTAACCTAACCTAACCTACTTTTCTATTAGCAAGTCGTTTCTGACAGGGTCACCGTTCTAACCTAACCTAACCTACTTTTCTATTAGCAAGTCGTTTCTGACAGGGTCACCGTTCTAACCTAACCTAACCTACTTTTCTATTAGCAAGTAGACTTTCGGTAAGATAAATTTCGTGATATTTAATAATAGACATTACAATTCTTAGGTTTTATCAAATTCGGACTTTTAAAAATCGGAACATAAAAATTCGGAATAAAATATTTCGAAGTATTTGGGTGTTCCCACGCAAGAGTCCATTCTTTCAGTTCAATCGGGGGTAGAGTCGAAAAAGTCTCTGGTTTATGGTTTTCCGACCATTCCTTAACCATGTTTGTTGCGTATGACATAATTATGTAAGCCCATTTTCAGTTAATTTGCTGTGCTTTTAGAAATAATGCAATGAAAAAAGGTATTGTTACTACAAAATTTGCCTTGCATGTCTTCTTCAAAATTAAGACAAATATGATGAGCAAGTTTTGTGGTGCCTATTAGTATACATGCTACTCGGATAGATATTTTGCTTTGACAATGAGTATCTTCTACATGCGCACTAGTTAATTTGCTGTGCAGTTAGTATTTTTGATAAACATTTAGAATTTTTGTACTTAAATAAATTTATTTGTATCGCATTATGAGGATAAAAGTAATGTCATGCTGATGTATATTTTATTTTTTTCTGCCGTACTAGTTTTGTTAAACATTCAGTTTATTTGTAGTAAAGTAATTTATTTGATTTAAAAAAGCATATAAATGATGATAATATATTGATATGTGATTATTTATTTGATGTGCCATTAATAATATTCCGATTTTATTATATGTATAGATAGATGTTGGATAGGTTCATAAGTATGTTTATCATAGTTTGATTAGGTACCATTAGATGTTCTGCCTCGTTTGGTATCAGATGGCAGTGTGTTAGTTTTCCTACGATATTTATTATAATTATTAGTATCCAAGTTTTAGGTCACACAACCACTATAATTATAGCCCAAATTTAGTAACTTTTGCCATGAATTTCGTTTCATTCCCACCATTGGCTTCTACTATATGTATTAATTAAAGGTCCTTTACCTGACTTCTTTCCGGTCGTATCGCTAGGCGTTTTAGGTCACACTACAACTATAATTATACTCCAACTTTAGTAACTTCTTCCATAAATTTAATTTAATTTCCACCGTTGGCTTTCACTATATGTATTAGTAAAAGCTCCTTTACCTGACCCTTTTCCGGCCGTATCGCTAGGCGTCCCATCGGATCATGAGAGTGATGGAATAGAAAATGCTCCTGTGTTTGCGCACACACATAAGCACTATAATGAACATTTGACGGTCACCGTAGCCTAGTTGGTAGTGCTCCTGCCTACGAAGCTGGTGGTACTGGGTTCGAATCCCGGTAAGTGCAAATATTTGTGTGATGAGTACGAGTATTTGTTTCTGAGTCATGGATATTTTCTATGTATATAAGTATTTATATATCTATATAAGTATGTATATCGTTGCCTAGTACCCATAGTACAAGCTTTGCTTGGTTTGGGGCTAGGATGATCTGTGTGACATTGTCCAAAAAAAATATATATATATGTCCCGCGCAGATGGCTAATCTCTATTGAGACTGGCCGCTGTGCCCGAAATTCGGCTAGGAGGATATTATTATTATTAGTAAAAAGTAATGAAGTAAAAGTGTAAATTAGGTAATTAAAAATGTGCCCCGAGTGTCAACCCTAAAATCGAAAGCAGGAAGTAGAAGTTATTGTTTCGTTTTCGTTCCTTACTTGTACGGGTTTTGTTAAGCAAAATAATGAATTCGTTGAAAGCGGAGTGCACTGTAGTACAGACGCCAGTACATCAAGCTACCCCAAACTGTCAAATTTCTTTTATAGATTTTCAACTTTATCACCTAAGCATAAGGTTCACTTTCAATTGGGGAAATTTGACAGGTTGGGGTAGTTTGATGTGCTGGCGTCTGTACCAAGCTGCGTTTTTATTTCGGCCGGCTGCAGGGGTCTAGTGGAAGCAATTTGACTTTCAATTGTCTTCCAGGTTACTTTCTTGTATTCAAAATTCAATAACTCGGGAATGACTCTTTAAGGGAAACTTTTAGCTCTTATCTTGCTGATGGTATGGTATATCTTCTCTTTTTCTTGTAAAAGAAAACCCCCTCACTATAGAAAAAAACGCCTGTATTGCGGAGTACTTTACGAATAGGTGGCTAGTCCGGGATTCGAAACCGAAACTTGAGGGCGCCGGGGTAATAGAAGGAATAAATTAATAAGGTAAAAAACAGTCAGGTGATGTATACCTAGAGATGAAAGCAAAAACTAACTCTAAATGATTGGCGCCAAAGTTTATTTTTTTATTTGATAATATCTTAATTACTACATATTTTTATTTTGTTTTGTACCATTAAACCAAGAGTAGTTTGTATTGGCACTCACATTCGTTTTTAACACACTTATAAGTATTACATATATTCTTCATTTTATAATAATATTAGGTACTTACTTAAACGGGAGGCACTGGTGCATCATAACGTCCCTCCCTATCTCCGTGGTATAGTCGGGGCATATTTGCGCGACAGGACGATCAAATTCGCCGGTCGGAACGGGATTGAGATCCAGAGGGAGCTCTCCTGCGGGGTTCCTCAGGGGTCCGTGTTGGGACCTCTGCTATGGAGCCTCGCGTACGATGCGGTCCTGCGGATAAGCCTCCCTCCCGGAGTGAGCGTCGTCTGCTATGCGGACGACACGCTCGTCATAGCCCGGGAGATAAGCTTCCAGCGGGCGGTACGGCTCGCCGAACTCGGAGTTGCGTGTGTCGTCGCGGCCATAACGAGACTGGGCCTTCGGGTAGCGCCTCACAAGACCGAGGCGCTATGGTTCCACGGCTTACGCCGTAGGGTGGGACCACCCAGTATGTCGATGCGTGTAGGTGACGCAGAGGTCAGGGTGGGGCGGTACATGAAGTACCTGGGCCTCACACTAGACAGCCGATGGGACTTCGAGGAGCATTTCGAGCGTCTGGCCCCCCGAGTGCGCCGGGTAACCGGTGCGTTACACCGGCTTTTGCCGAACCTCGGGGGTCCCAGGGAAGAAGTTCGCCGCCTCTACGGAGGTGTCGTGCGATCCATGGTCCTTTATGGGGCGCCCGTCTGGTCTGAACGCCTGACGGGCGCCTCCCGCTGCAGGGCTATTTTGAATAGCCTACAGCGTGTGGTGGCCATACGGATCGCACGAGGATACCGGACGGTATCCTTTGAGGCGGCGACACTCCTGGCGCGCTTCCCACCGTTTGATCTCCTGGCGGCAGTCGACGCGACGGTTTACACCGAGATCCGCGTCCGCCGGGAGAGCGGTGAGGCGCCAGAGCAGACGCTCATTGCCTATAGGCGGGATGCACACCGGCGCGTACTTACACAGTGGCGCGCACGGCTGGAGTTGCGCCTGAATGCGCGCCAACGTGCCGTCGGTGCTATCCTGCCTCACCTCGAGGACTGGGTGGGAAGGAAGGGCGGTTACGTCACCTACAGACTGACACAGATACTCACCGGACACGGGTGTTTCGGTGAGTATCTGTGCCAGATCGGCCGAGAAGCGACGACACATTGTCACCATTGCGGGAGCGACCTGGACTCTGGCCCAGCATACGCTGGAGGAGTGCCCGGCCTGGGAGGCCGAGAGACGTCTTGGTCGCTGAGATCGGACGGGATCTTTCGCCGCCAGCAGTCGTGTATCTCGGGACAATCTCGGGACAATGTCACACAGATCAACCTAGCCCCAAACTAAGCAAAGCTTGTACTATGGGTACCAGGCGACGATATACATACTTATATAGATAGATAAATACTTAAATACATAGAAAACATCCATGACTCAGAAACAAATATTCGTGTTCATCACACAAATATTTGCACTTACCGGGATTCGAACCCAGGACCACCAGCTTCGTAGGCAGGAGCACTAACAACTAGGCTAGGCGATGCTGGCTGGCGACTCCACCAAATGGGACGCCGTGGTCTCCTTCTGTGAGGCAGTTTTGCTGCAGAAGGAGGCCGCCGAACGGGATCGGGAAAGAGCCGATCCCGCTCGTAGGTGGAGGAGGCGTCGGGGTGGCGGCGGCAGCCGTTAGCCCAACTCCCCTCGGGGCTGCGGTGGCAGTATGAGAAGTGTCCTCAACTGCCGCCACGTGCAAGCAGCCCCGGGAAAACAGCGAACTGTTTGTGGCGCAGTCGCTGTGCCGTACTGGCAGGAGTCGGCAAATGGGGAGGGCAACCCACAGTCCTCCCCGGGTGCGTGTCCCGATCATCTGGGACACGGTGCAAAAGGAGGGCACCGGAGCCGCAAACCTGCGTTCCCGGGGCTCCCCCTATCAGGCGCCAGAAGAAGTCCACGGCAGGTTAGGTTTAGTCGGTGCGAGTCCGACATACCCACCCGCAGACACTTTTTGCGGTAGGCATGCGTGGGCTTTCCCCCTGCCTAATCAAAAAAAAAAAAAAAGGTACTTACTTAAATACAAAAATGTACATTTATTATATGAAACGCACAGTTATTCCTTGCGTGCAGTATAATATGTACATCAATCTGATATTTTGATGCACGTTGTGCGTTCTCGACAGCGCGAAGCTTAGTGGAAACCGTTCCTACGTTACCTCTATTGAACTACAGGTTGTTTGAATTATGTTGCCTGTTAAAACAAGCAAACATCTTTACGATAAACGAATTAAAAGTATAGTTTCTTCGATACACAGATCATTGTTCCCCGAAGTGGATGGATATCTTCCGGTATTCCTCTTCCTGGAAGGTTCTTCATTGAAGCCTATTTAACAATGTTAATTGATGCAATCTGCTGTGTGGTGACGGCGACAAATATCAGAATCAGAATATCATCACCCCATCTCATCCCGTGGGGGGCGTAGAAGTCGACCCGAGGGAATATCTACCAGAGGAAGGGCAGCAGCTTCCTTCTGATTACTATGACCATCTTACTGCGATCGCCAACCCGCCTGCCAAGCGTGGCGATTATGGCATATCCCCCAAGACGATTCTTGAGGGAGGCTTGTCCAGCAGTGGACTTATTTAGCTGTACTGATGAATTGATGCATTAGAGGAAATAAAAAGAAAACAGCCACCTTAGGGAACTAAACTCTATGTGGCAACACTGCTGGGTGCCAATACAACAGGATCCTACTCCTCATATACATTTATAGACGGCAGGAATACAGTTGTCTTATACAAATACCATTTTTCAAGACTTAACATAAGGAAAACATATACCAAGTAAATAGTTGTAGTAGAACTGGGAATCTGTTCGACACATATTTCGATGATTCGTCTTCATAAGCTGCAGCGTCGGGGAAAAAATACCGAAGCACGGATACACTCAAAAATTTAACCATTTCGGCGGTCGCCCATCTGTGGACTGATCACGAGTCTAGTTGCTTAACCAACCACTTACGGACCGGTGAATATGAGTGCGTGAAATATTTGATCCTTTTAGTTCTGCGTCGATGTAATTTATTTATTCATTCCGAAAATTCTTTAACAAAACCAAGTTCGCGGTTTTACTGTAAGATTTAGTCTCTGTGCATTAAAACATCATATAAATTATGTCACACCGTACTTGATAAGGAATATTATATATTATAGTTTAATAAATAATGTCTTCCTAGCCGATTTTGGCCACGGCGGCCAGTCTCTATGGAGAAAGCAATCTGCGCGGGACATAATATAGTGCACAGGTGTTTGCGCAAACACAGGGTGGTCAAGTACAGGACCGACGGCTTTACGTACTCTCCTAGGCACAGGGGTGTAGTAGACTTCCGGCTGATACTGAGAAATTTTCTTGACAGAAAAATCACACTATCACTTTTTGGCCCGACCCGGGATTTGAACCCAGGACCACATTATCTCCGGTTAAACACGCTCCCGCTTGACCAACGAGTCTGATATATGTGTATAAACCGTTATGTCAATATTACAGTTATATGTAAAACTATAATTAAACTTAAAAGTATAATTAAATTTTGAAAATCAAACTTAAACATAATCTCTTTGACAATAACTTAATACAAGCTAGCTAAATATCATTGCTATAGTAAAATAAATTTTATAAATGTTTTCATACCATGTGTACCTAAATATATATGTAACTAGAAATAATAATGTATACCTACTTAATTTTGATACTACAAACATGTTCTGACTATTTACAAGCGCTATTTTAAAGTCGACGTGAGTAAAAACTTTTTTTATTTTATTTTAGTTTATTTATTTATTTTACCCCAAGTAGAAATGCCTAAAAGTATGTTTAAAAATATGTCGGCGCATCGTATAAACTTTTTCATTAAGAGTGACATAGACGGGTTATTCTAGCGGAGCGTCGTGTCGATGGTAGCGGGACGGCCATCTTAGAGAGGCTGTTTGAACTGGAACCGTCAGCGCACCACTTTTGCGACGAATCGCTATTAATTAAACGAATCAAGAAAGTTTTGGACTAAATTAATATTATTTGTGGAAGAACATATTGTGATTTACGTGAAAGAAATTATATTTTGTTGTAACTTATAAATTTAAAATTGTATATTTTCTGTCAAACCAGATTTTATTGAATTCCCATTTCATACTGCTTATTTACCAAAATGATGAAGACTGAATGTGTTGCTATGCCCTGTTTACGCTTTTATCAGAAGTGGGATTGAACGAAATGCAAAATAAAGAAAACCTTCAAGAATTTACGACCGCTGAAAAACATTTCAGCAACATGGAAGCGTTACTTACCCGAGTTCTAGAGGCACAACAAGCACCACCAATAAGTACGAATCAAACACCACTTTTGAAGTTTGACCCGGGTGAGCCAGATTTGGATATTGAAAGTTGGTGTAAAGTGACTGAAGTAATTGTGTAAAAAAACATACACGTAGAATTAACCAGGATAATGAAAGATTGTGCAGCTGCATATCTTACTAAACTATATTTAGACTATATCACATGGAGCTTGGTTAAAGAGATATTAATGGCGAGATTTTTAAAAGCGAAACTTATTCAAGACTAGTTTGATTAAATCTTACGATTCTAAATAAGAGCTGAAGAGACGGCATCTGAATCAGCACTTCGATTATGGATTCTTATAGAACGAATACCTAATTGTACGATGGGTGAGGGAGGAGTTAATAACTTGGTTTCGTTATATCAGTGCTGTATAACAAAGATGGCATAATATGTCGGGAATTAAACGCACTACAACGAACTGCAACTAAATTGCAAGATACTTCAAGTGCTTCACGTTCTGCAGAGAAGAAGGCAGTTGTCACCGCAAATGGGGCAAACCGCGAACAGGACCAACTGCGAATGGGACTAGCTGCGAATAGGACCATTTGCGAACGAAGGACGAAAAGCGAATGGGACGAACTGCGCATAACCCCTGCTATACCTGTGGCCGGGCCGTAGCAACGGCTTGTACAGAAAGGAAGGACGGTGGTGAAGCTACTGTCAAGGAAGTTCATCAGTGTGAAAACCGCCCTTTTAGGGGTATTATGGGGACATATTCTGGTGAGACAGTTTCTTTTTTTGTTTGATAGCAGATATTCTTGTTCTCTTTTAAAAGATAGCTTCTGTGGCAAACTGGGGGTACTGTGCGTAAAAAAACTTGTTTCTTTATGTAGTATACAAGGTGAAGATACATAATGCTCAACTCAAATTCAAAGCAATGTGACAGTTGATGAACTCCCTGTCAATGTTATATTTAATTAGGTTCTTGATAATTTTATTTCTGATCCTATCATGTTCGGAAGAGACGTTTTCGATCAAGTGATGTGCGTTGAAATTGGCAATGACAATCTCATGTGTTTCTTTCTTTTTCAAAATAAATCAGTAATTATTGCGATTTAAAGTCAAACAAAGTGGACTTTACTAAGGGCAGACACGAATTTGTTAGGACACGATAGGGTGACATTAATTTCGATACTAAATAAATATTCTGAATATTTCACTAAAGGTATTCCTTCCCGCCGAGTTACAACAATGCAAATGCAATGTCAAATTAATTTGATAGTTCTACACAAAATTGAACAACGTTGTCTATATAGATTAGCGCCATCTGTAAAAGTGATTGTTGGAGAACAGATTCAGGAATTGCTTAGTGCTGGAGTAATTCGCGAAAGTTTGCTAGCCCAATACTATTACTTGAGAAAAATAATAATTCATACAGGGTGTGTGTAGATTTCCGGGAATTGAACTCCAATACACATCTCGAGCACTACCCTCTACCCAATATCAATGATTGTGGGACAATTTCTGAGGATTCTTCCATAAAATAGTACAGTATCTCGAGCTTCATCAGGGCTGGTTTTCCATTGAACAAAAACGCGATAGCGAAATACAGGATCTTATCGCCATACAGCATAATAAATGATTCCCCGAGTCATATGATGTCAGAAATGGTATTATTTACAGAAAAATCGTTCGAAATATTACAGTTTCTTGGCTTTCAGTCGTTCCAACATCTTTAATTTGGACGCTTATTAGCCACACCCAAAATTAATTACAACATTTAGGCAGGGACAAAACCGTAGATAAACTTTATGAGCAGTACTGGTTTCTTGAGATTTCCAAATGTGTGCGGTAGTTTATCGATTCGTGTGTTTTTTGCACAACATCGGAAGGTTCTTCTGGAGCTCAACCTATTCAGGTGCACCCGATTAAAAGTCTTCGTGTCATGGCATGCCATACGATATTACCATACCATACCATAAGATTTTACGGGAAAGCTGCGCGGAAATAGTGAACGAAAAGAATACTGTTCGGTGATTATCGATGCTTTTAGCAAATGTGTTCTGATAGAGCATACATCTCCCCTAGATGCTAAGAGTGCGATACACGCGTTACAAAAAGCTGCTTTACTTTTTGGGGCACCTAAACTAATCATTGTGGATCAAGGTTATTTTGGCATTATTATTGAAACTGGCTCTAGCAGGGCTAATGGACAGGGTAAGAGAGTTGCGGAGTCTTAAAATTTATTAACTATTCTCGAAATTTACCCTAGTAAAACGTGGCAAGAAGACATAGGAAACATTCAATTCGCGTTGAACAGCACCAAGTCAGTCGTAACCAAATGATGATGATGTCTTCCCGGCCGAATTATGGCCACGGCGGCCATTAACAATGGAGATTAGCCAATTGCGCATGACATATTATAGTGCACAAGTGTGTGCGTAAACACAGGGGCACATTCTATTTCATCAGAGTATTTGGTTACGGACTGCCTCGTTGGTCTAGCGGTAGCGTGTTCCACCGCAGAAAGTGAAGTCCTGGGTTCATATCCCGGGTCGGGCCAAAAAGTGATTTTAGGACTTGCGCACAGTCATTAGGTATGTCTAATCTAAATTTGGAAGCTCATGCTCAACAAGAACGTCTTAAGTGCAGCGGCTAAGACAGTCGCCTCGCCGCTTCGTGTCTCGGGTTCGAGTCCCGCACCGGATTACTATTTGTGTGACCCATAAATAGTTGTTCTGAGTCTGGATAAGGTGTCCGTCTATTATATGTTTGTAAAGTACCCCGCGACAAAGGGATAGGATTCCCAATGGGGACGTTGTCATAAAAAAAAAACTTGATCCTGTACGAATAGATGCTTCATCCAATATACGGAAAGCGGCTAGTTATGTGGTTAATCAATTGTGTAAAAATAAAATGATTTTCAAAAAGAGATTCTGTTGGAACGAAGTATTATGATGAGGCCGAGTCGGCGCTTGAAGATATAAACGATGTAACTTTGACTAGAGGTGACACAAATGATTGTGACAGCTTGACCGTATTCACTGAGACTATTACAGCTGGTACAGATACTCTCAGTATATATTGCGACGAAATTAAAATTTACGATTAACAAGATAATTTGCAACCATAGGTATTCAGTATGGTAGTCAATATGTTGTATATCATGCATGTGTTTTTTATGCCATAGATTCTAGATAGTATTATTCATGTTTATCGATTGGAATTTCTAGTCCAATAGCAAGTACGGTTTCTATTGTCTACCCTGGTCGAAGGGACAGTGTCGTCCGGGCCAAACCCATTAAGGGTTGGTTGAAGGGATGCACTCGTCCGGTCCAGATGTGTTCTATTGTCTACCCTGGTCGAAGGGACAGTGCCGTCCGGGCCAGACCCATTGCGGGTTGGTTGAAGGGACGCACTCGTCCGGTCCAGATGTGTTGTGTTGGTAGCCTGGTCGAAGGGACAGTGCCGTCCGGGCCAGACCCATTGCGGGTTGGTTGAAGGGACGCACTCGTCCGGTCCAGATGTGTTGTGTTGGTATCCTGGTCGAAGGGACAGTGCCGTCCGGGCCAGACCCATTGCGGGTTGGTTGAAGGGACGCACTCGTCCGGTCCAGATGTGTTGAATTAGTATCCTGGGTGAAGGACAGTGATGTCCGGGCTAGATCCGTTGCGGGTTGGTCTTAGTCATCAAAGTCATTATGGAATAATCTGAATGGGACTGTGTGTTTCATGTTGACCCATATAGAATGAAGCCAATTTTAATAGCAGGATGAACGAGCGCATGTGCTGGTGATGGGTTCTTGTCTGTTTCAGAAATACAATAACGCCCGAGGACGGTCGTATGTCAGTCCGGCCGTGTCGGCGCATCGTATAAACTTTTTCATTAAGAGTGACATAGACGGGTTACTCTAGCGGAGCGTCGTGTCGATGGTAGCGGGACGGCCATCTTAGAGAGGCTGTTTGAACTGGAACCGTCAGCGCACCACTTTTGCGACGAATCGCTATTAATTAAACGAATCAAGAAAGTTTTGGACTAAATTAATATTATTTGTGGAAGAACATATTGTGATTTACGTGAAAGAAATTATATTTTGTTGTAACTTATAAATTTAAAATTTTATATTTTCTGTCAAACCAGATTTTATTGAATTCCCATTTCATACTGCTTATTTACCAAAATGATGAAGACTGAATGTGTTGCTATGCCCTGTTTACGCTTTTAAATATATTTTGCTGTTTTTGTGCCAGATATATTTTGGGAAAGTGTTTAATAAATATGACCTTTTTTAATGTTATTATATTATTTTATAAAAATTTTAAAAAGGCATGCTGAGATGGTTTGGCCATTTAGAAAGGATGAATGAAAGAAGATTGACAAAAGAAGTATATCTGGCCTGTGTGAATGGGACAACCGGAAGGGGAAGGCCACGTCGAACATTATCTGACTAAATTGAAGATGTTCTCAAGAAAGGGTAGGTCAGAAGTACCCTAAACCGGCGAACATGTATGAAGAATATAATGACAGTAATCGAGGCAAAAGAAGTATGCAAAGATCGTGACAAATCGAAATCCATTGTCTCTGCCTACCCATCTGGGAAACAGGCGTGAGTCTAAGTATGTATGTATATAAAAATTTTTAGCTACGCAACCTTGCTTTGTGTAGTGGACTGAATACCCACTCGCTGTAATTGACTTTTCTGAAGACCAGAACTTGGCAACTATAACTATTTAAACTGTACTCAACTTAGCGTTCATTAATTCATAACGTGGCAGCCTATTTAAGTACAAAAACCTCAACTTGGGCAACACTTAGCCAACGTATTCATAAGGAAAATTAAGCGCGTTTAATAATAACTAGGCCAACTTATCCGTTTTACACAACATGAAAAGGTTAACTTATGTTTAAAAGATAAGGTCAAGTAAGTGTATAAATATAGTATTATGCAAAAGAAGGGATTTAAGCAGCGGTTGAGTAGCGCTTGTCGGTTTTGTGTGAGTAAAATAGAGTTCATCATAAGCCTTAAATCTTCCACTGTCGGATATAGGCCTCCAAAGGTTACCACAACGTGAACGAGGGGTTCTCCGTAAACACCATGCTTGGCATGCGAGTTGGCGACCGCAGTTAGGTGGCAGCTGGTACACAGGTGGCGCTGCTGTCCGATTACCTGGTCTATCCCTTAGTCGCCTTTTATGACAGCCACGGGAAGATATGGGGCGGGCCTGTTCTTCTTTCTGGGCCGAAAACCACATGGCTTACTTAAAATAGAGTATGTACTTTATAATACCTAAACAACACCGAACGTTTCAGGAGAGCACTTTGTTAAGTATGATGAATACAGAAAATCCTTGCAGCTCACTGGGGCAAACATGACGTGATGTAAATATAAAGAAATTCTTGTTCTCAGAATGTTACGATCAAAACTCTGAAAAATCACCAGGCTCTAACGCATTTTCAAATTTGTGTTTAGCTTCAAGTAGTTTTACTGTATTTCGTCGCGTTGTTGTGTGTAGAATAAAATGGGAATTTTTGATGTACACCTCAAAAATACATTACGAAATCATAAAGTAAAAGGTACAAACCTTAAATATATTAAGTAAAATAATGCAGTTCAAAGTGTGTTTGTTATAGTTTACATGCTCAAACGAAAAGGTCCCAACATATTTTTGAATAAAAAAATTAAATCAGTATTTTTCTACACTATTTCTGTTACACTAACAAGAAAAGGTAAAGCCAGAACTGTGTAGATATCAGTCCATCGAAACATTAATCGAATAGTGGAACTACTCTGCTGGACTTAATAAACTTCACAGTACAATCCAACGACGAACTCACAAACATAACTACATTATGTAAATTTGACGATGTCACACAAAATAAATTTGGTACATTTCAACGTGATATTTGTGAGTGCAGCCTGAAACTGGGCTGTGATATTCACGGATTTACACCTCTCCCAGTATTTTTGCTGTATTTTGGACATGGGACATACGGGCAAGGAATATGTGTAGCAAATGATTTATTATAGAATTTTAAATGAGTCTTGGGATAACTATATATATATATATATATATATATATATATATATATATATATAAATATATATATATATGCCTCGTTGGTCTAGCTGTAGCGTGTTCACCCGCAGAGAACGAGGTCCTGGGACTTTTCTGAAATAGGAAAAAATTCTCAGCATCAGCCCGAAGTCTGGGAGTTGGCGGTGTGTGTGCCTCGGAGAGCACGTAAAGCCGTCGGTCTTGTACCTGACCTCTTTCCGGTCGTGTCGCTAGGCGTCCCATCGGATCATGAGAGTGATGGAATAGAAAGTGCTCCTGTGTTTGCGCACACACTTGAGCACTATAATATGTCTCGCGCAGATGGATAATCTCTGTTGAGACGGGCCGCCGTGGCCAAAATTCGGCTAGGAGGATATTATTATTATTATACATTGAGACACAGAACAAACAAACGTGCTCATCACACAAAAATTGCCCTGGGTAGCGATCGAATCCATGACGACAGGCTTACCAGACAGGGCCACTAACCTTTAAACCAACATCTCATTGGCCTCCTATAATAATATGTATATTGTTCTGAGTCTGGGTGTTCTCTGTCCGTGAATTGCATGCCTGTAAAGCCCGCAATGCAAGAATTTAATACCCTAGAGCGGGTGTTGTCGCAAAAAAAAGAGAATTATGCAATACTACGAGCCGTCGCCTTCGGTGAGGGAAATTATCTAAGATACATATAATAAAATCGTAGGAAAGTCAAAACTGTACGTTGAATATTTTTTTAAAAGGATACTTGGGGCGTAATCTACAATCGATATCGAAGCCAAAAATAAAGTTTTTAGAATTTTTGTCTGTGTGTCTGTTTGTCTACCTATATGTATGTCCGGGCTAAACTCAAAAAGTACTAAATGGATTTACTTAAAATTTTGCATGAATATTACTAAGAGGTCGGGTCAACATATAGGCTACATAATATCACGCTATAACCTACGGGGGAGGAGCTGTGGTAATTTATAAAATTTAACGTGGGTAAAACCGCGGGGCACAGCTAGTACAAAAAAGTTTAGATTTTACCTTTGCGTTGAGTGACTTACTCTAATATTTTGAATACTATAAACATGGTAATGTTGAGTACTATAAACACGTACCTAGTACATTCATTATTTTATATTTCATCAATAGTTTACACAACACCCATCCAATAATTAATTTTTACAAGCAAATTTTTCCGACATTGTCCCTATTGAATTAGTGTGATAGGGAAGCCGCTGAATGCGGGTAGCACAAGACTGGCCATTGTGGAGATCCTTGGGGAAGGTCTTCGACCTGCAGTGGACGCCTTTTGGCATTATTTTATATTTCATCAATAGTTTACACAACACCCGTCCAATAATTACTTTTATAAGCAAATTTTTCCCATCTTGTCCCTATAGTATTAGTGTGATAGGGAATCCGCTGAATGCTTGTAGTAAGATCGGCCATTGTGGAGATCCGTGGGGAAGGTCTTCGACCTGCAGTGGACGCCTTTTGGTTGATATGATGAGGCTGGTGATAGGGATATCAATTGTTTTCAAAATAAAATACTGCCCAATCCTGACGTCGGCCAATAATGTGGCTTTTAAAAGATATTCTTTTCAGAGCCTGGGTGTACTTTGTGTCGGACAATTATATGTTTGTATGCCTCGACATAGGAATTATTTAACATAATGCGGTAAAAAAACACAAACAGTTGTCCTGTTGCCTCGTATACGAAGTGGTGAGACAACTGTCTTAACCGCTGCGCCATTCAGGGCTAAAGTTCGCCGCATTAATTGACAGTGTGTATCGCACAAAGTTGTCCAACGTACATTACTTTCTAAAGTTCGCCGCATTCATTGACAGTGTGTATCGCACAAAGTTGTCCAACGTACATTACTTTGCAAATATCCCCGCGTTAGACATATTCACACAGAATTTAGTCACGAAATGATGTTTGTACAAAAGATGGAGATGCACTCGTATTTCAACGGTGCATCCGAAATCTGTGTCATAACTTTAAACACCTGTTTGTTTTAAAGTACGATAGAGTTTCTGTAATATTTCAAACTTATGCGCTGCAAGTTACGAACTGAAGCAAAGTAAGTTTATTAAGTAGTTAAGTATCATGACTTTGACTGACCTGTTGGTCTAGCGGTTAGCGACCTTTACTGCTAAGGCAGAGGTTGTAGGTTCGATCCCCGCCTGGGACAAATCATATTGCAATGATTTATTTAGTCTGGGTGTAATTTATGTCGAATATGTATGTATTTAGAAATAAATAAATATGTGTATCAGTTGTATGGGAGCACTAGTACATGCTCTGTCTAGTTTGGGATCAGATGGCAGTGTGTTAGCTGTCCTAAGATATGTAATTATATTATCAAAAATTAAATGCAAAGGGCAGTCTTATCACCAGCGTTATTTCTTTCAACTAATCAGATATGGAGAGTTTATCTTACATAAAAAATATTATTATTAAATTGTTATATTTATTCACGATACTGGAATAAAAGAGCATATGACCAGTTGCCCCCATCAGTGAGGCTTGGCTAATAGGCGCCAAAGTAGTATAATTTCTGAGCATCGCCGTGCTGCGTTCAGCTAACGGTTTCGGTTGTTGTTGGTAAGCCGTATTAGAGACAAACACGGCTACTTGGGCTGCTCTAATACTAGGCTACCTAACCACTGTCCCTTTGATAAATGAAGGTAATGGAATAAATAAGTAAATCAATAAAGAAACAAATATTATATGGTTTTAAAATAAATGATCCATTTTAAACCGATTTATAATACAACAAGCATTAAAATCTAGAGACATAATAAATCATCATATCAGCCGAAATACGTCAACTGCTGGACATAGCTAGAAATCTTGGCTTGAGTACTTCCTGCAGTGTTTTCGGATTGTTTAGGAATTTTATCCGTTGGTAGGAAACGCTTTTGCAGTGTGGCAGTACGTGTGCTGATGTTTCTTTAGATTCAATGCATCCTCTGTACAAGAGGCTGTCTGTGACGCCAATCTTGAAGAAGTGTTTGTTTAGTGTGTAGTGTCGGGTGATGGTGCCTATCACCATGCGTAGATCCTTTCTTCCTTTTTATAGAGGTCCATAGTAACCGTCGACGTGTCTTCCGTAAGTATAATATAGTAAATAGTCACTTTTTAGGGTTCCGTAGCCAAATGGCAAATAACGGAACCCTTATAGATTCGTCATGTCTGTCTGTCCGTCCGTCCGTATGTCACAACCAAGAGACTACAAGAAACTACAAGAGCTGTAGTGTTGAAACTTGGTAAGTAGATGTATTTGGTGAACCGCATTAAGATTTTTACACAAAAATAGAAAAAGAACAATAATTTTGGGAGATCCTGAAACTCAAAATTTTTTTTTTCATCGTACCCATACGTGTGGGGTGTCTATAGACAGGTCTTCAAAAATGATATTGAGGTTTCTAATATCATTTTTTTCTAAACTGAAAAGTTTGCGCAAGAGACACTTCCAAAGTGGTAAAATGAGTGCCCTCCCCCCCCTGTAACTTCTAAAATAAGAGAATGATAAAACTAAAAAAAATATATGATGTACATTACCATGCAAACTAAAAAGAAAATTGGTTTGAACGAAATCTAGCAAGTAGTTTGTTGTTTTTTTAATAAATCGTAAACCGCAATTTACTTTCATTTAATCAACTGAAATACTTGCTGCTACGGAACCCTTCATGTGCGAGTCCGAATCGCACTTGGCCGGTTTTTTCATATCCAACGGGCAAGTGGGTCACCTGATGGTAAGTAAGCATCGCCGATAATGGACACTCGCAACACCAGAGGAGCCGCAAGTGCGTTGCCGGCCTTTAAGAAAAGAATAGGCTCGCTTCTTGTAGGTTGCCATGTCATACTGGATCGGAAATACCTCCGCAGCTAATTAATTCCACAGAGCGGTAGTGCGCGGCAAAAAGTTTCTTGTGAAACGCACGGTGGCAGATGACCATTCATCCAGGTGATAGGGTTGAAATTTCCACTTTTATATAATTATAATCAATATATAATCATATTTATTGGTATTTATAATAGAAGATCAATCACGTAACTAATCTGTTTTTCTCAAGGTATTCCGACCACAAGGTTATGTGTAAGCTGATAGCCAAGTATCAGTTCCCTATGTAAGTATTCCCTTTGAGGCTTCACGGCCCTTGGACTTAGCAGTCTTCGAGTGAGAAGGAATCCGTTGTATTTTAATTCATTGTGGATAAAAATCTATTTTTATATATGAAGTTTTTTGAAAAGATTAGTGGCGGTTTTCATTAGTGTGATAATTTATTGGTATAAAAAAATGGAAAAAGTTCAAAATTAATGGATGTGATCAATAATAAGTAAAATATTTTTATTTTGTATGACGCCAAGCGAATTTTTGTTTTACGTTTTTTAATTTAATTTATTTATCAATATCGAACAATCTTGCAATTTCCGTTACTGATTTAACTTAACCAGTGTTAAGTGAGATAAGTGATACTGGATAAAACAAGTGTTGAACTTATACGAGTAGTTATTGTGACATGATGTGTTTGACATGTAAGTATTTCATTTTAAATAGACTTTTAACGAAGGGAGTTACTAATTCAACTGTATTATATTATATAGATGGACCTATAATCTTGTGCGGGTCGCTGGAAACTGCTGGATGCTAATAGCGCAAGACCGTCCGAGTGGAGATCTTTGGGGGAGGCCTTTGTCCAGCAGCGGACTACTTTCGGCTGATATGATGATGATGATGATATTATATGGATATAAAATTATCTAAAACGGTTCTCAAACATCGGAAAACTGTAAATACTGTAGATAAAAGAATAGTTAAATAAAATTAGTTGTTTTTAAAACAGTATAATGTATTCGAGGCCCGCCGGACGATTAAATTTAAAACTTCCCATTTTTGTGATTAGATTAACGCTGTGCATTGCAAATAATGCTATAAAATTCTTATTTAATAATTTCGAAGGTGTTATCAATATTATATGATCTTTCACAGGCAACTGTGAATATATAAGTCGGCCATGTTTCTAAAAACAAAGCCGATGGATAATACAGACATCCTCCGGAAGGGTGTCAGCAAGGGAATCCTCTATTTAATCTGCCATCTGTATCGTTCTTAGCTTAACACAGAGCGCCTACCCCGCATTGGTAGATGGTGCTGGTTCGTGACACGCCGGACGATTAAATTTATGATTTCCCATTTTTGAGAGTAATAATGCATGTTAAGCATCTCTATTGACTGGTTTATGGCTCGGGCAGATTGTGTGTTAATCCGCAGAACAAAAAACCTCTTAAAATTAGCTTGAAGTCCGGACATTGGCAGCGTAGATTATGATTATGTTGATGATCTTTTTCTTATGAAACTGCCCGCATTCACATTCATATTTATTGTAATATTTTTATACTTTGACAGTTTTGATAGGTAAACACAGCAATGACGCAATACTAGTTGTTTATATTCTCTTTGATGACATTTAAAGTGGTTGGAGTCGCAACCAAACGCTACTACAGGTATACGCATGATAATTTTGTAATTAAATTAGTAGTTTTTTAAGCGCTATCGGAAGATCAGCGTTACAGTAATCATTATTATTTACTGTAACATTTGCTGAGGTAGTCGCTTTTCCTAGCTAGTACTTATAATGTTGCATGCTTCATAAGTATTATATAAACTAAACGCAATTAGTTATATCGTCTTAGATGTAAACTAAGTTAAGGATTATCTGTACTTGTTGGGAATAAACCTTTTTAGGGTTCCGTAGCCAAATGGCAAAAAACGGAACCCTTATAGATTCGTCATGTCTGTCTGTCTGTCCGTCCGTATGTCACAGCCACTTTTTTCCAAAACTATAAGAGCTGTACTGCTGAAACTCGGTAAGTAGGTGTATTCTGTGAACCGCATTAAGATCTTCACTTCCAAAGTGGTAAAATGAGTGTGTGTGTGTCCCCCCCCCCCCCCCTGTAACTTCTAAAATAAGAGAATGATAAAACTAAAAAAAATATATGATGTACATTACCATAGAAACTAACAACGAAAATTGGTTTGAACGAGATCTAGCAAGTAGTTTTTTTTAATACGTTATAAACCGCAATTTGCTTTCATTTAATCAACTGAAATACTTGCTGCTACGGAACCCTACATGTGCGAGTCCGACTCGCACTTGGCCGGTTTTTTATTTAATTATTTACATAGATTAAAGACCGACATCGTTCATGCGATCGATATTTTCCCGGTCCTATTAGATTAATTATCATCCCATCAGATTGTGCAACTATGTATGTACAGTATAAAATGGACTGCGAATGTGAGTCAGGAGTATTGATATTATTTTTATAATGCTATTTAATAATGGCGGTGGATCATGTTATTATGTTTTGGGATAAGCTGATTATTAAAATAAACGATGAACATAAATTACCTGTAAGCCGAGGTAAAGCGGATTTTCATTGACAGCACTGGACATCTTTGTATTGTACCGTGTTGTTATTTATAGTTTGGGTGTGACTTGTGTTCATTATTATTATTTTTGGTTATTCCATATATGATAAAAAAAACATGCGGGGTAAACTTTGGGGACTGTCGATAGAAGTGAAAACAATTTTTTACACTGGTAATCTAAACTATCTATAATATAATAGTTATAAATATAGCTCATGGAAAGGGTGTCGTAGTGATGACACAAGTTTCACGCTTATTGATAGTTCAAAAAGTGGCGTTGACGCGTTCCATGTTGGTTGTTTAATTAAAAAGTGCTAAATACACCTAAAGATGTTTTCACTTGAAAAATAAAATAGCTTTGCGCGGACACTGTAGGTAAAAATAATAATAATATCCTGGGACATTATTCACACACGGTCATCTGATCCCAAACTAAGCAGAGCTTGTACTATGGAAACCAGATAACTGATATACTACATATACTATTTTTCTTTCGTAAATACATACTTATATAGATGATTTACACCCAGACTCAGGACAAAGAGACATGTTCATGCACACAAATATTTGTCCCGGGTGTGAATCGAACCCACGACTTCCGGCGTGAAAGGCAGCGTATCTGCCAAACACGCCAACAGGCATTAATAAGTGAAGATCACTTCTTCACTTATATACATTAATAAAGCCAAGATAGAGATATCAGACCAAACCAGGCAGGCTGGGTGCTTTGATGTACTTGTAAGGACTCAGATAGAGTGGTATATATCATCATCATCATAATATCATCCGTAAGACGTCCACTGCTGGATAAAGGCCTCCCCAAGGATCCAGCGGCTTCCCGCAACACTTGCAAGATCGTCGGTCCACCTTGTAGGAGGCCTGCCCACGCTGTGTCTTGCCGTTCATGGTCACTAATGGTATATATGCATGGTCATAATTGTTGAACCTCGATCAGGTCGAGACGGGTAGCTAATAAAAAATATAAAGCGATTTCGTCTCTATAAATCAACTTTAGCTGCTGCTCGTACTTAGTTAAGTTAAGAAAACTTAAGTGTCACAAATTAAACTTAACTGCTCTTTAGTCCTCTCAATTTGTCGTTTACTGCCACCGTGTCACCTGATAATTTTAAGCGAGACTCAAGTCACTCTTAAGTTAAAGTAACTTTATACAACAACGTTCTTACCTTAGCACTTGAAGCGGAGTGTCTACTTAAAAGCTTTGGATGCATAGCAAGTTGCTATTTATAGATACAAACTATGGAGACCAAGAATTTCATAGAAAAAGTTATCGCTTCGTATTCGCTTTTTAGGGTTCCGTAGCCAAATGGCAAAAAACGGCACCCTTATAGATTCGTCATGTCTGTCTGTCTGTCCGTCCGTATGTCACAGCCACTTTTTTCCGATACTATAAAAGCTGTACTGTTGATACTTGGTAAGTAGATGTATTCTGTGAACCGCATTAAGATTTTCACACCAAAATGGAAAAAAATATATAATTTTGGGGGTTCCCCATACATAGAACTGAAACTCAAAAAATTTTTTTTTCGTACCCATACATGTGGGTTATTTATGGATAGGTCTTCAAAAATGATATTGAGGTTTCTAATATCATTTTTTTCTAAACTGAATAGTTTGCGCGAGAGACACTTCCGAAGTGGAAAAAATAAAACTGAAAAAAAATTATGGCGTAATTACCATGTAAACTAACAACGAAAATTGGTTTGAACGAGATCTAGTAAGTAGTTTTTTTTTAATGCGCCATAAATCGTAAACCGCAATTTACCTTCCATTTAATCAACTGAAATACTTGCTGCTGCGGAACCCTTCATGGGCGAGTCCGACTCGCATTTGGCCGGTTTTATTTATGCATTCTGATTTAAACTGTGTGCTTTTATAAGTTTCGCTGGACCATATTGAATTGCCCGCATTCAAATCAATGGTAAAGATAAAAGAAGTCACCGAGTCTATCATGAGCCAACTTGTTATAGTTTATACTAGTATTAAACTATACAAGTCAGTGGTATGAGTTAAAACTCATACCGCCGGCTATTATAACATAATAGTCGGTCGCCAGGATATTAGCACATAATTAATAGATTTAAATTAAAATCGAAATCTATTAATATATTTTCTTTTAATCAAATTAAAAAGGTAAATTAGCTATTACTATATAAGTAAAATTTAAAAACTACATTAAACCTACATAGATATAAAATAAACTAAATCTAAACAGCGTCAAAAACAATCCTCATTGTTGTCGGGGAACGTACCCAGAAGACTGGCAGCATTGCCACGTTGTATGGCAATACTGATTCTTTGACCAAAATAAAGGCCAGCCTTCTGGTCACGTGAAGTGTCAATGATCAATTTTGCAATATCCCGAAATAGGGTGCGCGCATTTGGACCCCATGGGCCAAGCGTTTCGACCCCAAACGGCTCAATTATATAACCTCCGTCGAGGTTAGTGTATTTGCGCCGCTTAAGGGCCTCAGCCAATGCAGCAGCAGTACCTGCAGACTCCGACGTATAAGGAAGATGGGAAGGCGCAAGGGTGACGACGCAGGTTGCATCTCACACCAGTGGCCTACCCATCTTCCATGGCAACTAAGACATACCGTCCTGTCTCTTTCCATCGTCGCGCGCCAGACCGCTTGGTTCTAGTACAGCTGGGACGCCGGCGGTGGAGAGAGTCCTACGGGTCTATTAATTATGTTCAAATATCTCTATACTTATATCAAAATTGTGGTGTCTCAGTGTTGGTAACCAAACTTCTCCAAAACGCATACACTGATTTTTATGATTTATTTTTGTATATTCGGCACGTTTGGGAATAAGTCGTAAACTAGTAATTATTATTATTATTATTCATTTATTTCAGATATAAAATCCATATAGTGTTAGTATTACAGTACTTAGAATATGTTAGTAATCATAATTTAATAATTTAATTTAATTTAAGAACCGTCCTGCTGCACTAGCTCCGCCACTATGCATACGGGTCCAGTGCATCAGGAAAGGGCTGTCCAATTTTTCAGAAATTACCTGAAAAATGCTATTGGTGCTCCCACGAATTCTACGTAGCAGGGATGCTGTTCTTTGTCGCATGATGGCCTCAAAACTATCTGTGTGCGATTCAGTAAACATCCCCGACGCGCTACAAAATCGTGGCAGCCCCAACAGCACCCGGAAGGCATTATTGTACTGGACACGAAGAACGTTATAGGCCCTCTGCGTATGTCTGAACCATAGGCTGCACGTGTAGAATGTTTGGCAGTACGCTTTGAAAAGAGTAATTTTCACATCTTTCGTACAGCGTGCAAACCTACGAGCCAGCATGTTGCAACGAACCGATAACGCTCTTCGCTCCCTCTCAATATCATTGTCATCATTTAAGTCCTCGGTCAATATGTGTCCGAGGTACTTAAAAAGAGACACTCTGCTTAATGCCTCTCCATAGAGATGTACAGGAGGGACAGTTCTGGGTTTCCCACCTCCGACACGGAAAACCATCGTTACGCTTTTACACACATTGTACTTGAGCCCATGTGTGGCAGCATAACTCTCGCACACAGCAAGTAATTGCCTGAGGGCAAAGACCGAGGGGGCCAGTAATGCGACGTCATCTGCATAGGTAATACTATTTATAATCTTGCCATCAATAGAGCATCCAACGCCTGTGCCACTGAGCCCCTCGATCAGAACGTTGATATACAAGCTAAAGAGTGTCGGAGAGGTCAAACCTCCCTGTCTCACGCCACACTCCAGCCTATACGCCCCCGATAGGGCACTTGCCCATCTGACCTGGTTAATTTGATGGTCGTACCAGTATTTGAGTAGGGTAATTAGCTCAATGGGTACTGCTTTCTCCCTCAGTTTCGACCATAAGATGTTATAATTAACCAGGTCAAACGCCTTTGAAAGGTCTAAAAACGCGGCATACACTGGTGTACTTCTATCAGTGTAGTACCTGACCGTGTGCTTAAGCGCCAAAACAGCGGTTTCTGTAGACAAACCGGCTCTAAAACCGAATTGTGCGCAATGTGGATTGAACTGCTCCTTAAGTCTACGCTCAAGCACACCGTCAAGCACTTTCGCTGTTACAGTAGCTAAGGAAATTGGTCTGTAATTGTCCTTATCTGATGAATCCCCAGTTTTATTTTTAATTACCGGCACAATTACAGTTCTCATCAACTCCGTAGGTAGATAGGAGTGCCTCAAACATAGGTTATATAGCATAGACAGGACCCTAGGGAGATGAGGACCCGCATATTGAAAATGCTCTATGCTAAGCCCATCGTGCCCCGGAGATTTACCCCTGGTCATCGATTTTACAACATTATTTATTTCCCTCGCCGTAATATTGATGGGCAGATCAGACAGATTCATCTCCGAGGCACAGTGTAGCTCGTCGGTTTTGAGAGGAATGACTTTAAAATGCTTCATAAACATATCCGCAATCTCCCCAGGTTTAGTATAGCCATTAACGCTCACCGCAGGCGCTGGTCTAGGACTTAATCTCTGGGTGGATTTCCAAAATTTTTTGAAATTTTTACTCGTATGCTCTTTAGCCAAAATGTTCATCTTAATCTGTTCCTCATTGTCCTGACAGAATTTTAATTTTTGTTTAAAAATTTTTCGCGTCTCTTTCATGTCCAAGAATAGTTGCCCAGAGCTGGGATTTCCATGCCAAACCCAGTTAATAAAGGCCCTCCTCGCGTTCCGGTGAGCGTCCCTGACATACCTATTCCACCCCACCACTGTACGCCGCTTCTCTCTGACCGTTTTCAAACCAGAACTGCCCTCTGCCGCTCCCCTGAGCGAAGTTACAATATTATTGTACAGAGTATCAATTACTTTCAAGTGATCTTTGTTATGACAGAAGCTATCGCAACAATTTCCTAATTCATATGGGAAGTCAACATTTTTGAGCTTATCCATACATATTTTCTGGTAAGAGTTTATTTGTGCAACATCCCTTTCACCCCATACAACCTTATTAATGCATGTACCTCCTTGTGCGAGTAATTCCTCCGCTGGCCTAGCCACCCCTAGATTAACTTCACAGGTAAGTGGAAGGTGATCGGACCAATATATGTCCCTATAAATTTCAATATTTCCCAGAGATTTCCACGCTGCTTCTGACACCAGGCAATGGTCAAGCCACCGTCTACTGCCACAGGCATCGCTTATAAAAGTATAAGTGCCAGAGTCCACACCCAACTTAATGTAGTCAGCACATTTCCAATATTGTTCAGTACAAAAGTTTAACATTTCACGATTAAATAATTCCCCCGGGTGCGCATTGAAATCTCCTAATATATAAATATACTCTATGTTAGAGTGTAATGTGATAATTGTTATGTTACAGACAACATTTTTAATTATATTTTCTTATGATTTGGCATTAAAAATATACATAGGTATAATCGCAAATCCCCCCCCCCCCCCCCCCCTAACACCCATTTTAAAAGCAATATTAGGATTGTAATTATCTTTTACTCTCAATAGTCCATAACTGTTCAATGGATTCAATGCATCCCCACCGGTGGTCTACCATTTTCACTTCCTACCCAATAAACGAAAAGTTCACCTGATTTTCTCATAATAAGCTTTGTCTCATTCTCTACACAGTTTTCAGCCATTATTATTGTTAGCACATCGATTGTAGCGATGACGCTTTTATAATTTTTCTTTCTCAGTGCAACTCTCATAATAGTAAATTAATCATTTTTAAATAATTTGTAGAGTAATAAACAATAAGTTAAAAAAACCGGCCAAGTGCGAGTCGGACTCGCGCACGAAGTGTTTCGTACCATTATCTGTAAAACGAGCAAAAAATTCACATTTGTTGGGAGCGCCCATAAATATTTATTTAATTTTGTTTTTAGTATTTGTTGATATAGTGGCAACAGAAATACATTATCTGTGAAAATTTTCACTGTCTATCACGGTTCATGAGATACAGCCTGGTGACAGAGGGACAGACAGACAGCGAAGTCACAGACAGTCAAGTTCACCCTTTGGGCACGGGACCCTACAAATGGTGTGTAGTGTTATTTTATAGGCCTTTATCCACAGCGCTCTGTTCCTCTTTCAGTCATAGCCCACATCCCCATAAGTAAGTTATTTTACTACCAAAATATTAACTAACCTAGAATAATTTATATGACAAAGCAAAGTTGATTATGTAAATAAACTACAAATGCAAGAAATACCTATTTCCTGACTAAGATCTTTTTGCCACAAAATAACTCTTGTAGTTCAAACCTAAATTTGCTGTTTTCTTGAATAAATAGACTTGAATTTAAATAACAATGATGCCAATATTCACTTATTAGCTATTAGCAAACAAACTTCAGTGTAATTTTTCTTCATGTCATAGCTTTTAATGTTCGTCCCACTAAATAGAATATCAAGTTATCTTTTCACATCGTTAAAGTACAAAAGGAACTTGTAAACATCAAAGGAAAACATATCCACTTGGTTCGTCGAAAGACTCCATTATAATCCTTATAAGCCGACACTACAAAGGCCGAACGCTCTTTGAACTAAATACCAAAGTTGTCCATTTAAAATATTTGTGTCTCTGAGTCCCCGTTTTCTTGTGAATAATTTGGCTACCTCATTCATTTGGATGTGTTTTAAGATTGCTGGATTAAAAAGGTTGAATCTTGATGACATACAGGGTGTATATTAAGTTAAAATATGAATAATTTGTGTCGAAATAAATATTGAATCAACTTCAAAATTCCGATTCAAAGAAAATTTATTAATTAGTATCTTACTGTAGATAAAATCCATCCAAAACTATGATTTAAACTGGTTTACAAATAATGCAGATTTCGCTAAATACCCATACAAAACCCACATCCATACGAATGTTGAAAGAGCAACAACTTATAAACAGGTTCCTTTAATTAATTAATTCTGTTCGAATTCTTTTAATAACCATCAATTTGGATATTTCACATCTGTGAGGCATCCCATGAAGGTCTCTTTTATTAGAACGAAGTTTTATGTCGTAGTTTGCAGCTGAAATTTGCTGGTAGAAATCGTCACGCTAGCAAATGTGAGATTTAAACAGACAACCATTGCGCGTGGCTTGCGTGGCATATAATCTAATCTAACTAGTATATTGTCATTTGCTTTTGTTTTGTCTTTCGGCTGATATGATGATGATGATAAATAAAACTAGACATCCATGTCGAATCACATTCCATGTTTAAGAAAACACTGCACGTGTGGCGCAGCGGCTAAAACAGTCTTCCGATTCATGTCTCGAGTTCGAGTCCCGCACCAGACAAAGATTTGTGTGACCCATAAATAGTTGTTCTGAGTCTGGATGTAATTTGTGTCCGTCTATTATATGTTTGTAAAGTACCGTACAGGGATTAGATTCACTAATGCGGGCGTTATCTTATTAAAAAAAGGAAAAAAAAACATGTGAGGAACCTCATGCGTTATGTCCACATCAGGAATAAAGAAACGTGTGAGTTCTGGGGCCCTCAGAACAAATGCTACCTGACTATACGGATAAAAACACTTCGTATTAATTTATAACATGTCCTAACCTAATAAGAAAAAAATGTGCTATAAAGCTTAAAGTACATAGAACGTACATCTACCTGATTGTGAATCTATTTTCATTTTAAATTATGAAATTGTGGGTTAAACATTCGACATGTAATATTTTTCCGAGTTATCTATAAAAACGAGCTGAGAGAGAAAAAATTCACGTGTTGGGAGCGCCCTTACATATTAATTAATTATGTTTTTAGTGTTTGTTGTTATAGCAGCAACAGAAATACATCATCTGTGAAAATTTTCACTGTCTAAATATCACGGTTCATGAGCTACAGCCTGGTGACAGAGGGACAGACAGACAGACAGCAAAGTCACAGACAGTCAAGTTCACCCTTTGGGCACGGGACCCTAAAAATGGATGGTTGGTGTAGTGTTATTTTATAGGCCTTTATCCACAGCGCTCTGTTTCTCTTTCAGTCATAGCCCACATCCCCATAAGTTAGTTATTTTAGTACCAAAATATTAACTAACCTAAAAATTTATATGGCAAAGCAAAGTTGATTATGTAAATAAACTTCAAATGCAAGAAATACCTATTTCCTGACTAAGATCTTTTTGCCACAAAATAACTCTTGTAGTTCAAACCTAAATTTGCTGTTTTCTTGAATAAATAACCTTGAATTTAAATAACAATGATGCCAATATTCACTTATTAGCTATTTGCAAACAAACTTCAGTGTAATTTTTCTTCATGTCATAGCTTTTAATGTTTGTCCCACTAAATAGAATATCAAGCTATCTTTTCACATCGTTAAAGTACAAAAGGAACTTGTAAACATCAAAGGAAAACATATCCACTTGGTTCGTCGAAAGACTCCATTATAATCCTTATAAGCCGACACTACAAAGGGCGAACGCTCTTTGAACTAAATACCAAAGTTGTCCATTTAAAATATTTGTGTCTCTGAGTCCCCGTTTTCTTGTGAATAATTTGGATACCTCATTCATTTGAATGTGTTTTAAGATTGCTGGATTAAAAAGGTTGAATCTTGATGACATACAGGGTGTATATTAAGTTAAAATATGAATAATTTATGTCGAAATTAATATTGAATCAACTTCAAAGTTCCGATCCAAAGAAAATTTATAAAGTAGTATCTTACTGTAGATAAAATCCATTCAAAACTATGATTTAAACTGGTTTACAAAAAATGCAGATTTCGCTAAACATCCATACGAAACTGACATTTATACGAATGTTGAAAGAGCAAGAACTTATAAACAGGTTATTAGGTTTCTGTAATTAACAGTTCTTTTATTAACCATCAATTTGGATATTTCACATCTGTGAGGCGTCCCATGAAGGTCTCTTTTATTGGAACGAAGTTTTATGTCGTAGTTTGCAGCAGAAATTTGCTGGTAGAAATCGTCACGCTAGCTAATCTGAGATTTAAACAGACAAGCATTGTGCGTGGCTTGCGTGGCATATTATCTTATCTAACTAGCATATTGTAATTTGCTTTTGTTTTGTCTTTCGGCTGATATGATGATAATGATGATGATGAATAAAACAAGACATCCATGTCGAATCACATTCCATGTCCACATCCTACACGTGCGCAGCGGCTAAAATAGTCTTTCGATTCATGTCTCGAGTTGGAGTCCCGCACCGGACAACGATTTGTGTGACCCATAAATAGTTGTTCTGAGTCTGGATGTAATTTGTGTCCGTCTTTTATATGTTTGTAAAGTACCGTATAGGGATTAAATTCACTAATGCGGGCGTTCTCTTATTAAAAAAAGGAAAAAAAAACATACTGAACACACTGGCCTCAGAACACACTGGTTTTATTTTATTATAAGAATCCTAAATTTAATGATATTTGAAGAAATGGTTTTCAATCTAGTACTTTAAACCACCCCTCGTCTGGGGGGAAACTAACGTGATGGTATGCTATCCTTAATTTCATCCTTCATTCCCCAACAATCTAAAATGTAGATAATAATTTCAATACAAACTTTTAGAGAAATAAATTCCTTCGCTCATTTTCCGGGTTTTAAATAAATCTATTACGTGACTATCAACCCTTATAGGCTGAGAGCTAGTGAACTTCAAATAAGTGCTCTTCATGTTGTTATATAAAAAATGTCAACTATCGTATGAAATTATAATATATGTGGGGATAATTTGGGAAGACGACAGCAATAAAACTGGATATATTTTCTGTAGTTTATTTCTCATCTTCAACTTGTACAACCGTTTCATTCTATGCACGTACGTCCTTGGCTAGTGTCCCTTTCAAAATCCACTCGTTCCTTCCGTAATCCACTGTCCTTCATATCAGTCTCATTCACTCATCGTTCACTCGTCATCGTCTAATTGGCTAATTAATAACTTTCACTCTCCGTTTAGAAACCATCCATCCGTCTAAAACATTAATTATACTATTCATTCAGAAACTAATACTTACATTCCCACATATATATATGGACAATGTCATACAGATAATCCTAGCCCCAAACTAAGCAAAGCGTGTACTATGGGTATATATACTTAAATACATAGAAAAGGTCCATGACTCAGAAACAAATATTTGTGTTCATCACACAAATATTTCCACTTACCGGGATTCGAACCCAAGACCACCAGCTTCGTAGGCAGGAGCACTACCAACTAGGCTACGGTGACCGTCAATTTAAAATGTCATCATCATCATAACAGCTGAAATAAGCTGAACACAAGCCTCCCCCAAGAATTACTTTCGTGGTATATGCTATAATCGCCACACCTGACAGACGGGGGATCGCACTAAGATGGTCATAATACTCAGAAGGAAGCTGCTCGTCCTCTGGTAGATATTCCCTCGGGTCGACTTCTACGCCCCTCACGGGATGATATGGGATGATGATATTCTGATATTCGCCGCTTCAAAATATAACTTCTACAGTACTGTTCCCAAGAAATCCAAAAAGCTTAATAAAAGAATTGTGATACGAATACATTTTATTAAAAAAATATGCAGCTGCGAACTTCAACACGCACGTTATGTAATGTATCGTAGATGACTGATCTTTTTCTTACTTACTTTCTACACTTTACGAGCTCTTAACTAAACTGCGGAAAATGTAGCGTACTAAGCCAATAGATATTTCATTTATCGGGTGACGGTACGCCGGATGTTTGTCTGAACACATACCTATTTAGATTTAGTATCCTATGTTTAGAGTGGCAACATTTACTACCATATATTTTTAGCTGAAGTTTGCTTCATATTCATTTAACGCGCCGAATCCTAAGTGTATTTAACTTGAATTTTTATATTATCAAACAATCAATAGGTGTTGCCAGTTGTATCAGAGACGTGATTCCCCACTATGGGCCTCATAAGAAGGCTCAAAGTCACTCAAATTGCAATTGAGGGGTTTGTGCTCGTAATTTCCCTGCGAAATTGAAACAGAAATGTGGAAATTCGAAGGCGAACCATAGTAACTGACATAACTTATAGAATTGACAAGCTAAAGTGGCAGTGGGCAAGGCGAATAGTTCGTAGAAAAGACAGCCGCTGGGGCAGAATGGTTTTTGAATGGTGACCCAGGACCGCAAGACTAAGCGTGGACAGACCTCTTACAAGACGGTCACTAAAAGCTGAACATGAGTGACTTGAAGAAGACAGGACATTTCAAATATAATATTATTAATGTAAATGTTTTATTGTTATGTTATTGTATTGTTACTAAATTTGCACGCCCTAAGCGGCAGAATGTGTTGGATTCTGTATTCTATGTATTACTACCTGCTATTGTAACCACATTCTAGCAAATAAATAAATGATTGATTGATTGAGTATTTATATGCATTCTAATAAGAACGTTTACACTGAGGATACTTTTCAACAATTTTTTCCGATGCATTTTATGCATTAAAGCGTAAAATATTGGAAGCGTTAGCATAGGGACTTTTTTTTTCTTAGTCCAATAAAAACTTTTTTAATTGTCTTTTATGCATTTTTATATGTGTTAGTTATAGTATTTTTGTTTGTTTTTAATTTAAAATAACTTGTATTGTATGTCAACGTTGTCTATGTTTAGTGCGTGTTGTGCATAATAGGTGTACATATAAGAACTGAACTATGTAGTGAGCTAAGATTTAAATGTTGTGTATGTATACTGTTGGTGTGTCTATAATAAATAAATAAATAAATAAAACAAATATAAAGTCTTATGGCGAGGGAAATAACGCTGGTGACCTTTGTGAGACCTTGTTAAGAGATCATTCACCAACTCTTTGACTATCAGTTCGCTTGAACAACAATAAACGTGGTTTAAAAGACCGTTAAAATTGCTTTTTAATCTTCAAAATTATTGTAGCAATTTGGTCTTAAATTAAGAGCGCTATTCTATTTATCGTTTTTACGATCAATTGAGGTTTTTTAATGGGAATAAGTTTATTAACAATGTGATGCGGTGTTAAATTGAGACCTATAAAATTGGTGATATAGTGGATTGCTTAAATTATGGACAGGTTACATTAAAAATTAAAAATAATGTTACATTTTCAATCTACCAGCTAGAAAACGGTTACCGGCTCTAGTTTTGTTTGTCTACTTGATAGTATAAAAAAGTTTTTCGCAAAGCAGTTTCTTCCTCTTCCTTTTCCGCGTCTTATAATTGTCCTAATGCTCTTAAACGAGCATTTTCTAATGACAGTCAGAACCACTTTTTTAGATTCATCACTTGGTTAGTGATCAATGAACTACATAGATAGTTTGGGTCCTTTAGGGTTTCTGTATGTCAAAACCATGTCAGCATCTAAATGCTTGTGAGATCATGAGCATAGTCGCTTAACCCCACCAATTACGAGCACTCAAAATTGCAGCTTACCATTTTGCGCCTTAAATAGCAGATCATATGACGCGGTAATTTGAAAAACAAACCATCAAAATAGGATATTATTCTCTTAGACTTTAAAAAAGTGCTTTAAAAAAGACAGAGCATGTTTATAGTAATATAGTAATATATATATATATATAAATAAACATAACTTTTTAGGTACATATAGATGTATAGATATCTAATCAATGTAGGATTCGATTTAGATATAACATTTAATTTATTATATTATATATTAATTTTTACTTATATATTATATTATATTATATTATATTTAATTTATTTTATTATTTATTTATTTTTAGTTATTTTCAGTAAGTAATTATCGAAATTTAAAGTTTAAGATATAGTTTACTACATAATTGTCTGAAAGGTTCTGTCTATATTACGGTAAGAATTCCATATTATGGCGGAACTTGTGTTTTTAACGACGGTCGCGTTTTAACGCTACCACCCGAACCAATGCACCCCAGCTGAGAAGACCCAGCGAAACAAACTCATCGGGTTCATCTACTACCGATTTCATCACGGCCCAGTTGAGACGTTCCGGCGAAACATAATCAAGCGGGCATGAAAACTGGATTTGTAACTAAATTAAATTCCATCGCCCAACAAAAGTCTTTTCATATCAAATAACAATGTGAATAACGTTAAAAATACGCAATGATCACATACGGAACTCATAAAAATAAATTGTAACTGGCCGGGGGTCCTTAATGGCGCTTGAAAAACCTTTTCTTAAATGTGGGGCCGAGAATGTAATAGCACGTTAATAAGTTTATTGGATACAATGTTATTTGAGCCCTATTGTGTTTCCTTTATATTTTGTAGAGTCCATTACATTTATATTGTGCTTACAGACGATTTGTTGGTCATAGACAAGCAATATAACCTAAAACTTTATTTTTATCACTTTCTTCTGGTTTATAATGTTACGTTAGTAGTCGTTTTTGGGTAACATTTATACGGCTCTCGACATTCTTAAGGAAATTGCGTAGCCTAATTAAGTGGCTGACAAGGGCTACTAAATACCTTGAGACAACTATCACACTCCCTAACTGATAAAAATAATAATAATTTCTAAATACATACTATAGATACATTATACATGACCACATATAAATTAGACCCAGGCAATACAAATAATCGTTCTCATCGCACAAAGATTTGTCCTGGATGGATATCGAACCCACGACCTTTTTACATTATTATGTGGGTCACAGTAATATATTTGATTAAATACTCATCTATTTTTCTATTTCTATTTTTTTAAAAGATAACTTCCGCATTATTGACATAATCCCTGTGTCGCAAGGTATTTTTCAAACATATAACAGACGGACACAAATTACATCCAGACTCAGAACAACTATTTATGGGTTAACAAATATATGTCCCGCGTGGGACTCAAACCCGTAAAACGAAGCGGCGAGGCGACTATCCAAGCCGCTTAGGCCTCCCCCAATGATTTTCATAATGGCTGGTCTTGTGCTGTCCGCATCCAGCGGCTTCCCACGACCCTTGTAAGAACGATCTTGATCCTACCCACGCTCTGTCTTCCAGTTCCTGATCGCCTCTCGGGAACCATTTTGCCCCAGCGCGAGCGGCCGTCGATTCCACGAGATATGCCCATCGCCCACTGCCACTTCGGTATTACAATTCATTGGGCTATGTTAGCTACTTTGGTACGCCTGCAGATTTCGATGTTTCTGATTCAATCGCGCGGGGATACTCCGAGCACAGCCCTCTCCATTACTCTTTGGGTATAATATATTATAAAGAACACATGAACAAAGTGTCTTCCCCTTAACAAATATGACTAAGGAAAGTCGGTGGACTGATTCTTAGAATTAATTATGTTTATGTAGAAGTTTAGGTTAGTATAAAATTACTTATTAGTCTCTAGACAAGATTGTTTTACACATAAAATACTATACCTGGTACTTTATTAAATAATACAAAAAAACTCTATGGGTGTAATCGAAAACAAAATTCTAAAAATGGTACAGAAGAATTTAGATATTGCTTAGTCGACTTTATAGCAACCGCTTTCAAATGAAACTCCAATTAACTTGAGTTAGAAACTGACAGTTCAAAATTGTAACCCACATTTTTGCCTTATTAAATTTTTCTCAATGTTTTCATTTATAATAAAATTGTTGGTGAAAAAATAATCATTAGAGGCTTGTGAAATTTCTAGATCCTTAACAATACTAACGCTACGTCCTACGTAGGCGGTTCAAAGCGAACACGATTATGAAGCGGTGACGCGAATTCAATGCGATGCGGTGGCTATGTCCTACGTGCACGCGAAAACACGACGGCACCGCATCCAGTTCGCGCGAAAATATCAAGCCAACTGATCGCGTCTATTCATTTCGCGCCGCTCCGCACCGCGTTTTGTCACGTAGGCCACTTCAATAGGTGTCGACTGTTTGCTCACGCGACGCCCTGCGTGAGCGATCTAGACGCAAACGCGAAGCGGCGCGGCGTGAAAACAACAAACAGTCAAAACCTATTGAAGTGTCCTACGTGACCAAACGCACGTACGGTGCGGTGCGGAGCGGCGCGACATGAAGCAAACGCGATCAGTTGGCTTGATATTATCGCGCGAAGAGGATGCGGTGCCGTCGTGTTTTTGCGGCGTCGCGCGTCGGTGGCGCTTCGCGAGATGATTCGCGTGCACGTAGGACACCGCCACCGCGTCGCACCGCATCGCATTGAATTCGCGTGTAACCGCTTCATAATCGCGTTCGCTGCGAACCGCCTACGTAAGACGTAGCGTCACGCAGGACGTCGCGTAAGGATCCATGCAACTAGCAAAAATCCTTAGTATGTAGCAGCGTCTCTCTGCGTATTATGACCGTCATACTGGGATCGCCAGACCGTCTGTCAAGCTTGGCAATTATGGCATATCCCTGCAAATTATGGTCACACCTCCATTGTGGAAATTTTTTGGGGAAGCCTTGGTCCAGTAGTGGACGTCATTCGGCTGATATGATACGATGATGATATGATGCTGAAAACCTTTTAAAGCAGATATTTATGATTTTTATTTTATCTTAATAAATCAATAAGTTAACTTGAAAAGAATTAAATACATATAAAGAAGCATGCATGTTTCCCAGAGGGACAACGGATTTCCAATGTCACGATCCTTGCACACATCCTTTGCCTCTTTAACTTTCATTATATTCTCATCTGGTAAAATAAAGTCCGAAACAGAAGTACCCTATACTTCTGACTCGGTCTTTCTTGAGAACATCTCCAGCTTGGTCAGAGAATGTTTGACGAGGTCTTCACCTTGGTTTCTTACAATTGAATTGGTTAAACTAAATCTAAACTGACGGGCCTGTTGGCGTGGTTGGCAAATGCTTGCTTTTCACGCCGGAGGTCGTGGGTTCGGACGGGACAGATATTTGTGTGCATGAACATGTTTGTTTGTCCTGAGTCTGGGTGTAATTGATCTGTATAAGTATGTATTTACTAAAGAAAAGTAGTATATCAGTTATCTGGTTTCCATAGTACAAGCTCTGCTTAGTGTAGGATCAGATGGACGTGCGTAAATAATGTCCCAGAATATTATGATTATTAAATTCTTCTAAAATTTTCATTGCTTGTATTTCATTGCCTGTATAATTATGTTTAAATATGTTATAGAAGAACAAACGAACGAACTAATTCTGAGCCAAAGGTTTTAGCGTGTTGTCACGGTATCCTATAAAGTATAATTCTTCAAACAAATAAAACTTTTCTTTCGGTCGCCTGTCTTCGCGACCAAAAAAATCACCTAACTTCCCTAAAAGTTAGTTAAACTCCATACATTCCTAAAACATCGCTTGAGCACACTTACGAAAGTAATTGTCACTTGAAATATTTATTACAGCTTCGAATCCCGAGCTGGTCACCGTGATTTATCGTGACCCGAAAGGTCTGGAACCTTACTTTGTTTTTACTGTTAAGGAATGAATTGGTTTTGGGATGAAAACAGATTTTTTGCTACTTTTAAAATACCTTTTGTTTTGTTACATGAAATTGAATGCCTGTATTTCTAGGTGAACTTTACCCGGTTACGGAGGAGGGATATGGCTTTGATCCTTTATGTAATAAATACACTAATGAGTTTGCTGTGTGGGTAACGGCATAGAACATCGTCACCCCAATTGCAACCCATACATACATACTCACGCCTGTTTCCCAGAGGGGTAGGCAGAGACAACGGAATTCCATTTGACACGATCATTGAACACCTCTTTTGCCTTGTTTACTGTCATTATTTTCTTCATAGATGTTCGCCGGTTTAGGGTACTTCTTGAGAACTTCTCCGATTTGGTTAGAGAATGTTCTACGAGGTCTTCCCCTTCCGGTTGTCCCAATCACACAGGCCAGGTATACTTCTTTTGGCAATCTTCTTTCATTCATCCTTTCTAAACGTCCACACCAGCCTACCTTTTTCCATATTTGTGACTACATTCTCTTTCACACCACAACGCTTGCAACCCATGGGAGGCGTAAAAGTCGAGCCGATGGTATATCACCGAGTGAACAGGTGCTGCCCGTTCTCTCGGTGATATACCCTCGTCTCTCTGTGTACTATGACCATCATACTGTGATCGCCAGCTCGTCTGCCAAGCATGGCGATTAGGTTTATCCCTCCAAATTATGGACACAACTCTATTGTGGAAATCTTTTGAGGAGTCCCTTGTCCAACAGTGGACGTCATTAACTAATGAGTCTACTTAGGACCCTTAAATTAATCTTAGGTGCTTTTGCAGCTGGCTTCTCTAGTTGCAAATCTCTCATTTTATGAGGCTATAGCCTCTTTACATCTTTCTGTCTCCCGCTTTGCTCTGCAGTGGAAATATTCATTTTCTAACTCCTCCTTTCTTCTCTTTCTGATTAAATTCGTTGCAGGATCCAAGACGGTTAAAGCGATTCCCCGGGTCATGCCTGAGCTTCACCGCTCAGTGTCATATCATTGTGTGCCACTGTTGATCCTGGCTTACAGGAGTTGCAGTGGTGGGTAAGAGGGAGGGACTAGTCCCGAATAACTAATGAGTGATATTTTTCTGCCGCGGCCAGTCTGAACTGAAACTGCGCATTAAATATTATATTGCTGGAATGTGTTTGCAAGTGCAAGTACACTCACTATTCTATCACTCTAAATAAAAGAAACAGAAACATTCAGACAAGATGTACCTAGTGAATTATATCTAAAACTTTCAATTTCTATAATTAAACCTATATATGAGCTTGTCAATAACTTAATATAATCTAGCTGAATGTTTTCATACAATCCGTGTTCTTAAATATCTATATGGACCTTGAAATAATTATTTTTACTGGAACGAAGTTCCTTATCGCACGTTGTGAAAGGGTGCTAGACGGAAAAAATTCTTACGAAAAGTTGTCACGACACTTTTTGCCTCTCTCTCTCTCTCTCTCTTATAGAAAGGAAGCCAGATATTTTCATATCTATTTCGCATTGAACAGCGTGGTGTCGCGACGATTATTTTTGTTGAGTGTATACAGGTTTTTTGTACATAATAAATAATAAGAAATAACTTCGTTCCATCCGGGTGTCCCTTGACACCTCTCAAGTTTTTTTTTAACTATATTACTACAAACATGTTCTGACTATTTACAAGCGCTTTTTTAAAGTCTACGTGAATAAAAACCTTTTTTATTTTTTATTTTATTATACTCTCATGATCTTGGACTTTTGTTCGTCAACACCGGATGACAATCAAGTGTGGTACCTTCAGTTTTATCTTTCTACCAAAGATTTTAACCCAGGATCATAACTAGGCACAGAAATAGTTGCCCTTAGAGCGAATTGAACCCGAAGCTCTTAGTAGTGAGACACCTAATTAGCCACGCGTGCGGTATAATCATTGCTTATTAAAATTTAATAAGCCCTTTACATCGCTTGCTAGATAATTATTGCTTATTAATATTTAATAAGTCAATTTGATTTTGATTTGGTCCTGATACGCCTCTATGAAATAGTGAAAAAATAAAAGAAATATAGTGATATCAATTTAGATTTCTTATAAGTTTTAAGACATAACACACGAACGGACTGGACTATCGGCTTAAATCTGTTTTACGCTTAAGTAAGAAACCAGATCCTTTGCTGCTACATATTGCAAAATTTAATCACACAAATATTATAAAGGCGAAAGTTTGTGAGTGTGTATGTTCGTTACTTCTAAACGGCTTGTGCGATTATATAAATTTGGTATGGAGTTAGCTGATACCCTGCATTAACACATAGGCTATAATTTATAAAGTATAACCGCCGGTCATGGCTAGTATTAAATAAATTTTGTGGAATAAGAATTAAAAAGACCTTTTGTTTGTTAACATTTGGTTGTCCTGTTTGTCTAGTGGTTAGTGACAGCCAAAGGTTGTGGGTTCGACCCCATTTAGGTCAAATCTTAGTTTGTTGAGCACGATTATGTGTAATTTATCTGGGTCTAATTTATATATAATATATTTGTATTGAAAATTATAAAAGTATCCTAATCTCAAAAATGGGAAATCATAAATTTGATCGTCCGGCGGGTCTCGAACCTGCACCATCTACCAATCCGGGGTAGGCGCTCTGCGTTAAGCTACGAACGATACACGCTGGCAGATCAAATGTAGGATTCCCATGCTAACACCCTTGCGGAGGATGTAGGTATTATCTATCGGTTTGTTTTATAGAAACATGGCCGACCGATATGTTCACAGTTGCATGTGAAAGATCATATCATATTGATAATACCTTTCAAATTATTAAATTTGAATTTTATACCATTAATCGCTATGCAAAGCGTTTATCTAATCTCAAAAATAGGAAATCATAAATTTGAAAACGCTTTGCATTGCGAATAATGCTATAAAATTCAAATTTATATAAGTATGTTTATCGATTGTCTGGTTGCCTAGTTTGGGATCAGATGACAGTACGTTATTTATTTGTATATTTTATTAAAAATAAATTTACATTTGAATTAATAGAGACCGCTCCTTAAGTTACGTCTACTATTTATGTTTGTCTTTCGAACAGTTTAGAGATAAAATATAATGAACATATCATAACAATTTTATAGATCAAACAACCTCTACCAAACACCTGTGCTTGCTCTCCAAAACTATTAACATAACGTATGCGTAACTGGGGTCATAGTAATTCAAACTATTTGACAGGTTTAAGTAATAATTCATGTTGGGTTCCATATATTCATAGGTGGAGTGTTATCCGAGCTTCCCCATTATTTATCCGGGATCCGAGGGTTATAGGTCAATGTGGCGAACCACAATTTATCCTCGGCTTATTTTTAAATGGAATGATACGTTTTTTTACGTTGAAACTTTGTAGTTACGTAAACGTAATATGTATGATTTTACAACCTGTTTATTAAGCAAGATGAAATTTTTTTTGTAATACATTAGTATTTTAGATTAAATGTTATTTCTAAACTAGCTGTGCCCCGCGATATTACCCGCGTTAAATTTTATAAATTATCGTAGCTCCTCCCCCATAGGTGATAGCGTGATAATATGTAGCCTATATGTTGACCCGACCTCTTACTAAAATTAATGCAAAATTTTAAGTAAACCCATGCATTACTTTTCGAGTTTAGCCCGGACATACATCCAGACAAACAGACACACAGACAAAAATTCTAAAAACTATATTTTTGGATATCGATTGTAGATCATGCCCCAGGTATCCTTTTAATAAAATATTCTATGTACAGTTTTGACTTTCTTACGATTGTATTATACTTATATGTACCTAGAAATTATTATACATATTTCGTTAACCATATTACTATAAATCGGATTACAGTAACCAATTAGAGGTATTATTAGACTCTTAAGTATCAAATAGTAAATAACAAAATTATATTTAATTTGTTTATTTACTATTTGATCATTTGGCTTAGTTAAGTTTAAATACTATTTGTTTATATAGTTAATTACCACTTTAACTTTATTACACTTTGTTTTTAGCTTACATTTCTATTTGTGAGTGTTGGTTCATCAGTTATTGGCAACTGTATAAGACCATAACTGGGTACCAATCGTTACTTGATGTGTTATATACAGAAGCTGTTGGTGCACCTTTAAATAAATAAATACAAATATGTTCTGACTATTTAAAACCGCTTTTTTTAAGTCTACATGATTAAAAACCTCTAAGTATTGTTTTTTTTTATTACGCTTAGCATTAGCTCGACTTTAACTATAATGTTGACTTCCTCGTTGGTTTAGCGGTAGCGTGTTCAGCCGCAGATAATGAGGTCCTAGGTTCAAATCCCAGGTCGGGCCAAAAAGTGATTTTGGGATTGTTCCGTAAAATGAAATTTATCAGTATTAACCCGAAGTCTGGAAGTTGGTGGTATTACACCCCCGGTCCTGTACCTGAACTTTTTCCGGACGTGTCGCTAGGCGTCCCATCGGATCATGAGAGTGATGGAATAGAAAGTGCTCCTGTGTTTGCGCACACAGTTGTTATATGTTCTGCGCAATTGGCTAGTCTCCATTGAGACTGGCCGCCGTGGCCGAAATTCGGTCGGGAGGACACACTATAATGTTGATCCTTATAAAAAGAATTTAACTCTAAATTAAATCTCAGGACATTTAATTGTGCTAAGACTATTACAACTATACCTGATAATATATATATCTTAAATCATAGTTACTGAATAAAGGTATCATTCCATCCTGGGTGTGAGTCATGTCTCAAAAGGTTATTGGGGAGGGTAAAACAACGCGAGAGTGCTGTTATGTACCGTCAACATATGTATGTTATAATAATATATAATAAAAGTTCTTTATTCCAGTAACCTCAAAATTGTTAGTAATATATAAGAATATTATATGTTAGTAAAAATATACCTAAGAGGAACAGAAATTCGTGTTTACTGGAATACATGAATCACTGATGCCCCATTCCGTGAGAAATAGTGCAGCAGTATGGGTAGTCAAATCTGCCTGCCATCATGCCCAGAATGCTGTTAGAGTGGCCACTGTAGACTAGACTTCTAAATATTCCCGGCTAACACTATAACATATTTAAAATTCGTTTAATTAAAAAAATCTCCTCCAGAGTTTCTTGCCAGTTCATCTCAGAATCCAAATCACAAGGCAGAAAAAGAAACGCAACAGATGTGAAAATGTTTACTAACAAATAAAGATATTGACTTTGTTATGAAAGACAACGCCCGCACAAGGGAATCTAATCCCTGTGTCACGGGGTACTTTACAAACATATAATAGACGTACACAAATTACATCCAGACTCAGAACAACTATTTATGGGTACAGTTATACAGCGCGTTATATTACAGTTGTACAGCGCGGAACTCGAACCCGCGACACGTAGCAGCGAGGCGACTGTCTTACCAGCTGCGCCACACGTGCAGGCAACTTTGACTCCGAACAGTAAAACAAATAAAATTAATACCATACCCATTTCATTATCACACCTCTCCATTGGAGATTAACGGAAACCCATATTACAATGATATTAATCGACATTTTGTCGCAACAGATTAATGATAACATGTACTTTGTTGACTACACTGAAAGGAGGTCTTAATTCGATGTAAAATGCTTTTAATAGGACTTACAAATACGATGACTAGGTCTAGCTGACACCGAGAGCGAATAGTAAAAAAAAAAGTTTTATGTTTATAACAAGATTCCACATGACTAATTCCTTTTTGTTTTATTTAATACAACGTCCGTCTTAAGGTAATGAATTCTTGTAGCATGAGTTAATATACAAACTTACTATTGACGAACACAAAGCATATAATAATATGAACTTATAAAAATACTTCTGGGTCATACAAATACTTGACCTGTGCTGATATTAAACCCGGGACAAGAAGTGGCGCGGCGATATCATTGACACATAGAAAGAGTTATATAATAAAAATTAAATTCGATTAATAAATAAATATTTAAATTAAAAGCTACGCATATAAAAAGTAAGCATGTAAACAATACGTTTAGATACTACTTACTATACACATATATGAATTGTAAACTTGACATAATTTACGAATTAAGATGCCAATGGATTCTACAAAATTTCTGAACGCTCTTTTTCGTAACGGCAGTATCGCCTACTACTCAATAGCGAAATATAGATAGGTATACTACGGCCATAATAGATTTAAGGGCATTTCCGCAAAAAGAAAAACATCTCAGCATCAGCCCGAGGTCTGGGAGTTGGCGGTATTATACCCCCGTGCCTCGTAGAGAACGTAAAGCCGTAGGACCTGTACCTGACCTCCTGCCGGTCGTGTCACTAGGCATCCCATCGGATCATGAGAGTGATGGAATAGAAAGTGCTTCTGTGTTTACGCACACACTTGTGCACTATAATATCGCTTACCTCTCGCTGGTGACGTACGTGTGGCGTGTGCTGCGTGGACAGATACACCACCCAGCCGTGCTGGAGGAGTTGCGCCTGTGCGCCCCTACTGATTACGTGGGTAAACGCCGCCGCCCTTCCACACTCTGCCCACCAGTTCCGAGGACGAACCTACTTAAGTTTGCCCCTGTGTCGCGCGCCATGCGGCTCATTAATATTATAGCTATAGAAGTAGATATATATAACTGTAGCCAGCCGAAATTTGCAGAAGTTGCACAAAGTTGCATTGTAAACAGTGCCATATAGTGGTCTAATACTAGATATTAAGATATAATTATTATGTTATATATAGCTTACAATATCGCTTTGGAATTTTCTGTAAAGGTGTTGTGAATGTGTTTCAATAATAAATAAATAAAAAAAAAAAAAAAAATATGTCCCGCGCAGATGGCTAATCTCTTTTGAGACTGGCCGCCGTGGTAGAAATTCTAGGAGGATATTATTATTAATAGCGAAAATCTATGTGAGAGACATACTTATATTATTTTATATTTAAATGATTTTTTCATTTATTATTAAAAAATGCAAAAAGACACACGACCCAAAAAGAGCTTTTCACTAACCATGCCGACAAATATCTAAGAGCCTTTCTTTAATCCTAGTCCATCCATTCATCTGGTTGCCTGGAAGAGAGCGCACCCAGCGATAAAGCCGCCATTTGTACTATCTTTTAAACCATGCACTTTTACTAGCAGTGCTAGTTTTATATAATGTAATTGTATATATAATTTAATTGTACAAAACAAAAGAGTTAATTACTAATTTACTTAGTATTGCATATGTCGGTGCGGCTTGGCATGAGGTATCCTTAAAACACTTTTAATAAGAGACTTGCGAAGCGCGTTAAGTGTTTTCGGATCAATTTGTGTGATGAGTTTACATTATTATATTTATGATCAGGGACTACGCTTTTGTCAATAATTTGTTTATTTCTGAGTAAATATTTACCTCACAAAAGTCTTATGTAATTATTTGTAAATTATAAAATATGTTTATTGCAGTGTACCTAACTGTATTCGTAGAACATAAGTTGCTTCATTCAAATAAGCGCAGCTGTAATCATTGTTGTTAGGGTTCCGTAGCCAAATGGCAAAAAACGGAACCCTTATAGATTCGTCATGTCTGTCTGTCTGTCTGTCCGTCCGTATGTCACAGCCACTTTTTTCCGAAACTATAAGAGCTATACTGTTGAAACTTGGTAAGTAGATGTATTCTGTAAATCGCATTAAGATTTTCACACAAAAATAGAAAAAGAATAATAATTTTGGGGCTTCCCCATAAATAGAACTGAAACTCAATTTTTTTTTTTCATCGTCCCCATACGTCATCTATGGATAGGTCTTCAAAAATTATATTGAGGTTCCTAATATCATTCTGTTTCTAAGCTGAATAGTTTGCGCGAGAGACACTTCCAAAGTGGAAAAATGAGTGCCCCCCCCCCCTGTAACTTCTAAAATAAGAGAATAATAATAATATTATATCTAATAATAATCTCTAGGGACAGTGTCACACAGTGAATGATAAAACGAAATAAAATATATGATGTACATTACCATGTTAACTAACAACGAAAATTGGTTTGAACGAGATCTAGTAAGTAGTATTTTTTAATGCGTCATAAATCGTAAACCGCAATTTACCTTTCATTTAATCAACTGAACAAAACCAAACAAATAAAGATTGATTGATTGATTGAAATACTTGCTGCTGCGGAACCCTTCATGGGCGAGTCCGACTCGCACTTGGCCGGTGTTTTTTGTTCGAGTTTATGTTTTTATTCACCTCGTTCTGCCATCGAACCTCCTGCCACTAGTATAAATTTCATCCGTATAGCTTAGTCGTCTTCAATCGTGCGTTTCAAAAGAAATATTTGCGCACTACCATTCTGTAGAGTACATGAATTGCGGAGGTATTTACGATCCGATACGAAATCGCGCCCTGCAAGAAGCGAGGCTTTTTTTTTGGTAAGGCAGGGGGAATGCTTACGCATGCCACTCGCAAAAAGTGTCTACGGGTGGGTATGTCGGACTCGCACCGACTAAACTACCTGCCGTGGACTTCTCTTGGCGCCTGATGGGAGGAGCCCCGGGAACGCGGGTATGCTGATCCGGTGAACAAGAAGCGAGCCTACTTCTTGTTTTTAAGGCCACTTACTCGTTTGACTTACTATTATAAAAAAAAAAACTATTTCCAGTGAAGCAGTGAAAGCCTCTTAGACTAGTTAGTATAGCAGATTAAACGTCACGATAAAAATAAGTATTTAAAATAACATTGTAGGGTGCTATGAAATGTTTTAGCAGATTTTTTTTTTTGTAATGCGCATAATAGGTCTAGCAGAAATATTTAACATGCCAATCTAAGCTATAAGGAGTACGGAATCAAACACAAGACCCGAGTACCAAGGTTCGACCGGACAGTGTACACTGCTCGGGCACAAAGGTCATCACGAAATTAAATCTGAAAAAATATTCTACATATTCTACTTGGTATGTATGTATTTGAATGCCGGTGAAACTATTTTATATTTGTATTATTTCGCGATGTAACTATACAAAATTCAAAAAGGATCTGATACAGTTTTTGACAGTTAAGGTTTACTACAGCGTTAATGACTACCATCTAGATAAATTCTAATATAACACCCATATTTTTGTTATTTTTAATGTGCTTGTATATTTTATATCTAATTAATTAATTTGTACTCAAATCGTTATAAGTATTGAATTTATTACTGACTTATATCTTTTGGTTTAGAATTGTGACATTTTATCTGAATGTAGTAAAGTCACGTGACATATTTGCTAAATCCAGTTGCAAGCGGTACTAACATTTCACAAACACCTTGAAATATATCGGTATTATTAATGTTCGCAATAAATAAATTGAATTGAAATGTTGATCTCCAAGATACTGGGCATTCAATAGCCAGAAAATTTAATTCCCAGATTAAACCACAGCTGAAGCTACTTAATAGTTTCCAACACACTGAAACAATAACTTAAGCAATTAAACACCATCCTCCATTACCCTTATACTCTACCCAAGTGTAGTTGTAGTTTAATGGCGCTCCGAATGTAAGGCCGGATTACTACAATACCTGTTTACTGAAAAGGTTTTAAGCCCCGATTAAAAGTTGTTCATATTTTATCTCCACACATTTTGGCAGGTGTTGTGGATATTTTTTCACTATTTAGTTTCCATTGAATACTTGTTTTCATCATTTCTATTCACTGCTGTGTGGTGACGGCGACAAATATCAGAATCAGAATATCATCACCCCATCTCATCCCGTGGGGGGCGTAGAAGTCGACCCGAGGGAATATCTACCAGAGGACAGGAAGCAGCTTCCTTCTGAGTACTACGACCATCATACTGCGATCGCCAACCCGCCTGCCAAGCGTGGCGATTATGGCATATCCCCTCAATATGATTGTTGAGGGAGGCTTGTCCAGCAGTGGACTTATTTAAGCTGTAATGATGACTTGTTTTCATTCTCTATGTCTAAAATTTTTAAAAAAAATTAGTGATATGCAATCCACCAATCAAATAACGCTGGGGCGTTACATAGCGAATAGTGCATCGACGCAAACTTGTGTGACCTCGAGATGTTGTCATTTTCAAACAAATATTTTCATTCCTTTTAATCTCGAGAATATAAAGGAAGAAAAATTACACCGCTGTCTTGATAGTTTGACATTATTGGTTTCGGTGAGTCACTTGGCTACTACAATCTTTAAAATCTCTTCTTTGCATTGTTCTTACTTCTATTGAGCCCGTTTTCACTCTTATCTTCGGGTAGCTACCAAAATTAATCAACAATGGTGACCGTGTGATTCTTTTGGTAGTAAACCTACCTTCTGATCCAAAGTTTGCGGGTTCGATCCTCCCATAAGACTAATATTCGTGATCATGAAGATGTCTATTTGTCTTGGTCTGATTGTTTTCTGTGTATTGTATGTATACCTATATTTACAAAAAAGCGATAATATAGCATGGTTGGCAAATGCTTGCTTTCACGCTGGATGATGCTTCGATACCACCCAGGACATTTGTGTGCATGAACATGTCTGTTTGTCCTGATTCTGGGTATAATTGTCTATATTGTATTGGAAAAAAAAATTTATATGTAGTGGATCAGTTCTCTGGTTTTCATAGTACAAGCTCTGATTAGTTTGGACTTAGATGGCCATGTGTAAATAATGTCCCAGGATATTATTATTATTATATTACAAGAATTGCTTAGCATGGGCTAGATGGCACTGTGTGATATGTCCCGGATAATAGCTATTATTTATAATCCAGTGACTGCCAACTAACTTTCTTTGTAGTAAATTGTTTTTCTTCTAATTGTACTAGGTCTCTATAACAAACTGACCATATTTAACGCCCTACGTCAAAGGAATGGCATAACCTGAATCCAGTGGTAGCATTAAAGCGCGACCGTCGTTAGACAAGGTCCGCCATAATAATAAATAACTCAGACAATATACAGTAGTAAAATATAGCTAAAACTATAAATTTTGATAATTAAACTTAAACATCGTCTCTTTGACAATAATTTAATACAAGCTAGCTAAATATAATTGCTATTATAAAATAAACTTTATAAATGTTTTCATACAATCCGTGTACCTAAATATCTATGTAACTAGATATAATAATGTATACAACTATATTACTACAAATATTTGACTATTTACAAGCACTTTTTTTGAAGTCTACGAGAATAAAAACCTTTTTTATTTTATTTTTTTTTTTAAAAAACCGCGCGTATTTTTAACGATGCTAGAACATTTGGTATGGAGACATACACAAAAACCAATATTACCCAAAAATACAGGTGTATAGATCTTGATTTTTAAGTAACCTAAGGTAATTATAATTCATTATTATCTAAGAGAAATATGATGAACATAAAACAACAAAATGTTCGACACATCTCCTTTAACAGATTCGGAGAAACGGCTAGTGTAAGTAGCTGTTGACTTTAAAATCGACAGATTTTAATGCGGTTTTATTTAAAATACCTATATAAGTGCGATAGTTTATATTTTTTTTTATTCTCGGAGTTGTTAAAGAAGGGCTAAGCTAGTTTATCTATAATCGTTTGCTCTACATAAGAGCTGATGTCAGCCGCTAAATGTCGTAGATGTAATCCCGGCTTACAGTAATAACTGTCAACAGATACAAATTGAGTTAGGTATTATCGAGGGATTTAAGGTATTACAAATATTATTTTCTAAGTTGTGGTTTAAACACATTACGTTGAAGGAGTATTATCTATACTGGTTTAAATTATTAGTTACAATATTGGTGTTAAATGTGGTGTGGATGTTGGCATCTTGTTCGTATGAATGACTCAAGGCTCTCCAAACGGCCATTTTTCTCTGAGCTTACTAACGAGAAGTGCAAACCGGGAGACAGTTTCTACGGTACAAGGATGTCCTGAAACGGCACCTGATTGTATATAATATTTCGTAGGAACAGTGGGAGAAACACGCACATCGACGTCCTCAATGGCGCAGTACTATCCATCAAGCAACAAGCAACACGAGGCTGCTAGGTTAAATAACCTAGACGCTGATTGCCAACAGGAAAAAAAAAGCCAAAGCCAGTATATAACTATACATACAACAGTAATAGTCAGCTGTATATGATAAAGTATTTAAAACGAAGTTTGGGTTTGTCGATTGCGAGCCATATTCGCACCCACAGTAAAAAAAACTTGAGAGGTGTCAAGGGACACCCGGATGGAACGAAGTTATTTCTTATTATTTATTATGTACAAAAAACCTGTATACACTCAACAAAAATAATCGTCGCGACACCACACTGTTCAATGCGAAATAGAAATCAAAATATCTGGCTTGCTTTCTATAAGAGAGAGAGAGAGAGAGAGAGAGACAGAGAAACATGCGCACGCCGCACAGCTGCAAAAAGTGTCGTGACAACTTTTCGTAAGAATTTTTTCCGTCTAGCCCCCTTTCACAACGCGCGATAAGGAACTTCGTTCCAAAAATCATCATAGCAGGGTTCGCCATCGACGGACACGTCGCGGAGGACATCAAATGTATTCAGGGATAGTTAACTATGCCATAATGAACATGAGAAAATTATGTGTTAAAATGAATTTTATTTCAAACTAGCTGTGCCCCGCGGATTTACCCACGTTAAACTTTATAAATTATCACAGCTCCTCCCCCGTAGGTGATAGCGTGATAATATGTAGCCTATATATGTTGACCCGACCTTTTAGTAATATTCATGCAAAATTTGAAGTAAATCCATACAGTACTTTTTGAGTTTAGCCCGGACATACATACAGACGAACAGACACATAGACAAAAATCGAAAAACTATATTTTTGGCTTAGATATCCATTGTAGGTCACGCCCCAAGTATCCTTTTTTAAAAATATTCAAAGTACAGTTTTGACTTTCCTACGATTTTATTATATGTATAGATAAATAAAATGTATTGTTAATAAAACCACTAATGAACTGTTTGGAAGATATTGGAATGGTTTTATTATCTACGCAACATTTAATAAAGTGTTTTATTTTATTATTATAGCATGAGCATCTAACCTAACATGCTTACTCGCATGAACACATGTGACATGTCTCGCGTTTTCGTATTTGCGTGATAGAAACAGAATTTGCAAAATCCGCATTTGAATGATGTATTCCGAAGAATTACCGAACGGAAGTGGCACTAAGCGCTTGGTTTCTGCTCAAGCGGTCGTCAGCCGTTATGATTGTCACATGGCGATGAGAAACTGGAAGACTCAGCGTGGACAGACCCCCATAAAGTGAACCGAGGACCTTACAAGGGTTTCTGAATGCCGTTGGATGAATGCAGCACAAGACCGACAGTTGTGGAGATCTTTGGGGGAGGCCTTAGTCCAGCAGGGGATATTTTTCAGCCGATATGATGATGATGATGATGCATTCCACAATATAAAAGACCTTAACGGAATTCGCATCGTAATTCAGCTATACAATAATACTTTTATCCATACCTGTCGCACTTTGCTCATTCATAGTGAGGCTACAAGTACATCAACGGGCCAGCTTTTCGCACAATCTATTGCTCAAAATAGAGATGGAGCAATCCTTCAATTGTCAAAGCAAAATAAGCCCCTTTGTGCTTTACTAATTTATACCAAACGATTACGATATCAAAAAGCAATATGTACACTCAGCACTATATAGCGCTAGATGAATCTAGAGAAAATTGATTGCCTTTGTAATTGAGTGTCTTCACAAATTGAATCCGTACGTAGTACGTCTAAACTGTACTCATGTTGAAACAAAGTTGTTTAACGGAACTAAAATTCTGAAAAGGTGCTCATTGCTTGATGCTCTCACTGGTCCGTAAGTCATCGGCGAGGTTAAGCAACTAGGATCGCAGTCAGTTCATAGACCGGTGACCACCAAAGTGGTTTAATTTCTGAGCGATTCCGTGCTTCGGTGGGTATGTTTAGCTATCGGTCCCGATTGCAGTCATTAGGGAACAGTCATAAAGTCATTTTATTTAGGCTTACTGGGCGGCTTAAACCACTCTGACACTTTCCATAAGATAAGTAAGTATTTCACAAAATACGAGCAAAATCGCAAGCAAAAGCTGGCAACTTAAAGAGGATCATACTTACGTTAAAGGTAATATGCTTAGGAGCTTCTATAGAACCTTACTGAAATATATCATGGAAAATCTTTCGATAGCCGCTGGTCACTACATTTTCCTTGCAATGGGGTTTCAATATAATGCAGTAAGCATCTTAAATTTATACGTTTTCGACTCTTTACATGGAAGTAATTTTCTTTTATTTTGATACAGTATTTTAAACAAGGTGATGCAATGATCACGTGAGAGTCGCTAGAAGCCGGCCGCTGGACGCGGTAGAAAGACCTGTAATTATGGAGTTTTGTGGGGAAGGTATATGTCCAGCAGTGGACGTCTTTCAGCTGATATGATGTTGATGTTGATGATTTTTTTATATATTATTTTTTTGGTAAAATAAAACATGGTACTTTTTACAATAGATGTACAGACGCCAGCACATCCAGCTACCCCAATCTATCAAATTTCTTTTATCGATTTTCAACTTTATCACATTAGCATAAGGTTCACTTTCAATTTGAGAAATTAGACAGTTTGGGGTAGCTTGAAGTGCTGGCGTCTGTACATACTAGAAATTGTAACAGACATGTAATGTCAAGTACCTACACCTGAAGCCACGCTAATCTCCAACGCAATAAGTATTAGGGTTGCTAAACTATATCGACGGAATTGAAAGTAATAACGGGTTAAAAACATGAGTTCAAGACAAAACCACTGATATCTATACATATAATAAAATCGTAGGAAACTCAAAACTGTACATTGAATATTTTTTTTTAAGGATACTTGGGGCGTGATCTACAATGGATATCGAAGCCAAAAATATAGTTTTTAAATTTTTTGTCTTTCTTTCTGTTTGTCTGTATGTATGTCCGTGCTAAACTCAATTTGTACTGCATGGATTTACTTCAATTTTGCATGAATATTACTAAGAGGTGGTTTCAACATATAGGCTATATTATCACGCTATCACCTAGGGGAGGGGCTGTGATAATTTACAAAATTTAACGCGGGTAAAACCGCGGGGCACAGCTAGTATTCAAAAAATTTTGTCTTGATTAGATACTTTTTCGTTATCGCAGTGTTTATGTTTACCTTGGTGTCAAATAACTTAGTTCCATTCGCCCCCCTGGCATGACTTAGCGACTGTCGTCTAATGACAAAAAACGGAATTGACAGCCCAATGTACTCAGAAGTGTAAATACTTTGACTGTAACCCATTTATAAACTGGCCGCGTGGTTTTTTGACTAATAATGATGGTCCGGTGAGCGTCATACTAGTCAAAATAAATATTGTATTTATACATTTTAGTACAGACGCCAGCACATCAAGCTATCCTAATCTGTCAAATTTCCCCAATTGAAAGTGAATCTTATGTTATGTGATAAAGTTGAAAATCTATAAAAGAAATTTGACAGATTGGGGTAGCTGGAGGTGCTGGCGTCTGTACATTGTCGTAAAGCAAGGCAAAATAAATTCATTAATTCATCACACTAATATTATAAAGGCTAAAGTTTGTGAGTGTGTGAATGTGTATGTTTGTTACTTCTTCCCGTCTAACATCTGGAGCGATTTTAATAAAATTTGGTATTTAGTTAGCTGACACCCTGGATAAAACTGCGGGGCACAGCAAGTATACAATAAAGCAAAGCAGATACATTTATTTCATTTCATTGTTGATGATTGTACTGTTAGGTATTATTAAACAATAAAGAGGTAAATTTAAAAATTAGGGCATACTTTACAATTATCCGATCAGGTCTTCCGGTGCAGGTTACCACGTTTGAAGTCTTAATCATTAGATGGCTTGAGCCCCCTTGGTGAGGAAGTGAAAGCGTCTTAAGCTAACGTCATGATAACTAAACAATAATATTAAGTAAATAATAAATATTACATTTTTTATCAAGAAAACTTTATAGAATTTCGAGCTTGAAATGTTATCTTTTCGTTTTATTTTCAGAGTTATAGGTAGTTATAGTAAATAAATTTATTGACTTTAAAAATAAAAATAACATGAACCATCAGGCATTCTAGGGGACTAGCTTTGCCCATGTCCTCTCTGCATTGTCCAGAACTATAACGCCAGCGAAATAGAGTTCAATATTGCGCACGATATTTAAGCAAGTAATTATGTCAAATGACTTTTAGTGGTGTATAGTTCAGATCACAGAACTAAAGCACATTTGGTGCAAAATAACACAGACCACGTCAGGATATGTAAAACCGTCGCAGAGATTACATGAAAACGTTCATAATTTAGCGGGAAACTGATCAAAATTGCAGAAAATGTCAAACATAAAGTTTACGGAGCCCAGACAAACGTGCAGCTGTCAACGCGAAATTACAATGACTGCTTAAATGAAACAGCCGTTTTACATGTACACAGATTTAGGGGTGCCCGTGCTGGATAAGTCAAATGAATACAAAATGTACATTGCATCGTTGGTGTTATGGTAGCATATCAAACCACAGATAGTGAAGCCCTGGATTTGAATGGCATGTTTGTCTAGTGGTTAGTGACCCTGGCTGATACGCCAGAGTTCGTGGGTTCGATCCCCACCCAAGAAAAATATTACTGTAATGAGCACGATTATTTGTTCTATAAAATAAAATATAATAAAAAAGGTTTTTATTCACGTAGACTTTAAAAAAGCGATTGTAAATAGTCAGAACATGTTTGTAGTAATATAGTTGTATACATTATTATTTCTAGTAACATAGATATTTAGGTACACATTATATGAAAACATTTATAAAATTTATTTTATTATAGCAATGATATTTAGCTAGCTCGTTTCAAGTTATTGTCAAGTATAATTGTGTGTAATTTAAGTAGGTAAGTAAGTGTTTTTTTGAAGTTGTACTTCTTTTGGCGCGATGGAGAAAAATGATGAGAGTGAATTTTTACGGTGCGCGCACACCGACACCAAAAAATTTAACAGCAAGAAGTTAGTTCTAGGTGGTATGAAAATGTATGAGAGTGAATTTTGTAAAAATAACAGCATGACGTTAGTTCTAGGTGGTATGAAAATTGATAACTATGTTCAAGTTGTATATTAAGAAGTATAACTTCTAACGCGTGTACATAAGTACACACAAGGTTTTTTTATTTAGAAATGCATAAGTTTATTAATCAATTGTCTTTTTGACCTATGAACAGTGTATCAGTTGAATCAAGATATTTACTTATTTAAATTTATGGTCGGGCCATAAAGTGTTATTGGGATTTATCTGACAAGAATACCTCCCGGAATAAAATAAATAAATAAAATAAAAAAGGTTTTTATTCACGTAGACTTCAAAAAAGCGCTTGTAAATAGTCAGAACATCTTTGTAGTAATACAGTTATTATTTCTAGTTGCATATTACAGATATTTAGGTACACGGAATGTTAAAACATTTATACAATTTATTTTATAATAGTAGTGATATTTAGCTAGCTTGATTCCATGCGTTTGATTCCCACTCGCACTTAAATTTACACAATCCATTTTAAAAAGATGTCTACAAATTTTTTTACAGTATAGCATGTTTAAAATGCTAAACATAATAAATGAAATCATAGTTAATAATAAAAACTATGATTTATTAAATATTCAAAAAAATAATAATAAAAAAGCGCCATCTGTTGGATACTTCCGGTCTAAGTATTGGCATTCCAGTCGTTGTTAGCCGTATAGGCTTCGGTAAGATAGCGTTAAAAGCGTTTAAGACGCATGCGTTAAATATCAATGGTTTGTATAAATTCGTGTCACAGAACCACGGTGCAGTCGCGTAGCGGTTAACATGAGACCCGGATACCCCGTGGTCGTGGGTTCGATTCCCACCCGCATTTAAACTTATACAATTAATTTTAAAAAGTGTCTGAAAAATAAGTATTTTAGATAAATTACACCAAGACAGAGAATAAACAATTGAAAGATTTGTCTTGCGTGGTGATCGAACAAACGACCTCTGACTTATCAGTCAAGCTCACTAACCACTAGAGCAACAGAGCAGTCTATAGACTTTATTACTATTGATTTATGGACTGATTTCTCGCTCGCGTCCATTTTTTGTTTCTGAATAAACAATAAACACGTTTCTGTTTATTGCAGTAAATCTTTAACAAGATTATAAATACAAAACAGACAGTCTATGTATATTATATATGTATGTAGATAGAACCATTCGACAAGATGTAGTATATATATTATTATATATATGAAATATGGATTTTAGTTTAATACATCCGAATTTATTCGAACATTTTGATAGCATGTCTAGACATAAAAACAAAATGTAATTACCTAGAATAAGGCTAGAGATTAAAAAAAATGCATATGGCTATTCAAATACATATATAATAACCTCCCATTACATATTTAAAAAATGTCATTAATTCAATTTAGGACGAGTTTGCTTAATTTAATTTCCTCAAAGAGAAATGTTTCTATACAACTAGGGAATATCTAGAATATAAATCGAAATAATAATGTAATTTAATAGATTACGTTTCACAACTATTATGTACATAATATATTTGCACGACCTCAAGTCAGAATATGTTGAATATAACTTTTTGATTAACATCTTATGAACCATGTTTGAGCAAATAAAGATTTGATTTGAAAATATATCTAAAACTGTAAATTCAACCTATAAATTTGTATGTCATTATTACATGATTGAATTTGTTAAGCTACTATTGTGCTACCAATGTAAGGCCTTTTAAAACCATATTTACTAGCAAATAAATCTTTGAAAAATGTCTTTGGTATTAAAGATAAATAAGCTAGCTAAGTAACTCAAAACATTAGTATCATAAATTAAATGTCATGTTAATACTAGCCGCAATACTGATATTATGTACCTCGAAATAATTATCTATACTTAATATTACTTTATTAATATATTACGAACATTCTCTGACCAAATCGGAGACGTTCTCAAGAAAGGGCAGGTCAGAAGTACCCTAAACCGGCGAGCATTTATGAAGAATATAATGACAGTAATCGAGGCAAAAGACGTGTGCAAAGATCGTAACAGATGGAAATCCGTTGTCTCTGCCTATCCCTCTGGGAAACAGGCTTGATTCTATGTATATATGTATGTATGTAATATATTCTGATATCGCTACTTAAATTATTATCTACTACAGAAAAGCTGAAAATTTACTTAACACAAATATTTTCTCTTTGTTACAGAAATGGTTTACTGTGCACCGAGTTTCGATACCAGTTATAAGGCCTAATTTTTTTGGTAAGTACCGAATTATACATGCATTAACTGTAATTGTACATATACAATGTTATTTACATACGTCAACATAACCTATTGGCAGTGCCGGCCGCTCGAACTAATCTGGCCCGAAATGCACCTCTGCGCAGTTCGCTATATCAATGATATCGAGAATGACTCAACTATAGATATATATTCTCATGCACGGAAAATGCATTCCTTACCGTTGCAGGACGTCACATTGAAGCATTGAATATTGAGAGCAGTAAACAGTAACTTCTTATTACGATTTTTTTCTAATATTGTGTAGTATATCCATAATATTAGAAAACATTCACTTTTTTTTAACATTGTTGATAAATTAGCTAAGTATAGTATATTATAGTACTTATATATTAAATAATAATAATCTTAAATTATTATGATTGTATGACTTATTGTGCTTGGAATTATCTGTTAGCAATAAGATATCTGTAATAAATAAATAAATACATACATACATGCTGCCAAAAAAACTCATTTAGCTGTTTTTAACCTTAATGGCTAACAACAATCAAATCAGTTTTATTCGGGAGATTTTCGCCAATACTTCTCGGTTTACCTTCACAAAGATATTAACGAATAAAAAATTTTACCACATTTAAAAAAAAGTTCATCATAAACACAATTAATTTACTTTTTTTATATTCATAAAAATGTTTGCCTCTTTGTAATATCTTGGGACACCTACACACAGTGCCACCTGATCCTAGACCAGGCAGAGCCTATACTATGGTATGTATATACCAGACAAGTAATAAACTATACATTAAATAAAATCGTATGAAATTGAAAACTGTACATTAAATATTTTTTTAAAGGATACCTCTACTACAATCGATATCGAAGCCAAAAATATAGTTATTAGAATTTTTGTCGGTTTGTCTGTTTGTATGTCCGGGCTAAACACAAAAAGTACTGGATGGATTTACTTAAAATTTTGCATGAATATTACTAAGAGGTCGGGTCAACAAATAAGCTACATATTATCATGCTATAACATTTTTTTTTTGTTAAGGCAGGGGAATGCCTACGCTTGTCACCAGCTAAAAGTGTCTGCGGGTGGATATGTCGACCTCGCACCGACTAAACCTAACCTGCCGTGAACTTCTCTTGGCGCCTAATGGGAGGAGCCCCGAGAACGCGGGTATGCTGCTCCGGTGCCCCCCTTTTGCGCAATGTCCCAGATGGTCGGGACACGTACCCTAAGAGGGCTCGAGATTGCCCTCCCCTATTGCCGACTCCCACCAGTCCGGCACAGCGACTGTGCCACAAACAGATCGCTGTCTTCCCGGAGCTGCTTGTACGTGGCGGCAGTGGAGGACACTTCTCATACTGGAGTTGGGCTAACGGCTGCCACCACTGCCCCGACGCCTCCTCCGTCTACGAGCAGGATCGGCTCGTTCCCGATCTCGCTCGGTGGCCTCCTTCTGCAGCAAGACTGCCTCACTCCCATTTCGTGGTGTCGCCAGCCAGCATCGCATACCCGACTGCTGGCGGCGAAAGATTCCGTCCGATCTCAGCGACCAGGAATCGTCTCTCGGCCTCCCAGGTCGGGCACTCCTGCAGCGTATGCTGGGCAGAGTCCAGGTGGCTCCCGCAATGGTGACAATGTGTCGTCACTTCTCGGCCGATCCGGCACAGATACTCACCGAAATACCCGTGTCAGATGAGTATCTGAGTCAGTCTGTAGGTGACGTAACCGCCCTTCCTTCCCACCCAGGCCTCGAGGTGAGGCAGGATGGGACCGACGACGGCACGTCGGCGCGCGTTCAGGCGCAACTCAAGCCGTGCGCGCCACTGTGTTGGTACGCGCCGGTGTGCATCCCGCTTATAGGCAATGGTACTGTGAATATTTTTTTTAAAGGATACTTGGGGTGTGATCTGATGTATATTACTAAGAGGTCGGGTCAACATATAGGCTACATATTATCACGCTACGGGGGGAGAGCTGTGATAATTTATAAAATTAAACGCGGGTAAAACCGCTGGGTACAGCTAGTATTATATATTTCTAAACACATACATATTATAGTTAAACTTTTGATTAAACATGTGATTTGCAAAGCATATTTCAACTTCTGTGGTTAAATAATTATGTTACCGCAATGCCAACTTTTTCATCCGGCGCCCAAGTAAAGAAGGTACTTTTATTAATAGGGCGCCGCTAATATTTGCTTTATCGCATAAACAAGAAAATTATAAAGACAATTATGTACATGAGACAATCCGTAAAACAAACAATATTTAGATAAATTAACATTTGGAAATCTCTTTGATCCGTCTTTATAATTTATTCTTCAACAATACGCCAGAACTTCGACTTGTCGCTTAAGGTACGTTAAACCAAAATTGGAATTTGATTATAAATCTTTGCCGATGCAAACTTCCATTGTGTCAGAGAAAGTTCCAGACAAATTAAGGTTGAAATACAACAGGTTCTATCGTCATCGACTTGCTTGTCTTTGTATAAGCTCAATTTCTAGTTTAAGGAATTGTAATTAGCAACGAGAACCAATCGAGTGACTGCCAATTGAAATCAAAAACCACAAGGGACCAGGAATAGAAATGAGAACCTATCTTTAAAATGAGGCATGTCCCCGCGTGCGTCCTTTAGCATTCAGGTTTATGGAAAGGTGTTATTACGAATTAAATTTATGAAACAATTTTTATTATACTGCAATTTTTATTAATTGCTTAACGATTTGACGGTCACCGTAGCCTAGTTGGTAGTGCTCCTGCCTACGAAGCTGGTGGTCCTGAGTTCGAATCCCGGTAAGTTCAAATATTTGTGTGTTGAGCACGAATATTTGTTTCTTAGTCATGGATGTTTTCTATGTATATAAGTATGTATCTATCTATATAAGTATGTATATCGTCACCTAGTACCCATAGTACAACCTTTGCTTAGTTTGGGGCTTGGATGATCTGTGTGACATTGTCCCTAGATATTATATTATTATTATATATTAAACCACGTCTCGCCTTAATTAATCGCTCTAAATACTTCGCCCGCACTAGATAAATTAATCCAAGTGTGGTGTGTTATATTACAAATATATAATTGACGGACACAAAGTACATCCACACTCAAACAACAATTTATGGGTCACACAAATAGTTTTCCTGCGCATGAATCGAACCCGGGACAAGAAGTCGACCGTCTTAACCGCTGCGCTTTGCTTAATTTACTCAATTGTATTTGTAGAATTCAATATAGGTTATAAATAAAATAAAAATAAAAAAAGTTTATATTCACGTAAACTTTAAAAAAGCGCTTGTTAATCAGAACATGTTTGTAGTAATATATAATTAATTTATAATTATTTCTAGGTACATATAGATATTTAGGTACACTGATTGTAGGAAATAATTTACAATAAGATTTATTTTATAACAGTAACGATATTTAACTAACTTATATTAAGTTACTGTCAAGGATCATGTGTAGGTTTAATTATCAAAATTTCAAATTTTAGCTATATTTTTACTACCATTTGTCTGAATGGTTCTGTCTATATTAAGGTACGAATTAAATGTTATTATTATGGCGGACCTTGTGTTTATAACGACGGTCGCGCTTCAATGCTACCACCGGATCCAATGCGCCCCAACTGAGAAGACCCAGCGAAACAAACTCAGCGGGTCTCTACTACCGGTTTCAACACGGCCCAGTTGACACGCTCCGGCGAAACAGACTCAATGGGGCATATACACGAGATTTGGTCCACTTACTGAAATTTACACTTACAACCTCTAGCTACTATTATTCGAGACGATGTGGAAACACAATTTACAAGTAAACAAATAAAATAAAACGTTTCCACTGGGGTTAAAGCGTCTCGACAGATTTAAGGTGTTTTTAAAACCAGCTTTCTTGACTCTTGCTTATGTTATAATGGGAAAGTCAGGTAATCTTCTTAGTTTATTAACTGCATAAGAATTTATATTTTTAACTTAACAATGTGTTCTCTTAACAATGCAGAAATAATAATAAGAATATCCTGGGACATTATTCACACACGGCCATCTGATCTCAAACTATCTCTTGTACTATGAAAACCAGATTACTGATATACTACATATCCTACTTTTCTTGTAAATACAGACTTATAAAGATAATCATGCCCTGACTCAGGACAAACAGAAATATTCATACACACAAATATCTGTCTGGGTGGATATCGAACCCACGACTTGCGGCGTGAAAGGCAAGCATTAAATTCCAAAGATTTATTGTATATAACTAATAGTTATTATTGCTGTATTAATAACTCGCTCTATCACTGCATAAATATATATATTCATACTTATTTTACGTATTAATAGTTTTTTCAACGCACAAAATAATGCATTTAAGAGAGCCTCATATTTTAGGTCACATTATTGTAATTTCTGATTATAATAAAAATTAAATACAACATGGTCCTAACTGGTAATGTAGCTTTATATGAGTAAATAATTGAATTGTGTAAGTCGTTTCTGAATTTATCTACGACATATACAAACAAAATAAAGTCCGTCAATTATATATTTGTAAAGTATCCCACGACATAATATTATCCCATAACATCCCGTGGGTGTCGTGAAAAGCGGCTAACGCTACGTCCTAGGTAGGCGGTTCAAAGCGAACGCGATTATGCAGCGATGACACGCGAATTCAATGCGATGCGGTGCGACGCGGCTGCTATGTCCTACTTGCACGCGAATCGTCGCGCAGCCACCACCGACGCCGCAAAAACACGATGGCACCGCATGCAGTTCGCGCGAAAATATCAAACCAACTGATCGTGTTCGCTTCATTTCGCGCCGCTCCGCACTGCCTTTTGTCACGTAGGACACTTCAATAGGTTTCGACTGTTTATTGTTTACGCGCCGCGCCGCGCCGCTTCGCGGTCGCATCTAGATCGCTCACGCAGGACGTCTATCTATAATCTATCTATAATAATAATAATAATAGATTTATTTCTTCTCTCACACAGTAAATTACAAAGAAAGTGTCTTGTTTACTAATTTTTGCATAACATTAACAAAAAAGGTGAGATCTGTGTGAGAGACTGGTATCCGTACTAGGTGGGAAACCTGTATGACAGATGACCAGTCCCTAACTCTAGACATAGAGGTGTTATGGTAAGAGTAGTTTGTTGTTCAATAATCATGTTGTGACATTATTTTGTTCTGTGAGATGAGTAAGTATATCAGCATTAGTGATGTGTGTGTGGGTGTGTATGTGTGTGTGTGTCTGTGAGTGCATGTGTATGTATATGTGTATGTATATGTGTGTGTGTGCATGTGTATGTATGTGTGTATGTGAGGGTTGTGCGCCCCTATACCGAAGTAGGTTGAAATCTATCAAGAGGGAATATGCAAAAGATTTTCGGTTTCCTCGTAGCTGAGGGACTTTAGCCAGCAAGAGACAGTCCTTTTACAATTATAATGTGTAAGCGAATAAATATGTAATTTCTCGTTTATCCTGTTATAGAGGTACTTTCCCAAGAAGCCGAAAAATTTTCCAGAGAATGTTGTGGACCACTGATATGTAGGAGGGCATACTTTATGTTTCAGTCTCTTGTTAGTACGTAAAGAGTCGTATTGTAGTAAAGAGTGTTGTTTCAGAATTGTGTTTAAAATGTACAATTGCCGCACCGTTAGGACATCCATACGCTGGTAAAGATCCTTAGTAGGATAAAGAAAAGGCAAGGAGAGACTTACCTTAAGAACTGCTCTTTGAGCTCTTTCCACCCTTATTAGACTGGTTTTGCAGGCACCGCCCCATACTGTTACACAATATGATAATATAGGTTGGCACAATGACAAGTAAACTAATTTAATTAAATTTTTATCAGCAATGTGGCGTAAGTTTTTGAAGACGAACATCAGTTTGCGCGTTCTTGATGAGAGAAGGTCTAGATGGTAACTGAAGTTGAGACAGCTGTCTATCATAACACCAAGCTATTTAACGTGGGAGGTACTTTCTAGATTATTACAGGTACATGAATGATGAGCTAATCACGTGTGGGCTATAATAGAATGATCATCAAGTGTGTGCGACGGATTGTTTTTTATTGCGAAAGGTATGTATTTTGTTTTATCAACGTTTAGAGTTAATCCATTATTCATGAGCCATGACGACACCGCATTGAAGCCAATCTGGGCAAAGGCGAAGGTCTCATCCCAAGTATCCCCATGGAATATCAACGCGGTGTTCAGCAAAGGTTACAATTTTGCCGTTTTTTAATTGGAGATTACACAAGTCATTGATATAGGTGAGAAAGAGAGTAGGGCCCAAGACGCTGCCCTGCGGCACGCCGATAACAATGGGCAAGTCATCGCTGATGACTTCACCGACTCTCACCCTTTGATGTCTGCCAGTGAGATAGTCAGTAAAAAGTTTATGTTGAGTGCCACGGATACCCATTTTTTCTAGTTTGTCCAGTAGGAGTGGGACAGAGACTGTGTCAAAAGCCTTGGCTAGGTCCAGGAATATGGCGATGACTTTATTCTTTTCGTCTAGTTTGCGCACAATGTGATCAGTTAATTCATGGACAGCACCATTAGTTGAAGTGTTTGCCCTGAAACCAAACTGTGATAGAATAGAGGTAGGTCTATAATTATTGACACAGGCTCTGTCTCCACTCTTATGAACAGGAATTACTTCGGCAAGTTTTAATTCCTTTGGGAAGACACCTGTACTGAACATAAGGTTGAAAACGTACGCTAACGGAGGCACTAAGATGTGGTGGTATCGTTTTAAGAAGGCTCCCGAGATATTGTCCCTTCCAGTTACATTGACCTTCTTTAAATATGTAGCTGCAAACTTCAGCTTCGGATGTTGGAGCGAGAGTGAACGAGAAAGGCTGGGAGGAATTTTATCCGCTAAGTTTTTGCCAATGGAAGTAAAAAAGTTATTAATATTATTTACTGCGGAAATTGGGTTTGGAGATGTCAATAAATCCGTTGCGGGACTAGATTTATTGTTATAATTTGTCACTTTTTTATAGTATCTCACAACGCTTTGTTACTTGTCTTAGCTGCATTATTTAGATGGTCTTTTTCGTATTTTATTTTTACCCTTCTCAGTAGCCCGTTACAGAAATTTCTATATCTAATGTAGGTAATTCTGATAGTCTCATTATTTGGATTTTTTTAGATATAATGTGTAGTTTGTCCCGGTTTTTCATGCATTTCAGCAAACCAACGGTTATCCAAGGTTTTTTAATACGCCTGCGATTTGAAACAGCAATGATACGAGTGTTGGATTCAATAATAGAGTTTAAGTTTGATATAAGTAACGAGGTGGCTGTGTTGGCATCAGTCGAGGTATAGATGGAGTTAAGACACAAGTTATTCATATCGATATCTAGTGTTTCATAATCAATTTTCTTGAAACGATACTTTTCTTTTTGTGAGACCTTAAGTTTTAGAGCAATGATAACACAGTCATGGTCAGTCACTGAAGTCTCCGCCACATAGCAGAAGGCTGGTAGTGTACTTTTAAGCATAATATGGTCTAAACATGTTTTCCCATGTGTCGGGAATTGATGTGCAGGTAAAATGCTATATGAGGCAAGGAGATTTAAGTATATTGAAGAGTTGGGATCTTGCTATTAGGCATTATGTCCACATTTATATCTCCTATAATTACTATGTTAGGGGATTTAAGACCATTTAGTAATTCGCCAAGTGACTCAAGAAACGTTGCGTTAGGGATACACCACGTAGCCGGGGAGCAGCGTCACCTGTGTAATAAATAGCTGCTACCTAACTGCAGTCGACAACTCTCATGACAAGCGTGTGACTACGGCAAACCACCCCAAATGGTAACTTTGTGTATATATAACAATAATGTCCCTCTCAGCGAATTTCATACACATATTATAGTGCACAAGTGTGTGCGCAAACACAGGGGCACTTTCTATTCCATCACTCTCATGATGCGATGGGACGACTAGCGACACGACCGGAAAGAGTTCAGGTAAAAAAGGACCGACGGCTTTACGTGCTCTCCGAGGCACGGGGATGTAATACCGCCAACTTCCACACTTCGGTCTGACCATGAGAAATATATTTTTATGGAAAAATTCCAAAATCACTATTTAGCCCGACCCAGGATTTGAACCCAGGACCTCATTATCTCCGGTTGAACACGCTACAATATATACCTATAGGCCTATAGGATGACCGGCAGAGAACGATATCAGGCTGATGATAAAAGTATCCCTCGACACAGGTATTCATGTCACTGGTGCGAGCAATTACTTTAAAACAAAATATATGGGAAAATAATAGAGACCTTTAATAAATTTTATGTTAAACTGTAAAAAAAAACAGGAAAATCTTTTACACTCAAATCCTACAAAGGACGAATTATTTGCATACACGTTTGAACGGAATGCTCGGTACGCAACTTGCAATTGTCCGGAATTTTTCATGTTTCATAGAGTGTGACATCGGCAATTTATATTGAATTCATTTTACAAAAATGCTGGCATTCGTATCATAACAGACTGTATTGCCAATGATAAAATAATGAAAACGCACACATCTTTCACATTTATAGATTTTCCAAATAGCCGAATGAACAAACGCCAACACATCAGAGGTAGGGCACATTCTTTAATAACAACATTAATAACTTTAATGTTGTGTTTCTGTGTGTGAGTAAGGTCGCCAGAGCTAATTGGGGTGGGGGGGGGAGGGTCAGCAACACTTGTTTGCTAACTCTTAAAGGCCGGCAACGCCCCCGTGACACCTCTGATGTTGCGAGTGTCCATGAGCGGCGGTGATCACTTACCATCAGGTGACCTGCTTGCTCGTTTGTCGCCCTAGGACATAAAAAAAAACCCGCAATCTGTCAAATTGCCCTAATTGGAAGTGAACCTAACCATAAAATATATTTGACAGACTGGGATAGCGAATGTCCTGGCGTCTGTACTAGGTACTCGTAAAAATGGGTGCACTTTCTGATTGTCATGCTTGAATTTTGTGTACATACTGGCGCATGTCATTTGCTTTTTATATTAACCTTCTCGCATGTGCCTATTTTTGCGGCCGGGAGGCCGGTGCAAACTGTATGCCGTATGCCATGATAAAACTGACAATTAGTGGAATTAACACTACATATTGATTTTTGTATTTTGATTGTTATGGATTTCCGCAAAGTAACGCCTGATTCCATTACTTATACGCTACGTCCTACGTAGGCGGTTCAAAGCGAACGCGATTATGATGCCGTGACACGCAAATTCAATGCGATGCGATGCGGTGCGACGCGGTGGCGGTGTCCTAGGTGCATGCGAATTGTCTCGCGCAGCCGCCATCGACGCCGCAAAACACGACGGCACCGCATCCTGTTCGCGCGAAAATATCAAGCCAACTGATCGCGTTCGCTTCATTTCGCGCCGCTCCGCACCGCTCCGCACCGCGTTTTGTCACGTAGGACACTTCAATAGGTTTCCACTGTTGTTTGTTTTCGCGCCGCGCCGCGCCGCTTCGCATTCGCGTCTAGACCGCTCACGCAGGACGTCGCGTTACGTGTGACGATATAAATGGCCCAAGATCGATTTTTAACCCAGGAAGCCGATCTAATTAATGATTTAACCTTCATCTACACATTTAGTCATTTTTAACCGTCATAGTGATCGTGATTCAAGTCTATCACAATGACTGGCGAATTAGGTGGTAGTCCCCAGATCAATATTACTACTTATTGCAGCATATTTTCAAACTACCGTAACATGAATTTAGGTGCATGAACGTATAATGTGGTCATATCAGATAGCTTTATCATGATAATTCCGAGAGCTCCATCCGAATTAGGCTTCAGGAAGTTATAAATCATGAATAATTTTATCTGACATTGACAAATGATGACAAATAGATATCAAATAGGGTTGCCATTCAATCCGATACGATATCAATAACTACTCTATCAGTGATTGAAACGTAAATATGTCTATTCTATGAATTGAGGGTGAATAATATGGCGAGGATTTTGTACATACATATATGTACGTATTCACAACGGCTGCCTATTGCCTTTGCAGTAGCTAGTTTAGTTTAAGTTATGTTAGTTTGTAGGGAAAATAATGTAAGATTAGGTACGTATGTATTATATAGATATAAGATAGATATAAGTTTAACTAATCTGTCGCATCAGGCTCGCCTGTAATGATAGAATAAGTTTAATGGTAAATAAATAAATAAAAATGTAGGTAGTTTTCTTTATGTGGGAAGAAAGTGAATGCTTGTTAATCGTTCAAGATATTTCTTTGTTACCGGTTGGCTTGGTTGGTAAATGCTTGCCTTTTACGCTGCTGGTTGTGCGTTGGATTGGCTATGTTCCACCGGTTGTCTATTTGTCCTGAGTCTGGGTGTAATCTATACATATAATAAAACGTAGGAAGTCAAAACTGTACATTGAATATTTAAAAAAAGGATACTTGGGCGTGATTTACAATCGAAGCCAAAAATATAGTTTTAGAATTTTTTTCTGTTTTTCTGTATGTATGTTTGGGCTAAACTCAAAAGTACTGCGTGGAATTACTTAAAATTTTGCTAAGAGGACGGGTCAACATATAGGCTATTATCAAGCTATCACCTAAGGAAGAGGAGCTTTGATAATTTATAATATTTAAAGCGGGTAAAACCGCGTACACGGCTAGTTATCTATATAAGTTAATGTATTTACAAAAAAAAAGTAGTATATGTAATATAATTATCACTCATCTGGTTTCCATAGTACAAGCTCTGCTTATGTCCCAGAAAATTATGTTTCTAGTATTATTAGCGCTCCGTATTATAATAATAATTGCTGTTTTAAAAACCATGCAAAAAAGTACAACGTTTCTTCCTTATAACCGACTAGCTGTGCCCGCGACTTCGCCCGCGTGTTAATTAGTTTATTTTGTTTTTCAAAAATAAAAGATTTTTCAAAAATAAAAGTAGCCTAAGTTACTCCTTATTACATCAGCTACCTGCTAATAAAAGTCCCGTCAAAATCGGTCCAGCCATTTAAGAGATTAGCCGGAACAAACAGACAGACAGACAGACAAAAATTGTAAAAAAAATATTTTGGTGTAAGTACCGTATATTTATTCATATACATGTAGTAAAAAACGGTTATTTCAATATTACAAACAGACACTTCAATTTTATTTATTTGTATAGATTTGGAAAAATTTCGAGAGCATTAAGTCTTAAAAAAAAAGAATCTAATTGTTTTCAAGCAATGTGGAATTTGCGTAACATACCTACACACACACATCATCATCATGCCAGCCAAATGAAGTGCACTGCGGGTCAAAGGTCACCCCAAAAGATTTCCAAAGGGTTTAAGGACAGCAATCCTAAATTTGATCTGCCAGTGTTAAAAAAAAGCCATAAGTCAAAAATTATTTATGCCGTAAAAATTTTACATTTATGTGGATCCGTCATTTTTTTACCCTACCGTTCAGTGCATGACGTGGCAGCTACTGAGAAACACTGCCAGAGAAAACTCAGTAGGAATCCTTTTTTAATAATAAAATATACTTAAGATTAATTACTATCATGTGTGTTGACTCAGAACAACTCAATCCCAAGCACTTTTATCACTTAAATAATCAGTAATTTTGTAATAAGCCCTGCTACATGATTTGGCTTTAATAATTCTTTTAAACTTATTCGTAGACAATTCTCTAATATCATTGGGAAGTTTGTTATAGAATCTTATACACCACGTACCTTTCGTAAGTATTATCATCAAACATGGCCGACTGATATGTTCACAGATGGATGTGAAAGATCATATTATCATATTGATAAAACCTTCAAATCTATTTTTTTTTGTTATATAGCATTATTCGCGATTGAATGCTTAAATCTAATGTTAATAAAGGAAAATCGACGGGCCTGTGCCGTGGTTAGTAAATGCTTGCTTTGCACGCGAAAGTTCGTGGGTTTGATTCCCCCCCTGGACAGATATTTGTGTGCATGAACATGTCTATTCGTCCTGTGAAATATCATATCATATTGATAACACCTCCAAAACTATTAAATTTCAGTACATCAATATTCGCAATGCAATACGTAAATCTAGTCTCAAAAATGGCAATATTTTTAAAGGACAAAAAAAACATCGAGAGGAAACTCACGAGTTTTTTCTTCGCCGTTTTAAGTACTAGACAATTCAATTTCAATTTTTCAATTTATTTATTGCTTTCATGCGTTTTACATAGGTAGTTTAAATTATAATACAGTACCAAACATGAACCCTGTAAGGGCACTGCAACAATACAATATACTTACAAATATTTTTTTGTCGAAAACTTCACATGTTTAACTTAAATTAAAATGAATACAATAAAATAGCGTTGTGAATATCTGTAAAGTGTGCTTTTTATGTTTTTTTCTTTATTGAATAGGCAGCGATGTAATAAAGTTATTGAAAAGATATATTATTATGAAGGGAATTATTAATTAGGATTTATTTTCTTACCGACCACTGTCTCTTATTAGTGTTTACATATTTTTTTGACAATTAATCTAATACACACATGAATTAGAAAAATCAGTGGTACACACGCCAGTTTGAACTCAAGACCACGGAGTCTACAGTCTAACGGTCTAACCACTAGGCTTTAGAATAGAATAGAATAGAATTTCATTTATTGCAATTAGGCACACAAGGAACACTTTTGCACGTCACATATTATAAAATAAATCAATAGTACATTAAAAATAGTCCATATAACAGTCATCAAAATTATAAAAATACCCAAACAAATGTCAAAAACTTAATTACAAATAGTCTCTAAAACAGTCGTAAAAATAACCTAATACAATGTCACTAACTAAATTACAAACAGCCATATTAAACAGTCTTAAAAATAAATAGATACTTCATATAACTACACAAACTAAAATAATAATTAACAATATAACGTACTAAATTCCAATAAAATAAAACAAAAAAAGGAAACCTAATCAGATGACACAAATAAATTACAATCAGTCAATCAAATTTTTTTTTTGTTCAGCTCAACATATTCCAGGCGTTGTTGTCATTCAGATAGTCTTCAATAGTGTAGTATGCCTTTTTAACTAAATTGAATTTTACAGCTAAATTAAATTTGTCATACGGCAATTCTAGCAAACACTTTGGGATCTTATTGTAAAAGCGGATACCTAACCCCACAAAGGAACTGTCCACTTTATGCAGGCGATGATAATTTGAAGAGAGTTTATTCTTATTACGTGTATGCCTTTGGTGCACATCACTTCTTTTTTCAAATAAGTGCAGATTTTTTCTGACATGGATTATATTTGCATAAATATACTGTGATGCAACAGTTAAGATGTCGATATCTTTAAAAATCTCTCTAAGAGAAGCTCTAGCACCTAGCTTATACATTCCTCGGATAGCTCTCTTTTGAAGTATAAATATAGTTTGTATATCAGCAGCCCTACCCCATAAAAGGATAGCGTATGACATGAGGCTGTGAAAATAACTGAAGTATACTAACCTGGATGTTTCAACATCTGTAAGTTGCCTTACCTTTCTCACAGCATAGGCGGCGGAACTTAATCTACCAGCAAGTTTAGAGATGTGAGCACCCCATTGTAATTTACTATCTAGGGTAATACCAAGAAACACCGTGGAGTCTACAGTTTGTAATGTTTCATTTTCCATACTAATATTAGGTCCTAGTTTTTTAACATTGGACGTGGTAAATTTAACACATTTTGTTTTGTTTGCATTTAAAACTAAGTTGTTGGCGGTAAACCATTGTGTCACATGAGTAAGGGCGTTATTTATATCATCAAAATCACCTCTATTACGGTCTACTTTAAATATTAACGAAGTGTCGTCAGCAAATAAAACGATGTCACATATATTTTTCAAATAGTAAGGGAGATCATTTATGTAGATTAAAAATAAGAACGGGCCTAAAACTGAACCTTGTGGTACGCCTAGTTTCACTGGTAAATCTGAAGACTTTTCACCACCTACATCGACGCATTGCAATCTAAAATTCAAGTAGGAATGTAAGAAGTCAAGTGCACTATTACGGACTCCATAGTAATATAGTTTTAATAAGAGCGTATCATGTTGTACACAGTCAAACGCTTTGGAGAGGTCACAGAAAATGCCTATTGCGTTCTGAGATCTCTCCCAGGCATCGTAAATGTGTTTTAATAAAATGGCTCCAGCATCAGTAGTTGAGCGTCCCTTGGTAAAACCGAATTGGTTCATGTGAAGAAGGCTGTTCGATTGAAAATATCTCAGCAATTGTTTAAACATGATTTTCTCAAAAATTTTGCTGAAGACGGGTAATATGGAAATTGGTCTAAAATTACCAAGATCATTTTCACTACCAGACTTAAATACAGGTATTATTTTGCTGTGTTTCATAAGATCAGGAAAAGTTCCAGATTCAATACATTTATTGAAAATAATTGTTAAGTAAGGCGCTACTAATTCTATTACGTTCTTTAATAACTTTAAGGAGATGCGCCATAAATCGCCAGTAGTTTTTGCATCGAATGATTTAAAGGTTCTGTTTATTTCATACTCAGTAACAAATTCAAAATTAAATAATGAGTGACATTCTGGTACACTCGTTTGTAATATTTTTTGGGCTTCGTCACATGACGATTTTAGAGTATCAGTAATGTTTGTAGCTATATTAGCAAAAAACCTATTAAACAATTGCGCTACTTTTGTATCATTACTTATTATTTTACCATCGTCAATTAATTCAAATTTTCTTTCACGCTGGGTAACTTTTCCAGTTTCTTTATTAATAATGCTCCAGGTTGTTTTTATTTTATTGGTAGAAGTTTTTATTTTATTGTTTATAAATTTTGCCTTTGCCATATTACATACTGATTTGAATATTTTAGAATAATTCCTAACGTATTGTAGAAAAGGGAAATTAAATCTGGACTTTCTCATACCATACAATTCATAGAGGATTATTCGACTTTTGTATATTCCTGGAGTAGCCCATTCGTTGAAGTTTAAATTATCTATAGTTCTGAAAGATTTTGTTTTAAAAGACTTCTGGAATTCATTATTAATAATATTAAAAAAGCTTTCATAACATGAATTAGGATCCTTATGTACCACTAATGAGTAATCTAGATTAGTTAGAAGTTTATTTTTAAATCTATCGATGCCACTATTTGTGATCGGCCTGCATGTTATTTTCTTAGATTTATTTTCTGTTGCAGTGTTAGTAAATACTGCAAGTTGTCCACAGTGGTCTGAGGTTAAATCAGTGATAATCCTGTTACTTGTTGCATCACAGTTATGACAGAAAATATTATCCAAACAGGTTGACGAGTGAGCTGTTATTCTGGTAGGCTCACAAAATAAATTTACCAGGTTGAAAGACTGAAATAAATTAAGTAGTCTAGAACTTGTTGAAGAGGCTTCCAGAATATTAACATTGAAGTCACCACATACAGCTAACCTTTTTTTACTGCGGTTGGCTTTTGAAAGTGCGTCTTCTATTATCGACATAAATAAATAAAAGTTACCCAATGGGGGGCGATATACACTAACTACAACAAATCTCTCAAGCTCTACACAGGCTAATTCCACAGTGCGTTCAACAGAAAGATTAACTATGTCAGGTCGATTTTTAAATTTTAAACTATTAGCTACAATTATAAGCGAACCTCCATGAGTGGCCTCTTCTCTAGTAAACGCACTGCAAATTTTGTAATGCTCATTAAAATAACATTTTAGTTGAAATTCTTTCAACCAGTGCTCTGTTAAACATAGAATATGAACTTTGTATTTCTCTAAAAATAAATAAGTTTCTAGCTCTTTGCCGGACAAGCTCTGAATATTTTGGTGTACAATATTTAAACACTGTTTCTTGTCCTTTGTCCCTCCTGGTAGTTTAAAAAATTTTGTTCTGTATTAATGGTATAATTAGTACTCATTCTAACATTGTGTATGGTCTTAGGCCAACTACAAGTACCTGTGTCAGTCGCTAGGCTAATACAATCACTGTGAGTATTTAAAGTCCTGGATACATTACTACATTTGTAATTATTATAGTGATTCTTTAAACTGTTTAAATAGTACGCTAATAGCTTAGCGAATCTTTTTTTCTGCATAAATGATAGATACATAGTATTCCAGGTTAAATTAAATTTACTTATTATGTTATTTGTGTCAAAGTAAGACACTGTATCACTGTGTGAGCAAATTGTGTACATAAATAGATTTATGTCATATATGTATTGATTGTGCTCTTTTGATAGGTTACTACAGTAAGGCAAAGCACATAAAATAAACTTTCTTTTTCTACTAGAATTATTATTAAGATATGTCATTAAATTAAAACACTTCAAAATTTCTTGTTTCCTGATGGATAAGCTATCACCAAATAAAATAATAATTGTTGAGTATGCATCATTGTTACATATAGCACGTACTTCTTTTATTATATAGTCAAAACTGGCTCTGGATCTACACACATTTAAGAATTGTTGGTCAGTATAATAATTTATTAAGGTACTAAGGCCTTGCCCCAGTTCATCAGAAATCATGCAAGTTTTATTTATAGCATAGTTATTGCTTTTTGAGTCTATTGCGTTTATTGTTGACTTATTTAAACTAGTTATGTCATTGCTAGGACTATGGAAGTCCAGGTCATCATTAGATGTTACATTTGAATGACTAGTTAAGGATCTAGGACTGCTAGAGCTTACAAAGTCCAGTTCACAATTTTGTGTTGCAACTAAATGACTAGAGATAGTCTCGGGATTGCTAGAGCTAATAATGTCCGATTTACTATTTAGTGTTAATTCAAAATTACTAGTTAGAGACTCAGGTTGATAAAATACAATACAATACAATACTCTTTATTGTACACCAAATTAATTACAAAAAAGAACTTAAATACTATAAATATTTTGATGTAATATACTTTGGCAAAATTTGGTATTTGATTCAATTTTGTTTTTGTTCACCTTAACTAATAGTTGACTTCTTAACTCTGTGATGGACTTGTTCGCTTCACATAGCTCGAACTCTAGCTGGGTGATACGTTTCAGTGCCTGTTCATGAATGTTTAAACACTCTCTTGAAGAATCAACAATGTCTTGGAGCCCATTGCGTTGATCCAATAAAACCCTTAGTTGAATATCCTGTTCTACCAGCTGAGCTTTAAGGTACGAATTCCTGGAGATATGTTCCTCGATTGCCCTTTCGCCCTCCTCACGGTCTTTGAGTAATTGATCACAAAGATGTTGCAATTTTTGTAAATCATTTAGTGCATCTTTTAGCTTCATTTCCATATCTTTGACGGTGGCTCTACGTGTCATAGTCATATTGTAGGACAATAAGTAAACATAAAAATAAATAAAATAAAAATAAATAATTTGATAGTCCACTTATAAATTTAATACAATTAGTGGATATATCATAGTCTAGCTAAAAAGTCCAAAAAGATTTTATAAAGTTAGGGCTTGAACCAACGACTACTGGTGCACTCGTACGTCGTCTAGGCTGCAATTCCACTTGGACACGAAGCTTGGTAGATAAGCGGCTAAAATTTTGCTCCAATTGCTTGTGTTGATTTTTGTGTTCAGCTTTTAGGTATTTATCGCCGATAATGTTGTGGTTTTGTCACCTTTTATGGTAACAACGCTCGTGATTGGTGGATGGATTTGCCAAGCGGTGATTCACTAATCGTCGATGGGTTTGATTTATTAAGATAATTTAGCTGTAGTTTTTTAGTCTTTAAGCACTTTGTAATGTTTTTTTTTTCGTTAGGGTTATTATTTGCACTTTTATATTTTCACAGTTTTGTGTTCAGTGTGCAAACTATACGTATAGATTAAATATTTACTTAGTTTTTTTTTGTATTTATCAGTTTTAATATATAATATGATTACTTCTATTAACACTTATCACTTATCACATGTAATAGGGGGCTATATATTTTTTTTTTAGTTTTTGTTTTTAATCAACACGTTTTCGTATTTTTGTTTTTATTTATATTTTGAATTAAACACTGTTTATTTATTAGATAACACTGTCACGTGAAGTTTATATTTTATCTGTTTTGAGACACTCCAAAAAACTCAATGTTTATTACTCTAAATATTTTTATAATAAAATAACACAGAGCGCAACAAAGACGTGTTGAGCGCGTGGAAAGCGGTCATATTGTATAATAATAATGTCCTCCAGACCAAATTTTGACCATGGTGGCCAGTTTCAATGGAGATTACCCAACTGTGCAGGACATATTATAGTGCACAAGTATGTACGCAAACACAGTGGTACTTTCAATTCCATCACTCTAATGATCCGATGGGACGACTAGCGACACGACCGGAAAGAGGTCATGTACAGGACCAACGTCTTTACATGTTCTCTGAAGCACGGGGGTGTAATACCGCCAACTCACAGACTTCAGGTATTCTGTATTCTTCTGGTGGCGGCTATTTCCAGTCCCCGGAGGTCCTGGTAACACTGCGTCCAGTGATGAACTATTGTGCTCGCCGCTCCAACTAAACTTCCCTGTCTAACCCTGCAACATAGATAAATTGCAGAATATTTTTGGCAGGAGTATCGATAACATCGTTCTGGTGCAAGAAGTGTTTAATCCTAAATTCACTTTTTGGCTCAACTCGGGATTTGAACCCAGGACGGTTTAACACGCTACCGCTAGACCAACGAGGCTATGTATATAGATAGCCTTATACTAACTCACTGTTCTGTAATTTAAATTTACTAAATAAAATATTCCGACACAGTACATTTCGATTCTCGGGATCGATTCCCAGAAGCGTTATTAGGTTAGAAGTTAGTACCAACTCAAGCTGGAAATTCCTGTTTGCACATAGAGTAGGAATGCACCTGAGACGCCAGGCACTGTCTTTATTGGTTCCGTAAATGGTACAGTCAGCAAGTAATGCATCTGAGTTTATTTCTTCAGGGAAAACATTTAGGTGATTATTTCCTTAGAAATTCGTATACACGGCTACATATCAAGCTATACATTTCCAATATAAGCTGACCTATCACTGTATGGAAATCCTATACAACGCGAGATCAGCTTATACTGGAAATGTATAGCTTGGTGTGTAGCCGTGTGTACAAGAACGAGGTCTGCATTACATAATCGAGGTGATGTAGCATAGATTTTGTATTCAATACAATTATTCCATAGAAATGAAAAAAAATAATAGATTAGAAAGAAAGAAAAGTTTATATTTATAATATACATAACTTATTATTAAAGGTTATAAAATAAATGTACAAATGATCTCATCGTATCAGCTGGAAGACGTCCATTGCTGGGCAAAGGGCTCCCCCCAAGGATCTCCACAATAGCCGGTCCTGCGCTGCCCGCATCCAGCGGTTTCCCGCGACCCGCACCAGATCGATGATCCACCTTGTAGGAGGCTTGCCCACGCTGCGTCTTCCGATTCGTGGTCGCCACTCGAGAACCTTTTAGCCTCATCGGCCGTTGGATCTAGGAGCTATGTGCGCTGCCCACTGCCACTTCAGTTTGGCACTTCTTTAGGTTATGTCGGCCACTTTGGTTCGCTTGCGGATTTCGAAGATTTTGATTCGATCGCGCAGGGATACACCGAGCATAGCCCTCTCCATTGCTCTTTGGGTGACCTTCTGATCAGGCCAAAGTAAGCGACCATTTCTCTGTTCCATAAGTCAACACTGGCAACAAAGACTTTCGACTTAAGACACTGCGGTATTTGCGGACGAGAAGATATAACGTAACTTCCCGAACGCTGCCCAGCCGAGTTGGATGTCAAATGATCAGTTTTAATCAAACAAATATTTACTACCACACATATATTATGACTACTAAATAAAAGACAACAAGATGTGTGTAAAAGTAAAAATCAAATATATGTTGGCCCACACATCATACTCGTGAAAGGGTGCTGCTTGCGGAAGCAGGTCGACTTGTTGTCGGGGGTACTCATTTAATTTTATATAGCCGATTCCTTTAGTATACTTCGTGTGACTTGTTAATTTTGTAAATGTATGCAGATGCATCCACCACTTGTTCGTCTTGAAAGACGTCATTATAATTTTTGGGTGAAATTCAATGTTATTGTTTATTCATCACCATTACAGCTGAAATAAGTCCACTGCTGGACAAACCTCCCTCAAGATTCATCTTGGGGGTATATACCATAATCGCCACGATTGGCAGGCAGGTTGGCGATCACAGTAAGTTGGTCATAGTACTTAGAAGGAAGCTGCTGCCCGTTCTCTGATAGATATTCACTCGGGTCAACTTCTACGACCCCACGGGATGAGATGGGGGGATGATATACTAATTTTTCTCCACACAGAAATTGTTTTATTACTTTACTATTATTTTAATGACCTAGATCACAAAAAATATATATTCAGAGAGATCAAGTGTCAGAGTTCTTCAAGCCGGCCAACGGGTCTCTGACATGGCTTAACGATTGTCGTGTAACAACAACAACCGGGACTGACAGGTTAACTGGCCTCCAAAGCACGGAGAAGTTGAAAAATTCAACCCCTCGCGATTACTTATCCCTAATTATAAGCACTACAAAAGACAAACGTATGTTTACTTACGTCATTATATTAAACTTTAAAATAATTGGATGGAACTATTGCACTTAATTTCTCGCAATTAATACTTAATCAAGACTACTATATGCAGTGGTATGCAGTAGTCTTGATGCAGATCTCACCACATCAATGTCTGATAAATAATTAGTGTCAGCATTATATTTATTGTCCGTTTATAAGCGAACTACACTTTTAATGTTACACTAAGGAAAACCTGTCATTGGGCTTCCCTTTATATTGTATCCTGTAATTTGTGTTATTATCTGTCTCGCTGTTGGTTTTCTTAATAAATAAATAAATCTATAGATTGACCGCGTACCTATGTGCTTTACCTGCCCTATCACTTGCGGACCGGTTAGAGAAACTAGCCACAAGCGATTCCAATTTGCAGTAAAAAATTATTCCACTATGTTTGGGTGTGACTTTATCGCTAATCACGGTAAGTATAGTGGGGAATAGAAACAAAATGTTAATGTATAGGTAATCAAATTATCATTAAGGGTAAATTAGTCACACGGTAAAATTCAGAAAGGTTATTGGCCAAACATAATGTATACTTTTTATGCCATCTAACATAGTATGAGGAATGCTCGGCCCTACTAAGCAATTCTCTTATTGATTCTTTTTTAGGATTCCATACTACAATAGCAAAAATGATCTCTTTAGAACCCCTTTAATTAACGCACATCCTGAAAATAGTTTGTTCAAATCGTTTACTGAATCGATTTATATCATTTTTAACATAGGTATTTTTATATTCCAAAATAATTAAAACTACAGAAATTATTGTCATATTAACCCTGTACAGCCAAAACAAATTGAAATGGAACGTAATTCAAAGTAATAAGACTATTAAAATCGCAGTTTTATTTGTATTCATACAAATTCCATTATTCAATACAAAATAAAGAAAAATAAACTTTATCCCAAGACACTAATTTAGTAAATAACAATGCATATACATGTTAAATAAAAAATGCAGTGTATGTATTATGATTACAACATAATATTCTAATTGGGGTGTTTGAGGGTGTGCGTTAATTAAGTTACATGTTGTATATTGTCCGTCCTATATTGGTATCCTAAGTTTGTAATCCAATTTAAGCAAAATCTATTCGTTCGAGAATGTTTTCGACATGGTGCTAACTTTGAAAGCGTGTCGCATCGAAAAAAATATTAATTTTTAAATCGATTTATAAATATCTGCGATATCGCGTAACTTACATGCAAAAAGAGTACGCTTTAGACCACACAACTAAATTAAAACTTATTTAGCTAAGAAATACGGCTATTGTGGAGATCCTTGGGGGAGGCTTTTGTCCAGCAGTGAACGTCTTTCGGCTGATATGATGATGATGATGATAGCTACTAAATGCTATCAGAGAAAGTGATAATGAAAATGTGTGTTGGCTAAATAACCCAGAATCAAGACAAACAAACATGTCCATGCACACAGATACGTATACCTGTGACAGTATCTACCAACCACAACAACACTATAAATAATATCTAGAGACAATGTCACACAGATCATCCTAGCCCCAAACTAAGCTAAGCTTGTACTATGGGTACCAGGCGACGATAAACATACTTATATAGATAGATAAATACTTATATACATAGAAAACATCCATGACTCAGAAACAAATATTCGTGCTCATCACACAAATATTTGCACTTACCGGGATTCGAACCCAGGACCACCAGCTTCGTAGGCAGGAGCACTACCAACTAGGCTACGGTGACCGTCAAATTTCAATTCAAATTTCAAAAAAATACAGTCAAATTTTGAGAAAACCATCATTATTAACAAAAACAAAACTTAACAACCTTTATTACCATTTGGATACACTATTTCACGTAGGCAGATAATAATAAACTAAGAAGTAAACCTACATCTAACTTGGTTTGTGTAATCAAGGTTCCGCAAAAAGCGAAATTGCTTCACAAAGTGACTGACAGAAGAGGGTTCCGTGCAACATGGCAGCTGACAGCGGACTGTGCTTGACTGATGTGGTTTATTAGAGGCTTTTTTAGATAAGAGGGCATATAAAAATACTGAAGACAAATCAGTAACTCTACCCTTAATAATGACCTCCTGGGCAATTTCGGCCAAAGCGGCCAGTCTTAATGGAGACTTTGCCAGACACTATGGCAATAAAAGTAACGAGACAATGTGTTATAACCTCTGGTTTATTTTGGGTAAAATATGGCTTATATACTATGATAATACGTGCTTATTACAATCTTAACTTATCGGTAAACAGTGTGCTTAATCTACCTACGTGTTAAATTAATATTATTTCTGCTGTGTGGTGATGGCATAGGATATCATCACCCCATCTCATCCCGCGAGGGGTGTAGAAATCGACCTATGCAATACCTAACAGAGAACGGGCAGCAGCGTTTTTCTGTGAACTATGATCGCCTATCCGTCTTAACTAAAACTCACAAAAGTAACAAATTAAATTGAATCAAATCATTTTTTTACAAGGAAAAGTTAATAGACAGTACTTTTTAACTAATGGCTTCCAGGATTCCATTGGTTTGAGGCCAGATATTGTTCGTATCTAACGCTTGTGCACTTTAAACACAGAGATCCAGTCCATCGAGTTACCTCTAAAAATAACACCATAGTGTAAGATGGAAGATATATAGTATTACAGCAATAAGCTACCATAACAGCATTTCTGTTTGTGATATTTTTAGTTTGTATAATCCATTTCCATTGAGTTGCAATTTCATGAATTTCTTTATTTTAAGCATATTTTAGAGGTGGTTTTAAATGTCGGATCTTATTATCTGCAGTTAATCCGTCGAGTTACCCCTAAAAATAACACCATAGTGTAAGATGGAAGATATATAGTATTACAGCAATAAGCTACCATAACAGCATTTCAGTTTTTGATATTTTTAGTTTGTATAATCCACTTCCATTGAGTTGCAATTTTATGAATTTCTTTACTTTAAGCATATTTAAGGGGTGGTTTTTAAATGTCGGATCTTATTATCTGCAGTTAATCCGTCGAGTTACCCCTAAAAATAATACCATAGTGTAAGATGGAAGATATATAGTATTACAGCAGTAAGCTACCATAACAGCATTTCTGTTTGTGATATTTTTAGTTTGTATAATCCACTTCCATTGAGTTGCAATTTTTTTAATTTCTTTATTTTAAGCATATTTTAGAGGTGGTTTTTAAATGTCGGATCTTATTATCTGCAGTTAATTCGTCGGGTTACCCCTAAAAATAACACCATAGTGTAAGATGGAAGATATATAGTATTACAGCAGTAAGCTACCATACCAGCATTTCTGTTTGTGATATTTTTAGTTTGTATAATCCACTTCCATTGAGTTGCAATTTTTTGAATTTCTTTATTTTAAGCATATTTTAGAGGTGGTTTTTAAATGTCGGATCTTATTATCTGCAGTTAATTCGTCGGGTTACCCCTAAAAATAACACCATAGTGTAAGATGGAAGATATATAGTATTACAGCAGTAAGCTACCATACCAGCATTTCTGTTTGTGATATTTTTAGTTTGTATAATCCACTTCCATTGAGTTGCAATTTTTTGAATTTCTTTATTTTAAGCATATTTTAGAGGTGGTTTTTAAATGTCGGATCTTATTATCTGCAGTTAATCCGTCGAGTTACCCCTAAAAATAACACCATAGTGTAAGATGGAAGATATATAGTATTACAGCAATAAGCTACCATAACAGCATTTCTGTTTGTGATATTTTTAGTTTGTATAATCCACTTCCATTGAGTTGCAATTTTATGAATTTCTTTATTTTAAGCATATTTAAAAGTTGGTTTTTAAATGTCGGATCTTATTATCTGCAGTTAATCCGTCGAGTTACCCCTAAAATAACACCATAGTGTAAGATGTAAGATTTTATTTATTTATTTATACCACATACACTACCAAGATATATAGTATTACAGCTACCATAACAGCATTTCTGTCTGTGATATTTTTAGTTTGTATAATCCACTTCCATTTAGTTGCAAATTTTTGAGATTCTTTATTTTAAGCATATTTTAGAGGTGGTTTTTAAATGTCGGATCTTATTATCTGCAGTTAATTCGTCGGGTTACCCCTAAAAATAACACCATAGTGTAAGATGGAAGATATATAGTATTACAGCAGTAAGCTACCATACCAGCATTTCTGTTTGTGATATTTTTAGTTTGTATAATCCACTTCCATTGAGTTGCAATTTTTTGAATTTCTTTATTTTAAGCATATTTTAGAGGTGGTTTTTAAATGTCGGATCTTATTATCTGCAGTTAATCCGTCGAGTTACCCCTAAAAATAACACCATAGTGTAAGATGGAAGATATATAGTATTACAGCAATAAGCTACCATAACAGCATTTCTGTTTGTGATATTTTTAGTTTGTATAATCCACTTCCATTGAGTTGCAATTTTATGAATTTCTTTATTTTAAGCATATTTAAAAGTTGGTTTTTAAATGTCGGATCTTATTATCTGCAGTTAATCCGTCGAGTTACCCCTAAAATAACACCATAGTGTAAGATGTAAGATTTTATTTATTTATTTATACCACATACACTACCAAGATATATAGTATTACAGCTACCATAACAGCATTTCTGTCTGTGATATTTTTAGTTTGTATAATCCACTTCCATTTAGTTGCAAATTTTTGAGATTCTTTATTTTAAGCATATTTTAGAGGTGGTTTTTAAATGTCGGATCTTATTATCTGCAGTTAATCCGTCGAGTTACCCCTAATAATAACACCATAGTGTAAGATGGAAGATATATTACAGTAATAAGCTACCATAACAGCATTTCTGTTTGTGATATTTTTAGTTTGTATAATCCACTTCCATTTAGTTGCAAATTTTTGAGATTCTTTATTTTAAGCATATTTTAGAGGTGGTTTTTAAATGTCGGATCTTATTATCTGCAGTTAATCCGTCGAGTTACCCCTAAAAATAACACTATAGTGTAAGATGGAAGATATATAGTATTACAGCAATAAGCTACCATACCAGCATTTCTGTTTGTGATATTTTTAGTTTGTATAATCCACTTCCATTTAGTTGCAATTTTTTGAAATTCTTCATTTTAAGCATATTTTAGAGGTGGTTTTTAAATGTCGGATCTTATTATCTGCAGTTAAACACGCTACCACTATACTAACAAGACATAAATACATATGAACGGTGCTATCATCACGTGCCAACACGCCATAACGCACGCCGTGACACTCCCATGTCGTAACTGTATATTTATGTAACGCCATAAACATTCGAGTTATATTAAATGTTCACGGATCAAGGTCAAAGGTTTATGTACTTGTTGAAGTGTAGCCTTAACTTTTTGTATAGTAATTTTTGTTGCTGTGTAGAACTACCACCACCCCATCTCATCCCGTGTAGGCCTAGAAGTCATCCCAGCGGAATATCTACAAGAGATCCAGCAGCGTCTCTATGGGTATTATGACCTCTCATGCTTCGGAGGTCATGTTAAGCTGTCGATTATATATATATATATATATTATTTTATTTGGGAAAATTACAGTTTCAATTATCTAAGGTAGTCTAAAATAAGGATAACTTAGAACTATTTAACATTTTCCACATATTACAGACTATATAACTTGGTATGCATAAAACTATACAATTACAAAATTATTATAAAAGAATGAAAGAAAGAAGTTCGTTAAGAAAAATTGATATTATGTTTATTAAAATTTAGAATTAGCACAATATATATGATACAGCCCGTGACTACAATCAAAATATATATGATATAAGTATTTATCTATCTATATAAGTATGTCTGTCGTCGCCTGGTACCCATAGTACAAGCTTTGCTTAGTTTGGGGCTAGGATGATCTGTGTGACATTGTCCCCAGATTAGCTATGTCAGAAGCCTATTGGGACACCAGGGTAATCACTGTCCATACGATAAAAAATGACCTCCCATAGAGTGATCACCAACCTGTCTATAAAATGGGGCAATTATGATACATGTCCTGATGATAGGTACAATTTAATTATGGAGATCTTTGGGATGGCTATTGTCCAGCAGTGGAAGTCTTTCGGCTGATATATATATATATATATGTATGTTATTCCTTTTTAGAAGGCATTGGGTTACTTACAGATTTCTAAAAAAATATTATAACACAAGTACATTTTTTTTTTTTTTTTTTTTTACATGGTGGAAATGCATTAAACTTACGCATACCCGCCGCTTGGGGAGGCGACGGGTTATGTGGGACTCACTCGGGCTAGTCCCGGGATACGCACTAAAACCACCATGGTAGCCAGCCTCACAATGCCTGTAGCGGGGGGCCTGGGTACTCGTGAACGATCTCGCCAGTACCCCCGCTGTACACTGAGCGTCTGAGACTCTCCTCCGGGGACGGGAGGGGGCCAAATGCCTCCTCCCCTCCCCTTCACGCACAAGCGCGTTTAGGCAACCTGAGCTACAGCAGGTTACCTCTTCCCGGGACCGCTTATGTAAGACGAGTGGAGTTCCCCTCCTCCAAACGCCAGCGGTCCCAGGGGCGACGTCAAGCCGGGGAGAAGCCAGCCGGACGCCGCATTCTCTCTCGCGCTGAGATTAGATCCCAGCGCCGGATAACACAAGTACATATATATATCAACATTGTTAACAGGTTTTAACGCGCCTAACCTTATATTTATATTCCCGACGTTTTGACCAAGTTGTGTTTATTGTAGTCACGAGCTGACCACAATCTGACGGATGAGTTCGTGACCACGATCAATGCAACGTGGCCGAAACGTCGGTAAAAAAAAATTGGTATTTGGAATTTCGGTTAAAAAATTAAAAATAAACATTTCAAACGTTTTGAGAATTCCACCCCTAAGGGCGTAAAATAGGGGATGTAAGTTCCTATGTAAACTGGGACTTGAAGTTAAATGCATGAAAATTGGCATTTGACATTTCAGTTAAAAATTAAAAATATGTAAGTATTTCAGGATTTTTGGGAATTCCAGCCCTTTAGGGCGTAAAATAGGGGATGTAAGTTTGTTTCAAAAATGCGACATTTTTGAAGTTAAACCCATGAAAATTGGTATTTGGTCTTTCAGTTAAAAAATAATATATATATTTCAGGATTGTTGAAAAATGTTTGTATAAAAAATGCGATATTTTTAAGTTAAACGTATGACAATTGGTACTTGGCCTTTCTGTTATAAATATATTTTGGAAATTCCACCCCCGAGAGCGTAAAATAGGGGATGTAAGTTTATACTGACTGACTGACATATCAACGCACAGCGTAAACCGCTGGAGTTAGAGACTTAATATTTTGACAGTAGTTACCTTTTATGATGTAGGCATCCACTGAAGAAGGGATTTTGAAAATACCACCCCTAAGGGAGTAAAATAAGGGATGAAAGATTTTATGAAAATCCTTCATTTTGATATTAAAGGCTTTGGTATATGGCCTTGCAGTTTAAAATTAAAATATTTTTTATATTGGGGATGTAAGTTTGTATGAAAAATGTGACAATTTTTAATGAATATTGGTATTTGGCCTTTCAGTTAAAAATAAAACATATATTATATTTCAGGATTTTCGAGAATTCCACCCCTAAGGGCTAATAGGCCATGTAAATTTATATGAAAAATGTGACATTTTTATGGTAAACGCATGAAAATTGGTATTTGGCATTTCAGTAAAAATTAAATTCGATAATTCCACCCCTAAGGGTGACAAATAGGGGATGGAAGTTTGTAAGAAAAATGTGATTTTTTTTAAGGTAAACGCATTAAAATTGGTACTTGCCCTTTCATTTAAAAATTATAAATATATATTTCAGGATTTTTAGAAGTTCCACCCCTAAGGACGACTAAAATAGGGGATGTAAGTTTGTATGAAAATCTGGTTTTTTTTGGCGCATGTAAATTGGTATATCAGATAAAAATAAAGCAATCCATAAAGGAATAATTTGTCGTCATAAAAAGGTAATCCAAAACTGATTCAATAGATCGACACCAACAATTTATGCCAAATAATTTTAGAGAAATTTGTTTCTTATGCCAAGTTGCTTAAAATGTCGTGGTCGTTGTCGTCTAAGTAAAGATTTAGCGATTATAAGATTTGTAACTTCTTTTTTTTTGTTAATTATTATAACAAATTAAAAAACGACATTTTAATCAAATTGGGATAAAAAAAAGAATTTACCTAAAATTCGTGTTAGCGTAGTATACATTTTTCGTGTCGAGATGATCGCACCCAAAAAATATCGTCTTAATTTTACTGATCTACAAGTTCACAATTTTGTAACTAGATGGCGTTTATATCGTTTCAGGTCGCAAAACTTATTTGAAATATCGGTTAAAATAAATAAATGCTTGAAATAAAATATAGTCCAAAACTGAATCAATAGATCTAATCTAGATCTAAATCTCATCCAAAAAATATGCACACATCTTAATTTTACCGCTTTACAAGTTTATATTTTTGTTAGTAGATTGCGTAATCATCGTTTTAGATCGCAATGGTTTCCTTCACGAAATGTGATATTAGACCTATCAATGCCGTGGTCACAACCTAATCTAATGGGAGCTACCTTTACGATTAATGCATCGTTGATTATTATTTTACTTTATTTGCTCACTGACTTTACTAAAGGACAATTATATGTATTCTTTGATTTTTTTTTGGTTGATGATATCGGGTCTTTTTTTTTAAATAACAGTAGCAAAGTAGTCTTTAGTTTATTACTTAGCTAGATTATTTATAGGTTAGGTTTTCTTAAATTTATATTGCTTATTTCTTTTAAAAGTTATATTTGTTAGATTAAGCTAGAAGTAAGTAGTAGGTAGGTAGGTACACTATTGCACATCACAGAATGAAACTTAGGTCATCATCATCATATCAGCCGAAAGACGTCCACTGCTGGACAAAGGCCACCCCCAAGGATCTCCACAATAGCCGGTCCTGCGCTGCCCGCATCCAGCGGCTTCCCGCGACCCGCACAAGATCGTCGGTCTACCGTGTAGGAAGCCTGCCCACGCTGCGTCTTCCGGTTCGTGGTCGCCACTCGAGAACCTTTCTGCCCCATCGGCCGTCAGTTCTACGAGCTATGTGCCCTGCCCACTGCCACTTCAGTTTGGCAATTCTTTGGGCTATGTCGGCTACTTTAGTTCGCCTGCGGATCTCAGCATTTCTTATTCGATCTCGCAGGGAAACTCCAAGCATAGCCCTTTCCATTGCTCTTTGGGTGACCTTGAGCCGCCTGATAAGGCCCATAGTGAGCGACCACGTCTCTGTTCCGTAAGTCATCACTGGCAACACACACTGGTCGAAGACTTTTGACTTGAGACACTGCGGTATTTGGGATGAGAAGATATTACGTAGCTTCCCGAACGCTGCCCAGCCGAGTTGGATTCTACGATTGACCTCCTTTTCGAAGTTGGACCTACCTAGTTGGATGGTCTGTCCTAGGTAAATAAAGTTCTCAACAACTTCGAGTGCAGAGTCTCCAACCTTAACTAGAGTGGGTGAAACATGGATGTTCGACATGATTTTCGTCTTATCCATGTTCATTTTCAGACCCACTTGTTGAGAGACTCTACTGAGGCCATCGAGCATTGTACCGAGGTCGTCAAGGGTCTCAGCCATGACAACTATGTCGTCGGCAAATCTAAGGTGGGTGATGTACTCGCCATTGACATTGATGCCAAAGCCTTCCCAGTCCAGAAGCTTGAAAACATCTTCCAATGCAGCGGTGAACAGTTTCGGAGATATGACGTCTCCCTGTCTCACGCCTCGCTGCAATTGAATAGGTTTCGAGTTCTGGTCCTGAAGTCGGATTGACATGGTGGCGTTTTCGTACAAACACTTTAACACCTGGACATACCGATAGTCAATTTGGCACCTTTGAAGAGACCTCAGCACGGCCCATGTTTCGATAGAATCAAAGGCTTTCTCATAGTCCACAAACGCTAAGCATAATGGCTGGTTATACTCCTCTGTCTTCTGTATAACTTGCCGCAGCGTATGTATGTGGTCTATGGTGCTGTAGCCTTTTCGGAATCCGGCTTGTTCGGGAGGCTGGAAGTCGTCAAACCTTCGTGCGAGACGATTCGTAATGACTCTCGAAAACAACTTGTAAACATGGCTCAGCAGTGAGATGGGTCTGTAATTCTTCAATAGGGTTTTATCGCCCTTTTTGAAGAAAAGCACCACCACACTCCTGTGCCATGCTTTTGGCGTTTGACCTTCGAGTATGACGGAGTTGAATAACTTCTGAAGGGCCCGTAGGATCGGTGTACCACCCGCCTTCAGAAGCTCAGCTGTAACTCCATCATCACCCGGCGCCTTGTTGTTTTTTAGTTGTTTGAGAGCCATTCTAATCTCGTACAGGCTGACGTCCGGGATATCTTGGGTGTAGTGTCGGGTTAGTCTTGCTCTTGGATCGGCATGACTATTGACAGGAAGTCGCGTTGTCGTGTATAACTGTCCGTAGAACTTCTCGATCTCACCTAGCAACTCTGGTTTTGACGTGACGATTCTACCATCCTCAGTCTTCAGCTTCGTCAGTTGGCTTTGCCCAATAGACAAATCTCTTGCGAACACTTTAGAGCCTCTATTCCGCTCGATGGCCTCTTTTATACTAATAGTATTAAATTGGCGTGTGTCGCGAGTCAGAGACTTTGATATTTGTCTGTTGAGCTGCCTGTATCTGGCAGCATCACATGAGGATGTTAGAATCATTTTCCGCCTTTCTTCCAAAAGCTGTAGGGTATGGTCGGAGATCTTTTTGGTTCCATTTGTACGGCGGGTTTTGTAGAAGTTAGACCCGGCCGTATGGACAGCTTCCACGAACCTGTCGTGGTATGTATCCACTTCTTCACAGTCTGCTAGGCATTCGAATCGGTTCTGAAGTTCGAGTTGAAAGGGTTCGGGGTTTTGGAGGTGGAACGGTATGGGACGGAGCGTAGACTTCATCAGTCGGGACCTCTCGAGTTTGACATTTAGGTTCAATGAGCCTCTGACCAGTCTGTGATCGCTCCCGGTCTTAACCGCATTGATCACAGAGACATCATTGAATACTTGTCTCCTCGTCGACAGGATGAAGTCTATCTCGTTTTTAAACTTTTTTAAACTTAGGTGTATAGACATAATTTCAATTTATGTACAATTGGCGGTCCTATCGCATAAGAGCGATTTCTTCCAGACAACCGTTGGATGGACTAGATTAGCAATTGAGAAAAGTTAGTAGTAGTTACAATGGTCATCATTCAAAATTGTCGCGGACGAAGTCGCGGGCACCAGCTAGTTGTTATATATAATTATGATACGCGAAAATTTTTAAAGCGTATAAAAGTACATATATTTTTTAGAAGTTGATATTTTTTTTATCCATAGTACCTACCTTACTGTGCAAGAGATGTCATTTCCAAATATTCTTGTACTTAGTGATATTAAACCAAAAAAGGGTTTTATTATTTACCTCAAAGATCATAATATTTCTTTGGAAGGTGTAATTTATTGGTGGTTACGTAAGCAGTTTAATTTGCCCATGAAACCGAACAGCAGGTGAAAATTCGTCATGTTACACAAAATAAATCACGGTAGGCTAGTTGGTAGTGCTCCTGCCTACGAAGCTGGTGGTCCTGGGTTCGAATCCTGGTAAGTGCAAATATTTGTGTGATGAGCACGAATATTTGTTTCTGGGTCATGGATGTTTTCTATGTATTTAAGTATTTATCTATTTATATAAGTATATATATACATATAGTCGCCTGGTACCCATAGTACAAGCTTTGCTTAGTTTGGGGCTAGGATGATCTGTGTGACATTGTCCCTAGATATTATTATAATGATTAACCTCCATTACAAGGATAATGGTCAGCTGATGAATTTTGTATGGGTGGTAAAACTATTTTGTCGTAGTTTCATAGTAGCTTTTATTCGTTAGTTAAATCGTATGGCTACACTGCGTTCCTTAAGTATCCTTCATTACATAATGAGAGGGAATATGCCATAGTCCACCACGATGGCCTTGTAGCTGCAATACATATTATACAAAAGCATAGACTTCCGAACACCGCGGTGCCGATCGGAAACTGACACTGAGTTCATGCCACATGTTTTTATATGAGGCGCACGCGCTGTACCGTGCGGGCCTTGCCCGCATTATAACAAAATTATTTTAGATATACCTGTCTTCGATAAATTATTAAATATGATCACCTTTAATGCATACCTATTTTAGTATAAGAAATGTAGATATAAGTAGGCTAAGTTTATTCCGAAATATACATTCGTACCATACAGTGATTTGAAAGTTTTACTCTGGGTTCTACAGCTACAGAACTCCCTGCCTTACAGCCTAATGAGACCACTGACTTCACAGTCCAAATTTCAAACCACTAAATTTATTGTGAGAGGAGGCCCTTGCCCTTCGGTCGGAAAGTAATAGGCTGTATTATTATCATATAATGTGACTGGCCTGATTAGTGACCCTATAATAAAATAAATAAATAAAAATAAAAAAGGTTTTTATTCACGTGGACTTTAAAAAAGCACTTGTAAATAGTCAGAACATATTCGTAGTAATATATAATTAATTTATAATTATTTCTAGGTACATATAGATATTTAGGTGCACGGATTGTAGAAAATAATTTACAATAAGATTTATTTTATAACAGTAATGATATATAACTAACTTAAATTAAGTTATTGTCAAGGATCATGTGTAGGTTTAATTATCAAAATTTTAAATTTTAGATATACATTTACTACGTATTGTCGAATGGTTCTGTCTATATCAAGGTACGAATTAAATATTATCATTATGGCGGACCTTGTGTTTATTACGACGGTCGCGCTTTAATGCTACCACCGGATCCAATGCGCCCCAACTGAGAAGACCCAGCGAAACAAACTTAGCGGGTGTCTCTACTACCGGTTTCAACACGGCCCAGTTGAGACGCTCCGGCGAAACATACTCAATGGGGCATATACACGAGATTTGAACCACTTACTGAAATTATTTATTTATACCCTGACTGCTAAGCCAATGATCGGGGGATCCATTCCCACCCGGGACAAATCTTTGTGTGATTAACACGATTGTTTGTTCTGTGACTGGGTGGATTACCAAATATATAAGTATGTTTGTCAGTTGTCTGGTTGCCATAGAATAGGCTGTAGTTTGGGATCAGAAGGCTGGGTGACAGTTTACCCAATATATTTATTTATATACATTTAGCCTGTTCTTATGACCCACTACTGGGCAAAGCCTTTTAGTTTAATAAATTATGAATCAAATTCACAATCATATCAAATTATATGAATAAGGAAAATTTTCTATTCTTACTTAACCTCAAGACTGTCACGATGAAGTATGCGAGAAATATATTTTTTGTGTACCACCACATTCTATTTAGAAATTTACTTAAATAATTTATGTAATATCACGTAAAAATATTTGTACAGAATATGATTTTCATTCAACTAAATAAATATCTCAAGATTTTCTTTTCAGGTAATTTTGCTTTATTTATTTGTCTATTCAACGCAAGTTATTCAATACTTCAAAACCTAATAGCCTACAGGGTAAATGGCAGGCTCACATGTATGGTTTAGATATTGAATTATGCTTCTTTTTATAACAAAATGTAGTAAAAAGCCTAATACAATCTAAGAGATACGTGAATAGGTTACCTCACAACATTTTCTACACAATCATGAATACAAGTTTTTAAGTAGTTTCATAAGCATTTATGTTTAACAATTTTCTACGTATATTTTTTACTAACTGACGATTACAGTTAGTCTTGAAGTCTTTAAATAAATAAATAAAATAAAAAAGGTTTTTATTCACGTAGACTTTAAACAGCGCTTGTAAATAGTCAAAACATGTTTACAGTTATTATTTCTAGTTACTTATTACAGATATTTAGGTACACGGAATGTTACAACATTTATACAATTTATTTTATAATGGTAGTGACATTTAGCTAGCTTTCTCTGCTTCACCAGACGCAAGGCGAGGGTGGGCTCAAGCCGTCTAGTAAATAAAACTACAAATTTAGGACTCGCACCTGGCATTTATTATATGGCTTTTATTACGTATGTATATTTTGTCTTCCAAACTTTTGTTTAACAATAATAACTTTGAACTTGAGTAGACACATTGAACTAATAATGATTGTGATATCAAAAAGTGTTTTGAAAAGTTTTATTGCTTCGGAAACTTAAGTAATTTCGTTACCAAGTTTTGTATGTCTAGTAAGATAATTAACGTCTTATTATTAACTTAAAGTAGTTCCATAATACCATTGTTTAACAATTTCATAATAAAACTTTGATTTTCTATGACAATGAAATGGACAATTATTTCATTTTTTTTTTGTAATAATTACCGATAAAATTATTAGGCTAGACAGAATACGCACTCTAGAGATACATTTATAACTATGTATATTAACTTTAGGAAAATAAAACAAGAAATATCATTGAAATATAAATTAAATTGTTTCATACATGTATGAATTATGCTAATTTATATTCAAATTCAAATTCAAAAGTCATTTATTCCGTTAAAATATTACATTTGTGTGGAATCGTCATTTTTTTTTACCCTACCGTGCAGTGCATGACGTGGCAGCTACTGAGAAACACTGCCAGAAAACTCAGTAGGAATCCTTTTTTAAAATATATATTTCTTAAATAAATTTACATTGTATTTAAATGTGTTAATTTAGAGCGACTCAATCCCAAGCTGTTTTGTCACTTAAATAATCAGAAGTTTTGTAATAAGCCCTGCTACACAATTTGGCTTTTATAATTCTTTTAAACTTATTCATAGACATTTCTCGGATATCACTGGGAAGTTTGTTATAGAATCTTATACATTGCCCCATAAAAGAGTTACTTACTTTGTGGAGACGGGTGGTATGTAACACAAAGTTATGCTTATATCGAGATATACTTGATAATAGTGAAATACTGTCTATAATCAGTATTTGGAAACATTTAATTATTATACCAGTCAATATGTTAATAATTGTTTTAGTTGACAAGTAAATGGGTAACTTATTTAGTAAGAGCAATCTCACATTAGTGGTTTAATAAGTTTTTATTTTAAACCAATACATTCTGTACTAATAGCCAAATGGGGGTACTAATCAAACATTGCGCAATAAAATATATTAAATCTACATTCAAATTAGGAAAAAAATACCTCTTCGTAGCTAACCAATAACCAATACTTTTCGGTATTTTTTTTAGTAAATATTCATATACCATGACAAAATCACGGATAGACCAAGAAGTTAGCAATTATTTGTGTTTGACAGTACGTCATATAAATTGTAATATGAATATCTTAGATTATGAGCGATATTAGTACTACGGCGCTACACTTCTACGCCGTAGTAGGTTGTAGCTACGACGTTACACTTTTCCGGCGTAGTTACATCTAGCGCCTTACGACAAAGCTATTAGCGATTTTTACAAGTTCAGACTTAAAAGGCGAAAAGATGTTCTGTATCACTGAATATATTGCAAAATGTTTCCTGAAGGAAATCCCCAACAGAGTAAACATGGCACATAACAAGTTTACACAATCTAATGCGATATGTTATTTTTCATAATACAAACTAGATTTCTAGTCTTATTTATTAGAGTTGTCAACGGTATAATCACATACGTCACAGATATTACGGACTAAAATACACGTGTAACTAATTATATATATCCACAAAAGTTACACATAATAATATATTGACATTCAATAGATTAAATAGGAAAAGAGGCAAAGTTGAAGCAAACATTGAATCAGATAAATATGGAATAATAAAATAATTAAACAGTTAAACCCTTCGAGTTGTACTGTTTACACCTATACACCTTTTTAACACCTTTTTTGATCGACATAAAATGACCCGTTGACTGATGCAAACTTTCAAGTATTTTTATGGTTCCGATTTGCATCATTAGCCTTCAAAGGGATTATTCGACATATAAACATAATAAAAGACGAAAAAAACATGAGAAAACAATCATGCTCTCGGTATAGGAAAAACAAAGTAAAATTACGTACTAGATTTATTTGGTTGGATACCAAATAAATCTAGTACGTGATTTGAGTGTTGTGCCATATTTGCTACGCTACAATTGGTGATCGCAGTAACATGGTCGTGGAATTCATAAAAGACCACTGCCCTTTCTCTAGTATGGTTGCTTTGGCTGCAGGTCGTGAGTCGGATTACTACCTAGGATATATTATATTTATGTGCATGAACATGTCTGTTTGTCCTGAGTCTGGGTACTGGGTACAAAAGAAGTACGAGTATATTTAGTATATCAGTTGTCTGGTTTCCATAATCCAAGCTCTGCAGGTTTGGGATTAGATGGCCGTGTGTGAATAATGTTTTAGGATAATAATAATTACACGAAATACCGTATTAACTATTATACAACAAGAGACATAAAAGAGGTAGGGCATAGCGTTCATTCACAAGAGCAGCCCGACTGTGGAAGAAGACATTCCTTAATAATAACATTAGTAATTTTAATGTTGTGTTTCCGAGTATGAGTAAGGTCGCCAGAGCTCATTCGGGTGGGGGGAAGGGTCAGCAACACATGTTTACTGGTTGTTAAAGGCCGGCAACGCACTTCGACACCACTGGTGTTGCGAGTGTCCGTGGGTGGCGGTGATCACTTAACATCAGGTGACCCACTTGCTCGTTTGTCGCCCTCTGATATATAAAAAAACCAATCTATACAAATAAATAAAATTGGAGTGTCTGTTTGTAATATTGAAATAACCAGTTTTTACTACATAAATATGAATATATATACGGTACATACACCAAAATAACATTTTTTACAATTTTTGTCTGTCTGTCTGTCTGTTTGTTCCGGCTAATCTCTGAAACGGCTGGACCGATTTTGACGGGACTTTTATTGGCAGGTAGCTGATGTAATAAGGAGTAACTTAGGCTACTTTTATTTTAGAAAAAGTCACTAAAAAACAAAAAAAAACGAATTAACACGCGGACGAAGTCGCGGGCACAGCTATTTAAAATAATTATCACTGTGATCGGAAAATTGTATGTTGAAATACTGTTTTTCGTTCTTTGTAAATAAAAATATCGTACTCATAACACTAGTTATAATGCATTAGATCGTTAAGACAGTTTTTTTCCTATAAGAGGGCGGAAAATGAGCAAGTGGGTCACCTGTTGGTAAGTGATCATCGCCGCATGCATACACACGCAACACCAGAGGAGTCGCGAGTGCGTTGCCGGCCTTTATAAGAGCCCATCGGGGTGGCGACCTTGCTCACACGCAGAAACACAACATTACGTTATTAAAGGAATGTCTTCTGTAAGGTGGAGGTACTTCCCGAGGCGGGCTGTTCTTAAGAGCACAGAAAGTTGCACTCATTCTCTATATGTAAATATTAACTCATCATCATATGTAACATTTTGCCATTGACTTGCAGCTTAAGTGACGTGCAGCTCTTCCTTTGTTTAGAGGCGGAGCTATTTTTCCCGCTAATTAATAATATATTCCTATGGAGATACAGATCACCTATTCGACCACATAGCGTCAAATCAAATCAAATATTTATTTGCTCAAATATGGTAGGTAAGATGATTAATCAAAACGATATATCCAACATATTCTGACCTGAGGTCGTTAATTTTACTAAGTTTATTTAATTAATTTTGTATTGAATGATGGAATCTGTATGAATACAAATAAAACTGCGATTTTAATGTCTTATTACTTTGACTTACGGTCCATTTCAATTTGTTTTGACTGTACAGGGTTAATATGACATTAATTTCCGTAGTTTTAATTATTTTGGAATAAAACATTATTTATATTTAAAACGATATAAATCGATTCAGTAAACGATTCTGAACAAACTGTTTTCCGGATGTGCGTTAATTAAGTTACATGTTGTATATTTAAATACTTTATTTATGTGTCATTCAATTATTCATTTAAATGTCACATTTCTGTGGTAAAGCGTTATAAAACGTGTGATACCAAGCGTGACTTCCATGAGTTCTATTTATAACAGGACGGCTCAGACTGTCTGGAATTTTCTTTAGAAGAAAATATTCTATGTAATATTTTTATGATTTTATATCATATTAATGCTGATTCTGTCTTCACTTGTTACTCATTTAATTTCTTTTTTAAACCTCATATAAAATAAGTATTTAGTCTCTATATTTTTATGGTTTGGGTGTCCTGGACCATAATGACAACCGGGGCCGACAGCTTAACATGCCTTCCAATAAACAAGGACACTCATACTGTATAGACTGATTGAAAGCCTATCTGTATTTCCTCGCCGTTTACTTACGAATATATGATTACATAATATGGTGGAAGTTCCCGATACATCTGCCCTTTGAGTGCATGCTTACAATTTAATACTCATACATATTGTAGGTTATGATTGTACAAAGTCAATGGCAAAAATGTTACATATGATGATGAGTTAATATTTACATATAGAGAATGAGTGCAACTTTCTGTGCTCTTAAGAACAGCCCGCCTCGGGAAGTACCTCCACCTTACAGAAGACATTCCTTTAATAACGTAATGTTGTGTTTCTGCGTGTGAGTAAGGTCGCCACCCCGATGGGCTCTTATAAAAGCCGGCAACGCACTCGCGGCTCCTCTGGTGTTGCGTGTGTATGCATGCGGCGATGATCACTTACCAACAGGTGACCCACTTGCTCATTTTCCGCCCTCTTATAGGAAAAAAACTGTCTTAACGATCTAATGCATTATAACTAGTGTAAGTGTACGATATTTTTATTTACAAAGAACGAAAAACAGTATTTCAACATACGGTTTTCCGATCACAATGATAATTAATTAAGATAATAATATCTATAATAATATCTAGGGACAATGTCACACAGATCATCCTAGCCACAAACTAAGCAAAGCTTGTACTATGGGTACAAGGCGACGATATACTTACTTATATAGATAGATAAATACTTATGTACATAGAAAACTTCCATGACTCAGAAACAAATATTCGTGCTCATCACACAAATATTTACACTTACCGGGATTCGAACCCAGGACCACCAGCTTCGTCAGCAGGAGCAACTAGGCTACGGTGACCGCCGATATTTTTTTTTAAGATCAGATGGCGACAACCGAGCAAGTGGGTCATCTGATGTTAAGTGATCAGCGCCGCCCATGGACACTCGCAACACCAGAGGTGTCGCAAGTGCATTGCCGGCCTTTAAAAACCAGCAAACAAGTGTTGCACCTTCCCCCCACCCCAATGAGCTCTGGCGACCTTACTCACACTCGGAAACACAACATTAAAATTACTAATGTTATTATTAAGGAATGTCTTTTGTAAGGTGTACTTCCCCAGTCGGGCTGCTCTTTGAGCGAATGAACTCTATGTCCTACCTCTCTTATGACTCTCGTTGTATAATAGTTAATACGGTATTTCGTGTAATTATTATTATCATAAAACTTATATATATATATATATATATACAGGATTAGAAATACCTCCATTGGCAACCTTCAACCTGGCTTGAAGGTTGCCATGTATATATACCCTGTATATACATGGCAACCTTCAAGAAGAGCGCCTATTTTTTCTTAAATGCTAGCGAGGCCCTTGAGACTCCTCTAGTATTGCGAGTGTCCATGGGCAGCTGTGATCACTTACCATCATTGCTCATTTTAATAACCTATTTGTGTGCCAAATAACATCCAAATCCATCACCAGTCGTTTCTATATCAAATCATATATCCAAACATTTCAACATACCAAAGGAAAGTACGTTTTTGCATAAAAATGTACACGTATTCCAAATGTTAGGACCAATAACGTACAAAGGCAAGAAAACATTACGGCCTTTCAGCCGCGGAATGGCCCAATGGATAAATGGCTGTTCAGATGACATGCCCGTTCATAACAGTCCAATGGCTCATGTGGCCACGCTTTAACATCTTACTGACTTCACTTTTTATAGAAGGGTGTCATCCTTACAATATTCAATCCAATTTATTTGTATTCAGTTTTTTTCGACGCCCAAGGACGAGCCCTTTATTTATTTATTTATTAACAACCAACAACTATCATTACAGGTTACACCTAATTCAATTATAGTGTTGTTACATAATAAGCTGCCCGTGTGAATTCACTCAGAGTACACGTAAATATATCAGTATGTTAGGACACCGCGTTGACCGCATGCAGCGCCCGTGTCAGAGGTGCCTTCTGCAGCAGTTTAGTGCGCGCTGGCGGCACCCATATTAAAGGCGGTCGCCGCCGCCGTCCCACGTACTCATCAGGGACAAACAACCGAACCGTCTCTAGAACACCTGGGTTATATATTTTTCCTCTTAATAATTTATAAAGATAAATGGTGAGAGCGACTTCCCTTCTTTCTTCTAGTTTATAATACCCTATCATCCCTATTATAAAAACAGTAGGATATAATAGTGGATAATTATATATAGTATATATTTTTAGTACTTAGTTTATTTTACGTTTCTTGAGTTAATCATTTAATTTATTTTAATACTAATTGTCAATCCTTTGTAGATTCTAAAATTCTGACAAATAAATATATATCTGTAAACCGCAAAAAAAAAATGTTTGTACAAACATAGGTAATAAATATATTTACATTGTGATCAATAATAGTATCTCTATGTTTTACCATTATCGGCATACAAATTTTCACTACAAAATGTCAAACAAAGTTCATATATTACGTTAGTAGTTTTTTTTTTATATGTGAGGGCGACAAACGAACAAGTGGGTCACATGATGGTAAGTGCTCACCGCCGCCCATGGACACTCTCGACACCAGCGGAGTCGCGAGCGCGTTGCCGGCCTTCAGTCCAACAGTCAGCAAACAAGTGTTACTAACCCTTACCCCCACCCCAATGAGCTCTGACGACCTTACTCGCACTCGGAAACACAACATTAAAATATTAATGTGATTATATTAAGGAATGTCTTCTGTAAGGTAATTGATTAAGTAAACATCACTTAATCAGTAGTCACTAAGTCAATACATTTGTATTAATAATTTAGCATAAAGAGACCCAGAAATAGTATTAAGAATGTGTAATATTGTAATATATGGGCTTATTCAATCATAAAGTGGTTGTGAGTCTGTTTGCTACTATTAATGTTTTCTTTATGATCTGTGCACCCACCATGCCTCTCTCTGCACCACCCTAAGGTTGGCTGGCAGAAAATGCCTAGCGCATTAAGTCCGCCTTTGTATAATTTTATGTTCATAAAGTGATAGATAAATAAACCACTTATTACTCAAGTGTTTTATAAGGGGCAGAAATTTTCTCGAGTGGCGACCACCGTTCGGAAGACGCAGCGTGACCAAGCGCCAATAAGATGGACCGATGATCGTATGGAGTTTGCTGAAAACTGGTGGACAGCGCAAGGCCGGCAATCTTTGCGGGAGGCTTTCGTCCATAAGTGGAGGTTTTTGTCCATCAGTTCTGCTGAAATTACGATGATGATAATGATAAGACACTTAACTGTGAATACAGGTCAATATGAAATTGTGAACGCTTAATTGATAACAAAATGAAATATCAAATTAATAGACATGGCGCAAAAGGGCCCCCCTTTTGCGCCATGTCTATTAATTTGATATTTCATTTTGTTTCGGAGCAGCATATCGGCGTCCCCGGGGCTCACCCCCACAGGCGCTAAGAGAAGTCTTACGGCAGGTTAGGTTTAGTTGGTGCCAATATGACATACCCACCCGCAGACACTTTTTGCGGGTGGCAAGATTAGGCATTCCCCCTGCCTTATCAAAAAAAAGGAGCACAATATGGGTAGCCTTATCAAAAAGTGCGTTCCAGACAACTAAAGCATAGACTGGAGAATGGAGTAACGAGAGAGGTAGGTAGTTTTCAGAGAAATACCCAAAATAAATAACTAAATAATAAATATCTTGGGACAAGCTCATCCCAAACCAGGCAGACTCTGTACGATGGCAAACAGACAACTGAGAAACATACTTATATATTTCATACATACATATTATAAACATAGAATAAATTATCGTGTTCATTACACAAAGATGACTGTGTCCTGGGTAGGTATCGAACCTACAACTACTTTTTGGCTTAGCATTTAGGGTCACTAACCACTCGACCTAGCATATCATACGAAATTCGGGTGATAGCCTAAGAAACCAATTGTTTCGGACAATCCCAATTTGAACACCTACCTAAGGAACGAACAAGACATTACCTGTTAACATAACAGTACTATTTTTTGTTGGCTAAAACGAATTACACTTAACACGTATATTTTTCTATTGTAGGCTAAAACTAAATAATAATAATATCCTGAGACATTATTTACACACAGCCATGTAATTCCAAACCAAGAAGAGCTTGTACTATGGTAACCAGATAACTGATATACTAATTATACCACTTTTCTTTTGTAAATTGATACTTAAATATATTATTACACCCAGACGCAGGACAAACAGGAGTTAATGCACACATATATCTGTCCTGGATGGGAATCGAACCCACGACCTCCGCCGTGAAAAGCAAGCATCCTTCAAAAATGTAGGAGTATGTCCTATCTTTTCCTAAATTGTAGTTACTATATTAAGACGTTACCTATATAAACTCCACGTAAGGTACGGGCGCCAGTAATGCCCTTTTTATCACTGCGCAGATTTGTCTTGCCATCGGACCCCTGAATTATGGGGGAAGTATAAAAACTGATATTACATTTATTTATTTTGGTTTTCAGCCACTTTATTATGGGTATTACGGTGATTTGCTGGAGATGGGATAATATATTTTATATGACACATTCAAGGCTCGTGGCGAATAAGGAATTGTTGCAAAGACTTGAAATATCTGTTTTACCGTCGTATGGTAACAAGAAGATAACTATAGTAAACTATAGTCACAGAAGATTCAGTTCCGCGAAATACAAGAAATTGTGATAAACTAACCATTTAAAATCGAAACCAAGCTTTTACCCGCCTAAAACTTTATAAATTATAGTCAATGTCTAATTCGGATACATCTATACATATAATAAAATCGTAGGAAAGTCAAAACTGTACATTGAATTTTTTTTTAAAGGATACTTGGGTCTTCGATAGATCGATCTTCAATCGATATCGAAGCCAAACATATATTTTTTAGAATTTTTGTCTGTTTGTCTGTATGTATGTCCGGGCTAAACTCAAAAAGTAGGTACTCTATTGATTTACTTAAGATTTTGGATGAATATTACTAAGAGGTCGGGTCAATATATAGGCTACATATTATAACGCTATCACCTACAGGGGAGGAACTGTCATAATTTATAAAATTTAACGCGGGTGAAATCGCGAGGCACAGCTAGTAACCTATATTACTACAAAATATCATCAAAATCTTTTAGTTTTTGCGTAAAAGAGTAACAAACATCCATACATCTATAATTACAAAGTTTCGCATTTGTAATATTAGTAGAACTTTATATAAATTCGGACGTTCCAGTATGTTTAATTAGAGAGAATATCAATATAATTTATGGAGTAGCTAAAACACAAAATTAATCAGTTGTATTTAGGATTATGCCTAATTATGAATGCTCGCAGTAACTAATGATGATGATTAAGAACGACGTGTGGCGCAGTGTCTAAAACAACGACCATATATTGTGTGACCCATAAATAGTTGTTCTGAGTCTGGATGTAATTTGTGTCCGTCTATTATATCTTTGTAAAGTACCCCGTGACATAGGGATTATATTCCGTAGTGAGGGCGTTGTCGATTAAAATAAATAAAAAAAGGTTTTTATTCACGTAGACTTTAAAAAGCGCTTGTAAATAGTCAGAACATGTTTGTAGTAATATAATTGTATACATTATTATTTCTAGTAACATAGATATTTAGGTACACATTGTATTGATTGTATGAAAACATTTATAAAATGTATTTATTTTATTAAAAAAAAACTACTAGTAATGAATGATGAGTTAAGTTCCTCTTAATTTTCTTCTTTTACAAAACGTTTTATTTGTTATTTTTAAGATTATACCCACCCATTTACTTAGAGCTACCTAAACCGCGATAAAATAAAGATAGGCGTATTCTGTGTACTTAGGTCCCAGGAATGTAGGTCGGCCCTGATTTGTTTACACGAGCAAATGTATTTTATGTGGGTAGCACAAAAATGGAAGTTGTGAAAAGTTCATGTTGACAATTTTAACAACGACGAATATTATTCTTTGCAGTTTGTAATATTATACATAGAGATTTAACTCGATTTTTGCTAGAGTACTATTGAGGCAGACACATTGAATCAGAGCTACTGTCTAGGTTATGTAACATAGAGTAACTCGAGTTTGCTTTGCCTTTTGTTTTTTAAAAGACAACGCTCGCACTATGGAATCTAATCCCTGTGTCACGGGGTACTTTACAAACATATAATAGACGGACACAAATTACATCCAGACTCAGAACAACTAATTATGGGTCACACAAATACTGTCCGGCGCGGGTTTGAACCTGCGCCACACGTGCAGTTCACGGTGTTGTCTAAGTAGCTCGTAGCCAGATGCTATCGCCAATCCATAAGTGATTGGTGAGGTTAAGCAACTAGGCTCGCGGTCAGTTCATAGACGAGTGACCATCAAAGTGGTTTGATATCTGAGTGTCTCCATGCTTCGGAGGGCACGTAAAACTGTCGGTCCCAGTTTTAGTCATGGCAGTGGCCTACTGGGCAGCTTGAACAACTAACCAACACCGTCGGCCATGACATCTTTCCATTCTTTGTTTTATGCTGTTAAGAGACAATATCCGATTCTATCGTTTCATGTCAATACGACCATCCTAATAATAAATATGGTGTATATTGATCAATCACAAAAGTATCAGAACGATTTAAAAATGGGGGGACATTGGACAACATCATAACTCATAAAAAAATATTTTTCATAAATTTCTAAGACAACAAAGATTTTACTTAACATTAAACTAGCTAAGCCCCGCGGTTTTACCCGCTTTAAAGTCATTTTGGCGTAAAAGAGTAACAAACATACATCAATACATGTATACTCACAAACTTTGGCATTTATAATATTAGTAGAATGTGTACCTCTAGCGGTTTTGGCAGTGCACGCCGGAATAGCTCGCAGATGGTAGATTTTTTCCTACTTACTGTACACTTATCATCATATTTTGGACAATTCACACATTATCATTATAAATTGTAGCTTATGTATTATTCTGATGTACAAACCATATAATTGTAAAGTTTCATTAAAATCCATTCAGTAGTTTTTACGTGAAAGAGTAACAAACATCCATCCATACTTACAAACTTTCGCGTTTGTAATATTATTAGGATATACTACAAAAAAAACACAGTTTATATTGATTGCGTTCAAGGTGAAGAGCATCGGGCATGTTTGTCAATGCCGAAATGGACTGTTTCTATGTCACAATCCACACACGGTGTTCGAGGTCAATCCAACAGCATTTTGACCACAATCGTTGGAAGAGTTTTTAGATGAATCACTCTTGCGCCATTTCTCACGGAATGTACATATGCATATTCTTTTATTTGGTTGACCGTTTAACTGTAGTAACATACAATAAGTTTTTTATAAAACTAACAAATAAATCTTGGTTACTTGATTTATTATATATGTTACCGACCAAACCCGATTTCAGGACAAACTAGTTTAGCCTAGGATAAACTAGTTCTTCCTATAAGCGATAGGTTTAACTAGTATGGCCTAGTCCAAACTAATTTGTCCTAAGCCCGATAGGATAAACCAGTTCAGCCTAGGCCAAACTAGTTGATCCTGATACAAATACGTACACTCTAGGATAAACTAGTACGGCCTGGTATAAATATTATAGTATATCTAGAAAGTCAAAATAAATGCAAATCTTTCTGACATTACAAATATTCTTCCAGAAGGAAATATTGTCATCGGGACTCCAAGTAAAACTTTATTATCTCCATTGCCACATTTATAGATAATTGCTAATACAAACAATCATACTATAATAAATAATAAGTGTTTTTTGAATAGAAGCAATAATCATATCTCAATCTTTTTTCCAATTATGGAGTATTTTATTCAGTTTATCTATTTATTTTGACTTTCTAGATATACTATAATATTTATACCAAGCCTACTAGCTTATCCTAGAGTGTTCGTATTTATATCAGGATCAACTAGTTTGGCCTAGGCTAAACTGGTTTATCCTATCGGGCTTAGGACAAATTAGTTTGGACTAGGCTTTACTAGTTAATCCTATCGCTTATAGGAAGAACTAGTTTATCCTAGGCCAAACTAGTTTGTCCTGAAATCGGGTTTGGCCGGGAACATATATATATTGAGTGGTAATTCTTCGACGTTCTATTTTTATAAGCGACTTTGAGTGGTTGAATATAATTATATTGTTGTCGTAGTAAAGTTCTTAAGATACGGAAACATTTGACCGATTATTTCTTCTTTCTATAATTATACTCGGATTATAACGCTATTGACCAAAAACTAGGCTATATTAAGTTAAGTTCACTATAAAATAAAATAAAAAAGGTTTTTATTCACGTAGACTTTAAAAAAGCGCTTGTAAATAGTCAGAACATGTTTGTAGTAATACAGTTATTATTTTAGTTGCATATTACAGATATTTAGGTACACGGAATGTTAAAACATTTATACAATTTATTTTATAATAGAAGTGATAATTAGCTAGCTTGTATTATTATATTATTGTCAAGATATATACCGTAGAGCGAGGTCAAAAAGATGATAGTATTACTAACTATAGACAACTATCCCTTATCTCTCTTCTTATTCAACTCACTCTAAGTAACGTAACTAACATACATATAATGGAAAACATAAGCTCTACTTAAACACGCTTATAAATTACTCAAACAACAAGCGGTTAAAAACTAAATTAAAACTAACACTAACCAGTAAAAATGAAGAACCTAAAGCTAAACAAACGAGCAAAGAAACTTTTTGTTATCTGACATTTTACGTCTCTACTCCCCAGAGCTAATATTTGTAAATAATTAAAAAAAGCTATTAGTACTGTTAACGCCAACGTCGTGTTGGTGGACACACTTGGATCTTGATAGCGTCTTTATTGCTTAAGCAATAATAATGGTTTTTGTAGAGCAAGTGTTTCTACTGATAGTGTAATGAACGTCATATCGTAACGTATCTACGGAAAGTGTACCGAATCTACATTGACATTTTTGGTGAATCTATGTAATATGAACTAAATTTAATTTTCTTTTAAGTTAAGTTTTTTAAATTAATAAAATAAAATAAAAAAGGTTTTTATTCACGTAGACTTTAAAAAAGCGCTTGTAAATAGTCAGAACATGTTTGTAGTAATATAGTTGTATACATTATTATTTCTAGTGACATAGATATTTAGGTACACATTGTATGAAAACATTTATAAAATTTATTTTATTATAGCATTGATATTTAGCTAGCTCGTATCAAGTTATTGTCAAGAGATTAATATTTTTACTACATATTGTCAATGGTTCTGTCTATATCGAGGTATTATTATTATGACGGACCTTGTGTTAATAACGACGGTCGCGCTTTAATGCTACCACCGGATCCAATGCGCCCCAACTTCTCTCTCAAGCTTCTGTAAACACGCTTGACTTGGGGAGTAACGTGATGAATGCGTGTTGAGGGCGTTATAAAAAGTGTGATCGGGTGAAGCGAATAGAAGTTGAGAGAGAGATACACATAAGTAAGTGAAGATAGAAAAAGTGAAGATTGAGTTAAATTTCGTATATTAAGGAGCCAGAGGTGTAAACACACATCTAGTTTCTGTCTTTCTCTCATAGCCAGTTACGTTTCTCATATCTAAGTTTTACTTCCGCCGATGTGTTCAAAGTTCTCTCTCGCTTCTCTCTCTCAAACTCATCCTTTTCTAACATTATTCTTATGGATAGCACAAATACTGAGGGAAAATAAGAGACACATTATAACAGTTACGTATTTATGCCATATTCTTTTCTTATGAGCTGTATAATAGACAGAGAGAGAGAGAATCAATGATATTTAAATCAGTATAAAGGTGTCGAACTTGCAACCTTGGATCTGAAGGTAACAGGTTCGACCGTGTAATGTGCTGATGGATGCCGTTATTAAAGTTTGTTTCAACAATTTAAAAGTAATTAAACCTAAACAAACGGACCAATCACAAAATAATTTTCCGCACATTACCCTCCATAAAATTCCCAATAAGGCAATAATGATTTAACCCCCATAATATTTCTCAACCATCCGAAACAAATATCCCAAAGCTCGGATAGACTATATCTGACAGTGACTAAGAGACCGTATATGCAATAATTTATTAGATTAATCCTGTGATAGGATGTATTATACGGATAGGAATGAATGAATAACCCACAGAATGAAAGTTATACACCAATTCCCAACTACAATAGTTGGGGCCTGTTGGCGTGGTTGGCAAATGCTTGTTTTTCACGTCGGTGATCGTGGGTTCGATTCCCACCCAGGATAAATATTTGTGTGCATGAACATGTCTGTTTGTCCTGAGTCTGGTTGTAATTATCTATAAAAGTATGTATTTACAAAAGAAAAGTAGTATATGTAGTATATCAGTTATCTGGTTTCCATAGTACAAGCTCTGCTTATTTTGGGATCTGATGGCCGTGTATAAATAATGTCCCAGGATATTGTTATTATATAAATAGTCAACATTATTAATATTAGGGTCATATTATTTATGCTTTACCTTTACGGTAAATAGAGATTTTTTAATAATAATAATATCCTGGAACTTTATTCATACACGGTTTTCTTATCCCAAATTAAACAGAGCTTGTACTATGGAAACGAGGTCACTGAAATACTATTTTACCTTTGGAAATACATACTTATATAGATTAGAATTACACCAAGACTCAGGACAAACATACATGTTCAAGCACACAAATATACGTCATATCCTGGGTGCGAATCGAACCCAACACCAGCGGCAAGGATCAATCAACGCCGATTTGCCATTTTTTTTCCTGGAGGTATACATCAGCTGGCGTTCTGCAGGGTGGCATTTATCTCCTTTATTATTTGCTACATTAATTAATGCTATATGTAATCATTTGATTTCACCTACTCGTATATGCAGACTGATGATGTTGAAATTTACCGTCCCTAGTCCTTCTTGATCTTCCAGAAGCCATAAAATCTTTTAATTCAGACCTTTTCACAGATGCAATAAATTATACGGGGAAGGCACCGATGGTTTTCAGACACACTTGTGCACAACAATTGGTCAATTGGCAAGTATGTACTAGTTATCCGTAGAGCCTGGCTGCTATGGCAAAAATTCCCCTAAAGGACATGAGTATAATCTCTATGAATCTTTTCTATGTATCTTATTTGATAAAAACAGAAAACATTATGAACTAAAAGTTGGTGATTTTGTATATGTTGAAAATGGAAACCGGTTAAACCGAAAAAAAATAGATGAATTGAAAATAGGACCTTATCAAATTGTAGACAAAATATCCAATTCAATTTACAAAGTAAACACGGGCCACAAAAAGTTAGAGTCAAATCTCTTTCATATCACAAAACTTATTCCAGTAGTAGAATAAAATAGTAAAACTTTGTAGCTTAGAGAGGGGGGGGGAGATGTAAACGAAGTGACCCTTCATTTAGTTTATAGTTTTCCGTATTATAACTTTTTGGTTTACAAACTTGTCTATGTATAAGGGACTGGCCGTTTATATTGACGGATTGGCAGCATGATAAAATATGGAGATTCTGATAATTTCACATTAAAATAATATTATTACAATACTTAAATAAAAGTAATTTATAAGAACTGAAAGTAGTGAAACAATAGCTCTTAATGTTGTTTTTCTATTTACAGGTTGTCACGGAGGTCTCCCTTAGGGTCTTAATTAAATGAGAAGGCAAATCTCCGAGCACATAATTTATTACTAAATAAATGCCACAGCTATAAACGCCGGTAGGGGCAATAAGGTGGGTTCGTAACCGGACCCGATTCTGTTAATTGTTCTCTGGTAATGCACTCCCCTGGCTGCGTGCCGCCGTCGATGGTCTGGCGCTCAAAATCCTCCAAACGATGTTCGCTACCGCTGAAGGTGGGGTAGCCGCGTGGCCGCTGTGGTAGACGGGATGCACCAGGTCGATCCTTGGAAGTCCCCAATGGAAAGGATCGGCGGGCGAGGTAAAGTCCAACGTGGACTTTGGACCCCAATTCTGGGGTGTCGGTCACACGTTTAAAGTAAAGTTTTATACCAAGATATTAGCATATAAACTAATCTACGAACACGTTAAGTGACGCCACTGAATTCGATTAAAAATAGAAAGCAAGAGAATAAAAAACGGGACGTGCGTTCGCTTCGAGAGGCTCAGGCGACTGATCGGCGCGTGCGCACCGAGACCGGCTTATCGCATCGCCCAGAGCAAATAAAATGTCGCCTATACGTGTTGAAGAACTAAAATGTGTTTTGTTAATATTTTATTTTAAATATATGTAACATAACGTTACATTACCCCCCTCGTCACGGAAAGGGTTTTATTCTAAAATGAAACCCGGCTATAATTACGGCTAGTATCACTACATTCATCCTATCTCATGCAAGTCCCTTACATTCAACCAAACATTCAATCCAAACATAAAATAGCATAGCAACTATAAACAATTATCTACGCGTCCTTACATAAAAAAGGCATCTGTGATACATTGCACAGATGACTACTACTAGCGGCAACAAGTTGTTAAAAATAGGTGGGATTTAATAAAAGAACGTTGGCTAATAACAAAAACAAACTACTGTAGCGCCTTCATCAGTTTAAAATCCTTAATATGCCAGACACCGATATTTTTTCCTGCCATGTCCTCTAAAACATACACGAGAGGAGACCGTTTCTCAATGATTCTGCATTTTATGAATTTTGGAGCTAATTTTTTACTAAAGTATTTGTCTTTATCGCTTAATACATATGTGCGCTTAAAAACTAAATCACCTACATTAAATTCTGCTTGTTTCCTACGTAAATTATAATGCCTAGTATTCTTTTCATGTGCATGCCATAAAGAAGCTTGCACATCATTAAATATAGATGAAAGACATCCTAGGTTTTCGGCATATAAATCACGCGGTAGGAATAATACCTCGTCACCCAAATCATTGTCCATATAGTGCGATCCACACAGAACTAGCTCCCTACCATATACAAGAAAAGAGGGTGTATAACCGGTAGACTCGTTAACGGAGTTGTTGATCGCAAATAGAACTTTAGGAATAAAAGTGTCCCAAGTCCGGTGATCGTTTTCAACAAAAGTGGACAAAGAAGTGACGATCGATTTATTGAAACGTTCAACTAGATTAATTTGCGGAGTATACTTAGGAGTAAAATAAACGTTAGGTATTTTATATTTCTTAAATAAAGCGTCAGTAGCAGAACTAATGAACTGGCTGCCATTGTCTAGAAAAATAGTTTGTGGTATTCCATGTACAAGAAAAATGGAATCTTCTAAAATTTTAATAACAATATCTGATGTTGCACGGCGTATAGGAAAGACATGACAATATTTAGAAAAGCAGCATGTTATTACGAGCATATAACTATTTTGCTTGCGAGTAACTGGCAGAGGGCCTACAAAATCAATGGAAATCATTTGAAAGGGCCTTGAACATTGTTTTGGTCGACCCATTTCACCTAACGTAGTGTGATTTTGTGCCTTATAAGATAAGCAAATAGAGCAAGAACCTATGAACTCAACTACATCCTGGTGCATTCCCGGCCAGTAATATGTCAACGACAAACGCCGATAGGTTTTGAAAATGCCAAGGTGTCCTGCTGTCGGTTCCAAATGGTTTTCTGCTATAATTTTATGACGAAATTCTTTGGGAACTACTTGTTTCCATGCAAATTCAGAGGTCAATTGAGAATTAGTTTTTGAAAGCCTAAACAAAGAATTATTTTTTATTAAAAAATTTGGAAAGTTACTTGGTGTATTAAGACAACCATTAAAAATCTTTTTATACCATTCATCGGCCGTATCAGTTATAGAATTTGAAAGAGATATAGCAGCATTTGGGAAAACTCTTGAGAGTGCATCAGGGATCACGTTATCAACTCCACGACGATGTTTAATTTCGCAATTAAATGATGATAATCGCACTCCCCAACGTGCTAATCGACCTGGATACCTGGCTCTCACCCAGGAGGCTCGGGTTCGATTCCCGGTATCGGAACCAAAAAAAAAAAAAAAAAAAAAAAAAAAAAAACAAGTGTCACGGAGGTCTCCCTTAGGGTCTTAATTAAATGAGAAGGCAAATCTCCGAGCACATAATTTATTACTAAATAAATGCCACAGCTATAAACGCCGGTAGGGGCAATAAGGTGGGTTCGTAACCGGACCCGATTCTGTTAATTGTTCTCTGGTAATGCACGGTAAAGTGTCACGGAGGTCTCCCTTAGGGTCTTAATTAAATGAGAAGGCAAATCTCCGAGCACATAATTTATTACTAAATAAATGCCACAGCTATAAACGCCGGTAGGGGCAATAAGGTGGGTTCGTAACCGGACCCGATTCTGTTAATTGTTCTCTGGTAATGCACTCCCCTGGCTGCGTGCCGCCGTCGATGGTCTGGCGCTCAAAATCCTCCAAACGATGTTCGCTACCGCTGAAGGTGGGGTAGCCGCGTGGCCGCTGTGGTAGACGGGATGCACCAGGTCGATCCTTGGAAGTCCCCAATGGAAAGGATCGGCGGGCGAGGTAAAGTCCAACGTGGACTTTGGACCCCAATTCTGGGGTGTCGGTCACACGTTTAAAGTAAAGTTTTATACCAAGATATTAGCATATAAACTAATCTACGAACACGTTAAGTGACGCCACTGAATTCGATTAAAAATAGAAAGCAAGAGAATAAAAAAACGGGACGTGCGTTCGCTTCGAGAGGCTCAGGCGACTGATCGGCGCGTGCGCACCGAGACCGGCTTATCGCATCGCCCAGAGCAAATAAAATGTCGCCTATACGTGTTGAAGAACTAAAATGTGTTTGGTTAATATTTTATTTTAAATATATGTAACATAACGTTACAAGGTAAGTTGTAATGAAGTAATTATAAATAATGTTTTGTAAATATGCGTGTTAGTATGTAGTTCTTTAATAAAATAAAATTTTCTATTTACAGAGAAACACTTATAGTTATAGTTTTACTGTTCCCTACATATCTAATAAATAAAATTTACATATTATATGTATATAAAACTTTTACTCTGAGCGACCATTGACTCATGTGGTGATAGTGTGCGCAATTTTTCTTATCTTCTAATGTTGTTATATTATTATTAATCCTGCCCGCTCTGCCCTAAATATTTTTTATGACAGCTATTATTATTATCTGTGTGATGATGATCGTGCGGTGAAAGTGAATTTTGTGATATTTGTAACTTGTTGGACGTTATGCATAGAGTTTGGAATGTGTTACCTATACATAAGCCACGTTATGTTTGGAATTTTATATATATATATATATATATATATGTAGTGTTGTCGGGCTATATAGGTTACTGTAGTTCGACTGCAGATTTTGACATTACTGATTCGATCACGCAGGGATACTCCGAACTTAGCCCTATCCTTTGCTCTTTGGATGACCTTGAGATTAGTATCTCAATACCAATAAAAAAATATTTATATACATAAATAATAAACATCCATGACATGTCACACAGCGTCATCTATCCCAAACTAAGCAAATAGTGTGTATGATAGATACGAAACAATGGATAAATATACTCTTTTACTTTTTATGTAATAATATACAGACAAAATACAGAAAACACCCAGACTTAAACAAAATAGACGTTCATGAACACAATTATATAGTGCGAGAATCGAACCTGCAATCTTTGGATCTGAAAGCAGGGTCACTACCTATTGAGTCATAGCGGTCGTAATACCGACTCATTGATTACCTCCTTTATTTGAAAATGGTTTATAAATGATGAGGTCCTCCCGACCGAATTTCGGCCATGGCGGCCCGTCTCAATGGAGACTAGCCAATTGCGCAGGACATATTATAGAGCACTAGTGTGTGCGTAAACATAGGGGCACTTTCTATTGCATCACTTTCATGATCCGATGGGACGACTAGCGACCGGAAAGAGTTCATGTACAGGACTGACGGCTTTACGTGCTCGCCGAGGGACGGGGGTTTAATACCGCCAACTTCCAGACTTCGAACTGATGCTGAGAAATTCCTTTTTACGGAAAAAATCTATTTTTGGCCCAACCAGGGATTTGAACCCAGGACCTCATTGTTTGCGGTTGAACACGCTACCGCTAGACCAACGAGGCAGTTGGTTAAATATTACTCCAGGCCTCCTTGGCATACTCGACCGCTTCGAAGATTACTAAATGACAAACGTAAATATCATAAGTTGTGGAAGACTTACGGTAACCCGTTGGATTACGATAGTTTTAAATTTCTAAGAAAAAAAGTGGCCAAATTAGAAAGTGAGTGTTATACTAACTATATGAATTTATCTGAATCTAAAATAAAAACACACCCAAAATTTTTCTGGACTTATATTAAGTATGTTTATACTAATAGTGGTCTTCCACAACTTATGTGTTATAAAGGGGTGTCAGCTGCCGATGGAGAACGCATCTGTGAATTATTCAACGAACACTTCCATTCGGCTTTTGAGGTATCTAGCAAGGCTTCTATAGATTTACTGAATCTACCACCGAGTATTGAGGCCGTGTTTGACATGGACACAATTTTATTTACTCAAGAACTTGTGTATAAGTATCTTAACTCAATCGATACAAATAAAGGCGCAGGACCTGATGGTGTTCATCCAATGTTGATCAGTAGATGTGCGTCCACTTTAACAATACCTCTAACAATAATCTTTGAGAAATCTCTTAGGGAGGGCTGTGTTCCTGCTATCTGGAAACGTGCGCTAGTTACCCCAATACCGAAAGGTAAAATTAGTCAGGATATTGAGAAGTATCGTCCTATATCTAAGCTTTGCCAGTTTGGAAAAATTTTGGAAAAGATTGTCACAGATGAATTATCAAACGCTGTTCGGCGTCATATCATACCAAACCAGCATGGGTTCTTTAAGGGACGTAGTGTTGATACAAATCTCTTATCTTATACTGAAATAATTGTAGAAGCTATGGACAGTAACGCCCAAGTAGATGCTGTGTATACCGACTTTGCCAAAGCTTTTGACAAAATTTGTCATAATACTCTTCTTTTAAAACTTTGGAGTTTAGGAATATGCGGTGATCTTTTCCGCTGGATAAAATCGTACGTGGAAAATCGTTCCCAAGCTGTGGCGTCGGGTGGTTACATTTCGCAATATAAATGCATCACTTCTGGGGTCCCACAGGGGTCCCATCTTGGGCCCCTATTATTTATTTTATACATTAACGATATCACTAACAATATGTCTTATTCCAATCAATTACTTTATGCGGATGACACTAAAATCTTTCGAGTTATTAGAAATGTAGACGATTGCAACTTATTACAAAAAGATCTGCAAGTATTTGAAACTTTCTGTCACGCGAATAGTTTATATTTAAACCCAGAAAAGTGTTTTGTTATTAGTTTTTCCAGGAAAAAACGTATCCAAAATTTTACCTATAGACTTTGCAACAATGACTTGACGCGGGTCACTGAGATTCGGGACCTAGGTGTTACAATGGACTCTAAACTCTCTTTTGTCCCCCATTTAGATAAAATGGTAAATAAAGCTTATAAGCAATTAGGATTTATATTGCGTGCTTGTAAACCATTTCGACAAAAAATAACTTATACAATATTATACAACTGTTACGTACGTAGCCACTTAGAGTTTGCAAGCTCTGTTTGGCATCCATTTTTTAATATTCATATTGATAAAATAGAGGGGGTTCAAAGGAAATTTGTAAGGGCTCTTTGTTACCGCACTGGACATTGGTATTCCGATTATGAGACTTCTTTAGTAACTCATAATATTTCTCGTTTGAGTCACCGCCTTGATTTAGCTGATGCAACATGTCTTTACAAAATAATAAATAACCACATTGACGCTCCTGCACTATTGCAGCCAATTTCATTCAGAGTGCCGCGCAGACGTGAAAGAAATTGTCGAAAAAAAGAATTGTTTGTTGTTCGTAGTAGTAGAACTTGTTACGCTAATAACAGTTTTATTAGAAGATGTTGCAGATTATACAACAATAAGCTTATTGATGTTGACATTTTTAACGAAACCTTAAATTGCTTTAAGAAAATATCTTTAAATTATATTTCTGGGCTCTAAAACTAATTATATTAATTATAATTATATTAATTAATCCTCCAGTATGTTTGTTAATTTTATCTAATTACTTTTAAATATTATAAGTATAGGTGCATGCCTCTCAGTTTCGAGAAGTTAATTCTCGGAACTGGGAGGCATGTACTTGTATACTTGTACTTGTATATTATATTTTAAGTAAAAAAGAGCTATTTTAGCATATATGTATCTCATATAGGAAACTTTAGGTCTACAATTATATACATTCTATTTTTAAGTATCTGAGTTTTGTAAGACTGTTTGTTTCTAGTAAATAAATAAATAAAATAAATAAAATTATTTATTATAATAAATATAAAATATATTAACTACAAGCTCAAACAATTTTAATTTTCTCAGCACAAGTTGAACCGACAATCATGATACAAATTACTACTAATCAAACCCCTAAACAAATTTCTGTTCTCACAAAGATTGGCCCCAGTACGAAGGGAAAACATAATGGCTTTATTTTTACGGTTCCTATAAACATTTTGATTACAGAAACAGCACATGCATACGCCTAATAAGGTCAATCATCGATCTACTCGACCTCGAACCGTAAAAAACAGAATGTCAATAACCACACAAGTAGTTTTAAATACACCTTATATACTGGGTGTAAGAATTATTTTTGAACGGACGTGTTTCTTCTTGTTTAGCTCATTTGCCTGTGGCAAAATAGCTTAGCGGTGCAAACATTAATTAGTATTAGTCACACCTTAATTTGTTTATATTACGGTCTAATTTTCTTGTGACATGTTACCTCTAATGTGCTTACTATACTAAGTCATAACAGTACATTGATGGCTCTAGCCGCTTTTTAGAAATCTCTTAATTCAATGGAGGTAAAGACTATTTTTGTGCGATTCTGTTACTTCTCATGAGCTACAAGACACACGTGAGTAAAACCAATTAAGATTAATAGTGGCGTGCACGCGAGTTTATTCTACATATTTTTCTTTTATTATTTAGTTTCGTTTTAAATTAAGAAACGAGTTTTAGTTATGGTCAGTTTCATATGTTATGATTTTTTATTATTTATTAATAATAAAGTCCTCCCGACCTAATTTCGGCCACGGCGGCCAGTCTCAATGGGGACTAGCCAATTGCGCAGGACATATTACAGTGCACAAGTGTGTTGTCAGTTGAGTAGACTTTGAGTTTATCGATTACAAACAAACATACTATAAATCAAGTAATAATGTCCTCCTAGCCGAATTTCGGCCACGGCGGCCAGTCTCAACAGAGATTAGCCATCTGCGCGGGACATATTATTTATTATGTATGTATGTATTATTATGTTTATGTAATTAAGTATGTATTATATCTAATGACATGGTAGTATTACTATTGAGTAAATGCCATTATTAGTTTGTAAGTATTTAGATTCCTACTTAAATTATTTTATCTTGCACTACCCTTATCGTGTTGTCTTTCTATATTTTGGCTTCATATCCATCCAAAGGTTGTCTGGAAGAGATCGCTGACTGCGATAAGACCGCCTATTGTACAATTTCAATAGCTAATTAATATTTCCTATGTTTTTATCTGTAATTGGTGTGCAATAAAGAGTATTTATCTTATCTTATAATATAGTGCACAAGTGTGTGCGCAAACACAGGAACACTTTCTATTCCATCACACTCATGATCCGATGGGACGCCTAGGCGACACGACCGGAAAGAGGTCAGGTACAGGACCGACGGCTTTACGTGCTCTCCGAGGCACGGGCGTATAATAATAAATCAAGTATTTTCTCTGTGTAATATTAGTTCAATAAGTACTCCAAATAACTCTCAGCCTGTGTCCATCAATCTTTATTGCTCGTAAAACTAAAGTATTTACGTAATACATTCAATTTTATCTATTACCTTCTAAAACAAGCGTAACTCTAAAATTCTCTCAAGTATTTCGTCTGTAACAACTTCCGAAACGATTATGAGGAAAACTTTCCCGGCTTCCAGAATTGAGTGACTTAAAAAAAGTTTTTTGCACCCAAGCCTGTCGAAAAACACGAAAGCGCTTATGGATTGAAACGGAAAAGTTATAATAAGTCTGTATCAACAATCGCGATAAAGACATGTAGGGAAGAGTGGAGGAGACAGTATACCTTACTCTAGAACCTTGGAGGCATAGTTCCACTAAAGGAAAATCTTATAATCTATAATAATCTAGGGAAAATGTCACACAGATCATCCTAGCCCCAAACTAAGCAAAGCTTGTACTATGGGTACCAGGCGACGATATACATACTTGTTAATGTTTTTAAACTTTCGCGATTTGTACACATTTTATATACTGTGGACACGGGTCTCAATCGCGATAAAGATATAGGCAAATCATTACCTTGGTTACGGCTGGTGCAATCCATGCCGAAACGTCGGGTAACCAAGGTAATGATTTGCCTATATCTTTATCGTGATTGAGACCCGTGTCCACAGTATATAAAAGATATACATACTTATATAGATAGCTAAATACTTAAATACATAGAAAACATCCATGACTCAGAAACAAATATTCGTGCTCATCACACAAATATTTGCACTTACTGGGATTCGAACCCAGGACCACCAGCTTCGTAGGCAGGAGAACTACCAACTAGGCTACGGTGACATATCTATATATATCTATACATACAATAAAAACTGTACATTGAGTATTTTTTTACATGATACTGGGGGCGTGATCTACAATCGATATCGAAGCTAAAAATATAGTTTTTACAATTTTTGTCTGTTTGTCTGTATGTATGTCCGATCTAATTCAAAAAGTATTGCATGGATTTACTGTAAATTTTACATAAATATTACTAAGAGGTCGGGTCAACATATAGGCTACATATTATCACGCTATCACCTACGGGGGAGGAGTTGTGATAATTTATAAAATTTGACGCGGGTAAAACCGCAGGGCACAGCTAGTACCTAATATATAAATACTTGCTGTGCCCCGCGGTTTAACCGCGTTAATTTTTATAAATCACCACAGCTCCTCCCCCGTAGGATATAGCGTGATATTATGTAGCCTATATTATGTTGACCCGACCTCTTAGTAATATTCATGCACAATTTGAAGTACCTAAATCCATAAGTACTTTTTGAGTTTAGCCCGGACATACACACAGACCAAAATTCTAAAAAGTATATTTTTGGCTTCGATATCGATTGTAGATCACGCCCCAAGTATCTTTTAAAAAAAATATTCAATGTGCAGTTTTGACTTCCCTATGAATTTATTAAATGTATAGATCTATATTGTTTGTTGCATATGGAAAGACTAAATCTTAACAAAAACAATGGGAAATCATGAATTTAATCGTCCGGCCGATCTCGCACCACTATTTACTAGGCGTTTAGGCGCTCATAGCTAGATTCTCTCACCGGTCCATACACCGGCCGATAAATGGGTGATCGCCAAAGTGGTTTAATTTCTGAGCGTCTCCGTGCTTCGGAGGGCACGTTAAGCTGTCGGTACCGATTGTAGTTATTAGACAACAGTCATTGAGCCATGTCAGAGGCCTACTGGGCGGCTTGAACAACTCTGACACTTGGGTAACCACTGCCCTTACGATAAGTAAGTACTTCTGTTGATGTATAAAATATTAGTATCTCGGGCCAATGAAGACACTGCCAAACTAGGCGGAAATTGTCCTATGGCAACCACACCACTGACAAACATACTTATGTATTTGTACAGACGCCAGCACATCCAGCTACTCCAATCTGTCAAATTTCTGTTATAGATTTTCAACTTTATCACAAAAGCATAAGGTTCACTTTCAATTGGGAAAATTTGACAGATTGGGTTAGCTTGATGTGCTGGCGTCTGTACATCACTGATATGTTGTAAGCGTGTAAGGTGTAAATGTGTAAGGCCAAAGAAACCTTTCTCCAACGTTGCCATTTGGAGGTGTTTGACTAAATCAACATGCTAGGCATGCGAGTTGGTGACCGCAGTTTGGTGGTAGTAAGTACACAGGGAGCGCTGATACCTGACTACCTGATGTACCGCCCTTTTCTTTGTAAATACTTAAATATTATAGATAAGTTATACCGACACATTACAAGTCATCGTAATAATGAAATAAAAACCGGCCAAGTGCGAGTCGGACTCGCACATGAAGGGCATAGCAGTAAGTATTTCAGTTGATTAAATTAAAGGTAAATTGAATATAAATAATAATATTAAAAAAAAGTACTTACTAGATCTCGTCCAAACCAATTTTCATTGTTAGTTTGCATGGTAATGTACATCATATATTTTTTTTAGTTTTATCATTCTCTTATTTTAGAAGTTACAGGGGGGGGGGGGGCACATTTTTCTACTTTGGAAGTGTCTCTCGCGCAAACTATTCAGTTTAGAAAAAAATGATATTAGGAACCTCAATATCATTTTGGAAGATCTATCCATAGATACCCCACATGTATGATATACTCATACAGTTATACTTTCGGAAAAAAGTGGCTGTGACATACGGACGGACTGACAGACAGACAGACATGACGAATCTATAAGGGTTATGTTTTTTTTCTGGATTGAGTTGTTCTGAGTCAACACACATGATTGTAATTAATCTTAAGTATATTTTATTTTAAAAAAGGATTCCTACTGAGTTTTCTGGCAGTGTTTCTCAGTAGCTGCCACGTCATGCACTGCACGGTAGGGTAAAAAAAATATGACGATTCCACATAAATGTAAAATTTTTACGGAATAAAGTACCTTTGACTTTGCCATTTGGCTACGGAACACTAATAATGAAATTTATTCAGCACTTGGGTATTTACATACACTTGTACTTGTCAAGCTCACAATGTATTACATAAACATAGTTTAAAAACAGTAATTAAAGCAACAACATATTTTGAATTAGTCCGTCCGGGCAGTCTGTTTCGTCACATATATTTTTAATATCCTTAAATAAATAATAAATAGCAAGTTACCAAGCTATTATTGTTACATTTATAAAAAGTATATTAAAAGTAAAGATTTGAAAAAAACGAGCAGTTGGATAGCGCAAAAGGCCCTCAACCAGTAGCTTAATTTAAGCGACTAATACCCGAGGGACTGTAAAACATGCAACTGACTTTATCTTAATTCAGATATTCTAAGTTTTGTCTCATTTCTGAGTTAGTACGGGAGTGCGACTTCCTCCGACTTCATTTTAAACTACGAGTGTATCTGCATAATAGGCTGCAACTTATGTATAACATCTTATGAAACTTAAATTACTTGAAACTTTAACATAACTAACTTAAAGACACCTACGCACTTCACAGAACTTCTGTCAATCCGTATCTCCACACCCACTTCACTTAAACTTCAAACAAGAATACCTGATCCCTTATGTAATCATGAACTAATAAGATTCGTTTCTAATCTAACATTTAAATAAGATAATTAATTAATTTAAATCTTAAATAAGATATTTCTTTTCCCTCTCAGACTGGTCTGTTGGTCTAGTGACCTGACTGCTAAGTCACAGGTCGTGGGTTCGATACCCACCCAGGACTAATTTTGTGTGATGAGCACGAATATTTTTTCTGAATAATATCCTGGGACATTAATCACATACGGGCGTCTATCAAATATCTCTAAATAATTAATATGCTGGGAAGATTCCTCAGTACTCCATAAACCACTTGCTCTGCTATTGTCTCATAACAAGCCACCCGGGGTGGGTCTGCTCTCATCACAAGCCGGGTGGCATGTGATGAGAGCAGACCCACCCCGTTGTTGAGGCATCTGAATAGATCTCCAAATAGATGCGGCTCACAGAGCACCCACTCGCCCTATCCCACCAGTCCAAGACTGGAGATTTTGTGCATCGATATTCAAGCCGAGAAATTGACAATGTTTGTTCGGCATGATACAATTTTATTTTTCAATGTTTATACTTTATTGCACACAGAAATACATATTTACATTAAAGATTAGATATATCATGTACACAGGCGAGCTTAACTCAACTATGAGTTCTCTTCCAGCAAACCTTTGTTAGAGTGAGATCTTATATGTAATGGGTTACAAACAGTGCCCAACAATTTGAAATAATTATGAACTAAGGTAATGAAAATAATACAATATTTATAATTAAACTAAGAGTAGTGAGCAATTTTTTAGTTAGTTCGACATTTTCTGTGCAACTTTGGTAAGATTGTGCAATGAGAAGCCAGTCGTCCAAGCACACTTTGTATACAATACAAACTAAGCAGAGATTGTACTATGGAAACCAGATATACTATTTTCTTTCGTAAATACATATGTATATAGATAATTACACCCAGACTCAGTTTCTCAGAAGATGTTTGTTTATTTGTGTGCATGAACATGTGTTCGTGCGCACATAAAACTGTCATGGGTGGGTCCTGGAAAAGACCTACAGCGTGAATGGCAAGTATTAACCGACCACGCCAACGCTTGTTATGTATCTGGGTGTAATTTATCTATAGAATTGAAATATAATATATTATATATAATAAATAAATATGTTTATCAGTTGTCTGGTTGCCATAGTACAGGTTCTGCCTAGATTAGAATCAGATGGCAGTATGTTTGTTGTCCCAAGATATTTATTTTATCACAAGCTGTGCCCCGCGGTTATACCCGCGTACCGTTAAACTTTATAAATTATGGCCTCTGTGTTAATCCAGGGCCTCAGCTAACTCCATACCAAATTTTATTTAAAGCGCTTCAGCCGTTTAGACGTGAAGAAGTAACAAACATACACACTCACAAACTTTCGCCTTTATAAATATATAGTATAGTAGGATTGTGTACTACTTATTTAATATTAATAGAGTAGAGCAATATAGTTCTTTCTCTCTTTGTGAACTCTGTCTAGAATGATTTTTAATGTAACTTGTTAAACTGTTAAAGTAAATATTGTTTTTGTTGATTTTAATATAATAATAATAATAAAAAGTATTTATTTTCTCTCACAAATAGGTTGGAAACAATAACATGTCTCGCACTGTTAAGCCTATGTACAGACGCCAGCACATCCAGCTACCCCAATCTGTCAAATTTCTTTTATAGATTTTCAACTTTAACACAAAAGCATAAAGTTCACTTTCAATTGCAGAAATTTGACAGATTGGGGTAGCTTGATGTGCTGGCGTCTGTACATAGAATTTGTAAGTATGCAACCTGTTTTATGAGAGACTGGTGCCTGAAGTAGGTTTAGAAAAACCTGTAGTACAGGTCACCAGGATCCCATTCCGCGGATTGTATATTACATATTATTATATTTAAGAGCTTTAATTACATTTTAGATAAATTTTGTAGCGTAATATAAAATTAGACAAATACTAACTTACTTATCGTATAGGTAGTGGTGACCCTAGTGTCAGAGTTGTTCAAGCCGACCATTAGGCATGTGACATGGTTTAACGACTGTTACCTAATGCCTACAAAGCACGGACATGGTCAGAAATTAAATCACTTTGGCGGTCACCCATCTATGGACTGACTGCGAGCCTAGTTGCTTAACCTCGCCAATCACTTATGGACCGGTGAGAACATCTGGCTATTAGGGGTTTCTTTTTATATCAGAGGGCGACCAACCAGCAAGTGGGTCACCTGATGGTAAGTGATCACCGCCGCCCATGGACACTCGCAACACCAGAGGTGTCGCCGGCCTTTAAAAGTCAGCAAACAAGTGTTGCTGACCCCTCCCAATGAGCTCTGGCGACCTTACTCACACTCGTAAACACAACATTAAAATGATTAGGTACTGTTAATATTAAGGAATGTCATCTGTAATCTGGCTTTTAGTCAAATACTCATTAAAAATCTTGTATGCTGAGTTTAGTCATACAACATATTTGTTAGGACTCGGATTGAATCAAAACTTTAAATCTAATGCAAGAAATTAAATTCAATTAAAATGGTTTTTATTCACATATATAAAACACGGCGATTAATACTCAGCGGTTCCATCTACTATCGCTACAATGGTACGGAACCTTTCACGAGTACGACTCGCACTTGTCCCGTTTCGTTATATAAGTGATTTTGCTATTTAATGCTTGGATACTAATACTTACTTATCGTATGGGCAGGTGTCAGAGATGTTCAAGCCGCCCAGCAGGCCTCTGACATGGCTTAACGACTGTTGCCCAATGGCTACAACTGGGACCGACAGCTTAACGTGACCTCAGAAGCACGGAGACGCTAAAAAATTAAACCACTATGGCAGTCACCCATCTATGGACTGACCGTGATCCTAGTTGCTTAACTTCGCCAATCACTTACTGAATCAAATACTCAATCTGAGTCCTATCAAAAATATTGTATGATGACTAGACTCATCATATAAAATTTTTGTTAGGATTCGAATCGACTTCAATTAAACTTAAATCTAATACAATAAAGTCAATTCAATTGAAACGGTTTTTATTCCCATAAAGAAGATCCAGCGAATAAAAATCTACTACCTGTACAATGGCATAGCACTTTTCACGAGTACGACTCGCACTTATCTCGTTTTTGTTAATTAAGTGATTATGCTATGTAATGCTTAGGTACTAATACGCGCGCATTATTAATGACTAACTATTTACAACAATAAGAGAAATCTCGCCCCCCTCATATCTCTTCGGCCCCTCAAGGTATTTCGTTCACTTTTTCTTGTGGATCCCCGCTACGTCACGTATTTTAGTCGTTATTCTTACGCCCACAAGGAAGGTGCAAGGAAATTTTGTGGTTTAAATATAGCCTGTTGACGTGATAAAAGAATGAAAATTTAACAAGTAAATATCTTGGGGTGACTAACTATCTATAGTATGTATTTATTAAGAAATATATAAATATGTTTATCAGTTGTTCGGTTGCTATTGTGCAGGCTCTGCCTAGTATGGAATAATGATAATAATTCTTATACATTTGACGGTCACCGTAGCCTAGTTGGTAGGGCTCCTGCCTACGAAGCTGGTGTTCCTGGGTTCGAATCCCGGTAAGTGCAAATATTTGTGTGATGAGCACGAATATTTGTTTCTGAGTCATGGATGTTTTCTATGTATATAAGTATTTATCTATCTATATAAGTATGTATATCGTCGCCTGGTACCCATAGTACAAGCTTTGCTTAGTTTGGGGCTAGGATGATCTGTGTGACATTGTCCCGAGATATTATATATTATATTATATATATTATTCACCCAAGGTTATCTGATCCCAAACTAAGCAGAGCTTGTACTATCGTATAAACATACAACGTACAAACTATTACGATAAATTGAGAAATGTTAAGTAATAATAATAATAATATCCTGGAACTTTATTCACACACGGCTATCTGACCCCAAATTAAGCAGAGCTTGTACTATGGAAACTAGGTAACTGATATACTAATTTTCTTTTGTAAATACATACTTATGTATATAATTACACCCAGACTCAGGACAAACAGACATTCATTCATACAAATATCTGTTCTGGATTGGAATCGAACCCATGACCTGCGGCGTGCAAAGCAAGTATTTACCAACCACGCCACGGAGCCATCGAGAATCATAGATTTGGGCGCTCATACCTAGATTCTCTCACCGTCTGTAAGTTACGACGTTAAGCAACTAGGCCCGCGGTTAGTCCATAGAGGGGTGACCTCCAAAGTGATTTAATTAATGAACGTCTCCGTGCTTCGGAGTGCACGTTAAGCTGTCGGTCCCGGTTGTAGCTATTAGGTAACAGTCCTAAAGCAATGTCGGAGGCCTACTGGGTGGCTTGAACAACTCTGACCCTAGGGTAACCCCTGCCCGTACGACATGTACCTAAGTAGTAAGATCGCATCCCGTCTAAAACTATCAAATTGCGTGATTCGTTGTACTGTGGTTAATTACGCGGGTTACTCGTAACAACTTTTTTTTCTCAATGCTACAAACAAACTACTTTACCTAGAAAAAAAAACAAAAATAATATCTAGATTTTACATATTATTTTTGTGTATTTTTAATTTTAATATTAAATTAAATTTCTTTTTGTTACAGAACACCAATGCGTCGGGTGACAGGCACGCTTCAGGTATGCGAGGACTCGAAGAAATGACCAGCATCATAGCAAAATGGCTCATAAATATTGGACGGCATGGATGAAAATTGCGTGCATACCACTCGCACTCCTCACGACCACAGTAGCAGATTTTACTACAGAATGCCAGAGACCTTGCGACTGCAGATGGCAATCGGGCAATAAAGCCGCTATCTGCTCAAATTCCAGCCTCAAAATAGTCCCCGCAAACCTCAGCAACGATATACAAATTCTAGACCTATCAAATAATAACTTACAGCAGTTACATCAAGAAGCATTCAAAAAGGTCGGCCTGAGCAATCTAAAAAAACTTTTCCTTAAAGAGTGCAATATTGAGACAATACATAAAACTACATTCGTCACTCTAGCAATCATGATAGAACTCGATTTGTCAAAGAATAAAATCCGATCGCTCCATCCGGACACATTCAAAGGCACAGAGAAACTAAGATTAATAAACTTGAGCAACAACTTTATCGATAAGTTGGAAGATGGTATATTTCGCAACTTAAAGTTCTTGCAGAAAGTAGAAGCGAGCAACAACAGGATACATCGTATTGGAACTAAAGCGTTTGTGAACTTACCCCAGTTGAAGATACTCAGATTCAACGGCAATAATCTCAGTCATATGAAGCCGGAAACTTTGATGGGCTTGAGAAACTTATCCGGTTTGGATTTACATAACAATCCTTGGCGTTGCGACTGCAATTTACAAACGTTCAGAGATTGGGTGATCAGTCACAATTTGTACACGCCTCCAACATCGTGCGCCGAGCCGCCGTCTGTTCAAGATAAACTTTGGAATGAATTGGATTCGTCTAACTTTGCGTGCCGGCCGACGATACTAGACCCTGCGCCAGACGCAACCATCAAAAGTTACGACGAAAACGTGACTCTAACTTGTAAAGTAGTAGGGAATCCACCACCTGAAGTGGGTTGGCGATTTAATGGTAAAACTATTGAGTTGAGAGCGTTCGGTGAGATCAGGTACGCTGTTACTGAGAACACCATGGATTTGATCCGATGGGTGAATTTAACAATAATTTATGCAAGATATAGTGACAGGGGGAATTATACTTGCGTCGCTGAAAATCCTGGGGGACGGGATGAGAAAACTCTTACCCTTGTTCTCTCTAGATATGGTGGAAATACCATAGCAGGTATGGACGCCGATTCTTTTGCAATTTTAGTTGGTTGCCTAACAGCAATTGTTATTATATTTGGAGCTGCGTTAGTTGTATGTTACTTTACGACGCAGAATACTGAAATTAAAAGACTGATTAAGAATGATGCTCGATCTTCGAATGGTGATGTTCTTATTGAGGGCTCAGTGGCGTCAGAGAATGAGAAAACTATGAAGATGGAGGTGAATCCTGTAACCAAGCCGCCTAGAAAGTATGAAGCCCCGCCGTCCTTTACAAGTGAGGTTACAGAGATGTCTGAATTGAATAGGACATTACTGGATAATGAATCTGTTTTAGGTGAGTTTGTTAATATTATTATACAATTTAACTAGTGGACTATCTTCATTGATATAAAAGTAACGTAGCATACGTGACAATTTGAGTAATATAATTAATCAAAAGTCACAACTGAGCAAGGGCCTCACCCAAGGTAATATTCGCCATAACAGAGCGAAGTAGACGAATAGTCGATCGCAGTATGATGGTCATTAGTTTTCAGAGAGATGCTGCCACTCGTTCTCTAGTTGATAGAGTAGTGATATTGATTACTATTACACCCCAACATATATCTGTATAAGTAAAAATGAATCACCAAAATGTTTGTTTGCTCATAACTCATAAACGACTGCCCCAAATTGAATAAATCTTTCTTTTATGTGTTCGTTATTTTCAGGCGGTTTGTACAATGGGTAAAAAAATAGTAAATATTTAAAAATATACGAAAATATCAGCACTATTTGTTTGTAAGAGAAAAATGTTGTACATTTCAATGCATTAAAATAATTATTAAAATATTAGACTTTCGACAGCATTGAAGGCTAAAAAAAATAGGCGGTACAAAGTACGCCGTAACAGTTCGCATTAAATGACAAAAAAGACTGCCATTTCATAACAACACTTTAGTAGCAATTTTTTATCCTATCGGATTCAATAGAAAATCCAAACTAACCAGAGTTCCACTCAAACACACAAAACAATTGAAAAAATCAGTTTGAAAATCTAGAACCCTATTATTCCTCTACTACAAGCCCTCAATTACCAAACATTATTACCAGGACTTTTTTTTTTTTTTTTTTTTTTTTTTATTTATTTACATATATTTTTTTACAATTGTATAACATATAAGTAATCTCGCCAAACTGTTACGTTTAATGGCGAGTAACGCGCTCTTGTAGTACAATAAATCTTAACCTACATACATCTACATTTTAATTTTACATATTTAGGACATACTTAAGGCTAGGTACATTTGACAGACCCATCGTCTGTAGGCATGAACAATGCCTCAGGTGCCCTAGCGATAGTGGCGGAGCCTCACTCCGTTCCCGACCACCCTCGTTGGTTCGGGGCGGATGGGGGCCTCGTCGCCATTAACTGGGCAGGGGGGGAACGAGACCCCCATTGCGCACTCCTGGCCAAGGGGCCCGGATTCGTCGTCGTGGAGTGGGGACCAGCAGTCGTGGTGGGCTGCTACATATCCCCGAATTGCGGCCTCGCAAATTTTGAGGCGTACCTGGACGGGCTAACGAGCCATATTAGCTCTTACCAGTCCCGTCCGGTACTCGTCCTGGGCGATTTTAATGCCCACTCTAGTGTGTGGGGCGATGCCCGGGACGACGTTCGAGGGGAGTCACTGCTGGAATGGGCCGCCGGACTGGACCTCCGTCTTTTAAATCGGGGTTCAGTCGCGGGGTACTTTACGAACATATAATAGACGGACACGCGGAGGAAATTGCCACGCTGTCGGATCACCGTCACACCCTTTTCAGCGTGGCCTTCCGTCCGCCCCGAGGCGGCCCTGACCGCAGTAGTGTTGTCCCACCGCGGCGCTGGTGCCTACGCCGCTTGGACCGCGACATGCTGACGGCTGCCGCCGTCGCCATCGCCTGGGGAGCAAGTGAGGGTGGAGAGAGGATCCCGTCCGATCCCAATTCGCAAGCGGGCTGGTTCCGGGGCATCATGTCTCGCATCTGCGACACGTCGATGCCCCGGATCCGTCCGGGTGACAGACGAGGCTCGCAGTATTGGTGGTCGGCCGACATCGCGCGACTCCGTTCGGAGTACGTCGCAGCGCGTCACCTTCACCAGCGCGCCCGTCGGAGGAGGCGAGCCAATGCCGAAGAGGCTGCCGGAGCGCACAGGGCGTACCGAGTCGCCGTCAAGGCTCTATCCATCGCGATAGCGGAAGCCAAAGCTCGGTCCTGGAACGAGCTCATCGAGGGACTGGATAGGGACCCATGGGGGCGCCCGTACAAAATGGTACTGGGCAAGCTCAGACCGTGGGTCCCTCCGTTGACGAGTACCCTGGACCCGGATTTCTTGAGGAGGGTGGTGGACACCCTCTTCCCTAGGGTCCAGGACAGTCTCTCGGACCCTCCGTCACCGTCGTACCATGATTGGGACGACCAGTTGGAGGTGACGGAGGGAGAGTTGGACCGAGCAGTACGGCGACTTGCGGCCCGTAATACCGCCCCTGGCCCGGATGGGATACCGGGCAGGGCGTGGGTTTGCGCCCTGGCAGTCCTGGGGGACCGGTTGAGGCAACTGTTGCCTCCGTAGTGCCGTGTTCCCCACCTGCTAGAAAGAGGCAAGGCTTGTGCTTCTCCAGAAGCCGGGCAGGACCGCCGATTCTCCCTCGGCGTTCCGACCAATCTGCTTGCTGGATGAGGCGGGCAAGCTCTTTGAGCGTGTCATAGCCGCCCGTCTCAGCGAGCATCAGTCGCGCGTTGGCCCCGACTTATCGGACAGCCAGTTCGGATTCCGGCAGGGACGTTCGACGCTGGACGCGATCAACCGCGTCCGCGCCCTGTCGGAGCCAGCTGTTCGGGCGGGGGGGGTGGCGTTGGCGGTGAGCTTAGATATCGTCAACGCCTTCAACTCCGTCCCCTGGCGGGCGATACGGGAGGCACTGGTCCATCAAAACGTGCCTCCCTATCTCCGTGGTATAGTCGGGGCATATTTGCGCGACAGGACGATTAAATTCGTCGGTCGGAACGGGATTGAGATCCAGAGGGAGCTCTCCTGCGGGGTTCCTCAGGGGTCCGTGTTAGGACCCCTGCTATGGAGCCTTGCGTACGATGCGGTCCTGCGGATAAGCCTCCCTCCCGGGGTGAGCGTCGTCTGCTATGCGGACGACACGCTCGTCATAGCCCGGGAGGTAAGTTTCCAGCGGGCGGTACGGCTCGCCGAACTCGGTGTCGCGTGTGTCGTCGCGGCCATAACGAGACTGGGCCTTCGGGTAGCGCCTCACAAGACCGAGGCGCTATGGTTCCACGGCTTACGCCGTAGGGTGGAACCACCCAGTACGTCGATGCGTGTAGGTGACGCAGAGGTCAGGGTGGGGCGGTACATGAAGTACCTGGGCCTCACCCTAGACAGCCGATGGGGCTTCGAGGAGCACTTCGAGCGTCTGGCCCCCCGAGTGCGCCGGGTAACCGGAGCGTTACACCGGCTTTTGCCGAACCTCGGGGGTCCCAGGGAAGAAGTTCGCCGCCTCTACGGAGGTGTCGTGCGATCCATGGTCCTTTATGGGGCGCCCGTCTGGTCTGAACGCCTGACGGGCGCCTCCCGCTGCAGAGCTATTTTGAACAGTCTGCAGCGTGTGGTGGCCATACGGATCGCACGAGGATACCGGACGGTATCCTTTGAGGCGGCGACACTCCTGGCGCGCCTCCCGCCGTTTGATCTCCTGGCGGCAGTCGACGCGATGGTTTACACCGAGATCCGCGTCCGCCGGGAGAGCGGTGAGGCGCCAGAGCAGACGCTCGTTGCCTATAGGCGGGATGCACACCGGCGCGTACTAACGCAGTGGCGCGCACGGCTTGAGTTGCGCCTGAACGCGCGCCAACGTGCCGTCGGTGCTATCCTGCCTCACCTCGAGGCCTGGGTGGGAACGAAGGGCGGCTACGTCACCTACAGACTGACTCAGATACTCACCGGACACGGTTGTTTCGGTGAGTATCTGTGCCGGATCGGCTGAGAAGCGACGACACATTGTCACCATTGCGGGAGCGACCTGGACTCTGCCCAGCATACGCTGGAGGAGTGCCCGGCCTGGGAGACCGAGAGACGAGTCCTGGTCGCTGAGATCGGACGGGATCTTTCGCCGCCAGCAGTCGTGTATGCCATGCTGGCTGGCGACTCCACCAAATGGGACGCCGTGGTCTCCTTCTGCGAAGCAGTCATGCTCCAGAAGGAGGCCGCCGAGCGGGATCGGGAGCGAGCCGACCCCACTCGTAGACGGAGGAGGCGTCGGGGCGGCGGCGGCAGCCGTTAGCCCTACTCCCCTCGGGGCTGCGGTGGCAGTATGAGAAGTGTCCTCTACTGCCGCCACGTGCAAGCAGCCCCGGGAAGACAGCGAACTGTTTGTGGCGCAGTCGCTGTGCCGTACTGGCAGGAGTCGGCAAATGGGGAGGGCAACCCACAGCTCTCCCCGGGTGCGTGTCCCGACCATCTGGGACACGGCGCAAAAGGGGGGCACCGGAGCAGCATACCCGCGTTCCCGGGGCTCCCCCTATCAAGCGCCAGAAGAAGTCCACGGCAGGTTAGGTTTAGTCGGTGCGAGTCCGACATACCCACCCGCAGACACTTTTTGCGGGTGGCATGCAGTAGCATTCCCCCTGTCTTAACAAAAAAAAAAAAAAGGGACGTTTAGATGAATTGGAATTTTAGACACGTCTAGTGCAACTTTCGCTCTACGTTAGTATGTAATCTATATATATAAAAATCAATGCCACTTTTCGTTGTAATGTTATAACTCAACAACGCCTTTACCGATTTGGCTAATTTTGGTCTTGAATTATTCGTGGAAGTCCAGGGAAGGTTTGTACGTAGAGAAAATTTAAAAAAAGTCTGGAAAAAGTGTAAAATCAACATCTTTTAGCAATTTAAAATATTTTCTTTGTTCGAATAAATGAACTTAATAATCATTTTTTTTATTACTATGCCTTATACGTAGCGAAGCACGTACCGGGCCGCTAGTAATAAATAAATTATTGGACGCAGATAAAACAAAAATACATTCACAGGTGTTAACAGATTTTTGTCAATATTAATTACAAAAGGTACTGACACTGTTTTCCAAACTAGGCTAAAGCCTGTTTTTCGGGTCTGCTCGGTAGAATGGAAATCAGAAGGGGCATACACTCGAAGGTAGAGACCTTAATAACGTCCTAATTGCCTAAGCTTAAGCTAAGTTATTTTCGTGTGAATACACAAGTCCCATAAAGTACAGATGTGGCTTCGAACGTGCAATACGTGAACACAAAAGTATTTTATTGAAAAAAGCTCTTAACAAAATGACCAGCAGGTGGATACGTGATATCCTTGCCCTACATTCCATGCTCCACTTTCCGAGTAAAATTAGATGTTACAATGCAATTTTGTAAAACAAATAAGTAGTGTACTGCAATAGATCCGTGTAGAATTCCATAAGTCCTTCTAGTTTTATAGAAAACGGACAAATGGCGATACAGTTTTATATTTTTTGTATATAATAATATCTATAATTTATAGGGACAACGTCACACAGATCATCCTAGTCCCAAACTAAGCAAAGCTCAGGTACCAGGTGACGATATACATACTTATATAAATAGATAAATACTGATATACATAGAAAACATCCATGACTCAGAAACAAATATTCGTGCTCATCACACAAATATTTGCACTTACCGGGATTCGAACCCACGGCCACCAGCTTCGTAGGCAGGAGTACTACCAACTAGGCTACGGTGACCGTAAGTCTTTACCGTTGACCGTATATCTTTGGTCAACTAATACGCTGCCATCTCATTCCAAACTAGGTAAAATCTCTATGGCCACCAGACAAGTGATAAACATACTTATATATTTGCATACATTCAACCCGGAAACAGAATAAATAATAGCTCAAAAACGAGTCCTGGTAATACTAATTTATCTTTCTACTTTTCACACACCCTTCCAAAGTTGGGGTATTATTTAACTAGTACCACTACTAGGCTTGAAAAATGAAACCAGGATTAAAATAACTATACGAAGCCACCACTACGCCATAGAATTTTCTAGTACACTAGATTCAAATTATCACAAACAATTTAACCCAGCAAGATAAAAGGGGTGCAAACATTTACCACCACTGATAGCAATTACCACGGCTCCCAATTACCATTACCACTTTCGTCTGAGCTTTACCCTATTGTTTATTGTTTCCTAAAAGGAGAATAGACGGGGGACTAACGACATTGTCCCAGGCCCAAATTTGTATTAACTTAGATTTTGGTAACAATGGAATCCTTTTATTTGTCATCAAATGTATAAAAAGAAATTGAGGTCGTTACTACCGCGTCGTTATGCTTTTATAATTCTAGTCGTGAACTTGGGGTAGAGCTACGTAGTAGCAACACTAAATTAAAATGCAGTATAACTTTTTTCCGGTTGTTTAATGTTTTGAGGACGAATTCCAGGCAATATCATTGTTGTATTAAAGTTTGGTCATGTTAGAGATAGTGCCTCACATAGGTAAAAGTCATTAGGGAATGAGGATGCGTGGGCAACATTTTAGGCTAAGGCAATGGTTAATTGGATTGACCGTAAGGTTTTTGTCCAACCTGGTTATATAACAATGGTCCGGGTAGGAACTTGAAATTACTACTCGAGTGCCCTTTGTGTAAGTTTCGAGATGAGGGGGTAATCTCTGAAAGAATTGGAACGAATATTATTCCAGATGTTTAGAAATTATACCAGTGCCCCGCGATTACACCTGCGTTATTAATATTAAATAATTAATAAAAAATGTGTTATTCTGATATTAAGCTATATTACTACAAAGTTTCATCAAAAACTGTTCCTTAGTTTTTGCGTGAAAGAGTAACAAACATCCATACATCCACAAATATCCAGACATACATACTCACAAACTTTCGCATTTATAATATTGGTAGGCTTTTTTAACCAAGGCAATATGGGGCAGGCTGCTAGTAGGGAATGAGGAACGCACATCTAACAATTAGTATCAAAGTTGTTGGAATTTGTAAAAAGATAGCAGGCAGTTATTATTTTCTAAAAGGAAACAAGTCTTAAGTTTAAGATTTGAGGTTTGAAGTACTTTTATTTACATATCTGATATGTCCTTTACAAAGTCCATAGGCATATTCATTTGAGTTTGCAGACTTGAGTTGGCTTGGATGGCAGTTATAAAGTAAACAATTTTGAATAAATTTAATTTTATGTACCTAATTTGGTCCGGATTATCTAATATGCATTTTTTTAATTAATTTAGAACTAGACACGTAAACTAATTTTACCAAAATAAATTATTGTGATTATATAACCTTATCTATTAAAAATCACTCGAAATAGAAAACTTTTTTTCGTGAATCAAATAAGTTTATATGCCGAACTTCGAATTACTTAGTTTGAATAGTATAAATAGCTAAAATTGTTTTCTTTTGTAGTGGGTCTGGGACAAATGGGTATAGGCCGCTGCTATTGTATTTTCTCATTGTTTCGTACAAACAAATTAAACCTTTGACTGATAAAATTATTGCAAATAAACTTTGTTTAGATATTCAAACGAATTCCTCTTCTTACTCGTAATTCACTTTGATCTTGTGTTTTGAATCAAAGTTGTTTTATTGAAATATAACATAATTTTTGAGTTCATTGGTTACGAAAGTCTCTCGTTTCACAAAGAAATTTTGTTCAGCAATAATATTTTAATCAATTTTATAATCGGCTGAACTTAGTTCAAGATGAAATTAAGTAATTAGTAGCATACTTTGACTACGCTGTAAAATAATGTGAATATAATTATATATTTCAATACATTTTCCATTGGTACTCGTGCGAGATATAACTCATTTTTAATTAATTTAATCATTATTTCAGACATAGGTCATTAACTACATACTATATATAGGACAGGTTATATATACTAGATAGATAATAAATAGACATGTTTATGCACACTAAGTCTAGTGTGCATAAACATGTCTATTTATTTAAATTTATTTTATTTTTAAATCTAGAAAACATAGAGCTAAGTAAACCATAATGAGGTTGTATGTTTATGTTAAGGCCATGTTGATCAAAATCGAATTAATGGTTTTGCGTAAAAGAGTAGCAAGGATCCACACTTCTATTCATACTCACAAACTTTCGCATTTATTATATTAAATGAAGAATGAAATAAGTAAATACTATATTAAAACACACAGTACTGCCTTCTCCCGCAGCTAGAAAATCCTGCAAATTATAATATTAATTGTGAGGCTGACGATCAGACTGGCCAGTCCAATCATGCATCTTGGTTATTATAACACATGTAAATCCATAACTTTTCTCGATGACGCAGTGTTTGATGGGCATGTCTGGGCGTTTGCTGGACCCCTTACCTCAATGTCAAGAATATTTTGTATTCTAGATTTAACCAAAACTGTACATACCTTTATGAGCTGAAATAAATATTTTATTAATAAAAAAAAAAAATGTTATTTTTTTTGCAAATTTGGTAAAGAACACAATCAGACAATCCTACATTTCAAGTTATAAGCAACTTCAACAACCAAATCCAAGCAGCAAACCCCTCTTCCTGGTTTGTCATCTGAATTAACTTTGTTGAAACGTAAAAAACAGCCAGAATTACCATGTTACGCCAAATCCAAAACCTTTTTAGGTACCCAAATCAAGGAGGTACAACGTAAATACTTTACACAAATATTTTTTTCCATTTCATCGGAACCCCGTCATCATTATCATAACAGACAGTATAATCTCCGAAACAAGCCAAAGCCATTGTCATTTGAGTCTTGTGGTTCGCCATTTTCAACTCCTTCGGGATTAAATAAGGTCAAGTGGGAGTCGTGCAGTGATGGTTCCGTACCATGCTTAGAAGTACAATATAATAATAATATCCTGGGACATTATTCAAAAACAGCCATCTATAGTACAAGCTCGGCTAAGTTGAGGACAACTTAGCCGAGCTTGTACTATAGTAACCACATAGCTGATATACTACATATAGTACTTTCTTTTGTAAATACATACTTATATAGATAACTAGCTGTGCCCCGCGGTGTTACCCGCGTTAAATTTTATAAATTTTCTTTGCTATAAACCTCACGGAGCCCGAGACCTTTCCAACGAATGCAAAACCGTGGAAATCGGTTCGTGCGTTCTGGAGTTATACCGTCAGGAAGGAAAACCCGACTTAATTTTATATAGTAGACTAGCTGTGCCCCGCGGTGTTACCCGCGTTAAATTTTATAAATTTTCTTTGCTATAAACATCACGGAGCCCGAGACCTTTCCAACGAATGCAAAACCGTGGAAATCGGTTCGTGCGTTCTGGAGTTATAGCGTCAGTAAGGAAAACCCGACTTATTTTTATATAGTAGATTACACCCAGACTCAGGACAAACAGACATGTTCATGCACACAAATCTCTGCCCTGGGTGGGAATCAAACCAAGTACTTGCGGTATGCAAGGCAAGCATTTACCAACCGCGCCAACCGGCCCTTATATTAACAGAAACTAGGCAACTGAAAAATATACTTAATCATTGCTAAAAACATTCATATTATAGATAAATTACACCTAGTACAGAACAAATAATCGTGTTCATTGATTTGAAATTAATGAATGATTTTTCCGGGGTGTAATTATATGCTCCTGTGATTAAGTGACTTTACTATTGGTGTGTAAATAAAATTTTCACTTAGACAGACAGACCGCTGGCGCCGCCCGTATATCCGTGGCACCATACGGTCTCCTTTCTACCATTTTACGACAGATCTCTAAACTTCGCTAACGAACGTCAACTCCAAATTGTCCCTTGCTAAGACTTACGTCATTATATCCCTTTTTCTATTCCAATAAAAGGATCCTGGTTACTGTAAGGCAATTAACTTAACCGGAAAACGTATTGTTTGGCATTTCCACATGAATTTTTGATCCAAATGTGTTGTTTCCTGCTGTTTCTTTATATTTATAGGCCAGGAAACGCTTGGGAAATAAGCGAAACGGATTTCCTTTCGAAATTTAGAAATCTGTTTGCGTATGCGACTGTGAAGGAATTGTAAATGTGATATTTGTGTGTTATTTGTTACCCATTTGTTACCCAAATATTTTTTAGTTTTTAAGAATAAAGAATAACACAGGGTCTCACTATATTATCCCATGGGTGTCGTAAAAGGCCTTATACGGGCAGCAGCACCACTTGTATACTAGCTACCACTTAACTGCAGTCGCCAACTCGCATGCAAACGCTTTAATTACGGCAAATCCCTCAAATGGCATAGTCATAGAAACCTTTGGAGGGAGGCAATAATAATAATAATAATATCTAGGGACAATGTCACACAGATCATCCTAGCCCTAAACTAAACAAAGCTTGTACTATGGGTTCCAGGCGACGATATACATACTTATATACATAGAAAACATCCATGACTCAAAAACAAATATTCGTGCTCATCACACAAATATTTGCACTTACCGGGATTTGAACCCAGGACCACCAGCTTCGTAGGCAGGAGCACTACCAACGAGGCTATGGTGACCGTCAATGTTCAGCCGTTGATGATTTTAGGCAGATAATAAGAATGAAGTAGATATTGTCCGGTATAACTGCATATTACCGGACAATGTATCCTTAACATAGATTTCTTCCGGATTAGCGGCACTGACAAACCCCCTTTTTGTTATGGCTGGGACCGGTAGCTTAACTTGCCCTGTAGGGATAGAGATGCTCTGAAATTAAACTACTTTGTCGGTCACCCATCTATAGAAACTAAGCCGATCACTTACGGAGCAGTGTGAGCGACTGGTTACGAGCACTTCAAGTAAGAAAATAAATATGTCACACTTATAGTTCAAAGAACCAAGCCATACAGATATATAAAATTCAAATTAAAAAGTTGGAATACTGCTGTGGCATAGAATATCATCTCCACATCTCATTCCGTGGCGGGGGTAGAAATCGACCGAGGGAATACCAACCAGAGAACGGGCAGTAGCGTTTTTCTGTGAACTATGACCATCAAACTGCGATCGCCAACCCGTCTGCCAAGCATGGCGATTGTGGTATATCCCCCCATTCTTTGGGGAGGCTTTTGTCCAGCTTTTGTCCAGCAGTGGACGTAATTTCACTGACATAATGATGATGATGATAGTATTGTGAAATTATCAAAATACATTTAATGTTTTATATTATGCTTATAAATTCGTATATTCGGCTTGTCCATTGGTAAAACTGGATGTTTACCTATTGTCCACTCTATATTTAATTTGAAATTTTTAAGTTATCTTATACTGAACAGATTGAACATCTGTGTCATTATACACCACCTATACGAATAACAAATAAAATTTGATAAAAGCAAGAAGAGTGAGGCGTACCGTTGATAAAATATATAATTCTTACTGTATACACTTTTAAAATGAAGGACATTTTCGATTTAATTATATGTAGAACTAGCTGTCACCCGCGACTTCGTGTTTTGAAAATTTTGTGTGTGACCAATTTAACCTACAACAAAAAGTCCTAACATACGTGAAAGACTCTCTTTGAGAAACTGTAAAATGAATGTGAATAACTAAAAACGGCTGCTCATTAGAATTCTGTATGGCGTTTCTTCGAAACGATATACCGAAATTCACGGCCTTTTAAAGCATATTTTTATCATAAAATGTTTTACCGACTTACTATTCAACACTACCAGTTTATGATAATTTTCTATTGGCCTACAATTTTGAAATTTGGCACCAAGAGATAAAGGAAAAAAAGTAAATATTATCGATTTCTGATACGTGTTATTAGCTGTCAAGCAGTGTCAACGTAAAATTGAGCTTCTCACTCTGTAAGATCAAAAGCATACACTCGCAAGAGAGGTCAAAATAGGCATGTATAGACTGTACCTATCAAGGAGTAAATTATCGATTTTAGATCGCGTTATTAGCCTTTAAGCAGGGCCAACATAAAATTGAGCTTCTCTCACAAGGAGTCTAAATAAGCATTATATATATTAATAGTGTGATCCGTTCTGGCCCGGCCACGATGCCAAACAAGGTCATGGTTATGGCAGTAGACTGAGAGGCGTATTTTACCTGAAAAATTTCAGTGACTATAAAATAGATTTGAAAGCTTTTATCTTTCATATAATGGGTATTTTTTATAGTACATGAAACGTACTTCTATCACAAACACGACTCACCCATTCAATTTGTAGATTTCAGCCAATCTGAGTGTGGCCGTGCTAGGACGGATACGCTGTAGCCCGGCCACTGAAAATAGTGTATAAGTCATGAAATAATGTGGTGCTACTGTTCATCTTTCTTGTACCAAAAGGTACATATCCGTACAGTCTACTGCCATAACCATGACCTTGTTTGGCATCGTGGCCGGGCCAGAACGGATCACATATATTAATACACTTCTAACGTCGTCTACGCGTCTGTATGTTCGCGTTACAAAAGAATCGACAGCACAAACTTACGATGGAATGACATAATAATTAAATTTGCCCAAAGAAAACAGAATTTTTTAATAGCCAATTTTGGACAACGACAAACTTATAGGTAACCAAGACCTTATTTCGAAACAATTCAGAACATACAAAATCCTACGTAACTCGTGCAATCAGCAAACACGGGCGAATCTTAACACCGCGTCAGAAAATATGACGTCACATGCACAACGACACCAATCGAAATAGATATCAACTATCAACGTTAGTTCATTCGGAAATAGACGTCATACGCACAATGTAAACTAGTTCAATTACTATCAACATTAGTTCTAGAAGTAAGTAAGGGGTTCCGCTCAATTGTTGTGTATAAAAATTTGCTTTCATACATTCTACGTGGTGCCCGAACATATAAACAGACAAATAGACAAAAAGTCAAAAATGCTGGAAATTGATTCTGTTGGTGGTCCATTAACATTAGGTCACGTATTTTTTTGGATTTTTCGTTCATGTACAAACGAATTTTCTACAGTTTTATTATATGTAATAGATAATTGACAATTAGTGGCATTGGCAACAAATATCAGAACAGAATTTCATCCTCTAAGGATAGTAGAAGTTGTCCCGAGGGAATAGTTACCGGGAAACGGGAAACAACGTCTTTCTGAGTACTATGACAATCATACTGCGATTTATAACAAGCCGCAAGATTTTTGGAGGATATTTTATTGTTGTCAGCAATAGACGTTTCTCAGATGACAAGATGTCTGAAACTTGACTGGACTTATATTAATGTAGGCACCTCGCTACCACCTCTGCACCTTGGTGTCAAGCTTTTGATTTCCGAACAAGATAACTATTTATGTGAACTATAGATAATTGTTGTGTCATAGTATGCTTTGCGTTCTTATATCCACCATGATATCAGCCGAAAAGCGTCCAATGCTGGATAAAAGCCTCCCCTAAGTATCTCCACAATGGCCGCTCATGTGCTGCTCGCAACAAACGGCTTGCCGCGACCCTTTCAAAATCGTCGGTCCACCTTCTAGGGGCCCTGCCCACGCTCTGACTTCCAATTCGTGATCGTCACTCGAGAACCTTTGTACCCCAGCGGCCGTCGGTTCTACGAGCGATGTGCCCTTATATAGTAGGATTAATACTTGTCAATTTGCCGCGATACAGGATTTTTTATTATAGCTTACCTAAACATATATTTTCTTTGTCAACAGCATCAACTGAAGACAATAGCAGAAATCAAGACATGGAAATGCCTAAAATATCCCAAGAGACGCTTCTTATGGACCGATTATCCCAAGAACACCAGGCGTATCCACCAGACCTCCTCTCATTTCCACTCAGAGGTACCAAGCTGTCTCCTGTAGGCGGAGCTTCACTGGACACCGATAGCCCAATCAAATCTCCTGCGTATGGAGTAACACCTATCAACCCGACTTTATACAGCAGATTTCAAGCTCAAAACTTTCAGGGGTCCATTCCTCTTATGAATACTAAAGGATATATCACTCTGCCGAGAAGACCAAGAATGGCTCCAGACAATATTCGACCACAAGTATTCTCCACGCTAAATGGTGTCATTCCTTATTATGACACATTCAACATGAGGTTCTTTAGTCATGGTGGAAATTACTACAGTTTAAATAAAAGCGAAATGGATCTGGCTCCTGTTGGGAAGACGCCTTCATATCTAGATGATGAGGAACCCGCCCCATCACCTGCGCCAGGTACTCCTCATGCAACGATACCTAGAAATAGTCTTAGTTCTCCTAATATACATAACCAGCTTCTAACTCTTCAAGCCATGTCTATAAACCAGATGATAAAATCGGAACAGCGGCCTTTGAAGGTGACTTTGGCGGATGAAGGGATACTGAGGAATCGTGACTTTAGATCGGGTTATTCCGTTAATGTTGTTAGTGGGACTTTAGGTAGGAACAGAACTGCCCCCAAACCTCCTCCTAAGCCTCGAAAGAAGAGTGCAAGTGAAGTGAAAGACTTTTTGATGAACGCTGCTGAAAATGCTACGCAAGTGTAATGTGATAAAAAACTTTTTGATATATCGTAAAGTTTAAAACGTGAATTTTGAAGGCAAATTGGACTCGTTATCTTCATATTATGTTAGGAATTTCGAGTTACACGTTTTATTGGAACAAAGTTCCTTCACGCGGCTTGCGGTAGGAGTAAACTGGCAGAAATCGTCACGTAAGCAAAAGTCGTTATGCATTTTGATGTTGTCTTAAAATAATGAAAACTAATTTTGTGACTATACACCGTACGTTTTATTAATGTTTAATTGAAAGACAAGTAAAATTATATTCTTCATTATGTGAGAATGAAAGTAAAAACAGTTAAATGTCTTGACAGACAAACGTGACAGTTGAATGTCACATTTTCTATTAACAAATATGTATTTATCACCTTTACTTAACCTTCAGTGATGCCATTAGAGGAATTGTAACAATTCTAAAAGAAAATAATGAAGTACTGTCTTAATTCTTATAATAGCTTCACTGAAAGTTAACCAAAGGACAATCATTAAAATTTTGAAATGCTAAGTTGATACATTTAATTTGATTTAATCTTATTGTTTTTAAATAATCATATTTCCTAATAAATTGACAATCCCTTATATATAATTTGAATATCAATTGAAGTCATACGAAAAAAAATTTGCTTTTTTTATACTAAGTTTGTTATGTTATTAAACTAAATATTATATTGTTTTTATTATTATTTTTTCCAGCAACACATGGAAATTTTTACAATAAAATAAAATATTTAATATTATATAAAATTATATTAATAGTATATGAAATTATTTCAAACATTTCTATTGTTTAATCTCTTCTTTACCAGTAACTGTTATAATGTGTAATATTAAAGGTGACGCATTTATAGATTAACAATTACTGGTAACCAAGAGAATTGACTGAAAACTGAAACCAAACGGATAATCGGATCCTTTATTACCAATTACAAAATGTTATTTACCTTGTAAGTAACTTACGAGAATATCATGGCTTAAGTATACGGCTACAATGAGTAAAACAAAAAGCTAATAAATATCATAATAATAATAAATCCTTTGGCATTATTCACACGGCCATCTGATCCCTAACTAAGCAGAGCTTGTACTATGAGAACCACATTACTGATATACTACATATACTACTTTTCTTTTTTGTAAATACCTACATACTTATATAGATAATTACACCCGGACTAAACATATATGTTCATGCACTCAAATATCTGTTCTGGCTGGGAATCGAACTCACGACATCCGGCGTGAAAAGCAAGCATTTGCCAACCACGACAATAATTTAATTCTAACTTATTTCCATATATTTATTACTAACAAATAAAATTTAAATAATAAAACTTGTATCTTCTTTTAAATAAGTTTCTAATTTTATAATGATAATTGATGAGTTTTAAGACATGCATTATGTTGAAACACTGACGCCATAGATTTCCTTATTCTTTAGTGATACATTTACGAAAATAGTTTGTTAATTCCTGACCTAGACGTATCAGTTGACAGCAACAGAGACTGCAATAGCGTAAACCAATCTTCTCATGCATATCGCCATCAGTTACCGCCCTAAGTCGAAATTCAAAACGTTGGGTTTAGAATTTCGCTTTAGGGTGGGTAGCCTCTGGCGCGTGTTAATTTAGTTTATCATCTTACCTGCCCCGCAGTTTTACCTGCGTGACACTTTATAGCTGTATGTATTATTCGGAACTATAAGTACAGACTCATTAAAATCCGTTCGATAGTTTTGCGCGAAAGAGTAATATAAGGCGATAAAATTTGGCGTGGAGTTAGCTGTCACCCTGGATAAAGACATATGCTATAATTTATAGTGTTTAGCGCGGGTAAAACTGCGGGGCACAGTTAGTATTAAATAAATATATGACTAATTAATACATTGGCCATTTTAATTCCACCCCAAACCAATCTGATTTTACGATTACCGCCAAAACTACGATACTACGCCCATAATAAGATCATTACAGTGCAAATCATAGTTTTCTGATGAAAATCACCCGCATTACTACCGTGATGGTGTGTCGTTAGCGACATCAAAAAGATATAACAATAAAATTGAATACTCTTCACATTTTCAATACAGATATTATTATGATTGTGGTAAAATTTGGATACAATATTAATTTAACTTGGACATTTTTGGCCCCATTTTATTTTAACAATGTGATTTTGGCACCTGTATAAGATCTAACAATAAAATTGAACACTCTTCACATTTTCAATACAGGTATTATTATGATTGTGGTAAAATTTGGATACAATATTAATTTGACTTGAACATTTTTGGCCCCATTTTATTTTAACAAAGTGATTTTGGCACCTGTATAAAATCTCTTTAAAGGCGAGGTCCGTTCCATGGAAATAATTACCTGTACCGTATAATATTTGTGCTAAACTTTGCCATTTCTGGTCTCATTTCTTAAAACAAAATGATTATATGTTTGTAAAGTACCCCGCGAAACAGGGATTAATTTCCCTTCTGTGAGTGTATCTTTTTGGAACGAAGTTCCTTATCGCGCGTTGTGAAAGGGGGCTAGACGGAAAAGATTCTTACGAAAAGTAAAAGTAAAATTCTTACGACACTTATTTGCAGCTGTGCGGCGTGCGCATGTTTCTCTGTCTGTCTCTCTTTCTTTCTCTCTCTCTCTCTCTTATAGAAAGCAAGCCAGATATTTTCATTTCTATTTCGCATTGAACAGTGTGGTGTCGCGACGATTATTTTTGTTGAGTGTATACAGGTTTTTTGGTACATAATAAATAATAAGAAATAACTTCGTTCCATCCAGGTGTCCCTTGACACCTCCCAAGTTTTTTTTAAATATTATTGTAAATTTGTATTTAGAAATAAACTAATAAGCAAGCCTTGACCGGCAACGCGCTTGCGGGCTTGCTTCTTAATTATTCGAAGGTCAATATAATAAAGTCTGGTGTTGCGAGTGTTTGTGACTTGCGGTGATCTCTTACATTCAGATGACTCACTTGCTTGTTTACTTACCTTACTATTCTATTACTTACTTTATCCTATAGGTAGTGGATACTCGTTGGTCTAGCGGTAGCGTGTTCACCCGCAGAGAAAGAGGTCCTGGGTTCAAATCCCGGGTCGGGCCAAAAGTGATTTTGGGACTTTTCTGTAAAAAGAAAAAATTCTCAGCATCATCCCGAAGTCTGGGAGTTGGCGGTATTATACACCTGTGCCAGAAAGCACGTAAAGCCGTCGGTCCTGTGCCTTTCCGGTCGTGTCGCCTAGGCGTCCCATCGGATCATGAGAGTGATGGAATAGAAAGTGCTCCTGTGTTTGCGCACACACTTGAGCTATAATATGTCCAGCGCAGATGGCTAATCTCTGCTGAGACTGGCTGCCGTGGCCGAAATTCGGCTAGGAAGACATTATTAGTGGTTACCCTAGTGTATTTTGTCAGTGTAGTGCTCATAGCTAGATGGGCCGTAAGTCATCGGCGAGGTATAACAACTGGGCTCGCGGTCAGTCCATAGATGGGTGACCGCCAAAGTGGTTTATTTTCTGAGCGTCTCCGTGCTTTGGAGGGCACGTTAAGCTGTCGACCCCTGTTTCTGCTGTTTTATTCATTAGACAACAGCCGCTATGCCATATCAGAGGCCTATTGGGCGGCTTGAACAACTTTGAATTAAAAAAAAATTCGACCAGAGGGTAATAACACTTAATTACAGGTAATAGCATTAGTGTAAATGTTTGGTCCTGTGTGTGTCAGGTCGCCAAAGGTCATTGATGAGAAAGGCTGGCAACATAATATAAGTGATACCTTTGTGTAATCCACTAACATCAGGTTTACCGCATGATAGTTTGTTGACTTTATTCTATAAACAGAGGAAATAATTTGGTTTCGCGTATTTTAAAAACTTCAACTGAGTTGTATTATTCAATCAATCAATCAAATCATTTATTGCTGAACATAGGTAGGTACAATATAAGATGACAAATAAAGACACTTAGTTCACTATGTTCTGCCTGATGTGGCATGCAAAGTATTACATTATTACATCAAAGTTAATGTCTCGTCTTTAAATTGTTACTGACGTTAGGAGTTATTTATTGACGAGCCGGTTGTCGTGGTTGGTAAACGCTTGCCTTTCACGCCGCAGGTCTTGGATTCGATATCCACCCAGGATAGATATTTGTGTGCATGTCAGTTTGCTCCGAGTCTGGGTGTAAGTGTATCAGTTATGTGGTTCCCATAATATAAGCTGTGCTTAGTTTGGGATCAGATGTGATAATGTTTCAACAATGTCAAAACGGCAACGGGTAAACCACGTAATAAATTTTATGTTGAACTCAGCGAACAATTTATCGCGACGACACGCGGGTTGTATTCGCCCTGAAAATTATCCGATGAGGAGATTGAAACTATTACAAAAAAACCAGCCAAGTGCGAGTCGGACTCGCCCATGAAGGGTTCCGTAGCAGCAAGTATTTCAGTTGATTATATGAAAGCAAATTGCGGTTTACGATTTATGACGTATTAAAAAATACTACTTACTAGATCTCGTTCAAACCGATTTTCGTTGTTAGTTTGCATGTAATGTACATCATATATTTTTTTTTTAGTTTTATCATCCTCTTATGGGACACTTATTTTACCACTTTGGAAGTGTCTCTCGCGCAAACTATTCAGTTTAGAAAAAAAATTATATTAGAAACCTCAATATCATTTTTGAAGACCTATCCATAGGTATGATCCCAACATGAAAGAGTGCGATGAAAAAAAAAATGAGTTTCAGTTCTATGTATGGGGCCCCCCAAAATTATTGTTCTATTTCTATTTTTGTAAAAATCTTAATGCGGTTCACCGAATACATCTACTTACCAGGTTTGAACAGTACAGCTCTTATAGTTTCGGAAAAAAGTGACTGTGACATACGGACGCACAGACAGACAGACATGACGAATCTATAAGGGTTCCGTTTTTTGCCATTTGGCTACGGAACCCTAGCAAAAAAACACAACAATCTTAGTGAAATCGATGGCATTAATTTTATAAGCGATTTCTCCAGGCAACTGTTAAGTAGCTAGATGCTGTCACCGTTTCGTAAGTAATCAGAGACGTTAAGCAACTAGGATCGCGGTCAGTCCATAGATCAGTTACCACCGATGTCGTTTAATTTCTGAGCGTCTCCGTGCTTCGGAAGGCACGTTAAGCTTTCGGTCCAGGTTGTAGTCATTAAACAACAGTCGTTAAGCCATATCAGAGGCCTACTGGGCGGCTTGAACAACTCTGACAATAGGGTAACCACTGCCCATACGATAATTAAGTAAGTGGTAAGTATGAATACAAAGTGATAAATTTAATAAAAAAAATACAATTTCTAAACGGGGGCTCTACCGGCTAAGTCGCCGAACATCGATTTCTTAAATGGCGTTCAAATAAATAAAGTTAAAAATTACCTAATCAATCGTTAAATCGGCTTCAACGTTGACAATCGTTTTCGGACCATTTATGACGTCACATGTACTCATGGAAGCCGATTTAACGATTGATTGAGTCATTTTTAACCTTTATTTATTTGATCGCCTTTTAAGAAATCGATGTTCGGCGACTTAGCCGGTAGAGCCCCAGGTCTGTTTCATATCTGTAATAGGGTTTATAAATGAGTTCGCTAACATTTTAAATACATTACTTTTTATTGCACTACACAGTCCATTGAACATTTATAAGCTCTGTTTCGAGTTAATGTTTCAGATAGAATGTGATTTCTTATTCAGATGCAATAGCTGTGATGTCTGATTGGAGTAGGTATATTGCTTGCTCCATTTATACAGACCAACCAAGTTATATTAATATAGTTAGTTTTCTAGTTATCTGTAGAGTCGAGAGGGGCGACGCTTTAGGAAATAGCACTATTTTCAAACTTTGTTTCTTTGTATTCTTTCCCGACTAGAGAAATATTTCTCTAAACAGCAGTAGAGAACGAACTATAAGTTTTCAAAGCGATGCTGACTGTTCCTTTTTAATCCACTAGACGAAAATAGGTTTTGAAATATGTACAATGCTTTCCTACTGATATTCAGTTGGGTCTTAGAACTTGCAATTGATCAATCGTACTAATATTATAAATGTGAAACTTTGTGAGTATGGATGTATGGATGTTTGTTATTCTTTCACTCAAAAACTACGGAACGGATTTTGTTGAAACTTTGAAGTAATAGGTATAGCTTATATATCCGAATAATATAAATTAATAAGTTTAAAGCGAGTGAAACGGCGGGGCGAGTTAGTAGTACATAGGATATTGATTGGCCTGTTTGTTTAGCCAGTATTCCGTGAACTGCTTGCATCTTGTTGAGGCTTTCAGCAATTAAACATTTTTATTTAATTAATATTTCAAATTTGACTTCAATCACGTGACAATTGAGCAACTTTAAAATATCCCAGCTCTATACACTTTCATTCATTGTATGAGTATTTTATTTATACATTTTGTTGTTCGTATTTTTTTTCACCAGTCCCATTAAATATATCCGACTTACATACATAAACCGATCTATGTAAGTCATACATCCGTGCGATGAATGAGAATCGATAATTTTTAATTTCCGACTTACATACATCGTGCTATGTATGACTTATATACATCGTACTACGCATGTAAATCAGTCATTATTAAATGGCACTAGTAAGAAAATATTCACAGTAATTTTTGATAACTAAAACATATTAGGTAGACAAATTTAATGTAATTCTTAATAAATATCAGTCCAATTTGCCTTCTAAATAAAATAGATTTTAAAACCTGTAAAGTCAGTAAGTATATGATTTTTGCTTTAATATAAACATATAATGAGATTTAACCTTAAAAGGATATTATAGTATATTAAACATTATTATTTAAAATGATTAAATATAGTATTAATGTATTTGTGTACCAAACGACGATAATGACAAAATGGCGCCGACATGTCGATAGAATTTTTAAGAATCGAATGGTCTTGGTCATTGGGGTCATATCGGCGCCATTTAGTTATCTATTATCGTTCAGTGCACAAATATCCACATATAAGATAATAAAGAAAATGTACGACCACTAAATCTATATGAATGCTAATAAAACGTTTATAATGTTAAAACGATTTTATTATAAGATTTTACGATAATTAGGATTTAAAGTTATATGAATTGATGACATGTACTACTCAAAATTGCCTACATAAAACTCTGGAAATATACATAATATGGTAAGAAGTAAGAGCCATTTTTTTAACATTAAGTAGCAGATTTTAAGATTGCATTTTCTATAAGTAGTCTGCCATTGTAAAACCACTGTTTAAAATTTTGCACACTATTAAAATGTCTGATTGAAGTTCTGAATATACAAAGGGTCATTCGGTTGCATAATGTCTTACTATTACGGTTAAGGGTATACCTAGATATTGGTTTCAATTCAAATAGAGAATCTTTGACATTGTATCATAAAATATTACTTAAGTTCAACTTGAACTTGACCGGGCAAGTGCGAGTCGGACTTGTACACGAAGGGTTCCGTACCGTCTATGGATATTTTTTTATTTTTACTTATTAATACTCTGAAAACAAAATTAAGTAAATGTATTTATCTGAATAAATCTCAACTAACAAATCATATTGTAACCCATAAATTTACCATTAAATTTTTAACTGTATCGAATAACAATTGAAACTAAAAAACTTGATACAATTTACACATAATAAAGTGTTGGTAATGTTTTATTTAAAAAATTATATGTTCTTATGAAGTAAACGTTGCTCAAAATCTGTTTTAATTGTTAGTTTTTAATCAATATTTTTTGCAATTTTTTAATTGTTAATTGACAATTAATGTATGAAACACAAATTGTTAATTAACAATTAAAATGTTAGCAATCATATTGATTGTTTGTGTATTTTAATTTTAGTAATGTTAGGTTTTAAGTTCTGATACACAAATAATCAATTGTTAATCCAGATCCAAAGCTCCAATTATATATTATGTTTAAATGCTGTATAACATAGTTTTTGGCATCCTGAACAACACTTCGCCTAATGAAGGACTGAAAAAGTACTTACAGGAGATGTAATGTTCTTAGTGTGAGTAAGGTTTCCAGACCTCATTAGTGGAGAAGGAGGAGGGGATCAACGTCATAAAAAATCAGAAAGGCCATACGCTAGTTTGCAGACTTGGTAGTATGGCTGTTTTATTAGGGTTCCGTACCCAAAGGGGAAAACGGGACCCTATTACTAACACTTCGTTGTCTGTCTGTCCGTCTATCACCAGGCTGTATCTCATGAACCGTGATAGTTAGACAGTTGAAATTTTCACAGATGATGTATATCTGTTGCTGCTATAACGTCCCCTTAAATATTTATCTTATTTTGTTTTTTAGTATTTGCTACTAAAAAACAAAATAAACTAAATATTTAAGGGGACTCCCATATAACAAACGTGATTTTTTTATCGTTTTTATAGATGGTACGGAACCCTTCGTGTGCGAGACCTACTCGCACTTGGCCGGTTTTTAAGACTACACTCGCACTAGGGGAATAAATAATATATGAAGAACACTACGCTCTACCCATTATCATCTCATAATATGATTTGAATAATAACATATTGAATTTATTTTTACTCTACTTTTATTCTCCCCGTAGCGAATGTGTAAAAAGTCAGCCATTTTAATTGAAAAACGCCGCTGCAAATTGAAGATTCAATATTAATGTACAAACACGGCGAGCGATCGAGTTTTACGCTTCGGTTTTCAATGTAAATGTTTAAATAACTTGGAAATGATACTTAAATGTATATAAGCTTATTGGAATCTATTGTTTTATTTATCAATATGATGAGCTATCTGCTTTTAGATTTGCGCGAAGTGGTTAATACGGCTTTAATTGTACACAATTAATTAAACCTCCTATGAGGTGTTTGTTTAAAGATTAGTTATTTGATATTTTCTAATTATTATTTCACATCTTGATTTTCATCATTCATAAACACGGGTGTTCTCTCTAGTCCCGCTCGCTCCTAATCCAATGGGATGATGATTTCTTACAGCCGGGGAAAGATCAGGCGTAAGTCTGACAATTTTAAGTGCTTTACATAACACGTGAGCTTACCACCGCTTACTTCCACATTATTTGCAGTAGCTGCCCTTAATCCTTGTATGGGGAGTAAATCATTTCTTGTTTTTTTTTTTATAGTTTAGTTCGGTATCTTATACTACTACAATTTATCTTACATAGGAGCCTTTTAAGTATATTAAATAATTATTTTATCTTCAGTTTTGCCTGCGCTGTAGGTCATGTTGTTATTTTCCGGAAAAATATCGCTACTAATTTCGGGTCAACCTAGAACTTGAACCCAGGACTTCAAACAGAAGTATCAATACCTCTGACACCATCTAGACAAAGATATCATAATTTGCTAAACTTTGTCGTTGACGGCAAATTATCGCTACCCCATCTTATCCTGTGAAGGGCGTAGAAGTCGTTCTGATGGAATAATTACCTGTAAATGGACATTTAGCGTCTCTCTGAGGACTATGAGCACCATATTGCAATCGCCAACCCATCTGCCAAGCCTTGCGATTATGGCACATCCCCCAAATATTGTGGATATACTTTGGGAGGCCATTATCCAACAGTAGACGTCTTTTAGTTAACTTTATACTACATATAATAATCTAATACTTTATCTAGCGACGTTTCAACCAATAATAACAAGTATTCGTTTCGTTAATATCCATACCCTTTAAGAACTCTAAACCGGTGAGCATGTATGAAAAATATAATAACAGTAAACGCAGCAAAAAACGTGTGCAAAGATCGACATAATATGTCGAAATGACATGAATGGAAATCCGTTGTCTCAGCCTACCCCTCTGGAAAATAGTTGTGAGTCTATTTATATAATATAGAAGACTATTTTAAAGCGAATATAGCGAATTAAGTCAATAATTTACTATCTAACAAACGAATAAATCTAAAGATCTATCTAAAAAAGCGAAAATGAAATGGGACCGTTATCAACCGCTTTTCACGGGTTAAAAATACTCCTCTTTCCCGATCTATAAATCTCAATGATTCATTGATTTCAACTTCGGTTCCCCCTTGTTTTTGTTTTCTTTGGAGTCGTGATCTTAAAGCTTAGCCCATTATCCTGGCAACCGCAATCTGCTTAAAGAATCGATGGTGTTAGTCACCTATACCAGCCAATATTGTATACGCAATGTTTTTACAAACCGTATGGGGTTAAACAAGTGTGGATAGAATACTGATGTGTTTGGGGACTGAACGTTGTGTTTTGTGCGTAGTTTATGGTGGTGTTATGTCATTTGACGGTCACCGTAGCCTAGTTGGTAGTGCTCCTGCCTACGAAGCTGGTGGTCCTGGGTTCGAATCCCGGTAAGTGCAAATATTTGTGTGATGAGCACGAATATTTTTTTCTGAGTCATGGATGTTTTCTATATATATAAGTATTTATCTATCTATATAAGTATGTATATCGTCGCCTGGTACCCATAGTACAAGCTTTGCTTAGTTTGGGGCTAGGATGATCTGTGTGACATTGTCCCCAGATATTATTATATTATTATTATTATACTTGTTCGACGGAGAATGTCAACAATTTTGAAGTCTATATTTATGTATCCATGAGTCAATCAGTCACCAGTACATTAGTGATCGGCGAGGGAAAACTCTTAGGCGCGCGGTCCATAGATGGGTGATCTTCAAAGTGGTTTCATTTCTGAGCATCTCCGTGCTTCGGAGGGTACGTTAAGCTGTCGATCCCGGTTGATTTGACAGGAGACAGTCGTTAAGCCACGTCTGAGGCCTACTGAGAGGCTTGAATAACTCTAACACCAGGGTGATCACTGCCCATACGATAAAGAAAGATAGTTTTTCTATGGGGTCATGGATCCAAATGGGTGGTTCAATTTCTTTTATTGCGTTAAGTTTATATAGGTTGAACAGCACATCCAACTACCCCAATCTGTCAAATTTATTTTATAAATGTTCAACTTTATCACAAAAGCATAAGGTTCTCTTTCAATTGAGGAAATTTGACAGATAGGGGCAGCTTGATGTGCTGGCGTCTGTTCAGTTGTTGGAATAGTTAGTTCACTTTTAACTCAGCGCCCCCAACGTTTGGGTTCACAAGGCAACTATTTCTGCATTGTTAATTTTTTTTCTTCTAAATAAAAAACCTTCTGTAGCAGTCTCTATGTATAAATTGGGTAGTATTACACCTTCATGCCATATTTAAAGCCATCAACCATTTACCTGACCTCTCTCCGGTCGTGTCAGCTAGGCAATCAGTTAGACTATGAGGGAACACTAATTCTTATGTGTTATAAGATGGCTAGTTTCCGTTAAGACTGGCCATGGCTAAAATTCAACATACTGGTTGAATTTTAGCCATGCCATTATATTTCATGAAATTATGTTTTAAATACTTTTTGTAAGATTTTTTTATTCTTCTCAGTATTTAAGAACACGACTATTCATTTTGTCTTTATGTATCTTCCTATCTTCATTTAAAAAAAATGTATACATATATGCCACTGTCACGAAATTAGAACTCTATCTTATGAATTTAAGAGCAGACGACTTTCCTGCTGGTCTTGTGGTTAGTATCCCTGACTGCTAAGTCAAAGGTCGTGGGTACGATTTCCACTCATTACTAATATGTATGTGCTCAGCACAATTATTTCTTCTATGTCTAGAGGTAATACATTTACAAATATATAAGTATGTTTATCAGTTGTCTGTTTGCCACAGAACAAGCTCAACCCAGTTTGGGATTAGATGGCATTGGGTTAATTATCCCAAGATAATTTATTTATTTAGATAAATTAATCTACTTCATTGTAATTACTGTTATGATAATACAGACGTCGTAATAATTATGTGTATAGAATTGGTGCTTCAAAAGAACAAAATGAATTGCGTATCCTTCCAGCGGTCTTTAATAGTTAAGTAGGGACAAATGAGAGTAACTAGTGATGGGAAAAGATAAAGTAATACCCCGAGAACTTTTTTGAGATATTGAAAGTATTAAGTTTACTTAAGTATATCATAATAAAAATGGGCTTAGTAAATGCATGTGCAAATCGCTTCCTCCATTGGTATTAGGCCTGGCCTGTTGTTTTTTTTTTTTCCCGCCGTTTGGGGGAGACGACGGGGTATGTGGGAGTCGACAGGGTTACCCACTAAAACCACCACGGCAGCCTAGCCTCTAGATGCTTAAAGTGATGGCTCCGGGAACTTGAAACGATTGCCATCCGGAACCACCCATTTGCACCTATGCGTCTAAAAAAAAAAAGACTCCTCCCGGGGCGTAAAGCCCCCGTTGCATATCATAGGCGACTTGCAGCTGCCACAAATCGCCTCTTCCCAGGCTCACCTCCTTAAGGACCAGTCCTTTTTTTTTCTTTTAAAGGCCAGCCTGTTGGTCTAGTGATTAGTGACCTTGACTGCTAAGCCAGAGGTTGCGGGTTCGATTCATTTCGGACAAATCTTTGTGTAATGAACACGATAATTAGATCTGAGTCTGGGTGTAATTTATATGTAATTAAAAATTTAGAAGTTTGTTTAATATATAAATATATGAAGTATCGATGGCTGCAAATGTAAATTAAACTGAGAGGCAATTTATAGAGCTAATCTCGAAAAATATGCTTATAGAAACGGTTGAACCATATTTTTCGAGATTAGCTTACAATTATTAACAATTAAATAACATGCACCATAAAAAGCCCGACAATTATTTTACTTCCCTGAGTAACTCACGCAATTGAATTTAGAATATTAATTTACCAACACACATCGGAAAATTAATATTATACCTAAAGTTGCTGTTAGTTGTTTTTATGCAACGCAACGATGCGAAGAAGATGTGCATCCATGGTGCGCCGTGTGCGGGACAGTCCCAGCACTATTCTTAAGCGTATAGCCACTAGACTAGACTGCTTGTATGTGGGCCGCTGCTGTAAGTTGTCAACGTCGATAATTAGTTTATAGCAGGGGTACGCATGTGTGGGGTCGCTCTCTGTGCAAATATATGTATTAGGCTGTATAGATATTTACCATAAAAAGTGATTCCCATAAATATATGGGAATCACTTTTTATGGTAAATATCTCAAATCATAATTCATTATCCATTTATAAAAAATATTACATTCCAATTTAAATAATAATAACCGGCCAGTAATAGAAATAACAGATTATATTCTTAACCCTTAACCAGGCTTTGCTATACGTTTTTTTCATTGTTTTTGGACCTTATTGCAAAGTGATAAGGTTGAAATTGATGTGGCCTCGTAGAGTTCATAGCCTGGTTAAAGGTTAAATACAAAGATGTTGAGGTGGTACCAACATTACAGTACCTACAGTCACATTTTACAAACCATTGTTATCAATTTGAACTAATGGTATTTCTCAAAGATATTTTTACTAATGGATCTTTGTCATTATCTCATGAAAAATTCTCGGAGAATTATGAGAACACTCCCCATCACTATAGTAAGAACAAACCCGCGTTTTATTTGTCATGTATCCATATGATGAATGTTCTTGGGTCCGACAATGCGATGTATCAGCTGTATTTTCGTATTAAATGAGAGGTTTATTCCATCAGTCGGTGACGTGTAGAATGTTCCTTACATTACATTATGACAAATGATTTCCGTTTTTTTACGAATGAGTTCAGTAGGTATTTAGTTATATTCTTTTGAAAAGCATAGGGCTTTTTGGTAATGAATATGCGAGCTCTAAAATGCGTCTAAAACTAACATGTCATTCCAACCCGTGTCGCTACACTCTGCAGGTTACATTTTTATCAAAGGGAATAAATCAGGCTTCAGGGAGAAAAATCCATGATATTCAAAATACGTTTTACAGTAAGTTATTGATTATTATCATTGACTAAATGATAATAATGAAATCTCAAATCCGCAAAAATATATATACTATCATGAAAATCTGTAAAGCCAGTGTTGATATATCAAGCTTAATTGAAACTTATGTAGTTAGGATAAAGTAGATATTACATTACAAAATAAAAATGGCCGTTTATGAGGTTTACTTTTAACCGCTGTGTTCATTGAATTATATTAAACCTATTGTAAATAAAACTAGCTTTAAGTTTAATCATTTTAATTGTACTATACATTGAGACTAATATAAAATATATTATGTATTATTATGAGTAATGTATTATTAGATTCGGTCACCATAGCCTAGTTGGTAGTGCTCCTGCCTACGAAGCTGGTGGTCCTGGGTTCGAATCCCGGTAAGTGCAAATATTTGTGTGATGAGCACGAATATTTGTTCCTGAGTCATGGATGTTTTCTATGTATATATGTATTTATCTATCTATATAAGTATGTATATCTTCGCCTGGTACCCATAGTACAAGCTTTGCTTAGTTTGGAGCTAGGATGATCTGTGTGACATTGTCCCCAGATATTATTATTATTAGAGCCGTCATAACTGGCCTTAATATACTAATAATCTAATTATTTACTTAAGCCTAATTTTCCCATACTGCGTTAAGTTTATATATTAGACAAATAAAAAATATTTTAGACAGATCAATCTGTCATAATAATATCTTTAAATAAGTTTTATCTGCGGACGGAAATGTCAAGGGCTATTATCAAGTATACGTTTAAAAAAAAGCAAAGTTGATCCAAATATTTAGGGAAAGGTTTTGTTATTTACAGAAGGAACTCTAAACGTTTAAACTGTTATCACATTAATAATAATATGCGGGTCTGATCCCACTTCCATTGTCTACTTTATCTTCGGATACAATTGAAAATCTAGTGTAAATAAATAGACAACTTTGTATAATATATAAATATATTTAATTTATTTCTTGTATACTAACATAAGAAAACGGAATAACAGAATGTAAGTGATTGGTGGGTGAAGTATCTTGTTATACAGATACAGGTATATTTATTTATTTCATTGAATTAATAATAATAATAAAATTGATTTAATTATCATTCAAGATATGATAAAAACAATTGTGTGAAAATAGAATATGATTATGATTAATTGAATTTAAGTAAAGAGGCATGTTCAGTACTGTATAGATGCCAGCACATCAAGCTAACTCAACCTGTCAAATTTCCGTAATTAAAAGTGAACCGTATGCTTTAGTGATAAAGATGAAACTCTATAAAAGAAATTTGACAGATTGGGGTAGTTGGATGTGCTGGCATCTGTACTCACGACTGTATACACTCGGATGAATTTCAAGATGCCACGGTGTCCGATCTCAAGTGAAACTAGCCAGTACTAACTACGGTCATTTTACGAAAATAATTAACCCTTATCGGATCATATTGTTGTCCGTCCGTCTCTGTGTCTCTCTAAACCCCTTTTCTCAGGAACACGTATATGTATCAAGATGAAATTATTATAACTTAGAGCTGTGAAAATATCAGTCTTCTACGTAAAAGATATCGATAAGATTGATGGATAAACCATGTACGGAATCCTCGTGCTCCACTCTGACTCGCATCTAACCGGTTTCTTTAAATTTACTATCTTTTAAGAACTTAAGACTTTACAGACATTCGAACAATGGAGCTTATAATTGGATGGATCGTACAACATACTCAATAGACAGAAGTTAACGGTGTTAAAAATGACCTCTTTCTGGTCGGTTTGGCTAGCCAGTCATAGTCCGATTTGATCATGACAGTGAGAGAATAGTGTCCATCTGTGTTTGAGCACAATAAACACCATGGCGAAAATTCGTGTCCAAGGACTTAGTATGAGTTTGCAAGAAATAAAACATTTGATCGTAAACTCAATTGGTTTACGATCAGCATGCAGCGCCATGATTGGTTGTTTAATGGATACCGTCATATAAAACGCCAATCACAAAGCCTCGTTCTCAACGAGATCTCGAATTTGTTCATAAATTTGGTTTTCTGAAGACTCAGACGAATTTTACTAACGTCTTCTTAGCTGTAGCCCGACCCATTCAATAGATCATGAGATTAAGAGAGTGTGTTTGCGCACACACTTGTGCACTATATTATCCAACACCCAGATGGCTACTCTCCATTGTAAATGGCAGTAATTCGATATATAAGTATACCTATTCCGTATAATATAGACAAAAAATGTTTTCGAAATTGTTTGTTAAATGTAAAAATGTAAATAAAATTTGTTTATTTGTAATATGATGTGAAAGGTGTGGTTTATGAAAGGACCAAAACAGCGGAATGTTGAACGAGTGGTTTTATGTATAACAATGAAAATAAATACAATTTGAGGTAAAATGTGTTTGTTTTATTTGCTGATATCAATTAAGGTTTAATTGGTTTTGAAGCCAATGGCTGTTTGTATGGCCACCCTTTTACATTGGGGGTGAATAATTTATTCAGTAATGAAACGTTTTAATAACAACATGGAGTTTTGAATCTATGAACCGAATTGGCTTTTAATCCCTCAAGCGCCCCCTTTTTATCATGAGGTCAATAACCTTTAAGAAGATAGCCTATTCCTTTCTTAAGGCTGGCAACGCACTTGCCGCTCCTCTGGTGTTGCGAGTGTCCATGAGTCCTTGCGATCATATACAAAAATAACATATGGACTCTTATTAATTTTCGACTAAGATTTTCGATGCCAACTTAAGCATCAAGTCACGCGGTCATTCACTAGATATGTGACCGCGAAATTGGTGTAATTTCTGAGCGTCTTTATACTTCGGAGTCACTTTAACCTATCGGTTAAAGGATAGGAGTCGTTGATTCATTCCAAAGGCCTCCTGGGCGGCTTGAACAACTCTAATACTAAGGTAAATATTACCCCTACGATAACTATGTTGCAAACAAATAATGATAAAAGTCACCAAGGAAATTAGTTGATGCGATCTTCCATAGATGGCGCTCTATAAAATCTATAAAAATAAAAATTTCAAATATAATAAAAATAGAAATACCAGTAGCAATAATTAGAATTTAATAGGTTATAGAAATATTAATTGACAAACGAAGAAGAGGTAAGGTCGTATATGGAGGCCCACGCTTTGCTCATCATCATATCAGCCGAAAGACGTCTCCCCCAAAGATCTCCACAATGGCCGGTCTTGCGCTATTCGCATCCAGCAGTTTCCAGCGCCCGCACAAGATCATCGGTCCATGTTGTTGGGGGCCTACCCACGCTGCGTCTTCCGATTCGTGGTCGCCACTCGAGAACCTTCCTGCCCCAACGGCCGTCAGTTCTACGAGCTATGTGCCCCGCCCACTGCCACTTCAGTTTTGCGATTCTTCGGTGACTTTGGTTCGCCTGCGGATTTCGAAATCGAATCAGAAATGTCCGAATCCGCAGGCGAACCAAAGTCACCGACATAGCCCGAATAATTGATCATCACGGCATAAAAATCATACATCACGTTGAACGCAAATAGGCCTGGGACCTTCAATCAATACTATTATTGATCGAAGCCTGGGACACAATATCGCAATGGTACTAAAGGTAGTAGAGGTACCTAGCATACTCCTGAACGCGTTATTGTACTGCACTTCACGCTGCGCGTGTAGTTGTACCAGGCCTTCTTCACTGGGCCGTACCTAGCGATAAGTGCCTACAATTTCGCGCGGCTTCCCAGTTACACCTTGTTATATATCTAACTAGCGGCCCGGTACGGGCTTCGCTACGCATTTAAGTATTAGTACAAATTGTTTGTACATGGGAGTATAGAAAGATGTTGAGTTTACCTTCCCTGGACTTCCACGATTAATTCAAGACCAAAATTAGCCAAATCGGTGAAGGCGTTGTTGAGTTATAACATTACAACGAAAAGTGGCATTGATTTTTATATATATATATATATATAGATTAGCATTTGAAGTTGTATAAAACCATAGAGTTATATGTATTCTAAACATATAGGTCAATGTATAAAACCCTAGTTTTAACATTAAATGTTTGATAGGATAGTTTTTAGGGTTCCGTACCCAAAGGGTAAAATGGGACCCTATTACTAAGACTTCGCTGTCTGTCTGTCTGTCCGTCTGTCACCAGGATGTATCTCATGAACCGTGACATTTAAAGAGTTGAAATTTTCACAGATGATGTATTTCTGTTGCCGCGAGCTTAACTCATCAATGAGTTAAGCTCGCCCTTGTACATTAATTTACAAAGACACATGTATAAAATGTATATTTTCTGTGTGCAATAAACGATAAACTAACAACAAATACTAAATAACAAAATAAAATAAATATTTAAGGGCACCCATGCAACAAACGTGAATTTTTTACTCGTTTTTATTGATAATGGTACGGAACCCTTCGTGCGCGAGTCCGACTCGCAAATGGCCGTTTTTTTTTTTTTTTTTTTTTAAGAAATGTTATGCGTTTCATACATGTTAGATAATTACCGGTTCAACTTGAAGATCCAGGTCTAAAACCATTTTATCCGTTTGAATCAATGTCAAGTAGGTAGATAGATGATACGTATAGTAGCAGCGGCAAACCGACAGTTCCCACTTTACATTTGTTATTAATGCGATATACTATCTACCGACTCAAACGTCCGGTTCATTTGACACATGATGTTACTAGGTCCACGTGATTTCGACCTTGCAAATGCTACCTGACTATACGGATAAAAACACTTCGTATTAATTTATTACATGTCTTAACCTAAAAAGAATAAATGTGCTATAAAGCTTAAAGTACATAGAATGTACTTATCTACCTGATTGTGAATCTATTTTCATTTTAAATTATGAAATTGTGGGTTAAACATGCGACAATGCGACATGTAATATTTTTCAGAGTTGAACAAACTCCTACAAATTAACATCGACTTTACATAAAAAAAATTCTAGTTGCAACATATTAACGTACATAACAAAAAACTAGATTAAATACCCTTTTAAATGATATATCTATAAATCCCGTGCATAATTACAAAGAAACATTCAAAAGAAATCTATAACTCTTCGCGCAATATGTCCATTTCAAAGAGCTGTCACTGGTAGACGCCACTTTACGAATATTTTTGTTCTTTGACATTCCATTTTGGCGGCCCCATTTTTTTTTTTTTAATTCTTTACCCTATCCTCTTGACCATGGTGCTTCGATTCCGTGTTAGTCGCTACTGTTGTTAATTTGATACACGAATCTGCCTACTGTTGTTAATTCGATTCAAATTTGAGGCGCTCATAGCCAGTTGTCAGATCCTCGAGGTTAAGAAGCGAGAAACCTAGGCACGCGGTCTGTCTACAACATGTAACGTAATTAACGCACACCCTCAAACACCCCAATTAGAATATTATGTTGTAATCATAATACATACACTGTTTTTTTTATTTAACATGTATATGCATTGTTATTTAGTAAATTAGTTTCTTGGTATAAAGATTATTTTTTTCTATTTTGTATTGAATGATGGAATTTGTATGAATACAAATAAATCTGCGATTCAAAAGTCTTATTACTTTGACTTACGGTCCATTTCAATTTATTTTGACTGTACAGGATTAATATGACAATATTTTTCGTAGTTTTAATTATTTTGGAAATAAAAAATACCTATATTAAAAATTATATAAATCGATTCAGTAAACGATTCTGAACAAACTATTTTCAGGATATGCGTTAACTAAGTTACATGTTGTATAAGGGAACAACCATCGAAAAGGTTCAATTTCTGAGAATCTCCATGCTTCGGGAGGCACATTAAACTGTCAGTCCCGGATTTTAGTCGTTAGAGAATAGTCAATAAGCCATGTCTGAGGCCTATCGGGCGACTTGAACAATTGTGCTCATACAATAAAGTGATTTGTTTGAAATAGTTTGCCCCCATAAGTCTAAGCCTCCAGACTATTAACAGTTATATTTTTAGCGGTTAAGTTATTGTTTGAGAGTAAGTGGTTCTGTAGCGGTCGTATTCCGCTACCCCAAATCGCTGTCACTTATGTTTCGTGGCAATCTAGCAAATCACGCCACACATCAGGTGACCGCAATGGCCGACGCGTGCGCAGGTGCAAATCCATGCTAAGCCACGCCTCCTACACGCCCACGTCAAGGAGGTCTATTTTCTACGAGTCGCGGGACAATATGGCGGCCAACGAGTCTTTTGTTTGCGATGTTGCCGGGCATATTGTAAACGCCCACTATGCCCCTTCTATGCAATCAGTTTCTTTTGTTCTAAAAAATATAAAATCTAATGTTTGGATAATTAAGACACATTATTTGTACTTCACTTGAATGGTCAACTTGTATACAACTAGTTTGCTAAAAGAATTAAATAAAATTAAATCGCCGTACGTGTTCACATTTATACCTTCACATAAAGTACCAAACCCGAGATAGTGTGGGTTCAAGTCCGGTAGAAGCAAATCGTATGTGACTGGGAATAAACCCAGTTACTACACTGGTGACCCCGAACGAACACAAGATGACGGACACGGAGGGAGCAGGGAAGTCGAAAGCCACCCCAATGGAGATGTACAGAGTTGGCGTACGCGTACCCCCATCATCATCATCATCTTGACCCACCTATATGCCAGTGGGTCTGGTTTCCGCACTTAGTCCCGATGTGGACCATTGTACGTAAGCCACGGTGGCCTTTACTCCATCCAGCCCACCTCCTTCCAGAAGCATATTAGATCTCCCAAACTTCTCAGGGCCTCCGGAAGAGTTCTTGGTGAGCCCAAGGTTTCTCTCCGGATTTTCACGATGCCTGTGCACTCGAGGAGCACATGCGCGACCGTTTCGTCAGCGTCCATGCACGCTCTACACAGAGGGCTGTCAGTTATGCCAATAGTGTGAAAGTGTTTGTTGAGTCAGCAGTGTCCGGTGATGGTCCCCACCACAACTCGTAGGTTTTTCCTGTTGAGCCGTAGTAGACGCCGCTTCAGCTTACCATCCAGGCATGGCATTGCTTCTTTGGATTGTCTACAGCCCGATGCTGAGGACCACCAGATCTCGGACTGTGTGGGTGTGTGTTTTTGTAGCCATCTACGTATTTGAGTGAAGGGTATGGGCACAGTTGGTTCCGGTCCAATGGCCGCTGTGTTTGAGCCTCTCCTGGCTAGCTCGTCAGCTGCATCATTGCCCAGTGACCCGCTGTGTCCTTTGATCCATTGTAGAGTTATTGTGTTGTTGTAGTGTCCCGCTATTATATATATATACGCTATTATATATATACTGGAATGCCATAACGCACTGGAACATGTTGTTCCAGTGCGTTATGGAATTCCAGTATTAATCCCGAGGCAAAGTGGTATCTTTCCAAGGATTGGAGTACTGATGCGCTATCAGATAGTATGCGTATGCAGGTGTTTGTGATTTTTCTAGCCTTAATTGCATGTGCTGCAAGGATGATGCCAACACACTCAGCCTGGTATACAGTGTTGAACGTACTTAGGGGCCTTGATATTTTGATGTTCAGGTCATTTGAGAAAACTCCCACTCCTGTTCCGGAGTCGGTTTTTGACCCATCAGTGTAGATTCTTATCTCCGTTGGGTTCGGATGGTCACACTCTTCTTCAGTGAGTTGTATATTGTAGTGCTTCTGGAAATGGTGTGTTTTTAAGATTTTATCACTAGGTGATGCCATCATGGGTTGCCGTTTGATCGCGTCTTCGTGAATACGAGTATGCTTTATTCTAGGGTCATTGTTTAGGGTGTCGTTCATGCTGAGTCTAAAGATTGCTATGGTTGCATCCTCCTGCACAGTAAGATGTAGGGGTGGCAGTCCCAGCATTGCTTGTAGGGCGGCGGTGGGTGTTGTTCTCATGCTGCCAGTGATTGCTACAGATGCCAGTCGCTGCAGCTTTTCTAGTTCTTTTTGATTTGAGCTCAAGTTGGTCCTGGGCCACCAGACCAGCGAGCCGTATGTGACGAGTGGTCTGATAACAGAGGTGTATAGCCAGTAGGTGACCCTAGGGCTAATGCCCCAGTTTTTTCCCAGCAGTTGCTTACACTGCCACATTGATATGCTGGCTTTGGTGGTCAAGTATTCAGTGTGTTTTGCCCAATTCAGTTGTTTGTCCAAATATATGCCCACATATTTGGTTTCAGTTGAAAGGGTCAGGGTTGTGCCGAAAAATTTTGGTAACTGAAGTGTTGCCAGCTTCCTTTTTTTTGTGAAGAGTATTAATTGTGTTTTTGTGGGGTTTACCGATAGTTGGTATTCCGTGCACCATTGCTCTACTATTTTTAGGGCTTGGCGCATGAGATTGCATAAGGTGTTTTCATGTTTTCCGTTTATAATTATGGTGATATCGTCAGCATAGCCAACGGTAAAGTAGTCTTTATTGTTTAGTCGTTCGATCAGTTCATTTGCAACAAGGTTCCACAGAAGTGGCGATAGAACACCACCTTGTGGACATCCCTTTGCCACAATGGCCCTTGTGGTGTCGTTCACTGTAACTTGTACAGCCCTCAAACTGAGCATGTTATTAATCCAGCCAGTTAGGGTTGAGTTGACGCCGTGTTTCTCTAGGGCCATGCTGATGCTGTGGAAGATGGTTTTGTCAAAAGCGCCTTCAATGTCCAGGAAGGCAGCTAGAGAGGAACCTTTGTGGTCCACTGCGCATTCGATCTTAGCGACTACGCTGTGCAGTGCAGACTCTGTGGATTTGCCTGTAGAGTAAGCATGCTGTTGTTTGTGGAGTGGTTTTACTCGGAGAGCTCCGTCCCGTATGTATCTGTCACAGAGCCTCTCAAAGGTTTTCAGTAGGAAAGATGTCAGACTTATGGGTCTGTATGCTCTCGGTTCTGTGTAGTCAGTTTTTCCGGGTTTTGGTATAAAGATAACTTTTACCTCGCGCCATGCCAGCGGCACATATCTGTGCGCTATGCAGGTTCGGTAGATCTCTACTAACCATGGTAGAAGGTGGTCCATCCCCCATTGCAGCAGGGCCGGGAATATGCCATCCAGGCCTGCTGACTTATATGGTTGGAAGGTTCTAATTGCCCATCTTATCCTTTCCTCTGTTACTATGCTCCGGGAGTTGGATCAGTCTTGGTCGGTTGGTGTCCATATTGATTCATCCATCCATGATCTGTTCTCTGAGATTTTGCAGTCTGGAAAGTGTGTTTCTAAAAGTACCTTGCTGGTTTCGTAGTCTGTTGATGTGTATGTGTGGTCTGGCTTTTTTAACGTGCTAAGGTTACGATCTTTATCAGTTGATAGGATCTTCCTTACACGTGCTGCCTCATCATTTGATTCTATGTTGTCACAGAATTGGCGCCAGGCTGTCCTTCTGGCCCTTCTGATTTCCTTTTTGAAGGTGTGTTGTGTTGTTTTGTATGTCTCCCAGTCTTCTGGGAATCTTGAGTTTTTGGCTCTATTAAATTGTTTGCGCAGTGTTTTCCTAAGTTCGCTAAGTTCGGCATTCCACCAGGAGCTTCCCTTGCTCCTGTTGGATGGAACCCTTAGTTTGCAGCAAGCGTGGTATGCTTCAATTATGTAATTTCATAGTTTTGTTACAGTGTTTTCAAGATGTGTGGGATTTGTTATGTTTGTGGGTGTTTTATGCTTAGCTAATAGTGTAGCTAGAAGTTTTTTGTATCTGGGGACGTTTGTTCGTCGCGGATTTCGCTTTGGTTCGGGTTTTTTTGGAGTGGTTAAGAGTATAAAACGAATCCTTCTATGGTCGGAGCAAGAAGGTTCATCTGATACGTGCCAGTTAGATATGAGGCTCGTCGCGCCTAATGTGGCCAGCGTTAGGTCTATGATGCTTTGTCCACGGACTGTGACCCATGTGGGTTCCGAGCCGCGATTTATAATGTTAAGATTAGTGGAGAATAAGTATGTGCATAGTACCTCTCCTCTAGGGTTTGGCTTGTCGCAGCCCCAAAGTGGGTGGTGAGCATTTGAGTCTGTGCAGATGATTAGGTCCAGATTTGTGCCCTCACAGTGGTTTACCAGGTCAGCCATCTCTCTTGGTGGACAAACCTCGTCGTCGCCTGGCATGTATATTGAGGCCAGTACGATGTCCGGGGCCTCGCCTTGTGTCTGGAGCCTGATAGCTGTTAAATCTCTGGAACAGAATTGGGTGAGTGTTGTTGTGGGTATATCTTTAGGTATGTAGACACAGGTTCTTGGTGTTCCAGTGCCATGTGTGTCTAGGATCAGCTTACCTCCGATGTTACTGAGGCCGCATATTCTGTTGTTTCTGACCCACGGCTCCTGGATCAGTGCGACCGTATTTGGTTTTGTCTCCAGCGCCCTGCGCAGGCTAGCCGTGGCAGTCTGGCTATGCTGGAGATTTGTTTGTATTATTTCTAGGGGAGGGGGCGAGGGTGGCGGCGGCCGGGTGGAGTTAGGGTGAGACGGATCCATCGGGTATCCTGTCTCCCTCCCCCATCCTGTGATCGCCTACATCCGGTGAAGATGCGAGCAGTTGCTCGGTCCACCCAGGTGACTCGGGTGGTACACTGTCAGCCATCGCGGCCCTCGCCATCTCCTCCTCTAGTTGTGTCATGTCGTCAGTCGTGGGTAGGTCTGTCTGTGTCGGTGTCGGTGTCGGTGTTTGGTCTGTCGGGTTAGTGGTGTCAGTTCGGGTGTCTGAGGGTTGGGTCTTGGGGTAGAAGCGGACGTATATCGAACCTAAAAGGTACGCTACTCGTCGCTCCCGCGCCAAGACTTTTTCGGCCTCATCCGGTGGGATACCCAGGGTCAAATAAGTCCCGTAGTTATCGCCACCGACTGCTGTCGCCCTGTACAAGGTCCACCTACCTATGTCGTACCAGGTGTTCTGACGTTTCAGAACGCTCTGTAGCCACGCTATATCTCCATTGTACCTGGGTACGAAGAGCGCGGCTCGGACACGGGTAGGTATGTCGGCCTGTTTCATCACGGTCAGTGTCAGATCAGTGTGCGGCATCGTAATCTTGGGAACATTCAGAGTCAACCAGGTTAAGGCATGTATGTCCTCGCACCACATCTGCACGGTGCCATCCGCTATCCGAGGATAAATAAAATAAAATAAAATAAAATAAAAAAGGTTTTTATTCACGTAGACTTCAAAAAGCGCTTGTAAATAGTCAGAACATGTTTGTAGTATTATAGTTGTATACATTATTATTTCTAGTAATTAGGTACACATGTATTGATAGTATTAAAACATTAATAAAATTTATTTTATAACAGCAATGATATTTAGCTAGCTCGAATCAAGTTATTGTCAAGAGATTATGTTTAAGTTTAATTATCTAGTTTAAGTTGTGGAAAATAGTACTACAGTTTTTAAGTGCTTAATTGAAATTTAATTAAAATTATAATACATACTTGATTTTAAGATTAAATGTGCTTAAAGTTAAGGTAACTCACATAACCTACCAGCCCAGTGTTATTGTCACAAACCACTTGTTTCTTAATACACATCACAAGTTCACTATGCAGTCCATGCAACAAAATCTCTCCAGTTTAAAAGAACATCTTCTGAAGCGGATGACTGAGTTTGAGGAGCTCCATAAGCCATCCAGCACACCTGCAGCTCCAGATACATTGGCCAAAGACTTTGCAGAATTCAAAAAATTTGTGTTGAGCTCTTTAAATTGTTTCCAGCAACAACTAGATGTACTTGCAGGATGCATTGACCAAGCAGAGATGCGAGGGAGAAGAAAGATGCTGCTATTCCATGGGATACCAGAACAGAAGAAGGAGAATTCCTTGGAGGTCACAGTTGCCACCGTCAAAAACCATCTCATGTTGTTAGATTTCTCTAATAAAGACATTCAGCGGTGTCAGCGTCTTGGTCATATTCCATCATCTGACAAGCCAAGGCCAATTCTGGTAGAATTTGAAAGCTACCAGGTGAGAGACAACATCTGGTTTGCCAAAACGAAGTGTAAAGGCTCTGGTGTCACAATATCAGAGTTCCTGACCCGGCCCCGTCACGAAACCTTCATGGCTGCACGCCAGCGCCACGGAATTTCAAATACTTGGACTCGGGACGGAGTCATATATATCCTGGATCGAGGTGGCAGCCGCCACAAGGTCGTCTCGATGGAGGATCTCAACAAGATCGGCTCTGCGCCGCAGCACACCAAGGAAGACGCTTCGAAAATCGCGGCCACGGACACGTCTACTACGGCTGCAGTCGGGAAAACTCGAAGAACTAAGAAGTAATTCATGTTGACTTAATTTGTATCTTCTTAATATTGTTTACGTGTGTTTACGCACATTAGCGATGTTTTTACATAATTGCATTTACGTATTTTCTGTTTCTACCTATTTTATTCATAATTTTTTATTGATTTCTAACTTTAAGTGTTGTTATGTTCTCATATTCTGAATTGTTTAGAATTCTATGATTTCTTTGTTATAAATTTACGTCATTTCATTTGTGATCTTTTCCACACTTGCATAATAGAAACGTCAAATGACGCGTTTAACTTTTAATATGACACCATACCATAGACATCCTGTAATTCTACTACACGCTACTAGATTTCAAACGGGGTGAGTAGAAACAAACTTAAAACTCTCATTAATTCTCTTTACGCACTGAACTGGTAGGTTAGTTAAAGGTGATATTGCGTATTGTATATTTATTTGTTTTGTATTGTTGTTCTTAAGTATTTTACATATATTTATATTATTTAGTTTATTGAATTATTTTGTTTTTTATGTCTAACACCGAAGATGAAATTAGTGATTCTGAATCTTATTTTTTGGCCAATAGTGATGGCGACAGTTTTATTAGTATTCCATCGCTTGGGGATACGTTGGAATCCCACTTTGCCGATGTATCGCGTAATTTCAATGTGATTCATATAAATTCCCAAAGTATTCCGGCTCATTTTTCCGATATGCTGGCCAGTTTCCAATGTAAAAATATTCATGCTATCCTTGTTTCTGAGTCTTGGCTCAAACCTTGTCTCCCTTCAGCCTCTTACTCACTACCTGGTTTTCAGCTCATCAGAAATGATCGAACTGGAACCGGTGGTGGTGGAGTTGCGATATATCTTCGTCATCATTTCAACTACTCTATTCTTAGTTTATCCTCTCAGCCACCTTCACCAAACGCTGGTGAACATCTTCTACTTGAAGTTGAGCTACACCATTCCAAAATTTTACTTGGTGTATATTACTGTCCTTCTCTTCGTATAAATTTCTTTTCTTCTTTTGAGCTCTTACTTGAAACATTCACTCCCAATTACGACCACTCAATTATAATGGGTGATTTTAACACTTGTCTGTTAAAGAACGACTCTCGTTCATCCTTGTTAACTTCTGCTGCAGAATCTAGTAACCTTTGTATTCTTCCTCTAAATGCAACTCATCATTTCCCCAATTCCGCTCCTTCGCTCCTTGATATTATTCTTGTCTCTTCTCAAAACCATGTCGCTAAGCACGGGCAGTGTTTAGCAGATGCCTTTTCTTACCATGACCTTCTCTTCCTTTTTTACAAAATTCGCCCACCTAAGGCAAAATCTAAAATACTAATGCAGCGCAATTTTGGTGGTATAAACTTGGAACATCTCCGAGCAGATGCTAACAGCATTGACTGGTCATCTTTAATAGCTGCAGAGTCGATTGACGAAAAGGTGCAAATATTTAACAAAACAATTATTAACCTCTACGATGTACATGCTCCGAGTCGTGCCATCAGAGTTAAACATTTACCTGCGCCATGGCTATCTGGGGAAATAAAAATACTTTTGGACAAAAAAGCCTCTGCCAAATCTCGTTTTAGGAGTAGACCTAACGACTTCAATCGGGAGAAATATATCAACTTACGAAATCATTGTAATAAGGTGTGTAGGAGTGCACAACGCCAACACATCCACAGCTCCATTGAAAATGGAGATCCTGCAAAAATATGGAAATTTCTACGTTCTTTGGGAGTAGGAAAAGCTCAAAATAACGCTATTCCAAAAAACTTTGATGTTAATTCTTTGAATAAACACTTCTCTGCTTCGCCCAATTTCAACAGGGCAACCAAAACTAGTACCTTAAATTCTCTTTCATCGATTCCTACTCCCAATTACACTTCTTTTACTTTTAGTCAATTTTCTGCTTGTGACGTTAAGAAGAGTGTCGAATCCATTTCATCAAATGCAGTCGGAAACGATAGTATTACCCGTAATATGGTCCTTCCTATCCTCAATGAAATCCTTCCTATTATTTGCCATATCCTAAATTCTTCTATTACCCTTGGCATTTTTCCAGCTTTATGGAAAGATGCTAAAATTATTCCTCTCCCCAAAAAATCCAACCCCACATCCTTTTCCGATTATCGCCCAATTTCCATATTACCTTTCCTCTCCAAAGTCCTGGAACGCCTCATTTATAATCAGTTTAGTACCTTTCTTACCAAAAATAATCTCCTCAATCCTTACCAATCCGGTTTCCGTCCTGGACACAGTACGACCACGGCCCTGGTCCATATTACGGAGGACATAAGATCTAGCATGGAGCGCGGAGAACTGACAGTGCTTACTCTTCTGGATTTCAGCAATGCGTTTAATACCGTAGATTTTGACATACTACTTGGAATCTTGCGCTCTCTTAACGTATCTCCAACGGTCATTGACTGGTTTCGTAGTTACCTGTCTGGCCGCCGGCAGTCTATTTGTATCGATGACACTCGTTCCTCTTGGTGCAACACAACTGCAGGCGTTCCTCAGGGTGGCGTTTTATCTCCTTTACTTTTTGCAATTTTTATAAATTCTATCTCTAACCAACTTGTCTCCTCCTACCACCTTTATGCTGACGACCTTCAGATATATTTCCAAACTCCCCTAGATAGGTTATCTTTTGCGGTCAGTCACATAAATACAGATTTAGACAAAATTTGTGGGTGGAGTCGTGCATACGGGCTTCAAGTCAATCCCATCAAGACACAAACCATCATAATCGGTAGCCCGAGGATGATATCAAAAGTGCCATGGTCACAGCTTCCACAAATTATGTTCGATGGTACTGTAATTGAGTTCAGTAGAAGTGTTAAGAATCTCGGCATCTTTTTCGATCGCAATTTGTCCTGGGATACTCAAATGAAGTGTGTTAGCCGTAAACTATACGCATCGTTTGGTTCTTTACGTCGACTACGCAATTTCCTGCCTATGACCACTAAAATTGCGCTCGCAGAATCCCTTCTTCTCCCAATACTAGATTATGCAGATGTCAGCTATCTGGATCTTACCCAAAACCAGCTTGATAAACTTGAGCGCCTCCAAAATGTCTGCATAAGATTCATATTTGGCCTTCGCAAATATGATCATGTCTCTGAATTCCGTACCAAGCTCAAGTGGCTATCTATACGCCTTCGTCGGGATACTCATATACTTTCATTGCTCTACAACATTTTGTTTACTCCATCCTTTCCTTCATACCTTAAAAAACGGTTTTCTTTTCTATACGAGTCACATTCGAGAGTTTTGCGATCATCGGAAAATCTTAAGTTAAAAATGCCAGCGCATTCCACAACCTTTCTTGATAAATCCTTCGCTGTTCAGAGTGTTCGTTTGTGGAATGCACTGCCAATAACAGTACGCCAAGCACAAAGTTTACACAAGTTCCAGAAAAGTGTAAAGGATTACTACCTATCACTATAGGATACATTGACAGAACAAGTAGGTAATATTGTGATATGTAAGTTTCTATCTATTATAGGTATGTATGTATTTATATAGTGTGTATGTATGTGTATAGTATGTATATGTATAGTATGTATGTATATAGTATGTATGTATATAGTGTAAATAGTAGGTATATATAGTAGGCTCTTGTACTGAGTACCAACGGGTACTGTTAACAAAGTATACGTACACCGACAACTGCCCTCTTAAATAATCCCTATTATTTTCCATTCTTTGGTTGTCTGGAAGAGATCACATTTTAGTGATAAGACCGCCAATTGTATACTTTTTATTTACATGCTCCTGTAATGTAAGATCTTAATATTGGTGTACAATAAAGAGTTAATCTATCTATCTAATCTATCTATCTATCTAATTATCTAGTTTTAAGTCTAATATTTGTGATACATATTGGCAATGGTTCTGTCTATATTAAGGTGATATTATTATGACGGACCTTGTGTTAATAACGACGGTCGCGCTTTAATGCTACCACCGGATCCAATGCGCCCCAACTGAGAAGACCCAGCGAAACAAACTCAGCGGGTGTCTCTACTACCGGTTTCAACACGGCCCAGTTGAGACGCTCCGGCGAAACATACTCAATGGGGCATATACACGAGATTTGGTCCACTTACTGTAATTATTTAGCAGGCAAACACAATATATGCTCGATCGGTTGTCTGATTATTTATTTATTTTAGGTTTAATATATTAGAAAGAGAAAATAAAAACGTCAAAATAAAAGTAACATTAATCATTTTGAGACATAACCAACAGTTCTGAAATTCGTAGAATATTTAAATAATAGATAGTTTTATTACAGATAGTTCATGTAACATAAAAGATTACTCATGTCTATATGGCTATAAGATCTCCAGCGGACTATGTGCAGGTAGATGCCGACCGCCAAATGTCTTTATCGTCAATGTAATCCTTAGTAGTGTAGTAACCCTTAGCCATAAGTTCATGTTTAATGTGTGACTTAAACTTATTATCAGGTAGTTTAGTTATATGAATAGGGAGCTTGTTATAAAACCTAGTACAATTTCCCATGAATGACTTTTTTGTTTTGCTAACTCTAAAGGCTGGTATAGCTAGTTTGTCCTTATTTCTTGTATTGACATTGTGCAAGTCACTCCGTTTTTTATATTTATCTAAATTTTTCCGCACAAACATTATATTCTGATATATGTATTCAGATGGAACAGTAAGTATATTTACCTCTTTAAAAACGCTTCGTAGAGACTCGCGACTGCCTAGATTATAAATAGCTCGGACTGCTCTTTTTTGTAATACGAAAATAGCACTTATGTCAGCTGCTGAGCCCCACAGCAGAATACCATAGGACATAATGCTATGGAAATAAGCAAAATATACTAGTCTAGCAGTTGGTTCGTCTGACAATTGTCTGATTTTCCAAACTGCATATGAAGCTGAACTTAATTTGGCAGATAATTTTTCAATATGAGGACCCCATTGTAATTTTGAGTCCAGTGTTATTCCCAAAAATACGGTCGAAGGAACTAAATCTAAAACTTCCTCGTTAAGTGCAACCGTTGGTTTAATATGAGTCACATTCGGCAATGAGAATTTGATGCATTTGGTCTTTCCTGCATTCAAAAGAAGATTATTTGCCGAAAACCAATTTGATATGAGGCTGAGAGTTTTATTAGGTTCTATAAGATCCTTATCTTTCCTACTCACTTTAAATATGAGTGACGTATCATCAGCAAATAGAATGATGTCTGATACTTTCTCTACTAGATATGGGAGATCATTTATATAAACTAGAAATAAAAATGGACCCAAAATCGATCCTTGGGGCACCCCCATTTTGACAGAATGTCGTGTTGAATTTACCCCGTCTATTGAAACCAGTTGTTCTCGACCTGATAAATAGGACATTACAAGATCAAGAGATGTGCCAGAAATTCCATAGTATTTTAGTTTCACAATGAGCGTATGGTGGTCTACGCAATCGAAAGCCTTAGAGAGATCGCAGAAAACTCCCAGCGCATCCTGCAACCCCTCCCAAGCCTCCAATATAGACTTCATTAGTGTACACCCCGCATCCTGAGTAGAACGGCCCTTTGTAAACCCAAACTGCTTGTCATGCAATATCCCATTCATGTTAAAGTGCGACAGCATCTGGCTGAGCATGAGCTTTTCAAATATTTTACTTAACGCTGGCAGTATAGAGATGGGTCGATAATTTGTGGCATTATTTGAACAACCTGATTTGAAAACAGGTACTACCTTACTGATTTTCATAAGGTCTGGAAAGACGCCATCACTTACACAGCTATTGAAGATGTTTGCAAGGATGGAAGCAATGTTTTGTATAACTGATTCAATTGCCATTACAGACAGTCCCCATAAATCCTCTGTGCCCTTTTTTTTAATGCTCTTAAAAGCTTTTAGAATATCAGCATTTGTAACAAATCGAAAACTGAATTTGGGCACAATTGGTTTAATAGATTGTTTTAAAAAGATTTCTGCCACATCCGGTGACGACGGGAGGCACTTAGTAGTAACTAGAGGCATATTTGTAAAAAACTCGGCAAAAATGTTGGCAACGGTAAGTTTGTCTGAAACAAGTTCGTCATTAATATTTAGTTCCACTGTTTGGTCTCTCAATCGGAAGGCCGGGAGTGGGCTAGTGGGGTCAGTGTCCATGACGAGGTTTTCCAAGGTCTTCTGTACGTGAGTCGCTTCTTCGGTGGTCATGTCTCTGGAAGGAGGAGAGAAGCAGATAGCTACGGCCAGCTCCGCCGGTATGTCCTTTGTAGCCAGCGCGTAGGTTCTCCGCTCCCCTTGAGCGGATTGGATCCTCACGCGTTTGGGGCCTCCCTGTAGGCCACTGTCAAGGCCGCATTGCGTGAGACTCCAGCCCGCTTCCCTCTCTTCCTGTTTCGGGGCCTGTCTTTTGGTCTTGTCGTGTCGTCTCGGGTCTGATCAGCGGGTCCGCTGGGTTTAGTCACGGGCAGGGAGATCTCGCGCTGGGTTTCCCCTTCGCGTAGAAGTGCCTGTCCGCGCGTTTCCGCGTCCGGTTGCTTTTCGCGCTGGGTGTTCCCTTCGCGTACTAGCGACTGGTCGCGTACTGCTCTTTCAACTGCCGCTTGCGCGTCGCGCTGGCTGTCGCCTTCGCGTATTGCGCGCATACGGCTGTTGAGTTTCCCCTCCCTGGCCATGATTTTTCCGCGCTTGTGTGTCAGCAGGCGTACTTCATCGGCAGAGGAGGAGCCACTCGGTCCCGCATCAGATCCCGTCTCTTTCTCAATCAGTTCTGTCAGTCTGGTGTCGATCTTCTCGCGCTGGAGTGCCAGCGCACGGAGTTCGCCACCGAGACTTGAGAGTCGGGCGTCGTCTTTGTCGTTGTCCGGGTTATTCGTGACGCTGTTCCTGACGAGGCTCTGCTGCCAGGCACTCGTGGACGGCTCGTTTTGTGTCTGTATTTTTGGCGCGTGAGTCGCAGCCGTTCGGGTGTCAAGTGGCGCGTGTGTCGCTGCCGAGATCGTGTCGTGTGGCGCGGCATTAAAATTTGGCAGTTGGGTGCTCCCCCCCAGGATACGATGGGAGCTGACCGATGACTCGGTGTGGGACTCCCCGGCTCGGCCGGGACCCACCTGGGGAATTGTTTTTCCTACCTGCTTCATTTTTTCCGACGGTGGTGGGCTTTTTTGGAAACAAGGTTACCCCTCCTCTGGACCGACGTGGAAAAGGGATAAGGAGGGAGGGAGTTTGGAAAAGTTTGGGAGCATGGGAAGTCGGGTTTGGGTTTCCCTAGGCCTGGGATTTGACTTGCGGGAACTTCTCCTGTCCGGGACCCTTTGGAAATTTGGGCACCCTGGATACAGGACCGACTTCAGGTCGGTCCCGCAGTCAGGGCTAGGCTATCCGCAACCTGCCATCCCGCCCGGTCGCATGAGAAGAAATGCGTTGACGGTCCGTGCCACCCCAGGCAGTAAGCTTCGGGTGGCACGAACAGTCATCCGGGATATACCCCCATTTTACCCGGAAGACCTAACGTTATGGTTTGCCCAAATTGAAGGTCAGTTCGTTTTGTCTAATATTATGAAGGATGAAACCAAGTTTTATTACGTGCTGGGACAGCTGGAACCACAGTATTCCAGTGAGGTGCGGGATATTATTATTTCTCCCCCCACCACCGACAAATACGGTAAATTGAAGGTCGAACTTATCAAACGACTGTCGGCATCACAGGAGAGGAAAACTAAGCAGCTCCTGATGCACGAAGAACTGGGAGACAGAAAACCCTCACAGTTTCTCCGACATTTACAGCAATTGGCAGGGCCAAAGGTTCCCCAGAGTTCATACAAACTATATGGGCCAGTAGACTACCAACCAATTTGCAAACCATCCTAGCATCTCAACATAAATTGAGTGTGGAAGACGTAGCTGATTTGGCCGACCGTATCAACGACGTTGTGCCTACAATTGCTCAAGTTGCCAGTACATCTCAAACATCATCCGCGGTACAAGACACAAGCGTTAGCGATTTAAAAATTCAGGTAGCGGAGTTAACAAAAAAGATCGAGGTAATGTCGACGGAGTTATTTAGGCGTTCCAGACGCGACGCAAGTGGTTCTAACTCCCACAGGAACCATTCCCGATCCCGATCTCACCCACGACACGCAGATCACCCGCATTGCTGGTTTCACTACCGGTTCAAGGAGCGAGCAAGGAAGTGCATACAACCATGTAGTTACAAGTCGATAAACTACCAAGGCAGCCGATAATCGCGGTAAACGACTGCCATACATTTTCGAACCGCCTGTTCATTACTGACCAACACACAAAGATCCAGTACTTGGTAGACACGGGTTCTGACTTGTGCGTGTTTCCTAGGTCAGCTGTTCGGGACGTGCGTCCGAAAAATAATAACTACCAACTGTTTGCTGCGAACGGCACACCAATAGCTACATATGGTTATCTACAACAAACATTAAATCTGGGATTACGTCGTGCATTTGTCTGGCGTTTTATTGTGGCTGATGTATCCAAACCAATCATCGGCGTTGACTTTTTAGGTTTTTACAACTTGCTTGTCGACTGCCGCAACCAGCGCATTATTGATGGCGTAACCTCACTAACAGTTTCTGCCCCACAGAAGCAGTCTGCAGATAGCATTTTATCTGTACGAACAACCCGTATAACAAAGGATGACTCACCATATCAGTGTCTACTACGGAGGTTCCCAGACATCACACGTCCAGCTGGTAAGCCTAGCATGCCTAAGCATAACACCGTCCATCGAATACAAACAACACCAGGTCCTCCCATTTTTAATCGCCCACGTCGTTTAGATCCGGAGAGGTTAAAGATAGCCAAGCAGGAATTTGAAGCCATGCTACAGAATGGAACAGCGAGAAGTTCACAGAGTGCCTGGGCTTCACCGCTTCACCTCACACGTAAGAAAGATGATGGCTGGCGTCCATGCGGCGACTACAGAGCACTCAATGCTCGTACTGTGCCTGACCGCTATCCGATCAGACACATCCAGGACTTCGCGAGCCAACTAGCAGGTAGTACAGTCTTTTCAACCATCGATCTGGTGAAGGCTTATAATCAGATCCCAGTTCTGGAAGAGGACATTCCCAAGGCTGCAATTACAACACCATTCGGCTTATGGGAGTTCCCGTTCATGACGTTTGGACTCAGGTACGCAGCCCAGACGTTCCAGAGGTTCATGGACGAGGTCCTGCGTGGTTTAGATTTTTGCTACTGTTATCTAGATGACATTATAGTGTCCAGCAAAACCAGCAAGCAGCACCTAGAAGACTTGGAAAGCCTGTTCAAACGTCTAGCTGAGTACGGAATCCTCATAAATACATCCAAATGTTATTTAGGTCAAGAAGAGGTAACTTTCCTAGGTTACAAAGTTTCTGCAGCAGGAGTACAGCCCTTGGAATCCAAGGTGGAGGCAATCCAGAATTTCCCAGAACCTAAGACCGTCAAGGAGTTGAGGAGATTTTTGGGAATGATTAACTTCTATAGACGTTTTATTCCCCACGCAGCTATGATTCAAGCACCTCTTAACTCACTTTTAGCAGGTCCAAAAATCAAAGGAGCACAACCTATAGCATGGACATCCGAGCTTCGAGAAGTATTTACCAAGTGTAAGCAGAGCTTGTCGCAAGCCACACAACTAGTACACCCTGATCCTGAGGCTGAATTGGTTGTACAAACCGATGCTTCGGATTCTGCGATTGGTGCAGTTCTTCAGCAGCGCAAAGGCGAAGGGTTTGAACCACTAGCATTATTTTCTAGGAAGTTGTCTCCATCCCAAAAGAAGTATTGCCCTTATGATCGCGAATTGCTTGCTATCTATGAAGCAATTAAATATTTCAAGCACATGCTTGAAGCAAGGACGTTCGCAGTGTGGACGGATCATAAACCTTTGACGTTTGTATTTACAAAATCTAGAGATAACTGTTCTCCACGTCAATTTAGATATTTGGATTATATCAGCCAATTTACAACTGACATTCGCTTTATACCTGGTAAAGATAACATTGTAGCTGACACACTATCACGCATTAATGAAGTTGTTTTGCCCCTAGATTACCAGTCCTTGGCCCTAGCACAGAGTTCTGACGGCGAGCTGCAAGATATCCTTAGAAATGGCTCAAGTTTGGTATTGGAGAAGGTGCAATTACCGGACGTAGGTATAAAAGTGTACTGCGATGTCTCAACAGGAACTTCTAGACCGTTCATCACAACTACGTTCCGGAAACAGGTATTTGACACCTTGCATAATTTGAGCCATCCAGGAACTGTGAACAGAAGCCAGTGTACGGCTGATTACTGAGCGATTTGTATGGCCATTTGTTAGAAAGGACTGTCGACGGTGGGCCAAAGAATGCCAGCAGTGTCAACGCTGTAAGGTCACAAGGCACACATCGGCACCACTAGCATCATTTGAAACTCCTACAGCTCGGTTTCGTCATATTCACCTTGACTTGGTAGGTCCACTAAACGTATGTTCTGGCTACAGGTACTGCCTCACTGTCATCGACCGCTTTACACGATGGCCTGAAGTGTATCCACTGTCGAACATCACAGCCGAGACCTGCGCAGCCGCCTTGGTATCTGGGTGGATAGCGCGTTTTGGTTGTCCAGAGCACATCACTACCGACCGCGGACGCCAGTTCGAGTCCCACATATTCAAGGAGGTAGCCGCTCTGGTGGGCGCTTCTCATCACACTACCACAGCTTACCACCCTGCAGCAAACGGCCTCGTAGAGAGGCTTCATCGCCAGCTCAAGGCGGCCATAACCTGTCATGCAAGCTCTGATTGGTCAGAGGTCCTCCTTTGGGTCCTGCTGGGCATTCGCAGCGCTTGGAAAGACGACCTACAAGCATCAGCAGCAGAATTGGTCTATGGTGAACCGCTACGTTTGCCTGGCCAGTTCTTTACGTCTTCAACCAGTGACGAGATGGAAGCGAGTAACTTTGCCAGCAGAATACGCACGTATTCTGCTGGCAAAGTTACTCGCTACACATGGCAAAGCTGTCACCACAACCAACATCATGGCATTCTAGTGCAAGCCGCCCATTCTACGTGCCCCAAGACCTCAACACGGTGACTCACGTTTTTATTCGTCAGGGTCCAATCCGCAGACCGCTGGACGCAGCATACTTGGGACCATACAAAGTTCTACGCCGTGGTCCAAAAGCGTTCGATATTGACGTAAAAGGGAAGACTCAGACGGTAACGGTCGATAGGCTGAAGCCAGCATACATCGCCAGAGAGGAAAGTGGAAACATCCAAACCAGCCATCCAGAAAACCAGCCATACCCTAAAAAGACGAGAAGCGGACGGGTTGTAAAATTTCCCGATTACTTTCGCCCGTAGTCACGGTCTCCGCTGGGGAGTAGTGTAGCAGTCGTATTCCGCTACCCCAAATCGCTGTCACTTATGTTTCGTGGCAATCTAGCAAATCACGCCACACATCAGGTGACCGCAATTGCCGACGCGTGCGCAGGTGCAAATCCATGCTAAGCCACGCCTCCTACACGCCCACGTCAAGAAGGTATATTTTCTACGAGTCGCGGGACAATATGGCGGCCAACGAGTCTTTTGTTTGCGATGTTGCCGGGCATATTGTAAACGCCCACTATGCCCCTTCTATGCAATCAGTTTCTTTTGTTCTAAAAAATATAAAATCAAATGTTTGGATAATTAAGACATTATTATTTGTACTTCACCTGAATCGCCGTACGTGTTCACATTTATACCTTCACATAAAGTACCAAACCCGAGATAGTGTGGGTTCAAGTCCGGTAGAAGCAAATCGTATGTGACTGGGAATAAACCCAGTTACTACAGTTCCATGGCTTTCATCGACGAAAGGCCCGACCGATTAACCTTCAATTTCCTCCACGTATTCTCCACAAAAGATGAATAGGTTGGTTCCATTGACGTAAATAATTAGAGTTCTATTCATTCGTAATCAACATGGAAGGTAAAATGGGAAATAAATTAGGTAAAGATTAATAGTTCGGTGTGCGTGTTTAGGTGGCATACGTTCTCGATGGTTTAGAGGCACCGTATTTAATGACAGAATGGTGCAACCTTTAAGGGCCAGTTAAATAATTAAACTAGCCTAAAGCACCTAACAACAGCTAGTAGATTATTCTCCGGGCCACTACTAGGGGCTAATTTGTTAGAAATTAAACTAGCCTAAAGCACCTAACAACAGCCAGGAGATTATTCTCCGGGCCACTACTAGGGGCTAATTTGTTAGAAATTAAACTAGCCTAAAGCACCTAACAACAGCTTGGAGATTATTCTCCGGGCCACTACTAGGAGCTAATTTGTTAGAAGTTAAAGTAGTCTAAAGCACCTAACAACAGCCAGAAGATTATTCTCCGGGCCACTACTAGGGGCTAATTTGTTAGAAATTAAACTAGCCTAAAGCACCTAACAACAGCCTGGAGATTATTCTCCGGGCCACTACTAGGGGCTAATTTGTTAGAAGTTCAACTAGTCTAAAACACCTAACAACAGCCAGAAGATTATTCTCCGGGCCACTACTAGGGACTAATTTGTTAGAAATTAAACTAGCCTAAAGCACCTAACAACAGCCTGGAGATTATTCTCCGGGCCACTACTAGGGGATAATTTGTTAGAAATTAAACTAGCCTAAAGCACCTAGCAGCAGCCAGGAGATTATTCTCCGAGCCACTACTAGGAGCTAATTTATTAGAAATTCACATGGCCATAAATAACAGTTCCAACTTTAAATTAGGGTAATAGGGTTACCTACTTGGTAACCCTACTGTTGTTAATTTGATATACGAATCTGCCTAATTCTATAAATTCGATATACGAATGTGCCTAATGCTATTAATTCGTTATACGAATCTGCCTACTGTTGTTAATTTGATTAGAAATTGAAGGCGCTTACATCCAGTTGATCTCATCGGCCCGTTAATGATCGGCGAGGTTAGCACGCGAATACAGCTCGGCGTTTATTCACTTTTGTGCTTCAGATAATACGTAAAGCTATCAATGTTTTACGCTTAATCTCTTTCCAGTCATGTAAATATAAAATCAAATAATAACATAATGGGTCCAGTGCGTTACGGGCCTGTTGGCGTGGTTGGCAAATGCTAGCTCTTCATGCCGGAGGTCATGGGTTTGGTTCCCACCCAGGACAGATATTTGTGATATATGTAAGTCTGGGTGTAATCACCTATATAAATATTTATTTACATAAGAAAAGTAGTATATCAGTTATCTGGTTTCCATAGTACAAGCTCTGCTTAGTTTGGTACCGGATGGCCGTATGTAAATAATGTCCCAGGATATTATTATTTATAATATTATGTCGTATTAACTGCATTAGCTCCAGGAGGCCTCACTCATGGCCTAACGACAACAATGGAATTACCATCCGCCTAGGTACTTAACCTCGTCGATCGCTCACGGACCGCAAAGGGTACCTAATTAGACTCTGTGTTGTCTGACCACCTGGAATCTACAAACTTATGGGACTAGTGCGTGACAAGAAGACATTAAAATGCGATGAAACGTATTTTAATATATTTCTGGTGGAACACTAAGAGTTCCTAGTTTAGGATGCTTTTATTGTATTCTGTGGTTGTCACAAAACCATTTAGAACTAACAAATAGGAAAATATGGGCTTCGAGTATGTCACTAATGTCTTTGTGGGCAGACCACAAACAATACTGACTGCGTGTAGTTTGGCGGTTAAGATAGTCACCTCACCAGTTTGTGTCCCGGGTTCGATTCACGCATATGAAAGATATTTGTGTAACCTATAATATGTCTTCTAGAATGTAGCAGCTAAATGCTCGAAGCCTATATGTACAGACGCCAGCAAATCAAGCTAACCCAATCTGTCACATTTCCCCAATTGAAAGTGAACCTTATGCTTTTGTGATAAAGTTGAAAATTTATATAAGAAATTTGACAGATTGGTGTAGCTGGATGTGCTGGCTTCTGTACATGTTCTGGGTCTGGGAGTGGGGTACCCCAAGACACAGGAATGCGATTTGTTACAGCTTCAAAAAAAAAAAACAAAATATTTAAAAATAACTTTTGGAAGTCTTTGGGCCGTATGCTTGTTGGTCAGTCTTAGTATAAATAAGGTATTTTATTAACGCCCAAAGTTGTGATGGCTTATTAAATTGCCTGCATACATTATGATAAACATTAGATTAGTTGGTAAATACTAGAGTTTACACAATTTAATATAGTAGGTTATAAGTTTTTAGGTCAATGTGAGCAAACAATATTGATTTTTAAACATGTAGGGTGTAAATCATAGTTTCAATAATATGATTACGAGTAACTTATTCACATTTAAAATATTTGTGGGTTCAAATCCTAGGTCAGGTCAAAATATGCTTATTGAGACTTTTCAAGAAGGAAAAATCCCCAGCAGCAGTCCAGATTCACGAAGTTGGCAGTGTTACATCTCTGCGCTTTGAAGACCATCAGAACCAGTGGATTATAGGAGTGAGAGGATAGAGAGCGCAACTGCGTTTGCGCGTACATTTGTGCATTATTGGCTAACCTCCGTTGAGTTTGCCGACCAGGACATAAATATAAAAGTTTGGGTATTTTTTAATTAAATACTTGTTACCCATTAAACGTACAACATAAGACCCACAATTTAAGCATTTAGTAACATAACAATAACACATGTAACACATTGGATTCCAATGTAATGAATTATATTAGAAGTTATAATCCTGTAAATCCACCTTGTATCCTCAAGTAACCAGTTAATAAATACTTATACAACCTTTGTAGTCGTATATGATCAATTATCAGGGACTGATGCCTGGCATCATTTTACAATGGTTCAACCAAAAATCTCAGTAACATTTTACTACTCTGATTTAGAATTCGGAAGATATAGAAATCGGAAGATCAGCACTACAGAAATGTAGTACTAGCTGAGATAGGGCCATTTCTCATACCAGTACGGATAAAATTAAAAATATTTAAAATGTATACCACAATTGAATCGATTTTCCGTATTTGTTATGAGTATAAAATTATTTCTTTCTTTCTTTCTAATTCAATCTAGACCAAAGTGACAGTCAAACTTCAATTACGATGTAAGAATAATTACCACACTAATATTCTAAAGGCGAAAGTTTGCGAGTGTTTGAGTCTGTATGTTTGTTACTTCTTCACGTCTAAATTATTATTTATAAGCCGTGGATTACGTAGTTAGATGTATATTTTATAAACAGTGCTTATAAATGAAATGTATTACCTAATAGTCAATGTATGTATATCTGTTTACTTCCCAAACCACACTAATATTATAAAGGAAAAAGTTTGTGAGTGTGTATTGTTCCGGACACACCAGGCGGCGCTGCGCTCGTGCCTCCGACCGGTCCGCTGACCTTCAGCGTCCTTCCCCACCTCGCTAACCGGCCGTCGAGCTACAGCGGCGGCTCTCAACGCGTATTTCACTCAGCGCAAGCAACGCGGTTACTTACTATCATTGAATCAGTAACAATACAGTTTTTATACATCGGAGATAATAGTTTTATTTATTAGCTGAGACCCCCAGAAGCACAACTGGAGCTTGGCATTCAAACAACATGTTTGTTACTTCTTCACGTCTAAACGGCTGGAGCGATTTTAATAAAATTTGGTTTAGATGACACCCTGGAGTAACACAGGCTATAATTTATAAAGTTTAACGCGGGTAAAACTGCGGGCCACAACTAGTTTATAATAAAGAAGCAAATTGAACGGAAAATCGGCTTTGTGTTTGATTTTTCATTCAATTTTATCTGTCTAATTTCGTCAATTGAAAGTCAACCTTATGCTTTTGTGATAAAGTTGAAAATTTATAATAGAAATTTGACAGATTGGTCTAGCTGGATGTGCTGGCGTCTGTACATGTTCTGGGTCAGGGAGTGGGGTACCCCAAGACACAGGAATGCGATTTGTTACAGCTTCAAAAAAAGAACAAAATATTTAAAAATAACTTTTGGAAGTCTTCATTTATATATTTTCCCTTAAGCTTAATCTAAGCTAGCTTAAGATTTCCAAAGAGCTTACTAAGCTTAGCTTAGCTTTTTTAGTTAGCTTGAGAACGTTATTAAATATTAAATGCGTCCCACGGTGACATCCTCAATTTAACAATCTATTAAAGCCAAAGCAAGATGTAACATAAATAAAGAACGTAAGTTAAGTTAAGGAGTTATTATTATTTGCCTAGAAACTGATAAACATGCAAATTACACAAAAATATATTATATTACGACCCACACCAGATTACGATCAGCTGATGCATATTGTACAGGTAACCAAAACATTTTTTGGTTTAGTGCTATTAGTTTAGTTTAATGAGTAGATAGTGCTCCTTACGTTATGCCCACTATTCAAGTTACACCTTATATATTGAATAAGAGTATTTGAATTGAATAATAGTATATGATCTATCTCCTTACCAAATTATAATCAAATCCGTTTAGCTTTATTTTCGTGATTGAGTAATAATCATCCAAATATATTTACATACAAACAATGACATTTATTATATTAACAGGCTAATAAAACTATCCAAAAGCATAAAAAATGTATTTGGAATAAAAGAAATACTATTGTCGTCATCATTATTTTAGCTTCTAATAACACGATGGCCGGACAACAAAGGTGGTCCGGAGGGAATTCGATGCGTAATACCGCTAGGATTAAAGTGTTGCCAGTTCCCGTACCAAAAAAGTACCAAATAAAATTGATAGAAAAATTATACACCAAGTCAATGAAGAATTCATGGCTTTTCTCACTGTGTGGTTGACGGCTAAGAAAAATCTCTTCACCCCATCTCATTACGTGGGGTGAGCAAAACTCGTCCCGAGGGCACATATACCAGAGAATGGGCAACCGCGTTTTCATGAGTACTATGACCATCTTACTGCGATCGCCAACCTGTCTGCCAAGCGTGGCGGTTATGGGATATCCCTCCAAAGCATGGATACTATTCTATTGAGGACATCTTTTGTGGATGCCTTTGTCCTGCAGTGCACGTCATTCGGCTGGTGATAGCTGGCTTGATGATGGTGAATTCTTCATAGTTTGAATGCCACATAGGTGTAGATTGAATCCTAAATCAGAGCATAAAATGTTACTGAGATTTTTGGTTGAGACAATACGAGTATAAAATGACGCCATGCATCCTGTCCCTGATCTTAGATCATATAATAGTCGTATATGATCAAAGATCAAATGTATTATTAGTATTTACTACTTGGTAAATTGAGGATACCGGGTGGACCGATGAACTTGCAAGGGTCGCGAGAAGCAGATGGATGGGGAGAGCACAAGACTTGCCATTATGGAGATCCTAAGGGATACCTTTCGTCAGCAGTCTTTCGGCTGAAATGATGATGATGATGTTGGTCATGATAATGAACATCAGGATGACGGTACAATTGCGAAAGTTTCGTGTATGCAATTTCATGCAGACTTTATTGGATAATAATATCGTTGCTTGGGAAACCGATAAGATGCGCACTACTGCAGTTTATCACAGTATCAGAGTAAAAATCCCACACCAAGATGCTTTCCTGACTCCAATAATTATTTTGATAAATAAGAGGATGGATAGTATAACAATCTGCTGGCCCTCCTTCATAAATTGGAAAAATTTACATTCATCATTACATTCAATTACTTATTTGAAAAATATTCGTCTTTTTTGTATAAGACAAATGAGCAAACGTAACCCTCTTGCCTGATGGTAAGTAATCACCGCCTATGGCACCTACAACACCAGTGGAGCTGCAAGTACGTTGACAGCCTTTAAGAAAAGAAAAGACTCGCTTCTTGCCTTGTCATACCGGATCGGAAATAACTCCGCAGTTCATAGATTCCAGTAGTGGGCAGTAAAAAGTTTCTTGTTATGGGGATAATAATAATTATTTTCTTATAAAGAAATTACACCGAACTTACTACCGAAATTAAGCCCTTTATCGTATGGGGGCTGTACTAACATGAAATTCTTGAAATTAATTAGATCAGACTCAGAACAAAGTCAACTCAATCTCTAGTGTGTGTTACATATTGATATTTACGTTGATAACTTTGAACAAAACGGAATTTAAAAAAATCACAACAATTAAGCTACATAATAGAATCAGATTTTCTGAAGCTCCAGACCTCCGGGTACATTAAACTACTGTAAATTATATTTAAAATCATGTCAGAGTGCCGTTATCAGTAAGTTTGAAAACCACTGATCTAACTTGGTGTAACACTTGGTGTAAACGCCGCAATTATTTGCGGCTTTTGACATTGCATTTTCATTATTGAACACAAATAACATGTGGTACCTTTATTGGACCTGCAATGGCAAGGGATTATAACTTCTAATGTAATACATTGTTACATGTGTTGTTGTTACATTGTACGTTTAGTGGGTTGCAAGTAATTTATTAAATAAAATCCTAACTCTTATATTTATGTACCGGTGGACAGACTATTCATTCTCTATCCACTCACTTTTATAATCACTGGAGGCTAAATGTTACAACCAGATTGAGATTAGGTGCAGGATCGGCACGACCGGCTTTACAAACTCCAAGGTACGTTGGTGTAACACTGCCAACTTCTTGAATCTGGACTGCTTCTAAGGATTTTTCTTTCTTGAAAAGTCTCGATCACTATATTTACACCCAACCCACAATTTGAACCCGGGTATTTATTAAATGTGAACTAGTAGTTTATTGTAAACATCGTTTTGAAAATATAATTTACACCCTACATGTTTAAAAATCAATATTGTTTGCACACATTGACCTAAAAACTTATAACCTACTACATTAAATTGTGTAAAGTATGTATTTACCTACTAATCTAATATTTATCATAATGTATGCAGGCAATTCAATAAGCCATCACAACTTTGGGCATTAATAAAATACCTTATTTATACTAAGACTGACTAACAAGCATACGGCCCATCTGATGACATGGGGCCACTGTAGCCATTGATACTTGCAACACACATGAACTAGGGCATTTTTATATGTGATGATACTTCCCTAATAGAACTGGCCATGGAGCGCATAAACACTATGCTCTGCCTCTGTCATATTATTATGTTAACTTATTTTTTAATTATCATTCAAAACTCCAACTTCATATAAATATCTATGTACATGTCAGACTTTGGACAACCCCACGGAGACAAAACCGCGGGAATTGACAACATTTCATATTTTTAACTGGCATGTATTATTGCGTTATTTAAAAGTAAATCCAAAACTAGGGCTCCCATATTTTTCCGTTTTGCGAAATTATGAACTTTCCATTCATAATTTCAACTTTGAAATTCGATGTATTCTAAATAGACGGAAGCGGCAAATGACGCCATATATAGAATAGAATAGAATAGAATAGAATTATTTATTTGTAAGAATATTGTTGTCACAGGTTGTTACAGTTTAAAATGTCCAAAATATTCTGCCGTTTCCGGCGCACAAATCTTTACAGGTCAAATATATTCTAATAATTAATACAAACTCAATTTACAAAATTATTAATTCTGAAACAATTCTCAAGTACTGAAAAAAGGGCACAGTTTTTGAGTTTTACATTGCATTATGGTCTAATTTAAATGTAGCATCGAATTTTTCCTTTAAAAAGTCGTCAACTGAATAATAACATTTATATAATAGAAAATTAAATAGTTTGTTTTTAAATGTCCAGGGATTTAGTGTTTTGAATACATCAGGTAATTTATTATAAACACGAATTGCCATACAAAAAACATTATTAGAGAAAAGTGAAATTCTCTGTGACGGTACACATAATTTATGAATTTTGCGACTCTTCCTAATTACAATATCATTGTGCATATCAAATAAAGTTATATTCTCACGTACAAAGATACAAATTTCGAATACATATAAGGCCGGGAGAGGTAATATTTGAAACTTTTTAAATAGAGGGACACAGCTATCTAATGGTAGGGCTTTGCTTATTATTCGAATACATTTTTTTTGCGCTCGGAATAGTTGAATGACGTCCACAGAATAACCCCATATTATAATACAATACCGTAGTATTGAAGAAACATAACCATGATATGCAAGTAATGCAGCGTCTGTACCAGCTACGCGGGTTATTCTACTTAGAGCAAAAGCAAATCTATTTACCCTTCCGCACAATTCGTCAATGTGTGCTTTCCAGTTGCAATTTTTGTCTATTCTTATCCCTAAAAATTTTGCACTATCTACCTCTTCAACAGCATCATTAGCGTATTTTATGTCTAGCTGCGAACGTTTGCTGTTATAACATTGGAACTGTATCATTTTTGTTTTATTGATGTTGGCGTGCAGATTATTGTCTTGTAACCATTTAATTAGTGCGTTTAATGTATTATTGACTTCGTCTTGGTATTTTTTGATATTATTATCGGTGAGTTTAATACTAAGTGTAGTATCATCTGCGTATAGTATGCAATTATGGGTGGTAAAATTGGGCAAATCATTGATGTAGAGCAAGAACAGAAATGGTCCTAATATGCTGCCTTGAGGCACACCACTACAGTTTTGCTGAAATGAGGATCGGTGTGTCGTTTTTTCAGTTTCAGTATAACTGGTGATCTCTACGCATTGCAGACGATTAGTTAGGTAACTTTTTATCCAGTTTAATGCATTACCCCTTATACCATAGCGATTTAGTTTGTAAAGAAGCAATTTGTGATTAACAAAGTCAAATGCTTTTGACATATCTAGAAATATGGACAGTATAGGCTTTTTTTCATGAAGGCTGGAGGTTATAAGTTTTATGAGAGTAAAACACGCAAGGGTGGTAGATTTGTTTTTTCTAAAGCCAAATTGATTATTTTTTATTATTTCATGAGTTGTTACAAAGGAGTTTAGTTTATCGTACATGACTCTTTCGAAAATCTTTGAAATAATGGGTATTAGAGTAATTGGGCGATAATTATTCACATCACCTTTGTCACCCTTTTTGTACAGTGGTTTCACTATAGAAAATATAAGTCTTGTGGGAAATATGCCTTCAGTAAATGACAAGTTAATAATATGACTTATGGGAAAAGCTATAAATTGAGAACAATATTTCAATATTTTTGTATTAATGTCATCATAACCAGTTGAATTAGTGGGATTTAAAGAATTTATAATTTTATATACAGAAAGATCGTCCGTTGGGGTTAGGTAGATACTATTAGATATGTCAGAAATTGTTTGTATGTAGTCAAAATTCGCATTGGAGTTACTGACAGAGTCAATAGATTTGTTTGCCACGCCTATGAAGAAGTCATTAAATTTATTTGCTATCGTATCTACATTTGTGTATGTGCACTGATCAATTGTAATAGAGTTAATTTCAGATACATAATCCTTGTTTATGCTATTCTTTTTGATAATATTCCAAGTAGCTTTACATTTATTCTTAGATTGAAGTATGTAACGTGTGTTATCTATTTTCTGTGCGTGTAAAATGCACCGTCTAAGTATTTTAGCGTAATTTTTGTAATTTTTTGTATTATTATTTTTATTAGAATTTGTTAATCTATATTTTAAGTACAAACTTCGTTTTTTTATGCAACATTTTTTTATACCCCTTGTGATCCATTTATTTTTTACAGGTTTATTTGTAACTTTAATTTTCAGAATGGGAAAGCATAGGTTATAAAAGAGAGTCAAATTGTCATGAAAATTATCAAAATATACGGTGGAATAGCCATCGATCTTTGCTTTAATGTAACCCGTCAAAAAAAATCGCTGTCTTATCAAACTCGTTGGCGCCTAAACTTGTTTACGTTTGTTTAATGTTTTCAATTTCATATTAAATTAAAATCGTCAATATTAAATTCATTTCATTTCCAGTGTTATTATTCTTATTATGTTTCATTAAGACAACATAAAAGTTACGAAATTTAAAACCGTGAGTGACAATTGACAATTTGACATGTCTTGTTTGTCATAAATGTTTTCGTTTAAAACATTGGAATGCTTAGGCAAAGGACCTCGGCCGCCGTATAAGTGACGTCATCACACCTTTTTTAGTTTTTATTTTTTCCACAGAAATTAAGAAATAAAACAATATAAAAATATATATTAGAACTCAGGATACAAAAATAAAGAAATGGTATTTTTGTTTTAAGGTGGTGTCAGTTTTGAAATGTTGTCAATTACCAGCCAGCCAAAATTAGTCCTTCAGTTTATATTTTCCCAAATCTGGGGTAAATTAATTCTGCCTGGCAACCCAAACGTAGTAACATCGGGTCATTAATCACATTTATGTTCGCGATATAATTAACTTATGTAGTTGTAGCATATCGCTTGTAAATTTGATACCGTGGCATGTTTAGTTGTAAGATTTAAACAACATAGGTACTAAGGAATGATAGAATGGAAGGGAAATCCTACGCAACCTAAATGCCATACATAAGTGGTGATGATATTTATTCATTTGTATCATTCAAGCATGGACCGACGATCTTGTGCGGGTCGCGGGAAGCCGCTGGATGCGGGCAGCGCAGGACCGTCTATTGTGGAGATTCTTGGGGGAGGCCTTTGTCCAGCGGTGGACGTCTTTCGGCTGATATGATGATTCAAGCCACCCAGAATGCCTTAGACGCTAACTTTTATAACCCCTCTCAAGTTATTGAGGGAAGCTTAAATTTAGTCCAACAATGTAAGTCTTTCATCTTACTTGCCGAATATATGCATTCAAAGGCTAATTTGCAAACCAAGAGCGCCTTATTTATTTTAAATTCAAATACAAATGTATTATTAAACTAGCAGTACCTCGCGGTACTATCAGTGATTTAGCTTATTTATGGAAGCCCATATGTTTATGTAGGGTATAATCTTAAGATTCTGAAGAATTTTGGAATGGAGATATCCATTCCAAAATTCTTCAGAATCTATTAAGCCATTTCCATTCATCGTGATTGAGTAATAAACACCCAAATAACTAAACATAAAAACTGTTATATTTAATATACTAAGTCATCATCCACTACTGGACAAAAAGGCCTGCCTCAAAGATCACCACAATGCATGGCCGATTTTGCGCTACCTACATCCAGCGACCCGCACAAGACCATCGGTCTATGTGTACGGGGCCTGCGATTTCCGGTCAATGGTCGACACCAGTCGCAACTCCCCTCCCTGCCCAAGACCCTTAGTTTGCATTAAGATCACTCAAGTACGTATAAAGATCTTGACTTTCCTGTTATCTAGAGCGGAAGTCTACTCGACTTTACACGCACCATCTACGAAATATAATTATGGTACACGGTCAAACAGAATTATGACTTCTTAATAATACATTTATCCGACATATAAATTTCGCCTCCTGCTCTGAAGCAAACCACATCATTTATGATGATTAAACAAATTTGTACAAAAATAAGGAAACAAACCAGATAAAAACATAACAGATTTACAAAACATTTTATCTAAATGTCCGGCGTTAATTTTAATTGTAAGGGATGCCGTGTTTTAATACAATCCTGTTTTGTCCGGCCGAAACATTCTTGCTACTAGCGGCATTAGGCTGTTTTGTACCAAAAATGTTTTGCCCGTCATTACATTATAATATCGCTGTATTTAACACTAAAATAATAAGAGTGGAAATCGTCCAACAGTACTCTTCTAAAAGGCTACTGTTAGAAGCGTTGGAATTATTTTAGAAATAAGGAGTAATAAACTTTGTGCACCGAACGATGACACGACATGAGAAAAAGAAACAACATTTCAGAAGTATTAATTGTTTAACTGCCTCGTTGGTCAAGCGGTACCATGTCCAACCACAGAAGATGAGTTCCAGGGTTCAAATCCTGAGTCGGGCCGAATAAAAGTTCTATTGAAGTTTTTCTGCTAACAGAAATTCTCGGTATCAGCCCTGAGACTGGATGTTGGTGGTGTTATATCTGTTTTGATAGTGAGTGAAAGACATCTTAACTTTGTACACATACATACTTTTGTCCTATAAAATTTCAAGGAAAGTCTCCATTAAAGCTGGCGGCAATGACTGACATAGGACTAGGAAGACACTACTATTTTTAAGAGTCGTAATTTTTGTGCACTGATGATATACTTCTTATGTAGTGACAAGAGTACCGTATTGTTAGGAATAGAAATCGCCGTCAGTGCATAAACGCCCTTACTGTGAGTGCGGACTCGGGTATTAAGGGGCCTCGAACCGTGCCAATATAATTTATATACTAATGTTTTGAGTATATGGAAAAGTTGAAATATTAAATAAGAAACTCGCAGTTGGGAGTTCCTTATTTAATGTTATTGATTAACTCTTTAACTCGTGAAAACATCCTTGTTTCGCTAGCGTGGCCTGCAAATGGAGCCTCATAAAAATGATTTTGTTAGCCTTACTCCGCTTGTGGGGTAAAGTAAAAAAGCCTACCAAAATCGGTTCACAACCAATGTAGAAATTGTGTAAAATTTATAAATAGCAAATAAATACAGTCGAATTGATAACCTCCTTCTTTTGAAGTCGGTTAAAAACATACATCTTTTTATAATTACCAACTCGAACAAAGTTTTTGAGACCATAGCGCAATAATCATTGAAGTGTGTCTCTTTGTTTGACATGTTTATGTTTCAACTTCTGAATTTGGAACGAAAGTAGATCTTAATTTACCTTGGTAGGGCATACATAGCGTTCATTCGCTCAAAGAGCAGCCCGACTAGGGAAGTACCTCCACCTTACAGAAGACATTCCTTAATAATAACATAAATAATTTTAATGTTGTGTTTCCGAGTGTGAGTAAGGTCGCCTGAGCTCATTGGGGTGGGCGGAAGGGTCAGCAACATTCGTTTGCCGACTCTTAAAGGCCGGCAAGGCACCCGCGACTCCTCTGGTGTTACGAGTCTCCATGGGCGGCTGTGATCACTTACAATTAGGTGACCCACTTGCTCGTTTGTCGCCCTCTGATATAAAAAAAAACACATACCTACAAATTTGTACACTTCACTACTAAATTAAAAAATAATTTATTTGAATGTTTTTCTTTGGGCAAAATCCGTTTTATTTTTTCTATATTGTGTACATAAAATAAAAACAATCTGGATTATGAGTCCTAAAAGAAACATTTAATAAATAATTTTAGTTCTGTCATAAATAGTTGCTTAATTTAAAATTGATCGAAAAATTAAACACAAAGCCAATTTTCCGTTCAATTTGCTTATTTATTATAATCTAGCTGCGCCGCGCGGTTTTGTCCAGATTAAAATTTACAAAATATAGCCTATGTGTTAATCCAGGGTGTCAGCTACCTCCATACCATTTTTTTTTAAATCACTCAAGCCGTTTATACCTGTAGAAGTAACAAACATACACACTCACAAACTTTCGCCTTTATAATATTAGTATGATTAAAAAGAGCAATCTGGATTATGAGTCCAAAAAGAAACATTAAAAAATAATTTTACTTCTGTAATGAATAGTCGTTTAATTTTCTAGTTACTAGTTCCAAATCGCGGCTTCACTCGCGTAAATTATTTATGTATACCTTCGAGTTAGTAGTTTGCAGATTAAAATTAGCGGGGTAAATAGAAAACCCGTACAGAACTAAAATTTGGTGCAGTTTCTATTGACAAATTGTTTTATTTCACGCCATTCTACGTTAGGATTAGTTTAAAAGTAATATACATAAGCAGGGTGAATAAAGACTTAAACAGAACTATAATGTTCTTCCAGTTTCTACTTACCCCTGAATTTTTATTAACAGCGTTCTATCACTGTTCTAAACATTAAAAAATAAAAGATTTCACGCCTCGAAGTCTGCTCAAAAGTGTCACCTAAAAATTAAACCTCAGTCTCCAAATAGCCAATAAAAATATGACTTCTTCCGCCACTATAAAATTAAAGTCAAATAATTAAAAATGTCGCCATAAACTGTGGAATCTTAAGAAAGTAATTTATATTCAAGCCTATAAAGTTACGAGGTGAGAACATTTTAAATAAAAACTCAAGTGGTACCTTCCCCAACTTTTTAATTAAACAAGAGATTTTAGGACTCGTAAAATGATCGACAATTTAAAAATATAATTTATTCACCCTTCAGTCTCTGGGTTTTTGGTTTAATCACGTTTATGCTGACCGTAAACGCTTTATCAAATACAAGTTGTACCCGGCAGCTTCCCCCGCGCTGAGATTTATAAATTATAGAATAATAATAATAATGTCCTCCTAGCCGAATTTCTCAACAGAGATTAGCCATCTGCGTGGGACATATTATAGTGCTCAAGTGTGCGCGCAAACACAGGAGCACTTTCTATTCCATCACTCTCATGATCCGATGGGACGCCTAGCGACACGACCGGAAAGAGGTCAGGTACAGGACCGACAGCTTTACGTGCTCTCCGAGGCACGGGGGTATAATACCGCCAACTCCCAGACTTCGGGCAGATGCTGAGAAATTTTCTTTTTATAGAAAAGTCCCAAAATCACTTTTGGCCCGACCCGGGATTTGAACCCAGGACCTCGTTATCTGCGGGTGAACACGCTACCGCTAGACCAACGAGGCAGTTTATATATAGTATAGGCAAATTATAGAATATTTGTTACTCGGATATATAAGCTATATTCCTACAAAGTTTAACAGGCAAGCATTGCCAAACACGCCAAAAACGTAGTACATAAGTTGTCTGGTTTCCACAGTACTAGCTCTGCTTAGTTTCAGATCAGATGACCGTGTGTGAATAATGTCCCAGGATATTATAATTTATTTGAAACCAAAACCCATGACGGTCACCGTAGCCTAGTTGGTAGTGCTCCTGCCTACGAATCTGGTGGTCCTGGGTTCGAATCCCGGTTTTCTATGTATTTAAGTATTTATCTATCTATATAAGTATGTATATCGTCGCCCGGTACCCATAGTACAAGCTTTGCTTAGTTTTGGGCTAGGCTTATATGAGTGACATTGCCACATTTAAAAAAAAAACACCGCCCGCGCTGATAAATGGTTAGTCTTTTGGTAAATGCAGAGGGCAACATATACATTACACACGTGATTGTTACTACGTAATCACTACCCGCGCTCATAAATAGACAGTCTTTTGTTAAATGCAGAGGGCAACATATACATTACACACGTGATTGTTACTACGTAATCACTACCCGCGCTCATAAATGGACAGTCTTTTGGTAAATGCAGAGGGCAACATCTACATTTCACACGTGATTTTTACTACGTAATCACTACCCGCGTTGACCAATAGATAGTCTTTTGTTAAATGCAGAGGGCAACATATACATTACACACGTGATTGTTACTACGTAATCACTGCCCGCGCTGATAAATGGTTAGTCTTTTGGTAAATGCAGAAGACAACATATACATTTCACACGTGATTGTTACTACGTAATCACTACCCGCGTTGACCAATAGATAGTCTTTTGTTAAATGCAGAGGGCAACATATACATTACACACGTGATTGTTACTACGTAATCACTGCCCGCGCTGATAAATGGTTAGTCTTTTGTTAAATGCAGAGGGCAACATATACATTCCACACGTGATTGTTACTACGTTATCACTACCCGCGCTCATAAATGGACAGTCTTTTGGTAAATGCAGAAGGCAACATATGCATTCTACACGTGATTGTTACTATGTAATCATCACCCGTGCTGATAAATGGAGAAACGTTTGTTGATACAAAGGGCAACATACATATTTTAAAGTATCCCTTGCTGATAAATAGAAATCTTTTTGGTTAGTGCACTCTGTAAAAAACAGATTTTTATTAAGGTTCCTAATAATGCTTCATTATCTATGGTACCCGTTACATAATTTTAGGTAATAGTTTTAATCTTAGTAAGTAGTCGTTTTTGTAAACTAAAATTTAAATTACAGTGCAGCTTTGAACCTCTTTGACTCAAAGACTAACTCCCTTTGGGATGCCGCACATAACCGTGCAACGCTCAATTATACGAGGTGCAAACTTAATCGTGTAAAACCTAGAGCTTTTTGAGCAGCTCGACTTGGCAAATACCTTCACCTTACAAAATACTTTCGAGGCATCATATTCTTAACTTGTTTTTTTTTCTGTAGGGTAGTAAAGCAAGCGGCTCCTGATTGGCGTGATCAACGCCGTCTATGGACACTCGCAACACCAAAGGGGCCAAAGGGGCAAGTGCGTAGTCGGCTTTTAAAAAGGGAATAACCGCGTTTCTTCGAAATAACACCTTATTTAATTTACACAAAGAAGTGGTCGTGTGCGAAAAAAAATTGTTAAACGTATGGTGTTAGACGCCTTATAGTATGTAGACATTAGAACCTGTCAGGAAAGAGGGAATGGTGCAGAATATGCTTGATTGCAGACTTAGTGATATCAAAAAAACGAACATGCGCGAAGCTTCAAATATTTCATTTAATTTTTCTGTTGATCGTGCTCTCATAACTGAAACCGGACCCATAAGTTGTTAGCGAATTTACAACTAGCCTATCAGCTTGACTAGCGTACAAACTCAAAGAACGTAGACGATCGAGATAGAATAAGATCGTCTTAAAATCGATAAGCATAGATTAAGAAGTAAAATCTACACTATTTACAGCATACGGTCGGTCGTTCCATACATGCAGTCTGAGGGTCAATTTGTCCCAGAGGGCATAGCCCGCTTCGCGTACAATACAGTAAAATTATGCGTTCAGTGCCTCTAGCACGAGTTCCTGCAGTTTACTTACTCGATCACACGTACAGTTTCGTCCCATACATTGAGCACCAGAGTTTTAGTTCTTAATAGTCTCCGCGAGAGGCGCTGGTGCTCAATGTATGGAGGAAACTGTTCGTGTGATCGAGTAAGTAAACTGCAGGAACTCGTGCTAGAGGCACAGATGTTGATGTGGTTCCCGCGCTAATGTAGTGCAACCGGTATGTTCGCAGAGACGAGAATAGATACTAAATAGATGGCTTTCAAGCCATCATGCGGAAGCGCCAGCCTCAACAGTATTCTGAAATTAGGATACGCCTACATGCCACAGTTGCTAGTAGATATGGGTACTCACACTAGTTTCTAGGTTTTTTTTTATATCAGAAGGCGACAAACGAACAAGTGGGTCACCTGATAATAAATGATCACCGCCGTTCATGGACACGCGCAACACCAGAGGAGTCGCGGGTCTTTAAGAGTCAGCAAACAAGTGTTGCTGACCCTTCCCCCCACCCCAATGAGCTCTGGCGACCTTACTCACACTCAGAAACACAACATTAAATTATTAATGTTATTATTAAGAAATGTCTTCTGTAAGGTGAAGGTACTTCCCCAGTCGGGCTGCTCTTCGAGCGAATGAACGCTGTGCCCTACCTGCTGACTCTGTCTTGGGTAAACTTACCAAATTGGACTATTTTTATGGGTCTGTCATAAAAGATTTTATTTTATTTCATAGACGATAAACGTATTCGAGTGCTGTAAGACATCTTGAGCCTTTGAGCTCGGCAGGTCGATTTCGTCAATTCGCGCACCGAACAGTGTTTGTGCAAAATCAGTAATTCTGGACGAATCAGACCCTCTGATTCGTTTATGGTCTACACTCTGTGCTTTGGAGAGCTTAAGTTGTCAGTCCCGATTATCAGTCCCCATCAGGGGCTAAACCGGCTAAGTCGCCTAACATCGATTTTTTAAATGGCGTTCAAATAAATAAAGGTAAATATTACTTAATCAATCGTTAAATCGGCTTCCATGAGCACATGTGACGTCATAAATGGTCCGGAATCGATTGTCAACGTTGAAGCCGATTTAACCATTGATTAAGTCATTTTTAACCTTTATATATTTGAACGCCATTTAAGAAATCGATGTTAGGCGACTAGCCGGTGGAGGACCAGTGCAATTTTGACAGAGTTCAAGGTCTAACGACAAAATTTAAAGTCAGGTGGCGGTCACTGATTGATTCTGGTGGCTAGCTGAGAGCCTAATGGAAATGGAAAAAGACAAAGAAGAAAGACGAATAGCAGTAAAAAATATGTTTTAGCTTAACATGAATACTTTTGTAACTTGTATTGTAACTTGTAGCTCATTAGTCTACAGCGGGTAGCAAAATTTAGTTGAATTTAACTCCTAACTTTGAAATCCGTAATAGTTTATGCCCTGGGATTGAAATAAATCTGCCAAGTTGCATGTAAATGGATTTAGTTGGGTTTGATATAGTTTTAGTGAGTTACAGAGCGTTGGGTCAAAAACCTCAAGGTAAAGCGAAAATAATTATTTTAACCTACAACACATGATGATGATGTCCTTCCAGCCGAATTTCGACCAGGGCGGCCAGCCTCAATGGAGATTAGCCAATTGCGCAGGACATATTATAGTTCACAAGTGTGTGCGCAAACACAGGGGCACTTTCTATTCTACACTCTCATGATTCGATGGGACCACTAGCACACGACCGGAAAGAGGTCAGGTACGGGACCGAAGGCTTTACGTGCTCTCCGAGGCACGGGGGTATAATACCGCCAACTCCCAGACTTCGGACATTTTTACGGAAAAATCACAAAATCACTTTTTGGCCCGACCCAGGAATTGAACCCAGGACCTCATTGACTGCTGTTAAACACGCTACCGCTAGACCAACGAGGCAGTCCAACTAAAAAACAAAGACAATTAAACGAATTAAGGTTTAAATCCCGCATCAGGATTCCTAAGTATTTTACTTTTACTTTTTCAAATCTGTTATACGTTTTCTTAACCTGCTGGCGCTTTTCTTAGTCTATAAAATCAGTGCATTTCCTATTATAGTATATTTAAATGAGTGATTGCAAATGGAGTATGATTTCTAAGCGTTTTGAGGACACGTTTAGCTGTTGATCCCGATTGTAGTCATTGACAACAGTCGTTAACACATGTCAGAAGCCTACTGGGAGGATTTGACCACTCTGACACTAGGATAATCAATGCCCATACATAAAATGCCGGAGTAATCAATGTTCATACAAATAAAATAAAATAAAAAGGTTTTTATTCACGTAGACTTCAAAAAAGCGCTTGTAAATAGTCAGAACATATTCGTAGTAATATATAATTAATTTATAATTATTTCTAGGTACATATAGATATTTAAGTAGGTACACGGATTGTAGGAAATAATTTACAATAAGATTCATTTTACAACAGCAACGATATTTAACTAACTTAAATTAAGTTATTGTCAAGGATCACGTGTAGGTTTAATTATCAAAATTTTAAATTTAGCTATATTTTTACTACTTATTGTCGAATGGTTCTGTCTATATTAAGGTACGAATTAAATGTTATTATTATGGCGGACCTTGTGTTTATAACGACGCGACGCGTCGCGCTTTAATGCTACCACCGGATCCAATGCACCCCAACTGAGAAGACCCAGCGAAACAAACTCAGAACAACAACTCAGAACAAACAAGAAATAGAAATATACACATCGGATTAAAATCTTTCTCCTTTTTAAAGTCGGTTATATAAGGTAGAACTGTTGGATTAAAGAACTAATTATTACACAGTAATTGACAGCGTTAATGCTGTCGTAAAAGGGTTTCATTATAACCGATGACGGGCTTGTTGGTGTGGTTGGCAAATGCTTGCTTATTACGCCGGAGGTCGTGGGTTCGATTCCCACCCAGGACAGATAATTGTGTTAACATGTCTGTTTGCCCTAAGTCTGGGTGTATGTATCTATATAAGTATGTATTTACAAAAGAAAAGTAGTATATGTAGAATATCAGTTATCTGGTTTCCATAGTAGAAGCTCTGCTTAGTTTGGGATCAGATGGTCATGTGTAAATAATGTCCCAGGATATTATTATTATAACTAATTTATTTATCTTATGTTAACTGAATGATGTCCACTGATAGACAAGATCCTCCGCCAAGAATCTCTATAATAGCCGGTTTTTCACTGCCCGCAATCAGCAGCATCCCACGACCCTTGCAAGATCAGTCCTCGTTATAAAACCACGTTATGCCCACGCTGCGTCTTGCGGTTTGTGGTCGCTACTCAAGAACCTTTCTTTCCCCTCAAATGTCTTATATGTCAATAATACATACGTACTTAATACATATATATTAAACATACTATTTACTAAGGAAATGTAGCGTGAGGTACGTTACAAAAATTAAATTTTCGGACCCAAATGCAAATAAATAAAATAATAAATAAAATAAAAAAGGTTTTTATTCACTGTTAATGTTGTGGGCGAGGATCCAGCGAGTGAGAACACGTAGAAGAGCTTTTAAAACGATTTAATGAAAACGAGAAAAAATATACATAAGTCGCAGAGCGCGTGTGTAGTCGCTCGCGGTGCGGTGCGGACTGCCGTTACAATTTTTTTAACCTTGTACATCATTTATGATTAATGGCGGGTGACAGCATAATATTTAATTATTAATATACCCTTAAATATTTATATAAATCTAACATAATAACTAAAATTAAAATCAAAATAAAACAAAAATATATTTTGTAACGCATCGCTAACACTCCCCACCCCAGTGCTGTTACAGCACTCAATTACTGAGGGATATAGGAGCGACGCGTGCCGCCGATCGCCTCCAAATTCCCGTTTTGGTTTTAATTTCAACCAACCTTATGCGATCATCCTTTCCTGGAAAGACCTGTTGTATAATACCTTTCGGCCAGGAGTTTCGCGGCGAATTGGGATCGACCACCAGTACAAGATCGCCGACCCGTAAAGGTTTCTGCTCTTCTGTCCATTTTTTCCTAGGTAATAGATCTGGAAATATCTCCTTCAGCCACCGTTGCCAAAACATATCAGCAAGTCTCTGTGACTTACGCCAGAGCTTTCTTAGATAAAGGTCTGAGTCATCGAAAACGCCAACAGCTGGTAATGAGGAGGCTGTACCAATGAGAAAGTGATTGGGTGTTAACGTTTCTACGTTACCAGATTCCACAAACACGTGAGACAGTGGACGGCTGTTGACAATATTCTCCACCTCAGCCAACAGAGTTAACAGAACCTCTTCTTTAGGGGCGCGCTCGGTCAGGATAACACGGAGTGACGTTTTTACGCTACGGATAAGGCGCTCCCACGCCCCACCCCAGTGCGGACTTGCTGGTGGAATGAAGTTAAACTGCATTCCGTTGTTTGTCCCCTCAAGTGTAAGGGCTTTCAGTTCTTGACTAGAATTCTGCAATTCTTTGTCGGCACACCTTAAATTGGTTCCGTTGTCAGAATACAAATGACGCGGCCAGACACGTCTAGCCGCCATCCTGCGCAAAGCCATTATGAGGGAGTCGGCCGTGAGCGACGGTACGAGCTCTATATGAACTGCACGTTATGTAAGGCACGTGAACGTGCGTACGCCTGCCCACCGTTACCTCCATTGGGCCGAAAAGATCTAACCCACAGAATGTGAACGGCCGCTGATGATGCGCCATCCGCGCTCCAGGTAAGTCGCCCATTCTCGGCACCGACGGTTGAGCCTTTCGTATGCGACAAAACATGCATTTGGATGTAACATGTTTCACTGTGGGCCTAAGGTTAATAATCCAGTACTTTTGCTTTACCTGGTTTACGACAGATTCCTGATTACCATGTGCCGCTTTGACATGGTAATGTCGAATTATCAGCTGAGACACTGCATGCCTTCCATCCAAAATGACAGGCCTCTTAGCTTCGACTGACACATCGAGGGCTGCGTCAGCACGGCCACCTACACGTAAGACGCCATGTTCGTCCAGGTAAGGTGACAAGGTGAGTAATTTGTTACCGCGCGCTAAGCCTTTACCATTCTTTATCGCAGTCACCTCATCAGGGAATGTATCGCATTGACTTTGTCGCAGCAGCAGACGCTCCGCCTCTTCCATTGTCGTACAGTCTACGTGACAGGTAAGTTTCCTACACCTATTTATGAAAACTAAGACAGTAGCCATAACGCGTAGCAGTCTCAACCACGACGAGAAACGTTTCGGGTCAGGTACAGGTAAGTCAATCGCTAAGCCCTGAGTGACTAAAACACATGCCGACGAGTCAGTAGACATGTCGACTTGAGTCTCTTCCCGTTGTAAGCGGATGTTTACAGGCCAAGATGTTTCCTCATTATATAAAAATGACGGTTCCGTAAACCATTCACTTTGAAAAAGTGAGCGATCAAATACCTCCCGGGTACCCAGATCGGCTACGTTCTCCTTCGTAGGTACGTATCTCCACTCGTTTGCTTCCGTAAGTTCGTCTATTTCACCTAAACGATTTGCCTCAAAAGTTTTATACGTACGCGTGTTATTGTTAATCCATTGTAATACCACTGTGGAGTCGCACCAGAAATATCGCCGTTCCGGTTTCATTTTGTGCTCCTTTATTATGGTATCTGCCAACCTTACAGATAATACTGCAGCTTGCAGTTCACATCGCGGTACTGTTGTAGCTTTTACCCCAACAACGCGAGACTTGCTGGCTACAAATGCAACATGAACTTTACCATTATAAGTCCAACGCCAGTAACCAACAGCGCACATAGCCTTGGTTGATGAGTCACTAAACAAATGCAACTGTAAGTTACTATAGTGGGCCGTAGTACTAGTGTTCGTAGCACTCACTGCGTTTGCCGTAGCTGGCGGTCGCGTAGCTGCGTCGCGGCAGTGAAACGGGGGCGAGGGGGACGCGGAAGAGACTGCTACGTGCGCGTGAGAGGGATCCCCCTCCACGCGGACCGCGCGCCCGTCTCCCGTCGTTGTCAGCGCCGCGGAGACGTCGGCGGCGCGACTCGAACCTCCACTCATATAGCACCTAGGTATACGTACCTTTGATATCTCTTGGAGCAACTCAAGCCACATACACCATTTATTGTAGATATCATCGGGTATGACGTCATCCCATCCGATGCCTAGGCGCCACGTATCCTGTAGCATGAAAGGCGTTAAAAACCCCAAAACATCAAAAATAGACATAATCACTCTTAACATTAATCGCTTTGTCGGTCTGCATTTGTTCTGAATAATGTTAAGAGGGATTTTTTTAAGTGACATATCAAAACCTAGGGCGTCCTCCCATGGGTACCAAATAAGACCTAATGTCCTTTCCCCTTCGTACTGCTGTCCGAATTTGAACTGTACCGCTGTCGAACCTAGACTTTCTTTAGGCACGCTGTCCAACACTTGCCTGCTGTTGCTGGTCCAATTACGTATTTCAAAACCGCCATCCTTATGATTAATGGCGGGTGACAGCATAATATTTAATTATTAATATACCCTTAAATATTTATATAAATCTAACATAATAACTAAAATTAAAATCTAAATAAAACAAAAATATATTTTGTAACGCGTCGCTAACACTCCCCACCCCAGTGCTGTTACAGCATTCAATTACTGAGGGATATAGGAGCGACGCGTGCCGCCGATCGCCTCCAAATTCCCGTTTTGGTTTTAATTTCAACCAACCTTATGCGATCATCCTTTCCTGGAAAGACCTGTTGTATAATACCTTTCGGCCAGGAGTTTCGCGGCGAATTGGGATCGACCACCAGTACAAGATCGCCGACCCGTAAAGGTTTCTGCTCTTCTGTCCATTTTTTCCTAGGTAATAGATCTGGAAATATCTCCTTCAGCCACCGTTGCCAAAACATATCAGCAAGTCTCTGTGACTTACGCCAGAGCTTTCTTAGATAAAGGTCTGAGTCATCGAAAACGCCAACAGCTGGTAATGAGGAGGCTGTACCAATGAGAAAGTGATTGGGTGTTAACGTTTCTACGTTACCAGATTCCACAAACACGTGAGACAGTGGACGGCTGTTGACAATATTCTCCACCTCAGCCAACAGAGTTAACAGAACCTCTTCTTTAGGGGCGCGCTCGGTCAGGATAACACGTAGTGACGTTTTTACGCTACGGATAAGGCGCTCCCACGCCCCACCCCAGTGCGGACTTGCTGGTGGAATGAAGTTAAACTGCATTCCGTTGTTTGTCCCCTCAAGTGTAAGGGCTTTCAGTTCTTGACTAGAATTCTGCAATTCTTTGTCGGCACACCTTAAATTGGTTCCGTTGTCAGAATACAAATGACGCGGCCAGCCACGTCTAGCCGCCATCCTGCGCAACGCCATTATGAGGGAGTCGGCCGTGAGCGACGGTACGAGCTCTATATGAACTGCACGCACTGTAAGGCACGTGAACAGAACACCATACCGCTTCTCTCTACGCTGGTCCTTCGAGCCGTAGACTTTAAAAAAGCGCTTGTAAATAGTCAGAACATGTTTGTAGTATTATAGTTGAATACATTATTATTTCTAGTAACATAGATATTTAGGTACACATTGTATTGATAGTATTAAATTTATTAAACAAAAACATTGTATTGATAGTATTAAATTTATTAAACAAAAAGGAATAACTCAATATTCATGACAGAAATAGTCGTATTGCTGATAAATCATTGCTGTACGACTGATAGCAGTGAATATCAGCACCTCGTTTTATCCCGTGGAGGACGTAGAAATCCACCGCAGGGAATATCTACTAGAGAACGGGAAGCAGCGTCTTTCTGCTTACTATGGCCATCATACTGCGATCAACAACCCGTCTACTTGGTAGCAGTTATGGCATATCACACCAAATGATGGACACAGTCAAAACAAACAATAAACAAAATATACAAATGAAAATATTTTGGTGAAGTCTTTATCCAGCAGCGGACGTCTTACGGTTGACGTGATGAAATCCCTATGCGAAAATCGTACCTGAAAGTCAAAGTAAAGAGGTTTTAGCTATTCTACCTTCATAATAATTCTGCCATAAATCTTCGCCATAAGTGACGTAAAACAGAGACCTAATTTTTTCGGCCTGACTCGTAAAATTGCGGGTTTTTATCCACAATATTACCAGTGAGGCCGAAAAAATGTGGCTAGCTAGCTAGTCTAAAATAAACAGAAATCGTTACAAAATTAATTTCCCCGGTTTCCAGGCATTCAATCTTAAACATCGGGACATAATTTTCAAATTTTATGTTGTTCCGGCGCCCGTGTCATCACATCCGGTGCTCAGGGAGGGTTGTCAGTTGTGTTACTGTTTTGCTATATGTATATATAAGGTAAAGTCTCTTTGCGAACGAGTAGCGGTATTTTTTCTTAGTCTTCTTAAGTGCTTTATCATAGCTCTAGAGATGCAGCCACAATGACGTGACATAAATTCAGCTTGGTTTCACCACACATTCGTTTTTTGTACTACCAAATTGGCAAATATGGGGTTCGAATGCAAGGCCTTAGTGATCACTCACATGACTCCTAAGTAGTATTTAATGACAGCAATTTTTAACTGAGACAGAGATTTTTTTAATCATCATCATCAAATTAGCCAAAAGACGTCCACTGCTGGACAATATCCCCAAACATCTCTCCAATTTCCCGTCTTGTGCCAACCGCATCCAGTGGGTTCCAGTGTTTTACTTTTATGACATATACAATCCCATCCACGTACAGACGCCAACACATCCAGCTACCCCAATCTACAGATGTTAAAATTCTTTTATAGAATTTCAACTTTATCACTTTCAATTGGGGAAATTTGACAGATTGGGGTAGCTGGAATCTCTGGCGTCTGTACAATTGTACGAGGATGAGATTTCGTACGTCATATGCTCAAAGAATATGCCATTTATGCCGTGATTTTTTCACGCCATGCGTTTCTCGGCGCGGGACTCGAACCCGCGCACGAAGCGGTGAGGTGACTGTCTTAGCCGCTGCGCCACACGTGCAGTCAATTTTATTTTGACCACTATTTCTCACATTATTTGAGTTGTACTGGAGAAAACAATAAAATAGTGTCATGTTTACTTCCATTACGTTAATTTTCACTAGTTTTATCCACGCTTTATTTTGAGCTGTACTAGTAAGATTAAATTCTTGGATCCTGTAAGTAAAATGTGCTCCTAGCCGAATTTTGGTCACGGCGGCCAGTCTTGATGAAGACTAGCCTTCTGCACTGGACATACATATTATCCGACTCGACCAGAAAGAGGTGAGTTACGGAACCGATGGCTTCACGCGCTCTCCGAGGCACGGTGGTATAATCCCGCTTAGTATTTAAATATATTATAATATTTCTTTTTACAGAAAAATCCCAAAATCACTTTTGGACCAATCTGGGATATGAATCTAGGACTTCGTTATCTGCGGTTGAACACGCTACCGCTAGACCAAAGGCAGTCAAAAAGCAAGTACTCAAGCATATATTAAATTAATCCACGCTATCAATGGGACCAAGCCTTTCATCCTGCTATCTTAGTACCAACATATTAATGATCGACTACTGGGAAATCTCAGCTCGTTACACCTACCACAACTTGGTAAATGATCACCATTGGCAACTGGCAACCTTATGTATAAATTATCAAGATGCTACCACAAGACTTGATCACTTATATGTTATATACGTAACCAGTCATAGAGTAAATAGATGGCTTGTTGATCTAGGGCTTAGCAGCCCAATCTGCTAAGCCAGAGGTAGTGGGTTCAAAAAATACACCCAGACACAGATCAGAAAGAGATTTGGGTGCTCTGTGTCTGGGTGTATTTTTTATATATACATACATACATACATACATAGACTCACGCCTGTTTCCCAGAGGGGTAGGCAGAGACAACGGATTTCCATTTGTCACGATCTTTGCATACTTCTTTTGCCTCGATTACTGTCATTATATTCTTCATACATGCTCGCCGGTTTAGGGTACTTCTGACCTGCCCTTTCTTGAGAACATCTCCAATTTGGTCAGAGAATGTTCGACGTGGTCTTCCCCTTCCGGTTGTCCCATTCACCCAGGCCAGGTATACTTCTTTTGTCAATCTTCTTTCATTCATCCTTTCTAAATGGCCAAACCATCTCAGCATGCCTTTTTCAATCTTTGTGACTACATCCTCTTTCACACCACAACGCTCTCTTACATCAGTATTTCGAATTCTGTCTCTCAAAGTCACACCACACATACTTCTCAGAGCTCTCATTTCCACTGCATTTATTTTACTTTCATTCTTTTTCTGCCATACCCAACTTTCACTTCCATACATTAAAGTTGGCACTAACACTCCATCGTGCACGGCTAGTCGGGCCTTCTTTGATACTTGCCGGCTACTCATAAAGGCGTGTAGTGCCCCATTCACTCTGTTCCCCGCATTTACTCTTCTAAAAATATCTTTTTCATATTTCCCATCTCTCGTAAACAAAGTTCCCAAACTCAAACTCATTCACCTGTTCGACTTTCTCTCCTCCAATCACAATATCACACGCTGTCGTGTATTCATCCCTCTCAAATACCATTACTTTCGTCTTACCTACATTCATTTTCATCCCTTTCCTTTCAAAGGATTCATACATATTTGTTACCATCACCTGCAACTCGTCCGCCGATGATGCAAGTAAAACTTGATCATCAGCGTAAAGCAGACATTTGATGAGTAACTCATTCATCCTTACACCGCATTCACTTTCTTTCAAATCTTTTAAACAGCTATCCATGAATAGGTTAAACAACCACGGTGACGCTACACATCCCTGTCTAACACCCTTTTGGATGCTAAACCACTCGGTGTATGACCCGTTAATCCTCACGCAAGCTCTGGAATCCCTATAAAGAGATTTCAGTGCTTGAACAAGGTTGTCGTTCAACCCATACATGGACAGTACCGACCATAGTTCACTCCTCAACACTCTATCGTAGGCCTTTTCTAAGTCTACGAAGGCACAGTAAACCTTTTGGTTTTTGCCCAAAAACTTCTCTACTATACTTCGCAGAGAAAAGACCTGATCCGTGCATCCCATTCCTTTCCGAAAACCCGCCTGTGCATCCCATATTTTCGCATCGGTTTCTTTCACAACTCTTTCAACCAATACTTTTGCATACAACTTACCAACGACGCTGAGCAGACTAATGCCCCTATAGTTTTTACAGTCTTGCCGTGAGCCTTTCCCTTTGTAAAGAGGTACAATGACAGCCTTGCACCAATCACTTCGCACTTGGCCGGTGGTATAGCATAGATTGAAAAGGCTGTACAGCTGACTCGCTATGACGCCATGTCCAGCCTTCAGCATCTCGGAAGTTATCCTGTCATACCCTGGTGACTTACCTGATTTCATACCCTTAATAGCTTTCACAATCTCATCCATACCAATTTCATCTTTACATTTGTTCTCGTCTATACTTAGTGAACTACGTTCACTCTCTGTTACACCTCTTTCATACAAACTTTCAAAATACTCCTTCCAACGTTTTAACACGCATTCTTCCCCTTTCACTATATTTCCATCTTGGTCTCGTATGGATTTCAGTTCTGAGGTTTGAGTTATGCCTCTTACTGATCTAACGGATTTCCAGAAAAACTTAATGTTCGTCTGAAAATCCTTAGACAACCTTCTATCAAAATTATCCTTTTGTTCATTTTTCTTTTCGTTCACCACATCCTTTACAATTACTTTCATTTTCCTATAATCATTCCAGGCCCTTTCTATATCCTCATTCGTCGCCTTATTCATTCGTTCGTTTGCTCTGGTGGCTAGCCAGTCTAACCACGCTTTCTTCTTTTCACATACAACTTTTTGTACACTTTTATCCCACCAAATATTCTTCATCTTTCTTCCTCTTCTTCTCTTTATTACACCACATACTTCACCAGCTACACTCACCACACCTTCTTTGACTACCTTCCATAGCTCTTCTACTTCTCTTATGTCTTCAGATCCCTCAAACTTCTCAACCAACTTACTTTTGTACTCGTCTGCCACTTCTTCCTCTTGCAGTTCCTCTACTTTTATTCTCTCTAGTACACTTTTAGTCTCAGGGATTCGGTGGCGCCATCCTTTGGACAGACCACTTATTCGGCTCATCACCAGAAAGTGGTCTGTATGGATTGCGGTCCCACGATAGACTCTTGTGTCTAGAACATTCTTTCTCAGTCTTTCATCTACAATCACGAAGTCAATCATACTCTTTCTCACATTTTTCCTCTCTCGTGTAAACGTATGGATTCTTTTATGTTCAAACATAGTATTTGTAACACAAAGACCCCATTCCAAACATATCTCAAGCAGACTGTACCCATTCTCATTCTTTTTTATATATGTATGTTGCAATATATAATTATGTTTATCAGTTGTCTGGTACTATGGCATAGTACAGCCTCTGCCTAGTTTGAGATCAGAGGGCAGTGTGATAATTGTTCCAAGATATGTAATTATATATATTTTCAATACATGAAAAACACTGGAACGTCATCAATTGTATGTCCTACCAGGGATAGAACTTGCATTTTCGTGAATCCAGGACAGGTTAAACTTTTTCTATCGATTGCAATGGTTGATTAAATTTACGAATTCCCTTTGGCAAATCACTATATTAAAATTATCAAACCATTTCAAAAGTATTCCCATCGAATAAAAATAAAGGTTTTCAAAATCAGTCCTCAAACAACGGAAAAGACATTTATTCGAATTGATAATCTCCTTTTTTAAAGTCAGTTCATTGATTATCACTCATTTTATTGGATATGATAAGCGTAAGTCAGGTTCATCTATACTTTTATACCTTTATAGATCTGTCACCACTCTTGCGCAATGCAATTGTAATAGTTTCATCTACTACAATTGTACTGCGCGAGAGTGGTGACACATATTATTCACTCATACTAGGGTAGATTAAACCGGTAGAGTATTGAGACACATGTACTATTATAATAATATAATTATTAATTTGAATGTTGTGGTAACAGTAAGATCGCCAGAGCTCATCGGGGTGGGGGGAAGGGTCAGCAAAACTTGCCAACTCTTAAAGGCCGGCAACGCACCCGTGACTCCACTGGTGTTGCGAGTATCCATGGGCGGCCATGACCACTTACCACCAGCTGAACCAATTGCTCGTTTATCGACATTTGATATAAAAAAAATTAGAGTGACAGATTTAGTGCTCACATTAAGATATTGAATTTGGGATTGCCATCGTGGTGAACGCAGATGTGTAACAGTCCCAAAAAGGATGGAACACCTATTTACATGTCGTGCATGCCCTAACAACTGCACGCTTTACCTTTTGACCGCCACAATCGGCTATAGACGACAAACCAAAATGTGCCCAGCACGGTCACGTCTATGTAATCGTACCGTTGCATGCTGGGCACATTAGGATCTGATCTGATGGACGCTACTCACAATACGCTTCTCGTAGGCATGTTCTGGGCGGACACAGTTTAGATTGCTATCGACTCGCTAAGAAGAACACTAAGATATTAATAGAAATAGGTTCTATTTTTAACATCGGAATACGCGACCAAATTGTAAGAGAATGTTCGACATGTGTCACGCACTGAGACATGGGGCATGTTTCTTTTCGAAGTTTCAAGAATAGGTATAAAGCGGATCTACCTACATTCCTTTTAAAGGAAATGTTTATCCCAATGGTTGGAATACAATACTTTCACATGGCACCTTCTACTTTGACGTTGTCCCATTTTATCGGGTCAAAAATGTAGATATGTGTGATTGTAAAGACGCCAGCACATCAAGCTACCCCAATCTGTCAAAATTCCCCAATTGAAAGTGAACCTTATGCTTTTGTGATAAAGTTGAAAATCCATAAAAGAAATTTGACAGATTGGGGTAGCTGGTTGTGCTGGCGTCTGTATACAGATGAGGACACAAATACTTTTTCACATAATTTTTAAAATGTATTACATAAGCAGAATAATTTAAACCTACATAGTTATATTTTATTATTGACGGGCCTGTTGGCGTGGCTGGCAAACGCTTGCTTTTCACGCCGGAGGTCGTGGGTTCGAAAAGACATCAATAAACACAAATGTGATAGTATGTAGTATATGAGATATATCTCTGTACTAGCATAATATATTATTCTATTGAGTGCGGGTCTTCAAACTTTGGGTTTTAAAGATAGTTTAGTATAGTTGGCACCTTTTGAAAGTTTTTAATACTTGAAAAACTCCACAAGGTATCGTTCTTGGATTATTGATGCTTAACCTAAGAAGGAAAACATATTGAAAATATATATTAATGACACTATGTCTTGGGGCCCACAACCAAAGGAAGTCAGCAATTATTTGCTTCAGCAAGCTCCATGAGTCTCTCATTTTCATCGATTTTTTTGCCTGACAAGTACAACGGGTCAGACAGGTGAGATGTTCTTTATTTCGGTAGATTATGACGTGTCTCAATCACGACAATCATTTGGAACGATGACGGCAACTACATATATCTGTAATCATATAATATGTACTATATGTACAGACCCCAGCACATCCAGCTACCCCAAACTGTCAAATTTCTTCTATAGATTTTCAACTTTATCACATGAGGATAAGGTTCAGTTTCAATTGGGAAAATTTGACAGATTGGGGTAGCTTGATGTGCTGGCATCTGTACTATAAATTTAACCTAAACATAATCTCCTTGACAATAACTTAATACAAGCTAGGTAAATATCATTACTATTTTAAATAAATTTTATAAATGTTTTAACAATCCGTGTACCTAAATATCTATATGTAACTAGAAATAATTATGTATACTTAACTATATTACTACAAACATGTTCTGACTATTTACTAGCGATTTTTAAAGTCTACGCGAATTTATATTATCGGTTCAAATAGGCCGTATTTTTGTTTACAGAATTGTTTTTATAAAAACCGGCCAAGTGCGAGTCGGTCTCGCGCACGATGGGTTACGTACCAGTACCATTATCTATAAAAACCGAACAAAAGTCACGTTTAGTGTATGGGAGTCGCTTAAATATTTATTTTATTATCTTGTTATAGCGGGAACAGATATCTGGGAAAATCTTAACTGTCTATCACGGTTCATGAGATATAGCCTGGTGACAGACATACACGCAGACTTTGAAGTCTTAGTTATAGAGATAATTGGGCATGGAACTCTTAAAAAGAATCCCAGCCCGACTTGTTAACAAGGTACTCGAAGACACCTATTTCAATAACTATTACAACTAAAATATTCAAGTCAGTACTTGAAACCTTGTTACGACTAGCAGCGTCCACAAAATCGGCGATAGTCTTAAATTCAAGCAACACCAACACATTCTAGTCACGTATTATTATAAGGTGTCAACATACTCGTCTAAAACCTTTAAACCATATAATCGGTGACGGGCCTGGTAGCGTGGTGGGCAAATGCTTGCTATTCACGCCGGAGGTCGTGAGTTCGATTCCCACCCAGGACAGATATTTGTGTGCATGAACGTGTCTGTTTGTCCTGAGTCTGGGTGTAATTATCTGTGTAAGTATGTATTTACAAAAGCAAAGGGGTATCATCTGTAGTATGTCTGTTATCTGGTTTCCATAGTACAACCTCTGCTTAGTTTGGGATCAGATGACCGTGTGTGAATAATGTCCCAGGATATTATTACTATTATTAAATCTGCTATTGATTGTGTCGCCGTGCAAACGTATTTTGATTTTGTGCGGAGAAAAATGAAAACACAGGGCTTTAGTCTTGTCCATAAGTTGAAGACGTAAAAAATAGAGACACTTAGAGATCTTAAGAATATGTGGGTCATGGGATACAGAATGACCTCTAAAGATTGTTTTGAAGGATTTAAGTATCGATGTCGTGGCCAGTCTCATCAGAGATTAGCACTTTCTATTCCATATCACTCTTATGATCCGATGTGATGCCTTGCGACACGACTGGATAGAGGTTTAGTATAGGACCGACGACTTTACGTGCTCTCCGAGGTACGGGGGTATAATACCGCCAACTCCCAGACCGGCTGATGTTGAGAATTTTTTTCTTTTTACAGAAAAGTCGCAAAGTGGCCCAACCCGGTGGATCTGAATCCAGGACCTCGTTCTCTGCGGGTGAACACGCTACCGCTAGACCAACGAGGCAGTATCTACCAAGCAAGCTAACCAGCCCGTCGAATAAAAATTAAATTTCATGATTCTAAGTTAATTGGAAGTAGTACCTTACAGGTTCTGAAATAGTAGCGTATATCAACACAAAAGGCACTAATGACCATATTTTGTATTACTTTGATTTAAAGGCATAACTTTTTACGACTCTACAGGGCTACATGGAACACTGCCATCTGATCCCAAACTAAGCAGAGCCAGTATTATGGCTATTGTGTTTGCACGTTTTGCAGGACCAAAATTAATATGCGTTGATATATATATAAAGACTTGGATATTGCAATCACATTTATTATTTAACAACTTATAATACAATCGACACTACAAGGTACAGACCTCTCTAAATTACCATCGACAAACAACCATCCTCAACCACAGATACACAAAGCCAGGAGTGGCACGGTATAATTAAAATACAAATGGCAACCAGACAACTGATTAACTTACTATATATTTTGTAAATACATACTTATTATAGATAAATTACACCTATACCCAGAGATTTATCCTGGCTGGGGATCGAACCCACGTCTGGCTTAGCAGGCAGGGTCACTAACCTCTAGACCAAATCAAAACCCGCATTCCGTTTTTTTTAATATGCATAGACCAAATAGTTTAAGACTTTGACATTAACAATATTACACCCTGTATCAAGTAGCCGTACTATGACATCAGCAATGCGACCTACGGAAAACGTGTCACAGGAATAACTGCAGCAAAACTTAATTTGAACTTCTTGAATATCTTAAGCGGATACTTTTACGCTTTAAAATTCCGAATTGAAACCAATATTGAAAAATACCGTTTTCTTTCAACGTATTATTTTCCGTGGCTGGTAAACGCCAGAGGTCATTCGATTCCCACCCAGGGGTTCTACCGGCTCAGTTGCCGAACATCGATTTCGTAAATGGCGTTCGAATAAATAAAGGTTAAAAATGACTTAATCAATAGTTAAATCGGCTTCCATGAGCACATGTGAGGTCATAAATGGTCCGGAATCGATTGTCAACGTTGAAGCCGATTTAACGATTGATTAAGTCATTTTTAATTTTTATTTATTTTAATGCCATTTAAGAAATGCATGTTCGGCGACTTAGCCGGTAGAGCCGCTGGAGAGATAATCGGGTGCATGAATATGTCTGTTCGACCTGTTTCTGGGTGTAATTATATGTCTGTTGTGTCTCTGTTGTTTACTTTACTTATCATGGGTTCGTATTGATGACATCGCGTTTGCGTGGCTTTGTGTGGTTGACTGCATAGAATATCGCCGTCCCATGTCGCCCGTGGGGGCGTAGAAGTTTACCCGAGGGAATTTCTATCAGAAAACGTACAGCAACGTCTCTCTGTGACTACACAGATACAAATGAGTTACACAAGAACTATCTTGTGTAACTCAATCTTTTGGGAGGCCTTTGCCCAGTAGCGAACGTCATTCGGCTGCAATGATGATTTATGATAACTTGTAAAATGAAATTAAAACAAGGTGGATTATGGCAAAATTCCGATGCTGGAGCACTGGATACGACTGCACACGAGCCTAGTGCCCGACGAGTGCCCTAGTACCACGATATTATATATTTATACATATATATTGTAATATTGCTAACAATAGGTTAAGATTTTTTGTAACCAACATCTTATGGAATGTAAAATAGTCTGAAATAAATGATTAATAAATAAAATCTGGGCATGCAATTTACTCAAAACTATGTAATACGTACTTACTGCTTTAATTGTTAGCACAGCAGTTTTGGCATCTCATGGAGGAGACCGGGTCCACAGGTAGTTAGGACACGGACCCTGGGAAACTTCTGATTTGTCCTCCCAGTTTGGAAAAATGAGATACAGCCCATGTTAATCGTGTGAGTGATAAGGCTTGTCAGGATTCCAAAGGTGATGCAACCGTCAATAGTAAAGATTGTTTGTTGACATGATTATAAAAAAAAACTTATACTCATTCTCTCTCTCTCATCAAACTCTTTGATTTTTGGTCCGGCAAATCCTCCCTTTTAATTTCGTTTCATGTTGCTTCCTATAAATGTGCTATTATTTATCAGGTGTCCCATAATCTTTCCTCTTCTACTCCCTATAGTGTTTTCATTCACCATTTCTCCCTCTTCGCCAAATTCTCTTCATTTTTGGAAATCAATGTGTAGTATAAATTTCAATAATTAAACCTAAACATAATCTCCTTGCCAATAACTTAATACAAGCTAGCTAAATGTCACTACTATTATAAAATAAATTTTATAAAAGATTTAACAATCCGTGTACCTAAATATCTATAATAAGTAACTAGAAATAATAACTGTATTACTACAAACATGTTCTGACTATTTACAAGCGCTTTTTTAAAGTCTACGTGAATAAAAACCATTTTTTTTAAATATATTCATAGTAATATATGTAAATTTAATATGGACAAGCGCATACAGAAGAAATAACTAAATTATATCTATTGAATAATATATTTCTCTTCAAAATATATTTACCTATTTGCTTACTTATGAATACAGAATGCAATATAAAAGAATAAGACATGTACAAACTCTGAATTCTTTCAACATTTCTTAAAAATAAAACACTTTTCAACTCTTTAATTTTTTTTTATAATTTATTTTATTTCATTTTATCTCTTAACTGCTTTTCGTAATCTCTTTGTTTATAACTCCTTAATTAAATAGATTTATAATATTATGTGTGTATTATTATACATACATAATATTATTATAGTATAGTATTATTAGTATTTCAAATATTAATATGTTTATGTAAATTGTATATAAGTACAGACGCCAAAACATCAAACAGAAATTTTACAGATTGGGGTCAATCTGTTAAACTTCCCCAATTGAAAGTGAACCTAATGCTTATGTGATAAAGCTGAAAATCTATAAAAGAAATTTGACAGATTGGGGTAGCTGGATGTGCTGGCGTCTGTATATAACTTTAAACATTTGACAGACTATATAGTACAATTACAACTAACTCCTCTTCTATCTATTTTTTGTCCTTGTCCATCAACGGTTGTTGTTTTAGTACATATATGTATTGTGTTTTTGGTGCAATAACTGTGCTTTATCTATAAATTTATGTATTCATAAAGATATTTCCAAGTTTCGTCAATCTCCAAGTGTAAGTTGAAGTAAACTGAACTTACTTTTTTTGGTGGGAAACGCGTCGATGTGCAGGAAGTTAAACAAAGTTATCGCACAGTTTCATTGGGTCACGTCCTCCGTAGGTGTTACTTGCTGACACAGTCGCTACTTTATCTCTATACGTGGCTCGAATGTTCTGCAACTTGCTCGCCAACTGATGGTAATGTAGACATAATTATATTTTGTACGCGGATGTACCCACCGTTTTCTCATCTAGCAAGAGGTTATTCTAATTGCTTGAGTGAAATTTAATGTTACTGTTTATTATCTCTCAATTTTTTGATTCATTAGATGACAACGGTTCTGTGCGTGCATTAGCCTACATAACGCCTATCACATTGTACGAAAATACATGATAGAAAAAAAAACGAAAACAAAAAGCAAAAGCAAAAGAAGACGAAAAAAGCAAGCCCGGAGTTTATTTGTGGCTTTCTTCTACGGGTCGTCCACCTAGGTAGCTAGAGAAAGCCGCAGGTTAGCTAGGGTAGGCTCCTCAGCGGCGAGGATCGCTTTGGCCCCTTAACGCGTCATCGGTGATCCCGTGCAACTGATCACACCCTCTCTTATAATTCTGTCCTTTTGCTTCAGCGGCCCCCTGAGCTGTGGCCCGAACCCCAAAAGGGTGGCCCCGGGTATTAGTCGTTTAATTTAAGCTACTGGTTAAGAGCCTTCTGCGCTAGCCAAATGCTCATTGCCTTCAATTTTTTAATTTTAATATTGTACAACTAAATTTCAAAATAATAGATTAGTTACTTGTTATTTATTTTAGGATTTAAGAAAATATATCTGATAAAACAGACCGCACGGACGGACTTATTATTTTTTTGTAATTTTTATACTGTATTCTACTATGGTTATGTACTGCATTGTGAACTTGACAAGTACAAGTGTATGTTAATACCCAAGTGCTGAATAAACTTCATTATCTCATTTCATTATTTCATTTCATTTGTTTGAAAAATAAGATGGACTAATGCGATATATATACGAGAGATCGAGTTTATCAAGCCAGCTTTTTTATGCTCTCTCGTATCCATATGAGGAGTTCATATGGATACGAGAGAGCATAAAAAGGCTGGCTTGATAAACTTTCCGCAGTGTTTTTTTTTATTGCGATTGCTAATGCTAATTAATTTTTAAAAGAGTTATAGTCTTAATCTAGAAAGTTTTGTATCTAGAAAGATTTTTTGAAGGTAAAATTAGAAAATCATAAATTTAATCGTCCAGTGGGAACAAACCTACACGTTCTACCAACCCAGGGAGTGAATTGATAGCATATAGAGTTATAGTCTTAATCTAGAAAGTTTTGTATGTAGAAAGATTTTTTGAATGTAAAATTAGAAAATCATAAATTTAATCGTCCAGTGGGATCAAACCTACACGTTCTACCAATCCAGGGAGCGAATTGATAGCTCTTAAGCTTAAAATCATACATGCCGGCAACTCAAATTTACGATAACACCTTCTACCAAAGTTTCATCATCATCATCATATCAGCCAAAAGACCTAGAGCGGTATAGCGGGCAGCCCTCTCATCATATTTTCACACAGCTGGACAAAGGCCTCCCCCAAAGATATCCACAAGTGCCGATCTTGCGACCCCCACAATCTTGTAGGGGGCTTCCCCATGCTGCGTCTTACAAGGTATGCATTGCGGAAAGTGTTTTGAAACTAAAATATTGCAGGTAGTAATGTTTTCAACAAGATCAGATTTTTTAACTTAGTTTCATCTCTTAAACAGTAAAAATAACAGACAGTATAAACAAAAATAAACTTCTGCCATAACAAAGCAGAATGCACTCTCGAATATCGCGGAATCAATTAAATTCAATTAAGTCGATAGTGAACATTCAATCGCGGTTATTAATTTCATGCATATCTATTGAAATTTTGGGATTTCAATTTACGAATACAAGTATCTTTCCATACGAGTTATGTGTAAGTTGCCATATTTCAATTTTTGCAAAAAGTGTCTGCGGGTGGGTATGTCGGACTTGCACCGACTAAACCTACCTGCCGTGGACTTCTCTTGGCGCCTGATGGGGGAGTCCCGGGAACGTGGGTATGCTGTTCCGGTACCCCCCTTTTGCGCCATGTCCCAGATGGTCGGGACACGTGCCCTGGGAGGGCTCCTTTGGATTGCCTCTCTATTGCCGACTCCTGCCAGTACGGCACAGCGACTGCGCCACAAACAGATCGCTGTCATCCCGGAGCCGCTTGTACGTGGCGGCAGTTGAGGACACTTCTCATACTGCCACCGCGGCCCCGAGGGGCGTTGGGCTAACGGCTGCCGCCGCCACCCCGACGCCTCCTCCGCCTACGAGCGGGATCGGCTCGTTCCCGATCCCGTTCGGCGGCCTCCTTCTGCAGCAAAACTGCCTCACAGAAGGAGACCACGGCGTCCCATTTGGTGGAGTCGCCAGCCAGCATCGCATACACGACTGCTGGCGGCGAAAGATCCCGTCCGATCTCAGCGACCAGGACTCGTCTCTAGGCCTCCCAGGCCGGGCACTCCTCCAGCGTATGCTGGGCAGAGTCCAGGTCGCTCCCGCAATGGTGACAATGTGTCGTCACTTCTCGGCCGATCCGGCACAGATACTCACCGAAACACCCGTGTCCGGTGAGTATCTGTGTCAGTCTGTAGGTGACGAAAAAGCTGGCTTGATAAACCTTCCGTAGTATTTTTTTTTATTGCGATTGCTAAAGCTAATTATCTTTTAAAAGAGTTATAGTCTTAATCTAGAAAGTTTTGTATCTGGAAAGATTTTTTTAATGTAAAATTAGAAAATCATAAATTTAATCGTCCAGTGGGACCAAACCTACATGGTCTACCAATCCAGGGAGCGAATTGATAGCTCTTAAGCTCAAAATCATACATGCCGGCAACTCAAATTTACGATACCACCTTTTACCAAGGTTACAACATCATCATCATATCAGCCGAAAGACACCCACAGCTGGACAAAGGCCTCCCCCAAAGATCTCTACAAGTGCCGATTTTGCGATCCTCACGAGATCATCGGCCCATCCTGTAGGGGGCTTTCCCACGCTTATGTCTTACAAGTTTGCAATCCGAAAAATGTTTTAATACTAAAATATTGCAGGTAGTAATGTTTTCAACAATATGAGCTTTTTTTAACTTAGTTTCATCTCTTAAACAGTAAAAATAACAAACAGTATAAACAAAAATAAACTTCTACCTAACAAAGAAGAATGCACTCTCGAATATCGCGGAATCAATTAAATTCAATTAAGTCGATAGTGAACATTCAATCGCGGTGATTAATTTCATGCATATCTATTGAAATTTTGGGATTTCAATTTACGAATACAAGTATATTTCCATACGAGTTATGTGTAAGTTGCCATATTTCAATTTTTGCTTCCATATAAAGTGAAGGAAAATTAAATATTTAAAGTCGAATTCCATATCAACTACTAAACAAGTGTAATTATTTTATTGCTCTCAGGCAATTTTTTTTTAAGATGAATGATTGTATTTATTTTGTAAACGTCTAAGACGCAAGCGATTCCCATTATCTCTTCAAACCTAAGCTACGTTCATCTTCAAATTCCCTTTGCTCAAATAAAAAAATATATCTACAGTTTGGGCAAGGCCGTTGTTACCACCAGCACTTATCTCAATATACCTGCTTTGCTGTCCGGGAGAGCATGTAATCAGCATGGAACCATTTACCCTATTGGATTTTGCATTTCAGGGAAATGTCTTGCCACAACATAACAATATCTAATTCTGAAAGATCTGGCGTGGATGGAATGCCGGTGATACCTTATTATTGGAACGCACGGCCCTAGTCAATTTGATGTTCCACTCATCTATACTGCTAGATGAGTCCGTCATATACGAACTGTACAAAGCCGACTTATGCGCTAAATAAAATAACGTACAATATACATTCTAAATCCCTGAGCTTGGCATAAAAAAATTGAAATTATAAATAGATGGGTGACCACCAAAGTGGTTTTATTTCTGAGCGTCTCCGTGCTACACGTGGAGGACACGGTAAGCCGTCCTGGTTGTAGACTTATGGCTAGAACAGTTGTTAAGCCATGTCAAAGGCCTAATGGGCGGCTTGAACAACTCTGACACGAGGGTAACCACTGCCAATACAATAAGTAAAATAAATAAAAAAATAAAAAAGGTTTTTATTCACGTAGACTTTAAAAAAGCGCTTGTAAATAGTCAGAACATGTTTGTAGTAATATAGTTGTATACATTAGATATTATTTCTAGTAACATAGATATTTAGGTACATCTTGTATGAAAACATTTATAAAATTTATTTTATTACAGAAATGATATTTAGCTAGCTCGTATCAAGTTATTGTCAAGAGATTATGTTTAATTATCTAGTTTAAGTCTAATATTTTTACTACATATTGTCAATGGTTCTGTCTATATTAAAGGTATTATTATTATGACGGACCTTGTGTTAATAAATAACACTGATTAGTTCGTAACTGATATGATATGTTTGCCTAGGTTCTTAAAGCGGAAGGTGGCTTAACGCAACATAGGTCTACGCATAAATTCGTCTTGCGAGAGACAGTGGGCCCAGTCACCCTTTGTCTTCGTCCGTAATTCTGCAGTTTGAACTCGCCTACTGGCTGTGGTGGATGGAAGTCCAGCCTTAGGCTTCAGATGTCAAGGTCACCCAACGTAAACAACATACAGGATGACGACACCTGTAGTCTGCCTTTCTCCATCGAGGTGTTCCATACATTGACTTCAGTGGGGATAATAATAAGACTTAATTTTCTGACCAAATTAGTGTCCAATTAGTAAGTAACAACTTTCTTATAAACTAGAGTTAGTAATATATATATATAAGTATTTTAAAATATGTAACAAATTTACCATTCATTGGTGTGTCATTCCATGCGAAATGGCGCAGCAATGATTGACGTAAATACAGTCTAGCCGACTAGCGATCATGCGAAGGATGCTGTTGGTGCTGCCACGTATTCTGCGCACCAGAGATGCGCATCTCTTATGCATCGTAGCGTACAAACAATCTACGCGATGCTCAGCAAACATCCCTGATGCACCACTTATTTGGGACATGTTACAGAAATGCTAGCGGAATTCTACGTCACAGGATTTTATATTATATAATTTATGTGGCTCTTTCCACCGCCGGCGTCCCAGTTATACTGAAGCTTGATGGGTTAGCTGGCAATAACGAAAAAAGCCTGGGTGTTTATCATTGCTGCCTTAGAATGATGCTTTGACACTATGGTGGTATGTAGAGGCTGTCGAGCCTTGAACGGCGCTAATATTCCAAACTTAAAGTTTTTGAGCCGTTTGCGGTTGAAACATTTGGATCGTCAGGCCCCGGCCAAGGGCCTGACGATCCAAATGTTTCAACCCCAAGGCAAGCAGATTTCAAAGATATTGGAAAAACTACGTTTCCAGTGACCAGAGGGCTGGCCTGTTTCTGGCGCAACGAAAACCTTAGACATACAACGCAATCATGTTGCCCGCTATCTGAGGGAACCTATAATAGATGTTGATTCGAAGCAATGTTTTGACTCTCTTCATATATTATTTTACTATTATTTTCAATTTAGTATTTACTTTCCTTATTTTCTCTTTAATTTTATTCATCAACATCAACATCATCATAATAGCCGAAAAACGTCCTGTTGGCGGACGAAGGCCTACCACAAAGATTAAAAACAATTCAACTTAATGGACTACTAGTCAATAATATTTTGTGTAAATAAAATACATATTGAAATAAAAATATCTAAAGTCGCAAAGTACACTTAAATCTTAGCCGTACAGTGATAAATAAGACACATTACATGACTCCAAAAAGTGTTGAGTAAATTGATTGCTGTGTGGAGCCGCGTAACATATTTTAACTGAAAAAATCGGGTGTATGTGATATCCTACCGATAATATATAAAATGGATGTACTATATTCAACTATATGTATATCTAATATTTTATTCAACTGACATATTCATTAGGCATATTTTACATCGCCCCGAACAGAGGAATAAATCCCTGTATCGGTAAACAAACATGTATTTAACGGACACAAAGGACACATAGACTCGGAAAAACTGTAAAAGATTCGCACAAATACTTATTCTGTACAGGCGTTGAACTCTAAATACGAATGCTGAGGTAAGGCCATTTTACCTTAACCAGTTTTTTTTTAACATGAAGGTTTCCACTGCTTCAACGGACAATATAACCGCGCACGCTTCTGTGGATCGTTGAAGCAGTGATAACCTTCCAGGCTTACTGTTAACTTCTCAATGGTCTCAAGCCGTCTATCATATAAGACGTCGAATAGAATCGCGTATAATAAAAAAATAATGTCCTCATAGCCGAATTTTGACCACAGCGGCGAGTTTCAAGAGAGATTAGCCATCTGCGCGGGACATATTATAGTGCGCAAGTGTGTGCGCAATCACAGGAGTACTTTCTATTCCATCACTCTCATGACCCGATGGTCCGCCTTGCGACACGACCGGAAAGAGGTCAGGTACAGGTCCGACGGCTTTACGTTCTCTCCGAGGCACGGGGGTATAATACCGCCAACTCCCAGACTTCGGGCCGATGTTCTTCGGACTTCGATGTTGAGAATTTGACTATTTTTACAGCAAAGTCCCAATACCGCTTTTGGCTCGACCTGGGATTTGATCCCAGGACCTCGTTCTCTGCCGGTGAACACGCTGCCGCTAGACCAACGAGGCCGTGAGTATAATAAGTATATATTATAGTGATTACATTGACAAGCGCAGTACGTCAGTATAAAATAAAAAATAATAAAAAAGGTTTTAAGGTGGTTAGACTTTAGAAAAGCGTTTGTTAATAGTCAGAACATGTTTGTTGTACAGTTATTATTTCTAGTTACTTATTATAGATATTTAGGTACACGGATTGTTAAAACATTTATATTTTTTTTTTATAATATTAGTGATATTTACCTAGCTTGTATTAAGTTATAGTCAAGGTATAATATTAAGGTATAATTCTACACATACTTAATGTTAGTGGCATCGCAGAAGCACAGCGCAATTCGAATAACAAAATATATTAGCAAATGTTCTATTAGTTTTAGGAATGCTGTCTCTTACCCTGACTTTATCTTTGTGGTTGGATGTATTATGCATGCGCATGTTGAGAAGAGTCGAGCGGTGTAAAATGTCTTCAGTTAATACATTCGAGCTTCTTTTAAAAGTTCTGAGGGGTCTAAGGTTTCAATTTCGAGGAGATAGTTCGTGTAAGTTAGTATTCTCTGGAAACCGTTTGTAAGCCAAGAGTCTCCGTTCTAGAGACTAAGGTTTTAGTTATATAAACCGTCGTGGTGAATTCTTTCTACGTCATTTAGGCTGATTTCAGGGTGACGCGCGCGGCAAGCGCCGGAGGCCAGCGCGTCTCAACAGCTATTGTTAAGTGTACGCAACGGCGCGTGCGAGACGCGTCACTCTGAAACGCTAGCTGCCAGTAGAGGAGCTCGGGCAACGCTGGCCGTCGGCGCGCGTGTCACTGGCGCGGCGGCGCGTTTGAACTGCGTGACTATGAAACGCAACTACTATCTAGTGTAATTATAAGCGCGCGCGTTTGAACGGCGCCGCTCGCCGCCGCCGGCGCGACTCTGAAATCAGCCTAAGATAGAAGGAAATGTCAGATTTGGTTTAATTTTGTAGAATTTACGCATGTTGGTAGGGTTGTCGCTATTCACCGGATGTATGATAATTAAATTAAAAAATAAGTAATAATAAATGTTTTGGGATAACTTACAAACTGCCAACTTTTCGCAAACTAGGCAGAGCCTGTACTATGGCAACCAGATGACTGACAAACATACTTATATATTTCTAAATACATACATACATATTAAAGATAAATAACACGCAGACGCAGAACCAATAATCATGTCCATCACACAGATATATCCTGGGTGTGAATCGAATCCTGTGGTTTAACAGTGAGACTCAATAGGCATTCGACTAATAGGCCAGTCAAATCAGGCCTTTCGGGTGTAAAATTTATTTTAACCTGAGCTTAAGGTGGTTACTGCCAAGAAAATAGAGACGTATTAGGACGTTGAAAGTGAGACGCATCATGGAAATCACTGCCCATACTAAAGAGAATAAGGAAAAATTCCTTATTCTCTTTAGTATGGGCAGTGATTTCCCTGGTGTCAGTGTAGTTCAAACCACCCAGTAGGCCTCCAAAATTATATAACTACAATTATCTATCATCACCGGGAGAGAAAGCTTATTAAGACCTCCGAAGCACGGAGGTGCAACGAATTACAACCACTTATGGGCTTTCGAGGGTCACCGTATCCTAGTTGGTAGTGCTCCTGCCTACGAAGTTGATGGTCCTGGGTTCAAATCGAATTGAAAGTAGTTTTTTAAGCGCTACCGGAAGATCAGCGTTACAGTAATAGGTAATTATTATTTACTGTAACATTTGCTGAGGTAGACGCCTTTCCTAGCTAGTACTTATAATGTTGCATGCTTCATAAGTATTATGTTAACTAAACGCAATTAGTTATATCATCTTAGATGTAAACTAAATTAAGGATTATCTGTGCATGTTGGGAATAAATCTTTTTTATTTATTTTATAATCCCGGTAAGTGCAAATATTTGTGTGATGAGCACGAATATTTGTTTCTGAGTCATGGATGTTTTCTATGTATTTAAGTATTTATCTATCTATATAAGTATGTATATCGGTACTCATAGTACAAGCTTTGCTTAGTTTGGGGATAGGATGATCTGTGTGACATTGTCCCGAGATATTATTATTATTATTATTACTTATGGCGATCACCCACTTATGGGCACACCGAGAGCCAAGTTACTTAACTGCGCCGGTCAGAACGGTTGTTGAGAATGTCTGGCTATGAGCGACTTCTAGGTTAGTAGCGTTCTTTAAGTTTCCATCACTATTTAAGTTACCGAATATAAGTTATATTAATATAAGTGGGATCCAGGCGTGAGTCTATAAACGTATGAATGTATTAATACAAGTTAAGTGAACTAACAAGACAGATGAACCGAATCAAGTCATTAACGGATCAAGAAGCCCGGATTCGAGATTGTGAGGTAATAGATAATTCACGAAGCCTTACGGTGGATACGATTGATTAATTAAACCTAATCGAATGTGTTGATGAACTGGTGCGTAAGTATCGATAGTAGCTAATACATACGCTAGTTTACTGTGTGGTGACGGCATAGAATATGATCACCCCATATCATCCAGTGGAGCGTATAAATCGACCAAGGGAATACCTACCAGAGAACGGGCAGCTGAGTGTTTCTGTGAATTATGACCATCAGATATACAGAAAGAAAGGTTCTCGAGTGGCGACCACGAACCGGAAGACGCAGCGTGAGCAGGCCCCCTACAAGATAGACCGATGTCTTGTGCGGGTCGCTGGAAATCGCTGGATGCGGATAGTGCAAGACCGGCAATTGTGGAGATCTTTGGGGGAGGCCTTTGTCCAGCAGTGGACGTCTTTCGGCTGATATGATGATGATGATGACCATCAAACTGCGATCGCTTCGAAAACCACCTAGGCTAACTGTTTAAATCGTAAAATTAATACTGCCTCGTTGGTCGAGTACAAGCGTATTCTAATCTAGGAAATAACATTTATAATATTTATAATTATATATAAAATATGCTTAACTTACTTGGAGGTTTGAATATTTAATTTCATTTGCATATGCTGAATATTTAAAATCAAACCTCAAATAAAAGCATGAAGCAAAAGTTATTTAAAAACAGTAAAGATAGAACGAAAACGAAAAGAAACTTAGTTGTTATATAGAAAATACTGCACCGATTTGAATGAAACTCATAGTAAAAACCTTAATATACGTGCGTTTCTCGCAATCTATTTTCACCCAAATTGTCTGCAATTTTAGCCCAGGGCAGTTTTATCTTTGCCAGTGTTTCTAAAATTAAGATTTGGGGTCCCCATATGAGAATCCCAAGGCTACAAAAGTAAAATGATTTACTGTTATTTTTTTCTATTCTATCGTTTGGATATAATTAGAATATAATGTCCTGGGACATTATTGACACACGGCCATCTGATCTAAAACTAAGGAGTAGTAGCAGTAGTATTATGGAAATCAGATAACTGATATTTTATTTTATTTATTAAGGACAGTCAATAATAATTGTTACATTTTATTATCACTAACATAATATTAAATAAGTACAATAAGACGAATCCAAAAGAGCACTACAATAAGTAAATACTACAGCTAAATATTAAAAATAAATGAAATACATTTTTTACATATATTTGAAATACTACAACTTTTTTATTTTGTAAATACATAGTTACATATATAGATAATTAAACCCAGACACAGGACAAACAGACATGTTCATGCACCTAGATATCTGTCCTGGGTGGGAATCGAACCCACGACCAACGGCGTGAAAGGCAAGCATTTGCCAACCACTCCAACGGGCTCGTCGTATATGGAGTAAGCTCTAAACTCAACCTTTTCGAGCTAGCTGATGGAGCGTCACCGACTTACAGCGAAGCACCCAACTCTGATTTTCTGTCTTCTACCTTAATAGTAGTAACATGTACTCGTCACCATGACTCCAATGCAACATACAGACAAAACGTCATAATTTTATTTTATTTTATTTATTTTTCTTAGGAAGACCAACAGCTTTCAGCGACATTTTAGCTTTATATGTTATACGTGACAGAGAGCCATTAATAGGTCTCCACGCATAAAATATCCAGTTGCAGTTGTTGCTGTCGCCATAATTCAGAAATCTACATTGGTTTATGTATATTATATCAAATCAAATCCAATGTATTAATTGCTTATTACAGGTGGCAACATGTGGTATTGATATTATGTTAAGTACCTCTGTAACATACCAATGAGAGTGTAATATTTTATACATTATTTACTTTCATGTCTAGCAATGAGCATTTCCCTTTATTATTATGTTACATCCTTAAAAACATTCCATTTCTCATAATTAATTAAGATAATTAAATATCTAATGAACATCAATGTCGTCATATAATTAAATAATGTCAATTCTATATTGTGCTACTATTATTATAATATTTCATGTCGAAATATATCACAAATAGGTCATTAATATCACAATATACTCATTACTCAACTAAATTAATACATTTTTGTTTTTTACATAATCATTTATTGAGTTTATATACCTTAAATATTAAAAAATCTTTTATATAGTTTTATAGTTAGGGAATTTAAGTCGACTAGCTTACTACTGCGATATTAAAAATATACTTTATTTAATTAATTCCCCGTAACGAGGTCTCAATAAAAAACTTTAAGAATCTGTGACCGAGCACATTAACATATTTTGCAGAACTTTGTTAAATTTGTAAGGTTTTATAAAACATAAGTTTCTATTGTTATGACCAGGGTTTAAGAAAGTTTAAAGTTTTCTATTATACTGCAGGAAATCCTTAGCGAGTTGCGGCGAAGTAAATTGTGACTTAGTGTGGTTCGAAATTAAATGGCAACGACGGAGTATTATTATTTTGTACTTCCAGACGGAGAATTTTCCGGATTCTTCGCGCCTTTGGTTTTATTATTCAGCTCCTGGGTATAAACATGCCTGCCTAGTTCATCCACAGGTAAATTGTTCAAAATGTTTTGAAAAATTGTTTATTAGCAGCCCGGATATAGGAAGTGGCTGCATTGACCCTCGTGCATCGGACAGCATATTGTAATGTCAACATTCCCAAACATTACTTCTTTCTAATCAACCAGATTGTCAGACTGAAGAAATAAAGAGTTTTGCAGGTCGCACACACTTTAATGTCATGAAAATGAATTGAAAATATATTTTTTTTAATTTATTACAATATATTACTTTTCCTAAGAATGCAAAATCTAAGACTATCCTAAATTTTTATTATAGTAATAAGTACATATATTGATGGGCTGGTTGGCGTGGTTAAAGTGTAAAGATTTTTGTAAAGTGGCCTATCTAGCCGCGGGTCGTGGGTTCAAATCCCACCGGTCTTTTTATCCTCAGTCTTGGTGTAATTATATATATATAAGTACAGTCAACAGCAAAAGTAGATGATCAAAATTGGATATTCAATACTAACTATCGTAAATTGCGGCAAAATAGTATGGCAGAGAAGTGTTCTAAGTGCGTGAGTGTTAAGTGTAAAAAATATAAGCTAATGATACTGCCGCCCAATATCCATGTTCATTCATAAACCCAAAATTCTCGTCCGATTTTGATCATCTACTTTTGCTGTTGACTGTACATATTTACAAAAGAAAAGTATTGTAACTATTATATATCAGTTATCCAGTTTCCATAGTACAAGCTCTGATTAGAATCAGATGGCCGTATGTAAATGATGTCCCAGGATATTATAATTAATATAACGAAATTTGCACAATAATTATTTACTGTGAGTTCGTGTTACATACCGTTGCGTCACGGAAATAATTTGTTCACTATGGAAACCAGTTACTGATATACTACATATACTACTTTTCTTTTGAAAATACATACTTATATAGATAAATACACCCAGACTCAGGTCAAACAGACATGTTCTTGAACACAGTCAGAGCCATTTATGGTTTCGCAAAGAATCGCGACTGCCTAAGTCGCGATTCTTTGCGAAATTTGTTTAAAGAAATAAATATACTTACTGTGCCATCGGAATATATATATCAGAATATAATGTTTGTTAGAAAAAATATTCATCATTATAAAAAGAAAAGTGAACTGCATAATATAAATACTAGGAATAAAAACAAACTAGCCATGCCAGGCTTTAGAGTAAGCAAAACTAATAAATCATTTTTAGGAAATTGTATTAGGTTTTATAACAAGCTTCCTACTCAAATTACTGATCTGCCTGACACAAGTTTTAAAACACATATTAAACGTATACTTATGGCTAGTGGTTATTACACCACTAAAGAGTACATCGATGACAAAGACGTCTGGCTCTCACTTCCTACCTGCACATTGCTCGCTGGAGATCATGTAGCCATATAGACATGACTGATCTGCTGTGTTACGTGAACTATCTGTAAATGATTGCTATCATATACTTAATTTAAAATTATTGACTCTGTCTCAAAATGAATAATGTTATTGTTTCGAAGTTTTTCTTTTGTATACCTAAATATAATCTAAAATAATAACCTCAGACAACCGATCGAGCATATATTGTGTTTGCCTACTAAATAATTACTCTAATTGGACCAAATCCCGTGTTCATGCCCGCTTGAGTATGTTTCGCCGGACCGTCTCAACTGGGTCGTGTTGAAACCGGTAGTAGATGAACCCACTGAGTTTGTTTCGCTGGGTCTTCTCAGTTGGGGCGCATTGGATCCGGTGGTAGCATTAAAGCGCGACCGTCGTTATTAACACAAGGTCCTTCATAATAATAATACCTTTAATATAGACAGAACCATTGAAAATATGTAGTAAAAATATTAGACTTAAACTAGATAATTAAACATAATCTCTTGACAATAACTTGATACGAGCTAGCTAAATATCATTTCTGTAATAAAATAAATTTTATAAATGTTTTCATACAAGATGTACCTAAATATCTATGTTACTAGAAATAATATCTAATGTATACAACTATATTACTACAAACATGTTCTGACTATTTACAAGCGCTTTTTTAAAGTCTACGTGAATAAAAACCTTTTTTATTTTATTTTATTTTATTTTAAATATCTGTCCTGGGTGGGAATCGAACCCACGACCTCCGGCGTTAAAAGCAAGCATTTGCCAACCACTTCAACAGACAGGTCAAATTGACGTTCTCACTAGGATTGTGCAAATTTGTAACATGCCTGCCGGCTACGATATGACCAATTGAACAGCAAAAAAAAGTAACGGAAACCTCACTCTGTCGAAGGTTTGCTGGAAGAAAACTCATATGAAGTTTATCACGCTTCTGTACAATATTATTTAGTATAGGTATGTACGTAATTTATAAACTGATGAATGAAACTGACTTATATATATAATGTGAAAGAATAGAGAACACTCATAGATACTACTCTTTCAAGAAAGTACCGGGAAAAGATCAATAATATACAAAATGTTTGTTATTCATCCAAATTTATTTTATCACCTTCAAAGTATGCTCCTTCAGAAACGATACACTTACGCCAACGAATAATCCATTCATCAAAACATTTTTTAAACGCTGCTTTCGGAATTGAGTTCAGTTCTCGCCGCGAATTCTCCTTTATGTCTTCTACCGATTGAAAACGGGTACCACGAAGTGGTAATTTGAGTTTAGGAAAAAGATAGAAGTCAGCTGGAGCCATATCTGGTGAATATGGTGGTTGCCGGATGGTATTTGTTGAGTGTTTGGTCAAAAATTCGTTCACAATGATGGCCTTGTGCGAAGGCGCATTATCGTGGTGCAAAATCCAAGAATTTTCTTTCCACAAATCTGGCCTTTTTCGTCGAATTTGCTCTCTTAAACGCCGCATAACGCTCAAATAATATTCTTTATTTACCGTTCGACCTTCCGGTAAGAATTCAGAGTGCACAACACCGCGATAGTCAAAGAAAACAGTCAACATGACTTTGGCTTTTGATCGACTTTAGCGTGGTTTTTTCGGTTTCGGTTCAGTTGGAAGGCGCCACTCCGAAGCTTGTTGACTAGTTTGCATGTCAAACTCGTAAACCCACGTCTCGTCACCAGTAACAATGCGTTTCATGAATGTTGGGTCGGAATTGACTCCTTCTACCATGTCCTCAGCGACTTTCATGCGATTGAGTTTTTGGAGAAAATTCAGATTTTTTAGGACTAGCCGAGCGGCAACATGGTTCATACCCAAATGATTAGTTAAAATGGTACGAATCGACTCGTGAGATACAGAAAGTTCGGCGGCTATCACTCTCAGAGTTGAATGAGGATTTTCAGTCCCAATTTTTTCACTTTTGCGATGTTAACTTCAGTTGCAGACATTGATGGCCTACCAGAGCGAGGCAAATCTTTCATCACATCTCGACCGCTTTTGAACGCTTTGAACCACTCATAAGCACGAGTTTTTGATAAAGTTGATTCACCGTAAGCCTTTTGTAACATTTTCAGTGACTCCGAACACGAAATTCTATTAGCGATGCAAAATTTAAGACAAACTCTTTGTTCGATATTTTTGTCCATTATGAAATTCGCAATACACACTATATAATAATATGATATTACTAATACCAGTAGTGTATTTAATATGCAACTCAAACTCCGCGCCAAAATGGAAAACAGTTGTGCCAATCTAACTACAACAAAAAAAATTGGAACCCTAAACAAATCATCCATTCTCGATACTTTTTTGACTAAATGTACATTCATACAAAGCCTCGAATTGCATTTGCCATTGCCACCAGGTTAATGTAAGCAACAGTTGTTAATAAAAAGCGAACACAAGCGCAGACAGTGTAATTGCTGTCATTAAAACGTGCTACTACCGTCCTCTCTAGTGCGGACTAAGAATTGGGACATAAGACGTAAAAGGTTGCTATTCAAGTTTTATATAACTTCAACACGCTGGGTCACTATTTAAAGGAATAAAAGAAGACTTAGGACAAAAGAAGACCACAGACAAAGCGCTGAGTTTCTTTGTGGCTTTCTTCTCCACCGACGGACTAATTAATTATTTTTTGTTATTTTAATATTCTATTCGACTTCGACGTTTATGTACTGCATTTTGAGCTTGACAAGTTGTGTATCAATTTGCTGATGTGCTGAATAAATTTTATTATGAATTTGACTGGCTTATTGGTTTAGTGGTTAGTGACCATGACTGTTATGCCAGGGGTCGTGGGTTCGATCTCTAACTAGAGATATTTTTGTGTGATGAGAACGGCAATTTCGTTTTGTGTATGGCTGCAATTTGTCTATAATATGTATGTATTAAAGATTGTCTGGTTCCCATTGTATAAATTTTGCCTAGTTTGGGATCAGATGGCAGTGTGTTAATTGCCTCAATATTCATTTATTAACGTACAACTTCTTTACGCAAGCTTGACTTGGAGAGTATACTGAGAATGCAGTTCACTGATGAGACGTTACGAAAAGAGTAATCGGGCGAAACGAACGGAAGTTGAAAGGTGTATTTATATTTCATAAATACTACTGCGTATTAACGTACAGTGTTCAACACTGTACGTTAATACGCGTAGACGCTGGCCGTTGGTTCGATTGAGAATCTGATCCTTTCATCGATAAAAGTATTTTATACAGTGTCACGAGAGTTTCTCATACACAAAGTTTAATAGAGTCGAAAAATATTATTAACTCTAGCCGTACAGAGCTACGTTCTATGTCAGTTCTCGTAGCAGTGCGGTGCACTGGTGACTCAATATCAGTTATTCTGCAGTAACATGAGAATCGCTGCACTCTGGGTACGCTTTAAAACGCTTGTGCAGCGGTTACACAGCCCATTCGTGCATGCAGTAATAGTGTGAATGCTTTCTAAATAAGCATTTGTTTGTTATCTTTCTTTGTTTTTTATACATTATACTACTTTTGTTTTATTTTTTTTTACTTGAATAGACAATTACACCCCGACCAGGAAGAACAGAAACGTTCATGCACACAAATATCTGTCCTGGGTTGCAATGTCCCCACGACTTGCGTCGTGAAAGGCAAATATCTACCAACCACGCCAAACGGCCCGTGAAATTTATTAATTCCAGCCGCACAAAGTTACGTTCTATGTCAGTTCTCGTAGCAGTGCGGTGCACTGGTGACTCAATATCAGTTATTCTGCAGTAACATGAGAATCGCTGCACTATGGGTACGCTTTAAAACGCTTGTGCAGCGGTTATACAGCCCATTCGTACATGCAGTAATAGTGTAAATGCTTTCTAAATAAGCATTCTTTTGTTATCTTTCTTTGCTGTTTTTTAGGGTGTATTCCAAACGCTTTGTGAATAAACCAACTGAACTGTATTACTGAGCCTTCGCCGTCCGTCCATACGTCCGTCAATCACTCCGTCCGTCCTTCCACCTGTTCTACCGTCTGTCTGTCTCTCTAACAGTGTGCTATATCCTATGAACCGTAATTGGGAGACTGTTGAGATTTAAAAATGCATATTAATATTATAATTGTTAATTTTACACGCGAAATTACGGAACGGTTTCCGATCAAACTTTTTAGTAATATAGGTTATATATCCGAATTATACACAGGCTATAATTAATATACATATTTTTTAAAGACAACGCACAACTTGTTATAGGCTCACTAGTTGTGCTAAATACTTTATTTTGTATATAAATACTTATTAAGATAATTACACCCAGACTCAGGACAAACATACATGTTCATGCACACAAATATCTGTCCTGGGTGCAAATCAAACCTACGACCTGCGGCGCGAAAGACAATCATATATAACCATATTATTGGTGTCCAGGTACTCTAAAGTTGTAACTGCGAGCTGTACATCAATTGTCCGTGAGTTATTTTACATGGTTCCATCATAAAACCAGCGCTGCAACTGTTAATGTTGCAGCTAGTGCTGAGATGGGAACAATTCGGACTAGCACAGATAAGAATTAAGGACTTCTGTTTGTGTACCTTTATATATATTATTATTATTATCTGTGTCAGTTTACTTAATAAATGTACTTTCTTTCTTCTTTCAACCACGCCAACCGGCCCGTCCAATAATACATAATCTAGAATATTATAATAAAACCATCGTCCAATTATTGGGTTGCTCTATAAGCAAATAATTGGACAATGGTTTAGTAAGACTTGTATTACGATATAAGCCCATATTATTAACAAAGGACGGCCAGCGACCTCACTCAATTGTTTCAGTTTGTACGGGTCCATAGATTTAGCGTAACTTCTAGATCGGCTACGATTTTCCTCATGTGTTAACAATATTAAATTTATTTTACGACTCACAGATATAGTAACAAATATTAAGCGATACAGTTGTAGACAAATTTAGTACCATTACATAATATTAAAACCCTGCCTCTTAAACTGGGGTTAACCTTAAACACTACAATACACTACAGTTTTCCTATCTACTATCCTTTTTACCTATAAAAACAACATTATAAAAAACTTCTTTAAGGCAGCACTCGCACTAAGCAAATGAATCTTTGTGTTGCGGGGTACTTAACAAACATTTAATTGACAGACCAAATTAAACCCAGATTCAGAACTACTTATGGGTCACACAAAGTTGTCCAGTGGGGGATATGAACCCGGAACCCGAGGTGGCGAACCCATATTCTTATCCGCTGCAAAACAAGTCTGACAAATGAAGAGCACAGTCGCGTACGGTTACTTTGGTGTGTATGTGTGTAACTACTAACCTTTAATATTATAGCTAGATCAACGAGGCATTTAACATATTAGACGCATATAAATAAAAAGTAAAAACTTTACTTAACATTGAACAACAGTCCGCAGGCGAACGAAAGTCACCGACATAGCCCGAAGAATTGCAAAACTGAAGTGGCAGTGGGCGGGGCACATAGCTCGTAGAACCGATGGCCGTTGGGGCAGAAATGTTCTTGAGTGGCGACCACGAACCGGAAGACGCAGCGTGGGCAGGCCCCCTCAAAGATGGACCGATTATCTTGTGCGGGTCACTGGAAACTGCTGGATGCGTATAGCGCATGACCGGCAATTGTGGAGATCTTTTGGGGGAGGCCTTTGTCCAGCAGTGGACGTCTTTCGGCTGATATGATGATGATGATGAATAACAAAAATAAACATTTTACAATCACAAAATTATTGCGTATTTATTGTTCTTTGTTATCCTCTAAAATTGAACCGTTTTCAATTTCTGGGATCAAATAATACTTTATTATTTTTAAATCCAACGATAGTTTTCTTTTCGACAGCGAGTAATAAAACCTACTACACACTGCTAAAAAAAATGTGGCAAATAACATTGATTGATTTTCAGAGAGTCATAACATTCACAAAAACGTTCAACGATATGAATGGGCAGTCTATCTACTCCAAAAAAAATCTTAAAATCCAGGGAAAATATTAGGAATTTGTTTATGATAAATAATTATTAAAGCATTTTTTTTAAATATTCAGTTACGCGCGATATTTTCACAAACAATGAAAATCATCAATAGTGAACTGCAACACTTTATAATGTTGTGCCAACTAAAAGAAAAGTTAACAATTCATATCAGTTTGCATGGAAAAGCCGCCTTAAAATAGGTCAGAGCGGCTTCAAAGGTATCAATTTCCTTTTTTTGGATTCCTCCGACTCGAACTATCACCCATTCTATAAATTCTAATATCTATGATCGGAACTCTAGCTGGATCAGCTCCAATTTGTCAGCGAAATATATAAATTCTCCGTCCGTATATCTTATTAATATCGATTTTTCCGTCTTGTTGATATGGAAGCAGCAAGCATGACTACAAATCAAGGACATCCATACGAGTAGTATTAGATTTGTGTTTAGGATACACATATATAATGTCCTCCTAGCCATAGTCCGATGGGACTATTAGCAACACGACCGGAAAGAGGTCAGGTACAGGACCGACCCCTTTACGTGCTATCGGAGGCATGGGGGTACAATACCGCCAACTCCCAGACTTAGAGCTGATACTAAGATTTTTTTTTTTACAGAATAATCCCAAAATCACTTTTGACCCGACCCGGAATATGAACCCAGTACCTCACACACGCACACGCTACCCCTAGACAAAAGAGGCATCAGGATACAGCCAGATGCTCTCACCTGTCCGTAAGTAATTGGCGAGGTTAAGCAACTAGGCTCGCGGCCAGTTTATAGATGGGTGACTGCCAAAGTGGTTTGATTTCTGAGCGTCTCCATGCTTCGGAGGGCACGTTGAGCTGTCAAACCCGGTTGTAAGCATTTGGCAACAGTCGTTAAGCATGTCAGAGGCCTACTGGGCGATTTGAAGAACTCTGACACTAGGGTAACCACTGCATATACGATAAGTAAGGATATATTATATCTGACTTCTAAAAGCAGGTTATTAATTTGACGATTGTGGGTTTTTGTATGTATGTCACGAGACTTCTTACTTGTTTAATACTTGATAATCTTTATACTATCTAATCTTCGAGGTCCCATATATTATATTGGTCCAGTTAGGCTTGAGTAGTAGGCCTAGATAACATATATAAATAACTAAAATACTAACTAACTAAAATAAAACTAATTAATACTAACATAACTAAAATAAAAATATGTATAGTTATATAAAAAAATGTATAAATATATAATGTGTATAAAAGTAATATGAAAGAGCGCCATTATCGCCAAAAAACTGGGAACTGTTTGGCGATTTTATTACATTGTTTTAATGTGAATAATTTAAGAGAATAAATGACAAAAAAATATATATATATATATATATATATAGGGTTATTTGAAAAACACCAACAACCACGCAGGACAAGATTGGTAACATCATAAGCAACAACTTTTGTTCTACAAGTTCGGACATAGCTCAATACATAAAAAAAATAACTTAATAGTTTTTGTGGTACTGTCTTGACATTTGTAGGTCTATGTTTCATTCATAAACGATAGGATGACGCGCGAACAACGCTAAGCTCGCGCTCGTGCCTGCGTTTGCGATGAACGTAGAGTTATAAACATTCAAGCGGCAAATTAAATTAATACTTATTTTTATACGAAAATAAAATCTAACGAATTTTAAAAAGTTGTAGAATAAAAGTTGTTGCTTTTAGTGTTAACTATCTAGTACTGCAAAGTTATTGGTGTTTTAGAACCTTGTATATATGTACACACGGCTACACATCAAGCTACACTTATCCAATATAAACTGACCTGTCATTTTATGCAAATCCTATGCAACGCGAGATCTGCTGATACTGGAAAGGTATAGCTTGATGTGTAGCTGTGTGTACATTATAATCTCCTATCAATCATCGCGCTTGACACGTACAGATGCTTATAAAAAGCGCAAACCAGCAATCACGTTTACATGTAACAATATTTTCATGAATAGTCAATTACAACATAATGATCGTAAGAAAAATATTTTACCAAAGACTTCATGCTACTTTCTTTTGTAAATAAAAACATTCCAATAGGTACTTCGCCAACAATTCGCCAATAGCTTTTTAACTTTTTCCCACGATAGAACAGCCTAATTACGTGCTTTCTGGTGACGCAAATAAATATCACCGCGGCATATTATACACTAGCTGCGCCCCGCGGTTTACCCGCGTTAAACTTTAAATTTAAATTATAGCCTATGTGTTAATCCAGGGTGTCAGCTAACTCCATACCAAATTTTATTAAAATCGCTTCAGCCGTTTTGACGGGAAGAAGTAACAAACATACACACTCACACACTCTCAAACTTTTGCCTTTATAATATTAGTGTGATCGTACTATGCATATATATTGGTCAATCGCAATAATACCTCATTATTGCGAATAATGTACAGACGCCAGCACATCCAGCTATCCCAATCTGTCAAATTTCTTTTATAGAATTTCAACTTTATCGCTTAATCATAAGGTTCACTTTCAATTGGGGAAATTTGACAGATTGGAGTAGCTTGATGTGCTGGCGTCTGTACCTGGGTTCAAATTCTGGGTAGGGCTAAAAAGTGATTTCGATTTGAGTAAAGATTTTTTCATTATCAGCCCGAAATCTAGGAGTTTTCGATACTATACCTCTGTGCCTCGGAGAGCACTTAACGCTGTCGTTCCTGTAACTGACATCTTTCCGGTCGTGTCGCTAGTCGTCCCAACGGATCATGAGAGTGATGGAATAGAAAGTACTCCTTGAGCACTATAATATGTCCTGCGCAGTTGGCTAGTCTCCATTGAGAGTGGCCGCCGCGGCCGAAATTCAGCCTGGGGGACATTATTACTATAATCACCAAACTGTGGTCAAGCGTGGCGATTATGGTAGGTATATCCCCACAAATTATTGAATGGTCATTGGGATAGTGTAGCGATGCGTGAATTGTGCATCCATAAGTTGTGGCTCTAATAACTATTTAATGAGTATATTGTTACCTGTATAAGGTCACCCAAAGAGCAATGGAAAGGGCTATGCTTGGAGATTCCCTGCGAGATCGAATCAGAAATGTTGAGATCCGCAGGCGAACCAAAGTAACCGACATAGCCGTAAGAATTCCCGAGCTGAAGTGGCAGTGGGCAGGGCACATAGCTCGTAGAGCCGACGGCCGCTGGGGCAGAAAGGTTCTCGAGTGGCGACCACGAACCGGAAGACGCAGCGTGGGCAGGCCCCCTACAAGATGGACCGATGATCTTGAGCGGGTCGCTGGAAATCGCTGAATGCGGATAGCGCAAGACCGGCAATTGTGGAGATCTTTGGGGGAGGCCTTTGTCCAGCAGTGGACGTCTTTCGGCTGATACGATGATGATGATTGTTACCTAGTAATAATAACGTCCTCCAGTACGAATTTCAGCCACGGCGGTCAGTCAATATTATGGTAACTATCCTACTACGTATTATACCTAGTGCACAAACACAGGGGCACTTACAATTCCATCACCCTCATGATTTGATGAGAGGACTAACGACACGACCGTATAGTAGTCAGGTACCGAACGGCTTTACATGCTCTTCGAGGTACGGCGGTGTAATACCACGAAATCTCAAATTTTGGGGCAGTTTCTTTAAAAACAAATTCAACGTTATCTTAGGAAATGTTGCTTTCTAAAAAAACATTACATCTCAAAACTAACCTATGCAAAGCCTGAATAATATAGCTGTCGGATATCCAGCACCATAGTTATCAGGTACCTCAGAAACAGATTACAATTTCAATTAATCAGACAGTACCTAATAAGTCCACTCACGATTTTTGAACTTCCTCCCAACGAAATGAAAAACAAGAAACCAATCTTAAACAACAACACGTAATATACAGTATACATAAGTGTCATACAGTAATAGAACTACACTTCAAAAGAACAAAAAAATAATAAAATAATAATAATAGTATGATTTATTCAACTCACAATTTATAAAACAAAACCAAAGAATACAAGGAACAACTTATGAAAAAACACTGTTGATACATGGTCGCATTTAATAATTTAGATTCTGTTCTTTATTCCGCTCTCAATGAATGATATCTCTTCGGTTGAAGATTTTCCCATAATAAAGGAAATTAATATAATATACTTGAAATACGTGTAATAAACTCTTTGATTCTAAAGTCAAGCATGCTATCTGCATGCATTCTAGGAGAGCAGTACTAGAAGTAGGTACAGAGTAGTACTACAAGATTTTGAAATATTTCTTTATTTTTATTTAGGTAACTATCTATATAACAGAATAGATAGTTAGCGATTGAAGTAATCAGGTGCTAATAAGTTAAAAAAGCAAAAACAAAAGAAAACTAACTAATTAATTACATTTAGGCTTAACTCCAAAAATATTATCTGTCCACACCGGTACAAACAAATTGTATAGGGATTATATGCCTATAACGCATTAACCGCAACCATTATGAGCCTTTTGTTAAATAAACTCAATGCCACACATAATAAATGTATTCATACATTAATCCCAGTTAGCCATAATGGATTTTGTTGACATAAATAACTTTATTTCAAAAGGATCATTAACCTTATTTTGTAATATTATGTATTTTTTTTTCTAGAAAGTTTCTTATCTGTTAAGTTGTCATATTCTGTACGTAAATTACGATTCTTAACGCGTATACATGTTTTTCGAGAGAAATAAGGTAAAGTTCACCTGACGTCCCTGTTTAGAGTTTTACAAGGTTTTTAACAAGATAATATGAAAAACTTTTCGAGGAAATCCAGTTGGGAATACTCAGGAATTCTGCGGGAAAACAACTTTGTAATCGCTTAAGATTATAACTAAAGCTTGTTTTCATTAGGATTAAACTGTGTAGGTTGCTGTAGGATGTTTGATTTTATAAGAAGTGAAATATTAATCGTTATTTTATTTAAATATTTATCAGGGTATCCGTTAATCTACGCAACTTTATTTTTGGTGGTCACTCCATAGATGGCTGTCCACCAAAGTGGTTTCATTTCTGAGCGTCTCCGTGCTTCGGAGGGCTTGTTAAGCAGTCTCGTTAGACAACGGTTGTTAAGTCTTATCAGAAGCCTACTGGGCGGCTTGAACAACTCTGACACTAGGGTAACCACTGCCCATACGATAAGTAAGTAAGTACTAACACGCAATTACTTGTCGCTGCGTACGCTCAACCGGGGGCTCTACCGGCTAAGTCGCCGAACATCGATTTCTTAAATGGCGTTCAAATAAATAAAGGTTAAAATGACTTAATCAATCGTTACATCGACTTCCATGAGCACATGTTACGTATTAAATGGTCCGCAATCGATTGTCAACGTTGCCGATTAAACGCCGATTTAAAGATTGAATAAGTCATTTTTAACCTTTATTTATTTGAACACCATTTAAGAAATCGATGTTCGGCAATTTCAACTTAGCCAGTAGAGCCCCGGGTAGTTGAAAGGGAAGACTTATTTGCTTGCTCACTAAACGACTTCACAAGGGTTACTTGTTTGATAACCTGTTATTAGATGACTAGAAATGTACCTACATACATAAAAGACGATTGAATTGTGATTATCACAATAGGTAGGGAACCTATTACGAGTCATGTCGTCAGTAGTGGTACATAGAATTAAGTTGCCAATAAATAAATACATGTTCAAGGTGTTATAAATGGTGGACGTTACTTGGGAGCTTAATTTGGCTGAACAACGTATAGCATATTAACATGCGAGGGCCTGCGGCGTGCGTGGTTGGTAAATGCTTGCTTTGCATGCCGCAGGTCGTGGGTTCGATTCCCACCCGGGACCGATATTTGTGTGCATGAACATGGGTGTTTATCCTAAGTCTGTGTGTAATTATCTACAACATGTAACGTAATTAACAACGTATAGCATATTAACATGCGACGGGCCTGCGACGTGGTTGGTAAATGCTTGCTTTGCACGCCGCAGGTCGTGGGTTCGATGCCCACCCGGGACCGATATTTGTGTGCATGAACATGGCTGTTTGTCCTGAGTCTGTTGTAACGTAATTAACGCACACCCTCAATCACCCCAATTAGAATATTATGTTGTAATCATAGTACACACACAGAATTTTTTATTTAACGTGTATATGCATTGTTATTTACTAAATTAATTTCTTAGAATAAAGTTTAATTTTCTTTATTTTGTATTGAATGAACGAATTTGTAGAATACAAATAAAACTGCGATTTTAATAGTCTTATTACTTTGACTTACCGTCCATTTCAATTTGTTTTGACTGAACAGGGTTAATATATCAAAAATTTCCGTAGTTTTAATGATTTTGGAATAAAAACTTACCTATATTAAAAATGATATAAATCAATTCAGGAAACGATTCTGAAAAAACTATTTTCAGGTTGTGCGTTAATTAAGTTACATGTTGTATATAAAGAATTTACCAAAGAAAGTAGTATATGTAGTAGGGTTAATATGTCAAAAATTCCCGTAGTTTTAATGAATTTGGGATAAAAACTTACCTATATTAAAAATGATATAAATAAATTCAGTAAACGGTTCTGAACAAACTATTTTCAGGTTGTGCGTTAATTAAGTTACATGTTGTATATAAAGAATTTACCAAAGAAAGTAGTATATCAGTTATCTGGTTTCCATAGTACAAGTTCTGCTTTCTTTCGGGTCAAATGAATGTGTGAGTAATGCCCTAAGGTATTATTATTATATGCAAAATTCACAAAAAAAACTATTTAGTTTCCCATATAAATAACGTTCAGCAGATGCAATTTGTATGTGGAGCTAAAAAAATTATATCGCATTTCACCAAATTAGTTTTCTTTGTAAGTAACGCCTAAGTGTTAATTAAGTTGACAGTAACTTTTGTATAGAGAAATAAATGGAATAATAAGGGGAAAATCGTATTATATTAGGTCTTTACCTATGAAATTGCCGTTCTGCAGTACTGGCCATTTCAAATCAAAATAATTTTTGTTTGGCTAAGAATTCTAATTTCAAATTAATTTTATTTTAAAAACATGGATTCTTTTTTCCAAAAGTAGTCATTTCTTTATTGATTAGTGTTACATTTTCATCGCATTTCAATCTTTTTCGTCATCATGGATACGTTAAAAATTCGAGTAATTATGGAATATGAGTACCGTCGTGGCAGCAACGCGGCACAAGCGGCACGCAACATCAACGACGTTTACGGAGCTAACACTACAAACCAACGCACCACCTGTTATTGGTTTGCTCGCTTCCGTTCTGGAAATTTCGACCTGAAAAATGAACCTCGCGGTCGTCCGAAGACTTTGGTCGACAATGACGAATTAAAGGCGGTTGTGGAAGCTGATGATACACAATCTACGGCTGAATTAGCAGCAGCTTTCGACGTTAGCGTCAAAACAATATTGGTCCATTTGCGTCAAATTGGCAAGGTAAAAAAGCTTGAAAAATGGGTGCCCCACGAACTCAATGATCGCCAGCGCGAAGTACGCGTCGAGACGTGCCTTGCACTGCTCAACAGACACACAAATGAAGGAATTTTGAACCGCATTGTTACCTGCGATGAAAAATGGATTCTGTTTGATAACCGCAAGCGCTCAGCAAGTTGGTTGGATCCTGGTTCAGCACCTAAACAATGCCCTAAACGAAAACTTACCCCTAGAAAAGTGATGGTCACTGTTTGGTGGTCTAGCGCCGGTGTGATTCATCACAGCTTCTTACCAAACGGGGTGAGCATTACTGCAGATGTGTACTGTGAAGAACTGAGCACAATGATGGAGAAGCTGGCGCATCTCCAACCAGCATTGGTCAATCGCTCGTCTCCGCTGCTCCTGCACGACAACGCGCGACCTCATACTGCACAGCAGACGGTCTCCAAGTTGCAAGAACTGGGGTTGGAAGCTCTCCGTCATCCGCCCTACTCACCAGACCTTGCGCCTACAGACTACTACTTTTTCCAGAATTTGGATAACTTCTTGGCGGGAAAAAAATTCAATACCCGAGAGGCAGTACAAAATGCCTTTGAAGAATTTGTTGCCTCCCGTCCAGCTGATTTCTTTAAGAAGGGCATCAATAAACTGCCACTGCGATGGCAAAGATGCATTGATTGCATGGGTGATTACTTCGATTAATACAAATAAAAAAATTCATGAAAAAAATTCGTTTAAATTTTTTCATACAAAACGGCAATTTCATAGGTAAAGACCTATTATTAGTTATTATCGCACTCATATTATAAAGGCAAAATTTTGTGAGTGTGTGACTGTGTGAGTGTGGATGTTTGTTACTTCTTCACGCCTAACCGGCTGGAGCGATTTTAATAAAATTTGGTATGGAATTAGCTGACACCCTGGATTAACACATAGGCTAAAATTTATAAAGTTTAAAAAAAAAAAAAAAAAGACCACGTGCTCACCTGGAATCCCTCTGTCGCGGGGTACTTTACAAACATATAATAGACGGACACAAAATACATCTAGACTCAGAACAACTATTTCTGGGTCACACAAATAGTTGTCCGGCGCGGGACTCGAACTCGCGATACGAAGCGGCGAGGCGACTATTTTAGCCGCTACGCCACACGTGCAGTCTAAAGTCACGTGCAGTTTGACGCGGGTAAAACCGCGGGGCACAGCTATTGTAAAATATTTATTTCACATACTTGTAACTTCGTTTAAAAAGGTCCATATTAAGTTTTTCCGCACCTGTTTTCTGAGTTCAAAAGGTTCTAACTTATGTTTTAGGATTTTAAGCCTGCACTCTACGAAATTGGTGGAAAGCTTTTAGAATTTTTCCGTATATTTTTGACTTTATACTGAAAGGGAATTCTATGTATAGGCCTTTATACTTACTAACATACAGTTTCCAAGAACCAAACTCGTTGGTGATATTTTTAGTTTAAATTGGTAAGTAAAATTGGTAAGAGTAGGCTTTTACAGCTCAGTCAGGTGTCGAATTACGCTACTACAGGTCGATACGCATGATAATTTAGTAATTTAATTAGTCGTTTTTAAGCACTATCGGAAGATCAGCGTTACAGTAATCATTATTATTTACTGTAACATTTGCTGAGGTAGTCGCCTTTCCTAGCTAGTACTTATAATGTTGCATGCTTCATAAGTATTATACCTATAAACTAAACGCAATTAGTCATATTGTCTTAGATGTAAACTACGTTAAGGATTATCAGTGCTTGTTCGGAATAAACCTTTTTTATTGTTATTTTTTATTATTTGTGAACATTGTCTCAAAGATTTTTTTGAACATTACATAACAGTTTTCATGCGCTACTTCACCCGAAAACTAAGTAAGGGCTTTTTTGCAAAATAAACCTACGGACTACCAAACCCGTACTGGGTACAACCTCTTGAGTTCGAATCTCGGCTCAAAGTTCAAACCTTGACAAATAGATGCATGTGATATTGATACCCCGAAATACAGGCTATAGCCTAGTTTGGGAGACAGTACTAGTACTTTTTGTAAAGTTGTCCATTCACTATTCTGTAATCATTAGTTGGTAACTATTATTATGTTCAAATAAACATTTTTCCTTTTTTTTTTACTATGCGGTTACCGCAGCCTTTGACGCTGGCAAAAATATAGCATCAATCACGCCTTGATGCTGTTTGGTGATTTTAATCATACCCTGGACCACAACGTTAAGATAACAATGCTACTATCTGGATGAATAGTTTCTAACACCGCGCATTTACATGAAAATGATTATCTCACCTAATCTCTTTGCAAAATCAATAACTGCAGAGATTTCCGAACCAGTATAACCATGTTATACTTCAAGATTCCAAGTTATTCCATTGTTAAAGGCCGGCAACGCACTTGCAGCACCTCTGGTGTTGCGGGCGTCTATGATTGGCGGTGATCACTTACCATTTGATGATCCAATTGCTAATTTGCCTTGCCATTCTATAAAAGTGTAACGAATGAACAATTTTTTTTCCACCTGCCTTATATGTGCTATCATTTAACGCTACGCAGGTGTCACATTTAAGGTCACAGGAATGCCAAAATAAGAGAAATTAGGCTAGATAGTAGAGTCGTAAACTAAACTAGAACTCTCAGGGCACATGCCCCACAGCACATGGGACATGGTGCAAAAGCACCGGAGCAGCATTCCTCCGATCCCTGGTCTCTTCACTCAGATGCCGTACCCATCCGGAGACCCATTTGCAGTTTTTTTTTATTTAAAAGTCGTTGTGAATAAAAATACTTCCATGCTTAACTTTAACTTAAACAGTCTCTTCTAAAATGTCTTTATTTGCTCAGTGAGTTGTCAGTCATTAATTAGTAAAATTTTAGGTTACTTGACTTGTTTTAAAAGAAACATATCTAACTTTTTTGTTATGTTTTACTTAAATAAACAATTTATTAATTAGCGACAGTGACTGTTTGTTAATTATTTATACCTCTACAGAGTAAATAAAAATATAAAATAAGTTTACTTAGTTCTAAATCTAAAAACACTGCTACGCATCACCATATACAGGTAGTATTCTCAGAAGGCTGGCAGCATTGCCACACAGTATGGCAATGTTCATTCGTTGTACAAGCAGGCACCAAATGTTACGCTAACGTGCCACATGTCACCATAAATAATGCTCCTATAATCAGAGTAACAACGTTTAAGTACCTGGGCCACTGGGTCACGCATGACCTGAATGATGACCTGGACGTCGAAAGGGAACGCAGGGCGATAGCTGTCCGAGGTAATATGATGATCCGCAGATTTGCGCGTTGTTCGACGCAAGTCAAAATAACCCTTTTCAGAACATACTGCCATTCTTTTTACACGTGCAGTCTGTGGGTCAGGTATACGCTGAGGGCATACAACGCCCTGCGTGTTCAGTATAACAATGTGTTCAGGATGCTGTTGGGTCTACCACGCTTTTGTAGCGCTTCCGGGATGTTCACCGAGACCAGGGTTGATGGTTTTCATGCAATTATACGGAAACGGTGCGCTTTTATTCTCGGTAGAATACGTGCTAGCTCCCACAGCATCCTGAGTGTATTGTGTGATAGATGGGACAGCCCCATGCTGGCTCACTGGATACGGCTGCACACGTGGGTGTTAGCCGTTTCAACTTTTGTATAAGAGTCTCTTTTACTAACACTAGGTTAAGACTTTTACTAACAATATATGGAAATTTATTCTGAAATAAATGATTAATAATAATAAAATTAATATTAAAGGTATAGAAGGTATTTAGACCTTTTTTTACTAGCTATGAGAAAGAGAAAAAAAATGTGTAATCAAATTCCTTTCGTCTCGCCCGATCACATCTTTCTTAACACTCTCGTCACTCATTCACTAGTTTACTCCCCAGGTCGAGCGTGCTAAAAGAAATAATACTTCAATAAAAAAAAAGAAACCCATAAATATCGACCGGAGACTAGGGACACGGAGTTAGTTGACCCCCAAAGTTAAGTAGTTAAAAACACTTAACATGTAGGTAGACGTAAATTTTACCCAACACCTAGATACAAGTAAGATGAGATAAAATAAAATATTTAAAAAGCTCCCATATGGAGTAGAAATAGATGTTAGTAACCCAAGAAGGGTAACTAATGACGTCACAGGGGAATATACTAAATATAGTTGATACGTGACTTGTCACTTAGTGAGATTTTAGATTTGTACAGACGCCAGCACATCAAGCTACCCCAAAGTGTCATATTTCCCCAATAGAAAGTGAGCCTTATGCTCATGTGATAAAGTTAAAAATCTATTAAAGAAATTTTACAGATTGGGGTAGCTGGATGTGCTGGCGTCTGTACAATTTATGGTGCAGTAAACTATTTTCGCAAGGACGCAGAAAGTATTCGTCGTTAACGAAAGGTTAGTGTTGGATTTTAAACCTTATATAGTGGATATAAAGTATACTTTGCGAACCTATTTTTAATCACCAATAAAAGTGTTTTAAGAGATTTTTCTCGACGTAACTACTACAATTAAAAGTCTTTATTTATTCTTTTATTTCGTTATCATTGCAAATTAAATTAAGGCTTTTAAAGTAATAGAATGAGCAAATCTCCTACAATCGCGTTATTCTTTTGGCGAAAGCGTCTTGTAAAATCACTACACACAACTTTTACAGAGTATCTCACATACTATCTCATTTCATTTCAAAGTCATCACCACATTACTATGAGATCACAAAAAAAACATCAGCAGAAATACACGATTAAATATAATTATCAGTAGATGGTGCTGGTTCCAGGCTAGACGATTTAATTTATAATTTTCCACTGTTGAGATAACATTAACTTAGCGTTAATAAAATAGCAATTAAACTAAAGATCCGTATGAAAATTAGACCATCCAACTAGGTAGATCCAACTTCGAGAAGGAGGTCAATCGTAGAATGCAACTCGGTTCGGCACCGCTCGAGAAGCTACGTAACATCTTCTCGTCCCAAATACTGTAGTGCCTCAAGTCGAAAGTCTTCGACCGGTGTGTGTTGCTAGTGATGACGTGGTCGCTCACTATGGGCCTTATTAGAAGGCTCAGGGTCACCCAAAGAGAAATGGAAGGGGCTATGCTCGGAGTTTCCCTGCGAGATCGAATCAGAAATGTCGAAATCCGCAGGTGAACCAAAGTCACCGACATAGCGAAGAATTGCAATGCTGAAGTGGCAGAGGGCGAGGCACATAGCCACCAGCCACCTGTAAGAGGGACCGATAATTTTGTGCGGGTCCCTGGAAACCGCTGGATGCAAATAGCGCATGACCGGCAATTGTGGAGATCTTTGGGGAGGCCTTTATCCATCAATGGACGTCTTTCCGCTGATGTGATAATGATGATGAAAATTAGAATATATCTAAAATATAAAATATTTCTTTGACAGAACAATCTAATAACACTTTTTGCATTCAGAAAATCACAATATGCAAACAAAAGAATGTTTGCTCAGCAACAACACAGAAGAATAAATATAACCCTTTTAGATCGAACAAAGCAAATTCATAGTCAATCCACTCTCCCAGCATTATAAGACAGCACACACAAAACATCTAACATTTAAATTTAAAATAATATCAGGAAAAATTTATCTTTGTTATTCCCAAAGCTACTTTGTGAAGATGACACCTGTCTTTCAAAGCCTCCCTTTGAAGTTTAAAGTTGGTGGCGGATTCCAAACTTTGAACAGAACAAGCTAAAGTGATTCACGTGGAGTATATCTTGTAGTTCTCGTGGTTTTACGTAGATTTGAAGTGATTGCTTAGTTTGTAATTGCTGAGCTTCTTTAAATTAAAAGAGACTCAAAATACAAAATCAATATGTAGTGTTAATTCCGCTAATTATCAGTTAAATCATGCCGGGAGGCAATTTTTAAAAATTAATCTCGCCCGCAAATATGTGCACATGCAAGAAGGACAATATAAAAAAGCAAATTACATGCGCCAATAGCTTTATTTTTATTGTTTTTTTGCATGTGCACATTTTTGCGGGCGTTAGGGCTGTGCAAATTGCATCCCGGCATGATTAAACTGACAATTAGCGGAATTAACACTACATATTGATTTTGTATTTTGATTGTTATGGATTTCCGCAAAGTAACGCCTGATTCCATTACTTATTTAAAAGAGACTCATTAAATAAGAGTGATGATATATTCAGTGAAACTTATTTTTAACCACTTTTTGCTAGATTTCTGTATTAATAAATGAATATTAATGGCCTCCTGTTTGAATTTCGGCCGTCTCAATGGAGACCAGCCGGCGGAACATATACAACATGTAAATTAATTAACGCACATCCTGAAAATAGTTTGTTCAGAATCGTTTACTGAATTGATTTATATCATTTTTAATATATGTAATATTTTTTTCCAAAAGTAATTAATGCTTGAAATTATTGCCATATTAACCCTGTACAGGCAAAAACAAATAGAAATGGACCGTAAGATATAAGAATTTTTAAATCGCAGTTTTATTAGTATTCATACAAATTCTTTCATTCTATACAAAATAAAGAAAAATAAACTTTATTTCAAGAAACTAATTTAGTAAATAACGATGCACATATATGTTAAATAAAAAATTCAGTGTATGTATTATGATTACACCATAATATTCTAATTGGGGTGTCTGAGGGTGTGCGTTAATTACGTTACATGTTGTGTAGTGCACAAGGGTGTGCGGGCAGTTTTTATTCCATTACTCTCATGATCTGATGGGATGACTAGCGAAAAGACCGCAATAAGGTCATGACCGACGGCTTTACGTGTTCTCCGATGCACGGGGGTACAATATCTCCTACTTCCAGATTTTGGGATGTTACTGAGAAACTTTCTTTACAGAAAAGTCCCGTAAAACTTTTTGGCCCGACCCGGATTTGAACCCAGGACCTCACTAACTGCGGTTAAACATGCTACAGAACCTCCAAGTACCTCATTATCTTTAAGATCATGACATTACCTATGTTAATATTGCGATCTTGTGCGAGAGTCGTATGCGTGATAGATTAATGTAACTGCTATAAACAACCAATGCGTCTTCGACCGAGAGATGGTATTCACCTCCAAATTCCCCAAAAACATACAAGAACAACACAACTTAAGCCTAAAAGGTAAAAAGTTGTTTAACATAAAGTTCCTTCAGCGTGGCTTTGGTAAGACATTATGCGACGCAAGATGAGGTGCTGAGTGCTTTCTTTATGTTTTGAAAAGGCATTAGAATTAGGGAGAATTTGAATTTCTTATGTAAACAACTTGTTACATAAATATAGGGGTAGCCTACTCTTCGATATACAAAGATTACTTGTCTCTTAGGTCTAAATATTTTACGATTTAGATGGCTAAGAAAAAAATTAAGACTTAATTAAATTTTATTTTCGAAACATGCACGACAAATTTTTTAATTAATATTTTGGGACAACCAATATACTTATACTGCCATGAAAACTTTTTTTTTTATACAACTTAGTTGGCAAACAAGCATACGGCCCACCTGATGGTAAGTGGTCACCGTAGCCTATGAACGCTTGCAACACCAGGGTCATCATTAGCGCGTTGCCGACTCTTTAGAAACCTTACAACTCCCTTTTTGAAGGGCCCCATGCTGTAGTCTCTTGGGAAAACCGTAACAGGGAGTTCACTCCACAACCTCAATTTATGTGGGAGGAATCCGTACGTGATCGAAAAAGTTCGAGGATGTGAGGAGGGAGATGGCCGTAGGCGTAAGTATATACGTATATACTTCCAAATACATACATATTATAGATAATAATAACAATATTACTGGACATTATTTTCACACGGCCATCTAATCACAAACTAAGCTGAGCTTAATGAATCTTGCTCATCACAAAAAGATTTTTCGCCGGTGTAAGGCGTCGGTTACCCGGCGCACTCGGGGAGGGGGGGGGGGGCAGACGCTCAAACTGCTATCTTTATGTATTTACTACAATGTGTAGCTAAATATGTGTAATAAGGCGCTCATAGCCAGTTACAATCGCTGCTCCGTAAGTGATCGGTGAAAATTCGGTTTTAAAAGTGATTTAAACCCAAGACCTTTCAACTAGAAAGGCTCGATCGGATGACTTACACCACTCGAATAAAGATATCATCAAGAGATATTGGAATAATCAGTAAAGTACCTCATTTTTAGAGTTCCGTACTCAAAGCGTAAAACGGTACTCTATTACCAAGACCCCGCTGTCTGTTTGCCTGTTTGTCACCAGCCTGTATCTCATGACCCGTGATAGTTAGATGGGTAGACATTTTTACTGATTGTGTATTTCGGTTGCCGCTATAACAACAAATATTAAAAAACAGAGTAATATTTAAGTGGTCCCCTACAACAAACGTGTTTTTTTTTTCCTTGTTTTTGCTGAATATTGATAACGAAAACAGGTAGACGCTTAAAATATACGCAGCATATTTAATAAAGTATTAATTAAATATAAATGAAAAAAAACTGAACGAATTCGAACTGAAAAGGCATCGCCCCTTTTTAGGAAAAGCAGTGAAAGCTTAACTGTAAAGCTATGGTAACTGTTTACCATCAAGTTAGCCGTATTCACATAAATGTCAACTTGGTAGAAAAAAGTTTCTAAAGTTCTTCATCTGTCACACATTCATAAATCTCCCGACTTGTCCGCAGAAGCTTAATGAAGCTCTCACAGGAACAACGTTTTCGTCTACCATTTACGCAATTGTTCAGAAAAAGTGTAATAAAACACTTATTTGTGCCAAATAAAAACGTAGTAAGACGTAACAGTAAATTTTCTTGTGACGACCGGCTCATAAGGTTACAGCGATAAAATGTTATGTAGCTCTCGTATAGGGTTGTCACTTTTCAATACTTAGTAATACCAGAATTTGTTGAAAAAAAACTTTTATCCACACGCTCGACTTATTATTAAGTGACAAGATAGTTACGAGTTACGTAGAAAATCTCCTTTAGGCACGCTAAGGCACGGTAAGCTGATTAATACGTGACGAGAGAGTTACGATTTGTGTGATCGGGTGAGGCGAACGGGGGTTGAGAGAGTCGTAAGTTATTGAAGATATAAAAAGTAATAGTAAATTTACTTGTGACGACCGGCTCATAAGGTTACAGCGATAAAATGTTATGTAGCCTCTCGTATAGGGTTGTCACTTTTCAATACTTTAGTAATACCAGAATTTGTTGAAAAAGAAATTCTTTATGTACGCTTGACTAGGGGAGTAAGCTGGTGAATACGTGACGAGAGAGTTACGAAAAGCGTGATCGGGTGATGCGAACGAAATTTGAGAAGGAGATTAGAAAGTGAGTTGGAAAGAGAGACAATTTCGTTTCGTTTATTACTGTAGGGGGAAAAAGAGGGAGGTGCGAGCACACTTCTTCTTTCTCTCATAGCCAGGTACGTTTTGCGTCGTGTGGTAAACACGACTGAATTAAAACTTAGATATACGTTCGATATACACTTGTTTTTTTTGGAATTCGTACTTTATCGTATGGACAGTGGGTACCCTAATCTAATATCAAAGTTATTCCAAATCTAACATGGCTTAACAACCGGGACTGACAGCTTAACGTGCCGTCTGAAGCAAGGTAACGCTCAGAATTTAAACCCCTATGACAATAGCCCATTTGTAGACTGGTGGCATGTCAAAATTGCACTTAGTATTTAGTACGCAATATATTTACAACATAGTGCCATAGTACTATTTGTTGTACTCCTGCAACTGTATACTTTACTTACAGTTTATATACATCCAAATGTTGTCTAGAAGAGATCGCTTAAGGCGATCAGACCACCCGTAAGTACGTACATTATGTTATTTATATCGAATGTTTTTTGTCCTTTTTCCATTTAAGTGTGTACAATAAAGAGTATGCTTTTATTTATCTATCTATCCATCTTTAAATATTTTTACTGCTATAAGATAGAATACAGGTTTTCCCAAACCTAACTCAGGCACCAGTCTCTCACAAAACTGGTTGCATTTGTAACCGCTAAAATGTAGAATGCTAAATGTCATCATATTTAATATTTTTTGGATTGAAAGAAATAAATGCATATTATATTCTGAAAAAGAAATGACGTGACGACGAAATATGGACAGATCAATCAAAGAAACCACGTGCAGAAAACATCTAAGAAGATAAGATAAGACCTAATCTCTGTGTTTGATAATACCGCACTTGAGTATTATCAAACACAGAGTGAAATATACCGCAGTTGAAATTTTCGACAAGCTATCATGGGATCTTAAAAGTCTAATACACAACTCAGTACAAATCCAAGTTGAAAAATCTACTTAGGCGAATGTCTATTGTAAATTATCACAAAATACAATTATAAATATTAGTAACATAACGTATGCGTTATAAATCTTCGTGTATGATGTGTGTTTGTCCTGAATCTGGGTGTAATTATCTATATAAGTATGTATTTACAAAAGAAAAGTAGTATATGTAGTATATCAGTTATCCCGTAGCCATGGTCAAGCTCTGCTTAGTTTAGGATCAGCTGACCGTGAGTGAATAATAATGTCACAATATTTTATTATAATTATTACATTTTTCATACCTTGTGTTACCATTCTGGTAGTTCTGTTGGTATTAAAAAAATATTGATTTCTGTGGAAATAAGATTTTTAAATCAGTTAAGTAGTTTTTACATTACAAACAAAATTATACCGTAAATCTAATCTTATTTCTGAAGAATATTACTTTGGATTTCATATAAAAAAGTGACAACCCTAGCAGGGTAGAATCATTAAACACAATTCACGAGGTTGCAATCAGACGCGCAACATCTCGTAATCACAAATTACAGAACAACTGATGCTGCGAACTTCAATTTAGGAAAGACCTAATAAATAGCTTAGATACTCGAATTCCTAGGGAGTAAAAATTTGTACGAAACTGTAGATATTTCAGATATTAGTATTTTGGAGTATAGTTAAGGTTGTTGCTTCGATACTGCCATCGTGTTTTTGGTTTTTTTTATAAATAATTAACTATCTTGGGACAACTAGTACACTATCATGTGATCCCAAACCAGGCAGAGCCAGTACTATGGCATCCAGACAATAGGAGGATCCAGTGTGGAATGGTTTGCCAATCGTAAGTAGATGGGCGCAGACAATATCAGCGTTCAAAAAGCCAGTCAGAGAACACTATTTGTCTGTAGAATTTATGGTTCCTTAAGTAATATAATAATAATATCCTGGGACATTATTAACACACGGCCATCGGATTCCAAACTAAGCAGAGCTTGTACTATGGAAATCAGATAGCTGATATACTACATATAGTACTTTTCTTTTGTAAACACATACTTATATAGATAATTACACCCAGACTCAGCACAAACAGACGTGTTCATGCACACATATATCTGTCCTGGGTGGGAATCAAACCCGCGACCTCCGGCGTGAAAAGCAAGCATTTGCCAACGCCAACAGGCCCGTCAAATAAAGTGTCAACTCTTATTTGTTTCATTAATTATGTTATTGTTTTTTTTTGTTTTTTAACAGTTAATTTTCATCATTTTGGTATACCTTGTATATTTTGGTCACCGTAGCCTAGTTGGTAGTGATCCTGCCTACGAAGCTGGTGGTCCTGGGTTCGAATCCCGGTAAGTGCAAATATTTGTGTGATGAGCACGACTATTTGTTTCTGAGTCATGGATGTTTTCTATGTATATACGAGTAAGTATTTACCTATATATATAAGTATGTATATCGTCGCCTGGCACCCATAGTACAAGCTTTGCTTAGTTTGGGGCTAGGACGATCTGTGTGACATTGTCCCGATATATTATTATTATGTCTTTTATTCCATTTCATTCTTATTTTATACATTTACAAATATATTGTTACAAAAAAATATATATTTATAAATATAAAAAATAGACATCCAATCGGCAACGGGAGCAGGGTCCATGCTACCGATGGTCAAGGCTCCAGAGATAGGAACCTCCTCACAATACGCGCCGTCTCTAAAATAACTGCCTTCTGAACCTGACCCTTGACCCAACTGCCTAACGCGAGCCTCTTAAGGTGACGGTCGAGGCTCTTGGCAATCAAACCATGGGCAGAAACGACAATCGGTACAATGATCGCCGAGTCGACGTCCCACATGTCAACAACCTCGCGTGCTAGGTCAAGGTATTTAATTTCCTTGTCTTTTTCAGCTTTCACAAGGTTGTCATCATGTGGGACAGCAACATCGACGATCACTGCCCGGCGCTCTTGGCGATCCACCATCACAATATCAGGCTTATTGGCAACAATAGTCTTATCTGTGATGATGGTTCTGTCCCACCCAGTACAATGTGACACGGCCATTCTCCAGTATTGTCTCTGGAACGTATTTGTAGTACGGCACCTCCGACGTCACAAGGTTGTACCGCAGAGCCAGTTGCTGATGGATTATCCTGGCTACTTGATTGTGCCTGTGCAAATACTCACCATTAGCAAGACGGGAGCAACCAGAAATTATATGTCTGAGGGATTCCCCAGGGCGGTGACATGCCCGACAAATGTCAACAGTACCATCCCTCAGTATAAATCTCCGGTAGTTATTCGTCATTACTACTTCGTCAGTAATTGCACAGACAAAACCCTCGGTTTCCGCAAAAAGGTCACCGAACCGTAGCCAGGCTACTGATGCTGTTAAATCTACATCTGGCCCGTGCAGGGCCTTGTAAAATCTGCCATGAAGTTCCTTGCTCTGCCATACCTCCTTGCGGTCACTGGTGCTAAGTACCGTAGGTTGACGCCAGTTAGTTTTGGCTAAGGATAGAGCGGTGAATCCATTGTCCACGGCGATCACGTCCGCATGCATACCCACACTATTATGTAGGAAATAGTTTCTAAGATTATACAGCTCACGGTTATGCAGAGTTTTAGCATTTAAAAAGCCACGACCACCACATTTCCGTGGGATGTACAATCTCATCACAGAAGAGCGGGGGTGATGCATCCGATGTGATGTCAGCCGCGTTCGGACTGTTCGGTCCAGGGCGTCTAGCTCAGTTTGAGTCCACTTGAGTATTCCAAAGGAGTACAACAAGACTGGCATGACCCAGCCATTGTAAGCACGCACCTTGTTCCCTCCGGACAATAGGCTTTTCAGCACTTTTGTCAAGCGGCCCAAGAAGCGCCCCCGCAATGACTCCTTCATGTCAGCCTCTTTGATGCCTAATGCCTGTGACATACTCAAGTACTTGTAGGTTTCGGTTGCAGAGAGGGTTACTAAGTTAATGGAAGCTGAGAGTTGGGTGCTCTGAGATTCCACTATCTTCCCTCGTTTTGCATGCATGACTGCACATTTGTCAATACCAAACTCCATTCTGATAGAGTTACTGAAGTTTTCTGTGAGCTTCAGTAACGCTGACAAGTGAAGATTGCTAGAGGCAAATAACTTTAAGTCATCCATGTAAAGGAGGTGTGATATTACTTGTCCTCCTCTCCGCAGTCGATAACCTAACCCAGAATCCTCTAATAGTGTGCTCAGAGGGTTCAGAGCCAGGCAAAACCACAATGGGCTCAAACTGTCGCCCTGAAAGATTCCCCGTTCTATCCTTATAGGCTCACCGTTCCCCAAGGTCTGGCGAGATCCTGGATAAAGAAGGACTGTACTCCACTGCTCCATACATGTCCTCAAGTGGGTACGTAAAATTGTATTTATTTTATACAATTCTAGCACTCTCATAAGCCAAGTATGGGGCACGGAGTCATAGGCCTTCTTGTAATCTATCCAGCATGTCGACTGATCTTTTCGGTTTCGGCGTGCCTGCTGGCAAATGGCCGTGTCAATAAGAAGCAATTCCTTAGTACCGCGGGACCCATTCCTACATCCATTTTGAGCTGTAGATATAATTGCATTTCTGTCAATGTGATTGCAGATTTTGGTTTTTAATATTGATGTTAAAATTTTGTACATGGTTGGAAGACATTTAATTGGTCTATAGTTCTTGGGTTCCGCGGTACTACCTGACTTATGGATCAAGTGGGTTACACCTGTGGTCATAAATTGTGGGAGCAAACCTGACTCTAAAGCCGACTGAAATTTGATAGCCAAATATTCGTGCGAGCTACGTAGCCATTTTAACCAAAAATTGTGCAGTCCATCTGGCCCTGGAGATTTCCAGTTAGACAAACGGTAGACTGCACTAGCGACGTCGTCGGGTGTGATAGAAGTACTATTAATTTCTTCAATAGGCTCACACACACGTTTAACGACCCCCATCCAATCGCCCTCGGAGTGAGCGATGGGTACCGACCAGATATTACGCCAGAAAGATATCATGGCGTCACTATCTGGCCGGGGCCCATCGCCGTTAGTCCGTTGTTCAGTCTGCTCCCACAATTTATATACCCATCTCTGGTCCTTTTGGAATTTGTGGTTTTGGGAATATCGATCCACGCGTTTTTTATATCTCCGAATACGACTAGCCCATGCATAATTTTTTTGTTTATAGAAATCTATGCGCTCTGTAACATGTGATATGTAATCGCGGGGACTGATATCAGTCCCCATAAACACCTTCTTTACAAAGCGCGTGACTCGAGGACGGGTGTTACCCTCTTGAAAGGATCGAAGCTTGTCAATGAGCACCCTAGCCTCACGGATACGCCGTTCAATCCTGCACTGCCAGGTCGGTACAGCAGATCTCGGTCGTGTAGCTCCGTCATAATCGGGAAACTTGACACGTGCTACACGACATGCGGTAATAGCCCCGCAATACAGGAGAGAATGCATATCCGTTAGGTCTTCACTAGTGGCAAAGTATTCCGCCATTATTGAATCTAGGGTGCACACTAATGTTTTATTTTTATTATGCATGGGCAAGCGCGGCAACCATGGTTTGAGATGGTTTGCCGTGGACCGATATTCTCGAACCACAACCTCAAAGGTGCTTCTTATTTCATTGTACATACTACTTACGTCAGTAGTCATATCATCCCCATCGTCGCCCGCACTAGCGACAGAATGCGGTGGGGCCATGGTGGATGTTTGGGTCACGGGCGGGACGGGAGCAATACGGCTATTGAGGGCCTCCGAGCGCAGCTGATCAAGCACGGTATCGTTCAACATATGATTACGCTGAATAACCCGTACCTGATCCGAAAGTCGCTGTGCCGATACGTTGATAGTTGGTTCAAGTTCCTGGAAAAAAGACAGCATTCGATTATTATTATTATTACCTCTTGTTGCACACCTACTGCTATTAGTTAATGTTCAGCTCTTATTCATCCTAAGGTTGTCTGGAAGAGATCGTTTTATGCAACAAGACCTCCCTTTGTACGACTTGTCTAAGTTATATTTTAAGTCATATGTCTTCTTATGGTGAAATATAGTGAAAACTACATACATAATACAGCTTCATTACACCCTAACACAGAACAAGTAATCGTGCTCATCACACAAAGATTTGGCCTAAGTGGGGATTGAACCCTCTGAATTAGCAGTCAGTGCCACTAACCACCAGACCAACGCGTTTACCTCGGCCAGCGCAGCGTGCCGTACAAACAAAACATAGTTGTATAAACTAGATGCTTAGATAATGTTCAAAAAGGTTGACATCGAACGAGTGTTTCTTCGAACAAAAGACAACTAAAATGTCTGTCAATGTTGGCCACCACATCTGGAAACGTTCCCGAAATGTATATCTATGAAAATAAGGTAAATATAAGATTTGGTCCAGACTTAGATTAAAAGATCGTTATAATATAATATTATAATAAAATCGTAGGAAAGTCAAAATTGTACATTGAATATTTTTTTAATGGATACCTGGGGCGTGATCTACAATTGATATCGAAGCCAAAAATATGTTTTTTAGAATTTTTGTCTGTTTGTCTGTATGTCCGGGCTAAACTCAAAAGTACTGCATGGATTTACTTAAAATTTTGCTTGAATATTACTAAGAGGTTGGGTCAACATCATCATATCAGCCGAAAGACGTCCACTGCTGGACAAAGGCCTCCCCCAAGGATCTCCACAATAGCCGGTCCTGCGCTGCCCGCATCCAGCGGCTTCCCGCGACCCGCACAAGATCGTCGGTCCACCGTGTAGGAGGCCTGCCCACGCTGCGTCTTCCGGTTCGTGGTCGCCACTCGAGAACCTTTCTGCCCCATCGGCCGTCAGTTCTACGAGCTATGTGCCCTGCCCACTGCCACTTCAGTTTGGCAATTCTTTGGGCTATGTCGGCTACTTTAGTTCGCCTGCGGATCTCAGCATTTCTTATTCGATCTCGCAGGGAAACTCCAAGCATAGCCCTTTCCATTGCTCTTTGGGTGACCTTGAGCCGCCTGATAAGGCCCATAGTGAGCGACCACGTCTCTGTTCCGTAAGTCATCACTGGCAACACACACTGGTCGAAGACTTTCGACTTGAGACACTGCGGTATTTGGGATGAGAAGATATTACGTAGCTTCCCGAACGCTGCCCAGCCGAGTTGGATTCTACGATTGACCTCCTTTTCGAAGTTGGACCTACCTAGTTGGATGGTCTGTCCTAGGTAAATATAGTTCTCAACAACTTCGAGTGCAGAGTCTCCAACCTTAACTAGAGTGGGTGCAACATGGATGTTCGACATGATTTTCGTCTTATCCATGTTCATTTTCAGACCCACTTGTTGAGAGACTCTACTGAGGCCATCGAGCATTGTACCGAGGTCGTCAAGGGTCTCAGCCATGACTACTATGTCGTCGGCAAATCTAAGGTGGGTGTTGCCATTGACATTGATGCCAAAGCCTTCCCAGTCCAGAAGCTTGAAAACATCTTCCAATGCAGCGGTGAACAGTTTCGGAGATATGACGTCTCCCTGTCTCACGCCTCGCTGCAATTGAATAGGTTTCGAGTTCTGGTCCTGAAGTCGGATTGACATGGTGGCGTTTTCGTACAAACACTTTAACACCTGGACATACCGATTGTCAATTTGGCACCTTTGAAGAGACCTCAGCACGGCCCATGTTTCGATAGAATCAAAGGCTTTCTCATAGTCCACAAACGCTAAGCATAATGGCTGGTTATACTCCTCTGTCTTCTGTATAACTTGCCGCAGCGTATGTATGTGGTCTATGGTACTGTAGCCTTTTCGGAATCCGGCTTGTTCGGGAGGCTGGAAGTCGTCAAACCTTCGTGCGAGACGATTCGTAATGACTCTCGAAAACAACTTGTAAACATGGCTCAGCAGTGAGATGGGTCTGTAATTCTTCAATAGGGTTTTATCGCCCTTTTTGAAGAAAAGCACCACCACACTCCTGTGCCATGCTTTTGGCGTTTGACCTTCGAGTATGACGGAGTTGAATAACTTCTGAAGGGCCCGTAGGATCGGTGTACCACCCGCCTTCAGAAGCTCAGCTGTAACTCCATCATCACCCGGCGCCTTGTTGTTTTTTAGTTGTTTGAGAGCCATTCTAATCTCGTACAGGCTGACGTCCGGGATATCTTGGGTGTAGTGTCGGGTTAGTCTTGCTCTTGGATCGGCATGACTATTGACAGGAAGTCGCGTTGTCGTGTATAACTGTCCGTAGAACTTCTCGATCTCACCTAGCAACTCTGGTTTTGACGTGACGATTCTACCATCCTCAGTCTTCAGCTTCGTCAGTTGGCTTTGCCCAATAGACAAATCTCTTGCGAACACTTTAGAGCCTCTATTCCGCTCGATGGCCTCTTTTATACTAATAGTATTAAATTGGCGTGTGTCGCGAGTCAGAGACTTTGAGATTTGTCTGTTGGGCTGCCTGTATCTGGCAGCATCACATGAGGATGTTAGAATCATTTTCCGCCTTTCTTCCATAAGCTGTAGGGTATGGTCGGAGATCTTTTTGGATCCATTTGTACGGCGGGTTTTGTAGAAGTTAGACCCGGCCGTATGGGCAGCTTCCACGAACCTGTCGTGGTATGTATCCACTTCTTCACAGTCTGCTAGGCATTCGAATCGGTTCTGAAGTTCGAGTTGAAAGGTTTCGGGGTTTTGGAGGTGGAACGGTATGGGACGGAGCGTAGACTTCATCAGTCGGGACCTCTCGAGTTTGACATTTAGGTTCAATGAGCCTCTGACCAGCCTGTGATCGCTCCCGGTCTTAACCGCATTGATCACAGAGACATCATTGAATACTTGTCTCCTCGTCGACAGGATGAAGTCTATCTCGTTTTTAGTTTTCCCATCGGGGCTCACCCAGGTCCATTTACGATGTGTCGGCTTCCTGAAGAAGGAATTCATCATAAAGAGACCCTCCTTCTCCATGAAGTCAGCCAACATCTGGCCTCGGGGGTTCCCATCCCCGGTTCCAAATTGCCCCACTTTCAGCTCATCACCGATTCGTTTGCCCAGCTTTGCGTTGAAGTCCCCCATGACCACAGTGAAATAAGAGCTCGAGGTATGTATGGCTCTGGAAATGTCCTCATACATGACCTCGACTGCATCATCGGAGTATGTCGAAGTAGGTGCGTATACCTGTATAACCTTCAGCGAATACCGCCTGGTGATTCTGAGTATAAGGTACGCAACCCTCGTCGACACACTCTCGATTTTCACTACGTTGTTCACGAGGGACTTGTGGACTATGAACCCGACACCACCTTGGGATAGTTGGTCACCCTCCCGGTAATAGAGCAGGTTTCCGGATTTCAGTATTATCGAGTCCTCCCCCTCTCTTCGGACTTCAGATAATCCTACAATATCCCAATGTAACCTGCTCAGTTCTTCCTCCAGTTCGGTTATCTTCTCGTCGGAGCGCAGTGTTCGTGTGTTAAACGTTGCCAGGGCCAGAGGTCGTCGTTTTTGGTAACGTGGAATCTGCCGGGGATTCTTAGCACCCCCTGCCCTGCCGTAACCACGGCTGTTACCACGGCTGGGAATAGCAGGGCTGCCGGGGACTGGGGGCCGCGGTTTAGTTGTGTCCATCATTTGAGGGGATTTGTCATAATCGCCACGCTTGGCAGACGGGTTGGCGATCGCAGTAAGGTGAACATGGTACTCAGGAGAACGCTGCTGCCCGTTCTCTGGTATATATTTCCCTCGGGACGACTTTTACGTCCCCCCACGGGATGAGAGGGGGTGGTGATATTCTTAGGCCGTCACCACACAGCAACATATATGCTACATATTATCACGCTATCACCTACGGGGGAGGAGCTGTGATAATTTATAAAGTTTAACGCGGGTAAAACGGGAAATATGACGCAGATAGAAATATGGCACAGCTAGTATTATCATGAAATATAATCTTTCATGAACTAGTTCTTAACTATTCGTTAACATCCACAATCCAAGTATAAAAATGATTGTCACTTTTAAACTCCTACGCGTAAAACTATCTTTCAGATTCAAATCATCATCATCTTATCATTATAATAATATATCATATCATCATTATAATATATAATATTATAAATTTAATACAAATTTATATTAAATGGCTGAAATAAATCCTCCTCTCTCCTACTTTGCTGTGCCCGACAGGGTCCACGATGAACTTTTCACCTGTACCTACCACCTAGACATACATTGTGGAATGCAATAAAGAATTGAGTATTGAGTATCGTCGTCCACAGCTGGACAAAAACCTCTCCAATATAACTTGTCTTAACAAACTAATTCAACCGGCCCGTCATTATAGTGCAAAACACATGGGTACTTTTATTTCATACCTCTGAATATCGGATCGGACGACTAGCGCGGCCAGAAACAGGGCAGATACTAGACAGACGGCTGATACTGAGAAATTTTTCTCAATCACAATTGGCGTACTACTTAAATTGTTGTTAAATAATTCAGAATTATTTTTGTCTGGACCATCCTTTACGCCCCAGCTCAGTATCTACACTTTCGGTTTATATTGGCAGCTATTGTCCAATATGTCAACTGTATACACAAAAGATAAAATAACGCTTTTATACCAGTACTTTTAAGCTTAGGTTGATAAATAAAATTTTATTGTGTACTAGCTGTGCCCCGCGGTTTTACCCGTGTTAAACTTTATAAATTATCACAGCTCCTCCCCCGTAAGTGATAGCATGATAATATGTAGCCTATATGTTGACCCGATCTCTTAGTAATATTCATGCAAAAATTTAAGTAAATCCATGCAGTACTTTTAGAGTTTAGCCCGGACATACATACAGACAAACAGACACACAGACAAAAATTCTAAAAACTATATTTTTGGCTTCCATATCGATTATAGATCATGCTCTAGGTATCCTTTTTTAAAATATTCAATGTACAGTTTTGACTTTCCTACGATTTTATTATATGTACTGAGAAGCTTAGGGACCTAAAATTGGACCTTGTAGTGATAAATTACGAACATGAATAGCAGAATACGACGGGGTAAGTAAAATATATAATGAGAAGTGGGCGTTATGCAGGAGTGCTTGAAAACAAATGTAATAAGCAGTCAATTACTATTTACGTGAGGAAATACCTACGAGCTGTAGGAATTACAACAAGATTATTTTTCACACTTTTCTCTTTTAACTTACTAGGCTAGTCTATTTTTGACTTAGTCACTTGCTTGCGTCGCATCGGCGCGTCGTTATTTTGTAAATTACCTACTAAAAGAAATGTGATCTCAAACATCATATATCATAAATATACTTAAATTAGACATAAGACCATTTACTGGAGTGGAGGGTTGATAACTTGAGACACAGGAACCATCCTAGTTCAGGTATCAACCCACCATAGTATATATTGTTGTGATAAAAAATGAATGTGCACCTTCTGCATACTGTATTGTACTATGGTGAGAAATAAACGATTTATTATTATTATTATGTACTAGTAGCTGACCCGGCAGACTTCGTCTGCCTCCATCGATAAATAAAAGACCTAAACTTTTGTTTTAGAAAACGTTTATATGGGAAAAAGCAAAAGGCTGGTTTTTGGTTTTCCCCGGCAATTATTCGATTTATTTCTCCTATTAAACCTTCCCTAGACCTCCACGAACATTTCAAGACCAAGATAAGATACATCCGTCCAGCCGTTCTTGAGTTTAAGCGAGACTAACGAACAGCAATTGATTTTTATATAGGTATATACCTACATTTCTTTCTTAAGTTGCTACACCCCTATCACTCATTTAGTTATTCTTCTTGCTGATCTTGTCCATCCTAAGGTTGTCTGGAAGAGATCGCAGTTAGCGATAAGACCGCCCGTTATACTACATTAAATAAAAAATTAAAAAAAATGTGAGCCGTCACGGGACGCCTGGCAGATGTGAAACATCGACATTATTTTGTAAAAGTAATATGCAGAAAAGAACATATTGTGATAGGAACTAAATATGTCATAATGATAAAATAAAAAGTCGATTGCGCATGGCGTCGCCACACCGTACACACTACTATCGTATAGCCAGAACGAGAACGCCAGAAATCTGTTTTACGTGCGGCTATAGATGTTTCACATCAAAATTAAATATAATTTATTAGCAGTCCAGTTTTTAGAAGTAGTTTACTTACAGTGGTAGTCTCACTAGGCAATGCCTGAGGCTATCGATGTGATACGATTACAAGCTAGGACTTTGATTACATTTCGATATTAAATTTGAATTAAATGGAAACACATTAAATGAACAGTACAGTTTATATGTAAATCTTGTAGTACAATAAAGTGTATCTGTATTGTATTGTACTTAAAACTTGTGGTATCGTGGGGGATACGACGGGTCTGTGGGACGCCCAGCCTAGAGCCAACATAAGCTACTATTACCTTACGGTACGAACCCACGACGGGCAGCTGGGACCCCAGATGTGGTTTTGTGGACAGAGGATACGCAGCTCATGACACAAGGTCAATACGCATATTAAAGCGAACACGCTTCGACAACATGCCTGCCATTCCACTCTGCCCTCTACCACGGAAGATTTACACATGAAGCAGGCCTCCTAAGGCTCAAAGTGCAAGTGGGTTATTGTCTACTCTATTGTGACTGCCTCGTTGGTCTAGCGGTAGCGTGTTCAACCGCAGAAAAATGAGGTCCTGGGTTCAAATCCCGGGTCGGGCCAAAAAGTGATTTTCCGTAAAAAGAAGTCGTCCCATCGGGTCATGGGAGTGATGGAATAGAAAGTGCCCCTGTGTTTGCGCACACACTTGTGCACTATAATATGTCCTGCGCAATTGGCTAATCTCCATTGAGATTGGCCGCCTTGGCAAAATTCGGCCGGGAAGACATCATCATTGTCTACGGAAGATGATTCCTCCTTATGCAAGCATAGATAGCGTTACGGTACGTGGTCGCTCACTATGGGCCTTATAAGAAGGTTAAGGGTTACCCTTCATGCGAGTCCGACTCGCACTTGCCTGGTTTTTATTTTATTTTAATGCCCACACTGGAGAAATAAATCCCTGTTTTGCGGAAGATTTTACAACAATGCAATTCTTGAATAAAAAGCACATTCTGAACCAGACCCGTTTGTGGATCACACAATACAGTTACACAGCTGTTTTTTTTAATACGGAGTATGCATCCTTCGTTGATGGATAGGTACATTTTTCTTCCAATTCGAGTTAAAAACATGCCCACTTGGGGTTCATAAGCTCTTCTTATCCTCATTGACATTTGACCCATGGGTAGGTGGTAACCTCAGCCAGGGTTTCGGCTTGGGTTTACAACGAGGTTTCGTCGCCATATTTTTGAGCTCCCAAACTGTAAACAGTGACTAGAATACATTTTATGAATACTTTGTTTCTTACGTTTTTACGTTAGCTTTAGCTGTGCCCCGCGGTTTTACACGCGTTAAACTTTATTAAAATCATCGTTGTCGGTTAGACGTGAAGTAGTCAAAAACAAACACACTCACAAACTTTCGCCTTTATGATATTAGTGTGATTAAATATATAGGTATTTCATCATATCAGCCATAGGACGTCCACAGCTGGACAAAACCCTCCGCAAATAATGGAGAAATATGCTTTAATCGTCACGCTTGGCAGACGGGTTGGCGATCGCAGTTTGATGGTCATAGTTCACAGAAAACGCTGCTACCCATTCTCTGGTAGGTTTTCCCTCGGACGATTTCTACGTCCCACACGGAAAAGAGATGGGGTGATGATATTCTTTGCCGTCATATATAGGTATTTAAGTCTGAATATATATAAATTTGAATAATAATATCATATACATATAATTGATAGAATATAGAAGAAATATTGTTTGACTCGATTTTTAACAGATTAGTAAATAATTCTTGTGATCATGTTTTTAAATAAGTTTCAAAAAAATTGAGTTTTATATGAAAGCGCGATCCTATTTCAAAGAAGGACAAAACAATTTTATATTTATAAGAGGAAGTCCAAAGCCTTAAGCGATTGTTTGCTACCGCTGTCACAACAATTTATTTTCTGCAAAGTTCTTTAGATAATGCTATTATAACGTTGACACATTTCTAGGTAAAAGTATAAAATATTATTATAAAACGCCTTTTGTTTGACGAAGAATGGCGAAAATGTTAAGGTAAACAATGTAAATTAAGCTATACAGGTAAGCTTCTACTTTTTAGAACTGTAAGAGATATCTCAAAATTATCGGAGGACTCTTGGAAACCTACCCGTATCCAGCGGCTTCTAGCGACCCTCGCAAGATCATCGTTCCCTCTTGCAGGAACCCTATGCTGCATCTTCCAGTACCAAGTCGCCACTCGAGAAACTTCTTTTCTTCCTCAGGGGGTCTCTGTGGTATGAGATTTAAGCTCAACCAGTTTGGCTTGGAAATTATACGGGCTATGTCAGTTACTTTGGTTCGCTTCCGGGTTTTGACATTTTTATTTAAATCTCGTGAAAATTCCGAGCACTGACAAAATCTAAACAAAAAATTGTGTAGGTCGCTTTGTTAATGGCAGCACATTCCACCGTCGCACACTCTGCGAATACTCTGAATTGAGTACGACATATAAAAATAAATTGGAATGCGCAAGCGTTAATAACATAAGATTTTCTCATAACTTCCGAAATTGCCTAGTATAAAAAAGAAAACAGTATATTTTAGATACATAGTCGTTATTGTTTCTAGTTAATGATTAATTAGTTATTATTATAATTAATGTCAGAAGTTTATTTCTATTTTTTATGTAATAGCTAGGCTAGTAACCGAGCAATTGGGTCACCTGATGGTAAGTGATCACCACCGCTCCTGGACTCTCGCAACACACTTAAATAGAAAAATCGCTGTTAATGTTGTTGTTACCTAAAAAACAATGACATTATGAAGTTCAATACTCTTTCACTAGCATAGTGCCTGTATATTTACTTTTAATTCAAAACACACCAAGGAACATTGACCTTATTAAAGTACCAACAATATATAGCCTTAATAATAACATATTTTCATTAAACGTATCATGAATTCTCATATAAAATTGTAATTATGCTTTATGTTGTAGACTGGTCGAGATTAACCGTACAAATGAAACATTGTTGTTTGTGGGGACTGGATTTTAATTTCAATAAGCTTTATTTAAATCATCCCACCTTTTCTGTGATGACAATATCGTACAAGTGGCAGGAATGATGAGGAACAGAGTGACTCAAGAAAGAAAGGCATGGAGAATGTTGGAGAGAGTCATTTGCTGGGTCCAAAGAGATTTAGTAAATACCAGAATATCTACATCAGACGAAATTTGTATGTTTGTAAATTAGATCGAAATAAAAGGCTATATTATTATTATATTTTTATTTATAAGTAATTGAAGTGGCAACAGTTAGGGGAAATGAAATTTATTCAACACTTGGGTATTAACATACACTTGCACTTGTCAAGCTCACAATGCAGCACATAAACATAGTGCACAGTATAAAAATTACAAAAAAAAATGAATTAGTCCGTCCGTGCGGTTTGTTTTAACGCATATATTTTCTGAAATCCTTAAAGAAGTAACAAGTTATAAATCAATTATTATGAAATTTAGTTCTACTATATTAGAGAATGGAAGGCAAAGCGGTTGGCTAGCGCAGAAGGCTCTTAACCCTTTTGGGGTTTGGGCTACAGCTCAGGGGGCATAACATAAGTAAAAAGTCGAAATTCTAAATGAGGGTGTGATCAGATGCACGGGATCACCGATCACGCGTTAAGGGGCCAAAGCGATCCTCGCCGCTGTGGAACCTACCCTAGCTAACCTGCGGCTTTCTCTAGCTACCTCGGTGGACTACCCGGAGAAGAAACCACAAAGAAACTCCGGGCTTGCTTTTTTCGTCTTCTTTTGCTTTCAATTAACGATTTTTTTAATGTCTTGTATTTTACTTACATTGTGATAATAAACAGCCATGTTATGTAGGCTAATGCATGCACAGAACCGTTGTCTTGGGCTTTTGGTTCATAAATATTTAAAGATAATATAGATAGTTACGAACCTAGCATAGCAATGGTACGTGCCATGCTGGCGGCCATGCACCATTTGGGACGCCGCCTTGGTCTTTTTCTGTGAGGCAGTTATGGTGCAAAAGGAGGCCGCCGAGCAGGATGAAAATCGGCAGAATTGGAACTGGGAACTGGGCGTCCCATATGGTGGCGGTGGCGGCACCCAGTAGCCCAACCCCCCCTTCCCCCGCCTCGGGGCTGTGGCAGCAGTGAGAGAAGTGTCCTCTACTGCTATCATGTTCAAGCAGCTCCGGGAAGACAAAGATCTGTTTGTGGCGCAAACCCTATGTTGGTAATCCGTAAGAACACGTAAGTGTCCTTGCAGGTCACGTTATGGTGACAAAGGGATCACCGGAGCAGCATTTCCGCATTTGGGGGCTCCTCAAGTAGGTGCCAAGAGAACTCCACGGCAGGTTAGGGACATTTAGTCGGTGCGAGGCCGACATACCCACCCGCAGACATTTTTGCTTATGGTATGCGTAGGCATTCTTAATGCATCAACAAAAAAGATATGGTAGCCTAAAAATTAACTATATTATTAATTTCAATTTAATGATATTACTTAAATTATGAATTTTCATAATTTAAATAATACGGATGGACGGATAGTTTGCTTCGGGGTTCTTCACACCATTTTGGTACGAAGTTCTTTACGACTTTAACAAAGGATGTAAATATTACTCTCGAATGTAGTAAGTTCCCAGCTCGATAGTTTATCCTAAGTGCATAGGAACAGAGCACTTAAAGATAATATCATAAACTTTGTACTAAAATTCATAATAAAATGTAGTACAGACGCCAGCACATCAAGCTACCCCAATCTGTAAAATTTCCCCAATTGAAAGTGCACCTTATGCTTATGTGATAAAGTGGAAAATCTATAAAGGAAATTTGACAGATTGTGGTAGCTCGATGTTCTGGCATCTGTATATTTTAAGAGCTAAGGAACTGATATGAAAGATAAACCTTGTTAAAATTAAATTTGCTGGATTTTTCTTTTTAACCTGCTGTATGTTCTATTTATATAATCAAGGAGGCAAATAAGAATAATAGAAGGGCTTGGCTGTGTGGTTGACGGCAAAGAATATCATCCCAGCTCATCCCATCCTAGTCCCATCACCGCAGCCTAGTTGGTAGTGCTCCTGCCTACGAAGCTGGTGGTCCTGGCTTCGAATCCCGGTAAGTGCAAATATTTGTGTGATGAGCACGAATATTTGTTTCTGAGTCATGATGAGGATGTTTTCTATGTATTTAAGTATTTATCTATCTATATAAGTATGTATATCGTCGCCTGGTACCCATAGTACAAGCTTTGCTTAGTTTGGGGCTAGGATGATCTGTGTGACATTGTCCCAAGAGTATGCCCCTTATGGGTCGTCCCGAGGGAATATCTTGCAGAGAACAGGCAGCAGCAGGCGAAAAGACTGCAATCTTCATGTCAGATGGAGAACATCCGTTGCTGGACATAGAGCTACACATTATCAGTAATATAATCGTGGCATATGTCTATATATGTATGTATTTTATACATGTGCACACTAATAATGTCCTACCGATCGAATTTCAAAGGAGACTAGCCAATTGCGCAGGACATATTATAGTGCACAAGAGTGTGCGCAAGCTCAGGGGCACTTTCTATTCCATGACGACTAGCGACACGACCGGACAGAGGTCAGGTACAGCACCGACGGCTTTACGTCCGGGGGCGTAATACTGCCACCGTCCAGACTTCGGACTGACACGGAACAGTTTCTTTTTATGGAAAAATCCCGACCCGGGATTTGAACCCAGGACTTCATTATCTGCGATTGAACAAGCTAACGCTAGGCCAACGATGCAGTCAAATATATATATCCACACTATGTAATAAGTTAAAAAGTAACCCTAAATTACAAATGTGTAATGGTATGACTGCTTTATTATATCATGCATATGAAATACCACTATCCAAATTCACCGATCATTACTGCTTTTCGCAGCAACTGAGTTTGATGTTGCAGTCATAAAACGATCCATGGGCGGTAGTGATCACTTACCATCAGATGATCCACTTCCTCGTTCGCCTTGCAGATATCAGAAAGGTCTCGGTTGGTTTAGGAAAAATTATAATTAAATTTTTTCTGGCAAGATACACCCGCCGTCTGGATTTTGCTGGTGCACTATGCCCGTGTCTCAAAAAGCTCGTGAAGCTATCGGTTCTTCAAATAACCTCTTCCCGGTCGTGTCGGGTAGTAGTTGGATGATAAGAGTGAATAAATAAAGAGTTGCGATGGTAGGTAAGATGAGACATGTCCCACTAAAAAAACCACTAATATTATAAAGGCGAAAGTTTGTGAGTGTGTGAGTGTGTTACTTGTACACGTCTAAACGGCAGAACCGATTTTAATAAAATTTGGTTTGGAGTTAACTGACACCCTGGATTAACACATAGGCTGTAATTTATAAAGTTTAACGCGAGTAAAACCGTGGGGCACAGCTATTATTTTATTACGCGGGAGGAGGGAATGGTTGGCCAAGTGTGATGGTATATAAGACGCAAGCGACGGTCACCGTAGCCTAGTTGGTAGTGCTCCTGCCTACGAAGCTGATGGTCCTGGGTTCGAAACCCGGTAAGTGCAAATATTTGTGTGATGAGCACGAATATTTGTTTCTGAGTCATGGATGTTTTCTATGTATTTAAGTATTTATCTATCTATATAAGTATGTATATCGTCGCCTGGTACCCATAGTACAAGCTTTGCTTAGTTTGGGGCTAGAATGATCTGTGTGACATTGTCCCTAGATATTATTAGCAGCTATGGTAACCGCATAGCATCAGGTCATATTCTGTAAGCGTATTCACGCTGTATTTCATTTACCTAATAAGCATCATAATTTCCGGACGAAAATAACGTTTAGTCCCGTTATATTTTCACTGGTTTCAGTCAATATTTTGCATGCGCTGGATACGCCGACCCGAGAGCTAAGCAAGCAAAGCCGGAGCGCAAACATCAACTTATGACGTTCCGCGTTAATGTGCAAGTAGACTTTTCCCTCAGTGCCTTCACACACAAGCGCTTTAACGCTTACTAACAATCAGTATCGGATTGAAAACTTTATACAGAATCTCCACTACATGCATTCAAATACTAAATATAAAAAGAGTACTTTTCATTTTCCGGAAAATTTTAATTTATTTTCTTTATTACTACGAGTCCGATGTCTGTCTGTCTGTCCATCTGTAACTTAGCTGTATGCGCCATCTATTGGAAATGTCCGATTTAAGTTTTGGCATTCCAGCCGTGGAGGTTTTCGGTAAGATGGCGTTAAAATCGTCTTAAGTGCGTTAAAAAAATATCGAATAGATTTTATTAATTTAAATATAAAAATAAAATAAAATAAAATATGATTTATTGACATAAACTTATTACAGGTGGTTTGAATTCCCTGACCCCTGAACTAGTAGAAACTGTATGTCAGGAGCCAGTGTCTTCGCCTTATGATTAGGTACTTAAATATGTCATATTATACAGTGTCATATTAATATTATTAATGTAACAAAAATTCCAAAGTGTGGGTATGCTTGAGTGCGTGTGTGCGTGTGCATGTGTGTGTGTGTGTGTGTGTGTGTGTGTGTGTGTGTGTGTGTGTGTGTGTGTGTGTGAGGGTGTGTGTGTGTGTGTGAGGGTGTGTGTGTGTGTTTGCGTGTGTGTGTGTACGTGCGTGCAGGTGTATGTGTGTGTGTGTGTGTGTGTGAGTGCGTGCATGTGACATAAATTACATACATATTCATACATAATTATCTTTTTTCATTAAAATGTTCTCAACATCATCATAACTTTTTGCGCTAAGCCATTGTAGTACAGTTGTTCGAAATTTATATTTGGTCAGATTTTTACAGTTCATTTGGATTTTTAAAATTTTGTTGTATAGTGTCGGTGCTAATACATTTGAATCTGAGAACTACGGTGCGGTGGCGGAGTGCTTAATGCATATGGGGATGGATATCCCGTGGATCGGAGGTTCGATTCCCACCCAAACTTAAAGGAGAAGGTAATGACTCCATACATTCCTGTGCCCAGGTGTTAACTGAATCAAACTAGCCTTATTTGTGAGAGGATATAATAACAAGACCTCACTGAAATTATGGCGAAATTTGGCTATCCAGGAATCAAGTTATATGAAGTATAGTAAAAGTGAGGTTAAATTATTGTAGTTTATTTACAAAATATTGTTGAATGGCTTCGGTTGTGTTATGGTTTTATGCATGGAGAGTGTGGCATGTCAAAGATCTGGCACGTTTGGATCCCCCGCGCCCCGGGCAGTCACTACAGTCGAAGAAAACCACAAATAAAACATGGAAAATACGTGCGCACTTAAAACGAAAGACAACGAACGAGTGACAGTCAAAGAGCATGTAAAGGCTGTCAGGCAGAGAAGTGTTGCCCGAAGAAAAATTAATGGAATACGAATCTATCTATGAATCGATTCCACGAAAAACACTTGTCACTTGATTTTCAAACATATTCTGAGATTTTACCGATATATTCTTAATCGATTGCGAGCAATTCGTCATTATTTAATCGATTATTTCGTTTCATAACTTAATTTAAGTTTTCTCGCTTCCTAGATAGAAACATGATACGATATTTTGTGATTTCCTTTAGAAACACGAGGTAAGAAAGCTATGCGCCTTTCTTACCTCGTGTTTCTAAAGGAAATCACAAAATATCGTATCATGTTTCTATGTGCTGCATCAACTTTAGACCAACTCTAGTACCCGTCTTAACCATGTATGGGACACCGAACCATATGCCTTCTTAGTCAATCCAGGCAGCGGAGAGACTCTTTCGACCTTTGCGAACCTGTTGGCTAACGGCCATGTCTATGAGGAGGAGCTCCTTAGTACCACGGGACCCAACCCTACATCCATTCTGAGCAGGATCTAAAACGTGATTGGCATACAAATGCTCATTTAATTTTGACACCAGAATGGATGTAAGGAGCTTATATAGAGTAGGTAAGCACGTGATGGGTCGATAATTCTTTGGATCCGTGGTACTACCAGTTTTATGGAGCAGAAAAGTGATACCGTTTGTCATAAAAGGTGGGAGGGAGCCAGTATCGATAGCTTCTTGGAATTGAGTAGCTAAGCACGCATGCGAGCTTCGCAACTACTTTAGCCAGAAATTATGCAGTCCATCCGGCCCAGGACTTTTCCAGTTATGAGCCGGACGAACCGCATTCCCCACATCAGAGGGGGTAATTTTAATAGATTGCATAGGTTGCAAGTGTTCACGTGAGCGCTTAACTACATCAATCCATTGTCCATCGGTGTGACGTATGGGCGCTGACCAAATATTTTTCCAAAATGAGGACATTTCATCCATATTTGGTAAACAACCATCAGTCACACTACTGGAAGTTCCTTCCCACCTTCGATACACTTTTCTTTGGTCACTTTGGAAAGATCGATTTTGGTGAAACCAATCCGCCCGTTCCTTGTACCGCCGTATACGGTTAGCCCACGCAGAAACTTTCTGCTTCAGGTAGTCTATGCGTTCCGTGACACAGGCAGTATAATCACGCGGTATTGTACCTGTACCGGCGAATGCCTGTGTCACATAACGCATAACTCTCGGGTGATTGTTTCCCGACCTGAAGCAGATCAGCTTGCCGATGGTCACCCTAGCTGCTGAGATACGTCGCTCGATTCTTTCTTGCCATGCTGGTTTGATGGCGGTGGGTCGTGTGGACTTGTTAGTTTCTGGAAACCCAACATGGGCCACCCGGCACGCCGCGACTGCTGCACAGTAAAGAATCGAGTGCGTATCCGCAAGATTTAGGCTAGATCCAAAGTATGGTTCTAGCATGCAATCTAGAGCGACCACTAGCGCCATATTACGTTTGTGCGTGGGATAACGTGGTGACTGCGGTCTATCACAGACGGATATATCCCTATATTCCAAAATCGCACTTTCCAAAGCCCTCCTCAAATCATCATCCTGGGAGCTTACCTGGGTAGCAACCCCAAAATCCACCGCCTCGGGCCCCGGATCCGCCTGCGCCGATAGCAAATTAGGCGGCGGAGCGGATACTTTATTCCGATCTGCGGTAGACGTAGAGATGACAGCCTCTGCTCGCAGCCGATCAAGTGTAGATCCATCCAGCATATGGTTCCGCTGGATGACCCGCACCTGATTGGATAAGCATTGCTCCGAAACAGTCAGATCTGGTTCAAAGGCCTGCAACAATAGCAACATACGGGAACGGTAAACGGTGAGATTGGTTCCCCCCTCTGTCGCCCCATAGTACGCTCGCATGACATTCTCATTATTAAATGTTGTCCATCGCATGCGGCGCACTAAACCACCGGTAGCGGGGATCCCAGTCGAGTCTTCAACCCGACGTACTCCCAAGCCGGCCGGAGGTCGTCTCCGCCGCCGTACAGGTGGTAGCGACGACGGCGGAGAAAGGAACTCGTCGCCCGAGCTTGACGCTACTGCGGAGGTCGGTGGGGCGGAGACTGCAGGTACCGACGACTGCGAGGCGGAGCTGGGTAACGAGTCCGAAGGTGGTAGGCGTGTGTTATTTTTCCTTTATCTTGTTATCATAAGAAGTCCGTGTATATTTTTTTACATTTTTCATGGGACTTGACATTTGCTGTCAAATCCCATGATATTATTATATTCACCGTCACCAAACAGCAAATATGTCTACATGAAGATATAAATATTAACTTTACCATGACCACCGGAGGCCGAAAAACCAGTTTTCATCGCTCGGTAAGTAGAAAACGCTTGTATGAAAGTAGGCTTCCGCTGTTGGTTTAAAGCAGCGTGCTTTCATAACTTTAATTATTAAGTGCAAAACATTACTAGGAAAGCTTAGCATTTTCGCACATAAAAAGTTTAATCCACAGACCAACTATAAAATAGTATAATTGTAGGAGTTATATTTCAAAATGCAATGTACAGTGAGGACTTTAAGTTTACGCGCTCAGAATAATATACATAAACAAATATCTTGGAACAACTAACATACCGCCATCTGATCCCAATCGTCAAAAAAGTCAGAGCCTGTACTATGGTAACCAGATAACGGATAAATAAATCCTATTAATATTATAAACGCAAAAGTTTGTAAGTATGCAAGTATGTTTGTTACTCTTTCACGTAAAAACTACCGAATGGATTTTAATTAAACTTTACAATAATATAGCTTATACATCAGAATAACACATATGCTACAATTTATAAATATATTGTGTGAATTGTACAAAATATGACGATAAGTGTCAAGTAAGTAGGAAAAGATCTACCATCTGCGAGCTATTCCGGCGTGCACTGCCAGAACCGCTAGAGGTACACATCCTGCTAATATTATAAATGCGAAAGTTTGTGAGTATAGATGTATGTTTGTTGTTCTTTTACGCCAAAACTACTTTAACGCGGGTGAATCCGTGGGGCATAGCTAGTACTTACATATTTCTAAATACATACATATGATAAATAAATTACACCGATACACAGAACAAATAATCGTACTCATCATAGAAAGATTGGTCCTGAGTGAGAAACGAACCGATGACCTGTAGCTTAGCAGTCAGAATCACTTACCACTAGAACAGTGCCAGAGGTCGTGGGTTCGATTTCCTCCCAAAGCAATTCTTTGAGTGATGAGCATAATCATTAGTTCTGTGTCAGTTAGAAAAAATAATTCTTCTCCCCTCCAGAGCAAAGCGGGAGACAGAATTAAATAACGAGTCTGCATAGATAAAGATAAAAATAAAGAATTATTTATAGCGTAACTGTGTATAATATAATAATAATAATATGTAGGGACAATGTCACATAGATCATCCTAGCCCCAAACTAAGCAAAGCTTGTACTATGGGTACCAGGCGACGATATACATACTTATATAGATAGATAAATACTTAAATACATAGAAAACATCCATGACTCAGAAACAAAAATATTCGTGCTCATCACACAAATATTTGCACTTACCGGGATTCGAACCCAGGACCACCAGTAATAAAGTCTTATCATAACGTAACAGTTTTCAGGAGGTTATATACACGAATAGCAAAGTACTTTTATAATAGATCATGTTTTTATACTGGGTAAACTTATGTCATATTTATATTGTCGACGAATATTCCTCTTAAGTCTGATTTAAAACTAAAATATTGCATATTATTTTATGGAATGTACCTATAGAAGCAAAATTTATCCTGGGTGCCTTTGCACCGAGAATAAATTTTGCTGTTATATGTATGTGGTTCCAATAGTAAGTATGGCAATAAAATCGCTTAAAAGCACGGAAGTTTTTTCTTGTTGTTACAAAAACTGTATACTTTAGGCTATTTAACATAATATAACGTTCGTTATGGCAGAGAACAAACTTCCAAAGTGTGTGGTGGGCGCCTTGCTTCATATTCGCTTTTTAATCCTACATTAATTCTTTGTCACTGGCTGAGAGACCACAATCTCCTTTCTTAGTTTGTAACTGAATTGATGCAATAACCTCTTCGTTCGATTGACAATAACTTCAAGAAATACCTAATTAATTAAAGCATTATTATCTTATTTAATTATATTTCACTCGTAATTGATTATATATAAGTCACGATCGAATAATCTACTTGTATCCAGAATTAAATATATATATTTAGATAATTTGTAATACTATTCATGTTACGACTATTTATAAACGCTTTTTAAAGTCTACTTATGTGAATAAATACTGTTTTTATTTATTTATTATTTATTGATGTAGAGCGAGTTCTCCTCTCCATCTAACATCAGTAATGAATTATCTCCTTTCTTCGTCAATACCACAATAAAATATACAAAAATTAATCTCACTTGTCATGTAGAAGTTACGTTCAGAAAATGCTTAGTTATTTTTAATATAAAATATTCGTTTATTGATACATGTTAGTCATGGAGAAATTTAGCATTACATTAATTTTAATCATGGATTAAAAAGTATTACATTCATATTCTATATTGACTGCCTCTTTGGTCTACCGGTAGCGTATTTACCCGCAGATAACGAGGTCCTGGGTTCAAATCCCAGGTCGGGCCAAAAGTGATTTTGGGACAATTTCTGTAAAAAGAAAATTTTTTCAGCATCAACCCGAAGTCTGGTAGTCGGCGGTATTATACCCCCGTGCCTCGGAGAGCACGTAAAGCCGTCGGTCCTGTGCTTGACCTTTTTCCCATCGGATCATGAGAGTGTTGGAATAGAAAGCGCACACACTTGAGCACTATAATATGTCCTGCGCAGATGGCTAATCTCTGTTGAGACTGGCCGCCGTGGCCGAAATTCGGCTAGAAGGACATTATTATTTATTATTTCATTATATTGATCATGGCAAAATTTAGTATATAGGCGTATAAGAATGTTTATCACTGCGACAGATGTCAGTGCCTCTCCAAAATCAAGCTCACCTCCTTAAACTTTGTTCACACAGTTCATAAAAGAGCCTTAAAACAAAAGAGTTAGTAAACAAGTGAATGCAATACTATAACCAGTTCGAGTTCAAGCAAAACCGTTTAATAATAGCTTGGCTTTCACCTTTTCACGGACACTAGTGATGTAGAAACTTCGATTTTAGACGAACGAGTACATGCAAAGATAAATTCTTTTATATTTACGCATTTATATTTTAACTTGCTGTTATTTAGTAATCTTTTTCTTATACAATTTTATATGTAGGTACTACCAATTATTTTAATAAAGGTTTTACAACCTACAACAGGCACCAGCAATCCACAACAAGTTTGTTTTTATTTGTTGTTTTCGTGGATTTTGGTGAGAAATAAATAAATTATTACTAAAAATAAATTATTGTTATTATTATTTATTTATTACTCTATTGCGGAAATCTTCTGAAGAGGCTTTTGTCTAGCAGTGGACGTCAATAGGCTGACATGATGATGATGATTATTATTTTGTATATCTTTGTATACTGTCTATGTATATATGTATGTAAAGCAAATTTTTGGAAACGTGTTTTGGAATCAATAATTTTCTTCCAGATATAACCATCATGTCAGCTGACTCACATGTCAGTCAGTCAGGGTGAATAGAAATTCAAGGGTGAATAAAGACGGCTACAAAATTTTACTTATGTATGGATATTGTTCCCATCTCTATTTACCTCGGGAAGGGAACCTGTCACATGCTACATTAACTGCTTACCATTAAGTAGACCGTAAGCTGGTTACCAACTAAGTAAGTAGTATGAAAACGTACTTATCCTACTCGAGTAAAAAATATCCGCATCGAGTCCCATCTCTAACTGAAAGCTTGACTCAATAAGTCGATTCCGGTAGATTTATTGCTAGTCACGAGTCCGGAAGTCGTCGACAATGGAAATTAAAAAGTTACGTTGCATTGTTGCTTTGCTGGAGTGAGATAATGATTCACCTGCTGGTATTTTTATTTATCTGTTATATACATTGACAAATTTTCTTTATTGTGTATTTCACATATTTTAACTCCCGGGAGTATCGTCCGCATAGCAGACGATGCTCACTACATAACATGTTACATACCTATATGCTAAAGATAATAATAACATAACTGCCTCGTTGGTCTAGCGGTAGCCTCTTCAACCGCAGATAATGAGGTCCTGGGTTCAATACTCGGGTCGGGCCTAAAAGTGGTTTTGGGATTTTTCTGTTAAGAATTTGCTCAGTATCGGCCCGAAGTCTGGGATTTGGCGGTATAAGACCCCCGTGCCTCGGAGAGCACGGAAGGCCATCGGTCCTGTACCTGATCTCTTTCCGATCGTTTCGCTAGTCGTCCCATCGGATCAAGAGAGTGATGGAATACATTAAAACAATTCCATACACAATAGTTGAGTAAAAATTACACTACACAGTACTAATATATAATAGGTCTTTACCTATGAAATTGCCGTTTTGTATGAAAAAATTTAAACGAATTTTTTTCATGAATTTTTTTATTTGTATTAATCGAAGTAATCACCCATGCAATCAATGCATCTTTGCCATCGCAGTGGCAGTTTATTGATGCCCTTCTTAAAGAAATCAGCTGGACGGGAGGCAACAAATTCTTCAAAGGCATTTTGTACTGCCTCTCGGGTATTGAATTTTTTTCCCGCCAAGAAGTTATCCAAATTCTGGAAAAAGTAGTAGTCTGTAGGCGCAAGGTCTGGTGAGTAGGGCGGATGACGGAGAGCTTCCAACCCCAGTTCTTGCAACTTGGAGACCGTCTGCTGTGCAGTATGAGGTCGCGCGTTGTCGTGCAGGAGCAGCGGAGACGAGCGATTGACCAATGCTGGTTGGAGATGCGCCAGCTTCTCCATCATTGTGCTCAGTTCTTCACAGTACACATCTGCAGTAATGCTCACCCCGTTTGGTAAGAAGCTGTGATGAATCACACCGGCGCTAGACCACCAAACAGTGACCATCACTTTTCAAGGGGTAAGTTTTCGTTTAGGGCATTGTTTAGGTGCTGAACCAGGATCCAACCAACTTGCTGAGCGCTTGCGGTTATCAAACAGAATCCATTTTTCATCGCAGGTAACAATGCGGTTCAAAATTCCTTCATTTGTGTGTCTGTTGAGCAGTGCAAGGCACGTCTCGACGCGTACTTCGCGCTGGCGATCATTGAGTTCGTGGGGCACCCATTTGTCAAGCTTTTTTACCTTGCCAATTTGACGCAAATGGACCAATATTGTTTTGACGCTAACGTCGAAAGCTGCTGCTAATTCAGCCGTAGATTGTGTATCATCAGCTTCCACAACCGCCTTTAATTCGTCATTGTCGACCAAAGTCTTCGGACGACCGCGAGGCTCATTTTTCAGGTCGAAATTTCCAGAACGGAAGCGAGCAAACCAATAACAGGTGGTGCGTTGGTTTGTAGTGTTAGCTCCGTAAACGTCGTTGATGTTGCGTGCCGCTTGTGCCGCGTTGCTGCCACGACGGTACTCATATTCCATAATTACTCGAATTTTTAACGTATCCATGATGACGAAAAAGATTGAAATGCGATGAAAATGTAACACTAATCAATAAAGAAATGACTACTTTTGGAAAAAAGAATCCATGTTTTTAAAATAAAATTAATTTGAAATTAGAATTCTTAGCCAAACAAAAATTATTTTGATTTGAAATGGCCAGTACTGCAGAACGGCAATTTCATAGGTAAAGACCTAATATATATATATGGCCTTTGCGTCTATTACAGACGATTTACGGCGCATTGTCTGAGAGACATTTCTTTTGGTGGCTAATGCCCGGTTCCTTTATTTTACGATCCGTCATTGGACCAACGTTACCATCCGTAATTCAGCTACCGATACCGATGCAAAACTAGTGTTCCACAATGCCCTACCTGCGACGAACATCCGTAGTTTAAACCACCTACGACTCGTTCCGCGATGAACCTCTCGCTCCTCTTCACGATTAGTTATAACAAAACGTCGTACGTCAATTATGCGACTAAAATCATTTATTATTCTGTAATATTATGTGAGTAATAGTACAAATTACTGTACTTATAGTTACAGTAATAATTTAATTTGCGTTTTAGGTTTAAAATATTTATAAATCATTAGTATTGAAAATTTGATGTTACGAGTGCATGGTGTGAACAAAACGCGTAACAGGAAAGCGCATGGCGCATGCGTCTGTCGTCTGACGTCTGTCCAAGAGTATTTCATGGTTTCTAAATAAGTTTTTAAATTGAGTATTTAATCTAAGGTTTGTGGTTATGAAATCTTAGAAGATAGAAAAATAATCAACCCTTTCTAACGGAAAACAAAGCCATGAATTCTCTATCAGTTTCAGAGGTAGACATCACGGAAATCTCCTCAAACACTATGTTAACTACCAAAATAAAATACAAACGACTGGTAAACCGACCGAATTCGACTAGTAATCAAAGCAGTAACGCCTCGTTATTTTGACAGTTCCGTGACAGTAGAAAATATTTATAGGAACACTTTCGAACGCATCTCCATACAATAAGCTTACTAACGTCCTCCCATCCGTTAGTAACCAGACGTCGGTTATTTGGATAACGACTAGTATTTTATAGGAACGGTTTTGCGTTACGCCTGGTAGAAATTCTAACTATTCGTAGTAGAAACGATTCGTTTTTGGAATATAGGAACCGGGCGTAAACAAACAACCGATAGGATGCGATAGCGACATAGCCTGCCGCAGGCCTGACTAGAGAAGTTTGCGGTGGTTGGTGCCGAGCCGCTTTCATGTCGCTTCTGTCTCTTATCAGCAAGTACTCCGAACCAGGTTTCATCACAGATCTAAAAAAAACACTACACAGCCCTATGAACAACATATATCTCGTGTAATATTGTGTGGTTCATTATTCACATTACTTGAATATGTAGATAGAAATAAATGCGAAAATATTTGCATAAATACGCCTGTGCATATCGATATGAGAAACGGATATAAATATGGAGCTTTTAATTTTATAGTGCTCGCAAAATACGGAATTTCATTTTCAATACTTGTGTATTTCAAATAGCATGAAGATAATTTTAATTGAAAATAGTCGGATAAACATTTTTAATATTGTGCACAGAGATTTATACAAGCGAACTTTTCACAATGTATAATCTACATACATAAATAATGCCCTCCTGACAGTCTTAATGGAGAATAGCCAACTAGAAGAAGTTAGAAAATAGCATACATGCATTTTATTATGATCCGATGGGAGGGCTAGCTAGCTGGCACGAACGGAAAGAGGTCAGATACAAGACCGATGGCTTCCCGTAGTATCCAAGACACGGGGGGTGTAACGCCACCGACTTCCTGTCTCCGAGCCTATACCAGGGCCCCTTCACTCGGCCATACCTACGGTGATAATTACCTACACTTTAACGCGCCTTGGCAGTGGCGTAGCCCAGAGGGCTGTCGCCAACCGCTCGCGCGCAGCGCCATACGCCACGGATTAAAAGTACTGGCAGCTCTCTACTTAATACTATAAATATTAAACAACAAAAATGTCTCATCATCACAAATCTGGTGCTAGGTATTGTTAATTTGGATGTTTGTCGAAAGAAGGGGACAAGGTTTTATCAGTTTTTACATTACCTACAGTTGCGGAAAGGTTCGTTCAAATTATTATTTTAAATACCAAAGTAGGGATTTTTTAGGTGTTGATTATTTATAATTAGATTCCAAATAATGTGTTTTCAGTCGTATAGACTCTAGTTTTAACGTTTTTGTTGGCCAAGATAGTTTTTAAAAGAATTGGTACCTATGAGTTTCATACTGTAAGATAATTACGAGAGCAACTTGAAAATGTGATTTTTTGTTTGTTGAGATATCGTAACGATTTTGGTGTCAAATGAGAGATCTAGGTCTAAAATCATTTTATCCGTTTGAGTCATTTCAATCTGTCCACGCGGTTTAGGAGGTATTTATGAATTAGTATAGTAAAGTTCGTCGACCCAGCTTAAATAACCTAACAAAAATATCACATTTGTAAAAATTTACCGTGTAATCATACGCATCTAACATAAGATAGATTATGTGGTTAATAAGTAGATAGACGATGAATAGGTATCACAGTAACAGCGGCAAGCCGGCAACCCTACGCCAGGACACTCCGTGTCCTACAGCGACAGTGTAATGCGTTAGAAGAGAGCGGCAGCGTTTAGGTGCATATCGCGGTAGGCACTGAGCGCGTATGCAAGCTGAATTGCACTTAGTTGCTTAGTAGCAGGAGTCGCTATTTCTATAAATTGTTCCGCGAAGAGCCGCTTCTGTACGTAAGTACTTTTTATTCTGTGCCTATACTTTAAAGTTTCTTAACTGAATAATCTCAAATAGTGAGTAGAAACGTACTGATTGTTCAATTTGGATTCGAGTTCCTCAAAGTCGGCGTCGTGTGTGTAACTGCCTCGTTGGTCTAGCGGTAGCGTGTTCAACCGCAGATAATGAGCTCCTGGGTTCAATCCCGGGTCGGGCCAAAAAGTGATTTTGGGATTTTTGCTTAAAAAGAAAGTTCTCAGTATCAGCCCGAAGTCTGGAAGTTGGCGGTACTACACCCCCGTGCCTCGGAGAGCACGTAAAGCCGTCGGTCCTGTACCTGAACTCTTCCCGGTCGGGGCGCTAGGCCTCCCATCGGAAGATGAGAGTGATGGAATAGAAAGTGCCCCTGTGTTTGCGCACACACTTGTGCAATGTAATATGTCCTGCGCAATTGGCTAGTCTCCATTCAGACTGGCCGCCGTGGTCGAAATTCGGTCGGGACAGCATTATTATTATGTGTGTGTGTATTTCACACACTACGGTACACGTTTTGCAATCCAATTAGTAGACGTATAATTAAGAACCTAATTAAAAGAGCATTAATTATAGTAGAGTAGTGTTGATAACGAAATGTTTACACGGCATTAATTACTAAAAGCGTAGCCAGAATGTTTACAAAGAGAGAACCGACGTTATCTTTGCAGGTACGCCACGGATTTCATACCTTTCTGGAATTAATAATCTGACTATCCTACTTATTATTATAAGGTCACCGTAGCCTGGTTGGCAGTGCTCCTGCCTACGAAGCTGGTGGTCCTGGGTTCGAATCCCGGTAAGTGCAAATATTTGTGTGATGAGCACGAATATTTGTTACTGAGTCATGGATGTTTTCTATGTATATAAGTATTTATCTATCAATATATAATCAATCAATCAATATACAATATGTAACGTAATTAACGCACACCCTGAAACACCCCAATTAGAATATTATATTATAGTCATATTACATGCACTGATTTTTTTATTTAACATGTATATGCATTGTTATTTATTAAATTAGTTTCTTGGAATAAAGTTTATTTTTCTTTATTTTGTATTTAATGATGGAATTGGTATGAATACAAATGAAATGCGATTTTAAAAGTCTTATTACTTTGACTTACGGTCCATTACAATTTGTTTTGACTATATAGGTTAATATGACAATAATTTCCGTAGTTTTAACTATATTGGAATGAAAAATTACCTATATTAAAAATGATATTCATCGAATCAGTAAACGATTCTGAACAAACTATGTTCAGGATGTGCGTTGAATAAGTTACATGTTATATATATATATATATATATATATATATAACGTAAAAGTCAATTCACGAATTTAGTAATATGTGAAATTATTTAAAATTAAATTTAAAATAATCTGAAATACAATAAAAACATTTGTCACAGAGCCACTCATACATTGTTTTATTGAATTCAGCATTAATAGCACCATTGTCACCCAATACTTATTTGTTGGGCCAAATATACGCCAGCATTCCAGAAAAAATATTCATTTTATACATTTTTGCACTAGTGCAAATATTGTATCTGAACAATAGTTAAATGGACTTTGCAGGATTACTGATTCAAATAAAAAAAAGCCATTATCCATTCGCCTGCATAATCAAACCAAGTACAGACGCCAGCACATCCAGCTACCCCAATCTGTCAAATTTCTTTTATAGCTTTTCAACTTTATCACAAAAGCATAAAATTCACTTTCAATTGGGAAATTTGACAGATTGGGGTAGCTGGATGTGCTGGCGTCTGTACATACATACAAAATGTTAAAATATACAGATTCTTTTTGGAACGAAGGTCCTTATCGCGCGTTGTGAAAGGGGGCTAGACGGAAAAAATTCTTACGAAAAGTTGTCACGACACTTTTTGCAGCTATGCGGCGTGCGCATGTTTCTCTGTCTGTCTCTCTCTCTCTCTCCCTCTTATAGAAAGCAAGCCAGATATTTTCATTTCTATTTCGCATTGAACAGTGTGGTGTCGCGACGATTATTTTTGTTGAGTGTATACAGGTTTTGGTACATAATAAATAATAAGAAATAACTTCGTTCCATCCGGGTGTCCCTTGACACCTCTCAAGTTTTGTTCATCCCAAAGATTAAAATATATTTTCAGAATAAAATTCCTGAGATTAAATATATCCCGAATTTCATCTTGTTTTGCAAAAATGTTCAAATTACTTACTTACTTATCGTACGGGCAGTGGTTACCCTAGTGTCCAAAGTTGTTGAAGCCACCCATTAGGCATCTGACATGGCTCAACTACTGTTGCCTAATGGCTACAACTGGGACCGACAGCTTAACGTGCCCTCCGAAGTATGGAGAAGCTCAGAAATTAAACCACTTTGGCGGTCACCCATCTATGGACTGACCGCGAGCCTAGTTGCTTAACCTCTCAAATCACTTACAGACCGGTGAGACCATCTGGCTATGAGCGCCTTATGTTCAAATTAAAAGCAAAGTATTTTTATGATAATTTTGAGCGCACTGGTCTTCTTCTTTCTGTTTAAGTCATTTAAAATTTAAATGGACCTAACGGTAATTACTTCATCATATCTATACTGTTAGCCAGCTCTTCCCTCTCGCAAGACAAACATCATAGAACACTTAATAAACATATTCCTCGATTAATTAATTATTGTAAACATGCTCATAAATGATGTAACATTCCTCTTTTGATAATTTCTTCATAATTTATAGTACTGGCCCATGTGCCTTTATTTTTCTGTGCTTTGGTTTTTATTTAAATTTGACAACAATGTTCATGTTGACATATAGCTCTCTGATTTTTTGGGATCCGACCTGATTCGATTGAATTGTAATTTTTGACCGTTTTACACATTGTAATTGTATAATAAACCCTTGATTCAACGTCTGCTCTGATATTTTGCTCCTGTTACATCTCAGAAGTGGGATTAGAAACTGTCCGGCCCATACAAAAACGGCTTTGGGAAAAAAAACGGCGCAGCTCCAGTGAATTGTCAACAATTCGATCAGAAGAAGAAAATGTTGATTTTTTTTTCTTTCATAAAGCTTGTGTGTCTAAAAAACGACGTATAACCCAGATGGATGCCGAAGGAATACCCAAGTTTCAACCGGATGAGAAGACAAGTAACGTTGCCAATTCGTTGCATAAAATTGATCAGCTTGGAGATGTTTACGGCTGGAATAGCAAGGATCGCCAATTTGAAATGTATAAGTGCGTCTCAGAGGATTTGCCAGGGAATGGTACGATGATTTGGAAGATTATAATCACACTTGGGCTGATTGGAAGTTAGCGTTACGAACCGCTTTAGCACTTTCAACTGACTTCGTTGATGGTTTGGAAGCAATTTTTATCAAGAACCAAGACCGACGAGGAGACAATGACGACTTATTTTCACACGAAAGTATCACTGTTAAGAGAATGCAAAATTGAAGGAACAGATGCCATTTCATGTATCATACGAGGTCTGCCTATGGAAATACGAGCTAACGCTAAGGCATTACAATGCGATACACCACAAGAGCTTTATTACGGTTACTTGTCATCATTGGAAAATCACAAAAGCGTGGAAGCGGCAAACTGCATTAAGAAGTCGACTTGGAAGCGTGGAAGTGCAAATGTTGGTGATAGCATCATCGGAACGGGTTCAACATGCGCAGGAGGTTCTACAACGCGACCGCCGATTCTATCTGAAGTTTGCTACTCCTGCCGTCGCTCAGGACACGGGGCCCGAGACTGCAGTTACCAACTTCGATGTGACCACTGCCAACGATGGGGACACGCGGTCGCTGCCTGCTGGTTTCAAACTTCTTCTACACAACAACAAACCCCAAGGGTAAGCGGTATTATGAATGTTACATATAAGTAGGTATCAATATTTCAAGACCTGTATAAAAAAAAAATATTCTGGGTGAATGGTGTACAGTTGACTACATATATACACAGTGAATTGAATGTTGTAGCACTTGCACTGTCCAACAACTTAGAACTACAACGCAATGCATCGTACGCTATCATAAAGGGGTTTGGAGATGTCTATGCGTAGGGCGAACATCGATGTTGAGATTGATAAGATGGTGATAAACAGAGATATTGCACTTGACTTTTCTTGACTTACGCAGTACGCCGAGTCCAATACAACTAAAAAAAATGTTGACTATTCATAAATTCCCGGTTTTCTTAAATCACGATGCTACCATGTATATTTTAAATTGAGAAATGCAGCATATATGTTATAACTCAGGTGCTTATAATAGATAATCTCAATTGCTATATAAAGGTCATTAACGTTGGCTATGATGATTTTTAATGGTCAGCAGGCAAACTAATAGTTAGAGCTGAAATTATAGTAAGAGGTCAGTACTTAATAGTGACTTAAAGAAAGAAAAAGATTTATTCAGAAAATTGCACTGAAAACAAATATATAAAATAAAAATAAAACGAATGCAATCTTTTAACAATAAAACCAAACAACATGATTTCTCCACCCTAAATAAATAAAATAATTAAAAACTGGTGTAATTGGTATGCTAGTGGCGCATCAGTAATATGCGTTCCCTTCGAGCATTATGCGTTCCATATCACGAGCGAAGCGAGAATCGAAGTCGTACAGAGTCGTACTAAACATGTTACATACTCTTTGAAACAAAGGTATTAAACTTATGTTACTTGCTCTGTGGACTAGAGATGCGCAAAATATATCACTGATTAGAAAAGAGAGATATATATATTTTCGCTCAAAGATATATATCACTCTTTTATATCTCGCTCAGAGCGAGATAATACAGAGTAACTGAACTGTTTAATTCATTGAGCCAAGTGAGAGCGGGATCTAACGTCGCGAGCGACACAACTCTACTGTGGACAAACAACAACAAGATTCGCTTTAATGGTTTCTATAAATTACGTACCTATTATAGGAACATTATTTTGCAATCATATAAACGTAAACTTATCAGATACGACAATAGGTACTAAAGTAAGGAGTTAAAATGTAATGTATACATGAACTGTCAGATGAAGCACTGCTACTTGTATAGCCATACTCATTGTGTGAAACGGTAAAGTGTACCAAGACTTGTCCAAAATGTCACGACTGTAGAACGAAAGCAAAATTTACCTCTGCTAAGGGATTTAAGTCCTCCCAGCTATACGATGCACAATGTAAGAACTGTAGACTATTTCGACCAGCCACTGCAAATCAACGACAAACACTATAAGTACAATCATCGGATATTGGAGAGCTAGATACTAGTGATTTAGAGAGCTTATGAGAACTATTGAACCAAAAAGAACTACATTAGATTTAGGATGTACTGATATTTTGGAAATGAAAATTCAATTTCATAGACTCTCACACAAGGAAAATCAGATCGTCAATGATACAATTCAGGATCTCATGCAAGCCAGTGTCATTTGTGAATCTCATTCAGAATACGCGAGTATTTAAAAAAATCGTCACGCCATCAGTACAGTACGAATATTTAAAAATGCTTTGTTTAAAAACAGAGTACAAAGGATCATTCAACGGGGGTTTGCTGAAATTGCGTGGACTATAGCTCAATTGACTCAAAAACATTTTCCGTGGGTTTTGGGAACTGAATAAGAGCACGCTTTTCAAACAGAAACAAAAACTATCGGAAATATCTGTTTAGGTTTAGGTGGCATTCTAATGCAGTATCAGGAAGATGGTAGTTTGAAGCCAATCACTTACTTTAGTCGAGTTACTAGTAAGGAAGTATGTTTCTACCATAGCTACGAGTTAGAAACTTTAGCCGTTGTGGAATAGTTGCAGCGGATCCGCATATACTTCACTGACATTCCTGTCATGCTTATTAAAAAGGACCTAGTTCCTCGAATTGCTCACTGGTGGGTAACAATATCAAATACCAGTAACAAGACCTCCAAATTGAATACAGACCTGGAGAGTGAATGAAACACATTGATGCTTTAAAGAGAAAATCTATTACCGAAACCGTACCGTTATGATATATCAGTCTGACTGGTTACTAACCTTGCAACAAGATGATAATATTCAGCATATACTTGTGTGACTTGGTGGAGGACATCAAATTAGGATCTTATGTTTAATTATAGCATCAAAGAATCGCTCCTAGTTTTCCTGTACAGCCCGCCCTACAGGAAAACTAGGAGCGATTCGTCATCCCAATGTTTGATAAATATGACATAATTACGGTAAATTAGATGGTGAGCTACACCCTATCAATAAGGAGAGCATTCCTATGCATTGCACGTCTATCTCCTGAATCCCTTTGTCAAAACTAGATCGGGTAAACCATATGTAGGAAGTTATTCGCTCCGTAAAAAAATAATACTACTACTAAAGAGATTATCAACCAAATCGGGAATTCTACACATGTGGTCAGATAGACGTTTAGATCTTATAATACCACAATAACCGATGACGATAGCTCAAGAAGTGAATGTGAAATTGATAGAGATGACTTGATTGAACTCTTGCAGATAAATGTAACATTTCGATTAAAATGCAGCTTTGAATAAAATAATGTTTATAGTAGATAGGAGCTTTAAACAAAATAAGCTAATCTGATACAAAATAGAAAGTTAATTTAATTAAATGGTAAGCATGACTGGTAAAATATTTGAAAAGTTATGTCTTTCTAAAATGTACTGTATGTAAGCTGTCATGTTTTCAGTTTTATGAAGTTAATATTTTAAAATAAATTGATAATAAAGCATAGTGATACAGATAAAATAATTTCGAGCTAAAACACTGATGGTCGTGTATGGGAGATTACACTGACACTTTAAAACACTTTAAAAGTAAGAATTTGTCGGATATCCTCTTTATAAGAGGCATGTTCTAGAAAATATAGAAATACTGCATCATCCATCGAGAACTGTGTGATCTGTGTGACTATTTGGGCTTAATTGCTTGAATAAATCTAAAATCTGTGTGATCTGTCTGTGTGACTATTGGGGATTAAAATCACTATGTGATCTGTGTGACTATTTGAGCTTAATTGCTTGAATAAATCTAAAATCACTATGTGATCTGTGTGACTATTTGGGCTTAATTGCTTGAATAAATCTAAAATCTGTGTGATCTGTCTGTGTGACTATTGGGGATTAAAATCACTATGTGATCTGTGTGACTATTTGAGCTTAATTGCTTGAATAAATCTAAAATCTGTGTGATCTGTCTGTGTGACTATTGGGGATTAAAATCACTATGTGATCTGTGCGACTATTTGAGCTTAATTGCTTGAATAAATTTAAAATCACTATGTGATCTGTGTGACTATTTGAGCTTAATTGCTTGAATAAATCTAAAATTTCTCTCATTTTTCAGATTGATTGAGATCTGTGTGACTAAATGGGCGTAATTGTTTTGAAAGCTTACAGAGCATACTGTGTGATATATTATTATTAGAAGAAGATGAAAAAAAAATATAGAGCACACATACTAAAGATACAAACATACAGAGTAACAATGGTGACATAAAATATAAATACATCTGTGTGATCTATGTGACTTAATGGGCTTATTTTGAACTATTACAGTACATACTGTGTGATATATAGCACTGTGTGCCACCAAAATCTGTATGATCTATGTGACTTTATTGGAGCAGTTATGGTTTATCATGGGGTAACAAGAAGCTGTGTGATACATAACACTCTGAAACTATAATTTGTGTGATCTGAGTGACAATATGGGTATAATTCGATTGATGCCACAAAACAAGCTGTGTGTTTCTTAACAAAACAAATAAATTGTAGGACAAGCTATGTGATACTATAATCTTAGATCAGTAATAATAAATACAAAAGATAGGTCCATAATTGTTTTCATTAAGTAAAATAAGACAAATATTGCTGCGAAATTTTCTTTATTTTACAGGAATCAGACAATGCTGAGAGAAATACTGAACGTCGTGGGACGCGGACGCAATTGCAGGATGGCCGAGTGTTAGCCAGCTCTTCCCTCTCTCAAGACAAACATCATAGAACACTTAATAAACATATTCCTCGATTAATTAATTATTGTAAACATGCTCATAAATGATGTAACATTCCTCTTTTGATAATTTCTTCATAATTTATAGTACTGGCCCATGTGCCTTTATTTTTCTGTGCTTTGGTTTTTATTTGAATTTGACAACAATGTTCATGTGGACATATAGCTCTCTGATTTTTGGGATCCGACCTGATTCGGTTGAACTGTAATTTTTGACCGTTTTACACATTGTAATTGTATAATAAACCCTTGATTCAACGTCTGCTCTGTTATTTTGCTCCTGTTACTATACTTATATAGGTAAGTACACCCAGACTCAGGACAAACAGACATGTTCATGCACATAAATATCCGTCCTGGGTGGGAATCGAACCCACGACCTGCGACGTGAAAAGCAACTATTTACCAACAACGCCAACCAGCCCGTCTAATATACAACATGTAACGTAATTAGCGCACATCCTGAATATAGTTTGTTCAGAATCGTTTACTGAATCGATTTATATCATTTTTAATATTGGTAATTTTTTATTCCAAAAGAATTAAATCTATGTAAATTATTGTCATATTGACCGTATACAGTCAAAACAAATTGAAATGGACCGTAAGTCAAAGTAATAAGACTTTTAAAATCGCAGTTTTATTTGTATTCATACAAATTCCAACATTCAATACAATATAAAGAAAAATAAACTTTATTCCAAGAAACTAATTTCTTAATTAAAAATTCAGTGTATGTATTATGAGTACATTATAAAGTTATCCAACTATATTTGACATAGACATGACGTGCAAAAGTTTTATACAATGTAAACTATAATATAAATAATTTCAACGAAAAAATAAAATGTATAAAAGTATCCTTATCAGTTGTCTGGTTGCCATAGCAATTATGCCTAGTTTGGGCACAGAATAAAAAGTACTTACGTAGTTTGGGGTCAGATGGCAATGCGTTAGTTATTCCATGATGCATATTTATTGTTTATCACCACCATTACAGATGGCACATGGAGTTTGGTGAAAACAAACATCAAATATATCAATTTATTAGTAGACTGGTCGCACCCTGCGCTATAACCTAGCCGTGATTTACGCTGTGACCTCACAATTTATTGTAGAATATACCTGCGTTAATTCAGGGTATAACCTAATCACTTATTGAGAAAACAAAAACAAAGAAAACAAAATCACTTGTACAGAATATATCATTTAATGTCAAGTAGTTATGACGCAAATAGAACTATCATTTCAAGTTTCTGAAGTTTAATGCTGCGTACCTCGCACCAACCTTAATACCCTCCCACGTCTCAAAGCCAACTTGCTCAATACATTCAGGGTCTATTAAGAAACCGTTCATGGTATTGACGCTTCTCCAAGCAGGCAACTCAAATGTATAAGAGAGGGGTGCGGCAGCACTCATGGCATAATCACTGGCCCCACCTGAAGCGTCATACAAGACCTGTTTAATGTTGCCGACGATGTAGTTAGGGTTAGAACTCCATTTCACCCTATCAATAGCCTGCGCCATATTTACTCCAACAAGGTTGACAATCAAAGCATTTGGGGGTAGAATTCCGTTACCATAGCCAAACAGAATCATGCTGCCGAAGCTGTGAATATCCAAGTATAAGGCCATACGGCTGGAATATTCAGCGATGACGTCCTTAATAGCGTGAGTCTCGGGTTCGGAGAAGGGGCCATTGCCATGGAAGGTCTCCATGCAGACACTGGCGCTGGAGGCGGTGCCCCAGAAGATGTCAAAGTTCCTGTTGAGGTCTACGCCAGCACACTAGTCACCAATCATGAAGCCAGTGGCGCGGTTTTTCCTCCAGAATCGAGCCTGGAAACCAAAAACATGCTAATTATTATAATTTATCGATTCAAGTACAGGCTGACCATACTAGGTACTCTCATTCTAAATTGGCAAAGTAGACAAAAGGGCAGATTTGAATCTTCTGCCTATCGAAAGAACATTAGCAACACTGATCTACCCATCACGATCTACCTATTATAATAATATAATATCCTGGGACATTATTCACACACGGCCATCTGATCCCAAACTAAGCAGAGCTTGTACTATGGAAACCAGATAACTGATTTACTACATATATTACTTTTTCTTTTGTAAATACATACTTATATAGATAATTACACCCAGACCCAGGACAAACAGACATGTTCATGCACACAAATATTTGTCGTGGGTGGGAATTGAACCCACGACCTCTGGCGTTAAAAGCAAGCATTTGCCAGCCACGCCAACAGGCTTGTCAAATTTCATTATGATTTCTTATTGAAACACATGTAAGGAGTGAGTATGTTAACGATATCCATCGAATTTCTTTAGAACCATCAGCCGGTCGATATGATCCTGTCACACTGAAATTAGCTTCACCATCTATTTCGTATCCCAATACTCACGCTTTCATGAGTCCATACATATTCATCAGGGTTGGCAACGGGCATGATGATCCAGTCAATATTGTTAATCAGGTCAGACTCAGTCACGTCGACGACCAGCTTCTGGATAGCGTAAAGAGTGGCAGGGAGAGTAGCCCATTCACGAGAATGAAGAAGAGACTGCATCATCACAACAGGTTTGCTGGTGTCCTGAAATAGGAAAGATATGGTAAAAAATTAAGTTGAATATAATGTACAGGATTTAAAAAAATAAGCAGCGGCTAAGCTATGCTATGGTTTTTGAGGCTGGTAACGAATATCCGTCTCATGTGCCTCCTATTCGACTGAATGGTACTCCTCTAGCTAGGGTAATGCATTTTCAATATTTAGGGCACATAGTTACAGCCGACCTTAAGGACGATACTGACATTGAACGGGAGCAGAGGGCACTGTCAGTGCGGGCGAACATGATAGCACATAGATTTGCGCGCTGCTCTACTGAAGCTAAAATTGCCCTATTCAAGGCGTATTGTACTTCATTTTACACCTGCAGTCTATGGATCAAGTTCACTCTAAAAACCTACAGTGCCCTCCGCGTACAGTTCAACAATGCATTCAGGGCTATGTTGGGACTACTTCGCTACTGCAGTGCCTCAGCTATGTCCGCCGAAGCGCGAACTGATTGTTTTTATACAACAATACGCAAGCGCGGCACATCTCTGGTGCGCAGGGTGCGAGCTAGTTCCAACATAGTGCTGAAAATGATCGCGGACAGGATTGACTGTCCGTTTATAAGAAGATGCTGCGACATGCATATCGTAGCGGCGGAATGCAAATAATATTATATTTTACTAGCTGTGCCCCGCGGTTTTACCCGCGTTAAATTTTATAAATTATCGTAGCTCCTCCCCCGTGAGTGATAGCGTGATAATATGTAGCCTATATGTTGACCCGACCTCTTAGTAATATTCATGCAAATTTTGAAGTAAATCCATGCAGTACTTTTTGAGTTTAGCCCGGTCATACATACAGACAAACAGACACACAGACAAAAATTCTAAAAAATATATTTTCGGCTTCGATATCGATTATAGATCACGCTCCAAGTATCCTTTCTAAAAAATATTCAATGTACAGTTTTGACTTTCCTACGATTTTATTATATGTATAGATTACTAACACCTAGGCTAAGTTTTACTAACAATTGTGAGTTTTTTAAAAACTTGAAATAAACGTTTTATTATTATTATTAAGACAGTGGCCTCGCCGCTTCGTGTCGCGGGTTGGAGTCCCGCACCGGACAACTATTTATGTGACCCACAAATAGTTGTTCTGATTCTGGATGTAATTTGTGTCCATGTATATATGTTTGTAAAGTACCCCGCGACACAAGGATTACATTCCAAAGTGCGGGCGTTGTCTTAAAAAAAATGCTTACCTAGTTCACACAACAATGATAATTCTTCGAGCAGAACTGTTTAACTACTGTGGTTCTAAGGCCACAATAGTTGTAGGGTAGGTTATCCCATTGAAGGACAAGTATATAAGTAGGTAGGTAGTAAACCTCTTATTTTTTATGGTATGGGGAATGCCTGCACATTCTACGCGCGAGTGTCTGCGGGTGCGCGCCGGTTGGGGGCCTGGAAATGCGGGTGGGCTGCTTCAGTGTCTCTCTTTTTCTCCAGATGGTTAGAACACATACATTGGGAGGACTTTGCTTATTCATCCTGGATTTCCGGCTTCTCCTTTTATATTTTTGTTTTTGGGTCACCTGATGGTAAGACACTACCGCCGCTCATCGACACTCACAACACCAGTGTGGCTGCAAGTGCGATGTCGGCCTTTCAGAAAGGAATAGGGTCGCTTATTGAATGCCATGTCATACATTGATCAAGATATGTCAAAGAATATGATTACCGCGAAATTGGTAGTGGAAATCTTCAGGTACTTTATATCTCTGCCTTCGATACTCTTGCCGGCGACAGCAACGGTGACACGGTCGGGAAAATCTTTGGCGAGCTCGTCGAGGTAAGCCATGACCTGTTAACAGAAAAATAACTGCCATAGATACTCTGCTTCATGTACAGACGCCAGCACATCCGGCTGCCCCAATCTGTCAAATTTATTTTATAGATTTTCAACTTTATCACATAAGTATAAGGTTCCCTTTCAATTGGGGAAATTTGACAGATTGGGGTAGCTTGATGTGCTGGCGTCTGTACATGATCAGATATATATGCTCTGCTTTGTAGCTGCCACATACTCACGGGAAAAGATATTTATTCTTGATATTCTTCGGTTTTAAAATATATTTTGTATTATATGTTTTCCCAAGGGAATATATAGTAGAGAACGGGCAGCAGCGTCTCTTTGAGCCTATGACCATCATACAGCGATCGCCAACCCGTCTGACAAGCGTGACGATTATGGCATATCCACCCATTCTTGGAGGAGGATCATGTCCAGATGTGGATATCATTCGTCTGACATGATGATACATATATTTAAATTGTACTCACAGTTTCATACGAGTGAATCTCATCAAATGAAAGTCGAGAGTCAGTTTTGTTGCTCCTAAGGGCAGCTTTGGCCAGCAGTTCATCTTCTAAGTCCAACTGTCTGTAATTAACAGGGTGCAAATTGAATTATGGAATGAATTTATTTAAATATTGGCGTTGTGTAGAAACGGAAGGATATGAATGCTACCGCTTAAACTAAATACTAATTACTAATAGCCGTCTTCATGTTTTAAAACATTTAAGTACCATGTTAATTAGACTTTAGCACTTAACTCTGTTAATTAAGCTTAGGATCATATACATATTATGTATATGTATTGTATGTATAACTTTAGATAATTTATTTGAATCTACTTTTTTCCGAAACTATAACGACACTGTTGAAACTTGGTAAGTAGATGTATTCTATATATAAACAATCAATTTTGGGGGTTCTCTATACTTAAAACTGAAACTATTTTTTTTTGCATCAAACCTATACATGTGTGGTATCTATGGATAGGTAAGAGGCGCTCATAGCTAGAAGCTATCACCGGTCCGTAAGCGATCGGCAGGGTTAAGCAACTAGGCTCGCGGTCAGTCCATAGATGGGTAACCGCCAAAGTGGTTTAATTTCTAAGCATCTCCGTGCTTCGGAGGGCACGTTAAGCTGTCGGTCCCGGTTGTAGTCATTAGACAACAGACGTTAAGCCATGTTAGAGGCCTACTAGGCGGCTTGAGCAACTATGACACTAGAATTACCACCTATACGATAAGTAATTAAGTAATGGATAAGTATTAAAATAAGTAAATTATATTGAGGTTTCTAATAAAAAAAAATCTAAACTGAATTTCCGGCAATTGTGGAGATCTTTGGGGGAGGCCTTTATCCTTAATATTTAGCAGTGGACGTCTTTTGGCTGATAAGATAATGATGATGATGATGAAACTGAATAGTTTGCGTGGGAGACACTTCCAAAGTGGTAAAACGTGGGGACACCTCGTGGGGTAACTTCTAAAATAAGAGTATGATAAAACTGAAAAAATATATGATGTACATTACCACGCAAACTTCCAGCAAAAATTTTTTTATAGTTATTTTTAATACGTCGTAAATCATAAACCGCAATGTACCTTTCATTCAAACAACTCAAATACTTGCTGCTACAGAACGCTGCATGGGCGAGTCCGAATCGCATTTGGCCGCGTTTTTATAGTGATTTCATTATTTATTATTCTTATAATATGTAGTTGTTACATCTTTATACACTCATTTTTCGTTTCCATATATAATACAACTACGGATGTCTGGAAGAAATTGCAGCTATTTCTGGTGTACAATAAAGAGTTTGACAATAATATAATGATAATAATTGTTGAAATTCCTAGATACTAGTATTTAGTTTTTTAATATTATTCAACTAACATCTAAATAATTAATTTCAAATTATTTTAAAATAGATCCGTATCCTAAGTATTCATCCCAATGGACGAAGAAAATAGTCTACTTAAAAATAAACCCTTTTATGTAAACTAATAATTAATAATGGGAAATTAATAATTATATTTTTTTTAATATTAGGTCCAGGCCCTCGCTCTTACCCAGCACCGCAACTCCCGTAAGCCAAGGTCTACAGTGGCACAGGCAATAGTATTCCGGTAATCTTGGATCCCGTAACGAACTTAATCAGAAAGAATCAAGGAGGATTTGAGAAAGACTAGTTCCAGTCAATTATTATATTGAGATTTTATTAACATAAAATTATCGGACACTGAGCACGCCTAGGTTCAAAACAACTATAAATGGGTCACATTAATTATTGTGTTGCTGTGTCATGACGGCATAGAATATCATCAGCCCATCCCCTCCCGTGGGGGGCGTAGAAATCTTCCGAGGGAATACCTACCAGCGAACGGGCAGCAGCGTTTTTCTGAGAATTATGGCCATCAAACCGCCAACCCGTCAGCCAAGCGTGGCGATTATAGCATATGCCCCCATTCTTTGGGGAGGCTATTGTCCAGCAATGGACGTGCTTTGGCTAACATGATGATGATGATGAATTATTGTCTTGGACGGGGATCAAACCCGTACCACGAAGGCCCCCATGTAATAACGCGGTGACTTAACGACTGCACCAAACGTGCAGTCAACAATATACTATTGAATTAATTGTTGTTACTTACTCTTTAATATTTTCTACAATAACATTGAATTCAACACATGCATTGTTGAGTGCATCTTCGAAGAAAGCCCGTTTGGTTTTGCCCACAAGGATCTGTCCAGGTTGTCCGGGAACAGAGTGAGACCAGACGTCCAAGAATAGTTGATTTTCAAGCTTATTGAGCAGGTTTATTTCGTCGACATTTTTTACATTTATCTCGTACAGAGCGTGCCTGGAAATAATAAATAAACCTTTATTATAATAGTTGTTATTTATGACTAGTCCTGGCGTTTTCATCGGCTTACGTCTCGACTTCACTATACAACGAGGTAAGGTGACCAGCTTTTAATGGCACCTTCCCGATTACGGTGACAGAATGTGTTTATTTTAAGTTAATGTAAAAATCAGGTAAGTAATTTTGAGTTTCTCCTTTCCAAACAAACAATATATATCTTTATAACTTCCCGTTACAAAAAAATTAAAAAAACTTGAGAGGTGTCAAGGGACACCCGGATGGAACGAAGTTATTTCTTATTATTTATTATGTACAAAAAACCTGTATACACTCAACAAAAACACAAACACAAAATATCTGGCTTGCTTTCTATAAGAGAGAGAGAGACAGAGAGAGAGAGAGAGAGAGACAGACAGAGAAACATGCGCACGCCGCACAACTGCAAAAAGTGTTGTGACAACTTTTTGTAAGATTTTTTTCCGTCTAATATATTTCACAACGCGCGATAAGGAACTTCGTTCCAATAATATATATTTCTAAATATATACATAAACATATACAGAACAAATAATCGTGGTCATCACATAAATATTTGTCCTGGGTGGGGATCGAACCCACGACCTATGGCTTATCAGTCAGTGTCACTAACCACTACACAACTTGACCAGTCAAGTTGATCAACATATCAACAGTTCAGATACAACATGTAACGTAATTATTTTTTTAATTTAACATGTATATTCATTGTTATTACTAAATTGTTTTCTTGGAATAAAGTTTATTTTTCTTTATTTTGTATTGAATGATCGAATTTGTATGAATAAGATAAGATAAGATAATTGTTTATTTCACCACATAACATAAAACTATAACAATAATAGGTGCGTACAGTTAAATGCAATAAATTTTTACATATTACAAATGAAACTGCGATTTAAAATTCTTATTAATTTGACTTACGGTCCATTAAAATTTGTTTTGACTGAACAGGGTTAATATGACAATAACTTCCGTAGTATTAATTATATTGAAAAAAAAATACCTATATTAAAAATTATATAAATCGATTCAGTAAACGATTCTGAACAAACTATTTTCAGGATGTGCGTTAATTAAGTTACATGTTGTATAATAGTAAGACAACAAGCAACCGGGCCATTCGATAGTAAGTGATCTGATCACCGCCACCTAGCGACGTGCGCATCACCAGAGAGGTTGCAAATGCGGCCAGCTCAAAGACCGGCCTTTGAGATAGAAACTACACCTCATCATCCAGTATAACAATGGTTACAAGATTCTGTAAGAGCTGCAGAGGAGCAGAGAACTGTTCACTTAGGTTCGTATCGATGGATCCCAGACCATACTCAGACACAGTGTCGCCACAATGATACGGTTGCACAGCAATGCTAATATAAACGGTATGGTGAACTTAGTTGTGAACAAAACCCATAGTCAAATATCGCTGGATTAGCGTGCTGTTAAAACTAAATTGATAGTTTACATACATACATACATAGACTCACGCCTGTCTCCCAGAGGGGTAGGCAGAGACAACGGACTTCCATTTGTCACGATCCTTGCACACCTCTTTCGCTTCGTTTACTGACATTATATTCTTCATACATGCTCGCCGGTTTAGGGTACTTCTGACCTGACCTTTCCTAAGTACGTCTCCAATTTGATCAGAGAATGTTCTACGAGGTCTTCCCCTTCCGGTTGTACATAGGGCAGCAAAGAAAACTCACCCCCTAGAAATGTATAAAAAGCGCCATCTATTTTTAAGCATGCCATACTACGATGTTTACTTGGGCGCCATCTCTGGGACACCAATGAAGTTAGTGTTCTGTAGTTATGACATCGATGCCACAAGTGATCGTGCAAGACAAAGGCCACGATTCTAACCAACACCAATTTTAATAGTTTGACAGCGAAACGTGTGTATGGTCCTTTTCATACGAGCTGTGATAGAAAGAGATGTAATGACATTTTGGCTAAGTTTAGTCATGTAAAATTGAGAATTGCGGCTAATAATTGTTTAAGTAACATTAGCATTATTCTTACTATTAAAATAAATAAGAACGTTAGCATAATAAATTATTTTTATATACGGCGATAGCGGGGTTTTGCGGGTTGATCAGGGAAGTAGGTGCTTATAAGGCAATCTTTCGGAATAAAGGAGATTCACTTCTATACGTATTATTTATTTATATGTTATTAAATATACCAAACCAATTTAGAAGGTTTCTCTATTAACGTATAATATTCACTTTTTTCAACAAACATTTCTCACAAATGTATGTCTTTATTCATCGAATTCTGTTTATTTTACATTTATATACAATATAACTTATAACTATTATTTTGTTTTAAAGAATAAAAGGGGTAGGGGTAGGGTAGGGGTGGGGTAGGGTAGGGTAGGGGTAGGGTAGGGGTGGGGTGGGGTAAGGGTAGGGTAGGGGTAGGGTAGGGGTAGGGTAGGGTAGGGGTAGAGTAGGGGTAGGGTAGGGTAGGAGTAGGGTAGGGTAGAGGTAGGGTAGGGGTAGGGTCGGGGTAAGGTAGGGGTAGGGTACTGGTAGGGTAGGGGTAGGATTCCTCTCGAACGAAGTCGTGACGGGTCAGCTAGGAAATTATTTATATGGCAAAACAACGTTTGCCGGGTCAGCTAGTATTTATATATAATATTGCGGGTTGAGCTGGGAAGTAGGTGCTTATAATCTTTCGAAATAAAGGAGATTCACTTCTATACGTATTATTTATTTATATTTTATTAAATATACGAGAAACGTTTATCTATTAACATAAAATATTTATGTCTTTATTCATTGAATTCTCGTTTTTTTACATTTGTATACAATATAACATATAACCGTTTTTAATATATTTGATTAATAAGTATAATATCAAATAAATTAATGTATTTAGGTATGTAAAAAGTAACGTAAAAATAATTATATATATATATATATATATATATATATATATATATATATATATTATTATTTAGGAATGTATTTATTTTATAAAATGTGTAAATATATAAAACTAATGATTTAAAGTTTTGAAGATTACTCAAGAGAACCAACATGTTACTCACGTTTGATACAAACAGAACAACAATTTACATCTCTCGAGATTTTCAAAACTGTTTACAAAAAACCAATTTACTACAAAAACTTGAAAACTTGTGGGGTCAAACCTATACTAATAACGAAGTGGGTAACCTTCACTTTCTATAACTTCTTCTAATCTTGATCTCATTCCATTTACCATATTGAAACAAATGTTACTTAATCGCATTAATTCCCAAGTTCTCATAACCTCTTCATCTAAATTTTGTCTAGTTTTGACTTTACTTGAGTCCCAATTAAGCACCATTTGACCCCACAAATTTTCAATCGGGTTTAAGTCAGGGCTTTTAGATGGCCAATCAATCAAGGTTATGTCTCTTTGTGTGGAAAACCACTCCATGACCGGTCTTGACCGATGCACCGAACTATTGTCTTGGATAAAATAAATATGTCCATCAGGGTATACGTTGCGCACTGTTGGAATCATCACGTCTCTTAAGATCTCCAAGTAACGTTCGCCATTCATTCGAGCGCCGACTTCGACAAGCTCTCCAGGACCCATTGAAGACATCCACCCCCAATATCCTGAAAAATATTTTATAATTATATCCTATTAAGAATACAATGTTATTGTCTTGTCATGTCATCTAGGTTCTTTATCAGTTTCGATTTGCAGAGCCTAATATTAAATAATATATTGTATGCTTATAGTATCTAAGATTTTATGATTCATAATAACAATAGCAAATAAAAAGTATAAATTTATTATTTTAATCAAGTGAGTAAGTAAATGTTTATATTTAATTAAATTAACTACTGCTTACCTAGCGTTAACCTGCCACTAGTCCTCAAAGGTAAAACATTTTTAACATTGTAGCGTTCGCCAGGTCTTCTCCACAGTATTTTACGTCCATCTTTATCGGATTTAAAAGTCTTTTCATCGGTAAAAATGACTATTTCATTTTCCCAATCAAAATTCAAATACTGGGTTGCAAATCTTATCCTGGCTTGACGATGAGCTTCAGTTAGTTCGATTTTTTTGGCAGGTTTATAATTATGGATCCCAGCTGCATGTAAATGTCTTCGGACAGTGGTAAGCGAAATACCATGTCTTATAGCACTTGAACGGGTTGTGGTGAAATTGTGTAAGCAATCGGACGTGGCCCTTGGCGCTTACACTTCACTTCACCAGTTTCTTGATACCGTCGCACCCATAAACGAACTGTGTATCTCTATAAGAAAGCAAATTAAAGAGTAAGATTCCTAATTGAAAAAATATATTAAACGGATTTTAATTTAGATTACACTTACATCGATATTTAATTCTCGAGCAATAATTTTTAAACTTTGATTTTGTTCCCAAAGGACGATGATTTTTGCTTTTAAAAAGTTATTCATTCGAGGCATGATTTTATCGTAATTTAGAAGTAGTTATTCGAACAGCACAAGCAGACGAGTAATTATAATGATATGATGAGACGTCATTTTTTACTTAACAAAATTATAGCTTACCCTCATTCTTCATTACCTATCTATTTATAATATAAAAGAAACGGCTGAAATGACTAATGTGATGGATGGTTCATAAACATAACGACAAATTTTACATTTGAGCAATGTGACTCATTGGCGCAGTGGTGTAACAACATAGCTTATGAATTGCAAAGTCCAGGTTCGAATCTCGCCTTAATATTTATTTTTAGTTTTGAAATTTTATTGAGACTTTTTAGAAATATCTAAAGAAATGTAATGTTTTGTGGAGCTCGATTAGAACGTTTTTTTTGTTTTTTTTTTATTTATTTATTCAATATATTATTTCAATACACATCACATTTAACAGGCCGAACCACATAAACCTCTACGGGTTTATGTGGGTAGCGGCGAATCGTTCACATATTTACCATTATTTATGAACTTATTATATAATATTATTAAAATGGTATCGTTAGTGATAGAATTTCAATACAATATATTTTTTTAAGGTAGTAACCTTTTAGCTTGAACTTAAAACCTTTCGCCCCCTCTGTAAGTAAGTAAGTATTTTTGTAGTTCTTCGGGAATGTTATTTATAAACTTCGGAATTAAGTATTCTGCAACTCTCGTGCCGTACAAGTAAAAATATCAATAGGTAGGATCCGATGGATATTACTTAACGGTCGCTTGTATGCGCGCCGCAGTCATTTTGTTAGTAGTTGGAATATCCTAGCAGTTTCGCTAATTTCACAGAGATGGCGCTCTTTTATAGGGTAAGGGGTGAGTTTTCTCTGCTCGCCTGTGTACCATTCACACAGGCCAGGTATACTTCTTTTGTCAGTCTTCTTTCATTCATCCTTTCTAAATGACCAAACCATCTCAGCATACCTTTTTCAATCTTTGTGACTACATCCTCTTTCACACCACAACGCTCTCTTATATCAGTATTTCGAATTCTGTCTCTCAAAGTCACACCACACATACTCTTATTCGTAAACAGGTTTACATGTCAGAATCTTAGTAACAAATTCATATAATATAAAATAACTCATAAATACATAATAATATAACACATCAATAATAAGTCAAAATAAAACATTTAAATGGAATAGGATGTCAGTATAACAATAAATATGAAATTCATCTTGTCGTCTAATATAAGTAAATAGTAAAAAAGAAATAAGTAAAAATTATTAAATCAATATATATTACAGTAGTGATAATAAATATATAAGTTGTTTTATACTAACATAGAAAGATAAACATTGTACAAACACGACACGCACCAAATTTTCAAATAAATATACTAAAAATTACTTGCTCTTTAAAGTATGTCAAAAATTGACTGCCTCGTTGGTCTAGCGGTAGCGTGTTCAACCGAAAATAATGAAGTCCTGGGTTCAAATCCCGGGTCGGGCCAAAAAATAATTTTGCGATTGTATCGTAAAAATAAATTTCTCAGTATCAGCCCGAAGTCTGGAAACTGGCGGTATTACACCCCAGTGCCTCGGAGAGCACGTAAAGCCGTCGGTCCTGTACCTGAACTCTTTCCGGTCGTGTCGTGAGAGTGATGGAATAGAAAGTGTCCCTGTGTTTGCTCACACACTTATGCACTATAATATTTCCTGCGCAATTGGCTAGTCTCCATTGCGACTGAGGGGGGACATCATCATCATGTTAAAAATAATGATAAATATGCTCTATCATTCATGTAAGACTAGTGGTTTGCGGCTTCATCACGTTTCCAATGTAAGCATAACACAGCTAAGCGATAATAGGCTAAAAACACATTATTACCCATCGTAGATTTCATGTTTAGCAATAACAACACAGAATAACACACAGAAATATATAATTGACTTCATCATGGCTTAATAGCCAAAGATTGGGGTTTCTCCCAGGTTAATCCTGCTCATTTATATTGAAATCTATTTGATAACGCGTTCATTTAAGAATGATACATCGATATTTTAATAATTATCAAGTAGCTTATGATAAATCGGTATAGATATAATACGTTCTATTTTTATATAGGTATACAAATTTGTACGTGACGATTATAGGTACATTTTATAACCGACTTTAAATATGGAGGAGGTTATCAATGCGACTGTATGTTTTTTTATGTTAGAGTTCTCTTTTATTTGTAAACCAATTTTGATTTTTTCGATAGCTGTTTTTCATCATCTTTCTTATTAATTGGTTGTTATATCAAAAATCAAAGACGGTTCTATATTTTTAATAATATTAGATAAAGTGGGCACGAAAACAAACAATCATAAAGGCAGTTAACATTGTTATAAAAACTAGAAGTACAATAGGATCAGCAGTAATAGGGATCTTCAGTGTAGGTACTGGTATCTCCTATTATAGTGTCTACTCCTATAATATTATTATTATACGTAATAGAATGCACCATCATCATTATAACAGCTGTAAGAAAACCACAGCAGGAAAAATCCGGCCAAGTGCGAGTTAGACTCGCACATGAAGGGTTCCGTAGCAGCAAGTATTTCAGTTGATTAAATGAAAGCAAATTGCGGTTTACGAATTATGACGTATTAGAAACAACTACTTGCTAGATCTCGTTCAAACCAATTTTCGTTGTTAGTTTGTATGGTAATGTACATCATATATTTTTTTAGTAGTTACAGGGGAGGGGGGACACTCATTTTACCACTTTAGAAGTGTCTCTCGCGCAAACTATTCAGTTTAGAAAAAAATGATATTAGAAACCTCAATATCATTTTTGAAGACCTATCCATAGACACCCCACATGTATAAGTACGATGAAAAAAAATGTTTTGAGTTTCAGTTCTATGTATGGGGACCCCCAAAATTATTATTCTTTTTCTAATTTTGTGTAAAATTTTTTTTTTACTGAATACATCTACTTACCAAGTTTCAACAGTACAGCTCTTATAGTTTCGGAAAAAAGTGGCTGTGACATACCGACGGACAGACAGACAGACATGACGAATCCATAAGGGTTCCGTTTTTTTTCCATTTGGCTACGGAACCCTAAAAAGCTCCCCCAAGAATCGTCTTCGGTGAATATGTCATAATCACCACGCTTGGCAGACGGGTTGGCGATCGCAGTAAGATGGTCTTAGTACTCAGAGAAACACTGCTGCCTGTCCTCTGGTAGATATTCCCTGGTGTCGACTTCTACGCCCCCATGGCATTAGATGGGGTGATGATATTCTGGTATTCGCCGCCGACACCACACATCAATAGAATGCATATACCGGCAACTACCCGTATCTGTATCTTTCTCCGTTGCCTAGATAGAAACCTCCTTGGCTAACTGTATTAGTTATGTTAAAAAAGGTTCCAAATGAAAAAAAAAATAACAACTCTTATATTACGAGTTTTTAGTTGTCAGTTTTTAATAAAAATGCTGCTTAACTAATCTTATCTATATAAATAAAAATCAAGTATCAAATATGTAGTAACCAGTTATAGGACTACTTAATCTTTATACACGATAACCTTGAATACCTCGTTGGTTTAGCGGTAATATTTTCCACCACAGATAATGAGCTTCTGGGTTTAAATCCCGGATCGGACTGAAAAGTGATTAGGGACCGTCTCAGAAACCTGTTCCTCGGAGAGCACGTAAAGCCGTCGGACTAACGATCTGCGCGGCACATATTATAGTGCACAAACACAGAAGCACTTTCTGTTCCATCATACTCAATATCCGATGGGACGACTAAGGACACGACGTGATAGAGGTCACGTACAGTCCTTAGTCGTCCCATCGGATATTGAGTATGATGGAACAGAAAGTGCTCCTGTGTTTGTGCACTATAATATGTGCCGCGCAGATCGTTGGTCTCCATTGAAACAGGCCGCTGTGGCCGAAAACGGGAGGAGGACATTATTTTAACCTTTATAACCATCGATGAAGGCCGTTTGCAATAGTGAAGTGCGTTACGTGTTACCTATTTAGGCTTGAAAGTAAAAGAACATTTTGTATGAGCTGATAAATGACCCATTCAAGATAAACGGTCAGGCTCCTAAAAGGTCTACTTTTAGGGGCTTGCTGTCATTCGGTTCGCAGTCACACCACACAAGGACCTTTTGCTTCAGTCGCTGTCGCGTCGATGCCACGAGCTGTGCCCTACTCCCTGTCATTTGAGTTTGGCAATTCTTCAAGCGGTCCGTTGTTGGTCCATCTGCAGATTGCTCTTTGGGTCACCGTGAGGCTTTCTATGAGGCCCATAGTAACACCTTCCGTAAGTTATCATTGGAGACACAGACTGGAATACTTACAGCTTGAGACATTGACGTAAAGCGAGCTATAGGGGTAGGTTAAGTAATACTCTACTTTTTCTTCCTAGGGCGTTCTGTAGCCTGTAGAAAGGGTTAAGATATTTTCATCCAGCAAATAGAAAACGATATAATTTATTGTGAATGTTGTTATAACTTGAATAACCAAATCCTTGAGGTATCCGATGCCATTTGTTCAGTATTTGTTACGAAGTCCCTGTTCCAAATTAAATTCTATTAATTCTATTAATCTATTATTCCAAATTAAATTCTTTATATTTATTTTCAATATACCAGTACCTATATACAGTCCACATGAAGTATTATTACGATTTCTACCAAGCCATAACCAACAGTCCCTAATCTAGAAACTATTTATCTAACTATTTAAGCATAAATCAAAAGCATTTTAATCTACAGTTGTCAAATATCTTTCAGGATGCTGTATTTTTTACTACCACCTAACTGCGGTCACCAATTTGAATGCCAAGAGCGTTGACTACGGCAAAACTCTCCTTTTACTTCAGCTCCTTTTACTCCAAACTTGTTTACTTCAGCAGCCGCCTGAGTTGTGGCCCGAACACCATAAGGGTGCCCTCATTAGTCGCTTAAATTAAGCTACTGGTTGAGAGCCTTTAGCGCTAGCCAACTGCTCGTTGTTTCCAATTCTTTAATTTTAATATACAATTGCTAAATGTAACAATAATAGCTTAGTAACTTGCTATTTATTTTTTATTCAAGGATATTAAAAATATATGTGACGAAACAGACAGCACGGACGGACTAATTCAAAATATTTTGTTGCTTTAATTACTGCTTTAAAAACTGTGTTTATGTAATACATTGTGAGCTTGACAAGTACAAGTGTATGTAAATACCCAAGTGCTGAATAAATTTCATTATTCCAAATGCCATCGTTATAGAAACCTTTGGGCCTATGTCCAACTGTGGACGATATCAGACTGATGATGATTCGAATAGCTGATGTAAAATCTCCTATTGGTTTACTTCGTAGATCGTTCAGCCAGCTTTCTGCACTTCCCGAGTATCAAGAATCAGAATGCTGAATGGTAGCGTTTCAATGTCCGCGGTATGTACATGCAAACGCCTGTACAAATTATCGATGCAAGTTTTGACGCCAATGTTTTGCTAATAAATAATGATTTCTAATGATTTTTTTTTGGGTAGGTAGTATTTAAACGAGTGACTGTAAATTAAAGTTTTAAGTGACAAAAATAATGAATTTACGTTATAGTATTACTAAGTGAGCGACTGACTGCGAGTGACGAGAAATCAACTGAACAGCAACTAACAAATATTAATTTGAGTTACTTAAAATACAAAATGAGAAGCTTCATAATATTTGTGCGACCTAATATTTCTCCGCTTTGACCAATCAGAGAGATCAGAGGCTTATGCGGCGGACTTCAAGCGCTATTGTTTTTGTTTAGATTTATTTGCAGTGTATGTCTCCTGAAAAAAAGCTCCAAAAAAAATGGGATTTTTTATAACTTTCCACCAATCTTCACTAACGATAGTGTCTAGCTTGACGGTCACAGTTCTAACCTAACCTAACACAAATAACTTCCGGAAAACTCGTCTCTATCCTAATATGGAAGTTGCCCTCTCTGTATTTCTAGTCGCTCAATTAGTAATTTAGTCGCACGGCTAGGATTTTGATATCTGAAATGGATTAATTATAACCCACTTTTTGTAAGCTCGTTCTGGATTTTATTATTAATCAATATTCGTCGTTAGTTTAGTTAATTATTCGCTTACTCAAATTCATGCCGCTCAAGTTATTAAAACAGTATCTCAACATCAGTCGCTGTGTTTTTTCTATTCGATCCTTTTATAATTCACCATTTTTTTATGGCATAGGGCGATAAACGAGCAAGCGGACCACCTGATGGTTAGTGATCACCGCCGCCCATGGACACTTGCAACACCAAAGGTGTCAGGTGCGTTGCCGGCCTTTAAGAGTCAGCAAATAAGTGTTGCTGACCCTTTCCCCCCACCCCGATGAGCTCTGGGGAACTTACTCACTCGCAGAAACACAACATTAAAGTTTTTAATGTTATTATTAAGGAATGTCTTCTGTAAGGTAAGGTCTTCTAACTTCCCCAGTCGGACTGCTCTTTGAGCGAATTAATGCTGTGCCCTACCCCTTTGCAAAAAGCAGAGCTTACCCTATTGTACGGAAAAACCGCACAAAGTCCCGCTCTTAGCATATTATAGCTCAATAAAATAAAAAATAAAATAAAAAAGGTTTTTATTCACGTAGACTTAAAAAAAGCGCTTGTAAATAGTCAGAATATGTTTGTAGTAATATAGTTGTATACATAATTATTTCTAGTAACATAGATATTTAGGTACACATTGTATTGATTGTATGAAAACATTTATAAAATTTATTTTATAATAGCAATGATATTTAGCTAGCTCGTATCAAGTTATTGTCAAGAGATTATGTTTAAGTTTAATTATCTAGTTTAAGTGTAATATTTTTACTACACATTGTCATGAACAATATAGTTAACATTCATTGTTACAGCTGTAAGAAGTCCACTGCTGGACAAGCCTTCCTTAAGAATCAGCTTGAGGGGATTTGGCGATCGCAGTTAGATGGTCATAGTACTCAGAAGGAAACTCCTGGCCGTCCTCTGGTAGATATTCCCTCGGGTCAACTTCTACGCCCCCTACGGGATGATAGGGGTGATGAGTCATTTCTCAGTATCAGCCCGAAGTCTGGGAGTTTGCCGTATTATACCCCCGTGCCTCGGACAGCACGTAAAGGAGTCGGTTCTGTTCCTGACCTCTTTCCTAGCTAATCATCCCCTCGGATCAAGAGAGTGAGGGAATAGAAAGTGTCCCTGTGTTTGCGCACACACTTGTGCACAATGATATGTCCCACGCAGATGACTAGTCTCCATTGAGACTGGCCGACGTGGCTGATATTCGGCTACGCGGACATTATTATTATATATAATACTAGCTGAGCCCCGCGGTTTTACCCACGTTAAAATTTATAAATTATAGCCTTTGTGTTATTCGGATATATAAGCTTTTGTAGTAGTTTTTGCGTGAAAAAGTAACAAACATACACACTCACACACTCAAAAACTTTCGCCTGTAAAATATTAGTAGGATTAAAAGTAATGATGATTGGTCCGACCGATTTTTCATGGCGACCACTTCTACAATATAATATTGTTACGCCCGAAGATGGCTGCTACAGCCAATCTTTTTATTAAACTGTCGCATGTCGTGCGCACAAAAGCCATGTTCATGCACAAAAATATAATAAATACTAGGTATATATAATAAAACCCACGACCTGCGGCGTGAAAGGCAAATATCTTTTTTTTTTTATTCTGAATGGGTTTGTGCTTGACCACGATCTCACCTGATGGTAAGTGAAGATGTGGTCGATGGTGGACCGCGCGTACGCATAAGATGCCTGTTCACTCTTGCCTTGAATAAACCCATGTTGTATGAGTCTGGAAATAAGTCGTTTGGGAGGGTGTTCCACTGCTTAGCCGTGCGTATGATAAAGGAGGAAGCAAAGCGCTTCGTACGGTAGAATGGGATGTCAACAACAAAGTGGTTAAAACCCTCCCGACGCCTAGTAGTCCGATGAAAAAAGGGGTAAGGAGGGATAAGTTCATGGAGGTCTTGAGCGCATTGTCCATGAAATAACCTATAGAAAACCGATAAACTTGCAACCTGACGCTTATGATCCAAGCTTTGCAGCTTTTTATTTGTTAGGTCTCTGTCATCGATTATCCTGCGAGCGCGTCTGTCTATTGAATCCAGAGAGTCCAGCTGATATTTTGCAGAGCTATCCCGAAGATGAGAGCAGTTCTCCATGCAGGGTCGGACTTGAGCTTTGTACAAATTTAATAGCTGTTCCTTCTACCGGTCCGTCCATGCATAAGCATTCGGCATTCGGCATTTAGTGATATCAGGGATTGTTATTGAATAATTTTGTGATTAGTGACGAAATGCATCAGTGACTTGCCGTTTCTTTGTTTTTAACTTTGCCAAAGTGTGATTACATGACGTCAAGTAGGTACACTATCGAGGGCGTGTTGTGATAACGAATAATTAGAAAAAAATAAGCAGTTTATCACGTGAATTCGAGGTAATAACTGGAAACTGCTGGATGCGAATAGCGCAAGACCAGCAATTGTGGAGATCTTTGGGGGAGGCCAGAGGTTTTTATGAAGATATTGACGTTGTTTTTACGAATTGACTGAATTATATAACTTTTATGGCCTGGTTGTGTGTGTGCGTGTGTATGTGTATTTCTTAGGTGCATAGGTTTGCTTGAATAGTGATTAGGTCAGCAGTAATCACAGATATCTCAAAATAGGAGATAGGCCGTCCCACTAATATCCTATGCAGTCCAAGTGTCGCCAAATGAATTTACGCACACAATGACTCACTGAATAAATACAAAGACACGCACACATTGCATTTACGCACTCTTGGAGATCTTCGCTCCCATTGGGTAACACATTCAAAAAGGATTTATGTGTTTGTTAATACATACACGCGTCAGCATGCACTCACACAAAGGCAGTACAGGCTTAGTGAGTTCAACGGGTAGTCAATAGAATGTTATCGATATGTGGCAATTTAAGTATTCGATGACGCGAAATCACAAGTCAAAATACTTATTAATTGGTTTTTATTTGCACACAATAAAACAAATCAAATAACTTCTTGATCACTGTCCAGTAAAATGTAAATATTTATTCAGCACCTGTCGTTTCGAAAGTTTGGGTACAGCATTCTTTGACAAATAATGCATCCTTATATTAATATATTTCTCCATCACAGCTTTGATAAGCATAATAAGGTGATTGTCCATGGGTGATTGGTCATATTGGTAAAACCGTGAGAGCCATCGATATACGTGTTCGAGTACAGTGACGAAGGCAATCACTACGTCTCAGACAGCATGGCTCGGACCAAGAACATGAGCAGCGGCCGTACTGCGCAAAAACACGTTGGCGATCATATCGTTGTCTGCATTATTCATTGCAGCGTAAGAACTATACATTGACACATTTAGGTATGAAAAGCAGCAATGTATACATCACAGTTCGAACTAATAAATTTAAATTCACCACTTGCATTTTTGCAATAAAAGTCGGAATACTTCATTAAATATGATGTTCTTATAAAAATAAACTGTATTTACCTGTGAAATGTGATCCCATTGGTGTGTAAATTAGTAGTGTCACTATGATGTTTACATGTAACGATAGCAGAGGACGCCATTTCGGATAAAACTCAATATTTGTGTCAGAAGCACAGGCGTATTCATTTGGGCGCGTAAGTGAGCGGACTGATGGCGGTTATTGGCGGCATTTGGCGGTGTAAGCCCATCTGAGCACACTGTAGGCGGCTAATACGCGTTAGTTTGTCCTCTCTCTAGTATTTAATGCTCTGAGGCAGTAATAGTTCTGTGTCTTCATAGGATAACGACATCAGCTGATAGTTATTCTGTTGTTCGGGGCGGAGGCAGAGCCAACAAACGAAAGTCAAAGATATAATTTTAATAAGTTTCATAACTTGTCAAAATACGTTTAATTAAAAAAAAAAAAAAACTATTTTTGAGTATATCCATAACACAAAAATCTTAAGTCATGAATTATGGATATACCTACTCATAAAGTTACTTAGTAATTAAATTTGAATTTTATAGCATTATTCGCAATGCAAAGCGTTTATCTAATCTCCTCCAGAAGGGTGTTAGCAAGGGAATCCTAAATTTGATCTGCCAGCCAGCGTGTATCGTTTGTAGCTTAACGCAGAGCGCCTACCCCGGATTGGTAGATGGTGCAGGTTCGAGACCCGCCGGATTTTTGAGATTACTTAGTAATATTTTAAATTATTTACTTGATAATCAGACTACCGAAAGACTAAACGAAAAGAGTCTCACTATAATAAATCTATCATTATAAGATTTTTTTTATACAAAAGCCTACATAGGAAAAAAAGGAGTGGCAACACTGCCGATCGGTTGTCTAAAATCGTACTAGTGGAAATAAAATTGTAATTAATAATAAATCCGTGGTTAACATATTAAAATAATAAGTATTATAGCAGTAAATCAATTTAGCACGATTAATACGTGATTGTGGATGTATTGTGAGGAAATAAACTCTGAGATAACTCGATTAGCGGACCTGTCTCCGATCAGCTGTCAACGCCCCGTTCAACGAACTTTATTCGAGTTTATTATGAAGTTTTGTGTACAATCCCGGCGAGTATATTAGTCTAATTATCAAATAATTTACACATAATATCTAACCAAACATTTACTCGGCTCATTAGTGTGAGTCACGTCCACTATCATACCTATTAGCCATATTCTGTCTCGATTTGCTTGACGCACTGAGTGGAAGCATATACGACGACGAAATTATTATTGGTTACAGACAGCAAATACTACAAATAACACAATAACAACACTGATATACTCTCCCAATTAAGTTAACGTGCATAGACCCTAGCTCTCAATTTATCAACTCTCAGGTGTCAAATAAATAACCTTTACATACCTCCTAAACATAAATATATACGTATTGCTTTAAAATAAAGTTAATTTAGTGTCCTTCTGTTATTTCATATCTTTTTATATTCTCTTTTCGTATATTTAAAGTACTCTGACTGAAGTCTCAACTCATATATTCTAACTACTTTCCTATTTATTTCTCTCCAAGCTTTCTGTTCACACTATCTTTATTTTCAGCCCAACCTCATACACCTCACAACATGCAGACTCGTAGCATGGCTGCAACTCTGGTAGCCGAACACAAGTTAAGGTCTGCTCTCAAGGACTTACAAACATACAAAGACCTGTGTCAAAAACTTGAACAAGAACGTGAGGATAATGAGGTCGAGATTAAAAGAGTTATTGACAGTAACACAGCATTGAAAAGAGAACTAGTAAATCTCAACCAACAACTCGAATCTACCAATGAAGAGCGAGACAGATTACATGCGGAGACAGAGTCTTTTGATGAATGTAGAATGTTGTATGAACAAGCACTTTGTAAAATTAGGGAGCTTGAAATGGAATTAATTAACTATAAAAATAAATTCTTAAATTGTAGTAAAAATATGAAATGTGCAATGACTCCAATAAATCAGAGCTTACATGATGAGTTAGCCAGTTGCGGTCCGGAGCATCTCCCTATTAAAACAACTTTGACAATTGACTTGACTGGGGATGACTCTGTAGACTGCCAGCCTAACATTAGATTCTTAAGTAGTGAAAAGCTGCAAAAATACATTCTCCAATTAACAAAAGAGCGTAAAACTTTATTGGATAAAATAGAAAACTTTCAAATTAAGTTAGAGGACAGTAAAATTATATACGAAAAGGACACTCAGTATTTGCTATCTGAGATTAAAACACTTGAAGAGTCCCTAGCATTAACATATATAAATTATAAGACATTTAAAAATGAAATGCAAATGCCAACCAAAAAGTGTAATAGTAAGTTGGTAGCTGAAAATGCAATAGAATTAATAAACAGCAGCAGTACAATATTGGAGTCATGCACACAACTAAAGTCAGGGTCACCAGTATGTACACAAGGTGACAATAAACATAGCTCTATATTGTATTCTGACAATATAGGCAAGGGCCTTGGTACCATGCTTATTAATAAGATAAGTAGACCATTTATTAACTACTGCTTGCCAGGAGTACATTTCTCAGATATTGTAGACAAATTAACTAAGAATAAACACAGTGAAAATTCATGTATTACTTTGTTGGTAGGAAATTGTAAGAACTTGAAAAAAAAAAGATATTACAGATAGTTTTAATAAGATGTTGGGGTTAAATTGTAAAAAAATAATATTGTGTGCCTTCCCATATTTGGCCAACATGCCTGACAGAATAAATAATTATATTCATAAACTAAATATGCATCTACAGTTTCTAGTCAGTCATTACAATGAAAAATTTATGTTTTTTGACACAAATAAATTTATAGATAGTAGTAGGTTGACCATGAGTACATTACATGTCTCAAGAAAGTTTTTCCATTTATTTTCTACATTAGTATCTTCAATTATTAACTCAGTCATAAGTAGTATGACGAAGTCACTATTTTTATCATCGCTTAGTAATGTTACTAAGATTAGTTTAGTTAGTAATTTAAACAATTAAGTAAGACAACAGAGAAGTGATCAATTTTTAATTTTATCTCATCAAAATATTAACCGCTTCTCTGGCAAAATACTAGATGTAGAACTTTTTAGTCAAAAATTTCATATAGATATTCTGTGTTTTACCGAAACTTGGTTGAGGGCACACAAAATGGCTTTTAATGTTAGTGGCTATAGGGTTGCCAGTTTTTATAATCGGACTTCTGCAGATGGTGGGGGTGTACTGATACTTCTACGGAACCAAATTCAATTTAAAGAACGGAAAAATATCTCTCAAATGTCTATTGAGCGTGTGTGTGAGGTAGCTTGTGTTGAAACACAATTCTATTACATATCATGTGTTTATCGACCACCATCATCTGACTTAAAGCTCTTTGCATCCACAATTGAGGATATTCTTAAGAAATTCAAAAGAAGTAAAAAAAATGTTGTATGCGGTGATTTCAATATAAATATTTTAACAGTTTCACCTGAATTGAATATGTTTTTGTCTCTATTTCGGTCTTTTAATCTTCAATGTGTATTCTCTGAGCCCACAAGAGTCACACCAACATCTGCTACCTGCATCGATAACATTATTACAAATTTTGAAGTCGCTGAGAAGTGTTTAGTAAGCGGTGTTCGTTCTGATCATAAATGCCAGATGATCAGACTAAGTAATGTGATAACTGTAGAAAAGCAAATAATCACTTGTAGGCCACTCACAAAATCTAACTTAGGGAAGTTTAGTTCCAACCTAGAGACTAGTTTGTGCCATCTTTCATCTAACTCAAATAACCCTAACGACATGTACAGTATATTATTTAATTGCATTTGTAACGTATTTAATAAAGTTTGTAAAATAAAAAACATTAAAGTTGACAATAAAAATATAAAATTTACTAATTGGGCAACTCAAGGCATTAGACGGAGTAGAGAGGTCCTATATGAGTTGTATGACAGAAGATCCTATACATCTGATGTCAATTTTAAAAATTATGTTTGTAACTATTCAAAAATTTTCAAAAAAGTTTGCATCGAAGCTAAATGTTTGTATATAAGCGGAAAAATAAAAAACTCCGATAATAAGAGTAAATCAGCTTGGCAAATAATAAAAACTGAAACGGGTAAAAGAAGATTGAAAGACCAAACAGTAGAACTAAATATTAATGACGAACTTGTTTCAGACAAACTTACCGTTGCCAACATTTTTGCCGAGTTTTTTACAAATATGCCTCTAGTTACTACTAAGTGCCTCCCGTCGTCACCGAATGTGGCTGAAATCTTTTTAAAACAATCTATTAAACCAATTGTGCCCAAATTCAATTTTCGATTTGTTACAAATGCTGATATTTTAAAAGCTTTTGAGAGCATTAAAAAAAGGGCACAGAGGATTTATGGGGACTGTCTGTAATGGCAATTGAATCAGTTATACAAAACATTGCTTCCATCCTTGCAAACATCTTTAATAGCTGTGTAAGTGACGGCGTATTTCCAGACCTTATGAAAATCAGTAAGGTAGTACCTGTTTTCAAATCAGCTTGTTCAAATAATGCCACAAATTATCGACCCATCTCTATACTGCCAGCGTTAAGTAAAATATTTGAAAAGCTCATGCTCAGCCAGATGTTGTCGCACTTTAACATGAATGGGATATTGCACGACAAGCAGTTTGGGTTTACAAGGGGCCGTTCTACTCAGGATGCGGGGTGTACACTAATGAAGTCTATATTGGAGGCTTGAGAGGGGTCGCAGGATGCACTGGGAGTTTTCTGCGATCTCTCTAAAGCTTTCGATTGCGTAGACCACCATACGCTCATTGTGAAACTAAAATAGTATGGAATTTCTGGCACATCTCTTGATCTTGTAATGTCCTATTTATCAGGTCGAGAACAACTGGTTTCAATAGACGGGGTAAATTCAACACGACATTCTGTCAAAATCGGGGTGCCCCAAGGATCGATTTTGGGTCCATTTTTATTTCTAGTTTATATCAATGATCTCCCATATCTAGTAGAGAAAGTATCAGACATAATTCTATTTGCTGATGATACGTCACTCATATTTAAAGTGAGTAGGAAAGATAAGGATCTTATAGAACCTAATAAAACTCTCAGCCTCATATCAAATTGGTTTTCGGCAAATAATCTTCTTTTGAATGCAGGAAAGACCAAATGCATCAAATTCTCATTGCCGAATGTGACTCATATTAAACCAGCGGTTGCACTTAACGAGGAAGTTTTAGATTTAGTTCCTTCAACCGTATTTTTGGGAATAACACTGGACTCAAAATTACAATGGGGTCCTCATATTGAAAAATTATCTGCCAAATTAAGTTCAGCTTCATATGCAGTTTGGAAAATCAGACAATTGTCAGACGAACCAACTGCTAGACTAGTATATTTTGCTTATTTCCATAGCATTATGTCCTATGGTATTCTGCTGTGGGGCTCAGCAGCTGACATTAGTGCTATTTTTGTATTACAAAAAAGAGCACAAAGAGCTATTTATAATCTAGGCAGTCGCGAGTCTCTACGAAGCGTTTTTAAAGAGGTAAATATACTTACTGTTCCATCTGAATACATATATAAGAATATAATGTTTGTGCGGAAAAATTTAGATAAATATAAAAAACGGAGTGACTTGCACAATGTCAATACAAGAAATAAGGACAAACTAGCTATACCAGCCTTTAGAATTAGCAAAACTAAAAAGTCATTCATGGGAAATTGTATTAGGTTTTATAACAAGCTCCCTATTCATATAACTAAACTACCTGATAATAAGTTTAAGTCACACATTAAACGTGAACTTATGGCTAAGGGTTACTACACTACTAAGGATTACATTGACGATAAAGACATTTGGCGGTCGGCATCTACCTGCACATAGTCCGCTGGAGATCTTATAGCCATATAGACATGAGTAATCTTTTATGTTACATGAACTATCTGTAATAAAACTATCTATTATTTAAATATTCTACGAATTTCAGAACTGTTGGTTGTGTCTCAAAATGATTAATGTTACTTTTATTTTGACGTTTTTATTTTCTCTTTCTAATATATTAAACCTAAAATAAATAATTAATCAGACAACCGATCGAGCACATATTGTGTTTGCCTGCTAAATAATTACAGTAAGTGGACCAAATCTCGTGTATATGCCCCATTGAGTATGTTGCGCCGGAGCGTCTCAACTGGGCCGTGTTGAAACCGGTAGTAGAGACACCCGCTGAGTTTGTTTCGCTGGGCCTTCTCAGTTGGGGCGCATTGGATCCGGTGGTAGCATTAAAGCACGACCGTCGTTATTAACATAAGGTCCGTCATAATAATATCACCTTAATATATACAGAACCATTGCCAATATGTATTACAAATATTAGACTTAAACTAGATAATTAGACTTAAACTAGATAATTAAACTGAAACATAATCTCTTGACAATAACTTGATACGAGCTAGCTAAATATCATTGCTGTTATAAAATAAATTTTATTAATGTTTTAATACTATCAATACAATGTGTACCTAAATATCTATGTTACTAGATATAATAATGTATACAACTATAATACTACAAACATGTTCTGACTATTTACAAGCGCTTTTTTAAAGTCTACGTGAATAAAAACCTTTTTTATTTTATTTATTTATTTATAGGAAAAACGTAAATACATTCATCACAAACCGCTTTTATATAATAACAAACAGGACACAAATATATTATATGTACCGATTTATCATAAGCCTTTCGATAATTAAATTAATAGAACGGGATCATTATTTATTAATTTGATTAAATATGACGAATTTAATATTAATAAGCGGCGGCCATAAAATTCTGGAAAGATTAAGAAGAATCATCATCATCATCATATCAGCCGAAAGACGTCCACTGCTGGGCAATGGCCTTAAGAAGAATACTCTGCGATAAATGAGTTTTATGTTTCATACATTACTTACCCTTAGCTTCAATGTACGTTTCCATAGAAGTATATAAATATATCATTTGACTGCCTCTCTGTCGCTAGACCAATCAAATCTCCACTAGGAGATGATGATATGGCTAGTCTCCATTGAGACTGGCCACCGTGACTGAAATTCGGCTCGGAGGACATTATTATCTATACATATAATAAAATCGTAGGAAAGTCAAAACTGTACATTGAATATTTTTTAAAAGGATATTTGGGGCGTGATCTACAAACGATATCGAAGCCAAAAATATCGTTTTTAGAATTTTTGTATGTTTGTCTGTATGTATGTCCGGGCTAAACTCAAAAAGTACAGCATGGATTTACTTCAAATTTTGCAAGAATATTAAGAGAAGATACTAAGAGGTCGGGTCAACATATACATATTACCACGCTATCACCTACGGGGGAGGAGCTGTGGTAATTTATAAAATTTAACGCGGGTAAAACCGCGGGGCCCAGCTAGTATACCATAAATTTGTCTAACTTTTAAAATCAGTGTCCCCGTTTTGATGTTATCATTGTGTGCTTATGGCAATGTAGACTTAAAAATACCAAAATTACATTTTGGCCCGACCCGAGATTCGAACCAAGGACCTTATTATTTACGGTTAAACACACTACTGCTAGACTAACGAGGCAGTCATAAAAATATCGATTCTGCAACAACATTTTTAAGAATTTTGCAAACAATTGGCTAATTATTCACACATAGAATTCAAGTAATACAGTTACGTAAGTGTACTTGTGTATTTGAAATAATTACGATTTAATATATGATTTGCTTTCTGTTAAATAATCTTGTCACTGAGAAAATAAGGCCAACATAGTGAACATTATTTTTTTAAATGCCTCTAACGTTCAATAACTATTTAACTTATTATAAAATACATTGTATAGACTTTAGTAGTATTCGAAAATAATCGTATTATTTTTAAATACTGCTTGTTATTATGAAAACGGTCTGTTCAGTTACGATAGGTAAAAAGCCCCCATTATTAACTGGTATTTAGTAACCAAACCGTACGCATTGATTTTACTATGTCGACGGAAACGTGTCCGTTTTAGGGTTCCGTAGCCAAATGGCAAAAAACGGAACCCTTATAGATTCGTCATGTCTGTCTGTCTGTCCGTCCGTATGTCACACCCATTTTTTTCCGAAACTATAAGAGCTGTACTGTTGGAACTTGGTAAGTAGATGTATTTGGTGAACCGCATTAAGATTTTTAAACAATAATAGAAAAAGAACAATAATTTTGGGGGTACTACATAGAACTAAAAATTAAAAAAAACAAAATATTCTACCCATACATGTATGTCTATGGATAGGTCTTCAAAAATGATATTGAGGTTTATACTATCATTTTTTTCTAAACTGAATAGTTTGCGCGAGAGACACTTCCAAAGTGGTAAAATGAGTGACCGAGGGGTCACTCATTTTAACACTTTGGAAGTGGAACTTCTAAAGTAAGAGAATGATCAAACTAACAAAAATATATAATGTACAGACGCCAGCACATCAAGCTACCCCAATCCGTCAAATTTCCCCAATTGAAAGTGAACCTTATGCTTATCTGATAAAGTTGAAAATCTATAAAAGAAATTTGACAGATTGGAGTAGCTGGATGTGCTGGCGTCTGTACATTACCATGCAAACAAACAAAGATAATTGGTTTGAACGAGATCTAGCAAGTAGTTTTTTTTAATACGCCATAAATCGTAAACCGCAATTTGCTTTCATTTAATCAACTGAAATACTTGCTGCTACGGAACCCTTCATGTGCCAGTCCGACTCGCACTTGGCCAGATTTTTTACGTCGCTGTTAAATTGTGAGGGATCCATTGGGAACTCATCGATGTTTTTGTACGTTGGATTGTATCCGCCTCGCACTCACTAATCGTATGGGCAATGCCTACAACCGGGACCGACAGCTTAACGTACCTTCCGAACCACGGAGATTTAGAATAATATTTACGCCGTAAAGTAGTGGTAGATTAACTACATGCTCTTACCGGTCCGTAAGTTATACGCGAGGTTAAGCAACTAGGGACAGGTCTGGACATCGATGGGTGACCGCTGAAGTGGTTTAATTTCTGAGCGTCTCCATGCTTCGGAGGGCACGTTAAGCTATCGGTCCTGGATGTAATCATTAGACAACAGTCGTTAAGCCATGTTAGAGGCCTTCTGGGCGGCTTGAACAACTCTGACACTAGGGTAACCATTGCCCATACGATATGTAAGTGGTAGGGGAAATTATACACCAGTTATAGACACAAAAACATATTATTATCAATTGAAACTTTTATACTCTAAAGCGTTTATAAAAGGTTAGTTAAAAATCTCTAGTATATAGTATAATAATATTGACGTTACATTATAAATATTAATAGTCTTAACAAAATTATTCATAAAATATGAGTATGTGCATTAATCTTTTTTTATTCCATGGTGCAAGGCTTTTATAGGTCCCCGCTGTTTGGGGAGATGACGGGGTATGTGGGAGTCCCCAGGGTATCCACTAATATCACCACGGCAGGCTAGCCTCTAGATACTTTTAGTGATGGCTCCAGGAACTCTATACGATTTCCATCCAGAACCACCACCGTTACATCTATATGTCTTCAAATAGGTCTTTCTTTGCAGATGATCTGTAGCTGCCACAATTCACCTCTTACCAGGTCTACCACCTTAAGGACAATGACGACCAGAGTCCCCACTCCAACCACCTAGGAACTCGAGGATAGCACTGAAAAGGTGATATGGCCATTACAGAGCCACCCTCCACACACGCCGAACTTTCCTCTCTCTTCTGCTCTATCTCTCTTGAAAGGTAGGTAGAATTCTAACTTAATCATACCTACCGCCTACCGGGTCACGCCAGATGGGTTAGGTAAGGTTGTAATCATAAGCGACCACAGAACTTAACCTTTCTATGAAAACAGATCAGTTCCATAACTATATGTGCGCGTTTGAATTTTGAAGACGATATTTTAATACAAATATTAACAAAATTGATACTATCCTGAGGTTGACGCCATGTTAGATTGATGAAAACTAGCGGAGCGAGGCAAAGACGTGAAATAGTTTTACAATAAAAGAACTCACGATATTTGGGGCGAAACTATAAAACAAGACCTAGGTATCTAACTGTAAACCGAATTATATTAACAGCCTAGTCATCCAACGATCTGGATAAATCTGGATTATCAGAATTTGCTGACGTCTTTGAATAATATACAAAATTAGATATATATAAGTAAATCCAACAATCCATCACTATATTTATCAATAATAATCGTAATCAGAAATATCTTAAATTTGATAAATTTGTAGGAGGGAGAGTTATCCCTCGTAAAGAATAACATATTGTTACTAACTTAAATTTTAAATACGCTAAAGTAGAGGTATATACACCAGAGCATGACAAACATTCAGTTATCAAGACCACAACGAACAAACAGCGAATTAAGAGTAAGAAGGAGTAAACCCTATCATAAAATATAATTTTGTTGATTCACTGTACTAAGTATAGATTACGTATATCGAGATAAGATTTGATAAAACCAATCAATTGGACGTTATCAGTGGAATAAGGTTATAAAAAACACATAGAATTGTGAAAGGTTATTGGACGAGATGAAGCTGTCAGTGCTAGCCGTTTTATTTGCTGTGGCCTACGCCAAGCATGAGCAGTATGCAGGGTTAGTGTTTTTAATTTATAATTATAATATTACATTTTAGTTTTGTTTATTTATATTTCATTAGTTTTGTAATAGCTAACTAGTCGTTATTTTATTCTGGTTTACGCCAAGCATGAGCTATTTACAGGGTTAGTGTTACTAATTTATAATATTTAATTTTAATTTAGTTTACTTATATTCATTAGTTTTGTGATAACTAGCTATACATTTTATTTGCTATGATTTACTCCAATTATGAACAAAATGCAGGGTTAGTGTATTTAATTTATAATTATAATATTCAATTTTAGTTTAGTTTAATTATATTGTATAAGTTCTTTGATAGCTAGCTAGACGTTTTATTTGCTGTGGTTTACGCCAAGCATGATCAATATGCACGGTTAGTATTTTTAATTTATAATTATAATTTTCAATATTAATTTCGTTTATTTATATTTAACTAGCTGGTGCCCGCGACTTTGTCCGCGACAATTTTGAACCAATGTGACTACTTACTTCTAGCTTAATCTAAAAATATAACTTTTAAAACAAATAAGCAATATAAATTGAATAAAACCTAACCTATAAATAACCTTACTAAGAAATAAATAAAAGACTACTTTGCTACTGTTATTTACAAAAAGGACCCGATATCATCAAGCAAAAATCAAAGAATACATATCAATTTTCCTTAAGTATAGTCAGTAAGTTAAATAAAGTAAAATAATAATCAACGATGCATTAATCACAAAGGTAACTCCCATTAGATTAGGTTGCGACATTTTGTGAACGAAACCATAGCGCGATCTAAAACGATGATTACGCCATCTACTAACAAAAATATAAACTTGTAAAGCGGTAAAATTAAGATGTGTGCATATATTTTGGGTGAGATTCAGGCGAACATCTATTGATTCAGTTTTGGACTACCTTTTATTTCAAGCATTTATTTATTTTAACCGATATGCCAATTAAGTTCCGTGATCTGAAACGACATTAACGCCATCTAGTTACAAAATTGTGAACTTGTAGATCAGTAAAATTAATATGATGTTTTTTGGGTGCGATCATCTCGATACCAACAATTTATACTACGCTGACTCAAATTTTAGATAAATTCGTTATTTTAATTTGTTATAAAATTTACCAAAAAAAAGAAGTTACAAATCTTATAAAACGCTAAATCTTTACTTAGACGACAACGATCACGACATTTTAGCTACTTGGCATACGAAACTAATCTTTTACAATTTGAGTTTGCTTAAATTGTTGGTGGCGATCTATTGAATCAGTTTTGGATTACCTTTTTTTAACAACAAATTATTCCCTGGATTACTTTATTTTTAACTGAAAGACCAAATACCAATTTACATGCGTTTAACTCAAAAAATACAGACTTTCATACAAACTTACATCGCCTACTCTAGTCGTCCTTAGAGGTGGAATTAACAGAACAAAAATACTGATATATATACCTATAATTTTTAAATGAAAGGCCATATACCAATTGAAATGAAATGAAATAATGAAATTTATTCAGCACTTGGGTATTATTAACATGCACTTGTACTTGTCAAGTTCACAATGCAGTACATAAACATAGTCGAATACAGTATAAAAATTACAAAAAAATTATTAGTCTAAAAAAATTAATCTATTATTTTGAAATTTAGTTGTACAATATTAAAATTAAAGAATTGAAGGCAATGAGCATTTGGCTTAAATTAAACGATTAATTTAAACGATTAATAATTTTCATGCGTTTACCTCAAAATTGTCACATTTTTCATACAAACTTACATCCCCTATTTGTCACCCTTAGGGGTGGAATTCTAAATGAAATAAATATTTAAAAAAATGAAATATATATTATTTTATTTTTATCTGAATGGCCAAATACCAATTTTCATGGGTTTAACTTCAAAAATGTCGCATTTTTCATACAAACTTAAATCCCCTATTTTACGCCCTAAGGGGTGGAATTCCCAAAAATCCTGAAACATATATTTTTAATTTTTAACTGAAATGCTAAGTACCTATTTTTATGCGTTTAACTTCAAGTCGCAGTTTACATAGAAACTTACGTACCCTACTTTACGCCTTTAGGGGGGGAATTCTCAAATATTCTGAAATATATATTTTAAATTTTTAACTGAAATGCTAAATAACAATTTTCATGGGTTTAACTTAAAACGTTTCACATTTTTCATACAAACTTACATCCCCAATTTTACGCCCGTGAATGCCTAGGAGGAGGACATTATTATTATAAACTTACATCACCTATTTTATGCCCTTCGGGGTGGAATTTTCCAAAATCCTGGAATACATATTTTTATTTTTAACTGAGAGGCCAAATACCAAGGTTCATGGGTTTAACTTCAAAAAAGTCGCATTTTTCATACAAACTTACATGCCCTATTTTACGCCCTAAGGGGTGGAATTCCCAAAAATCCTGAAATATATATTTTAAATTTTTAACTGAAATGCTTAATACCAATATTCATGCGTTTAACTTAAAAATTGTCACATTTTTCATACAAACTTACACCCCCTATTTTACGCTCTTGGGGCTGAAATTTCTAAAAATGCTGAAATATATATTTTTTATTTTAACTACAAGGCCAAATACCAATTTTTATGCGTTTAACTTAAAAATTGTCACATTTTCCATACAAACTTACATCTCCGATTTTTCACCCTTGGGGGTGGAATTTCCAAAAACCCTGAAATACGTAATTTTTTATTTTTAACTAGAAGGCCAAATACCAATTTTTATGCCTAAAAATTCAAAAACGGCAAAGTTTCATACTAACTTAGCGCCCCTGTTTTACCCCCTTAGGGATTGAATTTCTAAAAATCCTTCCTTATTCCTTGTCTACATTAAAAAGCAAACATTTGTGCAAAATTTCAGCTTTCTAGGTTCAAGGGTTTGGGCTGGGCGTTGACGAGTCAGTCAGGACTTGTCTTTTTATTTATATAGATTTGTTTTGTAAAAGCTAGCTAGACGTTTCATTTGCTGTGGTTTTCGCCAAACATGAACAATATGCAGGGTTGGTGTTTAATTTATAATTATAATATTTAATTTTAGTTTTGTATATTTATATTTCATTTATTTTGTAAAAGCTAGCTAGACGTTTCATTTGCTGTGGTTTACGCCAAACATGAACAATATGCAGGGTTGGTGTTTCATTTCTAATATTTAATTTAGTTTACTTATATTTCGTTAGATTTGTAATAGCAAGCTAGCCGTTTTATTTGCTGTGGTTTAGCCAATTATGAGCAGAGTGTGTGTGTTTATATTGTAATTTTAGTTTAATTAAATTTCATTAGTTTAGCAATAAATTGAGCACATTGTAAAGACATTAGTCAACTAAATACGTTACGTGTTCACCTTCTTATATGTACATAATACGCTCACCACTCTGGCGTGAATAGCTTGGCGTGATCAATTTATTATAGATAGATAGATAACTCTTTATTGTACACCAAGTAAAATAAAATAGAAAGAACAAGGATGCATTACAGAAATGTACAATTGGCGGCCTTATCACTAAATGTGATCTCTTCCAGACAACCTAGGCAGGGATTGGAGTATGGAATAAAAAGAGTTTGGGTAGTTGCCAGTGTACAAAAATGATGAAATGGTACGCACTGGTACCATGACTAAAATAGTGAACTTAATACGCTACAAACTTATACTTAACTTACATATTACATACCATCTATACTATATGTCGGAGAAATTAAATAAAAGGCCTGTTTAAGTACTAGTAACGCCATCTATTAGCGTTTGGAAAACACTACTCACTGAGTCAGTAGTTCGAGTCGAGGTTGTTATGAACTGTCGCATGTGACGTTTGACGTCTGTCAGTTGTCTAAGTGACATTAGTGTGTTAGCGACACGACACAGTTGGCATACAGAGCTCGACGGCGCCGGGTGTGCGCACTGATTCTTTTCACCACGTGCATGATGGCGGACACCGACGATGTTTCGGAGTTAAATCCGTCAGAATCTCCGACAGCAGCGGTGGGATCGATTCCAAAATCATCCTACGTGTCTACCGCAATGCCTGCTACTCAAAATCAAGAATAGTTTCGTGATTCGGTTCCACCACTTAGCGAAAAAAGTGTCGTTACAAATTTGAAAAATAACGATGAAAATACAACCTCGCTGATTGTGAATTTACGGCTGTATCGCAAACTTGTGGACCGATTACGAAACTTGATACGTTACATTGACACATCTTCGATGTCGAGCTCGCAAGTGGACTTCGAAGTCGTACCCGTTGTGCAAAACGTTAGACGAAGCAAAGGAGCGTGTATCAAGACAGTTTGCGGCGACCGAGAGATTGATGACCTTTTTCAAGATATGGTGCCGTATGGTGCAGTGACCGTGCGAGAACTTACATACGTGGAGTACTCGACTTACAAGCTTGCCTTGATTGACCGGTTGGAGCCTGCTTGGAGCGAAGGTAACAATATCGAAGTTGTTATCGCAGGTATCTCGGATACTCAGGTATGTTCAGACTTGTTTAAAACATGCCTACTGATTTCATGGCACTCGAAAGACCTCTTAGTATTTAACAAAAATTAAAATTTATTGATTTTGATTGATTGGTAGATGGTGCAGGTTCGAGACCCGCCGGACGATTATATTTATGATTTGGGAAATCATGAAATTTTTGAGAAAAATTATAAGTTACAAATGACCTCTTAGTTCACGTTCCCGCCAGAATGAACGTATGCCTGCCATCTGAAGCCCGATAAGCCGAAGTAAATGTCGATAATTTATAATTACACGCTCTTGTGGACAGTGGTTGGTAACAGACAGATTGTTCCCTAATTCGTAAATGATTTGTTGATAACCATACAGGTACTTGAGATTTTATATCCACGCGCCTGACAGGTATTGGGTCGAACATTACATTTTCTTTTTCCCGTATTAGTCTGCCTGTCAATCAAAATAGGAGTCTCCTTTGAGCACTCGACGAGTTAGCAGCCCTTGAAAATGGTCCGTGGAGGACTGAAACACGTGTTGGTTATCGTACTGGTGACAATTAGCGGAATTAACACTACATATTGATTTTGTATTTTGATTGTTATGGATTTCCGCAAAGTAACGCCTGATTCCATTACTTATCTGCCTGTCAAGGTCAACGAAGTACTCGTGTGTGAGAAGTGACTTTTGTAATTGTAGATTCACATATTTTTCCTCATGATGTTATGATAGGTAGAGATGTTTTTACCTAACCGGGATTGAGCTTGACTATTAGTAACAAAGTCATCCGCATCACTCGCGAGGTCCATGCTGAAGTTTGTTTATTACAGAATCTTGACACTTGTACAAGCTATGGCGTATTGATGTGATCGACTGTAAAGACGTTTCTTAATTACTGACAAGTGGAGAGATTCATGTCTGTGCTAGTAATAATTCAACATCATTATGTTAGCCGAAAGACGTCCACTGGACGGAGGCCTCACAAGGGAATCTCCGCAGTGGTCGGCCCTCCTTGTGGGGAGCCTGCCCGCGCTGCGTCTTCCGGTGCGTGGTCCCCGGTCAGGAGCCTGTCTGATCCAGCGGCCGTCGGTGTTGGGAGCTGTGTGCCCCGCCCGCTGCCGTTTCGGTTTGGCAATTCTTTATTTGTATAAATGTGGTGAATACAGGTGTTATGGTTTACATCTTTTAGTTTATCATCATTAAGTTTCACACATTTGCAATATTGTACATGGCATACAAATGTTGTACTTACAAACTAGGTATATTGAACACAAAATACTAACTTACTGATTTGTAACACAATTTTTATGTCGGCTGCTTTGTTTCGCCTGTGGATTGCGACGTTTTTGTTCGGTCGCGCAGAGATGCTCCGAGCGTGGCCCTCTCCGTTGCTCTTTGGGTGACCTTGAGTCTTCTTGTGAGACCAATAGTGAGCTACCACGTGAAAGACTTTAGACTTGAAACACTGCGTTATTTGTGATGGGAGGATGTAGCGTAGCTTCCCTAACTATTCTAATTAATTGCTTCACTACCGAGAACCACGAGCGTAGGTTCTGGAAGGCAGCTTCAGGTGTAATCCAAATCGCGCTAAATTGTGTCATAGTTAAAAGTACAGTTAGAAGTCCGCTTCAATTGTTGATGGGTTGTAATTAAAGTTCCCATCCAAAATTAATGCCCTTGTCCAAAAGTATGGTAACGTTAACCTCTACGAACTTAGATGTGAGGCAAAATGCAGGATGGACTAGCTAGCTCATGCTGATAAGGTGCGTTATGGCAATAGCAAAGTTAAAATTCGCCCATTTAAAATAGGAGACGTTGTTTTTGTCAGAAAGAACCTTAATAAATTGTGTTATTTATTTTGTCTTCTATGTAATTGTCCGGTTTGAGTGTGTACAATGGGGAGTATTCTATTCTAACAATAAACAAATGAAGTGAAAAGTTTTCAAATCCTTGTAAGATAATAGAGGTCTATGACAACGATAGATACAAGGAAGAGCCAATAGCTGGTGGACGCGTTAAGTACCTACGTATGTTACGAAAAGCTTGAATTTGACAGTTGTAGTCAGAAATAACAGTGTAGTTAATGCCGATGGTTGAGTTAAATTCTAACGTTTAAAATGATGATTGGAGTTCATTGTAAGTCACATTTACGTGTTACATTATGAGTAATAAAGCTGGTTGATTTGAAATAAATTGTGTGATAAGGGAAATAACCTCCTCAGAGTTCCTGAAACTTGAGCATTGAAAGCTCCGCGCTTTGTGCTTGAGACGGTTGAGCATTGAAAGCTCCGCGCTTTGTGCTTGTAGCAGTTGAGCATTGAAAGCTCCGCGCTTTGTGCCTGTAGCAGTTGAGCATTGAAAGCTCCGCGCTTTGTGCTTGTGGCGGTTGAGCATTGAAAGCTCCGCGCTTTATGCTTGTGACGATTGAGTATTGAAAGCTCCACTCTTTGTGCTTATGACGATTGAGTATTGAAAGTTCCGCGCTTCGTGCTTGTGACAATTGACTTTCGCAAGCTTCGTGCTTTGAGTTCGTGACGCTGCATTGCGCACTTACCTATAATGTTCCAGGGTGGAGAACACCATTTTCGAACTTGTAGCAATACCTCTAAGGAGTATGTGATAGTAATCGTAGATGCTTTTACAATATTTTGTCAATTAATGTGTGTCAAAGATTTAACATCTCGATCTGCTTGCAAGGCACTACGTAGCTTTGTCCACATATTTAGAACCCCGAAACGAATTATCTCTGATCAAGGTACATCTTTTACTGGTCAGGACTTTCAGGATTTATGCCAAGGTTGAGCCATTGAGTTCCACGAGATTGCTAGTGGTGTTAGCCAAGCTAATGGTCAGGTGGAGCGAATGATGTCCACCTTGACAAATTGTTTTACAGTGGCCGAAAATTATAAAAATAAATCCTGGAAATCTGTCTTAGGCGAAGTAAAACTCGTTTTGAATTGTACTGTAAGTAAGAGTATCGAGAAAAACCCCTTACAGGGTAGCTAAAGTGTGTTCCAATGAGCGTTATAAGGTGGAACCAGTATCTGGGGGACGGGCCCACTATGTGTGCCATGAACGACTACGTAAATATCCAGCTAGTTTACCTAAATTGTCAGAATGTCTTGATCCTGTAGAACCCATAATTGAATAGTTTTATTTAATTATGGAACAAATTGTATTGATTAATTTGGTATTCTAATTTGGTGTAATTAGTAATTTGGATTGAATTACTATATTGAATCATGATCATTGTTTGAGTTGAAACGATAATTACATTGTTTTGTTGAACGTAAACCTGTGTTGATAAAAGACTTATGTTCAATGCTGATTGATAAAATGTTTTATTTAAACTGAAAGCTACTACGCTTTATTGAAGGGTGGATTGAAAGCCTTATCGCTTTGTCCTGATGTCCTGCTGAAAGCCATCACGCTTTGCAGTAAGGTTGGGCTCATCTGTCGTGACCCAAGGTTGTTGCTGAAAGCTGCAACGTTTTGTCTGCGTGTTTTAAGTGCTGCCTGTGAGCAATGCTGAAAGCTGTAACGCTTTGCCGAGTAATTGAATTTTTGCTGAAAGCTTCAACGCTTTGCTGTGTGTTGCAGTTGATGCTGAAAGCTTCAACGCTTTGCTGTGTACTGCAGTTTATGCTGAAAGCTTCAACGCTTTGCTGTGTATTGCAGTTAATGCTGAAAGCTTCAACGCTTTGCTGTGTGTTGCCGTTTATGCTGAAAGCTGTAACGCTTTGCTGTGTGATGCAGTTTCTGCTGAAAGCTTCAACGCTTTGCTGTGTATTGCAATTTATGCTGAAAGCTGCAACGCTTTGCTGTGTGATGCAGTTTATGCTGAAAGATTCAACGCTTTGCTGTGCGTTGCATTTTATGCTGAAAGTTTCAACGCTTTGCATTGTGTGAGAGGTACGCCCTTTAACTAATGATGAAAGCTTTAAGGCTTTGTGGTAAATGCTGAAAGCCTTTACGCTTTCAGCATTTACCACAAAGCCGCTTGTAACGCTTTGTATGCTTGCCAACCTGAAGAGCTGTAATTCATGCTGATTATGTCAGCGAGTAACAATGCGAGAGCGCGTTGATTGTCGGATGGCCGTGTCGGAGAAATTAAATAAAAGGCCTGTTTAAGTACTAGTAACGCCATCTATTAGCGTTTGGAAAACACTACTCACTGAGTCAGTAGTTCGAGTCGAGGTTGTCTATGAACTGTCGCATGTGACGTTTGACGTCTGTCAGTTGTCTAAGTGACATTAGTGTGTTAGCGACACGACACAGTTGGCATACAGAGCTCGACGGCGCCGGGTGTGCGCACTGATTCTTTTCACCACGTGCATGATGGCGGACACCGACGATGTTTCGGAGTTAAATCCGTCAGAATCTCCGACATATATATAACTATATACAAATAAATAAATACACACATATATAAATATATACATATATAAACAAAAAGAAAAAATACATACATTCTTGAAAATTATAACCACACACAAGAGCTATTTTTAATGTTGAAGAGACAAGTAGTGTTCTTTCACAAGATTCTGAAACTGTCGAAGTGATTTCGCTTGACGAATTTTTAATGGCAGTGCATTCCACAGCCGGGCACCTTGCACGGCAAACGATTTGTCAAAAAATATTGAGGAATGCTCTGGCATTTTTAATCGAAGATTTTGCGCTGATCTTAGTAACCTCGAATGTGACTCATAAAGGAAAGAAAAGCGATTTTTAAGATAAGAGGGAGTAGAAGGAGTAAACAAAACATTGTATAGAAGTGACTGAATATGAGCATTCCGGCGAAAGCGAATGGGCAGCCACTTGAGCTTATTACGAAATTCCGTGACATGATGATATTTACGTAGACCAAATATGAATCTTATACAGACGTTCTGGAGACGCTCAAGTTTATCAAGCTGGGCCTCGGTAAGATCAAGATAGCTGACATCTGCGTAATCTAGTATTGGAAGAAGAAGGGATTGAGCAAGCGCAATTTTGGTGTTAGTTGGGAGGAAGTTTTTAAATCTTCGCAAGGATCCAATCGACGCAAATATTTTGCGACTGACGTATTGAAGCTGAGGGCCCCAAGAGAGGCAATTGTCCAAGTATATGCCCAAATTTTTAACTTCGCGACATAGCGGCAAAACATTGCTACCAAAACAAAGTTGTGGAATGGTATTATCATCATCATATTAGCCGAAAGACGTCTATTGTTGGACAAAGATCTCCACAACTGTCAGATTTGCGGTGCCCGCATCCGTCTTTGTATATCCCTATATTTCTATAGATATTAAAGTCAAGTTATATTAATCTGTTCTCAGTTTTGACACTCAGTTTGTCAAAAGCATGGCAGAGTGTGTATTTTTTTTTATCTGAAAAATTTACCCCCAATGCGTATAATATAAAAAAAATAGCTTTATGCACTCCATCTCCATATGAACTTTAAGTTCCATATATGTTACTTTCGCGAAAAATGCGCGGGTGGAGGTACCCGCACATTTTTCGCGAAAGGGGTAAATATTTTATATCTTAAACAACATAATGATTAATATGACATAAACTTTTGAATAAAACTGAAAAGTGTGTCTGTTAAAATTATATTTGAAATCTTAAATTAGAAATAGGTGTAGGTAAGCTAAGAAATTTATGATAAAACTTTTGATTGATCGAGAAAACAATTATTAAAAATCTCGTAAAATCACAATTTTATAGCAAATCAAATTTGAAAATATTTGATTTTGTTTTAAACACCTATTATAGTCTATCCAAAAGCGTTATCTAAAGCTTAAGCCAAATCGCCTTTACGGTCACAAAATCTAAAGTATCCAGTAAAATTAACTTTTAATTTTACTGGATACTTTAGATTTTGTGACCGTAAATTCATTGAATTGGTAGATGCCTGTAATAGTTTACAAAATATTTTCATATTTTTGTGGTAGTCATAAAATCTTTCATCGACACCTAATATTACTTCAACATTTCCCTCACGTCATTAATTCAGAATTACTTCTTCAGTTATTTAATCTACAATAGTCTGATTTACGTTTGTAATTGAACATGAACAAACAGTACCGCGTGGTGGAATAACCAGAATATCATCACCCCACCTCTTCCCGTGGGGGGCGTAGAAGTAAACCCGAGGGAATATCTACCAGAGGACGTCGAGTTTTGTCTCTCTGTGTACTATGACCATCTTACTGCGATCGCCAATCCGTCTGCCAAGCGGGTCGATTACGGCATATCCGACGATTCTTGGGAGAGGCTTTTGTTCAGCAGTGGACTTCTTACGGCTGTTATATAAGTTATTTATTAAATCCATATAAGTTAGTACATTTCAGTTTTACATATTTACGAGAACTTAACAGTAAGAATACAGGTAATTGAACTTTGGCAGTCCACTAGACTCCACGCTAGGATTCCCTGTGTCGTGGATTATATATACATTAGACTTGCTGTGCCCTGCGATTTTACCCGCATTAAAATTTATAAATTATAGCCTATGTGTTAATCCAGGGTGTCAGCTAACTCTATACCAAATTTTATTAAAATCGCTCTAGCTGTTTGGACGTGAAGAAGTAACAAACATACTCACTCACACACTCACAAACTTTTGCATTTATAATATTAGTAGGATATATGTACGTGGTTATGATGAAATAGTAACCAAATGTTTAATATTGTTTCAGCTGGAAATCCTATTACGTAGTTCCATCTACGACTGAGCAGGTGAAGAGTCTTCATGACATCTCCGAAGATTTGCAGCTTGATTTCCTGAGCCATGCTAGGGTAGAGCGTGAAGGAGTGGTACTGGTAAAGCCCCAGTATCATGACAAATTTATCCAGGCCTTGGAGGAGCTGGAGATCACGTACAAAATCCATGCTGATGACGTCAAAGCGTGAGTAATTACTATTAGTTTGTAAATTTATTGCCCTCTAGACTTTACAAAAAACCGTAAATAAGGTTGTTTTAGGTATATTATTTGTTCTTATGAAATTGACGTTTTAAAAATCTTGATGGTGGCTTCTATTTGAGATTTTCTAAACAGTTTTGTTAATAAATAATGTTTCAAATAAAAGTATATAAATATCTTGGGACTGCATCTATTATGGCAAGCATATAACTGATAAAGATACTTATATTTTTCTAAATACATACATATTATAGATAAATTACACCCAGACACAGAACTATTGCCGTGGGTGGGGATCAAACCCGCGACCTCTGACTTTGCAGTCAGGTTGACTAACCACTAAACCAATAGCCTAGTCCAAAAAAAACATAAAACCGACTTCAATTTGTTTGTATGACAACTGATTTAGATAATATTAAAATTTATATGATCACTCTCAAAGTATTTCTTATCAAAAAATAAAAGTACCCTTATATTGAAAATTTCATTATAAAGAATTGAGAAATTGCGTAAATAGAATTTGAGAGAAAGAGAAAGAAAATGTGTGCCTGTCTTGCCTCTCCATTAATATTCGAAACGTAACACTCTCTATTTCTATCTTCACTAACTAATAACTCCCTCTCAACTTCCTTTTACCTCGCCGAACACTTTTCGTAACGTTCTCATCACGCATTTACCCCAAGTCATGTGTGTGTAAAGAAGTTTTACTTCAAATACAATTTACAGTCGAATTGTGAACCCCTTTCTTTTGAAGTTCGGTAAAAAAATCGGTACAACGCACTTACTGCGAACTACCTACTATTATAACAATATTGTATTTGTTTGCACTTTGATATTTATTATCGGCTTAGTATATCTTTTATCGTAGATTAAAATTATTCCAGGGGGCATACTTAAGTGTCAAAGGCTAAAAACGCGATACCAAATCTTTCGAAAATGGTAGCGTTAAAAAATATTGATGGTCTTCTTCAGATGACCTTAGTTTTTAAGACAAATTACAGAGACAAATTAATCAAAAGATTTTGGTTTGTTTCTTTATTATCACCCAGAGTTTTGTGGGATTTTCAGTGAAGAAAATTTCTCAGTATCATCATTAAGTCTGGGAGTAGACTAAAGTCTGAGAGAGAATAAAGCTGCTGCTAAAATTCGAGGGGGACGATTTAATGTGGCTTCAAAGTAGAGCAGGCATGTGGTGTACTAGCTGTGCCCCGCGGTTACACCCGTGTTAAACTCTATATTGTGTATTCGGATATATAACGGTCACAGTAGCTTAGTTGGTAGTGCTCCTGCCTCAGCAATAGTTATTACATGTCAAGTTTAATTTTACAATGAATTATATTTTAAATTATATTTAAATTGTCCTTAATAATTCTTACACAAGCTAGTTTTAATTACCTTCGTGCAAAATTTCTCTTCTATGTAATTGCGTCGTTAAACTCGGAAGGTCAAAAAATCGTGGACCTTCTGAGTTTAACGACACAGTTCAAACTAGTGGCTACTAGTTTTAATTACCTTCGTGCAAAATTTCTCATCTATGTAATTGCGTCGTTAAACTCGGAAGGTCAAAAAATCGTGGACCTTCTGAGTTTAACGACGCAGTTCAAACTAGTGGCTACTAGTTTTAATTACCTTCGTGCAAAATTTCTCATCTATGCAATTGCGTCGTTAAACTCGGAAGGTCAAAAAATCGTGGACCTTCTGAGTTTAACGACGCAGTTCAAACTAGTGGCTACTAGTTTTAATTACCTTCGTGCAAAATTTCTCATCTATGCAATTGCGTCGTTAAACTCGGAAGGTCAAAAATCGTGGACCTTCTGAGTTAAACGACGCAGTTCAAACTAGTGGCTACTACCGTACTAGTTTTAATTATTATTATTATTTATTATTAATCATTTATTTCAGTCCAACAAAGAGTCCATTTTGTTAGTAACAATACACTTATTCTATGTTAGTATCAATATATAATCAAATAAAATAATATTAAAATTAAATAATATAAAAATCATGTTAGTTACGATTACATTAGCCTATGTTAGTACAGACACCAGCACATTCAGCTACCCTAATCTGTCAAATTTCTTTTATAGATTTTCAATTTTATCACAAAAGCATAAGGTTCACTTTCAATTAGGGAAATTTGACAAATTGGGATAGCTTGATGTGCTGGCGTCTGTACTTAATATCTAGAACAGATTTGATCTTTTGTACTTGGGCTTTTGTTTGGAATTGGGCTGTCGAAACGAGCTGCTATGGAGCGCAGCATTTCATTTTGACTATTGCGTAGCCTGTATACAACCTGTAGTGTGTACCTGTAGTGATACAACTTTTTTTTCGCATTATATTCGTGTTATATTTGTTTTCTTTATACTTGCATAACTAAACTGATATAGTCCAGGTTGTTTTTGTTTTATTTTTGAAAGAATCATTTTAATTTTCAAAAACATTGATTTACAAAAGCTTTTGATTAATATTCCAGTAAATATTTTTTTACACACACTTTTTTACTATTATTATTGCTGGCCTGCTGGTCTAGACATTAGTGACTTTGACTGCTTTTTAAATCTTTGTGTGATGAGTACGATTATTTGTTCTGTGTCTGGGTATAATGTATCTATAATATATAAGTATGTTTATCAGCTCTTTGGTTGGGATAGTACAGGCTCTACTTAGTTAGTGGTCAGATGGCAGTGTGTTAGTTGAACCAAAATATTTGTTAATTATTATTTTATTTTCTTTTTTAAAACCTGTAATTTATTTAACTGTTTTCTGTCTGATGTATCTTAAAACATTGGGTTTTCGCTAAATTCAAAATACTTCTGTTCCATTTTGTTTTTTATTTAAGTAACTAGGTATACCTATATCGTCCCCGTAGTTGGAAAATTAAATAACTCCGATTTTGGCGAAATTGACTTTATCCTATTTTCAAAACACCTAAAACCTGCCGCATATTTGAGCCTTACAGGCGTTTTCGTATCTTATTCCGTTCCAAAGATATAGCCATTTTTGTCAGACAGGTCATGATAGATGTAATAATAAATATCTTCAGACAAACACAATTTTTTTTAAGGAAAACTAAATAATTCAGTAAATAAATCAATAACTGTGGTCAATGACAAGATGAATGTCAAATAAATTAAATAACTTGAGTTGTTGAATTTTTCCTCAACTTATAAATTATTTCACAAAACTAACTTAGTTCTAGGAAAACTAAATAACTCTATTTATTTAATTCTGCGATTCAGAATTCTATAATAACGTACCTAATTTATAAATACTTGATGTTATTTATTTCTTCTACAACTAGATAATGATTAATTATAAGATGATAGGCAAATAAAATTAAATAAATTAAGTTGTCATCAAAGGTAATCAGAGGTTCGCCATTTTATAAATGAACCTTTTTCTGATTCTGGATCTATATGGAATCCGGACACAAAAGAAGAAAATAAAATAAAAAGGAAACTTAGTTCTTTAATAGACATCAATATTTCACTGGCTAAGAAGAAAAAAAGAGTTGAGAGATTTGAACGAATAAACCCGATTTTTTCGAGAGATTCTAAAGATGAAACAAGTAATATTATAACAACTTGAGCTTTTATTGAAATCCCTATTGACCAATTAGTCTCACCCTGATGGAAGAATTATGGAACACAATATCACAATCGCTGGGATAACAGATTCAGGAATAGAAACAGGAAATAAGGAAAATAACCGGGGTGCTAAAAATCCCCGGCAGACGCCGTGTTACCAAAACCGACAACGTTTGGCCCTGGCAACATATAACACTCACACACAGTGGACCGACGAGAATATCATTGAACTGGAGAAGGAACTGAGCAGGTTACATTGGGATATCATAGGTTTGTCTGAAGTCCAAAGAGAGTTTTTAGGAATATCGTGTCCTCCCCACGATAATTCATAGTTCAAAAGTCCCTCGTCCACAAGGAACTTAGTGAAACTCGAGAGTGTGTCGACTAGGCATATCGATAGGCATACCTTATAACGTATTCGTTGAAGGTCATACAGGTTTACGCGCCGACTTCAACGCACTCCGACGATGAGGTTGAGGTCATGTATGAGGATATTTCTAGAGCCATACATACCTCTAACACTTATTTCACTGTGGTCATGGAGGACTTTAACGCGAAGCTGGGTAAACGATTCGGGAATGAGCTGAGAGTGGGGCAATTTGTAACTGGAGACCGGAACTCTCGGGGCCAAATGTTGGCCGACATGGAGAAGGAGGGACTCTTTATGATGAATTCCTTCTTCAGGAAGCTAGATCACCGCAAATGGACCTGGGTGAGCCCCGATGGCAAAAACAAAAATGAGATAGACTTTATCTTGTCGACGAGACGACAGACGTTTAATGACGTCTCTGTGATCAATGTGGTTAAAACCGGGAGCGATCACAGACTGGTGAGAGGCTCATTGAATCTAATGTCAAGCTCCAGAGATCCAGACTGATAAAGTCTACGCGCCGACCTTTACCTATCCACGTCCAAAACCCACCATTTCAACTCGAACTGCGAAACCGTTTCGAATGCCTAGCAGACTGCGAGGAAGTGGACTCATACTACAACAGGCTCGTAGAAGCTGTCCATACGGCTGAGTTTAAGGTCTTCAAGGCCCAGCGTACAAACAGACTTTGCCCTGCAACTTATGGAAGTAATACAGAAAATGGTTTTGACATCCTCAGATGATGCTACTATATACCGGCTGCTCAACAGACAGATCTCAAAGTCTTTGACTCGCGATAAGCGTCAATTTAATACAAGTAGTATTAAAGAAGCCATCGAGCGGAACAAAGGCTCTAAAGTGTTCGTAAGAGATCTGTCTGTTGGACAAACCCAACTGACGAAGCTGAAGACTGAAGATGCACGGCAATCGTCACGTCTAAACCGGAGTTGCTGTGAGAGATTGAGAATTCTATGGACAGTTATATACGACAACGCAGTCACCTGCCAAAAGTCATGTCTTGGATGGAGCACGACCAACCCGACATTACACTGAAGACACCTGAACGTCAGCCTGTACGAGAATAAAATGGCTCTCAGACAACTTAAGAACAACAAGGCTCTTGGTGATGATGGAGTTTCAGCAGAGCTTCTGAAGGCAGATGGTACACCAATCCTACGGGCCTTTCAGAAGTTATTTAACTCCGTCATACTAGATAATCAAACACCACAAGCATGGCACAGAAGTGTGGTAGTGCTCTCCTTCAAAAAGGGCGACAAAACCCTATTGAAGAACTATTGACCCATCACACTGCTGAGCCATTTGATGATTTCCAGCCTCCCGAACAAGCCGGTATCCGAAAAGTCTTTAGCACCATAGACCATATACACCGCGCGGCAAGTTATACATAAGAAGTCGAAGAATACCTATAACAAGCCACTGTGCTTAGCGTTTGTGGACTATGAGAAAGCCTTAGATTATCGAAACCTGGGCTGTGGTCTCTCCTAAGGTGCCAAATCTACTACCGGTAAGTCGAGGTGTTAAAGTATTTGTATGAAAACGCCACAATGTTAGTGCGACTCCAGGACCAAAACTCGAAACCTATCCACTTGCAGCGAGGTGTGACACAGGAAGATGTTACATCTCCGAAAGTCTTCGTCGCTGCATTGGAAGATGTCTTCAAGCTTCTGGTCAATGGCGAGTGTGTCACTCACTTACGATTTGCCGATGATATAGTAGTCATGGCTGAGACCATGGAAGATTTCGGTACAATGCTCTATGACCTCAGTAGAGTTTCTCAACAAGTGGGCCTGAAAAGGAACATGGATAAGAAAATCATGTCAAACCTCCAACCCCACTCAATTGAAGGTTGGATACTCTGCACGCGAAGTTGTAGAAAACTATATTTACCTAGGACAGACCATCCAACTAGGTCGTTCTAACTTCGAGAAGGTGGTCCATCGTAGAATCTAACTCGGCTGGGCAGCGTTCGGGAAACTACGTAACATCTTCTCGTCCAAAATACCGCAGTGTCTCAAGTTGAAATTCTTCAACCAGTGTGTGTTGCCAGTGACAGACCAGATACGTGGTCGCTCACTATGAGCTTTATTAGAAGGCTCAAGGTCACCCAAAGCTCAATGGAGAGGGCTATGCTCGGAGTTTTCTTGCGATATCGAATCAGAAATGTCGGAATCTTCAGGCGAACCAAAGTCACCGAGATAGCCCAAAGAATTGAAAAACTGAAGTGGCAGTGGGCGGGCATATAGAACGTAGAACCCACGGCCGTTAGAGCAGTAAGGTTCTCGAGTGGTAACCACGAACTGGAAGACGCAGCGTGGGCAGGTCCCTACAAGATGGACCCATGATCTTGTGCGGGTCGCTGGAAACCGTTGGATGCGAATAGCGCAAGACCGGCAATTGTGGGCCATTGTCCAGCTGTGGACCTTTTGGCTGATATGATGATGATGATATTTATTTTTTAAGTACACATTTTCTAAAATTTAGTTTACTTTTCTATTTATTCCTTAATATAACTTTATTAATATTATAATATAGCTTTTATTTCATATGAGACCAATAAATATCAAAGTAATAATAACGTACAAAACCACTAAGTTTTCCATTTAAAAATATTTCTTGCTTGATAAATTCAATAACTCCATTTATTTCACCAAAATTTACTCTACCAAATGTATTTAGTTGTAGGAAAACTAAATAAATAGCCGAAATAAGTAGCTAATTGTTGTTACGTTATAAAAACAGTTGTGGCAAAATTAAACAACTTGATTTTTAATTTGTTATTTAGTTATAGTTAAAGATAGTGTTCAGTTTGTTAAAATGTAAAAGGTTATCAGGTCCACAAAATATAAAAACACCGACGGTAAAATTGTCTCCCATTTTCTTACAAATGTACATTAACTAAAAAAAAACACTAAATCGCGTTTATCTCAGAACTACAAAATCAGAGTTATTTAATTTTCCCTCTACGGGGACGATATATAGGTAGATATAAGGACTTTTTAATATCACATTGGATACTAAATTCTTCTGATTCTTAATTGTTACCGATTTGCCTGATATAACAACAAAGGTAGTTTTGTACAGTATAGAAATAATATGTGGAAAAAGAACATCTATGTAGTGTCAAATGTGTAAGATATTAAGAATATCCACAAGATATTTGACTGAAATGGTTAGATGGATAAAAATCACTATTTAATTTGACTTAGGCGTAAGACAAACAATTTTAAATATTATAAAAATATTTTCAGTCAACTCGACGTTGATGACATTCACATTGAAGCTTGGAACAATGTCTCGTTCGTCAGAAATGGTGGAAAGCAGATGCCTTATGACAATTACCAGAGGATGGATGTTGTAAGTATATTCTTTTAGTTTTATATTCTTTTTTCTGCTGGACCACCTCTTGAACTTGCAACACCCGACCTTTCACTTCCACTTTCTTTCAACGCACAGCTAAGTTATGTAATTTCCCTGGAGAAAATGATTCAATTCTTGAATAAATGAAAAAATATGAGTTTATTTACGAACTGTCTGTACAGGCTTCTTTAGAGGATGTTAGATTTAAACAACATCCACATAACCAAAATTTTAATGATTGGTTGAGCGCAATATTAAATCGTCATTAACGACGGGGATCCCACTATTTGACTTGATCCTCTTACCCTGCGGAGAGACGTGGCGTCTCTATATGTCTTCTACCGCATTCATCACGGTATAGTGTTCAGAGGAAATGTTCGAGCTTATACGCCACATTCCGCCAGAGACCTTCTCGTATTTCATCCTTTTCACCTAGTCTGGTCATCTACCACTGTGCGTTTCCATTGTTATTCTATCATTTATTAACAAAGTATTTTCTTCAATCACAGATTTACGCTTACATGGCTGACATAGCAGCAAGGTTCCCTAACACTGTGACCCTTGTGACGGCTGCCAACTCATTCGAAGGCCGTCCCCTCCAATACCTTAAGATCTCCAGTACCAACTTTGAAGACACCTCAAAGCCCGTTATCTTCATCGACGGTGGTATCCACGCTCGAGAATGGATTTCTCCTCCCAGTGTCACTTATGCTATTAGAAAGTTGACAGAAGATGTTACTGAACCCGATCTTCTGGAGAACTACGATTGGATCCTGTTGCCGGTTGTCAACCCTGATGGTTATGAATTCACCCACACTAATGTAAGTATTTTGAATGATTCAACTTTCAGCAGCTAGCGTGTAGTAATAACTTGTTAAGGTGATCACAACACCTTTGAAAACCCTTGATAACCTGTGTGCCCAAGTAGTGAATTCCAGTGTTGAATATCTGCACTGAAAAAGTTTTGTGTAAACATGAATTGTAGAGAACAGGTTATGCACTCAGTCACGTTTGTCACAAGAAAATCTATGGCAATCATCACAAGTAGCCAGAAGCTAAATAAGATATGTCACATGGTCTGACCATCACAGTTACTGGTTCACAATGGGTTTCAACATCAGATGGTTGTCATTCGATTAACTCTGGTAGCTAACTGTCTATTAGGTATATTTATCAAATGAATTCATCGCATTTCTATCTACCCAGTTGGATTCGTTTAACGTAATTTAATGTATGTTCCATTAGTCCCGTTTCTGGCGCAAGACCCGTTCCACCGACACCAGCAGTATCAGCACAATCTGCCCCGGAGTCGACGGCAATCGCAACTACGACTTCTTCTGGAACACTGTCGGCACCAGCAACATCGCTTGTTCTGACGTCTACGCTGGAAACCGAGCCTTCTCTGAAATCGAGACCCGAGTAGTTAGAGATCTTTTGCACGAGTATTTAGCTCGCATGGCTTTGTATTTAACTATTCATAGTTACGGTAGTATGATCTTGTACGGTTGGGGCCATGACGGCAGCCTCTCCCACAACGCATTTGCTCTTCATAGTGTAGGTATATCCATGGCTGACGCTATTCACGAACATAAACTTCCCAATTTCCCTAATTATCAGGTTGGTAATGCCGTCCATGTTCTTGTGTATGGTGCTTCTGGTGCTTCTGAGGACTACGCCCATTGGATTGGAGTACCCCTGTCCTACACTTATGAACTGCCGGGCCTGGGTGGAAGTATTGCTGGTTTCCATCTAAACCCTATTTACATTGAGCCAGTCGTCCGTGAAACTTGGGAAGGTTTTGTTGTTGGTGCTAGACGAGCTGGCGCTTTGTTTAGGCGGTGAACGATCTCTTTTACAATGACTTAAGTAATGTACGTTTTTTTTATTTTTAATAAAATGTTTTATTTATATGGCCTGAGTTTCACTGTGAACTTTATTAATTTACTCGTGTGGGTATCAGTAATACATGTTAAGTTGTGTTGATACAACCTATTTGATTTATATATAGTTTATTGGTAATGGACTGAAAATGGAACTATTATATATGACATTGGCAAAATGCTAGAAACTTGTAGTATTTTCATGAGATAACATTTCTTGTTTATTTATAAAAGTTATAAAATAAGTAAATAAATTAAGTTATAAAATAGTGAGTCACTCTTTAACTGAGTCTCTTAGATAAAACAACGAGATTGTAATTTTCATTGATTATTTATAGTCTAGATGACGAAGAATGTCACCACGCCATCCCATCCTGCCGGGAACGTAGAAGTCATCAGGAATATCTACCAGGGCAGCAGCGTTGGCAATCCCACTGCGAGCGCCAACCTGTCTGTCAAGCGTGGTAATTATGGCATATTATTCCTAATGATTGACACAACTTCATTATTTTTATTTTTTTTATTTTATATTATTTGGAACAACAAACAATTACACAATAAATGTTACAAAAATATTATCACTAATACTAATAAACCATTGTGTAATCCACAACGTTATTCACAGAATACATATAATTAAGGTGATTCACACTATACACTTAATGTAGTTAGTAGAAAACTTAACTAGCCAATTACAAATTTACAATTTTGATTACAAAAACATTAAGTGAGAACATTATAAACCGAAAACAATAACTTAAATATATTTATTACCTACAATTAAGGCATAAAATAAAATAACGATATTTATTATCTAGATTAAAATAATAAATAAGTACCTAAATATATAATTATGTGTTTTGTGAAAAAACAAAAAGCTATTTGATAGTTGAATTAAAATTTTGAATAGTTTTCAAGATTGTGTTCTTGAATTTTCCTGCCGGTAACGAAAAATCTATGTCATGAAACTGCTCATTGTAAGTGCGAGTGACACGTCGAAGCGGCGATCTTAAGCCAGAATTAGTTCGGCAAGATGTGACAGCGAACAGTGGTTGTTTACGTACAGCGCGCCTCTGCTGTCTTCTAGGAACTATGTAGCATATTTTGTTACAAATATCCATGCAGTCCGGCGCGTTATTGCTAAGACCATACAAAAGCATTACCTCAAGAAAAGGATCTTTTGGGGAGGCTTTTGTCCTTTTGTTTTGAGTAGACGTCGTTCGGCTGTCATGGTGATATTATTAAGATCTAGAAAAGTGACATAATAATCAGAGGGCCATCGAGTATATTCGCCTCAAATTGCAGTTTGGCTAGGAAAATTTTACTACCTCACAGCAATCAATTTATGTTTCGAAGTTTCAGTCCGATTGCAGTAGCTTAACATCAACGCGTTGCGGACCTATATCCCAGACCTATATTGCCCAACGCGTAAATGATGTTAATAGTAATACGTAATTGTATAATAACAATAAGTGAATGATACAAAATAATTACCTACGTAATTAAAATATTTGATAACAATTACAATGAAGTTTAATATCCTTAATAATCAATATTAATTTGATGATTATAAAGTGATCATGTGACGGATATACATTACCTTGGCGCCTTTTTAATAATTATTATCATGTTGCCGAATGACGTCCACAGCTGGACAAAGGTCTTCCACAAGTAGCTGAGTCCATCATTTGGAGGTATATACAGTAATTGCCACACTTTGCAGACAGGTTAGCGATCGCAGTATCATGGTCACAGTGAACAGAGAGATGTTGCTGGTCGTTCTCTGGTAGATATTCCTTCGAGACGACTATTACGATCCCCATGGGATGAGATGGGGTCGCGATAGGCTATGCCGTCAGCCATACGGCATATTTAATAAGACAATGACATAAATATTCGAACCTAAAAAAGAAACTACTAAGCTTTTTAACTTTCGGACTAATATCACAGACTATATGGGTAAGTTCAATATATATAGTCTGGGAGGCTACCGGCTAATTAGCCGGTTATTGTGATCGTAGTCGACCTTCAATTATATGAAGGTTAAAAATTACTAAATGAGTGAAACGGTAAAGTGTACCAAGACTTGTCGAAAATGTCACGACTGTAGAACGAAAGCAAAATTTACCTCTGCTAAGGGATTTAAGTCCTCCCAGCTATACGATGCACAATGTAAGAACTGTAGACTATTTGGACCAGCCACTGCAAATCAACGACAAACTCTATAGGTACAATCATCGAATATTGGAGAGCTAGATACTAGTGATTTAGAGAGCTTATGAGAACTATTGAACCAAAAAGAACTACATTAGATTTAGGATGTACTGATATTTTGGAAATGAAAATTCAATTTCATAGACTCACACAAGGAAAATCGTCAATGATACAATTCAGGATCTCATGCAAGCCAGTGTCATTTGTGAATCTCATTCAGAATACGCGAGTATTTAAAAAAATCGTCACGCCATCAGTACAGTACGAATATTTAAAAATGCTTTGTTTAAAAACAGAGTACAAAGGATCATGCAACGGGGGTTTGCTGAAATTGCGTGGACTATAGCACAATTGACTCAAAAACATTTTCCGTGGGTTTTGGGAACTGAATAAGAGCACGCTTTTCAAACAGAAACAAAAACTATCGGAAATTTCTGTTTAGGTTTAGGTGGCATTCTAATGCAGTATCAGGAAGATGGTAGTTTGAAGCCAATCACTTACTTTAGTCGAGTTACTAGTAAGGAAGTATGTTTCTACCATAGCTACGAGTTAGAAACTTTAGCCGTTGTGGAATATTTGCAGCGGATCCGCATATACTTCACTGACATTCCTGTCATGCTTATTAAAAAGGACCTAGTTCCTCAAATTGCTCACTGGTGGGTAACAATATCAAATACCAGTAACAAAACCTCCAAATTGAATACAGACCTGGAGAGTGAATGAAACACATTGATGCTTTAAAGAGAAAATCTATTACCGAAACCGTACCGTTATGATATATCAGTCTGACTGGTTACTAACCTTGCAACAAGATGATAATATTCAGCATATACTTGTGTAACTTGGTGGAGGACATCAAATTAGGATCTTATGTTTAATTATAGCATCAAAGAATCGCTCCTAGTTTTCCTGTACAGCCCGCCCTACAGGAAAACTAGGAGCGATTCGTCATCCCAATGTTTGATAAATATGACATAATTACGGTAAATTAGATGGTGAGCTACACTCTATCAATAAGGAGAGCATTCCTATGCATATTTTGCACGTCTATCTCCTGAATCCCTTTGTCAAAACTAGATCGGGTAAACCATATGTAGGAAGTTAATCGCTCCGTAAAAAAAATAATACTACTACTAAAGAGATTATCAACCAAATCGGGAATTCTACACATGTGGTCAGATAGACGTTTAGATCCTATAATACCACATAATAACTGATGACGATAGCTCAAGAAGTGAATGTGAAATTGATAGGGATGACTTGATTGAACTCTTGCAGATAGATGTAACATTTCGATTAAAATGCAGCTTTGAATAAAATAATGTTTATAGTAGATAGGAGCTTTAAACAAAATAAGCTAATATGATACAAAATAGAAAGTTAATTAAATGGTAAGCATGACTGGCAAAATATTTGAAAAGTTATGTCTTTCTAAAATGTACTGTACGTAAGCTGTCATGTTTTCAGTTTTATGAAGTTAATATTTTAAAATAAATTGATAATAAAGCATTGTGATACAGATAAAATAATTTCGAGCTAAAACACTGATGGTCGTGTATGGGAGATTACACTGTCACTTTAAAACACTTTAAAAGTAAGAATTTGGCGGATATCCTCTTTATAAGAGGCATGTTCTAGAAAATATAGAAATACTGCATCATCCATCGAGAACTGTGTGATCTGTGTGACTATTTGGGCTTAATTGCTTGAATAAATCTAAAATCTGTGTGATCTGTCTGTGTGACTATTGGGGATTAAATACACTATGTGATCTGTGTGACTATTTGAGCTTAATTGCTTGAATAAATCTAATATCACTATGTGATCTGTGTGACTATTTGGGCTTAATTGCTGGAATAAATGTAAAATCTGTGTGATCTGTGTGACTATTGGAGCTTAAAATCACTATGTGATCTGTGTGACTATTTGAGCTTAATTGCTTGAATAAATCTAAAATTTCTCTCATCCTTCTGATTGATTGAGATCTGTGTGATTAAATGGGCGTAATTGTTTTGAAATATTACAGAGCATACTGTGTAATATGGAATAACACTGCGTGTCACCAAAATCAGTTTGATTATTACAGAGCATACTGTGTGATATATTATTATTAGAAGAAGAAGAAAAAAAAATATTGAGCACACATACTAAAGATACAAACATACAGAGTAACAATGGCGACATAAAATATAAATAAATCTGTGTGATCTATGTGACTTAATGGGCTTATTTTGAACTATTACAGTACATACTGTGTGATATATAGCACTGTGTGCCACCAAAATCTGTATGATCTATGTGACTTTATTGGTGCAGTTATGGTTTATCATGGGGTATCAGATAACTTTACATGTTCTTTGAAGTTCTGGTGTCTCATCAATTCAAAAGCGTATTACATTGAGTAGCATCTTAGTAGTATGAAATAATTTTGCCTGGTGATTAAAATGAGTTGATAATTTGGAGCAAACCGGCAAAATTCTTGCGGTAGCTTAGAGTAGTGTTGATAATAAAACAAAATGTTTACACAGTATTAATTAATTAAAATGAATCTGGTTAGTTTATAAAAAGAGGTCTTCCTTATCTTGGCTACTTCGCCCCGGATTTTGTGCCTTTCCAAAATGTGCGCATAATATTTAATGAAAATGGAGGTGGCATTTCATAGAGCAGGTTTTTTTTTTATTTCGCCTAGGAATAGGAATTGAGTGTTTTCTTCAACAACCGGCTAAGCCTAACGATAATTTATTCAGCATGTATGGTTGAGAGCCGGATACTGCTACATGTTTTCTGAAATTCTGGAGTCCCATCAAATACGGGACGACCTCTACGCCCCCCACGGGATAAGATGGGGTGGTTATATTCTTTTTAGTTAGCCAAATATATTTTATTCCTAGATATTTCAGATTAGGTTAGGGTATTTAAGTTCGAAATTATCGTTTAAAAAGATGGGGCAGATATTTACCCTCCAGAAGCGCACGCTCTGATCTTAGAAGGATTGTTTGCTCGGACTCATTTTGTGGATGATACTCAGGCTCTTGCTAGAGTATTACAGTGCGGTGCCCGTAGCAAAGAGGGTGAATTGGGCCTTCATGGGGATGGGGATGTCGCTGGTGTAGAGATAGAACAGGAGGAGGGAAAGGATGGAGCATTGGGGAACTCCTGCTTGCTGCCTGCAACTCATGGGAAGTGTAGCTTCTTGAAAGAGTGAAAACGAGTAAACTCTGCACTATATGTAACTGGCGCAGTGACTAAGATAACCCAGGCCCGGCGTGCTTCAGGTTCGATCCCTGCACAAACAAACACTTATGAGACCAATAAGTAATTGATGTAAGTCTGGATGTATTCATGTCAGTGATTTGCATATTTGTAGTCCCGTGAGATAAACCGATTTATTGCAGACGTTTTCAACGTTCAAAAAACACGAGTAACCCGATTCAGCGACTTCATCACATCATACTCGTGAGCTGCTTCCGGTAGCTGGTCGCACTGCTGTTGGGGTACTATTTTTTTTTTAATTTATATACGACGGACTAATTATTTAATTTTTATTACTGTATGTCAAATACACATGTTTATGTACTGCATTGTGAGCTTGACAAGTACAAGTGTATGTTAAAACCCAAGTGCTGAATAAATTTCATTATTTATTTCATCCCCGACGCTCTTTAGCAAAAAGCGCGCTTAAAGAAGTTTTGATTCCAATTATAATTATATTGCATGTCACAGCTTTGCTGTGTCGACATAAAAATCAAGTCAATTTTCGAGGAGTTTCCGTGTAATTAGTTGCGAGTTCCATTATTCTTCCTTCCTCGCTCCCAAGTAGACGGCACCCTTAAACTTATTTAATTAGTATTCTGTAAATGAGGCGCGGGGTGGCGACAATTTAAATACACGCTGTTTAATTTTTCGTTAATCGCCACTAAAGTTGCAGAGTTATGCGGATCCACGTTTCTGGGTGAGTTTACGGGCTTGTATCTGGATAATAGTTACGCGACAGCCTCCAAGAATCTTGGGTAGCAAATAGTAAATACCTTTCAATGAGCGGGAGATGTTTAATAGTGCTCGAAAGGTATGGCAATAATGACTTGACCTAGATAATTTAGACTACGGTCCAAATTGTAAACGTTTTTTAGTTATATTTTGACGGTCGCCGTAGCCTAGTTGGTAGTGCTCCTGCCTACGAAGCTGGTGGTCCTGGGTTCGAATCCCGGTAAGTGCAAATATTTGTGTGATGAGCACGAATGTTTGTTTCTAAGTCATGGATGTTTCCTATGTAGATATTTAAGTATTTATCTATCTACATAAGTATGTATATCGTCGCCTGGTACCCATAGTACAAGTTTTGCTTAGTTTGGGACTAGGATGATCTGTGTGACATTGTCCCTAGATATATTATTATATTATATAATCCTGAAACTTGATATGGTTACCTTATTCATTCATATAATATAATAATAATAATTTATTTAACTCAAGTAACATGACTCATATTTGTTAGTAACAATAATTCTTACATCTATATTAGTATTCCTATAACAACACACACACACACACACACAATTACTGCCACCCTCCCAACACTGAGGTGGACAGCTTGCAGCAGCGACTCACATAAACACAATCGAGTCTGCTGGCCACACAGCTCATGATAATGTTGGGGCTGACCCGTACGCGGCGCACCAGGGAAGCGCATCGTTTTCTCATAGTTGTATAAAAACAATCAACTCGAGCATCCGCAAACATCCCTGATGCACTACAAAAGCGGGGCAACCCCATCAATATCCTGAACGCATTATTATATTGTACGCGAAGGGCGCTGTACGATTTCTGCGTATAATGAGCCCACAGACTGCACGTGTAAAACGAAGTGCAGTATGCACGAAACAGGGTTTTTTTAACACCCGGTGAACAACGTGCAAATCTGCGAGCTATCATATTTGCCCTAACCGACAGCGCCCTTCGCTCACGCTCAATATCCTCATCGTCTTTCATGCCAGCGGTCAAGACGTGTCCAAGGTATTTTATCTTATATACCCGTGTGAGCGGAGTTCCATTAAGACTGACTGGTGGTATAGTTTCTGGACCTAGTCCACCGCCGGAACCAAAGACCATGAGCTCACTCTTACACGCATTGTATACCAATCCATGAAGTTTGGCATAGGCTTCACAAATGCTCACTAACCTCCTAAGGCCACAAACAGAGGCGCTCAATAGAGTCATATCATCAGCGTAGGTAATGTTGTTCATACACACCCCATCTATGTAACAACCAGCGCGCTCTCTACTGAGCGCCTCGATCAGTTCATTGACGTAAAGATTGAAGAGCGTAGGCGAGGTCAACCCCCCCTGCCTCACCCCGCACTCCAATCCATACGGCTCCGACAAAGCCCCAGCCCATCGAACCTGATTGATCTGGCCTCCATACCAGCACTTGAAAGTGCTTATAATTTCAGAAGGAACTCCGGCTTTCTGAAGCTTACCCCAAAGAGTACTGTAGGAGACCAGATCAAAGGCTTTGGAAAGATCGAGGAAGCACGCATACACAGGTGTTTTCCGGTCAGTGTAGTACTTGACAGCCCACTTTAGACATAGAATGGCACTCTCAGTAGACAGCCCAGCTCGGAACCCGAACTGGTTGTCGTGCAGTTTAATATGATTGCTAAGCTGTCTAGCACTTTCGATATCACCGTCGCCAGGGAAATAGGCCTATAGTTTTTTATATCCGCGATATCACCTGTTTTGTTTTTTATTATAGGCACTACAATCGTCCTAGTCATCTGACTGGGTAAGTACTCATGACTTATACAAAAGTTGAATAACATTGCCAACACTCTTGGTAAATGAGGACCCGCGTACCTTAGGTGCTCAATGCTCAGACCATCATGACCTGGAGACTTTCCTCTCGACATAGCGGTGATGACACCCTTGATGTCCTTGGCTGTAAACCTAGTTTCAAGATCATGATGGTCCGGCGCATCAGGCATAAACACGCTGGATCCCAATGGTGACTTTACTTTGAACTGTTCCTTAAAGAGGTTAGCAATGTCTACAGGATCGTTCACACCGTTAACGGATACAGGGAGGCCCGGCCTATTACTCATCCTGTTTGTGTGCCTCCAAAAAGAGCGATAGTCTTTGTTCGAATGATGTGATGCCAAAATATCCATTTTTATCTGCTCTTGGTGTGTTTGACACCACTTCAGACGAGATTTAAATATCTTTCTAGTATTAGACATGTCTGCAAATACAGTACCTGTAAAAGGTCTACCACAATCCAGCCACACACAATACTTAAGCCTAGCGTCCCTGTATGCATCACTGACATGCTTGTTCCAGCCTGCCACAACCTTCTTTTTCCTATGTTTGCAGCTCCCTCGACCCATAACAGCTGATTCTGATAACGCTCGTACAATATTATTATACATACTGACAATAGTATTGCGATGACAATGTTGTTTACAAATTTTATCGCAACAATTTCTGAACTCATCGGGGAAGTCAATCAAACTAAGTCTCTCATGACATGCCATGGTATAAGATTGTATTTGTTCAGAACTTCTCTCCCCCCATACAACAAAATTATCTACGTAATTATAATTACATTGCTTAAGGCAAAACTTATCAAATACACACTCAATTACAAGTGGGTAATGATCCGACCACAAATAGTCATAAATGACACACGCGTTCACTACAGAGTCACGAGCTGCTCTGGTGACCACACAGTGGTCCAACCACCTACGTGTGCCATGTGCATCGCTTATAAAGGTATATGTATCTGAATTTAATCCTAACAATTCCGTATCAACGCAATTCCAATCAAATTCCTGACAGAAATCTATTAACTCTGCATAAAATCGACTTGTCGGGTGTGCATTAAAATCTCTATATTAGTGTTCTCTATAATGGCACTCACCGCGCTCAGGCAGTCCGTGTATTCCCCCAAGTTACATGCCTCATCCGTGGGCATGTACGAGTTGAGCACTAACACTGATCTATGGTTGCACATTATTTCGATAGCACACACTCGCGAGTTGTTACACTGAACCACTGATACCGTGTTAAATGCACTTTTCCTCCAAAGTATGGCCACGCCTCCGAAAGGACGGCCTCACAAAATTCCCGCCGTTGTATCTACAGCTGATATTCCAGTACAGCCGAACTCATCACTGATACTATATAGGAAACCAAGTTCTTCTGGTAATAGCCAGGTTTCTTGAAGCACTATTATGTCGTAATCGCAACATAGTTCCCGTATATAATCAATAGATCGCTTTATACTTTTACAATTAAAACTCACTAATTTATATATCTGTTTATCCATTATTAACTGGTCTCGGGCCGTCGCCAGACATTAAATTACTGGCCGCATTATTCTTCTTATAATGGACGAAACGTCTAAAAATTATTGCTTTTGGCCACAAGTTAACGTCCAAAAATAGGGCATCCTTCGACTCCGGCACAAAGAACTTAAATGACTTGTGGTTTAAGGTATGCACTTTTGACTGTATCCTTTCCAGTTTGACTGAAATATTTGTTTTTGCTAAGATGTAGTCTGTGATATCCTTCTCGCTAGTATTAACGCTTATATTGGATATAAAAATCGGCACATTTCTCTCCGCCGCTTTGAAATTTCCGAGAGAATCATTTGCTAAGCCGAATTTACCGATTAATCGTTTTTTATTACTTGATTTACGGTAAGTAACCGTAGTCCACCGCTCATTGCTTGATGGCTCATTAGATAAAACTGAATGGATGGAATTATCAGTTTGTTTACATTCTTTTAAAGCGGTCGCCTCGATCAGCTGTTCACTCGCCGTTAACATCTGCTCGGGTACAACAGACTGCTTGATTGCCGTCTCGCTCGCGCTCGCTTGCGATGCTAGCGATGCACCACCGCCGCCGCCGTTTACCGCTGACGTAGGTTGCTGTAGATTCGGCGCACCCTCAATAATCAAATTATGAGAATGACTATGCTTATATGGTGTGGTACATTTGGGTGCGGTCGAACAGCTTGCAGCAAAGGAATTATCCAGCTGATCAGTCAACTCCAAAGAAGATACGTTCATAGTTTTATATGCACCTCTTCTCGTGTTCACATGAAAATTCACATTCTCCTGGTTACTCACCGAACTTACATTACTATTCACACTCTGTATCTCTCTTCTTATAATTTCCAACTGTTCGAGTGAAGCATACGAGTCTTTAATAGTCCTTACTTCATCCTGAAGTATAACTAGCTTTTTGAGTAAGTCTGACACGTCTAGGTGATCAAAGGTAATCGGCGGAAGCCTTTCCAAATTTCGAGCGACGAACACGGGCATCTGATCAGGGAAGGATTTGAAAACACTTATGATGTCACTGAGTGCACGATTTACCTTTCCTTGCCCTTTACGAACGGGTTTTCTTTTGTCCGCCGGCAACGATTCAAATAGCAACGATTTCGACTTTTCAATTTCATCTCCGCTAAACGTCGCCACACACAGCCTGACTAGGCTTTCTTCGTCACATATCGATATCTTGTTTTGCACATAAGCCAGTAACTCGTCTATAACGATGTTACAACTACTACACTTAAGCGTAACCGACATTTTATAAACTTCTCATAAAATCATAAACGATATGACACACGTCATGCTCTGATGCGTGCGCGCACGATACTGATCCTCATAGATCTTAGGTTCATAGCCAGAAGCTCTAACCGGTTCGTAAGGGATCAGCAAGGTTAAGCAACTAGGCTCGCAGTCAATCAATAGATGGGTGATCGGCAAAGTGGTTAATTTATGAGCGTGTCCGTGCTTCGGAAGGCTCGCTAAGCAGTCGATCCTGGTTGTAGCCATTAGGCTAAAAACGTGTCAGAGGCCTACTGGGCGACTTTAACAACTCTGACATTAGGCTAACTACTGCCTAAGTAAGTAAGTACTTAAGGGCTTTTGCCGTTTTACCAAACGATAGACGCGAGTAGTTGGGCCGTCTAGCAAACAAGAATACTATACATACTTAGAAATCTGCGCTAGAGAAGTCGCCTTTCGGCTTAAATCCCAACTTCGGGCGGTTACTGAGAGGTAGAGGTTTTTAGAGGCCTGTTGTGTAATTGTCTTAGAATTAGTTGATATTCTAAATAATATTAAAGTCGCAACGACTTAACTTCATACCCACTTTCAAAACGCTCTAGAAGCCTTTCAGTACAAGTCTTTCCTTAAATATTATAATATACTGAGACAGACGGCCATCCGATCCCTAATTAGGCAGAGCATGTAACTGATATATTACATACTAGCTGTGCCCGCGACTTTGTCCACGTGTTAATTAGTTTTATTTTTGTGTTTTTTTCAAAAACATACATTTTCTAAAATTAAAGTAGCCTAAGTATCTCCTTATTACATCAGCTACCTGCCAATAAAAGTCCCGTCAAAATCGGTCCAGCAATTTCAGAGATTAGCCGGAACAAACAGACAGACAGACAAAAATTGTAAAAAATGTTATTTTGGTGTATGTACCGTTTATATATTCATATACATGTAGTAAAAAACGGTTATTTCAATATTACAAACAGACACTTCAATTTTATTTATTTGTATAGATGTACAGATATGTATAGATACTACTTTTCATATGTAAATACATGCTTATATACACAATTACACCCAGACTCAGGACAAACAGACGTGTTCATGCGCTTAAATATCTGTCCTGGGTGGGAATCGAACCCACGACCTGCGAATGAAAGTCACCTATCTACCAACCACGCTAAACGGCCTATCAAGGTTACACCAAGTTTACGTAACACATTTTATATACCAATTATAATAACGACTCAACTTATGAACTATCACTCTCCGCTACACAAATTCCTAGACTACCCAACTTTATACTAAACTCCTTAAGACCTAGACCATTTACGAAAGTAGGGAACATAAAACACGATAGCAGCAAAGTGGAGTTTAGTACCTAACTGGGACAAATTTATTTTGCTGTCTCCTGAATAAAATTAAGCTTAACATAGTATATGTTTGTCGTTTTCGAAGTGTAAACTTCTTTAGGTGCGTTGAGCACTTTTTGGTTGAACAAAAATCATGGAAATCGCATCATCATTACCGAACGTTTTCCATGAGCTATATGTATACCATGGAGCTATTACAAAGAGGAGACGTTGTAATTCGATTTTTCTATGAAGCAACGCGTGACAATTTGCGGGGGGGAGAGGGTGTTAGATCCCGCTTACTTCTTTATTTTCCATTTACCGGTCAATAGGTAAACTATTCGCATGTTTTGTCGACTATAATTAGTAGTAACGTAACTTTCTTACACTAGATGTCACTGTCACAGAATGCAACAGGGCCGGACTCATAACTTCGTACCAGGGAGTACTGCTTTTTATTACTTTTCCGAACCATAATGATATCTTTTTTTTATTGACAGTGATATTATTATAAAATAAATGTGAGAATAAAAAGGTCATTGATGAATGATGATTGAAGATTATGGGATTTTGTTAATGGCTTATTTTACAAAAAAGCGGCTGAGTCGGACTCGGCCATCAAGAGTTCCGAGCTGCAAGTATTTGAGTTTATTGAATGAAAGATAAATTGCGGTTTAATATTCATGACGTATAAAAAAACTACTTATTAGATCTCGTTCCAACCAGTTTTCGGTGGAAGTTTGCATGGAATTGTATATCATATATATTTTTTAAGTTTTATAATTCTCTTATTTTAGAAGTTAATAGGGGCGGGGAGCTTATTTTACCGCTTTGGAAGTGTCTCTCGTGCAAACTATACAGTATAGAAAAACAAAATTAGAACCCTCAATATCATTTTTGAAGACCTATCAATCCCACAATGGGTATGGTATGGGTCTGATGAAAAATAAAATATTCAATTTCAGTTCTGAGTATGGGTAACCCCCAAAATTTATTGGTGTTTTTCTATTTTTGTGTGAAAATCTTAATACGGTTCACAGAATACACCGACTTACCAAGTTTCAACAGTATAGTTGTTATAGTTTCGGAAAAGTGGCTGTGATATACGGACGGAAACGTTTACTAAAAACAGCGGTTCCCAAATTCTAGGTAATCATAAAGTATTACAATAGTTGGTGTTAGATGTAAGATTTAAATAAACATTCATAATTTACAAAAAGTAAACAAGAGACTGACTAAGAAAAAATTTTCTTTAAAATCATAATTAATTTACTTCAAAAGAAACAATCGATTGATAATTCAATATTTTCCGATTTGACAAAAAAATTTGAAGTTGCAGAATTGTTTAATGGAATGTACATTAAAAATAAAAACAGTTGTACGAGGGCCTTCAAAAAACATTCTCCGGGTACTAGAAAATTTACCTTAACTCTGCATTTTTACTCGCCATCTGCTTACAAATATGTACGTGAAATGTTTAATAGATGTTTACCTCACCTCCATACATTATATGAATGGTATCGAAGTGTAAATGCGGAACCAGGGTTTTGTACCGAAACTTTAAATAGGCTCGAGGAAAAAGTAAAATCTAGTGATAAAAAGTCTATTGGGAGGTAAAAGATATGGACAGGTAAAAGCTATGAGGGCCTACTAGATATGGATTTAGGTAGCGCTGATAGAAGCGAAATGGCTACCCAAGCTTATGTTTTTCAGTTAGTTGCAATCAATGATTCCTGGAAACTACCATTAGCTTATTTTTTATTGACAGTATTAAAGAAGATTTACATAAAACGAATTAGAAAAATGCAATAAAATCGGTGTACAAATTCGTTCTGTGACATTCGATGACTGTAAAAGCAACATTGCAACAATGAAAACACTGGGTTGAGAGTTGGATGATATAAAAAACTTAAACACTGATTGAAACACCAAAGTGCTGATTATAATGTAGTTGTATTTTTAGACGCGTGTCATATGTTAAAACTGATGCGGAACACCTTTGAATATAAGAGAGTAATTTAAACTATTGGTGCAAAATCAATGCAATGGCAATATTTATCGGAATTAAATTGCAAGAAGAAAACTGCTTACAACTGGCAAATAAACTTTCACATCGACATATCCATTTTAAAACAAAATAATGAATGTGAAATTTATTCGTAGACAATTGTCTAATATCATTGGGAAGTTTGTTATAGAATCTTATACATTGCTCCATAAAAGAGTTACTTATTTAGTGGAGACGGGTAGTATGCAATATAAGATTATCCTTATATCTAGTATTTATATTTTGTGTATCGCTCCTTTTACAGAAGGAATCGATATTTTTATGCAGATATAGTAGGTTTTCACATATATACTGAGATGCTATAATTGCTGAAGTTATATAGCTACTTTTGCAATAAGATCTTAAATATTCCCGCATTTAGAGAATCTGAAAGCACAGCAGAATATACCAAGATTTCTAAATGATCTTTTTGATACTCTAAATACTAAAACAACGTGTAAAGTCGGTACCGAGAGAAGAACTGTGTCCCACTAATCAAAACACATAATAATACTGGCTTATTAGGATTATTAGTGTGCATCAACAGTATGACTTATTTGTATAACGCTTTAGTTGTAACTAAAATTCTATCTTTTTTATTAATATATAAGCTCAGCCAAGACCATGTCAAACTATTTTTTGGGAACACACGGAGTCAAAATGGACATAATAATAATCCCAACACTGGACAATTTAAAACCAGTTTTAAAAAGTTGATTTCACATTTAGAATTAGGCTCCAAATTGACCGGAAATTGTATACCTTTAGATAACATACTAATTTTATCCGAGACATCATCACTCAACAAAATTAATAACTCTTCGGTAGGTTACCGTTTCGAAGAAACCGAGGAGAAAGATTGAGTCCTGCAGAAATTCGATTGATAAATATCAGACAAATTGACTGAAATTAGTGGAAAACTGGATAAATAAAATAGTAGGTTATATTTCTGGGTTTGTAGTCAGCAGCCTTGGTAAGAAAATTAATTGTGAGGCCTGTAAAATGGATTTATGGGCTAAAGACAAACTATGGTTTCACAAATTGATTGATGTTAGAGACATGGGTGGTTAATGTTATGCTTCAAACAAGATGTTTAACATATCCATGAAAACCGAGCGTGTAATACGCAATTGTCTTCGCAAGAAGGGTGGCAAAATAATAAAAAAGATGATAAACACTTCATTTGAGGCAATGTTTTAAACGCAATTTATTGAAAAGGATGTCTTTTCTGGGGGTATTGAACACAACCATAAGACAAGCTTAATTAACCTAACTATAGAAAAATTCATCGATTTAAGATGACATCATATTTTACAAATATGATGTCGTCTTAAACAAAATCTTCAATTTCCTGCAAAAATAACAGCTTTGGTAAGTTGTTGACGGTTGGTTGCTTTATCATTTTCTAAGATTGCAAAATGCTTAAAACGAATATCTATATACTTTTCAGCTATAGATTTAGTCAGAAGAATAATATGATTATCAATCGGTGATTGGTCGAACATATGATTCACTGATTGTTTACAATAATTTTGTCCAATAAGGGATTTTAGTGTAATCGATACAATTTTATGTTTACGGAAATTAATAGAATTCAAAGATTGCGATTTAACACAACGGATACTACATTCAGTTCGTAAACATATATTTACGCTCTCTTAACGTATCTCCAACAGTTATTGACTGGTTTCGTAGTTACCTGTCTGGCCGCCGGCAGTGTGTTCGTATCGAGAATTTATGTTCTTCTTGGTGCAATACTATTGCAGGCGTGCCTCAGGGTGGCGTTTTATCTCCATTACTATTCGCAATTTTTATAAATTCCATTTCTAAAAGCCTTCTTTCTTCCTACCACCTTTACGCAGACGATCTTCAGATTTACAATCAGGCTCCTTTAAATAGGCTGGCAGAAGCTGTTAGCAATATCAATACTGATGTGGTTACTATCAGTGAATGGAGTCGTACGCACGGATTACTTATTAACCCTCAGAAGACCCAGGTCATTGTTGTTGGCAGCTCGAGGATGATAGCAAAAGTGTCTTGGTCTCAACTTCCACAAATTCGTTTTGGTAGCAATGTTTTGCCACTATGTCGCGAAGTAAAAAATTTGGGCATATACTTGGACAACTGCCTCTCCTGGGGCCCTCAGCTTCAATACGTCAGTCGCAAAATATTTGCGTCGATTGGATCCTTGCGAAGATTTAAAAACTTCCTCCCAACTAGCACCAAAATTGCGCTTGCTCAATCCCTCCTTCTTCCAATACTAGATTACGCAGATGTCAGCTATCTTGATCTTACCGAGGCCCAGCTTGATAAACTTGAGCGTCTCCAGAACGTCTGTATAAGATCCATATTTGGTCTACGTAAATATGATCATGTCACGGAATTTCGCAACAAGCTCAAGTGGCTGCCCATTCGCTTTCGCCGGAATGCTCATATTCTGTCACTTTTATACAATGTTTTGTTTACTCCTTCTACTCCCTCTTATCTTAAAGATCGCTTTTCTTTCCTTTACGAGTCACATTCGAGGTTACTAAGATCAGCGCAAAATCTTCGATTAAAAATGCCAAAGCATTCCTCAATATTTTTTGACAAATCGTTTGCTGTGCAAGGTGCCCGTCTGTGGAATGCACTGCCTTTAGTAATTCGTCAAGCAAAATCACTACGACAGTTTCAGAATCTTGTAAAAGAACACTACTTGTCTCTTCAACAAAGTACAAATTGATTACTTTTAATTGGTCTAGAACTTCAGCATTAAAAATAGCTCTTGTGTACATAATGGTTATAATTTTCAAGAATAGATATATGAATATGAGAATGTATATATATATATATATATATATATACATTCTTGAAAATTATAACCATTTTACACATATTTATTTTTTATTTATGTATGTATATATATATATATATGTATATTTAGATATATGTATATAGTTGTTATATATAGTATAGATGGTATGTAATATGTAAGTTAAGTATAAGTTTGTAGCGTAAGTTCACTGTTTTAGTCATGGTACCAGTGCGTACCATGTCATCATTTTTGTACACTGACAACTACCGCAACTCTTTTATTCCTTACTCCAATCCCTGCCTAGGTTGCCTGGAAGAGATCACATTTAGTGATAAGGCCGCCAATTGTACATTACTGTAATGCATCCTTGTTCTTTATGTTTTATTTTACTTGGTGTACAATAAAGAGTTATCTATCTATCTATCTATTTATTACATCTTTAGATGGGAAAGTAAGACCACCTTTATTTTTAGTTTTTATCAAATAAAGGTCATCATCATCGTACTTAACAGCATACAATTCATGAAGGCAGGTCTCACATTTGATTTAAGAATGTAAATAATTGACAACAAATCCAGAAATATATGCAACTATTTGACGGCGCAAATAATCACCTATCGTTGTATTTAACTGCTCATCAAATTCTAATAACAAATCATCAGGCATAGGTTCTTCATCTAACGATGCCTCGCTCAAGTCATCTTTCAAAATTCGATAACGTGCTGAAGTAGCATTTATTTTGTTTACAGAGGATTTTTTTTAAATGGGAATATCCTCTATAGGAATACAATTTCCTCTGAAACCCTCTTTCAGTTCTGTATTGATCAGGGTTTTTTTGTAAGCTGATTTAAACTGACGTGATGTTGGATTATTATTGGCCCTTCCATGTGCTCCTAATACCCCACAAAAATAGCTCCAAATGATCCTGCGAAAATTTATACATAGTTAAATATTTAAGGACCTTTTCTTTTTCAACCAGGCGGTTAAAGAAAAAAAGTGTACTATTAATGCATGCTAAAAGCCCAATAAAACCAGTTTTGCGATTTGTAGTGATAATGGGCTTCTCTTCATCGGGAGCTACTTTAAACATTATGTAATGTTTGGCATATTCTAAATACTCCCTTGTTCTTAAAATATTATCTTCAAATAAGGGCTTTTTGAATTCAAACTGACGCATGTTTCGTGAGTTGAGAATGTCAAAGATATTGTTTATTAAACGAATAAAAGTAATTGTAGCCGCCACATTTTTAAATATGGCATATTTTTCACAAACTAAAAGTTGACTGGCTAACTTTACTTTCATTTTTTGTCGCTGCAAATGTATATGTTTTTCTTTTAACTTGTTTCCCAGGTGTAAGCCTTGTGACTTTTGTAAGTTATTGAGCTTCACGAGATAAGACCATTCAATAAGATTACCCTGATAATCAAGAAACTTCTGTTTATTTTCAAATGCGTTGCGCACAAGTTTCAGCATATGGCATGCGTCAAGGAATACTGCTACTTCGTAGTCAGTACTTTGGTGTTGGAAAGTAGTGATCATATTGTTAGGTTCTAACGAACATCCTGGTACAAAGTTCTGGGCGGACACAGTTTAGATTGCCATCGACTCGCTAAGAAGAAGAAGACGAACATCCTAACTTTTTAAGCATAGTCATATTTGCAGCGCAGCCATACATCGTAAGCAAAACAACGTCAATGCCATTTTCATGGCATTTGTAGAGACATTGCTTAACTATTGAAGCGCGTTGTTCTCCGGTCATAGAACGAATAAGAAAGTACCCCACAGGTAATTTCCAGCGTTCAGTTTGGGATATAAGCAACAAAACTAGAGCCTGAGAAGCGTGATCCGAGTTATCGTTTTGTACGTCATTAAGCCCGAGATCAACATAACCGTGATATTTTTGGCCATCCCATTCAACATGCTTCCTAATAGCCATCTCATCCATCATAAGACTACACAAAGGGCGTTTGCCTGAGGAGCTAGTTTTGTGTTTTAGTATGTTAAAAGCTTCAGCTGTAAATCCGGCTTCACCATTCACACTTTCATACCATTTAGAAATAGTTCTCGGATGCGGTAAGCAAGTATCAAAAGTTTTTCTGACGTATGTGTAAGCGTTTGGCGAAAAATAATGGAGTGTCAAAGCGAATGATCGGAGAGCTGGAGAATATTCCTTCATCAAGGGTTTTTTTATTTTTTGACAACTGACGCCCAACCAATTCTTTTAACTGAATATTTATTGATGTCAAAATGTCCGATTCCTCTCCCAATAGAAAACGTTTGTTTTCCAATTCTTTAGTTAAGATAGTTAAATTTTGAACCTGAAACATAAGAAGAAAACTTTGAATTAGAAAAAAGCATCTTATAGCACTGCGTTAGGGGAAAATAGCACCAATAGATAGGTATCTTCTTCTTCAAACGATTCACTTTCATTTGAAGTCTTCTGATCTTTAATGTGTCTGTTCTTGCTTTCGATCGAAGTTGTGCTATATCTTGCTTTAACTTCTTCTCTCTTGGAGTATCATTCAGTATCAAAAATTCATTTAAAACACTTGTAGATGTGGTAGGCTCTGTAAATTTTCTTTCTAACTGTAATATAAAGGATAAAACAATAATACAATACTGAACATGAAATTTACTAATTTTCCCAAAAACAAGTGAAACTAGTAAATAAAAACTGCATACAAATAAATATTTTATTTTATTCCAATATAATTATGAATACAATTCGGAATATTAATAATAGTTAACGCTTAATTAAAACCTAAACTCAAAAAGTATCAAAATTCGTGCCAGTCGGTAACGTTCCTAGAATACTGGCAGCATTGCCACGTTGAATAGCAATGTTCAGTTGTTGAGCGAAATACAGGCCATCATTTCGGGAACGTGTCGTTTCTAGAACTACTAGTCGAGCTGCCGTTTCTCTATAGATGGTCGATGACTTATTATTAATATTCCGCATTGTTATTCATGTTATATTGGAAATAAAATTAAATATTTTATGGGTAAAAAAATGCATTGTTACGAACCGATATATCCAGTTTTAAACAAGGTAAAGTTCCCTTCTTTAATTTTCTAAGGCCTTTTTTTGTTACTACGAAGTCTTCATCGTTAAAATGGCAAGAACAAATTTTTGTATATTTAGAGGGAGACCAGTCTTGTCTGTTAATTTTTGCTATCCATTTTTGTCTAAGGTTATCTTCAGATGGCAATCTATAAAATTCATAATTTTAAAATTTGACTAAATAAACTAGGTAGGCTTGAAGTACTTAATTTAAATTAAGTAAACAACGAGCATAGTAATGAAGGGAAGTAGGTACTTTAATTAAATTACTGTACATAGAATATTTAATTTATAGGAGATTGTATTTTTTTTGTGCAGTGCATTCCATGTTTAAGTACTTTCTATTTATGATACAGCTGCGGGACATAAGGTAAAATAACTGGATCCTAATTACGGCCCTGTTTTTGTTATGTTCATATTTGTTCGATAGATGGCGGTTTTTTTTTTAAATTATATTAAAAGCTACAAAAATGTATTTTGGCCATTAAAGGGGTTTTACGAATGAATGTAAAACAAATTTCAGTACATACGATTATTAGATTATGATAGTACTGAGCTCTGCGTACCTAAATATTTTTTATTCCCATGACCCCAAGTAGGTATCGCCATCTAATGTCGTGTAGAATTATGTTTCGAAACGCCGACGTTAAGGGAATTTTCTAGAACTATTTTGATAAAAAATCGAATAAAATTACTTACAAATGAAATTTGATGCCATCCATAGCATTAGAACGTCTGTCCGAGTAGTTTTTACAAGATAAAACACAACACTTCATTATTTTTATCTTCTAGCGCAAATATAGCTGTAAATTGTGAACGTGACGTAGTTGTGCACAGGACGAACGCCAACAATACATTGACTTAGGCCACGCCTACATGATGACGTTTAGACTCAGTTGAAAATCACAGTGCTCAGTTGCTTAGGCCGTCTCCTACTGTGTATATATTATATGTGTACTTTTTGGGTGAACAAAAAACAAAAATCGTGAAACTTTCGTCATTGTCACCGAACGCATTCCCCGAGTTATATGTATACTGTGTATATATGTGTAAATTTTGGGTGAAAAAAAGCAAGGAACTCGCGTCATCGTCACCGAACGCTTTTCATGAGCTATATGTGTACTTTTTGGGTGAACAAAAATGTGACACTCGCGTCATCCTCGAACTACTACGAATTCGAATCAAAGTACTGATACACTCCACAAAATGTCTAGATGGCTCCTTTTTTAGACGAGCTGCCCGTTTGTGGAATGCTTTGCCTGAGGCAACGTGCTCTGACACTGAACATTTCTAGGCAATTTTATATTTAATTATTTATCACAATCTTGGTAAACAATTTCATATTATATTGTATATCATTATTTTGATGTATATACGCCAGCTCATCAAGCAACCCCAATTTGTCAAATTTCCCCAATTGAAAGTGAACCTTATAATTACGTGATAAAGGTGAAAATCTATAAAAAAAATTGAACGACTGGGGTAACTTGATATGTTGGCGTCTGTACAATAAAGAGTTATTTACTAACTTAATATTACGTATATTAAGTTAAATCAATATATATATAAATGTCAATAGTTTTCGCAAATTTTAAACGCCAATTTACAATACTGTAATTTTCGTAACGTAAACAACATAACGTAAAAATTTAAAATTTAATTTATTTAAGAAAAAAAAAATTGCCCGAGTTATACGGTGATAAATAAATATATATTTGATACTCTTTTTATAATAATAAATCACTTAATTTGAGTTTATCCATAAAATAATGATGTAATGAATAAATTTAATATCAATTAAAATTTATATATCCTGGGACATTTATCACACACGGCGGAGATAACTGGTGTATTACATATACTACTTTTCTTTTCTAAATACACACTTATGGTGATAATTACACTGAGACTTAGGACAGACATGTTCACGCACACAAATATCTGTCCTAAGTGGGAAACGAACCCACGACCTGCGGCGTGAAAAGCAAAAGAACATTACCAACCACACCAGCAAACCAAATATATTCCTTTAAAGTGACAATAGAATATACCACGGTACAGAATATTAACAAACCTCACTATGTCCTAGTTTAAACATATATAACAAAGCGGTACTAAAATGAACCTTTAAACGAAGAACTAAAAGTTACTTTTACAATGAAAGTTAAGTTATTTTGCTTTGTACACAAAGTTCTTGTTAAGCAAAAAATCGCATCGTAATAGTGCACGTACGCGATAATTCCAGCTACTTTATATTTGAACACCTTCCGCTCATCTAGATTCTAGGTTAATCCTGGATTTTCTCTACTTTACTTAACTTACCGCAACAGGTTTACTTTAGAAGTCTTGTTTCTTTTATGTTCTTTTATAGTTTGACACTGTTAATGGAATTATGAACAGAGAAGATAGCTGTTTCTTATAATCATTTTAATGACAGCTCGTGTGGCGCAGCGGCTTAGACAGTCGCCTTGCCGCTTCGTGTCGCGGGTTCGAGTCCCGCGCCGGACAACTAGTTGTGTGACCCTTAAATAGTTGTTCTGAGTGTGTATGTAATTTATGTCCGTCTATTATATGTTTGTAAAGTACCCCGCGACACAGAGATTATACTCCCTATTGCGGGCGAGGACTATTAAAAAAAAATCAGTTTAGGGACTCTGTAGATTACTTCAAAGACATAGTCTAATAGGAAGTGCATTTCTATTAGATGCCTTATTACCTGGCTATCTCAACGTCGCCTGAGATAGTAATAACTTTAAATTAAGAGTTATAGTGATCGACATTTCAATTCATTAATTATATAATTGAAGAACACTTCTTCCAAACACTAGTGATTGCGCGGGCGCTGCTATTGCTTTTGCGAATACCGCTAAACGGCGTAAAAATTTCAACCTTGTAGGCAACTATATTATTATATTGGAGCCGTTTAGAGTTGTAGCGCTTTAATACTTTTCCGTGACATTTTCAAACATCTTGTCGATGCTGCAAGTGATCAGAGGGCTAGCCTATACTTAGGCAAAATAATTAGCATTGCCATTCAACGTGGCAATGCTGCCAGCCTTCTAGGTAGTCCGCGAATTTTTTTATTTAAATACAAAAAAATCATAACAATATTTAATTTTTTTTTATTAATTGTAATTTTTTATACTTAAGTTAATTTTATGTTTCTTTAGTTAATAAGTTAGGTTATTTTGGTACTAAGTGTCGTGGCGTGGTTGGCAAAAAGCTTGCGTTTCACGCCGGAGTTTATGGGTTCAATTCCCACTCAGGACACATATGTGTGTGCTTGAACATGGCTGCTTGTTTATCTGGGTGTAATTCTATATAAGTATGTATTTACAAAAGAAAAGTAGTATATGTAGTAGGTATATCAGTTATCTGGTTTCCATAGTACAAGCTCTGCTTAGTTTGGGATCAGATTGCCGTGTGTAAATAATGTCACAGGATATTATTATTATTGTATGAAATGTAACTTATACTTTTTAAAGGGAAAAACAAAAAAAAAAAATAATGGAAGAATAAAATATCGTTCACTACCTCAACTCATCCCGTAATTGCTGTTGAAATCGCCCCGTGGCGTGGAAATTTACCAGAGAACGGGCTGAGATTTATTATGACCATCATATTATATCGATCGCTAATTTGCCTGCTAAGTGTAGTCGATTATTGCATATTATTATCTTCCCAAAGTAATGAACGATGATTGGGGGAGGCCTTTGTCCAGTCATGGACTACTTTAGGCTAACAATACATCATCATCATCACCAACATATCAGCGGAAAGACGTCCACTGCTAGACGAAGGCCTCCCCCAAAGATCTCCACAATTGCCGGTCTTGCGCTATCCGCATCCAGCGATTTCCAGCGACCCGTACAAGATCATCGGTCCATCTTGTAGGGGGCCTACGCTGCGTCTTCCGGTTCGTGGTCGCCAGTCGAGAACCTTTCTGCCCCAGCAGCCGTCGGCTCTACGAGCTAGGTGCCCTGCCCACTGCCACTTCAGCTTGGCAATTCTTACGGCTATGTCGGCTTATGTTTTATGTAACAATACATAATGATGATAATTGCACTTAGTTAGATTTTATCATTATATAACTGAGAAAAGGGCAATTGCACTGTATGTTTTGTTTTACGTTATTTTTATATATGACAGGCTATTACTCCGTTCTTTGTAAACCAATTTGGTTTTTTTTTTTACTCCAACTGGAATATCGGACTTGCGTGATAGTCTCATAGATATATTGTTCAAACAGATTGTTATAAAGATATGTTGAAATCGGTTGTATGTTGTTTATAACAGTAATTGCCATATCCACATTACCTTTTTGATAATGTGATTCTACTAATTCTGACGATGGAAAAATGAATTGAAATTTGACCATTATGGTGCTATTGTCAAATAGGTACTGTAAACATTAAAGACAAATAATAATATTTTGTTCTCAGCTTTGACACTCAGTTTGTCAGTGTGTTAAAAGAATGGTAGTGTTTGTTAATGATTTTTTATTAAATCAATATATTCTATACATATAGTAAAATCGTAGGAAAGTCAAAACTGTAAATTGAATATTTTTTTAAAAGATACTTGGGGCGTGATCTACAATCGATATGGAAGCCAAAAATATAGTTTTTAGAATTTTTGTCTGTTTGTCTGTATGTATGTCCGGGCTAAACTCAAAAAGTACTGCATGGATTTACTTCAAATTTTGCATGAACATTACTTAGAGGTGATGTCAACATATTATAGGCTACATATTATCACGATATCGCCTACGGGGGAGGAGCTGTGATAATTTACAAAGTTTAACGCGGGTAAAACCTCGGGGCACAGCTAGTTTGCTTATAAAGCCTATTATATAAACATTTTTGCTTTCTGCACTCTTTTTCTGTAAATATGAACTTTTTTCAAATTGTGTTTATATAAAGAGGTGGCCACAGTTTTCCTTCAATCTGCCATTAATAAAAAACTTCTTTCATTCTTAATTAATACATTTGTTTCATCTGAATCTATTCTGCCGTTGAAAATTACAACATTATTTTTAATGAGCATTGCGGGTTTCTTAGCATTTGGTTAAAATAGTTGTCGCCTTATACAATTAAATGTAACGTAGAGCTCATAACGATGCCATATCTAGGTATTCACACAATCGTGCCATCCCGCACACCACAGAAAATCGATGTCACTGAGAAGAGAAACAAGCTAAATCCGCGTAAGATGGATTGGTAAAAGATGGGTTGAGAAAGGGTAATAAAAAATAGTATTTATTTGCTAATATTTCTTAACTAGTGCTATTCATTTCAATATTACTAATTAATTATTTTTTTTATTACAAGAATATCAAGTCAGCACGGTACCAGAGAACGGGCAGCAGTGTTTTTCTGTGGACTATGACCATCAAACTGTGATCGCCAACCCGTCTGCCAAGCGTGGCGATTATGACATATCGCCCTCATTTTTTGGGGAGGCCAGCCATGGACGAACTTTGACTGACATGATGAAAAAAAAGTAAATTAGTTTTTCGATAACCGCACGTGTTAACTGAGAACTAGTCTACCATCGTGGGCGTCACACGAAATTTTTCACTGCGGCCGATTTTTCTGAGGGGGCAATTAACTGTGGTGTTTATTACCCGGTATGACATGGTAACGTTTAAGAAGTGAGCCTATTCCTCCGGGGTTGCGAGTGTCTACGGACGGGGATGATTACTTGCTATCAGATAATAATAATATCTAGGGACAATGTCACACTGATCATCCTAGCCCCAATCTAAGCAAAGCTTGTACTATGGGTACCAGGCGACGATATACATACTTATATAGATAGATAAATACTTAAATACATAGACAACATCCATGAGTCAGAAACAAATATTCGTGCTCGTCACACAGATATTTGCACTTACCGGGATTCGAACCTAGGACCACCAGCTTCGTATGCAGGAGCTTGTTTGTGTTGTAGACTAGCTATTCTGTGAAATATTAAAAGTGTAGGCCTGTTATTGGTATATGTGTCCGATTGTTAAAATTGAAACGTATTTCAGTTTTGTTTTAATGTGTATATTGTTGCTGTACGATATTCAAATAAAATTAATGAATTGACTGACCTGGCGGTTAGAGACTCAGACTGCTAAGCCAGATGTCATGTTTTCGATCCCCACCCAGAACAAATCTTTGTGTGATAAGTACGATTATTTGTTCTGAATCTGGGTGTAATTTATATAAATATTTAGAAATGTTTAAGAATGTAATTTTAATCTTAACTAATGAGGAGCTAACGGGTGTGTCAGGTGTTGTGTTAAACATATTTATATATTTAGAAATATATAAGTATGTTCAACAGTTCTCTTACTGATTAAGATTACTAAATATTGTGTACGAATCCTCTGAAATGGAAATGGAATTTCAGCAAGAAGACAGGTTGTCACATAAATTCAATTTTGCACGGCGCGTAAATGAAGACGTCTTACGTTCTTTCAAATTGGTATCGTTGATATGTATTGTGTATTGGGGAAATTTGGGGACTCTTGTGTGCTGGGGACTACTTACGTCACAGTCCAATGAAGTAGAAATGAATTGGAAACGTGATGAATGTGTTTATCGTTTTTTATTAAATTCTTGCTATTTCTTGCAGCTTTGTTCGTTGTTAGCATGTTCAATCACCGACATAGGTTCTGGGTTCAAACTCGTTTTGGGCCTAAAAGTATTACTAGGAATTTCATAACCCAAAAAGCCTGTAGCAAGACTTACAGAGTTAGCGATGTTACAGCCCTGTGTTTCAGAAAACAGGTAAAGCCGTCGCACCTATTGGACCTCTCTTCGATCATGTCGACTAGCCCGTCTCATAGAACCATAGTGAATAACCATCGCACCACGGTGCATACTACAGGCTTGTGCACTATATTATGTCCAGTGCAGTTTCTATTCTCCTTTCTCGCCATGCGATCATTTCTACAATAATTTTCTTTTGGAGGAGTTCTGGAGATCTGTCACCAGAATTCGTCCAAAAGAAAATGATTGGTATAGGTTTTTTTTTTTGAAGTTTTACTTCTTTTGGCGCGATGGAGAAAAATGATGAGAGTGAATTTTTACGATGCGCGCGCACACCGACACCAAAAAATTTAACAGCATGAAGTTAGTTCTAGGTGGTATGAGAGTGAATTTTTACGATGCGCGCGCATCGTGCACACGCATCGTAAAAATAACAGCATGACGTTAGTTCTAGGTGGTATGAAAATTGATAACTATGTTCAAGTTGTATATTAAGAAGTAGATATAACTTCTAACGCGTGTACATAAGTACACACAAGATTTTTTTTTCGTTTATTGGTCTTCAAAACTGGATATAGACTATATTGGATAAGACAACATCGATTTATAAAAAAATAAAGTCTATACCCTACTCTGATGTAGACACAGCTTGCTAAATTAGACAAAACCTTAACTTATCTTAAGGGTTACTTATTCTAAGTTTAAACAAAACTATTACCTACCGTTAATATTTTCAGTTTATGCTTAAGTGAGGCAAAAGAACAATTGAAAATATCCATATCATTTTGGATTGCATTGCAACCTTTTGACATTCGGTACATATGGGAATGAGTGCCAATATTAGTCCGACAGCGTGGTAAGCTAAAGGTTTTATAATTGCACAAACGACTATATAAATCACATAATACGATAAGATTAGATAACTTTTAAGAGAGGTAGGGCACAGCGTTCATTCGCTTGAAGAGCAGCCCGACTGGGGAAGTACCTCCACCTTACAGAAGACATTCCTTAATAATAACATTAATAATTTAATGTTTTGTTTCTGAGTGTGAGTAAGGTCGCCAGAGCTCATAGGGGTGGGGGGAAGGGTCAGCAACACTTGTTTGCTGACTCTTAAAGGCCGGCAACGCACCCGCGACTCCTCTGGTGTTGCAGGTTCCATGGGCGGTGGTGATCACTTACCATCAGGTGACCCACTTGCTCGTTTGTCGACCTCTGACATAAAAAAAAAAATCTTTATTGTACACTAAAATATCATAGAAAAGCAGAATATCATATCCTACTAATATTATAAAGGCGAAAGTTTGTGAGTGTGTGTTTGTTACTTATTCACGTCTAAATAGCTGGAGAGATTAAAAAAAATGATATAGAGTTAGCTGACACCCTGGATTAACACATAGGGTATAATTTATAAAGTTTAATCCGGGTAAAACTGCGGGGCACAGCTAGTATGATATACCTAAATTCCATAATAAGATAAGATTAGATAACTCTTTATAAACTTCTAAATATCATTGCTGTTATAAAATAAATTTTATTAATGTTTTAATACTATCAATACAATGTGTACCTAAATATCTATGTTACAAGAAATAATAATGTATAGAACTATAATACTACAAACATGTTCTGACTATTTACAAGCGCTTTTTTAAAGTCTACGTGAATAAAAACCTTTTTTATTTTATTTATTTTATTTTATTTTATTGTACACTAAAATATCATAGAAAACCAGAATACAATATATTTTGCTTCAATAAGTTTTCTAAAAGAAGATTAAAACTAGGTTTTGTATTTTTCAACCGTCATTATTACATGAAATTTTAACATTTCATTTTAACGACTTATTAAACGTTTGGCGATAAACACGTCGCCTATTATTGTTGTTGTAGGACAAACAATACGAAAGCTATTTGTGTTAAATAGTTCCATATTATTGTCTAATGACTACGTGCTTTCGGTAACGTGGAAACGCTCACCCCAAATACACAACCCTATTATTATCAGCTTGAGTACTTCTCAAATAAGTGTATCATAACTATTCAAACATTTGTTTAGGAACTCGCTTCCGCCTCTAGTGGAGTATGAATTAAAATTTATTTATTTTGGAAACTTTAGAACGAAAATTATAGGTAAATTTGAGGTTATTTTTTTAACCTTTGATTATAATAATATCCTGCGACATTATTGACACACGGCCATCTGATCCCAAACTAAGCAGAGCTTCTTGTACTATGGAAACCAGATAACTGATATACCACTTTTCTTTTGTAAATACATACTCATATAGATAAATTACATATCATAGTATTTATAATATTGTATATATTAGATATTTATTATATGTATAGATTATGCATTTATATACATTTAACTATATATTTAAGTTAATTATATATTGAATCAAATCTCTACTTAGTGCACCTACCCACCGTTTAATCTCTGCACCTCCTCAAGGTCGACTGGGAGAAAATGCCTACGGCATTAAGTCCACCTCTGTACAATTTTGTGCATAAAGTTTTGAAATAAATAGATAAATTACACCCAGATTCAGAACAAACAGACATCTTCAATTGTTCATGCACACAAATATCTTTCCTGGGTGGGAATCGAACCCACGACTTCCGGCGTGAAAAGCAAGCATTTGCCAACAGGCCTGTCTAATTTTTATTTGGTATTTTTTGGATTGGTACAGAAACATACTTTGATGGCTGCACGTGTATTTATTTATTTATTTGGTTAACCCACAATAAATAATTCACACAAACAGTCAACGAAAGACCAAAAGTATGATACAAGTAGTAGTGTAACAATTAATTTTATAAATGTTTTCATACAATGTGTACCTAAATATCTATGTCACTAGAAATAATAATGTATACAACTATATTACTACAAACATGTTCTGACTATTTACAAGCGCTTTTTAAAGTCTACGTGAATAAAAACCTTCTTTATTTTATTTTATTTATTTATTTTATAATTAGAGGTGAACACCATATGGGTTATAAGCCAGCGTAGGAACGTCAAAACTATACATTGAATATTTTTTTAAAAGGATACTTAGGGCGTGATCTACAATCGACATTGAAGCCAAAAATATAGTTTTTAAAATTTTTGTCTGTGTGTCTGTATGTATGTCCGGGCTAAACTCAAAAAGTACAGCATGGCTTTACTTCAAATTTTGCATGAATATTACTAATCGTGTCAATATATAGGCTACATATTATCACGCTATCGCTACGCTATGATAATTTATAAAATTTAACGCGGTGAAAACTAGCTAGTATTTTTATATAATAAGCTTTAGAAGTAAACCTACTTTAATAAAAAAAATATTATACTCACTGCCATGCTTTTGACACACTGAAAAACTGAGAATAGACGACAATCTGAGTGTCAAAACTGAGAACAGATTAATATCATTTGTCTATTTTATACTCCTCCGTCCGCGCAATTTTCGTAAAAAGGCGAACAAAGTATTTGTTTCACGTATTAATATTATGGTACAAATAGTAAGCTAACATAAATCAATTTTTTGCTATGGTATTCAGATTAGTTTAGTGTTCTGAAAGATGCTAAATTTATATCGATTAACAAATTACATTAAATTGCTAACGATGATATTAATACCATATTATTATGTTATGCGGTCAGGGTGAAATTAAACCTCACCGGAGCAGCAAACCTCTCCATCCATCAGGCGCCAAAAGAAGTCTACGGCAGGTTAGATTTAGTCGGTGCGAGCCCGACATACCCACCTGCAGACACTTTTTGCGGGTGGCACGCGCAAAGTCATTCCACCTACCAAATAAAAAACGGGTCAAATTAATACATATAATAGTTCAATAGTAAACTGTTGAATTGGATTTCAATCCGGTGATCTGTTTACACAAAACAGGGGGTGACATAAACGAAGTATGTTCACAATACCGTCCTAAACACGTTCATAAAATACCTTATATCCTCACGTCACTAAATAAACAAGGATAAGCTGTAATATTGGATTTAGGTAACTAGGGGATTTTTTTTAACTGGGACTGGTTCGGTTGGATGACAAAGGAGTAACCTTTGACGCTTTGACGAAACTTGATACGAGCTAGCTAAATGTCATTGCTATAATAAAATAAATTTTATAAATGTTTTCACACAATGTGTACCTAAATATCTATGTTACTAGAAATAATAATGTATACAACTATATTACTACAAACATGTTCTGACTATTTACAAGCGCTTTTTTAAAGTCTACGTGAATAATAACCTTTTTTTTATTTATTTTATTTATTTAAACACAAAAATCATTTTCTTATTATCTCCAACTAACAATGTTGGCGTAATTAGTTGTATAATTATATCTGTTTATCTGTCTGTAACATCGTATGATGTACAAGAGGTTAACGCCGGGCCGTGAAAAGTCAGCTGTTTGTATTTAAGTCTGGAAACAGATTTCCTAAATTTGTCCCTTCAGTGCGACTCAGCGGAGTTCCCTTGAGCCGGGTTACAAAAATTAAAAACCTGGGCCACTGGCGACCTCACAGATGACGTAAAACCTCAAAGAACTGCCTTTAAAATATACACAGTTAGCGCCTTCTCAAGTTCATCAATTAAAAAAACAATTTAATACTAATAATATTTTAAAAGTTTATTCCCTTTGACATTGTTGCGAATAGTTGACGTTGACGTGTGTTATGGGCCTTAAAAATATAATTGTTTTATGGATACTATGTACTGCGAAGCGCCGTTTGCGCTCCGTTCACATCTACCCACCGAGCAAATTATAATCTAGTCGGCAAGAATGGATGGAATTTGTTATTTGGGTTATTTTGTAAAATTGTGTAGGTGTTAATTTATGAATTTGTCTTCTATATTTTAGTAGATTGGTAAGTACCCACGCTTGGCGTCTTATATTAAGTATCTAAATATTATTTCTCTGTAAGTATTCACTTACAGAGAAATAATATTCATATTCATTTATTTCGTAAAGCCAGTTTACATGTCAATAATTGTTATAATTTGATGATCACAAAATAAAGTAAAAAATAAAAACAATAGAATTCAAATAAAAGTACAACTAAAAACTAAAACAAGAGAAAATAAAATAAAATTATATATGTCAATGAGTTGGTCCCTTGGAATTTAATAGTTCGTTGTAATTATAAAAATTAATATTATTAAGAGTATATTCTTAAGAGAAAATAAAAAATCTTTAACCGTATTATAACCCGCTGGCTCGTAGGTTCACAAGGGCAGTAGAAATTGCACTTTCTAGAGCTTATTGCCCTAACTCTGAACACCTGCTTTTAAGTCGGTAATCATCGCATTTAGCCAAGTAACGGTAGTCGTGTGCCGTTTGAGTGCAACGACGATGAGACAGAATAATGAGCTGCCCCTTTATGATTTGTAAAAGTTTCTTCAATGTTAGCAATAATTGAGCGTTGAACTAATTGTTAATAGTGTCCATATATAAATTTAGATTTCTGTCGATAAGCTAAGAAGAAGACGAGATATGTTTTACTCCGGATTGGTAGATCGTAGTTAATAATAATATAATAATAATAATAAAATGTTTATTTGCCACAAAAAAAAATACTAGATTCGGATTCTTTACCATGATACATACGAATTACAATAAGTACTGGTCCTGGTTCCCAAACTAGGCTGAAGCCTGTATCTTGGGAGACAGTGCTCAGTCAAGGATGTGATACAATAGACAGACGTGATATCAAACACAATTAAAAGTAGATAAATATACAAACAACAAATATACAAATACTAATAAACAAACAAACAAAAAAACTATTTTTTTTTTAGTAAAGAATTATATCGTGTGTGTGTGTTTGTGTGTGTGTGTGTGTGTTTGTGTATGAGAGTTCGAGACCCGCCGGACGATTAAATTTATGATTTCCTATTTTTGAGATTAGATTAACGCTTTGTATTGCGACTAATGCCATAAAATTCAAATTTAATAATTTGGAAGGTGTTATCAATATGATATGATTGCATGCAACTGTGAACATATCAGTCGGCCATGTTTCTAGAAAAACAAAGCCGATAAATAATACCTACATCTTCCGAAAGCGTGTTAGCAAGGGAATCCTAAATTTGATCTGCCAGTATGTATAGTTTGTAGCTTAACGCAGAGCGCTTACCCCGGATTGGTAGATGGTGCAGGTTCGAGACACGCCGGACGATTAAAATCATGATTTCCCATTTTTGAGATTAGATTAACGCTTTGCACTGCGAATAATGCTACAAAATTCAAATTTAATGTTTTATGTGTTCGTCTAACACAGTTTCCCACGTATTACCTTCCACTCTAAACACAAGCAGAGCATACTGACAACTATTTATTATTATAGCGTCGAATGAGGTCAAGACAGTGTTTCTGAATTACATATTTTGTGGGAGGGGTGTGTCATTTACTATCTTATGTAGATCTTATGGAAATGTGGCATATATATAGAGACCGATTTTATTTGTGGCGCCTTTTATTTGAAGATATAATACATCGAAAAATAAAAGTAAAGATAAAAGCCTTGATATAGCCATATACAGCCCTATTTGAAGAAGATAAGAAGAAACAAAGATGGCGAATTTAAGACCTGCTAAACGGTAACCTTTTTTTTTTTGATAAGGCAGAGTGAATGCCTTCGCATGCCACCCGCAAAAAGTATCTGCGGGTATGTCGGACTCGCACCGACTAAACCTAACCTGCCGTGGACTTCTCTAGGCACCTGATGGGGGAGTCCCGAGAACGCGGGTTTGCTGCTCCGGGGGGTACCGGAGCAGCAAACCCGCGTTCCCGGGAAACGTTTGCTAAACGTTTACCTAGTTTAGTTTTGTCATTAATATTCCATAATATTCAGAACAAGTTCGCATGTTCATATAGAGATGCAAGAAAACCTAACTTTCCATAGTTAGTTGTCATCATTAAAAACATATCAAAATGAAATGTATCCGGGTGTCGCCAGAGTTATAGGCTATGATACCTAGTTATGAGATCCTTTTTTTGAAAATGAAGTGGGAATGCCTACGCATGTCACCCCCAAAAAGTGTCTGGACTTGCACTGACAAAACCTACCTGCCCTGGACTTCTCTTTGCGCCGGATGCCCTTTAGCAACATGTCCCAGATGGTCGGGACACGTACCCTGGGAGGTCTCCTCTGAACTGCCCTCCCTTATGACAGTCACCGTAGCCTAGTTGGTAGTGCTCCTGCCTACGAAGCTGGTGGTCCTGGGTTCGAATCCCGGTAAGTGAAAATATTTGTGTGATGAACACGAATATTTGTTTCTGAGTCATGGATGTTTTCTATTTATATAAGCATTTATATGTCTATATAAGTATGTATATCGTCGCCTGGTACCCATAGTACAAGCTTTGCTTAGTTTGGGGCTGGATGATCTGTGTGACATTGTCCCTAGATATTATATTATATTATTGCCGACTCGTACCAGTCCAGCACAGCGACTGCGCCACAAACATCATGAAAATAATCCATCTATTTTAAGTAAAGCAGTTAAAGCCATATAAGTTTACTGCAAGTGCAATATTCATAAATATATGACTTAACCTAAAAAAATGCATCATTTACGTTTGCGTTAAGGGGATAAACCCTAAAATATTTATTTATTTTATTAATCACTTTAGGCGCAAAAAAAATGTACAAAGGCGGACTTAATGCCCTAGGCATTTTCTGCCAGTCAACCTTAGGGTGGTGCAGAGAGAGCATGGTAGGTGCACAGATCATAAGCATTAATAGGAAAAAAACAGGAATATACAATACTATAAAATACTATACAATGCAATACATACGATACTGTACTATATAACACTATATTATACAATACTATACTATACTATACTATACTATACTATACTATACTATACTATACTATACTATACTATACTATACTATACTATACTATACTATACTATACTATACTATACTATACTATACTATACTATACTATACTATACTATACTATACTATACTATACTATACTATACTATACTATACTATACTATACTATACTATACTATACTATACTTTACTATACTATACTATACTATACTATACTATACTATACTATTGAATCCGATCATGTAATCATAAATTTATCAACGAGGGGTTTCTTGTAAGAATTTCCGAAATAAAAATAGCACAATGTTGATATATGACACCCAGCCATTGCTTTACTGGAATGAGTTTCACATAGCATATTCATATTTATCATCTTGACAGCCGAAATACGCCCACTGCTGGACAAAGGCAACGATCTCTACATTTGCAGGTCTTGGGTTACCCACATCCAACTACTTCCAGAGACCATCGCAACATCACCGGTCTATCTTGTAGGGGGCCTGCCCACGCCGCGTCTTCCGGTTCGTGGTCGCCACTCGAGAACCTTTCTGCCATCGTCGGTTCTACGAGCTATGTCACCTGCCCACTGCCGCTTCAGCGTATCACTTCTTCGGGCTACGTCACGTAACATATTAAGGGCAAAAATCGTCATTGAATAACAAAATTTTACACAAGTACTAAAAAAGCATACGGACAATTCTGCATTTTAGTAACGTCAAAAATCTTGTGATTCATATTTTATCTTTTAGGAACAGAACCTATTGTAGACACGGCTACATATTAAATTATACATTTGCATTATAAGCTGACCCCCATTGTATGGAAATCCTATACAACGCGAGATCAGCTTATACTGGAAATGTATAGCTTGATATGTAGCCGTGTGTACAAGACGGACGACAACACGTAGGTGAAAAAGATCTAAAACATCAAAAACAAAAATGAATGTACTACAACAAGCTAAAAGAGACCCTATAATCATAACAGTAGTCCGAAATTGCCTAACCTAAAGTCAAAAAGTTCAAAAAGAGTTATTATTATTAAAAAAAGTAATTTTATATAGGCTTTTGAAAAAAAAATAAAGGCCTGGTATAACATCTACCCTTTTTGTGATTTTGGTTCCAAAAAATATGAAGCTTTTGGGAGATACAAAGAAAATATCAATTTTTATTTCTGTCTGAACATACGAGTAGCTGTAGTGCGGGGATTATGTTAGCTGTGTCGGTTAGTTGTCGATAAATTTCATTATTAATTAAATCGAGGCGCTCATAGCTAGATGCTCTCACCGGTCTGTAAATGATCGGCGAGGTTAAGCAACTACGCTCGCGGTCAGTCCATAGATGGGTGACCGCCAAAGTGGTTTTATTTCTGAGCGTCTCCGTGCTTCGGAGGGCACGTTAAGCTGTCGGTCCCGGTTGTAGTCATTAGACAACACTCGTTAAGCCATGTCAGAGGCCTACTGGGCGGCTTGAGCAACTCTGACACTAGGGTTACCACTGCCCATACGATAACCAAGCAAGCAAGCATTAATTAAAAAATATATTCAGCTGGAAACATTTGACCGTGTAGTGACTGACATATTAATTTTTATTTCTGACTGACTGACTTTTTTTTGTAGTTTAATTGTTATTAAAAATATGATTATATTTATATTTTTGAATTTACACTAATTCTAGTGCTTGTGATGTATTTTAACACAATTATGTAATTAAGTAAAAATAGTTTACTAAGAGCTAGGTACTTAGAGAAATGAGATAGTAGACATTATGTTGTGTATTTATAAGGTACCATCAAAACTATTACTGAGTCTATCTGGCAGTGGGCTGAACCGTAATTGATAAAAAGTAGGTAGCTATTTTCTTAGATTGAGTATTACTATTACTTTAATTTAATTTAATCTATTTTTATACTAACATAGTTCTTTAAGGTTATTTTACTAACAACACTATGGATACAATTAACTGAATCAAATGTTTTATTATTATTATTTCTATCTATTGCCGCTACAACAACAGAATTATAAATAAATCCAGAAATACGTGGTTGTTTTTAATTATTTTGTTCGATTACTTACTATTATGTACGAGGCTATGGAACCATTACAATATCCTAAGAGAGGTAGGGCACAGCGTTCATTCGCTCAAAGGGCGACTGGGGAAGTACCTACACCTTACAAAAGACATTCCTTAATAATAACATTAATAATTTTAATGTTGTGTTTCCGAGTGTGAGTAAGGTCACCAGAGCTCATTGGGGTGGGGGGAAGGGTCAGCAACAATTGTTTGCTGATTCCAAAAGGCCGGCAACGCATTCGCGACTCCTATGGTGTCGCGAGTGTCCATGGACGGTGGTGATCACTTACCATCAGGTGACCCACTAGCTCATTTGCAGCCCTATGTAATAAACAAAAATCCAACAGGCACTTGACATTTTTAATTTAAGTTAAAATAATTATATGTTTATCGACACATCGATAGTGCGCTTCACTACGGTCATCAGTGGCCTGTCTAGCATCGCCTGCGGGCAAAAGTCGTCGGCAGCGTTATTATAACATTACCCGCCGCGGGTATCAGTGGAATATAACTAAAATGTTACATTTTTGGAAATCGTTCCGTACAACTTAGTTTTTAAATGTTTTGGGATCATTTTCTTGAACGGTGTTCATATTCTCAATAATAATAATAATAATAGTATAATTTATTTGTATGAAATACGGTAGTCTTAAGGTGTTATACAGTAGTAAGTACATGACATATTTCACCCTCAATGAGGGTATACAAAGGTTATGTTTAAAGGTATCAGTAGAATATAACTAAAACATTTTTGGAAATCGTTCCGTACAACTTAGTTTTTAAATGTTTTGGGAACATTTTCTGGAACGGTGTCCACATTCTCAATAATAATATATAGTATTTATTTGTATGAAATACGGTAATCAGAAGGTGTTATACTGTAGTAAGTACATGACATATTTCACCCTCAATGAGAAATATAATCTTTGTATACCAAAGATTATCTTTAAAACATGAAATTACAGTGATGTTTATTATGATGTATTACAATCACAAATCTAAATTATTTTAATATCATATATATACATATGGCCTTTGCGTCTGTTACAGACGATTTACGGCGCATTGTCTGAGAGACATTTCTTTCGGTGGCTAAACAAACCGATGCGAGAGCGACATAGCCTGCCGCAGGCCTGACAAGAGAAGTTTGCGGTGGTTGGTGCCGAGCCGCTTTCATGTCGCTTCTGTCTCTTATCAGCAAGTACTCCGAACCGAACCTTTAATATCAATTAAATCAATAATTCGCATATTATCATAGACATAGTACGAAAACATCAGCATATGTATACCCTTTGCACGTATAAATTGGCTGGTTCGTTGCACTAGCAGTTTGATGCTTTACTGCAGTTAAGTTGAGCTTAAAGGTGTTGTCGAGATTTTTCTGACAAGAAGTCTGGAAGTCCAGTCTTACATCATAGAATTATCCGTTCTTCAGAGGGCACTTTGGGCGGTTAACCCCTTTTATTGTCGTCAGGCTACAGTGGTTAGGCAATGTCAGAAATCTACTGGGAGGCTTTATCAACTCTGACACCAGGGTAACCACTGCTCACACGATAAAGAAAGATAGCTTAGTAGTTTAAGTGCGTTTAAATTTGCCCACACACTCTTGCACTACAATATTATAGTCTAAGAGTGTGTGTGGGACATAGTATGCGTTCCCTATAATAGTCTAGTCTCCGTCATTGACAATAGAACCTTAATGATCGAATTTCGAAAAAGTACTATTAAAAGATCTCTGGTTTATGTATAAATAGCTGTGCCCCGCAGTTTTACCCGTGTTAAACTTTATAAATTAAAGCCTATGTGTTAATCCAGGGTGTCAGCGAACTACATACCAAATTTCATTAAAATCGCTCCAGCCGTTTAGACGTGAAGAAGTAACAAACATACACACTCACAAACTTTCGCCTTTATAATATTAGTGTGATACGTATGTATTTATAAATACATTTTATAAACGATTACACGGTTTTGTGGGACATATTTACAAACTTTAGAAAATATATTTGTGTACATAAATAAATAATAAAAGTATTATTATCAGTTGACTTGTTCGCATAGGCTGGGCCCTGCCAATCTTGGATTCAGAATTTTTTTTTACCAAGATTTTATATATATTTTATGGAGCCAAATTATGTAACGCAATATTGCAAGAATTGCATAATGAAGTTGTTTTGATCTTCGTAATGAACCGGCGCCTACAAATTATACGATGAGCAAGAACGACGAAAGGACCTCTCTAGATTGCATTAAAGGGCCCAATAAATTCCAAAAGGTTGATGGTGTAATATTTTTGAGCTTCAAGTAAAGTTTGAAGATGAATTTATATAGTTATTTTCTACGTTTTTTATATGATGAAGAAAAACAGAAACACGAAACCATCTCTGTAGATTGCATAAAAGGCTCTAATAAATTCCAAAAGGGTTGATGATGTAATATTTTTGAGCTTCAAGTAAAGTTTTGAAGTTGAATTTATTTAGTTATTTTCTATGTTTTATTTATTAGACGGTCACCGTAGCCTAGTTGGTAGTGCTCCTCTACCTACGAAGCTGGTGGTCCTGGGTTCGAATCCCGGAAAGTACAAATATTTGTGTGATAAGCACGAACATTTGTTTCTGAGTCATGAATGTTTTTTATATGTTTAAGTATTTATCTATCTATATAAGTATGTATATCGTCGCCTGGTACCCATAGTACAAGCTTTGCTTAGTTTGGGGCTAGGATGATCTGTGTGAGATTGTCCCTAGATGTTATTATTATATGTGAAAATGATACCAAAGCTATTTAAAAAACGAACGATAAATACCCTCAAAATACTAGAAGTGGAGAAAGACTAGTCTTATATTGCTTGAAGGACTACCCTATCTAAAAAAAACTGTTTTATTAATGTGCGTAAAAGTTTACAACAGGCTCCCAACTTTCACTAATATGGTTTAATCGAGTATAAAATAATAAAAAATATATAAAATAAAAACGGTTTTTATTCACGTAGACTTTAAAAAAGCGCTTGTAAATAGTCAGAACATGTTTGTAGTAATACAGTTATTATTTCTAGTTACATATTACATATATTTAGGTACACGGAATGTTAACTCATTTATACAATTTATTTTATAATGGTAGTGACATTTAGCTAGCTTGTATTAAGTTATTGTCAAGGAGATTATGTTTAGTTGAAGTTTATAATATTATGTATTGAAATTTATATTTTACTACATACTGTCTGAATGGTTCTGTCTATATTAAGGTATGATGATTATTAAAGAAAGTATTGCTGACTGAAAGATAGTCCGTCGAATAGTGATTCCTATACCGTAACAGTGGTACCTGCTATATCCTTTTGCCTTTTATAAAAACCAGGAAGGATATGGAGTATCCTCCAAATTCGAATGGACGTGTGACGCAGCGGTTAAGACACAGTCACCCCGCCGTTTCGTGTCCGGGTTCGATACACACGAATTATAAATAAAATGTGTAACCCATAAATAATTGTTCTGAGTCTGGATATAGGTACTTTGTATCCATCACTTATGTTTGTAAAGTACCACGTTATATAGGAATTAATTTTCAAAGTCCGGGCATTGTTTTGTAAAAAAATAAAAAAAGAACATCTGTAATAAAGAGCCGTACTATTTTAAAACTTCCATTAAGGTTTTCTAAAAGGTAAGTAAAACTATAATTCCTTAAATAACGGCAATGTAATCTGTACAACTTAAATACACGTTAGTTCTTCCCGACCGGGATTTGTAAATCACTCTACTAAAGTAATACCAAGCGATGCGAAAATGACTACCCCATTAGGTAGGGTTCGTTAGCTCTAAATTGGCACGCCCCTGTAATAAATCTAATAAAAATAGGTAAAACCTGGTATGGCTAGTTTGTGTTTAATTGTATTATTTCTGTGGACTTCCTCGTTGGTCTAGCGGTAGCGTGTTCACCCGCAGAGAACGAGGTCCTGGGTTCAAATCCCGGGTCGGGCTAAAAGTGATTTTGTGACTTTTCTGTAAAAAGAAAAAATTCTCAGCATCAGCCTGAAGTCTAGGAGTTGGCGGTATTATATCCCCATGCCTCGGAGGGTACGCAAAGCCGTCGTTCCTCTACCTGACATCTTTCCGGTCGTGTCGCGTGGCGTCCTATCGGATCATGAGAGTGATGGAATAGAAAGTGCTCCTGTGTTTGCGCACACACTTGAGCACTATAATATATCCCGCGCAGTTTGCTAATCTCTCATGAGACTGGCCGCCGTGACCGAAATTCGACTAGGAGGACATTATTTATATTATTTAAAGTATGCAAATATTGCAGTCGTCCCGAGGGAATATCTCTCAGAGAAGCAGAGAGGGCAGTAGTGTCTCTCTGTGTACTATGACCATCATACTGCGATCGCCAACCACTTCTGCTAAGCGTGGTGATTATGGCATATCCTTCCAAATGATGGACACAGCTCCATCGGAGAAATCTTTTGGGGAGGTTTTTGTCCAGCTGTGGTCGTCATTCGTCTGACATGATGATAGTATGCAGGGCACAATTTTAAAGATTACTAAAAGCAAAAGATAAAATTTCCATGTATGAACATTTAGATGGAAAGGTAAGTATATTTATTTATTCATTTAAACTTTAGTACACAAACTGTACAAAGGCGGACTTAATGCCAAAGGCATTCTCTACCAGTCGACCTTTGGGTGATGCAGACATAATATGGTAGGTGTACGAATTAACGTTTAAGTAAATTGTAGATACTTTTGTACTCTATATAATCATGAATACATAACTACTAACTATAAATATTATTTTATACATATTATACAATATATAATAATATGTCTCTATGTCGGTTTTGGAAACCCAAAGTAAGGTGGATTTTTTATACATGATGTTTACAGATTGCAAAGGCTTTTTTTTATTTAATTTAAAAATGACCTCGCCCGCATTAGGGAAATAATACCTGTTTCGTGGGGTACTTTGCAAACATAATTGGCGGACACAAAGTATATCCAGACACAGAACAACTATTTTTAGGTCACACAAATAATAGCCCTGCGCGGGAATCGAACCCGGGACATGAATTGGTGAAGCGACTGTTTGAAGCGCTGACTGAATCATTGACTGCTTCACCAGATGCCATAAGATAAAATGCTATAGAAATAGATAAAATAGTCGTATAATAGTCTATTAATTTGTTCAACTGTCTTATCATCTAAAAAGATAATGTTCTTTTTTCACTCGTTCCTTGCATTAGGTGATGTTGCAAAGAGTGGGTCTATTGCAAGGATATATGCCCCCCCCCCCCCCCATAGTTCGACTGACGGGCGATCAAGTCACACGCGAACTTAATTCGCGTTATATGTATGTAGGGTAGAATATTTAACGCGGTAGTACTGCATCAGTGGCCAGGTTAGAGTATAAAAACTGTACTCCAAAACAAATGTTGATGAATTTCATAAAAAGAAAACATCTTATTTAACAATTAAGGCTTAAACGGAGGGTCCATTTAAGGCCTCAAGTGTTTGCGGCAGTCGTGAAGATAAGGTTTACGAGGATTAGGGTGAGGTTGTATTGATAGATGAGCGAGAAATGAACGAAATAATAAAAATATTTCCACATCCTACTAATATTATAAACGCGAAAGTTTGTTAGTATGGATGGATGTTTGTTACTCTTTCACGTAAAAACAACTGAATGGATTTTAATGCAACTTTACAATAATATAGCTTATACATCAGAATAACACATAGGGTACAATTTATAAAGATATTGTGTGAATTGTGTAAGTAGGAAAAAATCTACCATCTGCGAGCTATTCCGGCGTGCACTGCCAAAACTGCTGTCCTACTAATAATATAAATGCAAAAGTTTGTGAGAATAGACGTATGTATGTATGTATGTTTGTTACTCTTTTACGCCAAAACTACTTCAACGCGGGTTAAACCGCGGGCCATAGCTAGTTGATTATGAAAATAATAATTTCTTCCTGAATGATGATGGAATTCCACCATGGCGGCCAGTCTCCATGCGCATAACGTTTTATAGTGTACAAGGGCGTGCGCAAGTATAGGTGCATTCTTTACTCCCTCACTACCAAGATCTAGTGAGACAGCCTTACCAGCACAACCGCACAAGGTTTCAAATCATCAAATGTTCCTTCAAATCTCTCGGCCTTGTCCCAAGCCAAGAATTGGCTTATGGTATACTCTGTATCTATTTTGTTATTATTTCTCTAGTAGATTATGTTGCAGGCTGACAGGTGAAAATAGGGCTGTAGGTAGGTAAAACCAACTTAGCTGCTGCCTCTGAGCTGTGCCTGCATGTTCAGACGCCAGCACATCCAGATATCCCAATCTGTCAAATTTCTTTTAAAGATTTTCAACTTTATTAAAAGCATAAGGTTCACTTTCAATTGGGGTTTTTTTCAGATTGGGCTAGCTTGATGTGCTGGCGTCTGTACTATCCATGTATATAGAGGTATAGATATCCACTTAGCATATTGTATATTGCTACTAGAAGTTTGTTGTCTTTTATGTGTATTTTACTACTAGCTGTGCCCCGCGATTGAACCCGCGTTAAACTAAAATAAAATTATCACAGCTACTCCCCAGTAGGTGATAGCGTATTAATATGAAGCCTATATGTTGACCCGACCTCTTAGTAGTGTTCATGCAAAATTGGAGGCGCTCACAGCTAGATGCTCTCACCGGTCCGTAAGTGATTGGCGAGGTCAAGCAACTAGGCTCGCGGTCAGTCCATAGATGGGTGACCGCGAAAGTGGTTTAATTTCTGAGCGTCTCCGTGCTTCGGAGGGCACGTTAAGCTGTTGGTCCCGGTTGTAGCCATAAGGCAACAGTCGTTAAGCCATGTCAGAGGCCTAATGGGCGGCTTGAACAACTCTGACACTAGGGTAACCACTGCCCACACGATAAGTAAGTAAGTAATGCAAAATTTGAAGTAAATCCATGCAGTACTTTTTGAGTTTAGCCCGGACATACATACAGACAAACAGATAAAAATTCTAAAAACTATATTTTTTACTTCGATATCGATTGTAGATCACGCCCCAAGTATCCCTTTAAAAAATATTCAATGTACAGTTTTGACTTTCCTACGATTTTATTATATGTTTAGATGATACGCCTATATTGTTTCTTTTTATTTGTGTTTCTAATACATCATATTTCTTTCTTTCTAACCTCGCCGATCACCTACGGAGCGGTGAGATCAACCAGCTGAGAGTTTCAGAATTTATTAGAAAAAAAAGTCATAGCTCATTTCGACTCGCTTCTTTTACCGTCAGACTTTAAAGATTGGAACTTCCAGAACTCTTATTTTTGCGAAAGTTGCATCGAGATGAGTTTAAAGGACTTTTAGCCGTATTAAAAATGTATGGCGGAATAAAGTGGAGGTTCGAGTAGGTACTTTAGGCCCTTAAAGTATCTTGATAAACCTGGCTTTAAAACTTGAGTTTTTAAGGGCTCGCTTTAGGGAATTTTCCAAATGATAAAATAGGAATGAGTTACCCTTTGTAATAGCGTTGGAGTGGTAAATATACAAAAGGAGTTGATTGTTGAAGAATTAAAATGGAATGAAATATTAACAAATTACTTTTGCCCATGTCTTCACTCACGATATTCTTTGGGAACAGTACTTTATAGCAAAAGATTCAATTTGGAATTTTAAGGCATGACAGCGAGGCAAATAAATTCACAATCCGATTTTTTGTATTTGTGAAAATTAAAATTTGATTCACTTGTTTTACTAGGTACTAGATAAACGAGTACTTTGTATTTTCAGGTAAATTTCTAGGTTAAATAAACTTTCTATAACTTAGGTCCTAAATGTTTTGCAAATTTATACAATTTGGCGGTCACCCATCTATGGACTGACCGCGATCCTAGTTGCTTAACCTCGCCGATCGCTTACGGACCGGTGAGAGCATCTCAGCTATGACCCTTAAAGAAGACCCAATTCCCAGCAATCCATGGATTCACCGTGTGGAAACAGGGTCCATCGCGGGATAGAGGAGGGAACCACTCGGCAGAGTCTGAGACTTGCGACTCAGATATAGGTTTAAGGGCCCTTTATGATGCATCTACGCTCACTGACAGATGTTTTTATTCAATTGATGAGTACATTAAACATAAATTCACATAAATATGTAATTAGCCTAAATATTTTGACATTTAATTTTAATTGACATTTTCTAATCTCTAATAATTAACACTGTTTTTAAATCTCATTTTTACTTATTGTTTAGATTCAATCATGTATTAACTACTATTAACAAATTAAATAATTATTAACAATTTCAATGTAAGTCTAAAATTTTAATGTATTACTTTAAATATTTGCACGACGTATTCTGTCGAATATAGTGAAACGAAAATATAATACCATCAAATGTAACCTGTATTCTCACAAATAAAGAGTTCATTCATTCATTCATTCACTTTCTCCGTCTCTCAGTTATCCCTTGCTAGCCTAGCCAAACTTGGTATGATCCTACTATTGCCTTTGGATACTGGTTCCAATAGAGAACTCACGAAAAATCCTGATAATCCTAAGTCTTGTAATACTTTCTAGAGTATAATCGCAATATCAAAGGTTATGCAACCTTACACTACTAACTAAAAATATCACACTCCGACATACATTTAAGACTTAATGCTACTTTAGGGTATTTAAATTAATAATAAAACTACTAGAATATTTTATATGTTTTTTTATTTTGAATAAATAAATATGTGCTCAGGTTTCTATTGTATTCTTTAAACTAAAATTCAGTGATTACAATGATCCATCTTCGATTGCTGATGACGACTGTTCCTAGATCCTTAGTAAGCTCTTGGGAGTTCGGCTTCTTGTATTCAATGGTGTCAAAAATTATCGGGTTCTCCGAAACAGGTAAAGCCATAGAAAAAATTTAGCAGGCCAGAAGTGACGCGTGGACTCACAACGACGACACTGGCGCCTCCTACAGCCACGATGTTGGCATTGTGGACCAAAATGATGTCCAAAGTCAGGGCCGTAGTGGTGACTGGAGTGGGGTCCAAAGCCAGGGCCGTAGTGATGACTGCAGTGGGGCAAGCTCGGATGGGGCCCATATGATGGACCTGGTTGACAGTGATGTCTCATCCTTATGGTGATTTATTCTTGAAGATGTTTCTTCGTTTTGGTGGTTTCGCTTTCTTGAGGAAGTTGTTTATTGTTGAATAATTACGGTGCAATGGAAGTAACTTCGTTGAATGTCACGTTTCTTATGGTATTTTATACAGCTAGACTTGTTTATATGTAAAATAGATAGTGATTCAGCTGGAGATATTGTTGTGAAATCAAGTAGACACCACTTATGATGCTATAAGTAGTAGGTACTTACTGACAAGTAAGCACTGAGTAGGTAGGTACAGACGCCAGCACATCAAGCTACACCAATCTGTCAAATTTCCCCAATTGAAAGAGAACCTTATGCTTTTGTGATAAAGTTGAAAATCTATAAAAGAAATTTGAAAGATTGGGGTAGCTGGATGTGCTGGCGTCTGTACATAAAAAAAAACATACAATCTCCTTTTTTAGAAGTCGGTAAAAATAAATAACAAATTTACTTCAAAGTAAACATATCAATATTTTCTTCATATCACATTTAAATTTCTATTTCTCATGATTCTATATTATTAGGTATATTTGTTGATAAAACGAAATTGAATGTAGGCAAATCTAATCTACATTATTGTAACAATAATCTATTTAAACATACGTACAATTCACTTGAGATAATAAGGAAAATACATTTCAAACACTTCTGTTATATCTATATATACATATAATAAAATCGTAGGAAAGTCAAAACTGTACATTGAATATTTTTTAAAAAGGATACTTGGGGCGTGATCATCAAACGATATCGAAGCCAAAAATATAGTTTTTAGAATTTTTGTCTGTTTATCTGTCTGTCTGTATGTATGTCCGGGCTAAACTCAAAAAGTACTGCATGAATTTACTTCAAATTTCGCATGAATATTACTAAGAGGTCGGGCCAACATATAGGCTACATATTATCACGCTATCACCTACGGGGGAGGAGCTGTAATCATTTATAAAGTTTAACGCGGGTGAAACCGCGGGGCAAAGCTAGTCTATACATATAATTGAAAATTAAATAAGGCGACAATAGATAATCGGGATAAACATAAATACAATTTGTGCCATAATGTGCAGAAATTAATTATACACGCGACGCGTCACACTTCAAACCGACTCCGGCCTTGGGGTCCTTTCAACAACAATACGCTGTTCCAACACAGTTTCAGTATTTGAATTTTGTTCATTATTAGTCTCCTCACAAGGTCTATTTTCTTTTCCACATCTCGTTCGATTTTCATTTACTGAGCAACAATTTTCTTTGCAGGTTTTCTTTGGTGAATCACATCTTCCAGGTCGGTCATATGGAGCATTTCTAGGTCCAAAGCACGGTGGTGGTGGTCCATGGCGGCTACGGTGTCCCCTCGGTCCGAAATCTGGACGGCCTCGCATTGGTCCGAACCCTGAATGACAATGTCCCCGTCCACCGACGAAATCAAAGCTATGTCTGCCACGACCAGGTAGCCCATTGCATTCATCTGGACCTCCACAGCCACATTCGAAGGGTGGCTCGTGACGATCGCGGTTATAGCTTTCTCGGTGGCGATCAGGTGAAGCTTCGTGATGACTTCTATGAGGTCCAGGGCAGTTTTGATCCCGATGGTGATGTTCAGGTCTAAATTCGTTTCCGTGATGGTGTCCATGTCTATGTTCTTCAGGTCCATGATTATTCATTCTATCACAACCATGATGAAAATCCCTGTGCCTTTCTGGACTATTATGGAATTCGTGATGCCCGAAGTCACCAAATCCATGGAATCCATGTCTTTCTGGCATACCAAAAGGTGGTCTGCACATTCCACGGCCGCGTCTTCCGTGATGTCCGAAATGAGGGCCGAAATGATGACCAAAGTGAGGCCCAAAAGGCTCAAATAATGGACAATGTACTTCAAAATGTCCCCGCATGCTTAGAGCTTTGAACGAAGAAGTTACTGCTTCAAGTGTATTTGCACGAATGATGGTGTTTCATTCTAAACTCCGCTTATAAATAAAAACGTGACACAACATTGTGTAATCAATTGTTTGTGCTCTTTCAACCAAAAAATGATAGATTCCTAGTAAATTATTCATTCGGAAAATACATGAAGGAAAATTTTCACAACAATTACATTCGTTATGAAAATGGAGTTACCTTAATTGTACCTTAAAACGTAAGGATCTTAAGACAAGATTTTATTAAGATTTTCCTGTTTCTTTATGAACCGACTTAAAAATAAAAATATTTACGGTACTCGAATTCTCCGGAGTGTGTTAACAGATTTAGATGATTAATTTAAGGTTGTAAGATTTTTTTACGAATTTTTTGCGATAAAATTTGTAGTTAATTCATTTTTAATATGCAAGCTGTAGATTAGTTCTACAAAACACTTAAATAGCTGCCTTTCATGGTTGAGTTTAGACCCATCTGTACGGTTATCGACAAGCTTAATCTGGTGGTCGATAACCGGACAGATTGTATACTGGACGTAACTTAAGGGGCTTAACTTGCCAATGAAACTAAACAACATGTAACACAACAACATAAAAAGGTTAACTTCGCATTCAAGAACAACGATTTGCTGGTACATTTCGTATGAAAAGAAAAAATAATATATTTCGTATTTTACTTAATACTATAATAATAATATATTTATTTGGCAAAACATGGCTAAAAAATTGTGCAGACGGCAGCAAATCCAGCTACCCCAATCTGTCTTATTTCTTTATAGATTTTCTACTTTATGACATAAGCATAAGGTTCACTTCCAATTGGGGAAATTTGACTGATTGGGATAGCTTGATGTGCTGGCGTCTGTACTTACCAATAAGACGACATGCAAATTTATTATGACATAAGTTACTAATAAAATTATTATAAAGTAATTGAATAATTAAAAATAACAAATACAGCATCTCTATAATAATACAACATTGATTAATATGTGTCTATTGGATCTTGGTAGTTTAAAATTGAATGAATAAGAAGAAAGAAAGAAAGAAAATACATTTATTCAGTAAACAAGCACAGACAATCATAATAATATATATAAATAGGTACACATACAGAAGTCCTCATTGGTTATCTGTGCGAGTCCGAATTGGTCCCACCTCAGCACTAGCTGCAACATTAACTGTTGCAGCGCTGGTTTTATGATGGAACCATGTAAAATAGCTCACAGACAATTGATGTGTTAGTACAGCTCGCAGTTACATCTTCAAAGTACCTGGACACTAACATTTGTTTTACATAATTATAAGCACATTAAAGTAATTATAATCATAATTTTATAAATACTTCGTATTGTTTTTGTTTAACCTTTAATCGGGATTCACTATATATTCTTTTCATTGCTTTTGCATCTTATTTCATAGTGATACGGTTAAAATTAATGTGTTCCCGTATAAAAGGGTAATATGTTCATTTTTATGCGCTCCTTAAGTTTCCTCTACTATTTATATCACACCTTGTATGTCAAGAATATCTGTGCCTAAAAGTGTAGGAACTATGCAGTTTTAGACCTTATTTCATTGTGGTAAGGTTGATGATCTCGTATAGTAATCATATTCAATCGTTTTATTATAAATTGTAACTATTAATTATAATTAATGTTAAGTGCTTTTGTAAATTTATTGTTGTTAATGCTTTTATAACTTTATTTTGTATACATTTATATAAGTTATATGTTTAACCTAAGCAACTTTCAATGTACCATTATTATTTTATTGTATTCAAAATATTTCATAGTTAATTTTTGCTAATTTGATTTGCATGCTGTGTTAGCCTATAAGTGATTATTACACGAAAAACTGTAACATTTAGCTTATAACTCTTATATTGAAATGTGTAAATAATCGTTGGTTAACCTACTAAAATAAATAAATAAAATAAAATAAATAGTACAGATCCTGTTAAAAGGCTAATGTTCAGTTTATTTTTTAAAGACAACGCCCGCATTATTATATCTAATCCCTGTGTCACGGGGTACTTTACAAATATATAATAGACGGACACAAATTACATCCAGACCCAGAACAACTATTTATGGGTCTCACAAATAGTTGTCCGACGCGTGACTCGAACCCGAGACACGAAGCGGCGAGGCGACTGTCTTAGCCGCTGCTCCACACGTGCAGTCAAAAAAAAGTTTTATGCTAACTTTTAGGTCAAGAATATCTGTGCCTACAAGTACAGAAACCATGGATTTTAAGCCTGAGTTCAATAACCTTATTATGTACATAGTTAACTAAACACAGGAAGTAAACTATTTAGTTGGGAAAACCACAGTACCGCCGGCAATGAGTAATGATGATTTGTTTTTAAATGATGACGTCATGACACTTAAAAATAAAAAATGTGATTCATTGTGTTGTGTGAAAACTTTGTACTGATTATAAAAAAATGTGATGGTAGTTATATCGGCAATGATTTTTAAAAGCAAGTGGTAATTTTGCCGGCCAAGTGCGAGTCGGCTCGCGTGCGAAGGACTCAGTACAATCATGACATGACATTTCTAGTAACTTTTTGTTTTCATTATTACTACTGGCCGGCTAAGTGCGAGTCGACTCGCGTGCGCAGGACTCAGTACAAGTAATGATGATTTGTTTTTAAATGATGACGTCATGACACTTAAAAATAAAAAATGTGATTCATTGTGATGTGTGAAAACTTTGTACTGATTATAAAAAAATGTGATGGTAGTTATATCGGCAACGATTTTTAAAAGCAAGTGGTAATTTTGCCGGCCAAGTGCGAGTCGACTCGCGTGCGAAGGACTCAGTACAATCATGACATGACATTTCTAGTAACTTTTTGTTTTCATTATTACTACTGGCCGGGTAAGTGCGAGTCAACTCGCGTGCGAAGGACTCAGTACACTCATGACATGCCGGACAGGTGCGAGTCGACTCGCGTGCGAAGGACTCAGTACAATCATGACATGCCGGCTAAGTGCGAGTCGACTGGCGTGGGAAGGACTCAGTACAATCATGACATGACATTTCTAGTAACTTTTTGTTTTCATTATTACTACTACAGTACTACTCACTCATAAAAAGGTGTGTGTTCAAGATATAGAGGCATTTATATTAATAAAGCAAAATATTATATACTTTAATACGATATGACTGCACGTGTGGTGCAACGGCTAAGACAATCGTCTCGTGTCTTCGTATCGCGGGTTCGAGTCTATTTATGGGTTACATAAATAGCTTTGTGTAACCCATAAATAGTTGTTCTGAGCCTGTATGTAATTTGTTTATCTATTATACTTAATTATGTTTGTAAAGTACCCTGCGACACTGGGATTATATTCCATAGTGCGGGCAATGTCTTAAAAAAACAAAAAGTATATGGGGTTTAAGATATTTTATTTTCTCAAAAGAATTACAATTCACTTTTTATGAGAAACATATATATAGTTTAAAGTAGGCTTAAATACTAACGTATATATATTTTACACCTTGTATAAAATAAACCTAACAAAATGATATTTTATATTTTGCGATATCATTGTAATTTTCACGAAAATTGCCGCCATATTGCAAAAGATTTTGATAGTCGAGCGTAATACACTTCCGGCAAGCCCGTTGCCTCGCGGTTGCACAATATGGCGCAATGATTAAAAATGAATTTACTTGTTATTTACACAATACAAGAAATTATGCGTTAAATGATAAATTGTAAGATAAATTATTGTTTGTTAATTATTAATGTTGATTACTACAGGACTGACTTGAATTGTAATTTCTAACTTTACACGAATTTATCGACTTGTATCCTGTCAAATTGACATTAGGTTGGAGAAAAAGTTACTTCGCATTTTTTATGAAAATTCGAAACATTTTTAATATAGTTTATTTACATTTAACTAAAGTATGTATGTACAATTTTTTTCGACATTTTTGCCATCTTGTAGGTAGGGACATGAAAACATTGCTATAGAAATGTTGGGACTTCTGATCAAAATACCGCGACAAGTGGTTTTGGCAGTCCTCTCGTGATGTTAACGCATTCATCTTGACAGTACGGAAAACAAATGAAAATCACACATTTTCCTAATTTGAATTTGGAATTATATTCTTTAAAATTGTCTTTCAATGATACCAAAACCAGCCAGATCCAAATAGCCAAAATATATAGCCAAATAAATTTTATGACAAGTTCATACATACTATAATGCGAAAAGACGTTTTCCCCAACCTAATTTATTATTTATTTGTATGCTTTATTATTTGACCTATTTATTTTTTATCATATTGTATTATTTATTTGTTTTTAAGTCTTGAGTTCTTGAAATTGAATTACTGTTGTTTATTATTTGTATGATTTTCAAATGAGTTCTGGACATAATTTTAACTTGTGATTTAACTGTTTATGAGGATTTAATTCTGAGAAAGATAAGATGCCGAACAATATAAAATTTTACCAAAATCGAAATTAAAAAAGCAATTATATAATTTACTGGCTGAGAAATGCTTTTATTCAATTAATGAGTTTCTACAATGTAAGATTAATGATAATAATTATAAATACAAATTTATTTGGCATTAATTAATAGAAATAAATGTATGTGAAATATTTTTATTATATTATTATGAATTATTAAATTATAAAATGTATATTTGTATGCTGGAAATTGGCTAAATGTGAGAACTACAATAAAATCTACCACCTATGTACCTACCACATTTAACGCAAATAAAGAATCTTATCTTATGTTATCTTATCTTATCAATCAACATATTATATATTTACAACACCATGTCCTATGACAAAAATTGTCACACCTTGTGGTAGAGTACAGTGCACATTTATTACAATAGTACCACCACTTATAACCTATGTTATGCAAATAAATGAAATTGATTTGATTCGATTTATTTTTCAGTACCTAAGTCTTAAGCTAAACGAAAATCTTTCCACTTTATAGCCATAGTATACTATGCACTTTATATACATAGTTCCAATTAACAGTCAGATAACTTTACCTTCATCCTAGTATGTCCAATACTAAGAATGTGTTGACAACAAAATAATAATAATATCTAGGGACAATGTCACACAGATCATCCTAGTCCCAAACTAAGCAAAGCTTGTACTATGGGTACCAGGCGACGATATACATACTTATATAGATAGATAAATACTTATATACATAGAAAACATCCATGACTCAGAAACAAATATTCGTGCTCATCACACAAATATTTGCATTTACCGGGATTCGAACCCAGGACCACAGCTTCGTAGGCAGGAGCACTACCAACTAGGCTACGGTGACCGTCCAAATATGCTCCAAAGTTGATATATTTCATCAAAGCTATAATGCATTCAAATTATTTTTAGCAAAGGACGACAATGTTAATTTTTCTGTTAATTAGTGTATTTTAAATTTAAATTATTATAAAAATCTTTCTAGTTATATACACACATCAACACAATCTAGGGATATTGAACATTTCATTGATTATCTAGAAAACTATAAACATTTTGTTATGACTGTAAATGGAAGAATTAAAGATAATTTCATGGCCGATATTTAAACATTAACAACACGATGCGATTTTGTTTTTCTAATTAATAAAAGTCTTAAATTAATTAAGCCATAGAAAATTACTGAGTGAACAAAAACATTTTATTCTTATAAAATTATTCAATCGAATTAAATGAATAAAAATCTTACCAAATCTGATGATCAGTAATCGGTATTTCCTCCTCTAACATTAATCACACAGCGGCAACGATTTTCCATACTTAAAATTAAGGTGTCAATGTCTTGCTGGGGTATGCAGTCCCAAGTTCTTTTTAAATGTTCGAAAAGTTGTTCTTCTGTTGTCAAGTTGGGCGGAAAATCCCTCAATGCTCTTCGCTGTAACATGTCCCAGGCGTGTTCAATTGGGTTTAAGTCTGGCGACTGTGGAGGCCAATCTAATACCTGAACATCGTGTTCTCGAAGGGCGGCCCTCACCAGCCGCGCTGTATGGGAAGGTGCATTGTCATGCATGAGCTGAAATTCTTGCCCCGTTAGGGCCCTGAGCGGGACAATGACACGTTCTACTACCTCCTCACGGTATCTATGGGCAGTCATGCTGCCCTGAATCCAAATGAGTTGGGTTCGTCCGCCGATTCGTATTCCTGCCCACACCATAATTGTCCCGCCTTGGTAAGAGTGGACCTCCTGTGGATGTCGGAGACGGCTGACCCTGCCTGGAGTTCTCCAAACGCGTGTTCGTCTCGAATCTGGATGAAATCCATAGCGGGACTCATCAGTGAACAGCACCAATGACCATTGTTGATCACTCCATGTCAAATGTTCTTGAGCCCATAAAAGTCGCCTACCGCGATTGCCACGTCGCAGCGCTGGGACTCGTAGCGGTCTGCGAGCATGAAGACCAACTTCATGCAGCCTCCTTCGCACGGTTTGGTCGCTCACCAGCAGCTGCTGACCCTCCTGGAGCCTTTGCACTAGTTGCATCGCTGTGATATTGGGTAGTCTTCTGGCGGTCATTTGGAGAAATCGATCCTGTCTCTGAGTGGTAACACGATATCTACCTGTGTGCCGTTCTGCCACATCTCCAGTAGCGCGATAACGTGACCACAGCCTGGATACCACATTTTGGCTTGTGCCCAGAGACTCAGCAACGACGCGTTGAATAGCACCGTTTTGTAACATGCCAACTGCCCGTAACATTTCATCTCGACTCAAATGATGGCGTGGCATGACGCTAAAAAGCTTACACAACCAATTGAGAAAAGAAAATAAAACAATTTATCAGGTTTTCTTCAATTAACACGCAAAAAAAATTTTAATGCAACTTCTTGAAATTAGATACAACTCAAGATTGCGCTGTGCTTTGCGTGTTTTCATTTGTTTCTCATTTTAATTTTTAAATTTTGAATAAAGTATAGACAAGGTTTAAATCTGTAAATAAACTTTTTAAGGAAACTAAATAGGTTTTAAACAATAAAGCCATGTTTGATTTCAAAATAACGTATCCCTAGACTTTGTTGATGTGTGTATTCCTCTCAAACTCCTAGTTTTAACTCACAGAATTTTAAATGTTGTGTACAGATATAATTGGACCTCAGATTTAACAGTGTTACAAGAAAATGATATTATTAATTTGTTATTAGTCTGTAGTCTGTTTTTGTACCTATGAAATAAAATAAAAATAAAATAAAAATGTACAGACGCCAGCACATCTAGCTACCCCAATCTTTCAAATTTCTTCTATATATTTTCACCTTTATCACCGAAAGCATAAGGTTCACTTTTAATTGGGGAAATTTGACAGATTGGGATAGCTTGATGTGCTGGCGTCTATACATGTACAATCTATTTTTCCTTACTTGTCTTATTTAGTACACAAATATGGCGTACTGGTAACCAAAGACAATTGATAGAGTTGGGAAATTATCGAATGAAGGACTGAACGAATTAATACAGCTGTAACCGAATGATATTAGTAATGTAGGATTTCCTGACAAATAAAATTTTAGTTCTGGCCCTGGGAATAAATTAGCGTTGATAATTTTGTAGTAAGCTGCCAGAATATCACACATTATCTTAATCACAGAAATAATTCCTGAAATATATCGTTGGCCTATATAAAAAATAAAACAAAACTATTTATAATTTATTTATTCATGTGATTCACTACATGTATCTTCACTTCTGGAGTCTTCCGATTCTGACAGGTGTATAATGAAACCCTGGGTAGGTGCATCTGTTGCAGCATCTAAAAGTCCGTCAAGCTGCATCATTTTATCCTCTTCTTTTATATGGTTTATACAATTATTCCAAGACATCGTACCAATTTGGCTTAAGCCTTCTTTTAGCAACTCCTTGACTTCAGCCATTTTAAAAGTTTTGTTATTTTTGACTACATAAGATTTTAACTGCGCCCATATCAGTTCAATTGGGTTTAATTCGCAATGATAGGGCGGAAGGCGTAAAACGATAACATATTTGCGGGCCGCCATTTGATCCACAACTTTATATTAAATAGATTTTTGTTAAATTTAGATAAAAGTTGCGCTTTTATCTCATTCTCTTCAAAATTGATATGTTACTCCTGTAGCCACGCTTGTATATCTGCCTTCCGCCAACTCATGTTTGGCACTCGTTCTGCAAGTCTGGAGTGGTACGGTGCATTGTCTAGTACTATAACCGACCCAGGTACCACTTTACTCAAAATTTTTTCAAACCTGTAATGCAGATAATTCCATTATTTTATTTTCATCTTGAGCTAATAAATGTTCGATAACACGATTTTCTTTAATTATTTATCCACAAACCATAATGCTTGCATAGCTTAAGTATATTATCTAATTAGGAACATGGCACCTAGTAATAAAGTCTAAGTGACTTCAAAATATTATCTTATACATACGATCATTCGTCATAAAAAACGAGAAAAGCAATCAATTACAACTGTCACTTAGAAATGAAAAGACAAAGGTTAAATAATAACTATTTTTGCAACTTTTGAACCCACATTACGGCATTGTGAAATGTGTTTCCATTAGCCGTGTTTCAAGCGAACTAAACAAAATAAGAGCTCACGTCTCAATTGCGCTGTTATTTACCGAGACAAATTTGGTGGCGTTGACCCGATATCCAATTATTATTATTATTCAGGATTGTTTATAGAATTCTCAATATGAATAAATAACATTAAAAAAGATTAATTTACTTACCTTGTTTAAACAAAACAATTGCGCTAAAATCACAGTCGTATGCAATATCGATGTCCTTGAAGAATAGCCAAAGGTCGTCAGTCTAAAGAATAAAACCGTCCAAATCACAGAAAGAATCAGCAGAGTCCAGTAGAAAGCCAAATCGTTACACTTCAAACACACACAGAGAGCAGTAGAGCACCCGTAACGTACAACATAAAGCGAGGCGACGAGACGAATGACAGGACGTATCCCGTCAAGTCAAAAAAATTCACTTGTCAAATAATACTTTTAGTCTACGACCAGTTACAACAAAAACTTTAGGTTTTGTGTATTAATTATATTGGCAATTTGACTATATATATATATATATATATATATATCTTCGGTGTTGTTTTTGTTTTGTAGTTTGTCTTCGGAACTTAGAGAAGGGAAAAGTGAATGAATGATTCTGACCAGTGTGACCACAAACTAGCATTTTGAAATGTCAAATTGCCAATATAATTATTAATCTGTGAAAATGGATCCTGATATAATTTTGATTTTAAGAGAATTAATGTGTTTGGATGGTTAATTTGAAGCAGTTTTTGGTGTTATTTATATAGTATGTGTTTCTTCCAACAATCAAGATGTTCATACCTAACTAAAAGTGCGTGATTGATGACGAAACTAGTGATTTTCGTGCCGAGTAGTGTTTGTTTACCAAATTAGACAAGTAAGAAAAAATGGACCGTATGTGTATATCGATATTTATCATTATGTTTTTATATGTATTTAAGTGTGTAGTACATGTATATGACGGGCCTGTTGGCGTGGTTGGTAGATACGCTGCCTTTCACGCCGGAGGTCGTGGGTTCGATTCGCACCCGGGACAAATATTTGTGTGCATAAACATCTCTGTTTGTCCTGAGTCTGGGTGTTAATTATCTATATAAGTATGTATTTACAAAAGAAAAATAGTATATGTAGTATATCAGTTAACTGGTTTCCATAGTACAAGCTCTGCTTAGTTTGGGATCAGATGACTGTGTGTGAATAATGTCCCAGGATATTTATTTATTTATTATATATGTAATACTAGACACTACTTAAACTTTCTTATATTTCTTTTTTAGTATTTCCCTCGCGGGTCTGCAGAAATAAATTTCTATTGTAATAAGCAGTATCTTTGTACAATTTGCACGTGTGGCCCAGCGGGTACGACAGACGCCTCACCGCTTCGTGTCCCGGGTTCGAATCCCGCGCAGGACAACTATTTGTGTGACCCATAAATAGTTGTTCTGAGTCTCGATGTAATTTGTGTCCATCAATTATATGTTTGTAAAGTACCCCGCGATACGGATTAAATTGCATAGAGTGGGCGCTGTCTTTAAAGAAAAAACAATATTACACCCAATCAAAAATCAATAACAATTAAAACTAGTTAAATACAAGTACATAAGTAAGTACGTAGTAGTATGTTATTCAGTTATCTGGTTGCCGATTTGCAAAACGGGTTATCCCTAGTTTGGGATCAGATAGCAGTTGTTTGTGGTCCCAAGATATTTACTTACTTATTATTAATGATGTCTTCCCGGCCGAATTTCGGCCACGGCGGCCATTCTCAATGGAGATTAGCCAATTGCGTAGGACATATTATAGTGCACAAGTGTGTGCGCAAACACAGGGGCACTTTCTATTCCATCACTCTCATGATCCGATGGGACGCCTAGCGACACGACCGGAAAGAGGTCAGGTACAGGACCGACGGCTTTACGTGCTCTCCGAGGCACGGGGTGAAATACCGCCAACTTCCAGACTTTGGGCTGATACTGAGATATTTCTTTTTACGGAAAAATCCCAAAATCACTTTTCGGCTCGAACCGGGATTTGAACCGAGGACCACATTTTTCTGCGATTGAACACGTTGCCGCTAGACCAACGAGGCAGTCACTTATTATTATTACCATTATAAAAGAAATTAAAAAGATACACTGCACTGGCTCTCTTATACTTCGAAATCTAAATTCAACCTGTTAAGCGAACTCAATTTAATGTTATTAACACAGGGTGAGTATAACGATAATTTAACATAAAAATCTGTAATTAACCTTATTTATATTTGATTTTAAAATAGGATTCCTTCTGAGTTTTCTGGCAGTGTTTCTCAGTAGCTGCCACGTCATGCACTGCCCGGTAGGGTAAAAAAATTGATTCCACATAAATTTAAAATTTTAACGGAATAAATGTTATTTGTTGAACATTCTAAACCAGAATAGCTACTGTAAATAGTTAGTGAAGGTCAGCCTTTACTCTATAATAGTTTACATTATTTGTTTGTATTGCTCAAGCTTAAAACTACATAACATTTTTCATTGTGTTGTAATGATTAAACTGGCTTGCACAAATTCCAATCATAGCCAATAAAATAGGAGCAGTCCCCATATGAAAATACAAGCTTGTGTCGAGCAGGATAGGGTTCCGTAGTTTCTCTTCAAAAATACGCTTCCTCATAAATGACATTGCCCATAAATCCCACCAACTTCTATGGGGGTATTTTAAAAGAAATAATGTGAAAATAGTACCTGGCTGTGGTGACGGTGGCTAATATCAGAATATCATCACCCCATCTTATCCGGTGGGGAGCGTAGAAGTCGACCCGAGGGAATATCTACCAGAATACGGGCGGCAGCTTCTTTCTGAGTACTATGACCGTCATACTGCGATCGCCAACCCGTCTGCCAAGCGTGACGATTATGGCAGGGCCCCCCAAGATGATTCTTGGGGGATCCTTTTGTGCAGCAGTGGACTTCCCTCAGATGTTATGATGAGTAATTTTCATTATTTGATTTAATAGCTTTAATATTTTATAAAATAAATATAATAAATTGTATTGTTTCACAAATGGTTGCACTTCGATATTTAAAATGACACTGGAACCCGCACTAGGATATGAAATAAAGAAAGAAAGAAATAATTTTATTCTCATAACAAATACAGAAAATCGATTCAATTGTGGTATACATTTTAAATATTTTTAATTTTATCCGTACTGGTATGAGAAATGGCCCTATCTCAGCTAGTACTACATTTCTGTAGTGCTGATCCTGTGCTGTGTTGCAAGATCCAGTCTCGTCCGTCGAGGAATGTTTTACAATAAAATGTGCTTAAAATATTTCTCAGGTTACAGAATTAAATAATTAAAATGAAGTGTTGTATATACTATTTATTTCGATAGCTATATAATATTAGGGGCTAAGGTTCCAGAATAAACTGGTAAGAGTTAATGAACCTAAAGACGGACACTTTAGTTTCATTCGAAAATACGCCACAGCTCGTAATTACGGGCTTGACCATCATGTAAACGTCTCGACCTTCAAACTCCCCGAGTAGTGAGATGTTTAAAAGAGCGAAACGCTATGAACTATTACCGTGGTTTGTGAGTTTAGTGATTAGTATTATGAATAATATTATTGTACAGAACACATAAACAAAGTGTCTTCCCTTTAACAGATGACTAAGCAATGTCGATGGATTGATACTTAGATTAATTTGTAGTTATGTATAATTTTAATATTACATTACTTATTATCCCTTCAACCTCAGTTAGTACACAAACGCGTATTGCAAAACATTCTTTTATTTTTTATCTATTAGCAAGCAAACGAGCTAGTGAGTAATTACCACCGCCTATGGACACTTGCAACACTTACCGGCCTTTAAGAAATTGGATCGGTTATTAAAGGTTCCCATGTCACACCGGATCGAAATTACCTCCGAAGTTAATTAGTTCCACAGAATGTAAGTGCTCGGTAAAGTAATTCTTGTGAAACGCACGGTGGTAGACTTCCAGGTGATATAGATGAAATCTGAGGCGGAATGTGGTGGCAGATATAACACAGCACTGACGGTGATTTTAACTAGAAAAAACCATAAAAAATGAGAAATAAGGCAGTCCTTTTCTTAAACATGGGGGGGACAAAGATATGGGCCATAGCTTTGTCTCTCAAATTAAATAGATAAAATCACACTAATATTATAAAGGTGTAGTAAGTATGTGAGTGTGTATGTTTGTTACTTTTTCACGTCTAAACCGCTGGAGCGATTTTAATAAAATTTGGTATGGAGTTAGCTGACACCATGCATACATAGGTTATAATTTATAAAATTTAACGCGGGTAAATCCGCGGGCCACAGCTAGTAAATACCTATATTTAGAAATTTGTATACGAATTTGTATATGAATCTCGACTGGAATCGAAGAAATCCTGACCAAAATGAAGGACTTACGAAATATCGAAGAAGTTCAGGCCAGCTGTGAGCTGTTCTCATCATAAGCGAACTATGGGAGTAAAGAATTGTTGCAGTGACATGACCATCAAAATATTCTCCTTACGTATGAAAAAGTGAGAAGAGATAATTCCGAAGTTGAAAGAGTTCATTCGATTTTTGAGGCAGGTGTGCTCATGGCCCATTAGCCCCACCAGTTGGTAAACAATCTCTGAGGTTACGTTCAAAAAGCGCGGGTTATCCTTAGATCAAAAACCGCCCTACTGGGGAGAGAGCTTCCTATTGATTGTGACTATAACCATCAGACGCATATTGGGTGGACAGATTAAGTCCGTATAATAGGTTATTGTAATTGTAGCTTCTTTTCTTGTTCCTATTTACTTTGAGGACTTCCTTATTCGTCAATTTCTTAGTGCAAGAGAATGTCTACAACCCGCAAGGCAAAAAGTGTCTGCGGGTGGGTATGTTGGACTAGCACCGACTATCCTTTACCTGCCGTGGACTTCTCTTCTCTTCTCACACCTGGTGGGGTAGGCCGTTTTAATCATCTTAATCGATTCCAAGCATTAATGCGAGATTTTATTCCATCGTCTCCTTCTGGTTCCTATCTAAATGTTAGTTGATTTGTCTCGACTTCTTTCAAAGGCAACTGGTCAAACAAACAAATGAAAAATAAACGGTTTTGTTGATCCTTCGGTATACTGAACCTTTAAAGTAAAATAACACACAATATTTTCATAAAATCCACAATTTTAATTGGAATGAAGCTCGAATTGCATTGATCTCAATAAAACTGAGCTGAAACATTCAATTTGAAGTGTCGACTGGGCCCGCGTGGCAAGATGGCGACTGATTGATGGGTCAGTGTGGACATAGCCGAATCAAAATATTTTTTTTATTGAACGTTTGTTTTTGTGAGCGCCATATGGAATGTACACTGCAGAGCGATGTACATATTAAATGAAATATTCGTGATGAAAGTACTTTTTCGTTTTAATTTTTTAATCCCCAACGGAGGAAGAGGGTGTTTTTTGTTTGAAACCAAGATAAGTGTAACAAAACTTGTAGTAGTAGAACTATCTAGTCTATCTTGAGTAGTAAGCAAGATACAGCGTGGGCAGGCTCCCTACCAGATGGATTCATGAAATAATCCCTGTGCTTTGGAGGGCACGTTTAGGTGTCGGTCTCGGTTATTGACGGCAGAAAAATCGTTATGAAGCAGACCGACAGGTATTACACAGACATATGCAGCCTTTCTTGACCTCACCAAGGCATTTGACTTGGTTAGATTGAGTTAAGTTTATTTCGCTGGGTATTCTCAGTTGGGGCGCATTGGATCCGGTGGTAGCATTAAAGCGCGACCGTCGTTATAAACACAAGGTCCGCCATAATAATAACATTTAATTCGTTAAAAAATATAGCAAAAATTTATATAATTAAATCTACACATGATCCTTGACAATAACTTAATTTAAGTTAGCTAAATATCGTCACTATTATAAAATAAATCTTATTGTAAATTATTTCCTACAATCCGTGTACCTACCTTAATATCTTTATGTACTAGAAATAATTATAAATTAATTATTATAGATATATATTTACAAGCGCTTTTTTAAAGTCTACGTGAATAAAAACCTTTTTAATTTTTTTATTTAGATATGATATTCGCTGGAATAAGCTGAAGAATGAAGGTGTGCCGGATGAATTTATTTATTTATTTAAATATCGGTATGGCCACCAAACTAACCAGCTCAAATGGCTTGGTGAACTTTCTGAGGTTGAGGGGTTGAAATGTGGGGTGAGGCAGGGGGGCTTCACCTCGCCTTCACTCTTCAACTTGTACGTAAACGGGCTGATTGTTGAGCTGAGCGACACCGGTGTAGGATGCTCAATTGATGGTCACTGTATCAACAGTATTAGTTACGCAGACGATATGGTGTTGCTCTGCCCATCAAAAGCCGCTCTCAGAAAGCTGATAAGCGTGTGTGAGGAGTATGCGAGGGTACACGTCTCCTGTACAATTGTAAAAAAAGTGAGCTCCTGGTATTCCAAGTCAAGGGTCGTAAACTGAGGGTTGTGACACCTATGCTGCTTAACGCAGTCGCTCTTCGAAGAGTGAGTGAGTTTAAATACCTCGGCCATGTGGTTACCGAGGATTTAAAAGATGACTCTGGCATCGAAAGGGAGAGGAGAGCAATAGCGGTCCGCTGTAACATGTTGGCACGCATATTCGCGAAGTGTAGCTTGGGGGTAATGATCACTCTCTCTGGTGTTGGTGTTGGTGTAGGTGTTGGTGTTGGTGTTGGTGTTGGTGTTGGTGTTGGTGTTGGTGATGGTGTTGGTGTTGGTGTTGGTGTTGGTGTTGGTGTTGGTGTTGGTGTTGGTGTTGGTGTTGGTGTTGGTGTTGGTGTTGGTGTTGGTGTTGGTGTTGGTGTTGGTGTTGGTGTTGGTGTTGGTGTTGGTGTTGGTGTTGGTGTTGGTGTTGGTGTTGGTGTTGGTGTTGGTGTTGGTGTTGGTGTTGGTGTTGGTGTTGGTGTTGGTGTTGGTGTTGGTGTTGGTGTTGGTGTTGGTGTTGGTGTTGGTGTTGGTGTTGGTGTTGGTGTTGGTGTTGGTGTTGGTGTTGGTGTTGGTGTTGGTGTTGGTGTTGGTGTTGGTGTTGGTGTTGGTGTTGGTGTTGGTGTTGGTGTTGGTGTTGGTGTTGGTGTTGGTGTTGGTGTTGGTGTTGGTGTTGGTGTTGGTGTTGGTGTTGGTGTTGGTGTTGGTGTTGGTGTTGGTGTTGGTGTTTTTGTTTCGTTTCGTTTCGTTTCGTTTCGTTTCGTTTCGTTTCGTTTCGTTTCGTTTCGTTTCGTTTCGTTTCGTTTCGTTTCGGTTCGGTTCGGTTCGGTTGCTCTGCTCTGCTCTGCTCTGCTCTGCTCTGCTCTGCTCTGCTCTGCTCTGCTCTGCTCTGCTCTGCGTTGCTCTGCTCTGCTCTGCTCTGCTCTGCTCTGCTCTGCTCTGCTCTGCTCTGCTCTGCTCTGCTCTGCTCTGCTCTGCTCTGCTCTGCTCTGCTCTGCTCTGCTCTGCTCTGCTCTGCTCTGCTCTGCTCTGCTCTGCTCTGCTCTGCTCTGCTCTGCTCTGCTCTGCTCAACTCTGCTCTGCTCTGCTCTGCTCTGCTCGCCTCTGCTCGGCTCGGCTCGGCTCGGCTCGGCTCGGCTCGGCTCGGCTCGGCTCGGCTCGGCTCGGCTCGGCTCGGCTCGGCTCGGCTCGGCTCGGCTCTGCTCTGCTCTGCTCTGCTCTGCTCTGCTCTGCTCTGCTCTGCTCTGCTCTGCTCTGCTCTGCTCTGCTCTGCTCTGCTCTGCTCTGCTCTGCTCTGCTCTGCTCTGCTCTGCTCTGCTCTGCTCTGCTCTGCTCTGCTCTGCTCTGCTCTGCTCTGCTCTGCTCTGCTCTGCTCTGCTCTGCTCTGCTCTGCTCTGCTCTGCTCTGCTCTGCTCTGCTCTGCTCTGCTCTGCTCTGCTCTGCTCTGCTCTGCTCTGCTCTGCTCTGCTCTGTTCTGTTCTGTTCTGTTCTGTTCTGTTCTGTTCTGTTCTGTTCTGTTCTGTTTTGTTTTGTTTTGTTTTGTATTGTTTTGTTTTGTTTTGTTTTGTTTTGTTTTGTTTTGTTTTGTTTTGTTTTGTTTTGTTTTGTTTTGTTTTGTTTTGTTTTGTTTTGTTTTGTTTTGTTTTGTTTTGTTTTGTTTTGTTTTGTTTTGTTTTGTTTTGTTTTGTTTTGTTTTGTTTTGTTTTGTTTTGTTTTGTTTTGTTTTGTTTTGTTTTGTTTTGTTTTGTTTTGTTTTGTTTTGTTTTGTTTTGTTTTGTTTTGTTTTGTTTTGTTTTGTTTTGTTTTGTTTTGTTTTGTTTTGTTTTGTTTTGTTTTGTTTTGTTTTGTTTTGTTTTGTTTTGTTTTGTTTTGTTTTGTTTTGTTTTGTTTTGTTTTGTTTTGTTTTGTTTTGTTTTGTTTTGTTTTGTTTTGTTTTGTTTTGTTTTGTTTTGTTTTGTTTTGTTTTGTTTTGTTTTGTTTTGTTTTGTTTTGTTTTGTTTTGTTTTGTTTTGTTTTGTTTTGTTTTGTTTTGTTTTGTTTTGTTTTGTTTTGTTTTGTTTTGTTTTGTTTTGTTTTGTTTTGTTTTGTTTTGTTTTGTTTTGTTTTGTTTTGTTTTGTTTTGTTTTGTTTTGTTTTGTTTTGTTTTGTTTTGTTTTGTTTTGTTTTGTTTTGTTTTGTTTTGTTTTGTTTTGTTTTGTTTTGTTTTGTTTTGTTTTGTTTTGTTTTGTTTTGTTTTGTTTTGTTTTGTTTTGTTTTGTTTTGTTTTGTTTTGTTTTGTTTTGTTTTGTTTTGTTTTGTTTTGTTTTGTTTTGTTTTGTTTTGTTTTGTTTTGTTTTGTTTTGTTTTGTTTTGTTTTGTTTTGTTTTGTTTTGTTTTGTTTACTAAACTATTTTTTTTTCACTTGATTGAGTGATTCGGTAAGTTTTTTTGGTAAAACGCAGTAGAGAGATTCGATTCTACCCTTCCAAGCTGGCTCTGCTAGTAGACAGCCCTAAAAGAGATGAAACTAAAATAATATTTTATTATAGTGACTCAGTTGGTAATGAGCCTGCCGTCTGTTCCAAAAGTTGCGGGTTCATGATCATAATATATGTATCTCTTTGTCTTGGTTGGGTAGTTTCTGTGCACTTTATTTATTATATTTACAAAAAAAAAGTATATAAGTATTTCTTACCGTTTTCTAGTATCCGTACCTAGTGCATGTTTTTCTTAATCGCCATATCCCGGATATTTATTTATTTATTGATATGTATGATTGTCAGCCAAAAGGTAATGTTCAAATAATTACAAGTATAGTATATCGATAATTTATATTATATCTTTGAGTAACAACACCAAACAGTGACTTTTAGCATGAAGACGCACCGAATGAACCTGTCGAAATAAGGTGTCTTTATTATAATATTCATTGTACTCAATTATAAAAGCGTTATAGACCTACAAATAGAGATGTTTTTAATATGGATGTATGGATGTTTGTTAGTCTCTCACGCAAAAACTACTGTTACTAGTAATATCACACTAATATTGTAAAGGCGAAAGTTTGTGAGTGTGTATGTTTGTTGTTTCTTCATGTTTACTTTCGGCTGTAGCGATTTTAATAAAGTTTGGTATGGAGTTATCTGACACCCTGGATTAACACATAGGCTATAATTTGTAAAGATTTACGCGGAAAAAACCGCGGGGCACAGCTAGTAGCTTATATATCCGAAAAATACATAGTTTATAATTTATTTTTTAATGACTTATGATATGATGACTTACGGACCAGAGACGTGGTCGCTTACTATGGGTCTCATTAGAAGGTTCAAGGTCGCCCAAAGAGCAATGGAGAGGGCTATTCTCGGAGTATCCCTACGCGATCGAATCAAAAACTTTGATATCCACAGGCGACCCAAAGTACCCGACATTGCCCAAAGAATTGCCAAACTGAAGTGGCAGTGGGCGGGGCACATAGCTCGTAGAACCGACGGCCGATGGGGCAGAAAGGTTCTCGAGTGGCGACCACGGTCTACCTTGTGGTATAAACGTGAAGACGGAGCAAGGGTAGGCCGCCCATGTCCATCTTTTGGGATGGAAGTAGCTGACAAAGATACGAGAGTTTTATAGTTTTTCTTAATTCTTATTAAAATCTCTTATGTGACATTTTTACCCGAACCGGGGTTCAAATTAAAGAATTAATTCTTCTCCGGCTCGGGTAAAATGTCACATAAGAGATTTTAAATTTGAAACGACAATATTTAGTATTTATACTAATAATTCCTAATTTATTCTTAACTAGCTTTTGCCCGCGACTTCGTTCGCGTGGGATAGTGACTTCCGGCAGATTTTTGGTTTTACCCACATAGTCTCTTCCAAAAATAAAATGTGGAAGATATTCTAGGGAACTCTTCAAAAATCCTCATAATGAGCTCTGCGTTTGAATTGAAGATATTATGTATACTCACTTAGGGCATTAAAGCCGTTATTGCCGATCGAAAAAGGCGAAAATGTTATTTTTCCCTTATTATCAAAATATTATTTTGATTTGCAATATCAGAAAAAAATACTGTTTCTCCCTTGACAAATTTTCTATTATTTTAGGCTTACAGATTATTAAAGTTTCTTACACCAAGACATTTCTGTATACCACGTTTTTAGTTTTGCCATCCTTTGCAAAAATATATAGGTCTTGTGGTTTTGATACTCTTGAGCACGCAACGTAGAGTTGTTCATGGGAGAAACAGTCTTTTTCAAGATGTACCCCCGCAACTTTAAGCGTTTGCGCTTGGGCTTTATTTATGGTCATTGCAAACGCAGTTTTCAGAATTGAATTGGAATGGCAAATCAGTTGGAATAATGGGAATGCGGAGAATAATTACAGTTTCACCTTTTGCCATTCCAGTCATAATAACGGCTTTAATGACATTCCGTCCTAAATAGGTTACTTGTAACCATGTGCCGTTACATAGCCTTGGTGGATCTAGGTTTCTCATAAGCATCACAGGAACTCCAACTTTCAGCCTCAACTTGTGAGAAGGCACTCCTGATAACTCTAAGGAGTTGAGAAACTCTGTTGGGTAAGATGTCACTTGCTCGGTATCCACGACGTTATCTACTGATAGCTACTCGATGACATCTCCCTCTACGTCAGACATAATTTGGTCATTTATCCGGCCTACTATTTCATTTGTTGGCGCCAATATCGCCCTTTCGCATAACCATTCCCGATTTTCGATATTAGCGCGTAAATCCCGATGGACACAATTTTTTAAATTGTATGTGCTATCCACAATTTGCCATCCCAACGCCATCTATCGAGCATAGTTACAACTCGGATTATTTATCTATACTCCGTTCGGGCATTTTCTTTGTACTAAAAGTTTTATTATATTGATATTATTTTTTTATACCTTTTTACTATTTATTTACTTTTTTCCGATGAATTAAAACAATAACATGAACCGAACTCGTGTAATGATCGACACCATTGCGCGATCACCAACTCGACATAATATAGTACTAATAGAATTATCTATACTCCGTTAGGGCATTTTCTTTGTACTAAAAGTTGTATTATATTATATTTTTATTATATTATTATTTTCATACCTTTTTACTATTTATTTACATTTTTCCGATGAATTTTCAGTACTGAATTGATGCCGACTCTTGACCAATAGATGGCGCTGTATGTCCGGAATAAATTTTAATTTTTATTTTATTTTTTGTAATAAAAACTATCCTATGTCCTTTCTCAAGTTCCAAGCTATGTCTGTACCAAATTTCACACAAATCGGTTCAGTAGTTTAGGCGTGAAGCAAAGACAGACAGACAGAAAGACAGACAGACAGAGTTACTTTCGCATTTATAATATTAGTTTGGATTCTTCAATGTGATCCTCGGTTTGGGCAAAAATGTCTAATAGGAGATTTTAAAGTAGAAATGACAATATTTAGTATTTATAATTATAATTCTTAATTCTTTAATTTGAACCTCGGTTTGAGCAAAAATGTCACATAAGAGATTTTAAATTTGAAACGACAATATATATTAATAATAATAATTCTTAATTCTTTAATTTGAACCTTGGTTTGGGTAAAAATGTCACGTAAGAGATTTTAAATTTGAGACGTCAATATTTAGTATTTATAATAATAATTCTTAATTCTTTAATTTGAATCTTGGTTTGGGCAAAAATGTCACATAAGACATTTTAAATTTGAAACAACAATATCTAGTATTAATAATAATTCCAAATTTATTCTTAATTCTTCAATTTGGACCTCGGTTTAAGCAATTATGTCACAAAGGAGATTTGAAATTTGAAATGACAATATTTAGTATTTATAATAATAATTCTTTAATTTGAACCTCAGTTGGAAAAAAAGTCATATAAGTGATTTTAAATTTAAAACGACTATATACATATAGTATTTATATAACAAAACTTAATTATATTCAAAAAAGCACAAACTATTGTTATTTCAATAACACTCTCAACTTACGTAAATTATAATTTACAGAAACATTTTTTTTACCATCAAAACATACGATAATTTATTCCCTCCGATATGAAAGTAAAACAAATGTGGGGAAATTATTAATATTTTCCACGCTGCTTTATTCGTTTCCCACTTACCAAGTAGAAAACTCAATTACCCCACCTTGCTGCCGCCGCATCAAAGAGGTAAATTATTAAGGCACCTTGAAATACTTAGCAAGTGTTCATGCATACGAAATTATGGAAAATTTTGCGCCATGTTGTTCGATATGTTATTGAGTAAATTTGCGGTACATTTCTGTGTTGAGAAAGTTTTGAGAAGTATCGTTGTTCCTCACACAGGGTTGTAAGCATCGGAATTTCAAACTTACATGAAATTTTGTGTGCAATTATGATGTTATGTAAACGGTAGGTACAGACGCCACCACATCAAGCTATCAGTCAAATTTCCCCAATAAGTATACCTTATGCTTTTGTGATAAAGTTGAAAACCTATAAAAGAAATTTGACAGATTGGGGTAGCTGGATGTGCTGGCGTCTGTACATACTGTGTACATAAAACAAACATTGAAGCCCGTAAGCGCCTGCAAAATAAGAAGGTAATTAATTTGTATGTTTGTAAGTTCCTTATCGCGAGTTGTGAAAGGGGGCTAGACGGAAAAAAATCTTACGAAAAGTTTTTTCTTACGAAACTTTTTGCAGCTGTGCGGCGTGCGCATGTTTCTCTTTCTCTCTCTCTCTCTCTCTCTTATAGAAAGCAAGCCAGATATTTTCATTTCTATTTCGCACTGAACAGTGTGGTGTCGCGACGATTATTTTTGTTGAGTGTATACAGGTTTTTTGTACATAATAAATAATAAAAAGTAACTTCGTTCCATCCAGGTGTCCCTTGACACCTCTCAAGTTTTTCTTTATATGTTACGTAACTTCGACTTCTCTTTGGTCTAGCGTTAGCATGTTCAACCGCAGATAGGACCTGGTTTCAAATCCCAGGTCGGCCTAAAAAGTGATTTTTAAGAATTTTTCATTATGAATGTTTGTCAAGATCAGTCCGTGCCTCGGAGAGAACGTAAATTTTTTATTTTTTTTTATATGACAGGGGGAATGACTATGACTATGCCTGACTCGCACCGATTAAACCCAACCTGCCTTGGAGTTCTCTACGCGCCTGATGGGGGGAAAAGCCGTCGGTCCTGTACCAATCATGAAAGTGATAGGCTATTCAAGGCTACAATGTACAGGCATCTTATGGGTATAAGATACCTGTTCGCTGTAGCATTGAAAAAACCCTACTTATATGAGACTGGAGGTCACGTCGTTCGGGAGGGTGTTTCATAGCTTAGCCGTGTGTATGATGAAAGTCACCGTAGCCTAGTTGGTAGTGCTCCTGCCTACGAGACTGGTGGTCCTGGGTTCGAATCCCGGTAAGTGCAAATATTTGTGCGATGAGCACGAATATTTGTTTCTGAGTCATGGATGTTTTCTATGTATTTAAATATTTATCTATCTATATAAATATGTATATCGTCGCCTGGTACCCATATTACTAGCTTTGCTTAGTTTGGGGTTAGGATGATCTGTGTGACATTGTCCCGATATATTATTATATTCTAACTAAATGTCGGGATTCGTCACCAGTCTTAACCCGCTAGTAACTATACTATTAATAATAACGAACTTTAGAGTTCCTTCAAAATGCTTTCGTAACTAGACTCTAGGATAACCACGGCCCATGCAATAAAAAAGTAAGTGAATTTAAAATTAATATTCTTTGTCTTGAAGTATCTCAGTTTCGCTCATTCTTCGCTCGCTCGTTGTCGAATATATGCCAGGGAAGACAAAGTGCGGAATACATTTTATTAAATTACATACTCTGTAAGAGAACGTGGTGGTGTAGGGAGTGGTGTAAGGAGGATGTAGTCACAAAGATTGAAAAAGGTATGCAGAAATGATTTAGTCATTTAGATAGGATGGATGAAAGAAGATTGACAAAAGAAGTATACCTGGTCTGTGTGAATGGTACAACCGGAAAGGGACTTCGTTGAACATTCTCTGACCAAATCGGAGACGTTCTCAAGAAAGGCCGGGTCAGAAGTACCCTAAACCGGCGATCATGTGTGAAGAATATAATGTCAGTAAACGAGGCGAAAGAGATAGATAGATAAACTCTTTATTGTACACCAAAGTATTACAAAATAAAAAACTGTTATTTGTTATTGTAAACCCTAAAAGTATACAATGGGCGGTCTTATCACAAAATGTGATCTCTTCCAGACAACCAAAGTAAAGATCGGAGAATGGAGTTATTGAGAGGGGCAGTTGTTGGTGTACAGATACATTACAAATAGTACCTATGCGTACACATAATGAAAAAATAAAATAAAAAGTAAAATATAAACATATTACGACTAATAAATACATATAATATATACAAATAATGTATTATGTTCCTCATTGTGTTGTGTGTCTTGTAGTGACAGATAGTGATTCTTGACAAGTCTTTGGAATTCTTGCAGGCTTTGTGCACGTCTTACTATTAAAGGCAGTGCATTCCACAATCGAACACTTTGTACGGAAAAAGAGTTGTCAAGAAAATTAGTAGAATGCGCTGGCATTTTTAACTTGAGATTTTCCGACGATCTCAGCAATCTTGAATGTGACTCATGCAGGAAAGAAAACCGATTTTTGAGATAAAAGGGAGCGGATGGACTAAAAATAATGTTGTAGAGAAATGTAAGAGTATGAGCATTCCGGCGAAGGCGTATAGGGAGACACTTGAGCTTAGTACGAAATTCGGAAACATGATCATATTTACGGAGCCCAAATATGAATCTTATACAGACGTTCTGGAGACGCTCAAGTTTATCAAGCTGGGCCTCAGTGAGATCAAGATAGCTGACATCTGCATAATCTAGTATTGGGAGAAAAAGCGATTGTGCAAGGGCAGTTTTGGTGGTAATAGGTAAAAAATTTATTAATCTACGTAGAGATTTTGGGCAAAAACCCAAAGGTCTACTGTGCCTTCGTAGACTTAGAAAAGGCCTACGATAGAGTGTTGAGGAATGAACTATGGTCGGTACTGTCCATGTATGGGTTGAATGACAACCTTGTTCAAGCACTGAAATCTCTTTATAGGGATTCCAGAGCTTGAGTGAGGATTAACGGGTCACACACCGAGTGGTTTAGCATCCAAAAGGGTGTTAGACAGGGATGTGTAGCGTCACCGTGGTTGTTTAACCTATTCATGGATAGCTGTTTAAAAGATTTGAAAGAAAGTGAATGCGGTGTAAGGATGAATGAGTTACTCATCAAATGTCTGCTTTACGCTGATGATCAAGTTTTACTTGCATCATCGGCGGACGAGTTGCAGGTGATGGTAACAAATATGTATGAATCTTTTGAAAGGAAAGGGATGAAAATGAATGTAGGTAAGACGAAAGTAATGGTATTTGAGAGGGATGAATACACGACAGCGTGTGATATTGTGATTGGAGGAGAGAAAGTCGAACAGGTGAATGAGTTTGTATATTTGGGAACTTTGTTTACGAGAGATGGGAAATATGAAAAAGATATTGTTAGAAGAGTAAATGCGGGGAACAGAGTGAATGGGGTACTACACGCCTTTATAAGTAGCCGGCAAGTATCAAAGAAGGCTCGACTAGCCGTGCACGATGGAGTGTTAGTGCCAACTTTAATGTATGGAAGTGAAAGTTGGGTATGGCAGAAAAAGAATGAAAGTAAAATAAATGCAGTGGAAATGAGAGCTCTGAGAAGTATGTGTGGTGTGACTTTGTGAGACAGAATTCGAAATACTGATGTAAGAAAGCGTTGTGGTGTGAAAGAGGATGTAGTCACAAAGATTGAAAAAGGCATGCTGAGATCGTTTGGCCATTTAGAAAGGATGAATGCAAGAAGATTGACAAAAGAAGTATACCTGGCCTGTGTGAATGGAACAACTGGAAGGGGAAGACCACGTCGAACATTCTCTGACCAAATTGGAGATGTTCTCAAGAAAGGGCAGGTCAGAAGTACCCTAAACCGGCGAGCATGTATGAAGAATATAATGACAGTAATCGAGGCAAAAGAAGTATGCAAAGATCGTGACAAATGGAAATCCGTTGTCTCTGCCTACCCCTCTGGGAAACAGGCGTGAGTCTATGTATGTATGTAGATCCAAAGGAAGCATACAATCTACGACTAACATTCTTCATTTGGATATCCCAGGATAGGCAGCGGTCGAAAAAGAGACCAAGATTCTTAACGTTATCGGTTAAGGGAATTATATTGCCATCGAAATTAAGCTGTGGTAGTTGTGACCAGGAAACCCTAGATAATATCCTAGAACTACCAACCACCATGACCTGTGTCTTGAGTGGGTTGACTTGTAGTCCGTGTGCACGGCTCCAGTTGCTTATTTTAGCCAGATCTGCATCTATTACGTCGACTGCTTCTGATAATTTGTCATTGGAAGCTTGGCAATAAATTTGAAGGTCATCCGCATAAAGGTGGTAGGAGGAGAGAATTTGATTAGAGATTGAATTTATGAAAATTGCGAAAAGTAGAGGAGATAAAACGCCGCCCCGAGGCACGCCTGCTGTAGTATTGCACCAAGAAGAACGAGTGTCGTCAATACAAATATACTGCCGGCGGCCAGACAGGTAACTGTCAATCCACTCAATTACTGTTGGAGATACGTTAAGAGAGCGTATGATTGCAAGCAATACGTCAAAATCCACGGCATTAAATGCGTTACTGAACTCCAGTAGTGCTAGCACTGTAAGATCTCCACGTTCCATGCCAGATCGAATGTCCTCCGTAATATGGACCAGGGCGGTGGTTGTACTATGCCCACGACGGAAACCAGATTGGAAAGGATTGAGGAGATTATTTCTGGTAAGGAAAGCACTGATCTGGTTATGAACAAGGCGTTCAAGCACTTTGGAGAGGAAAGGCAAAATTGAAATTGGGCGATAGTCACCAAAGGAAGCGGGGTTGGACGTCTTGGGGAGAGGAATATTTTGGCATCTTTCCAAACAGATGGGAAAGTACCGCGTGTTAGCGACGCACAAACATGTAGTATAATATTATTTGTTAATAGTATATATAATATTTAGAATTAAGGGTATTTGCATATACCATTTTAATGAAGCTTAGATAAGTGTACTACCACCCGCAGTGTGATTTTATAAAATGTAACCGGCAAACCAGTCGGCACCGTATCGCGAGCGACTACGCACGCGCACATTATTTGTTTGTAATTTTATATGTTGGTTTTAAATATACGCTTCAAACGTCTCAAGGATTTTATCTTCGCCTGCACCACACGCCCCATAGCCTACAAAGTGGTCTTCGAGCCGGGTCCATGTTCACCACGCCTCCGCACCTCATGGTTAATACGCGGAGTATGTTGCGCCGAGAACAACGGAACGAGCCCAAGAAAGGCGTCCCAGCGAGCGAAACAATGGAGACGACGAGTAATCCACTTCCTTGCACCAGTAGAAACCCAGCGAACAAAACGAGCAGTGTAAAAAATGATACGCAAAACCGCGCGATACCGGGCGCCGCCGGTAGCATCAAGTCCGAACCGCCGCCGCCGCCATTACCGCCGGCGCACGTAACGGCTAAAAGTGCTCAGTCATTCAAACCTGCTGCGTCTTCCCATGCTTCTACCAGTGCTAGAAGAGCAAAAATAATTTTGGAAGCGGAGAAGTTAAAAGCCAAAATTCAAATGGAACTGATAGACAAGCAGATGGCCGCCGACCTCGCCGTCCTCGACGATGAGGAAGATATATACAGTCCACAAGAAGAAGATCCAGCTGTGAGGGAAAACGTGGCGAAATGGGTGGATAGTAGTTATTTCGATTTCGATCCACAAGGCAAGCCTTGTCCACCGCAGACGTCGTCGATGCCCGGTGACACACAGGCACAAGTACCTACACAAGTACCTACACAAGTACCTACACAATCACAGCCAGTATGCGAACGCCCCGTACCGTCAACAGCAAACATGTTGCTGCCGCCGCCGCCGCCGCCAGCCAGCGGCGCACCGTCATCGTCAGGTGTACCGCATGCAACGATGAAAAACGAAAACGCGTTGGAAGTCATAGCCAGCGCCATGAAAGAAATTGCTATGGCTTCTAGGAATAACAATTCTGATACAAATCTGTTGAGCCGTCTTAGTACCCCTCGTGACCTGCCCGAGTACTACGGTGACCCATTAGAATGGCTACATTTCAAACACGCCTTCAACGAATCAACTGCTTTGTGCAAGTTCTCCCCACAAGAGAATTTATGGCGACTGCGTAAATGTTTACGCGGCGCGGCGAAAGAAGCAGTGACTGCCCTGCTTATCAGTGCTTCGTCGCCCGACATAGTAATGTCTACTTTAGAACTACGCTTTGGAAACTCGGACTACATCATTTCGAGAATAGTGCATGACATAAAGAAATTGCCACCGTTGTGTAGTGAATATCAGCGTGATATAGTGATATTTTCAGTGAAAATACAAAACTTCGTTGAAGCCGTTCGCGCCGTACGCCGAGAGGAGTATTTACAAGGTATGGAGATAGCATCTATCATTTTATCTAAATTCCCCTCCGTGTTACTATCAAAATGGGCAGACTATAGTTATCCTTTCATGCTTGAACAAAGTCAGAGGTCACGCTTAGTGTTAATATCGGAATTCCTACACAAAGAAGCAGTAAAAATGTCATGCACATCAAACATGTATCACGTCATGAGTACGCGTAGTGAACAAATATATAAACAGCCAAAAAACCATGACGGTATGACTCATAGACCACACGCAGTATTATTACAATCGAAACATAATAAACCGAAATGTTCATTTTGTCGTACCGCAGTACATCAGCTGTTCGATTGTAAACAGTTCAAGCGTGCATTACGCAAAGTGAGATGGCAACACGTCAAACGTAACGGTATTTGCTACAAATGCCTGATAGCACGTCACGAGCGAGATTCGTGCACCGCGCCCGCCTGCAGCGAGGAGGGCTGTGGACAGCCGCACCACCGCTTGTTGCATTACCCTGTGCATGCGAGCAGTAGCGCAGATCAACGGGAATCGAGACCACTGCCGCGACTGGAGTCGCAGGCACCATCGCCGCACACGACCGACAGCGCCACGGAATCGGTGATAAATATCAATAGTGAAAGTGACAATAAAGTGTTATTAAAAGTAGTGCCGATTTGCATTCGCGGTCCTAACGGTGTCATTAGAACTAGCGCGCTTTGCGACGACGGGAGCACGGTCAGTTTGATAAGCGCCGAGCTGGCGGAGCGCGCCGGTGTGCGTGGACGTCAGGAAACTTTACGTGTGTGTGGAGCGTGGAACAACGACGAACTGGTTTGTGACTCGACTATTATGAATGTGAACCTTATAGACACTAGTAATAAAGATCATTTTCTTAGAGTACGTAGTGTTAAAAATCTTAATTTACCTAAGCATTGCATTTCGTCAGTTAATTATGATAAATATAAACATTTAATTTCATTGAAAGATCAATTGTGTAAAAGCAACTTAAAACCTGAAATTCTTATCGGTCAGGACAATTATGATTTATTGTTACCCTTAGAGGTAAGGATAGGGAAATCTTATGAGCCGTGCGCTACACTCACCCCGCTCGGTTGGTGCCTTCATGGGAACGTACGTGTGCCGCGGGTTGCGCCCGCTGCCCAGCGCGACTTGGCCGCGCAGTCGATACTGTGCGTCTCTGAATCCGCGCTTGGGGGAGAATGCATCCCCGGGGACTACCATCAGCTACAAGATCTGCACGATATGGTAAGACGGTCCTTTTCTATTGATTCTTTAGGTATTAATGGTAAGCCACGCCAGAACATAGAGGACGTCAGAGCGATCGACCAGCTGGAGAAGTCCGCTAAGTTTGTGGATGGCCGCTGGTACGTTGGGTTACCTTGGCGAGATGAGAAGTGCGATATGCCGGCCTCATATGATAATGCGCTAAAGCGCCTAAGATCCATGGAAAGAAAGATGGGTAAGGATAGTGGATTCGCTCAACGTTATAGTGAGAGAATTCAGCACCTTCTAGATAATGGTTTTGCCAGGGAATTGCTCGACCCGACACATACAACAAGGACGTGGTATTTACCACACTTCGGGGTCGATAACCCCAATAAGAAAAAACTTCGCCTTGTGTTTGACGCAGCGGCCGAGGTAAATGGCGTAAGTCTTAATAAGTACTTGTTTACCGGGCCCGATTTATTATCATCTTTATTTGGTATTTTGCTGCGTTTTAGAGAAAATAAAATAGCTGTCACTGGGGACATAAAAGACATGTTTCTTAGGGTCAAAATTCACCCCGATGACCAGCATGCCCTGCGGTTTCTCTGGAGAGACAAACCCGATGCTCCGGTCCGGACGTACGTGATGACGTCACTCAACTTTGGTGCAAACTGTTCGCCTTTTATCGCGCAGTTTGTAAAAAACAAAAATGCGCTCAGGTATGAGTCATCAATGCCGGCCGCCGTGAATGCTATATTAAACTCACATCGTGAATCAAGTGCGCAGTATTCATCATGAAGGTGGGTTTGAGATTCGCAATTGGACGAGCAACAGCTTGCAGGTGTTAGAATCCGTACCGAAAAGCAACCTTGGGTCGGCAGCGGTAGAATTCAAGTTTGGCCAGCGGTATGAAGGTGAGAGGACCCTGGGCCTAATATGGTATCCCAGTGATGATATGCTAACCTTTGACCTATCGCTTAAGAAAATACCGGCTAGTATAATTAATGACAAATGTAGGCCGACAAAAAGGGTAATGTTGAAAGTAATTATGTCTATTTTTGATGTATTAGGGTTTTTAGCTCCATTCACTATACAGGGTCGAATTATGCTGCAGGACACATGGCGCTTGAATGTCGGTTGGGATGACGTAATACCAGATGCTGTCTACGATAAAAGGTACGTTTGGTTAGATTTATTAAAGGAGATATCTACCTTGCGCATACCTAGATATTATATGTATGCTACCTGTATGAATGGAGCGACCGGGCCAACACGAGAGCCGCGCGCTTGGTTCGGGAAGTCTCGGACGCACAGGTAACTGTCACAGCGGCCGCCCCGTCGCCGCGTCGCCCGCGCAGCCCCGCCGTAGCCCATCAGTGACTACGCAGGTTGCTACGACCGTAGCCGAAACTACAAGCGGTATTACTACGCGGTACTATAGCAACTTATAGGTTGGACTGGGACGTGGAAGCAATCCGCGGCGCGCGTCGCTCCCATTTCTCTTAGTAGTTGAGTGCTGAGACAGCACTAGGGTGGGGAGTGTTAGCGACGCACAAACATGTAGTTAATAGTATATATAATATTTAGAATTAAGGGTATTTGCATATACCATTTTAATGAAGCTTAGATAAGTGTACTACCACCCGCAGTGTGATTTTATAAAATGTAACCGGCAAACCAGTCGGCACCGTATCGCGAGCGACTACGCACGCGCACATTATTTGTCTGTACTTTTATATGTTGGTTTTAAATATACGCTTCAAACGTCTCAAGAATTTTATCTTCGCCTGCACCACACGCCCCATAGCCTACACCGCGTGTTATGGAGGAATTGAGGATGTGACATATGGCAGGTAGGATTTCATCAAGGATAGGCAGGACCATATTACGGGTGATGCGGTGAGGTGTGCAAAGATCGTGACAAATGGAAATTCGTTGTCTCTGCCTATCCCTCTGGGAAACAGGCGTAAGTCTATGTATGTACATACTCTGTAGTACAAACTGTTTACTTAAGTTCCGCACAAAATAGGTTGGCGGTCTAAATTCGAACCACGGCAGGACAGTAGGACACCTGACCTACTGTATATGTTTAACATCAACCGCTCGATATGCTTATCTACGAAATAGATATAACTAGCTTTTATCCCTGACTTTCCTTGCGTTATGCCTCTAACAGAATACTTTTTTATAAAGAAAGCTACCTACCCTATGTCCTTTTTTTCATTCCTGAAATTATGTGAGCAAAATTTCAAGATAATGGATTTAGTAGTTATGGCATGAAAACGTAACAAACAAACTTATATACACATATATAATCAAAAACAGACCCATACCCATATTATTCCGATACAAAAGTTTCAAAATATTGATCGCAATAATTAAAAACTTTCCGGTAGTATCAAAACAGTCGTATTCAGCTTTTAATAACCGGTTGATATAACTGTTATGGCAGTAGCAATTAATTCGTAATCTGTCCAAACAGGCCCATTAATCAGTGTCTGCATGGACAGTGTCAGGCTGTCTGCCAGATAACCTAGATATTAACGTGGCATAACATGTTGCTGCAACTCATTACTGGGCCTTTAAGAGCAGGATGCTTTTGGCAAGATTTATAGTTGATGGCCACGGTTCAACTGTGTGGTATTCCTAACACTTTTCCTGTATTATCTGATAAATTGCACTTGGTTGATGCAACTACTGCAAAAAAACGTGCTGCGACCACCATAAGAATTCCATTGATACGAACTAAGGTTTGGGGAGGACTTCATGACCATTCTTAATAATAATATCTAGGGACAATGTCACACAGATCATCCTAGCCCCAAACTAAGCAAAGATTGTACTATGGGTACCAGACGACGATATACATACGTATATAGATAGATAAATACTTATATACATAGAAAACATCCATGACTCGGTAACAAATATTCGTGCTCATCACACAAATATTTGCACTTACCGGGATTCGAACCCAGGGCCACCAGCTTTGTAGGCAGGAGCATTCCATCTGTTATAAGGATCTTTTCGAAGGACTTAAAAAAAGATTTTAGGATTAATCACGAACTTTATTTACGAAACTTATAATAAACCACTCGAAATAAAATATATCCAAAAGGGTAACGACACGACTGTCTTCTGTAGAGTTATGATGCAGACTGGCATCTGACTCGCAGGACAAAAGCATATATTAAGTTCTCATGCTGGCCTAGCAAGTTTAGGAAACAAGCATTAACCCCAATATTTAAGAGGCTATAACAGATCGTATCAATGTTTTTAAACAGATCATCATAATTAGGACTTATGGTTTTTAACATTGAAGTTCATATTTATGGTGGGAAGAAGGCCGGTGTAGTGTTATATCGGGACTAGTCCCTCCCTCTTACCCACCACTGCAACTCCTGTAAGCCAGGATCAACAGTGGCACACAATGAAATGACACTGAGCGGTGAAGCTCAGGCATGTCCCGGGGAATCGCTTTAACTGTCTTGGATCCCGCAACGAGTTTGAGAGGTGTAGTGTTATAGCTAGTACGGCATATAATTACGTCTGTCGTTTGCTAGTACCGCTGCTGTGTGTATTATACAACATACTGTTCTCCTGTAGTGTATAATCAACCGGCCGGCTTTTAATAGTGCATAGTGTATAAGACAATCTTAGCTCATCGCACTAGCCCGGTAAAGAAGGCAGGAGGTCAGCCAATGACAGTTATCGAGCGTGGGAAATAGTTAGAGCAAATGGGGATCTTCTTTATCTTTTTTCAACCCTCTTCTTCTTACTAGCAACCACATTTTGTTTCCAGTCCTTTTCCGACGTGAGTAAATGCGCACATGTTCACATCGTTTGCTTTAGGCGAATAAAAATCAAATGGTGAATATTGCCGAATATTTATACCAAAAAATTAACGGATTATTAAAAAGCTCTCGTGTTAGTAAATAAAAAAGATCTCATATCGCTTGCATATTTAGATATTTTATAATATATAAAAGCTTATAAAATATCTAAATAAGCGAGCGATTTGAGATAAGATAGACTATTTATGGTATGCGCCATATAATCCCAGAAATCTGCAAACTTATTATTACCCCAGGCGAAGTAAACACACATACTCGTAATTTTCAACGTTTACCACGAGCCCCTCTTAAATATTATTTCCCATTGGTCAACTCAGTTTCCCAATCTCCTTATAACATCGGGAGCCCTTTTTGGTACTTACAAACACCAAAAGATACTTATGAAAAATGGACGTCGTTATATGCCGTACTAGCTATAATACTAGACCGCTGTAAGGCCTTCTACCCGCCATAAATATAGAGCTCTAATCATAAAAAGTATAAGTCGTAATTGTGATGATGTGTTTAAAATTGCGCTTCTGAGAAGTATTTCACCAAGGCTCCTAGTATACGGGCTAATTGATTACCGACGATATGTTTTTTATCTGTCAGTTTGATTATTGTCATATTCAAAAAGTGTAGCTCATATTTTACTAAGAAAAAAGGGGGTTTTTATGGCTACGCAGGGCGTGGCACGGAATTTCGCAAAAAAAAGTATTGCAGATATCTTTTTCCGTACTTTTAATTTTGTTTGTTTTTTGGTTTTTGAACATGATATTTTGAAGATAGTCCCCGTTCTTCTTAATATATTGGGATTGTTAAAATCTGGAGTTTTGTTCAACTTTATCCAACATTTTTGAGTCAATTTTAGCGACCGCATCACGAATATTTTTCTCCCTTCATCGAGGGGTTGGAAGAAAGGTCTATTTTATTTATTTTATTTTATTTTATTTAGAAGGTACAGTTACAGATATCAGATTATATAATATAAAGTATACAACTATATTAATACATTGTGAGTGAATCTGAAATCCAGTTACAGCTGTACACAACACTTGTAGTAGACAATACTTCTTTGTAAGTTAAATTAGAGTTAATCTTAAGTTAAGTTAAAAAGTACAATTAGATGTAAGTTAATTACTATTACATTTTGTTAAATTGAAGTAAAAAATATTTGAATCTGCTGAAGTTGTCGTGAAATATGTCTGTGTGTGAGCAAATAGCATTATAATTTCTACACATTCTATTAAGTGGGTTATTTTGTGATACATTATTGTTACTCGAGGGTACATTGAACAGTTGTGGAATACGAACAGATCGCAATGGTATTTTAATGTTTACCTTTTCAATGAGACAACTATCCAATGAACCATTTATAATTTTGTGGAGTGTGCATAGGTCGCTTATCCATCTTCTACTTTGTAGCGTTGGCAAAGAAAATTTATGAAGCCGGTCACTATTGTCTGGAATTTTGCGCCTTAGCCCATATTTTGAGCAGAGAGCTCTTACAAACCGTCTCTGTACTGCCTCTATACGATCAATATGTGTGCTGTAGATTGGAGACCATACAGGAGAACAGTATTCCAGAATGCTTCTTACCAAAGAACAGTATACTATAATTACGGAGCTGGTTTTTTTAAATGGGCGAGTGGTTCGGAGTATAAATGAGAGCATACGATTAGCTCTATTACAAATATTGTCATAGTGTGGTCTAAAAGATAAACAAGAGTCGAACATCACTCCCAGGTCGCGAACCTCTGTAACTCTCGTAATTATAGTATTGTCAATATGGTAATTATATTTCAGAACATTTTGTTTCTTTTTAGTAAACGTGATCACCTGGCACTTTTTTATATTTAATGACATGTGATTTTCGTTACACCAATTTAAAATTGTGTTCATGTCAGTTTGAAGGTGTTCGCAGTCTTTATGATCCAATATTCGTTTAAATATTTTTATGTCGTCAGCAAAAGCCAAACATTCACATTTGAGACTATTCAGTAAATCGTTGACAAATATTAAAAACAAAAGGGGACCTAAATTAGAGCCCTGAGGAACGCCAGATGATGCTATATATGGAATAGAGTCATATCCGTTTAGTGTGACAAGCTGTGAGCGATTTTCTAGGTAAGACTTGAGCCATCTATACAAGTTTCCATGACACAACATGATATAACAAGACTTTAAAATGTTTCCATAAAACAATCAGAGAATTCTAAATCTGGAGATCGAGTTGTTCGCTTTGAATCACCTCTTAAAGGCATAAGACGTTCGAAGAACTGTTCACGCAAGAGATAATGTGGCGTGTGAGCCGTGGCGCCATCTTGTTAAAACCATTCAAAAAACATTAGCCTGGGCTTTTCAAATGCAACTATTCTCTCGCTTGGGGAATTAACAGCTGCTGTATGGCGCAATCTATACATATAATAAAATAGTAGGAAAGTCAAAACTGTACATGAAATATTTTTTTTGAAACGATTTAGGGCGTGATCTCCAATGATATCGAAGCCAAAAGTATAGTTTTTAGAATTTTGGTCTGTGTGTCTGTTTGTCTGTATGTATGTCCGGGCTAAACTCAAAAAGTACTGCATGGATTTACTTCAAATATTGCATGAATATTACTAAGAGGTCGGGTCAATATTTAAGCATATTATCATGCTATCACCTCCGGGAGAGGAACTGTATATTTATAAAATTTAACGCGGGTAAAACCGCGGGGCACAGCTAGTTCAAAATAAGATAGTTCCTGCAACCTGTATATAGAGCATGTTGATTTAATTTTATAGTTTGATTTAATTATATTTATCGCTTGTATTTTTGTAAAACACAGATAGTGAGACGAATGGTTTTTTAAATATCCACGTAATCGTTTCAAGAAAAATAAATAAAGTTTCTGACTAATAAATAAAATTTTAATATTATAAACAACACAACTATACAAAAAAATCCGATATATGATATCAACGAGGAACAAGTCCATCTCGCTTTGTTTTATTCATTAATAATTAAAAAAAAACAATTTAAAGGTTTATATAATTTAAATAATAAGGCATTAATTTAATTAATTTGTAATTAACTGCAAAAATTTTGTTTTATTATCAATTATGTAATAATAGTTTAAGGTGCCTAAATGTTCCTAGTGAATTTAGTGACTGTGCAGATAGGATGTGTAATGATTTGGAACATGGACATTTACTTGAAAAACTTTATCAAGACATTGTTCATGTTCTAACTCATGCATCAATAGCAAGTTGTAGAAAGTCAGAAAAGCCAACAAAATTTAAAATTGTGCATGGCTGGAATAAGCATGTTAAGGAAGCACATAAACAGGCTGATTTTCAATTCTGGGTTCAGTATGGAAAGCCTAATGGAGGCCCTATTTATGAAAAAATGTATGAAAGTAGAAAATTATTTAAATCTAGGTTAAAATATTGTATTAATAATCAGGAACAAATTAAAATGGATATCTTGGCCTCCCAGCACTCTGCAAAAAAGTTTTGGAAGGGAACTAAGAAATTGAATAGTAAAATAAGACTCCCTGTTAGCGTTGATGGGATTAGTGACCCGAGGAAATTAGCTAACATTTTTAAGGACAACTTTATAGTGCAATCGGGTTTGCAGTCAGTGCAAGATGTTGAGTATTGTCATGGCCAGCCTATGAGATACTCTGCCAAAGACGTATTGACTATTATAGAGAATATAAAACGTGGTAAGTCACCTGGCCATGATGGACTCAGCATCGAGCATTTGCAGCACGCTGGACCTCATCTCAGTAGAGTATTAGGTATGCTGTTTACTCTGTGCTTACGTCATTCTTATTTACCTAAGGATCTTATGAAGACTGTTGTGGTACCTATTGTGAAAAATCCTACTGGAGACAAGTCGGATAAATTAAACTATAGACCAATCTCTTTAGCCACAATCATAGCAAAGGTTTTTGATGGATTACTGGACAAGCAGCTTGACAGAGTGACGTATTCGTTGCAGGACACACAATTTCGGGCAGGGCTTGCTACGGAGAGTGCTATATTAGCTTTAAAACATACTGTTAATTATTATGTCAAAATACAGCAATACAGCAATCAGATAAATGTTGTGAGATGGGAAAATTCATATTCTGATGAGTATTATATGAAATGTGGGGTGAGACAGGGAGGTTTGACATCCCCTCGTCTTTTTAATATCCATGTCAATGACTTGATTAAGGAACTTAGCAGTACACATGTCGGATGCTTTGTGGACGATGTGTGTGTAAATAACCTGAGTTACGCAGATGACATGGTGCTCTTGAGTCCTTCAATTGGGGGTCTTAGACAGGTGTTGAGGATATGTGAGTCTTATGCCGTGTCACACGGTTTGAAGTACAATTCAAAAAAGAGTGAGTTCATGTTATTTAAATCTAACAATAAAGGGCCATCCATAATACCACCACTCACACTTAACGCAGTGACTTTGAACCGTGTCACGCAGTTTAAGTATTTAGGCCATATAGTCACCGAAAACATGTGTGATGATCTGGATATTGAGAGAGAGCGTAGGTCATTGTCGGTACGTGGTAATATGTTGGCGCATAGGTTTGCTCGTTGTACAGCTGAGGTCAAGATCACGCTTTTTAAAGCATATTGCCAAGTATTTTACACGAGTAGCCTATGGGCCAGCTTCACTCAGAAATCCTACAATGCCCTACGCGTTCAATACAACAACATCTTCAGGGCTCTGTTCCGGCTACCACGCGTCTGTAGTGCGTCGGGTATGTTTGCCGATGCTTGCGTGGATGACTTTTATGCAGTAATACGAAAAAAGATTGCATCACTGACGTACAGGGTGCAACGTAGCTCGAACAGAGTTCTGAGGATGGTGGGTGAACAGCTAGATTCAGCCCTGGTTGGTAGGTTCACCGAGCTACATGTTGTTAAGGTTCGGTGAGTCTGCCCATGTGGTATGAATTTATTATGTATACTAACATAGCCTGTAAGATATATTGTTACTAACACTATGGATCTGCTGGTCTGAAAATAAATGATTTTTATTTCATTTTATTTTATTCATTATTTATTTTAAAAAATCGAACATAAGTCTACTTTTTCAACTTGTGGTGTTCTTGTACTTGTGGCAAAATATGCCCAAATATGTGCAAGTAATTGACCTAAATTTTCAGGACTGTTTACAGAAGGGTGTGAACGTGACCGTTGCCTTATCTTCGAGAATTTCGTTTTAACTTATTTCCTTAGCGTCTAAAGGCCTGTGGAATTTAAAAGAGGAGATCATTTCCGAAACACGATGTATAACATAGCCAGTAATAGAAGTAACTTCATCATATCAGCCAAAAGACGTCCAATGCTGGAGAACACGCAGCGGCGAGGCGACTGTCTTAGCCGCTGCGCCACACGTGCGTCCCCCAAGGAACTCCACTATGGCCGGTTTTGTGCTGCCTGTATCCAGCGGTTTCCCGCAACCCTTGGACGATCGATGGTCCACTTTGTAGGGTCTCGCCCACGCTGCTTCATCCAGTTCATGGTCGCTACTATAGAACCTTTTAAAAATAGTAACTTCACAGTTACTTAATTATTAACTGTCTCCCCTCCCTCCCATTAAGTTGGAATAAATACGCCACAATTCTATAAGTAACTCAGTCTCTGTTGAGTGTTTTCTCCTCTAGTGCGCGATGGACCCGGTTTCATCCCGAATCCATGGAATGCTAAGCAATAGGTCTTCTTAACAAACAAAACTCAGCGACTACTATTTCATATCTATCTCATGAGATAAGTTTTTTATTATATTCGATATTTCGTCTATACTTTAATACATACGGCTAATGGACATAAATGGATATGATAATGAAATCGCTGGATGCGGTTAGCGATTGTGGAGATTTTTGGGGGAGGCTTTTGTCCAGCAGTAGACGTCTTTCGGCTGATATGATGATGATGATGAATGGACATAATACATTTTTATTCTGTGATGTTCGATAAAGTGTAACTATACAACATGTAACCTAATTAACGCAGACCCTCAAACACCCCAATTAGAATATTATGTTCTAACCATAATACACTGAATTTTAAATTTAACATGTATATACATTGTTATTTATGAAAGTAGTTTATTGGAATAAAGTTCTTTTTCTTTATTTTGTATTGAATGCTGGAATTTGTATGAATACAAATAAAACTGCGCTTCAAAAGTCTTATTACTTTGACTTACGGTCCATTTCAATTTGTTTTGACTGTACAGGGTGAATATGACAATAATTTCCGTAGTTTTAATTATTTTGGATTAAAAATATACCCATATAAAAAATTGTATAAATCGATTCAGTAAACGATTCTGAACAAACTAGTTTCAGGATGTGCGTTAGTTAAGGTACATTTTGTATATCAATCTAAAAGTGTTAAGTTGTTATTTTATCACATTAATATACAAAATACCCTAGTTTTGTATATCAATGTTTTAGCAGTAATAAATAGCAGCGGGCGGCTGCATCATAACAAATAAACATATTGCTACAACCGCAAGTTAGTGTGATCTTGGTCGGAATTATACCTTTACGTTAATGCAAATGACAGCGCAGAACATTAATGACATAAAGTTAACCCCGACTTTAATATAAGTTACCCGCGTTTTGAATAATGTGGTGTAAATCTTTTGTACATTATAATGAACAATGGTAGGAACTTGTCTTTGGGAAATTTTGACTTATTTGTTTTTGGTCTGGAGATAGTTTTACCTATTGTTCTGTGTTTAAAGTTTGTAAATCAGTAATTTTAGTTGTGAACTTATGTATAGTCAGCAAAGAATAGATCTATGTCATGGCATGGTTGGTAGATACTTTGTCACCGCAGGTCGTGCGTTCGATTTCCACGCAGGACAGATATTTGTGTGCATGAAAATGTATGTACGTAAACATTACAGTTGGGTTTAAATATCTTTATAAGTATTTAATACGTACTAAGTATACAAAAGAAAAGTAGTAGGTATATGTAGAACTAGCTGTGCCCCACGGTTTTACCCGCGTTAAACTTTATAAATTATCACAGCTCCTCCCCCGTAGGTGACAGCGTGATAATTTGTACCCTATATGTTGACACAACCTTTTAGTAATATTCATGCTATATTTGAAGTAAATCCATGCAGTAATTTCTGATTTTAGCCCGGACATACATACAGACAAATAGACAAAAATTCCAAATACTATATTTTTGGCTTCGATATCGATTGTAGATCACGCCCCAAGTATCCTTTTAAAAAAATATTCCATGTACAATTTTGACTTTTCTACGATTTTATTATATGTATATAGATAGATATAGATATCAAGACAAGTCCCAAGACATTATTATTATTAATAAAGGATACTATTAATAATATCTCAATTCCCGAAGCGAGTCGCTTTTGCTCTGGTGCGGTGTGCCAATAATTCAATAGGTAACCCATCCTAATTACTTGAATCGTGTGTTGTGCCGTATACTTGATTGGCAACTAAGTTGTATTAAAAAAAATATTTTTTCTTTTGTTCTGGTATTATCTAGAACATTCTAGCGCTGTTCCAAAAGCCACCTAAACCCTTAGTGGTACAAGGGTTCGAAGCCCGAACGTGACAATATGTGTAGCTGTGCTCCGCGGTTTTACCCGCATTAACCTTTATAAATTAGGTAAAGCCTATGAGTTAATCCAGGGTGTCAGCTAACTCCATACCAAATTTTATTAAAATCGCTCCATCCGTTTAGAAGTGAAGAAGTAACAAACATACACACTCACAAACTTTTGCCTTTATAATATTAGTAGGATTAAAGAAGTGGATTATACTATCAATAACCGCAACGTTAGTTTGGAAGAGATATCTCCCGGTAATGAACTTGCCGCCCTCTGGTGTTGCAAGCGTCCATGGGTGGCCGTGATCACTATGGTGACCCGGTTCTTTATTTTTCTTGCTATTATATAAAAAAATTCAAAAGACCGACAATAGCGCCAATATTTCTTTTTTATTATATATTATAAATTTAGGGGCTTTTGGTCACAATACGACCATGCCAGCCCCATCATAACCTAATACAATAAAAGCATTGCACTATTCAGAATTTAAAACCTTATGTACTATTTTATAAAGTAAGATAGCTGCATTCGAGACAGGCTCTGATAATATGCTTTGAACAAAACCAACATCTATCAAATTAATTTTGAAGGTATTCATCAGCGCCTCTCTAGCAGCTCGGGTCCTGACGCACTCCACCAACAAGTGATGGACATCCTCCATCGTATCACATTGTACCAATTATTTCAAATGCGGAAAATGTGTTTCAAATGATGATATTATCCTTCCGCGTCTACCTAACAACGTCTAATTATAAATGTCGATGTTCCTTTAGCGTTCATTGTTTCCTTTGTTCGAGTATTTACTTTGGGGTTGGGGCTTCGATCCTCGTTCAGTAAATATATGTAACGTGAAGATATTTATTTTTCCTTGTCCGAGTACTTGTTTGCGTATTGGATCTGAAGTATGAGGATATAGATGCGAATTAAAATACAAGATTTGGTGCTCGTTTCTCGGTTTCATGAAAATTTTATTCTGCTTTAACAGTAGTTAAGTTCATAAATAAATACAATCCTCATCATCATATCAGCCGAAAGATGTCTATCTCCACAATTGCTGATCTTGCGCTACCCAGAAGCTTCCATCTACCCTCAGAAGATCATCGATTCATCTTGTAGGGGGCCTGCCCACGCTGCTTCTTCCGGTTCACTGTGCCACTCGAGAAACTTTCTACCCCAGCGGCTACAATCTGTACTTCTTTGGAATGCGTTACCTTGGAAATTAGATTGAATAACACTCACACTCAGGGGCTCTACCAGCTAAGTCGCCGAACATCGACTTTTTAAATGGCGTTCAAATAAATAAAGGTTAAAAATTACTTAATCAATCGTTAAATCGGCTTCATATTCATATCCTTTATTTGCAGTAAAGTTGGTACGTTTAATTGGTCTTATAACTAATTACAGGTCCTTACAACTTCAGTCAATTTATTGACATGCAAATATTAACATTATTATAAATATATTGTTATTAAATTATCATTATTACATTGTTATTATTACATTATCATTATTACATTATCATTATTACACCATTATTATTACAATTGCATTAATTAAATAAGTTATGCCATAAATTTACTTACGGAGTAATATGCTTTCTCTGTTAACCACGATTTGAAATTATTTTTAAAGGCATTTAATGGCATTTCTTTCATTACCTCTGGAATTTTATTATAGATCTTGCCACACATCGCGTAACTATTTTTGAGATACAGTGTGGTTCTAGGAATTTTTGGCAAAACTATTCTTTCAGGATTTCTTTTGTTCCTGGGGTATTTATCTTTAGTATTAACAAATAGAGTATTATGCTCTTTTACAAATTTTGCAGCCTCGTATATGTACATGCACGGCAACGTCAATAACTTTAAATCATAAAAAAACAGGCTTACTTGATTCCCATGGGGGAATGCCTACTATAGCACGAACACATTTTTTTTGTGCCACAAAAACTCTATTTACCTCGGTAGAGTTACCCCAAAGAACCAACCCATATCTTAGCACCGAGCCTACGTACCCATGATAAGCTGTCAAGACAGTGTCTATGTTTGCTGTTTTACGCAGTCTGTACAAAACAAATACAAATTTATTTATTTGGCTGCACACTTTCTCAATATGAGCTTTTCAATTACAATATTGGTCTATTAACAAACCTAAAAATTTTGTTTCATTAATTTCTGAAATGTGATGTTCATTATGATTAATATTAATTGGGTTACACCTTTTTCCATATGTTTTAAATTGTATTAAATTAGTTTTAGTCAAATTAACATGCAGGTTATTGTCATTAAGCCATAAAATAATAGATTGAATTGTATTAGTGATGTCAAGAATATGATTATTAATGTCATAGTTAGTAGAAATTATTATCGATATGTCATCAGCATATAAAGTACATGGGTATTGTGTAATTTCAGGGAGATCATTAATATAGAGCAGGAATAATAATGGCCCTAGGACACTTCCCTGTGGAACACCGCATGATACCTGTCTATAATTTCAAAGATCTTTATCTCTTTATTTTTACTTATATTTGTTATTTCAACTCTTTGAATTCTGTTGCTTAGATAAGATGCAATCCATTTTAAGGAATGTCCTCTTATTCCATACTTTTCTAATTTATTTAATAATAATTCATGAGAAACGAAGTCAAATGCTTTCGACATGTCAAAAAAAACAGCAGTAACGTGGTGTCCATTGTCAAGATCGTTAATTATTTCGTAAGTCAAGTTAAAACAAGCTAGTGTAGTCGATTTACCCTTCTGAAACTTTTTAGTATTTTGTGCTTCTCTATATATACTTTCATACTCCTATACATAGCAATTTCAAATACCTTGCTAATGACAGAAATAAGAGTTATTGGTCTGTAATTTTCTTCAACTTTGACAATCGGTTCCGGACCATTTATAACGTCACATGTGCTCATGGAAGCCGATTTAACTATTGATTACGCCTTTTTCAACCTTTATTTATTTGAACGCCATTTAAGAAATCGATGTTCGGAGACTTAGCCGGTAGAGCCTCAGATTACGTTTAAAGAAACCCGTAAGTACTTTTTTAATAATACAAAGGCACATCACCACTATAATCTATATATGTATATTATATATTTTAGTATGTAGTATTAATATTTATATGGATGTAGGTGTGATACTGGCGGGTGACTCCACCAAATGGGACGCCGTGGTCCCCTTCTGTGAGGCAGTAATGCTCTAGAAGGACGCCGCTGAGCAAGGGGGTCAGCACCATCGAGAGGTTATTTATTATCATATTAGAAATGGGAAAACCAGAATTATAAACACTCGGAATTTATCATCTTAAGGTAATTTATCTTTAGGATCATTTATTACTGGAATCTATTATTTCTGGAACTAACAAGGTCATTGTATGGTCCAAGCTAAGAGCGGTTGCTGCTACATTAAGTTCGTTCCCCGATAAAAAAAAATTGTATGGTTTAAGAATAAAACTTCTGACGTTGATCATCAGAGGGTCGGTTTGTGGGAATCATTTGTGCAACTGTCACTCTACGTTAAGGCACTGACAATAGTCCAGTTTATATACGTCTGCATTTTTAGGCAATACTTATTTTTAGACATTCTAGTATTCTAGTTTTTGGCTGGTCCCGGGATTTGAACCCAGGACCTATACCGTTAGATCATCGTGACAGTTGGTAACACTATGTTATTTTCCATCCACACGCAGAGAAATTCTTATTTCATCACCACTATCATCATCGTATCCGCTGCAAGACGTCCAAAACTGGACAAAGGCCTCTTCCAAAGATATCCACAATTGCTGACCCTCACAAGATCATCGATCCATCATGTAGGGGCCAGCCCTCGCTGCGTCTTTCGGTTCGTGGTCATCACTCGAGAACCTTTTGAAGTTATACTTCTTTTGGCGCGATGGAGAAAAATGTATGAGAGTGAATTTTTTTGAGCACGATGCGCGCGCATCGTAAAAATATCAGCATGACGTTAGTTCTAGGTGGTATGAAAATTGATAACTATGTTCAAGTTGTATATTAAGAAGTATAACTTCTAACGCGTGTACATAAGTACACACAAGTTTTTTTACCTTGCCTTGCCTCAACGGCCGTCGGTTCTAAGAGCGTTATTTCTAATTACCTACACTTATATTACAAAGGCGAAAGTTTGTGAGTGTGTGGGTATGTATGTTTGTTACTTCTTCGCGTTTAAACGGCTGGAGCGATTTTATAAAATTTGGTATGAAGTTAGCTGACACCCTGGATTAACACATAGGCTATAATTGAAAAAAATTAAGACGTGTAAAACCGCAGGGCAGAGCTAGTTCTTATTTAATTATCATAAAATCTGACTCCAAAATCCCTAATCATGGTCTAACAAAGGCGTCTAAGTATCCCAACTTAATCTAATGTAAACATGGCAGGAGATTTCTTAAGTTCGTACAAACTTTTTATTAATATCGCGTATCATGCTCATTACATCCAAGGCTGATGTTTCTGAGGGGGGCATCAGCACTTAACAAACTTTCGCCCCCCAAGATGAAAACGGAATTCATGCCTACACTAAGTATAACAGACACGTCGGTGGAAACACTTTGTTTGTTAATAGTGCCTTTATTAAATAGGTCGTATGGTTCATTTTTCGTACCATAGTGTATCCACGGATATCTTCTCGACTGTACATCTGATCTCTTTTTATGATACATGATTATGTTATTTTATATTTTTGTTGTCTGTGCATTATTCTGAATAAATGTTTTTCTTCTTTCTTTCTTTCATATTTATATTTACCGTAGCCCATGACGCTTGTAACACGTATCGCTTCCCCAATCTTCAATCTGCACATGTGGCGCAGCGGCTAAGATAGTCGCCTCGCCGCTACGTGTCGCGGGTTCGAGTCCCGCATCGGATAACTATTTGAGTGACCCATAAATAGTTGTTCAGAGTCTGGATCTAAATTATAATATAGCACCTTTAAATTAGTTGTAACTTTTCGAGATCTTTCTTCTTCTTTATCAGTCTGTCAGGATTGTATTAGCCACCCAATAGGCCTCTGACAGACTTAACGACCGCTTGTCTAACGACAATTGGGACCAACAGCTTAACGTTTCCTCCGAAGCACGGAGACGCTCAGGAAATAAACAACGTTGGCGGTCTCCCATCTGTAGACTGACCGCGTACTAAGATGCTTTGCCACACCGATCACATAGGTACGAACCGGTGACAGCTGGATATGAGCGTCTCAAGGTCAAGTACACACGGCTACATATCAAGCTATACATTTCCAGTATAAGCTGATCTCGCGTTGTATAGGATTTCCATCCATTGAGAGGTCAGCTTATATTGGACATGTATAGCTTGATATGTAGCCGTGTGTACCTAAAGAAATATGATTAATTGAAATGGCACATTTTTTTGTCGTATACCATTAATCGCTTTAAGTGCATGCTTAAGGCCACTTAATACCCTTAAGGCCCTAAAGTTGAGTCCCGAAAACTATTTGCAATAACTCATCACTGATAACCGACATTCGATCGTCCAGATAAGCGCAGTTTAATTGAGTTCAGATAACTTTAAGATCTAACTCACCGTCTGTTAAGTATAGGTCATACAATTTATAATTAAACTGGTGTGGTATAGTTTAGTTAAGATTCCTTAAAGACGTTCACCGCTGGACAAAAGCCTTTGCCAAGGATCTGGGGATTAAATGAGCAATTTACTGAACGAACATGAATAGCTGTATATATTTAAAATAATATATTTAATATACAGTTATTAATTTTCAAAGGCAAGTATTTCCGATTGGATTGGTAAATACTTGCCTTTCTCGCCACATGTTGTGGGTTCGATATTTGTGTGCATAAACATGTCTGTTTGTCCTGAGTATGGGTGTATTTTTTTTATATTACTTAGGAAATTGTATTAATAACTAGCTGTGCCCCGCGATTTTACTCAAGTTAAATTTTATAAACTATCAAAGCTCCTCTCTGGTAGGTCATAGCGTGATAATATGTAGCCTATATGTTAATAATAATAATAATAATAACTTTATTTCCAGAAAGTACAATTTCACTTAAGACTAAATCCATACATTTGGTTATTTCTAATCTGTAAAAATGGTACACTACGCAGGTTGTGATCCTCTGACACCCAAGCTAAGATTAAACTTGTGTTATGGGTGCCAGGGCTCTCTCTTAATCCAATTTCCTAATGAATACAATTATTATTAATTGAGTGTCTGCGAATTTAGGAATAATCAATTAGTTATGAGTGTATTTACAAGAAGTGAAATTAATATTAATAAATTAATTAATACAAGATTTTTACATATAAACTAATTAAGATTACAATAAAGCCTCTATGCTTAAAAGTGTGTATGTAAGGGTGTGTAAGGGGGTGTGTGAGAGGGTGTGTACATGTGTGCATGTGTGAGGGTGAGAGGGTGTGTTTGAATGTGTGTGAAGTGGTGAATTGTGACTGGATATATTAACTTAAAGAGTTTGAGAAGAAATTTTCTACGTCGTCATATGTAAGGGTCATAAGCCAGTCAATCAGATTTCTTTTACAAAGATGGAGATTGGTTCCATATATTTTGCAAAATTTGTTTGCTAAATTATATAATTTGCTACCCAAAAAGAGGAAATGTCTTTCCGCCATTTTTGTTTTGCGGCTTTCAACCGTACAAACGTTTGTATTACGACGTCTTAATGTAAGGAGTGGGTCATAAGACAGATACCTATGTTTGCGCAGTACTGTGTTGAGCACGTAGAGCTTTCTCACGGTCAGAACTTGGCAGTCTTTGTATAATTATGTGGTACTGTACCGAAAGTGTTTGAAAGTCATGACCTTAAGAACGGCTCTCTGCGCTCTCTCTAATTGCAGTAAGTTTGACTTAGGAGCTCCACCCCAGACCGTTATACCAAAAGACAGCACTGACTGGCAGAGCGAGTAGTAAACCATACGCAGTGTATGAAAATCTGCACTATGACGGAGATTTCTAAACACCGCGATAAGTTTCCTCACCCTGCCGGCCAGCGCCCTCAACTGGACGTTCCACGAGATGAAGCTATCTATAAAGATACCCAGGTATTTGACATTGCTAGACTTTGCCAAGGAGCGGCAGACACAAGTGTCGAAATGACCGTTGCAAGTATGTGCTCTAATCGTAAACTGGTTATCTGGTTGAGAGGATAATTTATGTGAAAAAGTCAAATAAGTTGTTTTGTCCACATTAAGTGTTAAAAGGTTGTGAGAAAGCCACGCCAAGACTATGTATAACGCGAATTCTGCACGCTCGCGCACTTCTACCCAGTCTCGTCCGTGTACAAGAAGAGCCGTATCGTCTGCGTATGTATATATATTACAGTGAGGTAGGGATAAGCTACATAGACCGTTTACATAAATAAGGAACAATGTAGGGCCTAAAATTGAGCCCTGTGGAACTCCGAAGGATATGGGGTGTTCATCACTTATTACAGAACCAATTTTGGCACATTGTGTCCGTTCTGATAGGTAGCTTTGAAATAACGCTAACGCCGTGCCCCTCACTCCGATTCTTTCCAACTTGGATAATAAGACAGGGACAGAGACAGTGTCAAAAGCCTTAGATAAGTCTAAAAATATGCCCAGGCATTTAGACTTCCTGTCAAGTGTCTTAACGGCGTCATCCATAAGAGCAGCAGCGGCATCTTCGCAAGACTTCCCAATACGGAAACCATATTGATTTGGCGATAATATGTTTTATGCTTCTAGGAAGTTGATGAGACGGTTGTTAATAACTCTTTCTAAAATTTTCGACACTGCAGGAAGAACAGAAATGGGTCTAAAATTATTGACACTGTCCCTGTCACCACTTTTGTGGACTGGGTGTACAACAGCCTTTTTGAGGACACGGGGAAATATACCTTGAGTGAGGCACAAATCAGTGATATGAGAAATAACGGGGACCAATATCTGGCTGCTGTTAATTAAAATGCCAGCGGTTATACCGTCCCACCCCGCAGCAGAGTCTTTACGGAGGTTTAGTATTATGGTCTTTACCTCGGCTTGCTCGGGTGTTAGCAGGACAAGTGAGTTGAGTTGTCTGTCTTCTTTAGTGTGAGGTAAGTGGTGAGTGGGAGAAATGGAGTGCTGATTCGCAAGATTTTGTCCAACGTTTGCAAAATATTCGTTAATGTAGTTAATTGAGGATAAAGAGTCGCCAGCAATAGATAATAGCTCCGAGGGAACGGATTTTGTTTTTTTTTTTTTATGGATAATGTCATTAATCACCTTCCAGGTAACTTTGGGATTATTTTTAGCTTTAGTGAGTTCGTTTTTCTCATAATTGTGTTTTAACCGGGATAATAATTTATTACAGAAGTTACGATATCTAATGTAAGTTATTTTCAAAGTGTAATTTTCCGGCGATTTTTTGTGTTTTTTATGCAAGTCGTCTCTATTCCTTATACACTTTAATAAGCCAGGGGTAATCCAGGGCTTGAGAATTCTAAGCTTTGACGGAATGATGCGAATTGTAGTATTACTATGAATTATGAATGAAATTTTGTTTATGAAAAGTTCTGTTGCCTGATTAGGATTGTTATTAAGTAGTATCAAATTAAAGTCTGTATCGGCGATGTCTAAGGCTACTTTCCTATAATTAATTTTAGAAATAGTTTTAGTGTTTTTTTGTGAATTAGAGACCTTATTTAAGCAAACTAACTCGGGAGCATGATCAGTAATATGGCTGTCTAATATGAAAAAAGTTACCGCACCTGTGGCCCTTAGCATTGAGTGATCCAGACAGTTATTCTCTCTAGTTGGGTAGGTATAACCCGGTAACAGTCCGTATGTAGCGGTGAGGTTCATATACTCATTATAGTGAGGATCACTATTGGCAGGGCAGATATTTATGTTAATGTCGCCAATCAAGAGAATATTTTTATAATTTGACATTGACTCTAACAGGTTGTTCAGGCTATTAAGAAAGTTGTCTATGTGACGGAAAGATGGCGGCCGGTAAATAGCGATTATGACAGTATCAGGGCTCAGTATACAGACAAGGCAATTAGCATCCATAAATTTGGGTTCTGTGACATTATGAGTGCGATTTGAATTTATATATAAGACAAGACCATCATTCTGATTAAACGTATTGGTAGTGTAATAGGAGGAATAACCCTGGAGATAAGGAATATTATGTAATTTGTTAAGCCAACATTCCGAGAATATTAGGACATCACATCTAGTTTGTAGGGAAGTAAGGAGGACTAACACGTTGTTAAAATTTTTGTTAATGCTACGTATATTTAATTGTAGTATTTTTAAGGAATGTTCAATGTTTTTATCCATTAATAATTGAGTGCATTTTGCTGGGGAACAGTGATAAAATTCATTATTCCCTAAAGAGTCTAGGTCTTCAAGGATATCATAAACATTATTCATTTTTGTAAGAATAACTATTCAAAAAGATGATATAATATGTAAAGCGATTAAACACCAATACGGTAGCATAGTGGACTCTGGGCGGATATACAAAAAATAATCTGGATATTATGAGAATGTCTGCCTTGGATAAGTACATAAGGTCAGGATACAATTTTAATAAATCAGTGTAATAATACAGTAGTAATACATAATAAATCCCTAACGTAAGATTGTGTGTGAATGTATGGTGTAGCTTGTGTGCTTGTTTGTGATCTGTATGTATTTTATGTATGTGTGTGTTACATGTATGTGTATAGGAGGCGTAACAAATCTTAAGAGTAATTATAAAGTATACTACAAAAACAGTCGAGTTAGAAGACAGTAACAATAATAATTTAATTAGTGGGAGGTTGAAGTATGTTTCGAAAACAAGTACTTGAGAAAATTCGGACGGGTTTTTCACCTTCTTTTTTCCGCAAAAAGATTTTCCCATTTGATGTCCAACAGTATTGAAAATCATTTACAGTCGCAAATTTACGAGCTTCAAAAAAGAGTTGTCTAGAGCTGGGAGGGAGACGTTCTGCGATGTAGATTGGAACTATGTCTTTTGTCAATCCAATGTGCCCGCTATTTAGCTTTTGCGTGACGGGTTTTCCCTTGTTGAAGTTTCGGGAGGCCTGTAATATGTTATTCTTCAATGTGACAGATTGAAATTCCACTACAATTTGTTTGGATGGGCCTTGTTTGTTATGTACTCGGTACACATCGCGTATGCCAGCAGGTTCGACGGGTACTTGGAGGGAGTTGGAGATGTCGATGACAATTTTAGATAAATCGCTAGTAGATTCCTGTTCCTTGGGCGACAGATTTCTTATCTCAATCGCTGCCGACCGACGACTATCCTGCATGTCATGTTGACCCGACCTCTTAGTAATATTCATGCAAAATTTGAAGTAAATCCAGGCAGTACTTTTTGAATTTAGCCCGGACATACATACAGACCAACAGACACACAGACATAAATTCTAAAACCTATATTTTTAGCTTCGATATCGAATATAAATCACGCCCCAAGTATCCTTTAAAAAGAATATTCAATGTACAGTTTTGATTTTCTTACGATTTTACTATATGTACAATTAATGGTACAATTTATTTGAAGTCCCTGGATCCTGTGCTAGGTTATTAAACCTGTATTACAGAATACAGTGCCCTCCCCGCTTTTGGTATGACAATAATAATTTATGCAACAAAGTAAAAATAAAATTAATAAAATAAAAAATTACACTAAAAGAAAGTTACAATTAATATTAAAACATTATGACAATAAAATAAAAACCTTATTCAAATAAAATTAAGACATGATTAAAATCAAATTAAAAATAAAATAAAAATTAGGACATTATTATTATTTGGGTTAGTAAAAAGGAAGAATGTTATGTCTGTGTAATAAGCTTTGTGGTGGTGATTTAATCTATGTAAGTATTTATTTACAAAAAAATATCAAAAGTATATTTAGTATATCAGTTGTCTGCTTTCCATAGTAAAAACTTTGTTTGGTTTAGGATTAGATGGCCGTGTGTGAATAATGGCCCAGGATATTATTATTTATTATTATTTCCAATGCACCACACCAATTGCTGCAAGTTGTATGACCTGGTACAGGTGCGGTGCGGATCAATCAATTTATTAGTGGCCAACTAATCAATTGATTGATTGATACCTTAACCACTGCGTTAAAGTTATTAAGAAAGGATATTTTGGATGGCCACAAAATAAATTGAATAAAGTAGAATTAGAATGTACAGGTACATAGGTTTACTTATTCGCATATAAAAATAAAATTATCTTAAATTTTTTAGAGATTAATTTACATATTAACATACTAGCTGTGCCCGCGACTTCGTTCGCGTGGATGTCGGAACTTAACAATGTATTTTTTTGTGTAAAGCGCTGTGGGAGGATACCGATACAATTTCTTTTTTAATTTAATTTAGTGCTTCTTTATTTTACCTGTGGAACCATTTAGAGCGTACACAAAAACGTTATTGGGGTTGTTTACGCGTGAAAGAGCTACGTATAGTTGACCATGGGAAAAGCATCCAATACTTAGGTCCATCCCCGCAACGGATAATGTCTAGCTTTATTAATCGTCATGGCATAACAGAGACTGACTGGGAATTGCACTGGTTTGAAAGAGAAAGGAAAGTTTTAAGGAATTATAGGTATCCTTGGAATAAAAACAATATCACCGGCGCCGCAACCTGTTAATATTTCAGCTTCGATAATGTTTTGCTGCAGATTTGTGACTTTGAGCCGAGTGCCGTTACAAAGTTTGGGGGGACATAAATTTCTGAGGAGAATTAGTGGTACACCTATTTTTAAAACTATTTTGTGGGCTGGAAGTCCGGGTGTGCTGAGGGAATCCAAAAATTCTACCGGGTAGTGCGTGGCGTCATCTTCTGCCATACCTGTAATTATTGAGCTATATTCTTTACTATTCCCGGACGCATGAGTCAATATTTTGAAATTAATTGCCGCAGCTTGGTCATTGCGGGGAGTCAAAATAGCTCGCTGACATAGCGAAGAACCAGCTTGATTGCCAATGTTTGTGGTATCTCCGTACACAGAAGAAATTAGCTCCAGCTGTGATGTAACGTAAGAGCAGAGATTACCAATCAATATAACTTTTCCATCTTCTCGTACGGGGTATGTGCTATCGCCTATTTTTTTTACAATAAATTGGCAAACTTCTGTGCATTTTCGCAGCCTCTGACTGATCAGGTTCCCTCCTATACTTATAACTATCTCTTGAATAGCCAATAAGGACCTGTTGTAACAAATTTCACGTACCTTGTCATGAATTTCTCCATCAGTATTTAGTTGCACATGTCTCATAAAATCTTCAGCAAACTTGTCATGGTACTTTTGCCATAACTGGTTAGCACCCGATAACGCACAAAAGGTCAATAAGATGGCAAACAAATGTCGCAAGCGATGTGGACTATCGCTCACGCATCCTTCCGCTAGAGCGTCATCCCAATGCTGACCTCCATCTAATAAATGGCGTGCTCGGCAAGCGGCCTGGTATGTGGGATGTTCAATATCATCCATTTTACGGAGCTCAGCTAAAGACGTAGGTCCTCGCACTACATGGACCAGACTGTGGGATGAACTCACACGTGAGCACGCCACGTGAACCTGCCCGCCTTCCTTAAGTCAATTCCAGTTAACTTGAGAGTTGGACTTTGCGATTTGTTGATGGTTATCGCGACACACACTTTTATAGGGAACTACAGTATTTTAAACTGAAAAGGGAGATCATTTGGCACTAACGGAATACGTGACACGAACACTGTTTCTCCCTGGGCGGATCCAGGCATAATAGTAGCCTCTATAACACGATGCAAAGCTTTGACTTGAAGCCTAGTGCCGTTGCAAAGTTTAGGTGGCTTCAAATTCCTCAGAACCATTATAGGTATACCCACACGCAACATACATAGGGGATGTATGTTGCGTGTGGGTATACCTATAATGGTTCTGAGGAATTTGAAATATTATTTGGAATATTATACGCCCTTAGGGGTGGAAATTCCTAAAATCCTGAAATACAAATTTTTATTTTTAACTGAAAGGCCATACCAATTTTCATGCTTTTCACTTAAAAAATTACGCACTTTTCATACAAACTTACATCCCATATTTTACGCCCTTGGGGTGGAATTTCCAAAAATTCTAAAATATTTATTTTTATTTTTAGCTGAACTACTAAATATAAGTTTCAATGCCTTTAACTACAAAAATGACGGATTTTCATACAATCTTTCATTCTCTATTTTACCCCCTTAGGGTTAGTATTTAAAAAACCAAAAATCCAAAATCCCTTCCTTAGTGAATGCATACGTCATAAAAGTACCTACCGGCAAAATTTCAAGTCTCTAACCCCAGCCGTTCAGGCTGTGCGTTGATATGTCAGTCAGTCAGTTTCCTCTTTTACATAGGTAGGTATATAGATTTGTGCTGAGAAAATTATGAGAGACAGGGTTAATTTACATTCAAATACATTCAATCGGACAGGCTTAATAAAATTCGAATCGTCTGTACATTCGCGTTACAAACGAATCGACAGCACAAACTTTCGATCGACTGACATTATAATTTAAAATTAAATTATAACAAATCCAACCTTGTACATAATTCAATTTGCCCAAAGAAAACAGAATATTTTAATAACCAATTTTGGACAACGACATACTTCTAGCCAACCAAGACCTTATTTCGAAACAATTCGGAACATTCAAAGCCCTAATCTTAACACCGCGAGTCAAAAACAATGCACAACGACATCTATCGAAACAAAATTCAACTATCAAGCACAACGATATCTATCGAAATAAAAATCAACTATCAATAATTTAAAATTAAATTATAATAAATCCAACCTTCTACATAATTCAATTTGCCCAAGGAAAATAGATTTTTTTAATAACCAATTTTGGACAACGACATACTTCTAGGCAACCAAGACCTTATTTCGAAACAATTCAGTACATTCAAAACCCTACGTAATCATGCAATCAGCAAACACGGGCAAATCTTAACACCGCGAGTCAAAAGAAATGCACAACGACATCTATCGAAATAAAAATCAACTATCAACCTAGTTCATTCGAAAAGAGATGTCATAATATGCACAATGACATCTATCGGACAGTTAGGTAGCTCAACTATAAACATTAGTTCATCTTGAAGTAATGAAATGTGTGTTATTTTTCTTCATGATTACTTTAAAATCTAATATCTTTTGATAGACTGAACCGATTGCAATAAAACAAAAACTAAATGTTACCTCAAGTTACGCTCAATCGTTGTGTATAAAAGTTATCTACATTGCTTTAGTATATTTTACGTGATACCCGAACATATAAACAGACAAACAGACACACAGACAAAAATTCTAAAAAGGCTGGAAATGGGTTCTATTGGTTGTTCTTTAATACCCTGGCTATTTTTTTTGGATTTTCTTTTGATGTACAAAAATTTTTTTTCTACAGATTTATTATATGTATAGATAACCAAAACTTACATACTATAATATTTAATACCTATAAATAAAAAACTGAATTTAAATCGTCGCCTGCGGGCAAGGTGCCCAGAAAGCTGGCCACATTACTCCGTTGAATAGCGAGGCTAATACGTTGTTTTAAGTACGAGCCAGCTCTCTGGTCACCTGACGACTTGATGAGCCGCCTGGACAGCTCCCTAACGAAAACACGTGCTTCTGGACCCCAGGGACCCATAAATAAATAAAAAAATATAAATAAGCAAATCTGGTCATATGAAAAAACCGGCCAAGTTCGAGTCGGGCTCGCACACGACGAGTTCCGTACCATTATCTATAAAAACAAACAAATATCACGTTTGTTGTTTGGGAGCCCCCTTAAATATTTATTTTATTTTGTTTTTAGTATTTGTTGTTATAGCGGCAACTGAAATACATCATCTGTAAAAATTTGAACTGTCTAACTATGACGGTTCATGAGATACAGCCTGGTGACAGACGGAAAGACAGACAGCGAAGTCTTACTAATAGGGTCTCGTTTTACCCTTTGGGTACGGAATCCTTAAAACGAAACAGACATATACCTAAAGCCTATTTTTTCCGTTTGATTACTAAAAAGACATTGAAATTTGATTCAGTGTTGGAGGAGGACTTAGAATACAAACCATCAATTTAAGTATTTTTTTTTTATATGTATAAGGGAGGAGCAAGACAGTTTTGCGAAGCAGGAATTCCTCTTAAAGCCGGTAGACCGTTAGCAAAAATGACTTCAAATCTTTTACTTCAAATTAAGCTTGTGGATTTCGCTTACGCTATTCTAAATTATATTCTAGGAATTTTGTTATGACTTTTGTTAAACTTATTTTATGTAAAGTCTGAAGAAAACTTTTAAAACATTTTAAAAACTTAGCATACATAAATAAGTAGATTCATAATATTACTTGATTTGATGCAAAAAAACAATTCAAAACGCATAAAGGTTTCAAATTAATATTATCTAGTACAAAACCGAGTTTCCCGTACCGGGAATCGAACCCGAGCCTCCTGGGTGAAAGCCAGGTATCCTAGCCACTAGACCATACGGGATATGAAACCTCAATGTGAAAAATAAGTTCATTATCTTATTATGAAACGAATTAAGATTATTACTGGTTTTGAATAGTTTGAATGTGACTTTAAGAACACATATTTCTTTTTAATTCTAATTCTAAATGTAAAAGTAATTAAAAGGTTATGCAATAAATTTGCACGACATAAATGTGGTCACAAAGATTGAAAAAGGTATGCCGAGACGGTTTGGCGTTAAGAAAGGATGAATGAAAGAAGATTAATAAAAGAACTATACCGGTGTGAAGGTACAACCGGAAGGAGAAAACCCCGTAGAATATTCTCTGACCAAATCGGAGATGTTCTCAAGAAGAGCCACGTCAGAAGTACTCTAAACCGGCGAGCCTGTATGGAGAATATAATGAAAGTAAACGAGGCAAAAAAGGTGTGCAATTAAATTCAATTGTTTCGATAGTACTTTAATGAAAGAATTTTTAGAAGTGACTAGTTACTTTACTTTTTTCTATCGAGTTTTTTTTTATAGTTGAATTATATTTAGGGATCAATAATGTTATTTATGATATAATCAAAGGAGAATGGGCATAAATATATGAAGCCTGGTTCCAATGATATATATATATATATATGATATATATATATATATATATATATATATATATATATATATATATATATATATATATATATATATATATATCTATATCATTGGAAAGGTCTTTTTACAAGGATTATTGATAACCGAGTCGCTTGTCCCCATTTGCTGTCGGAACCGAGTTATTTTGTATTAAGTATTAAGATATCAAATAAGATTGGAACTTTGGGGGCTTCACGTGGTCTTCGGAAAAGGATTTGGGACAAGACCCCACGGTAAATATTTTTCCTGATTAAAATACCTATCTAATGACACCACAATGATTACTATTGGAGCAAGTACCAAATTGCCTATTCTCTTTTGGTGTAAATGTTTTTCAATGAGTTGTATCTCAACTGACTTTAGTATTTAACTTGCGGAAATCACCAATTGGGTTCAAGTCCGTGCATTTGAAAGTTTGAAATTATTAGAATTAACAGTTTACCTCAAACGCTCGTGCCAAATAGTTTCAGAGTTGCGGTAGGTACATATTTGAAATATTGACGGTTGTAAATTATATTGTTGGTTAGTGCAATATTATTCATGAGGCCTCGTTGTTCTAGCGGTAGCTTGTTCAACCGCAGATAATGAGGCTGTGGGTTCAAATCCCGGGTCGGACCAAAAAGTGATTTTGTATTTTTCAATAAAAAGAAATTTTCTCAGTGTAAGCCCGAAGTCTGGAAGTTTGCGGTATTATACCCCCGTCGGTCTTGTACCTGACCTCTTTCCGGTCGTGTCGCTAGTCCTCCCATCGGATCATGAGAGTGATGAAAGAAAGTGCCCCTGAGTTTGCGCACACACTTGTGCACTATAATAACTCCTGCACAATGAGGGCTACCGTTTTTGTGCTCACCAGTCGGCGCCACTGTCGCGGAAGGTCCACTATAGCTGATCAAAATCATTGTTATTGTGGACGCGACGAATATTTTTTCAAATATTTATTACAGTCGTCGAGCTATTACTCATTTTGTAATTTATTTAGTTTTAAACCAAAATGTTAACCAAAATGCGTAACCCGAACAAAAACAGTGTATTTTGACGTTTCGTAGACCTGCCGCGATGCTAGCACCTCTAGCGGCAAATTGGTACGCGGTAGCCATCATTGGCTAGTCTCCATTGGGACTGGCCGCCGTGGCCGAAATTCGGGAGGTAGGACATTATTCATGAGGCAGTTCGTCTACTAATAATATGAAGCAATTCAGCATAGTCCGCCCACAAAATTGGAATAGATTATCTCCATGAGAACGTAAGACACAGCGTGGGCAGGCCCCCTACAAGATGGATCGATGATCTTGTGAGGTTCGCTGGAAGTCGCTGGATGTGGGTACCGCAAGACCGGTAACTATGGAAAACTTTGGGGGAGGCCCTTGTGCAGTAATGGGCGTCTTTCGGCTGATATGATGGTGATGTTGTCCAGGAGCAAAACGCATTCAAAGTGTATTTTTTTAAATTATGTGCATGACCAAGGTTAACGGCATGGCATCTAGAACAAACTTATTATTCTATACATGAATTCTTGACTAGGAACAAAAATGTATAATTAAGTTTTTGACTAGCATACCTTTTTTATTACATGTTTATAGATACAATTTAACGTCGTGTATAACGACGCTAACACCATAAGAGAATCTTTTGTTCTACGAGTTCAGACATATCTAAAAAAAACTATTTTACTCGGACGACTGGCGACTAGAGAAATGGGTCAAGTTCAAAGGCGCTAGCACTGCACCCACTTCCCCGTGCCCTCGCGAAGGTATATTATACGGTTACGGTTAAGAAATAATTTTATGTAATCTTAGAATCTTAAGAATATTTATGTAATCTTTGTGATGCACGTAGAGTTATTAAACATTCAAGCGGGATTTTTTTGTCATAGGGCGATAAGCGAGGAAGCGGCGATGGTAAGTGAACACCGCCGCCCATATACACTCGCAACACCAGAGGTGTCGCCGGTACGTTGCCGGCCTTTAAAAGAGTCAGCATACAAGTGTTGCTTAACCTTCTCCCCACCCTGATGAGCTCTGGCGACCTTACTCAAACGCAGAACCATAACATTAAGTTATTAATGTTATTATTAGGGAATGTCTTCTATAATTAGTATTAAGCTAGCACGTTGTGTTGTTTTTAATCAGTATTGCAGAGAGCGAAACAGTGTCGGTGGCACTCTATGGTAGCGATTATTATGAAACCGGATAGAGTGTTTGCAAATAAGCCTCCAAGTCTTTGCTTTAAATTAAATCCGTGGAGTATACTTTCCAGGTTCCAAAAACTGAAATATTCTTCTGTTACCTTGGTATAGTATTCTATACCAAAATACTTATAGTATAGTATGAAATCCATAAAACTTAACCAATAATAAGAACAATTCCTTGTTGTGACATGGGCTATGTATTAATTCCAAATAAAATAAAATATATTGGTAATTTTTATTTTTTAGGACAACAAACAGTTACACTGAGGGGATAATAAATAACTTAAATGCCAAAAGTAACTTACAGTGGAACCAGCCCCATCGTCCACAACCCAATATGTATCCTTTACAAGTTTACACTAAAGTAGTATGATAGAAGTGAGAATCTTATGCTATATTAAATAGTTAACACAGTAAATAAAAATATTTATCCCGCTATACAAAATAAAATAAGTTAATCTAATCTTGGTACTTATACATTTTAAAGATTTTTAAGTTATTCTCCGTACTGGTATGAAAATCCTATCCTATCTCAGCTATTTCTACAGTGCTGATCTTCCGATAGGGCCAGTATCTACTAGTAATGTGATAATAGATTTTACAAAATCATACAAGTGTTTAATAGCATATCCCTCCAAATGATGGGCATAATTCAATTATGGAGATCTTCTGAGGAGGCCTTTCTCCAGCAGTGGATTGAATGAATGAATTATTTATTTGTAAGAATATAAGTACATACATAGGTACATACAGAGACGCATGTTTCCCACAGGGGTAGGAAGAGACAACGGATTTCCATTTGTTAAGATCTTTACACACGTCTTTTGCCTAGTTTACTGTCATTATATTCTTCATTAATGCTCGCCGGTTTAGGGTAGATACTTCTGACCTGGCCTTTCTTGAGAACGTCTCCGACTCGGTCAGAAAATATTCTACGAGGTCTTCCCCTTCCGGTTTTAGCACAAGATCGGCTGTTGTGGAGTTCTTTGCTCCCCCAAATCGTCGCCTCCGTCCAGCAGTGGACGTTTTCTGCTGATATAATGATGATGAAAGAGTTGAAATTAATCAAAGAGATATTTAAATTCAATATGATTATATTTTTTTTGATCTGATTACTAGCGGAAGTTTATTGAGAACATTCGGTGCCATATAATACACACGGAATCACATTAATTATGTTGGACAGGCTACATGTTGGACATATATTATAGGCCGATACGGAAAACATGGCACCTATCAATACTACTGTACAACATCCAATGTTATAAGTGTACCCATGTTAATGAGTAACAAATTAATTGTGAGTAAATATGTAATGAATGGTATTATAGGCGTGGGTACGTACAACAATATTTTCCCATATTGGCATGCAATTTGTAATTTATATATTTATTATTTATGCCCCGCGTTAAACTTTATAAATTATAGCCTTTTTGTATTCTTTTGTGTGCAAAAAGTGTCTGCGGGTGGGTATGTCGGACTCGCAGCGACTAAACCTACCTGCCGTGTACTTATCTTGGCGCCTGATGGGAGGAGCCCCGGGAACGCGGGTATGCTGCTCCGGTGATCCCCTCCCAGATGGTCGGGACACGTACCCTGGGAGGGCTCGGGATTGCCCACCCCTATTACTGACTCCTGCCAGTCCGGCACAGCGACAACAGACCGATTATAGCGTATAGGTTATTTGGGTATATAAGCTATATTACTACAAAGTTTCATCAAAATCCGTTCGGTAGTATTTTCGTGAAAGAGTAAACATCCAAGATCACAAACTTCCGCATTTATAATATTAGCTGGTTTTAGAATTTTCAAATACTAAAAAAAAATATATATAATTTATTAGCAGTCCAGTTTTTACAAGTAGTTTACTTACAGTGATAGTCTCACTAGGCAATGCCTGTATCGAGGCTATCGATGTGATACGATACGATTACAAGCTAGGACTTTGAGTACAGTTACATACTAGAAATATAATGGTAAGTAAAAAGCCCCATAGGTACGTCATCGTCTCCATCTTAACAACTGGAAGTGGACTATATCAGGTTGACGATGTAATTTGTGTCGACCAATTTTCCTTAGTCATATTTTTTAATGGGAAGACACTTTGTTCATGTGTTCTTTATAATTATATTATTGAGGGGCCTGTTAAGTTGGCGTGGTTGGCAAATGCTTGCTTTTCACGCCAGAGGTCGTGATATTTATGTACATGAACATGTCTGTCTGTCTGGATGTAATTATCTATATAAATATGTATTTACAAAAGAAAAGTAGTTTATGTAGTATATCAGTTATCTGGTTTCCAAAGTACATGCTCTGTTTAGTTTGGAATCAGATGGCCGTGTGTAAATAATGTCCCAGGATAATTATGTCCCAGGATATTATTATTTCTATCACTAATCACTAAATTCACTAATCACGACACTAGTTCATAGGGATTTCTCTTTAATATTAATCTTTATATTCAATACTAGCTGTGCCCTGCGGTTTTACCCGCGGTAAACTTGATATATTATCACAGCTATTATCAACCTACCCCGTAGGTGATAGCGTGATAATATGTAGCCTATATTTTAGTTGATTCGACCTCTTGGTAATATTCATGCAAAATTTGAAGCAAATCCATGCAGTACTTTTTGAGTCTAGCCCGGACTGTAATACCGGGCTAGACTCAAAAAGTACAGACAAACAGACACACAGACAAAAATTCTTAACACTATACTTTTGGCTTCCATATCGATTGTAAATCACGCCCCAAGTATCCTTTAAAAAAAAATTAAATGTACAGTTTTGACTTTCCTCCAATTGTATTATATTCAAAATGTTTAGATTTTTGTTGACCTGATTACTAGCCGAAGTTTGTTAAAAACAATTGGTGCCATAATAATAGTGTCCGACACGCTACATGTCTGAGGTTAATCGTAACAAAACAAGCAAATAATGTAATAATTTATGTACATAACATACATATAAAATATTTATTTAATACCTTTTGTAACCGTCAGTCGTGTTTAGATGTTATCAATATCGATCTATACCCTCACCTTCAGACAAAGCAAGGGCAACGTGAGGCTATATTATTCGTTTATCATGATTTGGATTGGTCATTTCAATTTGATTTTATTAGAAATTCCAACAAGGATCCTTTCTTTTTTGTTATGTACGTTAATATGTTGCAATTAGAACTATTTTTATGTAAAGTCGATGGTAACTTGTAGGAGTTTGTTCAACTCGGAAAAATATTACATGTCGCATGTTTAACCCACAATTTCATAATTTTAAATGAAAATAGATTCACAATCAGGTAGATAAGTACGTTCTATCTACTTTTAGCTTTATAGCACATTTTTTCTTTTTAGGTTAGGACATGTAAATCATTAATACGAAGTGTTTTTATCCGTATAGTCAGGTAGCATTTGCAAGGTCGAAATCACGTGGACGTAGTAACATTATGTGTCAAATGAACCGGACGTTTGAGTCGTTAACGACTGTTGCCTAATGGCTACAACCGGGACTTATAGCTTAACGTGCCCTCCGAAGCAGGGAGACGCTCAGAAATTAAACAACTTTGGCGGTCACTCATCTATGGACTCACCGCGAGCCTAGTTGCTTGATCGGTGAAAGCCTGGAATATATTGTATTCTAGTTTTTACCCCCTTATAGTCCGGTCAAATTAGACGAAAAAATAGGGGTAAGGTTACAATAATTTCCATTAGGCTGAAAATTGGTAGGATCGTACATTACACTATTATAAAGGAAATGTGAAAAGTCCTCATCGGGTTAAACGAGTACGAGAACGAGGGTTAAACGTCACAAAAACGGGTTTTTCGCGATTTTTTAGCAAAACGGTAAGTTTTATCACAATATCAGCTGAGGCAAAATCGTAGATTAGATGATTATCTATAAAAAATGTCTCAAATTTTTTTTCCTAAGAGCCACAGGTTTTTAGACATAACGATTCAAAAAGTTGTAATCGTCATAATATGCACACGTTTCCACGCCACCTTTGAGGTAGTGTATTAGCGCGTTTTTTTTTAAATATGGTTTCGGGGAAACCATATTTGTAGGCTATTTCCACTGATCTGTTGTGATTCTGTTTAATTTGGAGCTATTGAATGACTATTGATATAGGCAAGGGTTGAAAATGATAAAAGGGGGGTAAATGTGTGTAAAATAAGTGACTTCAAGGAAGGAGGGGGTTCTTAATTTGACTGCATTTTTTGAAATTATACTTCTTTTGGCGCGATGGAGAAAAATGATGAGAGTGAATTTTTACGATGCGCGCGCACACCGACACCAAAAAATTTAACAGCATGAAGTTAGTTCTAGGTGGTATGAAAATTGATAACTATGTTCAAGTTGTATATTAAGAAGTATAACTTCTAACGCGTGTACATAAGTACACACAAGTTTTTTTTTTGTTCAAGTAACTAGCACAGTCTCGAAAGCCCTTACTGGTACCAGCGTTCGAAGCTAGAACGTGACATCATGTTGTTACGGTTTATAAAATAAAGTATTTGGTGAATTAGTTTTCTGAAATATATCGTATTATTCTTATTAGGTAATACAGATACATAATTGACGCTTAAACTGTTCACTAGACTCCACACTATGATACCCTAAGAAGGTTGGATTTTTTTAATTATGTTTCATCATATCAGCCGAAAAACGACCACTGCTGGACAAAGGCCTCCCCCAAAGATGTCCACAATTGCCGGTCTTGCGCTGCCCGCATCCAGCAGCGACCGATGATCTGGTGAGAGTCGCTAGTTATATTTAGTTATTTTTCATATAGTTGCTATTAAAAATATCGGTTCTTTATAGGGTTCCGTACCCAAACGGTAAACGGGACCCTATTACCAAGTCTGTCTGTCCGTCCGTCACCGGGCTGTATCTCATGAACCGTGATAGTTAGAGCCTATTCACACCACGTTTTTAAGCGCGCCGTCGATGCGCGTTTCCACGCGAAAACACCCGATACTTCGCGTGTGTATCAATACAGACGCGCCGGTGCCGCATGTGTGTATCGCGTTAGCATCGCGTCGATGGCGCGCTTTTATCCTAGGGAGCAGTTTGTTGTCGTTTGCATCGATACAAACGCGCGGCACCGGCGCGTCTGTATCGATACACACGCGCGTTAGCATCGCGTGAGCATCACGCCTATATCGCTACAAACGCACGTCGACGGCGCGCTTAAAAAACGTGGTATGCATAGGCATCTAAGTATCTAAGGGCCTATGCCCTTAGACAGTTGAAATTGTCACAGATGATTTATTGCTCTTGCCGCTATAACAATAAATACTAAAAAACAAAACGTTGCTCGTTTCTTAGATAATGGTCCTTCATGCGCGAGTCCAACTCGCACTTGGCCATGTTTTTAAACGGTAATTATTATTTCATATTGTATGAATATATTCATAACACTATCATACCATTTATGTTTGCTCGTTCGACATAACCACGTATTCCCTCTGGCCATACATTTAATAACTTCGGTGATAATTGCCAATTTGTACGAAAATATTTACTTACCAAAATAGACATAGCTGTAGCAATTTGTAACAATATGAAGTAATATTATTAAAACTGTGTGATGAGTTAACTGGAGTGTTGGTCTAGTGGTTTATGACTCAGAATGCTTTGCCAGAGGTCGTGGGTTCGATTCCCACTTAGGACAAATCTTGTGTAATGAACACTATAATTTGTTCTGTCTCTGGGTGTAATTTATCTATAATTTGTATGTATTTAGAAATATATATTATATAAGTATGTTTATCAGTTGTGTCGATGCCATAGTACGGGCTATGGCTTGTGTGATGATTACTATAATTTGTTCTGTGTCTGGGTGTAATTTATCTATAATTTGTATGTATTTAGAAATACATATTATATAAGCATGTTTATCAGTTGTGTAGTTGCCATAGTACAGGCTATGGCTTGTTTGATGAACACTATAATTTGTTCTGTGTCTGAGCGTAATTTATCTATAATTTGTATGTATTTAGAAATATATAAGTACATATGTCTATCAGTTGTCTAGTTGCCATAGTACAGGCTTTGGCTTGTTTGATGAACAGTATAATGTGTTTTGTGACTGGGTGTAATTTATCTATAATATGTGTGTTTTTAGAAATTTATAAGTATGTCTATCAGTTGTATGTTTGCTTTAGTACAGGCTTTGGCTAGTTTGGGATCAGATGGCAGTGTGTTAGTTGTCCCAAGATATTAAACAAAAAAATCAGAAAAAGAACAGTATTAAGCTGGAAGAATTATCTCACATTCTATATTTATACAACTGACATATTGCCATCTGATTCTAAACTAGGCAGAGTCTGTACTATACAAACCAGACAACTGAAAAACATACTTATATATTTCTAAATACATACATATTATAGTTAAAATACATACAGACACACATAAAATACACAGAATAAATACACAATCGTGCCAATGGAAATTATTTTTAATATTATCCTTTATCAGGAACATACAACTAGTTAATAATTTGTTGAGTACATTTGATGTAGTCTTCAATTTAACTTAAGACTACATGAGAAGTTTAACTTAAGACTATGACAAAATACAATTGCCGGATATAATTTTGTATTTTTGTCATAGATTTCTGCAAAGCAACGCCAGATTCCTTAAGTTACTAATCTTAAGGTAAATCTAAGACAAATATTTTAAAATGTATTAAAAATACAGCGACACGTCAACTCGATTTGACTGAGACTTTAAGTCTCAAATATTAATTTTAACACAAGACGATTCTAAAAATGTACACTTAAGACAATACCAAAGGTTTAACTTTCAATTATCTCAAATCTTAAGTTTAACATAAGACTATGTCAAAAGTTGTACCTTAAGACTTCGTCAAAATTTGAACTTAAGACTATGTCAACTAGTAACTTAAGACTATCTCAAGCTCAAGCTTCACTTAACACTTTGCAAACGTTTGACCTACGACTCCCTCAAATCTTAAGTTTAGCTTAAGATAATGTCCAATTGCATGTTAAATAAATTATGATCATTACTATTTGTAAGCACTTAGGTACATAACAACCATATTGTTCAAATTGATAAATAAAACAACAGTATAAACTACATGAAATGTAATTTCCTTACACGAAAAACTGGCCAAAATCAGAAAATCTCGGTACAAGTTATATGCAATCTTTATGAAATCCCCGCTGTAATCTATTCAGGGCCTAAGTAAACCAGTGTTAATGGGCCCGGGTCCCCTGAGATCCTAAAATAACAACAGCCACGAGATTTGTGTATAAATTGCATTTTTTAGACTGCGAAAAAGATTTGCTAAACTGGAAGTAAGGTTAATATAATATCTGCTTATTTAGGTATTGTGATTAACGTAGTAGATTTAAGTACAGTATTTAACTGCAGTGTATTACCATTACCACGATCGATAAAATGCCCCCTCAGAACCTAAATTGGAAGGGAGGCCCGCGTCGTTTATAAAACGTAGTAACGTAGAGGGCAACTTTCACAAAACATCCCTAAATTTGCATCTCCAAGCCAGTAACCGCCCAGAATCGAAGTTCGAACCTCACAGATACCCCTCCCGCGCGGGTATTTAGTTTGTAGTTTAGCTAGATGGCTGGAGCCACGCTCGCCTCTATAGTCCGCCGAAGCAGTGAAAGCCTCCTAGGACAACTGTAATCGTCATATTAAAAAAAGATTATCACGTGTTTAACGCGTAGATTGTCACACTGACATTTTTCATTAGCTATTGTTGCAAATCAACCATATGTTATATTGTCTACTTATTGCGATTTCATTCCTGACGTGTAACACATCACCACATACTTTTTTTTTTCATTTCTTCACTATCATGACACCCCAATAAAGTCTACTACTGGACAAAGGTCTCCTCAAAAGATTTCCACTATGGATTTCTGTCCATAATTTGGAGGGATAGTTCATAATAACGCCACACTAGGCGCCGGTTGGCGATCCCAGTACGATGGTCATAGTACTCAAGAGAAATGCTTCTGCTCATTCACTGATAGGTATTCCCTCGTGACGAATTCTACTCATGGGGTGGTCATATTCTTTGTAGTCAGCCACCCATTAATTTTTCTATTTATCATCGTCATATCGCTCTCGCATCGGTTTGTTTAGCCACCAAAAGAAATGACTCTCAAATAATGCGCCGTAAATCGTCTGTGATAGACGCAAAGGCCATATATATCAGCCGCAAAACCTACGGCTGGTCAAAGCCCCCTCCCCCCCCTATGATCACCATAATTATCAAGTAGAGGTCGTCTTCCGGTTCTGGATCGCCACTCGAGATCCTTTCTGCCCCAGCGACCGTCGCCTCTACGAGCTATGTGCTGCCACTTCAGCTTGGCAATTTCTCGGGCTATGTCCGTTTTATATACCGTGGACACGGGTCTCAATCGCGATAAAGATATAGGCAAATCATTACCTTGGTTACCCGACGTTTCGGCATGGATTGCACCAGCCGTGGTCACGGGTCGGAGTCGACCCGAGTTTAAAAACATATGTCCGTTTTCCTATTAACTCTTACTTAATTACAGACCAAAATATTGCGTCCGTTAAAAAGGATAAACAAGGTACACGCTAAAATAACCATTACTCTCAACAATAAAAGGAATCTTTAAGCACCAAAACATTTAACTAAAAACAATCGCAAACGAAAACAAACAAACTGAAGAGTGGAATTATGAAAACAATACAGAGAATCATGATCTATCCATCATCTGACAAAAGCGTCGAGATAAATGATCACAGCTCTGTTATACGATTTTCAATTTAGTAGATATTTTGAGACGAAATAGGGTAAGACAAGTGTCTCGTTTTTGAGTTCACGCCGAAACCGAGACGAAAGGTTTTACGGTATTCTTTATTAAAATGTCTTTAGGATTCATAATCACATATATTTTTTACCACCTGCGCTCCGGTGTGTAACGTGATATACCAAGGGTGTTAGCAAGGGAAGCCTAAATTTGATCTGCCAGCGTGTATCGTTCGTAGCTTAACGCAGAGCGCCTACCCCGGATTGGTAGATGGTGCAGGCTCGAGACCCGCCGGACGATCAAATTTATGATTTCCTATTTTAGAGATTATATTAACGCTTTGCATTACGAATAATGCTATAAAATTCATCATTAATGCTATAAATTTGATCTGCCAGCGTGTATCGTTCGTAGCTTAACGCAGAGCGAGTTAAGGGTGCCCACCCTATTGATATATGCTTTGTCAGCCCTAAGTAGACATGGCAACAAGTGGAAGGGGTTGACTCAGCAACATTACCTTGGTCACGTATACAGGACATTGCGAAACATGGAAACAATTCTCCCTGACACAGCTAATAAGCTTTCCCATGAGAACCGATACCTGATACCTGACCATTGTACTTTACTTTAGTTATAAAATTAATATTAAGGATCATTCTGTATTCAGACTTAGCTCTAGCAACTTGTACATTTGGTTTTCTAAATAAAATAATTATTTTTATACAAACCGGTGTATCAAACCTTGACTGGCGCAGCCGTTAAGTGACCTGTAGTTAGGTTACCCTGTGCCTTCACGAATCACATTTTTCGGGGGCGTGGAAGCAACCAACTTTCATTTCTACGATTCAACGGGTCTACGAACCAAACAAATTTGTCAAGACGAGCCACGGCGGGGCAAGCTGAGCAGAATCACCACAAGGAGAGCGGAAAAGCAGCGGGTTATGTGAGTAAATCTTTTCACTATCCTGTCATATTTCCTTTGATTTTTCCTTGTGATTTTTATATGTGTGTCGTGTATATCTAGGGATTAGAAAACGCCCAATTTTTGCACGTAGCATTTTGCATTAGGATAAAGTGATAAAATTTTCACGCTATTTTTAGTTTTGTGTGGTAGTTAATTAATTAAATAGAAATGGAAGGAAATGCAGGCATGGTTATAGTACCACCCGGGGTATTAAAAATTATCCCCATATTTAGTGGCGAACCAAGGCTCTTGCCTCTATTTATTCGCAAAACAGAGTATATTGTTAGTTTATATATGGGAAATGCAGCCCAAAACGAATACCTCTTACATGCGATAACCAGTCGATTAAGTGGTGAAGCAGCGAACTTAGTAGGGGAACGAGAATCCATAACAACGTGGGTTTCCCTAAAAGAAATTTTAAAAGAACATTTTGGTGATCCAAGAACGGAGGATTGCTTGGTTCTTGAATTAGAGAGCATAAAAATTTACAAAAACGAAACTTATTTAGATTTTTGCCACAGAGTACAACAGTTGAGAAGTGTTCTAATAGCGAAAATAAACGAATCAATTGAGGATTCAGCCACCAGAGTTGCGAAACAAAATATTTACACGCATCTCTCGCTGAACGTATTCTTATATAATCTACCGCAACACCTAGTTAGGTTAGTACGGCTAAAAAATGTAGATACATTAGAGGGCGCATTAAAAACTGTTCTAGAGGAACAAAACTTCCACGAAGTATACGAACAGAAAAACTCGCGGAACCCTAAAACAAATAACAATTTTCAGGGCCGTAACAACTTTAATTATTCACATGCACAAGCGACGCATGGTGCGAGCACTAGTGCACCAAATATGCAACGCCGCATAAACGATTCCTTTCATAATCGTAACCCAAATTTTAATTCTCCCATTGCCGCGATGCACCCTAGAAAATACAATCCCCCAAATAATTCGTTCCAGTTTAGGAATCCGAATCGTTTCAATCAGACTAATCCATTCTATAATAATAACACCTTCGAACAAGCGAGACCGCAAGTTCAAGGTCGAGAATATGCTGATTTCGCACAGCGTAGCTCGCAGCCGGCGCAACCGTTGCCGACGACTGGATCGGGTTCCAACACTGACGTCACGATGCGAACCGCGGGGACTAGACGTGTAAACTACACCGATTATAACGATAACGGTGACAATAATATATTACCAAGTACTTCGTCCGATTACGAACAAATCGGAAATTTTCATATAAGAGCCTCCATACACGAGAGCGAATTAAAATAAATTGTAGTTTTTTAAATCTTCCTCACATATGTATCCCGGAACTTAATGCAATTTTTATGTTGGATACGGGAAGTCAACGTTCGTTTTTAAGTCCCCAAATAGCAAATAAATATTATAGTAAGTTTAAAAAATACGAAAAGTTCGAAGTAGTAAGCACCCATGCTAGTAGCAAACACAACGAGGTTGTGTACATCCCTTTGCCGGGATTATTTAATAATAATGAGTGGCATAAATTTTATATTTACAACGTAGACGATAGATACGATGGTCTTATGGGTAGCGATTTACTCACACAACTGCAGGCAAATATAGACATGAAAAATAAAAAATTGTTAACAAAAGATACCTGCATACCTATTATTTATAGCCCACCTATTCACGAATTCTATGTATTGCCGCCGCGCAGCGAATTAAGGGTCAAAATTCCTGTAAATTTGTCGAACGGCGAGGGCATTATAAACTTTACGCAATTTACGGACGGAGTTAGAATGCCCACAGCATTAGTTCAGTGTATACACGGCTATGCTACAACCATCATTCAAAACTGTAGATCGGAACAAATGGAACTAACGATAACCAGCCCATTTAAAGTAGAACCATATTTTAGAAACTTAGAACGTAAGAAAGTAGCATTAAATTTTACAGATAGTTATAACGATAGGTTGGAGCAACTTTTAATGGATAATCTTTCCAAGCTAAATGTTGACCATATGAATAAGGAGGAAAAACAATCTATTACTAATATTTGTAATGAGAATAAGGACATTTTCTATTGTGAAGATGTACCCCTGTCATTTACAAACGAGGTTAAGCATAAAATTAGAACTAGAAACGAAGACCCTATACACATTAAAGCACATAGGGTACCGCCGACGCAAACGGCAGAAATTAAAAACCAGGTGGAAAAAATGCTCAAGGACAATGTTATTCAAAAATCATTTTCACCTTGGAGCGCACCAGTACATCTAGTACCAAAAAAATTAGATAACTCGGGCAAACAAAAATGGAGGATGGTCGTGGACTACAGACGCCTCAATGATATCACAATAGATGATAAGTATCCTTTGCCAAATATCAATGACCTTTTTGATATGCTAGGCAAAAGCATGTATTTTACAACCTTAGATTTAGCAAGCGGGTACCACCAAATTGAAGTGGAAAGCGAAGATAGGGCAAAAACTGCATTTAGCACCCCTTTTGGGCACTGGGAGTTCAATAGGATGCCATTTGGCCTAAAAACGGCGCCGGCAACCTTCCAGCGCACAATGGACAACGTACTGAGAGGCCTTCAGGGTATCCATTGCCTTGTATATCTTGATGACGTAATTATTTTCGCAAAAAGCATCCAAGAGCACAACGAAAAACTTAGGGCCGTATTCGATAGACTTCGCGAAACGAACCTTAAGGTACAGTTAGATAAATCCAATTTCCTAAGGAAGGAAGTACTTTACTTAGGGCATACTATCACTAGTGAAGGGTTGAAACCCAATAACGACAAAATAGATACAGTATTAAGATATCCTATTCCTAAAACCACAACGGAAATAAAAAGTTTCCTTGGTTTAATAGGATATTATAGAAAATTTATTAAGGACTTCGCTAAAATAACAAGACCTTTAACAGTGTGTTTAAAAAAGGGAAAGAAAATAGATTTCAATGATGAATATATAGAAAGTTTCGAAACATGCAAAAAGCTTCTTACAAATGCGCCATTGCTACAATTTCCAGACTTTGAGAAACCTTTCATTTTGACCACCGATGCATCAAACTTTGCACTCGGGGCTGTCCTTTCTCAGGGTAGTATAGGCTCAGACAAGCCTGTTGCGTACGCCAGTAGAACTTTAAGCGACACGGAATCTAGGTATAGCACCATAGAAAAAGAGCTGTTAGCTGTAATATGGGCGGTTAAACACTTTCGACCATATTTGTGGGGTAAAAAGTTTTACATTTATACAGACCATAGACCTTTGGCCTGGCTTTATTCATTAAGCGAACCAAATAGCAAACTTACGAGATGGCGTTTAAGATTAGAAGAGTATGATTTTGAAATTAACTATAAGAAAGGGTCGCAAAATTCAAACGCAGATGCATTGTCACGCGTTAAGATTAATAGTAATAATATTGTAGTTAGTTTAAACGGAAATAAAAGTAGAGAAATAAAAATAAATATGTTAGATAATGATAATGAGTCAATGCAAGTTAATATCGACGAAAATGAACGAAATAATAGAATAATAGATAATAATGCTAATGAAGAAATAATTTGCCTATCAGATTCGGATTCGGAATCTCTTAAGTTAAGCATAAGTAGAAAAGAAGCTCCTATTTTTGATATATCGGATTCAGACGATGGAGCCACTGCTCATTCGATATCGAACAGGGAACATGAAGGAATTCCAATCTTGAACGAAGCTATAGATACCAAACCGCGACAGATACTCGTACATACTTGGTTCAAGAATGAGACATGTGTTAAGGACATATCTAATAACAATCAGAGAATATTAGAAGTCCACATGCCAGTAGATAATAACGAAGATTTAGTTAAGAATTTTTTGAAAGAATACGTAGACTTTAAACACAAATATTTTATTTACTTTGAAACAGAAGCGTTTCGAAAAATATTTAGTAATGTTGTAACCGCGTTATACAAGAAAGGGACACAGAATTTAATTGAATGCACGGACAGAGTTGCTAACGTTACAGATGAAAGTGAACAAAGGGAAATTATATTAAAATATCACGAGGGTAAAACTGTTCACCGAGGCATTCGGGAAACACTAACGAAATTAAAAAGACACTATTGGTGGTCTAACATGAAGGAAACCATTTCAGCAATAATTAATGCTTGCGAAAAATGTAGAAAAATGAAATACGACAGGAAACCAATTAAACCTTCAATACAAATCACTCAAACACAGAGCTTGCCGTTTGAGGAAGTGTTTATGGATATTTTGTACATAGAAAACAATTATTATTTGACAATGGTAGATGCTTTCAGTAAATTAGCACAAGCTTTTAACGTACCAAACAGAAGTACACCCGAAATAGTGAAAGCACTAATTAAATATTTTAGCATGTACGGAACACCGAAAAAAATAAGTAGTGATCCTGGTACAGAATTTAATAATAACCTCATTAAAGAATTATTAAGTCTAAATAAAATTGCGATGCATGTAGGAACGCCGAATAACCCAAATTCAATGGCGATAGTAGAGCGTTTCCACTCAACAATTATCGAAATATACAGATTAGCAAGATACGAGAAAAGTGACCAAGATGCAGCGTCAGTAATGACTTATGCCATAATGGCCTATAATAATTCCATACACAGCGTCACAAATTTCACCCCTTTTGAAATGGTATTTGGTCATACGGACTTGGGAAACGTATTCGACATAGATAGAGACAAAAACTTTTTACAAAAATTGGTGCAAGACCACCGAAAGAGACTAAAAGTTTTATACGAGTATATAAGCGAGAAAATGAAAGACAATAAGGCTAAGATTGTAGAAAAGAAAGGTGGAGAGAAACCACCTAGTTTACACGAAGGTGAGGATATATACATGAAAAACACTAGAACTCGAAAAGCCAAGGAATTACCACGCTACGAGAAAGCGAAGGTAATAGGCAAGGTGAAGAGGAATATTGTGCCAGTTAAACTAAACAAGAGAGACACAAAAGTGGCACTAAGGAATGTAAAACGCCCTCCGCAGGTGGTGGCAAGCAGTCCTGGGGTTCCTGGCCCTAGCGGCATCGGCAGGCAGCGTGAACCTGCAAGATATGCGCCAGAATCCGGGAATAGCGTCGATCCGGACAAATACAGCAGTGACTCAGAATAGTCACTGGACTATCTTTAAGACAGTAGATTTAGAAAATATAGCTAGGTATTTAGATAACAATATTAATCAATATTTTAGGTTAAAGAATATGATATATTCCCAAAAAGAGTCACGTAATGAACTCGTAGGTTTAAGCTTTCAAATTGAATCCTTTATGGAATTAACAAAAGATAGGCTAAGACAGATTATCCCAAACAAGAGGTTAAAAAGAGGTTTAGTGAACCCATTAGGTTCCCTTGTCAAGTTAATTTCGGGAAATCTAGATAACGAAGATGCAGTGCGATACAATACGGAAATTAGTCGACTTAATAATAAAGAACATTCTGTAGAAAAAAAACTTTCATTAATGCAAAAGGCATTCGATAAGTTAGTTAATATTTCAGGTGATTTAAAATATAATTTACTACAATTGAATTCTAAAACTTCGCTATTTCAAACACTTCAATATAATCAGTCTAATATTCTTAATATAGTAAGTCAGATGAATACTCTGTACCAAATTTTAAATAATTTTCGTACTATATATAATGTAGTTCAGGAAATAGAAACTTCCATAGCTTTTAGTCGTATACACATACTTCACCAGTCTATAATTAATTCTACAGAACTTTTTAATATTTTGTTAGAAATAGAAAAACACTATAGGTTAGTCTACACGGTAGATAAGCATAGCCTTACTAAGTTAGAAAGTACTATAGTTTTAAAATCATATTCAGATACGAATAAGTTAGTTTTTGTGTTAGAAATCCCTTTGGTAGACACGATCACATATAATTATTATAAAATCATCCCTGTACCTATATACAATCCCAATTCACAGAAAACCCTTATTATCGTTCCTAAATATCCCTACCTCATAGTGAATGGATTGAAATACAAACCCATATCTAGCCCGTGTAAGCAGATAGAAGAGGATCGAGTCCTGTGCAGAGACGAAAACCTTATACAATATGCAGAAACAACGTGTATCGAGCAAATCATGCTGTTAAAAAACTATTCGGCATGTCATCAGAACTATATCCAAATAGAAGATGTACGGAGCCACATGGTAACTAATGGAGTATGGTTATTATTCACTAAAGCAAACATAATTCTTACCGAAAACTGTAATAACGAAATAATAAAATATAACCTCAAAGGAACATTTTTGGTAATGCCCAACCAAAGCTGTGAAACCCAGATTGGAGACAAATTTATCAGTCGTTCGGAGGAAACAAGGACATCAGAGGCCAGCCTACAATGGAGACCTGTGAATATGCCAGAACTACAAAAAGAAATCGAGATAGAAGACAGCCAAGTCGACCTTCGCGGCGTGGACCTCAACGATATCAAAGACATTCTTAATAGTGCAAAGTTTGTTAGTGGAAATGTTGACGAAAGTGAGATAAGTGTAACCAAGGACATTAGCATATGGACCATAAGTGTTTTAGTTTTAATTTTTGTACTGTTAATTGGGTATTTGATTGTCAAATTTAAAGTTATTAATAAAATTATTGTTATTTCTAGACGAAATCACCTGGATCAAAATAATTTATCTCCAGCTGATTTCTCTCTTAAGGGGGGAGGAGTTAAGGGTGCCCACCCTATTGATATATGCTTTGTCAGCCCTAAGTAGACATGGCAACAAGTGGAAGGGGTTGACTCAGCAACATTACCTTGGTCACGTATACAGGACATTGCGAAACATGGAAACAATTCTCCCTGACACAGCTAATAAGCTTTCCCATGAGAACCGATACCTGATACCTGACCATTGTACTTTACTTTAGTTATAAAATTAATATTAAGGATCATTCTGTATTCAGACTTAGCTCTAGCAACTTGTACATTTGGTTTTCTAAATAAAATAATTATTTTTATACAAACCGGTGTATCAAACCTTGACTAGCGCCTACCCCGGATTGGTAGATGGTGCAGGTTCGAGACCCGCCGGACGATCAAATTTATGATTTCCCATTTTTGAGATTATATTAATACCCTTGGTGTTAGCAAGGTAAGCCTAAATTTGATCTACTAGCGTGTATCGTTCGTAGCTTAACGCACAGCGCCTACCCCGGATTGGTAGATGGTGCAGTTTCGAGACCCGCTGGACGATCAAATTTATGATTTCCCATTTTTGAGATTATATTAATACCCTTGGTGTTAGCAAGGTAAGCCTAAATTTGATCTACTAGCGTGTATCGTTCGTAGCTTAACGCACAGCGCCTACCCCGGATTGGTAGATGGTGCAGTTTCGAGACCCGCTGGACGATCAAATTTATGATTTCCCATTTTTGAGGTGATATAGCATTTTTTTTTGTAGCCTGTTTTACTTCAGGATATAGAATAGAAGAAGAAAAATATTTATTCCGGAAATTAGAAGTACAACAAAAATACAAACAAATATCATGAATCCATGGCTCCATCTCAGCATTAACTGCAAAATTTGACCGCTGTAGCGCTGATAATTCTTATGGTACCAGGTGATTATCACTGATCATTAAGTAAGTATGCGTTTGTGTTGGTGTGTGTCACAGAAAATTTAATTATGTTGCACAATAATATCTTTAAAAAAAGCATAATTTTATAATACGACTAATTTAACCAGAAAGTGTGTAGTGCGAATGAGTTCCAACCCACACAATGCAGGTTGAAATGTGCCTAAAATGGTGTGCTCACCAATATGCGTTACATTTTTTTAGTCTATGCCACGAGTGCGTCAATCGAAAGCATTTTTTTTTATTTCCATGTGTCAAAAAGAACGACAAATAGGACCACATTAATAGAATATGCAACATCTTCTCCAATTTTTATCTCTTCCACCCCATAGAATGTTTCAAACATATGTAACAATATTCAATTTATGGAAGGAGTTATGAGAATCATTCAACATAAAGATGGAAAATAATATATTCTGTGTGAGGTATAATATTGAAGTCGAAGCACTAAAACTGCATTTTGTTTCTGAAGTCCAATACGATATTCTACAAACTAGAATTACATTTGAAAGTGCACCATTTTCTGTATTTCCCAAGGGGATGAAATACTTTTGTGAAGGTGTAATAATGTGACGTGGTGTACTAGTTTTTTTTTTACAATTAGGTAGTACTATGCTATGCCCCACGGTTTCACCCGCGTTAAAGTAGTTTTGGCGTAAAAGAGTAACAAACATACATCTATGTTCATAAACTTTCGCATTTATAATATTAGTAGGATGTGTACCTACGGGTTTAGGCAGTGCACGTCGGAAGAGCTCGCAGATGGTAGATTTTTTCCTACTTACTTGACACCTATTGTCATATTTTGGACAATTCACACAATATCTTCATAAATTGTAGCCTATGTGTTATTCTGATGTATAAGCTATATTATTGTAAAGATTCATTAAAATCCATTCAGTAGTTTTTACGTGAAAGACTAACAAACATCCATCCATCCATACTTACAAACTTTCGCGTTTATAATATTAGTAGAATATTAAGGTAAATTACTCTTCAGTCGATATAGGCTATTACTGTCCAAGGCGCTCATAGCCAGATGCTCTCACTCACCGGTCTGCAAGTGATTAGCGAGGTTAAGCAACTAGGCTTACAGTCAGTCCTTAGATGAGTATCCGCTAGAGTGGAATAATTTCTGAGCGTCTCCGTGCTTAGCCATTAGGTAACAGTCGTTAAGCCATGTCAGGGGCCTATTGGGTTGCTTGAACAACTCTGATGCTAGGGTAAACACTGCGCATACTATAAGTAAGTACTGTCCCACTACAGGGCAAAGGTCTTCTCACACTGAGAGAGGATTGCCCATATTCCACCACACTGCTCTAGTATGAAGCCATGCGATCAAGCAAATTTTTGGAGAAATCTTAAGCATACAAGTTTCCTCACGATATTATCCTTCACTGTTTAAGGAAATAGTTAATTTATAAAACGTACATAAATTCAGTCAGTCAAATGTCAGTTTTGTTTTTTGTGCGAATCTTCGCTAGTTGTGGACTGTAGTTTGTAGATTTAATGTTGTGTAATGTGGCCAAAATAATTATATTTAAAATCGCAAGATGTCTTTCAGAGATCAAGCTGCGAAGCGCCGTTTGCGCTTCGTACATTGTATATCTACCCACCGCAACACAAAAAGAACAAAATTATAATCTAGTCGGCATGGATGTATGGAATTTGTGTATTTGTGTTATTTGTAAAATTGTTTGTATTTATTTGTATTGTATAGTTTAGTATTGGTAAGTAGCCCACGCTTGGCGTCGTATATTAAGTATTTAATTTATCTGCAAGTGAATGTACATATTCTTAAGAGAAATAAAGAATCTTTAACCGTAGATCCCGTTACAACGTCGATGCCGAGAAGAAGAATAATCGATTGATTATATTGAATGAGTTGAAGGGCACCACATACTGCTTTTACTTTACAGATTAAATATTAAAACTTTTCATTTTTAATGCATTTTAAATTTATTGTTTTAGATTTATCTTAAGGTTTCTATTTGCCCTCGATTAATGTTGTTATTCAATTTCAGCTTGTTTTAACTTGCTTTGATAGTTTTTATACCTCTCTTTTTCACGTACTATGGGTTAGATAACTCGATACGATTAAATTTGGTTTTATCAACCTTCATACGTCATTTTAAAAGGCTGTGGAATTCTTTTTAAGTTTTTGGTTTGCGGTTCATTAAAAAAAAACACCTCACTTGTATATTAAATTCAGTGAGTTAGAAACTAATCTGCTGCTTTATGAAGAACCATAATCATTGTACTGAGTCCGGATATGCTTTTATTCGTCAGTTTTGTTTTTGCGGCACAGGGACTTAAATACACACACACACACACACTGTGTGGTGGTTACACAGAGTGTGTGGTGTCATTCATTTTAGTTTAGTTAGTCTAGAAGTCCTCTTCCCGGTCGTGTCGGCTAGCCCTCTCATCGGATCATGAAAGTGAGGGAATAAAAAGTCTACTAGTGTTTGCCACATACTTATGCATTTTGAGATGTCCCGCGCAGATTGCCGTTATGACCAAAATTCCGCCAAGAGGACATTAGAAAAATGAAAAAATTATAAAACTCGATTTTATCCTTTATTTCAAAGGTAAAAATATTTAATTATGATAAACTTAAAGTTGCGAAAGTAAATTTCTATTGAAATCAATCAAAAATTTTCAGCCGAATTCGGCGTAAACCGGACGTACAGCCGGAGAAAGATATTCGGCCGAAAGCGAAGCTCTACAAAATATTATCGAAAATCCCAAATGAGTCATTTAAAAGGCTACACCTATTTAATCGGCGATCGTTTGTGCAATCACCCTTCATTTCCTCCGCTCAATGAGCTCATTTGCCCCCCACTTTAGTGCGGGCGCACATTAACGATTAGTCTAGAGTCCTTTTAAGGTTACATTATAGTTTAGAGGTTGATGGCAACTTAAGTTTCGGAATGGGTAGTTAGTAAAATTACTTAGTTAATAGTTTCATAAAATTAGTACTTAGTCAAAACTTGAAGGTGTTAATAGTATAATAATGGAAGGTTATACGCAGTATTGATGAAGGTAAGTCCTTTACTTGCCCTTTTCAGACAGGTATTTTAATATAGAGGTAATTGAGGCAAGGAATATTAACACCCATTCTAATCCTGACCACAGCAAAAATCACACAAACGCACACACACACACGCACACACACACACACACACACACAAGATGTACATTCCTGAGCAAAACTTTAACATATTATTTACATTGTACATACTAATAACGATAAAAGAAAATAAATAAAAATAACCGAACACTGTATCTTAAGACACAGGTTTGCCTAGTTTAACAGGCAAGGTATTTTGTACAGATCATGTAATCCTTAATTTTAAAATATGTTTTTAATTATTTATTTAGTTTTTGCTTTGTTATGTATTAATTTTAATTTTTAATATTTAATTTATTTTTTATATATATTTATATTAATTTCTATTTAATCTACTATGCCATTGTGGCTTAAATCAGCCTCTATCGGAAGATCAGCGTTGCAGTAATACACCTGTGTTGCCGTAGCTAATGCTGAGATAGGGGCCTTTTTTGACAACCAATTATATTAATTTAGCTATGTATGGTAAGATTTCCTTATTGTCAAAAATAAACATCTTTTCATTTCATTTCATAATATGAGCATATAACAGCGATGTTTGAGCGAACTTTATAATGTTAATGTACCCACTGTTTAACTTGTGCCCGGTGAGGTTAAGTACCTAGGCATGCGGTCAGTCTATGGATGGGTGACCGCCAAAGTGGTTTAATTTCTGAGCATCTCCGTGCTTCGAAGGTCACGTTAAGCTGTCAGTCCCAGTTGAAGTCGTTAGACAACAGTCGATACGGCACGCCAGGACTACTAGGCGGCTTAAACAACTCTGACACTAGGGTAAACACTGCCCTTTCGATAAACTTAAGTATCTTCCGGGTAGCGCAGAAATCGTCCTGCCTATACCTGGTGGAGAACGGCTTTTCTCTGATCATCATACTGCAATCACAAATTCCTCTGCCAAGATAAAATATGCCATAATCGCCACGCTTGGCAGACGGGTTGTCGATCGCAGTGAGATGGTCATAGTACTCAGAAAGAATCTGCTGCCTGACCTTTAAAAATAATAAAATAACAAAAATGTTTATTTGCCACAAAAAAATAAATACAAAATTCGGATTCTTTACCATGATATATGCAATTTACAAGAGGTACTGGTCCTGGTTCCCAAACTAGGCTGAAGCCTGTATCTTGGGAGACAGTGCTCAGTCAAAGTGGTGATACAATAAACAGACGTGATATAAAACACAATTAAAAGTAGATAAATAAACAAACACAACATTTATTTACTTTTGGTTGATATTCCCTCGGATCGACTTCATGAGACGGGTTGATGATATTCTGTTATTCTTCACTGTCACCAAACAGCACTTTTACACACATTCTTAATATATTCAATTTTAATTACCGATAGCTGCACAATCAAGCAAGTATAACCAAAGTGTAGTAGTCGTATTCTTAAAATGTCGGGTGTAGTATTTTTAAAATATTAGATTTGAATTCAAGCACTTGATGAATTCTTCAAATATCGGATGTCGTATTCTTCAAATGTCAAACCCTCTCTTATGGTTGAAGTATAAACATGAGTTATATTTTTTTGAACATATATTTTCACTGTTTCAGCGGATCATAAACAGTTGTTCAATTCAACATACATTACAAGACAACAATTTCAATTTATTTGCTTATATAATATCATGCGTTATAATAGATGTGTTAACATCTATTATAACGCATGTCAATGGTAAAAGTTACACATGATACCCTCTTGTATAGGGCACAGCGAAGGGCTTTTTTAAAGTATTATAAATTACATCATATCATATCATTTACAATCATTGTTAAAATTAGAATTACATTAATAATTGATGAATTTAATTATAATAATCAAAGTTATCATTACGTGTATGACAATATAAATAGTAAGTCATTAAATTATGTTTGCAGTTTACATTATTGTTTGCATTGTTATCAATTTATTATAATAATAATAATATCTGGGGACAATGTCACACAGATTATCCTAGCCCCAAACTAAACAAAGCTTGTACTGTGGGTACCCGGCGACAATATACATACTTATATAGATAGATAAATACTTATATACATAAAAAAACATCCATGACTCAGAAACAAATAAATATTCGAGCTCATCACACAAATATTTGCACGTACCGGGATTCGAACCCAGGACCACCAGCTTCGTAGGCAGGATCACTACCAACTAGGCTACGGTGACCGTCATTTGGTAGTCATCGTAATTTGGTATATGTCAATTTAAATAGGTATATCTCAGTTAACAGTGAGATAGCTGTCCCTAGGCTGCGACGGGATGAAAGGCATTGCGTTATTTGCGTTTTCCGAGTCTTAAAATGTTAGATTTGAAGTACCAACAGCCGCTCAATGGAGCGTATCTAATCAAATGTACTTGAAGAATTACTAAAAATTTCGGAGGTTGTATTAGATAGATAGATACACTTTATTGCACAACATATAAAAAAGAAGTTTACAGAAAAATCTTAATATTTAAAATAATGTACAATTGGCGGATTCGTGGCAATTTATCGCATAATAGCGATTTCTTCCAGACAACCGAAGGATGGACTGGTAAAAATTGGAAATGACAGGCAGCTGGTAGTGTACCATCGTCAGTTCTACAGAGTGTAGTGTTCTAACCTAGTAATATATATACTACATAGAATAATGTACTTACATACATTCATATTCATACAAAAACAAGTATAATAAACTAATAAATATTTCATAATACCTTTTATATACAACTAAATAATAATAAAAAATAAATAATTAAATAAATTGTCCATTAGATTAGTCTAATTAGTATTCTAATTAATAAGATAAATAGTGGTTTTACCCATATTTTTGAAAGATGTTATATTTCTAGCACGTCGTATTCTTAAAATATTAGATTTTCAGCTGCTTAATCAAGTATGTCATACCATTGTGAAGATGTCAAATTCTTAAAATGACAGATTTCGTATCCTTAAAATGTCGAACCCTCATATTAAGGTTAAAATAGAAATATGAATAATATTTTTTAACTCTATGTTCAGCGGACCATAGACAGTTGTTCAATTTGACGTGCTTCACAGAGGTAGCTGCTCCTAGGCCGGGACGAAATGTATTGCGTAATTTGCGTTTTCCGAGTTCATACAACTCTGGGTAGGTATGCGGCGTTCTTATCTTCGTCTATTGATTGTGGAGACGCGCTGTTGGAATAATGCTCAGTTCCAGTATTAACGATATACGTACTCGTATATATGTGATAATTACGCTAATGACACTTTTTTATGCTGGATATGTTAGCACTTGACCACGATCTCACCTGATGGTAAGTGAAGATGTGGTCAAAGGTGGAACGCGTTCACATAATCATAATCTTTATTTTTGTAAACATAGGTATAGCTACAATAGCAGATAATAAATAGAAATACATGTTCGCTATGTTTTGCCAATAGAAGGCGTACAAAATAATTTAAGCTTAAACTAAATAATATATAATAAAAAATGTCAAATATCTTAAACTAACTAACTAAATAATTGATAATTGTCAATTATAATACCTTAATTTAAACAGTCAATATAATAAATAGTACGTGGACAATAGTGCAGGTTTCAATTTCAACTTAAACAGTAATGGTAATGACACTTTCTGTGTGGTGTCGGCAACGAATATCGCCACCCCACTTCATCCCCTGAGGGGCATAGAATTCGTCCCGAGAGAATATCTGCTGCACCATACAACGGCCAAACCCGTCTGCCAACTGAAGCGTTACAGGTATATGTATATACATACATCCAAATGGTGGAGAAACTTCCATTGTGAAGATTCTTGGGGAGGCCTTTGGCCAGCTGTGGACTTCTTTTGGTTGATATGATAACGACACTTTGTATAAATAATTCCTACTTAATGGCTTTACAGATCTTGATAACATAAAAATTAAATTAAATTACAACGGTAGGGCTATGCTTGGAGTTTCCTGCGAGATCGAATCAGAAATGCTGAAATCCGCAGGCGAACCAAAGTAACCGATATAGCCCAAAGAATTGCCAAGCTGAAGTGGCAGTGGGCAGGGCACATAGCCTTGTAGAGCCGATGGCCGCTCGGGCAGAAAGGTTCTTGAGTGTCGACCACGAACCGGAAGGCGCTGCATGGGTAGGCCCCCTACAAATGAGGGTCGCTTGATGCCGATAGCGCAAGACCGGCAATTGTGGATATCTTTGGGGGTGGCCTTTGTCCAGCAGTGGGCAACTTTCGGCTGACTTTAAAAAGCGCGCGTTTTGAGGAAAGAATTGAATTATTATTATTATGACGACCTTGACGGTCACCGTAGCCAAGTTGGTAGTGCTCCTGCCTACGAGGCTGGTGGTCCTGGGTTCGAATCCCAGTAAGTGCAAATATTTGTGTGATGAGCACGAATATTTGTTTCTGAGTCATGGATGTTTTCTATGTATTTAAGTATTTATCTATCTAAATAAGTACGTATATCGTCGCCTGGTACCTACCCATAGTACAAGCTTTGCTTAGTTTGGGGCTAGGATGATCTGTGTGACATTGTCCCTGTATATTATTATTGTTATGTGTACAACTACGGTTGCGGTTTAATGCTACCACCGGATCCAATGCGCCCCAACTGAGAAAATCAAGCGAAACAAACTCAGCGGGCTTCCACTACCCGAATCAAGCAGCTTTCAGCGAACCTCATTAAATAAATAAATATAATGATAAATTATAAACCATATTTTCATCTTGGTATCACTGAGTAGGTACAGACGCCAGCACATCCGCCTACCCCAGTCTGTCAAATTCCTAATCTAGATTTTCAACTTTATCATTAAAGCATTATGTTCACTTTAAATTGGGGTAAATTGACAGATTGGCGTAGCTTGATGTGCTGGCGTCTGTACACAAGTATTGAAATATTTACATCTCAAAGTACGAGTAACTAATTTGGCAAATTTTATATTTTTCTTTATCCGTTAATGTAATCTTTTAACGATAAATTTCAAAACTGGGTTACACGAGCATCGCAATTGTTAAAGTATTCGCCTTTATACCACCTTGGCACCCATAGGTTTCAAACTAGAACAAACTTGTATAAACTTTGAAGAGAGAAATAAAATATTTAATTATTATTGTCTCACTTGTTTGTTACTAATATTATTTACAATATATCATATAAGAGTATTTTAATACGAATACAACTCATAAAATATATGGCTAAATGGAGAGAAATATCCCCACACTCCTGGCATTCGCCAGCAAAACGCCGTCTGCATGTAACTCTCCAGCCAGATATCAAGCCCTAAACTTGCGAGGTTGATTTTCAGAGATTTAGGAATAACTTCATTTGTGGATATAACAATAGGTATGATCGCAGGCCTTTCGGTTCTCCATATTTGCGCATATATATTATTATAGATCCCCGTACCGGACAAATGTTTGTTTGATCTATAAATTATTGTAATAAGTCTGGGTATGTAAAGTGCCCCGCTATACAAGGATTTATTTATCAAGTGTGGACGTTATTGGAAGAAAACCAGCCCAGAAAAGACTTACACAGGTTTTAGTTATTCCCGTAGTCGTATAGCGGTGGGCTTAATACCAAGGGCATTTTTTACATACAACCATCGTCCTCTACTGGATATAAGCCTTCCCCAAAGGTTTCTATAACGTTGGCATTTTGAGGGTTTTATCGTAGTCACCGCGCTTGGCATGCGAGTTGGCGACCGCAGTTAGGTGTTAGCTAGAACACAGATGGCGCTGCTTCTCGACTAACTGGTGTCTTCCTTAGTCGCCTTTTACAACACCCACGGGATGATATGGGAGCCCTCATTCTTTCTGGCCCGGAAACCACACAGCGGTTAAACGATTAGTATATTTATAACATAAATACAGCAAACGAGGCAAAATAGAGACACAGCGTTCATTTCACCTCCACCTTACAAAAGACATTCCTTAACTTTAATGTTGTGTTTCTGAGGGTGAGTAAGGTCGCCAGAGCTCATCGGGGTGGGGAGAAGGATCAGCAACGCTTGATTGCTGACTCTTTTAAAGGTCGGCAATGCACCCTTGACTGGGTTACTGTTGCTGGGTTGGTGTTGCGAGTGTACATGGGCGGCGGTGATCACTTACCATCAGTTGACCCGCTTGCTCGTTTGTCGACTGCGATTTTAACTGATGGAAATTCGCTATCTCTGTCCACCCATCTGGGAAACAGGCGTGAGTCTATATGAATGTATGTATATTTATAAAAGCTCATAAAACAAAGACAACTGCTTACCTTTGTCAGCTTACTTGTATGAAAACACGTGAAGCTGCGTTCATAACACATTTAGGCAAACACAGAGCTGACATGCTGTTAGCGACAGAGGAATGCGCTGACAAAAGTACACAATGCGCTTTTTACAAAATCCCAGCTATAAAGCTCTTTTTATTTTACAAAATCCCAGCTATAAAGCTCTTTTTTATATGAAACGTCACAATAGAACGCCTCTTTGCCATTCGTAAAACGAGGCTATAGACCTGAGAAGTTTTAGACTTGCCGATTAAGAATAATTTACTCCGTCACAAAATATGTACATTTAAATAAATTAAATACACATAAGATTTTAAAAAGTGGTTTTGATTAACCAGAACATGGATTCTATTTCTGAAATTCATATATCAGTTAAAGACTCATTCATACCAGTAATTTTAGCCCTTGCTAGTTTATCTCTTGCGATCGACGGTGTATATATATATATCATTTGTTGGAAGATTAGGCTATTAACTAGATTTTTATCATTGACATTTAGTTGGACGCCTAGGCCAATTATCAAGTTATCATTTAACGTTGTTTGATTCGAAAACTTAGGAGCATTCCGGTTTATGTATCTTTTACGTATACACCATTTACCGATATAATGTACAAATTTCATTTTACTTACATAATTTACGATTAGACAAGAGTGAATAATAATAATTATTATTATCATTATGATCTTTGATTAATAATAATGTCCTCCTAGCCGAAATTCGGCCACGGCGGCCAGTCTCAACAGAGTATAGCCATCTGCACGGGACATATTATAGTGCACAAGTGTGTGCGCAAACACAGGAGCACTTTCTATTCCATCACTCTCATAATCCGATGGGACGCCTAGCAACACGACCGGAAAGAGCTCAGGTACAAGACCGACGGCTTTACCTGCTCTCCGAGGCACGAGAGGGTATAGTACCGCCAACTCCCAGACTTCGGGCTAATGGTGAGATTTTTTTCTTTTTACAGAAAAGTCCCAAAATCGCTTTTGGCCCGACCTGGGATTTGAACCCAGGACCTCGTTGTCTGCGTCTGAACACGCTACCGCTATACCAACGAGGCTTTGATTAAGATATAAAATTAAAATCAGGTAAAATTGTTACAAATAAACACATCGAGGAAGAATATTCTAGCAAACTATTCAAACAACACAAAACTTACAAATATTTTTAAGTTTTACCAGAGGGGCGAACCATTAATTGTGGTCAAAGTAAAAGGGAATTACGTAAAGAATTTATTAGCAGAATACATAAAAGTTGTAAACGACCACTCTGCTCTATAAATCTATTTAAGGCTCTCAACATCTTTGCCATCCCTGTATTAACGTATTCTTTTGGAGAAGTTAAGTACCTAGTTAACTGAGATAAATAATTTAGAAATTAAAATACGTTCATTAAAAAAGAAAAATTACATACTTTGTGTTAATATGCCTACAAATACCCAAATGCCTTTCCTTCACTCCTGGTCCGTTCAACGGTTGCCTGGAGGAGATCGCACCTAGCGATAAGGCCGCCATTTTTACAATCTTGATAATATGCTCATAGTTCTCTGTATGCCATATTTTTTGGTGTACAATTAAGTAAGAGTTACTTACTTACTTACATGACTAACTAAATATAACTATTTATACCCTTAGTCTGCTGTTGAATTAATATCGAGGGAGGTAGAGAATTAATCGATATCAGGACACAAAGATCAGATATTGAGGTATAGCCTCAGGAGCGTTTTCTACAGTTAAACAGATACCAGCAAAATACATTTCGCCGCTATAGAAGTAGACAAAAATTACACACGTTTAAATCTTTACAATAAAAACTGTGAATTAGCTAGGCAAAAAGATCTTGAAACAATTAAGTTGATAAAATGGCGTCGTAAACAATTACATGGCCAGACATTTACATGATCTTGAAAAGGATCACTAAGCGCATGCTTCCATTCGATGGTTGAAATTTGGATCGTTATTTCCTGGAATAGAAGATTCCATTTAAGTTCAGGTAATTATTACTAGAAATTTTAAAACATTATTAAGGATCCTAATTTAGAGAGCGATCAGTGTCTAAAATGCCATCTTTTATCCGAAACCATCCAACATATTACCAGTGCCTGGCCTATTCTCGTCGAACTGAGTACACTCATCGACATAATCAGGTTGTACACATAATACATCAAAAACTTGGCAGTAAGTTCAAATTAATTCATCAAAACTAAATTCCGTACTATCAATACAGCCAAAAACCAGTCCTGCAAAGTAGAAGTCACAATAAATACTTTGATAGAGTTATTTTAACTGTTAAAACAATACATAACAATAGACCGGACATTATTCTCATTACTTACTTACTTATCGTATGGGCAGTGGTTACCCTAGTGTCAGAGTTGTTCAAGCCGTCCAGTAGGCCTCTGATATGGCTTAACGACTGTTGTTGAATGACTACAACTGGGTCCAACAGTTTAACGTGCCCTCTAAAGCACGGAGACGCTCAGAAATGAAACCACTTTGGCGGTCATCCATCTATATCCTGACGGGAGCCTAGTTGCTTAACCTCGCCGATCACTTACGGACATGTGAGCTAATCTAGTTACATACGTATTTGATATTGCTACTATTTTTTTTATTTCCATAAAATATCGTATTAGTTATTTGTTGAGCACTATGTTTATAAATCTCACTGTAACAAGAGATTGCTGGAAGAAAACTCATATTGAGTTAAGTTCACCTCTGTACAATAGCTTCTGATAAAATGATTTATAAATGTATTTTCTGTGTACAATAAACAATAAAGAACTTCAGTAAAACATTTTAGAATCAACTAATTTTTTTTAAATACTTCCCTAAAATACCTCGTTTTTGATGATTATTTGTGCTACATCTGCCTATATAATTATGTCATATAAATGTGATCGTTAATAAAATATATTAAATGCGAAAGTAACCCTGTCTGTCTATCGCGCTTTCACGCCAAAAGTACATAACTGATTTAAATGAAATTTGGTACATAGATAGTTTAAAACTTGATAAAGGCTACTTCTTAATGTGAAAAAAGGTGTAAGGGGTGGAAATAGGGGGATGAAAACAGGTATGGAAGTATCGTCATGTTTTAAAAAATTTGAGCGCGAGCTTAATAGGCCATTAAATAAAACTACATATTACGATCCCCACTAGTTTACTGTCCGGTAAAGCAGTGAAAGTCGACTGCAAACACAGTCACGGCCAACTGCAAACGTCGTATTTAAAAAAAATATAACTATTCTCTCCCCTAAATACTATTTTTTATTTCGAGAAATCAATTTATCATTCATTAACATCTATAATATCTTTTATACTAGTATATAATGTAATTGTTTCAATAGCTTCACTCCCATTAGCTCCTCGATTACTACACGGTTCATAGAACGAATCTACACGCTTCACGAACTCTACAAGTCTCTACATACAGTTAACGTTATATCGATAGTACCAGTTCCACCTTGACAGCGTCTCTATTACGTAGGCAAAAAGGTGATATTTGTAGCGAAATAGTATCTACTGATGCGCGGACTTCAAGTAATGAAAATCACTTACATTAGGGTAGAGACGAACGATTTCTGTAGGATTTGTTAATGACATTTTATTATAAGTTTCCTCAAGGGTTTTGTACCAATATGTTAACAAATGAACGATTATGGATGAGTCTTTCCGTCTATCACAGACAGAAGTTTGTTTCAGCAGAGATTTCATATTTAGTTACATCTTTTGCTTCATCATCATCATCATCATGTCAAGTGAAAGACGTCCGCCTGTCGATAAGACCTCCCCACAGATCTTTCCACTCACCGGCGATTGGAAACTTGATGCGGATGATGCGAAGTGGATGCGGGTAGCGAATGGAGATTGATTTTAAATGAAAGGAGATTGGTAATGTTTGCTTATTTTTCGAACGAAGTTCCTTATCGCGCGTTGTGAAAGGGGGCTAGACGGAAAAAATTCTTACGAAAAGTTGTCACGACATTTTTCGCAGCTGTGCGGCGTGCGCGTGTTTCTCTGTCTGTCTCTCTCTCTCCCTCTCTCTCTCTCTCTCTCTCTCTCTTATAGAAAGCAAGCCAGATATTTTCATTTCTATTTCGCATTGAACAATGTGGTGTTGCGACGATTATTTTAGTTGAGTGTATACAGGTTTTTTGTACATAATAAATAATAAGAAATAACTTCGTTCCATCCGGGTGTCCCTTGACACCTCTCAAGTTTTTTTTTTTTTGAACTTACAGCTCCACGTATAACGCAATACAATATAATATAGCAAGAAGTTCCTTAAAATACAGTCAAATTCGACACACGAGAATTATCCTTCTTTATGCCGCCGTATCATCGTACGTCGTACTTTGGCTGAACGTGTACCGTAGCGGTATATATTTCTAAATACTTACATTATATAGATATACGACACGCAGATGAACAAATAATCGCACTCATCATAGCAAGATTGGTCCGGGGTTGAACCCACGACCTTTGGTTTAGCAGTCAGTGTCATTAGCCACTAGGCCGCTAATATATAACACATATACCTATAAAATTAATGTATTTAGAAATATATACTATACGCGCGCGATCAGCCTGCCAGCATAAATAATGATAATTATATCGAAGTTGAGTGTATTTTAAGGAACTTCTTGGTAGTGTGTAACGATTCTATTGCGTTATACATGGAGCTGTAAGTTCAAGAAAAAAAAAATCGTGCGCGCGCATCGTAAAAATTCACTCTCATACCACCTAGAACTAACTTCATGCTGTTAAATGTTTCGGTGTCGGTGTGAGCGCGCATCGTAAAAATTCATTCCCATAATTTTTCTCCATCGCGCCAAAAGAAGTATAACTTCAAAAATAAGCAAACGTTACCAATCTCCTTTGATTATATCTATCATCATATCCCTTTTATTGATTAAATAAATAAATTTGTTTTACATTTAACTTAAACCACTACTTACTAGATATTTTATTTTATTATTTTAGTTTATTAGGTTCACCATGAACAAGTTTATACAAGCTCATTTTAAACATCATTATATATGTAACAATTGCAGTATAACTTATTACTTACAGGTAAACTCCGCATGTACAAAACATTGGCACAGTTAAATGTAATAGTAGTTCTAAGATATTTCTTAGAATTACTTTGCTATTATTAACTTATATATTATTGTCTATAGACGAAATGTAACTTAGAACTGCCTCGTTGGTCCAGCGGTAGCGTGTTCAACCGCAGATAATGCCTGGGTTCAAATGCCCGGTCGGGCCAAAAAGTGATTTTGGGATTTTTCCGTATAAAGAAATTTCTCAGTATCAGCCCGAAGTCTGGGAGTTGGTGGTATTAGACCCCCAAGCCTCGGAGAGCATGTAAAGCCGTCGGTTCTGTACCTGACCGCTTTCCGTCGTCTCGTTAGTCGTCCCATCGGATCAGTTTCATATTTTTTCAAGAAAAAATTAATCATTATATATGTATAAACAAAAGCATGTATATGTAAATAAACAAAAGTTCCAATTACCAATCTCCTTTCATTTTAAATCAATCTCCATATACTAAGTCGTACGTGTGGAGCAGTTTGCGGGAAGATAAGCGATATCGGCAGCACATTTGCCGCATAGCTGATAATTTCCGTTGCACGATGGCGTCATTTACCCTCTGAAGGCTTTAGGGTGGGGTCTCCTCAGAAGCGAATGAAGAATTTAGTCTGAAAGGAATTGAAGCGTCTAGTGATTCGATGTAGGCTATATAAAATACGAAACATAACAATAAAATAAAAAATTAATAATGTACCTATGAATAATCAGAAACTACGCACTTTCTCCTTTGCTAAAGAACCTAATTAGATAATAATAATATCTAATAATATCTAGGGACAATGTCACACAGATCATCTTAGCCCCAAACTAAGCAAAGCTTGTACTAAGGATACCAGGCGACGATATACATACTCATATAGATAGATAAATACTTATATACATAGAAACCATCCATGACTCAGAAACAAATATTCTTGCTTATCACACAAATATTTGCACTTACCGGGATTCAAACCCAGGACCACCAGCTTCGTAGGCTGGAGCACTACCAACTAGGCTACGGTGACCGTGACTTTGAACATTTTTTTTAAGACAACTCCCACACTATTGATATTAATCCCTGTGTCGCGGAGTTTTTTGCAAACATATAATTGACGGACACAAAGGACATCCAGATGGGTCACACAAATAGTTGTCCCGCGCGGGACTCGAACCCGACTCTCGAAGCGGCGAGGCGACCGTCTTAGCCGCTGCGCCACACGTGGAGTCATTGTTCAACGATTTTGAAAACGCTTTTATTTATTTTTATAAAATACGAGCTATGCCCCGCAGTTTCATCCACATAATCTTAATAAATAGCCTCTGTGTTATTCGGATATATAAGCTATATTACTACAAAGTTTCAAGAAAATCCGATTCGTAGTTTTTAAGTGAAAGAGTAACAAACATCCATACATTCATACATCTATTCTCACAAACTTTCGCATTTATAATATTATTAGGATTCTTGCGGCAAAGTTGAAGCCCGTTGTACGTTTTCAAAGATATAATTATAATATACCATAATAAATATTGTTATAAACAATAAGAGTTAAGCTGAGTTATTATAATATTTTACGTGGGAAGTAATTGTGTAGTTTCAAACTATACAATATTACTTCAGTGTTCTAGAAACAAGGCTATTGTTTCGATGTTTTTGTTTTGAAAATTATATTTCTATTGTTAACAGAAAATTATTACCACAACTAACCAAAATCAATGTTACAGTAAATAAAATATTATTAGTAAATTATAAGGCCGATCTCATAATATATCGCTTGGACCTGGACAAAAATACTGCGGACTCTAATAATGGCGAAACAATCTGTTAGACGGGGCTGTTGGCGTGGCTGGCAAATGCTTGCTTTTCACGCCAGAGGCTGTGAGTTCGATTCCCACCGAGGACAGATATTTGTGTGCATGAATATATCTGTTTATCCTGAGTCTGGGTGTAATTATCTATACAAGTAATGTAGTTACAGAAGAAAAGTAGTATATGTAATATATCAGTTATCTGGTTTCCATAGTACAAGCTCCGCTTAGTTTGGGATCTGATGGCCGTGTGTGAATAATTTCCACGGATATTATTAGGATATTAATAATAATAAACTTTTATTTCTTAGAATAGTTGCTGGAGTACAATACAAATAGAATATTAAGGTAACAAACACATAAAAATACTACACTTAAATGGTTAGGGTACTGTCCTCTTAGATAGGCTACAGGATAGCCTGTAATAAAGAGAAACAGTGCCGTCTCCTTGGGATTGTATACAATGTTTCATTCTCACATAAGTACTACTTTCATTTTATTAAGAATGTGAACGCGTGTATGTGCATGTTCGTGCGTGTGTGTGGATTTATGTGTGTGTGTGTGTGTGTGTGTGCGCGCGCGCGTATGTGTGAGTGTGACTGTGTGTGTGTGTGTGCGTGAAGGTGTATGTATTATTATTTTATTGCAAGGAATGGAGGAGCGATTCCGTATCTTCGTAACTAATATCTAGGATAAAAGAGTGAACAACTTTTTTACATTGATAGTATGATAAGGTATAAATTTTGGAATTTGCATTGATTTTGTTATATAAGAAGGGGCCAAGGTAGAGGAAGAATATAATAATGAGTTTTATAATTATTACGTTACTTAGCACTAATTTCAGACACAGTGGTAAAATAATTGCGTCTGACATATATTGGCATTGTTAGGTTATGCCTTTATATAAAAAAGAAAATGTTCCCTTCCATGATCAATTACGCCAACAAAATATTATCTTTTTCCAGGACTGCTCTATAAAATTGCCCATGAAGTGCTTTTCATCATAGTTTAAACAATAGCATCTTTAAATACTTTATCTGTATAGAATTTCGATTTAATCCTAATTCTGTTAGGTTGTTTCGTGTTTCTCTAACTATTGAATATTTATCTTTATTTCTGTCGTGCTCTAAGATTGCCTTAAGCATATAATCGATTTGGTCCCGAAGATATGCTCTGTATTTTATTATTTGTGACTTATATCCATTCAGCTCCTACTTAGAGCACCAGCTGAATGAGTCAGGCTGCTCTTTGAGCGAATGAACGAACTGTGCCCCATCTCTACAAAAGCTCTCGTTAGCTACTCTCGACTGAATATGCAGACCAAACGTACAGACGCCAGCACATCCAGCTACCCCAATCCGTCCAATTTCTTTTATAAATTTTCAACTTTATTACAAAAGCATATGGTTCACTTTCATTTGGGGAAATTTGACAGAATTGGATAGCTTGATGTACTGGCGGTCATAGTCTACAGTTACATTTTTTTTTATCTTTATAGTTTGTTTTAGGTCTATCTGTGAATTTGTATGGGATCTGGCCGCACCAGCAATCGTAAGCGCGATGCTGGCGCCAATGGGACGCCGTGGTCTGTAAGGTAGTTATGATTCAGAAGGAGTCCGCTAAGCAGGACAGGGAGTGAGCCGATCCTTCTCGTAGACAGAGGCGGCGTCAGCGCGGCGGTGGTAGCCGATAGCCTAATTCACCTCAGTGCTGCGGCGACAGTACGGGGAGTATGCTCTGCTGTTTCCACGTGCAAGCAGATGCGGGAAGACAGCGATCTGTTTGTGGTGCAGTCACTGTGCCGGACTGGCAGGTATCGGCAATAGCGGAGGGCAATCCAGAGCTCTCCCAGGGTACGTGTCCCGAACTTATAGGACATGGCGCAAACGGGGGGCACAGCGATGTAGGTAGGTTTAGTTGATGTTAGTGCGACATACCCACTCGTAAGGTCTGTCCCTGGATGTTTGATCGGGAGTGGAAAACTGTACACCTTAACGCGTTAGTAGATCGGGATGACGTCTACCTCCTCACAGAGTAAGATGGGTCTTTACTATAAGGTGAGACTTTAATATGAAAAAAATATTTGGAATATTCAAAACCTATAAAGAATTGCAAGGTAACTTTGGTTTAGGATTAAAGTGGATTTTTAGCAGTAAGTTTATATTATAATTTCAGTAATGTGGGTCCATTAGACCCGACCTATCCAAAGGTTAAATTAATTACCTCTTGTTCCCGCAGTCTACATGATTTGTGACCTTCTGTGATTAAGGTCTCTTTTCACCGCTTGTGCCCTGTGGTAAAAGTACGCAATAAATACGTTTCCAGCCCAAATATGAACGCCTTTTGTAGAATCCAAACAGTTTGGTTTGTAGGATTCTATATCAAATGGTATAAAAGGGACTCGTGGTGTGACCCTATCCGTACATTCATGAGTTATCTCTACTGTAATATACTGATAATGTTAGCAGTTTGAAAATCCAAATTATTTAAACCTAGCTGTGCCCCGCGGTTTTACCCGCATTAAAATTTATAAATTATCATAGCTTCTCCCCGTAGGTGATAGCGTGATAATATGTAGCCTATATGTTAACCCGACCTCTTAGTAATATTCACGCAAAATTTGAAGTAAATCCATGCAGCACTTTTTGAGTTTAGCCCGGACATACATACAGACAAACAGACACACAGACAAAAAATCTAAAAACTATATTTTTGGCTTCGATATCGATTCTAAATCAAGCCCCAAGTATCCTTTAAAAAAAATATGAAATGTACAGCTTTGACTTTCCTACGATTTTATTATATGTATAGATGATCTTATCCACCAAATATATAGCCAGATGCTCTCACCGAGGTCAAGCAACTAGGCTCGCGGTCAGTCCATAGATGGGTGACCGCAGTTTAATTTCTGAGCTTCTCCGTGCTTCGGAGAGTCCGTTAAGCGGTCGGTCCCGTTTGTAGCCATTAAGCAACTGTCGTTAAGCCCTGTCGGAGGCCTACTGGGCATCTTGACCAACTCTGACACTAGGGTAACCACTGCACGTACGATAAGTAAGTCAGTATGGGTCATATAAGTATGGGTAAGTCAGGTTGGTTCCGGTGGTAGCATTAAAGCGCGACCGTCGTTATTAACACAAGGTCCGTCATAATAATAATACCTTAATATAGACAGAACCATTACAATATGTAGTAAAGACTTAAACTAGATAATTAAACATAATCTCTTGACAATAACTTGATACGAGCTAGCTAAATATCATTGCTATAATAAAATAAATTTCATAAATGTTTTCATACAATGTGTACCTAAATATCTATGTTACTAGAAATAATAATGTATACAACTATATTTCTACAAACATGTTCTGACTATTTACAAGCGCTTTTTTAAAGTATACGTGAATACAAACCTTTTACATTTTTTATTTTATTATTTTATCCACCTTATTGGTAGGTAATGGAATTATTGGGACTCAAGCTGTGCGGCTCAAGTTCTCGGATTGTCACAGTAACTTATTTCTACAACTACTTACCGCCGGTTTGAAATTTTGGAACAATCTTAAATGTTTAAGATAGTCCCAAATATAATTCTTAAATTATATTAGACTTGGACCTGCCAGTTGCCCTAGTGATTATATACCCTTCCCATCGACAAAAATCTTTTTGTGAAGAGCACGATTATTTCTTCAGCAAGTATTGTTAGTTTTGGAGTCTTACACTACTTCACCGGATAATAAATATAAATTTAATTGTCCGGCGGGTCTCGAACCCGCACCATCTACTAATCCGGGAAAAAAATAAAATAAAAATAGATTAACGCTTTGCATTGCGAATAATGATATAAAATTCAAATTTAACTAATTCCCAATTAATCTATACTTGTGAAGTTGACTATATTAACTACCTCCAAATTAGAGTCGCTAACACTAGCACCACACCCAATGTCTCTTAACTCTGCCAAACGTTCTACTCTCACTTCACCATCTTGCCATTCTATATTCAACCTTGTACATTGGCAATAAAGGTCATATTTTCTGGCATTCCCGAATTTCGTATGAAATTCAAGGTTTGTTAATATCTTGAACTGTCTCCCACCATTACAGACTGTCAAAGTCATCTAAACCGCGTCTTGATATTTGAAAAAGATAGTGTGAACTGATAAACTCTTGGGAAAATCAAAATATAGCTTGACTGGTGGAACGAGAGACATAATCGAGATGAATATTGAAGTTCACAAATGTAACCAAAATATTCAGGGAAACATCGTGATGAAAATTGAGGTGAAACAATCTTTTTCGAAATTGGCTAAGTTAGGGTTGTTACCTTAAATACAAACGTCTACAAGATGTTAACATAAACGTTAGATTTTTAAGTCCTAACTGAAACTATATAGCATACATCAACATCATCAGTATGTCAGCCTAATAACGTCCACAGCTAGACATAGGCCTCCCCAATAGATTACCACAACTGAATGTGTCCATAACTTTAAGGCATATGCCATAATCGCCACCTTTGGAAGACGGGTTAAGGATCGCAATATCATGGTCATAGTACACTGCAACGCTGCTGCCTGTTCTCTGAGAGACACCCTCGGGTCAACGGACATGTGATGATATGGGGTGGCGATATTCTATGCCGTTATCCACACAGCGTACGTGACAAATACATAATATATTCAAAAGTAGATCAAGATCACTAGACGAATCACGGGTCCTAGTATAGCATTACGATTAATTAAATCTCCATACAATTTATTCATTATTTAGTTCTGAATTGGATTATACTCCCAGTTACAACTGCTTTCAGCATCCCTATTACAAGCATGGCATGTGGGAACACATCCGCCTTAATTATTTCAACAAGCGATATACCACCCGATAACGAGACGAGGTATGGTTATTGAAACTACCACGATCAAAAGAGAGAAATTAACTTAATTCTCAATTGATAATTAAGTTCGGATTTGCAGAGGTCCTAATTTTAGAATGGAATACTGATTTATTCTCAATGTTCCAGTATATATATAACGGAGAAACGAGGGTATCGTTGTCTTTAGTCATGATGACGTCAGCAAGACTGACGTCACTATTATCTGCACGTTGGTTATCCACTGAAGGTTGTTTACTCATGGCGTTAGTAAGACCCGAAATATGTTTCGTGAAGTTTTATTCCATAACAATCTTCGATACAAGGTGATCCGTACGGTCCGACGGCTCGAGCGAAAGTGATTTGTACTCGACACGTCGGCCGTATTTATACGAAATGTGCGGCGACAAACATGTTACGTATTTTCTTTGTTCGATGAACGAATGTAAATTAAACTTTTGAAATCATCAATTGTACAAATGTTAAGATGGTTTATAAATCGTAACTTGATTTTTAACACTAAATTCATTAAGTTTAACTAACTATTTAAGAGTAATTTAAACAAAGACTTAAAACTACTCCTATGACGCATTTGTGTTTGGTTAAGTAATGTTGTTGCGCCGATACGGCCATTCTGAAAGGCGGTGCGCGCTCTGCACCAGCCTCGTTGGTTCTCGTAGATTCTTATGGATACTCGTAGATTGTTATGGATTCTCGTAGACCTGAAAAGAACGAAACAAATTTTCTCTGAGTAGTGAGTCTGTAAGCAACTTGTGTTGCTGTCTTTTGGTAATATCAATGAGTAGGTTCTCGGAGGGTCTCGTAGAGTTCTCGGAGGGTCTCGTAGATTTAGGAAAAAGGAGTGGTGTAATATTGTGCTCTGGAGCTTGTTAACACAGTGGCATACAGTAGCGCAATATAAGGAAATAAGGTTAGGAAGGTGAGGATAGGTTTAGTTCTCGTAGAGGTCTCGTAGATTTCTCGTAGAGTTCTCGTAGATTTCTCGTAGATTTAGGAAAAAGGAGTGGTGTTATATTGTGCTCTGGAGCTTGTTAACACAGTGGCATACAGTAGCGCAATACAAGGAAATAAGGTAAGGAAGGTGAGGGTCGGTTTAGTTCTCGTAGATTTCTCGTAGAATAAGGAAAAAGAAGTGGTGTTGTATTGTACTCTGGAGCTTGTTAACACAGTGGCATACAGTAGCGCAATACAAGGAAATAAGGTTAGGAAGGTGAGGGTAGGTATAGTTTTTGTAGAGTTCTCGTAGATTTCTCGTAGAGTTCTCGTAGATTAAGGGACAAGGAGTTGTGTTATATTGTGCTTTGAGTGGCTGATAACACAGTGGAATACAGAGCCACAATACAAGGAAATATTATTAGGAAGGTGCTGTGATCGTAGGTTTATTAGTAGTTCTCGTAGAGTTATTTAGAGTTATTGAATTAAGTTACTTGCCCTTTACTATGAAGGTTGATGAGGTCTCGTGAGGTGGATGCAATTGGCTTGGTTGGTTCTGCAACAGAATTCCGGTGAGAAGACTATTCGTTTCCCGCCGATACGGTTAACTGATCACCAGGTTGTAGAGTATGGCGCAGCACAGATTCCTGCTGCTGGGTGTTGGTTGGTTTCTGTTTTCAGATGATGAGTTGATGTAGCGGCTTGGGTGCTCGATTGTTTAATCTTACTACACTCTTCACACGCCTTGTATGATGTTCGATTTAGCTGCTCCCCAAGTAAGCGCCATTTCACTATCTTCGTCATCGAGGGTGTTTTCACACTGGTCATCTTCTGGGTTGAATCCCACTTCTGATAACGGAGAAACGAGGGTATCGTTGTCTTTAGTCATGATGACGTCAGCAAGACTGACGTCACTATTATCTGCTCGTTGGTTATCCACTGAAGGTTGTTTACTCATGGCGTTAGTAAGACCCGAAATATGTTTCGTGAAGTTTTATTCCATAACAATCTTCGATACAAGGTGATCCGTACGGTCCGACGGCTCGAGCGAAAGTGATTTGTACTCGACACGTCGGCCGTATTTATACGAAATGTGCGGCGACAAACATGTTATGTATTTTCTTTGTTCGATGAACGAATGTAAATTAAACTTTTGAAATCATCAATTGTACAAATGTTAAGATGGTTTATAAATCGTAACTTGATTTTTAACACTAAATTCATTAAGTTTAACTAACTATTTAAGAGTAATTTAAACAAAGACTTAAAACTACTCCTATGACGCATTTGTGTTTGGTTAAGTAATGTTGTTGCGCCGATATATATATATATATACTATCAGTCGGTGTCTTTGTGCTTAAGATAATCATATCATGGGCAGTAATATTTCCGTAGGAAACAGATCCATGTGTGACCCTTTGTGACTCGGAGAGTACGTCAAGACGTCAGTCCTGGTTTCCCTCTGATAGATTATAGTAGGCTTCTGCATATTATAATCCGATTATCTTGGTTATTTGTTCCCTATGGCTTGAGAAATCACGTGGCAATCACTCAATTAGAGACATCCTAACAGTTAGCCTCAATAGTTAAGACTGGGAGTAGAACTCAATAGAAGTGGTGAAAAGGTTGTACCATTCGAGAAGTTGACCTTGACATTGAATTAACCATATTTTGATCTCGAATCGCCTTCTCCTTTATTTGGTAAGCAGTAAGGGTCATTATTGCAAGTATAACTACTGACGCGGCGTTAACTGTACTTTCCCCCTCAATCCTTCGTTATTACATCCCTCATCTAACCAGTCTTATCACATATATATATACAGCGCCATCTAGGCATTGCCAACAACTTTCATAGATGACTATCAATAAATTGCGTGGCCATATTTTGTGAATTATGCGGCTTTTAATGGCATTATGGGTTTTGGCGTTCCATAATGCGGTGGCAGGAGAGAGAAAAATATGTAGGCTTGCTTTTTAAAATTAGAGGTATTTTTGGAAACACATAACGATTAAAATATCGTTTAATATTGATGTTATTGTTCTAAATCGGAGGCTTACTTACCCAAAGTACCGATTTCTTCCCGTAAAGAACTCCAACTGCATTAAGCTTATTATTTTAAACAAGTAATTGTTGTGTGAGTATATAAATTTATTTTGCGAATCTCGAGACTGGGTCTGACGATGTTGATGAAATTAGAACAGGTTTCCTTTTAAGTTTGCGTATATAGTTTTAATTCTTATAAAAACGATGCGATAAGGATAACGAGCTACTGAAAAAAATTGAGAAAAACTCTGTAGAAATATTGAAAAGAAATGTGAATTTTCTTATAAGGTTCCATCTGAGTTTTTATCACTGTATAACAAAAAAAAAAGCCGAAATAAAGTTTATTTCAGCTATTTGAATAATAGAATGTTGTATCGAATTTCAAGCATTATCTACACCATTGAGCCGTCAGTCTTAACTACATAAATGCCGCAAATTTACGAAAACTTTTTTATAAAGAATAACAAGGTCTAGCAAGGCAAACTAATATTAGCAATCGAGTCATCTGATGGTAAGTGATCACCGCCGCCGTCCATGGAAATAGCAACACTCCTCTGGTGTTGCGATTTCCATGGACCCCAAGTGCGTTGCCGACCTTTGAGAAAAGATTAGGCTTGCTCCTTGAAGGTTTAGACTTAACCGTTTTCAAATGAAGATATATAAAAAATACGTGTAGCCGAACCTTACGTGATTTGACGTAAAACATGTTAAACTGGGTTGTATGTTAAAACAGTCAACACAGACATGAAATGTCTAGGGTAGATTTTATATTATAGAAAATATCCAGTTAATAGTTACCAAAGTACCAAACAAGACTGGAAGTCTAGTCCTTATTACTTTTTTAATAAACTTCAATTTAACAACTTATCCAAATATCGTAAAAAATAAGAAAATTTTTTCGGTGGTTACTTTTTCGGTGGGAAATTGAGAGTAATTAAACTAAGTTAATGACGCCATTGAAATGGCAAAAATGAAGATTATTTAATTTTTAGGGTTCCGTAGCCAAATGGCAAAAAACGGAACCCTTATAGATTCGTCATGTCTGTCTGTCCGTCCGTATGTCACAGCCACTTTTTTCCGAAACTATAAGAGCTGTTCTGTTGAAACTTGGTAAGTTAGTAAGATGTATTCTGTAAACCGTATTAAGATTTTTACACAAAAATCGAAAAATAACAATAATTTTGGGGGGTCGCCATAGAACAGAAACTCAAAAAAAATTTTTTCATCGAACTCATACATGTGCGGTGTCTATGGATAGGTCTTCAAAAATGATATTGAGGTTTCTAATATAATTTTTTTTCTAAACTGAATAGTTTGCGCGAGAGACTCTTCTAAAGTGGTAAAATGAGTGTCCTGTAACTTCTAAAATAAGAGAATGATAAAACAAAAAAAATATGATGTAAATTACCATGTAAACTAACAACGAAAATTGGTTTGAACGAGATCTAGCAAGTAGTTTTTTTTTAATACGTTATAAACCGCAATTTGCTTTCATTTAATCAACTGAAATACTTTCTGCTACGGAACCCTTCATGTGCAAGTCCGACTCGCACTTGGCCGGTTTTTTATTGTAACAGTGGTCCTTAAACACTTTTGATGTGTGTGTTAACCAAAACCGAAGAAACAAAACAAATTATAATTACTGCTTTAAAAAACATGAAACTAACTTCAATTCTTTGTCTTATAACCGATTTGTATATGGGACTACACAGTAAGCATTTCCCATACGATGTAAAAATAAGGTTCAGACATATTTTTAAAATTAGATTTATTAAAGAAGTACGGGTGGGAATCTATGCCCTATGGGGCCTATGTACGTTAACCGGTCCGCCACCGAACTCACCTTTATGGAGTCCATTCGATGCTCCATTGTGTTAACGCAATGAAGACTTGTAACGCCGCCTTACTGAAATCTACGCAACCAATCATTTACCAACAGATGGCGCTTTGTAAATAATTCTTTTCTAACTAATTCTTAAATCAGAGTTTTTCATAATTAACTATGATTACTTCTTACTATTAGCATTATGTTAAACTGAAACGTAGTTACAGATATTTTTTTAAATGAGTTGTATGAAGTTAAAAATAAAAAAGAATATAAAATCGTTTACCAAGAAGCAACAAGGTAAATGTCGCCTTTGAAATTACTATTTAGTAGCAGTTACAAAAACTCACTTTTAATTAATTATTTACCGAAATCTCTTTGATTTTATTTCTAGATTCTACTTTATGATATAGTGTGAAGTGTTTCTTAATTAAACCGTGAATAATTTGGAGCGGAACGGTTATGATTTATTATCAAAGGCATAAATAAAGTCTTAAGACAATTTTAATTAAAACCAATGTCCATGAACTTCGAAAATAACTGTATATGTAATCATATATCTCCCTAGTAATAAAACATATATTTTTGAAGCTGCGTTGAAGAGAAATAGAAAGCAACTGAAGTTCGCGAAGAACTTGTGAACAAGCTTTTGGAAGGTTGCAAAATCAATCTCACCAAATTACAACTGATTAAAGTAAGAAGCTTTTTGGTGAGTTACTTTTCTTCATTTTCCAAAAGTGATGGAGATATTGGAAGAACAGACATGGTGAAATATAAAATAATATAATAATAATAATATCTCGGGACAATGTCACACAAATCATCCTAGCCCCAAACTAAGCAAAGCTTGTACTATGGGTACCAGGCGACGATATACATACTTATATAGATAGATAAATACTTATATACATAGAAAACATCCATGACTCATAAACAAATATTCGTGCTCATCACACAAATATTAGCACTTACCGGGATTCGAACCCAGGACCACCAGCTTCGTAGGCAGGAGTACTACCATCTAGGCTATGGTGACCGTCAATCAATACAGGAGATGCTTTTCTCATCCGACAAAGACCGAGACGAATTCCTTTTGCTCGTGAAAAGGAAGTGGGAGACATGTTTACCGAAATGAAAAATAACGATGTGATAGAACTATCGTCGAGTCCTTGGTGTTCTCCAGTTTTATTACCCAAGAAAATGGTTTAGCACCTAGTCGTTCGCTGAGTCTGAAGATGGGTTACCGCAATAAGGTTTTAAGTTCTGAATGTGCCGTCTCCGCACATTAGCTAATTAAGCTGTTGGTTCCGACTGTAGTAATTTCCCATTGCGCTGACGGCTCCATAAGTGATCGGCGAGTTATAATGCCTAGGCATTGTATCGTGATTTAGGTTCAATAATGCTCCTCACAATATTCTTAAACTAGGCATATATGTTTTATCAACAAGATGAATATCACGCCTTCCGAAAACCTCCCGCCTGGACATCAATTACCGTTGCCGATCTGGAAGTCCCCAAACAGACTCCGGGCTCAAGTAGGCCGAAGCAAAGAAAACATGCCTAGGTGGGGACTGTCGACTCCTCCTTTTATTTCTTTCTGATTAAATTCGTTGCGGGATCCAAGACAGTTAAAGTGATTCCCCGGGACATGCCTGAGCCACTGTTAATCCTGGCTCACAGGATTTGCAGTGGTGGGTAAGAGGGAGGGATTAGTCCCGACTGTCAAGCAGCCCCAAAATGGACTGTATTTGTGGAGCATCGGTCCAATCCATGGCCCATCTAACATCGTGCCCAGCCTGTCCTGCCACATGTTCATGGCAGGATCATAGAAATGCCACAAGCAGGGCAATCAGTGTGGCCACGTTCTGGGTCTGAAAAAAATTTTTTTTTTTTTGCCATCGAAATGCTAAGAAGAAGAAGATAAACCTCGAAGTATTTGCTAAAAACTTACGGAAATACATGAATTTCGCTCGAAATACATTAAGGCGATTTAAAAGATACAACCTTTATATACGACCCAAAGAACCCTGGCCTGTGTGAATGGTACACAGAAAGAGAAAGACCTCGTAGAAAATTCTCTGAGCAAATCGAATATGTTCTCAAGAAAGGCCAAGTCAAAAGAACCCTAATCCAGCGAGAATTTATGAAGAACTAGCTATGCCCCACGGTTTTACCGCGTTAAACTTTATTAATTATAACCTATGTGTTATTCAGATATATACGCTATATTACTATAAAATTTCATCAAAAACGGCTTTTGATGAAATTTTGTTGTAATATAGCGTAGGTATATATCCGAATAATACATAGATTGTTATTAATAAAGTTTTTGCGTGAAGGAGTAACAAACATACACACTGACAAACATTTACCTTTAAGAGTAGTGTGATATAAGACATTAAACGAGGCAAAAGAGGTATGCAAAGATCGTGACGGATGGAAATCCGTTGTCTCTGCCTATCTCTCTGGGAAACAGTCGTGAGTCTATGAAGTATGTATGTAGATACACCCTAATATTATAAAATTCCGTGATTCCTTTTGAGTTTAATAAGTAGTTATTTTTCAACTAATATGTTCCATCTCTACTTACTCTCAAACTAATCTGGAATCTATGATTTCCTTTGACCAAAGACGAACTTGCACTTGGTCATCAACAATAACAAAGGCAGTAGCGTAATTAATTCCGTTAGTATGTCTGCAGCATGTCACACCAAATGTGCCGTTGCAACGTATAGTCCGACAGACAATCTTGATACTTGAGAGAATTGCTTTTAAATTTTGCTTTAAATTTTTCAACTTTCTAATACGTTCCATCTCTACTTACTCTCAAACTAATCTGTAATCTAGGATTTCCTTTGAACAAAGGCGAACTTGCACTTGGTCATCAACAATAACAAAGGCAGTAGCGTAATTAATTCCGTTAGTATGTCTGCAGCATGTCACACCAAATGCGCCGTTGCAAAGTATAGTCCGACAGACAATCTTGATACTTGAGAGAATTGCTTTTAAATTTTCAAGTAAAACCTCTTTTCACACCCTTGACTTGGAGAGTAAGCTGATAAATGCGTGAAGAGAGCGTTACGGAAATTGTGATCGGGCGAGCGAATTGAAGTTGAGAGGGAGATATAAGTTTTCTTTTTTTTTATATCATATCTGGGGACAATGTCACACAGATCATCCTAGCCCCAAATTAAGCAAAGCTTGTACTATGGGTACCAGGCGACGATATACATACTTATATAGATAGATAAATACTTAAATACATAGAAAACATCCATGACTCAGAAACAAATATTCGTGCTCATCACACAAATATTTGCACTTACCGGGATTCGAACCCAGGACCACCAGCTTCGTAGGTAGGAGCACTACCAACTAGGCTATGGTGACCGTCTAAAGTTAGTGAAGATAAGAGAAAGAAGAAGTTACGTTTCGTATATTATTGTAGGGGCAAGAGAGAAAGTTACGAGCAAACCGTTTTTTCACCTCTCTCTCTCATAGCGGGTTACGTTTCGCATATCTTAGTTTAACTTCAGTCGTGTGGTTTAAAGCACACTAGTGTTTTTTTTTATTTATCAGTGGTGTAACATAACGAGGCACTCATAGCTAGATGCTTTCACTGGTCAATAAGTGATCGGCGAGGTAAGCAACTAGGCTCACGGTCAGTCCATAGATGGGTGACCGCCAAAGTGGTTTAATTTCTGAGCGTCTCCGTGCTTCGGAGGGCACGTTAAGCTGTCGGTCCCGGTTGTAACCATTAGCCAATAGTCGTTAAGCCATGTCAGAGGCCTGCTGGGCGGCTTGAACAACTCTGACACCAGGGTTACCACTGCCCATACGATAAGTAAGTAAGTGGTGTAACTATACCAAGGCCAGGACTACTCATGTGGGGCGCAGTGGTTAAAGCAGTCGCCTCGCTATATGATGATGAAGTAGGGCATAGCGTTCATTCGCTCAAAGAGCAGCTCGACTGGAGAAGTACCTACTTACAGAAGACATTCCTTGATAATATAATAATATCTAGAGACACTATCACACAGATCATTCTAGCCCCAAACTAAGCAAAACTTGTACTATGGGTACCAGGCGACGATATACAATACTTATATAGATAGATAAATACTTAAATATATAGAAAACATCCATGACTCAGAAACAAATATTCGTGCTCATCACACAAATATTAGGTCTTTACCTATGAAATTGCCGTTCTGCAGTACTGGCCATTTCAAATCAAAATAATTTTTGTTTGGCTAAGAATTCTAATTTTAAATTAATTTTATTTTAGAAACATGGATTCTTTTTTCCAAAAGTAGTCATTTCTTTATTGATTAGTGTTACATTTTCATCGCATTTCAATCTTTTTCGTCATCATGGATACGTTAAAAATTCGAGTAATTATGGAATATGAGTACCGTCGTGGCAGCAACGCGGCACAAGCGGCACGCAACATCAACGACGTTTACGGAGCTAACACTACAAACCAACGCACCACCTGTTATTGGTTTGCTCGCTTCCGTTCTGGAAATTTCGACCTGAAAAATGAACCTCGCGGTCGTCCGAAGACTTTGGTCGACAATGACGAATTAAAGGCGGTTGTGGAAGCTGATGATACACAATCTACGGCTGAATTAGCAGCAGCTTTCGACGTTAGCGTCAAAACAATATTGGTCCATTTGCGTCAAATTGGCAAGGTAAAAAAGCTTGACAAATGGGTGCCCCACGAACTCAATGATCGCCAGCGCGAAGTACGCGTCGAGACGTGCCTTGCACTGCTCAACAGACACACAAATGAAGGAATTTTGAACCGCATTGTTACCTGCGATGAAAAATGGATTCTGTTTGATAACCGCAAGCGCTCAGCAAGTTGGTTGGATCCTGGTTCAGCACCTAAACAATGCCCTAAACGAAAACTTACCCCTAGAAAAGTGATGGTCACTGTTTGGTGGTCTAGCGCCGGTGTGATTCATCACAGCTTCTTACCAAACGGGGTGAGCATTACTGCAGATGTGTACTGTGAAGAACTGAGCACAATGATGGAGAAGCTGGCGCATCTCCAACCAGCATTGGTCAATCGCTCTTCTCCGCTGCTCCTGCACGACAACGCGCGACCTCATACTGCACAGCAGACGGTCTCCAAGTTGCAAGAACTGGGGTTGGAAGCTCTCCGTCATCCGCCCTACTCACCAGACCTTGCGCCTACAGACTACTACTTTTTCCAGAATTTGGATAACTTCTTGGCGGGAAAAAAATTCAATACCCGAGAGGCAGTACAAAATGCCTTTGAAGAATTTGTTGCCTCCCGTCCAGCTGATTTCTTTAAGAAGGGCATCAATAAACTGCCACTGCGATGGCAAAGATGCATTGATTGCATGGGTGATTACTTCGATTAATACAAATAAAAAAATTCATGAAAAAAATTCGTTTAAATTTTTTCATACAAAACGGCAATTTCATAGGTAAAGACCTATTATTTGCACTTACCGGGATTCAAACCCAGGACCACCAGCTTCGTAGGCAGGAGCACTACCAACTAGGCTACGGTCACCGTAGCCTAGTTGGTATTGGTAATACATTAATCATTTTAATATTGTATTTCCGAGTGTGAGTAAGGTAATCAGAGTTCATTGGGGTGGGGGGAAGGGTCAGCGGCACTTGTTTGCTGACTTTTAAAGGCCGGCAACGCACCCGCGACACCTCTGGTGTTGCGAGTGTCCTTGGGCGGCGGTGATCACCTCCGAGTTGTAATTTGGGGAGTCAGTGAAAGTCTCCTAGGCTGTTACAGTCACGGATGAGCATCATCATCATCATATCAGCCAAAATATGACCGGTTTTTCTGCTACTAGCATCCAACGGCTTCCCACGACTCTTGCAAGATCATCGGTCCACCTCGTACGCGGCCTGTTTACGCTACGTCTTCTAGAGTTTGTCTATACGTACTATCCTGTAACTTTTTTTTTTTTTGAAGTTATACTTCTTTTGGCGCGATGGAGAAAAATGATGAGAGTGAATTTTTACGATGCGCGCGCACACCGACACCAAAAAATTTAACAGCATGAAGTTAGTTCTAGGTGGTATGAAAATGTATGAGAGTGAATTTTTACGATGCGCGCGCATCGTGCGCGCGCATCGTAAAAATAACAGCATGACGTTAGTTCTAGGTGGTATGAAAATTGATAACTATGTTCAAGTTGTATATTAAGAAGTATAACTTCTAACGCGTGTACATAAGTACACACAAGTTTTTTTTTATCCTAACTAATATCAATGTGAATGTGAGTTTTTTCATAACGCTTTTATGAAGCTTTTTTTTGACAGGGATACAGAGAGGGATAAGATAACTTTCATCTAGAAGAGAAGTACCGTTCCCGAGTGACATAGAAATAACCTTTAGACGGCCATATAATTCTATCGAGCAAAGCTGCGGGTGCTTACTAGTCTACCGTAACATAAAAATAATATGACTATTGCCACTATTGCCTTGTTATTTAAATGAACGAATGCTATTTCAATAATAAAACGGTAAGTATCTATCTTCTATAACTCACGTAATTTTCAAGGGCAGCAGATAAAAGGCAAGCAAGTAATTCTCATTTTTTAGGGGTCCGTACCCAAAGGGTAAAACAGGACCCTATTACTAAGACTTAGTCTGTCTGTCTGTCTTTCCGTCTGTCACCAGGCTGTATCTCATGAACCGTGATAGTTAGACAGTTGAAATTTTTACAGATGATGTATTTCTGTTGCCGCTATAACAACAAATAAAATAAATATTTCAGGGTGCTCCCATACAACAAACGTCAATTTTTGCTCGATTTTATAGATACGGAACCTTTCGTGCGCAAGTCCGACTCGCACTTGGCTGGTTTTTTGCTGTTGCTTTATTAAAGCCACGAAAATACAACAATAACGAGTATTTTTAATCAAATGTCTTATTTACCGTATTGAATTAAATCAATATTTCATTCAACCGATTCATTACCCATTGACTGATACACAAACAAAACAAAATATCAACTCCTCAGAGTCCTAACATACCAAGCAATGGAACGCGAAATCCCCAAAGCCTAATCGCTTCATTTGGCTGACATATCATAATTTACGATGTTTAACGAATGGTATCATATAGTTGATATAACAATGGATAATTATCTCGTTGTTATAAAACTGGTAATGAGTTTGGACTCATGTTGTGTAGAGCAGGCGAGACAGTAAATGCTGTTTTCAGACAATATGATATTGGTCTATTAAATGCGAGTATAGTATCAGTAATAATAGAATTAAATAATGTCCTCCTACCCGATTGCGGCCACGGCGGCCGTTCTCAATGGAGACTGTGTCTGCCCAAACACGGGGACAATTTCTAATCAATCACTCTCATGGTCCAATGGGACGACTAGCGACACGACTGGATAGAGGGCAAGCACAGGGCCGACGGCTTTACGAGCTCTCGAAGGCACGGGGGTGTAATACCGCCAACTTTCAGACTTTGGGCTAATACTGAGAATTTTTCTTAACAGAAAAATCCCAAGATAATTTTTTGGCCCGACCTGGGATTTAAACCTAGGACCTCATTATCTGCGGTGGAAAACGCTACCGCTGGACCGACAATTATTCTTAATTAAATTTAATAAGTAACTAAGTTTTAACTTATATTGGTGTAGTTTATTTATATAGGTAAGGCTATTAAGGGCCGCTACGCTATTCGCTGCTACGACCAGGCGGGTCGTAGCGCTGCTACTAGCAGCGAATAGCGTAGCGCTGCTACGAGCAGCGAATAGCGTAGCGCTGCTACGAGCAGCGGATAGCGTAACGCTGCTACGAGCAGCAAATAGCGTAGCGGCCCTCTAGCATAAGCGATTTTTTCTGAAAAATAAGGATAATAATAAGTAACAATAATATACAGGTTAAAAGGATTCGCCACTGCTTTTAACAGTACTTTAGGTGTGGTTACGTTTGAATTTACAATTAGAGCCTAAAGTACTTCTACTTAATGCCGTGAGTGGGTACCAATCAAATGAGAGGAAAATTTCATGCAAAGTGCTTTTCGCGTATAATGACTTGGTTATATCAAATTTTGAGAAATTTTATATTAGTATTATTAATAATATTTACTGTGTTTTTTATTCGTAATTTCTCGATGAACCCGTGTTCAATCCCGGGTCGGACCATAAAAGTGTTATTAGGACTTTTCTTTCACGAAGAATACGTAGTAGCAATTCGGAGCTGCCAATACCATCCCGTGGGTGTTGTAAAAGGTGACTATGGAACTGCGTAATTGATACCACCGAACTGCTGTCGCCAACTCGCATGGCAAGCGCGGTGACCAAGGCCATCCCCTCCAAATGTCAGCGTTATAGTAATCTTTGCAGGAGGCCTATGTCCAGCAGTGGACGATATCAGGGTGATGATGATGATGATGATTATCTGGATTTGGCACTGTTATATGCCCGTGCCTTGGAGAAAAAAAAGAGATAACGCGCCTCCTTTTAGTCTTGCGCTTGATCTATCTCATGAGAAAAAAAAAAGTAATGCGCCTTCTGTTGCTCCTGCGCTTGATCTATCTCAGTCATGTCAGATAGCTATTACATTGGATTATGAGAGTAAAATAATAGAAACTAACAGTTCTTGTTAAAAAAATCCACTCTCTTAATAGCCCAAAAAATACCCAACTGCCTTTTCTTCACTCCTGGTACATTGAACTGTTGCCTGGAACAGATCGCAGCTAGCGATAAGACCGCCATTTGTACAGTCTTGTACATTTTCATAATTCATAATTACTTAGGTACTTGTAGCCTTGTAAAACGACAAAATCTAATGTAAATAATAGTGTTTGATGTATTGGCGTGGTCTGTAAATACTTGCCTTACAGGCCGCAGGTCGTGGGTTCGACTCCCACCCAGGACAGATCGACAGATTGCATGAACATGCCTGTTTAATAATATCTTGGACAGTGTCACACAGATCATCCTAGCCCCAAACTAAGCAAAGTTTGTACTATGGGTACCAGGTGACGATATACTTACTTATATAGATAGATATTACCATTAACATATTATATTACTATTATATATATTACTATTAACATCAAAGACTATTATAATAATAACACTTATATACATAGAAAATGTCCATGACTCAGAAACAAATATTCGTGCTCATCACACAAATATTTGCACTTTGCACTTACCGGGATTCGAACCCAGGACCACCAGCTTCGTAGGCAGGAGCACTACCAACTAAGCTACTAAGTTATCTGATTTCCATAGTACAAGCTCTGCTTAGTTTGGGTACAGATGGCAGTGTGTGTATAATATCCCAGGATTATTATTAGTATAACATCTTCTGTTATAACAGTTATTTAATGTCGCAAAGCTGCAATTCAAAGTAAGTAAAACACCAGAGAAATAAAGAAAATAAATATTAGTACCTAATGTTTTATAATTCCTCAGCAAAATTGAATTAGGTACCGCTAAAATATTCAAGGAGTAACCTTAATGAGTGCTTACTGGAATAACTAAACCAGCTGTATAAATTTCAAGTTGGTAATTAGTATCAGCGGTGTCATCTGGGCGATGATAAATCAGTCAGTACGGGTAATTATTTATATAGATGTGAATTAAACAGATAGATACATTGAATCAATTTAAAAGTAATCTAGATTTAAGCTTGGGTCTGAATGTTTAATGGCCTGGATCGTCTAAATTAACATTGGTAGTAAAAGAGACTGGTAGACTCATACCGAAGATTAAATCGAATACTTTTGGAATTAGAAATTGAATATTCTTTTATAACTTATTTTAAGTAAAACGTCAAACTGTAGATATCTATAATTATATTCTAATCCTATCTGATATTGGTGGTGGTAAAGTAAAGTATCGAATTTTTAAAATCTATACATATAATAAAATCGTAGGAAAGTCTAAACTGTACATGGAATATTTTTTAAAAGAATACTTGAGGCGTGATCTACAATCGATATCGAAGCCAAAAATATAGTTTTTAGAATTTTGTCTATGTGTACAGACACATAGACAAAAAACATATTTTGTCTGTATGTATGTCCGGGCTAAACTCAAAAAGTACTCCATGGATTTACTTGAAATTTTGCATGAATATTCTAAGAGGTCGGGTCAACATATAGGCTACATGTTATCACGCTATCACCTATGGAGAGGAGCAGTGATAATTTATAAATTTTAACGTGGGTAAAACCGCGGGGCACAGCTAGTCTAAAATAAAATTAAAATCCAGTAAACCATGCTATGTTGACTACTTTGCTTCGCCTGTGGATATCGACGTCTTCTATTCGATCGCGCAGGCATACTCCGAGCATATCCCTCTCCATTGCTGTTTAGATAATTTCGAGTATTCTTATGAGGTCCATAGTAAAGCGGCCACGTTTCTGTTCTCAGACACACAAAATCCTACCTCTATTAATAGTTCCTAAATCTACACCTCAATAAAAATTGAGATAAAGATTTAATTACGATTTTTTTAATGTGTTAAAGTTTCAAGTATAGTACTTTATTTGTATTACCATCTAGTCTAGACTTCTACATAAACATTAATAAATGTAAGAATCAGTCCACCAACTTTCCTAAGTCATATTTGTTAACGATTTAATTTTTAATTACGACATTGAATTTTGTTTTCAAAGTAGGAAAAATATGCGCACGTAATAGGCGTATGTAATTAAAAGCTTTTTAATTTTTGTTGTGCGCTCTCAGATTTCGGTATGCTGTCCAATATACCCAGCATTGCACACGACGATGAGGACTGAAGTACCAGCTAAAGTCATAAATTTGATGGGGCGTGCCTCACAGCATTATGTCAACCACATGGAGTGTTCTGACACTGACGTCCGCTTGCCCATTGCATTATTCGTTAATTCCTCATGGCAATTTATGATTGCCATAATTTTCACATTTTGTTCTATGTATAGTTCAATCCTTATCTATGTAGTACAATAACGCATTCAGGGTGCTCTTGGGGTTAACCGTGGCGGTGTAGCGCGTCGGGGATGTTCGTGGAGTCGTGCGTCGACGGGTTCACCGCAATCATGCGGAGGCGCTGCGCTTCCATGATGGAGCGCTTGCGCTTCTCCTCCAATGGCACCCTGAATGTGTTTTCAGACCGGTGGGACTCTCCCCTTTTAGACAGGTGGGTAAGATTCCAGTCACCCTTAATATAATTAATGTAATTGATACTAACATTTAGGCTAAGTTATACTAAGTTTATATGGATATTTTTCCGAAATAAATTATTTGAATTGAATTGAATTTGCTTCAGTCTCTATATCTGTCAATCGGGTTCACTAATTATGGACGGGCCTGTTGGCGTGGTTAACAATTGCTTGCTTTTCACACTGGAGGTCGTGGGTTCGATTCCCACCCAGGACAAGTATTTGTGTGCATGAACATGTCGGTTTGTCCTAAGTATGGGTGTAATTATCTATATAAGTATGTATTTACAAAAGAAAAGTAGTCTATGTAGTATATCAGTTATTTGGTTTCCATAGTACAAGTTCTGCTTAGTTTGCGATCAGATGGCCGTGTGTGAATAATGTCCCAGGATATTATTATTAATTATAAATATTTCAAATTTTAGTGTAACAAAAATTTATAACATATGATTTTTTTTTAATAATTCATTTACAAAAAGTAATTTCGCAAACATATTACTTCAGAAGTGATCATTTGACAAAATACAGATTTCACAAATGTTTTATTTGGCAAATAAATAATAAATACGAGTAAATAAATTGGGGCAAATACCACACTGCCATCTGATCCCAAACTAGGCAGAGCCTGTACTATGTATGTATATGTATAGTTAAACCAGACAACTGATAAACATGCTTATGGATTTGTAAATACGTACAGTCCGCAGCAAAAGTAGATGATAAAAATCGGACCAGAGTTTTGAGTATATGATGGCTATTGGGCGACAGTTTCACTAGTTATTATTTTTTACACTTAACACTCACGCACTCAACACCTTCAACAACACTTCACCACCACACAATTTTGTCTCAATTTATGATAATTAGTATTGGAAATCCGACTTTGAACATCTACTTTTGCTGTTGACTGTACATATTTATTATTTATAATTACACCCAGACACAAAGATTTGGCCTGGGTGGGGATCGAACCCACAACCCCTGTCAGTAGTCAAGGACACTAGGCCCACAAATCACATCCAAAATATTACAAAAAATATGTTAATTATACTATCCCAAAATATTTATTTAACCAAGCACTATTAGTTATCCCAAGATATTTATTTATTTAACAACATCCGCCCGTTACTAGGATATTTAAAAAAACCGGCTAATTGCGAGTCGGACTCGTGCACGAAAGGTTCCGTACCATTATCTATAAAAACGAGAATAAAAATCACGTTTGTTGTATGGGAGCACCTTAAATATATATTTTATTTTGTTTTTAGTATTTGTTGTTATAGCGGCAAAATACATCATCTGTGAAAATTTCAGCTGTCTAAATATCACGGTTCATGAGATACAGCCTGGTGACAGCAGTGATGTCTTAGTAATACGATCCCGTTTTAACCCTTTTAAAATAAAATAAAATAAAAAAGGATTTTATTCACGTAGACTTTAAAAAAGCGCTTGTAAATAGTCAGAACATGTTTGTAGTAATATAGTTGTATACATTATTATTTCTAGTAACATAGATATTTAGGTACACATTGTACGAAAACATTTATAAAATTTATTTTATTATAGCAATGATATTTAGCTAGCTCGTATCAAGTTATTGTCAGGAGATTGTATAAATTAATTTTAAGGCTAAGCATTTAATTATTTAATTATAATAATACAAATATTTAACTTAACTTCATAACAAAGAACCTAAATAAACTTATGAATATACATAACTACCTACATTAGAAAGAAAAACTAAATCTACGAAAAAGTAAATTATATACATAAATAAATTAAAACTAACTTGTCAGGAGTTTATGTTTATTTTTTTTTTATGTAATATGCGTAGGTTTAATGTTGGGAACTCGACAGATTTCGTAATCTTTCCACAGCCTCAAGAGATCAAGAATTCATCAGGATTTTTTGGCATATTATTATGTTTCAAGGAACATATAATTAATTTATCTAAAGACCTAAGTCTGCTGAAGACCACAGAGGTTTACTACATGTGGTTTCTCTTTTTATAGATTTTTAACATGTATGCCATAGTCAAAATAGAGACACGCATTTATTTTTTATGGACGTAAGTTTCGATACACAACTTGGCTTTAAATATATTTTTTTATAGTTCATTATGATAATGAGGACGATCCTTCACGTAGCTTATAACCAGCAAACGTTCAAGACTCTACCGACGATTCGGTATTTATTAATCTATAATTATCTAGTTTAAGTCCAATATTTTTACTACATATCGTCCCCGTAGAGGGAAAATTAAATAACTCTGATTTTGTAGTTCTGAGATAAACGCGATTTAGTGTTTTTTTTTTAGTTAATGTACATTTGTAAGAAAATGTGAGACAATTTTACTGTAGGTGTTTTTATATTTTGTGCACCTGATAACCTTTTACATTATGATTTAACAAACTGAACACTATCTTTAACTATAACTAAATAACAAATTAAAAATCAAGTTGTTTAATTTTGCCACAACTGTTTTTATAACGTAACAACAATTAGCTACTTATTTCGGCTATTTATTTAGTTTTCCTACAACTAAATACATTTGGTAGAGTAAATTTTCGTGAAATAAATGGAGTTATTGAATTTATCAAGCACGAAATATTTTTAAATGGAAAACTTAGTGGTTTTGTACGTTATTATTACTTTGATATTTATTGGTCTCATATGAAATAAAAGCTCATATGAATTAATAAAGTTATATTAAGGAATAAATATAAAAGTAAACTAAAATTTAGAAAAGGTGTACTTATCTTGTCACAAACTTAAAAAATAAACATCATCATCATCATATCAGCCAAAAGGTCCGCAGCTGGACAAAGGCCCACAATTGCCGGTCTTGCGCTATTCGCATCCAACAGTTTCCAGTGACCCGCACAAGATCATAGGTCCATCTTGTAGGGAACTGCCCACGCTGCTTCTTCCAGTTCGTGGTTACCACTCGAGAACCTTTCTGCTCTAACGGCCGTGGGTTCTACGTTCTATGTGCCCGCCCACTGCCACTTCAGTTTTATAATTCTTTGGGCTATGTCAGTGACTTTGGTTCGCCTGCAGATTCCGACATTTCTGATTCGATATCGCAAGAAAACTCCGAGCATAGCCCTCTCAATTGCTCTTTGGGTGACCTTGAGCCTTCTAATAAGGCTCATAGTGAGCGACCACGTAACTGGTCTGTCACCAAGTCATCACTGGCAACACACACTGGTTGAAGACCTTCAACTTGAGACACTGCGGTATTTTGGACGAGAAGATGTTACGTAGTTTCCCGAACGCTACCACCTTCTCGAAGTTGGAACGACCTAGTTGGATGGTCTGTCCTAGGTAAATATAGTTTTCTACAACTTCGCGTGCAGAGTCTCCAACCTTCAATTGAGTGGGGTTGGAGGTTTGACATGATTTACGTCTTATCCATGTTCCTTTTCAGGCCAACTTGTTGAGAAACTCTACTGAGGTCATAGAGCATTGTACCGAAATCTTCCATGGTCTCAGCCATAACTACTATATCATCGGCAAATCGTAAGTGAGTGATATACTCGCCTTTGACCAGAAGCTTGAAGACATCTTCCAATGCAGCGACGAACACTTTCGGAGATGTAACATCTTCCTGTCTCACACCTCGCTGCAAGTGGATAGGTTTCGAGTTTTGGTCCTGGAGTCGCACTAACATTGTGGCGTTTTCATACAAATACTTTAACACCTCGATTTACCGGTAGTAGATTTGGCACCTTAGGAGAGACCACAGCCCAGGTTTCGATAATCTAAGGCTTTATCATAGTCCACAAACGCTAAGCACAGTGGCTTGTTATACTCTTCGACTTCTTATGTATAACTTGCCGAAGCGTATGTATATGGTCTATGGTGCTAAAGACTTTTCGGAGCCCGGCTTGTTCGGAAGGCTGGAAATCATCAAACGGCTCAGCAGTGTGATAGGACAATAATTCTTCAATATGGTTTTGTCGCCCTTTTTGAAGGAGAGCACTACCACACTTCTGCGCCATGCTTGTGGTGTTTGATTATCTAGTATGACGGAGTTAAATAACTTCTGAAAGGCCCGTAGGATTGGTGTACCATCCGCCTTCAGAAGCTCTGCTGAAACTCCATCATCACTAAGAGCCTTGTTGTTCTTAAGTTGTCTGAGAGCCATTTTAATCTCGTACAGGCTGACGTCCGGGTGTCTTCAGTGTAATGTCGGGTTGGTCGTGCTCCATCCAAGACATGAGTTTTGGCAGGTGACTGCGTTGTCGTATATAACTGTCCATAGAATTCTCTAACTCTCACAGCAACTCCGGTTTAGGCGTGATGATTGCCGTGCATCCTCACTCTTCAGCTTCGTCAGTTGGGTTTGTCCAACAGACAGATCTCTTACGAACACTTTAGAGCCTTTGTTCCACTCGATGGCTTCTTTAATACTACTTGTATTAAATTGACGCGTGTCGCGAGTCAAAGACTTTGAGATCTGTCTGTTGAGCAGCCGGTATATAGTAGCATCATCTGAGGATGTCAGAACCATTTTCCGTATTACTTCCATAAGTTGCAGGGCAAAGTCTGTTTGTACGCTGGGCCTTGAAGACCTTAAACTCAGCCGTATGGACAGCTTCTACGAGCCTGTCGTAGTATGAGTCCACTTCCTCGCAGTCTGCTAGGCATTCGAAACGGTTTCACAGTTCAAGCTGAAATGGTGGGTTTTGGACGTAGATAGGTAAAGGTCGGCACGTATACTTTATCAGTCTGGACCTCTGGAGCTTGACATTAGATTCAATGAGCCTCTCACCAGTCTGTGATCGCTCCCGGTTTTAACCGCATTGATCACAGAGACGTCATTAAACGTCTGTCGTCTCGTCGACAAGATAAAGTCTATCTCATTTTTGTTTTTGCCATCGGGGCTCACCCAGGTCCATTTGCGGTGATCCAGCTTCCTGAAGAAGGAATTCATCATAAAGAGTCCCTCCTTCTCCATGTCGGCCAACATTTGGCCCCGAGGGTTTCGGTCTCCAGTTCCAAATTGCCCCACTCTCAGCTCATTCCCGAATCGTTTACCCAGCTTCGCGTTAAAGTTCCCCATGACCACAGTGAAATAAGTGTTAGAGGTATGTATGGCTCTAGAAATATCCTCATACATGACCTCAACCTCATCGTCGGAGTGCGTTGAAGTCGGCGCGTAAACCTGTATGACCTTCAACGAATACGTTATAAGTTACGTTATAAGGTATGCCGCCCTAGTCGACACACTCTCGAGTTTCACTACGTTCCTTGTGGACGAGGGACTTTTGAACTATGAACCCGACATCACCTTGGAACAGTTGGTCACCCTCGCGGAAATATAGCAGGTTCCCGGATTTTAGGATTATCGTGGGGAGGACACGATATTCCTAAAAACTCTCTTTGGACTTCAGACAAACCTATGATATCCCAATGTAACCTGCTCAGTTCCTTCTCCAGTTCAATGATATTCTCGTCTGTGTGTGAGTGTTATATGTTGCCAGGGCCAGACGTCGTCGGTTTTGGTAACACGGCGTCTGCCGGGGATTTTTAGCACCCCGGTTTCTTTTTCCTTATTTCCTGTTTCTATTCCTGAATCTGTTATCCCAGCCATTGTGATATTGTGTTCCATAATTCTTCTATCAGGGTGAGACTAATTGGTCAATAGGGATTTCAATAAAAGCTCAAGTTGTTATAATATTACTTGTTTCATCTTTAGAATTTCTCGACAAAATCGGGTTTATTCGTTCAAATCTCTTAACTCTTTTTTACTTCTTAGCCAGTGAAATATTGATGTCTATTAAAGAACTAAGTTTCCTTTTTATTTTATTTTCTTTTTTTGTGTCCGGATTCCATGTAGATCCAGAATCAGAAAAAGGTTCTTCATTTGTAAAAGGCGGCATTGGTTCGATACCCGAAATGAGACTTGACCCTCTGATTACCTTTGATGACAACTTAATTTATTTTATTTTATTTGCCTATCATCTTATAATTAATCATTATCTAGTTGTAGAAGAAATAAATAACATCAAGTATTTATAAATTAGGTACGTTATATCAGAATTCTGAATCGCAGAATTAAATAAATAGAGTTATTTAGTTTTCCTAGAACTTAGTTTTGTGAAAGAATTTATAAGTTGAGGAAAAATTCAACAACTCAAGTTATTTAATTTATTTGACATTCATCTTGTCATTGACCACAGTTATTGATTTATTTACTGAGTTATTTAGTTTTCCTTTAAAAAAAATGTGTTTGTCTGAAGATATTTATTATTCCATCTGCCATGACCTGTCTGACAAAAATGGCTATATCTTTGGAACGGAATAAGATACGAAAACGCCTGTAAGGCTCAAATATGCGGCAGGTTTTAGGTGTTTTGAAAATAGGAAAAAGTCAATTTCGCCAAAATCGGAGTTATTTAATTTTCCAACTACGGGGACGATATTGTCAATGGTTCTGTCTATACTAAGGTATTATTATTATGACGGACCTTGTGTTAATAACGACGGTCGCGCTTTAATGCTACCACTGGATCCAATGCGCCCTTTGGGTACGGAACCCTAAAAAGACAATAAACTAGCTAAAGTAGAGCTCATAGTTAATGGAAGATTTTGACAATAAATTATTTGCAATACACGAAAATCCTTTCCCAAACTTAATTAATGTCGGAGAACTCCAAAAATAGCCGTACCAAATGGAGATCCAGAAGGTTACACAAACATCGTTTGATCAGCGATTCTATTTGCAAACACTCATTACCACCTAATTTGGACGTCGTGATCCTAAACGGCCACAAATGAAGTGTCGCATCCATTACCGGCTCGGTGCGGTTAACGCGGCCACGGCGCGTTAGTACACGGTAGTATCATTGGCATTGCTACGGATTTACTGAGCGATTTAAGCTACAAGACGTAGCGTTTCATATTTGGAACATATTTACAAGGATGATTGGAATCTAAATTCCATATAAAGGGCGTGCCACAGCCTAATACAAAATGAAACCGAAATTGATTTCGCACACTTTAGTTATGGAATTTTATGTGGAAATAAAAATATAATAAATAAATAAATTCGGGGGTTAAATGCTAACCATAGGCTTTACCTATAGACACCCTAAAATTACGCCTGGCTTATGTTAAATAGTAGCAATACTATTTTTTTTTTCTTTTTTTAAAGACATAGCCCACATTAGGGATTCCAATCCCTGTGTCGTGGGGTACTTTACAAACATATAATAGACGGACACAAATTACATCAAGACTCAGAACAACTATTTATGGGTCACACAAATAGTAGTCGCGCGCGGGATTCGAACCCTCGACACGAAGTGGCGAGGCGACTGTCTTAGCCGCTGCGCCACACGTGCAGTCATATGGTAGAACATAGTGTATTTTCACTTTATGAGCAGCTTGAAGTACCTCCACTTCAGAGAATACCCTCCAGCTGTCTCCATAGATAATCAGGCAGAGAAAAAGGGTCGGCAATGCGTGAGTGATGGCACATTTTGTGAGATTTTCGGGGTTTTCGGGTAAGTCAGCTTTCAAATAATATATAATAATAATAATAATAATTTTATTTCCAAAAACTTAATTCTAGTTTACAAAATACTTATGTTTAGCTAAAAGATTTTATAACATACAAATAAATTAGGCATCTGTAACCGTAACAAAGCATGCAAATTTCATCAGTTTATAATAATAATATAACAATCAATTCAGTGACACTGAAAATGTGGAATACAAAATACAAATAAATACAAATACAAATACAAATACAAAATCTTTATTTGTCACAAACACAGGTAAGTATAAAAGCAGTTACAAAACATATGTGCGCCATGTTTTACTCTTTCGAGCATACAAATACAGCATAAACTGATTGGATAACATTTCCATACTCATGCTTAAAAACTACATTACTTATTTATTATCTTAATTACTATTATTGTAAGAAACATAAATACACCTTTTTTTTTTAATACTCTATTATAATTTATATTCAAAAAATTCATGGATGCTATAAAAACATTTCTCTGCAAGCCATTTTGTCAACTGTATTTTAAATTTATTGAATGTCAAAGATTTAAATTTATAAGGAATTTTATTAAATATTTTAATGCACATTATATAGCAATTATTTGATGTCAACACAAGTCTTTTAAACGGTCTAATTAGTTTATTAGAATGTATCGAACACTTGCTGTAGGAACTAGTTGCTTGCTGAAATAGGCTTTTATGTTTATAAACAAAGATGCATGAATCCAAAATATACAAGGATGTTAGAGTCAATATTTTATATTTTTTGAAAAAAGGACGGCATGATTCTATTTGTTTAAGACCAAAAATAGCTCGAAGGCATTTCTTTTGCAAGATAAAGGCATCATCAACATTAACACTTCGGCCCCACATTAAAATACCATATCGTAACACTGAACAAATATAGCCATAATATGCAGTAATTGCGGCTTGTTTAAAAATAAAATTATGAGTACACTAGGTGTGCCCCGCGGTTTTTCCCGCGGTAAATTTTATAAATTATCATAGCTTCCCCCTGTAGGTGATAGCGTGATAATATGTTGACCCGACCTCTTAGTAATATTCATGCAAAATTTGAAGTTATCCATTTTGTGTTTAACCCGATTCAGACAAACAAACACACAGACATAAATTCTAAAAACTATATTTTTGGCTTCGAAGTTCATTGTAGATCACGCCCCAAGTATCCTTTTTAAAAAATATTCCATGTACAGTTTTGACTTTCCTACGATTTTATTATATGTATACTTCCTTATCGTATGGTCAGTGGTTAAGCTAGTGTAAGAGTTGTTTAAGCCGCCCATAAGGCCTCCAAGATGGCATATCGACTGTCTAATGACTACAAGCAAGGCAGCTTAACGTACCCTCCAAAGCACGGAGACGCTCAGATATTAAACTGTTCACTTATAAGCCAGTGAAAGCAACTAGGGTTAAAATCATTAATAGATAACGTGGGTTGCATTGAAATAAATTAGAATACAATTTATTAAATACGTTATCCATAAATAAGTTATGTTATCACCATAATCCAGACTATTATAATATTAATATCTATCATAATTATTCGTCCATCTTTCTTTTCTATCCTTTTATTTTACTATACTTGGGAAACAGTGTATTTTTTTCGAAATAAATGGTATATTACTCCATAACATCAGTTATCTTTCAGTGAAAGTCGTGGTAAAAACAGAAAATCTTGTGTGAAAACATAAACACACATTAACGTACTTTTCGAAGCACGGAGACGCTCAGAAATAATAATAATAAGTTTATTTTACATTTAGAAATACATAAAAATTCTCTTATTCTTAATAAAAATACAACAATGAAATTTTATTTAAGATAGAGATTTTGTTGACGACTGTACTAGTATAAACTGTGTCACAGTCGGCAGCGTCTTCCCTCTAAAATTGTCTTTACTCAATAACCAAGGTCCAAAAACTAAGATTTAAAACGGAAAATAAACAAACTATTACCTAAGATTTATGCTATGTACATATAACAAATATTATAATAAGGTTTAAATGATCTCAAATACACTGTGTGTGTATGTGTATGTGTGCGCGTTGCGTGTATGTGTATACGTGTGTGTGTGTGTGTGTATGTGTGAGCGTTGTGTGTATGTGTATACGTATGTGTATGTGTGTGTGTGTGTGTTTTAAGCATTTACATTTTTTTCTGTGTCGATATAATTTAAGCGAAAGTGTGTAGATGTTATTTAATAATTAAATAAAACCACTTTTGCGGTTACCCAATAGACTGACTGCGTGCTCAATGCTTGATATTGCTGATGACTTTTTAATTTAAATAAAACTAAATACATTCAATTCTCCAACTATAAAACCATAATTAATCAAATGACTTTAAAATATGAAAACGTTATAATTGATCCAACTAATGACATAAAATTTCTAGGTATTACTGTAGACAACTTTTGCAATTGGAAATCTCACATATATAATGTTTGTACTAAAATAAATAAATTTGTTTACGCATTAAGACATCTACGCGCAACATCCACGGAAAGGACAGCAATAACAGCATACCATGGTTATGTTGGGTCGGTTTTGCGGTATGGACTATTATTGTGGGGTAACTCAACTTTAATTCACGAAGTTTTCCTTTCTCAAAAGAAATGTGTAAGAGCAATTTGCAATATTGATCCACTTTCTTCGTGTAGACCTCATTTTAAAAGAATGAAAATACTAACTCTTAGCTCTCTATATATTCTCGAAATTGGACTGTTTGTCAGGAAGCATCCACAATTATTTGAAAGAGTAGACCTAAAAAGCCTGTTTAGCCAAAGAGATCCTACAAAAATTGTAATGACAAAATGTCGAACTACTCTTCACCATAAAAATTGTATGTTTATGTGTGTTAAAGTGTATAATAAAATACCTCAAACACTACGAGAACTACCACTAAAACTATTCCACTTAAAATTAAAAAAATGGCTAACAGAAAAATGTTTCTACAATATTAACGAGTTTCTAGAAAATAGACAAAAAGTAGAACAATGTAAATAATTATAATTTTTGTACTGTACCTAACTTTCATGTATACCCGTGTCAATAACCTATTATAATAAAAATATTGTATGCCCAAAACGGGCTGATTGATGTGTCTACCATGAAACATGTAACAAATGTATTATTACTCAATCAGAACAATAAAGACTACTTTACTTTACTTTACTTTTACTTACAGGCTAGTCAGAGGCGAGCGCCTCTATATATATTTCCACTAAATTGAAATTGACTTAACTTTGTACCACACAAAGTATCAGTTGAGTATTCAAAGCTGAGCACGAGGTGATTTTGGTTCAGCGCTTTAGTTTAAGCGCCTCTCGACGGTCTTTAGTTAACGCTACGGATCTACAGCATTTTGTCACAGAACTTTAATAATTAGCCCTAATTTGCTTTAGCTCGGAATATGTGGTTCACAAAGGACCATGCAAAAAATCGTCCCAACCCACCAACAGATTTCAAACGTATCTCATTTAATACATCATAGTAGCATGATCATTTTTTATTATGACGACATCACCGTAAGTCATGGGGATAACGTGCAAAAAAGTAAAGATAACGTACAGTTAATTGTAAAAAAAATGTTCAGGAACACTATTTAACTATAAAAAAAACTATTGATAGAGAACAGCCGTGAGACGCACAGAAAAAAAACGGTCTTATCTCGCTACACCCTCCCCCCTTGCTCTGCTAACAACCTGCGCGCGCGCACCTCAGTCTTGACCTGTACGTTCCGCTGTGTTCACGTTGTTTATCTGTGCGATATCGGCTTGTTTGCGACTATTACTGACCCCTGCTTGTTTATTGGACCTTTTAATATCTAAAATATAGTTATTTAAAAAAATAAACACCCTTTTTTAAGTAAAATGTTTTTATTTTTTATTTAATAATCCCATCTATTTACGGACAAAAAATTGTTATTTGTCTTTTTATGGGACTTCATAATAATATTGAAACTAGTCCCAAGTCTGCTGGTGGGTTGGGACAGCGCCCATACAATTTTTTGCATGGTCCTTTGATAGTTATTCAAAGAGAACATAATTTATGCAGTGTGGTGACGGCATAGAATATCATTACCCCATCTCATCCCGTGGGGGACGTAGAAATCGTCCGAGAGAATACCTACCAGAAAACGAGCAGTAGCATTTTTCTGTGAACTATGACCATCAAACTGCAATCGCCAACGCCTCTGCCAAGCCTGGCGAATATGGCATGTCCCCCTAGTCTTTGGGGAGGTTTATGTCCTACTTTGGCTGAAATGATGTTATTTTTTTGTATTAGTCTTAAGTATAATGCTGGTGATTCTGTATTTAACACCACTAAACTCATTTAAATGGTGCGTGTTTAGTGCGGGTGGGAATTGTGGGATTAATTCCCCCCCCCCCCCCCCGCGCACTTAAATTTATACAATACATTTAAAAAATTCAGTTAAGCAATGCTAAAAGTATTTAATGAAATCAAAGTTAATTATAAAAAAAACTATGATTTAAGAAATATTCATGTAAAATGAATACATTAAAGCGCCATCTTTTGGAATTGTCCGATCTAAGTATCGGCATTCCAGCTTTTGTTAACTGTGTAGGTTTCGGTAAGGTGGCGTTAAAAGCGTCTTAAGTGAGTTAAGAAAATATAGGATTGTATAAATTCGAGAATGAGAACCACGGTGCGGTGGCGGAGCAGTTAACGCGCATGGAGCTGAATACCCCGTGAGTCCTGGATACGATTCCCACCCGCACATAAATTTGTACAATTCATTTTAAACATGTCTGAAACTTAATTTAAGTGTTGTTATTACGAAAACAACAGGGCATATATAACACTGTCAAACTACTAAATGCGGTTGTCCGGTGTCATTATTGACGCCACTTATGGCGCCACGCCATTAATGGCGTAGTTGGTTAATGCTTGCTTTCGATGCCGCAGGTCGTGGGTTCAATCCCCACACAGGACAGATATTTGTGTGCATGAACATGTCTGTTTGTCCCGATTCTGGGTGTAATTATCTATATAAGTATGTATTCACAAAAAGTTGTATATCAGTTACCTGGTTTTCAAGGTACAAGCTCTGCTTAGTTTGGAGTCAGATAGCCGTGTGCAAATAATGTCCCAGGATATTATTATTATTATCATCTATTCAAACCTTTTTCTTATCTATAAACTTTAAAATGTATATAAAATTTTAAAATATATAAAAAACAGAAATATACTAACATATTAAAATATAAAAAAACTTGTGTGTACTTATGTACACGCGTTAGAAGTTATACTTCTTAATATACAACTTGCACATAGTTATCAATTTCCATACCACCTAGAACTAACGTCATGCTGTTATTTTTACGATGCGCGCGCACGGTGCGCGCGCATCGTAAAAATTCACTCTCATACATTTTCATACCATCTAGAACTAACTTCATGCTGTTATTTTTACGATGCGCGCGCACCGTGCGCGCATCGTGTACTTATTTATGTACACGCGTTAGAAGTTATACTTCTTAATATACAACTTGAACATAGTTATCAATTTTCATACCACCTAGAACTAACGTCATGCTGTTATTTTTACGAACTTGTGTGTACTTATGTACACGCGTTAGAAGTTATACTTCTTAATATACAACTTGAACATAGTTATCAATTTTCATACCACCTAGAACTAACGTCATGCTGTTATTTTTACGATGCGCGCGCTTCGTAAACATTCACTCTCATACATTTTCATACCATCTAGAACTAACTTCATGCTGTTAATTTTTTTGGTGTCGGTGTGCGCGCGCATCGTAAAAATTCACTCTCATCATTTTTCTCCATCGCGCCAAAAGAAGTGTAACTTCAAAAATAGGATCTGCAACCGGCAGCAGGAACAAGGTCCATGCTACAGGAGGTTACGGCTCTAGACCCGTAGCGATTTGTGTCCAAAATCACCGCTTTTTGGATCTGGTTCTCGCTTCTTATTATTATTAGTCGCTGATGACTTACAAACTGATGAGAGCCGTAACTGACTATGAGCGTCTCACATAGATATTGATAATAAGACCGCCTGCGACCAGTACCACGTCACCTAGAAAAAACAGCTAGGCTAGTGCATGCAATGGCGCCGGCCGTCTACAACAGACTTCCAGAGGACGTGAGAAAGCCTGGCTCTAGAAATGCGTTTAAATATAAGACTAAAAAGTGGCTTGTTGAACAGACATTTTATTCATATGAAGATTTAATGAAACTGCCATTGACATAGTATGTAACAACATTAATTAATTTAATTGTTTTGCAATTGAACTGTATTATTTTTTTATTTTAAGTATTTTATGTATCAATGTTTAAAATGGGCTTATTATAATTTTTATTTAACTATTCACACCGTATAATTATTTGTTATTTAATTTTATTATAATATATGTATCTTGACATGTAACATAATTCTCTGTTACCAATAAAATGAATATGAATATGAATATTGATATACATAGAGTGATATTTTGCTCTAATAAACCAAGTAGAGACCCAATCACTTAGACCAGTGTGTAGTAAATCCCACTCAATAGTATTAACTAGCAATATAAACGTCAACTCTCTCTTGTTTCAATAATATCACTGTTTGTGATCCACTGTGTTAGTGTAGGGTAATTAATTGGTGTATTTACCCTGGCGTTCCTGTTCAATGTTGAGATACCAATATTTGAGAGCTTCGTTTGATTTTGGTATCATTTTTCATTTATAGATATATTTTCAGGGTTCATGTTCGTTTATTGATGGAACATTTAAAACCAATGTTGTAAAAATTTTAGGAGAAACCGTATGTTGACTTATGCAAATCTTAATATTATCACCTCATAGATTCAAATTCATTTATTCCATGAAAATATTACATTTGTGTGGAATCGTCAATATTTTTTTACCCTACCGTGCAGTGCATGACGTGGCAGCTACTGAGAAACACTGCCAGAAAACTCAGTGTTGTCGTCTATTTGTGTTACATCTTGTATACCACTTGCTGTGTGGCTGACGGCATAAAATATCATTGGTTACCCTTTCTAATCCCGTGGGGGGCGTAGAAGTGGCAGCAGCGTCTCTGTACTGCACCTTCTGCCAAGCGTGGCGATTATAGCTAGCAATGGTCGTAATTCGGCTGCATGATGATGATGATGAGATTAATAATGATCACCATTAACGTATGTCCGTATGCCCATCGACCGTCAATTGTTAAAATTTGGCATACAAGTGAACACTTGTAATTGGCCATAACATAGCCATTAACACTACCTTATTATTATTATTTATTAACTCATCGTATGGGTAGTGGTTACCCGGTTGTTTAAGCCGCCCAGTAGGCCTCTGACATGGCTTACATGACATGACATGGCTGGACTACAATCGGGACCGATAGCTTAACGTTCTCTTCGAAGCAAGCAGAAATTAAACCACTTTGATGGCCACCCATCTATGGACTGACCGCAAGCCTAGTTGCTTTACCTCGCCGATCACTTATGGACCGTTTAGAGCTTTTACCTTATAATTGTTAAAGCAGGATTAAATTTTCTAGATTCAAATAAAAACAATTTTTCTGCTTATCCGCCGGTTTTTTTACTCGAACACAGGAAGTCACTTTGGCATTGACAGTATCTTTATTACATACATAGTAAAGGTGATAATCATAGTGAAAATATATCCACTGACGTCGACTGTAGTCCGGCCTCCATGCAAACAGATGCCTGAAATTGAATTAAAATTCTAAATAGAATGAAATGGATCAATCAGCGGAGTCACAACACTACTAGTGATAGTTAAACTATTACTCGTAGTGTTGTGACTTTTATCAATTTTACGTCACTTTTTGACTCCATGAGCCAAAAAAATGCTTTATATTCAATTTTAATTTACGTAGCGATCTCTAATGTCAAAAATACAGCCCACGATCGTATCGTATCGATTATAGCTTTTTTCGTGGGTAGGTGGCGAAAAAGTGAATACATACTTCATAGTGTATAAATCCTATTTAATTAAATATAAAGTATTTATTAAACATTTTAACATATAATTTTAGTGCCCTTACATTAACTAAGAGGTACTCACGTTTGTGACGCGTTTTATGTGATTTAAGTGTAACTTTTATACCACCTGCCAGCTCACTACACTGCACTTAATACACTTCACTATATCAAGATGTCTCATATCTCTGAAGTACTTGCTACACAACACAGACTTGAGGAAAATGTTGCCAAGAGACTAGATGACCTCCAAGCCCAGATACAAAGTGCCACTGCAGTGGAAGGACAGCGCTCTGGGAAGGACACTGTGGCTAAAGTGGCTGAAGAGTTAAGAAACTTCCGGGAGCTTATTTTCAATATCCTGAGCCTTCTTCGTCAGCAGGTACGTGAGTGTGCCAAGCAAGTTGACGAATTGGAAACCAGGAGCAGACGGAAGGCATTGGTATTCTCAGGTGTAGCAGAAGAAAAGAATGAAAACTGCAGTCAGGTGCTATTAGATCTTATCAGCACAAAACTCGGGCTCTGTGACGTTTCTTCCTCATGTATAAAAATATGTCATCGTCTTGGTACACCAAATAAAGAACATCATCGACCAATTCTGGCGCGCTTCTCTAGTATGGAGGTCAAATCAGCAGTCTGGCGTAATAAAGCCAAATTGAAGGGATCCTCAGTGTCCATGAAGGAGTTCCTGACAAGGCCCAGGCAAGCAGTCTTCGCCAGAGCACGCCAACACTTCTCTATGCGGTCAGTTTGGACGCAAGATTGCACTATCGTCATCAAAACGGCGGATGCAAAGCGTCACAAGATTTTCACAGATGAGCCGCTAACTCTCCTCACTATAAAGTATCCCAAGGCTGACAATTCTCAACAACAGGAGCCGGTGAAAATCTGAAAAAATGTGTTGGTTTAGTACTCACGACCAGGTTTTTATTATTACTTAATCTTAGTACAATATCCGCATTTAAATATGGCTTAATTATTTATTAGTACTACTTACCACTGTAAAATTCATGATGTTTTCCATGTCATATCCATTAGGTACTCATTTCGAGGCTGGTAGTTTTGTTTTCATTTACTTATCATAATAATATTATTTTTATACCCTCCATAAATTAGTTTTAGTATAATTATTATAAAAAGGTGGGTTCTTTTCTTTCTCTTATTGCGTTAATTGTTTCGATTACGATTGTCAATTAATTGTCAAACTGTGTACTGTCACATCATGAGAATGTCAAAATGACGTTACGTTTAGTTTCTCTAAGTGCGTTCCAGTCTTATTAAAAATGTTTCTTACTCTTATGTAACTATGGATTGGAACAAGATATTTCCGTTCTTTTCAGTAGTAATTATTTTTGTATTTTGTTGTCTAAGATTTTCATTTATTTTGTTATCTAAGATTGTTTATCTTTATTGTAGGAGTTCTGCTTTCCATTATAATGAAGTTTGTATGCTGGCGGGTGGTGCAAAGTATACCTTTGTGCTTTTCATTTCATTATTTTTATGGTTTTAATTATTATTTTTTAATCTACCATTATTTAATTTATATACTTATTTATTATTTTATTATAACTATCGTATATGCTATATTGTTATGTCTTTTATATCTAGTGATACTGATGATGATTCTTTTTTATATGCCAATGGATCGACAACCTCCTCCGATGTTAGTTATCTTTCGCTGACTGATACTCTTGGTGATATTTTACGCAATCAGTTTAATAATTGCCGGACTAATTTACTGAATATCTGCCACATTAATGCTCAAAGTATTCCCAGCCATTATAGTGACCTACTTGACGCCTTTACTGATTGCAACGTCCACGCCATTCTGATTTCTGAAAGCTGGCTTAAACCTCACCTGCCCTCCACTACGTATTCTCTTCCTGGATTTATTCTTGTTCGGAATGACCGAATTGATAAAGCGGGTGGAGGTGTCGCAATATACATTAGAAGTGATCTTCCTTTTAAGGTTTTGGCCACATCTCCCCCGAACTCGTCTGCTTCCGCCGAATTTATTTTCCTCGAAGCTTCACTCAAAGGCTCGAAAACCGTTATTGGAGTGGTTTATTGTCCCCCTAATTCTGATTACTTCACCGATTTCGAATTGGTACTGGAATCTTTGGGTTCGGAGTATGTTCACCACATCATCATGGGAGATTTTAACACCAACCTCCTCTCCCATAATTCCCTGCGTTCTAGAAAACTCCTGCATATAGTTGAGTCAAGCAGTCTGAAAGTATTACCTCTCCAAGCCACCCATCATAATATTTCAGGCGATGATACTTGGCTCGACTTAATACTCTGCTCTAACCTTTCCTTAGTTTCTTCACACGGGCAGCATGAAGCTCCCGGCTTCTCCCGTCACGACCTAGTTTTCCTCTCTTATATCCTAAAACCTCCAAAACTCAAACCTAAGGTACTGCACGTGCGTTCTTTCGCACGTATGAATGTGGAACAGTTACGTGAGGATGCATCTAAAATCGACTGGAGGACTTTGATCGAGGCTAGCTCTGTTGATGATAAAGTCCGCATGTTTAATGAGACGGTCACTAAACTTTATGACAGCCACGCGCCGGTCATTAAAGTAAAATTTTAGCGCCCACCAGCTCCTTGGATGACTAAAGAAGTTAAAATGGCGATGAGACGTAGAGACCGAGCATTCTGTAAGTTTAAAAGGGAACGTAGTGACGATAACTGGGAGAGTTATAGGGTTGCTAGGAATCGGTGTAATCAGATGATACGCAACGCTAAACGCCGTCATATTCTAAACAGTATATCTTCTTCTACACCTGCCGGTATTTGGAAATTCTTAGGAACTCTCGGTATCGGCAAGCCGCGACATGTAGACCTTCCCACCTCTGTTGGATTGGATGATCTTAATAATCATTTCTCCACTACTTCGTCCATTGATCATCTGACCAAATCTCAAACTATTGCCTTTGTAAATGGTCTAGCGCGTCCTAATATAAACCCTTTTTCTTTCTCTCCAGTCGATTCAAACGAGATCAAAAAGATAATCCTTTCTATCAAATCCAATGCAGTTGGTTGTGATTGTATCAGCCGAAAAATGATCACCTCAATTTTAGACCAACTGCTTCCTGTCATTTCCCATATTATTAACCATTCCCTTGAATCTCGATCATTCCCGTCCTTATGGCGTAAAGCCTATGTCCTTCCCCTTCCTAAAGCCTCTAATCCTTCACTTCCTACGCACTACCGTCCAATCTCCATACTTCCTTTTCTTTCTAAAATACTAGAATCCTGTGTCCACAAACAGCTTTCCAGTTTTGTAGTCACTAACAACTTAATAAGTATGCTGCAATCTGGTTTCCGACCAGGGCATAGTACGACCACTGCACTCCTTAAAGTGACTGGCGATATTAGAGCAGGCATGGAGGAAACCAAAGTCACGGTCATGGTTTTGGTGGACTTTTCCAACGCATTTAATACCGTCAGTCACGATATCCTACTATCCATCCTTTCCCATCTTATGATCTCAGACGAAGCGCTGGAATGGTTTTTCTCATATCTTCTGGAACGTCAACAGTCAGTACGTGTCGGAGAGACTTCATCAAACTGGACAAACCTCAACACAGGCGTTCCACAAGGCGGTATTCTTTCTCCTCTTTTATTTTCTGTCTTTATAAACCTTTTAACTTATGATCTTCAGAGTGCGTATCATCTTTATGCCGATGACCTTCAACTTTATGCTCAGGCGGGTACAGATAGTTTGCCTGAAGTCATCGGGAAGCTCAATAGGGACTTAGACTTAATCAAAAGCTGGTCTGATAGGTTTGGCCTCACAGTCAACCCTGACAAATGCCAAGCCATCATTGTAGGAAGCTCGCGTTTGATGAGCTACGACTCTTAGCTGGATGAACCAGATTGCTGCTGTCAGCCAGAGTGTCACATACATTCTGCGGAGTCTCTATCGTCTCAAAAACTTCCTTCCATCTAAAACTAAAGTAATGCTCGTGCAGTCCTTAATCCTTCCTAAAATTGACTATGGTGATGTGTGCTACTTTGACCTGAATGCAGATCACCTCAATAAGCTCGACCGACTTCTAAATAACTGCATTCGGTTCATCTTCAATCTACGAAAATACGATCATGTGTCATCTTACCGCGCGCAATTAAAATGGTTACCAATTAGCCAGCGCAGAAACTTACGTGCTCTGACTACTCTATACACTTTACTAGATTCCGTTTCTTCTCCTTCATATCTAACTTTTCAATTTCAATACCTTCATTTAAAACACAATAAAAATCTGCGTTCTTCTCATAACCGCATCCTTCACTGTCCTTCACACCGCTCTGATTTCATCCACTCTTCTTTTCTTATACAATCCATTCTCCTCTGGAATGCTCTTCCATCAGAAATCAGAATGGCTAAAAGTCGTTATTCTTTCAAAAAGAAAACTCGGGAGCATATAACCAAAAAGTTATTGGCAGAATCATCACATTAGTATTATTTTATTTATATGTAGGTATATGTATTATATATATGGATATATATTAGTATATTATAATATAGGTATTGTGTATTTTATGTAATTGTATGAAGTATCTACATTTTTACTCTCAGTTTTACTCTTTAAGCTCTTGGTGCACCTACCATGTAATCTCTGCATCACCCCAAGGTTGACTGGCAGAGAATGCCTTCGGCATTAAGTCCGCCTTTGTACATTGTTGTGCATAAAGTTTAAAATAAATAAATAAATAAATAAATATAGCTGAAAGAAGTCCACAGCTGGACAAGCCTCTCCCAAGAATCATTTTCGTTGCCATAGTTGCCACGCAAGGGTTGGCGATCGCAGTCAGATGGGCATAGTACTCAGAAGGAAGCTGCTGCCCGTCCTCTGGCAGACAAGTCACTCGCAGATAATGTAGATTTGAGAGCAGCGCCGTGTACGCATCGTTCACATCTACCCAACGCAACCATTATAATCTAGTAGGCAAGAATGGATCGACTTGGCGTAATTGTTTTATTTGTAAAATTATGTGAGTGTTAACCTGTTGGCGTGGTAGGCAAATGCTTGCTTTTCACGCCGGAGGTAGCGGGTTCGATTCCCGCCCAGGACAGACATTTGTGTGCATGTCTGTTTGTTCTGAGACTGAGTGTAATAATCTAAATACGTATGTGTTTACTAAAAAAAGTACTATATATAGTATATCAGTTATCTGTTTTCCATAGTACGAGCTCTGCTTAGTTTGGGATGAGATGGCCGTGTGTGAATAACCTGCCAGGATATTATGATAATTTGTTGTCTATCTTGTAGTAGATAGGTAAGTAGCCATGCTTGGCATCGGTAAATATTATTTCTCTGTAAGTGAATGTAAAATTCTCATGAGAAAATAAAAAATCATTAACCGGTATTTCTATTGATGAAAGAATCTTTAAAATCAGGTAAGAATCTTGAGTTCATCCATTACGAGAATATATTGTTTCTCCTAATTATATTATTTTAGAAAATATCTGAACTATATAAATTAAGTATCAATTTGGGGGAATAATGGTGGAAATGGTCCACCATTATTCCCAAATTGACACGTAGTCCAAATATCATAAACACCGTATATCTGGGCACACTTTACGTTTTGCAGCTGTTTGCAATATATTATGCTAATGAATTTTCCAGATATGTGTGGGAGAGCTAGTTATGCCGTGACACACGGAGGGACGGTGTGGCTAACACGGAGATACATAAAAAATCGTTTTCAATCGTATATTTTCAAAGAATTCCAAAGAAATTTCTTTGAAATTAAACGATTGAAAAAGATGATTTATGTACGGCCGAAGAAATGATTAACCAGAATTGTTTATGGGTTCGAACTGTTTTATAATTTTAATGTAGTTTTATGTTTTCATTTAAGGAAAGCTCTCAGCAGTATAATGCCAAAACATAAATAGCAATATATTTCAATAAAATTGGTCATAACAAGCTTCCACACATAGACGGAAAGATTATTCAATTGATTAAATTAAGTAGTACTCAAACAAAACTCACGTGTGGAACACTTAATCACTGATTGAGAACAACTAATCATATCTATATCTACAAAAAATGCTTTGTTTAATTGTTTCTTACCGAGGTAGTAGTTTCGTATCAAGAACATATACAACATATAACTTAATTAACGCACATCCTGAAAATAGTTTGTTCAGAATCGTTTACTGAATCGATTTATATCATTTATAATATAGGTATTTTTAGTTCCAAAATAATTAAAACTACGGAAATTATTGTCATATTAACCCAATACAGTCAAAATAAATTGAAATGGACCGTAAGTCAAATAATAAGACTTTTAAAATTGCAGTTTTATTGTATTCATACAAATTCCATAATTCAATACAAAATAAAGAAAAATAAACTTTATACCCAGAAACTAATTTAGTAAATAACAATGTACATGTTAAATTAAAAATTCAGTGTATGTATTATGATTACAACATAATATTCTAATTGGGGTGTCTGAGGGTGTGCGTTAATTACGTTACATGTTGTATACACTACAAAGTTCTGGGGGTAGGCTGTTGATAATTCGCTATTCTTAAGAGGCTAAACACCCAAATTGTTGATATCACTCAAGTGTCGCACTTATAAGCTATTACCTGGTAGCGTGCCAGGTACGGGTTTTAAGTAATCTTGAACAGTGACTTTGTTTTTTTTTCTATCGAGCGCAGCGAAGTAGTTGAATCACGTTTGAGTTCAATGATATTCTTGAAAATATAGTCAAACTAGCTGTGCCCCCGATTTGGTCCGCGCTTGTAAATCGACAGAACCTGTTTGTAGTAATAAAGTTAAGTAGCTATACATATTTTTTTCTAGTTACATATAGATATTACACAGATTATTAAAACATTTATAAAATTTATTTTATAATAGTAATGATATTTAGCCAGCTTGTTTTAAAAACTTTCGGAAAATCACTTATATTGCTAATTTCGTCGCTTTAAGAGAAAGGAGTACGTAAGATAGCCAACAAGCTCGTTGTTTGTTTAAACAATGAAACCCAATTAATAGTCTGTTTACATTTGTTATCTGTACAGAACAGGCAGAGTTACTGAGCGTTACATTATTACGTTACTGGGGTAATGAGTTACTACTAGTGTTTAACTGAATAATAATTGCTTAGGGCTTGTATTTCACGTGCTGGAAATCCGCACAAATCTGAAGGTTGTGTACTTTTAGATCGACTTTAAAAGTAGTTTAGCAATTTGCTTGTATGTTTCTGTGAACTTTTGGAATGTTCTTATATGAATTTTGTTTAGTTAATTCATTTATTAATAATAATATCTTGGGACATTATTCACACACGACCATCTAATCCCAAACTAAGCAGATCTTGTACTATGGAAATCAGATAACTGATATATTATATATACCACTTTTCTTTTGTGAATACATACTTATATAGTAGTAGTGCTTATATAGATAATTACACCTAGACTCAGGAAAAACAGACATGTTCATGCACACAAATATCTGTCCTGGGTGGGAATCGAACCCACGACCTGCGGCGTTTGTTCAACCGTTGATCGCATTTTTTCAATATCTAGAGCGTGAAAAAGTGTTCAACCGTTGAAACTTTTTTACACGTTAGTGGGTACAGGTCAAGTATTATTTTATATTTATTACAATCTAGTCTAGAGACTGCAGTAAGGAACGTTAGACTTGGCTCAACTTAGTCTAGAGATTTCATTACTTTTTAGAGATAAATAAGCAAGCTATTTTTTTAAAGAATGTTTTTGGTGGGATCTTTATTTTATTCCACCCTATTGTATCACGTTGATACTAGGTCAAGGCTGAACATAGAGATTTTCGCTCCATGAGCAGCTCGTCTGGGTAAGGCTTGTTACAGAAGACGCTTTATGTAATAGCGATATTTTGAAAATAAGATTATAAAAGCTACGTGTGAATAAGCCAATGAGAGAGAGGGAGAACTAACTAATAGACCTGGAGAGCAGTCATAGTATAACGAACAGATAAAATCGTAACAATTTAATAACCGTGCTCGTTGAAATTGCTCTATCTCAGCATTTATTACAAAGCATTTCCCAATAAATTTAATACCTACATGTTAATAATAACTAAATAAATAAAAAAGGTTTTTATTCACGTAGACTTTAAAAAAGCGCTTGTAAATTAAATAGTCAGAAGATGTTTGTATTAATAATTTATTTCTAATTATTTCTTGGTACATATAGATATTTAGGTACACGGATTGTATGAAAAAAAAAATACAATAAGATTTATTTAATAACAGTTATGATATTTAGCTAGCTTATATTCAGTTATTGTCAAGGAGATCATGTGTAGGTTTCATTATCGAAATTTAAAATTTTAGTTATGTTTTTACTACATGTTGTTGAATGGTTCTGTCTATATAAAGGTACGAATTAGATATCATTATTATGTTATATGAGTATATTCAATTTAGTGTTCTAATTTAAAACTAACATGTGTCTGTTTTTTCACAGACCGCCGAAATTTGTAAAAACCCACGAAAATGTAAAACCATTTTAATTATAAATGTAACCCAAATATTTGGCATTTCATTATCCTATTAACGTAAATGACTCTTAAATAAATAATTGTTTCCTCAAACCGGACTCCAAAATGTAGACCCAATTATATACTAACTACACTCAAACTTTTCGTTAATCTAAATGAATTGTCTATCTCCAACAAAAATGATTTTCCAATAGTAAACGCACGTCTAAACTTTCTAAACTAATTAATTATATAATTACCCTAATAAAATGTTCCCAAATAAATCTCTTTTTGTTCGCTTAACTAACACACATCGGGCTGGTCCGGCACGACCGTAATGTAATCTACTAATAATAAATGTAATCATAAAGTGGCACAGGCTGCATATCACATATACAACTAGAACGATTGTAATTTTAGACTTTTTAGGGTTCCGTACCCAAAGGGTAAAACTAAGACTGCGCTGTCTGTCTGTCTGTCCGTCTGTCACCAAGCTGTATCTCATGAACCGTGATAGTTGGACAGTTGAAATTTTCACAGATGATGTATTTCTGATGCCACTATAACAACAAATACTAAAAAATTCAATAAGTATTTAAGGGGGCTCTCATACCACAAACGTGAATTCTTTGCTCGTTTTTATAGATAATGGTACGGAACCCTTCGTGCGCGACTCCGACTTGCACGTGACCGTTTTTTTTTAAGGGTTCTGTACTCGTAATGTGCCAACGAAACCCTATTATTCAGCCTCCACTCTCCATCTGTCAGTGGGCTGTATCTAATCATCATCATCATCATACCAGCCGAAAGACGTCTACTGCTGACCAAAGGGTTCCCCAAAAATCTCCACAATTGCGGGTCCTGCGCTACTCCAAAACTTTTCTCCAGATCAATGTAAAATAAATCGTTCTGGCTGTATTTGGCCACAAAAATAATAGATAGAAATTCTAAAATATTATGTAGCGGACCACATTAGCTAAAGCTCTACTTTTAACAAGAATAACAAAATAATTTACGTATGACACAGTAAAATACTCAATACTCAATTCTTTATTGCATTCCACAATGTATATCTAGGTGGTAGGTACAGGTGAAAAGTTCATCGTGGACCCTGTCGGGCACAGCAAATTAGGAGAGAGGAGGATTTATTTCAGCCATTTAATATTTTGTATTAAATTTAGTAACCTTAATATAATAATATAATATAGTAGGAATAATTATAATGCATTGATCAGTTATTTTATTAAGTATATAATTTATATATTTCATTTATTGTGTGTGTTTATCATATACTTCATTGAATTACGTGCAATTATTATTTACAATTTATCATATTCGTATTTTTAGATAAGCAGTAGCATTTGCATAGATTTATTGCATATTGCAAATAATAAGTAACATCATGAATGATAGACAAAAGAAGTATACCTGGCCTGTATGAATAGTACAACCGGAAGGGGAAGACCTCAAAGAACATTCTCTGACCAAATCAGGGACGTTCTTAAGAAAGGCCAGGTCAGAAGTACCCTAAACGGCAAGCATGTATGAAGAATATAATGAGAGTAAATGAGGCAAAAGAGGTGTGAAAAGATCGTGACAAATGGAAATCCGTTGTCTCTGCCTACCCCTCTGTGAAACAGGCGTGAGTCTATGCACTTATGTAAAGTAAAGTAAAATACTCTTTATTGTACACCAATACATAGCATAATAATTGAACATAAAGTTATTAAAGTACAATGGGTGGTCTTATCGCTGCTGCGATTTCTTCCAGACAACCTTAAATGGAATATAATCCAAGGATCTAGAAATAAATTGGGTAGTGAAGGTGTTTGAATAAATTAAACTTAACCTAACTTAAACTAACAAAAGTCAACAGATATAAAAATACATACATAAATAAATAAATATACTAATATCCCTATGATATACATTAATAAAAATTTATATTAAGAATACCTATGTAATTATCAACTGATTCCTATAAATCTAATGTAAAAGGTAACAGAAATTGCGTAACTATTATATGAAAAAAAAACAATAAATAAATGATAAAGACATTAACACTAGTTTAGGATACTAATTTGGAAAAATAATACTTCTTCACCTCTCCTTTAAAAGTCGCTAAAGATTGCGCACGTCTTGTAGTTAATGGTAATTCGTTCCAGAGGCGGACATTGCGCAGTAAAAATGTATGTATGTAACTTCATGAATAACTTAATTACTTAAAGAACAAACTCAGATTATTAGTATGCCAGTGATCATTTTCGTTAATTCTACACTAGTGTTTAATTAAATTCGAATTCATACTCGGCACCTGAAGTCTGTGAAAAGCTTTAAGCTCCAGGAATAACAAAATAATTTAGGTACGATACAGTAATATTTAAGTAAATTGATGGTAACTTTAAAGTCTTTTAGTCATTTAAAGAATCGGATCTGAATGTTAGGGATCATTTCCAAATCGACTTTCACATAAAATCGTTATTTTCAAGTAAAATCGTAAGGTTCTAGTTTGAAAAGGAATAACAAAATAATTTCGGTACAGACGGCTACAAACAGGCTACAATTTTCCAATATAAGCTGACCTCTCATTGTATAGAAATCCTATACAACGCGAGATCAGCTTATACTGGAAATTAAAGCGTGATAATATGTAACCGTGTCTACGACTTAGTACAATTTTAAGGAATTTGAAAGGAAGTTATTTAAACTTTAGTTATTAAGATCTGTATTTTTTCTCAAAAATGAGAAATCATGAATTCGATCGTCCGGCGGGTCTCGAACCTGCACCATCTACCAATCCGGGGTAGGCGCTCTGCGTTAAGCTACGAACGATACACGCTGGCAGATCAAATTTAGGCTTCTTCTTAGGCTTAACGCAGAACGCCTACCCCGGATTGGTAGATGGTGCAGGTTCGAGACCCGCCGGACGATCGAATTTATGATTTCCCTTTTTTGAGATTATATTAACACTTTGCATTGCGATTAATGCTATAAAATTCAAATCTGTATTTTTGTACGTTATTTATAACTTCCGGTTATCGACACTCAATTTTCAATAGAAATCGATTTAACCATACAAGGCGCCTAAAATGTATGTAAAGTTTTAAGTTCTAGTTTCAACAAGAATAACAAAATAATTTCGATAGAACATAGTAAATATTTAAATAGTTTGATGAATAACTTTAGTCATTTAAAGAATCGGATCTGATTTTTTTGTACATTATTGTTCATTTCCGTTTATCGACACTAGATTTTCCAACGAAATCGATTTAACCATACACGACGCCTGAGCTTTACGTATGTTCTAGTTTTAACAAGAATAACAAAATAATTTAAGTAGAACACAGTAAACGTTAAGTAATTTGATGTCTAACTTTAGTCATTTAAAGAATCGGATCTTTATTTTTGTAGATTTTTGATAATTTCCGTTAATCAATACTCAAGTTTGACATGAAATCGATTTAAACTTACACGACGCCTGAAATCTATGAGCTTAAAGCTCTAGTTTTAACAAGAATAACAAAATAATTTAAGTACAACACAGTACAATTTTAAGTTACATAATAAATAACTTAAGTCGTTTAATGAACCGGCTCTAAAGTTTTTATCTTATGCTTAACTGAATAACGAATAAACTAGTTTAAGTAAATAAAACCTAAGAGGACGAACTGAGTTCCTGTAGCGACTGCATCCGAGTTTGAAAGATAAAATGGTACCTTCCTTACATAATTAAATTTTATCGTCGGAATTAATTTGCATTGCAGAACAGACAGCTCTTTTTATAGTTTGTATAAAATACTCTCGTTTCCGGCGCTTTGTGCCCTTAAGTCATCGGTGAGGTACATTTTTCACACACGGTCATCTGATCCCAAACCAAGCAGAGCTTGTAATATGGAAACTAGATAACTGATATACTACATATGTTTACTACTTTTCTTTTGTAAATACATACTTATATCAATAAATACACCCAGACTCAGAACAAACAGACATGTTCATGCATACAAACATGTGTCCTGGGTGGAAATCTAACTCACGACCTGCGCGGCATTTAAGGCAAGTATCTAGCAACCATGCCAACTGGCCCTTCAATTTACGTAAGTATTGTTTGTATAAATTTAATAAAAAATAGAAAAATAAATCAACGGACAGAGTTATTGTTCCTTTACTCTTATTTTGAACCTAAATTCCAAGATTTCATCTTAATTCCGTGCCAGTAATTAATTATAGATAAAGTACATAATAACAAAATAAAACAATAAAGAAATAAAACTAATAATCAATATTTTGATGCATTCTATCGATTAAAACTTCTTCTTAAATATAATCAATTATTATTTCAAATGAAATCAGTTACATGTGACGGCGTCTCTAATTTCAAACTGTCAAAAAAGGTATCCTGTCCTTTTCATGAGAAGTAGTTCTCATGAAAAGGACAGAAGGTTAGAAGGAAGTGCAAAGAGATACAAATTAGGTTAGTTTTAATTGCATAATTTGCATAGAATCAGTGGCAATGTTTTCTGATGTAATTAAGTGTACTCATGTATTTATTAAAACTTAAATAATTTTTCAGTAGGTATGTAAATAAACAAACAACATTTAAATGCATGCCCTAATTTGTATAATTATCACGCCAGATTGGCAGCATATATAGAGAACTGATAATTCTTAAACTGATAGTTTGGAAATAAATTTATAATAATAATAATAATATCTTAGGACAACACACGGTCATCTGATCCCAACCTAAGCAGAGCTTGTGCTATGGAAACCAGATAACTGATATACTACATGTATCACTTTTCGTTTGTAAATACATACTTACATAGATAATTACACACAGACTCAGGACAAACAGACTTGTTCATGACACACAAATATCTGTCCTGAGTGTAAATCAAACCCACAACCTGCGCCTGCGGCGTGAAAGGCAAATATGTACCAACCATGCCAAGCGGCACGTTAGTACTTTATGTAAGTATTTTATGAATATAAAAAAGAAAATTAATCAACGGACATAGTTATTTTTTTTGTTTCTTTACTCTGTGTTAGTTTTAGACTTGAATTCCAAGATTTCGACTTACATAATTTCTTGCAAATAATTAATTGTAATAAGATAATACCATAAGTAAGTAAGTAAGTAACTCTTTATTGTACACCAAAAAATAATACATAAAAAGAACTTTGAGCATGTTAAGATTGTACAAATGGCGGCCTTATCGCTAAGTGAGATCTCTTCCAGGCAACCGTTGAATGGACCAGGAGTAAAGAAAAGGCATTTGGGTATTTGTTGGCATAATTAGCAGAATGGATTTTTTTTTTTTTTTACAATAATACCAAACAACAAAGAAATAAATCTTATAAATAATATTGAGATGCATTAAATCGATTGAAAGTTCTTCTTAAATATAATCAATTATTATTTCATTTCAAATCGGTTGAGTGTGAGGGCGTCACTAATGTCGAACTGTGTCGAACTGTCAAAAAGATAATACCTACACGAATGGACAGAGTTGACTTCTAACCTGTGACTTATTTTACTTTGGTATTTCGCGCTAAAACTATAGTTGCCCTGTCCTGCTCATAAGAACTACGTTAGAAGGAAAGATATTAAAATTAGATTAATTGATACTACAAAAAATCCTGTTAAGCCGTAGTAGACGCCACGTCAGCTTACCATCCAGGCTCGATGCTGAGGACCACCAGATCTCGGGCTGTGTGTATGTGTGGTTTTGTAACCATCTACGTATTTGAGTGAAGGGTATGGGCACAGTTGGTTCCGGTCCAATGGCTGCTGTGTTCGAGCCTCTCCTGGCTAGCTCATCAGCTGCATCATTGCCCAGTGACCCGCTGTGTCCTTTGATCCATTGAAGTGCCGTCTACTACGGTTTAACAGGAAAAGCCTACGAGTTGTGGTGGGGACCGTCACTGGACAAACTGGCTCACTCAACAAAAGCTTTCACACTATTGGCATAACTGACAGTCCTCTGTAATTAGCGTGCATGTACGCTGACGAAACGGTCGCGCATGTGCTCCTCGAGTGCACAGGCATCGTGAAAATCCGGAGAGAATTCTTGGGTTCACCAAGAACTCTTCCGGAGGCCCTGAGAAGTTTGGGAGACCTAATATGCTTCTGGAAGGAGGTGGGCTGGATGGAGTAAAGGCCACCGTGGCTCACGTACAATGGTCCACATCAGGATGATGTGCGGAAACCATACCCACTAGCATATTGTTGGGTCAAGATGATGATGATGATGACTACAAAAATCAATGGCAATATATTGTGATTTCGTGTGCAAGAAAGTGTATTCATGGATTTATTCCAACCTATATATTTTTAGTAGGTATGTAAATAAACAAACAACTAGATAGAAACAAAGAGTATTGTCTATACCAAGAACATTCATGAACATTAACGGTTATACAAAATACCATTATCGCTTCTTAAAATGTTGGCAAAATTTCGTCAAATAACCAAACAACCATTCAAAATTTAGTTTAAAATCAATCTCTATTAACATTGATATACGAATTATTTTCGTGCGAAAGATATGGTAGGTTAGCCACTCAAGTAGGTAGGTTATTTTACGATCTATACCAAACATTACTTGATAAGGTAACTTGTACAAAGGCATTAATTTGTACATTAAAACATTTAAAATTAAGGACAACCAACAATGCCGAAAGATAATAATAACCTTTAAATACGTTGTTTAGATAAATGTTTCATTGTTATATTCTTAAACAGTTTCCAAGTATATAAAACAGTAAAATCGACAGTACCTACGAAAACAAGCGTAACTTAAATATATTTTTTTTTTTTAAGGACTGGGCCCGCACTAGCGTTTTTAATCCCTGTGTCGCGGGGTACTTTACAAACACATAATTGACACACAGAAAGAACATCCAAATTCAGAAGTACTATTTATGGTTCACACAAATAGTTGTCCTGCGTGGGAATCGAACCCGGACAAGAAGTGGCGAGGCCACTTTCTTAACTGCTGCGCCACACCGCCACCTAGTCTCTTAAACTACTGCATAGTTTAAGAGACTAGGTTAAAAAATATAAGCATTTCAATTCTTTATCTAACATCCAGGTCCCCACGTTAAAAGACAATAAACTTAAAAATGGATGATAAAGTTTCGTAACTTGCATAAATTTATATGTAAATATTTTAAATTCATCGCCATCATCTTAATTTTAGATGATCGATGTTCACTGGACGAAGACCTCTCCAATAACCTCTACAATATTCGCTCTTATTTTTTTGATATTTTACCTATTATAATATAGATTATATAGGTCCTTACATTAATCAAATATCTAAATAAAAAACTTGAGAGGTGTCAAGGGACACCCGGATGGAACGAAGTTATTTCTTATTATTTATTATGTACACAAAACCTGTATACACTAAATATGCCGAGCAGCAGCGGAGGTTCCAAAAAAAACCAAAATACTTTAACTAATTTAATTAAAATCAAAGTTACAATTATAACTTATTACTAATTAGAGCTAGTGTGGTGCGTTTCGAAGTTGGTAACGAAGTGGCCGAGCTCCGATGACACGCGGGCCGATGCGCGGTGTCACTTTCGCAACGAGGTTACACGTGCCGCGAAGTCAGCGATTCTGTCGCCATGCGCAATACTAGGTATCGTTGCAGTGTAGGTACTGTCAGCAATACTCATGTAGGGTCGGCACATAACACCTCCCCCTGAAGTTCAGCAACTATTTTAAGACGTTTAGTGAAAATGTTGCTGGTATCTGGAGCTTGCGTTGAGGTACTTCAGGAACTGTGTAGGTGTGAGTTTGATCTGTCGTCGCAGCAGCCGATGAAGATTTCTCTTCCGAATGTTGCAGCCTGTAGCGTAGACAGCGCCGGTATAGTACTGTGACGACGAGTACTATAATTCCCAGTAGTGTCATGTAAAACGGGATAGTGGTGTGGTAGATTGGTAACGGATCCAGATGTATGGGTATTTGCTGATTGATTTTATCTTGAAGATCGTGTAATTTTCTTAAATTGATGGAGTGTATCTTGATTGGTGACTGGGAAGTGCGGTCTTCATTTTTATTGAACAATACTTCAGATATCTTCATAGGCTGGCCTTGTACTCGGTCATTTACGTTGACTATGGTAAATTCATCGGTTCGTAACTGGCAATTGTGAGGAATTGTTACTAAAAAGCTGCCGGTTAATACGCTGTGTTCATCTCGTTCGCAGGTGACTTGAACTTTGGTTGGTTGTGGGAAAACCACCACGTAGTGTCGATCATCCAACTTCTCCATGGCTTCTCGTGATAAAGTGACGCTGGTCTTCTTACAGGATTCATCTGTAGCCTGGCCGTTGACTATCTTGGTTACGCAGTCTGGTTGAGATGTTATTTGGTGGTTGAATTTTTCTTCGCAGAGATACCGCTCAGTTAACTTCGGGCATTCAGCCTCTATATACACATGAAAGTTTCTAGTGATAGCTATAAAAGGATAAGGGGGAACTACGACCTGACTGGCTGCGTTGGAGATGAATTAAACAGTTTGGACTGTATATAACAAGTATATTAACTACTCCAGAAAACGTTATACAAAGAAAAAATAAGAGGTATGGTGACCGAGAGTATCTACGATTGCCGGTGGTGCGGAACGAAGTGAAGTGCGGTCTCGTCCGTGCTCGGTAGCCGCCGACCGCGATGAATGTAGGCACACGATGACACGACGGGAGCCGATGTGGCCCGAACAAGTTCCACGGGTTGAAGACTTCAACTAAGAAATAGGAAGAGGGCAAACATTATTAAAAGCACGACGTATTATTCCCCTTTTAGTTTTAACTTCGACAACTTGGGTGACTCCATCGCTACCAGGATAGACCTTTGTAACTCTCCCCAGAGGCCATATAAGAGGTGGTTGTCCCTTCTCTTTGACGAGCACAAGAGTGCCTTCAGTCAGCTGACCCTTTGAAGTGGTCCATTTTGTCTTCTGTTGAAGTAGACACACATAATCTTTATAAAAGCGCTTCCAAAAATGCTGCTTGATTACTTCGACTCTCTGATAGCGCTCTAAGCTTCCAATAGCAACGTCAGAGATTTGTGGCTGTGGAATGGTCATCAGTGAGCGTCCAATTAGGAAGTGTGAAGGTGTAAGAGCTGAAAGGTCATGAGGGTTAGTAGACAGGGGTGTTAGTGGGCGAGAATTTAGAACTGACTCTATTTGAGTAAGGCAAGTTGCCATTTCTTCATATGTAAAATGAGTAAGCTTAAGCAACCTTTTTAAATGATGTTTTGTAGAACGCACAGCAGCTTCTGCTAGTCCGTTAAAGTGTGGTGAGTAGGCGGGCGCGAAGATAAATTCAATGCCTTCCTCAGCTATATCAAAAGCAATATTAGATTCCTGTAAAAACGTATATAATTCATTACATGCTCCAATAAAATTTGTACCATTATCAGATAATATGGTGCGCGGCTTTCCTCGGCGTGCGACAAAACGATTTAATGCAGCCTTATACGCCTCTTTAGATAGGTCTGTAACCAGCTCCAAGTGAACGGCCTTTACCGCTTGACACACAAATATGCACAAGTAAGACTTCATCAATCTCGAACCTCGACCCTTCCGGTCACTAATCAACACCGGCCCGGCATAGTCGACACTTGAGTTTAAAAAAGGAAATTCTAGACTGCTTCTTGCACTAGGTAATTGCCCCATAATGGGTTGAATAGTTTGGGCTCTGTATCTTAGACATTTAACACATTTGTTGACAGTAATTCTTGCCAGGTTGCGGCCCCTTAAAGGCCAGTAAGTTTGTCTAATAGTGTTTAATAAGAGCTGTGGACCCGCATGTAAGAGCTTTATATGTTCCATGTAAAAAAGTATTTTAGTAAAATGATGCTTGTTACAAAGTAAAATAGGATGTTTAACATCATATTCATAATGAGAGTTTTCAAGCCTACCACACACGAATAATGTCGTGATTATCTACATAAGGTGTTAAGGAAATTAGTCTATTTTTTGATGATAGTGACCTTTTAGATTTGAGCGCTATGTAATCATCTGGGAACATGTCAGCTTGAGCTGCACGTATTATCATCATAAGTGCGGAATTTAACTCACAAGTTGTAAGAGAACCACTTAATTTTCTATTTTTAGATTTAAGATTGTTAATATAGCGTCTTATGTAAGCTACTATTCTTTGTAACTTATTTATATTAGAGTATTTATAAATTAATTTTTGTATAATAGTCTGATTTCCTTGATTTTTTTGTATAACAGGTTCATTGTTATCACAATAATTAGACACTACTTCAGGTAGATCTTGTTTCGCATACATATTGGGTTGTTTGGGCCAATCGCTTTCTGGTTTGAGTAAAAAGGAGGGACCGGACCACCAAAGTAACGACTCGCTGATAAGGTCAGCCTTCAGCCCTCGAGAAACAAGATCCGCCGGGTTGTCTCCAGTAGGAACATAACGCCACGTAAAACCTAGTGTACTCTCTTGTATCTCATTCACTCGGTTACGAACGAAAGCCTTCAGTTGAGATGTGGGAGTAGACAACCAGCTCAGTACTATGGTGGAATCACACCAGTAAAAGCAATTGTTTATATGAAGTGACAGAGAATCTCTTACCTTCATACAAAGCCTGGAGGCTAATAGACATCCGCACAATTCCAATCGTGGCATTGTAGTTGGCTTAATTGGTGTAACCCGACTTTTAGCCGTTAATAGACGGACCGTAACTGACCCAGACATGTCTATTGAGCGGATGTATATACAGGAACCATAAGCTCTTTCAGAAGCATCCGAAAATGAGTGGATTTCATAAATCACCGTATCAAGACCTAAAATCCACCGTGGAATTTTAATTTTATTTAAAGATGTTAAGGTTTTATGAAAGAATTCCATAAAGTCATGACGTCATCTGGTACTTCTTCATCCCATTCACATTTATTAATCCACAATTTTTGCATTATAAGTTTTGCATCCAAAATACATGGACTGGCTAATCCTAAAGGATCAAACACCTGGCTAATAATGGATAAGACATGCCGTTTCGTGACCTTTGAATTCACAGTTACATCAATAGAAAAGGATAAACTATCTGTGTCACATAACCAATTAACGCCTAATGTTTTTGATGACGTAGTATTGTCGGATAAATGTAAGAAATGATTGTTATTGTGACTATCGTTGTCACAACCTAATTGTTTTAAAATTTCTGAACTGTTTGATTTCCATTTCCTAAGATGAAACTTTGCCGATGATAAAATGGAACTAACCTCCCTGCAAAGCTTAAGTGCGCCACTTAAACTATTATCACCACTAACATAATCGTCCATGAAAAAGTCTCGTTTGATGGAGGTTCGAACCCTTTCACAAGACGCCATTTCGGCTAAACTGATAAGACATTTAGTTGCTAAATATGGAGCAGATGCAGTGCCATATGTCAGTGTATTTAAAGTGTATGTTTTTAAGGGCTCTACAGGATCCTTTCTAAAAATTATTTTTTGTAATGAGCGCTGCTCGGGGTCTAGTTCTATAGCGCGATACATTTTTTCGATGTCTGCTGAAACTACGAACCTATGTTGTCGGAAACGTAATAAAATAGATAAGAGGTCGTCTTGAAGAGGCGGACCCACAAATTGTATGTCATTAAGTGATATACCGGTCGTACTTTTTGCAGACGCGTCGAATACAACGCGCAATTTCGTAGTTACGCTAGTGTCCCTTATGACCCCATGGTGAGGTAAAAAATAATTCACCTTATCGCCTTGGCATTGCTCAAACTTCGTATCTTCAGACATGTGCCCTAAATTTTCATATTCTGTCAAAAAATCTACGTACTGTTTTTTAAATTCAGGTGATTGTTGAAACCTTTTCTCTAATGATATAAATCTACGTCTGGCCATACTGTATGAATCTCCTAAATAAGTAGGATCAGCCCTAAGAGGCATGCTAACCACGAATCGACCATTAGGCTTACGTTTAGTGTTCAAGTGAAAACTTTGTTCACATTTACGTTCATCTAATGATAAGCAATGTTTTTCTGATATTGTATCAAGTTCCCAAAACTTTGACAATAAGATATCAGAGTTTACGTCAGTATTAGTGAAATTACAATAATGTGTATGGGATGATTGTGAATGAAGAGCCACTGAGCCTGACACCAACCATCCTAACTTACTCTCACATAATTTTGGTAAACCTTTACCTAAGTTAATATGATTGTATAGTAAGATATTCCAAAAAATGTCGGCCCCTACAAGTATGTCTACAACAGAAGGAACATTAAATGTAGGGTCGGCTAATTGCAACCCTTTAGGCATCGACATGTTATGTAAACTAATATAATGTGACGGCAAACGTTTCGTTACCTCTGGTAATATTAGGCAGTCTATATTGACTGAATATTCGTTATAGAGTGATTGTATCGTGAGATTACAAGACTGTACACTTTTACTGGTTTGATTGTTAATGCCGGTTATTGTGGACCCAGTACCGTTACGAGACAAACACAGCTTAGAACAAAGATTCTCGGTAATAAAATTGGCTGTACTACCGTTATCCAGCAGGACTCGTGTGCGGCAGCCCTCGCCCTTTTCGTTCACCACCTTCACCAGTGCTGTGGACAGTAAAACAAAAGGAGAAGTAGTATGCTGTAAAGAGGGTTCAATAGTAGTTGCCGAGAGTGCAACACTGTCGTGAATTTTTGGCATTGGATCTGGCACCGCTGGCCGTTCTTTCTCAAAGTGTAATAAAGTATTATGTCTAGCAGTGCAATATTTACAATGTGACAGTCTACAACTTTTTTCAAAATGTCCCAACCGCAAGCAATTCATACACACTTTAAGTTGTTTGGCTCTCAAAATACGTGATTCAACGCTCAATCTTCTAAATTCATCACAATAATGAAGTAAATGTTGACCAGAACACAAGGGGCATTTAGTATGATATGCATTATAGTTACTTGAATTATTTTGGGATGTAATTATGAAACTTTTTGGTTTATTAACTTTAATTTGTTTTTTGTTGTCCTCTAATGTTTCGAGTAAATCAGCTCTGTTATTTACAAATGTAAAAAATTGTGTAAGACTGGGTGGATTGGATAAGGTATTTCGGTGCTCCTCCCAATGTCTACTAGTGACCGAGTCTAATTTGATAGACATCATATATATAATAAGCGTACCCCAATGCTCGGTCGGCTCATTCAATGTTTTAAGCGCTCGGATGTTTTTATTTACCACATCAATCAGATGTCGCAAACACAGACTTGATTCATAAGCAACGGCGTCGACGTTAAATAACGCTTGCACATGGCTATTAACTAGAAGACGGCTGTTATCGTACCTCTGGCGTAGCATATCCCAAGCCAACTCGTACTGATCGCCTTTAAAGTCAATATTTTTTATAATTTCGGATGCTGCGCCTTTCAATGATGCGCGAAGGTAATGGAACTTATTAATGTTGTCAATAGAACCATTATCATGAATTAATGATTTATAAGTGTCTCTAAACTCGAGCCAGCCTTGATAGTTTCCATCGAAGTGCGGTAAATTAATTTTTGGTAAACGAACAAAATTGTTCTTAGTCTCACCTGACATACTTGCTTCGGAACCGGTTACAAACCCGATGGTATCTTTTTGTTTGCCTTCCTGAGAGGACAGCATACTACGCGCCACCGCATCCAGAGTGAAGTACTGATCCTCGAACTGGCCTCTGAACTGATACGCCTCGTCCGGGTCATCCATTGATACCTCAATTTCCGTCTGCAAATTGTCAAAATCCGAGTACAAGGCATTGAATTTACTAAAGCGACTATCTAGCTCAATTTTCTGCAAGTCAGAAAGCTTATCACAACTTTTAAGGATTTCTAAATATTGACTAAATGTAGTAAGCTTAGCTTTCATTGAGCTGCGTACTTTAAGCCTTTTATCGCTCATTTTTGTAAGGAAACTGTTAACAGATTAAAATAATAATAAAAGTAGTAAATAGCGTTAAGACAGCAATACGATGCTTGGTTCTCAAAATGAATGTTTAAACTACGAATATAAAAGATCTTGATGGATTGGTTTGATGAGAAATGCGAAAATACAAGTAGGTAGGTATACCTTACTGCCAGTTATTGTATGACCTTCAAGGTCATTCACTTGGCTACTATTGATTGCAGTAATTTTATGATACGTGCATAGCAAAGCGATCAGAATGCTTACTCAATTTTGCATACGAAAGAGAAAGAAAAATAACCTACGTAGTGATTACTTATAGAAGTAAGTTTGTAGTTAAATATCAGGAAGAAAGAGGAAGGATAAAACTGGAACGACTCACAGAATACCGAATCCTTGTCCACAATATTGAAATACGACTTCTTGTTTCCAACCGAAGACGGCGTTGCGCAATGACACTTTGGGGTCAAAGTCCGTACACGTTCTTCAACGCTTCTTTGATTCCAAAGTGTCATTGCGCAACGCCGTCTTCGGTTCCGGCTCGAAGAATTTAGAACTGACTCTATTTGAGTAAGGCAAGTTGCCATTTCTTCATATGTAAAATGAGTAAGCTTAAGCAACCTTTTTAAATGATGTTTTGTAGAACGCACAGCAGCTTCTGCTAGTCCGTTAAAGTGTGGTGAGTAGGCGGGCGCGAAGATAAATTCAATGCCTTCCTCAGCTATATCAAAAGCAATATTAGATTCCTGTAAAAACGTATATAATTCATTACATGCTCCAATAAAATTTGTACCATTATCAGATAATATGGTGCGCGGCTTTCCTCGGCGTGCGACAAAACGATTTAATGCAGCCTTATACGCCTCTTTAGATAGGTCTGTAACCAGCTCCAAGTGAACGGCCTTTACCGCTTGACACACAAATATGCACAAGTAAGACTTCATCAATCTCGAACCTCGACCCTTCCGGTCACTAATCAACACCGGCCCGGCATAGTCGACACTTGAGTTTAAAAAAGGAAATTCTAGACTGCTTCTTGCACTAGGTAATTGCCCCATAATGGGTTGAATAGTTTGGGCTCTGTATCTTAGACATTTAACACATTTGTTGACAGTAATTCTTGCCAGGTTGCGGCCCCTTAAAGGCCAGTAAGTTTGTCTAATAGTGTTTAATAAGAGCTGTGGACCCGCATGTAAGAGCTTTATATGTTCCATGTATAAAAGTATTTTAGTAAAATGATGCTTGTTACAAAGTAAAATAGGATGTTTAACATCATATTCATAATGAGAGTTTTCAAGCCTACCACCGACACGAATAATGTCGTGATTATCTACATAAGGTGTTAAGGAAATTAGTCTATTTTTTGATGATAGTGACCTTTTAGATTTGAGCGCTATGTAATCATCTGGGAACATGTCAGCTTGAGCTGCACGTATTATCATCATAAGTGCGGAATTTAACTCACAAGTTGTAAGAGAACCACTTAATTTTCTATTTTTAGATTTAAGATTGTTAATATAGCGTCTTATGTAAGCTACTATTCTTTGTAACTTATTTATATTAGAGTATTTATAAATTAATTTTTGTATAATAGTCTGATTTCCTTGATTTTTTTGTATAACAGGTTCATTGTTATCACAATAATTAGACACTACTTCAGGTAGATCTTGTTTCGCATACATATTGGGTTGTTTGGGCCAATCGCTTTCTGGTTTGAGTAAAAAGGAGGGACCGGACCACCAAAGTAACGACTCGCTGATAAGGTCAGCCTTCAGCCCTCGAGAAACAAGATCCGCCGGGTTGTCTCCAGTAGGAACATAACGCCACGTAAAACCTAGTGTACTCTCTTGTATCTCATTCACTCGGTTACGAACGAAAGCCTTCAGTTGAGATGTGGGAGTAGACAACCAGCTCAGTACTATGGTGGAATCACACCAGTAAAAGCAATTGTTTATATGAAGTGACAGAGAATCTCTTACCTTCATACAAAGCCTGGAGGCTAATAGACATCCGCACAATTCCAATCGTGGCATTGTAGTTGGCTTAATTGGTGTAACCCGACTTTTAGCCGTTAATAGACGGACCGTAACTGACCCAGACATGTCTATTGAGCGGATGTATATACAGGAACCATAAGCTCTTTCAGAAGCATCCGAAAATGAGTGGATTTCATAAATCACCGTATCAAGACCTAAAATCCACCGTGGAATTTTAATTTTATTTAAAGATGTTAAGGTTTTTATGAAAGAATTCCATAAAGTCATGACGTCATCTGGTACTTCTTCATCCCATTCACATTTATTAATCCACAATTTTTGCATTATAAGTTTTGCATCCAAAATACATGGACTGGCTAATCCTAAAGGATCAAACACCTGGCTAATAATGGATAAGACATGCCGTTTCGTGACCTTTGAATTCACAGTTACATCAATAGAAAAGGATAAACTATCTGTGTCACATAACCAATTAACGCCTAATGTTTTTGATGACGTAGTATTGTCGGATAAATGTAAGAAATGATTGTTATTGTGACTATCGTTGTCACAACCTAATTGTTTTAAAATTTCTGAACTGTTTGATTTCCATTTCCTAAGATGAAACTTTGCCGATGATAAAATGGAACTAACCTCCCTGCAAAGCTTAAGTGCGCCACTTAAACTATTATCACCACTAACATAATCGTCCATGAAAAAGTCTCGTTTGATGGAGGTTCGAACCCTTTCACAAGACGCCATTTCGGCTAAACTGATAAGACATTTAGTTGCTAAATATGGAGCAGATGCAGTGCCATATGTCAGTGTATTTAAAGTGTATGTTTTTAAGGGCTCTACAGGATCCTTTCTAAAAATTATTTTTTGTAATGAGCGCTGCTCGGGGTCTAGTTCTATAGCGCGATACATTTTTTCGATGTCTGCTGAAACTACGAACCTATGTTGTCGGAAACGTAATAAAATAGATAAGAGGTCGTCTTGAAGAGGCGGACCCACAAATTGTATGTCATTAAGTGATATACCGGTCGTACTTTTTGCAGACGCGTCGAATACAACGCGCAATTTCGTAGTTACGCTAGTGTCCCTTATGACCCCATGGTGAGGTAAAAAATAATTCACCTTATCGCCTTGGCATTGCTCAAACTTCGTATCTTCAGACATGTGCCCTAAATTTTCATATTCTGTCAAAAAATCTACGTACTGTTTTTTAAATTCAGGTGATTGTTGAAACCTTTTCTCTAATGATATAAATCTACGTCTGGCCATACTGTATGAATCTCCTAAATAAGTAGGATCAGCCCTAAGAGGCATGCTAACCACGAATCGACCATTAGGCTTACGTTTAGTGTTCAAGTGAAAACTTTGTTCACATTTACGTTCATCTAATGATAAGCAATGTTTTTCTGATATTGTATCAAGTTCCCAAAACTTTGACAATAAGATATCAGAGTTTACGTCAGTATTAGTGAAATTACAATAATGTGTATGGGATGATTGTGAATGAAGAGCCACTGAGCCTGACACCAACCATCCTAACTTACTCTCACATAATTTTGGTAAACCTTTACCTAAGTTAATATGATTGTATAGTAAGATATTCCAATTTTTTTTTTTTTTTTTTTTTTTTTCATATCCATCACGACATATTTTATTCTGCAACACGTTAATAATATCGAGTTTAAGAAGACTTATTCAACGTACATATCATCTGTTAACAAAAATATGAGTTTAACAACATCAATCAAGTCTTAAATCTATGAAAATATAGTGGAAGGAAAAACAACTCACTTAACCTAATTAAAACATATCTCTTTTTATTGTAACTTAATGAACATTGCTGACTTTGAAAGGAAACTTAAACTTATTTGTATTCACACGAATTCATCGTGCGCGAACTTATCATGCAGGAACTTAATTCTAATCATCCTTAATGTAACTCATAAATGCTTGTAACGGAAAAGTGTAGTTGCAACATGCCTGACGGCCATCACAGGAACGGAAGCTACCACTGTCAGTCCTTAAAGTTATGTATATAAATATAAGCTTTTTTAAATTCTAATTTATTTAACCATCACCGTATTTTGCCTTATAAATACATTAGCCTAAGTTAGAAGAAAGAAGCGCGTTCTGCTGCGCGCAGCTCTGTCAGAGCCGCGACAGCCGCGCGGGCCAGCTGCGCGGGCGGGCGGCGTAAGCAACGCCGGCGCCGCGGCATCGGGCGCGCCGGACCTGCTGCACATGGCAGTATCGGTTTCTGCCATTCTGCTGCAGGCCTCGGATAGTGCGGGCACCCTGGCTCAGTCCCGCTGCAACACCCGAATGCCACATCTCAACTGAAGGCTTTCGTTCGTAACCGAGTGAATGAGATACAAGAGAGTACACTAGGTTTTACGTGGCGTTATGTTCCTACTGGAGACAACCCGGCGGATCTTGTTTCTCGAGGGCTGAAGGCTGACCTTATCAGCGAGTCGTTACTTTGGTGGTCCGGTCCCTCCTTTTTACTCAAACCAGAAAGCGTTATACAAAGAAAAAATAAGAGGTATGGTGACCGAGAGTATCTACGATTGCCGGTGGTGCGGAACGAAGTGAAGTGCGGTCTCGTCCGTGCTCGGTAGCCGCCGACCGCGATGAATGTAGGCACACGATGACACGACGGGAGCCGATGTGGCCCGAACATGACTGTTCTTATTCGGAACTATTGCTAAACGATAAAGGGTATATACTGAAGGGGAAACTATGGGAAATTGGAACACTATCACAATCTGATTATCATTATAGTATGATCCCGGTTTAACTACGTCGTAATATTGCCTAATTTCCAAGTCTAATAACTGATCTTTACTATAAAAGCTTTGCAGCTTTCCTAGCATACTATTCAATACATCTAAAGTTAGAACAGAATGATGCGTATTTGACGCCCGACTAAAAGCTAAAGCATCTTCAATTCTACGTAATTCACTAAGTAACTTATCTATATTATCACTAACTATAGCTAATATTTGCGAGAACTTAGCGATCTCTATAAAACTATGTTGAGTAAATGAGTTTTCACGAATTAAAGTATGTAACGTTTTATTTATTTCAATCTGATTTTCAACAATTTCAGTGATTATTTGAGACTGTTGATTCATCCAATCTTTGCTGAGACTAATGTGGTTATTCTGCTGTGATATAATTCTGTCTTGATTGTCTCCAAGTGCTTTGATAGCGTTATTATATTTAATTGCGTCCGTGTAATCTAAGTTCCCTGTTAAGCTTTTAACTACCGAGCCTAACCCATCAATTAGACCTCTTTTAGATCTGGTAGGTTTTAGGCTTAGTAACTTAAGTGAAGCTTTGTCTAATTTATCACTTAGGTGATCTAACTGTAATTCATACATAGCATAAGTATAATTATCAAGTCTATTCTTTACGTCATAGAGTTGTAATTTCACTGAGTTAATTTTACTATCTATGTCAGTAAGCTCCACATACTGTAGGAAGGTATGGTAATGAGTCGTAAGTCTCATAGGTCCCAATTTAAAGGGTAGAAGTCCAGGTCCTGTATCGAGTCCTTCAAGTTTTATGTCCTGTCCCTGTATGAGGCCGGGAATCAACATCACCAGTATTATCCTGTAACAATTTTGCGCTATTAGGGACACGTTTTAGCCTGGATTTAGCAATAGGACCGCGTTTTTTGGATGTGTATATATGAATAGGTAAATCGGCTAAAACTGTATCCTGGGTAAACCTAGGTGCAAGTTTTTGGCGGCTAGCACCTGGATTAGAAACAAATATCTGTTGTTGGGGTAGATATTCTGCTTCCGGCTCCCGATTTTTGTTCCTATTTTCCATTATAGTAGTTCTAAGAGCTGAAGTCGTTTCATTGATTAGTTCGTACACTGTTTTCATTCGATCCCTATGAGTCTGAGTGTATTGTTGTAGTAAATGTTCTGTCAAATCAATGTCTAATGGGTCTCTGGGGTCAAAATGTCCTAATATAATGTCATACGGTCTACACTTCGTGAAACTGTGGACTGAACTATTGTAGGCTATAAGAGCATATGGTATTAAGTTGACAACAGGTTCATCTTTATGCTGTAATTTTAAAATACGAAGATGTTCAAGTAGCGTTGAATGAAACCTTTCAATATTACCATTATCGTTAGGGGAATGAGCTAAAGTTTTATGATGAGTAATCTTATGAATCTTACAGAACTCTGAAAACATTTGGTTAGTAAATTCGGTACCTTGGTCAGTTACAATAGTGAGCGGTAAACTATGATGCGTGCAAAATGTTAGTAAAGCTTGTACTACACTGAGAGCTGTGCCATCTTTTAAGTTGTACGCTTGGCCATACTTGGAGAACACATCTATAAATGTCACATATTTTTCATTTTGTGCTGTAAATAGATCCATGTGAATAGTTTCGAAAGGTTTTGTAGCCGGTGGAACTATATTAAAAACTGGTTTGACCGGATTTCTATCGTATTTGGCCTGTCCACATATTGTACAATTATTTATGAATTTAGAGATATGTTCTTTCATTTTAGGCCAGTAATATCGCCGCGATAACGCGAGAAAACACTCGTTTATGCCACGGTGATTCGTCTTGCCATCGTGATAGTGACGAATAATATCTTGTTGCCTGAGATACTCTTTAACATTCTCCAATTCCGTTTTAGCGATAACCAAATTCATAGCCGAACATTTAAATTTTTCCTGTAAAATGGGCACAATTCTATACATAGCTAGGGGTGGATTTATACGGAGAGCCGTTTTAATTTTAGGGTTTACATATTCTTTTATTGCAGCAACTAAATCATCTTCCAAATTAGATTCTGACAACTGGATGGACGTTCGAGTATGTGTATCAAATGGTTTAGTTGCCGTCGCACGCTTTTTAATGTCGCCTACTAACGTCAGACATATTTGTCTATGAAATTTGTTAAGAGGTTCTTCAACTATAGGTATTTCAAGGATGGGGTTCTCATTGTCAGTATGTGCAGTTAAAGTCGCAGAATCGTCTAAGGTCTCCGGTCTATTAGTAGGGTTGGCAATCATTGAACTAATCTCTTCATTATTGATTTCTACACGAGAAAGTGCATCAGCGTTAGTGTTATTTTTGCCTTTCTTGTAAACTACTTCAAAGTCATATTCGCTTAACTTTAGTCGCCATCGAGTCAGTCTAGAGTTGGGTTCTTTCAGGCTCATTACCCATTGAAGGGGTTTATGGTCAGTCACTATTTTAAATTTACGTCCAAAAAGATAAGGTCTGAAGTACTTAGTGGCCCAGACAATGGCCAACAGTTCTTTTTCAATCGTACTGTAGTTGATTTCGCTTTCGTTAAGTGTACGTGAAGCGTACGATATGGGTCTGTCAGAACCTATGGGACCTTGAGAGAGTATAGCGCCTAAAGCAAAGTTAGAAGCGTCAGTCGTGAGAATAAATTCTCTAGTAAAGTCAGGATATTTCAAAATTGGGTCATTTGTGAGTAAAGTCTTACATTTCTCAAAAGTGCTAACATAATTCGGGTCCAGGGTAATTTTCCTACCTTTCTTTAAACATTGTGTAAGGGGTTTAGTCATTCTAGCAAAGTCTGGTATAAATTTCCGATAGTATCCTATCAAGCCTAAAAATTGTTTAATTTGTTTTGGGGTCTTAGGTAGTGGATACTTTTCTATTACTGAAATTTTGTCGGGGTTCGGCTTAATTCCCTCGTTACTAATGACATGACCTAGGTAAGCAGTCTCAAGCTTTAAGAATTCGGATTTATCCAATTGTATCTTAAAGTTGGACTCTCTCAACCTCTGAAAGACCTTTTCAAGATTGACCATGTGCTCCTGAAGTGACGTGGAATAGACTATAATGTCATCTAGGTACACCAGGCATATCACGTTTTGTAGGCCTCTGAGTACATTGTCCATCACACGTTGGAAGGTGGATGGCGCGTTCTTGAGCCCCATTGGCATCCGAAGGAACTCAAAATGTCCATGTTCAACGTTGAAAGCGGTCTTTTTAATATCATCAGGGTCCATTTCAACTTGGTAAAACCCGGATGTCAAGTCAAGTGTCGTAAAATATTGGCATTTGCCCAATTTGTCCAATACGTCTGTTATATTCGGTATGGGATACTTGTCATCTATAGTCTTCTCATTGACCTTACGGAAGTCAACCACCAAACGCCACTTTTGCTTCCCTGTAGCATCCACCTTTTTGGGGACAACCCAAATAGGTGAGCTCCAAGCTGATTCGGACGGCCGTATTATGCCTTGTTCTAACATTTTAGTAATCTGGTCACTAACTTCCTGTCGGTGAATGAATGGATAGCGGTAACTTTTTGTATAAACGGGGATTTCGTCTTTAGTTTTTATACTATGTTTGATTTTATTCGTAAAAGTAAGGGCTTCGCCTTCAATATAGAAAACGTCAGAATATTTAGAACATAACATCACTAAATTTGCCTTTTCTTCCTCATTCAAATGATCGACGCGCAATCGCGAAACTACTTCTTGTGCTCGAGTCGATGGTTGTTCGGTACGCTTGCACTCAACGTTAAGCAAAGTTACTCGTGGCGGCCGATCTATTGAAAACACAATATCGTTCGATGTTGAATTTTCAATTTCAACTAACGCACGACTATTTTCTACGGTGGTTAAACATTCGTGTATTATACAGTTACAAAGAGTTTGTTCATGTACTAAAATCTGTCCGTCTTGTGCGTTCATTGGCAGCCTAAGTAACTTAGAACTATTGGCGGGTATTATGTTTTCATATAAATTTAAATTACGTGAATTATATATGCAAATTTGATTGACTGCAAATTTGGTAGTTAAAGTCAAAGCTTTAAGGTCCAATTTGGCATGCCATCTTGTAAGAAGATCGAAACCTATCAATCCATCGAAACGGTCATGAAATTTATACACATATAATTTAATATTTTCAGAATCATTAAATTGACTAAAACACGGTATAGTTATGGAATGATAATGTCTACTGGTAGCGTGGACATTGGTGACCTCGAAAGGGTCGTAATTCAATGGAACACCGGGAAAATATTTTTTTACCGCTTCTGGGCTAATAAAAGATTGATTAGCGCCAGTGTCGATTAGCAAGTTTAGGTCAGGGTTTTTTACATGAATGAATGGAAGTTGCCGTTGTGTCTGTAAATTCAGTTCTATTTGGATCTTTTTGATGTCATAGCTCTCTGAAAATCCTCACTTGTAGAGGGTTGCATTTGGCTATTCCGTTCAGGGTCATTTTCGAAGTCAGTTTCGGGTGTCTCGTCCTGCTGGTAGCATGCATAATCATTGTAGTCAGTATAGTCATTATTTTCGTAGTAATGGTCATACGTAGGCTCATTATCGTAGTATTGTGTATTATAAAAGTCGTCATAACCGGAACATTCGTTAACGTTAACGTCACGACTCTTGAAATAATTTGAAGGGGGTGGATTTCCTTGTCTAGACCAATCCCATTTTGATTGGCTGGGTGGTAACTGTCTCGGTGTGAAGTTGACAACTCCACTCATTGGCTTAGGGCCATTATAATGTTGGGGTAAATGTCGCGGGGTCATTCGGAATATATTACTCCTTGGGTTATAGTTTGGCGGTGGGGCACCGAACATTTGTTGCGTACGCGTCGGTTGACCACGTGGCTGGTTGAATGTAACATTGGGCCGATTTGCCTGATTAAATTGACTTTGAGGCGCCGTGCGGGGATGGCTTTGGTTATGCATAAAAGTTTTCGGCATGGACATATTGCTAGGCCCCGGTATATTTTGGGGTACAGACACATTATAAGGCACAGATATTGGAATACTACGAATAGCAGGCAAAGCAGGGTAGGAAGCATGCATGGGAGGTAAGTTAATATTATTACGGTAAGGGGTTCGATTAGTTTGATAACTTTCGCTTCTCTGTAATAGGTACATGACATTTAGTTCTTCCTGTACATACTCTAAAGCTGTCTCTATGTTAGCGGGACGCATACATCTTATACGGGACCCCAAGGGTTCCTTAAGGCCACGGACAAACACCTGCTTAGTCAGGTTTTTATAGAGGTCGCGCTTTGCTGTAATAGTTGTCTCAACTGTTTCATTAAGTGTCACATATGTCATTATCGTACTAAAGAGCGTCTGGCATCTATCGTAAAACTCTTGAGGGGAGTCATGGCCTTGGGTTTGCAAGGACAAATCGTTGTATAGGGTGGTCTCGTCTCTACGATCCGCAAAATTATTAATTAAAGTATTTCTAATTCCTGCCCAATTTTCGGGGATACCGTTTGAGTTGACAGTCGAGGCGGCGGGACCTGTGATTTTATTTAGTATTCCGTTAAGCAAAGATTGGTTGTTCAACTCAAACTCGGCCCCTACCTGTACATATCTTGCGACCAACTGGTCACAAATTCGAATAAATCTTGTCAAAACATGTGGGTTTCCATCGAAATCCGGGACTAGGCGGAGGGCCTTGTAAATTGTGTCTAAATCATTAGAATTCATACTGTCTGATTCTATATCTAATTCTCTAATCGTATCTAGTAATCTGGCCCTTCCGGACTGCCTATAAGAAACAGTCGGTCGGGAGTCTAAATTCCTAGGATGGAACAGTTTGAATATAATAACTACTTAAGGATACTTAAGGATAAGGGAGAGCGTCACTAGAAAAATTCTTGTGCACTTACTTGAGCATGTGGTTTCTTCTGAGCGGCATCGATGTCTGGAACCTGCCTCCACGTACAGCCCGACGGTTCTTGATACTTGTACTGGTGCCTAGAGTCACCCGGGCGACTCGCCTTAATTTTCGATTTTTTGAAAATTTATCTTGCGAACCGGCCCGCAAGTATCCTACCGACTGCGCCAAATATGCCGAGCAGCAGCGGAGGTTCCAAAAAAAACCAAAATACTTTAACTAATTTAATTAAAATCAAAGTTACAATTATAACTTATTACTAATTAGAGCTAGTGTGGTGCGTTTCGAAGTTGGAAACGAAGTGGCCGAGCTCCGATGACACGCGGGCCGATGCGCGGTGTCACTTTCGCAACGAGGTTACACGTGCCGCGAAGTCAGCGATTCTGTCGCCATGCGCAATACTAGGTATCGTTGCAGTGTAGGTACTGTCAGCAATACTCATGTAGGGTCGGCACATAACACACTCAACAAAAATAATCGTCGCGACACCACACTGTTCAATGCGAAATAGAAATGAAAATATCTGGCTTGCTTTCTATAAGAGAGAGAGAGAGAGAGAGACAGACAGAGAAACATGTCGTGACAACTTTTCGTAAGATTTTTTTCCGTCTAGCACCCTTTCACAACGCGCGATAAGGACCTTCGTTCCAATAAATGTCGTGGGACAACTAACACACTGCCATCTGATACCAAACTAGGCAGATCCTTTTTTTTTTTTTTTTTTTTTATCGTGGGAAATCCTTACGGACTTCCTCCGCCCTGGGGTAGGCAGAGGGGCATGCCGGACTCAAACCGGCTAAAACCCCACGGTGGCCACCCTCAGCACAAAGTGGAGGGACTCCGGGATCTCCAGTGGAACGCACCGGGATCCCTCCAGTGCTATGCCGAAGCTCATCCCGGTAGGAAACTATATTGTCTCATTTTAATTCTCTCGCTGTGTGCAACAGCGCGTGGCCACCACGCACTGCTACCTTCCCGGGGGTCGCTTGATGGATGCACAAAGTCCCCACTTCATACACCTACGACCCCGGGGGCCCCCCTGATTGCCTGTAGGATTACAGGTAGGGGGGCAAGGCTTGTAGCCCAAGCTAAGTGCTGGACTGGGCACCGAGGTGGATGCCTCTTCGGCGCCTTCTTCTCCGAGCGGGATCGGCCCTCTCTCGATCTCGCAAACTAGGCAGATCCTGTACCATGCCAACCAGGCAACTGATAAACATACTTGTATATTTCTTCTTCTATTACACCCAGACACAGAACAAGAAATCGTGTTAGTAAAAGCCAGTACAAAATAGGTAATTAAGTTCATACAAGCAGTCTTCCTGTTTTATAAAACTGAAGTATGTGGTTATGGCCGATAGGATTCATAGGAGTTTATAAGTTGCCGTCTAAAAGACCCATCTTCTAAAAATCATTATCAGTGTAGTCAACTATACCCATGTTCTTGTATTTACATCGCAATTTTTGTTGTATATTTGTTTTATCGAATTTGAATTATATATCAGTTTTTGAGTAATGAGGTAGATGTGTCAGTGTAGTTTACTTATAAATCACAATAAAAACCAAAACTAAAAGGTTTACAAAAATAAACAGGTTTGTTTGCGTTTAAATAATTTGCGTGCGACGGTATAATGAACCAACGTGATTTTTATTCGTATCTCAATAGTTATGTGATTTTTTCCTGAACAACGAATTTGTACGGTAAACAGTAATTACCTAGAGCCCTTTAAATTAACAGTAGTTAATGAAGTTATTAAAGTAATTATTCTAAGATTCTGTTAAACATTCAAATATATTATGTAAAGCCTGATATAATCGTCGCAAAATATGCGAAGTTTCCATTTGCGACAGTTTACCTGAACGTCGCGTCGTAGAAATATAAGTGCTTTTGGTTGTCTGTTTATAATGACAAAGCAATTTTGCATAAGTTGGTGATAAAGATACGTAATTTGGTTCTTAGACTAAATTATCTTTTTAACTACCGCCTATTTTTGGAACGATTGTAATATTCTGATTACAATTTAAAGCTATATCATAAAAAGCTCAAGGATAACATTTGAAAAGAGTTATTAAGCATTCACACAAGTTTACTAAGATTACCTTTTTGCTTTAACTACTTATTGAAATACGTACCTACACCTACAATGTTAATTAGAATAATGAACTCACTTTAGTAATAACTATTTATATTGTACTAGCTGTGCCCGCGACTTCGTCCGCTCATTTAGTAGCGACTCCGTAAATGTTACATTGGAATATCTCTAATATATTGTCTCTTATCGCAAACATCTCTATTATTATACTTGTAACCCTCGAAGCTTGTTTTGCTTTAAGCATTTTGCTGAAGTGACTTTGTGAATATTTTTTTTCGAGCGTAAATAGCCAAATATTGACAGGCCAGTTGGCGTGGTTGGAGATGCTTGCCTTTCATGCCGCGGATCGTGGGTTCGATTCCCACACAGCACAGATATTTTTGTGCGAGATCATGTCTGTTTGTCCTGTGTCCAGGTGTAATTAGCCATATTAGTACGTATTTACAAAAAAAGTAGTATATGTATGTTATATCATAATATCAGCTATCTGATTGCCATGGTACAAGTTCTGATTAATTTGGGATCATATGGCCGTTTGTGAATAATGTCCCAGGGTACTATTATTATAGTAGAATCGTCTTTTGAAATCAATCATTTTCATCAAAATAAAGTCAAATTTGACATTATACGTTTTTTGACGAGATAAACTTCGTAAGTGTTGGCTAAATAATAGCAGAACCACACTAGTTTGACTGATTTCATCGTCTAATAGCCAAGGGTTCAATAAATTCCATTACTGAAAGTGCATAGACCATGTGGGATGAGCATGCGTAATGTGCATTTCATGGTTGGTAGTCATAGGTGAGCTCGACACATGTGTTATGGACGCATAAATTACCGTCCATGTTCGACAAACCGTGTTCATTAGCTATGAAATCTATTAGTGCATGACCAGAGGGCAGCACGGGTGAGTGGGGGGGGGGGGTAGACTGTAAAAATTGTCTTATTAATATATAGATTGTAATGATTTTCTAGATCGTTGAGGTGTGACGTGAGACTTTGACTATACAACATGTAACGTAATTAACGCACACCCTCAAACACCCCAATTAGAATTTTATGTTATTATCATAAGGCATACACTGAATTTTTAATTTAACATGTATTTGCATTGTTATTACTAAATTAGTTAACTGGAATAAAGTTTAGTTTTCTTTATTACGTATTGAATGATGGAATTTGTATGAATACAAATAAAACTCCGATTTTAAAAGTCTTATTACTTTGACTTACAGTCCATTTCAATTTGTTTTTTTTTTAAGTATTTTTGGGGCGTGATCTACAATCGATATCGAAGCCCAAAATATAGTTTCCAGAATTTTTGTCTGTTTATCTGTATGTATGTCCGGGCTAAACTCAAAAAAATACTGCATGGCATTCCAATTTTGCATGAATATTATTAAGAGGTCGGGTCAACATATAGGCTACATATTAACACGCTATCACCCACAAGAGAGGAGCTGTGATAATTTATAAAATTTAACGCGGGTAAAACCGCGGGGCTCAGCTAGTATTACTATAAATGAGTGATCATCGAAGTTGCTTAATTTCAAAGCTTTCCATACTTGTCTCTATTGAGACTGGCCACCATGAGTGAATTTCGACCTAGGAGGACATTATTTATTTCACGCGGGAATTGAACCCGACTGGCTTACATGTCTCAGACATAGACTTCGTGAAATATTCATCATCATCATCTAGTTGGCCAAAGTACGTCCACAGCTGGATAAAAGCCTCCCCAAATAATGCGGGTATATGCCATAATCGCCACGCTTGGCAGACGGATTGGCGATCGCAGTATGATGGTCATAGTTCACAGAAAAACGCCTCTACCCGTTCTATGGTAGTTATTCTCTCGGTACGATTTCTGCGCCCCCCACGGGATGAGATGGGGTGATGATATTCTTGCCGTCACCACACAGCAAATTGAAGTATTATTTTTATACACTTCAGACAGCAAACAAGGTTGTGGTCCACTTATTAGTAAGCAGTTAACGTAGCCTATGTACGCTTGCAACACCCTAGGCATCAACCAAAAAATGAAAGGTTAAAAAAATATACATACTATTATCTAAGTGCTCTCGCCTTCATATATCAAATGTTTGGAAAGGTACGCAATGTATTTTATGACGACATAAACATTTCGCCATAACTCTCATATACCGCTTTCACATTTACGCGGCTTTAGCAGCGCGACAGTCGCACGATAAACGCGCGTCCGTCGCGCAGGTAATGTTTCATATAATAAAATGAAGCGTGGCAGCCGCTATTTAAAACTGAAGACACTGAGCAGTTGACAGGCAGAAGGTTTCTAATCAGTAGCTTAACTTAAGTGACAAATGCCTGAGCGCACCCTTATGGGGTTCAGACCACAGATCAGGGGAAATAAAAAGATGAAATTCTACAAAGAGAATGTGATTATTGGCACGGACTACAGCCACAGGATCAGGGGTAAGGAGTTAGGGGGCCAACGCGATCCTGGCCCGCGACGACCCCACCCTAGCTAACATGCGGCTTTCTCTCGTTACTCAGTATGCAACCCGGAGATGAAAACGACATCTATCCTCAAACAGCGTGAAACGTCGACTTACAGAAACTTTTAATACCCCAAATACAAACATAAAAACTTACAGGTTACCTCAAAATCAATCCATTGCAACAAGTACAGAAAAACCAATTGACGCGAGTTTAGCCAATGTAAATCATAAATTATATGTAAGACAACCATCAGATGTCACTGTCTCCAAGGAATGCAGTAACGAAATAATAAAGGAACCTACTACTGACTTGAAAAAATGTCATGTAAAAAATCAAGCGAACATACAACATCCGAAGTCAAAGTTGTATATATTAGGAGGACAACAGTTTACAGGATTGGCTTCATTGCTAGTTAAATCACGAGAAAACACGAGGTTTACAAACTACTACATCTCTTCAATCACAAAGCCATATGCAAGCACTGAAGAAATACTTAAACCTATATATGAACTGGAGGACTCTGAAGACAATTACTTAATAGTATGCATAGGAGAAAATGACTCTAATCCAAACAATATAATGATAGAACTAATAACAGTGTTGAAATTCTTCAAAAAAACTAACATATTAATATTTAATGTATTGCAAAATAGACATCTAAATGAAGGCATGCTAAACAACAACTTAAGATTGATTTGTAATAACTTTAAAAAATGTACATTTATTAACATCGACTATAGTCGTAATTTTAAAAGCTACAACTATTTATTAAATGTTTGTGAAAAAATTAATTTTGTAGTTGACTCTAGTTGTTATGACAATACTTTTCTAAGATTTAAAAATAAGTCAATTATTAATAAGAATATAAGAGATTCTATGAATATTTTAAAACCTAAGAAGGGAACCATACCTTTCTATTATCAAACAGTAAAAAAGGTACATACAGATAATAAGTGTAATACAGGAAATACAAGCCCATCCGCCCCGAGCAAACTTGAGATGATAAAACCGAAAACGCACAAGAAAGGAACCATACCGTATTATTTTAAAAGATCAACACCTACTTTGAATAGGCAGTCTGAGACACAGTTACTTCCACAGGGAGCAAAATGTTTTCGTTCCTGATTTGAAATTTAATTTTAGAATATTCCATCAGAACATCGCTGGTGCTATTAATAAAGCCGACGAATTAACATTTGCAATTAATGAGTTGTCGCAAAATGGTTTGAAGATAAATGTAGTGTGTTTAACTGAGACCTTCATCAAGGCAAGCACAGAAATGTTATTAAAAATACCAGGTTATAAAATAGCTGCATCATATTCGCGTGATACCAAGAGAGGGGGAGTATGCATAATGATAAACACTAATTTAAAATACAAAAAAATTACGAATATTAATGATTTGACATGTAAATTTAATTTTGAATGTTGTGGTATAGAAATAAATAAAATAATGATTTTCTGTTTGTATAGAACTCCTAACAGCAACCCGCAAATATTTTTAGAAAAACTGGAAGAATTACTAGCACGACTCACGAAGACGTACAAGAAAATTGTTCTTTGCGGTGACTGGAACTTAGACATATTGAAACCAAATAAGAGTTGTCAAGAATTGATGAGTATATTAAAGAACCATAATATTGAAACTCTTATTAAAACACCAACTAGACAAATGTCATGTCTAGATCAGTTTGCTAGTAATATCAAGCGAGTCAAAACAGAAGTTCATCATCTTGCCTTGTCTGACCACGAAACAGGACAAACGTTTATGATGAAAGTTTATAAATCTTATGAAATTTGTAACTGGTCGGAGAATGTCAGAGACTTCAGTAAAGAAAATTTGCATAAGTTCTGTAATTGCATATCATCGTTAACATTCCTTAGTGTGAGTGAGAAAATGAAGTTAGAAGAAGCATTTGTCGAATTTCATGGATTATTTAAATTATTTTTTGACCTTTGTTTCCCTATTAAGTCGATAAAACGTTCAACTAAAAATGGAAATCGGAAATGGTTGACGAAAGGTATCAAAAGATCTTGTGTAAGAAAACGGTTCCTTTTTCTTAACCAGCGATATCATAAAACAAATAGAAAAAATACAATAAAAAATGCGAAGTTATACAGCCACATACTTAAAAAGTGCATTTCTAAATCCAAACAATTACAGAGTAAGAAATATATTGACAATAATGCAAATAAATGTAAAGCCACATGGACTGTTATTAATGAGAACATTGACGAACCAAAGATAAGACCACAAATTGACAAAATAACTAAAAATAATCTAACATATGTAGACCCCAAAGCCATCTGTGACATATTTAATGATTTTTTTATACAATTGACTAATGGTGACGATTTTAAAATGAATATTAATGACATCAATAAAACTATGTTTACTAACAACAAACATTCAATATTTTTGAAACCCACTGACCCCAGGGAAGTATTTCATATAATAAAAAATCTGAAGAACACAAATGCTACAGGTTTAGACGACATTACCACAAAAGTCATTAAATTGTGTGCAGCACACATTGGTTACCCTCTGAGTTATATAATAAACTTGTCTTTTGAAGAGGGTGCATTCCCGAATTTATTGAAAAGGTCAATAGTTAAACCAATTTTTAAAAAAGGGGAGTGTTCTGATATGAATAACTATAGACCAGTAACATTGATACCAATCTTGTCGAAAATCTTTGAGAAACTTATGCTGAGAAGGTTGCAAGATTTTACAAGAGCATTTCGTATATTTAAAAACGAACAATTTGGGTTTAAAAAGAATAGCTCGACATCCCTAGCCTGTTTCAATTTGATAAAAGTTGTCACTCAGGCAATAAATGATGGCTTACCTGTCAGTGCAGTGTTCTTAGATATGAGTAAGGCGTTTGATTTTGTGGACCATAAATTGCTATTACACAAATTAGAAAAATATGGAATAAGAGGGAAAGCAAATGATTGGCTGAGAGATTACCTAAATGACAGAGAACAATGTGTGGAAATTTCTAAATTCGTAAATAATAAGATGGTGTCATTTAGAAGTACCTTTCAGAAAAACAAATTTGGTGTTCCTCAAGGAAGCATTTTAGGTCCGTTTCTATTCCTCATGTATATAAATGATCTCCCAAATATTACTAGACATGAAACAATCTTGTTTGCTGATGACACAACACTCATAGTAAAATGTCTGAATGTAGAGGAGTATGAGTTGGAGATAAATAAAACGGTAACTAGCATGATACAGTGGCTAGATTCTAACAATTTAAAAATTAATGTAGAAAAGACAAAAATTATGCAATTTCAAACGTATCAAAGAAAAGTTATGACATTAAATATTAATTACAATAATATAAAAATCGACCAAGTAGAAAGTACTAAGTTTCTGGGTATAATGTTGGATCAAAATTGTAACTGGAAGACACACGTTGATCATGTATGTGATAAACTTGATCGATTTGTCTATGCGATAAGAAGGCTCCGATGCACGGTATCGACAGAAGCGGCTCTATGTGCGTATCACGGATATGTATCGTCCGTACTATCATACGGTTTATTATTGTGGGGTAATTCGGTAGATATAATAAGAGCTTTCAGAGTGCAAAAAAAATGTGTGCGTGCAATTTGTGGAGCTTGTTCCACTGATAGTTGTAAACCATTGTTTAAGTTCTATAATATTTTGCCTTTGCCGTGTAAGTATATTAGGGAGTTATGTATGTTTGTACATCAACATCCGGAGTGTTTCATTAAAAATGTAGATGTATCAAAACGAAACATAGTCCCGAGAAATAAACATAAACTTCATTTACCACAATGCAAGCTAGAATTATTTAAAAGGAACTCATATTCTAATGCGATAAAGGTATATAACAAATTACCAAACAGTTTCAAAGATCTTCCTTCACCCAGGTTTAAATTAAAAATTACACAATGGTTAAAAGAGAAATGTTTTTACGATCTGGAAGAATATTTAACGCATCGCGGTGTATTTTGACATTATAAATAGTGGTATATACCTTACAAAATGATTAATTAATTACGATGTTATTAAATTATTAAATTAAAATCAATTGACATTTTTTATTATTTCATTATTATTAATATCACTGAATTTGACATAGTATTATTAATGGGACCGTGACATCAAATAATTAATTATGACATAATATTCAACAATTAGTAATGAGTTGCTTGCTTGCAAAATATTAGAATACTTACTTACTGTATAAAAGCCAAACATTTGCACACCAAAACAGAAAGGTAGAATGTAAATGGACCATTTTAATTTAAGACCATACCCTGTAAACTACATTCTTGCAAATAAACGGATTTGTATTTGTATTTGTATTTGAAAGCCTGAAAAAAAGCTCCGGGCTTGCTTTTTTGTCTTCTTTTGTCTTTTGCTTGCGTATACTTTGTCTTATTATATTCTGTTTTGGTTTCCTTGTAGATACGAACACTAATTTCTAAGTCGTGTGTATTCTAACCAAAACGATAGTCCATTTTAGTTAGAAAACACACGTTTTTTGATGGTTCTGAAAAAAAAGATTTTAGTATTTATTATAACGTCCTGAATATCTAAGTGGTGAAGTAGTGAGCATTGTTTTTTCAATCCATAACTGGATTGCGCTTGAACACAATGCTTCCTGATGATGCAAATATTGTCTAGAGCGCGTACCTATAAGATGCTTGTTGACTCTAACGTTGTATAAGCCCTTCCTACTTTTAATATGATAATGAATGCATGGATGTATGAATGTTCGTAACCCTTTCACGCAAAAACTACCGAACGGATTTTAATGAAACTTTGTAGTAATATAGCTTATATAGATACATATCTATCTGTATAAGTATGTATATCGTCGCCTGGTACCCATAGTACAAGCTTTGCTCAGTTTGGGGCTGGGATAATCTGTGTGACATTGTCCCTAGATATTATTATTATTTATTCGAATAACTTAACGCGGGTAATACCGCGGGGCACAGCTAGTGTTATATATGTCACCATAGACTTGTCGGCTATCGCTTGAATCTTCGCCGTTCGTCAATTTAGTGGGCGTATATACTTTGTACGATTAATAATTATTATTATAATAACCCTTCTAGCGCGTCTGTTTAATGTACCAAAATTGGCAAAGCACGGTAAATTGAACCCTAAGTACTAGTTGTATTTGTGTCTGAAAATGACCGTACAAGAGATAAGGGAACTTTCAAATACATCTTCAATAACCTTAGAAACTAGCAATTTTATGATCACCTCGGTATTCAGCAGAGTATTTCATAAGCAGTTTAGATCTCTGATATTTCTCGTTCACGTGAATACTTGCTCAACCTTTCATATATTTAAATATATACAAAAAAGTTGTGTCTGATAAACTTGTACAGAATAAGTTACATTATAGGTTTGGGTAACTGGGAGAGAATGGCTGGAAATCAAAACTACCGCTACGTTTACAACCTAAGTAAAGAATTAAGAATTCATTGAAATTTACTTGTACCCTACTAATTGTGTAACCTAATATGTACTTACCAATGATTACTTCCATATGTTAAATAGAGATATTGGGGAAGAAGGCCGTATTAAGAAGTCAAAAGTGAAAATATAAACAAAATATATATTTACTACCAATTTATTTAAATATTTTTTGTTTTCACTTTGCCTTCTTAATACTTTAATATTATATACATTTAAACCCTTCCTTCCTACTTCATATTTCAAAAATCATTTGGGCACACGCTCTTCCATCTTTATATAAAAATATTTTGAGTCTTATTCAAGGTTCTTAGATCATCATCATCGTCGTTTTTTGTGGCTACTTTCTTTTGTTTTTTAAATAAAGTTTATTTTCATACATATTGGCATGCCATCGTTTACATTTTTGTTTAAAATAAATATCTTGTATAACTGAGACACTGCCGTCTGATGCCAAACTAGGTAGACGAGGCAACCAGAAAACTCGTAAACATATTTATATATTTCTAAATACATACATATTATAGATAAATTACACCCAGACAAAGAATAATTAATCGTGCTCATCTCACAAAGATGTTTCCTGGGTGGGATCGAACCCATGACCTCTGTCTTAGTAGTCAGGGTCACGAAGCGCTAGACCAACTCGCCACTCAACACAAAAGTTAATAAAATAAAATAAAATAAACCGCATTACGATCTAAAACCTGCTTAAGTTATAATTAGATAAACTTATTTCAGACAGATTCGTCACTATTTCAGATATTTCGCAATTATATGGTGTTCCCTTCATTCGCGGAGGGAAATTTCATAGAATTTAGTTTCACAGAAACCGTTTCATATAATATGTGGTCCCTGTATTTATATTTCGTCAACGACTATTGGCTTTAGTGAAACATATTTCATAGAATTACTATTTTTATTTATTTAACTTCTTCTTAGCGTGTCGATGACAATCTAAATTAAGTCAGCCCAGAATTCAGCTCCGCGTTGAGCGTTGTCAGTAGAGTCCATTAGATCTTGTAACGTGCAGGCATTAGGGCGCGCAGGACATTTTAACAAGTGTGCCATAGTTTGAGGAACAGAACCATACTTGCACTCTAGGTTGGAAATGTTTAAAAATCCCCATCTGAGCAGGTTTTCCTTGCTTCGACCAACTTGGGTCCGGAGTCTATTCAGGGACTTCCAGGATGGCCACGGCAACTTGTGTCCGGGCGGAAGGTTTTCAGCGAGAGGGACGAATGGGATGGGTAGGCAAGCACTGTCTCGCCACAGTTTGAGCCGTGTCTTGGACCGTTCACTAGAAAGTGGAAGCACACACTTCAGGAAACTTTTTCGACTTTTAAGCCTTTGTGCCACAAGCTTGCTGTTGTGCATAAGGTGCCGTGTATCGTTGTATTTTAGACCTTTTGTTGGAGCTTGCCACCGTTCTGCGAACATCTGGTGGCGCTATGCCTGCCAGCGGATATAACATCTGGAGCGGCGTCGGTTTGAGACAACCAGTGATGATCCGGCATGTTTCATTCAAAGCGGTATCCACTAATTTTGTGGGCTGAACGATTTCATACGGGGCACGCGAATTCTCCACATGAAAAAACTAGCGCCAGTCCAGAAGTCCGCATGACATCAGGCGAAGCACCCCCTTTTCACAAGGCGTTGCAAGATATTGTTGCGAGATTGCACTATCTGTTTGATGTTCTTGCGGTTTTTATTAAATGTAAGTGATCTATCCAAAGTAACACCAAGATATTTTGGGAAGCAACTGTGCTCGATGGGTACACCGTCCCAAACGATGTCAAGTTTTCGACCGGACTCTCTATTACGAAGATGGAATATGCACGACTGGGTTTTGCTCGGATTGGGCCTAAGTGAGTTAGCGTGGTAGTAGTCAGCCAAGCTTTCAAGAGCGCCAGACAAATAAACCTCAATCTCGTCAAATGTTAGGGCCTGCGAAGTAAGCGCTAAATCATCTGCGTAGAGAAAGCGGGACGTATTCGGTATGGATGGCTGGTCGTTGGTGTAGATGTTAAAAAGCAGCGGTGCTAGGACACTACCTTGAGGTAAACCGGTTTTTTGCGCCCTCCAACGACTTTTATCTGCGAGTAGATGGACCTGGAAACGGCGGTTATGTAAAAGTTCACGGAGTATCCGCACGAAGTTTCGGTCGTTGGTCATGGTCTGTACCTTCCACAACAGACTTCTGAGGTTCACCGTATCATAAGCAGCGGATAAATCCACGAATACCGCACCTGTGACTATTCCTGCTTCGAATCCATCCTCAATGTGTTGCACGAGTTTGAGGGTCTGGCTGCAACAAGACTTGACGGGTCTGAAACCAGCTTGCTCTGGGATAAGTTTTGGGTCAATAAGGACCATAAGTCGTTTCAGCAAGAGTCTCTCGAATAGCTTGTATGTATGACATAGCAGAGATATTGGACGAAAGTTTTTAGGATCGTCTGCTGCTTTACCCGGCTTTGGTATTGCTATCACCTTTGATTTCCTCCAGAGACGCGGTACAGAATCTGATTACAGACAATTATTGTTGTATAGCTGCAATAACCAAGACACAGCAACTGGGCCCAACTGTTTTATCTGCTCAACCAAGATATCGTCCACCCCAGAGGCTTTACCACACTTAAATTCCTTGATTGCTGCGACGATATCAGCAAGATTAAAAGGCTTGCTAATATCGTCACAGGTGCCGTCGGGTTTTTGCAGCTTGGGGACTTTACTTGATCGACGTGTTGATTTTCCGTTTACAAGCAGTTGATGGGCTATCTGGTTAGCGGTTACTTGTCTTGGTGGTGATGGTGTAGGTGGCTCGCCGGTTAGCTTCCGAATAGTACTCCATGCCCTCTTACTATTATGGGTCATGTCAATTACAGTATTAATCCACTTTTGCTGTCTATTTTCACTTATTTTAGATAAAAGTTCTTCACCAGCTAGTGTGGTTTCCTCTGAAAAAGGATCCGCATCAAAAAGTGATTCGTATCGGTTCAGTAGTTCACTTGAATCCATCGACAAACCCGGGATGTAAGAAGTCCTGCAGCCCCGTGGAATGTATCAACGAGATGTTTTTGCTATAATTTTTACAAATCGGTCGTAATTTTGTGGGGATGGTTGCACCTTTAAGAGAGCGCAATCAATTGACCGTGGAAACGCCTTCCAGTCAGCTTTACTAAAGTTAAATCGCCGCTTTAGTGGAACATTTATAGGTCGGACCACAGATGCAATGCAGCACATGTTAGGCCTGTGTTGAGTGCGAGGAATAGGTGGACATACGCTTTTCGTGCACTGTGAGCTGATACGCGAACTGACAAAGATCAGGTCTGGGTTATATCTGCGCTTCCAGCGACCGCTATTGAAAGACGCCGGTTGTTTAGCATCATGAATTAGAGCAAAATCATTCATTTCAGCCCACTCCTCTACTAATTGACCGCTTGTGTCTAAATCCTTGTAATTCCAGCTTGGACTGTGGCTATTGAAGTCACCAATTATAACTTGGATGGGTTTGTTGTTAAAAATTTCAGGGGAACAAATTGAAAAGTGGTGCCAGGGGGTTTGTAAATAGATGTGATTGTACAGGTACCAACATCTAGAGTGATCACTTCTATACCATTCGTGGTTGACGTTTATTACGCCAGGAGCAGCAAACACTGCGTTACCGTGCTTTAGGTGACTGATTTCGGCGATAAGCGTCAGCCCAGGAATGTGAGGCCGACCTTGTGTTTCATCCCGATGAGTCTCTTGGACGCAAAAACGTTTTGCGACGTCAGCAAGAATTTCTGACTTTTCTTGTGAGAACCCTTCGATGTTAATAGAGACTACACACAATGCCGGTTTTGAGAGTGGGCTTTCGATTGCTATCGTGGTGAAAGGATTAGCCAATGAGCAATGAGCTCAGGGAGGCTCCTTTCATGCACCCTTATTTAACTAAATAGAATTCTTAAAATGAAACAGTACTTAGAATTATTTGTTACGGAATGTTGATTGTTCGATGTATCTTCCATAGTATTTTATTACAATGAAAATATAAAATAGACAATCCTTAATTTTATGTATAATGTCTCACCTTATTTATAACAGACTCCCTGGTCAAGAACGTTTGCCTTCAGTTACCACCATATAAAATATAGAAATAGTAAGCAAGAGGGTTTTAGCTTTTTACGGAAATTAGAGTGTCTAAGATGAAGCTAAATAGGTGTTACCCGGTTTTATCGCAAGCTATTTTGGGAAAAATCTTTAAGAAAAGTGTGAATATTTTTCTTCTAAATAAATACGAATACCTATGATATTGTACATAAAAGTCTCTAGTAGAATCGCCGGCATGTCGGTCGATAAATGTAATAAATTACTTGGGACAACTATTTAGGTAACTAATATAAATTTCAATAATTAAACCTAAACATAATCTCCTTGATAATAACTTAATACAAGCTAGCTAAATATCACTACTATTATCATTGACCTATATGTATTCTACTAGACGCGCAATCCCATATTGAGAATTTGCTCACGTTGCGCGGGCGCTGCAACTCAGTAAGCAATTTTGGCCGCCGCGCCCGCGCCCCTCACCTCGCGCACAGCCGGACTGGGACAGAGTTTTTATTCGAAACAGCGTGTCTAGTTATGCATATAAGTCAATGACTATTATAAAATAAACTGTATGAATGTTTTACCATTCCGTGTACCTTAATAGCTGTAATAAGTAACTAGAAATAATAACTGTATTACTACAAACATGTTCTGACTATTTACAAGCGCTTTTTTAAAGTCTACGTGAATAAAAACCTTTTTTATTTTATTATATTTAAAATATAACTAAAAGTATGCTAACGGCAGTAATAACCTGATAAATAAATATTTCTTTTGTTTACTATTTGTTGAGAAAATTACATTCCCTTCCGCCAATATATTCAATGTAAGGTTTTAAGTAAGCCTTAAAAGGAAATATGAAACGCACTTTTTATATTATGTATATTATATAAAACTGATAACTGATATGGGCCCGGCACGGGCATCGATTCAGAAAACTCACGGGCACAAAGGTTTGACTCAATTTGGGTTAGTTTAACATAATATAAAAATAATTGTGCAGAACAAACCTTCGCTAACTCTAACATTAGCGCGGCATAAGGATTGATCCAAATTCCCGGACACAGATGCCCGACCCAACATGGCTTACACCTCGATATAGATTAACATAATATAAATGTTTAGAACAAATCATCGCTATTATTAGCCCGGCATTGCGACTCAGAATGTTCCCGGACACAGATGCCCGACCCAACATGGCTTACAACACTACGATACAGATTAACATAATACAAATGTGCAGAATAAATCTTATCCATCACTAACACTATCCCGCTTTGCTCTGGAGGGTAAAATAAGATAAGATAATGTTTTATTGACACCAATTGACACCAATATACATACATTCTTACATTTCAGTACAATGTTTAGAGCCTTATAGGTAGGTACTTAATTATTGCAGAAGTTGTCGATAACTGATTCCCAAGCTAGGCTAATTTGCCTGTATTTTGGGAGGCAGTGTACAATCGTGTACTTATTTTAAATAACATTTTGGAGGCTGTCGCTGCGCTGTATATGTAAAAATTAAGGGATGGAAGTGGAATTATTCATTTCTGACTCCTCCTTTTTTCTTTCTGATTATCTTTCTTATCCAAGACAGTTAAAGCGATTACCCGGGACATGCCTGAGCCTCACCGCTCAGTGTTATTTTATTGTGTGCCACTGTTGATCCTGGCTTACAGGAGTTGCAGTGTTGGGTAAGAGGGATGGACTAGTCCCGATAAAAAAAGTAACACTAGCTCGGCAAAGAGATTGACTCAGCAAACTCCCGGACACAGATGCCCGACCCAACTTGGCTTACACCTCGCTATAAATTCATATAGTGTAAATGTGCAGAACAAACCTTCCCTAGCACTAACATTAGCGCGGCATAAGGATTGATCCAGCAAATTCCGGACACAGATGCCCGACCCAACTTGGCTTACACCTCGCTACAAATCAACATAATACAAATGTGCAGAAAACAATAATAATGTTCGGTTTCTGTGTTTTATTTATTTACGAGTGTGGAGTGGCACTGACACTAATTGCAATGCCAGTGATATACTGTCCGGCTGTCCATTACTCGTATGCAATTGAAAACAGGCATTCAATGTGGCCAAATTACAATTTTTAATTAAGCCTGTTGGCGTGGTTGGTAAATGCTTGCTTTCTACGTTGGTCGTGGGTTCTATTCCCACTCAGAGCAAATATTTGGGTGCATACATGTCTGGGGCTCTACCGGCTAAGTCGCCGAACATCGATTTATTAAATGGCGTTCAAAGAAATAAAGGTTAAAAATGACTTCATTAATCGAATTGCCTTAGGCAATCACTGCGTTTATCATAAAGAAAGAAAGAACTTATCTCAAACCATGAACCCTCTTATCGCTTATTTCTTTCGAATCGAACTTTTTGTTGTAAGTGATACTTCTAACTTTGAAATATATATGTCATATATAAACATGAAACTCACACAGCAACCTATTCAAACTTTTCTCAAATATTGCCACTTTTATACATTTTTAAAGCCCAGTTTACCAATAAACTTGAGCTAAACAAATGTATTTTTTGTTACTTTTCTTACAGTTAGTTTGGATAAACTCAGGAAACCGAGCCATTTTGACGTCGTTAGAAAATCACCACTTTAAAGTTGCGACAGTAAGTTTGCGTATGTAGGTGAAGTATAAAATCCATATTTTACAGGACTTGATGGAAATGTTGCCAGGGAATCCTAAATTTGACCTGTCTGTATGTATCGTTTGTACCTCAACGCCGAGCGCCTACCCCGGATTGGTGAATGGTGCTGGTTGAAGACTGATTCGATCGAAACCTTGGCCCTGCTGAGGTCACATCAAAGGTACCAAATTGACAACTGGTATATCGAAGTGTTAAAGTCTTTGTACGAAAACGCCACCATGTCAGTCCAACTCCAGAACCGGAACTCGAAACCTACCTTCGACCTAGCTAGAGACGTCATATCTCTGAGACTGTTTACTGCTGCATTGGAAGATGTTTTCAAGCTTCGGCGCTGGAACGGCTTTGGCATTAATGTCATTGGCAAGTACATCACTCACCTTTAATTCGCCGATGGTATAGCAGTCACGGCTGAAACCATGAAAGACCTCAATACAATGTTCGATGACCTCAGTAGAGATTCTCAACAAGTGGGTCTAGAACTACTTAACATGCATAAGATAAAGATCATGTCGAACGTCCATGTTGTACCCGCTTAAGTGAAAGTGGGAGATTCTGTACTCGAAGCTGTAGAGAACGATCAACTAGGTAGGTAGAGCTTCGAGAAAGAGGTCAATCGTAGAATACAACTCGGCTGGGCAGCGTTCGGGAAACTAAGAAACATCTTCTCGTCTCATATATTATTATTATTATTAAACTCTTTATTGTACACCAAAATATTAATCAGTACAAGAACAATACACATTAGAGAGAACAGTACAATTGGCGGTCTTATCACTAAAATGTGATCTCTTCCAGACATCACATTTAGTGATATACCGCAGTGTCTCAAATCAAAAGCCTTAAATTTATTTGTCGGTCCACTTTGTGGGGGCCAGCCCACTTTGCGTCTTGTTGTCGCCACTCGAGAACCTTGCCCAGCGGCCGTCGGTTCTACGAGCTGTGTGCCCTAAGGTATATATTTGGTATTATTAATTTATGTATTTATACAAAAAGTAATTAATATAGTTTCAGTTAATAAGTAATGTTTAAAAATTAAATGTGTCCCGTGTCATCACAAATTACCTCAACTTGTAGTCACCCTACACATCCCGTATCCGCTAACTGAAGCGACAACTAACGGAAGTAACGACCTACGTGACTTCTTATTTACAGTTCCTGCAATTGAATTGCGACTTAAATGCTACAGTAATAAGGTTTATGTTTGCCGAAACATGAAGTGTGAAACTTAGGGAAAATTTTGTATTTGGCTAGCTTTTGTCAGCGGATCCGTTCGTGTTGAAATAGAGTTGGGGTCGTTTGAGACTCTTCGTTTTGGATACTCGCGAAATGAAATATGCTCATAATAATGTGTTCTTTTCATCATTTTGCGTACTTGCACGGAATATTAAATCGGAATTCCAGTTTCCTCATATATTCGCGTTGGTAACAGTAACTGTGTTTATTTCTTGAATGAATTCGTAACAAAAAATTGTATCGTAGATTTTATCGAAAGGTGTGAAAGTGTAACATGGAAAGAGACAGGTGTATTTTTGTCACGTTTTTGTGTGTACGAACGGATTTATCAACCTTATCGATTTTGTACGGACAACGCGCTCAAGAAATTCATTAGCTTATTTAAAGGCGTTGTATACTCTCGCCACCTCTTTGCTGTTGCCGTTTCAACGTCTAGTACGAAACGCATCTCTTCTTCTCTTGTTATACGCACAGCTCATGTCGAAACCCTCCCAAACGACATGTTTCCAGATACAATATAAAAAATGTGTAACATCTACAACATGTACACAGTCAGGAATATAAGAAAACAACGGTGTGGTCGGTAGATACTTGGTTTTCACGCCGAACAGGTCGTGGGTTCGATTCCCACACAGGACATATATTTGTATGCATGAACATATCTGTTTGTCCTGAGTCGGAGTGTAATTATCTATATAAGTGTGAATTTAGAAAAGAATAATAGTAAATGTAGTATATCAGTTATATGGTTTCCATAGTATAGAGGCCAGCACATCAAGCTACTCCAATCTATCAAATTTCCCCAATTGAAAGTGAACTTTATGCTCTTGTGATAGTGTTGAAAATCTATAAAATAAATTTGACAGATTGGGCTAGCTGGATGTGCTGGCATCTGCACAAGCACTGCTTAGTTTGGGCCTTGGATGGGATCGGATGTCATTAGCGAATTTTTAATTTAGTACCACCCTAGATTATAAGTAACTATATTGCATACTTATGGGTAACCATGGAGACTCGAATGTATAACTTGTATACAGTTTAAGCAATAATGAAATCTTACATTTACGATTCATTTGGAATCAAATATAACAGCTAACTTGATAGACTTGCCCCAGCTCACCCTTAAAATGTAACCTTGGTGCTTGCGCAGCGAGGTTCGCTAGTTGCAATCCTCTCGTTGTATGAGGCTCCAGGGTCGTTATACCATTCAGCCTCCTTCTTTCCTCTGAATAGTGGTGAACTACTTTTTTCTAACTCCACATTCTTCCTTTCTGATTAAATTAGTTGCGGGATTCAAGACGGCAAAACCGTTTCCCGGGACATGCGTGAGCCTCACCTCTTAGTGTCATTTCATTAATAAATAACTCTACTATTCCAGTGCACTAGTCCCAGCGCGAAATCAGAATATCGATGGCAACACCTACCATGTTTCCAAGAGCAGTCATTCAAAGACTTTCGACTTGAGGCACTGCATGTTGCAGTTTTATTGAAAGTTGTGGAACACCCTCCCAAACGACGTGTTTCCACGGCCCATATAACATGGGTTTATTCAAGGTTAGAGTAAACAGGCATCTTATGGATACGCGCGGTCCACCTTCGACCACATCTTTACTTACCATCAGATGAGATCGTCCTCAAGCGCAAACCCATTTTGCATAAAAAAACTGATGTCGAGGAGTGGCAATGTGGAATTTCTAATTGTGCCTTTTATATTTGAGTATTTTCATCAGATATGAGTATCATCTGTAAGCAAGATTGAGCAAGATACACATGTCAGATGCATGTTACAATTTTGTGATAAACTGAAAGATTATTCTTTATTAGCGTGTTCATAGATATCTGTTCTTATCTGAAGAAATACTACTGAATACTACTTTCTCTTATCTGTTATCAGGAATGTACAGACGCCAGCACATCAAGTTACCCCAATCTGTCAAATTTCCCTAATTGAAACTGAACCTTATACTTATTGATAAAGTTGAAAATCTATTAAAGAAATTTGACAGATTGGGATAGCTGGATGTGCTGGCGTCTGTACATTTTGCGCTGCTATCATTTCATTTCATGTATTCAATGATAATATTTATATTGTGTCTGAATTACATAAATAACAAACAAATTTCAGCGTAAAATAAAATAACAAGATCTCCTATAAATTAAATAATAATGTCAATTCAAAATCTTAAATAAATGTGAAATTGATTTCTACTATACAATTTAGTGAACAAGTAAACGACATAACTATCATTTATTATTATTCATAACTATCATTATTGATCAATTCATCATAAGCTATTAATAGATTGCATTATGCATTTCATCATCAGTCTGATGTCGCCCACTGTTGGACACAGACCTCCGCCAAAGTTTATATAACGTTGCCATTTGAGATTTGCCATAGTCACCGCGCTTGGCATGCGAGTTGGTGACCGCAGTTAGGTGATAGTTTTTTTTTTTAATCTTTGTTTCTTTAGGCGTTTTTGCCCAATAAGGATATGCCAACCCCATCATACCTTATAACATAGTAAATACATAATAATATAAATAACACACATTAAGGGCGGCTTGCACGAAATTTCGTTTAAATATATCTTAAACAAATTTAACTAAATACGTTTAAATCGATAAATGTGTTTAACATGATTACGTTTAATGACCTCTTGCACGAAGCCGTTTCGAAACGCATTGAACTAAATACGTTTATCGTGTCGGTATAGCAGTTCCCCTACGTTTCGTTATAAGTAAGTAACAAATGACACTATTTTTTAAACCAAAATTACTTTTTTCTACGCGAAAGTGTGCGTAAATTGAATCCTCCATGTCATGGAAACATAACCTTTCAAAATTAACGTCAATTTTTGCTCAACGCATTTAACGGCGCTAAATAGCCATTCATGGGTATTTAACTTTGACAGCTCTCTAAACGCGTTTAGCGACTTATTTAGCATGTTGCAAGGTGTTGCAATGACTTAAACGTGAATTTTAATTTAAATTGGATTTAAATAGTATTTAGTGCTATGGTGCAAGCCGCCCTAAGTTTAAATTAGAGGTACTAAAAGAACAAACGCTACTACTCACTGCTGAACGACTAAGTAATACTAAGCTACATAACTTTTTTTCTGCCTGCGATTTAGGGTTTGCTAAAATGCCTTGTATCAGATCTACATCCAGCCTATTTAACTTTAATTCGTTCAGAAGCGTGTCACGTTCATCTTTATTCAGAACACATTCCATCAGCAAATGTTGCACATCCTCAATTTTGTTACAAATTATACAATTTGGAGAATTGGACTTTTTCATTAAGAAAGCAAACTTTGCTAATGGATAATGTCCGGATCTAAGTCTAAATGCTATTTTAACATAATTTCTGCTCAAATTCGTGCCATCAAATCAAGGGACACGAGGAAGCTCACCCTGAATGGTCTAGGTGGTAGTTAGGACACACCTGGGACACGGCGCAAAAGGGGGGCACCGGAGCAGCATACCCGCGTTCCCGGGGCTCCCCGTATCAGGCGCTAGTAGAAGTCCACGGCAGGTTAGGTTTAGTCGGTGCGAGTCCGACATACCCACCCGCATACACTTTTTGCGGGTGGCATGCATTAGGATTCCCACTGCCTAATCAAAAAAAAAATTTAAGCGCTGCTGCCCGACCACCTGGTGTAACCCTGTTAATCGTCTATTACGATACCCACGGAAATTCACCCGGCCTAATAAGAATAATAGAGCCTATTATTCTTTTTAGGCCGGCTGAATTTATCGACTGCATAAATAAAAAGTTATTATCATCTATTCATTCCTTAATTATGTGCCGGACATGATGGTTTAACATTATCCAAGTATCCCTATATGTTATCCATACATATAATAAAATCGTAGGAAAGTCAATACTGTACATTGAATATATTTTTTTAAATGATACTTGAGGCGTGATCTATACATATAATAAAATCGTAGCAAAGTCAAAACTGTACATTGAATATTTTTTTAAAGGCTACTTGAGGCGTGATCTACAATCGAAATCGAAGCCGAAAATATAGTTTTTAGAATTTTTGTCTGTGTGTCTGTTTGTATGTCCGGGCTAAACTCAAAAAGCACTGCATGGATTTACCTAAAATTTTGCATGAATATTACTAAGAGGTCGGGTCAACATATAGGCTACATATTATCACGCTATCACCCACGGGGTAGGAGCTATGACAATATAACATTTAACGCGGATAAAACCGCGGGGCACAGCTAGTCTACAATAGATATCGAAGCCAAAAATATAGTATTTAGAATTTTTGTCCGTGTGCCTGTTTGTCTGTATGTATGTCCGGGCTAAAATCAAAAAGTACTGCATGGATTTACTTCAAATTTTGCATGAATATTGCTAAGAGGTCGGGTCAACATAAAGGCTACATATTATCACGCTATCACTTACAGGGGAGGAGCTGTGATAATCTATAAAATTTTACGCGGGTAAAACCTCGGGGCACAGCTAGTAACTTATATATTTCTAGTCTTCTTCTGGTATTAATTTATTTCCCTCATATGGCCTAAAGCTTAGAGTGTCTCGAATCACGCTCAATAGTGATACCAATTTTGGCAGCCCATCTAAAGACTTACCGCTGTTTAGGCAGGCTGATTATATAGCTACTAATACCACTAACTTGACAAGTTTTTATGTTACTAACAAAACAATGAGTCGTGCCACAATGTCAGTACGCAGCCACACAATCATATCTCTTCAAATAGAAGTGTCCTATTTCAAACGGGTTAGAATTAGACAGGGGCTTAATAGAAACCCAGATACCACCCAGCTGCTCCAAACATTGCATCCATAGAATTATATTAAGTAGCGAATAATATGACAATCTTATACACCAGAAACGTTGCAGCTACGGCAATTCGGTTGAACATTCGACTAACAAAGCTGCAGCCTTGAAAATCAATCAAGATTTTTTATTTATCTCATTTTTTATTACAGCAGACAAGAAAAACGCAATAATGTATTCTGTAAGGTGGAGATACTTTGCCAGTTGAACGAAAGAACGCTATAGCCTGCCTTCATTTTATTGTCTTTTATGTGGTTTTATTAAGTTGGTGTGATTTATAACGCTCGCATACATGCAATTGACGGCATGTCTGTGGAAACATTTTGACTTTAAAAACCTCTTTATTACATAGGGGGTAGAGACAGTTGCATATCTGCGTACCTTAGATGAAGGAGAGTTTAAGAACTCAAGTTATAGAATAAATACGTTCTATGACTTGAGTTCTTAAAATCTCCTGCATCGAAGGTACGCACACGTGACTTTTTAAAGACTGAATTATTAATAAAAAAAATTTTAAATTTTCAATAAATAAATATTGTATCTGAAAACATACCTAAGTTTGAACTAGGTTAAAAAAAGGTTTGTGGTTTATAGTACTGAAAGAGCACAAGCAGCGCTTTAAGCTTCCAAAGATTTCGTGAAACAAGTTAGTTAATTAAGTAAGTAGTAAGTAAGTAAGTTATAAAAGAAAGAAAAACGGCTCGCTTGTTGTCGTTTTTCTTTCTTCTGTTGTACTGGTATTATTTTAAATGGCTGTTATTCATATGACCCAAAAAAAGTTTACCACTTAAACAGAAAGTGAGCTAACAATAAATGCAATGTGACCTCACTCCAGGAATCCTGGACCGCGCAAACTAATTTCTCATAAGCCTTAGGGTATATACAAGTTCTTAATAAAAGCAGCCGAACCGCAGATGACAGCCAGAAGACCTTCCCTTTATTGAGAAGGAACATCATATCCGATTTTTTTTCAAAACACCAATGTACAGACGCCAACACATCAAGCTACTCCAATCTATCAAATTTTTCCAATTGAAAGTGAACCTTATACTTTTGTGATAGTGTTGAAAATTTATAAAAGAAATTTGACAGATTGGGGTAGCTGGATATGCTGGCATCTGTATTAGAGCACATTCATCATATCAGCAGAAAAACGTCCACTGCTGGACAAAAGCCTAATCCAAAGATAAGAGCACATTACTGGTGCTGAAATAAAATAAGTTTATTCTATTCAACCAAAAACTGCACAGTTTCCCGCCGAACGTCCTATAAGTCGTGTTCTAAATGCTGCGGTTCTCGGTTCTAGCCGATAACGAGCATTACCGAGCCTATCGGCACTGAAATAATACCGCCCTAGGCACCGAATTTGGGTATTTCCATTTTGAATTGCTCGGTATAAAGACCTTTTCGACGTTTATTTATTTCTAATAAGTGAATTTATTTATTATAAATTCACATATATACTAGCTGTGCCCCGTGGTTTTACCTGCGTTAAACTTTATAAATTATCACAGCTGCTCCCCCGTAGGTGATAGTGTGATAATATATACCCTATATGTTGACCCGACGTCTTAGTAATATTCATGCAAAATTTGAAGTAAATCCATGCAGTACTTTTTGAGTTTAGCCCGGACATACATACAGACAAACAGATAAGCAGACAAAAATTCTAAAAACTATATTTTTGACTACCATATCGATAGTCGATCACGCCCCAAGTATCCTTTTTTAAAATATTCTTTGTACAGTTTTGACTTTCCTATGATTTTATTATATGTATAGATGATTACTTATGAGGCCCATAGTAAGCGACCACGTCTCTGATAAGTCATCACTGGCAACACACACTGTTCGAATACTTTCAACGTGAGACAATAAATAGCTCGCAGAACCGACGGCCGTTGGGGCAAAAAAATTCTTGCGTGGCGACCTCAAACCGGAAGACGCAGCGTGGGCAGGCCCATTACAAGGTGGACCAACGATCTGGTAAGGGTACGGGCAGCCACTGGATCCGGGCAACACAAGACCGGCCATTGTGGAGACCCTTGGGAGAGGCCTTTGTTCAGCAGGATGTCTTTCGTTTGGTATGATGATGATATGATTGCTGCGGCTGTGTAGCAGACGGTAACCAATGCTACCATCCCATCTCATCCCATGCTACGTGAGTTCGGTATGGCGTTTTGTCTCATAGTAGTATCTCATGGGAAGCGTGCGGTGACGATGACAAAAATCAAGGTACTCTTTTATTTTGACTACTACCTTGATTTTTGTTCTCGCAATAAAGTACTGAACGCGCGTCGCCTGAAAATTTTTCACTTCAAAAATATCACTAACCAAATAAAAAGAGCGCGTTCATTTGCGGCCAGCATCTCCCACTTTTTGTAAAATATACAAATTCAGTCATAGTCAAAAAGAAACTTTGGAATAGGTAGGTACTTCTCCTTTGACTGAATTCTTTTTCACGTTGCCTTTGCAAAACATGAAAGAAATGCCATCTGAAACTAGGATACTTTAACTAATTATAGTTTTTATGGCAATTTCATTCATTAGTTTGTCTATGAATGTCGTCTATTTCTTACTTTCATTCGGTTTTTAACCAGCTTCAAAAGTAGAAGGATTGACTTGATTACATGGTTCGTCTTACAGCATAGGCTATAGTCCATTACACTGCCTTAATGCGAGTTTGCAACTTATGTGAAGTTGCAAACTCGCATTAAGGCAGTGCAACTCGCTATCAAAAACATTTTTCGAAATCTCTCAGTATACAGGTTTTCTGTCACTCGCGATGTTTTGCTTCTCCGTTTTAAATACGATATAATGAATTAATGATATCTACATGACTTCGAGGCTGTGTGAGGGCGTAGAATATCTACCAGTGGACGGGCAGCAGCTTCTTGCTGAGTACTATGATCATCTATCGCGTTCGCCAACCCGTCTGCCAAGCGTGGCGATTACGGCATTTCCCCTCGAGATAATTTTTGAGGCTTTCCAGCAGTGAACTTCTTTCAGTTGTAATGATAACATGAATTTGAAAAGTCAGAAGCTATCTCAACTTGCTTTTATTTCTTTGTGCGATAATACTAAGTCCTTCTAATATTATAAATGCGAAAGTTTTTGCACGAACGGATTTTGATAAAACTTTTTTCTTTAGTATGTAGCTTATACATCTAAATAACACGTAGGGTGAAACCAGAGGCACAGCTAGTTTTGGCAATCTATCAATCCAAAATAAAGCGTCTCCGTGTTGCGTTGCGAGAGCTAGGTCATTCCAATTGTGGTTTAATCTTTATGACAAAATATAATATCTAAACATGCAAAATAACACAAGTAGGCAATTTTTTAACCCGATATCATTGTATTTATGTATTAATTAAATTTAAAAGTTTGTGTATTAATTAAATGTAAAAGTTAGTTCTACAGTTGAAATAAAGTATAAAATAAAATAAATAAAATAAAAAAGGTTTTTATTCACGTAGACTTTAAAAAAGCGCTTGTAAATAGTCAGAACATGTCTGTAGTAATATAGTTGTATACATTAGATATTATTTCTAGTAACATAGATATTTAGGTACATCTTGTATGAAAACATTTATAAAATTTATTTTATTACAGAAATGATATTTAGCTAGCTCGTATCAAGTTATTGTCAAGAGATTATGTTTAATTATCTAGTTTAAGTCTAGTCTAGTTTATGTATGCCTTTAAAACCTACTTGATAATTGAATTTTGCACAGTGTTAGTTTTATCGGACCAAACGCTTGTATTTTGCAGTTTCCATCAGCAGACAAAATTCAATACGGAAGTAGTACAATGCAAAAATGTCCCACATTTTTCGTTCATCGTTCATCATTATGGACCTATTAAAGCCGCTGTGAAGAATTTAATTCATTGAATTGAAACTGTTGGCTCCATTCAGAATCTTAGAGCAGGATCCATGTTTGGCTCCCAGCATCTTTTACAAACATTGCGACTGATAGAAAAGTGTACCTCTACGAGTATATATGTCGCAGGGATATGATGAAAACAGGGATTTGGCCAAATCCCTAAGAGATTTGATCAAATCACGGAGGATGTTAAAATAACAATACGATTTTATCATTTCCCTAAGCAAATCTAGTGATTTGTTAAAAGCCTAAACTGATTCAGTGAAATGATAATATAATAATAAAAGCAAAGAAATGGTTCGGGAGTTCTATGCTTATTATGCCAAAAAGAAGAGAACATTAAAAAGCAAAGGGAAGATGCTTCGTAAAAATTTAAAAAGATCTGCTGATAAAATGAAAGAAACTTGTTCGAAGAAATTCAAGGACGTATTAGTTGGTTCCACTAGATGCAAATAGTATTACAGGCATTTTATTCGATACGAAAAACAATTTATTTCAAATGGGTCCTTCAGTTGGCATCATAAGAGATTAGCTTCCTAGCAACTTTATATCTATTATTTTCTAAAACGACATATATACACCTAATAAAACACAACAATGTCGAAACACGTAACAGTACACCCTGGCGAAGCGTATCACGTTTACCACCTTGGGATAATATATTGCCCAGTTGTACTAAGTTGTCACAAGATTTTTTAGCAAGATACCTGCAATTAACTTTAATTAATATATTATTACCACACTTTTACAAGTTTTACCATTATTACCTTATTATTCTTATGGAATATAATATAATAAAACAGAGCATTATGTTACTGCGTTCGTTGGAAATAATGCAATTTGTTTCTGTATTATTGTTTTTGTTCAGTTTAATAATTCTTAGACTTTTCTCTAGTTACACTATTAAGAACGTAACTTAATTTATCATAATGGCACAATGTAATTTAAAAATTTACTACCAGAATTGTCGTGGATTAAGGACTAAGACATTGCAATTTCAACAAAGCATATTGAGAAACGACTATGACCTAATTATCATTACAGAAACTTGGCTACATAGCGGTATTCTTGATGGAGAATTATGTGACGATAAGTATGACTTGTTCCGTAATGACCGCGACCTGGCTGCCACTGGCAAGGCCACTGGTGGGGGTGTTATGATACTGTCGCGACACAGTCTTGGCGCTTGGTGTACCCAACACGAACCCACTACTTCAGGGATACTTACAATCGTTATACCAGCCCGAGCGTTGTCTTCAACTATAGATCTTTATGTTAGTGTTATTTATATCCCTCCGAATGCGCACCAAATACCATCAGACATAGATTATGTAATAAAAAGTGTCACGGCAACAGTTACTCAAAATACTCAATTATGTAATTACTTATTGATCGGTGACTTTAACTTACCGTGCATAAACTGGTATCCTAATGGACCTATATTTCAGAAACAAGGTTCTGTGGAAGTTCAAACTGCTGGTATGCGCTTGGTAAACGAACTGAGTTTTTTAGGCCTTACGCAATACAATACATTGCTAAACCAAAACGGTAATACTCTAGACTTGGCCTTCTGTAGTCTACCATTAAATATAAAAGAGTGTTTATATCCCCTTACAAAAATAGACATGTCACATCCTGTGTTTATTGCGGAAGTTCTCGACCTTACGTGCACCCCATTTACGGAATTATCTATACCCAAACCTAACTATAGAAAAGCTGACTTTAATATGTTAAACAAATACTATATTGGAATTGACTGGCTATCGGTTTTAAACAAAGATTCAATAGATAATGCCATTCATGTTTTTTATTCTTTAGTTCAAGAGGGGATTGACAAGTACGTTCCATTGATTCGTTATACAGGTAAAGGAAAATATCCAATATGGTATAGTAAAGCATTGATTAAAATCATAAAAGAAAAATCTAGGGCACACTCACGTTGGAAAAAATACAAGAACCTTCGTGATTATGACGAGTTCGCATTATTACGAGCTAGACAACATCTTGAACAAGATAAATGTTTTGACAAATATGTTAAGGTAACCGAGGACAGTTTGAAATCCAGACCAAAGAATTTCTGGTCGTACGTAAAAACATTGCGAGGAGGTTCTAATTACCAAAAACAATTAACTTACAATAATGTAAGCTCTTCCGATGGCCAGGAAATTTGTGAATTATTCAATGTTTTCTTCCACAGTGTGTTCAGTGTACAATCTAATAATAACGACCACATATACTTAAACGATGCTGATGCATTTTCTGCTGATACAATCAACAGCTTACAGATCACTCTGGCAACTGTGGAGAGATCATTGAACACCCTCAATATTAATAAGGGACCAGGATGCGATGCTATTCCTCCAGTCTTCTGGAAAAAATGCTCAAAATCTCTAGCAACGCCAATACATATTTTGTTTAACCGGTCTCTTAAAGATGGCATCTTTCCAGAGGTATGGAAGAAGGCATACATTGTTCCTGTATTTAAGAAAGGCTCACGTACTAAAATTGAAAACTACCGGGGTATTTCTATTTTAAACACTTTAGGTAAAGCATTGGAAAAACTTGTATATAAGGCTATATATCCGCTTATAGCAGCTGGAGTAGCCAATACACAACATGGATTTCTTCAGAATCGGTCCGCCATTTCAAACTTGGCATGTTTCTCAAATTATCTCCTTAATAATATTGACAATGGAGGGCAGGTTGACGTGATCTACACTGATTTTGAGAAAGCCTTTGATCGGGTAGACCACGTCATCCTGCTCAATAAATTGTTTAGATTGGGCATACGTGGTGACTTATTAAGATGGATAGAATCATATCTCCACAAACGATCTCAAGCGGTAGTGATTGGTGGCTATAGGTCAAATTTTATTAACATTCCAAGTGGCGTACCGCAAGGTTCGCATCTAGGACCCTTATTTTACAATGCTTACTTGTTCGATATTAAAGATTCTTTTATAAACTCAAAACACTTAATGTACGCAGATGATAAAAAAATATTTTGTAAAGTTACTAATATTCATGATTGCGAAGCTATTCAAGCAGACCTTTATAGGCTTAGTAATTACTAGACAACAAATAAAATATCAGTCAACATTAATAAGTGCCAAAAAATTAGTTACTCTCGAAAAAAACACCCAACACAGTTTACATATAACTTTGATGGAACCATTATAAGTGAAATCAATACCGTCCGTGACTTAGGTGTTGTATTTGATTGCAAATTATCGTTTTCAGAACACATAGACTTCATCACTACAAAAGCATTTAAAAATCTGGGATTCGTGCTAAGAACTTGCAAAAATTTTAAAAATATTGAGTCTCTAAAAACTATTTATTTCGCATATGTGCGTAGTACACTCGAACACGCAAGCCCTATCTGGTCACCGATTTACATTATTTATACAAGTCAAATAGAACGCATTCAATAAAAATTTGTCAATCATTCAAATTATCGCCTTCGAAAACTCCCAATATCTTACCAACAAAGTATCAGCTCGCATGCCATGTTAACCCTCGAAGAACGACGCAAAGTATTAGACATGTGCCTGCTATATGACATCCTCAACGGACGCCTTGACTGCCCCGAGTTGCTGTCTCAAGTGACATTTAACACACCTCTCCGATGAACTCGTCACACTCCAATGTTGTACGTACCCCATCACACTACGAAATATGCCCAAAATAGTGTGCTTACACGAATTGCTCGAACACATAATACAACCTTCAAAGAAATTGATATCTTTTCTTGTTTAAAAAAAACTTATAAATCCCAAATTATAAGCACTATAAAAAACAAACGACTAAGATCTAATAATCCTATTTGAATTTGTATGTATTCAGTCTTACTTAAGAATGTATATTAATAAATTAAAATTAACTATGTATAGTTAAAACATTATATTTAGCTTTAAAATCATTGGCTGGACATCGATGTATCACATCACGTCATTTCTCGCAATTAATACCTACTTAATCGAGACTATCTACTGCATACATTAGCGTACAGTACTCTCACTACATCGATGTCTGATAAATGATTGGTATCAGCATTACATTTTATGTCCGTTTTTTAACCAACTACACTTTTAATGTTACACGAAGGAAAACCTGTCATTGGCCTTCCTTTTATATTGTATCATGTAAATTGTGTTACTATCTGTATCGCTGTTGGTTTTCTTAATACATAAATAAAATAAATAAATAAACGCTCTGCAATTGACTACAGGTATTTGTTACATCATTACTAGCTAGCTAGTAATGATATTTATTCAGCACATGGGTATACATATACTTGTAATTGACAAGCTCACAGTGCAGTAATAATGTAGTAATGCAGTTACGCATAAACATAGTAGAATACAGTATAAAAGTAACAAAATTAGTCACAAGTAAACTATAATTGCCTATAGTACAGTTACTCGCAAGACAGCTACTCACTAGACAGCTACTCGTACAACAGCTATTGCGTAGACAGCTACTCACTAGACAGCTACTCGTACAACAGCTATTGCGTAGATAGCTACTCACTAGGCAGCTACTTGTACGACAGCGATTGCGTAGAAAGCTACTCGTTAGTAAGCTAATCGTAAGACAGCTGTTGACTAGATTGCATAAATATAGCTTTGGAATCATGGCTGCTCCAATGGTGCCAAATATAAGGTAGCATAATAATATCTTATTATCTAAAATCCTGGGATTGTGGGCTTCACACACGGCCTTCTGATCCCAAACTAAGCAGAGCTCGTAAATGAAAGACTAGTGGACTGTAATACTAGTTTGAAATGGGGTAAGTAAGGAGTTAAATGCTATTTTCTATTTGTAAATTGTTTTCTTTTCAAGTAGAATTGTTATTATAACCAAATAAATACCCAAGTGCTGAATAAATTTCATTATTTCACATTGACTGCCCGTGTGGCGCAGCGATTTAGATAGTCGCCTCGCCACTTCGTGTCCCGAGTTCGATTCCCGCGCAGGATATCTATTTATGTAACCCATAAATAGTTGTTCTGATTCTGGAGGTACTTTATGTCCGTTAATTATATCTACCATATTTGATTATTTACCCTAGTAAGTAGCTTTTAAAAACAAAATAGCCAAGATCAAGACCAAAATTGATTTAGATTTATTTTTCTGTTAAGAAAATTTCTCATTATCATTTGACGGAGTTGACGGTATTACAGCCCCGTGCCTCGGAGAGCACGTAAACCTGTCGGTACTATTACTCGCGAGACAGCTACTGGCTAGACAGCTACTGGCTAGACAGCTACTGGCTAGACAAACTACTGGCTAGACAAACTACTGGCTAGACAGCTACTGGCTAGACAGCTACTGGCTAGACAGCTACTGGCTAGGGAGCTACTGGCTAGGGAGCTACTGGCTAGGGAGCTACTGGCTAGGGAGCTACTGGCTAGACAAGCTACTGGCTAGACAGCTACTGGCTAGACAGCTACTGGCTAGACAGCTACTGGCTAGGCAGCTACTAGCCAGGCAGCTACTGGCTAGCCAGGTACTGGCTAGACAGCTACTGGCTTGACAGCTACTGGCTAGACAGCTACTGGCTAGACAGCTACTGGCTAGGCAGTTACTAGCTAGGCAGCTACTGGCTAGGCAGTTACTAGCTAGGCAGCTACTCGCTAGACAGCAACTGGCTGGACAGCAACTGACTAGACAGCTACTGGCTAGGCAACTACTGGCTAGACACCTACTCGCTAGACAGCTGCTGGCTAAGCAGATACTAACTAGGCAGCTACTGGCTCTAGGCAAATCTTAAGACAGCTGTTGCAGCTACTGGCTAGACAGATACTACCTAGCTAGTAATGATATTTATTCAGCACATAGGTATACATATACTTGTAATTGACAAGCTCACAGTGCAGTAATAATGTAGTAATGCAGTTACGCATAAACATAGTAGAATACAGTATAAAAGTAACAAAATTAGTCACAAGTCAACTATAATTGCCTATAGTACAGTTACTCGCTAGACAGCTACTCACTAGACAGCTACTCACTAGACAGCTACTCGTACAACAGCTATTGCGTAGATAGCTACTCGCTAGGCAGCTACTTGTACGGCAGCTATTGCGTAGAAAGCTACTCGCTAGTAAGCTAATCGTAAGACAGCTGTTGCCTAGATTGCGTAAATATAGCTTTGGGATCATGGCTGCTCAATGATCAAGGTAGCATAATAATATCTTACTATCTAAAATCCTCGGATTGTGGGCTTCACACACGGCCTTCTGATCCCTAATTAAGCAGAGTTTGTAAATGAAAGACTAGTGGACTGTAATACTAGTTTGAAATGGGGTAAGTAAGGAGTTAAATGCTATTTTCTATTTGTAAATTGTTTTCTTTTCAAGTAGAATTGTTATTATAAACAAATAAATACCCAAGTGCTGAATAAATTTCATTATTTCATTTCATTATTTCACATTGACTGCCAGAGTGGCGCAGCGATTTAGATAGTCGCCTCGCCACTTCGTGTCCCGAGTTCGATTCCCGCGCAGGATATCTATTTATTTAATCCATAAATAGTTGTTCTGATTCTGGAGGTACTTTATGTCCGTTAATTATATCTACCATATTTGATTAATTACCCTAGTAAGTAGCTTTTAAAAACAAAATAGCCAACATCAAGACCAAAATTGATTTAAACTTATTTTTCTGTTAAGAAAATTTCTCATTATCATTTGACGGAGTTGACGGTACTACAGCCCCGTGCCTCGGAGAGCACGTAAACCTGTCGGTACTATTACTCGCGAGACAGCTACTGGCTAGACAGCTACTGGCTAGACAGCTACTGGCTAGACAGCTACTGGCTAGACAGCTACTGGCTAGACAGCTACTGGCTAGACAGCTACTGGCTAGACAGCTACTGGCTAGACAGCTACTGGCTAGACAGCTACTGCCTAGAGAGCTACTGGCTAGGGATCTTCTGGCTAGACAAGCTACTGGCTAGACAGCTACTGGCTAGACAAGCTACTGGCTAGACAGCTACTGGCTAGACAGCTACTGGCTAGGCAGCTATTAGCTAGGCAGCTACTCGCTAGACAGCAACTGGCTGGACAGCTACTGGCTAGGCAGCTACTAGCTAGGCAGCTACTCGCTAGACAGCAACTGGCTGGACGGCAACTGACTAGACAGCTACTGGCTAGGCAACTACTGGCTAGACACCTACTCGCTAGACAGATGCTGGCTAAACAGATACTAACTAGGCAGCTACTGGCTCTAGGCAAATCTTAATACAGCTGTTGCAGCTACTGGCTAGACAGCTACTGGCTAGACAGCTACTGGCTAAACAGCTACTGTCTAGACAGCTACTGGCTAGACAGCTACTAGCTAGACAGCTACTGGCTAGACAGCTACTGGCTAGACAGCTACTGGCTAGACAGCTACTAGCTAGACAGCTACTGGCTAGACAGCTACTAGCTAGACAGCTACTGGCTAGGGAGCTACTGGCTAGACAGCTACTAGCTAGACAGCTACTGGCTAGACAGCTACTGGCTAGACAGCTACTGGCTAGACAGCTACTAGCTAGACAGCTACTGGCTAGACAGCTACTAGCTAGACAGCTACTGGCTAGACAGCTACTAGCTAGACAGCTACTGGCTAGGGAGCTACTGGCTCTAGGCAAATCTGAAGACAGCTGTTGCAGCTACTGGCTAGACAAACTACTGGCTAGACAGCTACTGGCTAGACAGCTACTGGCTAGGGAGCTACTGGCTAGGGAGCTACTGGCTAGGCAGCTACTCGCTAGACAGCAACTGGCTAGACAGCTACTGGCTAGACAGCTACTGGCTAGACAGGTACTGGCTAGACAGCTACTGGCTAGACAGCTACTGGCTAGACACCTACTCGCTAGACAGCTGCTGGCTAAGCAGATACTAACTAGGCAGCTACTGGCTCTAGGCAAATCTTAAGACAGCTGTTGCAGCTACTGGCTAGACAGATACTACCTAGCTAGTAATGATATTTATTCAGCACATAGGTATACATATACTTGTAATTGACAATCTCACAGTGCAGTAATAATGTAGTAATGCAGTTACGCATAAACATAGTAGAATACAGTATAAAAGTAACAAAATTAGTCACAAGTCAACTATAATTGCCTATAGTACAGTTACTCGCTAGACAGCTACTCACTAGACAGCTACTCGTACAACAGCTATTGCGTAGATAGCTACTCGCTAGGCAGCTACTTGTACGGCAGCTATTGCGTAGAAAGCTACTCGCTAGTAAGCTAATCGTAAGACAGCTGTTGCCTAGATTGCGTAAATATAGCTTTGGGATCATGGCTGCTCAATGATCAAGGTAGCATAATAATATCTTACTATCTAAAATCCTCGGATTGTGGGCTTCACACACGGCCTTCTGATCCCTAATTAAGCAGAGTTTGTAAATGAAAGACTAGTGGACTGTAATACTAGTTTGAAATGGGGTAAGTAAGGAGTTAAATGCTATTTTCTATTTGTAAATTGTTTTCTTTTCAAGTAGAATTGTTATTATAAACAAATAAATACCCAAGTGCTGAATAAATTTCATTATTTCATTTCATTATTTCACATTGACTGCCAGAGTGGCGCAGCGATTTAGATAGTCGCCTCGCCACTTCGTGTCCCGAGTTCGATTCCCGCGCAGGATATCTATTTATTTAATCCATAAATAGTTGTTCTGATTCTGGAGGTACTTTATGTCCGTTAATTATATCTACCATATTTGATTAATTACCCTAGTAAGTAGCTTTTAAAAACAAAATAGCCAAGATCAAGACCAAAATTGATTTAAACTTATTTTTCTGTTAAGAAAATTTCTCATTATCATTTGACGGAGTTGACGGTACTACAGCCCCGTGCCTCGGAGAGCACGTAAACCTGTCGGTACTATTACTCGCGAGACAGCTACTGGCTAGACAGCTACTGGCTAGACAGCTACTGGCTAGACAAACTACTGGCTAGACAAACTACTGGCTAGACAGCTACTGGCTAGACAGCTACTGGCTAGACAGCTACTGGCTAGACAGCTACTGGCTAGACAGCTACTGCCTAGAGAGCTACTGGCTAGGGATCTTCTGGCTAGACAAGCTACTGGCTAGACAGCTACTGGCTAGACAAGCTACTGGCTAGACAGCTACTGGCTAGACAGCTACTGGCTAGGCAGCTATTAGCTAGGCAGCTACTCGCTAGACAGCAACTGGCTGGACAGCTACTGGCTAGGCAGCTACTAGCTAGGCAGCTACTCGCTAGACAGCAACTGGCTGGACGGCAACTGACTAGACAGCTACTGGCTAGGCAACTACTGGCTAGACACCTACTCGCTAGACAGATGCTGGCTAAACAGATACTAACTAGGCAGCTACTGGCTCTAGGCAAATCTTAATACAGCTGTTGCAGCTACTGGCTAGACAGCTACTGGCTAGACAGCTACTGGCTAGACAGCTACTGTCTAGACAGCTACTGGCTAGACAGCTACTAGCTAGACAGCTACTGGCTAGACAGCTACTGGCTAGACAGCTACTGGCTAGACAGCTACTAGCTAGACAGCTACTGGCTAGACAGCTACTAGCTAGACAGCTACTGGCTCTAGGCAAATCTGAAGACAGCTGTTGCAGCTACTGGCTAGACAAACTACTGGCTAGACAGCTACTGGCTAGACAGCTACTGGCTAGACAGCTACTGGCTAGACAGCTACTGGCTAGACAGCTACTGGCTAGACAGCTACTGGCTAGGCAGCTACTCGCTAGACAGCAACTGGCTAGACAGCTACTGGCTTGACAAGCTACTGGCTAGACAGCTACTGGCTAGACAGCTACTGGCTAGGCAGCTACTCGCTAGACAGCAACTGGCTGGACGGCAACTGACTAGACAGCTACTGGCTAGGCAACTACTGGCTAGACACCTACTCGCTAGACAGATGCTGGCTAAACAGATACTAACTAGGCAGCTACTGGCTCTAGGCAAATCTTAATACAGCTGTTGCAGCTACTGGCTAGACAGCTACTGGCTAGACAGCTACTGGCTAGACAGCTACTGGCTAGACAGCTACTGGCTAGACAGCTACTGGCTAGACAGCTACTAGCTAGACAGCTACTGGCTAGACAGCTACTAGCTAGACAGCTACTGGCTAGGGAGCTACTGGCTCTAGGCAAATCTGAAGACAGCTGTTGCAGCTACTGGCTAGACAAACTACTGGCTAGACAGCTACTGGCTAGACAGCTACTGGCTAGACAGCTACTGGCTAGGGAGCTACTGGCTAGACACCTACTCGCTAGACAGCTGCTGGCTAAGCAGATACTAACTAGGCAGCTACTGGCTCTAGGCAAATCTTAAGACAGCTGTTGCAGCTACTGGCTAGACAGATACTACCTAGCTAGTAATGATATTTATTCAGCACATAGGTATACATATACTTGTAATTGACAAGCTCACAGTGCAGTAATAATGTAGTAATGCAGTTACGCATAAACATAGTAGAATACAGTATAAAAGTAACAAAATTAGTCACAAGTCAACTATAATTGCCTATAGTACAGTTACTCGCTAGACAGCTACTCACTAGACAGCTACTCGTACAACAGCTATTGCGTAGATAGCTACTCGCTAGGCAGCTACTTGTACGGCAGCTATTGCGTAGAAAGCTACTCGCTAGTAAGCTAATCGTAAGACAGCTGTTGCCTAGATTGCGTAAATATAGCTTTGGGATCATGGCTGCTCAATGATCAAGGTAGCATAATAATATCTTACTATCTAAAATCCTCGGATTGTGGGCTTCACACACGGCCTTCTGATCCCTAATTAAGCAGAGTTTGTAAATGAAAGACTAGTGGACTGTAATACTAGTTTGAAATGGGGTAAGTAAGGAGTTAAATGCTATTTTCTATTTGTAAATTGTTTTCTTTTCAAGTAGAATTGTTATTATAAACAAATAAATACCCAAGTGCTGAATAAATTTCATTATTTCATTTCATTATTTCACATTGACTGCCAGAGTGGCGCAGCGATTTAGATAGTCGCCTCGCCACTTCGTGTCCCGAGTTCGATTCCCGCGCAGGATATCTATTTATTTAATCCATAAATAGTTGTTCTGATTCTGGAGGTACTTTATGTCCGTTAATTATATCTACCATATTTGATTAATTACCCTAGTAAGTAGCTTTTAAAAACAAAATAGCCAACATCAAGACCAAAATTGATTTAAACTTATTTTTCTGTTAAGAAAATTTCTCATTATCATTTGACGGAGTTGACGGTACTACAGCCCCGTGCCTCGGAGAGCACGTAAACCTGTCGGTACTATTACTCGCGAGACAGCTACTGGCTAGACAGCTACTGGCTAGACAGCTACTGGCTAGACAGCTACTGGCTAGACAGCTACTGGCTAGACAGCTACTGGCTAGACAGCTACTGGCTAGACAGCTACTGCCTAGAGAGCTACTGGCTAGGGATCTACTGGCTAGACAAGCTACTGGCTAGACAGCTACTGGCTAGACAAGCTACTGGCTAGACAGCTACTGGCTAGACAGCTACTGGCTAGGCAGCTACTCGCTAGACAGCAACTGGCTGGACGGCAACTGACTAGACAGCTACTGGCTAGGCAACTACTGGCTAGACACCTACTCGCTAGACAGATGCTGGCTAAACAGATACTAACTAGGCAGCTACTGGCTCTAGGCAAATCTTAATACAGCTGTTGCAGCTACTGGCTAGACAGCTACTGGCTAGACAGCTACTGGCTAGACAGCTACTGGCTAGACAGCTACTGTCTAGACAGCTACTGGCTAGACAGCTACTAGCTAGACAGCTACTGGCTAGACAGCTACTGGCTAGACAGCTACTGGCTAGACAGCTACTAGCTAGACAGCTACTGGCTAGACAGCTACTAGCTAGACAGCTACTGGCTAGGGAGCTACTGGCTCTGGGCAAATCTGAAGACAGCTGTTGCAGCTACTGGCTTGACAAACTACTGGCTAGACAGCAACTGGCTAGACAGCAACTGGCTAGACAGCTACTGGCTAGACAGCTACTGGCTAGACAGCTACTGGCTAGACAGCTACTGGCTAGACAGCTACTGGCTAGACAGCTACTGGCTAGACAGCTACTGGCTAGACAGCTACTGGCTAGACAGCTACTGGCTAGACAGCTACTGGCTAGACAGCTACTGACTAGACAGCTACTGGCTAGACAGCTACTGGCTAGACAGCTACTGGCTAGACAGCTACTGGCTAGCCAGCTACTAGCTAGACAGCTACTCGCTAGACAGCAACTGGCTGGACGGCAACTGACTAGACAGCTACTGGCTAGGCAACTACTGGCTAGACACCTACTCGCTAGACAGATACTGGCTAAACAGATACTAACTAGGCAGCTACTGGCTCTAGGCAAATCTTAATACAGCTGTTGCAGCTACTGGCTAGACAGCTACTAGCTAGGCAGCTACTCGCTAGACAGCAACTGGCTGGACAGCAACTGACTAGACAGCAACTGGCTAGGCAACTACTGGCTAGACACCTACTCGCTAGACAGCTGCTGGGTAAACAGATACTAACTAGGCAGCTACTGGCTCTAGGCAAATCTTAAGACAGCTGTTGCAGCTACTGGCTAGACAGATACTAGCTAGCTAGTAATGATATTTATTCAGCACATGGGTATACATATACTTGTTATTGACAAGCTCACAGTGCAGTAATAATGTAGTAATGCAGTTACGCATAAACATAGTAGAATACAGTATAAAAGTAACAAAATTAGTCACAAGTAAACTATAATTGCCTATAGTACAGTTACTCGCTAGACAGCTACTCACTTGACAGCTACTCGTACAACAGCTATTGCGTAGACAGCTACTCGTACAACAGCTATTGCGTAGATAGCTACTCGCTAGGCAGCTACTTGTACGACAGCTATTGCGTAGAAAGCTACTCGCTAGTAAGCTAATCGTACTCAATACTCAATACTCAATTCTTTATTGCATTCCACAATGTATATCTAGGTGGTAGGTACAGGTGAAAAGTTCATCGTGGACCCTGTCGGGCACAGCAAATTAGGAGAGAGGAGGATTTATTTGATGATATTAAGACAGCTGTTGCCTAGATTGCATAAATATAGCTTTGGAATCATGGCTGCTCCAATGGTGCCAAATATAAGGTAGCATAATAATATCTTATTATCTAAAATCCTGGGATTGTAGGCTTCACACACGGCCTTCTGATCCCAAACTAAGCAGAGCTTGTAAATGAAAGACTAGTGGACTGTAATACTAGTTTATGCAGTACAAGCTATTATAATTAAAACATGGACTATGCGACATATATACGTCGAAGTCGTCGACGGCAAAAACATCTCCAAAAGCATTGGATTTTTTGCTTTACATGAAAAGTCAAATAAATAATCCTCAGACAATTTTAATGCTCAAAACGGAAATTTTACAAATACTTGATGAAATTCATCCTTAACACGTTCACAGTGCATGTACCACATGTGGGCCACTATGAAGACATCATCACACGTGCGTGCACCACAATGGAATGCTTTTTTTGAGTTTGCACGTACCAACTGCGCCAGTTTTTATGATATACACGTATGAACAATGAACCATTTAATAAAATGTCAAAAAAACCGACCGAAATTTCGGCAGTGTTGCCAGGCAATCGAGGTTGGAATGAAACCAATTTTTATAGAAAAAGTTTGATTAAAAGATGAAATAACGAATGAACTTATAAATGTAACAGCTATATTTTTTATGACAAGCATTATAACACAAAAGGCAAACAGATTAATTGCATTGGAGACATTGAGTATCCATTTTCATTGCTTTATTACGATCTTCGGATACTGTATGTCCTGCTTCTACCAAGGTCCTGGCAACAGCCAGTGCAACGTTTCCTTATAATTTTATTCGATTGACGTAGTATTTTTGTTAGTGAATGTCGGGAACTGGATGTAGATGGTGCTATCGATAATCCACGAGAGGGTGCTGGATCCTGGATGTTCAGGTGTTCAATAATAATTTCGTTACTATTTAGCATATATGTACATATTATGTCTTTATAGATTAGTACAGCGTTAATAATTGTTATTTCCATCAGGTCAGCAGCTATTTTTTTGTACCAAAACTAAGTTTTGCGTACGGGACAATTGTAACTTGCTAGCTGAGTGAGTTAATACACGTGGGTGGCACATATATGGGGCACGAAATCTATAGCGTGCACGTGAGTGCACCACATGTGGCCCACCTGAAAAATACTAAAAAAGATGATAAGGGCATTCTATTTTTTCTCTTTTGTATGTTATATGTCATTACCTATCTATGAGATCACAATCCAATCGAGTTAATCAGGTAAAGTAAAACTAATAATTACTGTGTTTGTGTAGCACTAACTCTTCATTACGAGAAACAACTTGAACAAAATTCACAAAGAACCGAGAAGTATTATTACCAACGAAGTATTACATAAAAACGAATGTAACATATTTATTTATACAGATAATCACAACATATAAAGATATCGTGGTAAATTCAATAAAAATATACCCTCTTGTGTTATTTTGCATGTTTCGATATTATACGTATCATAAAGTTTAAACCACAATTAAAATGTATACCTCGCAACACAGAGAAACCTAGTGCGAGGATTATTGCCAGCATTTTATTATATAATAATTATTATTCTACACAGAATTAAAATCAAGTTGAGAGAACCACTGACTTTTTGACTTCATGTCTGTATTATAAATTCATTACATCGTATTTAAAACGGCGAAATTAAACATCGTGAATGAAAGAAACACGGCATGGCTGAGAGTTCCCCAAAAATGCTTTTGATGGTAATGGGAAATCTGCCAAACCGCACAAGGCCAGCGTAGTGGACTCTCACTGTAAGAAGAGGCATGTATCATCCCAGAATATTCACCTTTATCTCAACAACGTAATTACTTCTACTTTTAGTGTCTAAACACACTATGCCGAAGTTACGTGTCCGAAGTTGCGCGGCTGATATTACGTTCCGACTTCCGGCTGATATGTATGACACACTATAAGTGCCGAACTTACGCGGCAGAAATTCAGTTGCGTTACTTGACGCGTGAGAAGTGTGCTCCCCTACTCCCCTCCTCCGCGAGTGTCTAAACACACTATGCCGAAGTTACGTGTCCGAAGTTGCGCGGCTGATATTACGTTCCGACGTGTTCGGCTGATATGTATGACACACTATAAGTGCCGAACTTACGCGGCAGAAATTCAGTTGCGTTACTTGACGCGTGAGTAGTGTGCTCCCCTACTCCCCTCCTCCGCGAGTGTCTAAACACACTATGCCGAAGTTACGTGTCCGAAGTTGCGCGGCTGATATTACGTTCCGACGTGTTCGGCTGATATGTATGACACACTATAAGTGCCGAACTTACGCGGCAGAAATTCAGTTGCGTTACTTGACGCGTGTGTAGTGTGCTCCCCTACTCCCCTCCTCCGCTAGATGTTCGTCGGCAATCGAACAGAATTTCGGTCGCGTATAAAGTGACCACTACAGCTGAACGCTTCCTCTGAACTTACGCCCGACCGAAATTACGTTGCGTTTATCTAATCTAATCTAATATCTAGGGACAATGTCACACAGATCATCATAGCCCCAAACTAAGCAAAGCTTGTACTATGGGTACCAGGCGACGATATACATACTTATATAGATAGATAAATACTTATATACATAGAAAACATCCATGACTCAGAAACAAATATTCGTGCTCATCACATAAATATTTGCACTTACCGGGATTCGAACCCAGGACCACCAGCTTCGTAGGCAGGGGCACTACCAACTAGGCTACGGTGACCGTTTATAACGCAATGTAACTTCGGCGCAATGTGCCGTCAGTAATACAAATAACATTGCAGGCGTAATCATGCCGAACTTCGGTCCCGTACGTTCGGCATAGGGTGTTTAGACACTTACCGAGATACACAAATAAGGTAGCTGGAAGCCGCTGGATACGGGTAGCGCAAGACCGGCAATTATGGAGATGGCGGCTTTGGGAAGACCTTTGTCTAACAGTGGGCGTCTTTCGGGTAATATGATGAAGATGATGAAAGAAATACGCACGAATTGTGCATTTGTATTTAAAGAATACGCGCGTCTTCGAGCGACCACCGTATTTTTAGGGTTCCTTACCCATAGGGTAAAACGGGACCCTATTACTAAGACTTCGCTGTCTGTCTGTCCGTCTGTCACCAGTCTGTATCTCATGAACCGTGATTTCTGTTGCCGCTATAACAACAAGTACTAAAAAACTAAATAAAACATATATTTAAGGCGGCTCCCATGCAACAAACGTGAATTTATTGCTAGTTTTAATAGATAAAGGTACGGAACACTTCGTGCGTGAGTCCGACTCGCACTTGGCCGGTTTTTTTAGAAAACGCTTCGATACGCTAATGTGATTACACCCTTAAACTTGAAAGACGGAAAACTTAACCACTTGACCACAAACAAAAGTCTTCAGTTCACCCAATTTCAGTTCACAAAAGTCTGATCCCAACCGATATAGACATTTAATTTTCAAATAAAACTTGGTCTCACGAATATCTTTCAAAAATAATATTTGAATAAGAAGTCCAATTACTAGGCGTCTACGAGTTGGAGTCAGTACTTTCATCCTCTGAGGATTTTTGAGGATCACTGTGAATTAGATTTGAGTGAACGGCGTCATTTAAATTCTTTAATAATTGGCAAAATGGTGGACAAGTTAAGAGATGATAGCGATTTTTGTAATAATAGCAATCATTAGCTACCCTAAATACTTGCAAATAGTAGTTAGTTTACTTTCCTTTATTAAAGAATAGATGTTCGTGAGTCAAGTATCGCATACCACCGGCTTATAGAATCCATGTGAGTATTTGAATTTATTTCTCTCTAGCAGTTGGCCATGTGATTCCCGGCCCAGAAAGAACATGATTACCCCATTAAATCCCGTGGGTGTCGTAAAAAGCGACTAAGGGATACAACAGGTAGTCGGGCAGCAAAGACACCTGTATACTAGCTACTGCCTAACTGCAGTCGCTAACTCGCATGCTAAGCGCTGTGCTATGGCAAAACCCTCCAAATGGCTACATTGTGGATACCTTCGGGGGAGGAGTTTTGGCGCCAACGCGGAAAATGTCGCATCAGGGCATTGTTTCATTTTCAAAAACTAGTGTAAATTCAAGTTTTTATGTAATTTTTTTTATGTGTTTTATGTAAATATGGTGGATTTTTAGACATAACATCATAGACAACGTACACAAGTGGAGGAAAGTGCCATATTGCCGTGAATTGCGATTTTCTGTGTTCAATCTAAAACTCCATATAAGCCTCTAGTAAAGTCTCCACTGCTTTACTGAGGTACGACAAGGACTACGTATGACTTGACTGTGACGGACTTTACTTGACATGACGAAAATAAATGAAATAATTATATATTTTACGGAAGGCTCATAAGGCCGAAGAAGCCAGAGCCGTAAAACTGAATTAAAAAAAAAACTTCGGGGGAGGCCTATGTCTAGCAGTGGACGATATCAGACTAATAATGGTGATGATGAGTTAAAACCTTGAAACTACCAACCAGAGTGGTGCACTATGGCCTAAAATCCACTCTCAATCAAAGTAAGAGGAGATCCTTACCATGCAGCGCAAGGGCCTGAATTGTATACCTCATATTTTGTCATCATCATCATCATATCTGTTTCTGAGGAGTTAGTGACTAATGGAAGCTGCTGGATGCGGGCAGCGTAAGACTAGCAATTGTGAAAATATCAGTCAGTATGATTTCAGTATGATGATTATGAAGTGACGAATAAGACTTCTTCACTTCATCATAATTTCAAAATCACTTTGCCTTGATTAAAAAATTTGTCTGTTCATTGTACAAAATTTTGGCATCATGTCGTGTTCATTCAACGAAATTCGCTACTTGTAGTTTGTCCTACATTATCTTATCAAGAATTAGTTTTTAAATATTTTGATATGTCGTACTATTTTTAAACTAAGGCAATGGCCTTCAGGGTTTTGGGAATTCAGACATATTTACGGCAGTCTGGATTTTTTAACCGCTGACCGTGAAATCAAATCTACTAAAGTTGGTAAGGTTATGTATAACAGCAGCGGGCTACTTTATACTTTAGTTGATGTAAGGAGTTCCATAAAGGTAAGTAAGAAAAGGTGCCGTAGCCTAATAAGTATCACCAAATTACATGTAATTTTCTTATACTTAATTAGGAAATGAGAATACTGACAGTTATGTCCTACAGCAACTAAAGAGAGACAATCTAAACCAAGAACAACAAAAGAACGCAGCATGGGCAGGCCCGCTACAAGATAGACCGATGATCATGTCGCTGAAAGCCGCTAGATGCAGGTAGCGCAAGACCGGCAATTGAGGAAATCTTTGGGGGGGGGGGGCTTAGTCCAGTAATGGGCTTATAAGATGGTGATGAAACAAGCACTGTTTTTGTTTGTCGTTGAAGGATACGATGTTCTTTAGGTCTGTGTCAAACATTGGCCTTGATGATAGATTCTTAACAAGCGCTGAAATAACAATCAGCTTTCTTGAGTTTTATTTTTTATTGTGATCGATTAACTGACCTAGTAAAACACGGGTAACCGGACACTAGTAACCGAACCAGTAAGACCTTATTTCGACTATTAGAGCTTATCGTGTCAACTGCGGATGATGGCTTAAAGCATTATCTAATGAACCGGTTAGTTCCCCATTTCCCGGACATAGAATTTGTTAACGCCATATCTAACGTGGATACGGATACCTGAGAGATGTGTTTTTAATTAGAATCCTTCTACTCTGTCACACACAAGTACCCGTCGTCGCTATTAGTTAAATCCTAACAAATAGCGACCCAAAATGAGAGTACTTGGCTTTTTAATTTGTCAGATTCTGCACTTCAGCCGCTTATGACTTGGGAATGGCCGTTTGAAATCAAGAGAAATCATACATTTTCCTTGGCGGAAGATAGGCAGCTGCTGATTGAAATTCTTCCCGAACCGTTACTTTCGAATACTGATACATAATAATATTATTATTTTATTCACCTACTTGGATCCGAAATAATAAATCTTTTATTTGCGCTTTTTATTACAAAGGTATCAAGGTTTATAGGTTATGAATACCGATTTACGACTATTATACTAGTTTTCAATTATAGGCAAAATTTGGGTATGCTCGTAATCTTGACTTTTGGAAATAGCCAAAAGATTTGTTACAGATTTTTTATACGTTGGGGCTAGTCTATGGATGGATGAACACTAATCTGGTTCGATATCTGAGCTTCCCCGGGTTGAAAGTCACGTAATCTGCTGTTACTTAAACATTCTGTCCTCTTAGAGTTTCAGGTCCATGGAATTAAAATTTGGCACCAATCCACTATCATTTTAGTGCCTAAAAGTCAGTTTTTCTGGTGACGGCATTCACGCTCTAGCGATAACATGGGCTTGAAATAATGATTGGGATTGCAAGAATATTGTCATTAACTGCCTGTAGTTAGGAAGTGGACGATGTTGTACGCCTGCACTTTGACGAGTTTATATAAGTCTCTTAGATGCCAGTTAAGGACATGTCAGATGCTTACACGGCTGCGTGAACTAGTCTTACACCCATATTAAAAAAAAGTAAACTATAAAAAAATACCGATTCCCGCCGAGGACGGATATTTGTGTGCATGAACATGTCTTTTCATCCTGAGTCTGGTTGTAATTATCTATTTAAGTACGTATTCACTAAAGAAAAGTAGTATATGTAGTATATCAGTTATATTTCTCGAACCAAAGTAACCGACATAGCCCAAAGAATTGCCAAACTGAAGTGGCAGTGGGCAGGGCACATAGCTCGTAGAACTGACGGCTGATGGGGCAGAAAGGTTCTCGAGTGGTGACCACGAACCGGAAGAGGGAGCGTGGGCAGGCTCCCTACACGGTGGACCGACGATCTTGTGCGGGTCGTGGGAAGCCGCTGGATGAAAATAAATATTGAAGGGGGCTCCCATACAACAAACATGATTTTTGTTCTTTTTTATAGATAATGGTACGGAACCATTCGTGTGCGAGTCCGACTCGCACTTGGACGGTTTTTATATAATAGTAAGTAAGGCAAAACAAACAAGTGGGTCACCTGATGGACCATGGATACTCGCAACACCGGAGGAGCCGGAAGTGCGTTGCTGGCCTTTAAAGAAGGAATAGGCTTGCTTGTTGGAGATTGCCATGTCTTTCCAGATCGGAAATATCTCCGCAGCTAATTGATTATACAGAGTGGTAGTGCGCGGCAAAAAGTTGGAAACACATTTTCTTAATCCTGAAATTCGCAGACGAACATGAGTAAAATCATACAGAATAAAGAAACTATTGGGGAAGCGCTTTGAAAATACACGGGAAGTAGATATTGTTGAAAAAATAGTTATTTTCAATACAAGTTGAGCAATTTTCGTGAGAGTTTCACAAAGTATCGCCCACAATACACATTTCATCCAACTTAGTACACTTGCGCTAAAGTTTTATTAAAAACGGTCCACGGCCGGGTATTTCTTATTGCAAATATCTTTAACTAGCTGTGTCCTGCGGTTTTACCCGCGTTAAAATTTATAAATTATAGCCTATGTGTTAATTCAGGGTGTCAGCTAACTCCATACCAAATTTTATTAAAATCGCTCCAGACGTTTAGACGTTCAGACGAAGAAGTAACAAACAGACACACTCACAAACTTTCGCCTGTATAATATTAGTGTGACTGTGTTAGTTACTGGTAAGTATTGTTAATGGTGTATTTTTGTCTAATTAAATATCTAAAATAGCTGTTCCGGTGAAATTTGTACCGCCATATATTTTTGACCACAGAAAAAAAACGACGTCTCATATTTGGGAATTTTTGGGAAGCTTAAGAATTTCATATTCTTTTAAATAAATAAATACTAATAAGAAGCACATCCAGCTACCCTAATCTGTCAAATTTCTTTCATAGATTTTCAACGTTATCACAAAAGCATAAGGTTCATTTTCAATTGGGGAAATTTTACAGATTGGGGTTGTTTGATGTGCTGGCGTCTTTACTATACAAAGATTTATACATTATCTTTGAAATATAGACATTTCAGAGATAATCTTTGTTAAATCTTTGTATAGTATCTGGTAGAATTTTTACGACAGTACTCTACTCATACAAACCTTACTAGCAATAAGGAACACATAAAAGAAAGATTAATCCAATTTGGTGCAGTCGTTTGGTAGTTATGAGCGTTTCGGTGATTCATTTTTATTTATATTATATACAGGGTGGCCGAGGAATTGACTTTCAAACGCGAAATTTAGATACTTTATGATGAGGAGTATCTGATTCACCCCCATGTATGATCTACGACTTTGGGTAGTTTTCGAGATATAATTTCTTTAATGATATATTTCGTAAATTTTGCACAAAGCTTGATGTCGTTTTTTTTCTCGTTCTGTTGAACATTTCTGGTTTAGTTTTTCTGTGATAACTAATAAGCATAGTTTAACCTAACACCCTAAAAAGTATGGTTTATCTAATCATAGCAGAACTGACAGAGTTTACAGTTCAAAATTAGGGTTTGAGCTCAGGACTCATAAATTTTAGTTTTAATAATTTAAGTATCAAAAAAAAATTTAAGTGGGGAGATTTTGGTTTATGATTCGAATACTCCTCATCATAAAGTATATTATTTACTTTTAAATAATGATTTGACATTATAAATTGTTTGCTCAAACTAACTACCTTAATATTAAATACTAAAGCAACTAGAGGTTACTAATGAGTAAAGCGAAATTAATTAAATATTTTTCCATCAGCCAATTTTCCACATTGAATAAGCAAATACTTCTCTTCGCAGAAGTGTCCTCTACCGCCACGTGCAAGCAGTTCCGGGAACACAGCGATCTATTTGTGGCGCAGTCACTTTGCCAGATTGGCAGGAGTTGCTGCTTGAGAGGGCTACTCAGAGCCCTCCCAGGGTGCGTGTCCCGACCACCTGGGACACAGCGCAAAAGGGCGGCACCGGAGCAGCATACCCGCGTCCCAGGGCACCCCCATAAGGCACCAGAAATCCACGGCAGGTTAGGTTTAGCCGGTGCGAGTCCGACATACCCACCTGCAGACCCTTTCACATTCCACCTGCCTTATCAAAAAAAAGGCACTCCGAGTCAGTTCCTCTTATTATTCTGTAAGTAACCGATGAGGTTAAGCACACGGTCTGTCTATAGATTAGTTAATTTCTGAGCGTTTTCGTTGTCTGGAAGCCACATCAAACTGTCAGTCTCGGCTGTATTCATAAGACAACAGTCGTTAACCCGCAACTCTGACCCAAGGGTAACTAGTAGGTACCCATACGATATAGGTAATAATAATAATATCTTGGGACATTATTCACTTGTACTATGGAAACCAGATAACTGATATATGACCTAAACTATTTTTCTTTTTGTAAATACATTACTTATATAGATAATTTATACCCAGACTCAGACAAAACAAACATATTCATGCACACAAATATCGGTCCCGTGTGGGAATCGAACCCACGACCTGCGTAGTGAAAGGCAGCGTATCTACCAACCACGCCAACAGGCCCGTCAAATATAGATATGGTTAAGTAAGCAAAGTTTTCAATCAAGAAGGATAGGAAATGGAAGCATTTACAGTCACGCCAATAGTGATTTTCATTAAAATCCTTGCCAGTTAATTACCTGTTCCCGACGGGTAACGTGAATGTAGACTTTCTAGAACTGCTTAATTAGTCGATTCAAATTCAATATATTCTTTTTTTCATAGTGTTTTGTTTCAATTGCTTTTAAAATATTGTTTACGGTATTTCAGTTGGAAAACAAACAGTAAAACGACGTATAGTAAGGAGCGGGTTTTAACAACTAGTTACCAATTCCTAATATATTTCCAAATGAATACAAACATAGATCGTTTGTTGAAGATGAGATAACAATAAGACAACGAGAATTACCTAAAAATATTAATATGTTCGATTCCCATTCACTTCAAAGATGGCTGAAAAATAAAAAAAAAACTTTTGTGTACTTATGTTCACGCGTTAGAAGTTATACTTCTTAATATACAACTTGAACATAGTTATCAATTTTCATACCACCTAGAACTAACGTCATGCTGTTATTTTTACGTATGAATTTACGGTGGTATGAGAGTGAATTTTTACGATGCGCGCGCATCGTCAAAATTCACTGTCATACCACCTAGAACTAACTGCATGCTGTTAAATTTTTTGCTGTCGGTGTGCGCGCGCATCGAAAAAATTCACTCTCATCATTTTTCTCCATCGCGCCAAAAGAAGTATAACTTCAATATAAGTAGACAAAGCAACACAGATATTGCTTGCTTGCTTGCTTATCGTATGGGTAGTGGTAACCCTTGTGTCAGAGTTGCTCAAGCCGCCCAGTAGGCCTCTGACAAGGCTTAAGACTGTTGTCTAATAACTACAACCGGGACCGGCAGCTTAACGTACCCTCCGAAGCACGGAGACGCTCAGAAATTAAACCACTTTAGCGGTCACCCACCCATTTACCCCGCCGATCGCTTACGTGTCGGTGAGAGCATCTAGCTATGAGCGCCTCAACACAGTTATTGAAGCAATTCGAACCAGTGTTTAGTAAATATGTAGCCAGATAGCTGGTATTTGTTTACGCCTTTAACCGACTTTTAAAGGAGGAAGGTTTTCGATTCATGAGCATTTTAATAACGATTAATCTGGCGTTAACTACTGTTTTTTTTTTAAATATTTCTGTATCCACCACTATCTTGCTCGTACACTGTTTTACATACTATAACCCGTGTAGCTGATGGCATCTAATATCACTACCTCATCTCGTTGGAGGAGTAGCAATCATCCCGAAAGTATATCTACCAAAGAATGGGCATCAATGTCTCGCTTTGTAATATGACCACTACCGCGACTGGCAACTTTTCTGTCAAACGGGGCGATTATGACATCATCATCATATCAGCTAAAAGACGTCCACTGCTGGACAAAGGCCTCCCCTAAAGATCTCCACAATTGCCGGTCTTGCGCTATTCACATCCAGCAGCGACCCGCACATGATCATCGGTAAATCTTGTAGGGGGCCTGCCCACGCTGCGTCTTCCGGTTCGTGGTCGCCACTCGAGAACCTTTCTGTCCTAACGGCCGTCGGTTATACGAGCTATGTGCCCTGCCCACTGCCCTTCAGTTTTGCAATTCTTCGAGCTATGTCGGTGACTTTGGTTCGTCTGCGGATTTCGACATTTCTGATTCGATCCCGCAGGGAAACTCCGAGCATATCCCTCTCCATTGCTCTTTGGGTGACCTATAGCCTTCTGATAAGCCCCATAGTGAGCGACCACGTCTCTGACATATCCACTCAAAATTATGGACATAATTACAATTCACCCGCTAATCACAAGACAGTCGGCGGGAGTTTTTGTCCAGCTGTGGAGGTCATTTTGCTGACATGATGTTCTTTAAAACGATTGTCAATTAAGATTTTTTTATAAAAGAGGTAAAAAAATGAGCAAGTGGGTCACCTGATTGTAAGTGATCACCACCGCCCATGAACACTTGCATCACCAGTGGAGTCGCTGTTGAGTTGCCGGCTGAAGGTGGTATTTAGTACTCAGCAGGCGCTGCTGCCCGACTACCTGGTGTATACCTTAGTTGTCTTTTACGACACTCACGGGATGGTATTGGTTGGCCTTGTTTTTTGTTCTGAGCCAGAAACCACACGACTAATATATGCTGGCCAGAAAATAAGCATTGCTATGCAACGTAGGAATGCTGCAGAGCTTTGTCCTTGGAGTTACAATAGTCTTCGATTATTTCGATTTAGTTATTACTTTTAGTTTAAAGTAGTTTTACCACTATTTTAGGATGTCAAAACTCTGCGAAGAATTTAAAATAAGCCCAGAATAATACTTCCTCTGTGGAACACCACAGAACGGTTTGAAAATCTATATTTCCCAGAAGAAGATTTATTTCGCCACAGAAGAAATATTAAATAGTTGAATAAAAGGAAGGGGGCAAAATACTCTACTTTAAATATTTATTTTCCTAATTTTATTAACAGAGTAATATATTTAGTCCTCCGACGGAAATTAAACCACAATTATTTTGGTGAAGCCCACAATGCTTTGCGGATCAAGCTTCGGTGAATTCTGTTAGGTCATCAAAATTTACAGGTGCTCGAGTCCATGTGCACCTCCAGACTGACTCACCGAAACACCCGTGCCCGGTGAGTATCTGAGCCAGATCTGTCGAGAAGCGACGACACACTGTCACCATTGCTGAAACGACCTGGACACTGCCGTGCACACGCTGGAGGAGTGCCCGGACGGATCGGACAGGATCTTTCCCCATACCTTATCAAAAATAAAACGTCTACAATGGACGTCACCGGTGAGCTAGTAACTGGTTTTAAGAAGTACAGATTTAAACTGCTGAGCTTTTTTCTTAACATAATGTCTAGGTTATGGTCAGCAATAGAAGCATTAAGAATGATACTCTAGCATTGTAGTTTCTGGAGGAGTCTGCATCCCAAATCCGAGACCATGGATAGTAAAACTTTATAATTTACCTATTCTAATCAAACCGCCCGCAGACAGCAATAAATCCATTTAAATGTAAATCGTCTCTTCCAGTGATTCCGTCAAAAGGTCGTAGATATTCATTAAAATTTCTCATTTCGAGCGTGAATAGCTACTGTTGCGTTGTTTAAACTTGTGTTAGGTAAACGCCGCATCTTTAATAATGTTTATCTTTGTTTGAGCATTTCCTTATTACTTAGTCGTATAAGAGCCTTCAGCTGCTACTATAAAAATAGGTAAGTCTTTATAGTTTCTGGGTGGCTGACGGCAAATAATATCACCACCCCATCGCGCGGAGGGCGTAGAAGTCGTCCCGACGGAATATCTCCTAGAGAATGGGAAGCAGCGCCCCTTTCTGTATTATGACCATCATACTGCGATCCCATACCCTCTGCAAAATTCATTGTAAATATCATTGGGGAGGACTTTGCCCAGCGGTGGACGTCATTCGACTGACACGATGAATTCTTTGTAGAACAGACGCCAGCACACCAAGCTACCCCGATCTGTCAAATTTGGCCAATTGAAAGTGAACCGTGAAGTGAAGTGAAGAGTGAAACAGTGTTATTATTATTAATCATTTATTTCAGGATAAATTTCCATATATTGTTAGTAAAAGTCTTAACCTAGTGTTAGTAAAAGAGACTCTTATACAAAAGTTGAAACGGCTGACACCCACGTGTGCAGCCGTATCCAGTGAGCCAGCATGGGGCTGTCCCATCTATCACACAATACACTCAGGATGCTGTGGGAGCTACCACGTATTCTACCGAGAATAGAAGCGCACCGTTATGCTATTGTGATAAAGTTGAAAATCTATATTTTTCTTTATTATTTTATTCACAGTTCACAAAATAAATATTAAAGAAATTTGACAGATTGGGGTAGCTAGATGTGCTGGCGTCTGTACACCAAAATAATAATATGCAATAGACTATGTAAATGATTAAAAAGATTATACAAATGGCGGCCTTATCGCTAGGTGCAATTTCTTTCAGACAATAAATGAACATTTATGTATTGTCATGCGGAACTGAAATTCGAGCTGTCTAATTAAAAAAGCCCTGGATATCTACCGACTACGGCAGCCAATGTAAACGGAGACTAGCCAGTTGGTTGAAGTTAACGAAGTTTTCATTACACTGTTGTTGATTAAAATTCAACGAAAGTCGTTTTAAACCATGTGCGAATAGAATATTATTTCGTCAAATAATGTCCTCCTAGCCGAATTTCGGCCACGGCGGCCAGTCTCAATAGGGATTAGCCATCTGCGCGGGACATAATATAGGGCACAAGTGTGTGCGCAAACACTTTCTATTCCATCACTCTCATGATCCGATGTGATGCCTAGCGACACGACCGCCAATCGCCAACTCCAAGACTTCGGGCGGATGCTGCGAAATTTTTCTTTTTACAGAAAAGTCTCAAATCACTTTAGGCCCAACCTGGGAATTGAACCCAGGACCTCGTTATCTGCGGGTGAACGCGCTACCGCTAGACCGACGAGGCAGTCAAATGATTAAATTTATTCAGGATTATATCACACAACGCCATCTACCCCAAACTAAGAATATCTGGTATATGGACATGTATACTAGACAAAGGACAGAAATAATAATAATACTCTTTTTTGTATAAACATATAAAAATAACATACAAAACATATATATATATATATACAGAAAACACCCAGAACAAAAGCCAAATTGAATTGCGCATGAATATTTTCTATGTCATAATTTGAATTTTTACAGTTTATGTATGTATATATATATTAGCAGTGCCCCGCGGTTTTACCCGCGTTAAATTTTATAAATTATCACAGTTTCTCCCCCGTAGGTGATAGCGTGATAATATGTAGCCTATATGTTGACCCGTCCTCTTAGTAATATTCATGCAAAATTTGAAGTAAATCCATGCAGTAATTTTTGAGTTTAGCCCGGACATACATACAGAAAAACAGATAAACAGACAAAAGTTCTAAAAACTATATTTTTGACTTTCCTACGATTTTATTATATGTATAGATATGTATATACACACATAAATTATTTATAACATATTTACCTAAAATGTATGCATGTGATGTTAGCCCTGAAGAATCTGTAAATGTAATGTGTAAACAATTGCAGGCTGACCAAATAAATAAATAAATAACACGAATATTTGTACTTATATATGACACACGGAACGTCGTTTGTAAATTAAAGCTTATTTGTAAAAAAAAACAAATGATTTCTTCTCTTTTTTATCTGCTTTGCAAAGAAATCAAAATAATTTTTTTATTCTTAAAAACTATTTGAATTTGGAATAAAAACCTATGAACAAAAGAATAAAATATCAGTTTGTGGAACGTGACCAGAATGCTGGCCTTTGTTTTGGTCAACGCATTGGTATTTAATCTGTATTGAGCGCATGCGTGTGGTGGCTTCAGTTCTGCAACGCAATTCCATTGTATAATATGTGTATATCGACCACTAGGATCCAACCTAAAGTTCCTTACATGCACAATCGAATGTATTATTAGGGAAATTAAAAGTAATAAAAAATCCTTTTATGTGGGGTTTTAATATGAATATAATAATATATCTTGGGACATTATTTACACACGGCCATCTGATCCCAAATTAAGCAGAGCTTGTACTATGGGAACCAGATAGCTGATATACTACTCTTCTTTACTAAATACATACATATATAGATAATTATACCCAGACTCAGGACTAACAGACATTTTCATGCACACAAATATCTGTCCTGGGTGGGATTCGAGCCCACGACCTCCGGCGTGAAAAGCAAGCATTTCCCAACCACGCCAACTAACAACGGGGATTCTGCTAAAATAACAGCATCAATATTATAGCAGATTCACCCAAAATAAATATATTTTTGTCTGTATATAGGCCATTTAACCTTAAATGCTTATTCTCTGAACCCACAATATTCACACCCAATACAGCTACCTGTATTGATAACATAATTACCTACCAACTTTGAAGTCTCTGAGGAGTGTTTGGTATTTGCTCTGACCATAAATGTCAACTAGTTAAAATAAATAATTATAGATAACTGTAAATAAACAAAAAAATCGGTTTAATACCTCTTAAAAATCAAATTTAAAAAAAATCAGTAACAACTTGGGAAAAGTTAGTGCCATTTATTGCCAAACAAAAGAAACCCTTACGATAGTACACAACGTTATTCCACTGAATTTGTAAACTATTTAATAAAGTTTGTAAAATAAAATCATAGAGCTTTAGGATCTATTCCCACCACGTTATTTAAGCGCGCCGATGACACGCGTTTGTAGCGATACAGACGCGCGTTAGCATCGCGTTTGTATCAATACAAACAAAAAAAAACCGGCCAAGTGCGAGTCAGACTCGCCCATGAAGGGTTCCGTAGCAGTAAGTATTTCAGTTGATTAAATGAAACCAAATTGCTAACAATTGCAGCTTGCAAACTAAAAATTTATGACGTGTTAAGTAAAACTACTTGCTAGATCTCGTTCAAACCAATAGGCGTTGTTAGTTTGCATGGTAATGTACATCATATATTTTTATAGTTTTATCTTTTTCTTATTTTAGAAGTTACAGGGACTCATTTTACCACTTTGGAAGTGTCTCTCGCGCAAACTATTAAGTTTAGAAAAAAATTATATCAGGAACCTCAATATCATTTTTGAAGACCTATCCATAGACGTCCCACACGTATGGGTACAATAATTTTTTTTTTCAGTTTCAGATCTATGTATGGCAACCCCTCAAAATTATTTTTTTGTGTAAAAATCTTAATGCGCTTCACCAAATACATCTACTTACCAAGTTTCAACAGTACAGCTCTTATAGTTGAGGAAAAAAGTGGCTGTGACCTACGGACGGACAGACAGAAAGACAGACAGACATGACAAATCTATAAGGGTTCCGTTTTTTGCCATTTGGCTACGGAACCCTAACAAACTGCTCTGTAGGATAAAAGCACTCCGTCAACGCGCGTTATGCAAACGCGCTTTTAAAAAACGTGTTGTGCACAGATCTTACAGCAATAAGATAAAATTTAGTTCTTGTGAACTTTAGGCATTAGACTGACAAGAAATTTTTTTCTGTTTCTGTTCTGTTTGTTTTTTAAAAAAACAACGCCCGCATTAAGGAATCTAGTCCCTGCATCGCGGGGTACTTTACAAACATATAATAGACGGACACAAATTACATCCAGACTCCAAACAACAAGTTTTTATACGAGTTGTAAGTCAGAAGGTTCTATACACCCGACGTAAATTTAATTAATTATATTACTAACTATTATTAAAAGGTTTGCATACTAGCTATAAACATACATTAGTGATTAAAATAATATTAATAAAAATTAATATACCCGTCACTACGACTAAGTGTCATCCATCGTCACCATATGTTACTTATTTTTTTTTAATCACATATTATAACAAAATGTGTCTAAATTTTGTTTTAAATCAATAACAAATGAAGATATTAAGAAGAGCATAGAATTATAAGAACTGTCTGTTAAAATAATTGAATCAATCACTCAAAACATTGCTTCAACCATTGCAGCTATCTTCAATTGCCGTATAAGTGATGGTGTATTCGCTGATTTAATAAAAATAAGTAAAATAGTCGTAGTGTGACCCGTGTTCGAGGAGGGTTATACAAAAAATTCAATGAGTTATAGCCAGGTTTAGTTAAAATATTTTTAAACTCATGCTCAGCCAAATGTTGACTCATAACGAGTAATATAAAAATTAAAAACTAATAAAATGAATTATGTATATGGAATTGTGACATATATCTTAAAGTCCAAATTATACGCAAATGATACTCTAGTAGCCCTGTAAAAATCACGCACAATACTGCAGAACCTTGCCATACCTCGATACAAAAGTTGAGGGTGTCGCCGTCGACGGATACGTTTGGGAGGATATCATCATCTTGCCCCGCACCCACGCACAGCCTCGGATCTTCAATTTTTTTTAGGCGGGGCAAAAACTGAAAAATACCGCTCTGCCCATATATATGTCTCATCATATTTAGCGTAAAGATGCTATTTCAGATATTAGATGTCCACTATATTTGGACATACACCTTCCGGAAACAGTGCATCCATCGCTGTTATTTAAGTCTATTTATTTACTGACATATAGATTTGAACGTGCAAATTACAAGTGTGCCCCGGGTTTTACCCGCGTTAAACCTTATAAAATATAGCCTGTGTGTTATTTGGATTTAATAGATATATAACAAACAACAAAGTTTTATCAAAATCCCTCTCTCTAACAAACTTTTCGAATTTTATATCTTTTCTAGCTGTGCCCCACGGTTTTACCCGCATTAAATTTACAAATTAGTTTTTCACTCAATTAGGTTTTTTTTGAGTCCCCATAATAGAAAAAAGTCTTTCTACGTTTGCATTCTAGGCTCAGAAATTTATCAATCTAAAAATCTCAGGATTTTCGAATGGAAATTTTATCTTGTAACTCTAAGCGGGTACGTATTTTGTACATATTCTGTGAGTAAAGTTAAGTAAATGATGAATTGTCCATTAGTCGGTCGAGCCTGAATTTGCCGCCCGAGGCTTGGGCCCCGGCTTGCCCCCCCCCCCCCCCCCACCCCTAGATCCGGGCCTGCCCACGCACAGGGTTATGTGTTTGTCCACATGTAGGAGCGTGATTTGCAACACTGCGCGTTGATGCTTTTTCTGTGTGTTGCACTAGGCGTGTTTTTTATTCAAACGCAGATACTTGCAAACAACGTAAGAGCACTCCCGCTCTACGCTACGTGTTGCGGCGCAGTGTGCGCCTTAGCCACGTAACAGGTAAGTAATTACGTCATTAACATACATACTTAGACACACGCCTGTTTGCCAGAGGGTAGGCAGTGACAATGGATTTCTATCTTTGCACACCTCTTTTGCCTCATTTACTGTCATTATATTCTTCATACATGATCGCAGGTTTAGGGTTACTTCTGACCTGGCCTTTCTTGAGAACGGTTCTGATTTGGTCACAGAATATTCCATGTTCTTTCGTCATTAAGCTTCGTTAAATTCATATTTATACTCAAGCTCTAAGACAAGCTTGTATCTTAGTAACTAAGCTGCTAAGAAAATCCTTAGAAGAATAGTTCTTATACAGCAAAATCCTTCTTCAACCTCCACTTACATTCAATCTAAAAATAATATGCCGTAACAACTCGGCTAACCTAAATGAGTGCTCATCAATATTCCAACACTTAATATTATTACAAAGTTTTGAAGAAACCCAGCAAAGTATGATAAGTATTTGCATATTTCTTAACTGGGGTCGCCGTGCATGTAACTTGGCGTTTTAATTGGAATTTTACCGTTCTCAGTAAAGACACAGAATTAGTGTCACACAGTAGGAGAACAAAGCCATATACATATACCAATGTTCAAATTAAGTACCAAAATATAATAATGTTAACGGGAGAAGGGTCACGATGCACTTTGTCCCATGTAATATAAGTATGTAAGCACTAATATTTTATCATGAGGGTTACAGGCTGCCCACGTTACTGTTAGATTACAGTAACGCGTGCAGTCTGTATCGAGGCTTAGTAAATGAACTATATATAAGAAAATTTAGTTGTAGCAGTAGCGTGCTCAAACGCAGATAATGAGGTCTTGGCTTCCATTCCGGAGTCAGGCAGAAAAAAACTTGCGATTTTTCTACTAAAAGAATCTCAGTATCGGCCCGGATTAAGTAAAGCCATCGGTCCTGAGGCTCTACCGGCTCAATAGCCGAATATCGTTTTTGTGAATGGCGTTTAAATAAATAAAGGTTAAAATTACTTAATCAATCGTTAAATCGGCTTCCATGACCACATGTGACGTCATAAATGGTCCGAAATCGATTGTCAACGTTGAAGCCGATTTAACTATTGATTCAGTCATTTTTAACCTTTATTTATTTAAATGCCATTCACGAAAACGATATTCGGCGACTTAGCCGGTAGAGCCCCTGTACCTGAACTCCGATCGTTATCAGCTAGCTGTCTCATCAATCACGAGAGGGAGGAAATAGAACGAATATCAATATAATATGTACCGCGCAGATGGCTAGTCTCCTTTGAAACTGGCCGCCATGACCGAAATTCGACATTAAGCAGTAACAATTACGTGCAGTTTCGCTTCTGTGTGATTTGTGTATTCTATGTTGTCGGCTCGAAAGTTTCTGGCGCAGTTGGATCAATTTCCAATTCTGAGTATTCCATTCTCGTTCAGAAGGATTCAGTAGGGATTCGCGTTCATATGTCGATAGATTTTGTCGACAAATGAACTGCAGATTCGTTTTCAAACATATTTAACTTGAGGCGTTTTCTTAAATTGCTTAATCTTATTCACTTTGTAACATCTGCGCTTACTTTTTATTATATGTTATAACATTCATACTGCAAAGGTAGTATGAATGCATAACATATAATAGGTATAACATTAATAGTGGACGTAACTTAAGGAGCTTATATATATCAGCCAAAGTACGTCCACTGCTGGAAAAAGCCTCCCCAAAGAATGGAGGGATATGCCATAATCGCCACAATCGCAGTTTAATAGTCATAGTTCACAGATAAACACTGCTGCCCGTTCTCCGGTAGGTAGGATGAGATGGGGTGATCATATTCTATGCCGTCACCACACAGCAACTTAATGAACTCTATTTGCCATTAAACTGAACCACGTGTATCATCACATTAACATGCAAAGTTTACATAATATGATCAACTTATGCTTTTTGTATGCCGAAAAAGTTTCTTAGTTAATAATTTATTTTATCCGGTATTAAATTCTTACTCTTTTCTATAATCGACTATGGTGATGTGTGCTACTTCGACCTGAATGCAGATCAACTCAATAAACTAGACCGTCTTCTGAATAACTGCATTCAATTTATATTCAATCTCCGTAAGTTTGATCATGTGTCTACTTACCGTGATCATCTATACATTCGGCACCGAAGAATTCTAAGGGCACTCACTACTCTATTATCATTTCTTAACTCTCCTACTTCTCCTGCTTACTTAGCTTCCCATTTTCAATATTTTTCTTCTTCGCTCTTCCTATAACCGTCTTTTACAACGCCCTTCTCACCGGACTAACTTTCTGCATTCTTCGTTTTCCGTACATCTTTGGAATGCGCTACGCCTTGAAATCAGAATGGCTAAGACTTTTAAAAATAAGATCTGTAAGTACTTTCTTAGTACTATTAAGGCACAATCATCTCCACTATAATATTTATTTGCATATGTTTATTATATATATATATATATATAATATATATACATATATATATATACATATATATATATATATATATATATATATATATATATATATATATATATATATTATTTATCTATATTTTTGTATATACTTATTTTATATATTCATATATAATATTTATATTGATGTACTCTTATGTGAAGTTTCTTTTTATTCTTTCTTTTTTATTTAGTAATATGTTTTGTATGTCTTCTTAACATGCTTTGTCTTTTATCCAAATTTATAGTGCACCTACTATAGTTTTGTCTGCATTACCCAAAGGTCGACTGGTAGAAAATGCCTACGGCATTAAGTCCGCCTCTGTTAGTCTGTTTAGTCTTAAACGTTACTTTAAATAGTAAAAGATATAAATTAATAAAAATTAATATTACAATATTATTATTTATGTTAGGTGTCCATCACTACCTTTGAAACATAATAAAGAATATCATAACATAGAATGTCACCACCCCATCGTGAGGCGGCGTAGAAGTCGACCCGAGGGTAACCCCATCAGAAAACGGGCAGCAGCGTCTTGGTCCATCAAACATCTTGGTTCTCGTCCACAGAGAATCGTCAATCCGTCTGCCAAGCGTGGCAATTACGGCTCCCACGAAAATGATGAACAACTCCACTGTGAAATTTTTTGGGGAGGCCTTTGTCCAGCAGTGGACGTCATTAGGCGAACATGATGATGATATTTAATTTTATAATGCATTCTGTATGCAGTGAGGTACTTGCGGCTGAGTCGAACTCGCTAGAAATGGGTAAAGGGGAAGGTAGGAGAAGTTATGTTTGAAAGACTGTTCAGATTTTGCCTACAATTAGATTCTTTTGGAATCTGTAGAAATAAAACACATAAAATTATGAAAGATGTAAATAAACATTTTCAGTCATAATAAATTAATTCAGTTACAATCATATTTAAATATTTTTATACATACTCAACATAATAAATAAGTAATAATAAAAACAGTTCTTCTTCTAATAATTACAAAACAGAGCTTCATCCACAGAAGGACGTCAACGTCTAGGGTTACAAAGAAATCACTTTGAACTCCTTTGGAACATGTCACCGGCTCGCCTTACGCCTACCACAATACCCTGCCACGTTTCGGAACAAACTTGCTCAATGAATTGAGGGGGCAGATGGAAGCCCTGGAGACCAGAGCTAAGACCAGGCAGCTCATACGTGTATGAGAGCAGCACCCCAATATAATGAGCATAATCTTCTGAAGACCCAGCTATGCCATAGTTGAGGACAAGGGCAGAATTACCTACCACGTAAGGGGGGAAGTTGGGGAGAGAATTTGCATTAATCACGTCAGCCATAGCGACGCCGACTGAATGTAATGCAAAAGCGTTATGGGAAAGAGTACCATCATGACCCCACCCGTACAGGATCATACTTCCGTAGCTGTGCATGGTAAGGTATAATGCTGTTCGAGCTAAATGCTCGTGCAGAAGGTCTCTGACTACTCGGGTTTCGATTTCGGAGAAGGCTCGGTTTCCAGCGTAGATGTCGGAGCAAGGGCTGTTGCTGGTGCCGACGGTGTTCCAGTAGAAGTCGTAGTTGCGGTTGCCATCAACTCCGGGGCAGAGGTTGCTAAGCGTGTGGGTGTCAGTTGACCGAGTCTTGCGCCAAAATCGTTCCTAAAGGGAAATACATTCAATTATGCTTACATTATATTACACCAAGTATGTAATGTATATCAGTATATAATAATAAGAATATCTTGGGACATTATGTACATGTAAGGCTGATTTCAGAGTCGCGCCGGCGAGCGGCGCCGTCCAAACGCGCGCGCTTACAATTACACTAGATAGTAGTTGCGTTTCATAGTCACGCACAGTGTTGCCGTTTTAGCGACTTTGTCGCTATATCTAGCGGATTTTGGATGTGCTTAGCGACTTTTTTTTTCGATCTAGCGACTAAAATAAATTTAGCGACTCTTAGCGACTTTTTGTATGCATAGCTGACTACCAACCCTCAGTAGTGTAATGAAATTAGAAGAAGTGATTTTTTCGATATTGAAAACACAAACATATTTTAGTTCAAATTTAAATGTAGTTACTAGCAACACTACGAATATTGCTATTGGTTTTTCGGGAAATCCCCTAACAGAATGACGTTCGATCTTTAAGTTCAATCGATTGGGTGCCTCTCGCTCTATCAAACGATGCATCAGATATTACTGTTTCTTTCATTTTATTCATTCATCACCACCGTTCAGTTATAGTATACAGTTATAGTTTCTATGTTACGTTTACGCAGAACAAACCTGTTTGTCAAAGTGTGAATAGTGTCTTGCTTAATTGTCGTAATTTTTAACAAAATCTAATAATTGTAGAAATGGAAATTCCTCTAAAAAAGAAGTCTTATGCTCAAAGGTATACTCCCGAATGGGAACAACAAGACGAGTTTAAAATGTGGTTAAAACCTGTTATAACTGATCCCACTAAAGCCTTTTGCTCGTTTTGTCACAGCGAAATATTCGCAAAATTAAATGATTTAAAGAAACACGCCGTTACAAAAAAACACAAACAAAAATGTGAAGCGATTTCAAAAAATCAGCATATATGTTTCACTCCAGCTACTAAAGTAAACAGGTGTACCCAAAAAGCCGAAGGTAAGCTTGCCTTATACATAACGGAACACAGTGCAATTTCCCAAATAGACCATCTGTCAGAATTGTGCAAAGATGTGTTTGCAGATTCAAAATGTGCTGACATAAAAATACATAGGACGAAGTGCACTCAGATTATCAACCAGGTTCTAGCACCACATTTCAGAGAAAACCTTGTCAAAGATATTGGCAGCCAAAAATATAGCCTTATTTTGGATGAATCTACAGACGTTAGTGTTACCAAATTCATGGGCGTAATTGTGAGATATTTCAGTGTAACACAAAATTCTGTTGTATCTGCTTTTCTGTCGTTGGAGCCTGTAGAGCGAGCTGATGCTAACGGCCTTGTCTCATCATTAGTAAATTGTGTACAATCAAACAATATATCGCTCCAAAATTTGGTTGGGATTGGGACTGATAACGTTGCAGTAATGATAGGGTGTCACAACAGCGTATACGAAATACTCAAGAAGCAGTACAATCTACCCAATTTAATCCTAATAAGATGCATCTGTCATTCCCTACAATTAGCCGTCAGTCACGCGTCACAGCACTCTATTCCACAACATATTGAATTTATGATAAGAGAAACCTATAAATGGTTTTCAATCTCATCAAAGCGCCAGCATGAGTACAAGGAGCTATACAGCATCATTAACTGTGGCGACGAACCTCTAAAAATTCTCAAAGTTTGTGATACTCGCTGGCTGTCTATAGAGCCAACTATTGCCAGAATTTTGACACAGTGGGAAGAGCTTAAGTTGCATTTTTCTTTTACTAAAGATAAATGCCACACTGCAGATTTATTGAGTGCAATGTACAGAGACGAAGCCAATCGCTTACATTTCATATACTTGAAAAGTGTTCTAAATTATGTGCAAATGGGAATCAAGATCTTAGAAGGAGAGAACATAGATCCTGTCAAATTATTATTTACATTGATGAATTTATTGCGATCAGTCTGTAACAGGATATTGATACCGAACGCAGCAACAACAGAAAAAGATTATTTGACCATTCAAATTGATAACCACCTAAGCCCAGTACCTCATCTCGGATACATGTTTGAGTACCACGTTGCTAAAGCCAATTTACCATCCCAAACAGTTGTAACAGTAAGAAAAAGTTGTATTGATTTTACCGTGCGCTTAGCAAAAGAAATTCAAAACCGTCTACCCAGCAATTACATGGCCTTACAAAAAATGACACAATTATCTGTAGACAATACTTTGAAACAGTTAAAAGATAACTCAATCGCTGAACTCGCTGTGGAATTAGGTTTTGAGGAGGACAAAATTGAAAACATTTTAAAACAATGGTACAGTATTAACTTTGTGAAATGGGACATCACGAATACAGATACTGTACAATTTTGGGCTCATGTATTAAAGTACAAGGACGCTGCAGGTTTTAATACGTACAAAGACATAGCAGACTTAGCCATCACAGTTCTATCGTTGCCACATTCCAACGCAGAAGTCGAACGAATGTTTAGTCAAATGAATATTATAAAGAACAAACTGAGGAACAGGCTGGCTTCAACAACTTTAAACTCCATACTTCTTATAAGGAATCAGTTAAAGATTTTAAAACGAAATTGCCATAGCTATGTCTTGCCAGATGATGTCCTGACCAAAATCACTAAAACTATTAAAAAACCAAGTACTTCTACGATGGAACCATCAACTTCTGCTGCTTCAGCACTATTAGAAGTTGTCGAAGTCGAAAATGACGCAATATATAACGAAATTTTTGCTTGTTTAGACCTATAGAGATTTGATTATTATGATTAAATACTTGATTATACAAATTTTCTTTTATTTATACCAAATTTTGTTACCTTATTTATACCATGGTAATTTAGCTACTTCTAGCGGATTTTTTATTAGTTTTTTTTTCAAAATCTAGGGACTATTGCATTGAGGTCTACGGACTTTTATTTTTCCTAAACGGCAACACTGGTCACGCAGTTCAATCGCGCCGCCGGTGACACGCGCGCCGTCGGCCAGCGCTGCCCGAGCTCCTCTACTGGCAGCTAGCGTTTCAGAGTGACGCGTCTCGCACGCGCCGTTGCGTATACTTAAAATGGCTGTTGAGACGCGCTGGCCTCCGGCGCGTGCCGCGCGCGTCACTCTGAAATCAGCCTTCTATTCTACTTATATTCAAATTAGGAAATTTCAATTTGGGTTTTTAATAAATTTCATTTGCCCCGCGTATTATTTCGGGTTAAAAGTTCGGGATAAATAAAAATTATGATGACTCATAGCCTATGACACTCTAAAATAACGTAGCTTTCTATTGGTGAAATAATTTTGAAAATCGGTTCAGTAGATCCAGAGATTACCTCTTACAACGTCACAAACTCACAAACGTTACCTCTTTGTAATATTAGTATAGATTATATTTCTAAATTTTAGACTAACGACATAATTTCCTGTAGGTGTGGTGCTTACCTATATGAGGTCGCTTTACTTGGTTGATTTATTGTACATTTTGATTTCTCGGTGATTGTATAAGTATAAGTTGCCGTTGGTGAGCCAAATAAATAAATTATTCACACTCGGCCATCTGATCCGAAACTAAGCAGAACTTGTACTTTGGAAGCCAGATAACCGATATACTACATTTTCTTTTTGTAAATACATATTTTTATATATAAACACACCGAGACTCAGGACAAATGGACATATTCATGCACACAAATGTCTGCCCTGGTGGGGATCGAACCCACAAACTGCGGCGTGAAAGGCACGCATCTACCAATCACGCCAACTGGCCCGTCTAGTAAATAATGTATTTTGAAATTTTGTTTGAATCTTTCAAATCTTTTAAATATGAACGAATCCAAAAGTCAAACAAACTTAAAATAGGTACTTTAAACGTTGATATTGGAATCAAGGAAGATATTTTTCTTCTTTGATTTTTTCAGTGTTTTAGTTTATTAGTAAGTTAATTCTCAGTGTCAGCCCGTAGTCTGTGAGTTGGCGGTATTACATCTCCGTACCTCGCAGAGCACGTAAAGCCGTCGGTTCAGTACCTGACATCATTCCGGTCAAGTTGCTAGTTGATCCATCGGATCATGCGAGTGATGGAACAGAAAGTGCCCCTGTGTTTACGCACACACTTGTGCACTATAATATGTCCCGCGCAGATGGCCAAAATTCGGCTAGAAGGATATTACTACAATCATTTTTAAGAGAAACACAATAACAACAAACAAACATCATAGCTTCAAAATCCAGTATTGTAAACACAAGAGGAACGCGCTTGAACTACCGAGCCCATTAAATTAACTTAACAACCAAACGATAGTCTAATGACAATAATTTCAAATAGGAAAATCCAAAAGCCAAACATTGAAATAAATAACCTACAAGAAAACATACTGACAAATAAGTTCAAAATTCAACAAAATTAATATCTAAACAAACAAACAAACTCAATTTGACAAAAATAAACATCCTAAGAACGCCGTATCATACATAAATTGAAACTAAAATTCTATAGTATAACATAAAACATATGGACAACAAATTATCTACAGTACTTTCAAACAAACATAATATTATATACATTTAAGCTAAACAAAACCTCAAACACCTTAACATTAAACCCATGCCGCACCCAAAATATTCAAAACAAACCCAAAAAAAGGACTCTGACTAAGTCAGGGGAGCCATTCGTCTGATCCCTAGCTCAGAAATAGGGAACAATCTAAAAAAAAAAAAAAAAAAAACCATCACTTTTTAAGACAGTTGCAGTGTTTAATAATTTCCATACTTACGCGGGAGAAAGTGTATTCATAACCATCAGGGTTGACAACAGGCACTAGGATCCAGTCGAAGTTCTCCAGTAATTCAGGCTCAGTCACATCCTCTGTTAGCTTCTTGATCATGTAAGTGACACTGGGGGGAGAAATCCATTCCCTGGCGTGAATACCACCATCGATTAAGATGAGAGGCTTGTCGAGGTCTTCGAAGTTGGTAGTGGAAATCTTAAGGTACTTGATGGGGCGACCTTCAAAAGAGTTGGCAGCAGTGAGCAGAGTCACCGTGCTGGGGAATCTGGCAGCAATGTCTTCCAAGTAAGCGTAGATCTGGAATTAATAGAAACTCTTGAAATAAGTCAACCACACTCAAAGAAATACATATTGATTTGTTAAAACAACAATTTATATAATGCATCTTTTAATCTTAAAAAGTGTGTATTTACCAAGATATTTTGATTTAACATGAAACTTTATTAGTAAAATTTTAATGGCAAACAGGTTTTATTAACTGCATATGAAAATATACACAGTATTTATAACAAAAACCATTATTTTTAATCTTTGTGAGTCTCTCTGCTTCTTACATCATATCTCCGAAATGGCTGGACCAATTTCGACAGCACATTCGCTGGCTTGAAAAAGCGTTTCCCATGGTCAAAATTGAGATGAAAGCCAGATCCAACTTATAAGTAACTCTTGGAACAAATAACACACTGCCTTCTGTTACTAAACTAGGCAGAATCTGTACTATGATAACCAGACAACTCATACACATACTTACATATATTTCTAAATACATGCATATTATAAATATGACGATCACCGTAGCCTAGTTGGTAGGGCTCCTGCCTACGAAGCTGGTGGTCCTGGGTTCGAATCCAGGTAAGTGCAAATATTTGTGTGATGAGCACGAATATTTTTTTCTGAGTCATGGATGTTTTCTATGTATATAAGTATGTATCTATCTATATAATTATGTATATCGTCGCCTGGTACCCATAGTACAAGCTTTGCTTAGTTTGGGGCTAGGATGATCTGTGTGACATTATCCCTAGATATTATTATATTATTAAATAAAGAACGCCCAGACACTGAACAAATAATCGTGCTAGTCACACAAAGATTTGTCTTCGGTGGGAATAGAACCCATGGACTCAGGGTTGGCAGTATTGGTCACTAATCACTACACCAAAAAGATATACAATGTCACAGGTTATCATCAGAAAGGCCTTATGCTGGTTAGCTGGCGTTGTGAAATGTAAATGAACTGGAGAACTTGTGTCTATTGGTCGGTTGGCGAAATTGGTAAATACTTGCCTTTCAAGCCGCATGTCGTGGGTTCAATTCCCACCCAGGTAAGATATTTGCGTGCATGAACATGTCTGTTTGTTCTGAGTCTGTGTGTAATTATCTCTATAAGTATGTATTTACAAAAGAAAAGTGATAAATGTAGTATATCAGTTATCTGGTTTCCATAGTATAAGCTCTGCTTAGTTTGGGATCAGATGGCCGTGTGTATAAAATGTTCCAGGAGATTATATACATTTTTTTTTACAAAAGACAACGCCCGCACCAAGGAATCTAATCCCTGCGTCGCGGGGTAATTGTCCGGCGCAGGAATCAAACCAGATACACGAAGCGGCGAGGCGACCGTTTTAGCCGCTGCGCCACACGTGCAGACAAATTAAAAAGGAAATTATAATATTTTAACCGTATATTCTTTTCATGTTTTTGGTTAATTGCCCAAGGAGAATGCCTTTTAATTAATATTGTTACATATGGATGAACGTAATACTCACCACGTCCAATGTTTGGTAGTCATCATAGGGCATATTTTTTCCGCCGTTCCTAGCCATCGAAATTTTCTTCCACGCCACATTATTTGCATCATCAATATCAAGTTGCCTGAAAACATATAATAAGTATGACTTAAAAAAGATATTTAATTGATTTTTTATAATCGAATTGATATCACCAAGGCACCTACCTGTGCCGTTTGGAGCCGAGAGGTGGAACGTGTAGTGTTCCACCTCCCGGCTCCAAACGGCACAGTTTGGGAAACCAAGTCAAACGGTTACAAGGGCGGAAGAAGGTAGTGCACTCGAATAGAATCGAGGTGGCCCCAATATCGACACGCTCAGAGAGAGAATAGGCAGTTTTCAGGCAGGGATATTTTCTTTTATCTCATTACACCTGTTCTAGGTGCTGCAATATGAAATGCTGTAAGCCTGAAAGTGCACTATTTTTATACAAATTTAAACCTATTGATACTCGTGATATTTGTTTTTATGGACGTAGAATTTAAATAAAACCGGCCAAGTGCGAGTCGGACTCGCACATGAAGGGTTCCGTAGACGAAAGTATTTCAGTTGATTAAATGAAAGCAAATTGCGTTTTATGACGTATTAAAAAAAACTACTTGCTAGATCTCGTTCAAACCAATTTTCGTTGTTAGTTTCCACGATAATATACATCATATTTTTTTTTAGTTTTATCATTCCCTTATTTTAGAAGTTACAGGGGGGGACACTCATTTTAACACTTTGGTAGTGCCTCTCGCGCAAACTATTCAGTTTAGAAAAAAATTATATTAAACCCCAATATGATTTTTAAAGACCTATCCATAGACACCCCACATGTATGGGTACGATGAATTTTTTATTTTATTTTCGGTTCTATGTATGGCGACCCCCCAAAATTATTGTTCTTTTTCTATTTTTGTGTACAAAATCTTAATGCGGTTCACAGAATACATCAACTTACCAAGTTTCAACAGTACAGCTCTTATAGTTTCGGAAAAAAGGCTGTGACATACGGACGGACAGACAGACAGACATGACGAATCTATAAGGGTTCCGTTTTTTGCCATTTGGCTACGGAACCTTAAAAAGTGCTTGTAACTAGTCCGAGCATGTTTGTAGTAATTTAATTAAGTAGGTATACATAATTCTTCCTAGATACATATAGATATTTAGGTACACCGATTGTATAGATAGTAATGATTTAGTTATTTAGCTAGCTTATATTAAGTTTATGTCAAGAGCTTAATTATATACATGCATGTAATAGTAATGCATGCATATAGTCGTGTGTGAATAATGTCCCAGGCTGTTATAGGGGAGCCGAAAGATGTCCACTGCTGAACAAAAGCCTCCCCCAAATACCTCATCAATTACCGATTCTGCTCTTCACGTAAACAGCGTTTTCCAGCGACCCTCACAAGAACATCGGTCCATCTTTTAAACTTTATTTTCAAAGCAGAACTTATTTTTATAAGGTGTTCAATCATAAATAATAACATTAGAGGGGTTAGGTCAAGATAATGGCTAATTCTTCACAAAAGGCCGATACGAATGTATACTTGTTAGCCCCTTAAATAACTGTTTAGTTTTAACCTATCTAGTAGGTAATTATCCAAAGTTATAGAACAGTCTTAAATAATGACCAAGGAATATTGTACGTTGCCCTCATCGGTCCTTAAGTAATCGAAGAGGTAAAGCACCTATTCACGCAGTTTGTCTCTTGGCAACACCAACCAACAATATATTATCTATGATAAAATGTCACTGTCAATTTCTCTCTCTTGTATAAATTCTATTCTGCAACGAGGTGTGCCAATAAACGACTGAAGCAAATATCCAGAGTTTATCATTCTTGCGACTCGATCAGCGCCATTCAACAACAAACTACAGTCCGCTGCCTTCTACATAGTCTATAGATGGGTGACCGTCAAAATGCTTTAATTTTTGAGTTATGTTTGTTCTTCGGTGGGTACGTTAAGCTGTCGGTCCCGGTTTTTGTCGATAAAACACAGTTGTTAACCGATGGAGGAAGAGGAGAAGCAACAAATGTACAGACGCCAGCACATCAAGCTACCCCAGTCTATCAAATTTCTTTTATAGATTCTCAACTTTATCACCAAAGCTTAAGGTTCACTTTCAATTGGGGAAATTTGACAGATTGGGGTAGCTGGATGTGCTGGCGTATGTACAAACAGCTTTCTGCTATGAAACCACACATTAATTAACAAAACAAACAAACGGATTTATTATAGTACTTCAACAAATATAAAATATTTTCTTAGTAGAAGGATACGATAGGGATGTCCATATAAAATCTTATCGATTAAAGCTATCAATCACCTATTACTTCTAATCGATATTAAAATAATCTGTAATAAATTACGTCTAATCGATATTAAAAGTAAATAATGATTGATTTTCAATACATATTTTATCTTAATTCAAAGGAATAATTTAATAAAATTCTTGTTATTATTATTTATTCTTAGATTTTAGACTTTTACGCTTACAAAATAAGCTATTTTTAATTTTTAAATATTCTATACGAATAAGCACGGCACGGCGTGGGCAAGCCCTGCAAAGTGGACTGAGGAAATTGCAAGGGCCGCAGGGAGCCGCTGGATGCGAGCAGAACAAGACTGGCCATTGAGCAGATGCTTGGGGGAGGCCTTTGTCCAGCAGTGAAAGTGTTTCGACTGATATGGGTTATATCGATGTTCATGTCTACTACTTACTTGCTTTGTAACAATATACTTACCCACATTGAAAATGATACTACTGTAACTCTGACTTTACTTTAAACTAAATTTTAAGAATTTGTGTCTAATAATGTTTTAAAAATTCAGTTATTTTTTTTTTGATCTACGTATTTATAAACATCTTTGTAAAACTTGAATATCTGTAATTGTTACAACACAAGGACTGTATATTTAAATAACTTACTGTCATAAATATCTCTGTGTATGTAATGTTGATATTCCTTAATTAATAAAATAGTATAAAATAAAAAAAATACTAGTCCATTTTAGGGTTCCGTACCCAAGGGGTAAAGGGACCCTATTACTAACACTTCGCTGTCTGTCTGTCCGTCTGTCACCAGGCTGTATCTCATGAGACGTGATAGTTAGACAGTTGAAATTTTCACAGATGATGTATACCTGTTGCCGCTTTAACAACAAAAACCAAAAAACAAAATAAAATTGATATTTAAGGGGGCTAAAATACAACAAACGTAAATTTTTGCTCGTTTTTATAGATAATGGTACGGAAGCCTTCGTGCGCGAGTCCGACTCGCACTTGGCCGGCTTTTTTGTTTTCTTAGATATTTGGTTAGCTTTTGCAATTATGATATGATCCACATCAGGCGTGTCTCTCTGCCAATTGTAATTATAACAGCAGAATACGTTGGGACATTTTTGGACAATATAGGAGCTTTAAGAGGGTAAAACTTACGCTTTGACATCATCAGCGTGGGTTCTGTATGCGACGCCCAAGTTCTCTAAGGTCGCGATGAAGCCAGCTTGGTGTTGAGGCTTTACCAACACGACGCCTTCACGAGCAACAAGGGGGTGGCTCAAGAAGTCCAGCTGGAACTCATCGAAGATGCCATGAAGACTCTTCAACTGTTCTTCGGTGGATGGGGATATGTAGTAGGATTTCCATCTAACAACATGTTACGCTTTATTTATTTTTGATAGAACACATAATAAATAATAATAAATAAATAAATAATATCTGGGGACAATGTCACACAGATCATCCTAGCCCCAAACTAAGCAAAGCTTGTACTATGGGTACCAGGCGACGATATACATACTTATATAGATAGATAAATACTTATATACATAGAAAACATCCATGACTCAGAAACAAATATTCGTGCTCATCACACAAATATTTGCACTTACCGGGATTCGAACCCAGGACCACCAGCTTCGTAGGCAGGAGCACTACCAACTAGGCTACGGTGACCGTAATTAAATTACATAAAATGATTCTATAATTATTATAATGTTCTCCTAGCCGAATTCGCCACGGCGGCCAGTCTCAATAGATATTCGCCATCTGAGCGGGACATATTATAGTGCTTAAGTTTGTGCGCAAACACAGGAGCATTTTTTATTCCATCACTCTCATGATCTAGCCTAGCGACACAACCGGAAAGAGGTCAGGTACAACTCCTACATCGAGCTGATGTTAAGAAATTTTTCTTTTTGCAGAAAAGTCCCAAAATCGCTTTTGGTCCAACCCGGGATTTGAACCCAGGACCTCGTTTTCTGCGGGTGAACACGCTTCTGTGACCAACGAGGCAGTCTATAATAAATTACTCAATTATAAGGAAAAAATAAACTCTAACATAAATAGTATCAAAGAAAATTGTGTGCTTTACACCACACGGCCGAAGTGAAACTTAGAGACACAAAACTTAACTGGCTACGAGAGAAATAGAGAAAGAAAATGTTTGCTGACACCTCTCTTGCGTCTACAGTAATACACAAAACGTAACTGCCTCTTTCTATCTTCACTAACTTATGTCTCCCTCTCAACTTCCGTTCGCCTCACCCTATTACACTTTTCGTAACGCTCGTCGCGTATTGACCAGCTTACTCTTCAAGACAAGATTGTGTAAAGAAGATTTACTTTAAAAAAATGTTAGTATATAAATAAAAATAAGATAGGTACAAAATATTTTTTCTTTTTGTACAGACGCCAGCACATCCATCAAACACCCATGTCAAATTTATTTTATAGATTTTCAACTTTATCACTGAAGCATAAGGCTCACTTTCAATTGGGGAAATTTGACAGATTTGGGTAGCTTGATGTGCTGGTGTCTGTACTAAAATCGGCAACATTCAACAAACAACAAAAATATAAACATCAGAAAAGTGTGAAGTCGATTTGCACGTTTAAAAATAAAGTATGTTAAATAGTGTTAAGTTATCGTTATTTTAAACTAAGTTAGTTCATTGTCGCTGCATTTTTCCCACTTAATATAAAATAAATGATCGAAAGGAAGCCTTGCAAATCTATTGCTATTATTTACATATTTAATCAATGTTGCCGATTCTGGTATAAAAATAAAAAGTGTTTCCGTATATTCAGCCTGTCTTATGCTCTTAATATCAAAAAAATATCACAAAATAAACAATACTAGCATGAAAAGTACGGAGGCGAATGTTAATAAGAATGACCAAAAATTACAATTTATATTTAGTCATAAAACTAGCGTAAACTATTAACGAATCTCTTACAAGTAATCTTACTTTAAAACTATGAATGCTGGCAGCATACTATTACGCTCACAACGTCAAGGGAAGATGACAATTTCACGCAATGTTGCCACTTGTTTTTGTCAAAAGTTATGCATTGGTTAACTGTTGACCAAATCGACTATTATTACGCATACGTAATTTTTGCTATTTTACTCACTATTTTAGAGGAAGCTGACAAGTTCACGCAATTTTGCCAAATATTTTGGTCAACAGTTAGCATTTCCACCGTGGATAGCAATGTTGACCAAACGACAAATAGCAGAAATGACATCATAAAAAAATTAAAAGCGACTTGTATTGCTTTTGGCTCGGTGAACTTTAAAAAATAATTTATCTGGTGTACAAAATTTCGATGATTGATTTTATACGTTAAATATAGTAATAATTATGAATAATATAGGTTTTATATAAATAATAAAGGTACTAACCCCGCATACTGCTCATGCTTGGCATAAGCCACAACAAATATAGCCGCTAACACTAATAACCTCATCTCAACAAAGTAACATGTGATTATGGCGTGCAAACAAAATTTTTATAACATTTTCATACTGATAAACAATATCACTATCGATACGTTATCATATCAACATACACTGGGCAACACGAAAATCGCACCTCTTAAAAATCTCCATAGAAATGACTATGGTAAGTACACCATTTAAATAATAATTTATTAAGCCTTCAGAAAAAGAAAAGAGTTATTTATTCGATTTACCAAGTCATGAAACAAAACGGGTTAGTTGTAAAGAAAAGTAAGTTTTATTGCAACTTCAAACAATTACAACCACTACAAACAAAGAAATAGGGAAAGATCTTAGACGTAACTTAAAAACCTAGTGTTGCTCCCTAGCTCTGATGGTGGCATCCGGTCCCTTATCATTTCCGCCAAAGTACGTCCATTGCTGGACAAAAATCTTCCCAAAAATGGGGAGATATGCCATAATCGCCACGCTTGGCAGACGGGTTGACGATCGCAGTTTGATGGTCATAGCTCACAGAAATCGCTGCTGCTCGTTCTCTGGTAGGTATTCCCTCAGTTGATTTCTACGCCACCCACGGGATGAGATGGGGTGCTGATATTCTATGCTGTCACCACACAGGGACCTAATTAAATGTGCCATCTTGGTTAGTTGTTTAGTTAGTTGTGTTCCATGAATTTGTATCGATTGTGTAAAGTTTCCTCTTTTACATCTGGCCAGCAAACAATTTTAGACGGCTTGTGGGGACGGGTGGGGATAGTGGGTATTTTAGGCGTATCCTATGTTTTGTACACTTAGACTATCTCGCGAGGCGTCTCCTATCCGGTGGGCGCGAGTCATAGGACGCGATGTTCTTTATATGCTCCCACAGAAATTTTTCGGAACTTCTGAACATCTGCTGCATTGCTTCTGGGATGTCAACTGTGTCGTGTGAATAGCACAGGAGAGCCAAGCAGTTGTCCTGTGGGCACCAGCTGCAATGAGGCGGGTGGTAGATAGGACATCCCCAGGATCACTCTGAATCTCCTGTTACTAAGAAAATTAGAGATTCCCGTAATCGGTCTGAGGACAATGGCAGTTTCAGCAGATTAGGATTCACGAAATCAGTGGCTCTTATAATGTGTTTTTTAACACCTGCTTTTTGAACTGCACATCCTTTTATTTCTTGATAAATAAAAAAGATATTACCTACTTTTCTGAATGTTAAATAAATTTCCATGCAAATGATCCACCATGGTCTTTGAATCTTCATCACTTTCTTGGAATAAATGTTGTTAAAAATAATGTGAAAGAGATTTTGTTAAAGGTGCCATTTATGTGACACCAAGTGTAAATATCTATTACCTAAAGCTAAAGATAAATCGAATTAAAATATTTAACATTTTAAATCCTTTGGGATAAGGGTCTTAATTATTTATCGTTTAATTCATACAGTTTGGTTATCGTCACATTTCGTTTAGATACGGTCTTCCTCGTAATGAGAAAAATAAGTTTTACTACTATAGCGTTAGAATCCATTATCCTTTTTCGGTATATCCTTTATACTTTCTAATTATTCCATAAATTTTATTGATAATCGTTAATCCACTAATACCGTGGTCAATAAAATTTGAAATGCACGTGCCGTCAATACACCAGTTTGTTTTTTTCCTATGAGGCTTTTACAGGTTCCTGGGTCAATAGATGCAAGCAATCAGTTAGCAGCAGCTCAAGTTATCTATTAAAATATGTATGTTATTAACAATTCACTAAAAATATATTTCTTAAATATAAATAACACACACTAATATACTTACTAAAATGCTATAAAGAGCTGGATCCATCTCGGCGTCATTGTGGACCCCACCAATCCTCAAACTTTACTTAAACCTAGTTATGGTGCTGCCACCGATGTTTTGAAACTACACTATTGCAGGGGTGGTTATTCGTCAATAGACACGTGCGTGACTTCTGTTGTAAAACTACTACAGTATTTTCCAAGCGACTAAGTTTCTTATGAAACGCACGGTTTCTTTTGCTCTACCCACAATAGGATATTGTGGGTAGACCAAAAGAATGCTTGCGTCTCACATGAAACTTTATACCGCGGAAGACCTTTCTTCGGAATCAATTAACAATGGAGTCCAGCCGGATTTCCGACCTGGTACGATATGGGAACCGCCACGAAGTCAACTTAGAGGCACAAGTACGTTTGCCGGCCTCACTTAAAGACCAATAACGCACTTGCGGCACCTCTGGTGTTGCGAGTGTCCATGGGAAGTGGTAATGACTTACCATCAGTTGACTCCCTTGCTCCTTACCTTACTATTCTATAAAGAATCCCCTCTTTCCTAAGGATTCTATTAATATCTAGTTGTGTTACGAGGTCCTGGATGTACATATATGTATGTAAGATACTATTATCTTACATACATATAGTGGAAAAAACTTAAGGTCCGCTAACTAGCCAAGTAACGAAAAATATTTTTGAGGTTTCTCATTAAAAATGCATCAGCAAAATCGTTTTTCCTGTATGGTCTTTGTATCTTCATCATCTTCTATGAAATAAAATTAAATCTATATAAGTATGTATTTACAAAAGAAAAGTAGTTTAAAATGTAGAATATCAGATATTTGGCTTCCATAGTAAAAGCTTTGTGTATTTCTTATTGATGTAGCATTTTTTCATCGGCCAACTTAACTGTTTAAGTTACGTCCAAAATTTATATATCATGTTGCATCGTATATATTAAATTGATTGTTCAAAATTACTGCAATCGCTTTTAATTTAATATTAGAATAAGATAATATAACATAGAAATAGTGAGCTGAGAGCAGATTCCTAAACTGCTACTTATTTTATTTATTTATTTTTAAGCGTATTGCACAAAACTGTAAAAGTGCGGTAAGGCGGACTTAAGGGGCCTTTTACAGTCCACTAGCGCCGCCAATCGAAAAAATGTCATAACTCGTAAATAGAATCAAAAATACAAAATGTGGTCTATTATTACTGTAGAAAAGGCAATAACGTAATTTTATAACACATTGTCAACACTTGAAATATAGCTGTTTAGCTAAATCGTGCATTCAAAACATAAACGGCCGTTTTTGTTACAAATGCACGATTTAGCTAAACAGCTATATTTCAAGTGTTGACAATGTGTTATAAAATTACGTTATTGCCTTTTCTACAGTAATAATAGACCACATTTTGTATTTTTGATTCTATTTACGAGTTATGACATTTTTTCGATTGGCGGCGCCGATGGACTGTAATAGGCCTCTTAATGCAAATGCTTAAAAATTACTGAAACAGGGTTCATAATATAAAATACAATGATGTAAATACCATACTTACATTACTACATACTCCTGGACAAAGGCCTCTTCTAGTCTTTCCTGAATTTAGAATTTAAATATAATAATATCTAGGGACAATGCCACACAGATCATCTTATCCCCAAACTAAGCCAACCTTGTATTATGGGTACCAGGCGACGATATACATACTTATATAGATAGATAAATACTTGAATACATAGAAAACATCCATGACTCAGAAACAAATATTCTTGTTCATGACACAAATATTTGCACTTACCGGGATTCGAAAGACCACCAGCTTCGTAGGCAGGAGTTTATTGTAACCAGATGAAAATATCTAGAAGTTGCTTTGCGTTTTAACACTTTTAGAAAATCTTTCTTTATATCTATTTACTGAATTATATAATTTGTTAACAAAACTGTAAGCACACGTCATAATTGTTTACCTGGCGTGTTTCTACCGCACTCAATTTTGACTTCATCCTTTTACCAAATGCAACTAACTCTCTTTGCTGGGTCAGGGTGGCTACCGCATAATTATGGTAATATCTGGGGACAATGTCACACAGATCATCCTAGCCCCAAACTAAGCAAAGCTTGTACTATGGGTACCAGTCGACGATATACATACTTATATAGATAGATAAATACATAGAAAACATCCATGACTCAGAAACCAATATTCGTGCTCATCACACAAATATTTGCACTTACCGGGATTCGAACCCAGGACCACCAGCTTCGTAGGCAGGAGCCCTACCAACTAGGCTACGGTGACCGCCAAAATTCTCCGGATGAAGGTTAAAAATTACTAAATGATTCGTTAAATCGCCTTCCATGGTGTGTGATTTAAGTGTTCAAGACGACTGGACGAATGATTTAGTAATTTTTAACCTTCATATATTTGAAGGTCGACTACAATCACGATAACCGGCGAATTAGGCGGTAACCTCCAGTCTATATTGAACTTACCCAAATAATCCGTAATAATAGTCATAAAGTTAAAAATCTTAGTAGTTTCTTTTTTAGGTTCAAATATGTATGTCATTGCCTTATTAAATATGCCGTATGGCTGACGACATAGCCTATCACGACCCCATCTCATCCCATGGAGATCGTAATAGTCGCCCCGAGGGAATATCTACCAGAGAACGAGTAATAACATCTCTGTCTAGTATGACCATCATACTGCGATCGCTAACCTGTCTGCAAAGTGTGGCGATTATGGTATATCCCTCCAAATGGTGGACTCAGCTACTTGTGGAAGGCCTTTGTCCAGCAGTGGACGTCATTCGGCAAAATGATAATAATTATTAAAAAGGCGCCAAGGTAATGTATATCCGTCACATGATCACATTATAATCACCAAATTAATATTGATGATTAAGGATATTTAATTGTAATTGTTATCAAAGATTTTAATTACGTAGGTAGGTAATTATTTTGTATCTATTATTCACTTATTGTTATTATACATTTACGTATTACTAGTAACATTATTTAGGTACGCGTTGGACAATATAGGTCCGGGATATAGGTCCGCAACGCGTTGATGATAAGCTACTGCAATCGGACTGAAACTTCGAAACATAAATTGATTGCTGTGAGGTAGTAAAATTTTCCTAGCCAAACTGCAATTTGAGGCGAATATACTCGATGGCCCTCTGATTATTTTTTCACTTTTCTAGATCTTAATTATATCACCATGACAGCCGAACGACGTCTACTCAAAACAAAAGGACATAAGCCTCCGCAAAAGATCCATAATGAAGTTGTGTCAATCATTTGGAATAATATGCCATAATTACCACGCTTGACAGACAGGTTGGCGCTCGCAGTGGGATTGTCAAAGTACACAGATAGACGCTGCTGCACTGGTAGTTATTCCCACAGGATGACTTCTACGTTCCCGGCAGGATGGGATGGCGTGGGGACATTCTTTGCCATCAGCCACACAGCAATCTCTTAGTCATCTAAACTATAAATAATTAATGAAAATTTCAATCTCGTTGTTTTATCTAAGAGACTCAGTTAAAGAGTGACTCACTATTTTAAAACTTGTCAATCTAAGGAATAAATGTTATCTCATGAAAATACTACAAGTTTCTAGCATTTTGCCAATGTCATATATAATAGTTCCATTTTCAGTCCATTACCAATATACTATATATAAATCAAATAGGTTGTATCAATACAACTTAACCTGTATTACTGATACCCACACGAGTAAATTAATAAAGTTCACAGTGAAACTCATGCCATATAAATAAAACATTTTATTAAAAATAAAAAAAACGTACATTACTTAAGTCATTATCAAAGAGATCGTTTACCGCCTAAACAAAGCGCCAGCTCGTCTAGCACCAACAACAAAACCTTCCCAAGTTTCACGGACGACTGGCTCAATGTAAATAGGGTTTAGATGGAAACCTTCATAACCCCAACCCAAGCCCGGCAGTTCATAAGTGTAGGCGAGAGGTACGCCAATCCAATGGGCGTAGTCCTCAGAAGCACCAGAAGCTCCATACACAAGAACATGGACGGCATTACCAACCTGATAATTGGGGAAATTGGAAAGTTTATGTTGGTGAATAGCGTCAGCCATGGATATACCAACACTATGAAGAGCAAACGCGTTGTGGGAGAGGCTGCCGTCATGACCCCAACCGTACAAGATCATACTACCGTAACTATGAATAGTTAAATATAAAGCCATGCGAGCTAAATACTCGTGCAAAAAATCTCTAACTACTCGAGTCTCAATTTCAGAGAAGGGTCTGTTTCCAGCGTAGACGTCAGAACAAGCGCTGTTGCTGGTGCCGACAGTGTTCCAGAAGAAGTCGTAGTTGCGGTTGCCGTCGACTCCGGGGCAGAGTGTGCTGAGACTGTTGGTGTCGGTGGAACGGGTCTTGCGCCAGAAACGGGACTAATGGAACATACATGAAATTACGTTAAACGAATCCAATTGGGTAGATAGAAATTCGATGACGTCATTTGATAAATATACCTAGTAGACAGTTAGCTACCAGAGTTAATCGAATGACAACCATCTGATGTTGAAACCTATAGTGAACCAGTAACTATGATGGTCAGACCGAGTGACATATTTTATTTAGCTCCTGGCTACTTGTGATGATTGCCATAGATTTTCTTGTGACAAACGTGACTGAGTGCATAACCTGTTCTCTACAATTCATGTTTATACAAAACTTTTTCAGTGCAGGTATTCAACACTGGAATTCACTACTTGGGCACACAGATTATCAAGGGTTTTCAAAGGTGTTGTGATCACCTTAACAAGTTATTACTACACGCTAGCTGCTGAAAGTTGAATCATTCAAAATACTTACGTTAGTGTGGGTGAATTCATAACCATCAGGGTTGACAACCGGCAACAGGATCCAATCGTAGTTCTCCAGAAGATCGGGTTCAGTAACATCTTCGGTCAACTTTCTGATAGCATAAGTGACACTGGGAGGAGAAATCCATTCTCGAGCGTGGATACCACCGTCGATGAAGATAACGGGCTTTGAGGTGTCTTCAAAGTTGGTAGTGGAGATCTTAAGATATTGGAGGGGACGGCCTTCGAATGAGTTGGCAGCCGTCACAAGGGTCACAGTGTTAGGGAACCTTGCTGCTATGTCAGCCATGTAAGCGTAAATCTGTGATTGAAGAAAATACTTTGTTAATAAATGATAGAATAATAATGGAAACGCACAGTGGTAGATGACCAGACTAGGTGAAAAGGATGAAATACGAGAAGGTCTCTGGCGGAATGTAGCGTATAAGCTCTAACATTTCCTCTGAACACTATACCGTGATGAATGCGGTAGAAGACACATAGAGACGCCACGTCTCTCCGCAGGGTAAGAGGATCAAGTCAAATAGTGGGATCCCCGTCGTTAATGACGATTTAATATTGCGCTCAACCAATCATTAAAATTTTGGTTATGTGGATGTTGTTTAAATCTAACATCCTCTAAATAAGCCTGTACAGACTGTCCGTAAATAAACTCATATTCTTTCATTTATTCAAGATTTGAATCATTATCTCCAGGAAAATTACATAACTTAGCTGTGCGTTGAAAGAAAGTGGAAGTGAAAGGTCGGGTGCTGCAATTTCAAGAGGTGGTCCAGCAGGAAAAAGAATATACAACTAAAAGAATATACTTACAACATCCATCCTCTGGTAATTGTCATAAGGCATCTGCTTTCCACCATTTCTGACGAACGAGACATTGCTCCAAGCTTCAAAGTGAATGTCATCAACGTCGAGTTGACTGAAAATATTTTTATAATATTTAAAATTGTTTGTCTTACGCCTAAGTCAAATTAAATAGTGATTTTTATCCATCTAACCATTTCAGTGAAATATCTTGTGGATATTCTTAATATCTTACACATTTTACAATACATAGATGTTCTTTTTTCACATATTATTTCTATACTGTACAAAACTACCTTTGTTGTTATATCAAGCAAATCGGTAAGAATTAAGAATCAGAAGAATTTAGCATCCAATGTGCTCCACCTAGTTACTTAAATAAAAAACAAAATGGAACAGAAGTATTTTGAATTTAGCGAAAACCCAATGTTTTAAGATACATCAGACAGAAAACAGTTAAATTAATTACAGGTTTTAAAAAAGATAATAAAATAATAATTAACAAATATTTTGGGTCAACTAACACACTGCCATCTGACCACTAACTAAGTAGAGCCTGTACTATCCCTACCAAAGAGCTGATAAACATACTTATATATTATAGATACATTATACCCAGACACAGAACAAATAATCGTACTCATCATACAAAGATTTAAAAAGCAGTCAAAGTCACTAATGACTAGACCAGCAGACCAGCAAAAATTATAGCAAAAAAAAGTGTGTGTAAAAAAATATGTACTGGAATATTAATCAAAAGCTTTCGTAAACCAATTTTTTTGAAAATTAAAATGATTCTTTCCAAAATAAAACAAAAACAAAGTAGTCTAATCTAGTCAAATTCACGAATTTGACTAGGTTGTTTTTGTTTTATTTTCGAAAAACAAAAAGCTAATAGAACCATCCACGGATGGTTCTATTAGCTTTTTAAAAAGTAATTATTTCAAAGTTAAATGAAAAATAAAAGATTACGTCCGAACAGAGTGAGATGCTCGTTTAATATTAAATTCACATTCAAATCATTTCCCACAAATTAACTTGTAACTTATGTGCTAACATACATAATACGCGGAACTGTACCACCCGCGATGCCACCTGGCTTGCGCAACTCTAAGCAGGCACAGTAACCATCTTGTGTGGTACAGGGTACATAACTACCTGGACTATCTCAGTTTAGTTACGCAATTATAAAGAAAACAAACATAACACGAAGATAATTAAAACTAGTACGGTAGTAGCCACTAGTTTGAACTGCGTCGTTAAACTCAGAAGGTCCACTTTTTTGACCGTCCGAGTTTAGCGGCGCAATTACATAGATGCCAAGTATTAGTCGAAGGTAATTAAAACTAGTAACCACTAGTTTCAATTATCTCCGTGTAATACTTGTTATCTAAGTAATTGCGTCGTTAAACATGGAAGGTACACGTGTTTTGTTAATTGAAATGATTCAGGATCATTTATTATCGGGGATTATTTGAAATAAGCATACCTAATCTATGATAATTTTAGTTAATGAACAAGTAATGTGTCATATTAAAAATATCAATTAAATTTGTTTTGCAAACCTTTTTTGGGGGTACATGCAACTTACATCTTGTAGCAATGGACCTCCAAGATAGACTCCAAGACACTTAATCACATGGTAACCTGCCTATCATATATGTATATATGCAAAACCGCAGATGATTTTTGTAGTACGTCTCTGATATATTTCTGTGTAACGGTGGTACAGACGCCAGCACATCCAGTTACCCCAATCTGTCTGTTCTTTTATAGATTTTTAACTTTATGACATAAGCATAAGGTTCACTTTCAATTGGGGAAATTTGACAGATTGGGGTAGCTTGATGTGCGGCGTCTGTTCATACCTCGTAGAGACAAAGCAAGGTGTACCGCTTTTTAAAATTGCTCTATTTTGCGTTGAATAAAATACGCGAAATTGAGGTTTAAAGTAACTATCCTACAGCAGCTTTTGTAGTGAAATTTCTGTGAACTCATGTCATCCTAGATAAAAGGCTATATTACTAAATTTACTTCTTAAATGAAAATCCTCAATGTTATGAATTCTATCCAAATAGTAAAATATTTTATATATAACTAGCTGTGACCCGCGGTGTTACCCGCGTTAAATTTTATAAATTTTCTTTGCTATAAACCCCACGGAGCCCGAGACCTTTCCAACGAATGCAAAACCGTGGAAATCGGTTCGTGCGTTCTGGAGTTATAGCGTCAGGAAGGAAAACCCGACTTATTTTTATATAGTAGATAATATAGTCGTGGCCTCAGTGCCAAGAACCTACACAACTGTGAGGTATGCAATCTCAGGAAATATTTCCTTCGTGTTGAGTGTGGACGACGACGTCACAATGCGCCATCGCAACGTCGCGTTGTCGCAGTTGACAACGGAGTTACACTGCTCTCCTAGGCTAAAGAGAATTGTAATAAGCCGGTGGTCTTAGCACTATGCATCGCATTGACGAATGGAAGAGCAATGTGCTTCATGGTAGGTTCCACCAGGCCCTACATGCTCCTCGTGTGGATATACGAGCATCTGTTTCTTAGCTACGTTTCGGTATTACGTGTTCTCCGAGGCACGGAAGTGTAACACCGCTAACTCCAAGAGTACGGGCTGATAATGAGAAATTTTCTTAACAGAAAATGATCAAAAGCACATTTTAGCCTGACCCGGATTTGAACCCAGGACCTCATTATCTGCGGTTGAACACGCTAGCGCTAGACAAATATAAGCTTCACTAAAATCCCTCGATCAGGTTTACTACACCTATATACCTAGTAATTTTTAACACACACATATTAATTAAGTTGAGATTTATAATCAGGTGATTCACGAACAATATAAAGTACTTAATTACATGATCAGATATCATTTTATACTTATAAAGATAATTTATAGCTAAACTTATTTTGAAATACTGGATTATTTGATAAAAAATAAAATATTTTCGATGAAGTTATGCGTAACGTCATGATGGTGTAGTGCATCAGGGATGTTTTGCTGAGCATCGCGTAGATTGTTTCTACGCTACGAAGCGTAAGAGATGCGCATCTCTGGTGCGCAGAATACGTGGCAGCACCAACAGCATCCTTCGCATGATCGCTAGTCGGCTAGACTGTATTTACGTCAATATGGCGCATTTATGTCCATGCGAAATGGCGCAGCAATGAAAGGTAAATTTGTTTCATATTAAAAAAATACTAATTACTAACACTAGTTTATAATAAAATTGTTACTAACTAATTGGACACTAATCTGGTCTGAAATAAAGTCTTATTATTATATAAGCATGATGTATATAAACAGATCCAAACTAGCTCTCCACATTATCAGCCTGATATCGTCCACTGCTGGGCATAAGCCTCCTCCAACGATTTCTATAACGTTACCATTTGGAAGGGTTTGCCGTACGTAGTCACCGCGCTTGGCATGCTAGTTGGCGACCGGAATTAGGTGGTAGCTAATACACAGGTGGTGTTCACGTAAATAACCGTCATTTTGTATTAGTCCTCAAACTTGTTAATAGAAGATTGTGGCGTTGTTAACCGAGCACAGTTTTTCTGAATCACGCTATAGTGATTCTCCGGCGTTTGACTAGGTCAAAAATGTAAATTTTGTTATGTGTGAGCATCAAGCATTGTGATTCATATATTATACGCGCTAAATATTATTATAAAGTCCAGTGTTTCAATTATTTATTGCTGCTCCCCGATTACCTCGCCCGGTTCCTATATTCCAAAAACGAATCGTTTCTACTACGAACAGTTAGAATCTCTACCAGGCGTAACGCAAAACCGTTCCTAAAAAATACTAGTCGTTATCCAAATTAACCAACGTCTGTTTACTAACGGATGGGAGGATATTAGTAAGCTTATTGTATGGAGATGCGTTCGAAAGTGTTCCAATAAATATTTTCTACTGTCACGGAACTGTCAAAGTCAAGAAGTGGGTTTTATAAAGAAAGGGTTGATTATTTTTCCGTGCTTTATGATTGCCAAGAATTCCAGTTGAGATTTCGGCTCGAGAAACCAGCTGTGGAACAACTACTCCATGAAATTTATCCATAATTGAGAGTGAAAGGAAGACGATTTGTACATAATGCCGATCACCGTAGCCTAGTTGGTAGTGCTCCTGCCTACGAAGCTGGTGGTCCTGGGTTCGAATCCCGGTAAGTGCAAATATTTGTGTGATGAGCATAAATATTTGTTTCTGAGTCATGGATGTTTTCTATGTATTTAAGTATTTATCTATCTATATAAGTATGTATATCGTCGCCTGGTACCCATAGTACAAGCTTTGCTTAGTTTGGGGCTAGGATGATCTGTGTGACATTGTACCTAGATATTATAATAATATCTTCTAAGATTTCATAACCACGAACTTTAGATCAAATACTCAATTTAAAAACTTATTTAGAAACCATGGAATACCACCGATAAATAAGTTACTACACACTCTACGTTTCTATGCACTAAGAACAATGCTACAACCAAGTTATATTCACTACCAAGTACCTATAACTCGTATATTATTGTACCCAAAAACTGATCTCGTAAATAATAGATCATTAAGTTGTTGCGCGGCGGGTGTTATTTATTTACTCCTGAATACTTCTGGACAGATGTCAGACGACAGACGCATGCGCCGTGCGCTTTGGTGTTACGCGTTTTGTTCACACCATTCACGCGTAATCAAATTTTCAATACTAATGATTTATACATATTTTAAACCTAAAACGCAAATTAAATTATTACTGTAACTATACGGTAATTTGTACTATTACTCACATAATGAAAGATGGCAAAGCAGGGTTCCACAGGTTTCGCTAAGGTGTCAAAAATGCGAACCTTATGGAACCCAGTGCCAATAAAAAATCGAACGAAATCTTTTGACTAACTTGTTTTTGGAAATGGTCTTAAAAACAAAGGCCATCTGAAGAAAGACCATCAATATTACGGCCCGATAGGCGTGGTTGGTAGATGCTTGCCTTTCACGTCGCAGGTCTCAGGGTTCGATTCCCACCCAGGTCAGATATTTGTGGTGCATGAACATGTCCGTTTGTCCAAGTCTAGGTGTAATTATCTAAAAGAAGTATATTTATTATATCATTTATCTGATATCCAGGCCATGAGTAAATAATGTCCAAGGATATTATTGTCACACCAATATTATAAAGGTGAAAGTGCATGAGTATGTATGTTTGTTACTTCTTCAGGCCAAAACTACCGAACGGATTTTGATGAAACTTAGTAGTAATATAGCTTATATATCCGAATAACACATAGGCTACCATTTATAAAGTTTAATGCGGGTAAAACCATGGGCTCAGCTAGTTATTGATATTTTTGTTGTTGCTACCCATTTTTGTAAGATTTGGTACCACCATTTTGGCCTTTGACACTTAGGTATGCCCCCCTGGAACAATTTTAATCTACGATAAAAGATATACTAAGCCGATAATAAATATCAAAGTGCAAACAAATACAATATTGTTATAATAGTAGGTAGTTCGCAGTAAGTGCGTTGTACCGATTTTTTTAACGAACTTCAAAAGAAAGGGGTTCACAATTCGACTGTACATTGTATTTGAAGTAAAACTTATTTACAAACGCATGACTTGGGGAGTATGCTGGTGAATGCGTGACGAGAACGTTACGAAAAGTGTGATGGGGTGAGGTGAAAGGAAGTTGAGAGGGAGTTATTAATAATAATAATAATATCTGGGGACAATGTCACACAGATCATCCTAGCCCCAAACTAAGCAAAGCTTGTACTATGGGTACCAGGCGACGATATACATACTTATATCGATAGATGAATACTTAAATACATAGAAAACATCCATGACTCAGAAACAAATATTCGTGCTCATCACACAAATATATGCACTTACCGGGATTCGAACCCAGGACCACCAGCTTCGTAGGCAGGAGCACTGCCAACTAGGCTACGGTGACGGAGTTAGTGAAGATAGAAGTAGAGAGTGTTACGTTTCGAATTATTAATGGAGAGGCAAGACAGGCACACATTTTCTTTCTCTATCTCTCAAATTCTATGTACGCGATTTCTCAATTCTTTAGGGTACTTTTATTATTGGATAAGAAATACTTTGAGAGTGATCCTATAAATTTTAATATTCTCTATATCAGTTCTCATACAAACAAATTGAAGTCGGTTTTATGTTTTTGTTGACTAGGCTATTTATTGGTTTAGTGTATTGAGTTAGTGACCCTGAATGCAAAGCCAGAGGTCGTGGGTTCGATCCCCACCCACGGCAATAGTTCTGTGTCTGGGTGTAATTTATCTATAATATGTATGTATTTAGAAATATATAAGTATCTTTATCAGTTCTATGCTAGCCAATATAGAGGCAGTCCCAAGATATCTATATATTTTTATTTGAAACATTATTTATTAACAAAACTGTTTAGAAAATCTCAAATAGAAGCCACCATCAAGATTTTTAATACGTCAATTTCATAAGAACTAATAATATACCTAAAACAATCTTATTTACGGTTTTTTGTAAAGTCTAGAGGGCAATAAATTTACAAACTAATAGTAATTACTCACGCTTTGACGTCATCAGCATGGATTTTGTACGTGATCTCCAGCTCCTCCAAGGCCTGGATAAATTTGTCATGATACTGGGGCTTTACCAGTACCACTCCTTCACGCTCTACCCTAGCATGGCTCAGGAAATCAAGCTGCAAGTCTTCGGAGATGTCATGAAGACTCTTCACCTGCTCAGTCGTAGATGGAACTACGTAATAGGATTTCCAGCTGAAACAATATTAAACATTTGGTTACTAACCACATATATCTAATGAATAATCCACGACACATGGAAGGGAATCTAGTGGAGTGCCAAAGTTCAATGACCTGTATTCATACTGTTAACATACATATATACATAGACTCACGCCTGTTTCCCAGAGGGGTAGGCAGAGACAACGGATTTCCATTTGTCACGATCTTTGCATACGTCTTTTGCCTCGATTACTGTCATTATATTCGTCATACATGCTCGCCGGTTTAGGGACTCTTACTGTTAAGTACTCGTAAATATGTAAAACTAAAATGTACTAATTTATTTGGATTCTAAATTAACTTATATAACAGCCGTAAGAAGTCCACAGCTGGACAAAAGCCTCCCCGATTCCTCTCCCGGATATGCCATAATTGCCACGCTTGGCAGACGGTTTGGCGATCGCAGTAAGATGGTCATGGTACTCAGAGAGACGCTACAGCCCGTCTTCTAGTAGATATTCACTCGGGTTTACTTCTACGCCCCCCACGGGAAGAGGTGGCGTGATGATATTCTGGTATTCCACCACGCGGTACTGTTTGTTCATGTTCAATTACAAACGTAAATCAGACTACTGTAGATTAAATAACTGAAGAAGTAATTCTGAATTGATGACGTGAGGTAAATGTTGAAGTAATATTAGGTGTCAATGAAAGATTTAATGAAGACCGCAAAAGATACCAAATTTCTTGCTATGTTATGTGTAAACATTACGAGAAGTATTTATAATAAATATATTTATTTGAAACTATTAGTGGCATCTACCAGTTCAATGAATTTACGGTCACAAAATCCCAAGTATCCAGTAAAATAAAATTTGATTTGCTATAAAATTGTGATTTGACGAGATTTTTTATAATTGTTTTCTCGATCAATCAAAAGTTTTATCATAAATTTCTTAGCTTACCTACACCTATTTCTAATTCAAGATTTCAAATATAATTTTAACAGACACAGTTTTCAGTCTTATTCGTAAGTTTATGTCATATTAATCATTATATCCAATCCTTAGTACAATTAACACCTATTTCTTGTTTAAGATTTAAAATATTTACCCCTTGCGCGAAAAATGCGCATTTTTCGATTCAATATTTTTCAATTCGTTCAAATATTACTCAAAGTTCATATGGAGATGTTAGATATAACCACTTGGAAGGACCTAGTTCTCGCAATACAGGGTATCCTAGTGCGAGGACTAGACCACACTCAATATACTGTATTGTTGTTTTTTGGAAATAAATGTTATTATTATTATTATTAAAGATGGAGTGCAGAAAGCAATTTTTTTATTAAATACGCATTAGGGGGGAATTATTTGGATAAAAAAAAATACACACACTGCCATGCTTTTGACAGAGTATCAAAACTGAGAACAGATTAATATAACTTGACTTTAATATCTATAGGGATATATAAAGACGGATGCGGGCACCGCAAATCTGACAATTGTGGAGATCTTTCTCCAGCAATAGACGTTCGGCTGATATGATGATGATAATAAGTGGATCACGCCAAGCTATTCACGCAAGAGTGGTGAGCATAGGTATTATGTATGAGAAGGTGAACACGTAACTTATTAAGTTAACTAATGTTTTATAATGTGCTCAATTTATTGAAATACTAACGAAATAAAAAAATTATAATTTGAAATAAAACACCCTACATATAGCTCATGTTCATAGCTCATGTTTGGCAATAAAACGCAGCAAATAAAACGGTTACGTAGCTATTACAAAATTAATGAAATGTAAGAAAACTAAACTTAACTAAAATTAAATATTATAATTTAAACACATACATCCTGTGACGTAAACCACACCAAATAACACGGCTAGCTAGCTAGCTAGCTAGCTATTGCAAAACTAGTGAAATATAAATAGACTAAAGTAAAATTAATTATTATAATTATAAATTAAAATCATTAACCCTGCATATTGGTCATGCTTGGCGTAAACCACAGCAAATAAAACGTCTAACTAGCTATCACAAATCGAATGAAATATAAATAAACTAAACTAAAATTAAATATTATAATTATAAATTAAGCACCAACCTTGCATATTGTTCATGCTTGGCGTAAGCCACAGCAAATAAATCGTCTAGCTAGCTATCATAGAACTAATACAATATAAGTAAACTAAACTAAAATTGAATATTATAATTATAAATTAAACACACTTACCCTGCATGTTGTTCATAATTGGAGTAAATCATAGCAAATAAAATGTATCACAAAACTAATGAAATATAAGTAAACTAAATTAAAATTAAATATTTTAAATTAGAAACACTAACCCTGTAAATAGCTCATGTTTGGCGTAAACCAGAATAAAATAAAATAATGAAATATAAATAAACAAAACTAAAATTAAATTTTATAATTATAAATTAAAAACACTAACCCTGCATACTGCTCATGCTTGGCGCAGGCCACAGCAAATAAAACGGCTAGCACTGACAGCTTCATCTCGTCCAATAACCCTTCACAATTCTATGTGTTTTTTATAACCTTATTTCACTGATAACGTCCAATTGATTGGTTTTATCAAATCTTATCTCGATATACATAATCTATACTTAGTACAGTGAATCAACAAAATTATATTTTATGATAGGGTTTTCTTCTTCTTACTCTTAATTCGCTGTTTGTTCGTTGGGGTCTTGATAACTGGATGTTTGTCATGCTCTGGTGTATATACCTCTACTTTAGCGTATTTAAAATTTAAGTTAGTAACAATATGTTATTCTTTACGAGGGATAACTCTCCCTCGTACAAATTTATCAAATTTAAGATATCTCTGATTACGATTATTATTGATAAATATAGTGATGGATTGTTGGATTTACTTATATTGATTAACATAATATCTAATTTTCTATATTATTAAAAGACGTCAGCAAATTCTGATTATCCAGATTTATCCAGATCGTTGGATGACTAGGCTGTTAATATAAATTCGGTTTACATAGGCCTTGGATACCTAGGTCTTGTTTTATAGTTTAGGCCCAAATATAGTGAGTTCTTTTATTGTAAAACTATTTCACGTCTTTGCCTTGCTCCGCTAGTTTTCATCAATCCAACATGGCGTCAACCTCAGGATAGTATCAATTTTGTTAATATTTGTTTTAAAATATCGTCATCAAAATTAAAACGCGGACATATAGTTATGGAAGTGATCTGTTTTCATAGAAAGGTTAAGTTCTGTGGTCGCTAATTACAACCTTACCTAACCCATCTGGAGTGACCCGGTAGGCGGTAGGTATGATTAAGTTAGAATTCTACCTACCTTTCAAGAGAGATAGAGCAGAAGAGGCAAGAGAGAAGAAAGTTCAGCGTGTGTGGAGGGTGGCTCTGTAATGGCCATATCACCTATTCAATACCCCCCTCGGGTTCACAGGTGGTTGGACTCTGGTCGTCCTTGTGAATTGTGGCAGCTGCAGATCACCTGCAAAGAAAGACCTATTTGAAGACATATAGATGTAACGGTGGTGGTTCTGGATGGAAATCGTATAGAGTTCCTGGAGCCATCTCTAAAAGCATCTAATGGCTAGTCTGCCGTAATGATATTAGTGGATACCCTGGGGACTCCCACATACCCCGTCATCTCCCCAAACAGCGAGGACCTATAAAAGGCTTGCACCATGGAATAAAAAAAGATTAATGCAGATACTCATATTTTATGAATAATTTTGTGAGACTACTAATATTCATAATGTAACGTCAATATTACTATACTATACTAGAGATTTTTAACTAACCCTTTATAAAAGCTTTAGAGTATAAAAGTTTCAATTGATAATAATATGTTTTTTGTGTTTATAACTGGTGTATAATTTCCCCTACCACTTACATAGCGTATGGGCAATGGTTACCCTAGTGTCAGAGTTGTTCAAGCCGCCCAGAAGGCCTCTAACATGGCTTAACGACTGTTGTCTAATGATTACAACCGGGACCGATAGCTTAACGTGCCCTCCGAAGCATGGAGACGCTCAGAAATTAAACCACTTCAGCGGTCACCCATCGATGTCCTGACCGCGAGCCTAGTTGCTTAACCGGTGTGAGCATGTAGTTAATCTACCACTACTTTACGGAGTAAATATTCTTCTAAATCTCCGTGCTTCGGAAGGCACGTTAAGCTGTCGGTCCCGGTTGTAGGCATTGCCCATACGATTAGTAAGTGAGTGTGAGGCGGAAACAATCCAACGTACAAAAACATCTGTGAGTTCCCAATGGATCCCTCACAATTTAACTGAGACTTAAAAAAACCGGCCAAGTGCGAGTCGAACTCGCCCATGAAGGGTTCCGTAGTAGCAAGTATTTCAGTTGATTAAATGAAAGCAAATTGCGGTTTACGATTTATGACGTATTAAAAAAACTTCTTGCTAGATCTCGTTCAAACGTTCAAACGTAATTTTCGTTGTTAGTTTGCATGGTATTGTACATCATATATTTTATTAGTTTTATCATTCTCTTATTTTAGAAGTTACAGGGGGGGGCAATCATTTTACCACTTTGGAAGTGTCTCTCGCGCAAACTATTCAGTTTAGAAAAAAATTATATTAAAAACCTCAATATCATTTTTGAAGACCTATCCATAGACACCCCACATGTAAGGGTACGATGAAAAAAATTTTTTTGAGTTTCAGTTCTATGTATGGAGACCCCCCAAAATTATTGTTCTTTTTCTATTTTTGTTTAAAAATCTTAATGCGGTTCACCAAATACATCTACTTACCAAGTTCCACCAGTACAGCTCTTATAGTTTCGGCAAAGAAAAGGGTTTTAACATACGGACGGACAGACAGACAGACATGACGAATCTATAAGGGTTTCGTTTTTTATTTACCCGACTGCGGGACGCAAAGGGTAATGTGTTTATCAGGCTATGTATGTATGTATGTTCCTTTGAAGCACTATACAGACCAAACGCCTGGACCGATTTTAATGATTCGCACGTCAATCGATTCCTTTCAGTCCGGAAAGTGTCACTAAAGACATGTCGTTTGTGAAAATTCAATATGGCGACTACTGGACGCCATATTGTGAAAATTTTAAATATTAAAGTCAACTAACTATGTGGGGTATCGTTGAATAGGTATTTAAACAACATTTTTAGTTTTCTTTCAACATTTTTCGATTTGACCGGCCGTTTAGTAGCTATATCGATTTAAAGTTGCGTAACAACTATTCTCACATATAGGTTTTAAAACAGTAGAAATTTACGATGAAAAGACGAAAACTTCGTATGACTGTGCGTGTGAGTGTTGATGGACATATACTAAAGTATCTATTAGGTATCTTGGACTACCTAAAGTATCTAACGTCTAACACGGTCGCCCATCTTCAACTTCAAACGATTTAGTACTTAACTTCACTTGAAAAACTATATATAGGTAGGTACCTACCGAAATTGAATTGTTTTAAATGCAATGACAAAGATATAAAGAACAACGTCCCTTTGGTTGGTGTGAGAATCGAACTATCAACAACCGAATTTCATGCGCTTTGTGGACAACAATTTAAAGAAAAATGTTACCTTTAATATTATGTTGGGGAGTAACTGTACACAAGTTGCAAGGGACAACTTTGAATCGAGCCGTTGTCGATCTCAGTTCGTGCATTTTAATTTTGAATTGAATTGAATTTTTCATAAAGCCAGGTTAAGTCTTTAGATGGTTTAATCATTAGTACTCTGTATCACCGCAAGCTACTAAACAATCCTCATGATATCAAATCTCTCAATGAAATCACGAGATTGCGACATTTGCAGTCATATAACAATATCAATGACTAACTTATCTCTCAGCTTAAAGAGCTGCTTGTATTAACGTGATATTTGGCCCGGATGTTTATTTATTCATTATCATATCACAGATAAAAAAATATAGATGAAAAAGAAAACGGTAAATAAAAATGCCACTCTGGAAAGTGGAACTCTAATTAAATATTGCCAATCGGACTATCTCGTAAATAAGCATGGACTCTTTTTCTTTTCTATATTAATGTCATACTAGATATAACTCATTATACATGCACTTTTTGCTTTTACTTTGAGGAAGGGGAGGGGGACAAAGACCTCAATTTTAGGTTCTACGCTAATATTTAAAAAATGGCGCGTTTTAGCAAAAAATGTTCTAACGTGAAATGAAAGCTTATAAAATTTTCTATAACTTTGATACTTTTCCATATCCCATCCGTTTTCAAACTACGGCTCTGGAAAAGTGCAATTAAAAAATGTTTTGAAATATTAGTTTCTAAGTCCAATTCTGTGAATGATTCACATTTTTATTCGCTTAGGTCGTGAGGGTCCTGGAAAATGGTCGTTTTCTGTGGTATCTTCTTCCTCGCCTTCCTCAGTGGTAAGTGGTTCTTGCTGAAAGGCGCTCTCAATCATCTTCATGGTCATTCTCGTCGTCTTCCTCGCTAAAAGACACGCCGTTGAAGCATTTTCCTTGGCAATGAAGGCACGCAGTAGAAAATTTCAGCATAGCTTTGCGACATCCACATTTGCTGCTGCTACAATCCTTGGTGCAGCGACAAAATATTGTTTTTAGTAAAACCTGGGGCGCCGGTAAATCTTTTGTTGTTCTTGGCGCCAAGATATCACCTTCATTTTTTCCACCCCCACTCTTGAGGGTGCAGCTCATTCCCAAGCCACTGCTGCACTTGGTGATATGTGCTTCAGGAATTATATTTAGCTACTCTCTTAGTGGCTCTTAGTGGCTGTGTGGTGACGGCCTAGAGAATATCGCCACCCCCTCTCATCCCGCGGGGGGACGTAGAAGTCGTCCCGAGGGAATATATACCAGAGAATGGGCAGCAGCGTTCTCATGAGTACCAATGTCTACCTTACTGCGATTGCCAACCTGTTTGCCAAGCGTGGCTATTATGGCAGATCCCCTCAAATGAAGGACACAATTAAACCGCGGCCCCCAGTCCCCGGTAGCCGTGCTATTTCCAGCCGTGGTAACAGCCGTGGTTACGGCAGGGCAGGGGGTGCTAAGAATCCCCGGCAGATTCCGTGTTACCAAAACCGACGACCTCTGGCCCTGGCAACATACAACACACGCACACTGCGGAACGACGAGAAGATGATTGAACTGGGGGAAGAATTGAGTGGGTTACATTGGGACATAATAGGATTATCTTAAGTTCGAAGAGAGGGTGAGGACACTATAATCCTGAAATCCGGGAATCTGCTCTATTTCCGGGAGGGCGACCAACTGTCCCAAGGTGGTGTTGGGTTCATAGCACACAAGTCCCTCATCCTCAACATAGTGAAAATCGGGAGTGTGTCGACTAGGGTTGCGTACCTTATACTCAGAATTATCAAGCGGTATTCGTTGAAGGTCATACAGGTTTACGCGCCGACTTCAACGATGAGGTTGAGGTCATGTATGAGGATATTTCTAGAGCCATACATACCTCGAACTCTTATTTCACTGTGGTCATGGGGGACTTTAACGCGAAGCTGGTTAAACGATTCGGGAATGAGCTGAGAAAGGGGCAATTTGTAACTGGAGACCGGAATCCCCGGGGCCAAATGTTGGCCGACTTCGTGGAGAAGGAGGGACTCTTTATGATTAACTCCTCTTTCAAGAAGCCGGAAAACCGCAAATGGACCTGCGTAAGCCCCGATGGTAAAAAAAACGAGATAGACTTTATCTTGTCGACGAGTAGACAGATGTTCAATGACGTCTCAGTAATCAATACGGTTAAAACCGGGAACGTTCACCGACTGGTGAGAGGCTCATTGAACCTAAATGTCAAGCTCCAGAGGTTCCGGCTGATAAAGTCTACATCTACATCCAAAACCCTGAACCCTTTCAGCTCGAACTGCAAAACCGTTTCGAATGCCTAGCAGATTGCGAGGAAGTGGACTCATACCACGACAGGCTCGTAGAAGCTGTCCATACGGCTATGTCTAAGGTCTTCAAGGCCCACCGTACAAACAGAACCAAAAAGATCTCTTACTATACCCTGCAGCTTATGGACGAAAGACAGAAAATGGTTCTGACATCCTCTGATGATGCTACCAGATACCGGCAGCTCAACAGACAGATCTTAAAGTCTTTGACTTGGTACACGCGTCAATTTAATACAAATTGTATTAAAGAAGCTATTGAGCGGAACCAAGGCTCTAAAGTGTTTGCAAGAGAACTATCTGTTGGACAGAGCCAACTGACGAAGCTGAAGACTGAAGATGGCAGAATCGTCACGTCTAGACCTGAGTTGCTGGGAGACATCGAGAGGTTCTACGGACAACTGTATACGAAAACCCACTCACCTGTCGAAAGTTGTGCCTCAGATCCCAGAGCACGACTAACCCAACACTTACCGACGACATCCCGGACGTCAGCCTGTGCGAGATCAGAATGGCTCTCGAACAGCTTAAGAACAACAAGGCGCCTGGTGATGATAGAGTAACGGCAGAGCTTCTGAAGGCGAATGGTACACCAATCCTACGGGCCCTCAGAAGTTATTTAACTCCGTCATACTAGAAGGTCAAACGCCACAAGCATGGCACAGGGGTGTGGTGGTGCTCTTATTCAAAAAGGGCGATAAAACCCTCTTGAAGAATTACATTGAGAAGGGTCACTTTTGCTGGTGTCCCATACCATTTCAGGAAGCACACCTTCCCAGCTTCTGCAACATCACTATGGCTGGAGCTTGGGTTGTAAAAGATCTTTGCTGCTTCCTGAATAATTTCCGAATTTAAATACAATTTACAGAAACCCACCTTGCTTCTTCTAAACGTTGCTGATGTTGTATCGTAGCCGGTAAATGAGTGTAAGAAGAGGATGTGTTCATATCCATGCTATTGCATCTCATTTTTTGTCATTCATTCATTCATCGTCATTTTTCAGTTTTCGCCAGTAAGGTTGCGTTTCCTACAGTGAGCATTGAGCGAAAAGCAATCTTCATGATGTTTTTCCCGCCTAAGCTCAGTTATCTGCTGTTAAAAAAAACGCGATATCTTACTGTTACCGCCCTTGCCTCGTGGAGGTACTCCCAGCTCATGTTAAAATAAATTTAGAGATAATTCGGGCATCAGGTAATGTTCATCACGCTGAATAACTCATCATCATCTTGTTCCCACTAATATGCTAGTGGGTTTGGTTTCCGCACTTATTCCCGATGAGGACCATTGTATGTGAGCCATGACGGCCTTCACTCCATCCAGCACACCTCCCTCCAGAAGCATATCAGGTCTCCTAAACTTCTCAAGGCATCTGTAAGAGCTCCGCTGAACAACTTAAATTTTCATAAACGAATGGAAATATGAAAAAGTATATGAGATCAAAGTTATAGTGAATTTTGTAAGCTTTAATTTTATCTCAGAATATTTATTGCTAAAACGCACCTTTTTAAAGATATTAGCAAAAACCTAAAATTGAGGTCTTTGTCCCCTCCCCCCTCCTTTCTCCGCCTCACCTCCTAGACGTCAGGACTTTTAGTATGTTTTGCCTCTAAGTACTCTGAACAAGTTTCTGAAAATATCCCTTAGGTTCCCGCTCACGCACTCTATACCCTCTTTTGAGTCATTCCTTAATGGGACTAATAACAGTTGATCGTTATTGTGACTGGAAATTGCACATTGATCAAATATGCATCAGAATCAATAGGTTTGTATACGTTTTGTCACGACTTCGCAAAACAGCCTTATTACCTATCGATATTGATGCCATATCTATGGGGCAATTCAACAGATAAATCGAGAGCATTTCTATTGCAAAAAAATGCGTTAAAGCAACTACAGGTACTCCTTCGTTTGTCTCATGTAAATCATTGTTAAAAGGACTAAAAATTATGACTAGTGTGTTTGTACATTTTTCAAATTGGTGTATTTGTGAAAACGCAGCCACAGTATTTACTATAGCTAAAGATGTTTTTCCTCGCAACATGATAACTAATACAACACTATTTCAAAAAAGTTCCTATGCTGTATGTATGAATGTGTTTAATGCTTTGCCGCAAAATATTAGACATTTTTCAGCGGCAAAGTTCAAAAACCAACTCAGACTGTGGCTCCTAGAAAAATCATTCTATTCAATCAAATCAAATTTTTGACTGCACGTGAGGCGCAACGGCTAAGGCAGTCACGTTGCCGCTTCGTGTCGCGGGTTCGAGTCCCCCGCCGGATAACTACTTGTGTGACCCATAAATAGTTGTTCTGAGTCTGGATGTAATTTGTGTCCGTCTATTATATGTTGTTAAGTACCCTGCAACCCTGTTGTCTTTAAAAAAACTGTGATTTATTTAATGAATTATATTATTTGTGTAAAATTTTACATATAAGAATCACACATTTCGTATGCTGTTTATGAGTAAAATTGATGAGACTAACCTAATAGTAAGATCACCACTGTACTATATTTTAAGTGAAATAAATAAATGAATGAATAATATTTAATAACTAACTCTAGATAATTAATGATAAAAATATAAAAAAAAAAACATAAATATTAAGAACAAAAATTATAATATTGTAGAAGCGGAAAACTACAAGAGTGGGGATTTTTTATAAAAGGGTTCATCAGATTTCTAAACCTTGTAATTGGACACGAACAACCCAGGCAGCGAACGAAGTAATTCAATCGCCTCAGAATGGTAGTTTGGATGCAATTAGCTGCGTAAGACAATGATTTTTGTATTTCTTCTATAATTCGGTAAGTTAAGAACCCAGGTGGTTCTGATGTTACATGAAGGGACCTCTGTTGAGTTTTTCAGGTTTTTACGTAGAAATACGTTTCGTATAATTGTTACATCTAATAACGTGTATAAGTAAAAAAAAAAAAAAAAAGCTTGTCGCCTTTATTTTGAATAAGGCTAATTAAAAGAGTTCGGTGATCGTTTGGTGATGTTCTCTTTGTAATTAAATTCTCTTAGTCCACAGGATATGCGTGGATCCTAGAAGGTGTTAAGCAAACTATGGGCGCAGACTGCGGCCAGTACATGGCTTGCGTGGCAAGGTTTGTCAAGCGAGTGGTGTTGGAGAGAAAAGGCGAGTGTCTCACTTGCTGTTTGGAGCAGGCTGTCGGCGTGACCCGGTGGCTAACTTCGGGGCTGGGGCCCTGAGGCGCCTGGTCTGGCGAGCGTGCGCCTGCGCGCGTGTCCGGCTGCTATGGGAGCTTAAACGCAGTTAAGTACATGATCCCGTGGCGTGGTGAGTGGACTCCCGATGTGTGTGGAGTTACTTTCCATGGTGTGTGACTTTAATTATTTAGGCACTTTGATATTTTGCTTAAACTAATTTTGTAAAGTTTTTGTGGACATGCTTGTGTGCCGAGCATTGTGTGTTGTTTTGAGAATTACAAATTGATTTCATGCTTCTCTATTTGTGCAAAGTGTTTTTCGCAAAGGGCAAACACATTAAGGGAAGTTCTATCTTGCGGTTGGGATAGTCTCTGTCTTGGAGGTCCTTGTACTCGGATATGCTATCCTGGCTGACGGATACACTTCAAGTAAGGTAGGGTTTCATGTTATTGGATGCTGTCTTGGAGTGCGCTCGGGCATGCGATCCTAGTATATGGGACATGCCTGGTGTGGTTTTGTGTCCGTTCCTTTATGTTCGGACGTGTGGTCCTGGAGCTATGTTACACGTAGGGTCATGCCACGGGTTGGCCGCTGACGAGACGTGGTGTGAGATATGTTTGTGTTAAATATTGACTGTGTTTTATTGATAATTTGGGTTGAAATACGCTTTTATCTGGAACTGATTAACACACGCAAAGTTATGTCTCACGTAAGGGCGCGTAGATCTCTAGCGAGTCGTGAGGGGGCACTCCCCCGACGGGAACTGCCCCGAGTGAACGTACAGATATCAGTTTATTTTATACTCTTGTAGTTAGGCTGAGTTAGGTGTGCTAAGCCTACATATGTGTCGAATTGTTGTTTGATTTTGGTGCGACACAAAGATTATGTTTTGAAGCTATCTCTTATCATTTATGGACATGTTTTTGTGCTGTAGTTTTGTGTCATTACAGAGTCTGACAATGACACAGAGGAGTCGAGATGCCTGATGAAGTTGATGAGCCACAACCCAGCACGTACGCAACACGTGCTGCTGAAAGCTTGAGGATGTCGTTGCCAAGCCTGGAGACTGATCGCCAGAGTTGAAAGATGGAGCCCGTGGACGGCCTCCTGTCAGAAAGGGCCGTGTAGAAGCGGAAAACTACAAGAGTGGGATTTTTTATAAAAAGGCGATGCCTCGCCGGCATCGCTCTCTTTTGCGTCCAACAGTTGTCGAGGCTGTTACTCTGTCCAATTGTGAATCGATTCGTAGTCTTTGTCTATAATTGTTAGCCTAGTGTAGTGCGGGTGATTTTACTTCTTTTGTTCGTTTTCTTTGTTTGAATTAAAATTATTTGGTTGTTAATATTTTTGTGATTATTGTTGTCGTAAGTTGTGTTTTAAATAAAGCTACTACTGGTCTCATTCCTTAGAATATATAATGTGGTTAACTTATTTTTGAAACTAGCTAGGAACTCATAACTAAAAAGTACAAAATAAAAAAAAAATTAATAAATAAAAAACCCAACTGCGTAAATAATGAACCAAACTACGTACATAGACAAAGAACTGAAGAGAAACAAAATAAAATATATTCTAATAATGGAACATAACAACTGAACAGTCGGGATCCATTAGTCGACAGCCAATTTAATTATTGAACGTTAGAGGCATTATACAAAATAATGTTCACTATGTTGGCCTTCTTTTCTCAGTGACAAGATTATTTAACAAAAAGCAAAAGCAAATATATTAAATCGTTCATATTTCAAATTCTTATATAAGTACACAATACGTAACTGTATTAGGTACTTGAATTCTATGTGTGAATTAGCTAATTGTTTGCAAAATTCTTAAAAATGTTGTTGCAGAATCGATATTTTTATGACTGCCTCGTTAGTCTAGCAGTAGTGTGTTTAACCGTAAATAATGAGGTCCTTGGTTCGAATCTCGGGTCGGGCCAAAAAGTAATTTTGGTATTTTTAAGTCTACATTGCCATAAGCACACAATGATAACATCAAAACGGGGACACTGATTTTATAAGTTAGACAATTTTATGGTATACTAGCTGGGCCCCGCGGTTTTACCCACGTTAAATTTTATAAATTACCACAGCTCCTCCCCGGTAGGTGATAGCGTGATAATATGGATATGTTGACCCGACCTCTTAGTAATATTGATGCAAAATTTGAAGTAAATCCATGCTGTACTTTTTGAGTTCAGCCCGGACATACATACAGACTAACATACAAAAATTCTAAAAACGATATTTTTGGCTTCGGTATCGATTGTAGATCACTCCCCAAATATCCTTTTAAAAAATATTCAATGTACAGTTTTGACTTTCCTACGATTTTATTATATGTATAGTTTTGGTAACTAGAAGTGAAATTGAAATAGCAAAAAGAAAAACACTGCACGAGATGGCCTTACTGTATTTACCTCTAATATTATTATTACAATCAGAAAACCAATCAGAGAACAATGAATGTAATCACTAATCACAAACGGACAACAAATAATTCACGAGTAAAAATAGGAAAAGATTAACAATAAAACAGAATAAAGTTAACAAAAATGGCTCACGTCTCGACTGTCGCCATGACAACCAAAAAACATTCCTCTCCAGCCAAATATCATGCCTCTACCATAGATTTTCCCGGCATAGTGTGTTGCCAGAGCAGACGTATATCTAACAATAGATAATAATGTCCTCCTAGCCGAATTTCAGTCACGGTGGCCAGTCTCAATGGAGACTAGCCATATCATCATCTCCTAGTGGAGATTTGGTTGGTCTAGCGACCAATGAGGCAGTCAAGTGATATATTTATATACATATATTTCGATTGAAACGTACATTGAAGCTAAGGGTAAGTAATGTATGAAACATAAAACTCATTTATCGCAGAGAATGAGTATATAATCTATAGTATAATCTTTCCACAATTTTATGGTCGCCGCTTATTAATATTAAATTAAAATAATGATCCCGTGCTATTAATTATCGAAAGGCTTATGATAAATCGGTATACATAATATATTTGTGTCATGTTTGTTATTATTTAAAAGTGGTTTGTAATGAATGTATGTACGTTTTGCCTATGTAGGTTTTTGTATAAAAAAAATAATGATAGATTTATTTTAGTTTTTTTTTAATAATAAGATATATTTATTCTCTCAACACAAAGTTAGGTCTTAACAACAGTGAGACTATTTTCGTTTAGTCTTTCGGTACTCCGATTATCAAGTAAATGATTTTAAATATTACTAAGTAACTTTTTGAGTATATCCATAATACATGACTTAAGATTTTTGTCAAAAATCAAGACTAAAATTTAAACAAAAATCTTAAGTCATGAATTATGGATATACTCAAAATTATTTTTTTTTAAATAAAACGTACTTTTGACAAGTTATGAAACTTATTAAAATTGTATCTTTAACTTTCGTTAGTTGGAACTGTCTCCGCCCCGAACAACAAAATAACTATCGGCTGATGTCGTTATCCTATGAAGACACCGAACTATTACTGCTGACCTAATCACTATTCAAGCAAACATATGCACCTAAGACATACACACACGCACACACACACCCAGGCCATAAAAGTTATCTAAATCAGTCAATTCGTTCTCGAGATATCTTCATAAAAACCATCCTATACAAAATTTCTTGCAAAATTTGTTCGCAATCTGCCGTACCTAGCGGAGTGCGAACAAATTATGTGAGAAATTAAGGAGAAGAAAGAAAGGAGAGTGCGAACTTGATTTCTTAAACAATGGTGTATAAGTTTTTATTTGAATTTTCTGGGAAGCATTATGTCTAAATTGCTCAAGCTTGCGTGTTGCTTTAAAAAAATCATTATTTGATTATGTTCCGATACTCTGTGTTATAATTAAATATTCAAATTTATTCGATTTTTAATACCTACAGCTATTTAATATTGTTAACCTATTTTTTATGTAATAGGATGGCAAACGAGCAGGTGGGTCACCTGATGGTAAGTGATCATCGCCGCCCATGGACACTCGCAACACCAGAGGAGCTGCAAGTGCGTTGCCGGCCTTTAAGAAAAGAATAGGCTCGCTTCTTGAAAGTTGCCATGTCATTTCGTTTCGGAAATACCTCCGCAGCTAATTGATTCCACAGAGCGGTATTTGATAGTAATTAATAATTAAATATAAATAGTTATAAGAATTTAATGTACTGCTGAATAATAGCAGCCCGGACAAATCTCCGTGGTTTTTGGGTTTGCTACGTGTTAACATGTATGTTTAATTTATGGAAAGAAATAAAAATAAAAAAATAAAAAAAAATTAGCCAGGCGCTAACGCGACGTCCTGCGTGAACGATCTAGACGCGACCGCGAAGCGGCGCGGCGCGGCGCGAAAACAACAAACACCCAGTCGAAACCTATTTAAGTGTCCTACGTGACCAAACGCGCGTGGAGTGCGGTGCGGAGCGGCGCGAATGAAGCGAACGCGATCAGTTGGCTTGATATTTTCGCGCGAACAGGATGCGGTACCATCGTGTTTTAGCGGCGTCGGTGGCAGCTGCGCGAGACGATTTGCGTGCACGTAGGACATAGCCACCGCGTCGCACCGCATCGCATTGAATTCGCGTGTCACCGCTTCATAATCGCGATCGCTTTGAACCGCCTACCTAGGACGTAGCGTAAGCTCTTAATCTAAATCTACTCCTGTTACCGCTTACTCCTGTTACGAACTATGGTTCAAGATGTTACTAAGAAAGAGATTTTGTTGCAGGAACCACGTATTTTACAATATGCTTAAATATAAGCTTGAATATCATACATTCTGAGCAATTCTAATGGCAAAAGCCATCAAAATCATTATTAATTTCCGGAATTGAAAAACATTGTAAATAATAAAATTAAGATATATATTACCTCGAATCATCATCATCATCATCATATCAGCCGAAAGACGTCCACTGCTGGACAAAGGCCTCCCCCAAAGATCTCCACAATTGCCGGTCTTGCCCTATTCGCATCCAGCAGTTTCCAGTTTACAGATATTACCACGAACACACGTAACAAACAGCTTATTTTCTAGTAATTCTTCGTTATCACAACACGCCCACGATAGTGTACCTACTTAACGTCATGTAATCACACTTTGGCAAAGTTAAAAACAAAGAGACGATAAGTCACTGATGCATTTTGTCACTAATCACAATATTATTCAATAACAATCCCTGATATCACTAAATGCCGAATGCCGAATGCTTATGCATGGACGGACCGGTAGAAGGAACAGCTATTAAATTTGTACAAAGCTCAAGTCCGACCCTGCATGGAGTACTGCTCTCATCTTTGGGATGGCTCTGCAAAATATCACCTGGACTCTCTGGATTCAATAGACAGACGCGCTCGAAGGATAATCGATGACAGAGACCTAACAAATAAAAAGCTGCAAAGCTTGGATCATAGGCGTCAGGTTGCAAGCTTATCGGTTTTCTATAGGCTATTTCGTGGAGAATGCGCTCAAGACCTCCATGAACTTATTCCTCCTTCCCCTTTTTTAATCGGACTACTAGGCGTCGGGAGGGTTTTCATCGCTTTGTTGTTGACATCCCATTCTGCCGTACGAAGCGCTTTGCTTCCTCCTTCATCATACGCACTGCTAAGCAGTGGAACACCCTCCCGAACGACGTGTTTCCAGACTCATACAACATGGGTTCATTCAAGGCTAGAGTGAACAAGCATCTTATGGGTACGCGCGGTCCATCTTCGACCACATCTTCACTTATCAGGTGAGATCGTGGTCAAGCGCAAACACATTCAGCATAAAAAAGATACTTTCCTTTCACGCCGCAGGTCGTGGGTTTTATTATATTTTGGTGCATGGACATGGCTTTTGTACGCACGACAGTTTAATAAAAAGATTGGCTATAGCAGCCATCTTCGGGCGCAACAATATTATATTGTAGAAGTGGTCGCCATGAAAAATCGGTCGGACCTATCATCATTACTTTTAATCCTACTAATATTATAAAGGCGAAAGTTTGTGAGTGCGTGAGTGTGTATGTTTTTTACTTTTTCACGCAAAAACTACCGAACAGATTTTGATGAAACTTTGTAGTAATATACGAGAAATCATTATTTATTAGCAAAACATTGGCGTCAAAACGTTGCATCGATAATTTTTATAGGCGTTTGCATGTACATGCCACGGACATTGAAAGGCTTTAAGCATTCTGCTTCTTGATACTCGGGAAGTGCAGAAAACTGGCTGAACGATGTACGAAGTAAACCAATAGGAGATTTTACATCAGCTTTTCGAATCATCATCAGTCTGATATCGTCCACAGTTGGACATAGGCCCAAAGGTTTCTATAACGATGGCATTTGGAATAACGAAATAATGAAATTTATTCAGCACTCGGGTATTTACATACAGTTGTACTTGTCAAGCTCACAATTTATTACATAAACACAGTTTAAAAACAGTAACTAAAGCAACAAAATATTTTGAATTAATCCGTCCGTGCGGTCTGTTTCGTCACATATATTTTTAATATCCTTGAATAAAAAATAAATTGCAAGTTACTAAGCTATTATTGTTACATTTAGCAATTGTGTATTAACATTAAAGAATTGGAAACAACGAGCAGTTGGCTAGCGCAAAAGGCTCTCAACCAGTAGCTTCATTTAAGCGACTAATGAGGGCACCTTTATGGTGTTCGGGCCACAGCTCAGGCGGCTGCTGAAGTAAAAAAGTTTGGAGTAAAAGGAGCTGAAGTAAAAGGAGAGTTTTGCCGTAGTCAACGCGCTTGGCATTCAAATTGGTGACCGCAGTTAGGTGGTAGTAAAAGATACAGCATCCTGTAAGATATTTGTCAATTGTAGATTAAAATGCTTTTGATTTATGCTTAAATAGTTTAATAGTTTCTAGATTAGGGACTGTTGGTTCTGGCTTGGTAGAAATCGTAATAAAACTTCGTGTGGACTGTATATAGGTACTGGTATATTGAAAATAACTATGAAGAATTTAATTTGGAATAATAGATTAATAGAATTTAATTTGGAACAGGGACTTCGTAACAAATACTGAACAAATGGCATCGGATACCTCAAGGATTTGATTATTCAAGTTATAACAATGTTAAAAGATATTCAAGTTATAACAACATCCATACATCTATACAAATAAATAAAATTGGAGTGTCTGTTTGTAATATTTAAATAACCGGTTTTTACTACATTAATATGAATATATATAGGGTACATACGCCAAAATAACATTTTTTACAATTTTTGTCTGTCTGTTTGTTCCGGCTAATCTCTGAAATGGCTGGACCGATTTTGACAGGACTTTTATTGACAGGTAGCTGATGTAATAAGGAGTAACTTAGGCTACTTTTATTTTAGAAAACGTCTTTTATTTTACAATAAAACGAAATAAACTAATTAACACGCGGACGAAGTCGCGGGCACAGCTAGTACACAATAAATTATATCGTTTTCTGTTTGCTGGATGAAAATATCTTAACCACTTTCTTATCACTTAACCCTTTCTACAGGCTACAAAACGCCCTCGGAAGAAAAAGTAGAGTTAACCTACCCCTATAGCTCGGTTTACCGCAGTGTCTCAAGCTGTAAGTATTCCAGTCTGTGTCGCCCATGCGAACTTACGGAACGTGTTACTATGGGCCTCATAGAAAGCCTCAAGGTGACCCAAAGAGCAATCTGCAGACGGACCAACAACGGACCGCCCGAAGAATTGCCAAACTTAAATGACAGGGAGTAGGGCACAGCTCGTGGCATCGACGCGACAGAAGCAAAAGGTTCTTGTGAGGCGACTACGAACCGAAACCTCAAAAAATAAAACCGTTAAATCTAGACAATTCTAAAAAATAATTCATTAATATTTTGATAAGTAAATGTTATTATTCATTAAAGGATTATTTAGACGACAATTCTATAAATACTGCCTCAAAGATTTGTACATTAACTCACTTATAATGACAATTATGGATGCAATATCTACGTATTTTGACATTTTTATATTTAAATTAATTAATGTAACTAATCTGTCTGTAATATTATAAGTTAAAGTAAGTATTCATTATGTTAATTAAATGCAGTATTTGTCCGCCTCTGCGCAAAACATAGAGAATCTGCCTGTCTGTAACATCTCACAACTTGATGTAATTTGACCTATTATGTTAACAAATAAAGATTCTGATTCTGAAAGACAGCAGGCCCTTAAATGTCCACCTTTCAGGAGCCTGGCCATTTATCTTGTGTGGGTCAGTTTTCAGCTCATACAAAATGTTCTTTTACTTTCAAGCCTAAATAGGTAACACACTTCACTATTGCAGTCGGCCTTCATCGACGGTTATAAAGGTTAAAATAATGTCCTCCTCCCGTTTTCGGCCACATCGGCCTGTTTCAATGGAGACTAACGATCTGCGCGGCACATATTATAGTGCACAAACACAGGAGTACTTTCTGTTCCATCATACTCAATATCCGATGGGACGAATAATGACCTGATAGAGGCCAGGTACAGAACCGACGGCTTTACGTGCTCTCTGACGCACAGGGGTGTGATACCACCAACTCGGGCTGATTCTGAGACGGCCCATAATCACTTTTCAATCCGGTCTGGGATTTAAACCCAGAAACTCATTATCTGTGGTTGAATATTACCGCTAGACCAACGAGGCATTCAAGGTTATCGTGTATAAAATATAATTATAAAGATTAAGCAGTCCTATAACTGGTTACTACATATTTGATACTTGATTTTTATTTATATAGATAAGATTAGTTAAGCAGCATTTTAAATTGATACTACCTATTCATATCTACTGCTATTAAAAACTGACAACTAGCAAAAGTAAAAACTCGTACTATAAGAGTTGTTATTTTATTTTTTTCATTTGGAACCTCTTTTTAACATAACGAATACAGTTAGCCAAGGAGGTTTCTATCTAGGCAACGGAGAAAGATACAGATACGGGTAGTTGCCGGTGTATGCATTGTATTGATGTGTGGTGTCGGCGGCGAATACCAGAATATCATCACCCCATCTCATCCCATGGGGGCGTAGAAGTCGACCCGAGGGAATATCTACCAGAGGACAGGCAGCAGCGTTTCTCTGAGTACTAAGACCATCTTACTGCGATCGCCAACCCGTCTGCCAAGCGTGGCGATTATGGTATATTCACCGAAGACGATTCTTGGGGGAGCCTTTTTAGGGTTCCGTAGCCAAATGGCAAAAAACGGAACCCTTATAGATTCGTCATGTCTGTCTGTCTATCTGTCTGTACGTCCGTATGTCACAGCCACTTTTTTCAGAAACTAAGTTCAGTAATAATAATTTTGGGGGGTCCCCATACATAGAACTGAAACTCAAAACATTTTTTTCATCGTACTTATACATGTGGGGTGTCTATGGATAGGTCTTCAAAAATGATATTGAGGTTTCTAATATCATTTTTTTCTAAACTGAATAGTTTGCGCGAGAGACACTTCCAAAGTGGTAAAATAAGAGTCCCCCCCCCCCCTGTAACTACTAAAAAAAATATATGATGTACATTATCATACAAACTAACAACGAAAATTGGTTTGAACGAGATCTAGCAAGTAGTTGTTTCTAATACGTCATAAAACGTAAACCGCAATTTGCTTTCATTTAATCAACTGAAATACTTGCTGCGGAACCGTTCATGGCCGAGTCCGACTCGCACTTGACCGGTTTTTTCCTGCTGTGGTTTTCTTACAGTTGTTATAATGATGATTGTGCATTCTATTACTTATAATAATAATATTATAGGAGTAGACACTATAATAGGAGATACCAGTACCTACACTGAAGATCCCTATTACTGCTGATCCTATTGTACTTCTAGCTATTATAACAATGTTAACTGCCTTTATGATTGTTTGTTTTAGTGTCCACGTTATTTAATATTATTAAAAATATAGAACCGTCTTCGATTTTTGATATAACAACCAATTAATAAGAAAGATGATAAAAAAACCTATCGAAAAAATCAAAATTGTTTTACAAATAAAAGAGAACTCTAACATAAAAAACATACAGTAGCATTGATAACCTCCTCCGTATTTAAAGTCGGTTATAAAATGTACATATAATCGTCACGTACAATTTTGTATACCTATATAAAAATAGAACGTATTATATCTATATCGATTTATCATAAGCTACTTGATAATTATTAAAATATCGATGTATCATTCTTAAATGAACGCGTTATCAAATAGATTTCAATATAAATGAGCAGGATTAACTAGGGAGAAACCCCAATCTTTGGCTATTAAGCCATGATGAAGTCAATTATATATTTCTGTGTGTTATTCTGTGTTGTTATTGCTAAACATGAAATCTACGATGGGTAAGAATGTGTTTAGCCTATTATCGCTTAGCTGTGTTATGCTATATGGAAGTGAAAGTTGGGTATGGCAGAAAAAGAATGAAAGTAAAATAAATGCAGTGGAAATGAGAGCTCTGAGAAGTATGTGTGGTGTGACTTTGAGAGACAGAATTCGAAATACTGATGTAAGAGAGCGTTGTGGTGTGAAAGAGGATGTAGTCACAAAGATGAAAAAGGCATGCTGAGATGGTTTGGCCATTTAGAAAGGATGAATGAAAGAAGATTGACAAAAGAAGTATACCTGGCCTGTGTGAATAGGACAACCGGAAGTGGAAGACCACGTCGAACATTCTCTGACATTGGAGATGTTCTCAAGAAAGGGCAGGTCAGAAGTACCCTAAACCGGCGAGCATGTATGAAGAATATAATGACAGTAATCGAGGCAAAAGAAGTATGCAAAGATCGTGACAAATGGAAATCCGTTGTCTCTGCCAACCCCTCTGGGAAACAGGCGTGAGTCTATGTATGTGTTATGCTTACATTGGAAACGTGATTAAGCCGCAAACCACTGGTCTTACATGAATGATAGAGCACATTTATCATTATTTTTAACATGATGATGATGTCCTCCCGACCGAATTTCGGCTACGGCGGCCAGTCTCAATGGAGACTAGCCAATTGCGGACGACATATTATAGTGCACAAGTGTGTGCGTATACACAGGGCCACTTTCTATTCCATCACTCTCATGATCCGATGGGACGACTAGCGACACGACCGGAAAGAGTTCAGGTACAGGACCGACGGCTTTACGTGCTCTCCGAGGCACGGGGGTGGATACCGCCAATTTCCAGACTTCGGGCTGATACTGAGAAATTTCTTTTTATGGAAGAATCCCAAAATCATTTTTTGGCCCGACCCGGGATTTAAACCCCGGACCTCATTATTTGCGGTAGAACACGCTATCGCTAGACCAACGAGGCAGTAAATTTTTAACATACTTTAAAGAGCAAGTAATTTTTAGTATATTTATTTGACAATAACTTGATTCGAGCTAGCTAAATATCATTGCTGTTATAAAATAAATTTTATTAATGTTTTAATACTATCAATACATGTGTACCTAATATCTATGTTACTAGAAATAATAATGTATACAACTATAATACTACAAACATGTTCTGACTATTTACAAGCGCTTTTTTGAAGTCTACGTGAATAAAAACCTTTTTTAATTTTTTATTTTATTTTATTTTAAACTTTGGCGCGTGTCGTGTTTGTACAATGGTTTATCTTTGTGTTAGTATAAAACAACTTATATATTTATTATCAATTTAGTTTTAACATGCACGCTAATACAGAGATATTTGACGTTGGGTTTTGTTCACATCGATGTTCACCATACCGTTTTCTATTAGCATTGCTGTGCAACCGCATCATTAATAATAATAATAATATAACATCCTGGGACATTGTTTACACACGGCCATCTGATCCCAAACTATGCAGAGCTTGTACTATGGAAACCAGATAACAGGTATACTACATATACTACTTATCTTTTGTAAATACATACTTAAATAGATAAATTACACCCAGACAGACAGGACAAACAGACATGTTCATGCATGAAAATATCTGTCCTGGATGGGAATCGAACCCACGACCTCCGGCGTGAAAAGCAAGCATTCGCCAACCACGCCAACAGGCCCGTCATTCATTGTGGCGACACTGTGTCTGAGTATGGTCTGGGATCCATCGATACGAACCTAAGTGAACAGTTCTCTGCTCCTCGGCAGCTCCAACAGAATCTTGAAACCATTGTTATACTGGATGATGAGGTGTAGTTTCTCTAAAAGGCCGGCCTTTGTGCTGGCCGCATTTGCAACCTCTCTGGTAAAATAAAATAAAAAAGGGTTTTTATTCACGTAGAGTTCAAAAAAGCGCTTGTAAATAGTCAGAACATGTTACCAAAATCTTTATCGCGATGAGACCCGTGTCCACAGTATATGGGTGTCCAGCGGAAAATTTTCAACTTTAAATTATCGTTATTCATTTATTAGCGGGGCTAGAGGCACGGGAGGGGTAGCGTGGGTGGCATCATCTATGCGGATTTGTCAGTAACCATGAGTCATTGGTCGGGAGCGCACCGCGCATTTGCGGTTGAGCAATATTTAAAGTGTGGTGAATCGTTGGTTCGAGCGCGTCGTGCTTTCTGTTCGCACTTCGATATACGGCGATTAAACAATGGTCCTAGCACGCAGCTTATATGGTCATGGGTGCAAAGATTTCGACAAGAAGGGACAGTGGTTAATAGGCCGCCAACAGGACCGTCTACGTCAGCAGCAACGCCAGAACGTGTGGCACAGGTGCGACAAGAAATTATTAGAAATCCCAAAAATTCGGTAAGAAAGATTGCGGCCTCTACAGGCATCAAGAAGTCAACAGTGCATGTGATTTTGAAAAAAAAATTAAAACTTCATCCTTATAAAATCCAAATCGTACAAAAACTGAATGAGAACGATTATGTTTTAAGAGAAACGTACGCTCGAACGATGTTGGAACGTTTTCGGACCCCTAGAACACTTGGAAACATATTGTTTAGCGACGAAGCTCATTTCCACATCGGGGGCTATGTAAACAAACAAAATATGCGTTACTGGAGCCCCAACAATCCAAGGGAACGGCATCAAAAGGGTTTGCACTGCCCTAAGACGACTGTATGGTGCGCGATTTCTGCTCATGGAATAATCGGTCCATATTTTTTTAATGAGAGAGAAACTGTCACTTCCTCGGTATACTGCCGTATGATTGACGAGTTTTTGGTACCGCAATTGCAAGTGTTTAACGGACGCAACAACAGAACACATTTTCAACAAGATGGGGCAACTCCACACACTGCCAGGGTCTCAATGTTGCGGCTAAGGGAAATTTTCCCTGGAAAATTAATAAGCAAGTACGGAGACATACCCTGGCCACCTCGATCGCCAGATTTGACGCCGTGTGATTTTTTCTTGTGGGGTTACCTTAAGTCTAAAGTGTACTGCAATAATCCCCGTACCATAACTGCCCTACAAGAAAATATTCGGCGTGAAATCGCTGCTATCCCCCCAGAGCTTTGTTCGCGCGTACTTGCCAATATGAGGGTTCGATTACAAGAGTGTATTACGAGAAATGGACGTCATTTGGAAGACATTATTTTTAAGAAGTAAAATCCGCAGACCCATATTACATTTTAAAATTAAAATAAAAATTTTATACTAATTTGTTTATTTGTTTTTAAATTTTTAAATCGAAAAATTCCCGCTGGACACCCTTTATTATGATTACAACATAATATTCTAATTGGGGTGTTTGAGGGTGTGCGTTAATTACGTTACATGTTGTATCTGAACTGTTGATCAACTTGACAGTTGATGATGACAGTTGTGTAGTGGTTAGTGACACTGACTGATAAGCCATAGGTCGTGGGTTCAATCCCCACCCAGGACAAATATTTATGCGATGACCACGATTATTTGTTCTGTATATGTTTATATTTAGAAACATATATTATTGGAACGAAGTTCCCTATCGCGCATTGTGAAAGGGGGTTAGACGGAAAAAAATCTTACGAAAAGTTGTCACAACACTTTATGCAGTTGTGCGGCGTGCGCATGTTTCTCTCTCTGTCTTTCTCTCTCTCTCTCTCTCTTATAGAAAGCAAGCCAGATATTTTGTGTTTGTGTTTTGTGTAGTGTGGTGTCGCGACGATTATTTTTGTTGAGTGTATACAGGTTTTTTTGTACATAATAAATTATAAGAAATAACTTCGTTCCATCCGGGTGTCCCTTGACATCTCAAGTTTTTTTATTTTTTTGTAACGGGCAGTTGTTGTTTGTTTGGATAGGAGAAACTCAAAATTACTTACCTGATTTTTACATTAACTTAAAATAAACACATTCTGTCACCGTCTTCGGGAAGGTGCCATTAAAAGTTGGTAACCTTACCTCGTTGTATAGTGAAGACGAGACGTAGGCCGATGAAAACGTTAGGACTAGTCATAAATAATTATTATTATAAAAAGGGTTTATTTATTATTTCCAGGCACGCTCTGTACGAGATAAATGTAAAAAATGTCGACGAAATAAACCTGCTCAATGAGCTTGAAAATCAACTATTCTTGGACGTCTGGTCTAACGCAGTTCCCGGACATCCTGGACAGATCCTTGTGGGCAAAATCAAAAGGGTTTTCTTCGAAGATGCTCTCAACAATGCTGGGGTTGAATTCAATGTTATCGTAGAAAATATTAAAGAGTAAGTAACAACAATACAAAAGTATATTCTTGACTGCACGTTTGGTATAGTCGTCACCTCGTTATTACATGGGGGCCTTCGGGGTTCGGGTTCGATCCCCGTCCAAGACAGTAATGCATCATCATCATCATCATGTCAGCCAAAGCACGTCCACTGCTGGACAAAAGCCTCCCCAAAGAATGGGGGCAAATGCTATAATCGCCACGCTTGGCAGACTGGTTGGCGGTTTGATGGCCATAATTCTCAGAAAAACGCTTCTGCCCGATCCCTGGTAGGTATTCCCTCGGAAGATTTCTACGCCCCCCGTGGGAGGAGATGGGCTGATGATATTCTATGCCGTCATGACACAGCAACACAATAATTAATGTGACCCATTTATAGTTGTTCTGAACCTAGGCGTGCTCAGTGTCCGATAATTTTATGTTAATAAAATCTCAATATAATTGCGGGAGTTGCGGTGCTGGGTAAGAGCGAGGGCCTAGACCTTATATTAAAAAAAATATAATTATTAATTTCCCATTATTAATTATTAGTTTACATAAAAGGGTTTATTTTTAAGTAGACTATTTTCTTCGTCCATTGGGATGAATACTTAGGATACGGATCTATTTTAAAATAATTTGAAATTAATTATTTAGATGTTAGTTGAATAATATTAAAAAACTAAATACTAGTATCTAGTAATTTCAACAATTATTATCATTATATTATTGTCAAACTCTTTATTGTACACCAGAAATAGCTGCAATTTCTTCCAGACATCCGTAGTTGTATTATATATGGAAACGAAAAATGGGTGTATAAAGATGTAACAACTACATAGTATAAGAATAATAAATGATGAAATCACTATAAAAACGCGGCCAAATGCGATTCGGACTCGCCCATGCAGCGTTCTGTAGCATCAAGTATTTGAGTTGTTTGAATGAAAGGTACATTTGCAAAAATAACTATAAATAATTTTTTGCTGGAAGTTTGCGTGGTAATGTACATCATATATTTTTTCACTTTTATCATACTCTTATTTTAGAAGTTACCCCACGAGGTGTCCCCACGTTTTACCACTTTGGAAGTGTCTCCCACGCAAACTATTCAGTTTCATCATCATCATCATTATCTTATCAGCCAAAAGACGTCCACTGCTGGACAAAGGCCTCCCCCAAAGATCTCCACAATTGCCGGAAATTCAGTTTAGAATTTTTTTATTAGAAACCTCAATATAATTTACTTATTTTAATACTTATCCATTACTTAATTACTTATCGTATAGGTGGTAATTCTAGTGTCATAGTTGCTCAAGCCGCCTAGTAGGCTTCTGACATGGCTTAACGTCTGTTGTCTAATGACTACAACCGGGACCGACAGCTTAACGTGCCCTCCGAAGCACGGAGATGCTTAGAAATTAAACCACTTTGGCGGTCACCCATCTATGGACTGACCGCGAGCCTAGTTGCTTAACCCTGCCGATCGCTTACGGACCGGTGATAGCTTCTAGCTATAAGCGCCTCTTACCTATCCATAAATACCACACATGTATAGGTTTGATGCAAAAAAAATAGTTTCAGTTTTAAGTATAGAGAACCCCCAAAATTGATTGTTTATATATAGAATACATCTACTTACCAAGTTTCAACAGTGTCGTTATAGTTTCGGAAAAAAGTAGATTCAAATAAATTATCTAAAGTTATACATACAATACATATACATATGTATATGATCCTAAGCTTAATTAACAGTGTTAAGTGCTAAAGTCTAATTAAAATGGTACTTAAATGTTTTAAAACATGAAGACGGCTATTAGTAATTAGTATTTAGTTTAAGCGGTAGCATTCATATCCTTCCGTTTCTACACAACGCCAATATTTAAATAAATTCATTCCATAATTCAATTTGCACCCTGTTAATTACAGACAGTTGGACTTAGAAGATGAACTGCTGGCCAAAGCTGCCCTTAGGAGCAACAAAACTGACTCTCGACTTTCATTTGATGAGATTCACTCGTATGAAACTGTGAGTACAATTTAAATATATGTATCATCATGTCAGACGAATGATATCCACATCTGGACATGATCCTCCTCCAAGAATGGGTGGATATGCCATAATCGTCACGCTTGTCAGACGGGTTGGCGATCGCTGTATGATGGTCATAGACTCAAAGAGACGCTGCTGCCCGTTCTCTACTATATATTCCCTTGGGAAAACATATAATACAAAATATATTTTTGTAACCGAAGAATATCAAGAATAAATATCTTTTCCCGTGAGTATGTGGCAGCTACAAAGCAGAGCATATATATCTGATCATGTACAGACGCCAGCACATCAAGCTACCCCAATCTGTCAAATTTCCCCAATTGAAAGGGAACCCTTATACTTATGTGATAAAGTTGAAAATCTATAAAATAAATTTGACAGATTGGGGCAGCCGGATGTGCTGGCGTCTGTACATGAAGCAGAGTATCTATGGCAGTTATTTTTCTGTTAACAGGTCATGGTTTACCTCGACGAGCTCGCCAAAGATTTTCCCGACCGTGTCACTGTTGCTGTCGCCGGCAAGAGTATCGAAGGCAGAGATATAAAGTACCTGAAGATTTCCACTACCAATTTCGCGGTAATCATATTCTTTGACATATGTTGATCAATGTATGACATGGCATTCAATAAGCGACCCTATTCCTTTCTGAAAGGCCGACATCGCACTTGCAGCCACACTGGTGTTGTGAGTGTCGATGAGCGGCGGTAGTGTCTTACCACCAGGTGACCCAAAAACAAAAAAATAAAAGGAGAAGCCGGAAATCCAGGATGAATAAGCAAAGTCCTCCCAATGTATGTGTTCTAACCATCTGGAGAAAAAGAGAGACACTGAAGCAGCCCACCCGCATTTCCAGGCCCCCAACCGGCGCGCACCCGCAGACACTCGCGCGTAGAATGTGCAGGCATTCCCCATACCATAAAAAATAAGAGGTTTACTACTTACCTACTTATATACTTGTCCTTCAATGGGATAACCTATCCTACAACTATTGTGGTTCGAACCACAGTAGTTAAACAGTTCTGCTCGAAGAATTATCATTGTTGTGTGAACTCGGTAAGCATTTTTTTTAAGACAACGCCCGCACTTTGGAATGTAATCCTTGTGTCGCGGGGTACTTTACAAACATATATACATGGACACAAATTACATCCAGAATCAGAACAACTATTTGTGGGTCACATAAATAGTTGTCCGGTGCGGGACTCCAACCCGCGACACGAAGCGGCGAGGCGACTGTCTTAATAATAATAATAAAACGTTTATTTCAAGTTTTAAAAAAACTCACAATTGTTAGTAAAACTTAGCCTAGGTGTTAGTAATCTAATATATAAAGTTCTCGTGTCACAGTTTTCGTTGCCATACTCCTCCGAAACGGCTTAACCGATTTTGTAGGGTAGGGGTAGGGTAGGGGTAGGGTAGGGGTAGGGTAGGGGTAGGGTAGGGGTAGGTTAGGGGTAGGGTAGGGGTAGGGTAGGGGTAGGGTAGGGGTAGGGTATGGGTAGGGTAGGGGTAGGGTAGGGGTAGGGTAGGGGTAGGGTAGGGGCAGGGTATGGGTAGGGTAGGAGTAGGGTAGGGGTAGGGGTAGGGTAGGGGTAGGGTAGGGGTAGGGTAGGGGTAGGGTAGGGGTAGGGTAGGGGTAGGGTAGGGGTAGGGTAGGGGTAGGGTAGGGGTAGGGTAGGGGTAGGGTAGGGGTAGGGTAGGGGTAGGGTAGGGGTAGGGTAGGGGTAGGGTAGGGGTAGGGTAGGGGTAGGGTAGGGGTAGGGTAGGGGTAGGGTAGGGGTAGGGTAGGGGTAGGGTAGGGGTAGGGTAGGGGTAGGGTAGGGGTAGGGTAGGGTAGGGTAGGGGTAGGGTAGGGGTAGGGTAGGGGTAGGGTAGGGGTAGGGTAGGGGTAGGGTAGGGTAGGGTAGGGGTAGGGTAGGGGTGGGGTAGGGGTAGGGTAGGGGTGGGGTAAGGGTAGGGTAGGGGTTGGGTAGGGGTAGGGTAGGGCAGGGGTAGGGTAGGGGTAGGGTACTGGTAGGGTAGGGGTAGGATTCCTCTCGAACGAAGTCGTGACGGGTCAGCTAGGAAATTATTTATATGGCAAAACAACGTTTGCCGTGTCAGCTAGTAAAATATAATATTATTTGCATTCCGCCGCTACGATATGCATGTCGCAGCATCTTCTTATAAACGGACAGTCAATCCTGTCCGCGATCATTTTCAGCACTATGTTGGAACTAGCTCGCACCCTGCGCACCAGAGATGTGCCGCGCTTGCGTATTGTTGTATAAAAACAATCAGTTCGCGCTTCCCTAACATAGCTGAGGCACTGCAGTAGCGAAGTAGTCCCAACATAGCCCTGAATGCATTGTTGAACTGTACGCGGAGGGCACTGTAGGTTTTAAGAGTGAACTTGATCCATAGACTGCAGGTGTAAAATGAAGTACAATACGCCTTGAATAGGGCAATTTTAGCTTCAGTAGAGCAGCGCGCAAATCTATGTGCTATCATGTTCGCCCGCACTGACAGTGCCCTCTGCTTCCGTTCAATGTCAGTATCGTCCTTAAGGTCGGCTGTAACTATGTGCCCTAAATATTGAAAATGCATTACCCTAGCTAGAGGAGTACCATTCAGTCGAATAGGAGGCACATGAGACGGATATTCGTTACCAGCCTTAAAAACCATAGCATAGCTTAGCCGCTGCTTATTTTTTTAAATCCTGTACATTATATTCAACTTAATTTTTCACCATATCTTTCCTATTTCAGGACACCAGCAAACCTGTTGTGATGATGCAGTCTCTTCTTCATTCTCGTGAATGGGCTACTCTCCCTGCCACTCTTTACGCTATCCAGAAGCTGGTCGTCGACGTGACTGAGTCTGACCTGATTAACAATATTGACTGGATCATCATGCCCGTTGCCAACCCTGATGGATATGTATGGACTCATGAAAGCGTGAGTATTGGGATACGAAATAGATGGTGAAGCTAATTTCAGGGTGACAGGATCATATCGACAGGCTGATGAAAGAAATTCGATGGATATCGTTAACATACTTCTTACATGTGTTTCAATAAGAAATGATAATGAAATTTGACAGGCCTGTTGGCGTGGCTGGCAAATGCTTGCTTTTAACGCCAGAGCTCGTGGGTTCAATTCCCACCCAGGACAGATATTTGTGTGCATGAACATGTCTGTTTGTCCTGGGTCTGAGTGGTATTATCTATATAAGTATGTATTTACAAAATAAAAAATAACATATGTAGTAAATCAGTTATCTGGTCTCCATAGTACAAGCTCTGCTTAGATGGCCGTGTGTAAATAATGTCCCAGAATATTATTATAATAGGTAGACGTGATGGGTGGCTAATGTTCTTTCGATCGGCAGAAGATTAGAATCTTCCCTTTTGTCCACTTTGCCAATTTAGAATGAGAGTACCTAGTATTGCTAGCCTGTAATTAATTAATAATAATTAGCATGTTTTTGGTTTCCAGGCTCGTTTCTGGAGGAAAAACCGCGCCACAGGCTTCATGATTGGTGACTGGTGTGCTGGCGTAGACCTCAACAGGAACTTTGACATCTTCTGGGGCACCGCCTCCAGCGCCAGTGTCTGCATGGAGACCTTCCATGGCAATGGCCCCTTCTCCGAACCCGAGACTCAGGCTATTAAGGACGTCATCGCTGAACATTCCAGCCGTATGGCCTTATACTTGGATATTCACAGCTTTGGTAGCATGATTCTGTTTGGCTATGGTAACGGAATTCTGCCCCCAAATGCTTTGATTGTCAACCTTGTTGGAGTAAACATGGCGCAGGCTATTGATGGGGTGAAATGGAGTTCTAACCCTAACTACATCGTCGGCAACATTAAACAGGTCTTGTATGACGCCTCTGGTGGAGCCAGTGATTATGCCATGAGTGCTGCCGCACCCCTCTCTTATACATTTGAGTTGCCTGCTTGGAGAAACGTCAATTCCATGAACGGTTTCTTAATAGACCCTGAATTTATTGAACAAGTTGGCTTTGAGACGTGGGAGGGTATTAAGGTTGGTGCGAGGTACGCGGCATTAAACTTCAGAAACCTGAAATGATAATTCTATTTGCGCCATAACTACTTAACATTAAATTATATATATTGTACAAGTGATTTTGTTTTCTTTGTTTTCGTTTCCCTAATTCGTAATTAGGCTATACCCGGATACCGGTACAGCATACCCACGTTCCAGGGGGCTCCTCCCAACAGGCGCCAAGAGAAGTCCACGGCAGGTAGTTACGGCGGTGCAAGTCGGACATACCAACCTGTAGACACTTTTTTCGGGTGGCATGCGTGCGAGTCAGACATACCCACCCGTAGACACTGTTTTCCGGTGGCATGCGCAGGCATTCCCCTGCCTTGACATAAATTGTGGGGTAGCAGCGTAAATCATGGCTAGGCAATAGCGTGGGCTGGGACCAGTCTACTAATAAAATGATATATTTGATGTTTCTTTTTTCCTCAAACTCCATGTATATACCTGCAATGGTGGTAAGATGTTAAATAATAATAATAATAATATATTTAATTCAGACAAAGTCCATAGTGTGTTAGTAAACAATTTCCTTAAAAAATATTGTTAGTAAATATAAATAGCTAGCTCACATTAAACAGCAACATGTAGCTGCATCCACCTCCTCATCATAGGGGACTCCCACCTATCTACAAACACGCTTAGGATAGTGTTGGTGCTGCCACGGATACGTGCCATCAAGGAAGCGCACCTTTTTCGCATGATAGCTGCGAACCCGTCAATACGCGTCTCGGCGAACATCCCTGACGCACTGCACCGCCACGGCCGCCCCAGCAGTACCCTAAGCGCGTTGTTATATTGGACACGCAGGTCGCTGTATGCCCTCTGACTGTATCTGGTCCACAGGCTACACGTGTAGAATGACTGGCAGTATGCTTTAAAAAGCGTTATTTTGACTGAGTTTGTACATCGTGCAAACCTGCGGGCCAGCATGTTACAGCGAACAGCCAGCGACCTACGTTCTCTGTCTATATCCACAACATCTTGTAAGTCGTCGGTGACCCAGTGGCCCAAGTACCTAAACCTTTGCACCCTACTCAGGGGAGTGCCATAAAGTGACACGTCTGGAACTGTTGGGTAGGTATTATAAGTTCACTTTTTTTTACGTTATACTTGAGCCCATGAGTCATCGCATAAGACTCACATATAGTTAGGAGTCGCCTCATAGCACCAAGGGAAGGTGTCAAAAGGACAGCATCATCAGCATAATTGATATTATTGATGCAAATCCCATCGACATGACACCCTATACCGGTGTTGCCTAGCTCCACGATCAGTTGGTTCATATAGAGGTTGAAAAGTCGAGGCGAGCTTATACCCCCCTGTCTAACCCCACAATCCAGCCTATACATGTCAGAGACGGCCCCTAACCACTTTACGCTATTGCATTGCCTATTATACCAAAATTTAAATAGTCCTGTTATTTCTCTGGGTACATTTGTATCATTTTCCATTTTCTGCCACAGCACATCATAACAAACAAGATCGAACGCCCGAGATAAATCCAGAAAACAACCAAAAACAGGTGTTTTTCTATCAGTATAGTATTGAACAGTCTGCTTGAGACACATTATAGCACTTTCAGTGGATAGCCCCGGCCTGAAACCAAACTGGGCGTCGTGCAGCTTAATGTTCTTAGCCAATTGTTGATCAAGCAGACTGTCCAAAACTTTTGCTATAACAGTAGCCAAAGATATAGGCCGGTAATTGGAAATATCCGAGACATCCCCAGTTTTATTTTTTACTACAGGTATCACTATTGTATACATCAGATCATCAGGTAGGTAAGAGTGGCTTAAACACAAGTTGAAAAACATAGCCAGCACTCGTGGTAGATGCACACCGGCGTACCTAAGATGCTCTATGCTAAGGTCGTCATGGCCGGGAGACTTACCCCTCTTCATACGGTTTATTACAGAAGCAATATTATTTGCGTTGAAACTAACAGTAATATCCCCAGCAACTACCATAGCATCAACCGCCTGACTACGCTTATTAAGAGGCGATTCTACCTTGAAGTGATGCTGGAAAATTTTGGCTATATCGGCCGGTTCATGCAAGCCCGCCACACTCACAGGGGGACTTAGCTTTGGATTCAATTTATTTGTTGACTTCCAAAAGTCGCTAAAATGTTTCGCAGTGTGTTGTTTCGCAATTATATCCATCTTAATTTGCTGTTGATTATCTTGACAGTATTTTAATTTACTTTTGAAAGTCTTTCTAGAGCAATACATATTCTGATAAACAAACCCAGACGAAGGTTTACCATGCAACAACCAAGTCTGATAGTATAAATAAACAATAAATATTTTGGCATAACTAACGCATGTCGGTTACTTTGGTTCACCTGCGGATCTCAGCATTTCTGATTCAATCTCGCAGGGAAACTCCAAGCATAGCCCTTTTCATTGCTCTTTGGGTGAACTTGAGCCGCCTGATAAGAACCAAAGTAGCCGACATAGCCCAAAGAATTGCCAAACTGAAGTGGCAGTGGGCAGGGCACATAGCTCGTAGAACCTGACGGCCGATGGGGCAGAAAGGTTCTCGAGTGGCGACCACGAAACGGAAGACGCAGCGTGGGCAGGCCCTCTACAAGATGGACCGATGATCTTGTGCGGGTTGCTAGAAACTGCTGGATGCGAATAGCACAAAACCGTTCTTCGGGGGAGGCCTTTGTCCAGCATTCTTCCGGCTGATATGATGATGATGATGATGATGACGATGAACTAACGCATTGCCATCTGACTCCAAACTAAGCAAAATTGCTATGGCCACCAGACAACTGATAAGCATACGTTTATACATATATTTATGGTCCACAGTGGTTAAATTTCTGAGCGTCTCCGTGCTTCAGACGGCACGTTAAGCTGTCGGTCCCGGTTGTAGTCATTAGACAACAGTCGATAAGTCACGTCGGAGGCCTACTCGGCGGCTTGAACAACTCTGACGCTAGGGTAACCACTACCGATACGGCAATTTAGGTAATTGTATTATACAAATAATAACTATGCAATAGATATATATTAGACATATATATTAGGGCTGGTTGGCGTCGTTGGTAAATAATTGCTTTTCACGTCACAGGTCGTGGGTTCGATTCCCACCCAGGACAGATATCTACCTATGTGCATGAACATGTCTGTTTGTCCTAAGTCTGGGTGTACTTACCTATATAAGTATGCATTTACAAAAAAAAATAGTAAATATGTAGCATCTCAGTTTTCTGGTTTCCATAGTAGGTACCAGCTCTGCTTAGTATGGGATCAGCCGTGCGTGAATGATGTCCCAGGATATTATTATTATATATTTAAAGTGGAGATCTTTGGAGAGGCCTTTGTCCAGCAGGGGACGTCTTTCGGCTGATATGATGATGGTGATGATGATGATGATATTTAAAGTATCCAGTTTAAGTGTGTATGGTGGTAGCATTGTTGTAGTTCAGTGTCCGTGTTGTTGGGCCCTAATAAAGACTTTACAGGGTGTGCGTAGAGCTAAAAAAAGTATAATAAACAAATAGTAGTCCTGTACCTAACAAGGCGGCCACCTTAACCACTGCGACACATGTGAAATAGGTATGTATGTAGCCTTTTTTTCACCAACCTACTTATATGAGACGGAATTTAATCCTGACATACATTGATAGATTAACTCTTTATTGCACACCAATAGTTAAATCATACAGTTCAGGAGCATATAATTAAGATATTTACAATTGGCGGTTTTATCACTAACATGTGACCACTTCTAGACAACCAAGGAATGGACAATAATAGGGAATATTTAAGAGGGCAATTTATTTGCTAAATACCTACAAGACTAGTTTATTACAATAATTAACGCTAAATTAAAATCTAAACTCTAAAAATGTCAAATGTTTTTATATTTTTTTTTTTTAGGGACAATGTCACACAGTGCATCCTAGCCCCAAATTAAGCAAAGCTTGTACTATGGGTACCAGGCGATGATATACATACTTATATAGACAGATAAATACTTATATACATAGAAAACATCCATGACTCAGAAACAAATATTCGTGCTCATCACACAAATATTTGCACTTACCGGGATTCGAACCCAGGACCACCAGCTTCGTAGGCAGGAGCACTACGAACTAGGCTACGGTGGCGTTTTTAAATTTAAAATTAGGTGCCAGTGGGTAACGTTCCTAGAATGCCGGCAGCATTGCCACGTTGTATAGCAATGCTCAGTGCCTCTAGCACGAGTTCCTGCAGTTTACTTACTCGATCACACGTACAGTTTCGTCCCATACATTGAGCACCAGAGTTTTAGTTCTTAATAGTTTCCGCGAGAGGCGCTGGTGCTCAATGTATGGGACGAAACTGTACGTGTGATCGAGTAAGTAAACTGCAGGAACTCGTGCTAGAGGCACTGTTGTTGAGCTAAATAGAGGGCAGTTGTCAGTGTACTTACACTTTGTTAACAGTACCCATTGGTACTCAGTACAAAAGCCTACTCTATATACTAAATACATACATATATTCAAATATTAGTAAGATACTTCCATATTACAATAATAGTAGATGAACCCACTGAGTTTGTTTAGCTGGGTCTTCTCAGTTCGGGCGCATTGGATCCTGTGGTAGCATTAAAGCGCGACCGTCGTTATTAACACAAGGTCCGTCATAATAATAATACCTTAATATAGACAGAACCATTGACAATATGTAGAAAAAATATTAGACTTAAACTAGATAATAAAACATAATCTCTTGACAATAACTTGATACGAGCTAGCTTAATATCATTGCTATAATAAAATAAATTTTATAAATGTTTCCATACAATATGTACCTAAATATCTATGTTACTAGAAATAATATCTAATGTATACAACTATATTACTACAAACATGTTCTGACTATTTACAAGCGCTTTTATAAGTCTACGTGAATAAAAAAAAAGAAAAAAAAATACCTATTTGTTCTTTCAATGTTCATAGTGATTAGTAGTATTCAATTCAAATATTTATTTCAGAAAAATATCCATATAATGTTAGTATAACTTAGCCTAATGTTAGTATCAATTACATTACCATTACAACAGGATTAAATTACATTAAGGGTGTCTGGACTCTTACCCACCTGCGTAAAAGAGGAGAGTCCCACCGGTCTGAAAACAAAATAATCTTTTACGTTGTTTAAAATCCCCTTTATTCTATCTACTTAGCGTACTAATACTATTTGTCTAAAGTTTACGGCCAAGAATGGTAATTTAATGCAATGTAATCCTAACCCCTGCTTTGTTCCGGAAGTTTGCAGTAATTAATTAATAATGCCGTTGCATCGATGCAGCTTTAAGACGAATTGAGCATTAAAAGCAATCCCTAATTGAATTTGTTAAGACACTGTACCTAGTAAATTAAAAAAATATATATTGCATTGTTCCCTTGCCAATGTATTCCTTCTTTATCTCCCTTGATTTTAAAACGGAAGCAATATGTTCCAAACCCTATATACAACATGTAACGTAATTAACGCACACACTCAGACACCCCAATTAGAATATTATGTTGTAATCATAATTCATACACTGAATTTTTAATTTAAGATGTGTATGCATTGTTATTTACTAAATTAGTTTCTTGGAATAAAGTTTATTTTTCTTTATTTTGTATTGAATGGTGGAATTTGTATGAATACAAATAAAACTGCAATTTTAAAAGTATTACTTGACGTCCGGTCCATTTCAATTTATTTTGACTATATAGGGTTAATATGACAATAAATTATGTAATTTTAATTATTTTGGAAAAAAAAATACCTATATTAAAAATGATATAAATCGATTCAGTAAACGATTCTGAACACAAACTATTTTCAGGATGTGCGTTAATGAAGTTACATATGTTAAAACGAATTATTTTATTATTATAATACAAGTATTTAACTTAACTTAATAACAACGAACCTAAATAAACTTATGAATATATATAACTGGTCAATAAGAAATACATTTCAATTATATGAGAAAACAACATTTCTAAATAAGTTAAGTTAGGGCGACGAGACAGTTCATGTCGAAATTATAGAAAGAACAAGTTTTACTATTTTAAATCCTCAAAAGTGTGTTTTTTTAAAGCTTTTTTAAAGGTATATATGGACTTCTGGTCTTTTACATGTTTTTATAACGTTGTCATTTGGAGGGGTTGGCCCGGCAGTAGTCATCGCGTTTGACATGCAAGTTGGCGACCACAGTTATGTGTTAGCTAGTACATAGGTGGCGCTGCTGCCCGACTACCTGGTGTATCTTAAACCTTAAAAACCTTTGGAGGAGGGCTATATGCAGCAGTGGATAATTTCAGGCTGATGACTAAGTATATTCGTATTAGCATTCAATTTTATGTTTAAAAAAAAAAAAGGTTTTTATTCACGTAGACTTTAAAAAAGCGCTTGTAAATAGTCAGAACATGTTTGTAGTAATATAGTTGTATACATTATTTATTATTTCTAGTAACATAGATATTTAGGTACACATTGTATGAAAACATTTATTTTTTGAAAACATTTATTACGAATTATTATTATATTATTACTATTAATATTATTTACTTACGAATGAGTAACTGACTAATTCATAATTTGGCCCATGCAAAATTGTTCCTACATATCGAAAGTCTCTCATGTTTTCATGGAATATTAAGAAGAAGTCCTACATTATTTATTTCACTTCAGGTGTGCAATAAAAGTTGAGAATCCATTGAATAGCTTCACGTTTGGAGGGGTTAGGGGGAGGGGTTACCTAAAAATATTGCCTCAAGGAGCAACGTGACATGCCGCATCGTCGACCATAGTGATGGGCCGAAATTTAATATATTTTTATCGATATTGAATATTTTAAACTTTAGCCCAAAATAATTGCCTTCAAAGAAAGGATTTTGACGGTACCTGCAATACTGTTTAATAAAAATATGTCTTGTTAAATTATTTAATTTTGCATAATGTTGATTTAGTATCTATCTCTTATCTCACTCATTCTCACACTGACTAAATACCTTAACCAAATTTTACCTATGAAAGCAGTATTTTAATAAATATAGAGTAAGTAGAATAAGCGAGCTAAGAATATGTAGATTTTGAAACAGGTAAGAATTAAGGGTGGCCTAAGGAAGTTCACGAGCACGCAATTGCAGGCTGCCTTTACCGTTAATTATCGCTAAGGACGGTCCTATATATTTTCAGACAACTCCTTCATATTTAGTTAACTTAATATTAAATTAAAAGAATTTAATTACAAAGGACAATAGTCTGGGGCATTATAAGATTGAAGTTTTTATGAATTTTTTCATCCCATTGCATCCAGAAAACTCATGAACCCATTTCTATGCGATATTTTTCGTCTCTTCGTTTAACTATAATAGTCTTCGTTTAACTATAATAAGTTTTGGCAAAGTTACCGATTTTGGCGATTAAGTTTATACGAAGTTGATACAAGACACTGTACAGAGAGTACTTAATACAAAATGCATTCTCTACCAGCCACCCTCAGTGTAATGAAGAGAAAACATGGTGAGAGCACGTTTTTAGCCTGACCTAAAATCGTGCACTTGTTTTAGTGGAGTTACTCTTAGAGCGAATATCGATATTACCGCTAAGAGCAGCTCCACTAAGGAAATATAATACAAAATATACTCCAGGCATTATTATGTTTCGTTGTGGTCCTGGGTGAGAACAAGGTCACCAAATCATATAGGGCATCAATGAAAAAGAAGTTGGAGCCTTCATAGACAACATCAACCTTACCACTACCTTACCATCAACTGGACTATGTGGTTGTAAGCCGAAATGGCATTTTAAAAAAATTATAATGCATCGTTTATCGATAAGTGTCGATATTAGCCTGATGACAGCACTCGAACAGAATGCCAGTTCACGACTACAACGTTGTTTTACAAGGAAATATCTAGCACACTAGCGGGGAATTCTTATATTTATAGAAAATCACATTTCCACTATTCTATATTGTTACTTGTTGGCCTAGCGGGAGGATGTTCAATTCGACTGCATTTTTTTGAGGTGAAATATTCTATAGGTGCGTTGAACACTTTTTGGGTGAACAAAAATCATGCAACTCGGGTCATCTCACCGAACGTTTTTCATGAGCTATATGTATACTGTGTTTATATGTGTATACCTCCGTACGTTATTAGTATACATTATATATATATATATATATATATACTAATAATATAGATATATATATATAAATATATATATCGGTACAGAGAGTATATTTCAATCATCATCATCATATCAGCTGAAATGAATGAAAGTCTTGCGCTATTCGCGTCCAGCAGTTTCCAGCGACCCGCACTAGATCATCGGTCCATCTTGTAGGGGTCTGCCCACGCTGCGTCTTCCGGTTCGTGGTCACCACTCGAGAACCTATCTGCCCCAACGGCCGTCGGTTCTACGAGCTATGTGCCCCGTCAGTATGTGCCCGTTCAGTTTTGCAATTCTTCGGGCTAATATCGGTGACTTTGGTTCGCCTGCGGATTTCGACATTTCTGATTCGATCCCGCAGGAAACTCCGAGCATAGCCCTCTCCATTGCTCTCTGGGTGACCTTGAGCCTTTAACAAGGCCCATAGTGAGCGACCACGTCTCTGTTCCGTAAGTCATCTCTGGCAACACACACTGGTCGAAGACTTTCGACTTGAGACACTGCGGTATTTTGGACGAGAAGATGTTACGTAGCTTCCCGAACGCTGCCTAGCCGAGTTGGATTCTACGATTGACGTCCTTCTCGAAGTTGGACCTACCTAGTTGGATGGTCTGTCCAAGGTAAATATAGTTCTCTACAACTTCGAATGCAGAGTCGCCAATTTCAATTGAGTGGGTGCAACATAGACGTTTGACATAATTTTCGTCTTATCCATGTTCATTTTCAGACCCACTTGTTGAGAGACTCTGCTGAGGTCATCGAGCATTGTACCGAGGTCTTCCATGGTCTCAGCCATGACTACTATATCATCGGCAAATCGAAGGTGAGTGATGTACTCGCCATTGACATTGATGCCAAAGCCTTTCCAGTATATTTCAATGTTAAGTGAGAACTATTATATTGTAGATTATTTAGATAGGTAGGAAGTGTAAAAAATAGTTCTCATTTCTATCGGCAACAAAAACATGCGGGGCAGTCTTTGGGGAATCAATAGTATACATTGTACATATTACTAAAGCAACACTCTCAGCTTTATTTTGACCCGTCGCTCTGTAGAGAAAAACGACGATTCAACCCTGTTGATAGACCATGTACTAACCTGAAAACTGTGGTAGCAAAGAGGTTCTTCTAACATCTTGGGGGCTTCTTGTACAATTAAAATTAATAAAAAACTGCCTATGTACCATCTAACTACGAATAAATGCAATAATGAAATAACAACTTGGCTTCAGGTACTGACCTACGACGAAACTGAGAAGCTTTTGACCAATTTGACATAATCGTGAATATAATAAAAAAAAACATATATAAATACAACTTACCTGGTATCCTTGCGCAAAAAGTCAAAATAAAAAAAAAATACTCATACGTGCATCCACAAAACACCTCACACACTCACATTCCACACACACTCACACACATACTTTTGCTCAAACTTTTATTATTTTATTTTATTATCATTTTTTATACTGTTACTATGGTCATTACTCCAAGGGGTGGGGGACCTGGTGACCTGAAATACAGACCTACTAGAGCCTAGATTGAGCATCAATCTTCCACAATTTTTTTGTTTGATGTTGTAAATATATTGTAGATTGAATGTAAAAAATATTGTTCTCATTTCTATCGGCAATAAAAACGGGGCGGGGCAGTCTTTGGAGAACCCCAAAGACAGGCATGTTTTAAAATATATTGCTCACAACTTATTTATATTACGCCATTATTCCATTTTAGTGAACAGATATAAAAAAATTCATATACGTAATAAAGTGAAGTAAACTATTTAAAACATTTTTTTATTTTAATCTATTTATTTATTGAAAACATTAATAATTATTTAGTTAGTAATCGGCATAATAAAAACTAAGCTTAGACACTAGACAAAGACTGAAAGACAGAAAGACTGGTCTATTGGTCTAGTGGTTAGTGAACCTGACTGCTAAGCCAGAGGTCGTGGGTTCGATCCCCATCCGAGGCAAATCCATGTGTGATGAGCACTATTATTTGTTATGTGTCTGGGTGTAATTTATCTATAGTAATACTAATAATATTACAACGAAGTAAAGTTTGTAAGGTTGTAAGAGATAATCTCGCGATCTACTGCAGCGATTAAGAAAAAAATCTTTTACCAAAGTAAGCCGCGTTATTTGCGAGTGTAATAGGTTATATATTAGCCCGAAAAATAAACCGAATAACACTGATAATTTCAGCTCAAGTATAACTGTTTATCGGGTGAGCTAGGCTATAAATTAAATAGGTCTTTAATGTGGATGTATATATTTAGAAGTATATAAGTATGTCTATCAGTTGCCTGATTGCCATAGCAAAGATTTAGATAGCAGTGCGTAAGTTATCCCAAGAGATTTATTTCTTAACTAGCTGTGCCCCGCGTATTTACTCGCGTTTAACTATGTCTATATATATAAAAATCAATGCCACTTTTCGTTGTAATGTTATAACTCAACAACGCCTTTACCGATTTGGCAAATTTTGGTCTTGAATTATTCGTGGAAGTCCAGGGAAGGTTTGCACGTAGAGAAAATTAAAAAAAATCTTGACATAGAGTAAAATCAACATCTTTTAGCAAATTAAAATATTTTAATGTTTGATTAAATGAACTTAATAATCATTTTTTTTATTACTATGCCTTATACGTAGCGAAGCACGTACCGGGCCGCTAGTAATTATATACCTATATTATAACCTATGTTATTCGGATATATAACCTATATTACTACAAAGTTTCATCAAAATCCGTTCGGTACATTTTGCGTGTAAGAGTAACATACAACTATACACCCATACTCACAAAACTATGAAATTTAAAAAAATATTAGCTGTGCCCCCCGTTTTTACCCGCGTTAAACTTTATAAATTGTAGCGTATGTGTTAATGCAGGGTGTCAGCTAATTTTATACTAAACTAGCTGTGCCCGCGACTTCTTCCACGTGTAAATTAGCTTATTTATTTATTTTTTCTAAAATAAAACATTTTTTCTAAAATAAACGTAGTATAAGTTACTCCTTATTACATCAGCTACCTGTCAATAAAAGTCCCGTCAAAATCGTTCCAGCCATTTCAGAGATTAGCCGGAACAAACAGACAGGTGTATGTGCCGTATATATATATATGCATATACATGAAGTAAAAACTGGTTATTTCAATATTACAAACAGACACTTCAATTTTATTTATTTGTATAGATTTTATTAAAATCGCTCCAGCCATTTAGACGTGAAGAAGTAAAAAAACATACACACTCACACAGTCACATACTCACAAACTTTCGCCTTTATATGTAATATTAGTGTGACGTATTTAGAAATATATAAGTATGTTTATCAGTTGTCTGGTTGCTATAGTACAGATTCTGCCTAGTTTGGGGTTGGATAGCAGTGTGTAAGTTGTCCCAAGAGATTTATTTCTTAACTAGCTGTGCCCCCCGTTTTTACCCGCGTTAAACTTTATAAATTGTAGCGTATGTGTTAATGCAGGGTGTCAGCTAATTTTATACTAAACTAGCTGTGCCCGCGACTTCGTCCACGTGTAAATTAGCTTATTTATTTATTTTTTCTAAAATAAAACATTTTTTCTAAAATAAACGTAGTCTAAGTTACTCCTTTACTCCTATGTGTTATTCCTACTAAGTTACTCCTATGTGTTATTCGTATACATAACCTATATTACTACAACGTTTTATCAAAATCCGTTCGGTAGATTTTGCGTGAAAGAGTAACAAACATCGATACATCCATACTGACCAAACTTTGCAATTATAATGGTAGTAGGATTTATAAAGGATTTATATTGGAATTTCACCCTCTTAAATACAAAAAGAATTATTATTAAAATATGTTTGTCAACTACGGACTACTATGCATCTGCGTTGTGGTTTAGTTTTCTCACCCACATTTATCTTAGTGATAAAAGAAGCCTTATTATGGCATCTCCACGTTATTTTGCAATATATCATGCAGCTGGTAATTAATATTTGGTGTCTGTTTTTTTTCCATGCCAGTTTTTTATTTTTATTTATAATTTTTATTTGTACTTGTTATTGAATTAATTATAACCTTATCATCCTACTAATAATTATAAATCCAATAGTTTGTGAGTATGGATGTTTCTTACTCTTTCACGAAAAAAGTACCGAACAAATTTTGATGAAATATGTATGTAGTAATATAGCTTTTATATCTATTTCTAAGTTAAATCACTTCATCCAAAAGACGTAAAGCTAACACCTTAAACATAAAATCTGATAACTTAATCAAATATCCTTCCAACTCTCAAGTAGAAACCACATTTTTATTAAATATTCTTTAAATAATCAATTTTTATCTCGAGCATTATTAAATTTCCAAAGTGCCACTGAATCTGGGAGGTTTTAAAATTAAATTTTGCCTTTTTCTGTCGTAAACTCAGTCGGATCTGTTTCCAATTTGCGATTATTACCCACCTTAATTTTTTTCTTGGAAAAATACTTTGTTATTAAAGAAGTTATTGAGGCAAGGATGTTAATAATGATCTTTTAACAGCCATTTCGAGGATTTTTAAAACTGTGACATTATAAAATTGTAACACTGATATAAAAGTTCGCTATTATTTCGTGATTTATGGAATTACTGTGACAATTAAAGCGACATTTGCTTTTTTATATTGTCCTTCTTGCATGTGCACATTTTTGCGGCGGGAGGGCGGTGCAAATTGCATCCCGGCATGATTAAACTGACAATTAGCGGAATTAACACTACATATTGATTTTGTATTTTGACTTTTATATTTACTAAATTGTTTAATATTAGTTATTTATTAATAATTAATAATTAAAGTGTTAGGTTGTAAAATTAAGTAAAATAAATACCTTTTCCTTCCCAATAGTTGTTTTCATCGGATAATTAGAAAATAATAAATTATTGCCCTTTCAAAATGGCCTACTATAGTAGGCCACGCGTGAACTCAAGTAAGAAAAACCGGCCAAGTGCAAGTCGGACTCGCCCATGAAGGGTTCCGTAGCAACAAGTATTTCAGTTGATTAAATGAAAGGTAAATTGCGGTTTACGATTTTAAACGTATAAAAAAAACTACTATCTAGATCTCGTTCAAAACAATTTTCGTTGTCAGTTTGCATTTGGAAGTGTCTCTCGCGCAAACTATTCAGTTTAGAAAAAAAATATATGAGAAATCTCAATATAATTTTTGAAGACCTATCAATAGATACCCCAAAGGTACGGATCCGATGAAAAAAAAAATAGTTTCAGTTCTATGTACGGGGAACCCCCAAAATTATTGTTCTTTTTTAATCTTTGTGTGAATCTTAATGCGGTTCACCGAATAGATCTACTTACCAAGTTTCAACAGTACAGCTCTTATAGTTTCGGAAAAAAGTGACTGCGACATACGGACAGACAGACAGACAGACATGACGAATCTATAAGGGTTCCGTTTTTTGCCATTTGGCTACGGAACCCTAAAAAGGGACGCGTGTACCGTAGTGTTAACATTTATAACATGAGTAAGGATTATAGTTATATCTATAGTTTCACACTAAAATCTACTATATAAACATAAGTCGGGTTTTCCTTCCTGACTCCAGAACGCACGAACCGATTTCCACGGTTTTGCATTCGTTGGAAAGGTCTCGAGCTCCTTGAGGTTTATAGCAAAGAAAATTTATAAAATTTAACGCAGGTAACACCGCGGGGCACAGCTAGTAAGCTATAAATTAATATTATTAAGTTAAGATATTTTTAAAATAAACTCGAGAACTACTTTACATAAAACAAGCTACCTTACACCGAGTAACATGCGCTGTATATTTTTACCCGACTGCGGGCCGCAAAGGGTAATGTGTTTATCAGGCTATGTATGTATGTATGTATGTTCCTTTGAAGCACTATATAGACCAAACGCCTGGACCGATTTTAATGATTCGCACGTCAATCGATTCCTTTCAGTCCGGAAAGTGTCACTAAAAACATGACGTTAGTGAAAATTCAATATGGCGACTACTGGACGCCATATTGTGAAAATTAAAAAAATTAAAGTCAACAAACTATGTCATGTGGGGTATCGTTAAATAGGTATTTAAAAAACATTTTTAGTTTTTTTCAACATTTTTCGATTTGACCGGCCGTTTAGGAGCTATATCGATTTAAAGTTGCGTAGCAACTATTCTCACATGTAGGTTTTAAAACAGTAGAAATTTACGATGAAAAGACGAAAACTTCGTATGACTGTGCGTATGAGTGTTGATGGACATATACTGAAGTATCTATTAGGTATATTGGACTACCTAAAGTATCTAACGGCTAACTTATGGCAGATCCCCTCAAATAAAGGACACAATTAAACCGGTAGCCCTGCTATTCCCAGCCGTGGTAACAGCCGTGGTTACGGCAGGGCAGGGGGTGCTAAGAATCCCCGGCAGATTCCGCGTTACCAAAACCGACGACCTCTGGCCCTGGCAAGTGGCAACATAGGTACAACACACGCACACTGCGGACCGACGAGAAGATGATCGAACTGGAGGAAGAATTGAGCAGGTTACATTGGGACATAATAGGATTATCTGAAGTTCGAAGAGAGGGGGAGGACACAATAATCCTGAAATCCGGGAATCTGCTCTATTTACGGGAGGGCGACCAACTGCCCCAAGGTGGTGTTGGGATCATAGTACACAAGTCCCTCGTCCACAACATACTGAAAATCGGGAGTGTGTCGACTAGGGTTGCGTACCTTATACTCAGAATTACCAAGCGGTATTCGTTGAAGGCCATACAGGTTTACGCGCCGACTTGGACGCACTTCAACGATGAGGTTGAGGTCATGTATGAGGATATTTCTAGAGCCATACATACCTCGAACTCTTATTTCACTGTGGTCATGGGGGACTTTAACGCTAAGCTGGTTTAACGATTCGGGAATGAGCTGAGAGTGGGGCAATTTGTAACTGGAGACCGGAATCCACGGGGCCAAATGTTGGCCGACTTCATGGAGAAGGAGGGACTCTTTATGATGAACACCTCTTTCAAGAAGCCGGAAAACCGCCAATGGACCTGGGTAAGCCCCGACGGGGAAAAAAACGAGATAGACTTTATCTTGTCGACGAGTATACAGATGTTCAATGACGTCTCAGTAATCAATATGGTTAAAACCGGGAGCGACCACCGACTGGTGAGAGGCTTATTGAACCTAAATGTCAAGCTCCAGAGGTTCCGACTGATAAAGTCTACGCTCCGACCTTTACCCATCTACATCCAAAACCCTGAACCCTTTCAGCTCGAACTGCAAAACCGTTTCGAATGCCTAGCAGATTGCGAGGAAGTGGACTCATACCACGACAGGCTCGTAGAAGCTGTCCATACGGCTGGGTCTAAGGTCTTCAAGGCCCACCGTACAAACAGAACCAAAAAGATGTCTGACTATACCCTGCAGCTTATGGACGAAAGACGGAAAATGGTTCTGACATCCTCTGATGATGCTACCAGATATCGGCAGCTCAACAGACAGATCTTAAAGTCTTTGACTCGCGACACGCGTCAATTTAATACAAATTGTATTAAAGAAGCTATTGAGCGGAACAAAGGCTCTAAAGTGTTTGCAAGAGAACTATCTGTTAGACAGAGCCAACCGACTAAGCTGAAGTCTGAGGATGGCAGAATCGTCACGTCTAGACCTGAGTTGCTGGGAGACATCGTGAGGTTTTACGGACAGCTGTATACGAAAACCCAATCACCTGTCGATAGTTGTACCTCAGATCCCAGAGCACGACTAACCCAACACTTACCGACGACATCCCGGACGTCATCCTGTGCGAGATTAGAATGGCTCTCGAACAGCTTAAGAACAACAAGGCGCCTGGTGATGATGGAGTTACGGCAGAGCTTCTGAAGGCGAATGGTACACCAATCCTACGGGCCCTTCAGAAGTTATTTAACTCCGTCATACTAGAAGGTCAAACGCCACAAGCATGGCACAGGGGTGTGGTGGTGCTCTTCTTCAAAAAGGGCGATAAAACCCTCTTGAAGAATTACATTGAGAAGGGTCATTTTTGCTGGTGTCCCATACCATTTCAGGAAGCACACTTTCCCAGCTTCTGCAACATCACTATGGCTGGAGCTTGGGTTGTAAAAGATCTTTGCTGCTTCTTTAATAATTTCCCAATTTAAATAAAATTTACAGAAACCCACCTTGCTTCTTCTAAACGTTGCTGATGTTGTATCGTAGCCGGTAAATGAGTGTAAGAAGAGGATGTGTTCATATCCATGCTATTGCATCTCATTTTTTGTCATTCATTCATTCATCCTCATTTTTCAGTTTTAGCCAGTAAGGTTCCGTTTCCTAAAGTGAGCATTGAGCGAAAAGCAATCTTCATGATGTTTTTCCCGCCTAAGCTCAGTTATCTGCTGTTGTTACAAATAAACGCGATATCTTACTGTTACCGCCCTTACCTCGTGGAGGTACTCCCAGCTTATGTTCGGGCATCAGGTAATGGTCATCATGCTGAATAACTCATCATCATCTTGTTCCAACTAATATGCTAGTGGGTTTGAATTCCGCAGTTAGTCCCGATGAGGACCATTGTATGTGAGCCTTGACGGCCTTCACTCCATCCAGCACACCTCCCTCCATAAGCATATCAGGTCTCCTAAACTTCTCAAGCCATCTGTAAGAGTTCCGCTGAATAACTTAAATTTTCTATATTTCTGGAGCATGTAGCTCATAAACGAATGGAAATATGAAAAAGTATATGAGATCAAAGTTATAGTGAATTTTGTAAGCTTTTATTTTATCTTGGAATTTTTTTGCTAAAACGCAACTTATTAAAGATATTAGCAAAAAACCTAAAATTGAGGTCTTTGTCCCCCCTCCCCCCTCCTCCCTCCGCCTAACCTCCTAGACGTCAGGACTTTTAGTATGTTTTCCCTCTAAGTACTCTGAACAAGTTTCTGTAAATATCCCTTAGGTTCCCGCTCACGCACTCTATACCCTCCTTTGAGTCATTCCTTAATCGGACTAATAACAGTTGATCGTTATTGTGACTGGAAATTGCACATTGATCAAAAATGCATCAGAATCAATAGGTTTGTATACGTTTTGTCACGACGTTGCAAAACAGCCTTATTACCAATCGATATTGATGGCATCTCTCGGGTACTTTGGTTCTATCCTGAGGTATGGTATCTTTTAATGTTTTTAAACTTTCGCTATTTGTACACATTTTTTTTATATACTGTGGACACGGGTCTCAATCGCGTAAATATATAGGCAAATCATTACCTTGGTTACCCGACGTATGGTACTATGGGGCAATTCAACAGATAAATCGAGAGCATTTCTATTGCAAAAAAAATGCGTTAAAGCAATTACAGGTACTCCTCCGTTTGTCTCATGTAAATCATTGTTAAAAGGACTAAAAATTATGACTAGTGTGTTTGTACATTTTTCAAATTGGTGTATTTGTGAAAATGCAGCCACAGTATTTACTAGAGCTAAACATGTTTTTCCTCGCAACATGATAACTAATACAACGAAAAAGTTCCTATGCTGTATGTGTGAAAGTGTATAAATGCTTTGCCGCAAAGTATTAGACATTTTTCAGCGGCAAAGTTCAAAGAACAACTCAGACTGTGGCTCCTAGAAAAATCATTCTATTCAATCAAATCAAATTTTTGACTGCACGTGAGGCGCAACGGCTAAGGCAGTCGTGTTGCCGCTTCGTGTCGCGGGTTCGAGTACCGCGCCGGACAACTACTTGTGTGACCCATAAATAGTTGTTCTGAGTCTGGATGTAATTTGTGTCCGTCTATTATATGTTGTTAAGTACCTTGCAACACAGGGATTAGATTCCATATTGCAGGGGTTGTCTTTAAAAAAAAACTGTGCTTTATTTAATTTATTATATTATTTGTGTAAAATTTGACATATAACAATCACACATTTCGCATGCTGTTTATGAGTAAAATTGATGAGACTAACCTAATAGTAAGACCACCACTGTACTCTATTTTAGTGAAATAAATAAATGAATGAATAATATTTAATAACTAAACCTAGATAATGAATGATAAAAATATAAAAAAAAAACATAAATATTAAGAACAAAAATTATAATATATACTTAATGTGTTAATTAACTTATTTTTGAAACTAGCAAGGAACTCATAACTAAAAAGTACAAAATAAAAAATTATTTAATAAATAAAAAACCCGACTGCGTAAATAATGAACCAAACTACGTACATGGACAAAGATCGGGATCCATTGACAAATTAGATTGGCTGTCGACTAATGGATCCCGACTGTTCAGTTGTTATGTTCCATTATTAGAATATATTTTATTTTTTTCAATAGTATTAATTCAAGATTACATTATATAATTTTAGACCACCAGCCATCTATGTGCTTGTTTTTTTCTTTTCAGTTCTTTGTCTATGTACGTAGTTTGGTTCATTATTTACGCAGTCGGGTTTTTATTTATTAAATATTTTTTTTTTTCTATTAGGGTAGAGAATTAAAATAATAATAGACAAAATAATTTTCTACATTTCTTGTACTTAGGAAATAATTGGTATGTATTACCTATGTCACACTTACAAAAATAATTCAAAATCCCTGTTAAAATTTGTACTACACCAGTTGCCTGTTAATGCCACGCTTGTGACATAAATAATGATTTTTCTTTTTCTTCTTCGTTCTTTTAATAGGACTGGCAGTTAAAATATTTATTTATTTATTAACCAATTTACATTAACGGTTAGACCAAACATATACCTTATGACCTACCAAATATGACCTACCTAACATTTTTTTCTTATTTATGATTCGTACTCTATGTTAGTATTTAAATAATTCACTACTTGAAAAAAAAGTTTATGGGCTTAATTTGTTATACACTGTATAATGCCAAGGATTGTTAAACATTTGCAGTCATCATCATATCAGCCGAAAGGCGCCCATGGCTGGACAAAGGCCTCCCTCAAAGATTACCACAATTGCCGGTCTTGCGCTATTTGCATCCAGCGGCTTCCAGCAATGCTCACAAGATCATCGGTCCATCTTGTAGGGGGCCCACTCTGCGTTTTCCGGTTCGTAGTTGCTACTCCAGAACCCTTCTGCAGTATCATGCAGTATCATCGGATAACCTAAGAATGCAAATTCAAATTCAAATTCAAAACTTTTTATTGTGGTCCATAGGTCAAAAGTTGTTACAGTCACAAATATATTATGTTCAGCTATGTCCAGCCATTTAGGCGTACAATATTTATTTAATTACAGTCAGTTATACAATTTATTTTTATAAGATATACACTATGTTAAAACAATTTAATACGTGTCATTTAATTATTAAATCACCAAAAATTATTACTTATTTTAAAGTCAAGTACATTAATTCTTAGTTATGATACATATTTTACTTAGCAGAGTTATTCTTAAGCGTGATTGAATTTATCTATGAGGAAATCGTTCAATGTATAATATGATTTGTAAACCAGAAAATCATGAAGGTTCTTTTTATAAAGCTGGTTATCTGAAATGCACCTGATTGACCTTGGGATGTTGTTGTATATACGTAAGGCAACGCAGAAAACACTTTCATGAAGCAAGTGGGTCTTGCTGGGCACTACATGTAGTTTGTCCCTATGACGTGCTGCTTCACGATGAGCAAACATCTCAATATTAGATTTAACAAATACTGCACATTCGTAAATATATAAGCAGGGAAGTGTAAGTATTTTAAAATTTATGAAGGACGATCGGCAGGAGTCTGTTTGTTTTAATGTACACATTGACCTAATACAGCGTTTCTGGGCTATAAATGCGCGATTTTTATCGGTTGAATTACCCCAAATGCGCACTATGAGAACGGTTTTTACGTTTGTTTTATATTTTATGCATACTATGTTCTTTTACATATATGTATCTGGTCATTTGTGTAGCACATTATACATTTGATACACAGAGTCATGAAGCTCGATTTCCTATCGATTCTTCAAGTCATAACACAGTTGCTTGTCGTACTTCTAAATGTCTATAATTTTAAAATAAAAGGTTCACTATAGTAAAAAAACGAAACAAAGGATTTACAGATTTATTGTAGGCACAAATTCAGCTGCAACAGCAATTGCTCTCCAAACATCATCAACTATGTCACTAATTCTATCTTCAGGTATAAGCACTCCATCATCACTTTGCACTATATCCATATTATAAGTATAAAGAATATTTTTGTCTCTAGCGTAATCAATACTCGTACCAGAAGCTCTATCAAAAATGGTAGAAGCGACATCAATATTATAATAACCATCACTTACAGCTCTGATCATTTCGATCCCAAGTAGGTGATGTTGTCTGAACAACCCACTAGCAGCCCTTTCATAGCTCCAAGGGTAAGAGATGAATCCTCCATTGTTTTGCAGTGATAGGTACAACTTGATCCTAGTCCCATAAATGTCAATAATGTTTTCGATCATGTTAGTTTCGGGTTCAGAAGATGGTGCAACTCCACTAAACACGTGGCTGCAAGGGCTAGAACTGGCGTCGAAGTTACCGAAGTCGAGGTCGAAGTTGCGGTTAATATGGACTCCAGGACAGATGGCACCCATGTGGCTTTGTAAGCTCATAGATTTTGTCCAGAGACGCATCTGAAATGATATTTAACTTAATTATTAACTTGAAGTATTGTATTTTTGTTGTCTATGAGCGTGGTAGCAGCCCGAGTTATAATTACCATTTGATGCCACTATTAAGCGATCGACAACAGTCTAATTGGTCTATTACATGTTTTAACCAATTCTATTCAGTTTATCTTGCCAAAAAGAGTTATGTCACAATGACCTGATGAATGATGAATGAAATTGATAATTATCAATTAAGTTCTTTAAAACACGATTCACCAGATATTCAGAAAAAGTCCTACAGAGAAATAAATCACAGTCAACTTTTTAAAAAAAGCTTAAACCCAACGTAATTGTAATTTTCTGTCTAGAGCACTTTATGAGTAGAAATACAATTTTTGTCTTCGATCTGTCGTGAAGTTTACATGTTGCCCATAAAGCATTGTACTGTTCAATTTCACCCTGATTTATGACTCATCAGCTTATACAGGCGATATTGGTGTAAGGAAAAGAAATTTCACAATCTAATTTCGCAGGGAATTTGTGTTTTGTTCACTTTAATATCAAAGAGTTTTTACCAGGTTGCGAAAAGAAAGCATTTTATACTAAATGGTAGTGTTCGTAATGAAATAAAGTATTTTATCCTAGAATAATAAATATATAGCAAACTTACATTAGTATGTGTATATTCATATCCATCAGGATTCACCACAGGTATTATAACCCATTCAATTTCATCCAAATATCTCGGATTACTTAATAATTCCTCTATCACATTCAGTGCAGCAGGAACTGTGATCCACTCTCTAGGGTTAATGCCAGCTTCGACGACTATGACACTTTTAGGTACATTAGGGTTATTAGTCTCTGTATTAGACAATTTTAGGTAAACTAAAGGTCTATTTTGGTGTGTAAATCCATCCTCAACTAATTCTACTTGCAAATTGGTATTGGTGTAAGTTTCTTGTAAGGTTCTCAGGTAACTCAGTATCTGAAAGGAAATAAAGAATATATTAATGCGGTTTCGATATACGACTTTTCATAATAATAATGTTTGGTTCTGAGGAACAAAGTTCAATGAAGTTCAAAGCAGTTATTCTTATTTAAACGTCTGTTTGACAGTTATAATGCATATGAGATATGGAGTTGGTCATAGCCTTGCTAGCTAACCTTGACCATTAATTAAGGACTGGTTAGAGCATCTACATCTAACCAGTCCTTAATTGTTCGCCAAGGTGAAGAAATTCCCATTCAGAAAAAAATTCGGTTAATTTCTGAGTTTCGCCGGAGGGCGCAGTCGGTCCTAGGTCGTCGTTACATATAAGAGGCGTTCTAAATCGCTCCATAAGCTCAGACACTATTGAACCGATACCCGTACGAAAAAATAAGTTAGATGCAATATGCAACAATTTTATACGTAAATCCCTTAATCAAGAAACAACCCAAGGGCCCGCAATCTAATGTCACTCGCCTGTTACTGACCGTGAATACATCATGTCACAGCTCATGCTCGTGCTACAAAACTAGATCAAGGATCATGTTTAATGATTTGGAAGGCATGTTAAGCTATTGCTCCAAAGATTATAGGCATCAGGCAACAGCTGTAAATCCCTATCAGAGGCTTACTGGGAGGTCTGATAAATTCGTACACTAGTACCCAAGTGTAAGTATTTTTATCAATGATAAGGTATTTTATAGATGTTTATTTAATACTTACATTATCATATCTTTGATAAGATCTGACTTGAAATATTTCAGCATCGTCCCTGGAGTCTATAGACAATTTACTTTCTTTAGCAGCTAGATATCTGAAATAAGTTTTCAATTAATTAACTGCAATGAGAAATTATTAAGCGTCTAAAATGAGAACCAGCTCACTGCTACTGTTTATTTTATTTAGTTTTCCTCGGGTGATCAAAGATCAGGCGTGTACCTCGAAAAAGACATCGCCATTCGCCAGACGGTGACTTGAAGATAATTTTTATTTTGCATGCTATATTTATAGTTTTGAATGTTGTTGGATTTTGTTTTATGTATTTAGTTTATATGAAATTTGTTTAAACATTTAAAATATATTTGCAACAAATAATTCCGATGACGCCGATTTTAACTTGGGAGATATCTTTACATTCTCACCTTATCCCGGATGTCAAAGTCTAGGTGATGGGTGTTAAGACTTCAATGTACGGTTTGATAATTTACCTATAACGCGATCTAATTTGTAACTAATTGAACTAATTTGACCATTTTTTTAATGTAATAGAAACGGTAACGATAGCGGTAAACGAGCAAGTGGATCACCGGATGTAATGTGATCACCGCCCCCCATGGACAGTCTCAACACCAGAACTCAACTTTAACCAAGGAATAGGCTCGCTTCTTGCAGGTTACCATGTCATACGGGATCGGAAATACCATCACAGGTAATTGATTCTACTGAGTGATAGTGCGCAGTAAAAGGTTTCTAGGTTTAAAGGTTTTTTTGCATATCTTATTTGTAAGGACAAGAGGGCATCCGTAACTATTATTATAATAAAAAAAAAATTAGATAGGAACATTTTCGTATTGCTCGATGTTTTACTTCACTAGTAACTTATAGCTAAATATCCCCTTAATTAGCTCAATATCAAATATTTTTAATATAAACCTATATTATATCCTAGCCTATTTTTAATCATATTGTAACCTCACGTATCAGAAGTCTTCGCAATTCCACTGTTTGCCTCCATGGCTTGTTTGTTCCAGTTTTTATACTTGCATTGCTACCTTGAGGTTGTAGTCTTTTATGTAGTACGAATGGACTACTATATATGAGTCCTGAGATTAACACTACGTTATTAGTTTTATCAAATACTTACTCATACACATCTTCGACGAAAATATCTATCGGTATGCCCAATTCTGTTAATTTTTCATCAAACAACTTAAAATGCGAAGGTGGTACCATAGCTAACCCATTTACGCCATATTTGTAACTTGGAGCCTTCCAAAAGTTTTTACCAGGTTGCGAAAAGAAAGCATTTTATACTAAATGGTAGTGTTCGTAATGAAATAAAGTATTTTATCCTAGAATAATAAATATATAGCAAACTTACATTAGTATGTGTATATTCATATCCATCAGGATTCACCACAGGTATTATAACCCATTCAATTTCATCCAAATATCTCGGATTACTTAATAATTCCTCTATCACATTCAGTGCAGCAGGAACTGTGATCCACTCTCTAGGGTTAATGCCAGCTTCGACGACTATGACACTTTTAGGTACATTAGGGTTATTAGTCTCTGTATTAGACAATTTTAGGTAAACTAAAGGTCTATTTTGGTGTGTAAATCCATCCTCAACTAATTCTACTTGCAAATTGGTATTGGTGTAAGTTTCTTGTAAGGTTCTCAGGTAACTCAGTATCTGAAAGGAAATAAAGAATATATTAATGCGGTTTCGATATACGACTTTTCATAATAATAATGTTTGGTTCTGAGGAACAAAGTTCAATGAAGTTCAAAGCAGTTATTCTTATTTAAACGTCTGTTTGACAGTTATAATGCATATGAGATATGGAGTTGGTCATAGCCTTGCTAGCTAACCTTGACCATTAATTAAGGACTGGTTAGAGCATCTACATCTAACCAGTCCTTAATTGTTCGCCAAGGTGAAGAAATTCCCATTCAGAAAAAAATTCGGTTAATTTCTGAGTTTCGCCGGAGGGCGCAGTCGGTCCTAGGTCGTCGTTACATATAAGAGGCGTTCTAAATCGCTCCATAAGCTCAGACACTATTGAACCGATACCCGTACGAAAAAATAAGTTAGATGCAATATGCAACAATTTTATACGTAAATCCCTTAATCAAGAAACAACCCAAGGGCCCGCAATCTAATGTCACTCGCCTGTTACTGACCGTGAATACATCATGTCACAGCTCATGCTCGTGCTACAAAACTAGATCAAGGATCATGTTTAATGATTTGGAAGGCATGTTAAGCTATTGCTCCAAAGATTATAGGCATCAGGCAACAGCTGTAAATCCCTATCAGAGGCTTACTGGGAGGTCTGATAAATTCGTACACTAGTACCCAAGTGTAAGTATTTTTATCAATGATAAGGTATTTTATAGATGTTTATTTAATACTTACATTATCATATCTTTGATAAGATCTGACTTGAAATATTTCAGCATCGTCCCTGGAGTCTATAGACAATTTACTTTCTTTAGCAGCTAGATATCTGAAATAAGTTTTCAATTAATTAACTGCAATGAGAAATTATTAAGCGTCTAAAATGAGAACCAGCTCACTGCTACTGTTTATTTTATTTAGTTTTCCTCGGGTGATCAAAGATCAGGCGTGTACCTCGAAAAAGACATCGCCATTCGCCAGACGGTGACTTGAAGATAATTTTTATTTTGCATGCTATATTTATAGTTTTGAATGTTGTTGGATTTTGTTTTATGTATTTAGTTTATATGAAATTTGTTTAAACATTTAAAATATATTTGCAACAAATAATTCCGATGACGCCGATTTTAACTTGGGAGATATCTTTACATTCTCACCTTATCCCGGATGTCAAAGTCTAGGTGATGGGTGTTAAGACTTCAATGTACGGTTTGATAATTTACCTATAACGCGATCTAATTTGTAACTAATTGAACTAATTTGACCATTTTTTTAATGTAATAGAAACGGTAACGATAGCGGTAAACGAGCAAGTGGATCACCGGATGTAATGTGATCACCGCCCCCCATGGACAGTCTCAACACCAGAACTCAACTTTAACCAAGGAATAGGCTCGCTTCTTGCAGGTTACCATGTCATACGGGATCGGAAATACCATCACAGGTAATTGATTCTACTGAGTGATAGTGCGCAGTAAAAGGTTTCTAGGTTTAAAGGTTTTTTTGCATATCTTATTTGTAAGGACAAGAGGGCATCCGTAACTATTATTATAATAAAAAAAAAATTAGATAGGAACATTTTCGTATTGCTCGATGTTTTACTTCACTAGTAACTTATAGCTAAATATCCCCTTAATTAGCTCAATATCAAATATTTTTAATATAAACCTATATTATATCCTAGCCTATTTTTAATCATATTGTAACCTCACGTATCAGAAGTCTTCGCAATTCCACTGTTTGCCTCCATGGCTTGTTTGTTCCAGTTTTTATACTTGCATTGCTACCTTGAGGTTGTAGTCTTTTATGTAGTACGAATGGACTACTATATATGAGTCCTGAGATTAACACTACGTTATTAGTTTTATCAAATACTTACTCATACACATCTTCGACGAAAATATCTATCGGTATGCCCAATTCTGTTAATTTTTCATCAAACAACTTAAAATGCGAAGGTGGTACCATAGCTAACCCATTTACGCCATATTTGTAACTTGGAGCCTTCCAAAAGTCTATAAGGTCACTCTTCAGCTCAGTCCAATGTTCTTCTTTGTATTCTGTATCCACTTCCACAGCGTAAACTTTGTATCTGAAAATTATTATAATAAAAATTAACAAACAGTATCATATATTATGTTTCCAAGGGGTAGGTAGAGGCAGGTATTAAGTGCAGACGAGAACTCTTAATAAAATATGATGGCCTCCGATTAATTTGGAGTTGACCATAGATTATAGTTACTGTGTTTAAAAATATATAAACGGTATTACCGCGCTTGGCATGCGAGTTGGCGATAGTACTTAGTTGGTGTTTATAGTATATATTATCGCTGATGCCCGACTTCCTGGTGTTCCCTTAGTCACCTTTTTTCTAACGGCATTATAGTTAAAGAAAAAGCGCTTCAACGCACAGAAGTTGCTACAAGATCTCTATAATAATCTACTCCAGATATTGATGATGTAATGATCTAGATGATTGTAAGCTATTTAACATCACGCTCCTTATGCCAGAGATCATACTCCCTTTGTTCATATTCATAATAGCAAGTTGAGCAAAGGCAGATAGGTGAAGGTACCACATTAGAAAATAAACGACTTTTGGAACGAAGTTCCTTATCGCGCGTTGCGAAAGGGGGCTAGACAGAAAAAAATAAGGCGAAAAGTTGTAACGACACTTTATTCTTTTTTTTTATTACTAAAATTGAGCCTACTCATTAAGTTTATATTACATTATATTAGTTAGTAATAAAAAAATATAATATTATAACTTATTTTTTAAATTTATAATAATAATTGTTTAATTTTTTTCTAATTTTATTACAATTCCTTCACTAATTAATCGAAAGGAACTTCGTTCCATCCGGGTTTCCCTTGACGACTCTGAAGTTTTTATTTATTTATTTATTTTTTTAATTTTCGTATCTAGTTAGAAAAAAATGCTTCGACATTAAAAGGTATTCACAACGTTGCCATTTTAGACCAGGGTAGAAGCGTTTAAAATTAATAAAAAGTGAACAAAAATAATAGTAGGATGAAACCCATTAGAAAAGGAGGGGAATATTATAAAAATGAAAGGAAAAATAATTTACGGGCGATCTGAGGTCGGGAAGGGGATGGGGGTGAGTTTTTAAGGGTAAAAAACGGTTTTTCTCGATTTCCGGCAAAACTAAAAGACCTATCGAAAAAAGTCAAATGGCAAAGTTGTAGGTAATAAAAAGATCTAAAACTTTTGTATTTACACTTTTTTCACATAACCTAAAATTTATGTGAAATCTTCAAAAAACCAAGTTTTTGGTTTTTTATTTTTATCTTTTACATAAATTTTTCTTTTTTAACAAAATTTGGTGAAAACTTACCTTTTTATGTCCCAAATACGCTGTAATTTATTTGATTAAAAATATTTATTTTTTCACCTTATTTTGAATTAATATCGAAAAAACACCCTAATTTTCAATCGAAAAGTCACCCGTCAAAATATCAGCTTTTTTCAAAAAGTTGGTATGTTTTCTGTTCGTTGAAATCTCTACTTTCCGATGGTGAAAAAAAATATATATGTACCTATAGTAAATCTTCTCAGAAAATGCAAAAAAAAAATCGAATTATTTTTTTAATTACATCTAAAATTTTGAGCTATTTATTAAAATTAACACTTTATTTACTCAAAAAATATTAGATTACATGTAACATTGATAAAAAAAAATTGCAAATGAAAATATACTACTATAATTAACAAACAAATCAGTTAATCAAATTAATATTTAATAAGACATCTACAATATTTGGAGTAAGTTGTCGAATCTTCTTTAAATTATATGCGTAGATGTCTTCACCAAATTTAGTTAAAAAAGAAAAATTTATGTAAAAGATAAAAATAAAAAACCAAAAACGTGGTTTTTTGAAGTTTTCACATAAATTTTAGGTTATGTGAAAAAAGTGTAAATATGAAAGTTTTAGATCTTTTTATTACCTACAACTTTGCCGTTAGACTTTTTTCGATAGGACTTTTATTTGTGCCGGAAATCGAGAAAAACCGTTTTTTACCCTTAAAAACTCACCCCCATACCCTTCCCGAACTCAGATCGCCCGTAAATTATTTTTCCTTTCATTTTTATAATATTCCCCTCCATTTCTAATGGGTTTCATCCTACTATTATTTTTTTTGGTTTTAAAAATTATCGACCCTGGTCTATTTGGAGGAGTTTGAGAATTGGCGACAACAGTTAGGTTGTACACAGATACTGATGCGGTCCCAATACCTGGGGCTCTACCGGCTAAGTCACCGAACATCGATTTCTTAAATGGCGTTCAAATAAATAAAGGTTAAAAATTACTTAATCAATCGTTAAATCGGCTTCCATGAGCACATGTGACGTCATAAATGGTCTGGAATCGATTGTCAACGTTGAAGCCGATTTAACGATTGATTAAGTATTTTTTAACCTTTATTTATTTGAACGCCATTTAAGAAATCGATGTTTAGCGACTTAGCCGGTAGAGCCCCTGGTGGATCCTTTAGTCACCTTTTACACGCAACATGGGGTCCTCCTGTTACTCATTTTCGGCCAGAAAATACATGACTGATTTCTCCAAGTAAAATTATTTTATAACTTAATATGTATACACATAATTATTACATCACAAAGCGAAATGCGAACACACAAAAAAGGTGTAAAAGGAAGTGCCTTTATAAACTTATTTATGCGTTACAGCCTTTCAGCTGATAGCATGACATAAACTCCAAGGTTTAGAACAAAATCAGCATCAAAAAGATATTAAAAGTGCTCAAATACGATATTCACGGTTCATCAGCCCCGTTGAAGTAAAACAAAATGGAAAAATATTATTTAATAGCCCCAGACAGAACCATTTAACATTTCAATCGTAGAGTTAACATTGTACTTTTGACGCCACGTTGTAGAATACACTTTGAACTAGATAGCGACTTTAATTTGGAAATATTAAGGATGGTTTTCGTAGAGCTACTTTGACTGTATTCGATTATCTCCATTAGCTTAGGAAAGATAACGGCTGCACTAACAAAAATATACCTATACTCCCAATAACCGGTACGGTCACCGTAGCCTAGTTGGTACTGCTCCTGCCTAAGAAGCTGGTGATCCTGGGTCCGAATCCAGGTAAGTGCAAATATTACTGTGATGAGCACGAACATTTGTTTCTGAGTCATGGATGTTTTCTATGTATTTAAGTATTTATCTATCTATATAAGTATGTATATCGTCGCCTGGTACCCATCGTACAAGCTTTGCTTAGTTTGGGGCTAGGATGATCTGTGTGACATTGTCCCTAGATATTATTATATTGACTCAGATTTCTAACGGACATTACGGAAATTGATGGAAATTGACCCACTTTATATTATATGTATAAATGTTAACTGCCTCGTTGGTCTAGCGGAAGCGTGTTCAACCGCAGATAATGAGATCCTGGGTTCAAATCCCGGGTCGGGCCATGGGATTTTTCTGTTAATCAATTTCTCAGTATCAGTCCGAGGTCTGGGAGTTGGCAGTACTAGACCCCCGTGCCTCGGAGAGCACGTAAAGCCGTTGGTCCTATAACTGACATCTCTCCGATCGTATCGCTAGTCGTCCCATCGGATCATGTGAGTGATGGAATATAAACTGCCCGTGTGTATACGTACACAATTGTGCACTATGTCTCCCTCAGATGGCTAGTCTCCATTGAGACTGGCCAACGAAATACAACCAAGAAGATGTTATTATTAAATAAACTCAAAGTGACAATTGTAAAGTGACTAAAATCGATAGTTTCATGCATCTCCGCAGCAGTAAACGTAATTATAGCATATTATGTATTGAGTTTATTTTATTAGCACGGCAACAAATCTCTAAAATGAATAGAATTTTAATCCCATTTGAAGATAAAGCTGAGTTTATCATATAAATCAGAAGTTACAACAAGATAAGATGAGATAAAAATACTGTTTATTCCATATCAGAGGTACCTTTGTGATACATGAAGGTAGAATAAAAACATGTACAGACGCCAGCACATCAAGCTACCCCAATCGAAAGTGAACCTTATGCTTATGTGATAAAGTTGAAAATCTATAAAAGAAATTTGACAGATTGAGGTAGCTCTAAGTTCTGGCGTCTGTACAATAGGCGGTCTCCACGCAGTCAGCGATCTCTTGCAGATAACCTGAGGGTGGACTAGCGATGATGAGTAAGTATATTAAAAAGGAGAGGGTAGTAAAAAACGTGTAAGAGAAAAAAACGCATATACTGAAATACTATTGTCAGTGAGGTCATCAAATGAACAACTAAAGAAACTTGTCACATTTGTTACTTGTTGTTTGTTTGTGTAGCCTTCTCATGGACATAAATAATAAAATAATAATAATAATAAATAATATTCTGAGACACTATTGACATAAATGGTGGGCATTGTCTCCGGATAAGCCACGCTGTTAACACTTAGGCCTCATTTACGGAGACGCGGGGCGTCTCGCGGCGCGTCGGACGTTTTTTCTGTTTACGGTGGGGCGGCGCGTGAAGCGGCACGCATCATCGCATGCGTAAACACAAACTTATTGCAATATACGACCATGTTCATAGAGAAGCGAGACGGGAAGCGTGGCGGTGCCCGCCGCGGCGCCCGCGGCGAATCCTCTAGCGTGTGGCGAAGCACGCGGCGGGCATCGCGGCGGCGCACGCTCGCCTCGATCAAATCGACTAGTTTTATGTTGGCGAGAGATGGGTCTGTGTTGCGCGATTTCTAAATAAGACTGACAGAAGATTCCGCCTCGGACATAGCTTCATCGAGAATTGCCGCTGCGTGCACCGCCGCGATAAACGCCGCGTGGGACGCGTTGGTGCCATCCGCGGGCTCGGCCGCAAAAAACGCCCTAATTCAAACAAACGCGTCTAAAATCGCTTCTCCGTAAACGCAATCATACAACGCCATATATTTGAATTCAGTGCGGGCCGCGCCGCTCAACGCAACGCGCGACGCCCCGCGTCTCCGTAAATGAGGCCTTAACATGCTAATAGACCGCCGGAGATAAGTTTCAGTTTTCTTAAGAGACAGAGATTTAATTTAGTATTGTCTAGACAATTTTCTTTAAATCGTCAGCAATCTATTCGGAATTCACCAAATATTTCAACAGCACTGCTACTAAGAGGTTAACATTCTAACTGTGACATCTCAGTATATATACTATATGTGCATAAACATATCGATTACTTCTGTAAAAGGAGCGATTCACATAATGTAAATTATGTGTATCGCAAAATTAGATATAAGAATAATCTTATATTGCATACTACCCGTCTCCACAAAATAAGGAACTCTTTTATGGGGCTATGTATAAGATTATATATCAAACTTCCCAATGTTATTAGAGAATTGGCTATTAATAAGTTTAAAAGAATTATTAAAGCCAAATTGTGTAGCAGGACATATTACAAAATTTCTGATTATTTAAGTGACCAAAGTGCTTGGAATTGAGCTGTTCTGAGTCAACACACATGATTGTAATTCATCTAAAGTATATTTTTCTGGCAGTGTTTCTCAGTAGCTGCCACGTCATGCACTGCACGGTAGGGTAAAAAAAATACTATGTGGAATCGTAATTTTTTTAAAAGTAATATTTTTACGGGATAAATCATTTTTGACTTTGACTTTTGTCAGTGTCCCTGAAAACAACGTATATTCTACCTTGGTAATAAGAAACAATTTCGTTTGACTAAATATCAAGGGAAAATACAAACATCTAGTGTTCATTTGAATGGAGAAACTTGTACGTACATTTCTCCGTTAACCTAAGGTCAAGTGACAAGGTCGAAGTTGAACTGTTCTGAATGACACGGTAACGTAAATCACCGTGAATTTGTCAAGAATTCAACGCTGAAGATTCATTACGTTTTTTTGCTAGTTCAGGCTCGCATGAAAATACATTCAACCAGTAACAAGGTCGAAGTTGAACTGTTTTGAATGACACGGGAACGCAAATCAACGTGAATAAGACAAGAAATCAACGCTGAAATTTATTACGTTTTATTGTTAGTTCAGGCATGTGTGATAATACATTTAACCAGTGACAAGGTCGAAGTTGAACTGTTTTGAATGACACGGCAACGAAAAGCACCGTGAATGAGACAAGAAGTCAAAGTTGAAATTTAATACATTTTGTTGTTACTTCAGGTACATATGATAATGCTGAAGTGGCAGTGAGCGGGCCACATAGCTCGTAGAACCGACGGCCATTGGAACAGAAAGGTTCTCGAGTGGCGACCACGATCCACCGATGCAGCGTGGGCAGGCCCCCTACAAGATCGACTGATGATCTTGTGCGGGTCGCTGGAAACTTCTGGATGCGAATAGCGCAAGCCCGGTAGGTTGAGATCTGTAGGGGAGGCCTTTATCCAGCAGTGGACGTATTTCGGCTGATATGATGATGATGAATAATTTATTTGAAAACGAAAACCAGATATGTAAGAACATGATGGAAATGTCCCGACCAGAGTCACATTCACAAAATTATAGGTTTTTTTTAACTTGTCATTTACAGTTAGCCTAGGAAGCTTCCTCTGCTTCACCAGACAATGCAATAATAGAGAAATCACACCACTCACCCTTTGTAATCCTCATTTTTAGCGAGCACCAAACCAAAAACACCAATAAAAATATATAAAATTAACATATTTATGTAAATGAGCTTGCAGAACACACATCCAATAATTATGGATTATTTAATGAATATTCTGTCAAATAATCTTATCGTTATAATAATCCTTTGAAATATTTATATTCGGTTTTAATATATGCGATTATGGATGATGATAAAAATTGTTATTTAATAATTTCGTTATAAGTTTGATAACAACAGTAAGTGTTTTTTTTAAGTAAATAGGTATTACCCATGTATAACGTTGCTTCTAGAAGGGACAGCTGGAGGTATTAACCTTCTATCAGCTTGTTCATAGAATCACTTTGCAGACCAAGCACTTTCCAGTAGATTGGCTTACAATCAGCTTGGTTCGTTACTAATAAGAATAACAATATCCTGGGACATTACGCACACACGTCCATCTGATCCCTAACTAAACAGAGCTTGTACTATGGAAACTGGATAACTAATATACTACTTTTCTTTTGTAAATACATTCATATATAGAAAATTACACCCATGCTCAGTACAAACAGATATGTTCATGCACACATTCGGTTTTATAATTTTGTATCCGCTAAAGCAGTCAGAATCACATATGTTAGTGTATGAAATGTATTTGATGTTAATCTAGTATTTAAATTATTTTATCTAATTGAAATTGTAACAATTGTCCCAATAACAGCAATAGCCCAAATGCATGCTCCAATAACACCCATTCGCGACTTTCACTAGCTCAAATTTTAAGCAATCTTAAAAATTCTGTACCGCTAGTGAAAAGAATCCCTCGAGGAGCTAGGCAATTAGTTGAACAAACCCTAGCTCAGTGCATTCGCATTGTTCTTCGGGACAACAATGAACACAGCTGGAGGAATTTGCTCACCTTTGCCTATACAGTTTTGCACGCAAAAAAATCAAATAATCCTCAAAATAATTTAACAACCGAAATTAAAAATAATTGTACCCACTACGACACCGATCAACAAGCAAATTTTGCTGTTGATAACTTTAGAATACGGTATAACAACTCAAAAACCTTATATAATTATGTTCAAACCAAATTAGGCGAAGGTGACATCGGGGGCGCCGCCAGGCTTCTTTTTAGCAGTGATGTAGTGGCCCCTTGCACGCCGGACACACTTGGAGCGCTGCAGTGCAAGCATCCGGTGCCAGCAGATGGCCTCAGCTTTCCAGCACCACCCGTTAGTGAAACAGCTTTATCTGTAACTGCCCGGGAAGTGTCAGTGGCCGTATTTTCCTTCCGGAGTGGTTCCGCGGGCGGCCTTGATGGTTTGACCCCTCAGCATCTCCAAGACCTGATTAATCCATCCATGGGGGTCGCTGGCGAATCACTTTTGCAGGAACTTACGGCCCTGATTAACTTAATGCTTAGCGGCAATGTTTGCGGATCCATTATTGATGTTTTGTACGGGGCGAACCTCTGTGCCCTTTACAAACGCGATGGTGGCATCCGCCCCATTGCTGTTGGATGCGTTTTCCGTCGTATGGCAGCCAAATTATGTTGCAAACACGTACATGGAAAGCTTTCATCCGTTTTCCAGCCCCTGCAGCTCGGATTTGGCTCCAAGGGGGGCTGTGAGGCTGCCATACACGCACTTTCCACTTATTTATGTGGTGGTAAAGGTGAGGTCATCCTTAAGGTTGACCTGAAGAACGCCTTTAACTCTGTAAATAGGGATACCTTGTTGGCCGAGGTGCAAAAAGAAACCCCCGAAATTTATCATTTTATTTGGCAATGTTACCGTTATCCCACAAAATTATTATACAAAGGACACACTTTAGATTCAGCCGTCGGATGCCAACAAGGTGACCCTCTCGGACCGGTCATTTTTAGTCTTGCCATACACCCAATAATTCGGCAGCTAAATTCAAAATTTAACGCATGGTATTTAGATGATGGGACCCTAGGAGGTGATGCTGTAACTGTCCTGAATGACCTAATTTTCTTAAAAGAATCATTAAAATCAATTGGCCTCGATCTTAACCCATCCAAATGCGAACTTTTTATAACAAACGAAGTCAATAAAAACACTATAACTTCTAAATTTAATTATATAGCCCCAGATATCAAAATTCTAAATAAAAACTCGTTACGCCTCCTGGGGTCTCCCATCCTGGAAGAGGGGTTCTCACCATTCATAGACGAAAAAATTCAAAATTTCATTGATATTTCAGAACGATTTTCTAAACTAAACTCACATTCATCATACACATTGATTCGGTACTACTGTTTTGTTCCCAAATTTACATACGTCATACGTTCTTGTCAATTATGGAAACATTCGGTCCTCCTTGGAAAAGTTGACCAAATTTTACGTGACACCCTATGCTCAATTTTAAATTTAGACCTGGATGACCGTGCCTGGGCGCAAGCTACTCTTCCTGTGCGCATGGGCGGCCTTGGCATCCGCAAAATTACTAAGGTTAGCTTACCAGCGTTTCTGTCCTCAGTCCACTCTACCAAGGAACTAATCGGTAAAATTCTTTCACCTACTCAGGTTAGTTCAGAGGTAAGGTGTTCGACTGATGCCATAAACGTTTGGAAAATGACCTGTTCAAGTTCAGACCTACCCACGAACCCGTCCTCCCAGAAACAGTGGGACCAGCCGCTTTGCGAGTTAGTGCGTAATAATCTCATAAATACATGCACGAACCTCGCGGAACGCGCCCGTCTACTGGCTGTGGGAGAATGGGAGTCGGGTTTATGGTTACAGGCGTTACCGTCGCCCAACATAGGTACTATGCTGGACAACGGTACTTTTCGCGTCGCTGCCGGCCTCCGTCTGGGTGTCTCATGCGTTGCTCCGCATCGTTGTAGGTGTGGGGAAGCGGTCGATCACCTTGGACGCCATGGTCTGTCATGTTGCCGTAGCGCGGGCAGAATCTCACGCCACAGTAGCATCAATGACATAATCCGTCGGGCTCTTTCCAGCGTTGACGTCCCAGCGGTTCTAGAACCGAGCGGCTTGGCACGTGATGATGGAAAGAGACCCGATGGTATGTCATTGGTTCCGTGGAAGATGGGTAGGCCCCTGGTGTGGGACGCAACATGCGTCGACACCCTTGCGCCCTCCCATCTTCCCCATACGTCGGGTTCTGCAGGCGCTGCTGCTGCTTTGGCGGAAACCCTTAAACGGCGCAAATACACAAATTTGGCAGCAAATTTTGTTTTTGAGCCGTTTGGGGTAGAAACCTTAGGGCCATGGGGCCCAAGCGCACATCTAATGTTTCGGGAAATAGCTAAACGTTTGATCGACGCTTCCCATGATCAGAGGGCTGGTCTCTTCTTGGGTCAGAGGATCAGCATTGCCATCCAGCGTGGCAATGCGGCCAGCCTTCTGGGCACTTTTCCCATAAGCGATGCGGAGGGATTATTGGACGCCTTTTAGGGTAAATAGTGTATCATAGTTTATCTAGTTTTAGCTTATAATTTCATTTTATTTAATTTAATTACTGAAATAAATGTTTTTACCTAAATTGAAATTGTATGAATCTCATTTATATTATTATTTTGTGATTTAATGCTATTTTTTTTTCGACATACTTAGTTACATATTTCTATCTTCTTCACTATATTAAATTCTTTTTATTTGTATTATTAATGTATTTAGTTTATCAAATATCTATTATTTCATTTCATTTTATTATAGTATGTAATGGGGGTTAACTATCCGTGGACCCCACAGTCGGGCGCTATCAGAATATCAGCGCTGTCGCAATATTGCGACGGCCAATGCTGAGATAGATGCCTTTTCACATAGAACGGACTAACGAATATTAAGTATAAGATTTTCATTGTTTGTTTTTCTGTTATTGTATAATTTCATTGTTATGTCCGTCCTGGTAATTAATAAATGATTTTTTCTTTCTTTTTCTTTATTTCTTCATACAAGTATCTGTGCTGGGTGGGAATCGAACCCACGACCTGCGGCGTGAAAGGCAAGTATCTACCAACCCCGCCAACCGGCCTGTCAACTGTCTCTCCAATTTAAATATTTGACTACTTCGTTGGACCCAGGACAAATCTTTGTATGATGAATACGATTATTTGTTCCGTCTGGGTGTAATTTATCTTTATATATTTGACTGCACGTGGGGATAGTGTTGAAAATGACTAAAGTGACTGAATTAGACTGACTGTCATTTACGGTCAAATTGGTCAAAGATGGTCATTAACTGTCATAAATGGTAATTTTCATTCAATTTGATTGTAGTAATATTTTAGTACCTTTTAAGTTTTTGTCGTTAATAAAAGTCTACAACTTCTAAATCGAAACAAAAAAGTGGTTTTTATGACTTAAAGTATTTTTATATAGTGTTAATCATTTTACATTTCTAATCATGCGTGCATTTAAGACAAAATGGCAACGTCGCATCGCCTCTCATGATATAATAGAAAATAAAACGTTGCTTCATTTAAACTTGCATATAAATTGGGTACTTAAATAAATAAATAATTGGGTGGTAGTCGAGAATAGACAATAACATTTGAGTCAAATTGACTGAATTTGACAGTAAATGACCGGTCATTTAAGGTTTATGACAATTGTGACTAGTCCCGCGCCCGACAACTATTTGTGTTACCCATAAATAGTTGTTGTGAGTCTGGATGTAACTAATTTGTCTCCGTCTATTATAAAGTACCCCGCAACAAAGGAATTAAATTCACTAATGCGGGCGTTGTCATAAATAAAATATTTATATTTTTTCTGGTTACCATAGTACAGGCTCTGCCTGCTTTGGAATCAGATGGCAGTGTGTTAGTTGTCCCAAGATAAATTTATTATCTCGGTCACCGTAGCCTAGTTGGTAGTGCTCCTGCCTACGAAGCTGGTGGTCCTGGGTTCGAATCCCGGTAAGTGCAAATATTTGTGTGATGAGCACGAATATTTGTTTCTGAGTCATGGATGTTTTCTATGTATTTAAGTATTTATCTATCGATATAAGTATGTATATCGTCGCCTGGTACCTATAGTACAAGCTTTGCTTAGTTTGGGGCTAGGAAGATATGTGTGACATTGGTTACAAATTCCTTATATTCCTTATATATTATTATTAATTATAAAAATACACATTCTTATGTGACGTTTATTTTCCCTCAAATGCAAATTCAATTATGCAATAATTCTTTCTTTTTTACACCGAAACTTATTAATTGAAAAGATAATATATAAAGAAAAGAATAATATCACACCTTTCTCTTTTAACTTAGTAGACTAGTCTTTTTATATATACCATATTTTTTTCTGAGTCATGGATGTTTTCTATGTATTTAAGTATTTATCTATCTATATAAGTATGTATATCGTCGCCTGGTACCCATAGTACAAGCTTTGCTTAGTTTGGGGCTAGGATGATATGTGTGATATTGTCCCTTTATATTATTATTTTATTTTATATTATATTATTATTATTCTGAAGTGTAATTGCTGCTCAGTTATGGAATGGTCCTAAATCTGTCGCCTGGTATTCAGCAAGGAAACTAAAAATAATTTAATCCGGCTCCACTCAGGCCAAAAAGATTTGTGTTGAAGGGACTTAACAGCCATGCAGTCGAATTTCATAATATCATTACCCCATCTCATCTTGTAGGTGGCGTAGAAGTGGACCCGTAGGAATACCTGCCAAAGGTCAGGCTGAAGCCTCTCTCTGAATAAGTATAATGACCATCATGCTGCGATCCGTTATCCCTGTTCTTCGATTTGGGTTTAAAAAACCCGATTGAATTAGAACAATTTTTATTTAAAAGTTATATAAGAAATAGAAGACCGATCCGGACTTCTTTTTTTTATAAGATAGCCTACACATTTCAACCACAAAAGGTGTCTGCGTTGAGTATGTCGGACTCACACCGACTAAACCTATCCTGCCGTGGGCTTAATTTGGCGCCTGCGAAGGGACCCCTGGCACCTCAGGAATGCTTCTCCTGTTAACTGGCTAAACATCTTGTATGTTTAAATAATAAATTCAACATAACATATATATCACAGTTTGTGAGTGTGTATGTTAGTTACTTCTTCACGTCTAAACGGCTGGAGCGATTTTAATCAAATTTGGTATGGAGTTAGCTGACACCCTGGATTAACACATTGGCTATAATTTATAAAGTTTAAAGCGGGTAAAACGGCGGGGCACAGCTAGTTATTCATATCTTTGACTTATCAATTAATAACAACAGCTGCGAATTTATCTTCACGACGTACTACTCCAATCAATAAGCAGTCGCACGCCAAATGCAGTTGGCGCTCGTCACCATGGTCAAAATCATACCTTAAGGATGCACTTGGAATCCATATCAATACTGATAAATAGGGGAGCCTACTCCAATGACGTGGAAAGCATTTGGCATTGAAGGAACCTTGAATTGGATTATATAACTGAGATTGAGATATGTGTATATGTGGGTATGTACAGACGCCAGCATATCCAGCTACTGTCAAATTTCTTTAATAGATTTTCAACTTTATCACATAAGCATAAGGTTCACTTTCAATTGGGGAAATTTGACAGATTGAGGTAGCTTGACGTGCTGGCGTCTGTACACAGGATTATATAACTCGCGTGTGTGCAAACAATTTTCCTGCATTGTTGGGTAGTCTCCGCAGACTATGGCCGCCATATACAAAATTCGGCCACCGTACTCAAACTGCATACTGCGCTCTGCGGGTACAATACAACGTATTCAGGGTGTTGTTGGGGTTCCTGCCGTTCTGCTGTGCGCCTGTGATTGCCGAAGCGCGTACGGGCAGAGTACGTGGCAGCAGTAGCGACAAACTGAGAATAATCTATATACATAAAAAAAAACCGGCCAAGTGCGAGTCGGACTCGCTCATGAAGGGTTCCGCAGCAGCAAGTATTTCAGTTGATTAAATGAAAGGTAAATTACGGTTTACGATTTATGACGTATTAAAAAAAACTACGTACTAGATTTCGTTCAAACCAATTTTCGTTGTTAGTTTACATGGTAATGTACATCATATATTTTTTTTAGTTTTATCATTCTCTTATTTTAGAAGTTACAGGGGGAGGACACTCATTTTTTCACTTTGGAAGTGTCTCTCGCGCAAACTATTCAGTTTAGAAAAAAATTATATTAGGAACCTCAATATCATTTTTGAAGACCTACAAGACCTACCAGAAACCCCAAATGTTTTCCATTTTTGTGTAAAACTCTTAATGCGGTTCACAGAATACATCTACTTACCAAGTTTCAACAGTACAGCTCTTATAGTTTCGGAAAAAAATGACTGTGACATACGGACGAACAGACAGTCAGACAGACAGACATGACGAATCTATAAGGGTTCCGTTTTTTGCCATTTGGCTACGGAACCCCAAAAAATGAATGTTTATCGGTATGTCCTTTATAGAATCGTAAACTATGCGTTTGATCATGTGATGATCTACAGCAAAATGTTGTTCATGAGCCCACGAAAGTTTCGTTGGTACGACCCATCTTCGACAGATGGCGCCAATATAAATTATAAGGTTTAACACGGGTAAAACCGCGGGGCATAGCTAGTTTCTAATAAATATCAGTGTCCGATACAGCCGCTCTGGATAAGCACCGTGGTTTGGAAAAAAAACTGTTTTTTTTATTGGTGTTTGTGCCTAATTAAAGTCTTAAGTAACCTAGTGTATAAGCTTCTGTTGTTTCTAATCAGTATAGATCATATTATCAGACAAATAAATAAATAATAATGGTTATTATGTTTAGTTGTTTGGAAAAGATCATATCTGGTATGAGCAGCTTATTGCCACGCAAACGCCTGTACAAATTGTCGTTGCAACGTTTTGGACAGCAATATATTTGCTCTTAAAAAATAATTGTAAAAAAAGTATACTTGGCCGTGTCTTTGGTACAACTGGAAGGGGTAATAGTAATACATCGTCGAACATTCTCTGACCAAGTCGGAAATGTCCCAAAGAAAGGCCAGGTCAGAAGTATTCTAAACAGACGAGCATGTATGAAGCATATAGTTATATGAGTAGTAGATAAACGACGCAGAAAAAAAACGTGATAAATGGAAATCAATAAGCAGACGCACGCCAAATGCAGTTGGCGCTCGTTACCACGGTCAAAATCATAGGTACCTTAAAGATGCACTTGAAATCCATATCAATACTGATAAATAGAGGGGCTCCTCTATTTATCAGTAGGTATTGATATGGATTTCATAGGCTTACTCCAATGTCGCAGAAAGCATTTGGCATTGAAGGAACCTTAAATTGGATTATAAAACTGAGATTGAGATATGTGTATATGTGGGTATGTACAGACGCCAGCATATCCAGCTTCCCCTATCTGTCAATGCAAACGTGATAAATGGAAATCCGTTGTCTCTGCCTACCTACTACTCTGGGAAACATGTATGTATGTATCCTACTAATGTTATAAAGGCGAAAGTTTGTGAGTGTGTATGTTTGTTGCTTCTTCACGTCTAAACGGCTGGAGTGATTTTAATAAAATTTGGTATGGAGTTAGCTGACACCCTGGATTAACCCATAGGCAATAATTTATAAAGTTTAACCGCGGGGCACAGCTAGAGTTTCAATACTTAACAATCTATATTTGCTCGTACGTTATGATTTTTAACCAACTTCAAACGAAAGAGGTTATCAAGCCGACTGTGTGTTATTTTATATATCTCAATTTTGTGTGAAGTGATTTTGATTATTATTTATCAAAATGAAAAGATTCTTTGAAATTAATGCAGCAATTTTTTTTTAAACTGTGACTTAGTTAATCTTAAGATCTTATTATAATTTCTTATTTGGCTTTCATTATTGTTTTAAAATTTTTTGATTGATAGTTACAAAGGAAGTCAGCTTTATTTTTAAGACAACGCCCGCATTAGACAGAAATTAATCCCAGTGTCGCGGAGTACTTTACAAACATATAACAGATGGACACAAATTACATCCAGACTCAGAACAACTATTTATGGGTCACACAAATAGTTGTCCGGCACAGGACTCAAACCCGCGACACAAAGCGGCGAGGCGAGGCCGAGTGACAGTCTAATGTCATCGCGAGGGTTTTTTTATGAACACACTCATTTAGATTTGCATATGAATTCGAACGACAGAATTCGAACGACATTATGTTCGTTTAGTCATTAAGTCAAAGTCAAGTAAAGTCTGTCGTAGTTATGTCCAAGTCCTACCCCAGTAAAGTAGTGGAGACTTTACTAAAAGCTTCTATGGAATTTTGGAATCAACACGGAAAATCACAATTCCCGGTAAAATGCCACCTTGTCGGAGAGGTTATGTTTAAAAATTCACCTTAACACATAAAAACTCAAATTTACCACCACTTTAATAAAATGAAACAATGTGTGTTTTTCCGCTTTGGAGCCAAATTTCCGTTGGGAGATTTTTTGTAGAAGCGTATTATACACTGCCCCATAAGGGCTTAGGCAGACCACGTTTTTTAAGCGCGCGTTAACGCGCGTTTGTAGCGATACACACGCGCGTTAGCATCGCGTTTGTATCGATACAAAAAAAAAACAAACTGCTCTGTACGATAAAAGCACGCCGTCGACGCGCGTTTTAGAAACGGCGCGTTTAAAAAATGAGGTGTGCATAGGCCCCAAAAAGAGTTAATGATATTGTGGAGACAAGTAGTATGAACAACAAGATTAGGTAAGCTTATTTCGAGGGATAATGTAAGTCACTTTTCTTTTTAAATTTATCAATAATGAAATAATGAAATTTATTCAGCACTTGGTTATTTACATACACTTGTACTTGTCAAGCTCACAATGTATTACATAAACATAGTAATTAAAGCAATAAAATATTTTGAATTAGTCCGTCCGTGCGGTCTGTTTCGTCACATATATTTTTAATATCCTTAAATATATAATAAATAGCAAGTTACTAAGCTATCATTGTTACATCTAGCAATTGTATATTAAAATTAAAGAATTGAAAACAACGAGCAGTTGGCTAGCGCATAAGGCTCTCAACCAGAAGCTTAATTTAAGCGACTAATACCTGAGGGCACCCTTATGGGTTTCGGGCCACAGCTCAGGCGGCCGCTGAAGTAAACAGATGGAATTCTAAATGGGGGTCAGTTCACTTGATCACAATATTGATCATGATCAATTGTGCATGTGCTTAAAATATTGATCACAATATTTTGGGCACATGTACAATTCAAGCACAATTAAAAAATGCTTATTTCTGTGAAGTTTTGTCTCAGAGAAAAATTTGCCAACACGGTTGTTTATAGTTTTTACAGCTCTATTGAATGAATTGAGCAGAGATTCGGTCGGTGTCGTCGTAAGTCCTGTTAATATGTTTCCAGAAAGAAGAATAATACGACATAGATAGCGCAGCGGCTAAGGCAGTCGCCTCACCGCTCCGGAGCTCGGGTTCCATTCCGGCGCCGGACAACTGTTTGTGTGACCCATAAATAGTTGTTCTAAGTCTGGATGTAATTTGGTTCCGTCTAAAGTAAAGTAAAAGTAAAATACTCTTTATTGTACACCATAACTTAAAATAACCTCCCCGACAAGGTGCTACAAGGTGGCATATTAGCGGGATTTCCGTGATGATTCCAAAATTCCGTAGAAGCTTTTAGTAAAGTCTCCACTACTTTACTGGGGTAGGACTTCGACTTAACTACGACAGACTTTACTTGACTTTGACTTAATGTCTATTACATGTTTTTAAAGTACCTCACGACACAGGGATTAGATTCCCTTGTTGCGTTGTCATTAAATAAAAAAAAAGATACATTTTATTGCACTTTATTGAACCCACGACCTGCAGCATGAAAGGCAAGCATTAACCAACCACGACAACTGGCCCGTCAATCAATTCAATTCATTTTATATACATAAATAAATAAGTATTAAGGTATAAATATAATAATATTTAATAATAATAATATTTAGGAACAATGTGACACAGATCATCCTAGCCCCAAACTAAGCAAAGCTTGTACTATGGGTACCAGGCGACGATATACATACTTATATAGATAGATAAATACTTAAATACATACATAGAAAACATCCATGACTCAGAAACAAATATCGTGCTCATCACACAAATATTTGCACTTACCGGGATTCGAACTAGGCTACGGCTAGTAAGTAAAGTAGCAGGTAGGTATATGAGAAATGGTGCGGTGTCCAAAAGATATTCACTTTTTTGGCTACTGAAAGTCAAACAAATTATTTTTACATGCCAATAGGCAAGATCTGAAAGTTAAGCCTTTATAAAAATACATTATACGGGCTATTTTCCGAGCAAAATTGATCACTAGAGTGTTAACTATAGACTTACAATCAATCACTGCTAATGCACTACTGCAATCTACAAGATTAGGTTTCCTTTGTTTATTATTTCCATTATCTTAGTCTTTAAATGTCTCTAATGTGTTTTATTTTTTAATACAACGACCACACTAGGTAATCTAATCCCTGTGTCGCGGGGTACTTTACAAACATATAATAGACGGACACAAATTACATCCAGATATAAATAGTTGTGTGTAGTAATTTATGGGTGACACAAATAGTTGTAAGGCGGGAATCAAACCCAGGACACGAAGCGGCGCGCGAGGCGACTTGACGGGCCTGTTGGTGTGGTTGGTAGATACTCTGCCTTTCACGCCGCAGATCGTGGGTTCGATTCCCACCCGGAACAGATATTTTTGTGCATGAACATGTCTGTTTGTCCTGAGTCTGAGTGTAAATAAAAATAGTATATGTAGGATATCAGTTATCTGGTTTCCATAGTACAAGCTCTGCTTAGTTTGGGATCAGATGGCCGTGTGTGAATAATGTCCCAGGATATATTAATATTATTTATATATTATATTTAAAAAAATGATTGTTTAATTGACTTTAAAGCTAAGCTGCTCTTTATAGTTCTAGTTAAGTTAAAAATAATATTATAGTCCAATCTTTTGAAGCAATTTTGTTTTCATCATAACAGCTGTAAAAAGTCCACTGCTGGACAAAAGCCTCCCCCAAGAATCATCTTGGGGGATATGCCATAATCGCCACGCTTGGCAGACGGGTTGGCGATCGCAGTATGATGGTCATAGTACACAGAGAGACGCTGTTGCCCCTCCTCTAGTAGATATTCCCTCGGGTCGACTTCTACGCCCCCATGGGATGAGACGAGGTGATGATATTCTGTCTGATATTCGCGCGCCGCGCGCCGTCACCGCACAGCATGATTTTGTTTTAGTGATAATATATTGTCAGAAGTACCCTAACCGGCGAGCAGATATGAAGAATATAATGACAGTAATCGAGGCAAAAGAAGTATGCAAAGATCGTGACAAATGGAAATGCGTTGTCTCTGCCTACCCCTCTGGGAAACAGGCGTGAGTCTATGTATGTATGTATATTGTACGACGACGGCCGCTGGGGCAGAAAGGTTCTCAAGAAGCCACCACGAGTGAAAGACGCAGTGTGGGCAGGCCCCCTACAAGTTAGACCAAATTATCTTGTGTGTGAGGGTCGCTGGAAGTCGCTGGATGCGGGTAGCACTGGACCGGCAATTGTGGAGATCAAAGGCCTCCCTCATTTAGGAACTCTCACCATAGCCTAGTTGGTAGTGCTCCTGCCCACGAAGCTGGTGGTCCTGGGTTCAAATCCCGGTAAGTGCAAATATTTGTGTGATGAGCACGAATATTTGTTTCTGAGTCATGGATGTTTTCTATGTATTTAAGTATTTTATCTATCTATATAAGTATGTATATAATATCGTCGCCTGGTACCCATAGTACAAGCTTTGCTTAATTTGGGGCTAGGATGATCTGTGTGACATTGTCCCTAAATATTATTATAAAAATATTATTATTATTATTTATGGATCACAAAAATAGTTGTCCTGTGCGGGGGTCGAACCCGGATCACAGAGTGGCGACCGTCCTAAGGGCTGCGCCACACGAGCAACAACATTCCATTAACCACATCTGACGCCTACTGCGCCGCTTCAATAACCCCGACTCCAGGGTAACCACTACCCATACTATTAGAAAGAAAGAATTTATATTTAAATAAATATTATTAATAAGACTTTATTAACAATCATTATCTCATTTATTTCCATAATTCTCAAGTATATAATATGCACCTTGTTTAATACCTTCCCAGGTTTCATAGCAACCCTGTTCAAAGAAAACAGTGTCTACGATGAAACCCAGCGGAGTGCCCAAACTGTATCTGTACTCTGGCAATTGATAAATATAAGAAAATGGAACACCAGCCTCCGTAACATAATCGCCGGCTGTTCCAGAAGCAGGATAAAGGACCATAGCACCGTTTCCAACAATGTAGTTTCTATTCCAAGAAGTTTTGACCGCATCTATGGCAGAAGCCATTCTTACTCCAACCATATGGAGGAACAAGCCGTTGCTGGGCAATAAACCATTGCCATAACCATACACGATCATACTGCCATAGCTATGCATATCGAGGAATAGTTTCATACGGTCCCCATGAGTTGCTATAATGTCTACGATGACTTGGGTCTCTGCTTCGGAGTAGGGACCACTGCCGTGGAAGTCTTCTTCGCAAGAATTGTCGCTGGATTCCTCGGACCATTGGAAGTCGAAGTTCCTATTATTTTTGCGCCAAAACCGATTCTGTAATTTATAAAAGCTTACACACCAGAGGAGAAACTTTTTTAATAATAATCACTCTTATAAAAACAAAAAACATACTCTCTTTTCTTTTTGTCAAGCGATTTGAACTACATTTAAGTAACGGGTAGGAAACAATTATAAAAATCATGTCAGTTTAATAGAAAAATTACGGATAAAAATTATTGGGGCAAATTCACGTACTTAATAAAAATCTTAAGAATAATTAAGATCAATTGCCACCATCTCATCAACATCAAATATGACTTCTAATTATAATCAGTTCAAAACAGCTGAAACGAATTTGTATTCCTTTTTTGTTCTCTTAAAAACGTAATTTTCAGGAGAAAGTTTGTATTTTGTTTTATTTCTATTGTAAATAAATATTTTGTTAAAGTCATCTTCTTTGTTGGAAAAGTAATGTGACTTAAAACTTACCACATCATGACAATACACGAATCCATCAGGGTTGACGATTGGCAGTATAATCCAATCAATATTTTCTAGCAGGTCGTTCTCAGTAATATCTACCACCAGTTTTTTATTGCGTGCATGGCGATGGGAAGGCTGAGCCACTCGCGAGCGTGGGAGAGAGCCTGTATGAATATTAATGGTTTGCTTTTATCCTGAAATTTAACACGGAAATATCCTATAATAATAACCTGGTACATTATTCACACACGGCTATCTGATCCTAAATTAAGCAGAGCTTGTAATATGGAAACCAGATAACTGATATATTACATATGTACTACTTTTATTTTGTAAATACATATGTTCTTATATCGACAACTACACCCAGACTTAGGACAAACAGACATGTTCATGCATAAAAACATCCTTCCTGGGGGAGAATCGAACCCAACTGGCGGTTGATGTCGTTGGTAAATGCTTGCCTTTCACGCCGCAGGTTGTGAGTTCTATTCACCTCTATCTTAGGAATCAAATAGAGGCACCCAATAAAACACATACAACAATTTCATTAAATTTTGTCGCAGTTTCAAAGGCCTGCAGTCACAACTGTCATGTATCAGAGATGGAGTTGTATACAGATTTAATTTGTATGTGAATTTCTTTCTTTTCCAATTAACAAGGAATCTTTTTAAGGCTCAGATGAACAAACACAACATTTAAATCAATTAGTATTGACTAATTGATTTAAATGTTTTGTTTGTTCAGCCAGTTTAACTGTTTTGTTTGTTTAGACAGGTTTTTAAAAAGCTGTTTCCTACAATATGTATGAGAATTTATTGGTCATGAGTTCTGAGGTTTAAAACCAATGCTGCTAATTGGGGAAGCAACGGATCCAAAAAATCTAAGATCATAAAAATTCATAAGCTATTTGAAATTATTATTAGAAACTTCTATTTCGTTAATATTTTAGACGCTATATTAGTTTGTTTTAATAGAGTCATGACTCTATTTAAATTGTCCACAGCTGAACACAGGCCGCCTTCAAAGCCTCTATTTGGAGGGTTTTGCCGTAGGCGAGTTGGCGACCGCAGTTAAGTGGTAGCCAGATTACACGTGCCTCTGCTGCCCGACTTCCTGGTGTATCCCTTAGGTGCCTTTTACGACCTCCACGGCAAGATATGAGGTGGTCCTTATATTCTTTCTGAGCCGGGATCCACTCGGTTCAAGGAGTCCCACAACTCTGTTAAAAGAAACTGATACAAAAACGAATTTATTTCCGCCAACAAATCCGATAGAATTGATAATAGAAATTTATTAACGTCAGAAATCATAATTTATTAAGGATTAAATGTTCATAATCTGATAGACTTATCAGTATATTTTACTCAGTATTGGTGAAAAGTTTCCGGCTGATATAAAACTTGAGTCGAAATGTTGAAAGGTCAAAAAAATAAAAATATCATATTAGTCCACATTATTAACAGTGTCCTGGCCGAATTAACAATTGCCTGTTTAGTTTTCCAATCTATGTACATATGTATAACAATGTCCAACAACATTGGCCAACTACATAGTGCAATCACATGTGCACTCTCACTCTCATAATCCGATGGGCTATTCGACGCATGATACAATGACTGGGTGACTCCATATCCAAATTTTGAACTCCAAATTTTGGTGTGGGAATAAAATCCACAACTTTCCGGGCGCTAAGGCTCCTCCGGACAGCTTACTCTGCTCTAATACAGAGGTCATCGTCAAGGATTTATCGTCAAGTTAGAAATTATTGTTAAGGTCCTAAGAGATCTAAACTTTACACTGTTTGGTTCTACAAACGAAACAAAATTTAGCAACATTCTAGGGTATTCGGTTAGAAGGCATTTATTTTTATTTTATTTATTTGGTTAACCAACAACTTAAACATTAACATGAATCTTTAAAAATAGCACAATATTTAAGATCTAAATGTCTAGTTACTTATAGGTAAACACAACACTAAAAATTTAATGAGCTTTTATAAAAAAAAAATATGTGTAACTAAAACTATTTATAGTTTTCCGAAATAATCCTAATGAGACGTGGTGGATATCAACCCTGTCACTGCATTCGTTATATAATTTTGTCATTCGGCAAAGAGGTGAGTTTGAGCCAAGTAATGTTCTACGTAGTGGAGGAGCTAAGGGAGTTATCGGTTTTCGTGGAATATGGAACGGAACATGGCATGATTTATAAGACTCAAATCTTGTATATAACCTCAAACGTATCGTAAAAAAGGCATATTGTTAAATGATGGATATTTAACAATATGCCTTTTTTACGATACGTCATACCCCCCCAAATGGCAACGTTATAGAAACTTTGGGAGAGGTCTATGTCCAGCAGTGGACGATATCAGGCTGCTAATGATGATTGATAATTAACGGAATTGCATGAAAACATTAATAATTGCGCTACCCTAATCCACTCTCGTCCTTTTTTCTCTTTCTGATTAAACTCGCTGCGGGATCCAAGACAGTTAAAGCGATTCCCCGGGACATGCCTGACCTTCACCGCTCAGTGTAATTTCATTGTGTGCCTCTGTTGATCCTGGCTTACAGGAGTTGCAGTGGTGGGTAAGAGAGAGGGACTAGTCCCGTTGTTACCCTAATCCAGCGGCCCTAGTGGTTTCGGTGTCAAACCGAAAATTGTGTAATTTTTTTGAGGAGGCCTAAATCCAGAAGTGGATATAGGCCTCCTCCTAGTGTCTTTCGGCTGCCATGAAAATTATGATTAATAATTTTGGACGTACCTTTGATAGTGGTAGTTAGTTAAAAGGACGGTATGTTCAACCACCATGTATACTGAGTCTAGTTAAATGACTAGGAAATATACACTCAATTTGAGCACATTACCGCCAGAAAAGTCCCAGCTGACCTAACCTTTCCACAGTCATTACATGGGCAAGCCCATTGTGGAAATTTGTCATAAATTCACTTTTCTACGTTATTACTATTACATACCTCAAATTTAGTTGTAGAAATCTTCACGTACTTGATATCTCTGCCTTCGAAAGTCTTGCCACCGGTTACCAAGTCAACGGTATCAGGGTAGGAGGCTGCTAGATCTTCGAGAATATCATCCACCTATCAAGGGAACCATTAGTAATTAAGTAGAAACAATGATTGTCCAGTTTTTTTTATTTTATTTCAGAGGGCGACAAACGAGCAAGTGGGTCACCTGATGGTAAGTGATCACCGCCGCCCATAGACACTCGCAACACAAGAGGTGTCGCGGGTGCGTTGCCGGCCTTTAAAAGTCAGCAAGCAAGTGTTGCTGACCCTTCCCCCCACCCCAATGAGCTCTGGAGACCTTACTCACACTGGGAAACACAACATTAAAATTATTAATGTTATTATTAAGGTATGTCTTATGTAAGGTGGAGGTACTTCCCCAGTCGGGCTGCTCTTTGAGCGAATAAACGCTATGTACCTACCTCTCTTAATTGTCCAGTTCCTCAACAAACCGTCACATAATGTCCTCCTAGCTGAATTTCGGCCACGGCGGTCTCAATAGAGATAAGCCATCTGTGCGGGACATATTATAGTGCACAAGTGTGTGCGCATACAAAGTAGCACTTTATCTTTATCTTTCTACTCCATCACGCGATGGGCTGCCTAGCGACACGACCGGAAAGAGTTCAGGTACAGGACCGACGGCCTAACGTGCTCTGCTTATAAGCTAAAGGGTATGATGCTGAGAAATTTTTCTTTTTACAAAAAGTGCCAAAATCACTTCTTGTCCATAACCGGGATTTGAAACCAGGACCTCGTTCTCTGCGAGTGAACACGCAACCGCTAGAACAACGATCAGTCTTCAGTAGTTTACATAGGTAAGTCATACTTGTCCAAATACTCTCAATTTTTTACACTGAGTGTCATAGATCCACTCGCTTACCTCTTCACCCTCTTAGAGCTGCAGCACTTTTTCTTGTCTGTCCTTAAGCCCGGTATCGGTCCGAGTAAGGGTTTCACGTTTTTTAAACGCGCGTCGTCGATAAGTGTTGCCATCACCGAACTTTAAGTTTTACCAGTTTATTATTTTTAACTGTATCAAAATATATTTTTATATTTGGAAAACATACTTAAGTAAATTTAAGTACCAAAATTTTGACATCATAATAATTTTAATAAATTATTTTATTTAGAAAATCGCAATTTAATTTTTACGTCCCTGGCGCGACATTTTGCGAAAGAGACATTCTGCGAAAGGGACATTCTGCGAAAGAGCCATTTTGGGAAAGAGACATTCTGTGAAAGAGACGTTCTGCGAAAGAGACATTCTGCGAAAGAGACGTTTTGCGACCAGGGGACATTTTGCGAAAGAGACGTTTTGCGCATGAGCCCACCAGATATGGCTCCAGCTGACTTCTTTCTTTTTCCTAAACTCAAGTTACCACTTCGTGGTACCCGTTTTCAATCGGTAGAAGACATAAAGGAGAATTCGCGGCGAGAACTGAACTCAATTCCGAAAGCAGCGTTTAAAAAATGTTTTGATGAATGGATTATTCGTTGGCGTAAGTGTATCGTTTCTGAAGGAGCATACTTTGAAGGTGATAAAATAAATTTGGATGAATAACAAACATTTTGTATATTATTGATCTTTTCCCGGTACTTTCTTGACAGAGTAGTATTAACTTTGTATTTAATAATATTCTATATATATTTTTTTTTAATCACTTGGGAATCTAATCCCTGTGTCGCGGGGTACTTTACAAACATATAATAGACGGACACAAATAACAAACTAAATAAAATAAAACTAATAAAAACTATTTGTGTGACCCATAAATAGTGGTTCTGAGTCTGGATAGTTAGTCACAAATAGTTTTCCAGGGCGGGACTCGAACCCGCGCCACATAGCAGCGAGGCGACTGTTTTAGCCGCTGCGCCACACGTGCAGTCAAATTATAATACTTCCTTATTATGTTCAGACTGATCGCTCTTAAAACAAACCAGCTCACTTGATAGTATAGTAGGGTCGATTAGTCTGTCACATCTAGGTAAGTGTGCCATCACATCTGTCAAGTCCCTGATAGTGGGTGTATTTAAGTCAATCAAGCATGGGTAACGTGTATGTTAATCTCTATAGGCTATGCTAACGAACGTTGTTAAAATAATTTAATAGTTTAAATAACTAAAAAACACGCTTTTAGCACGCACTAAAAACTACAAAATTTCGTATCCCATTCAGCAATCCCTTTCATTTAGGTAATACCCATATCATGGGGGTGCATTTCAAATAGCCAATCCGCCATCTTGGTTGTGTGCCATTTTGGATTTAAATCGCGTGACTATTTTTTCGTATTCCTGACAGCAAACCTTTTCATTTGATACCCATATCATGTGGGGGCATTTCAAACAGATTGTCCGCCATATTGGATTTAAGTCACGTGACTATTTTTTTCGCATTCCTGACAGCAAACCCTTTTATTTCATATCCATATCATGGGGGTGGATTTCAAACAGCCAGTCCGCCTTCTAGGGGAGAACGCCATATTGGATTTGTAATGACGTTACTTAGCTAGTCATGTATTGTCATCAGAGCCTCTAGCACGATGCAGTTTACTTACTCGATCACACGTACAGTTTCCTCCCATACATTGAGCACCAGCGCCTCTCGCGGAAACTATTAAGAACTAAAACTCTGGTGCTCAATGTATGGGACGAAACTGAACGTGTGATCGAGTAAGTAAACTGCAGGAATTCGTGCGAGAGGCACAGAACTCAAAGCGTGTGCAAAATATCATCCTAATCGGAGAACGGGGAGTGGGTCAAATTAAGATTCCACGATTTTCTTACATACATAGTTACAAGTGAAGCTAATAAAAGCGTTTTAAAAAGCTACCTCTTCATAAGTATGCATTCAGTCAAAGGAATTGAATCTGGATGAATTATTTTTCTTCCTTGCCTCAGCTAGATATCTGTCTTCCCAGTCCAATAACCTGTAATATAATTAAAATAAATGATTTAAAAGTGAGTTAATTTGTATTGCTCAAATTGAAGAGTCTTGTGCCCTATAAATATTAATATCTTCTTAATAATATCTTGGGACATAATTCACATACGGCCATCTGATCCCAAACTAAGCAGAACTTCTACTATGGAAACCAGATAACTGATATACTACATATTCTACTAATTTTTATACGTACATAATTATATAGGTAACTAGCTATGCGACGGTAGGTACGTAACAGTTACACTCGCGTTAAAGTTGTTTTGGCGTAAAAGAGTAACAAACATACATCCATATATCAGTATACTCACAAACTTTCGTATTTATAATATAAGCAGGATGTGTATCTCCAGCGGTTTTGCCAGTGCACGCCGGAATAGCTCGCAGATGGTAGATTTTTTCCTACTTACTTGACACTTATCGTCATATTTTCGACAATTCACACAATAGATATCTTTATAAATTGTAGCCGTTGTTTTATTCCGATCTATAAGCTATATTATTGTAAAGTTTCTATAAAATCCATTTAGTAGTTTTTACGTGAAAGAGTAATAAACATCCATCCATCCATCCATCCATACTTACAAATTTTCACGTTTATAATATTAGTAGGATTACACCCAGACTCAGGACAAACAGACATGTTCATGCCCACAAATATCTGTCCTGGGTGGGAAGCCAACCCACAAAAGGCATGCGTGAAAGGCAGCGTATCTACCAATCGCGTCCACCGGCACGTTATAATAATAATAAAGTTATTTATTAAAGTAACCAAAGACTCAAAATTGTTAGTAATACATAAGGCTTATTCTATGTTAGTAAAAATATAGCTAAAACTTTGTTTACATGACTTTGGAGTACATGAATCACTGATGCCCCATTCCGTGAGAAACAGTGCAGCAGTGATTCATGTACAGGCAGTCAAATCTGCTTGCGATCATGGCCAGAATGCTGTTAGAGTGGCCACGAAACCTGCTCACCAGGGATGCACACCGTTTGCGCATTGTGGCGTAGAAACAGTCCACTCAGGCTTCAGCAAACATGCCCGATGCGCTACAGAAACGTGGCAGACCCAACAGCACCCTGAACGCGTTGTTGTATTGGATACGAAGAGCGTTGTAAGATTTTTGAGTATATTTAGCCCACAAGGAGCACGTATAGAAAGAGGAGCAATAGGCTCTAAAAAGAGTGATTTTTACTGTCCTTGAACACCGTGCAAACCTGCGAGTTATAATCTTTCTGATCCCAAACTTAGCCGAGTTTGTACTATGGAAACCAGATAAATGCTAAATACATACTTATATACATAATTACACCCAGACTGAGCACAAACAGACATGTTCATGTACACAAATCTGTCCTGGGTGTTGCTGTTGTCTGTCCTGTTACACCTTGCATAATAAACTAGCTGTGCCCCGCGGTTTTAACAGCGTTAAACTTTATAAATTATAGCCTATGTGTTAATCCAGGGTGGCGGCTAACTCCATACCAAATTTTATTAAAATCGCTCCAGCCGTTTAGACGTGAAGAAGTAACAAACATACACACTCACAAACTTTTGCCTTTATAATATTAGTGTCATTAGTGTGATAGCTTCAGCAGAATGCCGATTCATAAACTTACTCCTTAATGTTGTCAGATTCAACCTTATACTCTACGCCGGCCGCGGTAAGTTCATTTTTAAATAGCTCCTTATTATCTTTGGATACAAGTACGCGCCCAGGGTGTCCAGGAACAGCATGTGACCAAATATCCAAATCCAAGTCCTTGCTGAGATACTTGACCAGCTCCATTTGCTCCGTGGTCTTCACTGACACTTCATATAAAACGAAGCTGAAGAAGAGAATAAATATGACTGTAAATAATAAGTGTAATAGGTGATTATTATGTAATGGTGCCTTAGAGAAATCTTATACTATCGGGTAGCTTAAGTGATGTTAAAATATCACAAACTATAGTTTAGGAGACGACGTTTGTTATTACTTCTACTTCGGTATAGGATCACTTCAATAACTCAGCAACTTGATGGTTTTAAAATGTTTATTGGCAATTACAAGAACTATAGTTGATTGATATAATGAAATATTGTGCGCAGGCGCCGCGCGTCCTCAGGTTCGGTCAGTGAGCGAGCTACTGTTGAAGCGATGAAAGGGAAGATGCGGCGACACGGCGACGTTGCCGCTATGTGCGCGTTAACAGGCTCCCCCGGGTGGAACATTCTGTTCCACAGAATCATACAGCAGAGGGCAAAGTCGATTGTAAGCCCTTTTCAGGATTCCAGCAGAGGTGTTGACATCAAAGACGCGGGTGCAGCCATCGGATCCAGGATACAAGTGTGTGACTCTACCAAGCAGCCAGCGATTGGGTGGAAGTCGGTCATCCTTTACGACTACCATGTCTCCGATGCGTAGATGTCTTCCATCACCTTTCTGCCATTTGACACGTTTTTGAAGTTCTGAAATATATTCATGGTAGAATCTTTTCCAAAAATGACTAGCCAAAACTCGTGTTCTTTCATATCGTGCCAACGATGAAATTGGTTTCCTTTCGTCCAGGTCACCATGTGCAGGCAACATCGTTAGAGTTCGTCCCAGAAGAAAATGGGAAGGGGTGAGACAAATAAAATCGTTAGGATCGGCCGATAACGGAGTCAGAGGCCTAGAGTTTAAAATTCCTTCAATTTGAATTAAAACAGTATTCATTTCTTCGTAGGTTAAATGAGTAAGAGAGAGGGTTCTTTTAAGGAGGAATTTAACCGATTTGACTGATCCTTCAGCTAGACCATTAAAATGAGGGCTATATGCCGGAATAAATTTAAAATTAATGAATTGATCCGACGCATGCGCACTTATACTATTGCATTTTGATTTGAGAAATTTAGAAAATTCATTATAAGTTCCGACAAAATTGGTACCATTATCAGAGAAAATGTTGAGAGGTTTTCCTCTACGAGCTATGAACCGGTTCAGAGCGGCAATAAGGCCTCTGTGCTTAACTCAGTCACAAGTTCAATGTGCACCGCTCTAATAGCCAGGCAAACAAATATGCAAATGTATGCTTTAGATAGTTTACTACCTCTACCTTTTCTGTCGGCAAGAATAATTGGACCTGCATAATCTACAGCTACATTGCTGAACGGATATTCAGCATGAAGACGTTCTTTAGGCAGACTGCTCATGATGGGTTGAATGGACTTCCCCGAAAATCTACAACATGTTAGACATTCGTGAGTCACCTTTCTAGCGAGATTTCTCCCTCCAATTGTCCAGTACTTATGACGTGCAATAGATAGTAGTAGTTGAGGCCCAGCATGCAAAAGAGTTTTATGGTATTGTCTAAACAATAATAAAGTAATATGATGCGATGAATGTAATATGATAGGGTGCTTTGTATTGTAATCGTAATTTGAGTTACATAATCGCCCACCCACTCTAATAACATTTTCTTTAGACATAAATGGATTTAGATTACGTAAAGAAGTTTTAATTTTAAGCTCATCTTTCCCAAGAAGATTGTTATATTCTTTAGAAAATTTATCCATTTGTACAATTTTACATAAAGTTAAATTAGCATATGTTAATTCTTTTACTTGTAAATAATGAGAAAGTTTTGTGTTAGGAAATCTACAATTATGAACAAACCGAAGCATGTAAGCGACTACACGTTGTAGTTTACCGTAGTTTGAAAATTTTAATACAAAGTTATTGGGTTCTGTGGAAATATTGCAATGTAATTTTATTTCTGGTAAATCTGTAGACATTTTTGTTGGTTGGTTAGGCCAGTGGTTTTCTGAGAGAGATAAAAATGTAGGACCTGACCACCAAATTTGAGAATCTTTGAGTTGTTTTGCATTACAACCACGGGAGCCAATATCTGCTGGATTTAGGTTGGTAGGTACATACTTCCAATTTTTGGAATTTGTAGTTTCTGTTATTTCATTAATTCTATTTAATACAAATAATTTAAGGCTTGATTTAGGTGTCCTAATCCATCCTAAAACTACCATGGAATCACACCAAAAATAACAATTAGTGATGTTTAATCGTAATGCCTTTTTTACCTTATTAGCAAGTCTCACAGCTAACAAAGCTCCACAAAGCTCGAGACGAGGTATAGTAATACCTTTTATTGGGGCTACTCGTCCCTTTGCTACAATTAGACGTACTGTGATACTGCCATCAGATGAGACAGAACGTAAATAAATACAAGAACTATAAGCTTTCATAGACGCATCACTAAATGCATGAATCTCCACGTAGGAATATGAATCGCACAAAACGTGTCGTGGAATAACGATTTCTTTTAAAAAAGGTATCGACTTTAGAAATGACAACCACTCCACTTCAATTTCAATTGGCAATTTGTCATCCCATGATATTTTGGAAACCCACAGCTTCTGCAAAATAAGTTTAGCTTGAAGAATGCAAGGATTAATTAGGCCTAATGGATCAAATAGTTGGCCTATTGTTGATAAAATCGATCTTTTACTTATTTTATGACCATCACAAATGAGATTTACAGAGAAATACAAAGTATCTGATTTGCACGACCACCTAAGGCCTAAAGTTTTAGTATTATCAGCATCAATAATTTTTAATAAATCATCCTGGTCATCACCTTGTATATTTTGTAAAAGTAGTTGACTATTGGAGCGCCATTTTCTTATACGAAACTGGCCTTGCTTAAGCTGATGAATAACACCTTGACAAATGCGTAGGAGCTCATTTTGATCATCATGACCACTACAATAATCATCAACATACATATCCATAAGGATGGTTTGGCGTACAGAAGGATCTGTACATTCATGTCCTAATTGCGTCAAACATCGTGTTGCTAAGTAAGGAGCGGAAGCTGTACCGTAAGTTACTGTGTTTAGTTTGTAAAGTTGAATTGCTTGAGAAGAATCAAAGCGCCACAGGATTTGTTGTAAACAGCGCTGTTCTTCAGAAACAGAAACACAGCGGTACATCTTCTCACAATCAGAAGTAACTGCGTATTTATGTTGCCTAAACCTAATTAATATGTTAATAAGTTCATCTTGAACTATAGGTCCAACATACTGTATGTCATTAAAAGAAACACCTGTAGATGTGGCTGCTGACCCATCAAAAACAGTGCGTAGTTTTGTAGTAATGTTTGACTCCTTTAATATACCATGATGAGGTAATACATACATATAGTTATCATTGTTTACAGTATTTAGGGACATATGACCTAATTCTATATACTCTTGCATGAAATTGCAGTATTTTTGTTTAAAAGATGAATCCCGCAAGAAACGTCTTTCTAGTGCAAAAAACCTGGTTAATGCCTGTTGATAAGAATCACCTAAGACGTCTGGTGATTGTTTTAAAGGAATATTGACAATAAATCTACCATCTTTTTGGCGTTTAGTAGTTTTTATAAAGTTTTGTTCGCATTCATCTTCCTCCTTTGTAGTTTTTCGAAAAGAAGTTATAGATTCTAATTCAAAAAACTTATTGAGTTGGCTTTCAATTTGAATATCGTTTGAAAAATGGCAATGGACTGTATTATAGTAATTAAGATTTTTATAGTTTTTAGTTATCGGAATAGTACCTGATACAAGCCAACCGAATTTTGTTTCATTCAGAACTGGTTTGTTTTTACCTAACGAGATGCGATTGTTACCTAAAACGGTCCAAAATACTTCTGCACTTAATAATACATCAATCTCGGCTGGAATGTAAAATTCAGGATCTGCCAATTTAATAGTAGACGGAATATTCAGCGGTGAAATATCAATAAGTGTGGTAGGTAACAAATGCGTTATTTGTGGTGCAATATAACAATCAATTTTCTTAACATATGCTTGAGTACGAGAACTTAATGTAATTAATGAACGTTTTCTTAGAGACACAGAATTGCGACCTAATCCTTCAACAGTGACTGAAGCTGATTGAACTGTCAGATTGAGCTTTTTGCTCAATCTTTCGGTAATAAAGTTCGTGGTACTACCATTATCTAATAGAGCACGTACTGTGTGTATAGATCCATGACAGTCATAAACATCGATAAGTGCAGTCGATAGAAGAACGTGACTATGGTGTAAAGAAGAAGACAAGACAACGTCCCTGTGAGATAACTCATGACTCTCATCAGAAAGCTTAGGAGTACATATTGACTCGGTAGGTTTATTCGTAGTTAGTACCACGCGCTCGTCCTTTGAAGTTGATTTGAAAGTTTGAGGCTCGTCAGTATGCAACATGGTATTATGCCATTTAGCACATATTTTACAAGGACCGAGCTTGCATTGTTTAATGTTATGTCCATGTCGCAAACAATTAACACATAAGTTCATTTCCTTTGTCTTATGCATCTTTGCATCTTGAGATAAAGATTTAAATTTTTGGCAATGGTAGATTGGATGTTCTTGTTTGCAAAATGGACATTTATATGTTCCCTTTACATTGGCACTAATAAACGCTTTAGGACGTGGACGAGTAGGTTCACTATATCAACGCTTTACATTGCTGTGCTCCATTGTTTCTAACAACTCAGCATAATTGGTTAGAAATTGAATAAATATCTCTAATGTAGGTAAGTCTTTAAAAAGGTTAATGTGTTCTTTCCACTTGCGATTTGTGGTTGTATCTAATTTATTTACCACCATGTGTATAATTAAAATATCCCAATTATCGGTATTTATCTTTAAAGAGTTTAAAGCACGTAAATTTTTCTTAATGGTGTCAATAAAGTTTCGCAAGACAACTGATGACTCTTTGGAAATTGATTCGATATCAAACAAAGCTTGAATATGGTTAGTAATTAGCACTTTGTCATTATGGTATCGCTCGCATAATAATTTCCATGCAACGTCATAATTACTGGCGGAGAAATCTAAAGACCCGATAACTTGTTTTGCGTTTTCTTTCAATGAAGACCTTAGGTAGTGAAACTTATTTATTTTTGATATGCTGTCATTTTCATGAATTAAAGACAGATAAGTATCATGGAATTCCAACCATTCTTGGTAACGACCAGAAAAGGTAGGTAAGTGTATAATAGGTAACTTTAAGCTTGGCCCACCTGGTGTCGGCACTGAACCTGTGACCGTAGATTTGCTGGTGTCCAGCTCCGCAGAAGAACTCCTGTTCAAGAAGTCCCTGGCACTGGCAACAATCGCGAAATAATTGCTTTCGAACTCCTCGCGCTCCTGGTATTCCGGTAAATCCTCGCCATCTGTAATTTCCATTTGACTTTCTATACTAAACTGTACACAATCATATTCATTGTACATTTCCTCAATCTTTGATAACCGTAAATTCAGTTCAGCTACTTGGGTGCTATTAAGTTTAGTGCTTGAGGAAATCTTATCTAAGAAGTTTTTAAATTGCGTTAGCTTAGCTTTATAAGAAGAACGTTTCTTTTTTAGTTCTTTAAACGTAGATGACATTTTTTAATTAAAGATTTAAGTTAGCAGATAAGGTGAATTACCAGTGTACTTAAATGTGCAACAAAGCCTGTGAATGAAACAATTGAGCACTAGATTAATGAGTATTTGTTCGAAATGCAACAATAATAAAGGTAATACTTAAATGCGCATGAGTGCAGATCGATAAGCAGCGGCGTGAGTAGCAAAGCAGTTGAACGGTCGTTGACCTCGCACAGTATAGGTATGCTCGAATATTGCTTACAGCTAGCTGGAATGCAGGGGGAGAATTATGTAGTTTATGCCAATTTACTTAAATAATTATTTATGTTAGGGTATTGTATATACTGGTGCCGAAAGAAAATAAGCTATGGCTCACTAAATCCACGTAAATTAATTGTAATAGGTACCGCAAAGATAAAAAATTGTAATATATCCCTTTGCGTCTTGAGTAATGTTATAGATTATCTTAAAGAAACATTACTATATGCGTAATAATGTTATAGATATCTTAAAGAAACATTATTATAATGTGAAATGAAGTTCATTTATAAATAAAGGGAAAAAATAAGAAAAAACATTAGAAATATTTGGTTAAATGAATGGGAATTAATGTACAAACACACTTTAGCTATATTTCTAATGAGATATGATTGATTTATTACGTTACGGGTGAATAATGGAACGAACTCACAATGTTTTTGCCTTATTGTTAATGTGGATGACCACGCGGTAACCTTCAGATGACCCGATGTATGTGGCACAGCTCGTGGCGCCTCCGTCGTATCGCTTTGTTCTAGCCAGTCCGTGTGATCCGGTCGATGTGTCTAACTTGTTATTACTTCTACTTCGGTATAGGATCACTTCAATAACTCAGCAACTTGATGGTTTTAAAATGTTTATTGGCAATTACAAGAACTATAGTTGATTGATATAATGAAATATTGTGCGCAGGCGCCGCGCGTCCTCAGGTTCGGTCAGTGAGCGAGCTACTGTTGAAGCGATGAAAGGGAAGATGCGGCGACACGGCGACGTTGCCGCTATGTGCGCGTTAACAACGTTAGTGGACCCCACCAGTTATTAGTCAACCTCCGCCAACTACCAACATGGAAGAAAGTCCTGACCTCGTCTCTGACCAAATCGGAGATGTTTTCAAGAAAGGCCAAGTCAGAAGTACCCTAAACCGGCGAGCATGTAGAATGACAGTAAAATAGGTGTGCAAAGGTCGTGACAAATGGAAATCCGTTTTCTTTGCCTACCCCTCGGGGAAACAGGCGTGAGTCTATGTTTTTAACACACTTTTTTACAACAACTTTAAAACATACAGTCGACAAGATACATAGATACATACCTATGTATACAGTCGACAAGATACATAAATACATATGTATCTTGTCGACTGTACGTTTCAAAAAGTTGTTGTTCAAAAGTATAATTTATATGATTGACGTAATTAGATTAGTTCATTCTAACATAAGTTACTAAAACCTTACCCATCATAAATCTCGTGTTTGGCCAAAGCCAATCCCACCAACACAAATAAACCTACTACTCTCAGCATGACAACACTTGAACTAAACCGATTTATAAAAAGTATATTTAATTTATTACAGGATAAAACTTATCTCCATATGTTATTATCACTGTTATGTAGAAATTTGTAGTTTGGTTATCTATGAGATAACCAAACTACAAATTTCTACATGCTGTAGATGTTTGTGAATCCACAGCTATTCTTGCTGACAAAACAAAATACTTTCGGCGCTTCTAAACAAGAATTGTCATCGGCTTGTAAAGTCACAATGGAGTGCGGCGTGTAACCTCAGAGTATGGCACATTTATCGGATAATCCCTCCTGTCCAGTCTCTTTGTCCCTTCAGGACTTGTATGACGCTTCAGCCAAAGCGGTCAGCGTTGCCCAGTTTTGGGAAGATAAAAATCTAATTCTTATCGTCGACATGATAAGAAGAAGAATGGAAATTAACCATCTGATCGGGAAGTGTGTGCCCAAACACGAGTGCACTGTCAATTCCTTCACTCTCATGATTGAATGGGACGACTAGCCGACACAACCAGAAGACCGACGGCTATGCGCGCTCTCAGAGGCACGGAGGTGCAATACCACCAACTTGCAGAATACTGGCTGATATTAAGAATATCAATGTTAAGCCTGACCCGGAGTTTATTACTTCCATGTGGTTGAATAACCAACCGCTAGACCAACGAGTGAGTGTATAAAGTAACCAGTAGTGCTCAAAATTAAGTGAACTTTTTAGGGGAGTTTGTCATTTAATACTGCGTTTCTCAAAAATCTTTTTACCACGTATGCCCATTTTATGGAATTATTTAACGCAGAGGTATTTCCAATCACATGGTAACCTTTAAGAAGCGTGCCTAGACCTACCTTAGAGGGCGGCAAAGCTTGCGGCCCTTCTGATGTTGCAAGTGACTATAGGCAGCGGTGATCACTTATCATCAGGTGACACTTGCTCGTTGGCCTTTCTATATAAAAAAATATTCTAATAAATCCTATTCTATTAAAAATTGTTCTACATTCACAGGCGTCACTAGTATGTCAAAAAATTTAATAAAAAAAAGGATCAATTTCAAAGTATATTCTTTCATTTTAATAATGTCCTGGGACATTATTTACACACGGCCATCTGATCCCAAACTAAGCAGAGTAGGTACTATGGAAACCAGATACAGATATACTACATATACTATATTTCTTTTGTAAATACCTACTTATATAGATAATTACACCCAGACTCAGGACAAACAGACATGTTCATACACACAAATATCTGCCCTGAATGGTAATCGAACCCTCCGTTATGAAAAGCCAGCAGTTGCCAATCACACCAACAGGACCGTCAATTTTCATTTTCATTCTAAAAAACGGGACAATAGACTGCATAATTATATTTAACAGTTGCCTTGTGATTTCCGGTCCAGAAATAATAAAAGGACCACCCCATACCATCCCGTGGGTGCCGTAAAAGGCCACTAAGGGATACACCAGGTAGTCGGGCAGCATTGCCACCTATACTAGCTACCACCTACCCCCCAAATGGCCATGTTAATAAAACCTTAGGGGGAGACCTATGTCCAGCAGTGAACGATATCAGGCTGATGATGTGTGTGATGATTTCAGTTTAGTTCCTGTGTACTTATGTTGTTGAATTTATCTAATATTAGGAAAATGTTATCAGAAAATGCTCTGCAGTAAGTATCTACTATAGTTTATATCTATCTAATATATAAAAATCAATGCCACTTTTCGTTGTAATGTTATAACTCAACAACGCCTTTACCGATTTGGCTGATTTTGGTCTTGAATTATTTGTGGAAGTCCAGGGAAGGTTTGTACGTAAAGAACATTTAAAAAGTCTTGAAAAAGTGTAAAATAAACATCTTTCTATATTTTTTTGTTTGAATAAATGAACTTAATAATCATTTTTTTATTACTATGCCTATACGTAGCGAAGCACGTACCGGGCCGCTAGTCATTCATATATACCTATATAAATGACATAATTACTAATCTGCTACCATATCATATCATCATATCATGACGTGCCCGTCGCGGCGTCGGTGTTTTTTTTAATATTAAATTATCTATATAAGTATGTTTATTTATCTATATAAGTATGTATTTACAAATGAAAAGTAGTATATGGATTATATCAGTTATCTGGTTTTCATAGTACAAGCTCTGCTTAGTTTGGGATCAGATGGCCGTGTGGGAATAATGCCGCAGCATATTATTATTTCCAGCGACCCGCAAAAGATCATCGGTCCATCTTGTAGGGGGCCTGCCCACGGTGCGGGTCGTTGGAAATCGCTGGATATGCGGATAGCGCAAGACCGGCAATTGTGGAGATCTTTGGGGGAGGCCTTTGTCCAGCAGTGGACGTCTTTCGGCTGATATGATGATGATGATGATGATATTATTATTATATCTTGTAACTTAGGACAGCAAGTGTCATTGAAGGTTTGTTAATACAGAGAACGGAAAACAAAACGCACTTTCTCTTCGGAAAATTGTTAATGATGGCGATTCTGTGTGTTTACACCACTAAAGTAATTTAAATATCATTACCTCCCTCTCTTATGTAGGTCATAAAAAAGAACAGGACATACATAGAACTGTCAAACTTATTAGAGATTGCTGTCTCTAATAAGTTAGGATTTAAAAGAATCAGAAACAGTCACAAATATAAAACAGAAAACCAAATAATATTTAGTTACGACTGAAATAGTTTTTAGATATAACCGTTAACAGCTGTAGCCTGCAGTTTCACCCACGTTATATTTTATATATTATAGACTATATGTTATTCGGATATACAAGCTACTTTCCTACAAAGTTTCATCCAAATCCGTTCAGTAGCATATGTGTAAATTATAATTATACACCGGTGCATTACAGCTAATTTTTATTTTATAGGTACCATGTTTATAAACCGATTAAATATAGCCCCCTTTTGTACTTTACAGATCCCAGAAGTAGTACTCAATTTATAGATGTTTACCTTGTAATAAAACTCAATAAGTATTTTATTTATTTAATTAAAATTTAATAGATACCATTATAAAAATTAATGCCGGCAAAGCTGTACTTCAAATATTGAAGTTTAAGTCAATAGTTCTCAAGTACATAATATGCAGCTTGTTTCACACCTTCCCAGGTTTCGAAGCCAGCTTGTTCAATGAAATCTGGGTCTACAAGGAAACCAAGAGCAGTACCCAAGCTGTACCTATACTCAGGTAATTCATACGTATATGATAATGCACCAGCTATCATGCCACAATCTCCAGCACTTCCTGAAGCATTGTAAAGGACCATAGCAGTATTCCCAACGATGTAGTTTTTATTCCAAGATGTTTTAACAGCATCGATGGCAGTAGCCATTCTTACTCCCACCATATGGACAATCAAGCCGTTGCTGGGCAATACGCCATTGCCATATCCGTACAAGATCATGCTGCCGAAGCTGTGCATGTCGAGGAAGAGTTTCAAACGGTCGCTGTGAGCTGCCATGATATCTCTGATGATTTGGGTTTCGGATTCAGAGAATGGAGCTCTTCCATGGAAGTCTTCAGCGCAGGTGTTTTCGCTGGAGTCTTCGGCCCAGTTGACGTCAAAGTTTCTATTCAGGTCAACTCCTACGCAATTTCCGTAGCTGGTGTTGCGGTTTTTGCGCCAGAAACGAAACTGCAATGTCAAAAAGTAGTTTAAAAACCTATGAAGATCTGAATGAGGTCAGGATGTCGTTCATTATAGTCGGTAAGCTTAACCCACTTTATTATAAAATACAACAGACGGTGTAGAGCCAAGGTCATGGTGTCCCTAATATCTAGGTTATGACAACATTCGTGTGCTCAAAATGAGGTAAGGGTGTCGTTCACTAGAGACACTACGCTTCTTTCTGGAGTACGTTATAAAGGATGGCAGACGATCTAGAGCCAATCTCGTTATGTCCATAATTAGCATCACTATGATATCAGCCGAAAAACGTCCACTGCTGGACAAACACCTTCCCCAAACATCTCCACAATAGTCTTGCGCTAACCGCGCCACTGCAAGCCGCGCCGCTCACGAGGTAATTGCTCCATCTTGGGTGGGGCCTACCCACTCTGCGTCTTCCGGTTTGTGGTTGCCACTCGAGAACCTTACTGCGCCAGCGGCCGTCAGTTCTACGAGCTATGTGCCCTGCCCACTGCCTGTCCAGATTGTCATTTATCGAGATAAGTCGGTTACTTAAATTCACCGCGGATTTCAACATTTTTGGTTAAAATCGAACCAAAAATGTTGAAATAGGAAACTCCGAGCATAAACTTCTAAATAGCTCTTTGAATGTCTATAATAACTGGGTCATATAAAATTATAATAAGGACAACAAACTATATACTCACTTACTTATTTATCGTATGGGCAGTGGTTACTCTAGTGTCAGAGCTATTCAAGCCGTCCATTAGGCCTCTGACATTGCTTAACTACTGTTGCCTAATGGCCACCACCGGGATTGACAGCTTAACGTGTCCTCCGAAGCACGGAGACGCTCAGAAATTAAGCCACTGGCGGTCAGCCATCAATGGATTGACCACAAGCCTAGTTACTTAACCTTGCTAATCACTTACGAATCGGTGAGAACATCTGGCTATGAGCGCCTACTACTCAGACTGAATAAATGTGCCAGCTTCACGTCTTGTAATATACTAAATCTTACCTCATCATGAGAATACGTATATCCATCAGGGTTGGCGATTGGTAGTATGATCCAGTCAATGTTATCAACTAGGTCGTTCTCAGTGACGTCTACAACCAGCTTTTCGATGGCGTACAATGTGACAGGGAGAGTGATCCACTCACGCGCATGGATGAGTGACTCCATGAAGATTACTGGTTTGCTTTTGTCCTATTAAAATGAAATATAAAAAGCAATTGGAACATTTTTCGAAAACGAAGGTTAACTAAATCGGTTTTTGATCCCAGATCAGCATTACATGAATTATTTACTGAATCATTTGCTGAGGTAGAGTTTACTAGTAATGTTGCATGCTTCCAAATTAAATCCTTTGTAAACTAAACGGAATTAGTAATATTGTTTTTGTTCTAAACTAAGTTAAGTTAAGGATTCTGTACTTATTCGGAATAAATTTTCTTTCTTTTCTTTTTCTTTCAGATCCACAATTTAATTTGAATCAATTCCGAATTTATTGATTGTATTATTTCGTAGTACATACAAAGAATTAGCATTTGCTAGAATCAGACCTTCCAGTATAACTAGGGAGAGATTGCGTTTTTAGAAACTAAAAAACATACAGTAGAGTAGAGAACTAGCCATCTGATATAATAGTGCACAAGTGTGTGCGCAAACGCAGGAGTACATTTTATTCCATCAGTCTCATGATCCAATGGAAACTACTAGCGACACAACCACGCTCTCGGAAGCACGTGTGAATAATACCGCCAACTCCCACACTTCGGACTGATACTGAGATTTTTTCTTTATACAGAAAAATCCCCGGATTCACTTTTTGGCCGGATCCGTGATTTAAATTTAGGACCTCGTTAGCTGCGGTTAAACACATTACTGCTAGATCAAAAATAATGTCCTCCCGACCGAATTTCGGCCACGGCGGCCAGTCTCAATGGAGACTAGCCAAATGCGCAGGGCATATTATAGTGCACAAGTGTGTGCGCAAACACAGGGGCACATTCTATACCATCACTCTCATGATCCGATGGGACGACTAGCGTCACGACCGGAAAGAGGTCAAGTACAGGACTGACGACTTTACGTGCTCTCTGAGGCACGGGAGAATAATACCGCCAACTTCCAGACTTCGGATGGATACTGAGATTTATTTCTGTATACAGCAAAATTAATTATTTGTCCGGACCCGAGATTTAAATCTAGGACCTCGTTACCTGCGGTTGAACACATCACTGCTAGGTCAATACACTCTAAGTAAAGGCATTATAACATTACCTACTCGTATAACTGGGTATGAAGGTCACTTATTACACGCTTTAATTAGCTCCAGTTGTATGGTTGTAACTGACTCTTTTAGACGCGATTTTGACCCACTTTAAACGGTTAGATTTCATTCTTTGTAGATTTATCGATTTATGAGAATACACTAATATGATAGAACAAAATAAAATAAATAATAGTTAAAAAAACTGAAAAACACGCTTTAAGTAAAATTCAACTAAAAAATATAAAATAATTTTTAATAAATTTAAATTGAAGATAGTGTAAGAAAAAAGTATTTTATTTTTAAAAAAGCGTGGGGTGCTATTTAAGATATTATTAAAATAATAATTTTCCTACACATTTCTGTCAGAAAAATATTTATAACTATTGACACCATGCACCCTATGCTTTTTTACAATGAAATATAAATTTTTTTCACTATCTTCAATTTAAATTTATTAAAATTTATTTTCTGTTAAACTCTCCGTAAATTACCTAAATTTTCTATATCTAGGCTTCAATTTTATGACCCTTAATAATATTTAGGTTCACAGCGTAATATCCTTATTCCTGGAATTCACCCAAATATGCTTTGGCACGCTAATTCCAATATCATGACACTTGTTGAATTAATTAATGCTGTGCTTCGGGGATTTAGGACTTGGAACGCTATCATGTTAAATTACATACCTCAAAATTGGTGGTGGAAATCTTGATGTACTTGATGTCTCTTCCTTCAAAACTCTTGCCGGCAGTCACTAAAGTAACGATGTCAGGGTAGGACACCGCTAGTTCCTCTAGAAAATCGTCCACCTGTTAAGGGAACCTTTCATAAGAGTCCACAAAGAATAACTTTTTCTCTCCAATACCGTTTTTAATAGTCACCATACAATAACCTCTCCAATCAGTTGACGGATAAAAGCAACTGGGTATGAGGCTATAGTTTAATGACTATTGAGTAGTATATGCAGTACTAATTCAATATTGTTTTTTTAATTAATTTTGATGTATTGATTGTTGATTGTTTGTCATCTATGACAAAACATAGCGTAACATCTAATTATTTAAGACATGTATGATTAATGTATATGTTCTACAAATAAAATATTCTGAAAAAAAATAGTCATACTATAGCCACTCCAACCATTTATAAACGGACGAGAGCAACTGGGTATAAGGCTATAGTACAATGACTGTTGAAGTGGTCTGTGGAAAACCAATACACAAGTAATTATACTATTTTCTCCACAATCAGTTACAGACGGGAGAAAGCAACTGGGTTTGAGGCTACAGTATAATCTGAGGGATAGCTGCTATCCGACTACCTGGTATATCACCAGATAGTCGGGCAAGAGCGCCACCTGTGTACTGACTACCACCTAACTGCGGTCGCCAACTGGCATGCCAAGAGCGGTGACTACGGCAAACTCCTCGGAGGAGGAGGAGGCCCTGGATGATTTTTAGCTGATGATAATGATATACTAGTGGTAGTTACCAAATTACCAGACCAGATACCAGATAGTCGGGCAAGAGCGCCACCTGTGTACTGACTACCACCTAACTGCGGTCGCCAACTGGCATGCCAAGAGCGGTGACTACGGCAAACTCCTCGGAGGAGGAGGAGGCCCTGGATGATTTTTAGCTGATGATAATGATATACTAGTGGTAGTTTCCATTGCGCCACACAAGCTAATTCTTTCCTATATAATTCCGGCGCCAAGAATTATTATTGTGTTCCGTTATGTAGCTTATTTGTTATTTAGATGGCTCAGTGACATAAATACTTCGCTCATCCAATCGATGGCTAACGGTTGAAGTCCAAAAATATCTACCTCCTCGTAAGTGAGCATTGAGTCGAAGGTCATGAACCTGGAGGAATTTTCGCTCTTCCTTGAAGCGTCAGCTAGAAGTCTGTCTTCCAAGTCCAGTAGCCTGTAAAATAATTTAAAATTTAACATTTTAGAATAGGCAAAATTGGATAAAAACGTAAATTATGTACACTGAATAGAATGAATTTGAGGTTGAATAGTGGCAAAGTTGTAGTAGACTACGAAAACCTTAATACCCCGTATCCATACTAAAAGCCTACCTGTTTAATTTGTTTGGTAAACAAATTAAACATATATATATATATATATATATATATATATATATATATATATTACACATATATATATATATATATATATATATATATATATATATATATATATATATATATATATGTCGACGCAGTTGCGTTGAGATTCACTTTATCTTTTCAGTTACTATTTATTACATTCGGAATATGATTGTTTCCAATTTATTTCATTACGTTTGTTTTGATCAATTAATTGATTAATGAATTTATTAAGTAATTTTATAGGAATATTTTGATCAATTACAATATTCAAAAAGCAACAATGGTTTTAATAGCATTTTAATTATTAGTAGTTGTTATGACCGTTTGATTTGTTCGAGTCCCCAGAGGGCGCCACATATTCATTGTTTATCGTTGCTTTTTGAATATCCGTTTTGTTAAAGTTGTTTTGTAAAATGATTTAATAATTCTAGAATTCACACGTGTTATTTGAACTTCCGGTCACGTTGACTTAGCGTTATGACATTCGGTCGCCATGTTGTTTAGTTGAGTGAGGCACTTTGCTTTTGGCGATTGGACCGGACAGTTGTCGACTTGTCTCAGATTGTTACGGTGCACGAAATAGATTTGGATTTTCGAGCGTGTACCGAATGTTTATCTTGTGAGTACTTGTGTTTTTATTTTCATTGTTAATTTTAAGGACTATTATTAAGTTACTGTGATAAGAATCTTAATCATAAAATAGTCTTAATTAAAGTCAAACAATTCGTATTAAATAAACGTATTATTTTATTATCCAATTGTGTTTTTTTTCATCGGAGTCATCATGAGCCAAAATAATGATAATGGTGACGTCAGCGGTGTTGACGTCACCCTTTCTGAGAGCTCGGTTGGCGAAAATTCCACGTTATCAGAAGTGCTATTACCACACCCTTCTGCTAGCCATTCTGTTCAACCTCCTATAGTTAATACTTCTGTTGGAGTCCCGACCGAGTTCCTTGCTCAGATGATGCAGATGATAAAGCACGTATCGGATCGTATGACGACGGTTGATTCTAAAATGAAAATTAATGACATATTTTTGCCGTCATATGATCCGGACAGTAACATAGGAATTCGTGAGTGGTGCAAGCATGTGACCACTGCAATGGATACGTACAACCTCAGTGATTATGATGTTCGAATGAAAGTAGGTAGTTTACTAAAAGGTCGTGCGAGGTTGTACGTAGACAATTGGTTGGTGTCCACGGGATCTTGGGGGGAGTTGCGCGATGTTTTGATCACTACATTTGAACCTGAAAGTCGATATTCGAGAGATATAATTCGGTTTAGAGAACACGTTTATGACAGTGGTAAAAACATTGCGCACTTCCTGTCTGAGGCCTGGGTATTGTGGCAACGTGTGACCAAAGATAAGCTGACGAGTGATGACGCCGTTGAGGCTGTCATTGGTTGCATTAGTGACGAACGATTACGTATAGAATTATTAAATGCACGTGCGAAATCCGTACCAGAATTAATTTCTGTAGCCGCATCGATACGCCCTGCAAAACGCGTAAATCCGAATCAGACATCACACAATTTGAACAAACGCCCGCGTTTAGCGGAAAAGTTCAATTTATTTAGTCAAGTTTGTAAGAGAACCAACCATGATACACGTGATTGTCGTTTTGGGAACAAATGCTCAGCCCCTCAACCGCGCCATGATTCCAATAACGGAACGCAAAATACCGTCAAGCCTACCTGTACGTTTTGCTCTAAGGTCGGTCATACATATGAGACGTGTTTTAAACGCGAACGCACAGTAGTTTCTAATGTGAATTGCGTTGGTAAACCAAAACTTACTTGGTTATCTGTCACTATCGGAAATTTTGAATTTACTGCAATATTTGATAGTGGAGCGGAATGTTCATTGGTACGCGAGTCGGTGGCTGCAAAAATTCCGGGTAAAAGCGTTAGTGAAGTCCATTACTTGAAGGGCATTGGCCAGTTTACATTGGTATCTTTGACTAGTTTAACTACCATTTGCCAGGTTGATAATTTACGCGTGGAACTGCAATTTCATGTTGTTCCAGATTACGAGATATGTTCCGATATATTGATCGGTACTAATCTTATTAAGGACACAAACTTAAGTGTATTAGTTACGGCGCAGGGAGCCAAATTACTTCACCAACCGGTGGTCTATCACATGCAATCACAAGATGAGAAATTCGATAAACTTATTACTGACTTATCTAGTGAGGTTCAGATAAGTGAATTAAAAATATTGTTGACCAAATATACACATCTGTTCATTCGGGGATATCCTCGTACGCGGGTTAATACAGGTGAATTAGAAATTCGTTTAAAAGATCCCGATAGGTATGTAGAGCGTAGGCCGTACAAATTGAGTCCTGTCGAAAGGGAGAAAGTCAGAGAAATTGTGAGTGAGTTATTAGAACATAATATAATTAGAGAGAGTAACTCTGCTTTCTCCAGTCCCATAATCTTGGTAAAAAAGAAAAACGGGCAAAATCGCATGTGCGTAGACTACCGGGAGTTGAATAAAAATACTCTTAGGGATCATTACCCTTTGCCTATTATTTCCGACCAAATCGATCAATTGTCAGGGGGTGTCTACTACTCTACATTCGATATGGCCGCGGGATTTCATCAAATCCCAGTGTCCAAGACCTCAATAGAGAAAACTGCCTTTGTGACGCCCGATGGCCTCTATGAGTACTTGGCCATGCCGTTTGGCTTATGCAATGCGGTTTCTGTGTACCAAAGATGCATAAATAGAACTCTGGGGCCTCTACTTTACGGGTCTAATCCCTTATGTCAAGTATACGTAGATGACGTCCTCACAAAATGTAGAAACTTTTCAGAGGGATTGTCACGCATTGAGAGAATGCTCATGACTCTTCAGGAGGCAGGGTTTTCGATCAATGTAGAGAAAACTGTTTTCTTTAAACGCTCTATTGAGTACTTGGGCAATATCATATCAGACGGACAGGTTAGTCCTAGCCCGACGAAAGTGGAGGCCCTAACGAAATCCCCCATTCCTACAACCGTTAAACAAGTAAGGCAGTTTAACGGACTAGCTGGATATTTCAGACGTTTTATACCAAACTTTTCGCGAGTTATGGTACCCTTATACGAGTTAACCAAAAAGGACGCGAAATGGGAATGGGATGTAAGGCATGATCAGGCTAGGAATTATGTAGTTCAACATTTGTCTACTGCGCCGACGCTTTTGATTTTTCAGGAAGACGCTCCAATTGAACTTTACACCGACGCAAGCAGCATCGGCTACGGGGCAGTGTTGGTGCAGATAGTCAACGGGCGACATCATCCAGTTGCCTACATGAGCCTGCGTACTACCGAAGTAGAGAGTCAATACCACTCCTACGAACTTGAAACCTTGGCGGTGGTAAGAGCAATCAAACATTTCCGTCAGTACCTGTACGGCCGAAAATTTAAGGTCATCACAGACTGTAATGCACCTTAAAGCATCCAAATTCAAGAAGGATTTACTGCCACGAATCCATCGATGGTGGGCGTTTCTCCAAAACTACGATTTCGAAATAGAATATCGTAAAGGGCAAAACCTTCAGCACGCCGATTTCTTCAGTAGAAATCCAAGTATGGAGAGTACGGTCAACATTTTGACTAGAAATACGGAATGGGTTCAGGTAGAGCAGAGACGAGATATTGACTTACGCTTACTTATTGATGGCATTGCCAGCGGTAACCCAGTAGATAACTATGTCCTGGTGGATGGCGTACTCAAGAAATGCCTAACTGACGCTCTATTCGGCAATTATGAAGCCATCGTGGTGCCGAAGTCATTCCAATGGTCTTTAATAAATTCGTATCACGTTGCTTTACAACACCCGGGATGGGAGAAGACATTGCATAAGTTACGAGAGTCTTATTGGTTTGATAAGATGAGTTCGATAGTTAGAAAGTTCGTAGATAATTGCATTGTATGCAAAATGTCAAAGGGTCCATCTGGTGCCTTACAAGTACAACTTCACCCAATACAGAAACCAACTGCAGCTTTCCAAGTTATACATATGGATATTACAGGAAAACTGGGTTCTAGAAACCAAGAGGGTCAGGACGAGTATGTGATTGTTACCATAGATGCGTTCACCAAATACTTGCTCCTTAGTTACTCGAATGATAAAAACCCAAGCAGCTGTCTCGCTGCATTGAAACGTATGATTCATTTATTTGGAACACCTGTACAAGTAATAGTAGATGGAGGAAGAGAATTTTTAGGTGGTTTCAAAAACTATTGTGACAACTTTGGGATTAACATTCACGCAATCACGCCAGGAGCTAGCCGAGCAAACGGGCAAGTGGAGCGCGTTATGGCTACATTAAAGAACGCGTTGACCATGGTTAAAAATTATGAAACGGAGAACTGGCAAACTGCTTTGGAGGCTCTGCAATTGGCATTCAACTGCACTCCTCATCGTGTAACCGGTATGGCGCCACTTACTCTCCTGACTCGCCGACAGCATACCGTACCCCCACAGCTACTGAGACTGGTAAACTTGGATGATGAGACTATTGATTTCGACATACTCGACCAACAAGTCCAACAAAAAATGCAAGCTGCCGCTCAGTATGACAAACGACGCTTTGGCCAAAATAAGGCTAGGATAAGACCATTTCAAAGAGGTGATTACGTGTTGATTAAAAATAATCCACGTAATCAAACATCCCTAGACCTTAAGTATAGTGAGCCTTATGAGATTCTAAGAATTGAAGACAAGGACAGATACATAGTTAAACGAGTAACAGGAAGAGGGCGACCTCGTAAGGTTACTCATAACCAACTTCGCCGGGCGCCGCAGCCGGGTGACCAGAATACCGTGTCGACGTACTCTGGTGACGACCAACAGAACAATACTAATGACCTTCAACCCCAGGTGAACACCAGTGACCCGCAGCCATCAACATCACGAGCTGCGATGACGTTTGATAATGACCTTCAACCCTAGCCAAACACCAGTGACCCGCAGCCATCAACATCACGAGCTGCGATGACGTTTGATTGCTAAACGAACGGTGAGTTTGTTTCATAACTTAATCTAGGGCTTTAACACCTATAAAACGATCAACTAGAAATAATAAAATGAAGTAACATTAGTTTACACATAATAAGACTGTACTATCGTTGCATGACCTGTCTCCCACCTTAAACTGTCATTTTCAGAGCCTCTGTGGACCACGGTCAAATTAAGGCTTAGACCACAGCATCGTCCTTCCCATTTCTTTTAGAGCCTCTGTGGACCACGGCGAACATGACCGCCCAGACAACAGCCACAATGTCCTTTGAGCATTATAAAAATAAATTTATAAAAAAAACACAATAAAAAAAATAAAAAAAAAATATTCACCATATAAACTAAACTGCGTGGACCACGGCGTACAAGACCGCTCATAACCACGACAGTAAATAACATACCATAAACTGTGTGGACCACGGCGTACAAGACCGCTCATAACCACGACAGTAAATAACATAACGTAAACTGGGTGGACCACGGCGTTCATGACCGCTCATAACCACATCAGTAAGACTAAGGTGCTCTGTGGACCACGGCGTACGTGACCGCCCAGACCACATCATCAATTAAAAATGCAAGGATGCGTGGAGACATTTGCATTTAACATCACATACAAAACGTGTAAAATGTGTGGAGCATACAAACACGGTCTACGAGAACTTTTGATTATTATGATTATAGCTCATTCGTTTAGTACAGCAACTACTCGTAACATAATGTACTGTCAGTATAAGCTCTGAGTGCATGTTTAAAAGTGTACTTCAATGGAGCCTTATGTGTTTTAATATGATGATCTCTAATATTAATATTAAAATTTATTGAATTATAAAAGTTAAGTAAGATCTTGTATAGGTACACTGTTCAGATACCTAGTACAGAAAAAAAAAATCTATTTCAGAAACGAAGCAGGCGCAGAGCACGCACCGCCCCGCAACATGGCCGTGTCGACGCAGTTGCGTTGAGATTCACTTTATCTTTTCAGTTACTATTTATTACATTCGGAATATGATTGTTTCCAATTTATTTCATTACGTTTGTTTTGATCAATTAATTGATTAATGAATTTATTAAGTAATTTTATAGGAATATTTTGATCAATTACAATATTCAAAAAGCAACAATGGTTTTAATAGCATTTTAATTATTAGTAGTTGTTATGACCGTTTGATTTGTTCGAGTCCCCAGAGGGCGCCACATATTCATTGTTTATAGTTGCTTTTTGAATATCCGTTTTGTTAAAGTTGTTTTGTAAAATGATTTAATAATTCTAGAATTAGTTTAAAATTATTTTATGAATTATGAAAGATCAATTTGAATTGTTAGAATTAAAAAGTGAACACGTGTTATTTGAAATTCCGGTCACGTTGACTTAGCGTTATGACATTCGGTCGCCATGTTGTTTAGTTGAGTGAGGCACTTTGCTTTTGGCGATTGGACCGGACAGTTGTCGACTTGTCTCAGATTGTTACGGTGCACGAAATAGATTTGGATTTTCGAGCGTGTACCGAATGTTTATCTTGTGAGTACTTGTGTTTTTATTTTCATTGTTAATTTTAAGGACTATTATTAAGTTACTGTGATAAGAATCTTAATCATAAAATAGTCTTAATTAAAGTCAAACAATTCGTATTAAATAAACGTATTATTTTATTATCCAATTGTGTTTTTTTTCATCGGAGTCATCATGAGCCAAAATAATGATAATGGTGACGTCAGCGGTGTTGACGTCACCCTTTCTGAGAGCTCGGTTGGCGAAAAATCCACGTTATATATATATATATATATATATATATATATATATATATATATATATATATATATATATATATATATATATATATTTTTAGGAATTAAAAGGATTTTATTATAAAAAAAGGTTTATTCACACTTCAGAATAAATAATTAGAAATCAACAACAATTTTCTTATGACAAATCACTTATAACGACAATCACAGTAATTCACTGCATTAAACTACACTTAGGTTTGAAATAAATCTTTACGTAATCCAGCAGAGCTTCCGCACGCGACGACGTCTGGGCCCGAAAAGAGAGCGAGGCATCGGCCGACTGGGCCTTATATAGGCAAAGTCCCACGTGATTCATTGCCAGTCTTCAAAGTTCCTAACACGGCCTCTCCTGACTTCGCGTCGACCACGACCGCGCTTTTTCAGCACCACCAGGAGACACGGCGAAGCTATGATCGCCAGCTCCTACTGCATTAGAGAGCTCACCGTCATCAGAATCATCACCTGCATAAAACACAAACAGTTAATTATTATGACAACTGCACAAAGATGCCTATTCAGTCATCCACCTCACACTCAAGGCACTCAAACAGGCAGTCACTCTCGTAACGGAGATAAATACACTCAAAATACTTCGCTTTCAAATGTATGCAAACATCTCTTGTAAACTTCTGTCATACTCATAATTGAACAAGTTATAGCGACAAACGTAAAGTTATAGCGAAAAACGTCAAATATTGCGACAAACGCAAAGTTATAGCGAAAAACGTCAAATATTGCGACAAACGCAAAGTTATAGCGACAAACGCCAAGTTACAGCGACAAGCGCCAAGTTACAGCGACAAACGCCAAGTTACAGCGACAAACGCCAAGCGACACGCCTGAGTGCATAGTACCATAGCGACTAGCACTTGATAACTCATTGAGTACACTATTCACGCGTACGGAGCGCTGAGCTGCTGAAGCCAGGTACTCCGGGACATCAGCCTCGGGAACCACCACTGGACTGCACCAGCAGCAACCAGCAAGACCTGCCTTCCGCTCGCGCCCGTCCACACATACGCCAAGTGTACGGACTTCCTGTCCAACACAAAGTAGAGACTTCCTGCCAGCTAGCCACGCGCGCTAAGTGCACACCTGCCAGATTAAACGCTTCAGGGCTTCAGCCTCGAAGGCAGCCACTGGGCCACGCCGACAGTTTGTTCCAAACAGTAAGTCGCATACTCGCCTCTTTCACACGCAAGAACAATTCATACGTGTAACATGAAACAAAATTAAAAAGGTTTAGTTACGCCTAAAACTAATTTAATCTTAGATAGATCATCAGACTAAGGGGGGCCCATTATTATCGCTCTCTACACGGATCATACCAAGAACCGTTCCCATACAACTTGCTTGAACGGCTTGCCCGCTCGAACGATGTATTTTAGGTGACATATATTGCCAATTGAAATCGATACCGAACACCGAGCTAGAAAAAGCTGCTCCGGGTACACTCATCATATACATGCGGATTAAACAATGTGCTATATGTCCTTATCGGAAAAGTGCTTTAAGATAAGTTCAACTCTCTTACCGGCACCAACATGATAACGACAAAGTTTTGGAACATTTTTAGTACAACACGAGTTTTCTAGCTCGTAGGAGTTATGTTTGCCCTTCACGTCTGGAGTCACTGCACTGTAGTGGACTGCTACACGTTTCTCATAGTCAGTATACGCTTGAATGAGAACTGCTAACCAGCGCTGAGCCTACGTGTACTTCAGGAGCACTTGCAAAAACTCAACACTCTTTGGTTAGTTTGGAAATACAAGCGGATTCAGTGGAGTAACCCTTTATATATCTGAGAAAGTAACCAGCTAGACCAAGTAACTGGCTAACTTTGGTTCCTGTTGTGATAACACTACTTGTATGTTGATCAAATGTGTGTTATACTAACACTAAGGAAATTAGGTGTACTTACAGGATAATGACAAGCAAGACCACAAGCAAAGTTTACGTCAGGTTAGGATAAAATAGTTGAACTCAGTCTCGAAGAATGCAGCTCATGTCTCCGGGCACCGTTCATTGCACAGCCACTTGCGCAGTCTTGTCTCCCGTGAGCGTAGCTTCACCTCATAACGACCGCTCTGCAAGACCTTGGTCACTTTGTAAAGACCACGTGTCCAACTGACCAGCTTTTCTGTAGACTGAACATACATGATTACAAAAACAAGTTCGATAAGTTTTAACTCCCGAGTAGGATGTCTATTCCGGTTAAATTACTCGTCCTTATATATATTAGTTCGATTGTCTGTAATATGAAGTCTCGTGCAGCCTCTGGTTATTTTACCTAACGCATCACGGTTGGTTACACGGCCACGTCACGTACTAACACACAAAAGATTGGCGTAGTTTCATCTTAACCAATGGGAAGAATTAAAGTTCTCAGTTCTAAAACTTAAATTGGTTTGATACTTTCCCAAGGGGTAATAAGCTGATATGGGATATTAGGATAAGTTTCTTAGAACAATGCAAGGTATACTTTCCGACGAACTGCTTCAAACCTCGCCACGACACCATGTACTGGTCGCAGCCTGCACAGTTTTGTCATAACTGCCACTGAACAACGCACGCTCATGAAGACCGTTTGGCAGTATGCTGAACACCTTCAACGGTCCACACATTTATAGGTCAAACCGCGCTGTGGACTAAGAAAATTTATTTACAAAGAGTACATCCCATACGTGAACTCTTTTAGTTACCTTTAATGAAAGTCAATTTACAATCACATGGAAGCACGTGGAGCCAAAAGTACTTCAAAATAAGGGAGCCAGTTTTTGCCAGTACTGCATGCTGACGTTCGTCGCACTAAAGTCTCAACTGAGATCCCTTAATGTTACACAAGAACCGCCTGGGTTCCTCTCCTACCGGATTGTATCGGTAAATACAAAAGATCATCAAGTCTTACGTACTTGCCTCCAAACTACCACACTAAAGCTATTGAATTAAGTCGTCCGCTGTCTGGGTTATCTGTGTCCAATTAAAAGGCTTGGAAATCTGATTAATACAACTTCAGCGTTATCAGCATTTGGCAACATTATCCCCTTTAGAAATCAAAATCCTAGAAACGATGCACCAACGCGCAATACGCGGTATTAGATCACATTAAAACTCGGTATATTTCAGAGCACTAAAACAGTAATTATAAAAATCACTTCTATAAGATAATGGTGGAAGTCAGACTTTTTGTGGCAGGAAAACTTATACCAAACCACCTTTCTCGGACTCTGCCTCACCTGACCATAACTCACTTGTCTTCAGATTGCTTACACGACTCTGATCTCACCTTTGTGAAATGTTTGTGCTCCGCATGACCTTGTCTTTTACAAAACATAATTACATAATGACGAACATATAATTCACGTACACAAAACACATCCAGAGTACAACCACTTATGGTTCACACAAACAGTTTACGCAATTTACGGGAATCGAACCCGGGTCATTGAATGACAAGGCGATGATCTTAACCACTGCGCCACACGTGCAGTCAAACTTCAGAGGATGACTTCAAACTTATATTGATAACTCCGCTGCTAAGAAGTAGCTTGAGAACGTGCACTGCTATTATACCTACTAGGTTTTAAATAACAACTCATTTACATTGTAGAATGCAAATAACACATTGAGTATTAAATTGAAAAAATGATAAGACTGTCAAGTTATTTAGTAAGCTTTGTCAATACCTTGTATCATAGGCTTTTCAGCTCCTCACTCAATCCTCTCACTAGCATTAGGCACAAAACAACGGCATGATATTTTATACAACATCGTGATGTCAAACGTTTCAGGTACCATTCCTCAGCGGTGGTCAATACCTACTGCTATATAATATGGCTATCATGCAATGTACACGATACTGAGCGGCGCCGATGACTGCTAGCAACGCTTGACGATTTCTGGTCGAACTTAGATCGTAACACACGTCGCAAACTACCTTTTTTTTTTCATGACGAATCGGTTAGCATAGGAGGCTTTCACTGCTTCACCGGACTATCGCAAACTACCGTGCGACAAACTAAGTGAATGGTTTCGCGCCCTTATATGGGATCCACCTTTCAAGAAATTTTCTTGATCGGCTACGTGAAATACATCGCGGTATTTCACAAACAAAGCAATAAAATTGTACTTACGTAAATTACAACACAAAAATTTACTAAAATAAATTTACACCGAGGTAGAATTGTTCCGTTTAGGTATACACTTCGTAGAATCTTTTTACAGTTATAACATCCAATAAAGGCTTGAACAAACATTCTTTGTAGTCACAATAATTCAGTGTATGAGCACGATCCACCCCGTCGCATAAAAATTGTAAATTGGGAAGAGATCGATTAAAATAAACACAATGACGTAATGGTGGCTAACACGACTCAACTATTGATGGAATCGTGTCAACAATTGCCTGAGTAACCGAACTACCCACATTTTTTTAGTTTATTTAACAGATGTAAAATTACTTTCGATAATTTCTTAACTAATCATGATAGTATCGAACGTACGGTGTAGATTTTATTGTGCCTTGGAAGACACTTCAGGTTCACACTTACATGAGCTACACAAGGAACGTAAACGGAAATCGTCCCGTTTTTGACAAACAAATACGCCTACGTGATCGGTTATTCACTTGAGAGCGCGACTATGATTGCGATCTCGACCGCAGTGTACAGGTAGGGCGTCGGGGGCTACTGCCACGTGCTCTATTAGACGCACTTTTTTCTGACTCACGCTACCAATCACAATCCTTAAACACTCGATTATACGAGATACGCAGCGGCGTTGGAATTTCACAACACCATAACACACAATGCACAACGTGGTTGATTTGTCTTAAGAAAATCACAAATGAAAGTAACACGAGGTTAGATCTTATTAAATTTGGATGGCAACAAGCAGCACTTGGGTTCTTTATACCAATTCTGATTTTAGGAATTAAAAGGATTTTATTATAAAAAAAGGTTAATTCACACTTCAGAATAAATAATTAGAAATCAACAACAATTTTCTTATGACAAATCACTTATAACGACAATCACAGTAATTCACTGCATTAAACTACACTTAGGTTTGAAATAAATCTTTACGTAATCCAGCAGAGCTTCCGCACGCGACGACGTCTGGGCCCGAAAAGAGAGCGAGGCATCGGCCGACTGGGCCTTATATAGGCAAAGTCCCACGTGATTCATTGCCAGTCTTCAAAGTTCCTAACAATATATATATTGTTTGACAACGAGTTGAGTAGTCCGGACCAGCGTGCTTTTTAAATTGGACATTAAATACAAGATATTGGTGGTCGTATTCATAGGTTGTCTTTGTTCTTCACCATTATCCTAGATCAATTTGCAGAAGGAAAAACTAAAACTTACTCCTTAATATTATCGGATTCAATCTTGAACTCAAGGCCGGCACCAGTAAGTTCATTTTTGAATTGCTCCTTCTTGTCTTTAGGAACGAGGATTCGTCCAGGATGACCAGGAATGGCATGTAACCAGACGTCCAAATCCAAGTTACGGCTGAGGTAATTGACCAGATCGATCTGTTCAGTAGTCTTCACTGATACTTCAAACAGAGCAAATCTGGAAGAAAAGTCACATTATATAATTTGTTATAATATTAAAGTAGTATAGGTATCAAGAGGGTCGTCCACCTAGGTAGCTAGAGAAAGCCGCAGGTTAGCTAGGGTAGGTTCCTCAGCGGCGAGGTTCGCTTTGGCCCCTTAACGCGTCATCGGTGATCCCGTGCAACTGATCACACCCTCTCTTAGAATTCTATCCTTTTGCTTCAGCGGCCCCCTGAGCTGTGGCCCGAACCCCAAAAGGGTGGCCTCGGGTATTAGTAGTTTAATTTAAGCTACTGGTTAAGAGCCTTCTGCGCTAGCCAAATGCTCATTGCCTTCAATTCTTTAATTTTAATATTGTGCAACTAAATTTCAAAATAATAGATTAGTAACTTGTTATTTATTTTAGGATTTAAGAAATATATCTGATAAAACAGACCGCACGGACGGACTAATTATTTTTTTGTAATTTTTATACTGTATTCGACTATGTTTATGTACTGCATTGTGAACTTGACAAATGCAAGTGTATGTTAATACCCAAGTGCTGAATAAATTTCATTATTTCAAAGACCAGTCTGGGCTGCGGTGCATGCTCGCGTTAATCCCATGGCCCACGGTACATGGCACAAAGGTAGTCGAGGAAACATCGTACTTACTTACTTATCGTATGGGCAGCGGTTACCTACCCTAGTATCAGAGTTGTTCAGGCCGCCCAGTAGGCCACTGGCATGGCTTAACGACAGTTGTCTATAGACTACAACCGGTACCGATAGCTTAACGTGCCCGCCGAAGCATGGAGACGCTCAGAAACTAAACCACTTTGGCGGTCACCCATCTATGGACTGACCGCGAGCCTAGTTGCTTAACCTCACCGATCACTTACGGACCGGTGAGAGCATTAACTATGATCGGTTTTTAGTCGATATACTAGTGTAGTAAAAAAAATTGCATTTATTATTTATTCAATTTCTATTGAGCGTTGGGAGAGCTACCAGAATTCAGTTATCATGATGGTGAGACCATATTAGGCATCTGATCTGGTCTAGTGACATAAATGTTCTCATGGCAAGCAGTACCGATGGATTCAAAAGTTCTCTAGACGCGCATATGCGCAGCTGGTGGTCCTGGGTTCGAATCCCGGTAAGTGCAAATATTTGTGTCATGAGCACGAATATTTGTTTCTGAGTCATGGATGTTTTCTATGTATACAACGTGTAACAGAAAGAGTGAACGTAACTTAAGGGGCATATACGGTCTCCTTAAGCCTACCTATACACAAAATTTCATACCGAAATACCATCATTTTAATCTTGATCGTAAAATAATATACCGTTCAATATATCGACAAGTATTTTTATCGATATAACGAACATCCGTACTAACACAGCACAGCTGACTCTGATTTACGCTAGAAATTGTTTGACATACCTCTGTGTTTCTATGCACGCCTGGTAGTTTGATTCCGATTGCACTCACTACACATATTTTGTTTTATTTTAGAGTTATGTTTTTATTTATAGCACTGCTGAATAACTATTGGATACTTTACATCGTATAAGTACGTGATACACAAACACATTACGAGATCTTTTTTATAGTTTAACTTTTAGTTGAAGTTGTTTTCAGTACTGATGGAAGAATTTCATTATTTCACGTTCACTAAAATCTGCACCGACACCGAAAGCTTAACTCTAAGACTTGCCAACTAACACGAGTCTCTCTCATGTACAACATATTCATAGAATCGTAAAGCTTTCATGTTTCTTAGTTATAAAGAGGCGTGGCCTCCATCGCGACACTGTACCCTTCACGACATAGGTTCCTCGTAATTAAACAGCCTTAAATTCTGTGACCTATGAATCCATCATCCATCCATCATCACAATGTGCACGTCTGAGACTATTCTTTCATAGACGAATGCACGAAATTTTCCAAATTATTACGATCACTAAACGACATAGTTAAGGATTTCGCGGAACACTTTACTCATTACTAAACGACATTTTAGACGATTTAGTAACTAAACACGACCTAAATAGACAGCCGTTTACGAACAACTGATGATTTTAATATTTTTATTAAATAAATGAAATTGCACTTTGATGAATTTGGCGGCTTTCTTCGAACGCGGCCCCTTTGGCGGCGTCTTTGAGTCCACTCAAAAGAGCCGCCTAGGTATCGACGACGCGCGCGGCTCGCTTACATGAATATTAAAAGATATTTAACCGTTTATTATTTACCTACATCAACTCTTTGCTTTTGCCGCCATATTATTAGTGTAACTTTGGATATAATCAGGACGGAATTTGAAATGTCCCCTACTGTTCATATGAGCCTAGTACATTATTCATATTTTTTTATTTGTATGTATTGTATGAATGATTAATATGTCGGTACAGGGAACCTTTAACTTTAACAGGAACCGTGGAATTGAAAGTGCCCCTGCACTTTCTATTCCATCACTCTCATGATCCGATGGGACGACTAGCGATACGACCGGAAAGAGGTCAGGCACAGGAACGACGGCTTTACGTGCTCTCCGAGGCATGGGGGTGTAATATCGTCAACTCCCAGACTTCGGGCTGATACTGAGAAATTTCTTTTTACGGAAAGATCCCATAATCACTTTTTGGCCCGACCCGGGAATTGAACCCAGGACTTCATTATTCCCATAATCACTTTTTGGCCCGACCCGGGATTTGATCCCAGGACTTTATTATCTGCAGTTGAACCCGCTACCGCTAGACCAATGAGTTATACACGAACACATTCAAAAAGCGCGGCGCGCGCGCGCGGGGCCCGCTTTGATGAATATTAAAAAATATTTAACCATTTATTATTTACCTACATCAATCCTTTGTATTCGCCGCCGTATTAGAGTTCCTTGCGACAAAATCAGGACGGAATTCGAAATGTCCCCTAATGTTCATATGAGCCTAGTACATTCATATTTTTTCGTAATTTATCAGTAGTCGTACTGCGTGTGTTTATGTGGTTAGTTTGTATAGTTTGTATTAAAAATTAAGTACCTATTCGTTTCCGGCCAGATTAAATTCACATACTGAAAGAAAAATTTTATATTCTTACTATTTAACACACAAAAAAATATCTGCATTCACATACTGAAAGAAAAAATTTATATTCTTACTATTTAACACACAAAAAAATATCTGCAGTTACATAAGTCAATTAAATTATTTATTTCTCCTAGATCCAACATCTTGCGGAAAATCAATTTAAATTAAATTAAGTGATTTTTCCTAGTTATCAAATTTGTATGAATGATTAAAATGTCGTTACCTTTAAAAATTAGAGCAAAAATTCAGTTAAACATTTGATTGAATCTTAAAATAAACACGTGTAATAAATTATGTGACTGTACAGAACCACACTTTTTATTTACAGTCTAAGTAGTAGGTACCCAAAGAGTTCGCGGTAAGGTTGCTGAGTTTTTAGTGTCGTTCATAATGTCGGTAATCTTACTTGTTGATTTAGGTGGTCGATAGAAAAATAAATTACTAGTTGAATAAAAAATGATTATTTCTGTTTGAAGTTTCGTCCATAGGTAGCCGTCCTGATACCCTATAACCCCCTTAAGTTACGTTCACACTTTCTGTTACACGTTGTATAAGTATTTATCTATCTATATAAGTATGTATATCGTCGCCTGGTACCCATAGTACAAGCTTAGCTTATTTTGGGGCTAGGATGATCTGTGTGACATTGTCCCCAGATATTATTATTATTAGTCTCTCAACCAACCAGAGACACGGTAGTAAATCTTTGGTTCTAGCAGAGTTTAGAAGTAATGTCATATACAAAGAACGATATACCCTCCAATGAGAGTCAGATGATCAGCTTTGGCTTTATGTAGCAGCGCACTTTTCCTATTATAAGAAATGCCCTTACCGGTCGTGTAATATGTATATAAAGGACCCTATTCCACCGTGATACCGTTGCGGTTTTAGTTTACTCGTATGGGCAGTGGTTACTGTGTCAGAGTTATTCAAGCCGTCCAGTAGGTCTCTGACAGGGATTAACGACTGTTGTCGATAGAAAGTGTCGCTCCCAGTGGTAACTGGGAGCGACACTTTAACGTGCCCTTCGAAGCATTGAGCCATCTAAAGACTCACTTACGGACCAGTAATAGCAATAACTTTGACCTACCCAGTCACACGACTAACAATATGTACACAATTCTATGAAGGAATACTTGGTGTCTGTTTGATTTAGATGCGAAACTAACGTGATATACACTATCAGATATATAGAGAGATAGACGACGGTATCGATTTGCAGAACTGGATATCAGTTTAACCCGATCCCCTCCATAATTGCTCCACTAGTTGTAGTGGTACGACGATCATAATAATAACCTGGGATCTGATCACGGCGATCTGATCTATGTGTATCGTTTTTGCCTGCCATTGGCGCTTCAATTCTATACCTAAATCCTGGTATTTAGTAAGTTTATCGGAGATAGTAGATTGGAGGTTGTGTGTATTTGGCACTGCGATATCTATAAGGTAAACAATTATTATTATTACATGATTTACACTACTAGATATATAGAGAGATAAACGACGGTATCGATTTGCAGAACTGGATATCAGTTTAACTTGATCCCCCCTCCATAATTGCTCCACTAGTTGTAGTGGTACGACAATCATAATAATATCCTGGGATCCGATCACGGTGATCTGATCCTAAACTAAGAGAGCTTGTATTATAGAAACCAGATAACTGATATAGTACATATACTACTTTTCTTTTGTAAATACTTAGGTACTTATATAGAGGACATGTTCATGCACACAAATATTTCGCCTGGGTGGGAATCGAAACCACGAGCTGCGGTATAAAGAAAGACAAGCATTTACCAACGACGCCAACGTACACTAATTGACTAACCCGATGTGTAATTGAATGTGCATGGCATGGGTACTGTGATGCATGTAAATCGACACATATGGTAGTAAACTCTTAGATCAGAACATAAGAAAAGTAGACGAAAAATCCTTACCCATCATAGAACTCATGTTTGGCTAAAACCAAGCCTAACAAGACAAATAAACTTATAACTCTCAGCATGACTGCAATAGAACTAAACAGACTTCCCTAATTATTAAACTATTATCAAGTTTGTAGATAATCAAAATTGATACCTACACTACTGCGGCATTTTCTGATAATATTCTAGATGGGAAAGATTGCATACCTAAGTGAAATCATCAATATAATTGCTTAGAGGTTATATATATATATATATATATACATATACGGTCTTTTGCGTCTGTTTCAGAAGATTTACGGCGCATTGTCTGAGAGACATTTCTTTTGGTGGCTAAACAAACCGATGTGAGAAGCAACATAGCCTGCCGCAGGCCTGACAAGAGAAGTTTGCGGTAGTTGGTGCCGAGCCGAGCCGAATTAGAAGTTAGTATTGCCATTAATTAATCAAGACTGGACCTAATATTAAACATCAGAGTTTGTTTGTGACAAACGTCACTAACGTTATCTGGCGTCGAAAATTAACATAGAAGTGTTAACAGGTATTAACGCGACTAACCATTTTCCTTATTATCCCGACGTTTCGACCATGATGCATTGATCATGAACGTGGTGCCCGTCGAAACGTCGAGATAATAACAAAAAAGGTTAGTTGCTTTAATACCTGTTAACTATGTTGTTTTATTAATCACAATGATATTAGTCCAGTGAGTCTAGTTGCCTATAAATAAGCACCTACGCGTGCAATCAGTCTCTAGATGAGTGACTAGAATAGTGTTTAAATTTCTGAGTCTCCGTGGTTTGGAAGGCTCTTTAAGCGGTTGGATAGTCTTCTACTACATGTTTTTGTGTCTATGATTGATTTTTCGCCATCTTTTAACCTAGATACTTTAGTAATATCTGACATTGCAACCTTTTCAAGAAGTTTTAGAACTATTAGGTACTATTAGGTTGGTGGTTGTAGTCATTAGACATAAATCTTACAAATTCACAATTCATTTATTAGAACGAAGTGCCTTATCGCGCGTTGTGAAAGGGGGCGAGACGGAAAAAAATCTTACGAAAAGTTGTCACGACACTTTTTGCAGCTGTGCGGCGTGCGCATGTTTCTCTGTCTGTCTCTCTCTCTCTCTCTCTCTCTCTCTCTCTCTCTTATAGAGAGCAAGCCAGATATTTTCATTTCTATTTCGCATTGAACAGTGTGGTGTCGCGACGATTATTTTTGTTGAGTGTATACAGGTTTTTTGTACATAATAAATAATAAGAAATAACTTCGTTCCATCCGGGTGTCCCTTGACACCTCTCAAGTTTTTTCGTTACATTTATGTGTAATCATCAATTTTTTTATACCTACAGTTCATGACGCGACAGTACAGTACAGAAAACTCAGTAGGTAGTTTAATGTTAATTACATAGTATTTGTATGTGTTAACTTGAGCGACTCCATATCACTATCGATATCGACATCGGACAGCGCGCGCAGGTGTCAAGATGGACCGATGATCTTGTAATGCGGGTAGCGCAAAAAAGGCATTAGTGAAGATCTTTGGGGGAGGCCTTTGTCTTTTAAGGGTTCCGTACCTAAAGGTTAAAACAGGACCCTATTACTAAGACTTCGTTATCTGTCTGTCCGTCTGTCACCAGGCTGTCTCATGAACCGTGATAGTTAAGACGGTTGAAATTTTCACAGACGATGTATTTCTGTTGCCGCTATAACAACAAATACTAAAAAACAAACTAAAATAAATATTTAAGGGATAATATACAACAAACGTGAATGTTTTGCTCGTTTTTATAGATAAGTATAGTATAGTACGGTACGGTAGTATAGTACGGAACCCCTCGTGCGGGAGTCCGACTCTCACTTGGCCGGTATTTTATTTATTATTAAGTGTCATTTTGTTTTATTTATAATTATTTCGTGGGTTTATTCTATAAATGACAATAACCTACCTGTTTCACAAAACATAGTAACAGTAGTCAAATAAAACCCGTAGTTTTTAAGTTAATTTAATAATAAAATAAATTAGTAAATATTGGAACATAAAGGAAAATCACTGGCAAAATTTTAATTTTAATCCGATTTTTTTCCATAATTCTCAAGTACGTAATATGCACCTGCTTTAATACCTTCCCAGGTTTCGAAGCCAGCCTGTTCAATAAAATCAGGATCTACAAGAAATCCAAGAGCTGTGCCCAAACCGAATCTGTGACCTGGTAACTCATAGGTATAAGAGAACGGTGCACCAGCTTTCATGGCATAGTCTCCAGCACTTCCTGAAGCATCATAGAGGACCATTGCGACGTTTCCAACGATATAGTTGTCATTCCACCACAATTTCACTGCATCTATCGCGGTAGCCATTCGTACCCCAACCAAATGGAGGAACAAACCATTACTTGGCAAAACACCATTGCCATACCCATACAAGATCATGCTACCGAAACTATGGATGTCCAGGAAGAGCTTCAAACGGTCGCTATGAGCCTCCATGATATCTCTGACAATCTGGGTCTCAGGTTCGGAGAAGGGAGCTCTTCCGTGGAAAGTGTCAGTGCAAATAATGCTGCTGGAGGCTTCGGACCAGTTTACGTCGAAGTTCCTATTCAAATCGACCCCCGAGCAGAATGTGCCGTAGCTGGTGTTTCGATTTTTGCGCCAGAAACGTTGCTGTAAGGAAGATGTTTTTTAAGATATACATTTAAAGGTGTAGTATATGGTATACACTAAATTAGAGGATTAAAATGTGTGAGACATGCACTATGACAAAACAACGCAGGAAACTATAGTAATACCGTTCTTCAACAGTTTTCTGCGTCTAATAAAATAATTTTCTTGTTTTAATTTTAACTAAAAGGAGAAAATAAACGACAAAACGTATGTAACTTGTGAGTGTCAGTATTTCTGAATCTCTCACCTCTTCATGACAATACATGAATCCATCAGGGTTGGCGATGGGCAAAATGATCCAGTCAATATTTTCAAGCAGGTCGTTGTCAGTTACGTCTATCACCAGCTTTTGGATGGCATACAAAGTGGCGGGAAGGGTGACCCATTCACGAGCGTGGAGGAGAGACTCCATGAAGATGACTGGTTTGCTTGTATCCTGGAATTAAATGTTCACATCAGTAGAAAATTTGCTGGCAAAGATTTTGTACCAACCTAGTCTCGTCATTTAGCATGAAAATCTGTTGTGCGCTCATAGCTAGATGCTTTCACCGGTCCGTATGCGATCGGCGAAGTTAAGCTACTAGGCTCGCGGTCAGTCCATAGATGGGTGACCGCCAAAGTGGTTAAATTTCTGAGCATCTCCGTGCTTCGGAGGGCACGTTAAGCTGTCGGTCCCGGTTGTAGTCATTAGGCAACAGTCGTTCAGCCATGTCAGAGGCGCCCAGTAGGCCTCTGACATGGCTTAACGACTGTTGCTAGGATATAGGTTCGATAATACAGAAAAATATAAAAAAGAACAGAAACATATTAAATTCATAATTAAAAGGAAATAAAAGTAGGTAAACACGGCTACATATCGAACTATACATTTCCAGTATAAGCTGATCCCGCGTTGTATAGGATTTCCACACGATGAGAGGTCAGCTTATATTGGAAATGTATAGCTTGATATTTAGCTGTGAGTACTTCAAATTAAAAAAATATTACTTATTAGAATAGTTTATTATAGTAAAAAAAACAACAACTTTTTAACTAACATTGTATTGTAACCAATATCAAAATAAATATATGTATATTTAAAACATAATCTTATTATGAACACTGATAAAAAATAATCCGTAATTAATTACTATTTGTAACGAAATATAATGATTAATTTTATCGGATTATTGCCAAGTCTCAATTGGTACGTGTCCTAATGATATAGAAAGATTGTTTGATATCAATAAAAGTAAAATAACAATGCAATGGCGCATGGCGTCTAAAACTGCGCCATATCATTCAACACCGCGTCACTAAACATTGCTGGTTACGTATGTACAGACGCCAGCACATCAAGCTACCCCAATCTGTCAAATTTCTTTAATAGATTTTCAACTTTATCCCAAAAGCATAAGGTTCATTTTTAATTGGTGAGATTTGACAGATTGGGGTAGCTTGATGTGCTGTCCATGTCAATGAGAGGTGACAGGACAACTTTAATTTATTTAATGGCATTCTGGCATAGTGCGTCATAGTCCACGCACTATTTTGCCAATGTCTGATATTCTGGGCGGTAATTCGTACATATTTGTATTAAAGAATATAGATAATAAAAATATAGACAAGTTGATTAAGACGCAACTATTTACGACATAATGATTGAAATATTGACAGTTGTCTGTCATAATTTCAAATGCGTTTCAATGTTGCCGGGGCTCTACCGGCTAAGTCACCGAACATCGATTTCGTGAATGGCGTTCAAATAAATTAAGGTTAAAAATTACTTAATCAATCGTTATTTCGGCTTCTACGTTGACAATCGATTCCGGACCATTTATGACGTCACATGTGGTCATGGAAGCCGATTTAACGATTGATTAGACATTTTTAACTTTAATTTATTTGAACGCCATTCACCCCCAGTATGTCACATCTGAAAAATACAGATAATCCAATGGATCGCCCATCCGTCACGACCAGATGTAATAAGCTGTAAGACCGAGAACGTCAGGCTCTCGGAATCCCTGGCGTATAACACCGGCAACTTCTAGACTCCGGGGTGCTACTAGGTTATTTTCTCGTCAGTAAACCCCAATATTTGACTCGACTCAGGATTTGGTCCCAGGACCTTATTATCTGTGGTTGAACACACTATAAACCCAGGCAATCACTACTATTATTTCTACAAATAAAATAGTTTCGTTATTTCTAACCTCAAAACTTCCAGAATCTGGGGTGCTACTAGGTTATGTTCTCGTCAGAAAATCCCCGATAGTACTTTTGGACTCGACCCAGGATTCAGATCCAGGAATTCAATATCTGCGGTTAACCTTCAGAACCACAATGTAATCTCTCTACTGCTACTTCTACAAAATAAATAACTAATAAAATAGCCACAGTTTTACTAACCTCAAAATTGGTGGTAGAAATCTTAATGTACTTGATGTCTCTGCCCTCGAAGCTCTTACCAGCATTCACTAAAGTCACAGTATCAGGATAGGCTAAAGCCAATCTTTCTAGGAAGGCATCCACCTGTCAAAGAAACCATTTATTAGTGCTGATCTGTTAACAATGCCTTTTGCTCCATCGACACTCTTAAGAGGGTCCATAAAGCCTCCCGTACTGATCCTCAGAGTCGGAAGCTGCGAGGGCACTAAGCACTTATTCAGATTAATGTAGATTGACTCCTTTTCCATCCTCAAACTCAGGGCACAAAACCAACATTGCGCACGCGCCAGCGTCAAGTCAGAGACTAGACGAAGAATGATCATCTGTCCTGAACATCAAAGACAATTTTACGCCGCTAGTACTCACCAGAGCAACACGAAGCCAAGTTGATAGAACGGTTTGGTATTAACTTCCAGCTGTCATTTACCATAACGGGATTTAAAAAATACCCAAAAAGTACTACCCACTTCACATACTACCCATTTTGGGTATTTTTCAAACCCCGTTATGGTAAATGACAGCTGGAAGTTAATACCAAACCGTTCTAACCTACCGTTCTACCAATCGTTAAAACGAATGATGATAAACCAATAGCTGAAACTAACTAAGCTGACCCCACAGCGTTGCCAGATCGAACTGGTTATGACATCGTTATCATCGTCATCATGTCAGCCGTAAAACGTCCACGGCTGGACCTAGATACCCACGATGTATATCAGCTGCTATCAGGAATCCTAACAAAATTCAAGGTCGTACATATGGGCGGCCTGCACCTACTGGCTTCGTCGTCGCTACTCTAGACTCTTTTTACGCCAGTGACCTATTGCCCACTACCACTTCTGTTTTTTTTTCGGGTTATACCAGTTACTTTGGTTGGATCTCGCTGGGAAACTTTGAGCATAGCCAACTCCATTGCTCTTTGGATTACTTTTTTTATATTTAAGCGACCAGGTCTTTGCCCCGTAAGTTATTCTTCTATATTCTTAAATGAATTTAGGGTGGGCATGCAATCTGAATCTAATGGATCAGCCGTACGTCATACTTTTACCCTGGGTATCATCCATAATCCATTTTTTTATCATCCATAAAGTAAAGTGAATGCTAACATGAGAGGCGAGGCGAGAGAGAAGCGCGAGTTAAGGGTGCCCACCCTATTGATATATGCTTTGTCAGCCCTAAGTAGACATGGCAACAAGTGGAAGGGGTTGACTCAGCAACATTACCTTGGTCACGTATACAGGACATTGCGAAACATGGAAACAATTCTCCCTGACACAGCTAATTAGCTTTCCCATGAGAACCGATACCTGATACCTGACCATTGTACTTTACTTTAGTTATAAAATTAATATTAAGGATCATTCTGTATTCAGACTTAGCTCTAGCAACTTGTACATTTGGTTTTCTAAATAAAATAATTATTTTTATACAAACCGGTGTATCAAACCTTGACTGGCGCAGCCGTTAAGTGACCTGTAGTTAGGTTACCCTGTGCCTTCACGAATCACATTTTTCGGGGGCGTGGAAGCAACCAACTTTCGTTTCTACGATTCAACGGGTCTACGAACCAAACAAATTTGTCAAGACGAGCCACGGCGGGGCAAGCTGAGCAGAATCACCACAAGGAGAGCGGAAAAGCAGCGGGTTATGTGAGTAAATCTTTTCACTATCCTGTCATATTTCCTTTGATTTTTCCTTGTGATTTTTATATGTGTGTCGTGTATATCTAGGGATTAGAAAACGCCCAATTTTTGCACGTAGCATTTTGCATTAGTATAAAGTGATAAAATTTTCACGCTATTTTTAGTTTTGTGTGGTAGTTAATTAATTAAATAGAAATGGAAGGAAATGCAGGCATGGTTATAGTACCACCCGGGGTATTAAAAATTATCCCCATATTTAGTGGCGAACCAAGGCTCTTGCCTCTATTTATTCGCAAAACAGAGTATATTGTTAGTTTATATATGGGAAATGCAGCCCAAAACGAATACCTCTTACATGCGATAACCAGTCGATTAAGTGGTGAAGCAGCGAACTTAGTAGGGGAACGAGAATCCATAACAACGTGGGTTTCCCTAAAAGAAATTTTAAAAGAACATTTTGGTGATCCAAGAACGGAGGATTGCTTGGTTCTTGAATTAGAGAGCATAAAAATTTACAAAAACGAAACTTATTTAGATTTTTGCCACAGAGTACAACAGTTGAGAAGTGTTCTAATAGCGAAAATAAACGAATCAATTGAGGATTCAGCCACCAGAGTTGCGAAACAAAATATTTACACGCATCTCTCGCTGAACGTATTCTTATATAATCTACCGCAACACCTAGTTAGGTTAGTACGGCTAAAAAATGTAGATACATTAGAGGGCGCATTAAAAACTGTTCTAGAGGAACAAAACTTCCACGAAGTATACGAACAGAAAAACTCGCGGAACCCTAAAACAAATAACAATTTTCAGGGCCGTAACAACTTTAATTATTCACATGCACAAGCGACGCATGGTGCGAGCACTAGTGCACCAAATATGCAACGCCGCATAAACGATTCCTTTCATAATCGTAACCCAAATTTTAATTCTCCCATTGCCGCGATGCACCCTAGAAAATACAATCCCCCAAATAATTCGTTCCAGTTTAGGAATCCGAATCGTTTCAATCAGACTAATCCATTCTATAATAATAACACCTTCGAACAAGCGAGACCGCAAGTTCAAGGTCGAGAATATGCTGATTTCGCACAGCGTAGCTCGCAGCCGGCGCAACCGTTGCCGACGACTGGATCGGGTTCCAACACTGACGTCACGATGCGAACCGCGGGGACTAGACGTGTAAACTACACCGATTATAACGATAACGGTGACAATAATATATTACCAAGTACTTCGTCCGATTACGAACAAATCGGAAATTTTCATATAAGAGCCTCCATACACGAGAGCGAATTAAAATAAATTGTAGTTTTTTAAATCTTCCTCACATATGTATCCCGGAACTTAATGCAATTTTTATGTTGGATACGGGAAGTCAACGTTCGTTTTTAAGTCCCCAAATAGCAAATAAATATTATAGTAAGTTTAAAAAATACGAAAAGTTCGAAGTAGTAAGCACCCATGCTAGTAGCAAACACAACGAGGTTGTGTACATCCCTTTGCCGGGATTATTTAATAATAATGAGTGGCATAAATTTTATATTTACAACGTAGACGATAGATACGATGGTCTTATGGGTAGCGATTTACTCACACAACTGCAGGCAAATATAGACATGAAAAATAAAAAATTGTTAACAAAAGATACCTGCATACCTATTATTTATAGCCCACCTATTCACGAATTCTATGTATTGCCGCCGCGCAGCGAATTAAGGGTCAAAATTCCTGTAAATTTGTCGAACGGCGAGGGCATTATAAACTTTACGCAATTTACGGACGGAGTTAGAATGCCCACAGCATTAGTTCAGTGTATACACGGCTATGCTACAACCATCATTCAAAACTGTAGATCGGAACAAATGGAATTAACGATAACCAGCCCATTTAAAGTAGAACCATATTTTAGAGATTTAGAACGTAAGAAAGTAGCATTAAATTTTACAGATAGTTATAACGATAGGTTGGAGCAACTTTTAAAGGATAATCTTTCCAAGCTAAAAGTTGACCATATGAATAAGGAGGAAAAACAATCTATTACTAATATTTGTAATGAGTATAAGGACATTTTCTATTGTGAAGATGTACCCCTGTCATTTACAAACGAGGTTAAGCATAAAATTAGAACTAGAAACGAAGACCCGATACACATTAAAGCACATAGGGTACCGCCGACGCAAACGGCAGAAATTAAAAACCAGGTGGAAAAAATGCTCAAGGACAATGTTATTCAAAAATCATTTTCACCTTGGAGCGCACCAGTACATCTAGTACCAAAAAAATTAGATAACTCGGGCAAACAAAAATGGAGGATGGTCGTGGACTACAGACGCCTCAATGATATCACAATAGATGATAAGTATCCTTTGCCAAATATCAATGACCTTTTTGATATGCTAGGCAAAAGCATGTATTTTACAACCTTAGATTTAGCAAGCGGGTACCACCAAATTGAAGTGGAAAGCGAAGATAGGGCAAAAACTGCATTTAGCACCCCTTTTGGGCACTGGGAGTTCAATAGGATGCCATTTGGCCTAAAAACGGCGCCGGCAACCTTCCAGCGCACAATGGACAACGTACTGAGAGGCCTTCAGGGTATCCATTGCCTTGTATATCTTGATGACGTAATTATTTTCGCAAAAAGCATCCAAGAGCACAACGAAAAACTTAGGGCCGTATTCGATAGACTTCGCGAAACGAACCTTAAGGTACAGTTAGATAAATCCAATTTCCTAAGGAAGGAAGTACTTTACTTAGGGCATACTATCACTAGTGAAGGGTTGAAACCCAATAACGACAAAATAGATGCAGTATTAAGATATCCTATTCCTAAAACCACAACGGAAATAAAAAGTTTCCTTGGTTTAATAGGATATTATAGAAAATTTATTAAGGACTTCGCTAAAATAACAAGACCTTTAACAGTGTGTTTAAAAAAGGGAAAGAAAATAGATTTCAATGATGAATATATAGAAAGTTTCGAAACATGCAAAAAGCTTCTTACAAATGCGCCATTGCTACAATTTCCAGACTTTGAGAAACCTTTCATTTTGACCACCGATGCATCAAACTTTGCACTCGGGGCAGTCCTTTCTCAGGGGAGTATAGGGTCAGACAAGCCTGTTGCGTACGCCAGTAGAACTTTAAGCGACACGGAATCTAGGTATAGCACCATAGAAAAAGAGCTGTTAGCTGTAATATGGGCGGTTAAACACTTTCGACCATATTTGTGGGGTAAAAAGTTTTACATTTATACAGACCATAGACCTTTGGCCTGGCTTTATTCATTAAGCGAACCAAATAGCAAACTTACGAGATGGCGTTTAAGATTAGAAGAGTATGATTTTGAAATTAACTATAAGAAAGGGTCGCAAAATTCAAACGCAGATGCATTGTCACGCGTTAAGATTAATAGTAATAATATTGTAGTTAGTTTAAACGGAAATAAAAGTAGAGAAATAAAAATAAATATGTTAGATAATGATAATGAGTCAATGCAAGTTAATATCGACGAAAATGAACGAAATAATAGAATAATAGATAATAATGCTAATGAAGAAATAATTTGCCTATCAGATTCGGATTCGGAATCTCTTAAGTTAAGCATAAGTAGAAAAGAAGCTCCTATTTTTGATATATCGGATTCAGACGATGGAGCCACTGCTCATTCGATATCGAACAGGGAACATGAAGGAATTCCAATCTTGAACGAAGCTATAGATACCAAACCGCGACAGATACTCGTACATACTTGGTTCAAGAATGAGACATGTGTTAAGGACATTTCTAATAACAATCAGAGAATATTAGAAGTCCACATGCCAGTAGATAATAACGAAGATTTAGTTAAGAATTTTTTGAAAGAATACGTAGACTTTAAACACAAATATTTTATTTACTTTGAAACAGAAGCGTTTCGAAAAATATTTAGTAATGTTGTAACCGCGTTATACAAGAAAGGGACACAGAATTTAATTGAATGCACGGACAGAGTTGCTAACGTTACAGATGAAAGTGAACAAAGGGAAATTATATTAAAATATCACGAGGGCAAAACTGTTCACCGAGGCATTCGGGAAACACTAACGAAATTAAAAAGACACTATTGGTGGTCTAACATGAAGGAAACCATTTCAGCAATAATTAATGCTTGCGAAAAATGTAGAAAAATGAAATACGACAGGAAACCAATTAAACCTTCAATACAAATCACTCAAACACAGAGCTTGCCGTTTGAGGAAGTGTTTATGGATATTTTGTACATAGAAAACAATTATTATTTGACAATGGTAGATGCTTTCAGTAAATTAGCACAAGCTTTTAACGTACCAAACAGAAGTACACCCGAAATAGTGAAAGCACTAATTAAATATTTTAGCATGTACGGAACACCGAAAAAAATAAGTAGTGATCCTGGTACAGAATTTAATAATAACCTCATTAAAGAATTATTAAGTCTAAATAAAATTGCGATGCATGTAGGAACGCCGAATAACCCAAATTCAATGGCGATAGTAGAGCGTTTCCACTCAACAATTATCGAAATATACAGATTAGCAAGATACGAGAAAAGTGACCAAGATGCAGCGTCAGTAATGACTTATGCCATAATGGCCTATAATAATTCCATACACAGCGTCACAAATTTCACCCCTTTTGAAATGGTATTTGGTCATACGGACTTGGGAAACGTATTCGACATAGATAGAGACAAAAACTTTTTACAAAAATTGGTGCAAGACCACCGAAAGAGACTAAAAGTTTTATACGAGTATATAAGCGAGAAAATGAAAGACAATAAGGCTAAGATTGTAGAAAAGAAAGGTGGAGAGAAACCACCTAGTTTACACGAAGGTGAGGATATATACATGAAAAACACTAGAACTCGAAAAGCCAAGGAATTACCACGCTACGAGAAAGCGAAGGTAATAGGCAAGGTGAAGAGGAATATTGTGCCAGTTAAACTAAACAAGAGAGACACAAAAGTGGCACTAAGGAATGTAAAACGCCCTCCGCAGGTGGTGGCAAGCAGTCCTGGGGTTCCTGGCCCTAGCGGCATCGGCAGGCAGCGTGAACCTGCAAGATATGCGCCAGAATCCGGGAATAGCGTCGATCCGGACAAATACAGCAGTGACTCAGAATAGTCACTGGACTATCTTTAAGACAGTAGATTTAGAAAATATAGCTAGGTATTTAGATAACAATATTAATCAATATTTTAGGTTAAAGAATATGATATATTCCCAAAAAGAGTCACGTAATGAACTCGTAGGTTTAAGCTTTCAAATTGAATCCTTTATGGAATTAACAAAAGATAGGCTAAGACAGATTATCCCAAACAAGAGGTTAAAAAGAGGTTTAGTGAACCCATTAGGTTCCCTTGTCAAGTTAATTTCGGGAAATCTAGATAACGAAGATGCAGTGCGATACAATACGGAAATTAGTCGACTTAATAATAAAGAACATTCTGTAGAAAAAAAACTTTCATTAATGCAAAAGGCATTCGATAAGTTAGTTAATATTTCAGGTGATTTAAAATATAATTTACTACAATTGAATTCTAAAACTTCGCTATTTCAAACACTTCAATATAATCAGTCTAATATTCTTAATATAGTAAGTCAGATGAATACTCTGTACCAAATTTTAAATAATTTTCGTACTATATATAATGTAGTTCAGGAAATAGAAACTTCCATAGCTTTTAGTCGTATACACATACTTCACCAGTCTATAATTAATTCTACAGAACTTTTTAATATTTTGTTAGAAATAGAAAAACACTATAGGTTAGTCTACACGGTAGATAAGCATAGCCTTACTAAGTTAGAAAGTACTATAGTTTTAAAATCATATTCAGATACGAATAAGTTAGTTTTTGTGTTAGAAATCCCTTTGGTAGACACGATCACATATAATTATTATAAAATCATCCCTGTACCTATATACAATCCCAATTCACAGAAAACCCTTATTAGCGTTCCTAAATATCCCTACCTCATAGTGAATGGATTGAAATACAAACCCATATCTAGCCCGTGTAAGCAGATAGAAGAGGATCGAGTCCTGTGCAGAGACGAAAACCTTATACAATATGCAGAAACAACGTGTATCGAGCAAATCATGCTGTTAAAAAACTATTCGGCATGTCATCAGAACTATATCCAAATAGAAGATGTACGGAGCCACATGGTAACTAATGGAGTATGGTTATTATTCACTAAAGCAAACATAATTCTTACCGAAAACTGTAATAACGAAATAATAAAATATAACCTCAAAGGAACATTTTTGGTAATGCCCAACCAAAGCTGTGAAACCCAGATTGGAGACAAATTTATCAGTCGTTCGGAGGAAACAAGGACATCAGAGGCCAGCCTACAATGGAGACCTGTGAATATGCCAGAACTACAAAAAGAAATCGAGATAGAAGACAGCCAAGTCGACCTTCGCGGCGTGGACCTCAACGATATCAAAGACATTCTTAATAGTGCAAAGTTTGTTAGTGGAAATGTTGACGAAAGTGAGATAAGTGTAACCAAGGACATTAGCATATGGACCATAAGTGTTTTAGTTTTAATTTTTGTACTGTTAATTGGGTATTTGATTGTCAAATTTAAAGTTATTAATAAAATTATTGTTATTTCTAGACGAAATCACCTGGATCAAAATAATTTACCTCCAGCTGATTTCTCTCTTAAGGGGGGAGGAGTTAAGGGTGCCCACCCTATTGATATATGCTTTGTCAGCCCTAAGTAGACATGGCAACAAGTGGAAGGGGTTGACTCAGCAACATTACCTTGGTCACGTATACAGGACATTGCGAAACATGGAAACAATTCTCCCTGACACAGCTAATTAGCTTTCCCATGAGAACCGATACCTGATACCTGACCATTGTACTTTACTTTAGTTATAAAATTAATATTAAGGATCATTCTGTATTCAGACTTAGCTCTAGCAACTTGTACATTTGGTTTTCTAAATAAAATAATTATTTTTATACAAACCGGTGTATCAAACCTTGACTCGCGCATATCTAGATGTTCTAAAACCACTGCCCATACGACAAGTAATTTAACACCAGAAACAGTGATTATGTTATGTTTAAAATCTACCTCTTCATAAGTGTGAATCACGTCAAAGGATAAACCTTCGAATCTGGAAGCATTCTTGCTCTTCCTTAAAGCTTCGGCTAGCAGCCTATCTTCTAAGTCCAATAATCTGTAAAATAACCACACTGATATTATAAAGGCGAAAGTTTGTGAGTGTGTATGTTTGTTCACGTCTAAACGGCTAGAGCGATTTTAATAAAATTTGATATGGAGTTAGCTGAAACTCGAGATACATAGGCCACAATTTATAAAATTTAGCGAGGGTAAAACCGCGGGGCGCAGCTATTATACAATAAATGATTAATTATGTTGCACAAGATGCAGCCCATCTGGGTACTGGTACTTTAAACATGGCTGCGGGTAATAGGTAGCATTATAATGTTGTGTTCTCGGACTTGGATCATGAAATATTGACCGAGATCTGTATTTTAATAATGCCTTTATTCAAAAATGTAGACTTTTTCAAAAATCACAAAAGGAAGTATTTTAGGTTTACACTTCTTATTCGCCCCGCTACATAGCTCAGGTTTCACATCCTCGCAGTTTACCTATAGAGACATGCTATATCTGGAGGAAAATCACCCTGAAACTACGAATGGGACATATATATAAGGAGTGTTTATCAGAATAATAAACTGTCATAAAAGTATTAGGGATTATAATAAGTACGTTAATAGTTTAAATTAAGTGCAGCTGGTAACGCTGCTGCGATTTCTTCCAGACAACCTGCTAAATGGAATTTAAGAGGAATAAATTATATCATTACCTGAATCTTAGTTCTATTAGTAGAAAAGAAACAGAAACTTACTCCTTAATGTTGTCCGATTCGATCTTAAACTCAATGCCAGCTCCTGTGAGTTCATTTTTGAATAGCTCCTTCTTGTCTTTAGACACGAGGATCAGTCCAGGGTGACCAGGAATAGCATGTGACCAGACGTCCACGTCCAAGTTATTGCTGAGGTAGTTGACCAGCTCTATCTGATCCGTGTTCTTTACCGTAACCTCATATAGAGCGAAGCTGGAAGGGAGATCACATTGTATTTTTTAGAATGATATTGATGTGAGTAACTACCTCTATTAGTAATGTACTCCTTTTTAGGGTTCCGTAACCAACAGGTAAAATGGGACCCTATTACTAAGACGTCACCAGGCTATATCATATGAACCGCGATAATTAGACAGTTGAAATTTTCACATAATTATGATGTATATCTGTTGCCGCTATAACAACAAATACTAAAACATAATATAAAATTATTATTTAAGGGGGCTCCCATAAAACAAACGCGATTTTTTTCTGGGTGGGTATGTCGGACTCGCACCGACTAAACCTAACCTGCCGTGGACTTCTTCTGGCGCCTGACGGGGGAGCCCCGGGAACGCTGGTCCCAGATGGTCGGGACCGTACCCTGGGAGGGCTCTGGATCGCCCTCCCCTATTTCCGACTCCTGCCAGTCCGGCACAGTGACTGTGCCACCAACAGATCGATGTCTTCCCAGAGCTGCTTGCACGTCGCGGCAGCAGAAGCAGAAGTAACGAACTCCTGGCTTAGAGTACTACCGCGAATGCGCCGTGACCACCATAGTCTTCCATGACCCTTAGTTTAAATTCGTTTCGATTTGCCAATCTAATTTTCAGATTCGCGGATTCGCATTGGATATGCTGCTCGTGTGCAAAACGCATCGTCCATTTCTACCAAAATCGGTAAGATTGTAGTAGAAAATGTTTGATATAATACAAAGTTTAGATATGCATAGGTATCTAGTTTACTACGTCAGTTTAAGATAGTTTTTAGGGTTCCGTACGCAAAGGGTAAAACGGGACCCTATTACTAAGACTTCGCTGTCCGTCTATCCGTGATAGTTAGACAGATGAAATTTTCACAGATGATGTATTTCTGTTGCCGCTGTAACAACAAATACTAAAGAAAACAAAATAAAATAAATATTTAAGGGGGGGCAAAACAACAAACGTGAATTTTTTGCCCGTTTTTATAGATAATGGTACGGAACCCTTCGCAAGCGAGTCCGACCCGCACTTGGCCGGATTTTTATTGAAAGATGTAATAAAGGCGGATTTCCAAATTTTAGGCATCGTATAAGCAGATGAAGAATTCTTAAATAATAAAAATATAGGTATTGAAATTGTGGCAGACTAAGATTTTATATATTGGAGTGATGTGCCATCGGGACCAGCAGATTTAGTTAGGTCTTACATAATATATAAAATGTAAATTTGGTATATGCCTGAAGGACAGTGTATGGTTAAACAGAGTAACTTCTTAAACACAAACAACCTCACAGTTCTAAATAGTTAACACCGTAAGCAACAACTTTTGTTCTGCAACATTTGATAATTTGTTTGATTTTTTTCATACTAAAATAAATATTAATTAATGTCCCGCTTGTATTTTTATTAGTCTACGAGCAAGTTCGCAGACGTGCGCATGCTTAGTGTCGTTCGCGCGTCGTCCTTTCGTTTATGAATGAAACATAGACCTACAAATGTCACCACATTACAACAAAAACATTCTATCGCGGGCCTTGAGCGTGGGGACCGAATCCAGAAATTCCGTAACGAAAAGAACCTAACACCCTCAACTCCGACCGCCATCTATCGATAAATACCAGAACTTTTAATGACTTTTTGAAATATCACGCTTGTCTCTTTAGTTCAGCAACCCGCCTTTAGGTGGCATTGGTTGTATTGGAAAACTACCGTAATCAGCTGCTTGTGAGAAAGTATATAGGTGTATAGGTATTTATCATCTACGTAGAATAGTGAATATCTGTACTCGTATAATTTGTGTACAAAGTGTTTTAAATATGAATAAACAAAGTGCATTTATTAATGAAGAAAGTCACGAAAAAATAGTGAAAGAAAATGAGTTAATACTCTATATACATTCATTTTATTATTATTATCACAAATGCAGTATTATAAAATAAATAAATAATTATAATAGCATAAGTTGATAAAAAATGCTATGCAATAGCTTTACCGTGGCAGTCTCCGAGTGCCACACGTCTTTTTTACATGTATAGAGTTATGTCCGAACTCGTAGAACAAAAGTTGTTGCTTATGGTGTTCGCAATCTAGCCTTGCGAGGTTGTTGGCGTTTTACAAATAACCCTGAATAAATGGAATCTATATAAAAATCGCTATATAAAGGAGGAGAATGCGTTACAAATATAAATAATCTCACCCATCATAGATCTCGTGTTTGGCCAAAGCCAACCCGACCAAAACAAACAAACATACAGCTCTCAGCATGGCTACACTTGAACTGAGCCAAATTAAATAATCAATTAATACAATTATCAGACCACAGATAATCAAAATCAATACATCATTGGAAGATTGGCTGATAATATTTTAGAGGGCAACGATTACAAGTGTGTGATATAATTGTAATTATATTATTATGTGAAAGGATGAATGTAAGAAGATTGACAAAAGAAGTACATATACCTAGCCTGTATGAATGGTACAACCGAAAGGGGAAGACCTCGTAGATTCTCTGAATAAATCGGAGAGGTTCTTAAAGGCCAGGTCAGAAGTACCCTAAACCGGCGAACATGTATGAACTGAAATGAAATGAACTTTATTGTGGCACATAGGTTACATACGGATGTTATGTTACAAGTTTAGTCCAACTATGACCCGCCATACTGGCATACAATATTGGATTGCTAGTAATATGTCATTTAAATACAAATTACAATAATATTATGAAACATGTCAAATTTACAATACACTAGCTGTGCCCCGCGGTGTTACCCGCGTCAAATTTTATAAATTTTCTTGCTATAAACCTCACAGAGCCCGAGACCTTTCCAACGAATGCAAAACCGTGGAAATCGGTTCGTGCGTTCTGGAGTTATAGCGTCAGGAAGGAAAACCCGACTTATTTTTATATAGTAGATTATCTTACATAATAATGTCATTTAGGTATTCAGTCACATTATAATAACATTTTTCATTTAAACATTTATACAATGACTTAAATTGCTCCATGTCACTAAGTTCTCTAATAGTCTTAGGCAATGTATTGTATATGTCAGGAATTAGGTAAAACACACTTTTGTGAAATAAAGTAGTTTTGTGTTGTACAATATGTAGTAAAAATATAGCTAAAATTTAGATAATTAAACCTACACATGATCCTTGACAATAACTTAATTTTAGTTAGCTAAATATCGTTACTGTTATAAAATAAATCTTATTGTAAATTATTTCCTACAATCCGTGTACCTAAATATCTATATGTACCTAGAAATTATTATAAATTAATTATATATTACTGCGAACATGTTCTGCCTATTTACAAGCGCTTTTTTAAAGTCTACGTGAATAAAAACTGAAAAGATTGACATTATCTTTTACAAAAATGGCACATTCATAGATATACATCCAAGGCAGTGGTAGAATTTTCAGCTCTTTAAAGTATAATGACAGTAAACGAGGCAAAAGAGGTGTGCAAAGATTGTGATGAATGGAAATCCATTGTCTCTGCCTACCCCTCTGGGAAACAGGTGTGACTCTATGTATGGGTGTATATTATTATTAAAATTGACTAGAGAAAAGACAAACTGATTAATGCAAATAAAATAAATTTACACATGACAATATTATGATAAAATATAATAAATTATGTTACAGGTCTCGTTTTAATCTTGGTATCAATGTATATACACACATCAACAAAGTCTAGGGATACGTTATTTTGAAATCAAACATGGCTTTATTGTTTAAAACCTATTTAGTTTCCTTAAAAAGTTTATTTACAGATTTAAACCTTGTCTATTCTTTATTCAAAATTTAAAAATTAAAATGAGAAACAAATGAAAACACGCAAAGCACAGCGCAATCTTGAGTTGTATCTAATTTCAAGAAGTTGCATTAAAATTTTTTTTGCGTGTTAATTGAAGAAAACCTGATAAATTGTTTTATTTTCTTTTCTCAATTGGTTGTGTAAGCTTTTTAGCGTCATGCCACGCCATCATTTGAGTCGAGATGAAATGTTACGGGCAGTTGGCATGTTACAAAACGGTGCTATTCAACGCGTCGTTGCTGAGTCTCTGGGCACAAGCCAAAATGTGGTATCCAGGCTGTGGTCACGTTATCGCGCTACTGGAGATGTGGCAGAACGGCACACAGGTAGATATCGTGTTACCACTCAGAGACAGGATCGATTTCTCCAAATGACCGCCAGAAGACTACCCAATATCACAGCGATGCAACTAGTGCAAAGGCTCCAGGAGGGTCAGCAGCTGCTGGTGAGCGACCAAACCGTGCGAAGGAGGCTGCATGAAGTTGGTCTTCATGCTCGCAGACCGCTACGAGTCCCAGCGCTGCGACGTGGCAATCGCGGTAGGCGACTTTTATGGGCTCAAGAACATTTGACATGGAGTGATCAACAATGGTCATTGGTGCTGTTCACTGATGAGTCCCGCTATGGATTTCATCCAGATTCGAGGCGAACACGCGTTTGGAGAACTCCAGGCAGGGTCAGCCGTCTCCGACATCCACAGGAGGTCCACTCTTACCAAGGCGGGACAATTATGGTGTGGGCAGGAATACGAATCGGCGGACGAACCCAACTCATTTGGATTCAGGGCAGCATGACTGCCCATAGATACCGTGAGGAGGTAGTAGAACGTGTCATTGTCCCGCTCAGGGCCCTAACGGGGCAAGAATTTCAGCTCATGCATGACAATGCACCTTCCCATACAGCGCGGCTGGTGAGGGCCGCCCTTCGAGAACACGATGTTCAGGTATTAGATTGGCCTCCACAGTCGCCAGACTTAAACCCAATTGAACACGCCTGGGACATGTTACAGCGAAGAGCATTGAGGGATTTTCCGCCCAACTTGACAACAGAAGAACAACTTTTCGAACATTTAAAAAGAACTTGGGACTGCATACCCCAGCAAGACATTGACACCTTAATTTTAAGTATGGAAAATCGTTGCCGCTGTGTGATTAATGTTAGAGGAGGAAATACCGATTACTGATTATCAGATTTGGTAAGATTTTTATTCATTTAATTCGATTGAATAATTTTATAAGAATAAAATGTTTTTGTTCACTCAGTAATTTTCTATGGCTTAATTAATTTAAGACTTTTATTAATTAGAAAAACAAAATCGCATCGTGTTGTTAATGTTTAAATATCGGCCATGAAATTATCTTTAATTCTTCCATTTACAGTCATAACAAAATGTTTATAGTTTTCTAGATAATCAATGAAATGTTCAATATCCCTAGATTGTGTTGATGTGTGTATTTCAAATAGATATATTTGTAAGAAACCATCCAAATTTGTTTCCCAAAGTAATTGAAGATAGTAAATTCTTAAAAAGGGGTCCCACTAAGTTAAGAGTAGAGTGGTGTACAAGTACTTTACATTACAAAAACAGTCACGCTACTTCAATAAAACTATAACCACATTCCAAAAGCATTAAATTTTAAACATACAACACATGGGATACATGAAAACAACTATTAATGGGACACACAAAGAGTTGCCCTGCTCGGGAATCGAACCCGGGATACGAAATGGCGAGGTGACTGTTTTAACCGCTACGCCACACGTGCAGTCAATCATTATAAATATATAATATCAGAATAACGCACATAATCTGTTAGTCGAGATTAAGCGGCATTTATGTAAATAATATAATAATAATAATATCCTGGGACATTATTCACACACGGTCTTCTGATCCCAAACTAAGCAGAGCTTGTGCTATGGAAACCAGATAACTGATATACTATTTTTCTTTTGTAATACGTACTTATATAGATAATTTACACCCAGACTCAGGACAAACAGACATGTTCATGCACACAAATATTTGTCCCGGGTGGGAATCGAACCCACGACCTCCGGCGTGAAAGGCAGCGTATCTACCAACCACGCCAACAGGCCCGTCCTACTCTATACATACATAGGTACCTCTTGTCTTTTTGGGAAATAAGAAACTATTTATATCCCAAAAATATAAATTGTTATCTGCCCCTCGTCTGCGAGTTCGTCGGACCGGGTTTTATTAATAAACCAAAAATTAAATATGTTACGAAATAGATGACTTATGACTCACTTACTACACACACGTAATTATCTAATTCATAACAGTATGGCAAAGAGAAAACCAAATAATAATAGCCTACAAAATACCCAAACTACAAAAACAGCATTGTAAAATTATTCACTCCATCATACTGCAGCGTATTACAAAATGGCGTCCATGCAGCCGTTACTAACAATATGTGACAAAATAATCGCTTGATGCCGACCTAATTATACTTCCATTACATCGTAATAAAGTCACCTACTCTCTTTTATAATATTAATGTATTTTTAATGTTATATATTATAATACACTGTATTGTATTTATATGTTGTGTGGTGGCAGCGAATATCAGAATATCATCACCCCAAAGTTTGTGAGTTTGTATGTTTGTTAATTCTTCACGGCTAAACGGCTGGAGCGATTTTAATAAAATTTGGTATGCAATTAGTTGACACCCTGGATTAACACATAGGGTATAATTTATAAAGTCGCGGGGCACCGTTATTAATATAATATATCAGGAAGTGTACCAATTTACTTTATTACCTACTAGCTGTGCCCCGCGGTTTTACCAGCGTTAAATTTTATAAATTACCATAACTCCTCCCCCGTAGGTGATAGCGTGATAATATGTATGTAGCCTATATGTTGACCCGACATCTTAGTAAAATTAATGGAAAATTTGAAGTAAACCTATGCAGTACTTTTTGAGCCCGGACATACATACAGACAAATAGACAAAAATTCTAAAAACTATAGTTATGGCTTCGATATAGATTGTAGATCACGCCCCAAGTCTCCATTTAAAAAAATATTTAATGTACAGGTTTGACTTTCCTACGATTTTATTATATGTATAGATAATGTAAGTGGCATACCACTTACATTATCTATACATAATGTAAGTCATTCTATCGCGGGCCTTGAGCGTGGGGACCGAATCCAGAAATTCCGTAACGAAAAGAACCTAACACCCTCAACTCCGACCGCCATCTATCGATAAATACCAGAACTTTTAATGACTTTTTGAAATATCACGCTTGTCTCTTTAGTTCAGCAACCCGCCTTTAGGTGGCATTGGTTGTATTGGAAAACTACCGTAATCAGCTGCTTGTGAGAAAGTATATAGGTGTATAGGTATTTATCATCTACGTAGAATAGTGAATATCTGTACTCGTATAATTTGTGTACAAAGTGTTTTAAATATGAATAAACAAAGTGCATTTATTAATGAAGAAAGTCACGAAAAAATAGTGAAAGAAAATGAGTTAATACTCTATATACATTCATTTTATTATTATTATCACAAATGCAGTATTATAAAATAAATAAATAATTATAATAGCATAAGTTGATAAAAAATGCTATGCAATAGCTTTACCGTGGCAGTCTCCGAGTGCCACACGTCTTTTTTACATGTATAGAGTTATGTCCGAACTCGTAGAACAAAAGTTGTTGCTTATGGTGTTCGCAATCTAGCCTTGCGAGGTTGTTGGCGTTTTACAAATAACCCTGAATAAATGGAATCTATATAAAAATCGCTATATAAAGGAGGAGAATGCGTTACAAATATAAATAATCTCACCCATCATAGATCTCGTGTTTGGCCAAAGCCAACCCGACCAAAACAAACAAACATACAGCTCTCAGCATGGCTACACTTGAACTGAGCCAAATTAAATAATCAATTAATACAATTATCAGACTACAGATAATCAAAATCAATACATCATTGGAAGATTGGCTGATAATATTTTAGAGGGCAACGATTACAAGTGTGTGATATAATTGTAATTATATTATTATGTGAAAGGATGAATGTAAGAAGATTGACAAAAGAAGTACATATACCTAGCCTGTATGAATGGTACAACCGAAAGGGGAAGACCTCGTAGATTCTCTGAATAAATCGGAGAGGTTCTTAAAGGCCAGGTCAGAAGTACCCTAAACCGGCGAACATGTATGAACTGAAATGAAATGAACTTTATTGTGGCACATAGGTTACATACGGATGTTATGTTACAAGTTTAGTCCAACTATGACCCGCCATACTGGCATACAATATTGGATTGCTAGTAATATGTCATTTAAATACAAATTACAATAATATTATGAAACATGTCAAATTTACAATACACTAGCTGTGCCCCGCGGTGTTACCCGCGTCAAATTTTATAAATTTTCTTGCTATAAACCTCACAGAGCCCGAGACCTTTCCGAGGTATTCAGTCACATTATAATAACATTTTTCATTTAAACATTTATACAATGACTTAAATTGCTCCATGTCACTAAGTTCTCTAATAGTCTTAGGCAATGTATTGTATATGTCAGGAATTAGGTAAAACACACTTTTGTGAAATAAAGTAGTTTTGTGTTGTCCAATATGTAGTAAAAATATAGCTAAAATTTAGATAATTAAACCTACACATGATCCTTGACAATAACTTAATTTTAGTTAGCTAAATATCGTTACTGTTATAAAATAAATCTTATTGTAAATTATTTCCTACAATCCGTGTACCTAAATATCTATATGTACCTAGAAATTATTATAAATTAATTATATATTACTGCGAACATGTTCTGCCTATTTACAAGCGCTTTTTTAAAGTCTACGTGAATAAAAACTGAAAAGATTGACATTATCTTTTACAAAAATGGCACATTCATAGATATACATCCAAGGCAGTGGTAGAATTTTCAGCTCTTTAAAGTATAATGACAGTAAACGAGGCAAAAGAGGTGTGCAAAGATTGTGATGAATGGAAATCCATTGTCTCTGCCTACCCCTCTGGGAAACAGGTGTGACTCTATGTATGGGTGTATATTATTATTAAAATTGACTAGAGAAAAGACAAACTGATTAATGCAAATAAAATAAAGGAGACGGATACCTATTCATACAATATTGGGCTAGGATGTAAAAAGATAAAAGTGGTTTCAAATATTGGGTCTATAAATTATCAGCCAATCACAAAAAAATTCATGGATTTTTTCAATCTGTGAACAGAGTTATAAAAGATTTAGTACTTAATAGAGAGGTTATGTACCAACCTATACTTAACAGCTGATTTTTAAGAGCGATTGCTATTTAATAGTTATCCGTGTCCAGTATGTTAGCAAAAGTCGTACACGTTAAGCAATATCAGAAGTCCGTAGAGAGAATGCAGTTGTCGAGGGATATATAATCAAAACAATAAAAAATACTCAAATCACACACGCACGATACAAGAAACGAGTCTATCATAGATTAGGATAAAGAGTATTTAAACCTACATTAGGATTCAAAATCTGTCACCAGTCACTGTCAGCATAGATTAAAAATATAGTTGTCAATAACTAATAAATCGATTTGAACGATAACCGATGTTATGATTTCTATTTTTTTTGTTGATATTTTATTTTTTACCGTTGACATTATGTTAATGTATTTAATCATTATTATGATTAAATCGGTTATCTGGTGTCTGGTGCAAGAGATTTTATATTACATTGTTTGAACTCATTAACGTTAATCGATTATAGTAATCAACAACCAATTTAATTCGTGACTTAAACTTATTTTGAGATTCCTCGTTTACCAGATTGTAAATTGGGTCAATTTTTTACAGTTTGAAATAGAAAAATATAACGCTTTTTTTAAACCATATCTTAACTTATTACAGTCAGGCCCAGAAATCCCCGTCTGACATGACAATATTATGATAAAATATAATAAATTATGTTACAGGTCTCGTTTTAATCTTGGTATCAATGTATATATTTCAAATAGATATATTTGTAAGAAACCATCCAAATTTGTTTCCCAAAGTAATTGAAGATAGTAAATTCTTAAAAAGGGGTCCCACTAAGTTAAGAGTAGAGTGGTGTACAAGTACTTTACATTACAAAAACAGTCACGCTACTTCAATAAAACTATAACCACATTCCAAAAGCATTAAATTTTAAACATACAACACATGGGATACATGAAAACAACTATTAATGGGACACACAAAGAGTTGCCCTGCTCGGGAATCGAACCCGGGATACGAAATGGCGAGGTGACTGTTTTAACCGCTACGCCACACGTGCAGTCAATCGTTATAAATATATAATATCAGAATAACGCACATAATCTGTTAGTCGAGATTAAGCGGCATTTATGTAAATAATATAATAATAATAATATCCTGGGACATTATTCACACACGGTCTTCTGATCCCAAACTAAGCAGAGCTTGTGCTATGGAAACCAGATAACTGATATACTATTTTTCTTTTGTAATACGTACTTATATAGATAATTTACACCCAGACTCAGGACAAACAGACATGTTCATGCACACAAATATTTGTCCCGGGTGGGAATCGAACCCACGACCTCCGGCGTGAAAGGCAGCGTATCTACCAACCACGCCAACAGGCCCGTCCTACTCTATACATACATACCTCTTGTCTTTTTGGGAAATAAGAAACTATTTATTTCCCAAAAATATAATTTGTTATTTGCCCCTCGTCTGCGAGTTCGTCGGACCGGGTTTTATTAATAAACCAAAAATTAAATATGTTACGAAATAGATGACTTATGACTCACTTACTACACACACGTAATTATCTAATTCATAACAGTATGGCAAAGAGAAAACCAAATAATAATAGCCTACAAAATACCCAAACTACAAAAACAGCATTGTAAAATTATTCACTCCATCATACTGCAGCGTATTACAAAATGGCGTCCATGCAGCCGTTACTAACAATATGTGACAAAATAATCGCTTGATGCCGACCTAATTATACTTCCATTACATCGTAATAAAGTCACCTACTCTCTTTTATAATATTAATGTATTTTTAATGTTATATATTATAATACACTGTATTGTATTTATATGTTGTGTGGTGGCAGCGAATATCAGAATATCATCACCCCAAAGTTTGTGAGTTTGTATGTTTGTTAATTCTTCACGGCTAAACGGCTGGAGCGATTTTAATAAAATTTGGTATGCAATTAGTTGACACCCTGGATTAACACATAGGGTATAATTTATAAAGTCGCGGGGCACCGTTATTAATATAATATATCAGGAAGTGTACCAATTTACTTTATTACCTACTAGCTGTGCCCCGCGGTTTTACCAGCGTTAAATTTTATAAATTACCATAACTCCTCCCCCGTAGGTGATAGCGTGATAATATGTATGTAGCCTATATGTTGACCCGACATCTTAGTAAAATTAATGGAAAATTTGAAGTAAACCTATGCAGTACTTTTTGAGCCCGGACATACATACAGACAAATAGACAAAAATTCTAAAAACTATAGTTATGGCTTCGATATAGATTGTAGATCACGCCCCAAGTCTCCATTTAAAAAAATATTTAATGTACAGGTTTGACTTTCCTACGATTTTATTATATGTATAGATAATGTAAGTGGCATACCACAATAAATAAAAAAAACACAACATATTTACATACCATAAATACAATCATCATCATTACAGCTGAAAAAGTCCACTGCTGGACAAGAGCCTCCTCAAAGAATGGGGGGATATGCCATAATCGCCACGCTTGGCAGACGTGTTGGCGATCGCAATATAGATGGTCATAGTACTCAGAAAGAAGCTACTGCCCGTCCTCTGGTAGATATTCCCTCGGGTCGACTTCTACGACCCCCATGGGATGAGATGGGGTGATGATATTATGATATTCACCGCCATCACCACACAGCATGAATAAAATAGTAAGTACTTACACAAAATTGAGGTGACATCGATATTATTAAGATTTAGAAAGGGTGAATGAAATAAGTAGTGTCCGACCGAAACTGGTTTTCACGACCGAAACCGAAACCGAATTTCGGCGACGGTCTCAGTTTCGGCCGAAACCGAAACTTCCTTATAAGGATCATGTTTTGAGTGAAAATTTAAGAAAACGTTATTATAATCCAGCCAGTTTTGTTTTTTTATCTTTAACTCACATAGCTCTGCAGTCTTTGACATTTTCACTTAGATGAAATAACCAATAAAAATATTTAGATGTTAGGTTTGACCTTGATTCTACTATAATCTATGCATCGATCTGTTATATTAAATTATTTTTAATTTTTTTTAGTTAGTTTACTAAACTGGCGTACACAATATTAAATTAAAAGACAAATGTAAGTTCTTGAAAAAAGCTTAGTGTACGACCTTATTGAAGTAAACAAAGCATGCAATATATTGATGTTTACTACTTACTATTATGCTATAGGACGTGATAAAACTTTAAATTTACCGAAATCAAAATAAATGGCACAAAAACTAACAACAAACAAAACGAACCAATCTACTTCGCTTGTATGTAATTTAACGCGCCGAAAATTACCGAGCAGAGCGCGAGAACTCCCGAACGCAGTTTCGGTTTCGGTCGTAGTTTCTCGGCAGGTTTGCCGCCGAAAGCGAAACTAAACCGAAACTCGTTTTTTTGCCGAAACCGAACATTCGGTCGGACACTAGAAATAAGATTAACAAAAGAAATATACCTGGAGTGTGTAAATGGTACACACGGCTACATATCAAGCTATACATCGATAAATATAATAAAATCGTAGTAAAGTCTAAAATGTACATTGAATATTATTTTAAAGGATACTTGGGGCGTGATCTACATTCGATATCGAAGCCAAAAATATAGTGATTAGAATTTTTGTCTGTATGTATGTCCGGGCTAAACTCAAAAAGTACTGAATGGATTTGTTTAAAATTTTAGATGAATATTACTAAGAGGTCGGGTCAACATATAGGCTACATATTATCACGCTATCACCTACGGGGGAGCTGTGGTAATTTATAAAATTTAAGGCGGGTAAAACCACGGGGCACAGCTAGTTTCCAATATAAGCTGAACTCTCATTGTATGGAATCCCATACAACGCGAGATCAGATTATACAGGAAATGTGTAGCTTGATATGTAGCCGTGTGTACATTCGGAGGCGGAACACCTCGTAAAAAAATTCTTTGATGAAATCGGAGACGTTCTCAAGAAAAGCCAGGGGCTCTACCGGCTAAGTCGCCGAACATCGATTTCTTAAATGGCTTTCAAATAAATAAAGGTTAAAAATTACTTAATCAATCGTTAAATCTGCTTCCATGAGCACACGTGACGTCATAAATGGTCCGGAATCGATTTTCAACGTCGAAGCCGATTTAACGATTGATTAAGTCATTTTTAACTTTTATTTAATTGAACATCGATCACTATCCCGATGTTCGGCGACTTAGCCGGTAGCCCCCCAGGTCAGAAGTACCCCGAAACCGGCGAGCATGTATGAAGATTATAATGAAGTAAAAGAGGTGTGCAAAGATTGTAACAAACAGAAATCCATTGTCTATGCCTACCCCTCTGGGAAACAGGCGTGAGTCTATGTATGTATGTATCGACTGCCTCGTTGGTCTAGCGGTAGCATGTTCAACCGCAGAAAATGAGGTCCTGGGTTCAAATCCCGGGTCGGGCCAAAAAGTGATTTTGAGATTTTTCCGTAAAAAGAAAGTTCTAAGTATCAGCTCGAAGTCTGGAAGTTAGCGGTATTACTCCCCCGTGCCTCGGAGAGCCCGTAAAGCCGTTATTCCTGTACCTGACCTCTTTCCGGTCGTGTCGTGTCGTCCCATCGGATCATGAGATTGATGGAATAGAAAGTGCCTGTTTGCGCACACACTTGTGCACTATAATAAGTCCTGCGCAATTGGCTAATCTCCATTGAGAATGGCCGCCGTGGCCCAAATTCGGCCGGGAAGACATCATCATGTATCGATATTATAATAGCATATTTTTTAAATACAACATTGATTTTTTCTGTTTATGTTTTGCATAGCGCTATCGCTGATAGCGAACGCTGAATTCCAAGTATGATGACATAATGAAGACAAAATAAGAAATATACCTACCCATATTGTTACTGAAAGAACAACGTGGAAGCTTTATTGAAAACCCGAATTTTGTGTTTATTTTAGTGAGAAATCAATTTTATTTGCTGTACCTACAGTAATCAATCTATATAATTAAATAAACACAAGCGTCGCGCGTCGCACCCTAGCCAATGATAACGATAGTTCGTAAAATATGCAATAGATGGCGGTAGGAATAGCTTGTACAATATTGGATATTATGTAATTAAAACCTTATTTTAAATGGATATAACGGTAAATTGTCATTGTTTATTAGTCATATGTTGTGTTTAATTAATTATACAACTTCCGTTTATATTTGGAGCGGTAAAAATAATTTTCATATTTTATATGCCAAATGACTTTGCCGTATATAACCTTTTAATTACTTGTAAAACCATTAACACATTAATTACATTAGCTCTATCTCATTCGCTCAACTTGGAAATGACATGTAAAAGTCGAAGACAAAACGAGTCTCAACGTTTTTATAGGTACCTACTTACATATAAATAAATGTAATGATGATGTGGTCCCGGCCGATTTCGGCCACGGCGACCATAATAAAATCACATTTGAATGACAAGGACAGACAGAACATCTCTTAAGTTTATTATTATACTTTCTGACTAGTGACTTGTGTATTTTCATAATCTCGGTACTTCAAGCCTTAACTAGAAATGTATTTAACAATTAATTGAATTCACTGCCTTATAGAATATAGAGCACATTAATCCTTCGGGCCGTTGACCCTCCGGTATGCTCTTTCAAAAATATTTTAGTATGTATGTATGTTTGTTTGTGGCATTCCAAAATTATGGAAGGATGCCATGTTTCAATGTGAACCAAACCATACCGCGATCTAACTCTACGGTAACGCCATCTATTGCATTTTAGGCGAACTAAAATGTCCGCCAGATATTGTGTATTTATTATTTCAGACATATTTTATCACATAGGTAGTGAATTATTTATGTTTACGAATAATTAAAATATTTAATTCATTATTACCTAGTATCTTGGAATAGCAAGTGGAGAAGTTCTTATGTGTATTTTTGAACATGTTTCCTTTGCTTTTAATTTTTAGTATAACTGACTTGAGCGGCTTGTTGGTCTAGCCGTTAGAGAATTTGATTCCTAAGCCAAAGGTTTTGGGTTCGATTCTCACCCGGGACAAATCTTTGTGTGTCTGAGTGTAATTTTTCTATAATATGTATGTATTTAGAAATATATAAGTTTGTTTATCAGTTGTCTGGTTGCCATAGCACAGGCTCTGCCTAGTTTGGGATCAGACGACACTGTGTTAGTTGTCTCAAGATATTTATTTATTAAGTATTATAATTAACGTTGCCGCTTTTATTTATATTTATATTGTCCTCCTTGCATGTGCATATTTTAACATGCTTAAAGCATAAAGTTTGTATACCTCTAACGTTACCACAGACAAGGTTACGTATTAAAAAAAAACTGCATTCATGCAAGTAAATCTCATTACATATCATGTATAATTAAATTTTCATAATGTTATGTTGTAAACTAAACAGCCCAATAACAATAAACATTATTTATTATACCGACATATTTTATTAAAGCAATGATGGAATAACATAATAAAATAGAAACTGAACAATAACATTTTCTGTAACAGTCGTAATAATACTCGCGCCATTTTGTTTATGGCTCGCTATTTCACCGCAGAGTTTATAGCAGATGTTGAATGTAGGTAATGGCAACTATGATAGTTTCTGAACGAGGGTTTGTTCGCTTTTCCGAAAAAAAAGTAGGTACAGTAGGTACAGACGCCAGCACATCAAGACAAGATAAGATAAGATAGATTTATTTGCCTTAAACATGGTCATATAAATACAGGTCTTATAAATTATAATTAGTCACTACATGTCTAACCAGATTCTGGTATGCAAATATTACACAAATTAGAATAATTAAACATTAGGTACACACACAACAATTCAAAGTCCATAAATGTACAATTATTCAAATACTAAATAAATAACAATAAAATAATAATATAATTAGTAACTATCCCATATTATATGAATAAAATTTTAATTACTCATAACCGGAATATAGAATATAAGAATAAGAATAATTTATCATCCAAAGTAAAGTTACAGAAATTCTTATATCTAGTTACTAAAATAAAGTACAAGAAGGAGTATAATTATTGCTTATGGCTTTCACACTTAGGGCTAGCTTGCTCGTGTTTTATAAATTAGTCCTATTACATTTCATTTTTGCCTACACCTCTAGAGATTTTCATTTAAAAGCTCTGTAATATTATAATAAGCTTTATCCACAAAAAATCAAGCTCCTCCAATCTGTCAAATTTCCCCAATTGAAAGTGAACCATAAACTTTGTGATTAAGTTGAAAATCTATAAAATTAATTTGACAGATTGGGGTAGTTGGATGTGCTGGCGTCTGTACATACCCATTTTTTAACAGGCTGTTATCCTGGCTGCCGTGCGGTTAACTGCCTAGAAAGAATAACGGGGACATGGGGTGTCCATGTTATTATTTCTGGGCTATCCTGTGTATTTCGTACGAAGCGACTATTAGCGAGCTGTAACCGTAACCTTTTCATGCACTGTAACCAAAAAACATAGTGTGTACGTGGTTCGCTGACCTGGGGCTCTACCGGCTAAGTCGCCGAACATCGTTTGCGTAAATGGCGTTCAAATAAATAAGGTTAAAATTGACTTAATCAATCGTTAAATCGGCTTCCATAAGCACATGTGACGTCATAAATGTTCCGGAATCGATTGTCATTACGTTGAAGCCGATTTAATGATTGATTAAGTAATTTTTAACCTTTATTTATTTGAACGTCATTTAACCAATCGATGTGCAGCGACTTAGCCGGTAGAGCCCCTGCTGCGAGCGGTACGATGATATTTATAAGGCACTGACAGTGACACGCTTGATATTAGGTCACTTAAATACCTATAGACTCCCATTTATTAATTTATGCAATAAAACCATGCTCATCATCGCTCTTCTCTCATGAAGACATAATTTTAAAATAAAATAGTCTAACTAAAATAGTTTAACTTGAAGAGAAGGAACATATCAAATATCAAATTGTACCAACAGTTGCACTTAATGCGGAAATATTAGATTTAGTCCCATCGACCGTATTTTTAGGATTGACACTTGATTCAAAATTGCAATGGGGTCCTCAGATTGAAAAGTTAGCAGGTATATTAAGTTCGGCTTCCTATGCTGTCTGCAAAATAAGGCAATTGTCAGATGAACAAACTGCTAGATTAGTGTATTTCGCGTACTTTCATAGCATTATGTCGTATGGCATTCTGCTGTGGGGTTCGGCGGCTGACATAGGTACTATTTTTGTATTGCAGAAAAGAGCAGTCAGAGCCATTTATGGTTTAGGCAGTCGCGATTCTTTGCGAAATTTGTTTAAAGAAATAAATATACTTACTGTGCCATCGGAATATATATATATCAGAATATAATGTTTGTTAGAAAAAATATTCATAATTATAAAAAGAAAAGTGAACTGCATAATATAAATACTAGGAATAAAAATAAACTAGCCATGCCAGGCTTTAGAGTAAGCAAAACTAATAAATCATTTTTAGGAAATTGTATTAGGTTTTATAACAAGCTTCCTACAAGTTTTAAAACACATATTAAACGTATACTTATGGCTAGGGGTTATTACACCACTAAAGAGTACATCGATGACAAAGACGTCTGGCTCTCACTTCCTACCTGCACATTGCTGGAGATCTTGTAGCCATATAGACATGACTGATCTGCTGCGTTACGTGAACTATCTGTAAATGATTGCTATCATATACTTAATTTAAAATTATTGACTCTGTCTCAAAATGAATAATGTTATTGTTTCGAAGTTTTTCTATTGTATACCTAAATATAATCTAAAATAATAAGCATTCAGACAACCGATCGAGCATATAATAATATTGTGTTTGCCTACTAAATAATTACTCTAATTGGACCAAATCCCGTGTTCATGCCCGCTTGAGTATGTTTCGCCGGACCGTCTCAACTGGGTCGTGTTGAAACCGGTAGTAGATGAACCCACTGAGTTTGTTTCGCTGGGTCTTCTCAGTTGGGGCGCATTGGATCCGGTGGTAGCATTAAAGCGCGACCGTCGTTATTAACACAAGGTCCGTCATAATAATAATACCTTTAATATAGACAGAACCATTGACAATATGTAGTAAAAATATTAGACTTAAACTAGATAATTAAACATAATCTCTTGACAATAACTTGATACGAGCTAGCTAAATATCATTGCTGTAATAAAATAAATTTTATAAATGTTTTCATACAATATGTACCTAAATATCTATGTTACTAGAAATAATATCTAATGTATACAACTATATTACTACAAACATGTTCTGACTATTTACAAGCGCTTTTTTAAAGTCTACGTGAATAAAAACCTTTTTTATTTTTATTTATTTTATTTATTTATTTATCAATTCGACTGTACATAAGTATGTTTTTTTCATGATAAGCGATTTCCCTGTTGTCTGTAAACCGATTCATCATATCAGCCGAAAGACGCCCACTGCTGCACAAAGGCCTCCCCAAAGATGTCCACAATTGCCGGTCCTGCGCTATCCGCATCGAGCAACTTCCAGCGACCCTCACAAGATCATCGGTCCATCTTGTAGGGGGCCTGCCCACGCTGCGTCTTCCGGTCCGTGGTCGCCATTTGAAACCTGTCTGCCCCAGAGGCCGTCGGCTCTACGAGCTATATGCCCTGCCCACTCCCACTTCAGCTAGGCTATTCTTGTTTGTGAACCGACTATGTAAATACATTTCGTTATTTTTATTGAACAGGGAATGTTCCAATATAAATGTTGTTCCATTAGCTTAATAAGTTTTTCAATTAAATATAACATTTGTACAAACTTCATTTTCAATGTGTTCAATATAAACATGTTTCTTTCTTTGTTCCTTTCTTACAGATAACAAAAGGTCGACGTCGGTTATATTTCTTTAAAGCTAAAGATATAATATAAGGAAATAAATAAAATAAATAATAGGTAAATAAAACTATAAACAAGTTACTAAGAGGTAAAACATTAAGCCATTAGCGCGAACAACTTGCGCAGTTCCGAAGAAAACAATATTCAACGTTATAACTTTGTATGGCTTGCTATTACACCGACGCGTGACGTTAACACTATATCACTTACTTGAGTAAGTAGCCTGTTTGATTGCCATGCTCCAAAAAAAAAGGTAACAACAAGGACCAATAAAAAAAAATACACATCACTGTAATAAGTATTTTAAGACTGATGATTAATTTAATTTCAAGTTAACTACTAAGTTGGTAACTGCTAAATGCCGCGGCGCCGTACTAGCCACTTCTCCTTAATGTTTACTTAGATGTCATATGTCAAAAATCCTGATCTCTATTCTCTTATCTGAAATAATTAAATAGAGAATTGAAATGCATTTTCTTGTATCTAAGGGATTTAAGATTACGACACTAAGGTAGTTTTAGATATTTAAGACACTCACTCGCGCTGACTTGGTCCTCATGTGATATGTTAATGTTAACAAAGCTGTTTAGGTTTAATAGAACCGTAAACAAGACATTTCACAAATTATTACGGCAAATGTTTTTTGGAGCCGGCTGTGCTCCTGTGCACAGACCCTATGTAGACATAGCCGGACAGGAAATTGAACCCTATAAACAAAACATGTAAGTATAAAAACCATAGCAGGATAACCGACATGCTGAACACAGTTTCTGCTGTCGCTTAAACTACCTTGGACTTAAAACTTAACGAGCTACAATAGAAAAAGCACGTTTGATCCGTATGCTGGTTCTGTATAAAAATAGCCTCAGTCTTCATCAATTAAATCTAGCACAAGTTCAGCGCTCAACGTTTTAATGTAAAGCTAATAGGTACAGACGCCAGCACATCAAGCTACCCCAATCTGTCAAATTTCCCGAATTGAAAGTGAATCTTATGCTTAAGTGATAAAGTTGAAAATCTATGGAAGAAATTTGACAGATTGGGGTAGCTGGTTGTGCTGGCGTCTGTACCTACATCAATGAAATAAGCTTTCGGTTAATTCGACACCAAATATATGCAAAATCTAGGATGACAACAAGCTGAAGACATTAGCAAGTCTATTTCCGTAGTATTACATACCATTACGTGACTATAAATATTCATTATCGGTATTTATTGAAGTTATACTTCTTTTGACGCGATGGAGAAAAATGATGAGAGTGAATTTTTACGATGCGCGCGCATCGTAAAAATAACAGCATGACGTTAGTTCTAGGTGGTATGAAAATTGATAACTATGTTCAAGTTGTATATTAAGAAGTATAACTTCTAACGCGTGTACATAAGTACACACAAGTTTTTTTTTTATTTATTTAATGATACCAATATATACTAAGGCTGAAATTAACAACGGTGTGACCGCGGTTGATTATTACAAAGTCGAGGGGCACTTGGTTCAAACGACATATTCATATTTAAATTTATGAGGAAACTTTAAATAGTTAGCCGGGACGATGCAATATAAGTTTTTACCATTGTTCCTACTTTCAGTTAAATGGCCACCCTTGTGTTGTAAATATTTTAAAAGTAAAAAATGGATTGAGAATGCATTTTTGGTGCGTTTTTGTAGATTACCTACAACAAACAATTGACAAATCCCAATTTGTCAATTGTTTGTTGTAGGTAAAGGTTAAATAAAACGATTAATTTGTTTTCTTTTTTTAGCTGACATCAAAAAGACGGATGCTGTCAGCTCATGTGTATGTTTTCTTGTAGGTATGTCTGTTACGCGATTTCTTTTTTATATTTGAACCAATTTTGACAATGTGACGTGTAACTGTCAAAACTGTCCTAAAACAATGTTTTGCGACAATAGCAACCGATTCCAAGATAGTCCCAAATTAATATTTGTTGTAATCAGTTGTTACAAAAACAAATTCAAGTCGGTTGTACGCTTTTTAAATCAGATATTATTTTTAATTTTAGTTCCACAAAATTCCGCGCGCCTAGTATAATATACCTTTTTTTTTTTTATAAGGCATGGGGAATGCCTTCGCATGTCACCCGCAAAAAGTGTCTGCGGGTGGGTATATCGGACTTGTACCGACTAAACCTACATGCCGAGGACTTCTCTTGGCGCCTGATGGGGGAGTCCCGGGAACGCGGGTTTGCTGCTCCGGTAAGTATAATATACCTAGGTACTGTTCTGGAAGTAGGTACAAACTTTGACGGGGATGCTCTCTAGCGGGGGGCCTATGTAGTCTTATTGACTAGACGGCTTTAGCTCCCGTTCACCTCTATTTTCTGGCGAAGCAGCGAAAGCCTCATAGTCTTACTATATACGTCTGCGTAAAAAAATCACAAAGATTCAAGTAACTATTTTATAATGGTAAGTAACATTTTATAGAGAATTTGGTTCTCGATTACATTTACTTAGATTTTATTTTTATAAAGATTTAATTTTAGGCCGTATTTTACGTAAATGCTCTTTGTTTTACAACGTAATGTTATTAATCATTGCGACTAATGCACGTGGATAAAACAGAGTAATAAAAAACTGAATATTTAGTTTTCATCTGTTTTTCATTGCAAAACAAAAAAAAAACAAAATTGTCATTGAAAAAATTCGTGTGAAACTAAACTTATTATATTCTCTTTGGCCTCAACCTCAACGTATAATGGGGCGGTAATCGGTGTAAGTTCGAAATGTCAACCAACAATTTTCTAGGCGTTTTTAAACACACTATAAACCAAATAAACAGTGAGAATGTAATCGCTACGTTTAACGATATGGAAATCAAAAATAAACGCAGGTGTGCAGGTGCGCATGATACTCGAACAGACAAAGAAACTGTTCAGAGATGACTAAAATGTGAGTACAAGTCTTTTTACGTTCCAATAACTTGTGTCTGTCATTAGATAAAGTTTATTACTGCCTTATACACCGGCACAATTAGCGGAACAGAACAAAATGTTTAGGATATTTATTCTGCGAACTGCACGGTCGCCCACTCGCACTCCTCGCACGAATTCAAGTATATTTCGGGCTTGCACACCGCATTGAATTGTCCGTGTAGGTATTCCTACGAGTTGAAGTTACGGAGAACTGTCATAACTCATCCATCATGGCTTGAAGCACACAGGCCTCAGGCCCTCCTCCTTACAAGAGAATCAGTCCACCTCCACCGTTGGATACTCCGATAAATCGGTTTTGATAACTGACGTCTGGCGGCAATAGATCTATAGGTCGGACTATTACGCCGCATTTAATTTGCCCTCTAATCCTATTTCTACTGTGATGCACTATGGATAACATGAAAAAATATTATTTTCTATTAAGTAAATATGTCAATGTTAACATTTTAAAATGAACCTCAGACTGAGATTTTACCACTATCAAACCAGTATTAGAAGAAAACAAAAAAAAAGCATGTTCCATTTTTAAATGAGAGTAGGTACTAGATAAAAAAGTAATTTTACAAGTTATTATGTTAATCTTAATTTTTTTGTTCTGTTAATTGTGCCGGTGTAGTATTAGAATATACTCCAACAGACAGAAACTTTGATGGAGTTGGTCCAAAAGTTATACTAACTTAAGTCTGTTAATGTTCCTATAGTTTGTAAATTGTGAGATATAGTAGATGTGGTTTTAAAAATAGAACTACTTTACATTTATTTTCTTCAAATATATTATTTGACCACTTCCATGCATGCTTAAGGTGGAATATGCTGACTGTTATTGATAGGGTCTGCGGGATCTTACCTTATAGAAAACAATATGTGGGTGATGGTGTTGCCACAGTCCATTGGCTAAGGTGACCACATGCCATTAGCTGCTGATGTGCCATATCTAATGTCTGCTGATTTGTATAAAAGAATGTTTATGTTTATTTATTTTATAAACATTTGTGATGCCTAAAAATAATTCAAAATTAATCAACTGATGCAGCAATCATTGTTGAGGATAGGCAAGCATGGGAAGCCCTGACTAATAAATACAACTACAGAAGTTCAAGTGGCACATTATATGGCAATAGCTTCACCACAATGTGTGAGCATCAAAAACATAAACCTATACAGAAATTACCTTAAAAATACATCTGTAATATGTGAAGTTTTCGATAAAAATCTACTTATGAAACAATTTTTGCCAATACAATATGTTATCAACAGGAGATCAAACAATATTTTAGAATAATATACCAACCCTTAAACATATTTGTATGATCCACACTACCTTACAACATTTTTGATTAATTTTGAATAAATTGCCCAATAATCAAAATTGAACAAATTGTTTCAAGTATAAAAAAAAAAAATATTTCCTTATCATTATTTTAATCTTAAAATCAAAAGATGGAAAATCTATACATATAATAAAATAGTAGGAAACTCAAAACTGTACATTGAATGTTTTTTAAAAAGGATACTTGTGGCATGATCTACTATCAATATTGAAGCCAAAAATATCGTTTTTAGAATTTTTGTCTGTTTGTCTGTATGTATGTCCGGGCTAAACTCAAAAAGTTCTGCATAAATTTTGCATGAATATTACTGAGAGGTCGGGTCAACATATAGGCTACATATTATCACTTACAAGGGAGGACCTGTGATAATTTATAAAGTTTAACGCGGGTAAAACCGCAGGGCAAAGCTAGTAAATAATAAATGCATAATGCAGTGGGATGCATGGTTCTCTTGATGAAGGATTATTTATTAAGGGGCTATATAGTAAATTCCTGAATGCTAGATACTAACGCTTTGAGCCTTTGTAAAATTATAATTATTTATTATCAAGCATGCAGTTAACTAATAATTGCCTATAGACTTCTAGTCTGTTCTCGAACTGATTCACAGTTTGAGCTGAAATAACACCTTCCAGGAGCCTATTCAATGCACTGATAAATTGGTTGCTCTTAAAATTAAAGACCATTATATTGTTGCAAAATTTAATCATTGGAACATGATTACTACATAAAATGGAAATATATAATTACAAGATGGAATTTGGAAACAGAGATACTTAAATTAATACTTCATAAACTAAGTTGCACAAAATCAATCAAAGATCATAGTGAATGCCGCTCACTTTACTTGAATATAAATAAATAAGACCTAACCTTTTTTTTTATTGCCTTAGGAAGCAGACGAGCTATGGGCCCACCTGATGGTAAGTGGTAACCGCTGCCATGGACATTCACAGTGCCAGGGGGCACAGAAAACCGCTGCCTACCGTGATATTAGTACTCTTTTTAAACCTCGTTTGAAGAAGGACATGTCGTAGCGCTGGGGAAACACCGCAGCAGGTAATTCATTCCAGAGCCAGCAAGTACGTGGGATGTATGAACGCTGAAAGCGAACCGTCCTTGACGAGGTCACTTCCAGGTGATACGGATGAACCTTACTGCGAGTGCGCGTGGTCTGATGATAAAAAAGGGACGGTGGCACCAGCTCAAACCTATATCTATGTACCTATATACTATAACTAATACTAGAGGTATGTACCTACTTATCTTTCAACATTATGTTGGTTGTTATGGGTTCAAATATATAAATTTCATGAACAATTTGGCCCAAATTTATATTCATCATGTCAGCCAAAGTACATCCACTGCTACACAAAAGCCTCCCCAAAGAATGGGGGATATGCCATAATCGCCACGCTTGGCAGATGGATTGGTGATCACAGTATGATGGTAATAGTTGAGATGGCAACAGAACCATTGAGATTATGTAGTAAAAATATTAGACTTAAACTAGATAATTAAACATAATCTCTTGACCATAACTTGAAACGGGCTAGCTAAATATCATAGCTATAATAAAATATATTTTTATAAATGTTTTCATACAATGTGTACCTAAATATATATGTTACTAGAAATAATAATTTATACAACTATATTACTACAAACATGTTCTGACTATTTACAAGCACTTTTTTAAAGTCTACGTGACTAAAAACCTTTTTTATTTATTCTTATTTTATTTTATAGTTCACAGAAAAATCAAAGCAGACGGGTTGGCGATCACATTCACAGATTGATGGCCATAGTTCACAGAAAAATGCTGCTGCCTGTTCTTTGGTATTGACCCTCAGTCAATTTCTATGACCCCCCATGGGATGAGATGGGGTGATGATATTCTATGCCGTCACCACACAGCAAACTAGGTAGTAATTTAATTTTGCCAAGGAGATCCTTGGGTAATAAATAAGTACCCAAATAAAGATCTTGGGAAAGCTAATACACTGCCTGTACAATGGCAATCAACTGAGATAAACCAATGAGATTAAGATTCTTGGTTATTTTTATATATATGAATATTATAATATGTATATTAAGTTTAAACTTAGTGTAGCTGCACTAAGTGACCTTAGGGTGGTGCAGTTACATCATCAAAAATGTTACCGACTGTTAAAAATGCGGTATTAAGTCCACCTATGTACAGACGCCAGCACATCAGGCTACCCCAATCTGTCAAATTTCCCCAATTCAAAGTGAACCTTATGTTTATGTGATATAGTGCAAAATCTATTAAAGTTTGACAGATAGGGTTAGCTGTATGGGCTGGCGTCTGTACAATCCAATGTACTGAAACTTAAATAAATAAATAAATAGCTTGGTACAATCATGCTCATCACACAGAGATATATACTGGCTGGGAATCAAACCCATGACCTCTTAGCCAGTTACAAACATTTATTATAAAATAAGATGTCCCCAATTTGGAAGTCTGCATGTTATAAAATGCGAAACCAATGCTGCTCTTTTGATACATAGACTGTCTTCAAACAGCAAACAAAATAATCTCTTATTATGACTCCGCAATAGTATTGTAAATACAATACAATATACCTAATATTATCATGACTCATAATAATTTGAAGCGCCCTCTATAACGATAATTGCACATCACATTTAGTACCAAAAATTCCACTAGATGGCATTCTACAGAAATTAAAAGTCGCTATAGAGATTTTCCGCTGATACATGACTACCTCGAAGCGACGAACAAAATTCATACTTACCTGGCATAGGGGACACCGTGATCATGAAGGCGGTTCCCCCAGGGCGAGGCCTATCCATTGCACTGCGGATGGGTTGACCCCTGCGATTATCCCTAATGTGGATAACTCGGATGCGTAATTTTTGGTAGTGGGGACTTGCGTACGCGCGGTCCCCCTCGTATATCCATTGTACCGTTATGCTATTGGATAAAGCACTCGCTTTATGAATGACCTGCCAATACGAACGTTGTTGACATTATTGCGAATCCAGGACTTATGCTTATAATTCTATTGTTCGTGCGTCATGGCAAGTATGATTTTAAACATAGTAAATCTTTTGTAAGCCCATTCCCCAACACACTAATTTACACATTATTAGAGTCAATTCATACTAGAGCAGTCTAATCGTTATTTAATCGAATAGCTATTATTGCAAATTCATCCTTATCTCAACCACTTAAAGTTCATATTTTTGCGCGCGAATTAACATTCTACGGAATACATTTTTTATCCCAGAACAAATATGAGCCTTATTCCGTTGTGATAAGGTTGAATTTACTATATTAACTTTGTTATAGCGCTTGTATGTGATACGACTGCGGTAGCATTAATCGACCTTATCGTTAGGCGCTCACAAAATCAGTCCATATCGATTGCCTTTCCACCTGACCCGTCCTGTCCTGGGTCTGACTCAGATCAGCGCTCATTGGGGAGTGGCAAGGGGTTGGCAACGCATAATTAATATACCTACATACATACACTCACGCCTGTTTCCCAGAGGGGTAGGCAGAGACAACGGATTTCCATTTGTCACGATCTTTGCACACCTCTTTTGCCTCGATTACTGTCATTATATTCTTCATACATGCTCGCCGGTTTAGGGTACTTCTGACCTAATTAATATAATAATATAATATCCTGTTCTGGGACATTGTTCACACACGACCACTTGATCCCAAACTAAGCAGAACTTGTACCTACTATTATACTACATATTATACTACTTTTCTATTGTAAAACATACTTAGGTATATAGATAATTACACCCAGACTCAGGACAAATAGATGAACATGTCTATTTGTCCTGAGTCTGGGTGAGGCATACAAATACCTGTCCCGGGAATCGATCTCACGACGCGGCGCGGCGGCGTAAAAGGCAAGTATTTACCAACCGGGCCCTCACATTTGATTGTCACCTATGTCACCTTGTCATAAGTTTTCTAACGTATTACCATCAAGCGGGCCGTATGCCATTCATCAAATTGGCTGTAATAATTGGACGGAACACAGATTATTGAAATGAAATTTTTATCAGGCGCTTTTGGGAGAAGTGTTGAACTACTAGTATATACTCGCTATTTGTCGTCAGTCAGCCAACCTGAATGTCCGACAAGAAGTCAATAGTTTTTACTTTTTCATAGCCAGAAAAAATGCATTCAAAAGCCATTATTATTGTCAGTGTTTTACATTTTGTAATAGGCCCTGCTACTACACAGAGCCTCTAGCACGAGTTCCTGCAGGTTACTTACTCGATCACACGTACAGTTTCCTCCCATACATTGAGCACCAGCGCCTCTCGCGGAAACTATTAAGAACTAAAACTCTGGTGCTCAAATGTATGGGACGAAACTGTACGTGTGATCGAGTAAGTAAACTGCAGGAACTCGTGCTAGAGGCACAGATTGGCTTTAATAATTCTTGTAAACTTATTCATAGACAATCTTCTTATATCATTGGGTAGTTTGTTATAGAATTTTATACATTGCCCCATATGAGAATTACTTATTGTCTGGTGAACCAGTGAAAGTCTTTTAGTGTTAGTTCTGATAAAAGAAATATTTGGGATATCATATCGCCATTTTATTGTCCTGTGTTTTATGTCTTGTGGGCAAGCTTCCAAGCTCCACTAGCTAATGTGTTTTGGAAACCAACCCATATAATTTGGTTTCTTGGCGAAGCTGTGAATACAATTCAGTTTAAAATAGTAGTCTTAAAGAATTCTTGTTTCTTCACTAGTGGGCGCGTAAACTATGAGAGGACGCGAGTTGTTAATTTAAATGTATTTGCAAGTTCTCAATATAAGAAGCGCTCAGCCCACATATCTCAAAAACACATGGACACACTTTCTTAACATATCATATAACACACAAAAACACTCGCAGACAAGCATGAATTTTTAATGTTTTTTTTTTATTTTAGTAACTTTTTCTGATGTATTATTTTAATTTAATCTCAAATTAAAATAATACATACAGAAAGAAAGAAGACGGTCACCATAGCCTAGTTGGTAGTGGTCCTGCCTACGAAGCTGGTGGTCCTGGGTTCGAATCCCAGTAAGTAAGTGCAAATAATGGTGTGATGAGCACGAATATTTGTTTCTGAGTCATGGATGTTTTCTATGTATATAAGTATTTATCTATCTATGGTATTCATAGTACAAGCTTTGTTTAGTTTGGGGCTAGGATGATCTGTGTGACATTGTCCCCAGATATTATATTAATTCCGTGGTAAAGCAACAACAAAAAATAATGTTAACTTTTGTTTTTATATGGATGAACGAAGGCTCCTGGTGTAAGATATTAAACGCTTAAAAGGTAACTTCAACCAATAATATCTAAAGCAATTTGTGTTAAGATAAATAAAGTTATTTTTAAGCATCATATATTTTGTGTAAGTATTCGTTAACCGCTTCAGACTACCACACTTCTCAAACAATGTGTTGAAGTCACGTTGTCGCCCGGCACATCACCGCACCGCGATGTGTGACGCCATTTTGTGACGATGACGCCGCTTCGCGGCAGATAGCGCTACAAGTACCTACTAGAATCTTTATATTAATCATGATACTATTTTAGCTATATAGTCTTCATAAAATCAAATTAAAAGTTTCTTACCGTACTTAACAATAATTTACTGGCTGGCTTAACATGAAATGTGAAAATTAAATCCAAATAAATGCACATCATTAATGTTTGTTAGAAAAAATATTCATAATTATAAAAAGAAAAGTGAACTGCATAATATAAATACTAGGAATAAAAACAAACTAGCCATGCCAGGCTTTAGAGTAAGCAAAACGAATAAATCATTTTTAGGAAATTGTATTAGGTTTTATAACAAGCTTCCTACTCAAATTACTGATCTGCCTGACACAAGTTTTAAAACACATATTAAACGTATACTTATGGCTAGGGGTTATTACACCACTAAAGAGTACATCGATGACAAAGACGTCTGGCTCTCACTTCCTACCTGCACATTGCTCGCTGGAGATCTTGTAGCCATATAGACATGACTGATCTGCTGTGTTACGTGAACTATCTGTAAATGATTGCTATCATATACTTAATTTAAAATTATTGACTCTGTCTCAAAATGAATAATGTTATTGTTTCGAAGTTTTTATTTTGTATACCTAAATATAATCTAAAATAATAAGCATTCAGACAACCGATCGAGCATATATTGTGTTTGCCTACTAAATAATTACTCTAATTGGACCAAATCCCGTGTTCATGCCCGCTTGAGTATGTTTCGCCGGACCGTCTCAACTGGGTCGTGTTGAAACCGGTAGTAGATGAACCCACTGAGTTTGTTTCGCTGGGTCTTCTCAGTTGGGGCGCATTGGATCCGGTGGTAGCATTAAAGCGCGACCGTCGTTATTAACACAAGGTCCGTCATAATAATAATACCTTTAATATAGACAGAACCATTGACAATATGTAGTAAAAATATTAGACTCAAACTAGATAATTAAACATAATCTCTTGACAATAACTTGATACGAGCTAGCTAAATATCATTTCTGTAATAAAATAAATTTTATAAATGTTTTCATACAAGATGTACCTAAATATCTATGTTACTAGAAATAATATCTAATGTATACAACTATATTACTACAAACATGTTCTGACTATTTACAAGCGCTTTTTTAAAGTCTACGTGAATAAAAACCTTTTTTATTTTATTTTATTTATTTTATTTTATTTTACAGAGAAGAATATATTTATTATTGGTAAATGCAACAATGGTGATAATGTGAAAGCATCGTAATTACTCTTCAAAAGTATTAATTAATTAGTCCACAATGCACGTGTTAATAAAGGCAATTTGACGGGCTAGTTGGCTTTCGTGGTTGGCGGTTCGATTCCCACTCAGGACAGATATTTGTGTGCATGAACATGTCTGTTTGTCCTAATTATCTATACAAGTATGTATTTACAAAAGAAAAGTAGTATATGTACAGACGCCAGCACATGAAGCTACCCCATCTGTCAAATTTCCCCAATTGAAAGTGAACCCTATGCTTATATGATAAAGTTGAAAATTTATAAAAGAAATTTGACAGATTGGGGTAGCTGGATGTGCTGGCGTCTGTACCTAGTATATCAGTTGTCTGGTTTCCATAGTACAAGCTCTGCTTAGTTTGGGACCAGATGACCGTGTGAATAATGTCCTAAAATTTTATCTTTTTTAAATAAACGCACAATTTAATTTGTAATATACAATAGAATATAATTATTATTGTTAAATGTAACAATGGTTTAAATATGACAATCACTTTACGTGAATACATCGTTATTACTTACAAAAGGCTTAATTATCAGTCAACAGGTGTTAATAAAGGAATTTCGACGGGCCAGTTGGCCAGTTTAGCCAGTTGGCGTCACACGGTCGTGCGTCGTGGGTTTGATTCCCACCAAAGACAGATATTTGTGTTGATGCACACATGTCTATCAAGCTCTGCTTAGTTTGGGATGGCCTTGTGCTAATAATGTCCCAGGATATATTTTTTTTTTTTTTTTTTTTTTTTTTTTATTAGCCTGTATGGTCCCACTGCTGGGCAAAGGCCTCCCTCCATTCTTTCCAACGCTCTCGACTGTGGGCCATCTCTTTCCAATTCTCAAGGAAGACATCCAGTTCGTCCCGCCATCTCCTTCGTGGTCTGCCGCGACCCCGTGTCACTGTTTCAGGGTACCAATCATGAGCTTTGCGTGCCCACAGCTCGTCCGGCATGCGACAGACATGTCCTGCCCAGTCCCATTTAAGCTGAGCAGCCTTTATATATTATTATTATTAAATAAAAAATGTTATTTTACGAATCCTCTTCGCTCCTCCACGTCTATTAATGCAATCTTTCAACAAATATTCACAAAATATCTAATCATCCTGCTCATATAACACACTGAAGAATAATTCGCCTTTCATCACCAAACAGTTCAACCGAAAGGCCTAAATTTCAAAGTAAATGGTTTTTAGTTGCCAGAAGTAGGAAAAGTGGATAAAATGACCAGAAATAACAAACCTTAAAACACATAAAACTAATCATTTATATGCAAAAATCGCTTAAAATTCAACCCTTGTACACACCGTCCTAACTCAAGTCGACGACAGGAAGTGAGAGTTGGGAAAAATGGCCGCGTTTCCGGCACCGTAATGGCTGCTCACTATTTGGCGCCTTCAGACCCTCGTAGTGAATTGGTAATACCCTGTTTTACCTTTTCCTCTATGTATTTTTTATTTGGAAAGGCTGTATCAGAGATAGTTCTAAAAGATAACTTTAAACGGTATTGGTCAAGTGAAATCCATGTTTTTTTCTTTACTTACTGCCTCGATGACTTGTTTAACTGCTGACAATAAGGTTCAGATTCTAACTTGGTAGTATTCTTGGGATTTTTCTGTTGAAATTGGGAGTCGAATTCGAGCTGGGAGCTCCTGCTTTTGTAAAATTCTTTTTTTATTGTATTGTTTTCCATTAACAATAGAATAATAAATAAATAAAAGTTTATTCACAGTACATTCAAATCTTTAACAACAAATTTGGTAGGTACATCTGCCAAACTGCGAAACATTTTGCAGTCACGAACATGCTAAACAAAACTTCTGTAGTTTATACTACTTTTTTTTCGTAGAAATAATAATAATATTGTAAAACAATATCCTGGGACATTATTCACAAACGACCCATCTGATCACATACTAAGCAGAGCTCATTCATTAATTTAGATCATTTATTTTAATCTAATGAATTTGGCTACAATTTGCTGCGAGTCGGTTGTCAGATAGCAAACTGTAGCCCAATCCACTAGTTCAAAAACAATTAATCTTTACATAATTCGTGCTAATCTATTGCAGAACTTTTCTATTAACACCTAAAACACACAAAACGAATATTTTATTTATTTAATTAATGCTGTTTATTAAACGAATTATTTTAATTAATGCTGTTTATTAACCGAATTATTTTAATTAATGCTGTCAGTTTTGGTATAAGAAGCAAAATGTGTTTTGTACACATTCAGCCTATCCAATGCCCGTAAATAAGCTAAACGTCTAAAATGAGGCGTTCAGATCTTTATTTTATTGAACTCTGATTATAGATCAAACTGTGAAATTGACATTGAAAAATAAAAAAATAATTCACACATACAATATGTGTTCAGTGTGCTTTAATTAGGCTACACTGTCAACGCCTGCAAGAAAACTTGCTTACAGACGTATAACCGGGCACAAACATTGAGGCTATGGATAGTATTCTAGTCTCTTCTCTTCTCATCTATTAAGTTATTCCACAACGTCAGGATACGCGGTTTCCAACTAGCTAGAATATAGTATACTCTATTTGAGAACTCTAGTTTAAAAAACACAATAATAAAACTAGGGTTGGCGTGGTTGGTAAATGCTTGCCTTTCACGCCGCAGGGCCTGGGGTCGATTCGAACCAGGGCAGATATTTGTGCTCCTGAAAATAAATAAAATTACTAAATCATTGGTTCTATCGGCATCAACGTTGACAATCGATTCCGCACCATTTATGACGTCACATGTGCTCATAGAAGAACGATTGATTTAGTCATTTTTAACCTTCATCTATTGGACAGCCGATCACGATGATCGGTGACTTAAGTGGCAGGTCCCCCGGTATGTTCAATAAGCGAGCCTGGGGCTCTACCGGCTAAGTCGTCGAACTTCGATTTCTTAAATGGCGTACAAATAAATAAAGGTTGAAAATGACTTAATCTATCGTTAAATCGGCTCCCATGAGTACATGTGACGTCATAAATGGTCCGGAATTGATTGTCAACGTTGAAGCCGATTTAACGATTGATTAAGTTATTTTTAACCTTTATTTATTTGAACGCCATGTAAGAAATCGAAATTCGGCGACTTAGCCAGTAGAGCCCCCTGTTCCTTTCTTAACTCACTCCTAGCTCCTGTTGTTATAGTGATGACCCGCTGTTTACTTTGTTATTCTATAAAACCATCTTATTGTTTTAGGGGCGGCTATTTCCAGTCCACAGATGTCCTGGTTACCCTCGAACTGAACTTTACTGTCTAACACTACAACATCGATAAATGATGAACCCTCACTCATGACCACCATTTTACAAATAGTATGACGAATGGGGATTTAAAAGTCAACTCGAGTCGGAAACGAAAAATAGGTCACTATCAAAAATAGAGGAAGAAATTTCTTTATATGAAGTTGAACATAGCGTTGTTTCGTGGCAGCGACTGGTGCGATACCTACACAGAATGTACTCCAGGTAATATTGTCCGATGCATCTGTGAAAACCTCATAACTAGATAACTTTAAACGGTATTTTTCTTTTTTTTAGCACAGGCAATGAGCACGTGGGTGTCACCGCCGCTCATGGACATTCGCAACACCATAGGAGTCGCGGGTGTGTTGCCGGCCATTAAGAGGCGTAGAGGGAAGGGTCAGCAACACTTGTTTGCTGGCGTGGGGGGAACCCCACCCCAATGAGCTGTGACGACCTTACACGCAGAAACACAACATTAAAATTATTAATGTTATTATTAAGGCAGTGTAGTGGAGGGTCGTAAGATATGTGATGAAGCCTGGTTCGGAGTACTTGCTGATAAGAGACGGAAGCGACATTAAAGCGGCTCGGCACTAACCACCGCAAACTTCTCTTGTAAGGCCTGCGGCAGGCTATGTCGCTCTCGCATCGGTTTGTTTAGCCACCAAAAGAAATGTATCTCAGACAATGCGCCGTAAATCGTCTGTAACAGACGCAAAGGCCATATATATTATTAAGGAATGTTTTCTATAAGGTATGAGGTACTTCCCCAGTCGGGCTGTTCTTTGAGCGAATGAACGCCTCTCTTATTATCTTAATAAAGGTCCCAGTATTGTGTGGTCTTGTAGGGTCGGCTACGTGTCAGTGTTGCCATGTGTGTCGGAAGTTTCATAGGCTACGGTGATCACTTACCTTCAGGTAGGCCATATCTTTGTTTGCTGACTTAAATAACAAGTAATGGCGAACCCTGTTTTTTTGTTCCGCGTAGCACAAACATCAAAGTGTGCGGAAGAATGGAAGTGACTCCTTGTCGCCGAGTGTCATTGCTTTGACACGGTCAAGTCGGCTTGCTAAATACTATTTCTCGTATCTAGAAGGATACTTAATTAGTTCTTTGTTTGCCATCGTCAGCGAAGAGCTTGAAGCATGCAGTTTGAATGAAGTACTTGCCTGTGTATCTATGTAACTATTTGTGTGATCGAATCGATATCACGGCGTTTTTTATTTTATTTAAAGTCGATGCTGCTCTTCTGGCGGACTGACAATCCGTTGTGCCGTTTAAAAGTAACAGTTAAAGTTCTTTTTTATGAGACAATAATGTCGAAATCAATCCAAAAAAGAAAGATCAAAATACCATTATCTCCATAATTACCGGTCCTGTGCTACCCGTATCCAGCAGCTTCCAGCTACCCTCACGATAGCATCGGTCCTCTTTGCAGCGTGTGTATGGTCTCCACACACTCCCGTCTTCCGGTCGCCGCTCAATAATCTATATGCCCCAGTGGGTATCGGTTCTATGAGATACTAGCAATGCCCGTTTCACCCGCGTTAAAGTAGTTTTGGCGTAAATGAGTAACAAAACATACATCCATAAATCTATACTCCAGCCCCCCAACGATTGAAAAGTCGTAAAAGTTTCCTGGCCACTTCCACAGCTACGATCGATGCACAGAAAGCGAGGGCAACCTTATGGCGAGATAAATTTGCTCCTCCTCTGTTTGTCTCGCCAAAGGAAAAATTACCTCCGGGATATAATTTGCCATGGCCAACCTGGAGGACTCTTAATAGACTACGTACCCAGGTTGGTAGACCCAAGGAAAACATGTGCAAATGGGGTTACATTCCCACATCACAAAACTTCTGCGAGTGCGGCGTGTCACCCCAAGGTATGGCTCATTTATCTGATTGTCCTTCTTGTCCAGTATCTTGTTCCCTTCAGGACTTGTATGACGCTTCAGCCAAAGCAATCAGCGTTGCTCAATTTTGGCAAAATAAAATCTAATTCTTACCATCGACACGATAAGAAGAAGATACTCACAAACTTTTGCATTTATAATATTAGTAGGATGTAGATGTTAGATTTTTTCCTACTTACTTGACACTTAGGAGTCATATTTTGGACAATTCACACAATATTGTAGAAATTGTAGCCTATGTATTATTCTGATGTATAAGCTATATTATTGTAACGTTTCATTAAAATCCATTCAGTCGTTTTTACGTGAAAGAATAACAAACATCCATCCATCCATCAATACTAACAAAATTTCGCGTTTATGATATTAGTAGGATGTGCCCTGCCCACTGCCAATTCAGCTTGGTATTTCTTCGGACTATGTCAGTTAATTTAGTTTCAGTTATGTTAGTTTGTAGGGAAAATAATGTAAGTTTAGGTACGTAGGTATTATATAGATATAAGTTTAACTACTCTGTCGCATTAGGCTCGCCTGTAATGATAGAATAAGTTTTATGGTAAATAAATAATTTTGGTCTGACATTTCTGAATTTATTTCGAGTATATACCTCTCCATTTTAGGTGACTTTGAGTCATAGTATCCATAGTAAGCCACATTAATTTATTTTTATATTCATCAAATTTATTTATTTATATTTGTTTAAATACTGTAGGTAAACCTGCAATTAACTGTAAAGAAAATATTGCAAAGTTATCGCCAAAAGTATCTATATTGTGGACCTGAAAAATATAAATTTATTAACGCCAATATATTCAATACCCGAAGTTCCTATTACAAAAATAGATTTAAAATTGATAAAATACATCAATAAATCTAATTAAAACATCAATCTTCTGGCGAGTCACCTTTTCAGTAAATTCGGCGCCTTACGTAAGTATAGTCGCTACAAAATCGAAGTATATATTGCTATTTATATTTCGTAAATATACAAACCAAGGAAAGTTTAGCGCAAATTAGTATATCCATAACACTAACTATGTTTAAGCATGACACAGTTTAATCTGGATTGGGGTGTAATTACGAAAGGTTTGTGTGGATTTGATATCGAACGTTCGACCAATCCTGTGAAGCTTCATAGACTAGTGTGTTTCTGTGATGTTTTTGGCCCAGGCTGTAATAAAACATGAGTCACTGTTTACAAGCTAGTTCGGTTAGCGACTAGTACGCAGCTATTTATAGTCAATTCTGCGCCTACGTAAGAATAACTAAAACCAATCTACCTATCTTGTAAAATTTATATTTTATCAGCCAATAATTGAATTACGCTGACCGCGTAGGTTAAAGCCTCATACAACTCCTGAAGGGAGCAGCAGACTGGACAGGTGGAAAAAACATGGGCCATAATTTAGGGTGACACACCACACTCGCAGATGTTTTGTGATATAGGAATATAACTCCATTTGCACCTGTTTTCTTTGATCTCACACACCAATCCCTATTCTTACGAAAGATCTGGGGTCTACCCTTTTCTATCCCGATCACAGAAAAGCACACAAATCTATGACTCTGTAGAAAGACATGAGACTTCGTCGCCAAGTTAGTTCGGCTAATGGCGTAGTACAGGATTATAAAAACTCTCATACTTTTCATCATATGACATTTCGTTCCTATCGGAGCTTAGAATCGTTGTCATTCATCTAATTTTTACTTGACTCGTACTAAGTAGGTACTGGCGGATTATCCGACTCGCGATCAAATCTGGCCTCACTATGTTTTAACATACAATTGCAAAGTTAAAGAGTCAGACAATAATGATAATAATGTAATCGTCAGTTGTCCCAAGATATATAAGATATTTATTATCCATTAAATAATATTATAAAACTTCTGTATATCGTCATTTAAATCATCATCGTCAGTATCATCATTATCATGACAGTCGAAAGACACTGCTGAACAAACACTTGACCAAAAGTACTCCACATAATTATGCCATCCAGCGGCTTCGCGCCACTCACAAGATCATCGGTCTATCGTGTGATGAATCCCGCCACTTAAGGTTGGAAATTCTTTATATAATAATATTCTGGGACATCATTCACACACGCTTGCTTGTACTATGGAGATCACATAGCTGATCTCCATAATGATGATGGAGACAGACATAGGTATTCATACACACTAATATCTTTCCTGGGTGGGAATCGTCATCAAATCTACCAGAATCAACCAGCCCGTCAAATATATTGACTGCACGTATGGCGCAGCGGCTAAGACAGTTGCCTCGCCGCTTCGTGTCGCGGGTTCGAGTCCCGCGCTGGACTATTTGTGTTACCCATAAATAGTTGTTCTGAGTCTGGATGTAATTTGTGTCGGTTTATTACACGTTTGTAAAGTACCCCGCGACACAGGGATTAGATTCCCCAGTGCGGGCGTTGTCTTTTTTAATTAATAATATTATTCTCATAGTTAATACCAACGTCTTATCCTCCCTAACCTATCGAGGCTGTGTCGTCAGTAATTTATCAAAGTCAGAGCGTGTAGCGATAATTACCGTGTATCGGATCATTCATCGGCATATCGGCAGCGAGCTGATTCCCGATATACCGCCATTTTACTATTTTTGTACGAGAGCTTTTTGCATAAGCTGAGTCATTATCCTTATTATATATTTTTAAAGAGAGAGATAAACGAGCTAGTGGGTCACCTGATGGTAAGTGATTACTGCCGCCCATGTACACTAGCAATAACCGAGGAGTCGCAGGTGCGTTCCGGACTGGAAGTCAGGAAACAAGAGAAAGAAAGAATTGTCCTGGATGGGAATTGAACCCAGGACCTCTTGCTTAGCATTTAGGGCTACTTCCATAAGACCAACAGACTAGTCGATTGTATGGACAACAATTATGCTGTTCTTGCCTATCTCTGGTTTTAGCCAATGAATAGGTACTGCAAGGCTGATATAGTTTTTAAAACATACCTATTTACGATAAATTTGATTATATTCTAATGAACATCATTGTTCCTATAATACTATTCAACTAATTTTTTGACAAAAAAATCACAGACACTTAAACATGCTGAAAACAAAATAATCTGGAAAAAATACAGGACAATGTATTTATGCTATCTTGTAAATTTTCCAGATTATTTACCATATATATTACTGCAGCGACTATAAAAATAAGATGTTGAGGTACAGATGCCAGCACATCCAGCTTCTTCTTTATTGATTTATTTATCAGAAAAGCTTAACGTTTACTTTCAATTGGGGACATTTGACAGATTGGGGTAGCTTGATGTGCTGGCGTCTGTACTTTATTATTAGCAAAACTTTGTTGTGTTACATTCGCAATTAATGATTTAGATAAATTTCACCCCAACTTTTTCGTGTTTTAATAGTTTTTTAATGTTTTTAATGTTTTTAAACTTTCGCGATTTGTACACATTTTTTATATACTGTAGACACGGGTCTACGGGTCGGGTAAACGTCGGGTAAACAAGGTAATGATTTACCTAAATATTTATCGCGATGAGACCCGTGTCTACAGTATATTAATAGTTTTTTGTTTCACTCTATTTTGTCCCGTATTTGGTAATTTATACAGGGCAGACTACTGTGAAACGATATAATTGGGAGTTGTCAGCCTCTTAAAACGCTTCAGCCGCTATAACTAAGACTTGGCCAAGAGCCCCATTATTATAATTCAAATGTATTCATAAAAATACCTAATATACGAATAATCTGATTTCCACACGATACGATAAGGTCAAATTAAACTAGACACTGTACTGAAAAAGGTAGGTCCAACATATCTTGGCCTTCCCGTTCACAATATCTCGGATGTAGGTATTTGTATAAAAACGCTCACAATAAATCAATAACAATGATTTTATTTTGATCACGTCATATTACGTTTCTGCCAACATTTCATCGCTCATGTTTAATAATACATAAGAATATCTGGGTTGCTAATGCGCGGGGAATTGCCCGACTTCCGGGAAAGAAGTTTCAGCGGGAATTACCCGAAACTCCCTTACTATTTAACTCTCCACTAAATTCACTCTCCGTTAAATTTGAACAATAATCAGATGTTCTCAATGAATTAATATCCTGGAACATTATTCACATACGGCCATCTGATCCCTAACTAAGCAGAGCTTGTATTATGGAAACTAGATAACTGATATACATATAAGTATTGATTGATGTCCTCCCGGCCGAATTTCGACCACGGCGGCCATTCTAAATGGAGATTAGCCAATCGCGCAGGACATATTATAGTGCACAAGTGTGTGCGCAAACACAGGGGCACTTTCTAATCCATCACTCATGATCCGATGGGAGGACTAGCGACACGACCGGAAAGAGGTCAGATACAGGACCGACGGTTTTACGTGCTCTCCGAGGTACGGGGGTGTAATACCGCCAACTTCCAGACTTCGGGCTGATACTGGGAAATCCCAAAATCACTTTTTGGCCCGACCCGGGATTTGAACCCAGGACCTAATTTTCTGCGGTTGAACACGCTACCGCTAGACCAATTTATATATATATATATATATATATATATATATATATATATATATATATATATATATATATATATATATAATGTATTACTTTTCGAGAATCGAACCCATCAGAAGTGTCGTGAAATGCCTAGCATTTACCAACCACGCCAACCTATGAAAAGTAATAAAAATTGTTCTTTTTATATTGTCATCAATGATGCAATTTTTGGGGCTTTTAACATAAATTGTATAAAGAACATTATACGAAATACGATCTAATTTGTAAGATTCGTACAAATCCTCTTTCTTCTATGGGTGTAAGGAAATTATGGAAAATGATCCTGTCACCGAAACTTTAAATACTACATAAAAGTTTTCTACTTCGTAATTTATTTTCACGAAGACTTGATAAGTATTTAGCTAATTAATTTGAGTATACTTGGTATTTGAATCAATATAGAGGCTTGATTAGTTTTGCAAATGTTTTACTAAGAGTAGTCATTCATAGCATTTGTAAATTGTAACTATGTTATGAGTTATGGATGCCTCTTAGTCACGTCTGACGGACCACCTTTGACCGATTGTAACTTTGGAGTGGCTACTTTTTCAAACTAGTGGCTAAATTTACAATTGTTTGAGAACTTTTACTAACGGCTGAGGCTTCTTAAAGCTCAAGATTCATATGTGGTCCCTCAATGGGAACGCTCGCGATATCCTCGCAAAACTATAGTCGTTACTAATGCTATCTGCATTATTAATAATCGTTGGTATAGAGAAAATATAATTTTATTAACTAACATGGATGGATCTGAATACTAATGTTCCATGTCATCCTATGCTATATGCTGGTAGCACAGGTTGACAAGGCGCAGCAAAGTTTGGCGTAGTATTGCGAAATATAACAAGAGAGCGCTATATTTACTCTCATCAAGCACACTGCGTAGCACTGTAAAGAATTAAGTAGCATAAGATTGCAAGATGCGATTGTATTTATTAACAGGATAACGAAAATTTCCTACTGGTAACACGGATCTTTACTTTATATTTAAGCGTTTTTCCATTTCCATTAAAAGTAACTTTGAAGCTATATCAAAGCCGATTCATTAGTTTCAAGGAATTCTCGTCTTACGTTTTAAAGGTATACCATACCACCACGTCTATCGTGGCTATGAATTCAATTTGCCGACGTATTATTGTACGTTTCATTAAAAATACCAAAGAACAAAACCTATTGTCATTTAACGGACGGATTTTCAATAAATATTAAACTGAAAGGCACAGAAAAATGTCAATAAAACTGAAATATATACCCTGTTGTTCAAAAATTGGGAAATAGCAGCCGTAAGAGCATTGTTAGCTTATCATACCTAATCCAAAAACCACATTGGCTTGTCGGTAGTAACCGCAGATTATGGGGTCCTAGGTTGGACCAAAAATGAAGTATAATAGAATAGAATTTATTTTATTGAGAATAAAAACATGTTACATAAAATATAAACCCACCAAATTGCATAGCAGTTTGTCGGCGGGATTAGCGCTCGTTAACACAATGACAATGATTATATCAATAAATACAAATACTAAAATAAAAAAGTAAAAACTAACACTGACTAAAACTAATAAAAACGAATACAACAATTTTAAGCGGAATTTAAGTAGTCACTGAGTAGTATTTTTTTAAGTTTATATCTAACTGTTAGTTTTTTTACTTTATTAACATTCGATCTTAACCATGTATACCTACACCTAGTAGTAGTACATACATTTTATCTCCTTTAGTTTTCTTTTTTGATAAGGCAGGGGGAATCTCTGCGCATGTCACCCGCAAGAAGTGTCTGTGGGTGGATATGTTGAATTAACACCCACGAAACCTAACCTGGTATGGACTTCTCTTGGAGCCTGATATAGGGAGTGCTCCGGGAAGGCGGGTACGCTGCTCCGATGCCCCTCTTTTGTGCTGTGCCCCAGCTAGTTCGTGTACGTAACCCTGGAAGGGCTTTGCACTATGCCACAAACAGATCGTTGTCTTGCCGGAGCTGTTTGAAAGTGGCGGCAATAGAGGACACTTGCAAAAAGCAAGGCCCAAGGACATATAATATGCTGCTAGGTTGCTTCAAAGACCTCAAGTTATTCTCGATTAAGGGTAAATTATTTAAATTATCACAAAAAAAAAATATATATATATATATTATATATATATATGTATATATATATATATATATATATATATATATATATATATATATATAATTCAAGTAAAGATTATCTTGAGGACAAAAGCATGCACTTTGACTCACACCTGTTTCCCGGAGGGGTAGGCAGAGATAACGGATTGCCATTTCGCCTCGTTAACTGTCATTATATTCTTCATACATGCCCGCCGGTTTAGGGCAATTATAACCTGGCCTTTATTGGAAACATCTCCGATTTGGTCAGAGAATGTAATACGAGGTCTTCCCCTTCCGGTTGAACCATTCACACAGGCCAGATCCTTCTTTTGACAATTTTCTTTCATTCATCCTTTTTAAATGCCCAAACCATCTGAGCTTACCTTTTCAAAATCATATAATTAGTTAGTGAAAAGAAAATATTTGTACACCAATAGATAATAGTTGAATATACGATAGGAACTATTCTTATATTTAATAACTCATTGTATTCGAACAAATAAACTATTAAAATTAGCCAAATCGGTATAGGCGTTGTTGAGTTATAACATTACAACGAAAAGTGGCATTGATTTTTATATATATAGATTACACTCAGAGTCAGAACAAACAGACATGTCATGCACAGAAATATTTGTCCTGGGTGGGCATTGATTCTACGACCTGGGGCATGAAAGGCAAGCATTTACCAACCACGCCAACCGACCCGTCAAAATAGGAGCGAGAAAGTGTGCAGTCGCATTCGACTTTACAGAAAGATTATTGGTTCATAATTAGAACCCACGATCTATCGGCTAACGCGGCCGCTTTGACACAGATCTAAACCAATTATATAAGTCATAGAACTTGAAAACGAGCAATTAAAATTAATTTTCTCTTCAATAAATTGAAACCATTATAAGAATCATTACATCTCCAAAGTTGCTTAAGTCACAAACAGCCGTTCCGTGGATTTAATGCAGATTATAAATCAAAAACAAGAAGAGAGTGGCCCAAAAATTTATCGGGGCGGCCCGGTTGAGTTGGCGGAAGTGTTAACAGATGTATGTTCGGTTATCCCCCCCTTTTGAGGGGACTTTAAGTGGGGACCAAAAGTTTTTATGTATACAACTACAGTAAGAACTACATATATAGACTGGTGATTTCCTGTTTATCAGTAAAAATGTTTGTAACTTAATAAAATAGAAACCTTGATTTTGTCTATTTTACTATTGTTTTCTTTTTCACACTTATGCGTGGAGAGCGAGACAATGATGGCAGTAGAGCTCCCTGTTAAGGTGATTAACTTTTATCTAAGTTTGCGCCAGCGCAACTGCCGCAGCAATCAATATTATATGGGTATTACGCATGGCTACATATCAAGCTATATATTTCCAATATACCTGACATTGTATGGAAATCCTATACAACGCGAGATCAGCTTATACTAGGTACGTATAGCTTGATATGTAGCCGTGTGTACCTACTTAACTACAAATCAAAAAATCTTCCTTTTGTGTAACAAAAATCCGTATTTTAACAAAACTAATGTTTGCACAGAAAAATAGTTATCTCAAAATATTATAAACTTAGCAGCAATTTAAGATCATGATGACGCATTGCTATTAATTAAAAAGTGGGGTGTTTGTGTAAATAATATGTTTCTGGTTGTATGGTCGCAGTTCTAACCTAACCTACTTCTTACCTACTTCTCTAGTAGTGACAGAATATTGGCCTTCCTACATGTGTATATTAAATACGGGTGAATAGAAGCATATTGCATCCCGGTTTGACAATTAGCGGAATTAGCACTACATATTGATTTTGCATTTTAATCGTTATGAAATATTCACCCTGAATTTATTCATCACAATGTAATCATATTACAACATTTATCTATTCTATTTATATCATTTTTGTAAAATTATTATTACTTATTTTATAAGGTAACTCCCTGATTGGGAAATAAATCCCTTTCGTACTTTACAAACACGTAATTGACGAACACAAAGTAGATCCAGACTCAGAACAGCTAGGTATATATGGATCACACAAGTAGTTGTCCTGCTCGAGAATCGAAACCGGGACACGAAGTGGCGAGTCAACTATCATATCCGCTGTTATTACACCCACATTACGAATTTAGTAAATGGCGAGGTCGATTCTAATTTTGAAATTGAAAATAATCTCTCCCAAACTCAAACAAACATTATATAGATAACAACAATTTATCAATTGGCAGCCACCTTCCTATCCATTGATAAAATTTCTGAAGATACCGAAAACAAATCTCCGTTCTTAAAACGGTTGTTTACGGCAGCCATCTTTAAAAGACAAACTTAATTTGGCGGGTAAACAACGAGCGAAGCGCCGGCAGCTCCATCTATCAAATTAATGAGGAATGTCAATAGCAGGCATGGCCTACTCGAGTTTAGGGGACTACGGTATTGCACGTCGCTTCATTAAGTTTTTGCGGCCAATATGCTATGTTTTCGTATCGCTAGATTTGGGTTAATGAAGATAGTGAATATTTTTATAAATCTCTTAAATTAAACACAACATCAGCGTGATTACGTCCACTTCTGGACATAGGCTTCCTCCAAAGGTTACTATAGTGTTGCCATTTGGAGGGGTTTGCTGTAGTCACCGCGCTTGGCATGCGAGTTGGCGACTGCAGTTAGGTGGTAGCTAGTACACAGGTGACGCTGCTGCCCAACTAGCTGGTGTATGCCTTAGCCGCCTTGTACGACACCCGTGATGGATGGTATGTGGTAGCGCTATTATTCTGTCTAGGCCTTTTGATGTGAAACATCTATAGCCGCACGTAAAACAGATTTCTGGCGTGGCGACGCATGCCGTGGTTTTTTTTTGTTTTTTTTTCCTATCACAATATGTTCTTTTCGACTTCGACTTCGACTTCTACTTGGACTTCGACTGCGACTTATACTTCGACTAAGACATCGACTTCGACTGCGACTTATACTTCGACTTCGACTGCGACTTATACTTCGACTTCGACTTCTGCTTATTACTTTTACAAAATATTGTCGATGTTTCACATCTGCCAGGCGTCCCGTGACGGCTCACATTTTTTTTATTATTCTACTTGCCGTGTGGTTTCACACGACAAGAAGAATAATAAAAAGTTATAGTCAAGAAAGAAATGGTATATATAAAAAGACTAGTCTACTAAGTTAAAAGAGAAAGGTGTGATATTATTCTTTTCTTTATATATTATCTTTTCAATTAATAAGTTTCGGTGTAAAAAAGAAAGAATTATTGCATAATTGAATTTGCATTTGAGGGAAAATAAACGTCACATAAGAATGTGTATTTTTATAATTAATAATAATATATAAGGAATATAAGGAATTTGTAACCAATGTCACACATATCTTCCTAGCCCCAAACTAAGCAAAGCTTGTACTATAGGTACCAGGCGACGATATACATACTTATATCGATAGATAAATACTTAAATACATAGAAAACATCCATGACTCAGAAACAAATATTCGTGCTCATCACACAAATATTTGCACTTACCGGGATTCGAACCCAGGACCACCAGCTTCGTAGGCAGGATCACTACCAACTAAGCTACGGTGACCGTCAAATATGTTTTTAAGAAAATACTTAAATACATAGAAAACATCCATGACTCAGAAACAAATATTCGTGCTCATCACACAAATATTTGCACTTACCGGGATTCGAACCCAGGACCACCAGCTTCGTAGGCAGGAGCACTACCAACTAAGCTACGGTGACCGTCAATTGGTCCTTGTTAGCCTTCAATTCAATAAATAATAATAATAAGAAAATGTCGACCAATTAAGCGCTCCTGATAAGTTTTCTTTTAGCGCTGCGGCCCGACTACTAGTTGTATCCCTTTGTCGCGTCTTACGACACCCACAGGATGGTATTATGGGTGGCCCTGATTTCTTTTTAAGCCGGAAAACACACGGCTTTAAACATTTAAAGCCTATAACAAGTTTATTTCTGAGAATAACGAATTTAGATCACTGACAAGGTTTGAACCTCCATTTTTGCGCACAACCCTCAATACTTAATGACCATGTAGGTAAGACCATAAGTAATGCCAAAGTGCATGTTGGATCACGTACTGTTCGCAGTTAAAATCTGTTAGGACAAAGCAACAATAATATATATTATGTTCATCGACTCTCTTGTATTGAATATGTTAGAATGTGAAAATAATAAACCTTGTATCGCCTTAATAAGAAGGTTCAGGGTCACCTAAAGAGCAATAGAGAGGGCTATGCTCGGAGTTTCCCTGCGAGATCAAATCAGAAATGTTGGAATCTACAGACGAACTGAAGCAGCCGACATAGCCGGAAGAATTCCCAAGCTGAATATACGAGTATATAGGTTCTTGAGTGGTGACCACGTACCAGAAAACACAGTGGTCTGCTGATGATAGATTTAATATAATTTTGCGCAAAGCTAACAATTATTGCAGTAAAATAATCATGCGGCGCTAATCTATAAGAGATTGTTGTATAATTCTAAGACGTTTTCTTATGATCTTTTCTCTGTTTTTAAAGATAACGTCCGCACTAGGGAATCTAATCTCTGTATCACGGGGTACTTTACAAACATATAATCGACGGACACAAATTACACCCAGACTCAGAACAACTATTTATGGGTCCCACAAATAGTTGTCCGGCGCAGGACTCGAACCCGCGACACGAAGCGGCGAGGCGACTGTCTTAGCCGCTGCGCCACACGTGTCGTCGATCTCATAAACATTTGTTTATTCAGCCTGAATAAATAAATAAAATAAAAAAATCTATTTTATGTCACCGTATTTTTATTTGCTACATTTATGTCTATCACCATCATCGTATTAGCCCAAAGACCCTAAAACAAATAGACGTGAGACGTATTTTCGTGTACGGACGAACGTAACTCGGGACCTCAAAAGCTTACGTGTTACCTAACCCTAAAAGAACGTTACAGAATGCGGGCGATAAAGTCACCTAATTTTCATGTGACGGTAGAATTAATTCCAATAACAAGCGCGGAGGTAACGCTGCAAATCAAAACAATTGACAATGGAAAGTGGCATGGATCAACAGAATTACAAGCGGATTCAGTAGATTTTCAGATGAGCATCGCTCATGTAGTTTAGTTCATACGGGCGGAATCTCTTACGCGGTCGGAATATATAAACAGAGCAGTTAATACTGCCAATTGGACGATCACCGTAGCCTAGTTGGTAGTGCTCCTGCATACGAAGCTGGTGGTCCTGGGTTCGAATCCCGGTAAGTGCAAATATTTGTGTGATGAGCACGAGTATTTGTTTCTGAGTCATGGATGTTTTCTATGTATATAAGTATTTATCTATCTATATAAGTATGTATATCGTCGCCTGGTACCCATAGTACAAGCTTTGCTTAGTATGGGGCTAGGATGATCTGTGTGACATTGTCCCTAGATATTATTATTATTATTAATTTTATATTTTACACGACTACTTTGAATATCCATACGTCCATTGAGTTAAATCATACGTCTCTTGAGGATGGGCATAGTGGGCACGTGAGGTGCAGCGGTTAAGACAGATGCCTCGCCGTTTCGTGTCCCGAGTTCGATTCCCGCAGCGCACAACTATTTGTGTGATCCATAAATAGTTCTGAGTCTGGATGTAATTTGTGTCCGTCTATTACATGTTTGTAAAATAGGAACCCGCGACTAGCGCGGGCGTTGTCATAAAAAAAAGCTCCCAAACAAATGAAACCACTTTTCCCATGTAATACCAAGACTGCCTCGTTGGTCTAGCGGTAGCATGTTCAACCTCAGATAACGAGGTCCTGGGTACAAATCCCGGTTTGGGCCAAAGTGAAATTGGGACTTTTCTGTAAAAAGAAAAATTTCTCAGTATCAGCCCGAAGTCTGGGCGTTGGCGGTATTATACTCCCGTGCCTCGGAGAGCATCTATGTATGTTGATTTTGATTTATAATTATGGAAAGGAAGTGCCCCTGTGTTGGCGCAGACACTTGTGCACTATAATATATGCCGCGCAGATGGTTAGTCTCATTCCGTCTAGGCGCCGTGACCGAAATTGCACTAGGAAGACATTTATTATTAATACCAAAGAAACTTAACTTACTTAATGAGAAAGACAGTGTATCTACAGTTGTTTCAATTTAGTTTTGGCGAGAAAAACTAGGCAACTTGAAATAGTACTTGTTGATCAATTCTGATGCTTGTATTAAAAGAAGGTTCTATGTATGTCCTGTTCTTTTCATCATCATATCAGCCGAAAGGCGTCCACTGCTGGACAAAGGCCTCCCCCAAAGACCTCCACAAATGCCGGTCTTGCGCTATTCGCATCCAGCAGTTTCCAGCGACCCGCACAAGATCATCGGTCCATCTTGTAGGGGGCCTGCCCACGCTGCGTCTTCCGGTTCGTGGTCGCCACTCGAGAACCTTTCTGCCCCAACGGCCGTTAGTTCTACGAGCTATGTGCCCCGCCTACTGCCACTTCAGTTTTGCGATTCTTCATAGATGTATTAAACAGATATCTATACTACTCTTACTTGTTCGCCGAGATTTATACGTAACGTAAATAGTAGCATTCAATATAGTACAATGGGTGGTCTTATCGGTAGCTGTGATCTCTTGCCAACCTTAGGATGGACAAGATCAGCAAGTAGAATAATAATAATATCCTGGGACATTATTTACACACGGCCATCAGATCCAAAAGTGTGCCATTTGGACGGGTTTTCCGTAGTCACCGCGCTTGGCATGCGAGTTGGTGACCGCAGTTTGGTGGTAGCTGGCAATACACAGGTGGCGCTACTGCCCAACTAGCTGGTGTATCCCTTAGTCGCCTTTTACAACACCCATGTTGGATAGTATGAAGGATATATAGTATTTTATGGACCCATTTTAAAGTCAACGTGGGCAGAATTTAGTTATAATTTGACATTTTTACTAATACATATCGTATTATCAGCTCTATATATTGTCAACGTGAACTCTATGTAGAGTTGCACTCTACAATTACGAAGAGGCTTTCGTTATTGTCACCGGTGATTGAGCTTATTCAGCCCTTCATCAAGTTTACAAGAGTTATTCACGAATGGATTTAAGTTCAATAGTCATATATTAATTAATATACTCAAAGTATGACAGTCTCGGTGGTATAGCGGTAGCATGTCTCGACCGAATCTCGTAAATAAAGCCGACGGTCGTGTCAGATATCCGTCTCATCGGATTGCAAGAGTGAGGGTATAGAGAGTGCGCCTGTGCTTCGAATCGAACCCACGCCCTGCGGCGTCAAAGGCAAGCATCTATCAACCACGCTCGTCTTACGCGTAGATCTAATGTTCCCTCTATGGTCAAATAAAAACGTTGTAATGATTTTCTTTCACTCTGGTTTGATTGCTGTCAATAATTTAAGATAAATATTTTAATGTCATGATTGTTTTGGATATTAAAATCAGATCAATATATTAAATAAATGAGTTATTTTAAAATTCTAAACTAACATGTTGGTATAATTATTTTATTCTCGACATTGATAAATTCATGCAGTGCGATGTAGACATTTAAACGCTCATTGCGTCTAGACAGAATTCTTATTGATACATACCGAGTGCTGTATTCTTGAAAGAAAACAGTTTCTGGGAATCTTTTATGCAAACAGCCTGAAAACAACAATCAAGATTTCCATTAGGTACATTACAAACAAATTATACGCGTCAGTTACAATGATGACCTACCTGAACCTAGCACAAATCAAAACCATATTTTTCATGGCACTCATAAGTACAGGTACTTTCGTAGTGTATTATATTGAAATAAAAAAAGCCAGCAGTTTCAAACAAATAGTCAATAGCAGAAGCGTAAGGAATCGTTCTAACACAAAATATATCTTACTTTGGACTGATGCAAAAACTACCCCGTTCGAGTATTTTGGAGAAGGGAACACTGTATTTAAAAAGAAGAAATGCAAATTTACCAATTGCCATGTAACAAGCAATCGGAAGCTGTTAATAGACTACTCACTGTTTGATATAGTTGCGTTCAACGGACCTCAACTCGTGCGCACGCTGAGGAAAAGGGATTTGCCAAAATATCGATCACCTCGTCAAAAGTATGTGTACACAAACATTGAGTCAGCAGCTTGGTATCCAGACTGTAGTAAGACGTTTGATGGTTTCTTCAACTGGACGTGGACGTATAAACTAAATTCAGATGCTGTATGGGGCTATTTAGTAGTCAGGAACTCAAGTTACCATGTAATTGGACCCAGTGAAAATATGAATTGGATTAGTTTGGATGATATGCAACCTATTGATGATGATTTGAAAAACAAACTTGTGACAAAGAAAAAAGCTGCTGCTTGGTTTGTTTCCAACTGTATTACTCTAAGTGAAAGAGAGTTATTTTTCGAGAAACTTAAATACTTTACCGATTATTACCGGTTAGAAATTGACGTTTATGGTGAGTGTGGGGAGCTGGAGTGTCCCATAAAACAAATGAGTTCATGTCTGAACATGTTAGAAAGGAATTATTATTTTTATTTCGCTTTCGAAAACGCATGTAGCGAAGACTATGTTACTGAAAAGATTTTGCATGCCCTCAGACATTACACCGTTCCAGTTGTGCTAGGTGGCGCCAATTATTCCAGGTCTATTCTTGAATTAATATTATATATAAAATAATAGCTATAACGGGATTCTGTATTCTTTGGTGTAGGTACTTATGAATCGTGAAGCATTTAGCTCTTGTCTGTAATTTTTCTTCAGACTAATCTTTCACAAAGGATTAGTCCCATTACAACTGCTGTGAGGACTAAAGACGACGCTCAGAGCACAAGATCTGATCAATGAACTGCTTCAGATATTAGTTTTAAGATAGATAACACAATAGCACTCTTGTTATGCCTGAAATCCCATTCTAGTTGCCTAACAGACCCTTTACAAAATCTAGAGAAACGTAGACAGTAATAATATTTTGCCGTGTTGTTTCCGGTCTAGAAAGAATAATAGGGCCACTGCATATCATCCCGTGGGTGTCGTAAGGTGACTAAGAGACACACCAGGCAGTAAAGCAGCACCTCCTGTGTACTGACTACCATCTAACGGCGGTCACCAACTCGCATGCCAAGCGCGGTGCAAACCCTCTCAATTGGCAACGTTTTAGAAATCTTTGGGGCGGCCTATGTCCAACAGTGGACGATATAAGGCTGACGATGTAAATAATTAAAATGAAGTCTGGCTTAATTTCAGGTTTATGCCTCCTGGTTCCTACCTAAATGCCGGAGAACTAGATGCTGAAGAACTTACCAAGACAATGTCCAAACTAATAGCAACACCTCGACTGTACCACAAATACTTTAAATGGCACAAATACTATTCTTTCCACTATAGAAATGAAAATCCAAGTACTGATGATTATTGTAATTTTTGTGCGATGGCAAATGACGAGGTTCTGATGAAAAGGTTCTCTGTGTATAAGAAGTTTAGTAGCTGGTGGTCGCCGCCTGGTCTTTGTAATGTTCGTGGCATTTTCTGATAATGGAAGTATTCCGACATGATAAGTGCTGAGAGCCAATTATTTCACAGTGAAAGTGTTTCCACTTGTTGAAAATTGTTTCCGAATTGCGCGAAAATATCATATGCACTGGTATTTTGGTTCTGTTTTCTTCGCAAACTGATGGTCTTTAATTTATTCACTTTGAATGGTAGATTTGAGCTCCTACGTGTCAGCCATTATTTTCTTCAAACGATATCATGTAAGGGCCAACCTAATACAAACGGGGGATCCACTATAAGTTTCCAGACGAGGTGCCTGTATTGCTGAGATTTTATGGCTCCTATAGTCTATAATTGATATATTTTCTTATGATAAATCAAATTTACTATTTTAATTTATTTACACTAGAATTTAAAGCTATAAATTATTTGTTGCCAGCTTCGTTCTTTATTGCAACTGCCATGCCTTAAGTACGAAGCGAAGAAGTTCTCACATAGCACTAAGAATAACCAAGCTGTAGTGACAATGGAAAGAGCGCACAGCTTGTGGATCCGACCGTCGATAAGGCGGAAAGGTTCTCGAGTGGTGACCACGAACCGGAAAACGCAGGGTGGTAGGCTTGCTAAGAGATGGTCCGGTGATCTTGTGAGGGTCGCTGGAATCCGCTGGATTGGGGTACAGCATCACCGGCAAATGTGTTCTATCGCGGGTGATATTCCAAAATAAAAAAAAATGCCGGGGCTTGCTTTCGGGACTGCCGTTAAAAGCGAAAACTATATTTGACACTTCTGATCTAATTAATCTACAATATAATGACTCGTCACGTTGAAATTTACTCTTTGTAGCCTACGGGACGATAACGTGAGTTTCAAGCTTTTTTTTCAACCAAAAAGTACACATATGCACAGTATACATATACCTCATGGAAAGCGTTCGGTGGCGATGACCCGAGTTCCATGGATTTTGGGCACCCAAATAGTGCTCAACGCCCCTAAAGAAGGTTTCCCTTCAAAAAGGTAAGCGTCTAAAACTACGGTAACCACTTACCATCAGGTGGGCTGACGCTTTGTTTGGCGACTTGGATGTTTATAAATATTCGTTTTCGTTCATATGTACCTACTTACATAAATAATTCTCACAAAAAATCAGGTCGTATAAAGTTGCCAGCTCAACATTTTTGAAATCAACGCAAAAACTTGCAAAATAAGTGTAGCACACTCACCGATTAACCATGTTGACTGTTGTAGGGATTCCCGCTGGTTATATCGATAGCGAATAATAATTATAATAATATCCTGGGACATTCTTTACACACGGCCATCTGATCCCAAACTAAGCAGAGCTTGTACTATGGAAACCAGATAACTGATATACTACATATACTCCTTTTCTAAATACATACTTATATGAATAATTACACTCAGACTTAGGACAAATTATCATGCGCGTGCGGCGTGAAAGGCAAGCATTTACCAACCACGCCAACCGGCACGTCAAATATTCTGCTAATGTGAGAATATGTCGGCATATTGTTGCTCTAAATGGTTTTTTATTACGAGCGTGGATAGATGCTCATTCTGTGTAGCTGAAAGCAAAGAATATCATCACCCCTTTTCTTCCCGTGGCAGGCGTAGAAGTCGTTCCAAGGCAATATCTACCAGAAAACGAGCAGCAGCGTCTCTTTGAGTATAATGACCGTTATACTGCGATCGTCAACCCGTCAGCCAAGCATGGCGAATATGGTATGTCCCTCCAAATGATGGACACAATCCTATTCTGGGGCTCTACCGGCTAAGTCGCTGAACATCGATTTCTTAAATGGCGTTCAAATAAATATAGGTTAAAAACGACTTAATCAATCGTTAAATCGGCTGCAATGTTGACAATCGATCGAATCCGGACCATTATATGTGCTCATGGAATTCGATTTAACGATTGATTAAGTAATTTTTAATCTTTATTTATTTGAACGCCATTTAAGAAATCGATGTTAGGCGACTTTGCCGGTAGAGCCCCTGGAGATCTTTTGAGCAAGCTATTATCTTTGACTTCATTTAGCTGACATGATGATGATGGATAGATGAAAATCAGATGTATTTCATTTTCGCATGCTAGTAGGCTTGATACGTTTACAAATCATCATAAAATATATAATAATGAGTGTAAAAATTTAACAGTGACATGATAAACCACCCTGTATACCATAGCTGAAGGCCTACTAGGCCCCGACTACCATCACGACCACGATCATTGAGGGCTCTAGGTATAGAATAAAAACCAGTGGGGGATAGTACAAAAGATCCTGAAGGGTCGAAGTGCTGTACGCAAGTACACCACAACAAAGATAAGAAGATAAACGACCACCGAGGACAACTGGCTATGGTAGAGGTTCATATAGTGACGGTTACCGTAGTCTAGTTGGTAGTGCTCCTGCCTACGAAGCTGGTGGTCCTGGGTTCGAATCCCGGTAAGTGCAAATATTTGTGTGATGAGCACGAATATTTGTTTCTGAGTCATGGATGTTTTCTATGTATTTAAGTATTTATCTATCTATATAAGTATGTATATCGTCGCCTGGTACCCATAGTACAAGCTTTGCTTAGTTTGGGGCTAGGATGATCTGTGTGACATTGTCCCCAGATATTATTATTATTATATTAAAATATCGATAAAAATTTCCTCATCACCACCCTATATTTGCATGAAAGAGCGTTCGGCATTTGACCCAATCCCAAAGAGAACAATAATTTACATGCAGCCAGTAGTAGGGAGGAGGGTTACCCCTCCCCCACATCGTGAAACTCCCTGCACGGATTTTTGTCACTATAAAGCCGATTTTTTTGTGAATATCAGATTTTTAATATCGGATCAATCCTTTGAAGCATAGACAAGGAATTTGATATTAGAGGTATATACTCGTAGTTTATGCTGGCGTATGAAATTTTGAAACTGACTTTCGCTAGAAGAGCAAGGGTTGGGGCCCGTTGGCGTGGTTGGCAAATGCTTGCTTATCACGCCGGAGGTCGTGGGTTCGATTCCCTCCCAGGACAGATATTTGTGTGCATGAGTCATCACTGGTAACGCACACTGGTCGCAGACTTTCGACTTAAGACACTGCGGTATTTGGGAGTACGGTAATCAACATATATTATTTTTTTATTGGGCTAAATAGTAATAATATAATATCCTGGGACATTATTCACACACAGCCTCTGATCCCAAATTACGCAGAGTTTGTACCTACTATGGAAACAAGATAACTCATATACTACATAAACTTACTACTTTTCTTTTGTAAATTCATACTTATATAGATAATTACATCCAGACACAGGACAAACAGACATATTGTTGCACTAAAATATCTGTCCAGGGTGGGAATCGAACCCACGACCTGCGGCGTGAAACGCAAGCCTACCAACCCGTCAATTGCGAAGATATACAGCCCCAAATTGAAAATGATTTATAAATCGGTACCAAAGTTTATGTCTTTCTTTGGTACGCAGAGTTCAGGGACATCAATTGTTGAGCCATGATAAAACGAAATGAATTCGCACTAAATCGATGTCATTGAAGGATATATATACCTATACAAATTCGTGGTTCAACAGTAATAATACTCGACTGGTGTGTGGACTAATCTTTATGTGATGAACAAGCTTAACTTTACTATGTCTGGGTGAAATCCACAAATAATAATCAGTATATGTAGTGTATCATTTATCTGATATCCATAGTACAAGCTCTACTTAATTTGGATCTGGGGCTCTACCGGCTAAGTCACCGAATCGTTTTCGTGAATGGCGCTCAAATAAATAAAGCTTAAAAATTACTTAATCAATCGTTGAATCGGCTTCAACGTTGACAATCGATTACGGACCATTTATGATGTCACATGTGGTCTTGGAAGCCGATTTAACGATTGATTAAGTATTTTTTTATCTTTATTTATTTGAACGCCATTCACGAAAACGATGTTCGGCGACTTCGCCGGTAGAGCCCCAGATGGTGTTGTGTGACAATAATGTCCCTGGAGATTATTATTTATATAATTTATGTATAATATTATGTATGTATTTAGAAACATATAAGTATGTTTATTAGTTGTCTGGTTGCTATAGTACAGGCTGTACCTAGTTTGGGCTCAGATGACAGTCTGTTAGTTGTCCCAAGATATTTATTTATTATTTACTTATATACTACGAATTAACCTACTAACGACATCTATTTAGAAAATATCAAATTAATAGGTATAGAAATCAAAACAATACAGTTTTATTAATATCGGATCATGCTGTACGCTAGGTAGGTACCCCATACGTGACACAGTTTCACTTGTCTCGCATAATTTCATATACATAATTCTACCGCCATCTAGTTAAACTTCTAAGAACTTTGTGTGCCAAAATCAAGCGAAAGATGGCGTTAAGAATAATTTAGTAATTGTGTATTAGAAACCACCGTGTTTGTTCTTAAATAAATAATGGTACCTATTGTTGAAAATTAAAACTTGGGTGCTATTAAAAGTTCTAATTCTCAGGTATTTGTATAAAAGTTGTAATGTTTGGGTCAGTCACGCACGAAAACTTTGCCCGTAATTTACAGGTGCCGCGTTCAATATTACTTGCTGTTTAACTGGATTAAAAGCTTTTCTCAATAGAATGAGAAAATTAAGGAAATTCTTTAAAGTATAGATATATTATACCGTAAAAAAAATATAATGATAATACGATTTGTGTGTTTTTGGATTTATCTTCCTCTGGAATAAGATATAGGATAGATATAGTACTTAATACGAATATAAAAAAAACTAACAACATTAAAAAATGCATTGAAATGAAATATAAACAACCGTCAAGATTGACAATACAGAATGTACTAGATTTTAGAATAATCAATTTTTTTAAAGGTTTAAGCATATAACTGATACACCACATATACTACTTTCTTTTTGTAAATACATACTTATATAGATAATTACACCCAGACACAGGAGAAACACACATGTTCTTGCACATATATGATATACATATACAAATATATGTCCTGGGTGTTCTCACCCAGGACATATATTTGTGTGAACCTTCGACCTCCGGCGTGAAAGGCAACTATCTCCCAAATCATGTCAACTGGCCCGTCACATACGTATCTTTCATTACTAGTTTTAAATATATTTCCTTGTGATTTCCTAATCTTAATTCCATTTAAAAATAACGTAAATTACGTATTTCTTAATATCATTAATTTCATTCTTTTAACATCCACTTCTGCTCAATATAAAACACTTTATATTTAAATTGTATGTTATTAGAACTACTGAAACCACACAAAGTTTTATGTGCGTGTATAATCCAACTATTCAATATTAATTGAATAAGATCTACTTAATTTACTATATAAATAAAAATACTATCTAATACGTACTTTTTATTCTGTGCTAATACTTTCTATAATATGCGGGAGATACAATTATTTTTTGTAGCTAAACATAATAAATTATAATTAAAAATGCATGTTACGCACATTAAAACTGCATTTTGTAGTAGTGAGGGAAAATAAAAACAGCATGCATCTACATAGATTTGTGCAGATCTCCACTGAGACTGGCCTATTTCAACCATTCAAATGGATTAAAATCTTTGAGAAAATTGAAAACAAAATAATTAAATGCTATTGTCTTCTGTTCTTAAATAATTTCTCACAGAAATATTTCAAAATTTGAGCTTACGTTTAAGTACCTACTCGTTTAAATTTGATTCGACTTTTTCTATATCTTTATCATAAACAAGACCATGTTATAATTTTTCAGATTTATCGTAGTAATATCGTATATATGTGTAAAGATCATAGTATATTGATAGTAGTAACATCCAGCTTACATGAAAATATTATTTATTTTTGCTCAAACATCGGCGCTTGTAAATTTAAAACACAGTGTAGTTACAAATTGTGATAAACTTATTACTTAACTACTTCTTTAAACGGTACTAACAAATATAATGTGATTATTCTTATAACTATATGTCATAGATAATAAACGCATCCTACATAGTGCGCCGCATCGGAACATAAATAGGTTGCGCTTCAGTTAGGGTACCGTGGCATCGCATAAAGCAGCACCATACATCATCATCATAATATCAGCCGAAAGACGTCCACTGCTGGACAAAGGCCTCCCCCAAAGATCTCCACAATTGCCATACATACATATATCACAATAATTGAAACTGCGATACAGTTTCACTAGTCTATCTAAACGCGCCACTGTTCTTGCAGCAAATCAAGTCAGGCAAGTCCAGTATTTTAACTAAACGCAGCATGTTCCTTGAACAAGCAATATAATTTCAGTCAGCAGCTATCTCTTTCATTTTCACTCGAAATTACAAATTGCTTCTTACTTAAGGCGTTCCCAACGATTACATTTGAAACTTAAGGCTATTTCAAACAATTTATGATGGCTATGAGTTTTAAAAGTCGATTGGAGAAGTTCTTAAAATAAACGCACAGATTTGTTGGCAGTTTTAATGTGGGGTCAACGACTAAAGGTTGGTGCTTAGTGTTAGCGGTTAGCGATTGTTGTGGTCAAACTTGACTCGCCTGTTGGTTGAGTGCTTAGTGACCCTGACTTTTAAGCCAGAGGTCGTGGGTTCGATTCCCACCCGGGACAAATCTTTGTGTAATGATGATTATTTGTTCTGTGCCTGGGTGTAATTTATCTATAATATGTGTTCGTACACCAAATCGGTTCTGAGAGAGGTGCTGAGATGCGGGCTTTCGGGAAACTAGGTGTGTTTCAGTATCACACTAATATTATAAAGGCGAAAGTTTGTGAGTGCTTGTATGTTTGTTACTTCTTAGCGTCTAAACGGCTGGAGGATTTTAATAAATTCAGATTAATGGTTCAGAGTAGGACAAGTGACCCTATACAGTCTTAACCAAGTTTCATTAATATTTCCAACAAGTTGGAACCAAACAATATGTATTCAGAAATATATAAGTATCTAGGCTCTACCTAGTATGGGATCAGATGGCAGTATGTTAATTATCTCAAGATGTTTATTTATTTAATTAGTCACCTTTTACGAGATCGCAAAATAATATTGTGTTACTGGGGCAGATGACATTGTAACAATATAATCTATACATATAATAAAATCGTAGGAAAGTCAAAACTTCATCATCATGGACAGTAAAGTCAACTTTAAAAGTCATATTGATAGCATCGTAACGAAATCAGCACGGCAATTAGGATTCCTTAAGAGGAACACTAAAGGGTTTAAGATGGTTAGAACGAAAATTATACTATATAACACCTTAGTACGAAGCCACCTTGAATATGCTAGCGTAGTGTGGAACCCGCACTATGCAGTACACTCACAAAGAGTAGAAAGCATCCAAAGGGCCTTTACAAAACACCTAGCTTATAACTTTGGAGATATATCTCCCCGGTGCGGTGTCCATACGAACAACGTATTAGATCCTACAATATGATTACTCTTCGCGACCGTAGACTGGTACAAGATCTCATGTTCTTTTTCAAATTGGTTAACAATAAATTAGATTGCGATAAACTATCTGAACAGGTTGGACTAAAAGTGCCCTATAAAATACCCAGACATCCCATTACCCATCTATTTCACACTAAAGCATCCAAGACAAATATAGGAGTTTACTCACCCATCAATAGGCTCAGTCAGGCGATGAATTCATATATAAAGTCCACTCCACATGCTGACATATATCATGACTCCATGAATGTCTTTAAAACCCAAATTTTGAAGACCCGCATACAAACAAATAATATATTATGCTAGTACATAGGTATATCTCATATACTACATACTAGGACATTTGTGTTTATTGATGTCTTTTTATTTCTGTATGTTTTATATATATATATATATATATATATATATATATATATATATATATATATATTTTTTGGTTTTATGTAGAAGTATAATTTGGTTTAATTTCTATTTGATAATTTGGTTTAGTTAAGTTTAATAACTGATTGTTATATTTTTGTTTATATAGTTTATTATCACTTTAATTTTATTACACTTTGTTTTGACTTAGGTTATCATTTCTATTTGTAAGTGTTGGTTCACCTGTTATTGGCAACTGTATAAGACCATAACTTGGTACCAATCATTATTTTAAATGTTATATACAGAAGCTGTTGGTGTACCTTTTAATAAATAAATAAATAAATAAAAAACTGTTCATTTAATATTTTATTAAAAGGATACTTGGGGCGTGAAGCCAAAAATATAGTTGTTAGAATTTTTGTCTGTTTATCTGTGTGTCTGTATGCATGTCCGGGCTAAACTCAAAAAGTACTGCATGGATTTACTTCAAATTTTTCATGAAGATTACTAAGAGGTTGGGTCAACATATAGGCTACATATTATCACGCTATCACCTACGGGGGAGGAGCTGTGATAATTTATAAAGTTTAACGCGGGTAAAACCGCGGGGTACATTTATTATAGCAATAGGATCATGATATAGTTTAATTAACATCAGCTGAAAGATGCCGACTACTGGACATAGGTCTCACCCAAAGATAAACCATATATAACGATATCGCCACGCTTGGCAGACGGGTTGGTGATCGCAGTTTGATTTTTATTAGGGTTCCGTAGCCAAATGGCAAAAAACGGAACCCTTATAGATTCGTCATGTCTGTCTGTCTGTCCGTCCGTATGTCACAGCCACTTTTTTCCGAAACTATAAGAGCTGTACTGTTGAAACTTGGTAAGTAGATGTATTCTGTGAACCGCATTAAGATTTTCACACAAAAATAGAAAAAAAATATAACTTTGGGGGTTCTCCATACATAGAACTGAAACTCAAAAAAAATTTTTTCCTCGTGCCGGTACATTTGGGGTATCTATGAATAGGTCTTCAAAAATGATATTGAGGTTCCTAATATCATTTTTGTCTAAATTGAATAGTTTGCTGGAGAGACACTTCCAAAGTGGAAAAATGAGTGACGTCCCCCCCCCCTGTAACAAAAAATATGATGTACATTACCATGTAATCTAACAACGAAAATTGGTTTGAACAAGATCTAGTAAGTAGTTTCTTTTTAATGCGACATAAATCGTAAACCACAATTTACCTTTCATTTAATCAACTGATATACTTGCTGCTACGGGATTTTATTATATGTATAGATTATGTTTCACAAATCGGACAAAACAATATAACAATAAAAAGAAACTTACATCAAATAATATTATACAACTTGTATGCCCTAAAGTAGTGAACAAAGCATTCAATTTTATGTTAAAACTAGGTACATACGCTTAACATTACTTTAAAATATAAAGTAGTTAATGATAGAAATTTTTGACTTAAACTACTATACGATACTGAATTAAACAAGACAATAAAAATTTACAAAAGCGACCAAAAAAGCAAAATCACATTTTATTCAAGAGCCTGCGAACTCTTATTTTAGCGGATGAAAGAGTGCCGTAATATATGTCATATAATAATATCTAGGGACAATGTCACACAGACCATCCTAGCCCCAAACTAAGCAAAGCTTGTACTATGGGTACCAGGCGGCGATATACATACTTATATAGATAGATAAATACTTATATACATAGAAAACATCCATGACTCAGAAACAAATATTCGTGCTCATCACACAAATATTTGCACTTACCGGGATTCGAACCCAGGACCACCAGCTATGTAGGCAGGAGCACCACCAACTAGGCTATGGTGACCGTCAAACGGTCATAGTTCACGGAAAAATGCTGCTGCCCGTTCTCTGGTAGGTATTCCCCGGAGTGATGGTATTCTATGCCGTCACCACACGGCAATGATATAAAACATGTCTCAACTTAATCTGTATCTCAATGTTTTAGCTATAAGTAAAAGGGTATGGCCCCAGGTGTCATGCGACATAATACTGTTTTGAATAGAGCGCCATATGCCGATGTTTTGGATAGATTGGGTATTTATTCACGTTGGGAGAAGATTCAAAATTTTAATATCGATAAATAACTATAGAGAGAGAGAGAGTTATTCCTCGACATATTATATAATATAATAATAATAATAAATTTACTCAAGAAAAATTGTATAAAAATTTTATATCTATTTATATTAAAAATAATTAATACTAAGCAATAGACAGTTTGTGCCTGTACTAGGTTATAAATTTAAACAAAATTTAATTATACAAATTCAAAAATCTAAGATATTATATTTAAAAATTAACTTATTTTAGAATACTAAATAATGTTTTTTACTTATCGACGTCAGAATTCCGCAGCCCTACTCATCTTTGTAAAGGAATCTCCCTATTTACGAACGTGCAGCGGTGCAGACTATTATTAACGCTAGGGTGTCACCTGAATTAATATCGATTTAACACAACACTATAGAGTGCGGATTTTAGTTCATTAGTTTCGTTATTGATCTTATAACTACACTTTATAAAATACTTTTTACTTTACCAATTAAATACAATACCAATGCCAATAGGATATAATGATAATGTCCTGGTTGAATTTTGGCCATGGCGACCAGTCTCAATGGAGACTAGCCATCTGCGCGGGATCTTTCTATTCCATCAATAAAAAAATAAAAAAACACAAAAAAAATGTATACATATAATTAATTAGTTTTAGTTTAGTTTTAAATTTCTAGCTGTAGTATTTTTTAATTCTAGTGTTACTGTTTTAATAATAAATGCATGCGGTGACGCCTTAAAAAATAGTGCATTAGGATTTGTGTTCTTGTATTATTCATTTGTACGAAAAATGTAACAATTACTGGCTGTCCTAAATAAATAAAATAAATAAATCACCCCCATGATCCGATAGGACGACTAGCGACACCAACAGAAAGAGGTCAGGTACAGCACCGACGGCTTTACGTTCTCTCACAGTCTCGGGCGTGTAAATACCACCAACTTCCAGACCTTAGATTGATACTGAGAATTTTTTCCTTACGAAAAGTACCAAAATCACTTTTTAGAATGTCCCGGGATTTGAACCCAAGACCTCATTATCTGCGGTTGAACACGCTACCACTAGACCAACGAGGCAGTAATATAAGGCAAATCGATATAATGTATTAAAAAAGCAAAGGGTTATTTTTGGGAGTCGAATTATGTTGTGTACTTTTAAATAAAGCACTTGTATATACGACAAACCACTTTTATTATATTTAAATATGAAAAATATTTTAACAAATTGCGACGACGACGTGTCACTGAGCCGGTGAGAGAGAGAGAGACGCCCATGTTAGATCATCGACATCACAATAGGTAGGCAGCGGTTTGCTGTGCCCCCTGGCACTGCGAATGTCCATGAGCAGCGGTTACCACTTACCGTCAGGTGGGCCGGCAGCTCGTCTGCTACCAAAAGTAATAAAAAAAATCACATAGATAGATAAACATAGATAGATAAACTCTTTATTGTACACCAAAGAAATAACAAAATAGAAAAACAGTTAAAACCTTAAAAGTATACAATGGGCGGTCTTATCACAAAATGTGATCTCTTCCAGACAACCAAAGTAAAATCGGAGAATGGAGTTATTGAGAGGGGCAGTTGTCGGTGTACGGTACATTACAAATAGTACCTATGGGTACAATCAATAAAGAAATCAATAAAAAGAAAATATAAACATTTCACAAATAATAAATACTTATAATATATTATGTTCCTAATTGTGTTGTGAGTCTTGTAGTGACAGATAGTGATTCTTGACAAGTCTTTGGAATTCTTGCAAACTTTGTGCACGTCTGACTACTAAAGGCAGTGCATTCCACAATCGAACACTTTGTATGGAAAAAGATTTGTCAAGAAAATTAGTAGAATGCGCTGGCATTTTTAACTTGAGATTTTCTGACGATCTCAGTAATCTTGAATGTGACTCATGTAGGAATGAAAAGCGATTTTTGAGATAAGAGGGAGCGGTTGGACTAAAAATAATGTTGTAGAGAAGTGTAAGAGTATGAGCATTCCGGCGAAGGCGTATAGGGAGCCACTTGAGCTTAGTACGAAATTCAGAAACATGATCATATTTACGGAGCCCAAATATGAATCTTATACAGACGTTCTGGAGACGCTCAAGTTTATCAAGCTGGGCCTCAGTGAGATCAAGATAGCTGACATCTGCATAATCTAGTATTGGAAGAAGAAGCGATTGTGCGAGGGCAGTTTTGGTGGTAATAGGTAAAAAATTTATTAATCTACGTAGAGATCCAAAGGAAGCGTACAATCTACGACTAACGTTCTTCATTTGGATATCCCAGGATAGGCAGCGGTCGAAAAGAATACCAAGATTCTTGACGTTATCGGTTAAGGGAATTATATTGCCATCGAAATTAAGCTGTGGTAGTTGTGACCACGAAACCCTAGATATCATCCTAGAACTACCAACTACCATGACCTGTGTCTTGAGTGGGTTGACATGTAGTCCGTGTGCACGGCTCCAGTTGCTTATTTTAGCCAGATCTGCATTTATTACGTCTACTGCTTCTGATAATTTATCGTTGGAAGCTTGGCAATAAATTTGAAGGTCATCCGCATAAAGGTGGTAGGAGGAAAAAAGTTGATTGGAGATTGAATTTATGAAAATTGCGAAAATTAACTATGTCTAAAGTCGATGCCGGTACTCTTCCCCCTATAATTTTCAACAACACTGTCATTCCGATCAGCCAGAATGTCAAGAATCTTGGTTTGTTGATGGATGATACCCTGAGCTGGCAAAACCAAATTGCCTGCGTAAGTAAGAAAATAACCGGAATTCTGCGCTCTCTGTACAGACTCAGGAAATTCTTGCCATCTGAGACCAAAGTTACGCTCGTGCAGGTCTTACTCTTTCCTATAATCGACTATGGTGATGTGTGCTACTTCGACCTGAATGCAGATCAACTCAATAAACTAGACCGTCTTCTGAATAACTGCATTCGATTTATATTCAATCTCCGTAAGTATGATCATGTGTCTACTTACCGTGATCAACTAAATTGGATGCCCATTCGGCATCGAAGAAAGCTAAGGGCTCTCACTACTCTATTTTCATTTCTTAACTCTCCTACTTCTCCTGCTTACTTAGCTTCCCATTTTCAATACCTTTCTTCTAACCATAATAAAAATCTTCGTTCTTCCTATAACCGCCTTTTACAATGCCCTTCTCACCGGACTAACTTTCTCCATTCTTCGTTTTTCGTACAATCTGTACTTCTTTGGAATGCGCTACCCCTCGAAATCAGAATGGCTAAGACTCGATACACGTTTAAAAATAAAATCCGTAAGTACTTTCTTAGTACTATTAAGGCCGAATCATCTCCACAATAATATTTGTATGTATATGTTATTATATATATATATATATATTATTTATTTATTTATATTGCTGTATATATTTATTTTATATATTCATATATAATATTTATATGGATGTACTCTCCGTTATGTGAAGTTTCTTCTTATTCTTTCTTTTTTATTAAGTAATATGTTTTGTATGTCTTCTTAACTTGCTTTGTCCTTTATCCAAATTTAAAGTGCACCTACTATAGTTTTGTCTGCATCACCCAAAGGTAGACTGGTAGATAATGCCTACGGCATTAAGTCCGCCTGTGTACTTAATGTGCATGAAGTTTTAAAATAAAAAATAAATAAAATAAATAAAAGTAGAGGAGATAAAACGCCGCCCTAAGGCACACCTGCTGTAGTATTGCACCAAGAAGAACGAGTGTCATCAATACAAATATACTGCCGGCGGCCAGACAGGTGGAGATACGTTAAGAGAGCGTAAGATTCCAAGCAATACGTCAAAATCCACGGCATTAAATGCGTTACTGAAATCCAGTAGTGCTAGCACTGTAAGATCTCCACGTTCCATGCCAGATCTAATGTCCTCCGTAATATGGACCAGGGCGGTGGTTGTACTATGCCCAGGACGAAAACCAGATTGGAAAGGATTGAGGAGATCGTTTTTGGTAAGGAAAGTACTGATCTGGTTATGAACAAGGCGTTCAAGCACTTTGGAGAGGAAAGGCAAAATTGAAATTGGGCGATAATCACCAAAGGAAGCGGGATTAGACTTCTTGGGGAGAGGAATAATTTTGGCATCTTTCCAAACAGATGGAAAAGTACCGCGTGTTATGGAGGAATTGAGGATGTGACATATGGCAGGTAGGATTTCATCAAGGATAGGCAGGACCATATTACGGGTGATGCCGTCATCTCCAACGGCATTAGACGTAATGGATACAATACTCTTCTTCACGTCACAATCAGTAAATTGACAAAAAGTAAAAGGAGAATAGTTGGGAGGTGGAATAGATGAAAGATAATTTAAAGTACTAGCTTTAGTTGCCCTATCGAAATTGGGCGAGGAAGAGAAATGTTTATTTAAAGAGTCAGTATCTAGTTTATTCAGAGTAGCGTCATTTCGAGCTTTTCCAACTCCCAATGATCTTAGAAATTTCCAAACTTTGCTAGGATCTCCATTTTCGACGGAGTTGTGAATATGTCGGCATTGTGCACTCCTACACACCTTATTGTAATGATTTCTTAAAGCAATATATTTCTCGCGATTGTAATCACTAGGTCGGCGTGTGAATCGAGATTTAGCTAAAGCTTTTTTAATGAGAAGGTTCTTTAGCTCGCTGTTAAGCCACGGCGTGGGTAAATGTTTAAGTTTAATTGCACGAACAGGAGCGTGTACATCATAAAGATCTATTATTTTTGAATTCAAAATGTTAACCTGTTCATCAATGGATTCCGTTGCGAATAGGGGAGACCAATCTATTTGAACTGCATCGGCTCGAAGACGATCCAAGTCCATGCCACCAAAACTGCGTTGTAAAATAATCTTAGGTTTTAGTTTAGGAGGGCGAATTTTGTATGAAAGGAAGAGAAGATCGTGGTAAGAAAAGGCATTAGCAGAACACTGACCATGCTTAGAGACATGGTCTTTCGAAGAGACAAGGATGACATCAAGAAGGGAAGGAACAGAGTTAGGAAAATGATGAGTAGAGTTTAGAGGAAGAATAAAAAGGTTACTAGATTCTGCAGCGGAAACAAATGATAAGGAACGAGAGTCCTTTTTTAACAAACATGTGTTAAAATCTCCCATAATAATCGTATGACTATAAGATGGAGAAAAAGTTTCGAGTAAAAGTTCAAAGGAGGAAAAGAAATTAAAACGAAGAGAGGGACAGTAGTACACGCCAAGTAATATTTTAGTATGATGCAGTTCAACTTCTATTAATATATGCTCACCAGCATTCTGTGGCGGCGGCTGTGAAGACAAGTTGATTAAAGAGAAGTTAATATGACTCCGAAGATAAATGGCAACTCCCCAACCCCCCGCCCCAACACGATCATTTCTGATGAGCTGGAAGCCAGGAATTGAGTAAGAGGCAGAAGGGAGACAAGGCTTAAGCCATGACTCTGATACAAGGATTGCATGAATATTTTTACATTCAAAGAAGAGCCGGAATGCTTTGGGCGTTTATATGAATCACATTAAAATTACGTGATACATCAGAGAACTGGGATTCGAGAGAGTCAGCAAGTGAAGGAATAATGATGGAGCTGTCTCCATCACTACATGCTGAATAATAAGTATCTGAATCACTATCCTCATTTTCAGTATCGCACATAAGATGCAAATACTATTAATAAAATTCTAAAATAAATAAATATGTATTTAACCCTAATCTAATATTTACTAATATATTATTATTTACAAGCAAAAACTACTTCATGCCTACCAGTACAGTGTTCTAATTAAAAATAATATTAACGTTTTGTTTTTAATCGTAGACAGAGAAACTAATAGACCAAATGACAATTCCTTTCTCTTTCACTCAAGAACGAGAGCTATAATCGCGATACGAATGTGATAGACAGAGACACAACTATGATATCTTCTGTCCCGTATCGTGTAACCAGTTTTTTCAAGGTCAGCAACTTTAATTGCGAAACAAACTTTGACAGTTCGTGTAGCATCTTGTTTATGTTATATTATTCTGTTGATTTTACATTATAAAACGATTGGTTTACAGTTAAATTACTCGTAAAATGATCCTAAACCACATTTAGGCTAATAAAATGGTGCTTTGTCGTGTTATTTCATGCGATAGTGACAGTGAGAAGAAAATTCCCGGTGTGTCTTTTCACTCGTAAGTACGATGGTGTTTTATTATTAGTCGTCCTTAAATATAGTTTCTTAGTGATAATTACTTGAAACATAGCATTTAGTAACGATAATACTCGTTAAATATAAGGATTTAGTCAAGTTTTCTTATTATAACCTTTAATTTTTGTGTGGTATTTGTTGCAAACTTCGAATGTAAAATTCCCAAATTCATCAACTCCAATTAAAGTTTTCGACAGCCTGAGATAAATTCTGTAAGATTTTTACTATATGTGCTGTTATTTTGTTTCCTATAATGGTTTTAAATTAATATTGCAATTGAACCTTAAGTGATCGAATGCTTGCTTAATAAATATTGCAATTTTATATTTTAATTTTAAACAAATTAATTTCTAAGACTCATTTATACATCCACGCACCTAAATGGAGACTCCTTTAGGTAACTTGGAATTAACCCCCTCCATTTCGCAACTTAGTAAAAAGTTTCTATCATTGAGAGGTTTTTCCACATTTTCCACAAGCCACATATCTTATACAAACTTATCTGACATATTTGCTTTAAATGTAGTAGAAGTACAGCTGGTATAAATGTGCTAGCTTACAAATTTATTTAAAGCATCTTTTAATTTGTGATGAACATCAGATTTTTGATTGAATGAATATTGATTATTAAAGTCAGTTATCTTTACTTTTCCAGGTGACTCAGGATTATGCAGAAAATGGATTGAAGCGACTGGAAGAAAAGACTGGACCCCCACAAAATACTCTTAAATATGTTGTAATCACTTTCCGGAAACTTTATTGATAAAAAAGAAGAAGAAAACTGTTTTGTATCCTGATGCAGTACCAACTACAGTAAATATTATATTTATATTACTCTTATTTAATTTATAAGTATATTGCAAAATACAGTTTATAATTTTATATTTACCTTGCAGATAAGAGCTGTTAAATTTGGAAGTTCTGATGAATCGCCAGTATCAGATGCATTATCATTATTACAAAACAAGAAAAAAACAATCAAGGTATATATTCTCCATCATCATCATAATAATACTGAATCCTTATCCAAATAAGTATGTTAAATACAGAGATCATTTAATATAGATTAAAATTACAATAGTTAAGAAAATACTACAGTATATACTTAAAAGTAAACAAGACAGGGTGGCCTTAGTTGCTAGTTCTACATAGTAATATGACAACATTATTTGCCATCATAATCTGTGTGCTTTTATTTATTTTTCTTTAATGTTTTAGATTGTGGCGACACAAGAGGTAGATGATCCATTGCCTTCCACATCATTAAGTGCCGTTTTGCAATACGACGTTATCATAAAAAGTATCTCGAGAAGAAAATTGCTAATGCCTGCAGATGAAGATACACCAAGAAAGAAATAAAAAAAACTTCGTTTAAAAAAACCGACTTCAAAAACTAAAAAATATAAAAACAATATCTTAATAAAGATTTAATTTAATACATCTCTTATGCAAACGTAATACCTTTAATATTAATGAAATACTATAATTTGTATTTGCTACCTATTGATAGGTTTGAAGTCGGTGCCAAGCCAAATGTAGTAGTAGGTACCACAGTCGCCGCGCGTTACTTTCAGCGGGATAGCTTCGAATTTCTACACAAACGACCGTCAACGACGTCTGTCCGCTTACAGACGTCGTTGACGGTCGTCTCGAAATGTAGTAAAATATTGATGCGTTGTCTCCTAATTAATTATTTATCTGTTTATTTTTCAGGGCCATAAATATATTCATATATGTATACTCATAATATAGATTTATTATAACTATAATAACTCATTCGGGTATTAATATTAAATATATTTTTATGATATAGTTTCATCTGTTTCATATTAATTCATATTGTTCTTTAAGTCTATTTACGTAGGTTAATCTTTAGTGTAGGAATTTCATCACAAAGTATGAAAGCTGTATGTAATATTAACTTTTATTTGGCTTGGCTTGGCACCGACTTCAAACCTATCAATAGGTAGCAAATACAAATTATAGTATTTCATTAATATTAAAGGTATTACGTTTGCATAAGAGATGTATTAAATTAAATCTTTATTAAGATATTGTTTTTATATTTTTTAGTTTTTGAAGTCGGTTTTTTTAAACGAAGTTTTTTTTATTTGTTACTTTTTAGTGTCTAGCTATGGGTAGGACTACGAAAGGTGCCGCGCGCCTCAAAATTATAGTTCCTAACAAACGAGAACGGAAAAAAGAAATATCCTCCGAAAAAATGTTGTTCGAAACTCTTTTTCACGTTCTTGTAAGACAGTGAATGATCGAAAAGACCGTTTGTAAAGTAAGAAAAACTACATAAATTACGTTCACTCTAAGAAAACTTGTACAGTACGAGTCTAGACTCGCTAAGATTCATGAAAGTCTGAACAGCAAGCGCATGGGTTAGCCCATATTTATGACCATCTAGCTAACGAGTCTGTATGCTGAAGGCTTAGGTCTTACAGATTAGGTCTTATTGATGATCGCATAGCCATCAAGTCTGCTGAGCAGAGGGCATGATTCTATGAAGACTAGGTCTTATTAGTGATCGATTAGCCAACGAGTCTACTGAGAAGAGGGCTCATAGCTTAGGTGTTATTTATGATTGATTAGCTAATGAGTCTGCTGCAGAGGGCTGTTAGACTAGGTCTTATTTATGATCGATTAGCCATCGAGTGTACTGAGCAGAAGGCTCATAAACTAGGTCGTATTGAAGATCAAGAGGAGTCGAGAGAGTTCGAGTCGGACTCGCCCGTGAAAGGCGGAATGTTTTTTTCCGTACCAGCAAGTATTTGAGTTGATAGAATGGAACGTAAATTGCGGTTTACGATTTCTGACGCATAAAAAAAACTACTTACTAGATCTCGTTCAAACAATTTTCGGTGGAAGTTTGCATGGTATGTACATCATCTAATTGTTTTAGTTTTATCATTCTCTTATTTTAGAAGTTGCAAAGGGCGGGGGGGGGGGGGTGTCACATTTTACGCCTTTGGAAGTGTCTCTCGCGCAAACTTTACAGTTAAGAAAAAAATTATATTATAAACCTCAATATCATTTTTGAAGACCTATCCATAGATACCCCACTTCCCCACTTGTATGGTTTGATGAAATATCTTTATTGAAATTCATTTCTAAGTATGGGGAACACTCAAATATTATTGTTTCTTTTTCAATTTTTTATGTGTAAATCTTAATGCGGTTCACGGAATACATCTGCTTACTAAGTTTCGACAGTATAGTTCTTATAGTTTCGGAAAAAAGTGGCTGTGACATACGGACGGACAGACAGACAGACATGACAAATCCATAAGGTTTCCGTTTTTTACCATTTAGCTACGGAATCCTAAAAATGGCAGCTATTCCGCATCAAAATAAAGAAGAATCACGTAAATCTGTTCATAAATCTCAGCGTAATAGGTAAAAAAGTGCGCTTGTGCTAAAGGTGCGCCCTACATGCGCTTACAAAAACGAGCTTGAACGCGCGTATTAAACGCTAGTCGTCTGAAATTGTTCTTTATGTTTATGCCAAAACACTTGAATAAGTTCAAAAAATATTTGACCGAATTTTAACATGAAACTTTTCAAGTATTACCTTTTTTTTACTTTATTGAACTAAAGTCTGTCACTATATTAGTTGACCTATAATCAAATCGATTGTTTTCGTTTGGTACTCCGATGTTCCCTTTGGATGAAAATCCTTACCAAGTCCCATCTTCATCATCATAATATTATCAGCCGAAAGACTCACAGCTGGACAAAGGCCTCCTAATCTGACAAAAAAATGCGATTGATCGATTCCCGAATTCCCCCCCCAAAACAGGGAGTGCTATTATTTTGGCAACATTACACGCACACATTGACAAACTATCTCTGTTTCAGTCGCGGCTTCACGGTGCCTTTGTCTATTGGTTTCTCTGTCTACGGAACAAGATCACATTCTCACATTATTCGAAGACAATTTGTAAACAAACATTAAACATAGAACAAATAAATTAAAGAAAACAAATTTATAATTACAAAAATAGTGTAAATTGTATGGTATCGTATCTTATACAGTAAAAAACTAAAATGGAACGGCGATAAAAAGACTACACAGTGGTACAAGACTTAGAACACTTGCTGATATAAACACCATGACGACACAGCTTACTTTTTGACCCTTCGGCTCTTACCAGTGGCTATAGACGGCTGGGTAGACGTCGAGCTCTTAGCGATAGCCTCCTGCACATCTTCCGCTGTTGCAACTTTGTTGAGGTCCTCGATCGTGACAGCTCTGTACCGAACGCCTCCAGATAGAACATAAATAACACCATTGAACGTCCAGGAGTTAGCAATACCATGCCGCTGACGTGCTGCCATGAAGGTCTCGTGACGGGGCCGAGTCAAGAACTCTGATATAGTGATGCCCGAGCCTTTAAACTTGGTTTTGGAAAACCAGATATTATTACGCACTCGATAGCTATCAAATTCTACCAGTATCGGCCTGGGCTTATTAGTGGATGGGGCCCGGCCCAATCGTTGACACCGGCCAATGACTGCTTCAGAGAAATCAGTCACCTTTAAGTGCTTGATGACAGCGGCAACAATGACCATTTCAGACATTCAGCACATTGAATGTTAAAAACAAATATGTATCTTATTTTAAAATTAAATTAATTGAGCAGCAAAAAACAGTTATACTTTCTTCCACAACTACCCACATATTTTTTTTTACATAGTTTGTTGATTTGTTGCTATCTTAAAACCATCAGGCGTTGACAAACATTATGAGTTCATTTTATACTAACAAATCCTACCACAGGCGTAGGCTTTTGGTAGCAACATTTATATGAGCACAGATTTCTTTCGCTCTATAATAATAATAATATCCTGGGACATTATTCACACACGGCCATCTCTGATACCAAACTAAGCAGAGCTTGAGAAGCACGACTGGTTATGTACCTTTATAAATACACTCCGCTTAACGCAGGCTAGCTAGGGTAGGATCCTCAGCGGCGAGGATCGCGTTGCCCCCTTAATACGTGGTCGGTAATACCGTGCAAGTGATCTGATCTGCAAGTTTCGAATTCCATCTTTTTACTTCAGCAGCCGCCTGAGCTGTGGCCCGAACCCCATAAGGGTGCTCTCAGGTATTAGTCGCTTAAATTAAGCTACTGGTGGAGAGCCTTTTGCGCTAGCTAACTGCTCGTTGTTTTCAATTCTTTAATTTTAATATACTATTGCTAAATGTAACAATAATAGCTTAGTAACTTGCTATTTATTATTTATTTCAGGATATTAAAAATATATGTGACGAAACAGACCGCACGGACGGACTAATTCAAAATATTTTGTTGCTTTAATTACTGTTTTTAAACTGTGTTTATGTAATACATTGTGAGCTTGAGAAGTACAAGTGTATGCAAATAACCAAGTGCTGAATAAATTTCATTATTTCATTTCACCATATTTTTCTATAGACATCGCCCGGATTAGGTAAATCAATCAACGGTCGCGGTACTCGCGGGATACATTACAAACATATAATTGCCCGACACAAAGTACATTCAGACTGAGATCAACTATTTATGAGTCGCACAAATTGTTGTCCTGTGCGGGAATCGAACCCGGGGCTGTCTTAACCGCTGCGTAGCGCAGCGGTTAAGACAGTCGTCTCGCTGCATCGCGTCGCGGGTTCGACTCCCGCGCCGGACAACTATTTGTGTGACCCATAAAGAGTTGTTCTGAGTCTAGATCATCTAGCTGTACTTCGTGTCCCGTCTATTATATGTTTGTAAAGTACCCGGGATTAGATTCCTTAGGGCGGGCGTTATCTTTTAAAATGAAAAAACTGCTTACCACTTGGCCCCACCTGGTGGTAAGTAGTTACTGTAGCCTATGGTTTGCACATTTGCCGCAAAAAAAGAATGTTGACAGGAATTTAGGAAATCAGTGTCAAAAATTATAGCCTATCTTGAACTTAGCATGTTGACAATGGATTTGACTAGCGCATGATACGATAATTTGATTTAACCTGCTGGGTTGCAGGTTAAATCAAATTATGCTTCTCGCCGGATTTTTTTGGATGTATTTTTTTATTTACTGTGCTTGCAGTAAATAAGTATTTCGTTAATGCAACTGGTCGTTTTTAGGGTTCCGTACCTCAAGGGTAAAACGGGACCCTATTACTAAGACTTCGCCGTCTGCCACCAGGCTGTACCGCATGAACCGTCAAAGTTAGACAGTTGAAATTTTCACAGATGATGACATCATCTGTGAAAGAAATATCATCAGAAATACATTGTATTTCTGTTGCCGCTATAACAACAAATACTAAAAAATAAAATAAATATTTAAGGGGGCTCCCATACAACATACGAGAATTTTCTGCTCATTTTTATAGATTGTACGGAAATCTACGTGCGCGAGTCGCACTTGGCCGGTTTTTATTTTTTTTATCCTCAACTAAAGTCCACAATGGCATATTAAGGGAATCCACTATGTTGTGAAGTTGCAAATCATATGCAAAAATTAAAAGCCAATCACTATTCTGAATATATAAGGACGGAGGAATATCAGACGACAAGCATTTTTAAAAAATCAACCAAGTTATTATATTTCCATACCAAAGTCCATTTCCATTTCATATTTTCCAGCAATCCCTAGTGGAGTAAAAATGGTATAAAAGTCACATATTATTGTTTCAATGCAATCCCTTCCAAGTTTATTATATGTATTAAGTTTAGTCCCTAAGCACAAAAGGACTGTACATTATGCTGTATATTTACTGAGAAAATGGAAGAGAAATGCATGTTGTTATTAAAATAATAAAGTACCTAACTTACAAGAAAATACACGAAGAATTTTTTGTGGTTTCATTTTTCGTTTGCTAATAAGTTTCCCTGTGAGATCGCTTTACAACTGTTGAGATTTGCATGTGAACGAAAGTAACCGGCGTAGCCCAAAGAATTGCCAAGTGGTAGTAACAATGGGCAGAGCACATAGGTCCTAGAACTGACGGCCGATGGGGCAGAAAGGTTCTCGAGTGGCGACCACGAACCGGAAGACGCAGCGTGGGCAGGCCTCCTACAAGATGGACCGATGATCTCGTGAAGGCCGCTGGAAGCTGCCGGATGATGGTAGCGCAAGACCGGCACTTGTGGAGTTCTTTGGCACCCCAAAGAACTCCACAATTGCCAGTCTTGCGCTATGAGGCATAATCGCCCGCCTATGAGGGCGTCTGATGTATGATAATGTTGATGATTAATAGTATAATTGTGAAATTTGATAGAAAATTCATGAAAAGGTGCCACAGTACCGTGGTGCTGTGGCTATGGTAGCCTTGCTTTAAAAGATTATTTGTATGACCCAGAAATAGTATTTTTTTTCTTTTTTTTTATAATAATAATAATATCTGGGGACAATGTCACACAGATCATCCTAGCCCCAAACTAAGCAAAGCTTGTACTATGGGTACCAGGCGACGATATACATACTTATATAGATAGATAAATACTTATATACATAGAAAACATCCATGACTCAGAAACAAATATTCGTGCTCATCACACAAATATTTTCACCTACCGGGATTCAAACCCAGGACCACCAGCTTCGTACGCAGGATCACTACCAACTAGGCTATGGTGACCGTCAAGTTGTTTCGAGTCTGTGTGTGCTTTGACATCGTGATTAGGTAAACGTTTGTAAACTCACCCGGGATGCAGAGATGTTTTGCTTGAAGCCTTTAATAACAATAAATGTGTCTATTTTAATTGCTTTTTGTGTTTAAGTAAAACTTCTTTACGTACGCTTGGCTTGAGGAGTAAGCTGGTGAATGTCTAATGTGTCTAATGGAAATTGAGAGGGGGATAGAATAGAATAGAATACTCTTCATTGTACACCATATGAATACATATTTCATAGGATATTACATAAACAAGTTGTACAAAGGGCGGTCTTATCGCATAAAGCGATCTCTTCCAGACAACCTTAGGATGGATAGGAGCTGAACAATAACTAATAGCAGTAGGTGTGCAACAAGACATACACCAAAATTGTGGTATATCCATAAAAAAAGATATTTAATAAATTTACTGTTAAAAAGAAGGAAATGTAAAAATAAACATAATTAAATAACTAAATAAGAAAAATACTTTATTTAACGTAAGTACCATAAATTATACAGACAAATAGTGTTCTTTGACTAGCTTTTTATAAGCTGATATTGTCTGGGCACGTTTAATTTCGATACACAAGGCATCTACTATGCATACGAATTATGCATGCAAATACTGGTTTACTCTTTGTTCTCACGTTCTCATTAACCCGTGGGATAGCTGAGCGGGTATGACCAGAGCATGAATACGTGTAGAACTAATAACTTGGTCTCCGAAGTGTGGCGCTGAAGAAGGCATTGGTAGTTATTTTTATAAGTATACTAGCTGTGCCCCGCGGTGTTACCCGCGTTAAATTTTATAAATTTTCTTTGAGACCTTTCCAACGAATGCAAAACCGTTGAAATCGGTTCGTGCGTTCTGGAGTTATAGCGTCAGGAAGGAAAACCCGACTTATTTTTATATAGTAGAGATCTTCAAGTTGCTATGTATCTGTTGACATAACGTACGCAATATTGCCTGGAGTAAGTTAGTTATACTCTTAATTAGTATACCCATTACTACAGTACTAAGACAACAGTGTCTTGGTAATGGTAATAATGACCCATCACAAGATAAGATATTGAGAGCAATGTCTTATCGTGTGATAGGTTACAGCCTTAACATCATGACTTAGTTATGGGTACTCCGTACTTATGGGTCACTCGGCCAATATATGCTCCATCAAGAGGAACAGAGATTATTCATTAGTTATCAGATATTATGGTGATTAAATTAAAGTTCGATCCCATAGAATATAATATACACACATCAACAAAGTCTAGGGATACGTTATTTTGAAATCAAACATGGCTTTATTGTTTAAAACCTATTTAGTTTCCTTAAAAAGTTTATTTACAGATTTAAACCTTGTCTATTCTTTATTCAAAATTTAAAAATTAAAATGAGAAACAAATGAAAACACGCAAAGCACAGCGCAATCTTGAGTTGTATCTAATTTCAAGAAGTTGCATTAAAATTTTTTTTGCGTGTTAATTGAAGAAAACCTGATAAATTGTTTTATTTTCTTTTCTCAATTGGTTGTGTAAGCTTTTTAGCGTCATGCCACGCCATCATTTGAGTCGAGATGAAATGTTACGCGCAGTTGGCATGTTACAAAACGGTGCTATTCAACGCGTCGTTGCTGAGTCTCTGGGCACAAGCCAAAATGTGGTATCCAGGCTGTGGTCACGTTATCGCGCTACTGGAGATGTGGCAGAACGGCACACAGGTAGATATCGTGTTACCACTCAGAGACAGGATCGATTTCTCCAAATGACCGCCAGAAGACTACCCAATATCACAGCGATGCAACTAGTGCAAAGGCTCCAGGAGGGTCAGCAGCTGCTGGTGAGCGACCAAACCGTGCGAAGGAGGCTGCATGAAGTTGGTCTTCATGCTCGCAGACCGCTACGAGTCCCAGCGCTGCGACGTGGCAATCGCGGTAGGCGACTTTTATGGGCTCAAGAACATTTGACATGGAGTGATCAACAATGGTCATTGGTGCTGTTCACTGATGAGTCCCGCTATGGATTTCATCCAGATTCGAGACGAACACGCGTTTGGAGAACTCCAGGCAGGGTCAGCCGTCTCCGACATCCACAGGAGGTCCACTCTTACCGAGGCGGGACAATTATGGTGTGGGCAGGAATACGAATCGGCGGACGAACCCAACTCATTTGGATTCAGGGCAGCATGACTGCCCATAGATACCGTGAGGAGGTAGTAGAACGTGTCATTGTCCCGCTCAGGGCCCTAACGGGGCAAGAATTTCAGCTCATGCATGACAATGCACCTTCCCATACAGCGCGGCTGGTGAGGGCCGCCCTTCGAGAACACGATGTTCAGGTATTAGATTGGCCTCCACAGTCGCCAGACTTAAACCCAATTGAACACGCCTGGGACATGTTACAGCGAAGAGCATTGAGGGATTTTCCGCCCAACTTGACAACAGAAGAACAACTTTTCGAACATTTAAAAAGAACTTGGGACTGCATACCCCAGCAAGACATTGACACCTTAATTTTAAGTATGGAAAATCGTTGCCGCTGTGTGATTAATGTTAGAGGAGGAAATACCGATTACTGATTATCAGATTTGGTAAGATTTTTATTCATTTAATTCGATTGAATAATTTTATAAGAATAAAATGTTTTTGTTCACTCAGTAATTTTCTATGGCTTAATTAATTTAAGACTTTTATTGATTAGAAAAACAAAATCGCATCGTGTTGTTAATGTTTAAATATCGGCCATGAAATTATCTTTAATTCTTCCATTTACAGTCATAACAAAATGTTTATAGTTTTCTAGATAATCAATGAAATGTTCAATATCCCTAGATTGTGTTGATGTGTGTATATAATAGTATCCTGTGACATTATTCGCACACGGCCATCTGCTCCCAAATATCTGCCCTGGGTGGATCGAACCCATGACCTTCGGCGTGAAAGGCAAGCATTTACGAACCACACCAACCAACCCAGCCAAATATTTTTTATCAGCGACGTTGATACGCCCTGAACGTAGTTTCCACCGAACTTGGACCCTTTTTGTTTGGAGACGTTATTACTTCCTACTACTATACCACACGGAAACCGCACTTTTTTCTCCCATTTTCTTCGGGACCTATTCCCGAGCTTCCTGACTTTTCTTTTTAATTCTCAATATTGAAACAATAGGCATTGTTCCGATTTTCTTTCATACATGTAATAAACTACAAATTGGTGGTAGGCAGTGTTTTGTTTGTGGAATATTAAAATATTTTCTTTAAGCAACTCATTCCGCTAATATCTTAGATACGGAAATTGGCTTTCTTTGTTCAATGGAGCTCTGGTTGAACTATTAGCCCCGGTACACGACCGTGGATGCAGCGAAGACGGTGGACCATTTGGAGGAAAAGCTCAAGCACAGCATGATTAGTGGTTCCGTATGAATGGACTTGTTCTTAACATAGCAAAAACTCATTTTGTTCACAAAGATCTCCGACGGTATCTGTGAGTGGAGTGAGTATTGCACAAATTGAAACAATTACATTCTTAGGATACGAGATTGACAAGTATTTTAAGTGGGATAGCCATATTGATAAAATTTGTGGAAGATTGGGGAGTGCATGCTTCAGTCTCCAGCGTGTCCCCACAGCTCCGCACCATATTGGAGCAGCGAATGCACTGTATATGCATTCGCTGTTCCAATATGGTGCGGAGCTGTGGGGACACGCTGGAGACTGGGAGCGAGCATTCCGAATGCAGAAACGTGCCATCCGGGCAATAGTTAAACCACAAGACGTATCCGCAAGGCCAAAATTGGGTATCATGATTTTACCTTCCATAGTGCTGTATATACCACGTTCGAGTAAACATAGACCTTTATACCAAGCAGAGTGAGATACACATGTATTGAACACGGCATAGCAATAAGCTGACGTCGGTACCGAGGACACTGAGTCAAAACATCCAAAACTACTCATTTTATGAGCTGCACAGTGTATAATAAACTACCAATGAGCATATCAAGTGCCCCAACCTTAATGTGTTTTAAAACTCGGTTAAAACGGTGGCTTATCGAACAATCGCTCTATTCCGTTGATTAATTTATTCATTACAAATCTAATAGTTTGACACATTGACTTATATGTATAACTAGACACGCTGTTTCGAATAAAAACTCTGTCCCAGTCGGCTGTGCGCGAAGGGAGCGCGGCGAGCGCGGACGCGGCGGCCAAAATTTTTACTGAGTTTCAGCGCGGGCGCTGCAGCTCAGTGAGCAAATTCTCAATATGGGATTGCGCGTCTAGTAGAATACATATAGGTCAATGGTTTGACATGATAATATGTAATTTATGATTATTTTGAATTGCTGACTATGTTGTAACGATTATCGTATATACCTATTTCTTATGTTTTTGGACAAATTATTTATTTTACTTAAGTTTAGTTTATAGTATATTTTTGATTTGTTGACATTGTTTAGGCATTTAATATTTTTTATTATCATCTTCATGACATGTAAGAAATCTTACCAATAAATGACTATTTCACTATGCTCTGCTTAGTTTGGGATCCGATAGCCGTGTGTGAATAATGTTCCAGGATCTGTCTTTATTGAAGTTATCCTTCTTTTGGCGCGATTGAGAAAAATGATGAGAGTGAATTTTTACGATGCGCGCGCACACCGACACCAAAAAATTTAACAGCATGAAGTTAGTTCTAGGTGGTATGAAAATTGATAACTATGTTCAAGTTGTATATTAAGAAGTATAACTTCTAACGCGTGTGCATAAGTACACACAAGTTTTTATGCTATGGCGTATTATTATGATAAAATAGGAAGACATTGAGCTGAACACGATATTTAGACATGCATATATGGCGAGGTTAGCTAGTATCGTCCACGTTAAGCCGTTCGTCCTTCTTATCACTATATTAAATATATATATCTAAGACAATACTTACAGGTAGTCTGAATCTAAACAGAACCTGATTTCTGGTCTTACCTTATCAGTTACTGAATCTATGTCTCGACACCCTGTGTCCTATATACTTTAGGTAGTTTGGTATGTGTTATATTGACTGCCTCTTTAGTCTAGCGGTAGCCTCTTTAACGGCAGATAAAGAGGTCCTGGGTTAAAATCCTGGACCGGGACAAAAAGTGATTTTGGGATGTTTCCGTAAAAAGAAATTTCTCAGCGCCAGTCCTAGTGTAAGACTGGAAGTTGGCGGTATTACACCCCCGTGTCTTGGATAACACGTAAAGCCGTCGGTCCTGTATGTTATACCCAGACGCTGCTTTTTGATACTTTTTAAAGATGCGGTATCAAGATACAAGAAATGAAATTTAAGTGGACATATGAATGAAGGTTTACTACTTTTAATATAACTAAAATATTTAATTTAAGTCATTTCACAATGCATATCTTTCTGTTCTTTTAATCTAAGCTCATACGGAATATTTCCGGATATAATAATATATATATATATATTATTATATCCGGAAATATTCCGTATGAGCTTAGATTAAAAGAACAGAAAGATATGCATATATATATATATATATATATCTATACATATAATAAAATCGTAGGAAAGTCAAAACTGTACATTGAATATGTTTTGAAAAGGATACTTGGGGCGTGATCTACAATCGATATCGAAACCAAAAATATAGTTTTTAGAATTTTTGTCTGTTTGTCTGTATGTATGTCCGGGCTAAACTCAAAAACGACTGCATGGATTAACTTTAAATTTTGCATTAATATTACTAAGAGGTCGAGTCAACATATAGGCTATATACTATCACGCTATCACCTACGGGGGAGGAGCTGTGATCTTATCTATATATATAATAAAATCGTAGGAAAGTCAAAACTGTACATTGAATATTTTTTTTAAGGATACTTGGGGCGTGATCTACAATCGATATCGAAACCAAAAATATAGTTTTTAGAATTTTTGTCTGTTTGTCTGTATGTATGTCCGGGCTAAACTCAAAAACTACTGCATGGATTAACTTCAAATTTTGCATTAATATTACTAAGAGGTCGGGTCAACATATAGGCTATATACTATCACGCTATCACCTACGGGGGAGGAGCTGCGATCTTATCTATACATATAATAAAATCGTAGGAAAGTCAAAACTGTACATTGAATACGTTTTGAAAAGGATACTTGGGGCGTGATCTACAATCGATATCGAAACCAAAAATATAGTTTTTAGAATTTTTGTCTGTTTGTCTGTACGTATGTCCGGGCTAAACTCAAAAACGACTGCATGGATTAACTTTAAATTTTGCATTAATATTACTAAGAGGTCGAGTCAACATATAGGCTATATACTATCACGCTATCACCTACGGGGGAGGAGCTGTGATCTTATCTATACATAAAATAAAATCGTAGGAAAGTCAAAACTGTACATTGAATATTTTTTTAAGGATACTTGGGGCGTGATCTACAATCGATATCGAAACCAAAAATATAGTTTTTAGAATTTTGTCTGTTTGTCTGTATGTATGTCCGGGCTAAACTCAAAAACGACTGCATGGATTAACTTCAAATTTTGCATTAATATTACTAAGAGGTCGGGTCAACATATAGGCTATATACTATCACGCTATCACCTACGGGGGAGGAGCTGCGATCTTATCTATACATATAATAAAATCGTAGGAAAGTCAAAACTGTACATTGAATATGTTTTGAAAAGGATACTTGGGGCGTGATCTACAATCGATATCGAAACCAAAAATATAGTTTTTAGAATTTTTGTCTGTTTGTCTGTATGTATGTCCGGGCTAAACTCAAAAACGACTGCATGGATTAACTTTAAATTTTGCATTAATATTACTAAGAGGTCGAGTCAACATATAGGCTATATACTATCACGCTATCACCTACGGGGGAGGAGCTGTGATCTTATCTATACATATAATAAAATCGTAGGAAAGTCAAAACTGTACATTGAATATTTTTTTTTAAGGATACTTGGGGCGTGATCTACAATCGATATCGAAACCAAAAATATAGTTTTTAGAATTTTTGTCTGTTTGTCTGTATGTATGTCCGGGCTAAACTCAAAAACGACTGCATGGATTAACTTCAAATTTTGCGCTAATATTACTAAGAGGTCAGGTCAACATATAGGCTATATACTATCACGCTATCACCTACGGGGGAGGAGCTGTGATCTTATCTTTACATATAATAAAATCGTAGGAAAGTCAAAATTGTACATTGAATATTTTTTTAAAGGATACTTGGGGCGTGATCTACAATCGATATCGAAACCAAAAATATAGGTTTTAGAATTTTTGTCTGTTTGTCCGGGTTAAACTCAAAAAGCACTGCATGGTTTAACTTCAAATTTTGCATTAATATTACTTAGAGGTCAACCTAATCTTATGGGAGTTATTTTTGTGAATAATGTTATATAATAACATTATTCACAAAAATAACTCCCAGACAAACAGACAAAAATTCTAAAACCTATATTTTTGGTTTCGATATCGATTGTAGATCACGCCCCAAGTATCCTTTAAAAAAATATTCAATGTACAATTTTGACTTTCCTACGATTTTATTATATGTAAAGATAAGATCACAGCTCCTCCCCCGTAGGTGATAGCGTGATAGTATATAGCCTATATGTTGACCTGACCTCTTAGTAATATTAGCGCAAAATTTGAAGTTAATCCATGCAGTCGTTTTTGAGTTTAGCCCGGACATACATACAGACAAACAGACAAAAATTCTAAAAACTTATTATTTTAATAATATTGTTATAATTTTAATAACAGTAGCAAAGTAGTCTTTAGTTTATTTCATAGCTAGGTTATTTATAGGTTAGGTCTTCTTTGATTTATATTGCTTATTTCTTTTGAAAGTTATATTTTTTAGATTTACCTAGAAATAAGTAGTTATATTGGTTTTCATTCAAAATTGTCGCGGACGAAGTCGCGGGCACCAGCTAGTATATATATATAATATTGATATTAGTATACAAAGATGTGATGTGATGTTCCGAACAAATGGAAATCCGTTGTCTCTTCCTACCCCTCTGGATAACAGGCGTGAGTCTATGTATGTGTGTATGTATGTATATATCATATATATAAATAACGAAGTCAGATGGCAATTGCTCGAAGTGATTTACAAGAAGCTACTGCTTTCCTGCCCGAAGAAATTGAAAGTATAATTCCGGGCACCATCCGGTTTAAATTTAAGAAAAAGATGCAATTTCAGTATCGCTATTCCATCCGATGGTACAAGCTCTGCAATGATATCTGAAACAAGTTATATTATCATTTGCTTATTTGTCGAACCTGCTCCCAACGTATGTAAACTTCTATTTGTTTCAGAGCTAGTGCAAGAGACAAGCTAGAGCGGTTAATACGTGGTGTATTAATTAGGCCGAGTTCTTCTTCTTAGCCTGTCGATGGCAAACTCATTTTTGAACGGCAATCTGCGGCGTGAAAGGCAACCATTCACCAAACACGTCAACCGGGCCGTCTAATTATTAAGATACAGTAATAAGATCCCAAACTAGGCAGAGCCTGTACTATAGCAACCAAACAACTGATAAACATACTTCTAAACACATACATATGAAAGAGGCTGATTTCAGAGTCGCGCCGGCGAGCGGCGCCGTCCAAACGCGCGCGCTTACAATTAGGCTGATTTAAAAGTCGCGCCGGCGAGCGGCGCCGTCCAAACGCGCGCGATTACAATTACACTAGATAGTAGTTGCGTTTCATAGTCACTCAGTTCAAACGCGACGCCGGTGACACGCGCGCCGTCGGCCAGCGCTGCCCGAGCTCCTCTACTGGCAGCTAGCGTTTCAGAGTGACGCGTCTCGCACGCGGCTGTTGAGACGCGCTGGCCACCGGCGCGTGCCGCGCGCGTCACTCTGAAATCAGCCTTACACCAGATAGTAGTTGCGTTTCATAGTCACGCAGTTCAAGCGCGCCGCGTGTGAGACGCGCGCCGTTGGCCAACGCTGCCCAAGCTCCTCTACTGGCAGCTAGCGTTTCAGAGTCTGGCACGCGTCTAGCACGCGGCTGTAGAGCGCGCTGGCCTCCGGCTCGTGCCGCGCGCGTCACTCTGAAATCAGCCGATAGATTAATTACAACCAGACACAGAACAAATAATCATGTTCATGACACAAAGATTAGTCACGGGTGGTAATCCACGACCCACGACCTCTGTTTTACTAACCACTAGACCAATTGGACAAACAGTACGGCATAGACAGAACAATTCCAACATAACTTACTGGTATTGACTAACTCCTATTATTATTTTTCCCACGTTTCGAACGAGTTGCATTGATCGTGCTCAAGGGCTGACCTTAATGCAACGCCATCACTAGGAAAATTAATTTCTGTATCACTCTGACTTTACAAATATACTTGAAACAACTTTAAATGAGTCACACAAATAACTGTCCTGTGCGGGGATTAAACGTGACTACTTTAACCACTGCGTCACACGTGCATTCAACAAGCTGAGAGTAATGCGTGAGTTTTCACATATCTTATATTTATTTCAAATTATTAGAGGCAAGATATACATATAACGCCGGCTCATTAGATGTATGGCGGATTCGATCTTCCTATCTCCCGCAATCTGTTCTGCAAGAGAGAAGGTCTACTGGAAGCGATTTCTTCAGAAATAAGTTGTTGTACTTTTGTGCAATGTGATCTCTTGTATTTTTATTGGCGTGGTTGGTAAATGCTTGCATTTCACGCCGCAGGTCCTGGGTTCGATTCCCACGCAGGACAGATATTTGTGTGCATGGTCATGTCTGTTTGTCCTGAGACTAATTATCTATATAAGTATGTATTTACAAAAACAAAGTAGTATATGTAATTTAGTAGTACAATCTCTGCTTAGGTTGGGACCAGATGGCCGTGTAAATAATGTCCCAAGATATTGCTTTACACTCTTAACCTTGTAGCAGAGAACATAGACATACATATATGCTATATTGTACACTGAGTGAATTCACAAATATTCCATTACATGAAGTAAGTTTTAGAAAACAAGTTGTTATTAGATTAACTATACTATTGCGTTAGGTTTCTACCAGTAATAATAGTTGTAAGTGATGATTAAGTAAATAAATAAAACTTATTCACTTATAAAATCGCGAGCGCTTATGACCTAGTCCACAACGCCCCACTTTGTTTTCCAATTTGTTTTAAAGACGTAAGCAAGTTAGAGAAACTTCAGTACAAACTGGTACCGCAGGGCTTAACTGCCAGGCAGTACAATTTTATACGACCACAATACGAATAAAGAAGGAAATAAATTTACTACTAAATGCTTCTGACCTATCAATTTACATTTTTCTACTAGCTATGCCTCGCGGTTTTACCCGCGTTAAACCTTACAAATTATAGCCTATGTGTTAATCCAGGGTATCAGCTAACTCCCTACCAAATTTTATTAAAATCGCTCCAGCCGTTTAGACGTGAACAAGTAACAAACATACACACTTACAAACTTTCGCCTTTGTAATATTAGTGTGATCATGGCGTTCACAATTAACGTAGAAGCTTTTCACGTCTTCACTGGACAATAGAGACGCGGTAGCTCAAGCTGTCTACCGAAGAAGACGACAAACTAAGTTACAGGCGCCAGTAGGCATTACTCATAGGGTTTGAACTTGACAATAACTTAATTTAAGTTAGTTAAATATCGTTACTGTTATAAAATAAATCTAATTGTAAATTATTTCCTACAATCCGTGTACCTAAATATCTATATGTACCTAGAAATAATTATAAATTAATTATATATTACTACCAATATGTTCTGACTATTTACAAGCGCTTTTTTAAAGTCTACGTGAATAAAAACCTTATTTTTTAATAAAAAAAAAAGAACCTCGACTCTGGGCCGCTCCTTTGATTGAACTTTATGAAGATACTACACTGATATGACATAGATTTAATGTACTTCCAACATTGTTGGTTGATATCTAATTACAAATAAGTACAGCTTTACCTGTATGATGTGCCAACTGAATAACCCATTGCCACTACGTTCGAAAAAGTAAAATAAGTGATTCATTTATCTATAGTTTTTCCTTGACTAGATAAGCTTCATGTCCGTAATGCCTCGTTGGTCCAACGGTAGCCTGTTCACCCGCAGAGAAGGAGGCCCTAGGTTCAAATCCCGGGTCAGGCCAAAAGTGATTTTTGATAAAAGATTAATTTCTTAGTATCAGCACCAAGTCTGGGAGTTGGCGGAATCGCACCCCCGTGCCTCGGAGAGCACGTAAAGTCGTCGGTCCTGTACCTGATCCGTTTCCGTCACGTGCCACTGTGCCGGACTGGAGGAGTCGGTAATAGGGGGGGGGGGGGGGCAATCCGAAGCCCTCCCAGATGACGTGTCCCATCATCTGTTACATGGCGCTAAAGTGAGCACCGGAGCAGCATACCCGCATTTTTATTTAAATAAATAAAATAAAAAAAGGTTTTTATTCACGTAGACTTTAAAAAAGCGCTTGTATTTAGTCAGAACATGTTTGTAGTAATACAGTTATTATTTCTAGTTACTTATTACAGATATTTAGGTACACGGAATGTTAAAACATTTATACAATTTATTTTATAATGGTAGTGACATTTAGCTAGCTTGTATTAAGTTACTGTCAAGGAGATTATGTTTAGGTTTAATTATTGAAATTGTCTGAATGGTTCTGTCTATATTAAATGAATGAATTCAGTATTATGATTATAACGGACCTTGTGTTTAAAACGACGGTCGCGCTTTAATGCTACCACCGGATAGTACCTATCGATTTATATAATAATTTGGGGACGAGGAGGCATTTATCGTTGGCAGAGTATATGTTTAAAGTTTTAAGGGGAAAAATAAGTACTCCAGAATTGCTAAAATGGATTGGATTAAGTGTACCTGATGGGTATTTACAACGGCGTCGCCAGCCAGCCTTATTCGCGATACCCAGAAGTAGGACCAAATTACTGGAGAACACTCCTCTCACTCAAACTATGGTGGTTCTTAATTCTGTAGCGGGTCAAGTTGATTTATTTTCTTGTTCACTGAGCCTGTTCGCAAGAGTAGATAACTCTGTATGCATTATGTTACTAGCGCGTTAAGACTAATCTAATAATTTAAAAGAAAATTTACTTTTTAATAATGTTGATAAGTGTAATAATGTTGATAGTTTTAATAATTTTTATAATGTTATGTATATTTAGTCATATAAGATTGTTTTTTTTAACCTGTAATAGTAGCTGTATGTATGAATAAATAAATAAATAAATATTTTTCTACTAGCTGTGGCTCACGGTTTTACCCGCGTTAAACTTTATAAATTACAAGCTGGGCCCCGCGGTTTCACCTAATATCTATATATAATAGAATAGCTCGCAAATGGTAGATTTTTTCCTACTTGCTAGTACTATAGTACTCATCATCATCATTACAGCTAAATAAGTCCACTGCTGGACAAGCCTCCCTCAAGAATCGTCTTGGGGGGATATGCCATAATCGCCACGCTTGGCAGACGGGTTGGCGATCGCAGTAAGATGGTCATAGTAATCAGAAGGAAGCTGCTGCCCATCCTCTGGTAGATATTCCCTCGGGTCGACTTCTACGCCCCCCACGGGATGAGATGGGGTGATGATATTCTGATTCCGATATTTGTCGCCGTCATCACACAGCAGTGTCGCCGTCATCACACAGCAGTGTCGCCGTCATCACACAGCAGTGTCGCCGTCATCACACAGCAGTGTCGCCGTCATCACACAGCAGATATACTATAGTACTAACTTGCTTATATTTTGGACAATTCACACAATATCATTCTAAATTGTAGCCTATGTGTTATTCTGATGTATAAGCTATATTATTGTAAAGTTTAATTAAAATCTATTCAGTCGTTTTTACGTGAAAGAGTAACAAACATCCATCCATACTTACAAACTTTCGCGTTTATAATATTAATATATAGTAGGATAGCATATGTGTTAATCCAGGGCATCAAACTCCATACCAAATTTTATTAAAATCGCTCCAGCCGTTTAGACGTGAACAAGTAACAAACATACACACTCACAAACTTTCGTCTTTATAATATTAATGTGATCATGGCGTTCACAATTAGCGTAGAAGCGTTTCACGTCTTCACTGGACAATAGAGACGCGGTAGCTCAAGCTGTCTACCGAAGAAGACGACAAACTAAGTTACAGGCGCCAGTAGATATTACCCATAGGGTTTGAACTTGACAATAACTTAATTTAAGTTAGTTAAATATCGTTACTGTTATAAAATAAATCTTATTGTAAATTATTTCCTACAATCCGTGTATCTAAATATCTATATGTACCTAGAAATAATTATAAATTAATTATATATTACTACCAATATGTTCTGACTATTTACAAGCGCTTTTTTAAAGTCTACGTGATTAAAAACCTTATTTTTTAATAAAAAAAAAAGAACCTCGACTCTGGGCCGCTCCTCTGATTGAAAATTTATGAAGGTACTACACTGATATGACATAGATTTAATGTACTTCCGACATTGTTGGTTGGTTGATATCTAATTACAAATAAGTACAGCTTTACCTGTATGATGTGTCAACTGAATAACCCATTGCCACTACGTTCGAAAAGGTAAAATAAGTGATTCATTTAACTATAGTTTTTCCTTGACTAGATAATCTTCACGTCCGTAATGCCTCGTTGGTCCAACGGTAGCGTGTTCACGCGCAGAGAAGGATGTCCTGGGTTCAAATCCCGGGTCGGGCCAAAACTGATTTTCGGTAAAAGATAAATTTCTTAGTATCAGCCCGAAGTCTGGGAGTTGGCGGAATCGGACCCCCGTGCCTCGGAGAGCTCGGAAAGCCGTCGGTCCTATACCTGACCTCATTCCGGTTGTATCGCGTACTTCCCATCGGATCATAAGAGTGATGGAATATAAAGTGCCCCTGTGTTTACGCACATATTTGTGCACCATAATATGTCCTGCGCAGATGGCTAATCTCCATTGAGACTGGCTGCCGTGGCCGAAATTCGGCTAGGAGGACATTATTAGTATTATTATGTCCGTAATCCTCCATGACAACCCTTAATTTTATTGGGACATACAATAGTAAATTCTTTTAATAGCTAAACCGATATCCATGAAGTTATATACTTAAGCAGAGGTCTACTCTTAATTTTCTGCTGCGTGGTTGCCGGCATCGGATAGCACCAACCCATTTAATAAGAAAATTGATGTTTCAAATCCCGGGTCGCGACAAAAACTGATTTTGGGAATTTTCTGGTAAGGAAATTTCTCAGTATCAGCACGAAGTATGGGAGAGGACGGAATCGGACCCCGGTGCCTCGGAGAGCACGTAAAGCCGTCAGTCCTGTACCTGACCTGTTTCCGGTAGTGTGGCTAGGCATTCCATCGAATCATAAGAGTTATTGAATAGAAAGTGCTCCTGTGTTTGCGAACACATATGTGCACTATAATATGTCTTGCGCAGATGGCTAGTCTCCATTGAGACTGGCCGCCGTGGCCAAAATCGACCAGGAGGATATTATTTAGTTAGGTTTGTACCTACACCTATAAAATTACATGACACGAATCAATACAAATAACTAATGGCACTAATATTACAAGGGTGAAAGTGTGTGAGTGTGTATGTTTACAATTTTTTCACGTCTAAACGACTGGAGGGATTTAAATAAAATTTGGTATGGAGTTAGCTGACACCCTGGATTAACACATAGGCTATAATTTATAAAGATTAACGCGGGTAAAACCGCAGAGCACAGCTAGTATCACACTAATATTATAAAGCCAAAAGTTTGTGAGTGTGTATGTTTGTTACTCTTTCACACAAAAACTACCGGACGGATTTTGATGGAACTTTGTAGTAATATCTATATATATAAAAATCAATGCCACTTTTCGTTGTAATGTTATAACTCAACAACGCCTTTACCGATTTGGCTAATTTTGGTCTTGAACTATTCCTGGAAGTTCAGGGAAGGTTTGTACGTAGAGAAAATTTAAAAAAAGTCTTGATAAGGTGTAAAATCAACATCTTTTAGCAATTTAAATATTTTTTTGTTTGAATAAATGAACTTAATAATCATTTTTTATTACTATGCCGGGCCGCTAGTAGCTTATATATTCAAACAACATATAGGCTATAAGTTATAAAGTGTCATCATCATCATCGTCATCATATCACCCGAAAGACGTCCACTGCTGGACAAAGGCCTCCCCCAAAGATCTCCACAATTGCCGGTCTTGCGCTATTCGCATCCAGAAAACCGTTGGGCACAGCTGGTCAATAATAAATTAAAACTAATTGCGCAGTTGTTTAACATGGCAAATTATTATATGATTACATTACCCACTTATTTTACTTACGTCATTACAAATAGAATAAAAAGATACCTACGTGTACAATTATTGTGAATATACAGCTCATTTCTAAACTGATGACGGGCCTATTGGCGTGGTTGGCAAATGCTTGCTTTCACGCCGCCGGAGGTCGTGGGTTCGATTTTTTGAACATGCCTGTTTGTTCTTGGTGTAATTTATCTCTATAAGTAGGTATGTATTTACAAAAATTTGCGCACGGCCATCTGATCCCAAACTTATCAGAGCTTGTACTATAGAACCCAGATAACTGATATATTACATAACTGCTTTTCTTTTGTAAATACATACTTATATAGATAATTACACCCAGACTCAGGACAAACAGACATGTTCGTGCACACAAATATCTATCCTGGGTGGGAATCGAGCCCACGACCTCCTGCGTGAAAAGCAAGCATTTGCCAACCATGCCAACAGGCCCGTCATATTTTTATATATATTATTATTTCGTCTACCAACCATTTGTGTAAACAGTTACAAAAGGGTAAATCAATTATTATCTTTGGAAATTGATCTATTAAACAATAATTGTCAAAGATATTAATTATTATCTAATATCTTAGGTAGTCATTGTCTAAGATATTAATTATTAATATCTTAGGCAATTAATTATAAATGCGATATAAATGCTACTACGTCAGAACAACTCAAGACGAGGTACAGGTATATTGATACGCATGAGTGGCTTGATATTTGTTAATATTGTCTTTAAATTTCAAGAGTTACTCCCTCTTACCCACTACTGCAAGTCTTGTTAGCCAGGATCAACAGTCGCACGCAATGAAATGATACTAAGGGGTGGGACTCAGGCATGACCCGGGGAATCGCTTTAACAGCCATGGATTGCGCAAAGAATTTAGTCAGAAAGAAAGAAAGAGGAGTTAAGAAAAATATAGTTTCCAAAATTGAAAGGATTAAATTTAACAAATTTAGCTGTGAAAACAGCTAAATTTGTTGATATGTGTTTCACAATGATATGTATTTCATATGACGATTCCACACAAATGTAATATTCTAACGGAATAAATGACTTTTGAGTTTGAGCTTGAATTTGAAGTTTAAGGAGCTTAATCTTCATATGAAATTAAACAACATATAGTCAAATAGTCATTTATTGGTAAGACTTATTACATGTCATGAAAATAATAATAATATCTGGGGACAATGTCACACAGATCATCCTAGCCCCAAACTAAGCAAAGCTTGTACTATGGGTACCAGACGACGATACACATACTTATATAGATAGGTAAATACTTAAATACATAGAAAACATCCATGACTCGGAAACAAATATTCGTGCTCATCACACAAATATTTGCACTTACCGGGATTCGAACCCAGGACCACCAGCTTCGTAGGCAGGAGCACTACCAACTAGGCTATGGTGACCGTCAAATGATCATAAAATATATTAAATTTCTAACAAGCTCAATAAATCAAAAATATACTAAAACGAAACTTAAGACAAATAAATAATTAGTACGAAAAAATAAAAAATAGGTCTATGCAATAATCGTCACAACATTAATAGTCAGCAAATTAAAATCATAAATTAAATATTATCAAATTATTCGATTCGAAATGTATAAACTCATCAAAGGAATAGAACGATTGCTCGATAAGCCACCGTTTTAACCCAGTTTTAAAACTCATTATATGCTCATTGGTAGTTCATTATACTACTCTGTCAAGAAAGTACCGGGAAAAGATCAATAATATACAAAATGTTTGTTATTCATCCAAATTTATTTTATCACCTTTAAAGTATGCTCCTTCAGAAACGATACACTTACGCCAACGAGTAATCCATTCATCAAAACATTTTTTAAATGCTGCTTTCAGAATTGAGTTAAGTTCTCGCCGCGAATTCTCCTTTATGACTTCTACCGATTGAAAACGGGTACCACGAAGTGGTGATTTGAGTTTAGGAAAAAGAAAGAAGTCAGCTGGAGCCATATCTGGTAAATATAGTGGTTGCTGGATGGTATTTGTTGAGTGTTTGGTCAAAAATTCGTTCACAATGATGGCATTGTGCGAAGGCGCATTATCGTGGTGCAAAATCCAAGAATTTTCTTTCCACAAATCTGGCCTTTTTCGTCGAATTTGCTCTCTTAAACGCCGCATAACGCTCAAATAATATTCTTTATTTACCGTTCGACCTTCCGGTAAGAATTCAGAGTGCACAACACCGCGATAGTCAAAGAAAACAGTCAACATGACTTTGACTTTTGATCAACTTTGGCGTGGTTTTTTCGGTTTCGGTTCAGTTGGAAGGCGCCACTCCGAAGCTTGTTGACTAGTTTGCATGTCAAACTCGTAAACCCACGTCTCGTCACCAGTAACAATGCGTTTCATGAATGTTGGGTCGGAATTGACTCGTTCTACCATTTCCTCAGCGACTATCATGCGATTGAGTTTTTGGAGAAAATTCAGATCTTTTGGGACTAAGTAGTCCCTAGCCGAGCGGCAACATGTTTCATACCCAAATGATTAGTTAAAATGGTACGAATCATCTCGTGAGATACAGAAAGTTCGGCGGCTATCTCTCTCAGAGTTGAATGACGATTTTCAGTCACTATTTCCTTCACTTTTGCGATGTTAACTTCAGTTGCAGACGTTGATGGCCTACCAGAGCGAGGCAAATCTTTCATCACATCTCGACCGCTTTTGAACGCTTTGAACCACTCATAAGCACGAGTTTTTGATAAAGTCGATTCACCGTAAGCCTTTTGTAACATTTTCAGTGACACCGAACACGAAATTCCATTAGCGATGCAAAATTTAAGACAAACTCTTGGTGCGATATTTTTGTCCATTATGAAATTCGCACACTATATATGATATTACTAAAACCAGCACTGTATTTAATATAAATAACAGATGCAACTCAAACTCCGTGCCAAAATGGAAAGCAGTTGTGCCAATCAAACTACAACAAAAAAAAATTGAATTTGGAACCATAAACAAATCATCCACTCCCGATACTTTTTTGACTGAATGTACACTGTGCAATAAGCAAATGGGCTATAGTCTAGTGTCTTTCAACCGTTTTCATGACGAACCCTTTAGTATGAAGAAATATTATCGCGACCCCCTACACGTTTTACCCGCTTTTTACATTAATGTATTTTATTTGTTACAAATATTGAATCCAATATATTTATTACTTTTCGTAATTAGAGTTGAGATCAATACATGATTAAAATGCGAGTTGAGGGAATAAGCAAGCGAGACGCAACAAGCGTTCTATACTAAACTTCCCTATAGAAGTTTCGCGACCTCCCTAAAGAGGCATCGCGACCCCGAGGCCTAGGAACTAAGAACTATGTGTGCCTCCCACTGCCCCTTTAGCTTGGCAATTCTTCAGAAAATGTGTTATTTCTACAAATTACAAAAGATGCGGAGGAGGCAATTTTAACACGAGGCTTTTACGCAGCATGCTGGGTAGACGATGCCGTCGTCGCGGTTAAGGGTTCTTAAAAACTTGATAAAACATAGTTCTAAAGTAATTATAACACGTAATACTTACTTGTACCGCGAGGTCGCGAGGGTCGCGACCCACAGGTTAAAAAACACTGGTCTAGAGGTACAAACAGTAGGAAAGTTGATTTAAGGCTTTCAGTAGACCAATGGCACGAAACACATTATTTTAACAACCTTTCATTTATACGATATAGTTAGTTCTAAATTATTGATTGCGGTAATAGAAGATGTTTCTGCTACTAGCCGTACTAATCTTCGAGCTCATAAAGAGTGCCGATAGCAGAAAAAGGTAGCATGGTCTGTGTGAGCGTAGTGGCGCACCGACGCGTGGTAGTCTCAGTGAGCACCAGTTGTCAAAAAGATAAGAAAGAATTAGATGTTCCGTGGAATTTGAATGAAAATCATACCGCTCTCTGGAAAAACAACGTACATTCTGCTCATCCCCACTTCATATATAGGGAAAAATCTGAAAAATATGATGCCGTTGAATAAGTTTTTCCCCATGTGTGTCTATCACTATCTACAATCTACCTTGCAAAATATTTTCAAAGTGTTTGCTATAAATATTTTCAACCTTCCACATGATGTGGAAAGTTGTAAAGCTTCTGATCCCTAGACTTTTTTGATGTGTGTATTTTTAGGTTGGAACGGACACAGTCTCTACGATGGATTGCATAAACACGTGGACAATTTACCGGTAAGTGGACAAATGTTGTTACAAAATGGATCCCCCAATTCAATACCCTGTATAAAAGACCTAAGAAGAGATGGAGAAACTATGGCTTTTAAAAGTTAAGGAAAAAATCAGATTTGCCGCAAAGGTAAGAAAGAAGTAAATTTCTCAAATTTTGAAACGGCTATAATAAAACAGATAAAACCAGGTACGCTTCGTACTCGGATGTAATAGGTCAAACAAGCTTTGTAACATTTTAAAGCCTAAAGCGAAAGTTGGGCTGTTTTTTTTATATATTAAAGGGCGACAAACGAGCAAGTGGGTCACCTGATGGTAAGTGATCACCGACGCCCATGGACACTCGCAACACCAGATGTATCGCAGGTGCGTTGCCGACCTTCAAAAGTCAGCAAACAAATATTGCTGACCCTTCCCCCTACCCCAATGAGCTCTGGCGACCTTACTCACACTCGGAAACACAACATTAAAATTATTAATGTTATTGTTAAGGAATGTCTTCTGTAAGGTGGAGGTACTTCGCCAGTCGGGCTGCTCTTTAAGCGAATGAACGCTATGCCCTACCTCTCTTATAAATACTAATTTTTGGAACCTGACTATTAAAACTACGTTGTATTTAATCGTTATAATCGTTGCTTGATGTTATACGTCCCGTCTACAGTACCATTTATTTGAATTAAATATTCTGCGTGCCTATTCTAAAATATTCCTAACTCCTACAGATTCATATATTCACCGGGGAATAGTTCAGTCGTGAATATTCCGATAGCGAGCTATATTGCCGCCTTGATATAACGAATATTGGTATTAAAACTGTATTTTATAAAACGACCCATATTTCTAGAATCTTTATAGCCATAAACTATTTAAGTATTTGAGTAAAAGAAATACTACAAGAGGATGAAGGAGGGTGGATTTTAAAACTAAACGGCTGGAGAAAAGTCGGCCCAAGGATCAGGTCAGAGTCAGGGATGGAAACAACCTTTTCTCGCCAAACGCTGCTTCGACTGAACGATTCTTCGAAAATTTATTAATCGATAGACTGCTCTTTCGAATGTTAAATTGAAATTTGGGTTAAGTTAGGTTAGAACTGTGACCACCTAGCGCGCGAAGGCGAGCGAAGCAAGCGTGCCGCGGAAGCGGCCGCCGAGCGCTAGATACACTATTGTTGGTGAAGATTAGTGGAAAGTTTCTTCTTCTCTATAACACTATTTGCTATACTCAATTTTAACATTCGAAAGAGCAGTCCATCGATTAAAAATAATTCAATGAATCGTTCAATCGAGGCAACGTTTGGCGAAAAAAGGTTGTTTCGCAATAAATTCCCTTCGAACAGTCGTTCAGTTGACTTTCGGTTAATTGCTCTTGTACCTTGAGCTACTGACACCGACATCAAATCCGATAAATAAAATTATATTGCTCCGTAAATGATTGGTCAGCTTATAGATGGGTGACCGTTAAAGTGCGTGCCGGAGGGCGTGTTAAACCGGTCCCGATGGTTTAATATTTTCTTTGGATCCGGTGGTAGCATTAAAGCGCGACCGTCGTTTTTAACACAAGGTCCGTCATAATAATAATACCTTCATATAAACAGAACCATTGACAATATGTAGTAAAAATATTAGACTTAAACTAGATAATTAAACATAATCTCTTGACAATAACTTGATATGAGCTAGCTAAATATCATTGCTATAATAAAATAAATTTTATAAATGTTGTCATTCAATGTGAACCTAAATATCTATGTTACTAGAAATAATAATGTATACAACTATATTACTACAAACATGTTCTGACTATTTATAAGCGCTTTTTTAAAGTCTAGGTGAATAAAAACCTTTTTTTATTTATTTTTATTTACTTTCGCAGTTTCGTGGCCAAATTAGCGCCACCTATTCTACCATCCCCCAATGAGAAGAAAATGTATATATAAAAGGTCTTCAGCGAATCCCGGCCTGTGATGGACAAAAGTTTATTACTATTAAAAAAAGTAATTATAATATTTAAAATCTCTCCATGCCTTTTATTCCCTTGTACAACATGGGAAAATGATTTTAATTCTTAAAAGTAAATAATTTTATTCCAGCATTCATGTTTCTTAAACTGTCTTATAGGGACTGGCTACTTTGGTCTTTTGAGCCGTTGGGGAAATATTTATTTTTCAGTGCAGTTATTATTATTATATTGTCATTGTCAGAGGCGTTATAATTTCACTGTACTGAAATATGTATTATTTGCATACATAATATTATTCTCAATAGTCATAATATAAATCAATAGTATATGGTATGTTGATTTATAAATCAATGAAGGAATCAATTCTTCATAGTAATGGCAACACTTTTTAATCTGTCATATTGAACTGATTGTATTTTGATTAACATTCGTGTTTAGGCTTGCTTGACATGCATCGTGAATGTTTTCTTGTGGCTTGTATGTTTACGACAACCTTTGGCTTTGTTTCTGGATTCTGTTATCGACTTCCCGGCTGACCCCGGCTTTCTTGGACTTCCGATCTACGCATCATGATTTACCTCTGCTATTCGCACCTCGGACCACTTATTTTGTCCTAAGCAACAATGGCCGCGGTAATTTTTTTGAATAGGTGTGAACTTACCACGGTTGCCATAAACATATCTTAACCTGTTTTATTTATTTATGTATAGAAAGTAGTATAATTATTACAAAAAATCGTTCCATAATCTAATACAATATTGAAATCTTGTTATTGAAACATGGGATTTATGTATTATTGTGGTCGGACTAATCTTGTACATGAGGCGCCCCTGACGCGTGCTCTTCGTACTCTTAACCTTATAGCAGCTGAGACTGACCTATTCGTTTGTTCTCTGAGTGAGTTCACGAGAAGTGCATTATGTATAATTAGTTATAAGTAAATTTTGTTTAGTGGTATAAAATTGTATTATACTTAGATAAGCACTCTATCGCATTGGACTTAGTTTGGTAAGAGGAAATAAATAAAAAATAAATAAATAAATAAAAAATTATAAGGCGTATGCCTGATAATACATAAATCCCATGTTTTACATAAAAAAGAAATATACAGGGCGATAGAATATTAGTACCCCTCCAAAATGTATTTTGTTTTATTTATGTCCATTCCAGGCCATGTTTGTATGGGCCGGTTGCCGATCTCCTGTGTACTAAGCCTTAACTAAACAATTCCACTGTATAACGAGGATGAAAATTTTCTTCGTAGATATACAACATGCAGCTCATCATTGTCCCACTGCAGGGCAAGGACCTTTCTTCGATTTGACGAGCCTGTTAGCGTGGTTGGCAAATCAAATCAAATCAATTTATTAATTAAAATGCTTACTTATCAGGCCGGGAGTCGTAGTAGTAATAAATTGATCCCTATATCACAATAAATACTTAGAGATAAAGTAGATAATCTTCATATACTGCATTTTGACTGCACGTATGGTGCAGCGGCTAAGACAGTCGCCTCGCCGCTACGTATCGCGGGTTCGAGTCTCGCGCCGGAAAACTATTTTGGACCCATAAATAGTTGTTCTGAGTCTGGATGTGATTTGTGTCCGTCTATTATATTATGTTTGTAAAATACCTCGCGACGCAGGGATTAGATTACCTAGAGCGGGCGTTGTCTTTTAAAAATAAATATATATCCGAACAACTATCCTCACAATTGATCAACCAAAATACTTAATTTCAATTTACATACATTGCCTTCACGCTAAACCGTAGAACCAATGTTGATGAATTTTTATATAAAAATAGATAGGACATTAGAGAACTTACTTACTTCCTTCTCTATGGTTAGGTACCCTAGTGTCAGAGTTGTTCAAGTCGCCCAGTAGGCCTTAACATGGCTTAACGACTGTTGTCTAATGATAACAACCGGGACCGACACCTTAACGTGCCCTCCGAAGCACGGAGACGCTCAGATATTAAACCAGTTTGGCGGTCACCCATCTACGGACTGACCGCGAGCCTAGATGCTTAACCTCGCCCGATCACTTACGGACCGTTAAGCGCATCAAGCTGTGAGATTCATCAGAGAAGATAAGGAGCTACTCGAGACGAAGTTAGATGAAAAATGAGAACTTTCTATTTAATAAAAGAACTATGGGTTTTTTTACCAACGCCTTTACCCATATTGGAGCAATATGTGCATAAATTGTCAGTACATTCCGTGATAACATATTAGTTAAGCGTAATTCCCCCAGTGCAGATACGTGAAAGGTGCAGACTGAATAAATTTATTCTTATATATGTTAAATAGAGTAATATTAAGTACCTATATATAAAATCCTACTAATAATATAGAAGTATGTTTAGATGTATGGATGTTTGTTACTCTTTCACAACTACTACAAAACTTACTTATTGTATGGGCAGTGGTTATCCTAGTGTCAGAGTTGGTCAAGTCGCCCAGTAGGGCTCTGACATGGCTTAACGGTTGTTGCCTAATAGCTACAACCGGGACCGACAGCTTAACGTGCCCTCCGAAACACGGAAACGCCCTAAAATTAAACCACTTTGGCGGTCATCCATCTATGGACTGACTCCGACGCTTGTTGCTTAACCTCGCCAATCACTTACACACCGGTGAGAGGCTATGAAGAGCATGTGAACTACCAAACGGGTTTTGATGAAACTTTGTAGTAATAAAGCTTATATATCCCAATTTTGACTGCCTCGTTGGTCTAGCGGTAGCGTGTTCACCCGCAGTTAACGAGGTCCTGGGTTCGAATCCCGGGTCGGGCCAAAAGTGATTTTGGAACTTTTCTGTATAAAGAAAATTTCTCAGCATCAACCCGGAGTCTGGGAGGTGGCGGTATTATACCCCCGTGCCTCGGAGAGCACGTAAAGCCGTCGGTCCTGTGCCTGACCTCTTTCCGGTCGTGTCGCTAAGGCGTCCCATCGGATCATGAGAGTGATGGATTAGAAAGTGCTCCTGAGTTTGCGCACACACTTGAGCACTAGATGCCCCCCCGCAGATGGCCAATCACTGTTGAGACATTATTATTATTATATCCCAATAACACTCAAAACCCTTGTTTGCATAAATTATTTTAAACACTGGAACCGCATATTACGGTCCTTGAGACACACATGGCATTGCTTACGTGTTACCATTCCTTCTCCTCCCCGATGAGTCCTAACGTCCTAACCCATACCAGTAAAATATTTAATAAGAGGTCACTTGACAGGACCAAATGTATCCTTGGTACTGTTATGTTGCAACTAGCTTCGCTATGCAATTCTCTCATTTTACGAGGCTACCATTACGAGGATATCATTTTATGAGCCTCGTTATGTCATTCTGACTCATTCTTTGTTCTGAAGGGAACTGGAACTATTGATATTTCTTACTCCTCCTTGTTTATTTCGAATTATATTCGTTGTTAACCGCTCAGTGTCATTTCATTGTGAGCCACTGTTGATCCTGACTTACAGGAGTTGCAGTGGAGGGTAACAAGGAGAGCCTAATCCCTTTACCAAAAGAGCGTCCTGTACCCTAATTGCACAAAAATAAACAGCACTTCAGAGTTAGCGTTACCGACAGCAACCAAGAAGCACTCAAGTCAAGATTTCGAAGCGTCTTGGATCGTAGAATAACCTCATTCTCAATATATAGTAAGGTGTAATCTCAAAACTGGGAAATCATAAATTTAATCGTCCGGCGGGTATTGAACCTGCACCATCTACCAATCCGGGGTAGGCGCTCTGCGTTAAGCTGCGAACGATAAACACTGGCACATCAAATTTAGGATCCGCTTGCTAACACCCCTATGGAGGATGTAGGTATTATCTATCGGCTTTGTTTTCTAGAAACAAGGCCGACTGATATGTTTCACAGTTGCATGTGAAAAATCATATCATATTGATAATACCTTTCAAATTATTAAATTTGAATTTACAGCATTATTCGCAATGCAACGCGTTAATCTAATCTCAAAAATGGGAAACCATAAATTTAATCGTCCGGCGGGTCTCGAACCTGCACCATCTACCAATGCGGGGTAGGCGCTCTGCGTTAAGCTACGAACGATACACACTGGCACATCAAATTTAGGATCCCGTTGCTAACACCCTTCCGGAGGATGTAGGTATTATCTATCGGCTTTATTTTTATTAGAAATTATATAGAATTAGAAAGAAATTTTATTAGGTTATCGCTTTGCATTGCGAATAATGCTATAAAATTCAAATTTAATAGTGAGGTCTGTTTGTCCCCCATACATGACTATGGACTCTGTCTTCAGAAAAGAATGGATGTACCCAAAGCATCCTGGCATAAATGAGATACACCTAAAGAGTGCCAAGTGTTCCCTTCACAGTGAGAAGTGTGCCGTGTACGTCGGGACTTTAGCATTGGCAGTGCTCGTCATGGGGACTTGCGCTATTCGCATCCAGCGGTTTCCAGCGACCCGCACAAGATCATCGGTCCATCTTGTAGGGGGCCTGCCCACGCTGCGTCTTCCGGTTCGTGGTCGCCACTCAAGAACCTCTCTGCCCCTAAAATATAACAATGTTCCCGATTCTGTCAACTACCAATTAAACAAATTTTAAATATCACTAATTTCCTTACAACATTATTGTTATAACAAGGAAAGGGCATCTATAGCTATGTTAATTTAATTTAGGCGTGAAATTCTGTTGATATAGTGCGCGCATAATAAACAGTTTTAGTAATTTAACAGAATATGTATAACGGTTAACGGTTAAAGACAATTATTTCTCAAAAACAGAATATAAAATTCACTTACATTGAGAAATACAGATAAACGAAATAACATAAAATAATCTATTGCGTGAAACGAGATACAAAACGGCGTAACTTAGTATCAGTATTGTTAGTGATAGGTACATAAAACTTAGAAAGTAATTTAGTAACACGTAATAGACAAATAGGATAAGTAATTAAGTATGTTTTTTAGTATAATTTTTTTTGTATCATCATCATATCAGCCGAAATACGTCCAATGCTGGACAAAAGCTTCCCCAAGGATCTCAACAATAGTCGGTCTTGTGTTGCCCGCATTCAGCGGAAAGCCTTGCAAGATCGTCGGTCCACTATGTAAAGCGCCTGCCCACGCTGCGTCATCCGATTTGTGGTCGCCACTCGAGAACCTTTCTGCCTCAGCGGCCGTCGGTTCTACGAGCCACGTGTCCCGTCCATGTTATATTTATACCCTGTTCTTATCATATGATCTATGTTAGAGAGAGAGATACAATGATATTTAAGTTGGTTTAATGGTTTAAAAGACAAAATCGCCAGCAGTTCTTGATAACAACTTGACATTAAAAATAGTCTGAAACTTATCTAAAATATATGCTATTCACTGATAAAATTAAATAGCCTTGAATTCTGTGAATTCGTATCGTGGGTTAAGAACTATAGTAGCGTAAGGGCAAATTGAAACCTTCACGAGAGAGCCGAAATACAGTGAAATTTACTTAACTTTATCTTTTAGCTCTTTTATGGCAAAATCTATAGTAGTTAGATATCTGATTTTTACTAATAATAAAGCTGTATTTATCGGCTACAGAATAGTGTAACTTTTTGGGCAATCAAAAAACACTTTTATTTTGAAGTGCTCGTAACTTTTTTGACAAAATAATGTCAAGATTATTGTAAGTAGAAACACTTAATTTTGGCGGCAAAAACTAATATTTTTTATTTGACACGTTATTTTTGTACTAAGCAATTTACACACTACATCGCTCCAGTTTTTTGGCACATAAAAATATGAGGATTAAAAACGCGAATGGTGAATGGCTACGCTCTAACTTCGGTCCTCTCGCTGTGAACAGTCTTAACAATGTCCTACGGTATGGTTTCAGCGAAATTTCCTCTCATGGGTTGCTGAGGCTGTGGAATGCCAAGGTTTTTCCAATACAAAACAACTTGGGTTCCTTCAAAATAGGCATGATAAGGTTTCGACGTGGAACGCGCGAATGCTCCGAATGATTGCTGCTGGCTCAGTTGTATAAAAAATTGGTTGATCAGAATTGTTATTAGATTCCCAATATCTTCGAAAGAAATGTTGCTGACATTGAAAAGTATGTGCTGATAGATCCACAAACAGCTAGCTCTTCCATCTCTGTCAGTATTGTAATTAAATAAATAAAAGAATATGGTTTATTTATCTTGTAAAAGTTCATATATAAATTACATTGCGATGAATAATGATGAATGGGGCGCATTGGATCCGGTGGTAGCAATAAAGCGCGACCGTCGTTATTAACACAAGGTCCGTCATAATAATAATACCTTAATATAGAAAGAACCATTTGTCAATGGTTCTTTCTATATGTAATGACAATATGTAGTAAAAATATTAGACTTAAACTAGATAATTAAACTTAAACATAATCTCTTGACAATAACTTGATACGAGCTAGCTAAATATCATTGCTATAATAAAATAAATTTAATAAATGTTTTCATACAATCAATACACTGTGTACCTAAATATCTATGTTACTAGAAATTATTATGTGTACAACTATATTACTACAAACATGTTCTGACTATTTACAAGCGCTTTTTTAAAGTCTACGTGAATAAAAACCTTTTTATTTTAAATAATTCTTACAATACAATTAATACCATATGCGAAGAGGATTCCAATTTGGATCGAGGATAGTTATACGGAAAAAATGTTTGGTTATCTAACATTATAATATCAGCCGAAGGATGTCCACTGCTAGACAATGGCCTCCCCCAAGATCTCCACAAGTAGCGCTATTTTTTTTTATATACATATATAATAGGACGGCAAACTAGCAAGTGGGTCACCTGATGGTAAGTGATCACCGCCGCCCATAGACACTCGCAACACCTGAGGAGCTGCAAGTGCGTTGCCGGCCTTTAAGAAAAGAATAGGCTCGCTTCTTGAAGGTTGCCATGTCATACCGGATCGGAAATACCTCCGCAGCTAATTGATTCCACAGAGCGGCAGTGCGCGGCAAAAAGTTCTTGTGAAACGCACAGTGGTGGATGACCGTTCATCCAGGTGATAAGGATGAAATTTCCACTTTTGGCGAAAGGGTCTGTGGCGGAATGTGGCGGCAGGTAGCTCGAACAATTCCTCTGAACACTCCCCGTGATAAATGGGGTAGAGGACACATAGAGACGCCACGTCTCTCCGCAGGGTAAGAGGATCAAGCCAAATAGTGGGACTCCCGTCGTCAACGACCATTCGAGCTGCACGATGTTGTATGCGACCAAAGGAACCGCCACCCGCGGCTTCCAGAGACCCTCACAAGATCATCGGTAGATCTTACAAAGCCAACACAACAGGAAGTGGATAGCATTAATTAGTTACTTAATTATAATTACAATAATAATAATAATGTCCTCGATTATTAAAACACGGTCATCTGATCTCAAACTAAGCAGAGCTTGTACTATGGAAACCAGATAACTGATAGACTACATATACCTCCTACTTTTTTTGTAAATACTTACTTATACATATAATTACACCCAGACTCAGGACAAACAAACAAGTTAATGCACACAAATATCTGTCCTAAAATAGATGATGTAAAAGTGAGTCAAAATATAATTAAAATAATACTTTTGAGACATTTTCCCCGCGTATCACATGCTAGGTCTTCCTAAGCATTTGTGCCTAACGTTTTAAGGCTGGAAGCTGAAAATCAGTGTTACAGTCTACATAGACTGTAACGATATGCTGAGCCTTTTAGACACATATGGAATTATGTTTGTACTTATATTTAGATTTGTATTGTAGCTTTTATGTACTTACCTATACCTGTTCTCGCTGTTTTTGTTTATTTCTTTGTTTAAAGTAGATAGTATATATCTGTGTTGATTTTAATGTTTTTTATGTTGTGTCTAATAAAACTTTTTTCTTTCTTTCCTATTCTACCCGCGGCGTGAAAGGCTACCAACCACGCCAACAGACGTCAATTAAATAAATAAATAAAATAAAAAACGTTTTTATTCACGTAGACTTTAAAAAAGCGCTTGTAAATAGTCAGAACATGTTTGTAGTAATATAGTTGTATACATTAGATATTATTTCTAGTAACATAGATATTTAGGTACATCTTGTATGAAAACATTTATAAAATTTATTTTATTACAGAAATGATATTTAGCTAGCTCGTATCAAGCTATTGTCAAGAGATTATGTTTAATTATCTAGTTTAAGTCTAATATTTTTACTACATATTGTCAATGGTTCTGTCTATATTAAAGGTATTATTATTATTACGGACCTTGTGTTAATAACATAATTCTTCAGTAACTTGGTAATCAAGATTTTTTTAATCAAGGAATAGATCCAAAGCATTATTATTTAACCTACATTCCGTAAATGTGTAACATAGCGTAAATTATATGTACATTTATGACTATTAAGTAAACCAGTAATAATCAGTTACAATAATTAATATACATAATAATAATTCTCGGCCTAAAATCCACTATCGTTTTCCGCAAGATCTATAATACAAACCACAATATCTGATTCTGTATACATAAGGCATGCGCGTGCGCCGGCCTCAGTGCGAATACGATCCCCGTCGACAGCTGTGTTACGGTCTGTGCATTTACGGACATAATGTAAGTTTTACGATTTTTCCAATCTTTTTATTAATTACATTGTCTTTTTTTACCGGATTTACTCTGGTTAATTGTCACTTTCAATTTCCTTTAGAGGTAACAATAGGATAAATTACTGAAATTTATTTTGAAAACAACGTGTCTTTTATTGAAGACAAAGGTATTAATTACAGTGTACGCGGTGTTTTTAAATCAACCGTTGATAATTTTTATTGTGTTTTTATTTGAATAAATTGTATCAATAATAGTAGTAAAGTAATCATAATTATTCTTAAACAAACTCAGTGAAACTACAAAGTAACATCTTTCCAACTAAACACAATTATTTTTTAAGTATGATAATATATAATATAATTAAAAGGTACATTTAAAGGTCTACTTCCACTAAGGTTTCCCACCTTAGTCGAACCACACATATTAATTAAATTAATTAGAAAACATAAAACTGATACAACAAAATTAAGTTATTAGTTTTCTTATTTGTGTTAAATAATGGATGTAATTTTTAATTATAAGTCGTGCAAATTAGCGCTTTATGATTTATACTACACTAGCAGTGCCCGCGGACTTCGTTCCGCGTTATTAATATTATTGTCCCTGCCCGTTTGTCCCGCGTAATACATCGGGTTATAAGATCGGGATAAATAAAAATTATGATGATGAATCACATCCTATGACACTCCACAATAACGTAGCTTTCTATTGGTGAAATAATTTTGAAAATCGGTTCAGTAGATCCAGAGATTACCCCTTACAACGTCACAAACTCACAACCTCAGAAACTCACAAACGTTACCTCTTTATAACATTAGTATAGAATACAAGTAATAAGAATATATTACCAGAATAATGTTGCTCTAAAATAATTATAATATAAATATACTCCTCATTTTGTCCGATGAATGAATCTTGCTCCAAAAGAAATTTAATATTAATATATGTATTATCGATGGATATATCTTAATCTAAATTTTTTCATGTGACATAATACATTCATAACAAAGTGAACTTCAGATAAGTAGATCTCCTAATTTAATTAGTTGTAAACATTTCTAAAACTTGATATAATATGTTATAAAAAATAAATATCAAACAACTAACACAATGCCATCTAATTCCAAATTAGTCTGGTTGCCATAGTTCAGGCTCTGCCTAGTTTGGGGACAGATGGCAATATGTTAATTGTCCCGTTATATTTATTTATTTATTATTATATTTTAAATACATAGGTACATATTATAGTTAAATTACACCCTGACACAGAACAAATAATCGTTGTCTTTAGGCTAAGAGTTATCCTCGATGGGGATCCTCGGGTGGGGATCAAATCCACGATCTCTGGCCTAGCAGCCAGGGTCGCAAACCACAGACAAACAATTAATTAGGTGAATAAAAAGTGAAGTTACATCTCACTTAAAAAAATCCATCTTCTTTTTTTAGTGGTATGTTTATATGAATAAAAATGACCGCCATTATATTTATATATACACGTTACAATAAATTAGTATAAGCTTATTACACAATCAATATAATATTTTAATTATTTTTATACATATCAACACAGTTCTAAAACGAATGGCGCAGAATTGATTGACGCACAAAAAATAAAATATAATTAAAATAACTTCTCTTGAAAGCTTTATTATTTAATAAACGGACGATTTTTATTCGTTTTACTCAATTTTATTCTATCTTTAACGGATTTTGAACCATACAACATAGTTTATAGAGACGAGAATTGCATTCAACGATATGTTAGCCTTAGTTATCGTCTTAATTATTTTTTATTGGATGCAGATTTTGCGAAGCGAATTCTAATGAAGTTGTAGGTATGTTCCATTTTTTTGTGCTATTCCAAAAGTTCTTGATAATCTTATTTGCAGCAAAAAACGTTAACATTTTTTTGTAAGTTCGTCAGATAATTCAGAAAAACCATTTGAACCCCTTTTTTTCCAACATAGTAGCCGTGGTACAGCGGTCGCAACCCCACAAACTGGATTAAATTTAAACTGAAGGTCAGTTTAAATTTAAATCCAGTAGTTTTTAACCAGTTTGTGGGGTTGTAACCGCTGTACCACGGCTACTTGATATCTAAAAAATAGAATTACGACCTCTAAAAAAAGCAACCCCAAATGTAACTTTTTAATGGACAATTATACCCATTTAACTTTCTACTATTATAATAGCTAATCAGCTTATACCCGCTCTGTAGCTGTGTATATTCAGGGTCAAAGATACCGTAAGTGTCATTGCTGCACATGTCAGGATTTTTCAATTTATGTACAGACGCCAGCATATCCAGCTATCCCAATCTGTCAAATGTCTTTTATAGGTTTTCAATTTAATAACATAACCATAAGGTTCACTTTCAATTGGGGTAATTTGACAGAATGGGGTATCTTGATGTGCTGGCGTCTGTACACATTACAAGAAAAAAGATAGATAGAATAAAAATAATATCCTGGGACTAAGCAGAGCTTGTACTTTGGAAACCAGATAACTGATATATTACATATACTACTTTGCTTTTGTAAATACATACTTGTATAGATAATTGCACCCAGACTCAGGACAAACAGTCATGTTCATGTACACAAATATCTGTCCTGGGTGGGAATCGAACCCACGACCTGCGGCGTGAATGACAAGCATTTAACAACCATGCCAATAAAATACAAGAGATGACATTACACAAAGGTACTCTTTATTTCTAAAGAAATCACTTTTAGTAGACCTTCTCTCTTGAAGATTGCGGGTGATAGGAAGATATGAGTGTTATATACACACATACGAAAAGAAATACATATGTACATAAATACTATTCTAATACATAATTTAAAATAATAAACTAATGCAAATCTGTCGGCCCATTTGATCGGAATTGCGAATCACTAATAAACTTTCACATATATAATACTAGTAGGAATTATGTCTCTTGTGACATTGTATAACTGAAGATATCAACTTCAAGTTGCATAATAAAAATCTTGGGACAACTAACACCCGGCCATCTGATCCCAAACTATGCAGAACCTATACTAAGCTACCAGACAATTGATAAACATACCCATATATTTCCAAAAACATACATATTATAAATTGGTAAATTAAACCCAGACATAATAATAATGTCCTCCTAGCCGAATTTCGGCCACGGCGGCCAATCTCAACAGAGATTGGGCATCTGCGCGGGATATATTATAGTGCTCAAGTGTGTGCGCAAACACAGGAGCACTTTCTATTCCGCCACTCTCACGACCGGAAAGAGGTCAGGCACAGGACCGACGGCTTTGCGTGCTCGCCGAGATAATTAAAGTCTGGGAGTTGGCGGTATTATACCCCCGTGATAATACCGCCAACTCCCAGACTTAAATTATAAAGTTCAACGCGGGTAAAACCGCGGGGCACAGCTAGTTATTACTAAAACCAAACACACGAAAATCAACTTGACCATGACCCACCCCGGCTCCGCTCGGCATAGAAAGATAAAGTAAGATTTTAAATTAGTGCTTCCCTCCGAATAATGATTTTTGCAAGCAAGCTTTCCCAGGACGTATATTTTTTTTAATAAACACATTCCGTGACACTCGCTGATAATGCTGGCGATTCTGCTTCTTACATGACGTGGTCCCGTACGGTCCTCAGTCTGGGGTCCTACCGGCTAAGTCGATGAACATCGTTTTCGCGAATGGCGTTCTAATGAATAAAGGTAAAAAAACTTAATCAATCGTTAAATCGCTTTCAACGTTGACAATCGATTCCGGACCATTCATGACGTCACATGTGCTCATGGAAGCCGATTTAACGCTTGATTAAGTTTTTAACCTCTATTTATTTGAACGCCATTCACGAAAACGATGTTCGTTGATTTAGCCGGTAGAGCCCCTAGGCTTCATAGCGTGTTGAATCCGTCTTTAAAATTTCAGAGAGCATCTTATCAAACTATAAATATAGCTTTTAATACTGAAGTAACATTAATTATTACAAGTTAGATAATTAGACAAAGAGATAGTAATATAATTATCTATTAATAACTTACTTAACTGGGAACTTTTAAACTACAACGTAATTCCTACGGGATAGAGTCTAATATGCAATGGCGTGACATGTGTAGTAAAAGTAATAATTTCATAATAAATAAGTCAAGTATTTTAATTACACAGCTACGAATTGTTACGACACATACACACACACACATCAAATATATGAAGAGATGCAATGATACTATATTTAGGATTTATTGTGACATATGTCAAGGTCTTGTCGTATGTCACAATACATATTTTGGGGTTCCGTACCTCTTTTTTTCTTTTTTTAATTCAGGTTACGGCTCTGGCTTCTTCGGCCTTATGAGCCTTCCGTAAAATATATCTTTATTTCATTTATTTTCGTCATGTCAAGTAAAGTCCGTCACAGTCAAGTCATACGTAGTCCTAGTCGTACCCCAGTAAAGCAGTGGAGACTTTACTAGAGGCTTATATGGAGTTTTAGATTCAACACAGAAAATCGCAATTCACGGCAATATGGCACTTTCCCCCACTTGTGTACGTTGTCCATGATGTTATGTCTAAAAATCCACCATATTTACACATAAAAACTTGAATTTACACCAGTTTTTGAAAATGAAACAATGCCCTGATGCGTCTTTTTCCGTGTTGGCGGAACATCCGTACCTCAAAAAGAAAAAGTTACCCTTTTATCTAGTTATTAAGTAAATAATATAATAAACGATAGAAATGGGTAACTCACGTAATTAATTTTATGTTGGATTCGGCCAACGGTTTCAACTTTTTCAACGTCGATATTAACGATTACAGACCATTTATGACGTCACATGTGCATGGAAGCGGATTGAATGATTTATTCACTTTAACCTTCATGTATGTGAACGCCAATCACGATCACGATGATCGGAGACTTAAGTCGGCGAGTTAAGTTTTTGCGTGAAAGAGTAACAAACATCAATACATCCATATGGATGTTTGGATGTTTGTTAATCACACATCCATATTACGGTATATGACGGTCACCGTAGCCTAGTTGGTAGTGCTCCTGCCTACGAAGCTGGTGGTCCTGGGTTCGAATCCCGGTAATCGCAAATATTTGTGTGATGAGCACGAATATTTGTTTCTGAGTCATGGATGTTTTCTATGTATTTAAGTATTTATCTATCTATATAAGTATGTATATCGTCGCCTGGTACCCATAGTACAAGCTTTGCTTAGTTTGGGGCTAGGATGATCTGTGTGACATTGTCCCTATATATTATTTAAAAAAAAAAAGAATATTCACAAACTTTGGCATTTATACTATTAGTAGGATGATATTTGTTTTTAAATGTTTACACGTAATTAAATACACGCTCTAGTACAAACGTGACCTTCTTCTTCAGAACTACTTTATATTACATATTCTTAGTGATAGTTTCATAAAAGCATAACTTTATATTTGGTGTTGGGCGAATTGCATACTTATTGTCATTACATAAGTCATATAATAATTGTTCGTTACCATCGCAACGTGTATGGTTGCTTCCGATGTAAATCTTTATGCACGCTTGACTTGGGGAGTAAGCTGGTGGATGCGTGACGAGAGCGTTACGAAAAGTGTGATATTTATTACGTTACTACAAAGTTATATCATCTCTATTGTTGACAGCTGTCATTTTAATATATTAACATAAAAAAAAATGTTGCGGTATATAATGCGAAAAAGTTACTTAGCCAGGTTTAGATGCTGATATCAATTTCGAGCGAAACTTTCTATCACGGTTAATGAGATTCAGCCCGCTTACAGACGGACAGACATACAGCTGAGTAATAGGGTCCTGTTTAGCCTTTGCGTACGGAACCCTAAAAATATAAGCAGATGTTATTTAATGTTAAATAACTAAACCTACCTTTCTTATCTCGTGGTATCAAATGACATACCTATCACGGTTCAGGTGATACATGCTGGTGAAAGACCGGCAGACATACAGACAGCTGAGTCTTAGCAATAGGGTGCCGTTTTACCCTTTGGGTATGGAACCCTAAAAAGATAAGCAGTTGTTATTTAATGTTTGACAACCATACCTACCTTATTATGTAGTCACGTGGTAACCAATGACCTCACGGTTTTGTAAGCAATTGGGGCATTGTTGTTGTTTTGACTATAAGCATTATGACCTTCGTATTACATAAGCAAATGGGATACTGACACCGACAGGTAAACGAGAATTCGCGACAAAACTGGACGAGAATTATGAATGGACATTGAAATTTACGTAAATGGACATTGTAAAATTCATTTTGCCAGCCAAATGTCCACCGTTGAACAAAGACCTCTCCTTACTTACTTATCATGACGGTCACCGTAGCCTAGTTGGTAGTGCTCCTGCCTACGAAGCTGGTGGCCCTGGGTACGAATCCCGGTAAGTGCAAATATTTGTGTGATGAGCGCGAATATTTGTTTCTGAGTCATGGATGTTTTCTATGTATATAAGTATTTATCTATCTATATAAGTATGTATATCGTCGCCTGGTACCCATAGTACAAGTTTTGCTGAGTTTGGGGCTAGGATGATCTGTGTGACATTGTCCCTAGATATTATTATTATTATATCATATCATGTGGTTACCCTAGTATCAGAGTTGTTCAAGCCGTCCAGTAGGCCTCCGACACGACTTAACGACTGTTGGCTAATGGCTACAACCGGGACCGACAGGTTAACGTACCCTCCGAAGCACGGAGACGATCAAAAATTCAAACCCTTCGGCGGTCACCCATCTATGGACTGATCGCGAACCTAGTTGCGTCTGGCTGTGAGCGCCTAAAACCACAACACAAATCTATTTATGTCGTTAAAAATTTAGATTAACTCTGTTGAGGCACTCACAGTCAATTTCCGACCGGTACGGCGGTACATAGATGGGTAACCGCCAAAGTGGTGTAATGTGACGGGCCGGCTTATTCCGGTTTTCCCCCTTGATAGAATCCCCCTCAGGGGGGAAAACTGGACACTAATGTTAAAAGCATCCAGAAAGTCCCCTTGTCATTTTAACATAGTCCAGTTTTCCCCCTTGAGAGAATTTCTACAGGGGGGAAAACTGGACACTAATTTAAAAACCGTCCAGAAAGTCCCCTTGTCATTTTTACATATCCAGTTTTCCCCCTTGAGAGAATTCCTTCAGGGGAGAAAACTGGAACTAATGTAATTAAAGCTCGAGAAAATCAATATATCTCATGAATGTAAGAAACAACCATGTAATGTATAATCAGTCTTTTTTTATTCATAGAATTTTGTAATAAAATGTGCTGAAGAGGAAAAATAATCACAATAAAGGACATGAATGAAATTCGGTTGATTTTTAGTAGAACTTTTAAAATACTATACTTTAGTAATTCTTTTTACCTAGAAAACCTGACCAATTTAGAATATGGTTAAAAGTTTCTCTTACTCGAATAATATCCCTTACTTAATATAACAATAATACAGTTTTATTAAAAGAAAAACATTGATAGATATATAAAAAAAACTACATTTTTAGCAACTTGCTAAATAAAATATCAAAAACAAAAGAAAAATAGTAAATGCGATATAAAACGACCCACGAAGTACAATGATTTAAATAATTTTTTGTGTGTAAATCTTAATGCGGTTCACAGAATACATCTACTTACCAAGTTTCAACAGTACAGCTCTTATAGTTTCGGAAAAAAGTGGCTGTGACATACGGACGGACAGACAGACAGACAGACATGACGAAAGTATAAGATGACGAATCTATAAGGGTTCCGTTTTTTGCAATTTGGCTACGGAACCCTAAAAAGTTAATGCACATACATGGATACTTGTGAGTATGGGCATGATAAAACCGTTGGGTTTGACATACTTACACCTAATTACTTAAGAATTTAATCAAAAATAAAAATTTACTTTAATAATGATTTGTCCACTACACTTAGTTTTCTTGCGGGTCACACATCCCCACATATCTGATCCATTTTTGTTACTTTTTTTTAGCCTAATTGGTGACCAGCACGTAAAATAATTTTACTATTTTTTTTATATATATAATTTAGCACTGGTATATCACGAGAGGTGGAAGTCATAATTTTAATATTTTTGTCAAGACTAGGTGCTACGATCTACTCGGTGAGAGATTTATGCATAACTAACTTAGAAATTAAAATGACAGAAAGCGGCTCATCCTTTACCTGCATTAGTTGTAAACAATAAGATCATAAATATCTATCATGTAAGTAACCCACCAGGAACAAGTGGGAGCGCACGAGTTTTATGATCGAGACAACATAAAGTTGCGGTTTCGTTTCCAGGTAAACATCCACTAATTGTAATTTAAAGTAGGTAACGATGTATGATCAATCTTGATTTTCTAAAAGTTATTAATGTTTTTGCCTGTGCATCCATGTGAGGTTAATGTTATTTTTCATGATTAAACCTTAATATTGATGCAGCAGCGTAGCGTTAAGAGTATCACATTATATCAATAAAATAAATAAACGCACTTGCGAATCTGTAATGTTCGGAATAGTAATAAATCAGCGACATGTCTGTTTAATCTCAAAAATGAGAAATCATAAATTAATCGTCTGGCACCGGGTCTCGATCCAGTACCCTCTAGCAAACCGGGGTAGGCGATCTGCCATTGAGATACGAACGATAGACACTGTTGGATTAAAGAATTTTGAGATTAGATTTATGCATTACTGCTATAAAACTAAAATTTAAATGTCTATTTAAACTTTAATAACGCAAAAGAATTTCAGTATAAACTTTATTATACCTGAGGGGGGATTTTAGGATAATTTATTTTTCTATTCCAGTTTTCCCCCCTAAGGGGGACTACTAGGGGGGAAATCTGGACTTATTTTGTTTTCATTCCGATTTTCCCCCCTAAGGGGGATTCTCAGGGGGGAAATCTGGATATATTTTTATTTATTCCGGTTTTCCCCCCTAAGGGGGAATTTCAGGGGGGAAAACCGGAATAAGCCGACGGGCCTGTTGGCGTGGTTGGTAGATACGCTGCCTTTCAGGCCGCAGGTCGTGGGTTTGATTCCCACCCGGGACAAATATTTGTGTGCATGAACAAGTCTGTTTGTCCTGAGTCTGGGTGTAAATTATCTATATAAGTATGTATTTACAAAATAAAAATTGTATATGTAGTATATCAGTTATCTGGTTTCCATAGTACAAGCTCTGCTTAGTTTGGGACCAGATGGCCGTGTGTAAATAATGTCCCAGGATATTATTATTATTATTCCTTAGCGTCTCCGTGGTTTGGAGGACACGTTAAGCTGTCGGTCTCGGTCATCGAGGTTTAGCAACTAGGCACGCAGTCAGTTCATAGATGGGCGACCGCTAAAGTAGTTTGATTTTTGAGTGACTCCGTGCTTCGGAGATAACTTCAAACCGGTTGTAGTCAATAGACAAGAGTTGTTAAGCCATGAAAGAGACCTACAGGTTGGCTAAAACAACTCTGAGACTAAGTGCCCATACGATAAAGTAACACTAAACAAGGTACATAGCTCGTAGAACTGATAGCCGCTGGGGCAGAAAGGTTCTTGAATGGCTGCCACGCACCCGAAGACGCAGCGTGGTCACGCCCCCTATACAATAATAATAATAATAATAAAGTCACTATAATTCCAGTTGTATTATCTACTTTAGGTGTCATCCCCAATCAACTTCACTACTCACTAAAAACATTAGATTTACCACCCTATACACACAGAAATCTTCAAAAAGCCGTCATTCTCAACACGTGCAGGATAGTTAGAAAATTTTTACAGACTAACGATCAAGAAATATTACCAACTCGGGCTTATTCATCACAACTTTGTACTAATTCCCTTGGTTAACACTTGGCTTTGGCCCGTGTTCTCCTTACGGTACCGGTGAAGACCGAGAAACTAAAAAGTAAATAATAATAATATATGGGGACAATGTCACACAGATCATCCTAGCCCCAAACTAAGCAAAGCTTGTACTATGGGTACCAGGCGACGATATACATACTTATATAGATAGATAAATATTTATATATATAGAAAACATCCATGACTCAGAAACAAATATTCGTGCTCATCACACAAATATTTGCACTTACCGGGATTCGAACCCAGGACCACCAGCTTCGTAGGCAGGAGCACTACCAACTAGGCTACGGTGGCCGTCAAAAATACAAGATTTGGGACCGACGATATTGCAAGGGTCGCGGGAACAAGGTTAGTCATTGTGGAGATCATTGGGGAGGCCTTTGTCCAGCCGTGGACGTCTTTCGGCTGATATGATGATGCTGATTAAACAAGGAACAGTTAATTATAAAATTTTTAGAAGCCCTATTTTCGTGTCACTATACAATATGCACCCGCTAGTCGTGTGGGGGAAAATTAATGTGGCTTTTATAGTTACGTATGTATTCGCTGGGCGGGTTGTGGGTACCTGAATAAATTATCGCTCAACCCACCGGGTGGGTGATGGGTATCTAAAGTGTCAAAAGATTTTGCTTTTTTTTTTAATTTACTGTATTTCTTGTGTGTCGGGTTGAATAAAATGTTAAAATAAAATAAAAAATAAAAAAAAATGTGCTCTGTAATTCTTGGGGTGACAGGCCGGTCGGCGTGGTTGGTAAGATATTTGCCTTTCACGCCGCAGGTCGTGGGTTTCCCCACCCAGGACAGATATTTGCGTGCATGAACATATCTGTTTGTCCTGAGTCTGGGTGTAATCCTACAAATAAACACAAAAGTTTGTAAGTATGGATGCATGGATGAATGTTTGTTACTCTTTCACGTAAAAACTACTGAATGGGTTTTAATGAAACTTTACAATAAAATAGCTTATACATCAAATAACACATAGGCTACAATTTATAAAGATATTGAGTGAATTGTCCAAAATATGACGATCAGTGTCAAGTAAGTAGAAAAAAAAAACATTTTGAGCTATTCCGGCGTGCACTGCCAAAACCGTTAGAGTTACACATCCTACTAATATTATAAATGCGAAAGTATACATGTATGGATGTATCTTTGTTACTCTTTTACGCCAAAACTACTTTAACGCGGGTGAAACCGCGGGGCATAGCTAGTTATCTATATAAGTATGTATTTACAAAATAAATGGTTTCCATAGTACGAGCTCTGCTTAGTTTGGCATCAGATGGCCGTGTGTGAATAGTGTCCCAGGATAGTATTATTATTATTCTTATCTTACCCTATTATGTAATGCACACGTGTTATTTCTAGCTTGGAACTAATATGCATTACCCACAAACATAGTTAATCTTTAAGTACCCGCATACGACTTAACTAGATTGAAAGGATAGGATTACAGAATCTCATTACGAACGCATTGAATAAGGGTTACCAGATGTTAGAACCGGTCAGATTAGCCAGATATTTGATAAAAAAGTCTTATTTTTTGTGTTAATATAATACCATATTTTTTGGCAATAGAAGGATTTTTTTTATATTAGAGGGCGACAAACGAGCAAATGGGTCACCTGATGGTAATTGATCACCTCCGTCTATGGACACTCGCAACACCAGAGGAGTCGCGGGTGCTTTGCCGGCCTTCAAGAGTCAACAAACAAGTGTTGCTGACCCTTCCCCCCCGATGAACTCTGCGACCTTACTCACGCGCAGAAACACAACATTGTATTAAGGAATGTGTTCTGTAAGGTGGAGGTACTTCCCCAGTCGGGCTGCTCTTTGCGCGAATACATGACTAATGTCGACGGTCACCCTAGCCTAGTTGGTAGTGCCTACAAAGCTGGTGGTCCTGGGTTCAAATCCCGGTAAGTGCAAATATTTGTGTAATGAGCACGAACATTTGTTTCTGAGTCATGGATGTTCTCTATGTATTTAAGTATTTATCTATCTATATAAGTATGTATATAGTCGCCTGGTACCCATAGTACACGCTTTGCTTAGTTTGGGGCTAGGATGATCTGTGTGAAATTGTCCCTAGATATTATTATTATTAAAAATAATAATATACCGCTTAACACCGACGACATTTGTTTCCAACAGCGCCAACTTACCATACAGCGCTTATCCATCAATTTATAAAAAAAATTAAAAAATAATTGCGGTGCATTTGGGGACAGCCGATAGATAAAAAAATTTTACACTTGTAATCTAAATAATCTACAATATAATTGTTATACATATAGCTCGAGGGAAGAGTGACGTGATGATGACAAGAGTTTCACGCTTTTCCTTCGTCAATCAAAAAGTGCTCAACGTGCCTTTAGAAGTATTCACTTAAAAAAAACTTGAGAGGTGTCAAGGGACACCCGGATGGAACGAAGTTATTTCTTATGTACAAAAAACCTGCATACACTCAACAAAAATAATCGTCGCGACACCACACTGTTCAATACGAAATAGAAATGAAAATATCTGGCTTGCTTTCTATAAGAGAGAGAGAGAGAGAGAGAGAGAGAGAGAGACAGACAGAGAAACATGCGCACGCCGCACAGCAGCAAAAAACGTCGTGACAACTTTTCGTAAGAACTTTTTCCGTCTAGCCCACTTTCACAACGCGCGATAAGGAACTTCGTTCCAAAAATTTATAAAAGCCGGACGGTACAGACAACGTCTAATTTAGCCGCACACGCAATAAAAAATGTCTGACTTTATTTGGATTCCTGGCAACGTTGTATTAAAGTAATGGAGTCAGATTACTGTTTCACCATGATCTAAATGATGTTCTAGGTCAATTCAAATTAGTATGCGAAATCGATAACAATACAACGTTAAGAGGCTAACAATACCAAATATTCCTATTGTATTGTTGTACTGGGGTAACCCAATACAATAGGAATATGACCGCCAAAGTGGTTTTATTTCTGAGCGTCTCCTTGCTTCGGAGGGTACGTTAAGCTGTCGGTCCCGGTTGTAGTGCGGTGCGAGGGTCAAGCGTCCTTGAAGATAATTTTTTGCTAGGTTCAAGTTTACTTACTTATCGTATGGGCAATGGTTAACCTATTGTCAGAGTTGTTCAAGTCGCCCATTAGGCTTCTGACATAGCTGAACGACTGTTGCCAGGTCAACGTGCCCTCCGAAGCACGGAGACGCTCAGAAATTAAACCACTTTGGCGGTCACCTCTCTATGGGCTGACCGCGAGCCTAGATGTTTAACCTCCCCACTTACGGACCGGTGAGAGCATCTGGCTAGCTAATATGCACTTTATTTAAATAAGTTTAAAGTTTATTTTCTGGTGACACTTAGTCGCCTCTCACGTCACTAACGGAATGTTATTTGGTGGTTCTGTTATTCTAACTGTAGTACCTAAATTAGAATGACCATTAGTTATGGAATTTATAATATTTAATTGATCTGTCAATTAACGTCGTACAATATACCTAGTGGTTTTGACAGCGATCAATCAACAAGTAATCTTATATTTATCAGTTTATTCATAGCTGTGAGTTTTTGTATTTCCGCAAAAACTAACGGCTTGTAGAAATTTTGAGTTCAAGGTTTGTATGTTGTTACAAAATGTATGCGTATGTGTATAAAACACATAAGTCATGAGATTGATAGTAATAATATACATCATCATCTTCACCATTACAGCCTAAAGAAGCCACTGCTGGACAAGTTTCCCCCAATAATCATCTTGGGGAGATATGCCATAATCGCCACGCTTGGTACATGGATTTTTGTTTTGATACTTTGAAAATTTATGAGTCCTTAGATCAAACCCTGATTTTGAACTTTCGAATAAATTCTAAGTCAGTTCTTCAGTGATTAGATAAACCATACTTTTTAGGGTGTTAGATTAAACTATGCTAATTAGTTATCACAAAAAAACTGAACCAGAAATATTCAACAGAATGACAAAAAATCTAACAAAATTCTATCCCGAAAACTACGCAAAATCGTAGAACATACATGGGGGTGATTCGGATACTCCTCATCATAAAGTTTCTAAATTTTGTGTTTGAACGTCAACTCGTCGGCCAGTCTGTATACAAATGAAACCTGAACCAATAATACCCCTAACTAAACGTGTATAGAGCGTAATCAATTGTATTATAACATGACTTCTCCGGTGACAAGGCTCGCTGTATAGAATTCGATACACTGATAGAACTAAGGCTGATTTCATAGTCGCGCCGGCGAGCGGCGCCCTCCAAACGCGCGCGCTTACAATTACACTAGATAGTAGTTGCGTTTCCTAGTCACGCAGTTCAAACGCGTGTGAGACGCGCGCCGTCGGCCAACGCTGCCCGAGCTCCTCTACTGGCAGCTAGCGTTTCAGAGTGACGCGTCTCGCACGCGCCGTTGCGTACACTTAAAATGGCTGTTGAGACGCGCTGGCCGCCGGCGCGTGCCGGGCGCGTCACTCTGAAATCAGCCTAAAGGCTTGTATCGCTACACTGATTACCACAGATTGTGCAGTATTATACTACAGATTATACAAGCTCGCATCCGTGCATTTGTCAAAACTTGTATGTAATTTTTTTAGTTGATATCGCATGTGAATGTAACCTTAATAAAACATAATCATTCTGACAATATTATGTCGTAAAATATAGCTAAAACTATAAATTTCGATATTTAAACCCAAACACCAGCTCTTTGACAATAACTTAATACAAGCAAGCTAAATATCATTACTATATAAAATAAATTTTATGAATGTTTTCAAACAATCCGCGTAACTAAATCTATGTAACTAGAAATAATTATTAATTATTGCATTCCCACTGCACGCACTAACTTGTTGCAACAAGCGCCAATGACTCGCGCTCTGCGCACGCTCAACCAGGTCGCTGAAATAGTAGACTTATTCGCTTGCTCACTGAACGACTTCACAAGGGCGGCTTATTTGATTGTATGTTTATAATTGTTTAGAAACTTAATGAACATAATTGGCAAAGGAGTTGTAATTGTAACTTTTCTATCGCATTAGGTTCCCTGTAATGGTAGAATTAAGTTGAGTCCAATAAATAAATAAATAAAACCCTTTTTTATTTATTTAATGAATTTCTGCGTCCTCTGCTATATAAATTACTGGCCTGATGATCTAGTGGTTAGTGACCCGGGCTAGCCAGAGGTCGTGGGTTCGAGTCCCACCTGGAACAAATCTTTGTGTGATGAACACGATAATTTGTTGTGTCTGGGTGTAAATTAAATTATCATAATATGTAAGTATGTATAAATATATTTATTATAAGTATGTTTATCAGTTGCCAGTACAGGTTCTGTCTATGGTATCAGATGGCAGTGTGTTTGTTGTCACAGGTGGCAGGTAGTCTAACTGTAAAAAGGCTTCTAGGTAGATAGATACACTTTATTACACCATGGCCTCTACGGGCTAAGTCACCGAACATCGATTTCTTAAATGGCGTTCAAATAAATAAAGGTTAAAAATAACTTAATAAATCGTTAAATCGGCTTCCATGAGCATGGTCCGGAATCGATTGTCAACGTTGAAGCAGATTTAACGATTGATTAAGTTATTTTAAACCTTTATATATTTGAACGCTGTTTAAGAAATCGATGTTCGGCGACTTAGCCGGTAGAGCCCCAGATCAAAATATCACACCGTAACATGATTTTTTTAAAACTATAAGGTACCAAAGGCGGTCTTATCGCTAATGTAGCAATCTCTTCCAGACAACCGTGGGATGAACCAAAGCACAACAGGGGACAAAGTGGAAGTTGACAGTGTATCTATCTATCAGTCTAATCTATCTAATGTAAATTTACATATATACAGGCTGGCCGACGAGTTGACGTTCAAACGCAAAATTTAGATACTTATGGTGAGGAGTATCCGAATCACCCCCATGGATGTATGTATGTTCTACGATTTTGCGTAGTTTTCGTAACAGAAACATTATAATGATTTTTTTCGTACATATCACATAACATCTGTTTCGATTGCTTTTTCTCGTTCTGTTGAACATTTCTGGTCCAGTTCTTTTGTGATAACTAATTAGCATAGTTTAACCTAACACCCTAAAAAGTATGGTTTATCTAATCATTGCAGAACTGGCGTAGAATTTATTCGAAAGTTCAAAATTAGGGTTTGAGCTCAGGACTCGTACATTATGTGTGGGTGAATTATACGCAAAAGCAGTACGGCGCTCTACGCGTCCAATACAATAATGCATTCAGGGTGTTGTTGGGGCTGCCTCGCTTCTGTAGCGCTTCAGGGATGTTCGCCGAAGCGCGCGTGGATTGTTTTTATACTACAATGCGCAAGCGGTGCACATCCCTGGTGAGCAGGGTGCGGGTCAGCCGGAACAGTATCCTGAGCGCCTTCGCCCAGCGATTCGACTGCCAATACATGTATCACTGTGACATAGTACATGTACGGGATGATGTCGAAATATTGTTTTGATTGTTTTGTTGTATTGTATTGTAATGTAATTGTTCTGTATGTTATTTTAAGTATTATATTGTATTAGTGTATTTTTATAATTGGTCCTTGTTGGCCTTTAATTGAATAAATAATAATAATAATTATCAAAGTATCAAAAACGCACAAACGTAGAACATAGTTACATCCCCCCTGTATGTTCTACTATTGTGCGTTTTGATACTTTGAAAATGTATGAGTCCTGAGCTCAAACTCTAATTTTGAACTATTCGGATACCCCTCGGCCACCCTGTACATACTTCCGTAAACAAATCGCAGTTTTCAAAGAGCAAAGATTATCCGATACTGGAATGGAATGTCTGACTGAAACCTCAAAGTCGCATATCCGAAAGGCACAAAGGGCGACAATACTACAGATATTAAATCAATGTTTACGCATTTGCGTAAAACAATAAGATAATCCTACTTATCGGTTTTAGCTGAACTCTTAAAGGTCAAATGATAGTAAACATTCGTTTTAAAGACACGCGCTATATCGTACTAGCTATTATTGAACGCGATAAGGTATGAGCAAAGCGCTCTAAAGTTCACTATTATTTTATTGAGGCGCTTCCTACATCATGCGCACGTGATTAGCACGTGGTATTACATTGGCCTAGTGGTTTAGTGGTTAGTTACCATGACTGCTAACCTTGAGGTCGTGGGTTCGATTCCCATCCAGGAAAAATCTTGCGACGAGCACGATTATTTAATTTTGTTCTGTGTCTGGGTATCATGTATGTATAATACTCAGTTTGACTGCACGTGTGGCGCAGAGGCAGTCGCCTCGCCACTTTGTGTCCCGGGGGTTCGAGTCCCGCGCAGTACAACTATTTTTGTGATCCATATATAGTTGTCCTGAGTTTGGATGTATTTTGTGTCCGTTAATTTTAAGTTTGTTCCCCGTGATACAGGGATTAATATCCCTAATGCGGGCGTTGTCGTTCAAATAAAAATTGTAAAATAAATTATTTAGAAATATATATGTATGTTTAACAGTTGTCTCTACCTAGTTTGGGAACAGATGGCAGTGTGTTAGACATCCAAAGATATTTATTTATTTACTAACTGTGCCCCGCGGTTCTACCCGCATTAAACTTTATCAATTATAGCCTATGTGGTAATCCAGGGGGACCGCTAACTCCATACCAAATTTTATTAAAATCGCTCTAGCCGTTTAGACGCAAAGAAGTAAGAAACATATACACTCACACACAAACTTTCGCCTTTATAATATTAGTGTGATGTTTAACAGTTATACTGTAGTCTCTATCTGCTTTGGGAATAGATGGCAGTGTGTTAGGCATCCAAAGATATTTATTTATTTATTAGAGTGAGGGCATATAACATCACCGTAGCCTAGTTGGTAGTGCCCCTGCCTACGAAGCTGGAGGTCCTGGGTTCGAATCCCGGTAAGTGCAAATATTTGTGTGATGAGCATACATATTTGTTTCTGAGTCATGGATTTTTTCTATGTATATAAGAATTAAATATCTATATAAGTATATATATCGTCGCCAGCTTGGCTTAGTTTGGGGCTAGGATGATCTGTGTGACATTGTCCCTAGATATTATGTTATTATTATATTATTATATCACCTCTCCTTCACATCCCTTCCCGAAGGAACATTTACAAGAGAATGGGCAGCAGCGTATCTCTGTGAACTATGACAATATGTACTACTAATACTATAATTACCAAGCGTGGCAATTATAGCTTATCTTCTGAAATTAATTCGGCAAAAATTGATAATGATTTCTTACAACTTAAAAAAAATTACAACTGATAAATTTATCTTGGAATTACTAATTGGCATACTTGGAATCATTTAAATTGTAGTAAAATTATAAAATTTAAAGTTGCGAATTAGGGGAATATCAATAATATAATTGTAATTCTCGCCATATTTCGCAACGAAATCTATAGCACCAGTGATTTCAAGGGGAGATTTTCCAATGACAACACAGATCAATTATTCTGTACATGTACAGACGCCAGCACATCCAGCTACCCCAATCTGTAATTTTTTTTATAGATTTCAACTTAATCATATAAGTATAAGATTCACTTTCAGTTGGGGAAATTTGACAGATTGGGGTAGCTTATGTGCTGGCGTCTGTAATTTATGTAAAATGATTTAATATTTATTTATTATTTCACAAAATTTTCAATAAATACGCCTTTGTCCCAAAAACGGTACTATTACGGTTTGACTATGGGAATCTTTTGCATCTTCTTCAAATGAAAGGAGAATCTATCCTCAACTCATACAAAGGTGTACTCCTGTACAAGGAGGCAATAACATCGCAGTACCTATTACTAAAACTACAGAATTTATTATACCTACATATCACTACTTACAAGTATTACTACTAAAGTAGGCCCTGACCAAATTTAGGAGTATAAGCTTCCAATGACACCCTTGGGCATATTCGTGCGTGCTATAGAACCCTACCTACCTACAAAGCTAAAATATAAACTGCGTCACAGTCCAGTTGCACGTGGTGGTCTGAAGATTAACACATCATTGGACTTACCTTCACATTCATGTAAACAAAAATAAGATAGTACACGACATTATTTTGCATTATATTATTACGTGTCTATGCTATATCTGGCATAATTCATTTTTCCCAATATTTGCAGCTCAATACCTCAATTCAAATTCAAATATATTTATTTCGGAAAAATATCCATATAATGTTAGTATAACTTAGCCTAATGTTAGTAATCTCTCAATTCTCTCTCAATAATAAGTCAATAGCTCTCTTTTAAAATGAAAAGAGATTCTAGCCTCAACTCATACAATTCTCATACAATACTCATACAAAGCTACTACTACTACGAAAACTACTAAATTTACTTTAGCTATTACTACTTGCACCTATTAGGTCCTGAAAAATTTGTAATGTACCCCGTGACACATGGATGAATTTCCCTAGTGAAGGAATTGTAAAAAAAAAATGTGAAAATGAGCTGTTTAGTTTCCAATTCGTTTACCTGTAACTTGTGACTTCATTCAAGGTTCCATCTGAGTAATCGGAGCCAGTTTAGCGTCAGAGTCCAGTTGCACGTGGTGGTCTAAAGATTAACACGTCATTGGACTTACCTTCACATTCATGTAAACAAAATAAGATAGTACATGACATTATTTTGAAAATATATTTGTCTTTGGTTACTAATTGAGCTGTGACCGCTAATTGTTACGTGTCTATGCTGTATGTGACATAATTCATTTTTCCCAATATTTACAGCTCAATACCTCAACAGCTCTCTTTTAAAATGAAAAGAGATTCTAGCCTCAACTCAAACAAAGCTACTAAAACTGCTAAATTTACTTTAGCTATTACTACTTGCACCTGTTAGGTCCTGAAGAAATTTAGCAGGATAGGGTTCCAATGGCACGCTTTGGGCATATTTAAATCGTGCTTTAGAATCCTACCTATAAATCTAAAATTTAACAGCTAAAATTCGTCAATTATGTGTTTGTAATGTACCCCGTGACGCATGGATGAATTCCCTAGTGAGGGAATTGTCATAAAACAATTGTGAAAATGAGCTGTTTAGTTTCCAATTCGTTTACCTGTAACTTGTGACTTCATTCAAGGTTCCGTCTGAGTAATCGGAGCCAGTTTAGCGTCAGAGTCCAGTTGCACGTGGTGGTCTGAAGATTAACACGTCATTGGACTTACCTTCACATTCATGTAAACAAAATAAGATACTACATGACATTATTTTGAAAATATATTTGTCTTTGGTTACTAATTGAGCTGTGACCGCTAATTGTTACGTGTCTATGCTGTATCTGACATAATTCATTTTTCCCAATATTTACAGCTCAATACCTCAACAACTCTCTTTTACAATGAAAAGAGATTCTAGCCTCAACTCATACAAAGCTACTAAATTGACTTTAGCTATTACTACTTGTAACTATTAGCTCCTGAAGAAATTTAGCAGGATAGGGTTCCAATGGCACGCTTTGGGCATATTCAAACCGTGCTTTAGAATCCTACCTACCTATAAAGCTAAAATATAAACTACTAAAATCCGTCAATTATACAAGTATGTTTGTAAAGTACCCTACCCCGTGACACATGGATGAATTCCCTAGTGAGGGAATTGTCATAAAACAATTGTGAAAATGAGCTGTTAAGTTTCCAATTCGTTTACCTGTAACTTGTGACTTCATTCAAGGTTTCGTTTGAGTAATCGGAGCCAGTTTAGCGTCAGAGTCCAGTTGCACGTGGTGGTCTGAAGATTAACACATCATTGGACTTACCTTCACATTCATGTAAACACATTATTATACACGACATTATTTTGAAAATATATTTGTTTTTGTTTACTAATTGAGCTGTGACAGCTAATTATTACGTGTCTATGCTGTATCTGACATAATTCATTTTTCCCAATATTTACAGCTCAATACCTCAACAACTCTCTTTTACAATGAAAAGAGATTCTAGCCTCAAATCTAAACTACTAAATTTACTTTAGTTATTACTACTTGCACCTATTAGGTCCTGAAGAAATTTAGCAGGATAGGGTTCCAATGGCACGCTTTGGGCATATTCAAACCGTGCTTTAGAATCCTACCTACATATAAATCTAAAATATAAACAGCTAAAATTCGTCAATAATATGTTTGTAAAGTACCCTACCCCGTGACACATGGATGAATTTCCATAGTGAGGGAATTGTCATAAAACAATTGTGAAAATGAGCTGTTTAGTTTCCAATTCGTTTACCTGTAACTTGTGACTTCATTCAAGGTTCCGTCTGAGTAATCGGAGCCAGTTTAGCGTCAGAGTCCAGTTGCACGTGGTGGTCTGAAGATTAACACATCATTGGACTTACCTTCACATTCAAGTAAACAAAAATAAGATAGTACACGACATTATTTTGACAATATATTTGTCTTTGTTTACTAATTGAGATGTGACCGCTAATTATTACGTGTTTATGCTGTATCTGACATAATTCATTTTTCCTAATATTTTTTATTAATGTTTATTTTTGACTGCACGTGTGGCGCGGGTTCGAGTCCCGCGCCGGACAACTATTTGGGTGACCCATAAATAGTTGTTCTGAGTCTGTATATAATTTGTGTCCGTCTATTATATATTTGTTTTGTTTTAGTCATTTATTCTCTTAAATTATTCACATTAAAACAATGTAACAAAATCGCCAAACTGTTGCCAGTTTGTTGGCGATAATGGCGCTCTTACATATTACTTTTATACACATTATATATTTATACCTTTTTTTATATAACTATACATATTGTGAAGTACCACAGCGACTCAGATATTGGATTCCCTAGATCGGGCGTTGTCTTTTAAAAAATAGTAATTAAATATAAACTGCTGTGTGACTGACGGTAAATAATATCACTAACCCATCACTTCCTGTGGGGGGTGTAGTTATCAGCCCGAGGGAATATATACCAGAGAATGAGTAGCAGCGTTTCTCTATGTATTATGACTATTTATGACCATTATATTGCGATCGCCGATCGCCTTATAAGGCGGCTCATGGTAACCCAAAGAGCAATGGCAAGAGCTATGCTTGGAGTTTCCTAGAAATGCTCGAAGTAACCGACATAGCCCGAAGAATTGCCAAGCTGAAGTGGCAGTGGGCAGGGCACATAGCTCGTAGAGCCGACGGCCGCAGGGGCGGAAAGGTTCTCGAGTGGCGACCACGAACCGGAAGACGCAGCGTGGGCAGGCCCCCTACAAGATGCACCGATGATCTTGTGAGTGTCGCTGGAAGTCACAAGACTAGCAATTGTGGATTTCTTTGGGGGAGGCCTTTGTCCAGCAGTGGGCGTTTTTCAGCTGATATGATGATGACTGCGATCGCCAACCCGTTTGCCAAGCGTGGCGTTCATGACATAATCCCCCTAAAATTAAAGGCATTATGTGGAGATCTTTGGAGGGAGGCCTTGGTCTAGCAGTGACGTCGGCTGATATGATAATCAAATTAGAAAATAGGCATTTTCTTTTCTACTCACGAGTAATATCTAGGGACAATAAATATCTAGGCACAATGTCATATAGATCTTCCTAGCCCCAAACTAAGAAAAGCTTGTACTATGTGTACCAGGCGACGATATATATACTTATATAGATAGATAAATACTTAAATACATAGAAAACATCCATGACTCAGAAACAAATATTCGTGCTCATCACACAAATATTTGCACTTACCGGGATTCGAACCCAGGACCACCAGCTTTGTAGGCAGGAGCACTACCAACTAGGCTATCGTAGCCTAGTTGGTAGTGCCGTCAAGTATTTATAAAGTGTTGGAAGATTCGTGTTTCGTAAACAATTTTATCTTCTAAGCGAAAATAACAGGCACTCTTTATCTTTTTCTATATTAAAGTGTGAATATATATCATTAGGGTACCTACCAGCCTTAGGCATCGTATCAATTAAATGATAAACATATTCCCTACTTTAGAGGGCAAGATAAGCTTTCGATCCCGGATGTGGTTACAAACTAAATTATAGTGACTTCCGGGGTTAAATACGGCTATCTTATTAACCCCCGACGCAAAAAGACAGTTGTTATAATGTTGACGTCTATGTCTGTCAATGTGTGTGTGTGTGTGTGTGTGTGTCTGTGGCATCATAGCTCTCAAACGGATGGACCGATTTCAAAACGGTTTTTTTTAATTTGATGTTTCCTTGCGGTGGTTCTTAGCTTTGTTTCTTTAATATCTGGTCAGGAGTGTAAGAGTATCAGCTCTTAGTCAAAATTATGTTACTGTAGTATTAAGATAAGATTCTATATTTGTATTAAATGTGGTAGGTATGTGGTCTAATGACGATGATGATGATGGCAAGGACCTCGTCTCACAATGAGAGGGTACAAACCATAGTTCATCACGCAGACCTAGTGCGGATTGGCACACTCCATATGCCATCAAAAATACTTTTAAGGAATACTCTCAGTCATGCAGGTTTCCTCACAAACTTTAACAAACATCCATATGAATTCGCGAAGTCGATACCACTGACCCCTCAATCCAATGATGTTACCATGCCATTTCGACATTAGTCAACTATTTATAAAAAAAATAGCTAAATCTTCTTTTTCTTAGCGAGTCGATGGCAATCTAAACTGTGTCCGCCCAGAACTTGGCCACGAGAATCGCATTATGAGTAGCCTCCATCAGTTCTTTAAGCGTGCAGTTGTAAGGGCACGCGCTACATGATAGTAGATGTCCCATTGTCTGTGGGACTACACCACATTTACATTGAAGGCTGCGATCATTAATGAAACCCCACCTGAGCAAGTTCTCCCTGCTGCGACCAACCTGGGTTCGAAGCCTATTTAATGATTTCCAGGCTAGCCAAGGCAGTTTCCATCCAGGGGCGAGACTTTCAGATGGTGGAACAAATGGTGTAGGCAGTTTGGTACACTCTCGCCACAGATGGCATCTAGCCTGTGAGAGTTCTCCGCTCAGTGGAAGGACGCACTTCACGAAGCTGTGTCGACTTTTAAGCCTTTGTGACACAGGACTGTGATCATGCAATGGGTGCCGTGCGTCACTGTCCATTTTTAATCTCTCGCTGGAGCTTGCCGTCGCTCTACGCACCGCCGGAGGAGCTATGCCTGCCAGTGGATACAGCAATTGAACTGGTGTCGGTTTAAGACAACCAGTGATGGTTCGACACGTTTCGTTTAAAGCTATATCCACTAGCTTTGCATGGGCTGAGCGACTCCACACCGGGCATGCGTATTCAGCTGCAGAGAATGAGAGCGCTAATCCGGTAGTACGTACAACGTCGGGCGAAGCTCCCCATTTGGTGGCAACTAGACGTTGTAGGAGATTGTTACGAGAGTGCACCTTCTGCTTGATATTTTCGCAGTTTTTTCTGAAATTTAGAGACCTATCCAGAGAAACCCCAAGGTATTTAGGGAAGTTACTATGTGCAATGGGCGTTCCGTTCCATACTATATTCAGTGTGCGGTTTGCCTCTCTATTGCGCAGATGAAAAACGCAAGATTGGGTTTTGCTCGGGTTAGGTTTTAGTGAATTTATGACATAGTACTCAGCCAAGTTTTCAAGAGCATTTGAGAGGTCAACCTCCACTTTCTCAAACGTGGCGGCTTGTGAGGTGAGAGCGAGGTCATCAGCATATAAAAAATGGGACGTGTTTGTATTCAGCGGTTGGTCGTTGGTGTAAATGTTAAATAGAAGAGGGGCCAAGACACTACCCTGAGGAAGGCCGTTTTTGTGTGTTCTCCAACGACTTTTATCAAGTAGGAGATGGACTTGGAAACTGCGATTATGTAGCAGTTCACGCAGTACCTTCACAAAGTTGTGGTCCTTGGTGATCGTCTCCACTTTCCACATCAGCCGCTTTAGGTTAACTGTGTCATAGGCAGCTGATAAGTCAACAAATACAGCACCCGTAACTTTTCTGTCCTCAAAACCGTCCTCAATGTGTTGTACAAGTTTTAGGGACTGGTTGCTGCAAGAGTTAACTGGTCTAAAGCCGGCCTGCTCTGGTATTAACTTAGGGTCTATAGCGATTGTAAGACGGTTAAGTAATAGCCTCTCAAAAAGCTTATAAGTATGGCACAGTAGAGATATCGGCCGAAAGCTTTTCGGATCGTCTGTTGATTTTCCTGGCTTTGGAATTGCTATTACCTTCGATTTTCTCCAGAGTCGTGGAACTGAAGCTGACTTTAGGCAATAATTATATAGTTGCAACAGCCATGACACGCCGATTGGGCCAAGATTCTTTATTTGTTCGACTGAGATATTGTCCATGCCGGAGGCCTTCCCACACTTTAAGCCTTTAATAGCTGTTACGATATCTGCTAGCTCAAATGGTTTACTAATATCGTCACAACTACCATCAGATCTTTTCGTTTGAGGTACTTTACCGGGCCGATGTGTTGGTTTGCCATTTAGGATGAGCTGGTGAGCTATCATGTTCGCAGTGACTTGGCTAGGAGATAAGGGTTTAGGGGGCTCGCCAGTTAACCTTCTTATTGTACTCCACGCTTTTTTACTGTTATGTGTCATATCTATATTGGTAACTGTGTTTATCCACCTTGTCCGTCTGGATTCACTTATTTGCGATAATAGTGTTTCGCCAGCAAGTACGGTCTCGGCCGAGAATGGGTCACTATAAAAAAGTGATTGATATGATTTAAGCAGCTTAGCCGAATCAGTCGATAGTCCCGGTATGTAGGAAGTTCTGCAACCCCTTGGTATGTGCCTTCGAGATATAGTAGTTACGATCTCGACAAACTTATCGTAGTTCTGCGGTATTGGCAAGATGTTTATTATGGCGTCATCAACAGATTGCTTGAACGAATCCCAGTTAGCTTTAGAGTAGTTAAATCGGCGTTTAAAGGGGACAGTCATAGGTTTAATTACCGGTTCAATGCTGCACATTATAGGTCTGTGTTGAGTGCGGGGTATAGGGGAGCATATGTTTTTTACACACTGAGCACTAATGCAAGAACTGACAAATACTAGGTCCGGGTTATACCCACGCTTCCATCGAGAGCTATTGAAGGAAGCTGGCTGTTTGGAGTTGTGAAGCAGGGTTAAGTCGTTTGTCTCAGCCCAGTCCTCAATTGCTTGCTCACTTGCATCTGTGTCGTTGTAACCCCAACTAGCGCTGCGGCTATTAAAATCTCCTATTATAATTTTAAAAGGTCGGTCGTTAAAATTCTCAGTAGGTTCGAAATGGAATATAGTGCCAGGAGGTTTATATACGGAGGTAATGGTGCAGTTTCCTGTATCAATGGTGATCAGCTCAATTCCGTTTTGGGTCGAACAATTGGTAGATAATATGCTTACACCGGGAGCAACAAACACTGCGTTACCGTGCTTTGGGTGACAGATCTCGGCGATAAGCGTGAGTCCAGGAATGTGAGGCCGTCTTTGGTTTTCATCTCGATGGGTCTCTTGAACGCAAAGAATGTCGCAGCGTGTTTTGCGGCAGAAATCGGAAAGGATATCCGATTTATCTTGAGAGAACCCCTCAATGTTAATTGAGACAACACTAATAGCTGGTGTCGTTTTACATGAATTTGGGATTGCCATCGTAGTGAAAGGATTTGCCAGTCAGGATAGGATTTTACTGACTGCCCAGGGTGCGCCGGACGTACGTAAATTCCACAGGTACGTCACACGGGGAGGCTCCTTTCGTGCACCCCATATATATAGCTAAATGATGGTACCTAAGCGTTTCTTGACTTACGGGGTAATATTTCTCAATGTTGGGTCTAAAACTAGCAAAAAGACAACTACTTACCTTTATTTTGGTAGGTCATTCTATCATTGGTTTAATTTGCGTAAATAGTGAGCGAAACTGGCTTCTATATCAGTAGCTTATATGATGTAAACACGTTTACTTTAGGTATACAATTAACAAAAATAATTAATTAAACTTAACATAATACTGATAGCATACTAGATTAGTGGCTTCTAGGCTTACAACACGTTTAGGTTAGGTGTATACATAACAAAAAGAGAACTAAATTCTGATAGTTAGCTAACCGCTTCACAGGCGACTGACAACGACGACGCAACCTTCGCGAGGCTTGTCACTAACCTAGTATGTTCATCACAGATGTTAGCTCTTCAAAACACTGAAGCCGTGTCAAGCCTCTTCTAAAGCTATAGAAAATGATTACACGAATTTCCTTAGAAAGATTCATTTTCGTACGTAACCTGACAGATTCCAATCGACGCGACGCTGTGACCAAACAATAGAATTAATCCTAATACTTTCAACTGTTTTGATATTGAAAAGTTAAACACATTCGAATATAGAACAGTTCCAAATTTAAAATTGCCGGGAAATATGTACGACAGAACAAAAAATTAAAAACAGCGAGCAGTTAGCGAGCGCAGAAGGCTCTCCAATAGTGGCTTAACTTGAGCGACTTTTACTTGAGGGCACCCTTATGGGGTACGGGCCACAGATCAGAGGGCCGCTGAGTCAAAAGTTAGAATTCTAAAAGAGGGTGTGATCATTGGCACAGACTAAGACTAACACATGTGATCACTGCTCAGGGGTTTAGGGGCCAACGTGATCTTCGCCGGCGAGGAACCTACCCTAGCTAACTTGCAGCTTTCTCTTGCTACCCATGTGTAATCATTTTCTCATCACCATCATATTGGCCACAACATCTTGGTAGATGATTGTTGCAGCGCTGCTGTTGCTATATTTAGTTTTGTGACTTATCAGTCCAATGGCTGCTCGGCACATCTCGCCAGACCTGTCGCAAATAAATTGCGAGTCCACGGGATGCGCAGTGGCGACGCGGAGCCTTTTCTGCTTCAGTTTGTCCAGCCAGGCTTAACAGTTAAAACTTTCTATGACACGCTTGCAGGAATCTTTGAATCGGTAATTACACAGATTCCTGCAAGCGTGTCATAGAAAGTTCTAACCTATATTTATTGTATTTCACAATGTAAACTTGTGTTGCTAGGTTAAATTATTAGATCATCATGTACGCTGTCGGGCACAGCAAATTAGGAGAATGGAACAGAGCTTTGATAAGCTACATATTTATTTATAGATATTTAATTTTAGTTATTAACTATTATCTGCGTTTAGATACTCGTCAATACCGTAGTGACATTGTCTTATAAGTGGGAGTAGGTAGAGCTATTTAGGGCTAAAGATTTCAAATTTATATATTAATAGCAGTGCCCGCGGACTTCGTTCCGCGTTATAATTGTTTTTGTCCCTGCCCGTTGGTCCCGCAACTTGGATTACATTATTCAAGTTTAAGTAAAGATGCGTTATTAATTTTGGAATTTTCATAGCCTATGACACTCCACAATACCGTAGCTTTCTACTGGTGAAATAATTTTGAAAATCGGTTCAGTAGATTACCCCTTAGAACGTCACAAACCAACAAACGTTACCTCGGACGGGCGTGGTTGGTAGATACGCTGCCTTTTACGCCGGAGGTCGTGGGTTCGATTCCCACCCGGGACAAATATTTGTGTGCATGAACATGTCTGTTTGTCCTGAGTCTGGGTGTAAATTATCTATATAAGTATGTATTTATAAAAGAAAAATACTATATGTAGTATATCAGTTATCTGGTTTCCATAGTACAAGCTCTGCTTAGTTTGGGATCAGATGCGTGTGTGAATAATGTCCCAGGATATTATTTCTTATTTCTATTTCTTTATAATATTAGTATAGATATGGACAAGACACCGATATTCCAGGAATACTGAATTGTAGTAGTGTATACTTTGTGACTAAATAAAGATTGCATCAATAAAATTGATTTCGATTTCAACTGACATTATCTATGAAAAAAAATACCTAATTTATCCACCATTTTCACGTAAGTTAAGATATAATTTTATGCGGTCAAGTCTTAGTTCATCATGTACGTAAACAGTCGCATATGAGCCTCTAAAAATCAAAACCAACGTTAACAATATAAGTATGTAATGTATATCCCAGTGAATCCTGGGATCCCAGGCATGTCGATACTATTAAAACATGTCGCAACTACCAAAAATCGCTTTACTTACCTGATCTATGCTTATAAGTAATTAGTTTCATTTATTTCTGACTAGATTCAATTTTAAATGTTTTTCATTTATTTGGGTAACTTTTTATAATTTTTTATAGAAATTACTAAAGTATTTGTTGCATGAATATTGAAATTAGTAGTTTCATAGAAATTACTAAAGTATTTGTTGCATGAATATTGAGATTAGTAGTTTAACCTGTGCTAGTGCTGTGTGGCTGACATTTGGCTGACATGATGATGGGTTAAACTCATTGTCTAATGTATAGTTACTTTTTTATTAAACTTCTTATTAAGATTGCACACTGGCGGCCATTGCATTGCGATTGCATTGCATATTTGCCTCCAGTATTGCATCTAAGTATCACACTAATATTATAAAGTCGAAAGTTTGTGAGTGTGTATGTTTGTTACTTCTTCATGCAAGAACTACCTAACGGATTTTGATGAAACTTTGCAGTAATATAGCTTATATATCCGAATAACACATAGGCTATAATTTATAAAGCTTAAAGCGGATAAACCCGCGGGGCACTGCTAGTATTATATAGGTATAGTAGGTATTAAGTTTCAACTAAAAAAGGGAAATCATAAATTTAATCGTCCGTTGAGACGTACCAATCCAGGGTAGGTGCTCTGCCGTTAAGCTACGAACGATTAGTAACTATTTCAAATTCTTGTTACAGAAAAATGCTCCGGTATCTAGTCTTATCGTATATTCTGATGCTATTGCATTCAACCTGCGGAAACGTCCTTGACAACGAAGTTATTGAAGATCAGGAGTTACAGCTCGCACTCGTTGTAAGTATATCTGCACTTTTCCCTTTTCCACACTTACTTATCGTTTGGGCAGTGGTTATCCTAGTGTCAGAGTTATTCAAGGCGCCCATTAGGCCTCTGACAGAGCACAAGGACTGTTTCCTAGTGGCTGCAACCGGGACCGACAGCTTAACGTGGCCTCCGAAGCATCGTAAAACCAAGTCAAAGCCTTTTTTTTTTTAATGCTTCCCGCAAAATGTTTCTACGGGTGGGTATGTCTCGCACCAACTAAACCTACCTGCCGTGGACTTCTCTTGGCGCCTAATAGGGGGAGCCCCGGGAACGCGGGTGTGCTGCTCCGGTGCCCCCCTTTTGCACCATGTTTTTAAACGCGCCGTCGACGCGCGTTTTAGAAACAGCGCAGTTTGTTTTTGTTTGTATTGATACAAACGCGATGCTGACGCGCGTCTGTATCGCAACAAACGCGCGGTAACCAATTATAAATAAGTAATTCTTTCAAATATTGACTGCATCGATATCGGCGATCGATGATGACCTTTTGTGCATCGCTCCGCCTAGTGACCTCATATCTGCAGATGTTCATGAAGAGCGAATTTTAATGAGCCACTAAACAAAACTTTATAAAAACCAGTTTATTGCATAACATTACAATGTTTTCTTGCAACATATTATCACGAAGTAACTACATGCATCGTGTTGTTTGACTATGTATCTAACGTTTATCTTTTTCCTCTTAATTAAATATACCAATGAAATCTATTTTAAGACATGGTATGTGTAGTCATATTATCTACAATTTTATAAATAAGTTAAGATATTGTGTGAGAATTTCATTCCCCATCTCATCCCGTGGGGTGGGGGGTAGGCCCCCTACAAGGTAGACCGATGATCTTGAGAGGTTCGCGGGAAGCCGCTGGATGCAGGTAGTGCAACACCGGCAATGTTTGAGATCTTTCGGGCAGGTCTTTGTGCAGGAGTGGGCGTGAGCGACCTGGACTCTGCCCAGCATACGCTGGAGGAGTGCCCGGCCTGGGAGGCCGAGAGACGAGTCCTGGTCGCTGAGATCGGACGGGATCTTTCGCCGCCAGCAGTCGTGTATGCGATGCTGGCTGGCGACTCCACCAAATGGGACGCCGTGGTCTCCTTCTGCGAAGCAGTCATGCTCCAGAAGGAGGCCGCCGAGCGGGATCGGGAACGAGCCGACCCCGCTCGTAGACGGAGGGGGCGTCGGGGCGGCGGCGGCAGCCGTTAGCCCTACTCCACTCGGGGTTGCGGTGGCAGTATGAGAAGTGTCCTCTACTGCCGCCACGTGCAAGCAGCCCCGGGAAGACAGCGAACTGTTTGTCGCGCAGTCGCTGTGCCGTACTGGCAGGAGTCGGCAAATGGGGAGGTCAACCCACAGCTCTCCCCGGGTGCGTGTCCCGACCATCTGGGACACGGCGCAAAAGGGGGGGCACCGGAGCAGCATACCCGTGTACCCGGGGCTCCCCGTATCAGGCGCCAGAAGAAGTCCACGGCAGGTTAGGTTTAGTCGGTGCGAGTCCGACATACCCACCCGCAGACACTTTTTGCGGGTGGCATGCATTAGCATTCCCCCTGCCTTATCAAAAAAAAAAAAAAAAGGAGTGGGCGTGATAGTTAGTAGCCCGAAGTATGCTAGTTGGCGGTGGTACATCTCCGTACTTCGGACAGCATGCAATACCGTCGTTCTTGTACCGAAACTCTATCCGCTCGTGTCAGCCAGCTTTCCCATCAGACCATGATACTGAGGGTTAGGTTTTAGGAGGTTGCTACCATGCTTATAACTTATAATATGTCCCGCAAATGGCTAGTATGCATTGAGACTTGCTGTCCTGACCGAATTTGGACCAAAAGGACATTATTAGTGCCATAAAATCACTCAGTACATAGCTATAACGGTATTTGTGGGTTTTCTTAAAATAAGCAAACGTTGTGCATATGTGAAACTATCCACAATATTTAGGTTCTTTCTTTTCAGTTGAACAGACACGGAGAAAGATCGCCTGATGACGATGAGCTCTCACTCTCCGACCAGCAGGAGTTGATCCTTAACCTGACCTATCTCGAAGGACCTGAAGGCTTGACTCTTGTAAGTTATATTTTTTTCTCTATTTGCTTAAACAGTACGCTCAGCCAATCGCAGCACCAGGCATGCATCTTAATACCAAAATTTACACCCGCGTTAGCAAGTAACCATGATCCACATCCACTCCACTTGGAAGATCCAGCAGTTGGTAGATTTTCTTTTACCCGTGCAGAAATATAAACAGCGTCAAATATATATAATCTGGGCAGGAAATTAACTTCGAATTTTGAAATTTTCGCCAGAAAAATGCCGATTTAAAGTATCTCGCGTTCTATGTATATTCAGAGGAAACATTTTATTCATTCTACCATAAAACATGACTAGGAAAATGTGACTAATCCTATAGAATATTAAACCATCATCAGATTAACACGTCCACAGCGGGACAATCTTCGCAATGACTGGTTTTGCGCAACTCGCCTGCAGTGGTTTGCTGCGCCCCATACAGGACCATCGGTCCACTTTGAGGGCCTGGCCACGCTGCGTCTTCCAGTAATGTGCTACAAGCGATGAGTCCCACCCACAGTCACCTTTGCATAGCAATTCTTCAGGCTGTATGTGTTACTTAGGCTCGGTAGGATTTCGACATATCTGGTTCGATCTCGCACGGAAACTGAGCATAGCCGTCTCCGTTGCTCTTTGGGTGATGTAGAGCGGATGCTTGCGGACCTTAGGAGGATTCCTAAGGTCCATGGAATGTAATGTTACCTCAACGTAGTCTAATTTTATTCAAATTCAAAATTCATTTATTCCGTGAAACCGTACCGTGCTGTGCATGTCGTGGCAACTATTGTGAAACACTGCCAAAAAATTCATTAGGAATCCTTTATTATAATATTTATTTCTTGACATACATAAAATTACATTGTATTTTAATATGTTAATTTAGAGCAACTCAATCCCAAGTTGTTTTCTCACTAAAATAATCAGAAATTTTGTAGTAAGCCCTGCTACACAATTTGGATTTTATAGTTATTTTAAACTGATTCGCAGACATTTCTCTGATATCACTGGGAAGTTTGTTATAGAATCTTATTTATACACATAAAAGAGTAACTTATTTTGTGACAAGACAAGACAAATACAAGACAAATTCTTTATTTGCAATAAACATGGTATTAAGATGTTGGGTACAGTGTTCTATAATAATAAGTGTCCACGTGTTTAGCGATACAATTATTTGTAAAAATGCATGCAAAATATGTCAATATTACAAATACAACCAATAATAAAATAAATGTCAATTACAGTTATACCTAATAATTTTCCTAAATTTAATAACATTACATATAATTAATTTATAAATATTATTTCTGAATGAATATTATTTTGATGTATAGTCATGTTTTAAAAATTCTCTTACGTCATAGAAGTTATGTCTTTTCAGCCATTTATGCAGTTTATTTTTAAAAAGATTTAGGTTATTTATTAAATTAAGTTCTTTTGGTATTTTGTTGTATATTCGTATACACATAACAAGACAACTTTTGGCATACTTGTCCGATTTAGGTATATGTGGTGAAGACGGGTGTAACATAAGGTTATGCTTATACCTAGTATCTATATTATGAGTATCACTCATTTGACAGAAGGAGTCTTTATTTGTATGTACATAAATTAGATTGTCACATATATACTGACATGCTACATGTCATCCTATATCCTAGATCCGTTGACACCAGTTTCAATTTGTAGACGGCGCGGAACGTTGTCGCTCTGTTCTTGGAAATAGGATAGTTCCCGAGTGGCTTGTGAATACATGGCTTTAGCGTATAACTGGAGTCTAAGCTACAACCTCGGATATTAGAATGCGTACATTGACTGAAAGGTCGAAGACACGAGACAAAAAGTAAACACTTGTGTGTTTCTTGAATTCTAAATGTATTAAAATCACGACAAAAAATGTTAATTGTAAATGTAAATGTTGTTGATAGTCTTGGCAACGTTTAAGTCTAGTATTTTTTTCCTCTACTGTGTTATTGATAGGTTAAATAAAAACTATGTGCGTCTCCAACATAGATTTATAGATAACTAGCGGCCCGGTTCGTGCTTCGCTACGTAGGTATAAGGCATAGTAATAAAAAAAATATTATTAAGTTCATTAATTCAAACAAAAAAATATTTTAAACTGCTAAAAGACGTTGATTTTACACTTGTCAAGACTTTTTTTAAATTTTCTCTACGTACAAACCTTCCCTGGACTTCCACGAATAATTCAAGACCAAAATTTGCCAAATCGGTAAAGGCGTTGTTGAGTTATAACATTACAACGAAAAGTGGCATTGATTTTTATATATATAGATTAATTAATAATGTTAAATAAATTTAAGACGTTCTCGAGAAAGGCCAGATCATAAGTACTTTTAACCGGAGAACATGTATGAAAAATATAATGAAAGTAAACGATTGCTTCGTTTACTGTCATTATATTTTTAAGGTGGTGTGCAAAGATAGTGACAAATGGGAATCCGTTTTCCCTGCCTACCCCCCTGGAAAAAAGACGTGAGTCTATGAACTATATAAAAAAATTAAGGTAATTTTTTATTTATATAAAATTTTATCTGCTATATAAAAATAAGTCGGGTTTTCCTTCCTGACGCTATAACTCCAGAACGCACGAACCGATTTCCACGGTTTGTATTCGTTGGAAAGGTCTCGGGCTCCGTGAGGTTTATAGCAAAGAAAATTTATAAAATTTAACGCGGGTAACACCGCGGGGCATAGCTAGTTATTTATATAAAAGATATTAACAGTACTGATAAGCCCTAATGAAGAAATAATGAACGTGTACTTCCGCGACCTCGCCCTTAAGGTTGTTGGTTAAACTCAGCGCCACATACGTAGTGACAGTTTCAAACCTTAAACAGTCGATTTAAGGACCATTTTCCAATAAACCGTTTCCATTGATGTAACATTGACTCTACCTTGTCAAATGTTTTTTACCGTTGTTGTAGGAAAAACAAGTAGAGAAGGAAAAAACTGTTGTTACAGTAAACGTCATATTGCAGGATACAATTAGCGTTGTCAGCGTCTTTATTATATGACGTAGTACGCTAAATTTCGGCTGCGGTGGCTATTCTCAACGGTGATTAGCCAAGTACGCACTTAGGCGCCCGATGCCCCAGAATACTGCTCCGATGCCGCCATTTTGCGCCCAGGTGGTAGGGACGTCTGTACATATATGTAATATGTACAGACGCCAGCACATCAAGCTACCCCAATCGATCAAATTTCCCCAATTGAAAGTGAACCTCATGCTTATGTGATAAAGTTGAAAATCTATAAAACAAATTGGACAGATTGGAGTAGCTGGATATGCTGGCGTCTGTACCTACATAATAATGTTGCTAAAACACTATTGCAACATTTTGCTGCAAAAAAAATTAATAATCTTAGATAGATCTTTATTTTACGAAGTAATATATTGAGTATGTAGCTCAGTAGGTATGTCTCGGATAGATCGTTCAATGCGGCGCGGCGCTCATGGCTAGCTACTCTCTCCGGTGCTTAAGTGACCAAGCGAGGTTAAGTTCCCAGTTTCGCGGTCAATCTATAGATGACCTAAGGAGTTACATTTCGGAACATCTCCATGCTTCGAAGGCCACCTTACGATGAAGTATCAGGGGCTCTACCGGCTAAATCCCGAACATCGATTTCTTAAATGGCGTCCAAATAAATAAAGGTTAAAAATGACTTAATCAATCGTTAAATCGACTTCAACGTTGACAATCGATTCCGGACCATTTATGACGTCACATGTGCTCATGGAAACCGATTTAACGATTCTCTTCTTCATAGCGAATCGATGGCAATCTAAACTGTGTCCGCCCAGAACTTGGCCACGAGAATCGCATTATGGGTAGCCTCCATCAGTTCTTTAAGCGTGCAGTTGTAAGGGCACGCGCTACATGATAACAGATGTCCCATTGTCTGTGGGACTACACCACATTTGCATTGAAGGCTGCGATCATTGATGTAACCCCACCTGAACAAGTTGTCCCTGCTGCGACCAACCTGGGTTCGAAGCCTATTTAATGGCTTCCAGGCTAGCCAAGGCAGTTTCCATCCAGGGGCGAAACTTTCAGATGGTGGAACAAATGGTGTAGGCAGTTTAGTACCCTCTCGCCACAGCTGGCATCTAGCCTGTGAGATTTGCCATTTAACGATTAATTATGTCATTTGTAACCTTTATTTATTTGAACGCCATTTAAAAAGTCGATGTTCGGTGACTGAACCGGCAGAGCCCCAGGTTGTATTCTCTAGATAGCAGTCGGTACCAACAAGGGTTCCCAAGGTCAGTGGTGGGGAACTGTTACAGAGGGATAGGATTATATACAAACATTGCTAAGAATGGATATGAGCTCCAGTAACTTTTTTTATATCAGAGGGCGCAAAGGAGCAAATGGGTCACCTGATGGTAAGTGATCACCGCCGCCCATGTACACTCGCAACACCAGAAGAATCGCGGGTGCGTTGCTGGCCTTTAAGAGTCAGCAAACAAGTGCTGCTGACTCCCTCCCCCCCGTAGAGCTCTGACGCAGAAACACTACTTTAAGTTATTATTGTTATTATTAAGGAATGTCTTCTGTAAGGAGGAGGTACTTCCCCAGTCGGCCTGCTCTTTGAGCGAATGACCGCGGTCCCCTACCTCTCTTAGGCAACTAAGCCAAACAAGATTATTCATCTTCCTGAAACAAATTCAATTCATCGCCTAAGTATTTCCGTGATCCATCTTTTAGTCTTCACCCCATTAGGACAGCAAGTGGTTACAAGATGATACTTTTCTCCTCGTCCCTAATCTCTCGTTCCTGGTGATGGCCTCAACCTAGATAAAATCATCATCCTCCTTTGCAAAATCAAGTTTAACACAAGGTCACAAGCCTAAACAAGTAAATATTCAAATCCATTTTCTTAATTATTATCTAAGTACTTAAATATTTATCTAACAGCCAACCAGACTTTTGTATAACACAGCTCATTATAAGTCATATCATGATCGTAAAATTGGTGTCGTGGTAGATAACTATATGTCGGGTAAATAAACTAACTGCCTAGGTATGTGAAACGAACTGAAGTATTTTTTTATATTCTTATTCTTGACTTTGACGTTACGGAGCATTACGAATTCAAAGCGAGGACGTAAAATGACGTCACAGACACTACACTCGCCCAAATGTTACAAGAATGCAATTTCAAATTACCCCATAACAACACAATGTAATCCCTGGGTGCCGCTGAATGCGGGTAGCGTTGGACCGGCAATTGTGGAAAAGCATGGATGAGGCTTTTTATCCAGCAGTTAACATTTATCGGCTGATATTATTTTTCATGTGCACGCAGCAATTGACACAGCAGTTAATGTAGTCGTCTCGCCATTAGCTCGGCGCCCTCGGCACCAGAACAAATATTTGAGCGATTCGTGTATAGTCTATGACCTATGAGGTCTATGGTCCCTGTTGCATTTTTAGGGTTCCGTAGCCAAATGGCAAAAAACGGAACCCTTATAGATTCGTCATGTCTGTCTGTCTGTCTGTCCGTCCGTATGTGACAGCCACTTTTTTCCGAAACTCTAAGAGCTGTACTACTGATACTTGGTAAGTAGATGTATTCTGTGAACCGCATTAGGATTTTTACACAATCATAGAAAAAAAACAATTATTTTGGGGGGTCGCCATACATAGAACTGAAACTCAAAATATTTTTTTTCATCGTACCCATACATGTGGGGTGTCTATGGATAGATCTTCAAAAATAATATTGAGGTTTCTAATATATTTTTTGTATAAACTGAATAGTTTGCGCGAGAGACACTTCCAAAGTGGAAAAATGAGTGTCCCCCCCCCCCCCCCCCTTTAACTTCTAAAATAAGAGAATGATAAAACTAAAAAAATATATAAAGTACATTATCATAGAAACTAACAACGAAAATTGGTTTGAACGAGATCTAGCAAGTAGTTTTTTTTTAATACGTCATAAACCGCAATTTGCTTTCATTTAATCAACTGAAATACTTGCTGTTACGGAACCCTTCATTTAAATAAATAAATAAATAAAATAAAATATGGTTTATTTCTCTCGTAAAAGTTCATATATAAATGACATTGCGATGTATAAACAATTTTTGCTTAATTAGAACTTTAGAGAGAGCTGGAGTCTGTACTAGGCTCTAAACCTGTATGACAGATCTCCAGGCATTCTCCAATCTTGCATGTCGCGCAAAGATTTTATTATAATAAACAAACTTTAATTAAATTCTAAAACTGAGTTGCATACAGAAAAGGTTGAGAGACAAAAATAATACTACTACAATAAAGAGAAAATAAAATATAAAAATAAAATAATAGTGATAAAAATTGAGTTTGAATGTGTTTATGTGTTTATAAGTATGTGGTAAAGTATGTGTGTGTTGGTATGTAATGTAATGTAATATTTTATTGTATTGTGTGAAGTAAAGTTTCTGTTTCGTCGTAACTAAGTTGAGATAACCATTCAGTTATTGAATGTTTACATTGTCCCTTACGCATTGGGTATATATCAAGTAATTTGTTAATCTTGTTATACATGAAGCTACCAAGAAAGCTGTAACATCGCTGAGCTAGTGCAGTATTAACGAGTACTGGGGGACAGACAGTATGTTTGCGTCGTAGATTTGAAAATTTATTTGGATCATATGGGATTTGCGAATGAGTAGTCAAAGTAAGGTTTAATATATATAATTTTCGTACCGAAAGGACATTGCAGGTCTGATAGAGATTGCTGGTTGGAAACCTAAAAGGTAAACGCCATCCTACCTTCAGAAGTGCTCTCTGAGCGCGTTCCAGTTTTAAGAAATGTGTTTTAGATGACCCACCCCACGCTACAATACAGTAGTTGATAACTGATTGACCCAGGGCTAAGTAGACAAGTCTTAGAACTTTAGAATCTGCAACGTGGCGAAGATATTTAAATATGTAGATGAGTTTTCGCAACCTGGAGGTAAGAATATCTAAATGAGGATAAAAGGTGAGTAGGTCATCCAATTGTACTCCAAGATACCTGATGTTGTTCGTCTTCGCTAGGTAGTGGCAGTTACATGAGTTAGGTAATTGATCATTACAAGAGTGAGCTATTAACGCAAGAGTTGGGCAGATTTTGTTAGCAGTGGATAGAGAAAAAGTGAGATATTTGGTCTTATCGACGTTCAACGTGAGTAGATTTTGTGGCAAGCAATTGGTGACAGTGTTGAAACCACGTTGAGCGTGGCCAAATACCAACTCCCAGGATTTGCCATGAAATATCTGAGCAGTGTCATCGGCATAGGTGTAAATGGATCCATTATTGAGCTGAAGCTGACACAGCTCATTGATGAATATTAAAAATAATATTGGGCCGATAATACTGCCTTGGGGCACACCGTGCGTAACTGGTAGTTTATTGCTGAAGCTATCCCTAATTCTGACACACTGACGCCTATTTGAAAGATAACTTTTGAAAAGAGAAAGTTGCAAACCTCTAACGCCAATGCCTTCAAGTCTATTAATGAGGGTGGAAACAGAGATCGTGTCGAACGCCTTCGCAAGGTCGAGAAATATACCTATTACTTTTTGTTTTTGGTCCAATTTTAAAACAATTTCATTAGTTAAATCCAATACTGCATTGCTAGTCGAAATTCCAGAACGAAAACCGTACTGTGACGGGGACAAAAGTTTAAATTTTTCTAAATAGTTAGTTAGCCTATGATTAAATCTCTCCAAAATTTTAGAGAGTGTTGGTAAAATAGAGATAGGTCTATAATTATTCGGCAGACCTCTGTCTCCAGTACCCTTATAAATCGGATGTACCACGGCTATTTTAAATGCGTCTGGAAAGACTCCCGTAGAAATCGCCAGGTTACAAATAAATGTGATAGGTGTAATAAGTATATTTTTGAATGTTTTAAGGAAATTCCCAGAAATCATATCAGTACCTACAGCACATTCACCTTTAAGATTATCTATCAGACTACTTATTTCAGTTTCGTCAGTTTCAAACAAGACGAATGTATGTGGGAAGGCGGCAAAGTCTGGTGATGTTGAGTGTATCGATGAGGTGGTTATTTTTTCAGCTAAGGTTCTGCCGACACTGACGAAGTATTGGTTGACCATATTTATAGAGTTTTTGCTTGCACCGTAGGAAAGAAGTTCATCTGTGTATTTTGTTTTTTGGTGTTAGTGACTTTTTTAATCCCGTCCCAGAGCTTCTTATTATTGCCTTGAGAGTTATTTATTAAGGCTTTGTCATGATTACGTTTCGCCGTTTTAAGTAAAGATGTACAGTAGTTTCTATATCTTTTAAACGTTATCTGAAGTACTGCATCGTTTGGTGACTTTTTTAACTTTGTGTGTAAATTATCACGATTACGCAAACATCGCAACGGCCCTGGCGTCATCCATATCTTTTTTATCCTTTTACGGTTTGGGACCATTTTCAGGATTGCATTTGCTAATAATAAAGTTTGGAGAGTATTTATAAAATAATTAGTTGCTACATTAACGTCATTAGTGGAATAAATGGGATTAAAGTCGGTTTTTTGTAAACTGTATCTTATTTTTTCATAGTCTATAAATCGAGATGTTTTTTTATCTGGCAGAGTATTATTAGGCTGGCTTAACCTATGAAGAAATAGAATGAGTGTGTCGTGATCAGTGAGTGAGGTGTTAGCAAGATAACAAGAAGCCGGACTTTTAGTTTTTAATATAAAGTGGTCTATACATGAGTGATTATGTCTAGTAGGAAGAACGTGTGCCGGTAGCATACCGTGATAGGCGAGCATTGTTAGGTAATCATGCGAGCGTAAATCGTCAGTGTTGTTGGAAATGTCTATATTAATATCGCCTGTAAGTATAATATTCTTGTATTTACAGAGGGAATGAAGAAGTTCGTTTAAAGAATCTAAGAACGGTGTGATATTATTTTGGGCAGGTGATCGATATATGGCGATAACTACTGTATTCTTATCGAGTGTTAGTACAAGACAGTTAGCGTCGTGAACTTCCGGTTCTACAACCGATGTGCGATAATGGGCTCGGATATAAACAACTACGCCTTCATTTTGCGTGTTGTGTCGGTTGGTCGCGACTGAAGTATATCCCTGCATTAAAGGTCGGTGAGGGGATTTCAATAGCCAGCATTCGGTAAGAATTATTAAGTCCCATGTCACTCCGCTTCTATGAAGAAGGGTCGATAGTCCGTCAAAGTTCTTATTAATGCTTCTTATGTTTTGACACAGGAACTTGTAAGTGTTTTGGTGTGAATTGGCAATTTGGTGACAGTCTTCAATTGAACAGATGTCAGAATTTGCTACTGTCACATTATCTAAGTCAGACTGAAATTTTAGAAAATCGAATTATTAACATTTGCGCGTCCGACTCGCACTTGGCCGGTTTTTTCTGTTATTGTTGTAACCGTAATACAGGGATTTACATTCCTAGTAAGAAGTAGGAATAATTAGAAGAGAATAAGAAGAATAATTTTTCACTTGTGATGCACGAACTTGACAACGCTCAGCGGCGGTTAAAATAACTGTAAAATTAGGCATGAATACAACTTTGGTTAACTATCAAAACAGTCACCAATAACAATAGAACTAAACAACAACCACTTCAACTATTAACTGAAAAAGATCCCAAATGCTCAGTCAACAAAGTCAATGAATACTTCTCAAAAGTAGGTAAACGATTGTCAGATTTAATACCTTCACATCTCCCAGAATTTAGGAAATCTTTAAAATCGCCGCTTAAGTCATTTGTGCTCTTTCCTACAGACAACGAAGAAGTTGAAAAAACCATTATGCAATTGAAATGTGATTGCGCTCCTGGGTGGGATCAGATCAGTGCAGATACTTTAAAACTAATATCTGAATCTATAACACCTGTAATTAGTAATTTACTGAATCGTTGTTTAGAGGAGGGTGTATTCCCTGACGCATTTAAAAGAGCTGTAGTACATCCAATACACAAGGCGGGTGATAGAGGCAGTGTCAGTAACTATAGGCCAATTTCAATATTAACAGCGATGTCAAAAATATTTGAACGAATCATTAACAAAAGACTAACTCAATATTTAGAGCAAAACAATCTACTGTCGACTCAACAATATGGCTTTCGGAAGGATCGCTCCACTGAAAATGCAGTTTTTGATCTCGTCAACTTTCTTGTCAGTAAATTAGACAAAAAGAGTAAATGCTTAACTATATTTCTGGACCTAGCAAAAGCCTTTGACACTGTCTCTATCCCCCACCTAGTACAAAAATTAGAGAACTTCGGTATATATAAGAGGCACTCCGGCAGCATTGATATCTGATTACTTAAGCAACAGAAGCCAATATGTAAAGATAGGAGAGCATGTCAGTGATGTTCTATCAATTGATTTTGGGGTGCCACAAGGTAGCATCTTGGGCCCAACCCTCTTTCTCTGCTACATCAACGAGCTCAGTAACTTGAATATCAAAAACTGTCGTATTTCAACATATGCAGACGACACCGCCCTTACGTTTTTTGCCGATTCTTGGGATGAACTTTTTAATGTTACACAAACAGGATTCAACACTGTATGCCACTGCCTATTATCAAACTCTCTCACACTTAATGAAGAAAAAACCAAATACGTCACATTTTCAATACATAATACATTTGATACAACAAACCACAAACACAAAATTTTTGCACATAAATGTAACTTTCCTCAAATAGCTACCTGCGATTGTCCAATTATCAATACCACTCAATGTGTAAAATACCTAGGAATCGAATAATAGATGCTAATTTAAGTTTCTCAACCCACATACGTACATTATCTCAAAGGACACGTAAGCTAGCCTACATTTTTAAAGAGCTGCGTGATGTAGCAGAGAAACATACCATTAAAATGGTTTACGACGCTATGGTGCAGTCTATTTTAAGCTTTTGTATTACTTCATGGGGGGGAGCCTGTAAGTCTAACATGATAATCTTGGAAAGAGCCCAGAGAATGATACTAAAGGTAAGCACATTTAAACCTCGATTATTCTCTACTACCAAACTTTATAAAGAAACTCTTACCCTAACCGTAAGACAACTATATATAATGTTAACCGTTCTTTACAAACATTCAAACCTATCTCCAAACAGAATCAAATGTGTCGCCCAATCTCGGAGGCACTATGCAATATGTAAGCCAGAGCATACAAATACTGCCTTTGCACAAAGATTTTACATGTACCGCGCATCTAAACTCTACAATAAAATAAACAAATCCGTACCCATTGCAAACTGTTCGAAGAGAGAGTGTAAAACTCAACCGCAAAAGTTCTTACTAAACCTTAATTATTCTGAAACAGAAAGCCTCCTAGAAATATTAGTGTAATAAACATCTCTCATCTCACACACACAACACACACACACACACATCATACCTACGTACGTACGCATAGGTGCATAACGATCCACGCATAAACCAAAACATGCAATGTTGACAAAATCATTCTGTCACTTCCTGTACTGGGGGGCCTGGAGTTCTAAAATACAGGCCAAGGCTTAGTTTAGACTCCAGATCTCCCACAAATTACAAATATACAAAATGTACTAATTGTCAACTTAGATACCTACTAAATCTTATGTAATTTGTGGAGATAAATAAATAAAATTTATTAAAATAAATTTATACCTATATTATTTATTTAGTCGTGACAATTCACCTTGGAACGCTACACACTTCAACAACGCGTAGAAATTCATATTTATTTTACCTAAATCAGTGCTTTATTCGCCTAACGTTCTGTGCGTTGGAAGCAGCCGCGTAATTCGATACAGCGACCGACTCGATACAGTGACCTACTCGATATAGCGACCAACTCAATTCAGCGACCAACTCGATACAACGACCAACTCGATACAGCGACCAACTCGATACAGCGACCAGCTCGATACAGCGACCAACTCGATATTCCATTTTCATCTGAATCGTAATTCACAAGAAGTAATTAATTTATCATTCTTAGGTGGACAAATATGATCAACGCAATTTGGTAAAAAAAAAATAATAATGATGAAATATTTATTTTTTATGTTTTGTAATATTTACCGCATTTATATTTAAAGTCGACATTTCCCAAAAATCAGGGAAATCCTCGTTTATTGCTACACTGAAATGTATGTAGGCACAGCCGTTGAAAATATAATAACATAAATTACAAATGAAAAGAATACTAGACAATTAGTACAACGTGTACACTACATGCGAGGTAAACTTAATACCCATAAATGAAACTACAAGTATATTTAATGTGTCATCAATTTGCGAAATACACGTTACAAATTTGGGTCTTTACGCAATTTTGCAAGCTTCAAGTTATTTAATTTCAGATTGAACTTTTTAGAATTTACGACCGTACATGTTATTCATTGTATCAAACAGGATTTTTAGTTAATATAACACTTCAAATAGTGATACTTACAAATGCATTCAGTTTTATTATTTTGACGTAAGCAATGCCTTTTAACATATTATTATATGCGAAGCCGGAATCAAACTCACGACGGCTGTCACGATTGTACATTTAGCAAGAACAGGATCGTATCTATCCAATTTAAGGCCCAGACTTCACGGAACAGCTATCGCGCTAACGCATTTTGATATTTTAAAGAATATCAAATCAATGTTTCCAAAAATGCCCAATGCAAAAAATATGGATTCTTTCTTTTTTTTTTAAGACAACAACCGCACTACAGAATCTAATCCCTGTATCGCGGGGTACTTTACAAACATATAACAGACGGACACAAATTACATCCAGACACAGAACAGGTATTTATGGGTCACACAAATAGTTGTCCGGCGCGGAATTCGAACCCGCGACACGAGGACGCGAGGCGACTGTCTTAGCCGCTGCGCCACACGTGCAGTAATTTTCTGAGCGTATTTTGTATAGAATAGTCACTAATAGAGTATTGGATTTTGCTATTTGAAGTGCTGAAGTGAAGTCGACAATAAAAAGAGACGTATATATTTATAAATAGGAATTAACCTGAGAGAATGAGATAGATTACAAAGCTATCACGTGTTTTTACGCCTACGTCCAACGAAGCCTTCAGAAATGTGTCATGTCAATAACAACGTGGTGTATCATGCACGTGTTCTTTTTTTGGGTTAAAATCGTTATTTAATAATTTTTTTAATTGTTTCACACTTCTGTTATCTCGTGTCATTTGTATCATGAAAACATGGAATGTCAATAATCAGGGGCCCTACCGGCTAATTCACTGAACTTAGAATTTTAGCAATTTGAACTTCGATTCGAGAGCCAATGATTCTATGCTACCGCCAAACGACCGTCTAATGGACAAAAGAATGAATTTCGATTGCGGAGCATTCATGACGTCTAATGAGCTTACCGAAGCCGAGTGAACGAATGATTTAACCAATTTGACGTCTATTAATTGTTATAATTGTTCAAATTATTTTAAATTATACCAAAATGTATCATCCAAACGCTACGTAAATAATTCGTTCAACCAATGACATCTTCAATTTGATCTTCAGTCAAACGCCAATGAAATTCAGCAAATATTACGGTGCACAATCATGATCTTCATTTAATCTTCATGTATTTGAAAGCCACCAAAATTGATGAAGTTCAGTGAATTAGCCGGTAGGGCCCCAGGTCAGAAGTACCCTAAACCGGCGAGCATGTATGAAAAATATAGTGACAGTAATCGAGGCAAAAGACGTGTGCAAAGATAAACGCGTGACAAATGGAAATCCGTTGTCTCTGCCTACCCCTCTGGGAAACAGGCGTGAGTCTATGTATGTATGTATCATCATCATCCTAATACTCCTGAGGCTGTACCGGCTAAGTCACTGGATATCGTTTTCGTGAATGGCGTTCAAATAAATAAAGGTTAAAAATGACATAATCAATCGTTAAATCGGCTTCCACGTTGACAATCCGGACCATTTATGACGCCACATGTGCTCATGGAAGCCGATTTAACGATTGATTAAGTATTTTTTAAGCTTTATTTATTTGAACGCCATTCACGAAAACGATGTTCGGTGACTTAGCCGGTAGAGCCCCTGATACACTATATTGATCTCATTCTGTTGTAGGTTACTTCACTGAAGTTTCATTTCTGCCGTATATGAATTGCACACACACACACACACTTTTTTATATGAAGAATCACTCCGGCACTTCTGAAAATCAGTCATTCTAAATCGTGTGCAGATAATGTGCATTGTACTGAGTAATTTATTCATTATTGCGATTCACTTTGTACACTGTAACCTTGAAAGTATTCAGTAATAACAGTTGGCGGTATGCACGGTTTATTACACACTATAAAAAATAATGTTTTATAAAGACATACAATCAACTTCAACTTTGGAATAAACAATTTAAACACATATGGCACCATATAAAAAGGGTTCATATCGAATAAAAAGGAGTTTCAAAATTCGTTCATAAACAACGAGAAAAACCGGCGTTACTTTAAAAAAAGTAAAAAGAAAAGACAGGTCGTGGGTTCGATCCCCACTCAGGACTAATAATCTTTGTGTGTCGACCATGATTATTTATTCTCCGTCGAGATGTTATTTAATTATAATTTTATTTATTTATTTACACACACAGAACTACACCACCATTACAGTCTAAACCAATTCGGTGGAGTATACACATCATATAAATTCTTAATTAAAACAATTATAGTTAAGTAAGTAAGTAACTCTTTATTGTACACCAAAAAATAATACATAAAAAGAATTATGAGTATGTTAAGATTGTACAAATGGCGGCCTTATCGCTAAGTGCGATCTCTTCCAGGCAACCGTTGAATGAACCAGTAGTAAAGAAAAGGCATTTGGGTATTTGTTGGCATAATTAGCAGAAGGGATTTTTTTTAGTTAATTACTTAAAACTAAAGAAAACATTCATTGCCATCGTGAACCCACTCAGCGAAGACGTAAATATGTCAACCGTATCCCCTACCGCGTTAAGAGGGCGCAGTGTCCGCGTTAGCGGCGCGCACGGCATGTTGGTCCGCGCGCACGGCACGTCCAGTAGCGGCGGCCGCCTCCGCCGTCCCCTGTAGTTATCCGGGACACAGAGTCTGTGCAAGATGGCTGGATTATGTACTACTCCACGCATCACTTTGAATAACATAAGAATAGACTAAACCTTCCGGTGTCACGGATAAAAATGCACTCTTGCAGCCCCCTTGCTATGTCGGTAAAGCTATATAATAAACTACCAGACTGTATAAAAAAATGACCAACAAAATATTCAAATTTATCAATAAGTTAAAATTGTTGCTCATAAATAAAAGCTATTATTCAATAAATGAGTATTTAAATGATAAAACTATATAATAAATATTTATCAAATTTATTAACTATTTATAAAATCTATCCAGTTGAAATACTAACAAAAATTTTGACATTAATACATAAATAATGTAAACACTAATAAGATACAGTGGTCGGTAAGAAAATAAATCCTAATTAATTATTCCCTTCATAATAATATATTTTTTCATAACGTTATTACATCGCTGCCTATTCAATAAAGAAAAAAACATAAAAAGTACACTTTACAGATATATTCAGAACGCTATTTTATTGTATTCATTTTAATTTAAGTTAAAAATGTGAAGTTTTTGACAAAAAAAAAATTGTAAGTATATTGTATTGTTGAAGTGCCCTTACAGGGTTCATGTTTGGTACTGTATTATAATTTAAAATACCTATGTCAAACCCATGAAAGCAATAAATAAATTGAAATTGAAATTAAGTATATGGCTAACGAAACGTTCCTCCTTACTTCCAATTTGCAGTAACCTACCATGCCCAGAAAAAATAAAGAGAATTAGAAATATATATACTTGCATATTATAATCAGAGAACTGATAAATATACTTGTTTATCAGTTCTCTGATTGTCATAGTACAGACTGCCTAGTTTGGGATCAGATGGCAGTGAGTTAGTTGTCCTAAGAATAGCTTCCTTCTATTTAAAGTCGGTTGCAGTGTATACAATTAAAGTAATTTTCGTACATATGTTGTTGTCTTCGAGACCAGCAATGTATGAACTATACTATACCTACTATTTGCGTTATAGCATGGTGCGGGTGACAGTTTCAGTAACATTTCGTTTCACTCTTGAAAGGCGCAGCGATTTACAAATTATGTCTTAGTATCTCAGCTGTACCACATTTGTTACATATTAAATGATTAATAATTGTAGTAAATTGAATTAAATGCAACCAGAATGTTCAACTCTATAAATTAAATTAAATTGAATGAAAAAATAAGCAAAGCGTTATGCGTATAACGTAACGTCATAGACATATTTAGGATGGACTGCTACGATGGGTAGTCGATATTTTTGTATAATAAAAAACGTATTTTGGTAATTTTCGTACATTTGGTAACTTTGTATATAGGTAGTTTGTACACATACCTAGTTACACTGCACAATTGAATACACACAAATTTTCATAACAATATCATAGAGAACTTATTAGATTTATGCTGCGAGTATCGTTAGCAATAAAAATGTATTGCATCCCTAGTAATGTGGTACTTATAGATGTCAAGGTCAAATAAGCAACTGTCACCCGCACCATGCTACAACGCAAAAAGTATAAGGCTTAGTTCTTAAGTAGCTACAGCTAAGTTAAGTTATATTTGTACGCCTCCACGGCAAAACATAGCGCCCATACATTATGTCGTCGTACTAACACCGTTATGTAAATACCTATGTTATACAAATAAAAAATTCTGATTCTGACTAAAATATGCACAACTAAACAATTAGAAAATGGTATATAACGATTTAAAAGGGGATTATGGCATATTATTATCCTTTCATAAAATTTTTATCAATTCCATTGTGGACATTTATTGGGAAGGTTTTCATCCAGCAGTAGACTACATAAGGCTGTCATGATAATATAACGATTTAAAAAATAAATAACCAACCACACACGTAATGCATTGACCTCTCTTCGGTCGTTTCAGTATGCTCGTACTATCGGATCATGGCCTTGTACTAATAAAAAAAATACCGTATCAAATAGACCATAACCCAATACTAATTAAGCCTTACTCTCCATACAGGTTGGAAAACACAGAGCCTACCAAATCGGGAAGTTCTACCGCCAACGCTACGGATCCCAAGGTGCCAAGCTGATCTCAAACTTGTATCTCCGAGATGAGATCGCGATCAGGAGTACGGACAAGGAACGGACGAAGATGACGATTCAAGTGGCGATGGCTGCCGTGTACCCCCCAGAACCGGAGCAGCAGTGGGATGAAGGACTTGGCAAGTTGTGGCAACCGGTTCCGTACAGCGCGGTTCCTTTATCTGAAGACTATGTAAGTCAAAATTTACCAACATCACACAAATATTATAAAGGTGAAACTTTGTGAGGCTCTCCGAGGCATGGGGGTGTAATACAGCGAACACTCTGACGTTGGGATGATACTGAAAAAATACATTTACAGAATAATCTCAAAATGACTTTTTATCTAGACCCGGTATCTATACATATAATAAAATTATAGGAAAGTCGAAACTGTACATTGAATATTTTTTTTAAAGGATACCTGGGGCGTGATCTACGATCGATATCGAAGCCAAAAATATAGTTTTTAGAATTTTTGTCTGTTTATCTGTTTGCCTGTATGTATGTCCGGGCTAAACTCAAAAAGTACTGCATGGATTTACTTCAATTTTTGCATGAATATTACAAAGAGGTCAGGTCAACATATAGGCTACATAATATCACGCTATCACCTATGGGGGAGGAGCTGTGATAATTTATAAAGTTTAACGCGGGTAAAACCGCGGGGCACAGCTAGTTTAGAATAAGAATATCTTTATTTCAGTAAAGCTTTACAGAGTATCACACTAATTTTATAAAGGCAAAAGTTTGTGAGTGTGTATGTTTGTTACTTCGTCACGTGGAAACATTGCAGTTCAAAAATCACTCTTACTGCCTAAGTAATAAAGATACTGTAAATATCAAAGTGTTTCTACTGATGTGGCAATGAAATGCTAGTGTTAACTAGTGTACCAATGAAGATTGTTACATATTATATTTACACCGTAGCCACCGTAGCCTAGTTGGTAGTGCTCCTGCCTACGAAGCTGGTTGTCCTGGGTTCGAATCCCGGTAAGTGCAAATATTTGTGTGATGAGCACGAATATTTGTTTCTGATTCATGGATGTTTTCTATGTATTTAAGTATATATCTATCTATATAAGTATGTATATCGTCGCCTGGTACCCATAGTACAAGCTTTGCTTAGTTTGGGGCTAGGATAATCTGTGTGACATTGCCCCTAGATATTTTTATTATTATTACATAAACATTGTTATGGTGATAAAGTAAATGTTGTAGCTCTTTTTATAGTTTTTTACATTGATTTATTCCGAACCTGCCCCGAAAACCCTAAACGGGTCGCGAGTTAGGTTAGGAAGATGCAAAAAGCTATTATTTGTTGAAATAATGAAAAGGTCTTTATTGCCATTAATTACATAGTGTGAGGTTGCGAGGGGTTATATATGAGGTTTTGAGTGGAGGTAATTAATAAAACAATAGATTTTTTGTTTTTTGTAACTACATTAATCTTATTGATCTTATTATTAATTTATCCTTAGTCTTAGTATTACTTCATCTAAGAATATCTTCATATAAGTACCAAACAATAATTATCACATAGCACAAAGCAACATTGGGTTTATTGAGAACTTCACTCTCTTCGGATAATGTTTGTCTTCTTAGACGGGGCAAACGAATGTTGCAATTAACACATTGCAAACTCGTCATTTTAATTAAATGATAAAGCGTCCTTTCGTGAATCCACTGTCAACAGATATATATTATAGCACGGAGGAACAGATGCTGAACTCACGTAATATCTGCAAGATTATTTGCTAAATTGATGACATGTATCAAAACAACAGCAATAAATACCTGACAGATTGTCTTTGCCTGTCAATAAATAATTACCATGAACAAAAAAAATACTGACGACGAAAATCGTTCCTATGCTAAATCATTAATTATTACGATTTAATGCAACTATTGTGCTTTCTTAGGTATAATAAATAAGTATATTATTATATGATTTATATGTAATGTTGTTCCCATTTATAAATAATTAATTATAATTTCGACATTTATATTATTTTACACATGGCAATTTTTGTAAACGTAACAGCGTTTAGTTTACGATTTTATTACGTTTATTTATTGAAAATAATTGAAATATTCTTTTTGATCTTATTAATTAATTCCAAGTTCTAAAAATATTATACTTACATTAAAATCAATACCTTAGTTGTCTTAACAAGTGGTACAAATTATATAGCTGAACAACAACAGAAGTATGCGATACGAATTCTGCCATTCTCTTTTGATATGGAGTTAGCTGACACCCTGGATTAACACATACGCTATAATTTATTAAGTTTAACGCGGGACAAACCGCGGGTAAAACCACAGCTAGTTATCTATATACAGCGACTTCCAGTGACCGTCACAAAACCATCGGTCCTCTCAAGTCGCTGGATGCGGATAGCGCAAGATGTGGATAGGCAATTGTGGAGATCTTTGGGGGAGGCCTTTGATGATGATGATGACGATGATTTATGATATCTGCTCCCTTCATTATAAGATATTATGCACTTACTTACTTATTGTATGGTTAGTGGTTACCCTAGTGTCAGATATGTTCAAGCCGCCCAGTAGGCCTCTGACATGGCTTAACGACTGTTGTCTAATGACCACAACCGGGACCGACAGCTTAACGTGCCCACCGAAGCATGGAAACGCTCAGAAATTAATCCACTTTAGTGGTCACCCATCTATGGACTGACCGCGAGCCTAGTTGCTTAACCTCGCCGATCACTTACGAACCAGAGAGTATCTAGCTATGAGCGCTATTATACAGATTCTGAGCTATTCTCACATAAAGCTATGCTCTTCTGTGACGACTGGATTTCCAGACTAACAAATGACTTAGAAGTAATTGAAACTCTCGCCAAAAGTGGAAATTTCATCCTTATCACCTGGATGAATGGTCATCTACCACTGCGCGTTTCACAAGAAACTTTGCCGCGCACTACCGCTCTGTGGAATCAATTAGCTGCGCAGGTATTTCCGATCCGGTATGACATGGCAACCTTCAAGAAGCGAGCCTATTCTTTCTTAAAGGCCGTCAACGCACTTGCGGCTCCTCAGGTGTTGCGAGTGTCCATGGGCGTAGGTGGTCACTTACCATCAGGTGACCCACTTGCTCGTTTGCCATCCTAATTGAAAAAAAAAAGAAGAAATTGTATTAATGTGCAAAGGTAGCCCATTAATGCCATCTATCCAAACTTTAAGTGCTTGGCAGCTGTCTGTGTAGCATTCTCCATTTATCCCGTTGTAGAGCCGTCTCTTTTACTTCTTGATAACTTTTCCAATTGTAATTTTTCTTTCATTTGATCAGTAAACTTTCTTCTCGGTCTTCCTCTCTTTCTTCTTGCGTCTATCTTCCCTTCTATTATATTCGTCATAAACTAGTCGGATTAGATGTACTAATATCTTACCCCTTCTGGTTTCTATGTGTTTTGAAATTTTTCGTTCTTTATTTACTCTTTTTAATATTTTTAATTTGACGGTCACCGTAGCCTAGTTGTTAGTGCTCCTGCCTACGAAGCTGGTGGTCCTGGGTTCGAATCCCGGTAAGTACAAATATTAGTGTGATGAGCACGAATATTTGTTTCTGAGTCATGGATGTTTTCTATGTATATAAGTATTTATCTATCTATATAAGTATGTATATCGTCGCCTGGTACCCATAGTACAAGCTTTGCTTAGTTTGGGGCTAGGATGATCTGTGTGACATTGTCCCCAGATATTATTATTATTATATCATTGGTGATCTTTTCTGTCCAGGTCACCTTCTCCATTCGACGTTAGCAGCACATTTCAAAGGCTTCCAACTTTTTCCTGTCTTTATATCTTTAATTTTTCTCTTTTTGATTTTTATTTCGGGCCTGTTGGCGTGGTTGGCAAATGCTTGCTTTTCACGCCGCAAGTCGTGGGTGCGATTCCCACCCAGGACAGATATTTGGGTGCATGAACATGTCTGTTTGTCCTGAGTATGGGTGTAATTATTTATATAAGTATGTATTTACAAAATAATAGTAGGGTATGTATAATATATCAGTTACCTGGTTTCCATAGTACAAATCTGCTTAGTTTGGGATCAGATGGCCGTGTGTAAATAATGTCCCAGGATATTATTTTTATTATTTTTTATCTCTAATTAATACGCTGTAAATAAAATCAACGACTAAATAATAGTACCTAGATATACTCAATCATAATAATAACTCAATTAGAACAAAACTACTTGAGATAAACACGTTATTATCTGTGGTTACTAGTTCAAGTTCAATTTATGTAATTATTAGCGTACATACGTATATGATGGTTATCATGTTTCATTAGACAGATAAAGTTCCTTTGATTTGGTATGAATTATCAAATACGACCACACAAGACATAGTATATACACCAACTAAACTTAACTATATAAGTTTGGGATCAGACGGCCGTGTGTTAATAATGACCCAGTATATTATTATTATACATATGTTGGAATTTGTTAAATCACCGAAATGCACTTCATCCCATCGGACTATACTATGAAATAGTAATATCTAGGGACAATGTCACACAGATCATCCCAGCCCCAAACTAAGCAAAGCTTGTTCTATGGGTACCAGGTGACGATATACATACTTATATAGATAGATAAATACTTATATACATAGAAAACATCCATGACTCAGAAACAAATATTCGTGCTCATCACACAAATATTTGCACTTACCGCGATTCGAACCCTGGACCACCAGCTTCGTAGGCAGACGACCAACTAGACTACGGTGACCGTCAAAATCAAATTAAAAAAGATATCTTAATATACATAGCTAAAATAATACAAAAAAGGCCTTCAAAGGTTGTCAAAAAAGGCCCCTAACTCAGCATTAGCTACGGCAACGCAGGTATATTACTGCAGCGCTGATCCACTATAGTAGGTGTTTACTTAGTGTGAAGAAGCCTTATTACACTTTGAATACGTGAGGGGCGAGGAGAACTTATTCAAAGTGTTATTAAGGCTTCTTCACACTAAGTCCGGTGGGATCAAGTGCATTTCGGTGATTTAACAAATCCCAACATATAATAATAATATCCTGGGCTATTATTCACATACGGCCATCTGATCCCAAACTAATAAGGGCTTATACTATGGAAACCAGATTACTGATATATTAAATATACTGATTTTCTTTTTTAAATACATACTTATATAGATATAATTACACCCAGCTTCAAGACAAACAAACATGAGCATGAGCACAGAAATATCTGTTCTGGGTGGGAATCGAACCCACGACATGTAGCGTGAAAGGCAAGTATTTACCAACCAAGCCAACCGGAAGCCAAACAAAAAAAACTCAAAATTTTATTTGTATTTGGAAGGTGACATAACGACGCTGTAAGTCCATTTAGACCAGGGTCGATAATTTTTAAAACCAAAAAAAATAATAGTAGGATGAAACCCATTAGAAAAGGAGGGGAATATTATAAAAATGAAAGGAAAAATAATTTACGGGCGATCTGAGGTCAGGAAGGGGATGGGGGTGAGTTTTTAAGGGTAAAAAACGGTTTTTCTCGATTTCCGGCAAAACTAAAAGTCCTATCGAAAAAAGTCAAATCGCAAAGTTGTAGGTAATAAAAAGATCTAAAACTTTTGTATTTACACTTTTTTCACATAACCTCAAAATTTATGTATAAACTTCAAAAAACCAAGTTTGTGGTTTTTTATTTTTATCTTTTACAATTTTTTTTCTTTTTTAACGAAATTTGGTGAAAACTTACCTTTTTATGTCCCAAATACGCTGTAATTTATTTGATTAAAAATATTAATTTTTTCTCCTTATTTTTTAATTAATATCGAAAAAACACCCTAATTTTCAATCGAAAAGTCACCCGTCAAAATATCAGCTTTTTTCAAAAAGTTGGTATGTTTTCTGTTCGTTGAAATGTCTACTTTCCGATGGTGAAAAAAATATATATATTACTATAGTAAATATTCTCAGAAAATGCAACAAAATAAAAAAATATTTTTGAATTATTATAAAAAAATTTGAGCTATTTATTAAAATTAACACTTTAATTACTCGAAAAACATTAGATTACATGTTACCTTGATAAAAAAAAATGTAAATAAAAATATACTACTATATTTAACAAACAAATAAGTTAATAAAATAAATATTATCTACAATATTTGGAGGAAGTTGTCGAATCTTCTTTAAATTATATGCGTAGATGTCTATTTATATTTTAAGATAAATTATATACCTGAGTGACCTACGAAAAAAAGTAGCCCAGGTATTTCATGGAGAAGTGGGGAAGAGGCTAGGCGGGTCTGGGTCTTACTACATACATACTAATAATAATCTCCTCAATTTTGCACATACAAATTTAGTTAATCCCATGAAAATACATGTATTTCAAAGTACATAAAAAATATATAAAAAAATATATAAAATATATATCGTAAATATATTTTTAATAACAAAGTTTGGGTGATTTTCATATATATTTTATACATTTCAAATATATTTCAGATATATTCAAAATATATGAAATATACATGAAAATCAGCCAAAAGTTAGTTATTAAAAATATATTTACTATACATATTTTTTATATGTTTATAAATAGATTTCTTCATTTTTCATTTTAAATAGATTTCTTTCATATATTTTTGTTTAAAAATATTGTAATGAATAACGTAATCAGAATAAAGTATCTACATTTAATTGTACGATTTACATTTATATTTATATATAATGAGATTTTCTATAACATAAATGTAATTAGCATTAAATAAATCAACTTTTTGATTGAAACAAATTAGAGCAATCACATTTTTAGATAAAAATTTTTATAATAATTAAAAAAAAAATCAAACTCGAGTTTTTTCGATTTTTTGCATTTTCTGAGAAGATTTACTATAGTAATATATATTTTTTTTTCACCATCGGAAAGTAGAGATTTCAACAAACAGAAAACATACCAACTTTTTGAAAAAAGCTGATATTTTGACGGGTGACTTTTCGATTGAAAATTAGGGTGTTTTTTCGATATTAATTAAAAAATAAGGTGAATAAATGAATATTTTTAATCAAATAAATTACAGCGTATTCGAGACATAAAAAGGTAAGTTTTCACCAAATTTCGTTAAAAAAGAAAAAAAATTGTAAAAGATAAAAATAAAAAACCAAAAACTTGGTTTTTTGAAGTTTTCGTATAAATTTTGAGGTTATGTGAAAAAAGTGTAAATACAAAAGTTTTAGTTCTTTTTATTACCTACAACTTTGCGATTTGACTTTTTTCGATAAGACTTTTAGTTTTGCCGGAAATCGAGAAAAACCGTTTTTTACCCTTAAAAACTCACCCCCATCCCCTTCCCGACCTCAGATCGCCCGTAAATTATTTTTCCTTTCATTTTTATAATATTCTCCTCCTTTTCTAATGGGTTTCATCCTACTATTATTTTTTTTCACTTTTTATTATTTTTAAAGGCTTCTACCCTGGTCTAATTCCTAAAGACATTTATTTACTTCATCATATCAGCCGAAAGACGTCCACTGCTGGACAAAGGCCTCCCCCAAAGATTTTCATTTGAGGGGATCTGCCATAATCGCCACGCTTGGCAAACGGGTTGGCGATCGCAGTGAGGTAGACATTGGTACTCATGAGAACGCTGCTGCCCATTCTCTAGTATATACATTTCCTCGGGACGAATTCTACGTCCCCCCACGGGATGAGAGGGGGTGGCGATATTCTCTAGGCCGTCACCACACAGCCATTTATTTACTTACTTAAGAAAAAATAAGGAAACAAGCAAAAAAATCCCATTTCATTATAAGAGAATCAGTATTAAAAACCTAAGAATACCTTCCTGGTTTACAGGAAGTCTTAGATCCAATTAGATTAACGTAGATTTATTGCAAACCACAGTCTAAGAATATTTAGTGCTACCGCAACGGAGCGGACTGAGTTGGAAGTTGGAATTCAATTTAAGATCTGAACTCCAACCATGGATTTACGTGGTCCGATAAAATACGAGAACTTTGTCTAAGGAAATATGTCATTTAATCAATTTTTTTTAAAGGCGAAAGTTTGAGAGTGTGTGAGTGACAGAGTGTGTATGTTCGTTACTTCTTCACGTAAAAACGGCTGGAGCGATTCATAAAATTTGGTATGAAGTTAGCTGACACCATGGATTAACACATAGGCTATATTTTATAGCGGGTAAAACCGCGGGGCACAGCTGGTAATAACTAAAATTATAACCCGATAATGATTTCTATTCAATACATTTGTTTATTAATTTACATCGTGTTGTGCAAGTCTGCCGTCCAATGCATGACGTGGCGGGTAATGGGTGAGATTCGGGGCCGAAAAAAATGATTTATTAATTTATTTACTTAAGACATCTGTACAGCTATCCGGTTAGAATGTACATTAGTATTAGTATTTAGTGTATTTTAAAATAAACTTTGAGTATAATAGAGGTATATATTCGTATTTAAGTATTTATGTCAATTATTAGTATGTAAGTATATTATTGACCTACACACAGTATTGACTATCTTTAATTATTTGTTTCCTGTCGCGGGTCTGCTGGAACAAAATTTCTTACGAAATAACCAGATCCTATGTACTCTTCGTTTCCGTTTTGTTATATTTTGTATGTTTTTTTGTGTGCACATAAATAAATAAATAAAATAAAATAAAAGCTATATTAATAATTTGCATGCCATTTTTACAGTATGATTACACTTAGCCTATTACAGGGTTTCACAGCAATGTTAATTAAATTGGACACACTTAATTAAATTATATCTAACTAGTCTCTAAAGTCTAATAAATTCACGATCTCAATGGGCCGGTTGGCGTGGTTGGTTAATACTTGCCTTTTACGCCGCAGGTCGTGGGTTCGATTCCCACCCAGGACAGATATTTGTGTACATGAACATGTCTCTTTGTCCTGAATCTGGGTGTAATTATCTATATAAGTATGTATTTACAAAAAGAAAAGTAGTATATGTAGTATATCAGTTGAAAGCCGTGTCAGATGGCCGTGTGTGAATACTGTCCCAGGACATTATTATTTATATTACTTATCAGAGTATTACTTATTTCACCCGGAGTAGTGAAGTTTTCCTTTTAATTCTACCCCGGTAATTCAGATTCAGATAGATCGTGAACAATTTTGTGTTACGAATGATAGTAATACTTTTACACTTGCAATACGAAAATAGCCTTTATTGTTGAGAGAATAGTGACCTCTACTTCACCTATGCTGGAAACCTTTACTGCAACGGTCTCAACAGATAATCAATAGAGAGGTAGGGCATAGCGTTATTTCGCTCAAAGAGCAGCCCGACTGGGGAACCTCCACCTTACAGAAGACATTCTTTAATAATAACATTAATAATTTTACTGTTGTGTTTCTGCTTGTGAGTAAGGTCGCCTAAGCTCATCGGGGTGGGGGGAAGGGCCAGCAACACTTGTTTGCTGACTCTTAAAGGCCGGCAACGCACTAGCGTCTCCTGTGTTGCGAGTGTCCATGGGCGGTGGTGATCACTTACCATCAGGTGACCCGTTACCATCAGGTTGCTCGTTCGACGCCCTTTTCCATACAAAAAAACCTTCTATTGCCAAAAAATATGCTGTTAAATTTTTTTACCAAATTTCTGGCTAACATCTGGTAACCCTAATTCAATGCGTTCGTAATGAGATTCTGTAATCCTATCCTTTCAATATTTCTCTGTTTCCAGCTTCGCTACTACTCCAACTGCAAGCGGTTTAAGGAATTAATGTCAGAGGCCAAGACGGACTCTCTGACCAAGGAGTTTGTTCCATTCATGGACCTCATACCCCTAATCCAGGAGAAGACTGGCAAGAACTTCACTGAAAACATCCTGATGTTTGAAACCCTGTTCGACTTGTTTAGGAGCTTGGTAAGTCTATTTTTTACCATCAACTTTGATCTAATAAAGACAATTTCGTATTAAAGTCACAGGTAGGTGAAATATTTTGTAAGGACTTTCATAAGGAATAATGTGTGACAGCATTTGCATTTTTTTTCGGATTTCTAAGTCGCGACTAGTCCTTCCCTCTTACCCACCACTGGAACTCCTGTAAACCAGGATCAACAGTGGCACACAATGAAATGACACTGAGCGGTGAGGCTCAGACATGTTCCGGGGAATCGCTGTAACTGTCTTGGATCCCGCAACGAATTAAAACAGAAAGAAAAAAGGAGGAGTTAGAAAATGTATAGTTCCACTTCCCTCCAGAGCAAAGCGGGAAATTGTGTGACAGCAGTAAATAAATTATTGATAAATAAAAATCGTGGGATAACTAACACACTGCCCAGATCGCAAACTAGGAAACCAAATTTTTATATTTCTGAATACATGCTTATTATTGATAAATTAGACTCAACCACAGAACAAATAATCGTACTCATCAAATAAAGATATTTCCTGGATGGGGATCGAACCCACGACCTCTGGGTTAGCAGTCAGGCACACTTTGCACACCATGGCAATCGTGCGTCTGCCAATGGCAGACATGTCTTGAGTCACTTTTATTTTAAGATCTTGCATGCATGTATTTTTTAAATTCTGTATGCATACACATGTTTAAGCAAATAAAATTTCTTATTCTTACTCTTAACCACTAGACGAACAGGCCAGTCAAGACAGCACTAAGTACAGACGCCAGCACATCCAGCTACCCCAATCGGTCCAATTTCTTTTTCAACTTTTTTTTTCAACTTTATCACATAAACATAAGGATCACTTTCAATTGGGGTAATTTGACAGATTGGGGTAGCTTGATATGCTGGCGTCTACAAAAGTGGGACGTGGATTGTCTACGCTAAGACAATTTAATTTTGATACCAGTTCACTATCTATTTAAGCTGAAATTTCAATCACTCACAGGTATGTTACGTGGTATCTTTCGTTGTCTACCACCTTAATTAGGCTTATAATATACAACTGACTCGCGATGTCCCACTTCCACTATCTAGTACAAATAAATTCTGCCTCTTAACACACATTATCATTCCCTATATATCTTTTATAGATTTTCAACTTTATCACAAAAGCATAAGGTTCACTTTCAATTGGGGAAATTTGACAGATTGGGGTAGCTTGATGTGCTGGCGTCTGTACAACAGTGGGACGTGGAATTGTTTACTCTAAGACAATTTAATTTTTATACCAGTTCACTATCTACTTAAGCTGAAATTTCAATCACTCACAGGTATGTTACGTGGTATCTTTCGTTGTCTACCACCTTAATTAGGCTTATAATTTACAACTGACTCGCGATGTCCCACTTCCACTATCTAGTACAAATAAATTCTGCCTCTTAACACACATTATCATTCCCTATATATCTTTTATAGATTTTCAACTTTATCACAAAAGCATAAGGTTCACTTTCAATTGGGGAAATTTGACAGATTGGGGTAGCTTGATGTGCTGGCGTCTGTACAACAGTGGGACGTGCAATTGTCTACTGTAAGACAATTTAATTTTTATGCCAGTTAACTATCTATGTAAGCTGAAATTACAATCATTCACAGCTATGTTACGTGGTATAATTTGTTGTCTACTATCTCAATTAGCCTTTTTAATATACAACTAGCTCGTAATGTCCCACATTGACTATCTAGTACAAATAAATTCTGCCTCATAAACACACATTATCATTCCCTATATATATTGCAAAACTCTTATCTGTCTTCATTACAAAAACTTGTTTTCTCCAAACTCAAGCAGCACATTTGACACTTGGTCAAACGAACATTGTCAAAGTCAAAGTCAAAATCAGTTATTCCGTAAAAATTTTACATTTATGTGGAATCGTCATATTTTTTACCCTACCTTGCAGTGCATGACGTGGCAGCTACTGAGAAACACTGCCAGAAAACTCAGTAGGAATCCTTTTTTAAAATAAAATATACTTAAGATTATTTACAATCATGTGTGTTGACTCAGAACAACTCGATCCCAAGCACTTTTATCACTTAATATTGTGCAGACGCCAGCACATCCAGCTACCCCAATCTGTCAAATATCTTTTATAGATTTTGAGCCAGGGGAGTGCATTACCAGAGAACAATAACTAGAATCGGGTCAGGTTACGAACCAAACTTATTGCCCCTACCAGCGGTTTTAGCTGTGGCATAACTTATTTAATAAATTATGTGCTCGGAGATTTGCCTTCTTATTTAATTGAGACCCTAAGGTAGACCTCCGTGACAGCATAAGGTTCACTTCAATTGTGGAAATTTGACAGATTGGGGTAGGTTGATGTGCGTCTGTACTTCATTGTAGTAATCAATAATTTATATTTCGCCCAACGATATTTGTTTATGGCTTTTTTATATAATACTAGCTGACCCGTCACGACTTCGTTCGAGAGGAATCCTACCCCTACCCTACCAGTACCCTACCCCTACCTTACCCCGACCCTACTCCTACCCTACTCCTACCCTACCCCTACCCTACCCCTACCCTGAATAGTTTCTGTTATGGATTAGAGATGGCGTTGTATTGTCGTTAAGTTTTCTTAATTTTTTAATGTTCCACACAACTTTCTTTTTTTTTTCTTTCGTAAGATCATTCTCCTTACAATAACAAACACAACAAAAAAGAATTAGTGAATTCGGTCCAGCCGTTCACGCGTGATCCGATGACCAAGGGAAATAGGGATTCATTTATATATATATAGAGTATCATGTAAGTGAATAATGTATTCTTCAATCGACGGGCCGCCCGGTCGGTTGGCGTGGTTGGTAGATGCTTGCCTTACACCCCGCAGGGGCTCTACCGGCTAGTCGACGAACATCGATTTCTGAAATGGCGTTCAAATAAATAAAGGTTAAAAATGACTTAATCAATCGTTAAATCGGCTTCCATGAGCACATTTGACGTCATAAATGGTCCCCTGGGGCTCTACCGGCTAAGTCGCCGAAAACCGATTTCTCAAATGGCGTTTAAATAAATAAAGGTTAAAAATGACTTAATCAATCGTTGAATCGGCTTCAACGTTGACAATCGATTACGGACCATTTATGACGTCACATGTGCTCATGGAAGCCGATTTAACGATGAATTAAGTCATTTTTAACCTTTATTTATTCGAACGCCATTTAAGAAATCGATGTTTGGCGACTTAGCCGGTAGAGCCCCTGGTTGTCGATTCGATTCCCATCCAGGACAGATATTTGTGTGCATAAACATGTCTGTTTGTCCTGAGTCTGGGTATAATTATCTATCTAAATATGTACTTTAAAAAAGTAGTATATGTACTATATCAGTTATCTGGTTTACGCAGTACAAGTTCTGCTTAGTTTTGGATCAGATGGCCGTGTGTAAATAATGTCGCAAGATGTTATTATTAATATTCTTATAAGAATAAAGTTATGGTGCTTAAAAATCATCATGTCAGTCGAATGACGTCCACAGCTGGTCAAAAGCTTCCCCATAAAAAAATTCTACAATGGAGTTGTGTTTATTTCTAAGTGTCCAAACAAAATATTTTTTAAAGACAACGCCCGCACCAATTAATCTAATCCCTGTGGCGCGGAGTATTTTACACACAGTTTGGATTCACAAAGGGTTGTTCAACCATAGATGCAGGGGTCAACTTATTAAAAAGTATATTCACGGCTTGGGAAGACTCGCAAGGTGCATTAGGTATCTTTTGCGATTTGTCCAAAGCGTTCGATTTCGTTCATCATGATACTCTGGTCAGAAAATTACACCATTACGGTATTAGGAACAAGGGTCTCGAACTTCTGACTTCTTACTTGGGCAATAGAATTCAGAAGGTCGAAATAAACGGTAAAAAAAAATGACGATTCCACATAAGTTGTAAAATTTTTACGGAATAAATGATTTTTGACTTTGACTTTGACACATATAATAGACGGACATATAAATAACATCCAGACTCAGAACAACTATTTATGGGTCGCACAAATAGTTGTCTGGCGTGGGAATCGAACCGAAACGAAGCGCCAAGGCGACTGTCTTAGCCGGTACGCCACACGTGCAAATTTATAATACAATTTTATCTTTCTATCTTCCAGTCCGAAGACCGATCGCTAATAAGTATTTCATAAACATGCATTTAGCAACCAGATCGCGGAAGTCAAAACACACTCGGCTGCAAACGAATGCATATTCTATTGCATCGGTGTCCTTTCACCTAATCGTACAATAAATGTTACAACCCGTTTGGCATTTCGGTCACCTTGTACGATATTACATTCGAATGCTCAAGGTTTCTGTGTTCCGCAGGTTGGCTTGGGGCTCGATATTCCTGGATGGGCGAAGCCTTTGCTACCGAGGTTGGGAGAAGCTGGCCGCTTGGCGTACAGACTGTACTTCCGCAATGATGAGATGAAGAAGATTGGTGGAGGTAAGATATTCATAGTGATCTCAACCCATTTACAGTTTGAAAAAAACCTACACATCGATGCCCAAACCCGTTGGCGTGGTTGCTAGATACTTGCCTTTACGGTGCAGGTCGTGAGTTCGATTCTACCCAGGACAGATATTTGTGTGCATGAACATGTCTCTGGGTGCAATTATCGATATAAGTATGTATTTACAAAAGAAAAGTAGTATATGTAGTGTATCAGTTATCTGGTTTCCATAGTACACACGGCTACACATCAAACTATACATTTCCAGTATAAGCTGAACCCGCGTCGTATAGGATTTTCATACAATGAGAGGCCAACTTATATTGGAAATTTATAGCTGGATATGTAGTCGCGTGTACAAGCTGTGCTTAGTTTGGGATGAGATGGCCGTGTGTGAATAATGTCCCAGGATATTATTACTGTTTCAAGAAAAATAAAACCGACTTTAAATTTTCTATTCAACAGAATTTATTTGAGACCATTCCGAAAGCTTTCTCTCTAACACCCTCAACTACACCATACTACTAAATACGCTGGGCACTATTCACCCACGGCCATCTGATGCCAAACTAAGCAGAGCTTGTCTGCTTAGTTTGGAATCAGATGGCCGTGGGTGAATAATGCCCAGCGTATTATTATTAGTAGTATGATGTAGTTCAGGGTGTACGGGATTGAGACTCGAGTGCGGTTTTTATCAAATTGATACCCGCTATTCTTACATTGTCGTTCTTTTCCCTTGCTTCCAGTCTTCTGACTGGTTACTTGCCGTTCCATGCTTCTATTAGCTGTCCTAGGAGCCCCTCGGGTTTTTTGGCCTATTGCCATTCTGGAATTTCTTCTGTCTCCCAGCAGATTTATTTCAAACACCTACAGTATTCACGAAAAAAACTGAAATAAATTTTTTGTCCTACTGGGCTTAGAGACAGCCCTACGAGCCTGGTTTAACGAGCATATTTAACCTTGATAGCTGGCCGAAACAAGTTAGACCGGGAACTGATCCCCATACAAAAAAAGAAAGCTTTTCAAAATAGCCCAAATGAAAGGCTGGCTAATCGAGCCGTGCTTGTTCTTTGAAGGTCAACACCTAAGAGGGCAAGATGCTAAGTCATATTTTAAGATACGATACTTTATTTGAAAATAAATGCTGAGTAGCTGACGGCAAAGAATATCATCTCATCCCATGCGGGGAGTAGAAGACATCCTGAGGGAATATCTACTAGAGAACGGGCAACATCACGATCGAACGCCAACCTGTCTGCCAAATGTGGCGATTATGGCATATCTCTCCAAATGATGGTATCAATTTCATTGTGGAAATCTTTTGCGAAAGCCTTTTTCTAGCAGTGGGCGTTATTCGGCTGACATTATGATGACGATGAACTGTCCAAAATGATCACTTAAGTCCTTATGTGACTACCCTAGTCCTTAGGTGATTCTTGTGCTTCATGTCATATATAAATTCTAAACTAAACTTCACAAGCCTATATTAGCCTATTACGATATTATATTACGATAAATACACATTCGGGTGTAGAACCACGATCTGAAAAATCTAAAATTATTAAAGAACTAAAAAATTGTGGAAACCTTCTCGTGACAAACTTATATATTTTGCTGGCGTTCGCTTTGTCCCCACTTCACAACGTGAACTCCTCAAGTTTCCGCCGTAATAATTTCAGACAGAACTTTAAATTAAAGATTCTGAATTTTTTTCTCTTTTAAAATATTTGTCGAGTAACAAGTTCAAGGGGAGGGAATAGTCTGTAGAATGTAAAGGTCAGGACTGAAGTGCTGTATCTTGTTACAAAAGAAACTTGACAGCATGTCTACACAGAAAGGCCGGATATTTCACGTCTAATGGTTTAATTTCTGTGCCTCTCATTGAGAGCTCTCCGAATAACCCTTGAATTTGCCGCGACTTCTTGTAGTTTTGAATTATAATAACGTAAAAGCTCCTATTAACGACCCCCTAAAAAGTGTACTCTATTAACGATCTAATTTTGAAATCACTTATATTAGACATAATATAGGGTTCCAGAATGTGATACCTTAAAAATTTGTTATTTATTTTAGTTAGGCAGCAAAAAGACTAAAGTTTATGTGTGTAAATAGCCAGTGAAAGAAATAATTTGACTATGAGTGGGACGCACCCGAAATTGACGCACGTTTCATAGTGTCGCGTCTCCGGCCACGTAAGTACACCTAAATATTACTTAAGGAAAATAACACACTAAGAATGGATTGGTCTTCTTGCTATCACATTACAACTGTAACGTATATATTTGTTTTCTAAATTAACTCTTGATATAATACTTCTTATTGGTTTTTGTGTTATAAAATCATGTTTTAATTTAAGGCGGTAATAGAACCCGAATTTCAAAACTTGATTCTAATAACGACCCATGGCGTTGTTAAATTTTTAAGAACATTTAGTATTTTTAAATAATATCTATTATAAACTGCCTCATTCGATTTTACTTTTTTCTTGTTCAATTCTTAAAATTATTTTACTTCGTTAGCTCTATTAACGACACCGCTATTTCTTAAAGTTTTTGTGTAAAACTCGATTCAACGTTAGACAATATCCCCATTATTATAACGATATTATACTGTAAATAACCATTATTATCTGATTTAAAGACTAACTGAGACTAAAAAAATAATATAGTAAAAAGATCGAATTTAACAGTATTCCATACAACGAATATTTTATCTGTTTATTATAAATTTTATTGGTCGCTAATAGAATATTGATTCCTTCATACGTGATTCTATTACCGACTCACAGCTATGACGATATTTTTGGTAGTATTACAGTACACAAAAACAAAATGTATATTTTTCAACAAATTGGCTTATTTCTTGCTAACGTGACGTTTTGAGAGATTTTGTCACAGGCCATATTATTAATCTATACATATAATAAATCTGTAGAAAAATAATTTTTGTACATCAAAAGAAAATCCAAAAAAAATAGCCAGGGTAATAAAGAACAACCAATAGAACCCATTTCTAGCATTTTTAGATTTTTTGTCTGTTTGTCGGTTTGTCTGTTTATATGTTCGGGTATCACGTAAAATATACGAAAGCAATGTAGATAACTTTTATATACAACGATTGAGCGTAACTTGAGGTAACATTTAGTTTTTGTTTTATTGCAATCGGTTCAGTCTATCAAAAGATATTAGATTTTAAAGTAATCATGAAGAAAAATAACACACATTTCTTTACTTCAAGATGAACTAATGTTTATAGTTGAACTACCTAACTGTCCGATAGATGTCATTGTGCATATTATGACATCTCTTTACTGAATGAACTAGGTTGATAGTTGATTTTTATTTCGATAGATGTCGTTGTGCATTTCTTTTGACTCGCGGTGTTAACATTTGCCCGTGTTTGCTGATTGCATGAGTTACGTAGGGTTTTGTATGTTCTGAATTGTTTCGAAATAAGGTCTTAGTTGCCTAGAAGTATGTCGTTGTCCAAAATTGGTTATTAAAATATTCTATTTTCTTTGGGCAAATTGAATTATGTACTAGGTTGGATTTGATATAATTTAATTTTAAATTATAATGTCTGTAGATCGAAAGTTTGTGCTATCGATTCGTTTGTAACGCGAATGTACAGACGATTTGAATTTTATTGAGCCGATTGAATGTATTTGAATGTAGTAAATTAACCCTGTCTACCTATGTAAAAGAGGAAACTGACTGACTGACATATCAACGCACAGCCTGAACGGCTGGGGTTAGAGACTTGAGATTTTTCCGGTAGTTACTTTTTATGACGTAAGCATTCACTAAGGAAGGGTTTTAGGAAATACTAACCCTAAGGGGGTAAAATAGAGAATGAAAGATTGTATGAAAATCCGTCATTTTTGAAGTTAAAGGCATTGAAACTTATATTTAGTAGTTCAGCTAAAAATAAATATTTTAGATATTTTGGTAATTCCACCCCAAGGGCGTAAAATAGGGGATGTAAGTTTGTATTAAAAGTGTGTAATTTTTTAAGTGAAATGCATGAAAAATGGTATTTGGCCTTTCCGTTAAAAATAAAAATCTGTATTTCATGATTTTATGAATTTCCACCCCTAAGGGCGTATAATAGGGGATGTATGTTGCGTGTGGGTATAGGTACCTATAATGGTTCTGAGGAATTTGAAGCCACCTAAACTTTGCAACGGCACTAGGCTTCAAGTCAAAACTTTGCATCGTGTTATAGAGGCTACTATTATGCCTGGATCCGCCCAGGGAGAAACAGTGTTCGTGTCACGTATTCCCTTAGTGCCAAATGATCTTCCTTTTTAGTTTAAAATACTGTAGTTGCCTATAAAAGAGTGTGTCGCGATAACCATCAACAAATCGCAAAGTCCAACTCTCAAGTAAGCTGGAATTGACTTAAGGAAGGCGGGCAGGTTCACGTGGCGTGCTCACGTGTGAGTTCATCCCACAGTCTGGTCCATGTAGTGCGAGGACCTACGTCTTTTGCTGAGCTCCGTAAAGTGGATGATATTGAACATCCCACATACCAGGCCGCTTGCCGAGCACGCCATTTATTAGATGGAGGTCAGCATTGGGAGAGCTCTAGCGGAAGCATGCGTGAACGATAGTCCAAATCGTTTGCGACATTTGTTTGCCATCTTATTGACCTTTTGTGCGTTATCGGGTGCTAACCAGTTATGGCAAAAGTACCATGCCAAGTTTGCTGAAGATTTTATGAGACATGTACAACTAAATACTGATGGGGAAATTCCTGACAGGGTACGTGAAATTTGTCACAACAGGTCCTTATTGGCTATTCAAGAGATAGTTATAAGTATAGGAGGGGACCCGATCAGTCAGAGGCTGCGAAAATGCACAGGAGTTTGCCAATTTATTGTAAAAAATAGGCGATGGCACATACCCTGTACAAGAAGATGGATAAGTTATTTTGATTGGTAATCTCTGCTCTTACGTTACATCAAAGCAGGAGCTTATTTCTTCTGTGTACGGAGATACCACAAACATGGGAAATCAAGCTGGTTCTTGGCTATGTCAGCGAGCTATTTTGACTCCCCCCAATGACCAAGCTACGGCAATTAATTTCAAAATATTGACTCATGCGCCCGGGAATAGTAAAGAATATGGCTCAATAAATACAGTTATGGAAGAAGATGACGCCACGAACTACCCGGTAGAATTTTTGGATTCCCTCAGCACACGCGGACTTCCAGCCCACAAAATCGGTGTACCAATAATTCAAATTAATAGTTTTGGAGGACATAAATTTCTCCTCAGAAATGTATGTCCTCCCAAACTTTGTAACGGCACTCGGCTCAAAGTCACAAATCTGCAGCAAAACATTATCAAAGCTGAAATATTAACAGGTTGCGGCGCCGGTGATATTGTTTTTATTCCAAGGTACCTATAATTCCTAAAAACTTTCCTTCTTCTCTTTCAAACGAGTGCAATTCCCAGTCAGTCTCTGTTATGCCATGACGATTAATAAAGCTCAGGGCCAGACATTATCCGTTGCGGGGGTGGACCTAAGTTTTTTTTATTGGATGCTTTTCCCATGGTCAACTATACGTAGCTCTTTCACGCGTAAACAACCCCAATAACGTTTTTGTGTACGCTCCAGATGGTTCCACAGGTAAAATAAAGAAGCACTAAATGAAATAAAAAAAAATTGTATCGGTATCCTCCCACAGCGCTTTACAATAAAAAATACATTGTTAAGTTCCGACATCCACGCGAACGAAGTCGCGGGCACAGCTAGTGTAAAATAATATTTGCTATCCAGTTTCATTCATGGCTTCATGGCATTGGCTATATTTCATATGTTTTCAAATCAAATAAAATGGCGGGACGGAATGAGGGCCATGTAACATTTTAAATCTTCTTTCGAAGAATTAAATTCAATATCTCTCTAGCCTTATTAATCCCAAGCATCTTGGGGTCGGGTTCTGTATTGAGTGAATTATAAATGTGTTATTATAAAATTAACCTATTATAAAGGTATTTTGTGATTGTATTACAGGTAAAAATATTTTTGTTATTGATTTATAATATATAATTAGTATGTAGGTAGACCGAAGAGTATAACCAGCCTTTATGCTTAGCGTTTGTGGACTATGAGAAAGCCTTCGATTCGATCGAAACTTGGGCCGTACTGAGGTCTCTCCAAAGGTGCCAAATCGACTACCGGTATATCGAGGTGTTAAAGTGTTTGTACGAAAACGCCACTATGTCAGTGCGACTCCAGGACCAGAACTCGAAACCTATCCACTTGCAGCGAGGTGTGAGACAGGGAGATGTTATATCTCCGAAACTGTTCACCGCTGCATTGGAAGATGTCTTCAAGCTTCTGGACTGGAAAGGCTTTGGCATCAATGTCAATGGCGAGTACATCACCCACCTTCGATTTGCCGACGATATAGTAGTCATGGCTGAGACCCTTGACGACCTCGGTACAATGCTCGATGGCCTCAGCAGAGTCTCTCAACAAGTGGGTCTGAAAATGAACATGGCTAAGACGAAAATTATGTCAAACATCCATGTTGCACCCACTCTAGTTAAGGTTGGAGACTCTGCACTCGAAGTTGTAGAGAACTATATTTACCTAGGACAGACCATCCAACTAGGTAGGTCCAACTTCGAGAAGGAGGTCAATCGTAGAATCCAACTCGGCTGGGCAGCGTTCGGGAAGCTACGTAATATCTTCTCGTCCCAAATACCGCAGTGTCTCAAGTCGAAAGTCTTCGACCAGTGTGTGTTGCCAGTGATGACTTACGGAACAGAGACGTGGTCGCTAACTATGGGCCTTATCAGGCGGCTCAAGGTCACCCAAAGAGCAATGGAAAGGGCTATGCTTGGAGTTTCCCTGCGAGATCGAATCAGAAATGATGAGATCCGCAGGCGAACCAAAGTCACCGACATAGCCCTAAGAATTGCCAAGCTGAAGTGGCAGTGGGCAGGGCACATAGCTCGTAGAGCCGACGGCCGCTGGGGCAGAAAGGTTCTCGAGTGGCGACCACGAACCGGAAGACGCAGCGTGGGCAGGCCCCCTACAAGATGGACCGATGATCTTGTGCGGGTCGCTGGAAAACGCTGGATGCGGATAGCGCAAGACCGGCAATTGTGGAGATCTTTGAGGGAGGCCTTTGTCCAGCAGTGGACGTCTTTCGGCTGATATGATGATGTAGGTAATGAAAAAGTAAGCTTTTAATTATTTGAAGACTGTTTTCTGAGATTGGTTACATATTTAATTAATTAAAATAACAAAAAGTAAGTTCTCTAAGCTTTGCAATAAATAAATATGTTCATATTGTAATAATCTTATAACTATTGTTATTATATAATATATGCCTTAAAAACATTTTTATTTTATTTAATAGTAAAGAAGAAGTGACATCTTCGTAGCGGTCGGTAAAAGAAGTAGAAAAATCGGTAATAGAATCTTGCCGCATTCTATGGGTCGATAATAGAATCAACTACTCTTTTGGATTAAATAATTATTTAGTAATTATTGCGTTATTGAATATTGAATTTAAGTACTGAATTGCAAAGAATACTTAGTTGAGATTAAATAAAAATTATAACATCTTTTCTAACATAACAGCTTATATCTATTTTTTTAAAGTGAATCCGTAGACTACTAAAACTGGCGGTAATAGGAGCTTTTACGTTACTTATTAAAAATTAATATTTGAATTTTGACACTTGGTTGACCTCATGAACCCCAAATGAGGCATCTAAATTTTGACTCTGGATTTCACTTCGCGGCCGTCCTGTATTTCAATTTGATATCGTTTATACGACAAACATTGGGTCCTGTTATATAATATAATATCCTGGACCATTTTTGACACACAGCCATCTAATCCCAAACTAAGCAGAGCTTGTACTGTGGCATGCAGAAAACAGATAACTTTACAATACTACTTTACTTTTGTAAATACATAATTATATATAATTACACTGGGTGTAATTAGGATAAACAGACATGTTCATGCACACAAATATCTGTCCTGGGTGGGAATCGAACCCACAACCTGCGGCGTGAAAGGCAAGTATTTACCAACCGCCCTAACTGACCCATCTATCTATTAGTGTCCAGGTACTTTGAAAATTGTTTCTGCGTGCTGTACTGACACATCAATTGTCCGTGAGTTATTTTACTTGGCTCCATCAGAAAATCAGCGCTGCAACAGTTAATGTTGCAGCTAGTCCTGAGATTGGACCAATTCGGACTCGCACAGGAAAATTTTTCCCCTGTTCTTCAACCATTAAAATATATGTACCTACCTACACATAAATTATCATCATCATCATCATGGAAGCCAAAGTACGTCCACTACTGGACTAAAGCCTCCCCAAAGAATGGGAGATATGCCATAATCGCCACGCTTGGCAGACGAGTTCGCGATCGCAGTTTGATGGTCTCTGGTAGGTATTCCCTCGGACGATTTCTACGCCACCCACGGGATGACATCTCATCCCGTGGGTGGCGTAGAAATCGTCCGAGGGAATACCTACCAGAGACCATCAAACTGCGATCGGGTGATGAGGATGATAATAGTTTACGGAATAAATGTATTTTCTTCTTCTTAACAATAACTTTTACTGACTATGGAAAACTTACCCATTCCAGGAGTCCTTCTAAATGAATTCATACAAGCAGCTAACGACATCATTGAAGGCAAGCCGGTCTCACAGCGGTTGAGGGTTGTCTCCTGCCATGACTTCAACATCGGCTCTCTGATGGATGTAACCCACGTGAAGAATGACCATGGAATTCCGGAGTATGGAGCTGTGTTCGCGTTGGAGCTGTATAGATCCAGGAGTACAGGGAATTATACCGTTGTGGTAAGTTTCAGTCGATTTCGGCCACGGCGGCCAGTCTCAATGGAGACTAGCCATCAGCGCGAGACATATTATAGTGCACAAGAGTGTGCACAAACAGGGGCACTTTCTATTCCATCGCTCTCATGATCCGATGGGACGACTAGCGACACGACCGGAAAGAGTTCAGATACAGGACCGACGTATTTACACGCTCTCTGAGGCACGAGGTTGTGACTGCCAACAACCAGACTTTGAGCAATTTTCTTAGCAGGGTATTCCCAAAAATCACTTTTTAGCCCGACCCGGGATTAGAACCCTGGACCACATTATCTGTAGTTGAACTCGCTACCGCTAGACCAACGACGCAATTACTTTTCGTATTGATTACGCAGCCCACCACTGTCCCACTGCAGGGCAAGGGCCTCCTTTCACAGTGAGAGGAGATAGGCCATAGTCCATCATGCTTGCCTAGTGTGTTGGCATTCTGGAGAACTCTGAGGCATGCAGGTTTCCACCTTCACCATTTTAAGTACGAGATAATTTCTAATAGGTTAAAAACTCGAAATCACTTCGCCCACAGTTCAATGGTCAACTCTCTAGGCTATCTCGACTTATGATATGTGCACTGGTTATCCTTTTTTTGTTGTTAAGGCAGGGGGAATTCCTACGCATGCCACCCGCAGAAAGTGTCTACGGGTGGGTATATCGGACTCGCACCGACTAAACCTCCCTGTCGTGGACTTCTCTTGACACCTAATTGGGGGAGCCCCGGGAACGCGGGTATGCTGCTCCGGTGCCCCCCTTTTGTGCCATGACCCAGATGGTTCGGACACGTACACTAGGAGGGCTCTTGCTGGCCTTCCCTATTTGCTGACTCTTGCCAGTCCAGCACAGTGACTGTGCCACAGTCAGATCGCTGTCTTCCCGGAGCTGCTTTTGCGTAGCGGCAGTAGAGGACACTTCTCACACTGCCACCGCAGCCCCGAGGGGAGTTGGGCTACCGGCTGCCGCCGCCGCCTCGACGCCTCCTCCGTCTACGAGCGGGATCAGCTCTTTCCCAATCCCGCTCGGTGGCCTCCTTCTGGAGCAAGACTGCCTCACAGAAGGAGACCACGGCGTCCCATTTCGTGGAATCAGCCAGCATCGCGCCTACGATCGCTGGTGGGGACAGATCCCGTCCGACCGCACTGGTTACCCTAGTCTGATAGTTGTTAAAACCGTTCAGTAGGCCATACCAGATAGCTTAATAACTGTTGCCTAATAACCTACAAGAAACTCTACAGCTTGATGTGTCTCCGAATTACAGAGACAGACAGCGTTTAGTTGATTAACTTCGCTAATCTCTGCGGACCGTTGAGAGCACTAGGTATGAGCGCTAGGGCTTAACTACTGTTTTCTAATGACTAGAACAGGGATCAAAAGCTTGACTTTATTTCCGAAGTACAGACAATATTTTGGTGGCCACTAATCTATGGAGTGACCGCGAGTCTTTTTGATTAACGTCGACCAAGCACTTACGCACCGATTAGAGCTATAAGCGCCTCTTGGATAATCTTGAATAAAAATAATTTAATATTCTTCTATGATTGCAGCCGGTCTACGTACACCAAGCTGGCCAGACCAACGCCGTGACACTCAGGATCGCAGGCTGCGGTCCCACTAGCCACTGCGACTTCCACAAGTTCAGTGAATTGACCAAACAGTACCTCCTGCCCGAGAAAGACTTCTACCCACTCTGTGGCATCAAAACTGAGTTATAATGGAAAAAGTATTATTGCTTAAGCTACTTAATTATTTATAGAGATTTTAGTTTTAATTTTAATTATGTCTTATCTGGGATTTTGTCGTATCGTAAAATGGAATTTGTCTATTTATAATTTGTTATGGATTTCTTTGCTTTTAAGCTAGTTAAAAACTTATTATTAGCCTGATATCGTCCACAGCTGGACATACATATACAACATGTAACGTAATTAACGCACACCCTCAGACACCCCAATTAGAATAGTATGTAGTTATCATAATACATACACGAAATTTTTAATTCAACATGTATATGCATTGTTATTTACTAAATTAGTTTCTTGGAATATAGTTTATGCCTACGAAGCTGGTGGTCCTGGGTTCGAATCCCGGTAAGTGCAAATATTTGTGTGATGAGCGCGAATATTTGTTTCTGAGTCATGGATGTTTTCTATGTATATAAGTATTTATCTATCTATATAAGTATGTATATCGTCGTCTGGTACCCATAGTACAAGCTTTGCTTAGTTTGGGGCTAGGATGATCTGTGTGACATTGTCCCCATATATTATATTATTATTATTATTTATTTTTCTTTATTTTGTGTTGAATGATGGAATTTGTATGAATACTAATAAAACTGCGATCTAAAAGTCTTATTAATTTGACTCACGGTCCATTTCAATTTGTTTTGACTGTACTGGGTTAAAATAAAGATAATTTTCGTAGTTTTAATTATTTTGGAATAAAAAATTGCCTACATTGAAAATTATATAAATCGATTCAGTAAACGATTCTGAACGAACTATTTTCAGGATGTGCGTTTATTAAGTTACATGTTGTAGGTTAACATTAAGTAGTAGTAATACAAGTTACAATACCTATTTAACAAAGTATTTGACAAGTTATCTCTTGCACGCGTTCATGCCATAATAAGGGTCAGCGCAGACAGAGAGGAGCGCAGCGGAGAGGATTTTATTAAGGTACTAGAAAATCAACTTTAGAGCTATAGGAATAAAGTGCATATATGCTTGAACCTGACAAAATGTTCAAGCATACATGCACTTTATTTAAGTAATTTTAAAGTTGATTTTCTAGTGCCTTAGTAAAATCCTTTCCGCTGCGCTCCTCTCTGTCTGCGCTGGCCCTAAGGCAGACGCTGTTGTTCAACTTTTGTGTCTGTAACGTGTGCAGTGTGCCTATAACGTTACCATTTGAAGGGGTTTGACGTAGTCACCGCGGTTGCCATGCGAGTTGGCGACAGCATTTAGCTGCTGCCCGATTGGCTGGTGTATCCCTTTATCAGCTTTTACGACACCCATATGATGGAATGGGATGCCTCTGTTTCTTTCTGGGCAGGAAATCTCACGCACGGCTCAAACATCATTGATTCTAAAACTCGATTCGAATATTAACAGACGCCAACACATCCAGCTATCCCAATCTGTCAAATTTCTTTTATAGATTTTCAACTTTATCACATAAGCATAAGGTTCACTTTTAATTGGGGAAATTTGACAGATTAGTTTAGCTTACAGTGGTGGCGTCTGTAGATACTTGTACTTACATTCAAAAAGTCAAGAAACTGGTAATCATCGGAAGGCTATTTTACAAGTACTAATCTCTAAATAGCTAAATATGCAGTGTGACATCCAATTCCCATATAATCTAATGATAACAGTCGTAATAAAAACCAAACAACGCTTTTTTTAGGGTCCGTACCCAAATGGTAAAACGGGACCCTATTACTAAGACTTCGCTGACTCCCTGTCTGTCCGTCTGTCATCAGTTAGTTAGACAGTTGACATTTTCACCGATGATGTACCTACTTCTCTCTATAACAACAAATACTAAAAAAATATAATTACGGGATACCACCCATACAATAAACGTGAATGTTTTGCTCGTTTTTATAGATGTACGGAACCCTTCGTGCGCAAATCCGACTCGCATTTGGCCGGTTTTTTTTTTTATTATTGACACTGTTCTTTGTAATTAATAAGAATTAATACAGATATATTATAACTAAATACTTAAAGCGTTAAGTTAAAGGTATTCTAAATGTTCTTGTATTGGTAATGTCCCCAGAATAGTGGCAGCATTACCACGCTGTATGGCAATACCAATTTGTTGGGCAAAATATAAGCCAGCATTCTGGAAACTTGTCGCCTCAACAAGGCAGCTATTTCTTTATACATAACTATTTTTAAATTTACATTAATTAAATAAATATAAGTGACGAACGATTGACATTTAAATTCAGTTGGATGCACTGAAACTAACAATTACAATTCATTAAAAAAAAGGAAAAAAAATCTGTCAAAAGTAGCAAAATAATGTCGATTCATAATAGTGTTATTGTTATAAAAATGTAAATGGATAATAGAGTAAGAATCAATAATTTTGTCATACAGTTTTAAATAAAACAAAAACAATACCGTTTAAAGAGTCCAATACATTATAATAGCATTTATATTTAAGCTCTGTTGAAATTTGCTAAGTTATCCATATTTAATAGTTTATTTAATATTTTTTGACTCATACTATACCTACATGCTTTTATGCCTCAGAGGCGTATTGGTAATGAGCATAGACAGAAGATTGTTTTAAAATATAATAAGTCTGCAAATGGCTACTAAGTACAAAAGACGACATTAAACTTGTTTAAATATTATATGATTCGTGGCGGTTTTAATTTTAATACGATACTTATTATGTTTTTGTAATGCACAATTGGGACGATAAATATCCCAATAAAATTTTATTCATAAGTAGATATAAGGAAAACAAAAAAAAAGATTTAAATTATTTTTTACCTATGGTTACCATATAATTGTATGCTTATCTTCCAAGAAATACGAAGCGTGACAAACTTTACTTAACATATGCTTTAGACAGTAACTACATCTGTCGCATCATCAACAAACTTCTAAGTAAGCTAAACGCATTAATTGTAGTTATGTTAAGTAGATAATAGATGGCGCTAGCTGTTGGAAAAACTACGAACAAAATGTTTAAAACGGGTCTGCCGCCCCTTTGGGCTTTATCGTGAAGAATTTAATAACTTGACTGTGATATTAAAGAATATGAATGGTTTGTGTAACTGTTTTTGTGCAAATAAATAATTTTAAGTTCAGTTCATGTATTATTTTAATGCCCTACAGTGTCGATAGGAGAGGTAAAATGTTTTATTATTAAAACAAATTTTGCATGACCTCCTGGTGGCGGCCAAACTCATTGGAGTCTAGTCATCTGCGTAGTCTAGTCATATAACCTTTTGATTAACATCTTATGTACCATATTTGAGCAAATAAAGATTTGATTTGATTTAGGAAATAATACCTTTCGAAATATGGTCCGATGAGGCACTGAAATTTTCCTTTTTTTTTGATAAGGCAGAGTGAATGCCTACCCATGCCACAAGCAAAAAGTGTCTGCAGGTGGGTATGTTGGACTCGCACCGACATAACCTAGCCTGTCGTGGACTTCATATGACGCCTGATGGGAAGAGCCCTGGGAACGCGGGTATGCTGCACCGGTGCCCCAGATGTTTGGGGCACGTATTAGCCTTCTCCTAGGCTAACTTTAATACGATTGTATTAAAAAAGCGATCAGTTAAGCAGGAGAGTAGATATTAATAAGAACTTTGACTGCACATGTGGCGCAGCGGCTAAGACAGTCGCCTCGCTGCTTCGTGTCGCGGGTTATAGTCACGCGCCGGACAACTATTTGTGTGACCCATAAATAGTTGTTTCGATTCTGGTTGTAATTTGTGTTCGTCTGTTATATGTTTGTAAAATACCCCGCGACACAGGGATTAGATTTCATAGTGCTGGCTTTGTCATTTAAAAAAGATAAAAGATAACTAACTCATTGGCTACATTAAATTGAATGCTATTGCTTATTTATTTTATTATCATTCAAAGCTTGTACTATGGGTACCAGGCGACGCTATACATACTTATATAGATAGAAAACATCCATGACTCAGAAACAAATATTCGTGCTCATCACACAAATATTTGCACTTACCGGGATTCGAACCCAGGACCACCAGCTTCGTAGGCAGGAGCACTACCAACTAGGCTACGGTGACCGTCATATAACATCGAAGGTATCTCTGAAGACAAATCGGAATTGTTGTCCGATTTCCACCGTAAAACACGCTGTGATGTCCTCTGCGTTCAGGAGACCCACCGAGATGAAACACAGAGCCTCACATAGCTAGGACTCTACCGGCTAAGTCGCCGAACTTCGATTGCTTAAATGGCGTTCAAATAAATAAAGGTTAAAAATGATTTAATCGTTAAATCGGCTTCCATGAGCACACGTCATAAATGGTCCGGATACGATTGACAACGTTGAAGCCGATTTAATGATTGATTAAGTCATTTTTAACCTTTATTAATACGAACGCCATTTAAGAAATCGAAGTTCGGCGACTTAGCCGGTAGAGCCCCTGGACTGACCCTCTTTTCAGAGACTTGCCACCCGAAACACGGTTACGAGTTAGCCATCGAAACGTAGTTTTCACGTAGTCTTTCCTTATTCAAGTTAAATCTTCTTCAGGCGCGTTGAGGACTTTTTGATTGAACAAAAATCATGAAACTCGCGTCATCGACTTGTCACGCTTCCCATGAGCTATATGACTAATAACTATTGGACTACACGTGTTACTCCTAGGCTTACGTGGTACGATTGTATTTACAAAACGAACAGTTAAGCAGGAGAGTAGATGTTAATAAGATTTTTGACTGCAAGTGTGGCGCAGCGGCTAAGACAGTCGCCTCTCCCCTTCGTGTACCGGGTTTGATGCCCGCGTAGGACAGTTTTGGCTGACTGACGGGGCTGTTTGCGTGGTTGGCAAATGCTTGCTTTTCACGTTGGTGGTCGTGGGTTCGATTCCCACCCAGGACAGATATTCTGTTGGTGAAAGATATTCAGTCTGAGTGTAACTATCTATATAAGTATGTATTTACAAAAAGTAGTATATGTAGTATACTACTTATCTAGTTTCTATAGTACAAGCTCTGTTTAGTTTGGGATCAGATGGCCGTGTGTAAATAATGTCCCCGGATATTATTATTATTATTTGTGTGATCCATAAATAGTTGTTATGAGTCTGGGTGTAATTTGAGTCCATCAAGTATGTGTTTGTACCTCGGGACACAGGGATTCATTCACATATGAGGACGTTGCCTTTAAAAAAATAGGATTATTTTTATTTGTTTTGTTTTTGTGTTTATTTAAGGTATTTAATAAATTTTACAATTATTTTTACACGCCAAACTGCAATGCAGTTTGTAAGCGATTAGATTTAGATTAGAAGTGTAAAAAATTGTTTTAACTTCTATCAGCAGTCCCTAAAGATGTTTTTTGTTCTCACTTAAGAGCCCGTCCTAAATTTAATCTGCCAGTCTGTATCGTTCGTAGCTTAACGCAGTGCGCCTACCCCGAATTGGTAGAGTATCGGTTCGAGTCCCGTCGAACTTCAATTTATGATTTCGCATTTTTTTTCTTTACGCTTAGAATTGCGAAATGTCGTCAAACAAAGATTTTTCCGGGGTGGGAAACGAATCCATAACTTCTGGCTCAGCAGTTATTGACTGTTATAAAAGACGGTTTCCAAACAATGAGAAACTTACTTCACAGTCAACGAGTAACGGCGTAGAAGGCGGCGTAAGAGAGGCAGGGCACAGCGTTCATTCGCTCAAAGAGCCGCCCGACTGGGAAAGTAGGTACCTCCACCTTACAGAAGACATTCTTTAATAATAAGAAGACATTCTTTAATAATAACTTTAAGGTTGTGTTTCTGCGTGTGAGTAAGGTCGCCAGAGCTCATCGGGGTGGGGGGAAGGGTCAGCAACACTTGTTTGCTGACTCTTAAAGGCCGGCAACGCACCTGACACCTCTGGTGTTGCGAGTGTCCATGGGCGGCGTTGATCACTTACCATTAGGTGACCCGCTTACTCGTTTGTTGCCAAAAACTATGCATACAAAAATAACATACAGTCAAATTAAGAACCCCCTTTTTTAAAAATAAATAATAATAATAATTTATTTCAGATATAATTCTTACAACAAAAACATCAAATAAAACTACAGATTATCTTAATTCGCTACAAACATTACATGTGTGCCTGAACTAGGTAATCCTGTTTTTCAGACAAAGAAGTGCTAGTATTAGTATAATCCATTGACATCTCCTAAAATCCTTATTCAATAGCGCTTTCAACTACAGAGGTCATCGACATTGGCATAGATCACAAAACACATAGCTATACAATATACGTATGTACTTACATACATTCGTATTTGACAGTTGACACTCGGCAAATGTGGCTCAGGGGCTCAAAAGAATCTCGTGATTGATCCTTCGCGTGTTAGCGTGCGGTCTTAGTGCGGGGTTAAGCGTTTGATTGAATATGTTTGTTTGAAATATAGTTTTTATTTAATTAGCACACTAGAAATGACCTAACAAATTTTTATTAACTAATTCCATAACCCAACAATATCAGGTTTGAGTCGAGATTCGAACCTCAAACAAGATGTACCGACACTTTATTGCAAAAATAAGTAAAACAATGGATGCAAGCAAGGAAATTAGCTTATTTTAATGCAAATGTCGGCCTTATCGCTAAAAGCGCTCTCTCTTCCAGGCAACCGATTAATCCAAAATATTTTTTTTTATAATGCCATCGAAAATTACAAAAACCCAAAATTTTTACCCTTTTACTACCCACTCCTATTTTGTTAACAGTGGCTTTTTGCTATATTCACTATAGTTTCATAAGAATCAGTCAAGCCATTTCGGAGGAGTTTGCAGACAAACACATAATAATATTAGTCTCCGGCTTTTATATTCTATAAACACTATAGTCTATTCAGTATGAAATTAATATTTAAAAGAATTGAAATAATGAAATTTATCACTTGGGTATTAACATACAGATGTACTTTTCATGTTCATAATGAAGTAGTAAAGTCTAATACTATATTTAGCTTACATAATAAGTAACTAGATTTAAGTTGATATGTGTACGTAGCATATGTGATAATTGTACGTATGTGGTATTTCAATAAGTAAACATGGATCTTACTTCCATGTATTGCAAAATTTAATACTTAAATATAATTGTTTATTTAAGAGACAATCGCCTGTGGGTATGCTTCTAAAGTTTGGAAGAATCAGGGGGCACCGAAGTAATAAGACGGAATTCTACAAAGAATGTATAAATAAATATATTCGCTGGCACGGAATCATAGGTATTATCTGCTTGTAAAGTACAAGCAGATAATACTGTAATGAATAACTAATACTATAAGGCTGACCAGTTACCGCAAGTATCACCCGTTCACGAGTTTAACGTATTGGCTAATCATCGTCTCCTTTGCCATAATAGGGTAAAGGAAACGACCAACCCCACGTCACCACCTAACTTGAGCACGACGAGCTTACAACGGGGGAGGATTTTTTACATGTTTCAAGATAAAATAATTAAATCGTTACAATACGGCTATTCATTTGGAAATTCGATTAAGTTAAGCCATTGTTATAATTATATTATAGTCAATACGACTAAAATATCGATATGATGAAAATCCATAATTATATCCAAAATTGAGATTTTGTCTATGTTTAACCAAGCAAAAGTAACAGTAAAGAATATTCTACGTAAATCGCTCCGCTTCCCAATAAAGCCTCACCATGCGGTCGTCCCAAGGGTCAAATTCGACCGTAATTTACGTAACGTTACGGAAAATGTAGATTTTTCGAATAATTTATGCTTTCGTCCAGAAAATGTTTGAAAAACAGGCAAATGGAATAGTTTTTGTGTAAAGGATAGGATTATTTTGGTAGAGACGGGCGTAAAAAGTAAATAGCGTACTATTCTCTTTAATTGTTTCCTTTAGTGTCTGTATCCGGTTGGATTGTTTGACTGCGTATGTGGCTTATGTACCAGCAACGAATATCACCACCAACAATATGTCACCCAGTGGGTGGACGTAGAACTCGTCCCGAGGGAATATCTTCCAGGAAATGGTTAGCAGCTTTATCGTACTGGGATCGACAAACGTAGCTATTACCGTAGCTTTATGGCAGATCGCTTAGCGCAGGTATGTAGATTGTAGAGGTGCTGGTTCGAGACCCGCTGGATGATCAAAAACAAAGCTATGCATGTTGTGTTTGTTACTTCTTCACGTCTAAACGGCTGGAGAGATTTTAATAAAATTTGGTGTGGAGTTAGCTGACACCCTGAAGTTTAACGCTGATAAAACTGTGGGGCACAGCTAGTTGCAAATCTATACATATAATAAAATCGTAGGAAAGTCAAAACTGTACATTGAATATTTTTAAAAAGGATACTTGGGTCGTGATCCACAATCAATATCGAAGCCAAAAATATAGATTTTAGAATTTTTGTCTGTTTGTATGTATGTATGTCCGGGCTAAACTCAAAAAGTACTGCATGGATTTACTTCAAATTTTATATGAATATTACTAAGAGGTTGGGTCAACATATAGGCTACATATTATCACGCTATCACCTATGGGGGAGGAGCTGTGATAATTTATAAATTTGAACGCGGGTAAAACCGCGGGGCACAGCTAGTAATACTACAATAGTAAAATTTGATATCTATACAGCATACAATAAAGTACAGGAGGCAGCAATATCAAATCGGAATAGGATCGTCAACCGTATGGCCTTTCGCCTCGCCGTTAAACAGGCGTCAACCTAACGTAAGCACGTAAATAAGGCGGATTAGTAACTCCGTTACATCGATTCTGCTAGTGGTAGGCGACGCCTCGGCTACGGCTAGCTTATCCTGCAGCGAGTCGTTTCCTTTAAGCCGGGTATCCACTTAGGTTCGCCGTGGTTTGCGAACACTGTGTGCTCCGCGAACGTGAACGTGTACAGTGTACACACTTAGGCTGCAACATCAGTGCTCCTGTCGGAGCACTAACATTCCGCGCTTACGATTCCGTTTAGTGTGCTTTGCAGTAGGGACTGTAACACTCGCAGCAGCAAGGGTATCCTAACTGGGATCTAGGGGGAGATCTTCAAAATGATAATACACGCCTAAAACAACAAACACGTATTTTGATGTGAAACATCTATAGCCGCACGTAAAACAGATCATCAACAGATCAAGCGCAATCGACTTTTTATTTTTACCCGACTGCGGGACGCAAAGGGTAATGTGTTTATCAGGCTATGTATGTATGTATGTTCCTTTGAAGCACTATACAGACCAAACGCCTGGACCGATTTTAATGATTCGCACGTCAATCGATTCCTTTCAGTCCGGAAAGTGTCACTAAAGACATGACGTTAGTGAAAATTCAATATGGCGACTACTGGACGCCATATTGTGAAAATTAAAAAAATTAAAGTCAACAAACTATGTCATGTGGGGTATCGTTGAATAGGTATTTAAAAAACATTTTTAGTTTTCTTTCAACATTTTTCGATTTGACCCCCCGTTTAGGAGCTATATCGATTTAAAGTTGCGTAACAACTATTCTCACATGTAGGTTTTAAAACAGTAGAAATTTACGATGAAAAGACGAAAACTTCGTATGACTGTGCGTGTGAGTGTTGATGGACATATACTAAAGTATCTATTAGGTATATTGGACTACCTAAAGTATCTAACGGCTAACTTATGGCAGATCCCCTCAAATAAAGGACATAATTAAACCGCGGCCCCCAGTCCCCGGTAGTCCTGCTATTCCCAGCCGTGGTAACAGCCGTGGTTACGGCAGGGCAGTCCTAAGAATCCCCGGCAGATTCCGCGTTACCAAAACCGACGACCTCTGGCCCTGGCAACATACAACACACGCACACTGCGGACCGACAAGAAGATGATCGAACTGGAGGAAGAATTGAGTAGGTTACATTGGGACATAATAGGATTATCTGAAGTTCGAAGAGAGGGGGAGGACACAATAATCCTGAAATCCGGGAATCTGCTCTATTTCCGGGAGGGCGACCAACTGTCCCAAGGTCGTGTTGGGTTCATAGTACACAAGTCCCTCGTCCACAACATACTGAAAATCGGGAGTGTGTCGACTACGGTTGCCTACCTTATACTCAGAATTACCAAGCGGTATTCGTTGAAGGCCATACAGGTTTACGCGCCGACTTCGACGATGAGGTTGAGGTCATGTATGAGGATATTTCTAGAGCCATACATACCTCGAACTCTTATTTCACTGTGGTCATGGGGGATATTAACGCGAAGCTGGTTTAACGATTCGGGAATGAGCTGAGAGTGGGGCAATTTGTAACTGGAGACCGGAATCCCCGGGGCCAAATGTTGGCCGACTTCATGGAGAAGGAGGGACTCTTTATGATGAACTCCTTTTTCAAGAAGCCGGAAAACCGCAAATGGACCTGGGAAAGCCCCGACGGGGGAAAACAAAACGAGATAGACTTTATCTTGTCGACGAGTAGACAGATGTTCAATGACGTCTCAGTAATCAATACGGTTAAAACCGGGAGCGATCACCGACTGGTGAGAGGCTCATTGAACCAAAATGTCAAGCTCCAGAGGTTCCGACTGATAAAGTCTACGCTCCGACCTTTACCCATCTACATCCAAAACCCTGAACCCTTTCAGCTCGAACTGCAAAACCGTTTCGAATGCCTAGCAGATTGCGAGGAAGTGGACTCATACCACGACAGGCTCGTAGAAGCTGTCCATACGGCTGGGTCTAAGGTCTACAAGGCCCACCGTACAAACAGAACCAAAAAGATGTCTGACTATACCCTGCAGCTTATGGACGAAAGACGGAAAATGGTTCTGACATCCTCTGATGATGCTACCAGATACCGGCAGCTCAACAGACAGATCTTAAAGTCTTTGACTCGCGACACGCGGCAATTTAATACAAATTGTATTAAAGAAGCTATTGAGCGGAACAAGGGCTCTAAAGTGTTTGCAAGAGAACTGAATCTGTTAGACAGAGCCAACCGACGAAGCTGAAGACTGAGTATGGCAGAATCGTCACGTCTAGACCTGAGTTGCTGGGAGACATCGTGAGGTTCTACGGACAGCTGTATACGAAAACCCAATCACCTGTCGATAGTTGTGCCTCAGATCCCAGAGCACGACTAAACCAACACTTACCGACGACATCCCGGACGTCAGCCTGTGCGAGATTAGAATGGCTCTCGAACAGCTTAAGAACAACAAGGCGCCTGGTGATGATGGAGTTACGGCAGAGCTTCTGAAGGTGAGTGGTACACCAATCCTACGGGCCCTTCAGAAGTTATTTAACTCCGTCATACTAGAAGGTCAAACGCCACAAGCATGGCACAGGGGTGTGGTGGTGCTCTTCTTCAAAAAGGGCGATAAAACCCTCTTGAAGAATTACATTCAGAAGGGTCATTTTTGCTGGTGTCTCATACCATTTCAGGAAGCACACTTTCCCAGCGTCTGCAACATCACTATGGCTGGAGCTTGGGTTGTAAAAGATCTTTGCTGCTTCCTTAATAATTTCCCAATTTAAATACAATTTACAGAAACCCACCTTGCTTCTTCTAAACGTTGCTGATGTTGTATCGTAGCCGGTAAATGAGTGTAAGAAGAGGATGTGTTCATATCCATGCTATTGCATCTCATTTTTTGTCATTCATTCATTCATCGTCATTTTTCAGTTTTAGCCAGTAAGGTTGCGTTTCCTACAGTAAGCATTGAGCGAAAAGCAATCTTCATGATGTTTTTCCCGCCTAAGCTCAGTTATCTGCTGTTACAAAAAAACGCGATATCTTACTGTTACCGCCCTTACCTCGTGGAGGTACTCCCAGCTTATGTTAAATTAATTTAGAGATAATTCGGGCATCAGGTAATGGTCATCACGCTGAATAACTCATCATCATCTTGTTCTCACTAATATGCTAGTGGGTTTGAATTCCGCACTTAGTCCCGATGAGGACCATTGTATGTGAGCCATGACGGCCTTCACTCCATCCAGCACACCTGCCTCCAGAAACATATCAGGTCTCCTAAACTTCTCAAGGCATCTGTAAGAGTTCCGCTGAATAACTTAAATTTTCTATATTTCTGGAGCATGTAGCTCATAAACGAATGGAAATATGAAAAAGTATATGAGATCAAAGTTATAGTGAATTTCGTAAGCTTTAATTTTATCTTGGAATATTTTTTGCTAAAACGCAACTTTTTAAAGATATTAGCAAAAAACCTAAAATTGAGGTCATTGTCCCCCCTCCCCCCTCCTCCCTCCGCCTCACCTCCTAGACGTCAGGACTTTTAGTATGTTTTCCCTCTAAGTACTCTGAACAAGTTTCTGAAAATATCCCTTAGATTCCCGCTCACGCACTCTATGAGTCATTCCTTAATCGGACTAATAACAGTTGATCGTTATTGTGACTGGAAATTGCACATTGATCAAAAATGCATCAGAATCAATAGGTTTGTATACGTTTTGTCACGACTTTGCAAAACAGCCTCATTACCAATCGATATTGATGGCATCTCTCGGGCACTTTGGTTCTATCCTCAGGTATGGTATCTTTTAATGCTTTTAAACTTTCGCGATTTGTACACATTTTTATTTATATACTGTGGACACGGGTCTCAATCGCGATAAATATATAGGCAAATTATTTTGCCTATATATTTATCGCGATTGAGACCCGTGTCCACAGTATATATTGTATCATTTACCCGACGTATGGTACTATGGGGCAATTCAACAGATAAATCGAGAGCATTTCTATTGCAAAAAAAATGCGTTAAAGCAATTACAGGTACTCCTCCGTTTGTCTCATGTAAATCATTGTTAAATGGACTAAAAATTATGACTAGTGTGTTTGTACATTTTTCAAATTGGTGTATTTGTGAAAATGCAGCCACAGTATTTACTAGAGCTAAAGATGTTTTTCCTTGCAACATGATAACTAATACAACGAAAAAGTTCCTATGCTGTATGTGTGAAAGTGTATAATGCTTTGCCGCAAAGTATTAGATATTTTTCAGCGGCAAAGTTCAAAAACCAACTCAGACTGTGGCTCCTAGAAAAATCATTCTATTCAATCAAATCAAATTTTTGACTGCACGTGAGGCGCAACGGCTAAGGCAGTCGCGTTGCCGCTTCGTGTCGCGGGTTCGAGTCCCGCGCCGGACAACTACTTGTGTGACCCATAAATAGTTGTTGTGAGTCTGGATGTAATTTGTGTCCGTCTATTATATGTTGTTAAGTACCCTGCAACACATGGATTAGATTCCATATTGCAGGGGTTGTCTTAAAAAAAAACTGTGATTTATTTAATTAATTATATTATTTGTGTAAAATTTGACATATAACAATCACACATTTCGCATGCTGTTTATGAGTAAAATTGATGAGACTAACCTAATAGTAAGACCACCACTGTACTCTATTTTAGTGAAATAAATAAATGAATGAATAATATTTAATAACTAAATCTAGATAATGAATGATAAAAATATAAAAAAAAAACATAAATATCAAGAACAAAAGTTATAACATATACTTAATGTGGTTAACTTATTTTTGAAACTAGCTAGGAACTCATAACTAAAAAGTACAAAATAAAATAAATATTTAATAAATAAAAAACCCGACTGCGTAAATAATAAATCAAACTACGTACATAGACAAAGAACTGAAAAGAAAAAACAAGCACATAGATGGCTGGTGGTCTAAAATTATATAATGTACTATTGAATGAATACTATTGAAGAAAATAAAATATATTCTAATAATGAAACGTAACAACTGAACAGTCGGGATCCATTGACAAATTAGATTGGCTGTCGACTAATGGATCCCGACTGTTCAGTTGTTATGTTTTATTTTCTTCAATAGTATTCATTCAATAGTACATTATATAATTTTAGACCACCAGCCATCTATGTGCTTGTTTTTTTCTTTTCAGTTCTTTGTCTATGTACGTAGTTTGGTTCATTATTTACGCAGTCGGGTTTTTTATTTATTAAATATTTTTTTTATATCATTATGACATATTTAGTTCCTATCACATTATGTTCTTTTCTGCATATTACTTTTACAAAATAATGTCGATGTTTCACATCTGCCAGGCGTCCCGTGACGGCTCACATTTTTATTTTATAATACTAGCTGTGCCCCGCGGGTTTACCCACGTTTTATTGTATAAATTATCACAGCTCCTCCCCCGTAGGTGATAGCGCGATAATATGTAGCCTATATGTTGACCCGACCTCTTAGTAATATTCATGCAAAATTTGAAGTAGATCCATGCAGCACTTTTTGAGTTTAGCCCGGACATACATACAGATAAACAGACACACAGACAAAAATGCTAAAACTTATTTTTGGCTTCGATATCGGTTGTAGATCAACCAACTATCCTTTTAAAAAAATATTCAATGTACAGTTTTGACTTTCCTACGATTTTATTATATGTATAGATTAAACTATTTTTCCCAATACATTCTTTAGTACTTCACTTTTGTTAACTGTTGACAATCATCAATCAAACGTTAAATTACTGATACTTTTTTATTAATTCGAATTCTATTCTAACTTTTAAACCTATTTCCAGCTATTTTACAAGCGACTCGAGTTAATACGGTTGAGATCTCTTTTCGAGTTGATATGTATGCTTTGGCCATAAGTCATCAGGTTATTTATAACTCAGGTATGGCTGCACAGATTTCATGATCTCGAATTTTATGGAATTGACTGCTCCAAGAATGGCAGAATAACTATTTCAATATCGGAATTTATACAAAAAGTTTATTCGAGGGAAATCAAATGCATAGAAAATAATTGCATCGAGTAAAATAAAATAACGGTCAAATCGATTAACCTCAATCATTCCAAATCATTCGGTCAATTAAGTAGCACAAGATTGACAACAGAATGTACTAGAAAGTTTTAGAACAATCCATGATCGCTGCCAGTTAGCTGTAGAGCAAAATATTGTCTATGGTTTGTTTTTTTTAAAGAGGTTATGTTACCGATTGATTTGTTTGTTTTGTGCCAGTGTTTTCAGTAAATCTTACTTTGACAGTATCTATACATATTATATAATCGTAGGAACGTCAAAACTGTACATTGAATATTTTTTTAAAACGAATACTTGGGGCGTGATCTACAATCGATATCGAAGCCAAAAATATAGATTTTAGAATTTTTGTCTGTGTGTCTGTTTGTCTGTATGTATGTCCGGGCTAAACTCAAAGAGTACTACATGGATTTACTACAACTTTTGCATGAATATTACTAAGAGGTCGGGTCAACATATATGCTACATATTATCACGCTATCACCTACGGGGGAGGAGCTGTGATATTTATAAAGTTTAACGCGGGTAAAACCGCGGGGCACAGCAAGTTATTATTAAAAATGCAACGACCAAGACCCAATCTTTCCCAATGAAGCTGTAACATAGCGAATCAATCACACTGAAGTAAACGTTATGGCATAGATAGGTAAAGCAAGAAATACAAAATAATTAAATCCTCATACAACACCATCTCTGATAAAGACAGTTGACTGCACTCCTTCTAAACAGACGGACCAATTTTGTTAGATTTTAAGAGGGTGTTTGGGAGGGTCCCTGAATAGTTTTTGATGGGCCGGTTGGCGTGGTTGGCGCCGCAGGATGTGGGTTCAAAATAAGACCCAGACTCAGGACAAACAGACATGTTCATGCACACAAATATCTGTCTGATATTTGTGTACATGAACATGTCTGTTTGTATCATAACATATTGATATAAGGGTGTATTTACAAAATAAAAGTAGTATATTTATTTAGTAGATCAGTTAGCGGGTTTCCAGTTTCCTCTGCTTAGTTTGGGATCAGATGGCCGTGTGTGAATAATGTCCCAGAATATTATAATATTATTAGCCTCATAAATAGAGAGAATTACAACTAGAGAAGCCAGCCAGTATCTTCAAGTGGAAGATTCACCTCCATGTCTCGGAGAGCACGAAAGGCATGCGTCTGATCCCTCCCATGTCATGTCAGATTAGCCGTTATGTCTTACAATGTTGGCCATTCTCCATGAAGGCTTGCTGCCACAGCCAAAATTCAGCGAGTAGCATTATATACTGTCTACTTTTTTTCACGTAATATTAATACGTAAGAACATTAATTTAAGTACATAATAAAACATGTCTTAGTATCAAAAGATCCACATAACATCTTGCTAAGTGCCAATTTACGCCGCATTTGCAGCTAAACAGCATAAATTATGAACTATAATATAAGGTATACAAATTGGCAGGGATATGCTATAACTAGTATTACTGTAAATAGGTAAAGTACACGCGAAATAACTTGGCCTAAGTAATCTATATTATACTAGCCTAAACCGCGGGGCATAGTTTTACCCGCGTTAAACTTTATAAATTATAGCCTATGTGTTAATCCAAGGTATCAGCTAACTCCATATCAAATGTTATTACAATCACTCCAGTCGTTTAGACGTGAAGAAGTAACAAACATACACACTCACACACTCACAAACTTTCGCCTTTATAATATTAGTGTGATAAAGGGATGCCAAGAAAAGAATTGCTCATAAGTCGTCGCCGGGGTCAACCCTAGCTCATTAGTACCCCGTCTTCTTCGGGGACTATGTTTAGCAAACGCGATTATAATTTTGGATTTACCTTAAGAAATAACGAAACGACAAAAATGTATAGTGTCTTCTGTAAATGTATGGTGTTTAATGTATAATATATCTTCAATTGTACAAAAATGTACAGTGTCTTCTGTAAATGTATAGTGTTTAATGTGTAATATATCTTCAACTGTACAAAAATGTATAGTGTCTTCTGTAAATGTATAGTGTTTAATGTGTAATATATCTTCAACTGTACAAAAATGTATAGTGTCTTCTGTAAATATATAGTGTTTAATGTGTAATATATCTTCAACTGCAGTACAATGTTTATTTCTGCACTGACAGCAGAATAATCAAACAATAAGTAGAATTAAAACGTTATTTATTTATTTTTAATTATTACTATTACAGTAATTTTAATATTTTAACCTTATCTCTACCTAAAAATCGCAATTCAACTCACAATTGAAATATTCGCGTTATCCGCATCGGACACACCCAAAACACGCCTAAGTAGTACTTATATTGTATCCGGCTCGAAGTACCAAAATGTAAAATTAAAGACTAGTGGACTGTAAAACTAGTATATGCAGCACAACATAATATAATTAAACATGGACTATATATAAAATAATGAGTAAACGCGTCGTCGGTGCGGTTCGTCCGCCGAGAGTGCCGTTAGACCGGGCAAGAACCCGCGCACGCGCGCCACAATCGATGCCAGCCGACGAGTGCCGATGATGCACGAACCACAGTTATAGTAGAAATATAATGATAATAATATACTGGTATATTATTCACATACGGCCATCTGATCCCAAACTTAGCATCTACATCTACTTACTACTTTTCTTTTGTAAATAATAATAATATCCTGGGACATTATTTACACACGGCCATCTGATTCCAAACTAAGCAGAACTTGTACTATGGAAATCAGATAACTGATATACTAGATATACTACTTTTCTTTTGTAAATACATACTCATATAGATAATTACACCTAGACTCAGGACAAACAGACATGTTCATGCACACAAATATCTGTTCTGGGTGGGAAGCGAACCCACGATCTGCGGCGTGAAAGGCAAGTATCTACCAAAAACGCCACCCGGCTCGTCAAAATATTAAAATTAGCAAAACTGTGATTGTTTAAAGTGTGATTAAATCATTTAATCACACTTTTCAAAATGTGAATATTTGCATTCGCCGTCCTTTTTCACATTTCAAAAATGTATTCATAAAAATCATACTTTACATTCAGGTTTTAATGGAAGTGAAAAAAAATCTTAAGTATCATAATATTAATACGTGAATAAAATCAAAAGACTGTCAAAGTTTATATGAAAAAAGAGCTTCCTGCAGAAGCTTATATTTATACTTAAATCTTTCAATTATAGAGTTTACAAAAATGTGACTAATTGACTTTACAACAACCCGTTTGATCGACACCCGCAAAACAACCTAAAATTCTCGGAATCAATTAATTTCACTTCTGAAGTAGGTATGTGTTGAGATACCAATAATCGATTAATTTCACTTCTGAAGTAGGTATGTGTTGAGATACCAATAATCGATTAATTTCACTTCTGAAGTAGGTATGTATTGACATACCTACTTCAGAACTTCAGAAGTGAAATTAATTAATTCCGAGAATTTTAGGTTGTTTTGCGTAATGTTTGGTGTAATTTTGCAGGTAGTGAGACTTTAAGACGTCAAGACGTTTTGCGCGAACTGTAAGTGATATGCCAAAAGTGCCAAATGATGACTATTTTGGAGCAAAACTCGCCGAAATAGCACATTCAGGTTTTATGTGATATCTTTATGGGCTTAATGTATGAATTCCATTCAACTACACTTGCAAGACGGGAACTAAGTAGAATGCTTATGTATTTTTGGAAGTGCATTTTCTTGCTTGGCTGCATTTCGTTTTTCGCTGTGGTAGCTGGATTTCTGAGGCGAAGTTAACATGTAAGAATACTTCTATCGGCTTCTCTACACTTACTTTATTAAATTAAATTTATTAATTTGCTTGAATATAATAATATATTGGATCATTATACTCACACGGTCATCTGATCCCAAAATAAGCAGAGCTTGTACTATGGAAACCAGATAACTGATATACTACTAGTACAAATATATACTACTTTTTCTTTTTTTAAATACATATATATATATGGTGTGTGTGTGGTGAAATTTTAATTACAAAATTAAATTACACCCAGTATGGTTGCAATAGTTGGCAATATAACATCATGCCCTTTAGGACGTTTACATTTAGACAGTTGATTGTAACTTACAATCATTACAAATTAACTAAAATTAATACTGACAATATTTACTTCCAATTTGACGATATTTAATGATTTTGGAAGATGATGACACAATTTAATAGACCTGCAATAGGCATTTCATCTAATATAATAATAAATAATTCTAATTTTATAATTGGCAATTTAAGATGTTCTTTATGTCTTGACAAATGTTTACAAGTATAGACGCAGGACAGATATTTGTGTGGATGAACATGTTTGAATTTACAAAATAGTCATCAGTTCAGTTCGTTCGTTCCCTGAGTATAAACATTGTCCGCATAAAAAAATATTTTTTAATTACTTAACTAGTTACTAAGTTATAAAACAGTGATCTAATAGTGTATAACCATTGGCTGTGACTGTTCAGATGCATGTACATTAACTATGTAACAATAAAAGTGGATATCTTATAAAGTGCATATAAAAACTTTTGGTTACAACAAACTACAAAAAGTGGTGATAATTACCTTATTATAAAAGGAGTACACTAACTTACATATATCTGTGCATTAAAAACATAGTACAACTAACAAAAAGTGAGGATAGCTGAAAATAATTATAAAAATCTACTACAAATTACCGTTTTAGCACATTCAAATATAATAAACATGACTCATAATGAATGAGTGAATGAATAATTTTAAGACTACGACCATAGACAATAGATTCGGGCAGACCTGGAACCAGTTGACATAAGGGTGTTGCCATTACTAATTATTAAAAAACGGTTAGTAGTGTTGCGCTCGAAAAAATTCCCTAATTCGAGGAAAGTAAAACATATTGGAGACCAATAAAAATAATTAATCATCTACCTTAAAGAGACATCGGATAATGAAATGGGATCGGAATCTGATAATATTACTATGAGAACCAAAGTAATAAAAGGTCGACGACTATCGGAAGAATTACATAATGACTCATTTATTTCGACTAATTCACTCTCGGATTTGCAAGCAAAAAGCCTCCCTGACCTGTCCACGGATTTCTGCGAACTAAACCATCTATACCAAGAAATAAGCGAACTAAAACTACAACTAAACAGCGCAAACAACGAGATAGATCAACTAATACTAAAAAATGATCTGCTACAGAAAGAAGTAAATGAAAAACAAAGCACGATTAATAATCTGAAAAAAATATGCACAAACACCAATAGCAGTAAAAAAAGGAACCAATCAAGAACCAAAAGCAGTAATGGTGTAAATAAAATTTTTAACTCTAGCACAACTGATTTGGGATCGGATATTGATATAATAAAATATGACCAAGACAAGAATAAAAAACAAAGAATTCAAAATGAACAGCAAGAGAAGGTATATAAACCTCACATAGAATCCACGATATCCGATTTAAAAGAAGATGACAATGGAACAAGTAAGATAAGTAACGACAAAGAAATGACCACGTACTGTTATGCAGAATCAAAGAAGCCAAAACTTATCATTCTTGGGAGTCAGCAAATAAGAGGACTAACATCTCAACTGATAACCACGCGAATGAGCTCAAGAGAAAAATACGAAGATTATGATATCTCGGCCACAATAACGTCATATGCACCAGCAGAAGAAATTCTAAGACCTTGTTACAAGATAAATACTAACGTCAATGACCAATTTGTTCTTTGTATCGGTGAAAATGATAGTAACCCCAGTAAACTCATGCTTGAACTTTCGTCAGCATTGAAAAGATTGGAAAATTGTAAAGTAATAATATTGAACATTCAACATAACAAATATCTTAATGAGTATAACATTAATTCTTTAATTCAAACATTATGTTCTCATATGAAAAATTGTAAATTTATCAACACCTATGATTATTTTAATAACCGCATTGACTACTTAAGACATATATGTAATAAAATAAATTTAGTTTTAGATTCACAATTCTACGACAAAAACTATTTGGATTTTAATTTTATAAGATCATATATGTGTAATAGAACAAGACAAAACTTAACCAAAGGACATAACTATAAGCAAAAAGAACAAACGGTTCAGACAACCATAACACAGTATTTTATAAAAGATTGTACCAGCACAAATAATAATAACCCAGAAGAAAAACATGACATAGTTTTTGATAATGTTCGTAAAACGCTTTTTCGTCCCTAATGATGTAAGTCATTTTACAGTTATGCATCAGAATATAGCAGGTATACTAAATAAATTAGAAAATATTGAATTATGTATAGATAACTTAACTAACAACAACAAGTTTATCGACGCACTATGTTTGTCTGAAACATTTGTTAAAAAGGGAAGCGAAAATAATATTAACTTAAAAGACTTCAGATTGGCTAATTCATATTGTAGAACTCATGAAAAGAGAGGTGGTGTATGCATCCTCTTAAGAAACGGTATTGAATTTAAAATCATGGACATTTGTAATAATATGTCTAAAGATAAAATATTTGAGTGTTGTGGCGTACTGATACCCTCAATTAATTGTGTAATCATTTGCATTTATAGAACCCCTGATAGTAACATTGGATATTTTTTTGAAAAGCTTGAGATGTTGCTTCATAAAATATGTACAAAGCCGAACAGAAAAGTAATTCTTGCGGGGGATTTTAACATAGATACGTGTTAGACCAATAGAGAAAGCTCATATCTTAAAGATATTGCACTAAATTATAATTTGCGTTTACACATCAACTCCCCGACTAGATTGAAGTCATGTATTGACCACATAATAAGTGATATACCAGATGCAAAGGGTGAAACTGCAGAAGTTCACCTATCTGACCACAATATGTGTCAAATACTATCATTTCAAGTGCACAATAAACCGGTAAGACTTAATAAATGGGTCATAACAAAACGTAATTTAAGTCAAGAAAATCTTAAAAAATTCAATGATTGCTTATCTTCACTAACATGGTCCGTAGTTTATGAAATGACTGATACAAATAAGGCATTCAATGAATTCCATAATTTATTATGTTTGTTTTATAATCTCTGCTTTCCGATAGAAAAAATTAGAATAAATGCAAATCTGAAATCTCCAAAATGGATTACAAGTGGTCTTAGAAAATCTTGCAAACGAAAAAGAATCCTGAGATATCGGTATTATAAATCCAAATCGGAAAAGTCTAAAACAAATTATAAACACTATAGTGCAATATTAATTAAATGTATTCATAATTCTCAGAAAAATTGTAATCAAAATTTTTTATCAGCTGCTAAGAATAAGGGTAAAGCTACTTGGGATATAATAAGTGATAAAGTAGATGGAGTCAAACTAAAAGAAGAAATTGAGGAAGTCTACCATGATAACGAGTATAAGCGCGAACCCCAAAAGATAGGTGAAGCTTTCAATGATTTTTTTATTGGACTAACGGACAATAAAAATACTATGCATCATAGACTTGAGTAACTCCGGAGCGATTCGTTCCGATGAACTGCTCAAACACAGGGAACGAACTGAACTCGTTCAGTACTGTGCGGAATTATCGTTCCACAGTTCACAGACTCATTATAATCCCGCGTCTCTAGTCTAAGCCCGCGTCAGTGTGTGTAGGTAGGAACGAGAGCCCTTTGTTGTATAGTGCGTCACCAACTCAACTCACCACAATGTGGTGAGTTGAGTTGGTGACGTATAACTAAGTGCATGTGGTGACCACATGTACTTAGCAAGATCTGATTCGTTATCGCATTTACACACACTGACAATTATTGTTTAGCTTTCTTAGTATTCGATATTCTAGAGACGTTAACTATTTTGGTCTCTATTTCATAAAGCAATAAGTTTATTTTAGATTGACATTCTATTTTATGCAACTTTAACTTTACGTTATGAGATCGTATTTTTTAAATTTGTTAGAGAGTCGAATTGCGTTGAGTGAGTGACATCTTCCTATTGTGCCTACTTTTTGTTTTTTAAATATAAAATGACTTCTAAACGTAAACGTAGTGATATTTGGGGACATTTTAAGGAAATAGAACCAAAAAAAGCAACGTCTGGAAATACAAGTAATTTGTCGCGCCATATGACCAGGAAACATCCTACAATACCTATCGTTTTGGAACGGCAAGTTGACCCATCAACTTCTACTGACCAACAACAAACATCGCAATAACCATCGCAACAAAATATTACTGATTTTATCATCAGAAAAAGACCTATTTCCGTACAAAGATCGCAGGTTATAGATAAGCAATTGGTGAAGTGGATATCGAAAGGCCAACATTATCTACGTGTCGTTGACGAACCATTGTTATAGTTCACAGTTTATGAACAAATAGCTAAACAAGTTCCAACCAAATCCGGACTCTGTCGAAAACATGTCTATGCCACAGTTCATTTCGCTCTCTGAATCAGTAGTACTGTACTATATATACAACCTACCAAGTCAAGGAGCGAAATGAACTGTGGAACGAGTTAGCGGAACGAGTTCACTTCATGGAACGAGATTTGATGAACTAGATCCATTAAGTGAACGACAATGCCCAAGGCTAATGCATCATAATAAGTTGAATAATATTGTCATGATGAGTCAGAGTATGTTTTTAAAGCCTTGCACTGTAACAGAGGTCTGGAGAAATATCATGTTACTGAACAATACCAAATCAGTAGGTTTTGACGATGTTTCTACTTTGGCTCTAAAACTTTGTGCTCATCATATAGCTGCAGTCCTACAGTATATAATAAACCTTTCATTTACCCAAGGTATTTTCCCGGATAGACTCAAATCTTCTTTAGTCAAACCACTTCACAAAAAAGGTAACAAAAATGATATGAACAACTACCGACCCATAACTCTAGTATCTAATATATCTAAAATATTTGAAATAATAATGCATCAACGTCTCAGTAATTACTTAGAAAAATTTAATATTATTAAACAGGAGCAGTATGGATTCCAAAAGAATAAATCCACTGCGCTAGCTGCTTATACCTTGATTCGAAATGTAACTGAAAAATTAGATAAAAAGCTACCAGTATCTGTAATATTTTTCGACCTTGCTCATGCAAGGCCTTCGATTTTGTCGACCATAATTTGCTCATATCTAAGCTTTATAATTACGGAGTTCGCGGGTTAGTTCTTGAATGGATAAAGAGCTACTTATCGAATCGAGTTCAAGCTGTTCAAATTAAATCTATTAAAAATAGCACCGAATCGGTTTTTAATTCACAATTTAAAGTTAATAGATCAGGTGTCCCTCAAGGTAGTATACTGGGCCCACTTCTCTTTTTAGTTTTTATTAATGACTTACCAACGACTATCAAGGATAAGTGTATTCTTTTCGCGGATGACATTTCAGTGGTTATTTCAGACAACAGCAAACTAGATAATCATCAAACAAACTTGACATTAACTTCAAATTTAATTATTGACTGGTTAGATAGAAATCGCCTACACGCCAATTTATCAAAAACAAAATATATTAATTTTAGGTTCTACAATACACAGATAAGAACATACAACGTCATTTGTAAGGATCAAATAATTCAAAATACGTATGAATACAAATTTCTAGGGTTAATTGTAGACCAGCATTGTAACTGGAAGGCTCACATTGACTATATATGCTCTAAGCTCAATAGATTTGTGTTTGCTCTTAAGCGTTTACGACGCACGGCTGGCGAAAAAATTGCTTTGACCGCTTATCATGGATATGTACTCTCAGTTCTTAGATATGGCCTACTTTTGTGGGGTAACTCCACTAATGTCAACAAGGCATTCATTGTGCAAAAGAAATGCCTTAGAGCTGTATTTGGTCTGAACCCGTTAGAGTCATGTAAACCGATATTTAATAAAATGAAGTTACATACATTGACGGGATTATATATCATGCAGGCAGGACTATTTGTGAAGGATCATCCCGAGTTATTCGAGACAGTCGAAAGTATATCTGTACGCATCTGCAGAGATTCTACCCGATTAAAAATACCTCTACAGAGAAGCACACTTGCCGTCAGAAATAGCCATGGCGCGACAGTTAGAATATTTAATAAGATCCCTAAAGACATAAGAATACTGCCACGAAAACAATTTAAAACAAAATTAGGTATATGGCTGCAAACTAAATGCTTCTACAATATGAAAGAAATGACATATATGATATAAGATTATAAATCAAATAGTAAATTATTAATTTATGTTGAATAAGTGAATTTATAATATTTTGAATTCTTGACATTTAATATTCATAATAATTATAGTTATATGTTTAAACAATAGAGAATTATTATCCATGCTGTATTATGATATTTATTAGGATATATTTTAAATTTGTAAAGCCTAAATATTTGCATGCCGTTAAATAGGCAAAACATGCTGAACTTTGTATTAAGATGTACCATCCTGTAACCATGTTTTATCGCAAATAAATGATCTTATCTTATCTTATCTAATAAAATGTATATAATATATACATCTTATGTAGTACAGACGCCAGAACATCAGGCTACCCCTATCTGTCAAATTTCCCCAATTGAAAGTGAACTTTATGCTTATGTGATAAAGTTGAAAAACTATAAAAGAAATTTGACAGATTGTGGTAGCTGGATGTGCTGGCGTCTGTACATCCGTTATCTGGTTTCCATAGTACAAGCTCTACTTAGTTTGGGACCAGATGGACTTGTGTGAATAATGTCCCGGCATATTATTACTACTTATTTATTATCTACATACTGTCTTCAATGAGCTAAACTGCAAACTAAGAGCCGAACCAACCAAACAAAAGTATTACATTGCCTTATTCCTACTTGTTATACTGTCTCTCTCGTACCTTCGATTTGAAATGAATCAAGAGTATGAAATGGAAAGGTAATAACTTTCATTTTACACTTCATACACTTAAATGTCGACAAACCGTACTTTATAGTTATTTTCCTTAAAAAAAGTCCATTAATTCCAATACCGCCAACTTGGTTTAAATCTTACAAAAAAACTTAGAACCGTAAATCACTTTTTCTCATTCACAAAATGGCGCGGCGCACGAGACGCGAATTTAAAACATTGTTTTACATTCCATTGCCGTTTTTTACTGTGGCAATCTCATCAATTTCCATGATGACAAGGGAATGGAAGGGGAATATAAAATAAATCAGTTTTATAGCGTGAGCTGTAAAAGTCAAAGAAGGGAAATAGATTCTTAGGAATCAGAACAGAAATTATGGCTAACCCGCTACAGAAAAGTGAGATGTAATAAGTCTGAAGTCTTTCTGTCTACCGATGACATCGGTACTGAAAGGGTAGATCGCTTTCAATGTAGATTTTATGTCCGTAATATGGTTTATTCAAATATCTGATGACCTTCCTAAAGATTTAAAAGGCACAGCTCGTTTAAACTGATTTGACTGAATCTGATGGACTAGTGGTTAGTGAGTGACCCTGACTGCTAAGGCCAGAGGTCATGGGTTCGATCCCCACCCAGGACAAATCTTTGTGCGATGAAATGAAATAATGAAAATTATTCAGCACTTGGGTATTTACATACACTTGTAATTGTCAAGCTCACAATATTTTACATAAACACAGTTTAAAAACAGTAATACAAAATATTTTGAATTAGTCCGTCCGTGCGGTCTTTTTCGTCACATATATTTTTAATATCCTTAAATAAATAATAAATAGCAAGTTACTAAGCTATTATTGTTACATTTAGCAATTGTATATTAAAATTGATTTGATGAGTACGGTTAGTACGTTTTGTCTAGGTGTAATTTATCTATAATATGTATGTATTAAGAATAATTTTTTAATTAAGATTTGCAACGACTAATTCTTACCAGCCGTGGACTGCTCTGTGTGCCTGAAGACGAGAGCCTCTTTTACACCATGTTCCAAATGGGCTGAACACTTACCCCGGGAGGGCTCGAGTTTTCCCTCCCCTATTGCCGACATCTGCCAGTCCGGCACAGCGACTGCGCCACAAATAGGTCGCTGTCTTCCCGGAGTTGCTTGCACGTGATGGCAGAAGAGGAAACTTCTCATTCTGCCACCACAGCCCCGAGCCCCGCCCTCATGTATGACATGCACACCTCCTCCATGTATGATCGGCTCGTTCCCGATCCCGCTCGGCGGCCTCCTTCTAGAGCACGACTGCCTCACCGAAGGAGACCACAGCATCCCATGTGCATTTAGAAATACCTATATATCTTTTAAGCATGTTAATCAGTTATCAGGTTGCCATAGTACAGGCTCTGCCTAGTTTGAGTTCCGATACGAATGATGGACTCATTCTTGAAAATAGTGTCTAAAATTAAAATAAAAGCTTTTTATTCACGTAGACTAAAAAAGCGCTTGTAAATAGTCAAAGCATGTTTGTAGTAATAAAGTTAAGTATTTATAATTATGTTTGTTTAATGTCTGTTTTTACTGTTTTGTGTTTCTTTATGTCTTTGCTGAATAAATACATTTTTGAGATGAAATGATAAATGTTTATTTTTGAGAATAAGCAATCTTACCATACATACCAAAAACAAAACAAAAAAAAATATTCTTCTTTCAATTGGCTGTTAAACTTACTACCCTTTAATATTTTTACCGAGTCTTATACTACAAAGTACGTCCTTTGTGTTAAAAGGTAATATGTTATACTTAATAAGAAGGACATTAATTAGAAGGCTGTATGTACGGCCAAAATTTACGTAAATAAATATTTATTAGTGGGACTGACCTTAGTTTTGTGAAAGGGCATAGGGTTACTTCAGTGGTTAGGCAAGGCCCCGAAATTAAATATATACCTACCTTCTATAATGACTACTTAAACGTTATTTTCTAGGGCGTTACTTTTCATAAAATAAAATCCCTTTTTATTCACATAGACTTTAAGAAGCGGTTATAAATAGTTGAAACATGGATTGTGAGTGTGTATGTTTGTTACTTCTCCACGACTAAACGGCTGGAGCGATTTTAATAAAATTTGGTTTGGAGATAGCTGAAACCCTGGATTAACACAAAAGCATAATAAAATTTAACGCGGGTTAAACAGCGGGCAGTAGCTAGGTATAATAAAATATAGTTAGGTAATTTATAATACTAGCTGTATTATAAATTACATAACTATATTTTATTATACCTAGCTACTAATAGATTATTAGGTCTGTGACTTTTATTTGTTTATTTAGAATTATAATTTAATTGATGATAGTAATGTTTTAGTGAAATAGTCAATTTCTTGAAGATATTGTCATACTTGTTACTAAAGCTATTAATACTTATTGCCAACTTTTAGGTATATTTTACTATATTATACCCGCTGAGTTTGTTTCGCTGGGTTTTCTCTGGGTCGTTTTAAACACAAGGTCCGTCATAATAATAATATTGAATTCGTACCTTAATATAGACAGAACCATTCAGACAATATGTAGTAAAATATAAATTTCGATACTTAAACCTAAACATAATCTCCTCGACAATAACTTAATACAAGCTAGCTAAATATCATTACTATTATAAAATAAATTTTATAAATGTTTTAACAATCTGTGTTCCTATATATAATATGTAACTAGAAATATTATGAATATTTCACTGTATTACTACAAACATGTTCTGACGATTTACAAGCACTTTTTTAAAGTCTACGTGAATAGAAACCTTTTTATTTTTATTTTATATCGGGTCAAAAAATGATATTTCGCAATAACAAATAACAAATTTCATTATCTTGAGAACTTTTTTAACAGTGATAATACTTATATAAAACACTGGAATCGAAATTATAGATTTAAAGCTCTTTGAATTATTGTTTAATTTTGTTTTATAATGCCATCTACTCTGAATACATATAATCAATCATAAAAAATCAAAAAGAAAACTAAAAAGCAGGGATGTTATCTGTGGAAATACAATAAAATATAAATTAAAATTAAAGTAATACTTAATCCTACCTTTATGAATTGTCAATGTTATCGGCCGACTACATATTGCTACTGTAAAATTGACAGGCGTTTGTATTAATTATATTTTGTAATTGTATCACTATATGATACAATTTTATTTATTAGTATCTGCTAAGCTGGTGGTCCTGGGTTCGAATCCCGGTAAGTGCAAATATTTGTGTAATGAGCACGAATATTTGTTTCTGAGTCATGGATGTTTTCTATGTATTTAAGTATTTATGAGTTCATTTCATGTGCATCTTCAATTATAGGAGATCACATCATGTAAATTTTTATGAACACACATGATATAAAAATATAAGAAATTTTTGAAAGATATAAGTTATAATAAGTTCTCAAATATTAATTTAATAAAAAATAATAATACGTAAAACAATCACCTAACCTGTTTAGGTTAGGTGATTATTTTGCGTATTATTATTTTTTATTAAATTAATATTTGAGAACTGTGCATGTGCATGTTTATGCACATGCACACAATTGAAATACTAAAACAAATGAGTAGAAAAATACCGTGGGGGGCTCAGAAGTCATCCCGAGTGAATATCTTCCAGAGAACGGGCAGCAGCGTCTCCCTGTGTACTAGGACGTCTAGGACCATCAGAGGCTCTACCGGCTAAGACGCCGAACATCGATTTATTAAATGGCGTTCAAATAAATAAAGGTTTAAAATTACTTAATCAATCGTTAAATCGGCTTCAACGTTGACTATCGATTCCGGACGATTTATGACGTCACATGTGCTCATGGAAGCCGATTTAACGATTGATTAAGTCATTTTTAACCTTTATTTATTTGAACGCCATACACGAAAACGATGTTCGGCGACTTAGCCGGTAGAGCCCCAGACTGCGATCGCCAATCCGACTGTCAAGCGTGACATATCCTTCCAAATGATGGACACAACTATATTGTGGGAAGCCTTAGCCCACTAGGGGACGTCATTCTGCTGACATAATGAATGCATTGTTATTTGAAAGAATATTCTATATTGCGTGGTTGTGGTAATTAAAGATGATTTAATGATAATATTACTTTATTCAAATTGAGAAATACATACTCGGTAACAAAAGATAGATTCCATAGAGTTAAAAGAAAGATGGCGCGACAACAACGCCATCGGTACAAAAGGGAACTACGTATATCAGGATGCGTTCCATTACACTAACATAATTAAATCCTGTGGTTGATTTTACTATTGTTATACAGACGCTAACACATCCAGCTACCCCATCTGTCAGATTTCTTTTATAGATTTTCAACTTTATCACAAAAGTATTCACAGTTTGGGTGAGCTTGATGTGCTGGCGTCTGTACGATAAAGAGATAATTATGTCTATCTAGATACCGCTGTACATTTAAAACAATATATTCTAACCTGACCTTATACTGGTAAAGAGGTTATTCAAATCTAGTATTTATAATTCAGTTTCATTGCAGGCAGTTAATCATTTCGGCTGAATTATCATACAATAATAGCGATCTTGTTTATGAGATAGTCATGCCATAAACAAATATAACAATAGCATTTTAATGACAAATGGTAGCTACTATGGTAGTCAGGCTAATTAATGATACATATTAATGGATGTAGATTTCTATCAACAGTCAACCGTGCCACATCACATATTTAACTGAATCATTACCTGAAAGTAATTAAGTTACTAGGTACTAAACATAATCAAGTCTGTTCTACGAGCTATGTGCCCCGTCCACTGCCACTTCAGTTTAGCAATTCTTCGGGCTATATCCGTGACTTTGGTTCCTCTACGGATTCGACATTTCTGATTCGATCCATAAGTCATTTATTTTCATAACAAATACATTTGTGTTGAAAATTTTAAAGCTATATTTACAAATTAAAATACTAAACCATTAATTACATTATTATCAATTTTATATAATTCATTTGTCATTTATAAATTATTGTACACTATAAAAGCCTTTCTTCAATAAATAGTTTTTTAATTTGTCCCTGAATATATTTGGTCTATATATGCTTTTAAATTCTAAAGGTAACTTATTATATAATGAGACCGATTGTACTCTGGAACTGTGTTGAACCACATTAAGTTTGGCTTGGAACAATGAAGGTATGTCCTTTCTACGAGTTTTCTCTCTAATCTGTCTTTCCTCAATAGTTTCAAATTTGAGGAGATTTTTCACAAAGCTTGTTAATAAAACTAATATATATAAGCATGGAGCGGTCAAAATTTCTAATCTAATAAAATAATCTCTGCATGACTCTATTTGCTGCAAGCGGAGCATTGAAATCATCCCGCAGGGAAACTCCGAAATGTTCTTTTACATAAGCTTTAAAATAAAATAAAAACTGCTTTTTGAAATACTATCGGTCTAAAAACAAAGGTATTAATGCTAGCCTGTTACAAAGTTTCCGAGCAGAGAATAGCTGTCAGCAACTTATTTACGACTATTATACGACTTTAAACTTTCAAGTCATAAAGAGGAAATAATTCTGCTTTTGTGGCATTTTACGCATGACTTAACTGTAAGAGCTGGCCCTTCAGGATACTAACATAAAGTGTCAAGACATCAAATATTTTATATTTATAACTGCAATTTATTATTTAAAGTAATACTGTTGATTACAATTGGAAAAAAAATTGTTTATTGATATATTCTGTTTATCTGACGATCACCGTAGCCTAGTTGGTAGTGCTCCTGCGTACGAAGCTGGTGGTCCTGGGTTCGAATCCCGGTAAGTGCAAATATTTGTGTGATGAGCACGAATATTTGTTTCTGAGTCATGTATGTTTTCTATGTATTTAAGTATTTATCTATCTATATAAGTATGTATATCGTCGCCTTGTACCCATAGTACAAGCTTTGCTTAGTTTGGGGCTAGGATGATCTGTGTGACATTGTCCCTATATATTATTATTATTTATAAGTCAGTTTATTGAACTAGGGGTCCGATCCCGACCCAGGACAAATCTTTGAGTGATGATGAGCACGATTATTTGTTCCATGTCTGGATGTAATTTATGTGTAATATATATTTATCTAGAGATATACAACGTGTAACAGAAAGTGTGAACGTAACTTAAGGGGGTTGTATGGTATCAGGACGGCTACCTATGGACAAAACTTCAAACAGAAATAATCATTTTTTATTCAACTAGTAATTTATTTTTCTATCGACAACCTAAATCAAGAAGTAAGATTACCGACGTTACAAACAACACTAGCACAACTCAGCTGGAAGGGTAATGAACCTTACCGCGAACTCTTTACCTATACGATGTAAAGTATCCAATAGCTATTCAGCAGTGCTATAAATAAAAACATAACTCGAAATTAAAACAAAATATGTGTAGTTAGTGTAATCGGAATCAAACTACCAGGTGTGCATAGAAACACATAGGTATGTCAAACAATTTCTAGCGTAAATCAGAATCAGCTGTCCTGTGTTAGTACGGATGTTCGTTATATCGATAAAAATTCTTGTCGATATATTGAATGATATAATATTTTACGATCAAGATTAAAATGATGATATTTCGATATGAGATTTTGTGTATAGGTAGGTTTAAGGAGACCGTATATGCCCCTTAAGTTACGTTCACTCTTTCTGTTACACGTTGTATAAGCATGCTTATTAGTAGTTGCAATACTACAGGCTCTATCTAGTTTGAAATCAAACGTGTTAGTTGTCCCAAAACATCAAATTTATTTATTTCTGTCAAGTCTGGCTAGTCTCTCTAAGGCAGTTCTCTGATTCGGTCAACTAGCGACACGACCAGAAAGAGCTCAGGTACAGGACGGACCGCTTTACTTGCTCTCCGAGGCACGAGGATCTGGATTCAAATCTCGGGTCGCACCAAAAAGTGATTTTTGGGATTCATCTGTAGGGAAAAAATCTGAATATCAGCCCGGAGTCTAGGAGTTGGCGGCATGTACAGACGCCAGCACATCAAGTTATCCCAATCTGTCAAATTTCCCCAATAGAAAGTGAACCTTATGCTTATGTGATAAAGTTGAAAATCTATAAAAGAAATTTGACAGATCGGGGTAGCTTGATGTGCTGGCGTCTGTACATATATGGTTATATATGTAAAATCACTTTTTGGCCCGACCCGAGATTTGAATCCAGATCCTCATTATCTTCGGTTGAAAACGCTACCGCTAGACCAAAGAGGCATTCACGTTTTATTATTACACTACACTCAACAATCAGTGCCACTTAAAAACTTCTTAAGAATTATCATTTAAAACTTCTTAAAAAGTTTCTCGAGGGCGATTTTAGTACAATAGATATATATATATGTATATATATATGTATTGTATTTTTGCAGCTGACTATGCAGTACAGTACTAAAAAAAGATTAAGGAACAGCTAAAAAACGCCTCTTGAATGATTAGTGTTATACTAGGGCTGCTACGCAACCGGGTTTTACCGGTGTCAGTTGTCACTTCGTGTGACGTCTGAGTAGATAACCTTAAAACGTGGATTTTCGACATTACCGGATACAAAATATAAATCACGGATTGCAATAACCACAAGGTATTTTATTGAAAAATTGAGAAATATAGGAAGTAATCTTATTTATTTTGCTGGAGGAAATATTGCTTTGTGTAGAATTTTGACATTTTATTTACCAGATTTGGATTACTGAGCTGCGCTAAATTATCTAGAGAAATTGGTTTACTGGTAAAAGTTGGAATACTCACTTATGATATGGGCAGTGGTTACCCTAGTGTCAGAGTTGTTTAAGCCGCCCAGTAGGCCTCCAACATGGCTTAACGATTGTTGTCTAATGATCAGTGGCGGATTTGCCCTAAGGCCCAGAAGGCCCGGGCCTAGGGCGGCCAGATATTAGGGGTGGTAATTCAAAACAGCTGGTCTCCCGTCCGATCTCAGTGATCAGGACTCGCCTTCCAGTCTGGGCATTTGTAGAGTATGTGCTGGGCAGACTCCAGGTCACTCCCGCAATGGTGACAATGTTTTGTCGCTTCCCGGCCTTTCCGGTACAGATACTCACCGAAACACCCGTTTCTGGTGAGTATCTGAGTCAGTCTGTAGGTGACGTAACCGCCCTTCCTTCCCAACTAGATGGCAGGCATGTACAATGGCCAGCAAGCTAAAATAAAGGAAATTTTACCCCTTGCCGAGTATGTTCCTTGTTCAGCACAATCGCTCAAATTAGTAGGTGAATGTGTAGCTTAAAGCAGCCAAGAGGCTTAATCATTCTTTTCTTTTCAAAGTTAGCAATAAAGTAAATTCATTTATGTACCTAGTCTTTATAAGAAAGGGTGCTGAGAAAGGGCGGCACATGGCCTGGGACATAGAGCGGGGAAGACTGCAAATCCGCCACTGCTAATGACTACAACTGGGACCGACAGCTCAACGTGCCCTCCAAAGCACGGAGACCCTCAGAACTTAAACCACTTTGTTGGTGACCTATCTATAGACTGTCCGCGAACCTAGTTGCTTAACCACACCGATCGCTTACGGACCAGTGAGATCATTTAGCTATGAGCTTATTGCCCTATATGGAACGAAGTCGCTGGATGCGGATAGCGCAAGACCGGCAAATGTGGAGATCTTTGGGGGAGGCCTTTGTCCAGCCGTGTGCGTCTCTCGTCTGATATGATGGTGATGATGATGATGGACGATTGTATACGTTTTATATTTTTGTATTACCACAAAGGATAATTTTCGTTTGTGTAATCTGATTTGAGTGCCTGATCGTTGGAGATTCCGGGAAAAGACACCTATCAGTAATTTAAGAGCAACGCGTGTTTATAAACATGTTCTGAGAATTGTTTCTATATGTAAGTAATTACGCTTAACACTTAGATAGTTCTTAATAAAACAATTATTACATTATTAAACCACATATAATATCCTTCCCTTATTCCTGTTTCGAAAACAGTTTTAAATATTATGATAAAGTGTACAGCATGCAGATAAGACATCTTGCAAGTTTTGAGCAATTGTAGAATTGACGAAATGTGGAACAATTCTTTGTCATAATGGAACACTAATACAAAATTTGATTTTGACTGCACGTGTGGCTTAACGGCTAAGACAGTTGCCTCGCCGATTCGTGTCGCTGCTTCGAATCCCGAATTAATTTTTGTCCGTCTATTATATGTTTGTAAAGTACCCAGTGACACAGGGACAAGATTCTCTTGTGCGCGTGATATCTATGTAGCAAAAATATAAAAAGAATTAAGGATATAAATAACAATGCAAACATTCGATATTGACGTAAAATGAAAAAGTTTTACGAGTTATGGTTGCGTGTGAAGCTTGGTAGCAAATTTTCCGATGGTTAGTCACGTTTTCAATGTTTATTTTCCCATACAGCACTATACTATTAAGTATTATAATAGTTCTATAATATTTTGTATTTATTAACATTCAAAGAGCCCACATTATGTTCTACATGACATTTGCATGCATATAGACGAACTTTCGGCAGCAAGTGTGGCGCAGCGATTAAGCTAGCCTAGCTTAGCATAATAGTAACTCTTTGTGTGACCCATAAATTGTTACTCTGGGTATGGATGTATTTTGTGCCCGTCAATTATATGTTTGTAAAGTACCCCGCGGCACAAGGATTAATTTCTCTTGTCAAGTAAGTCTTAAAAGGAGTATGTTGGTACATATTTTTTATTAAGATACTTGATGATACATCAATTAAAACGCCTACATGTTGCAATTAAAATTGATATTATGGAGTTAACAAAGTATCATATGTGCACACTTTGCTAACTTCGTAATAAAAATAATAATAGTTGGTAGGTAAAGGAGCTAGGTATAGATGTTCATACCTTAAATTATTACGAATTTCTTAAACGTATTGACCCGTAAACTGTAAAAAATTACTGCTATTATTTTTTTAATTGTCCACGAATCTTTAAAAATAAGGAAAGTCTTTGTGCGAATACGATTTGGCGGTTTTTAACGACTGACTCTAACTTTTAATTACAACGTTTTGTCTTATCTCGGTTTCACTCATTCTATTTCTCGGTAAAATACAAATACCACTTAGCTTGTTTTTAACTGTATTTGCGGAAAGAGTTTAATGATAAAATAATTTAAAAATAAAATATATCAAGATTTTCTAAGAACCTAGTTAAGGTTTCGGAATTTAATGAAGTCGGCAAGTACCTATTCTGGTCTTATAAATTATGTAATTATATCCCTTAACACTAACGTAGGATGTTGTTGAACCAGCCCATCAAAACTTATATTGTGTTTTGATCTGATAAATTGATGTTGACTTATATTGAGTTTTATCATCACTAAACTTAATAAATTATAGCCTACTAACTGCGCCCCGAGGTTACACTCGCGTTAAAGTTTTGGTGTAAAAGAGTAACAAACATACATACAAACATCTATACTCACAAACTTTCGAATTTATAATATTAGTAGAATGTGTACCTCTAGCGGTTTTGGCGGTGCACGCCGGAATACCTCGCAAATGGTAGTTTTTTTATACTTATCGTCATATTTTGGACAATTCACACAAATTCTTTATAAATTTTAGCCGATGTATTATTCTGATGTATAAGGTATATTATTGTAAAGTTTCATTAAAATCCATTCTGTAGTTTTTACGTTAAAGACTATCAAACATCCATCCATACTTACAAACTTTCGCGTTTATTATATAAGTAGGATGTGTAATTTGGATACTACTACAAAGTTTATTTGCAACAAACATCATTTAAACACATTAATAGGATTAGACATTTAAGAGTACCTAAACCTTTTTTTAGTTGGTGGCGGCGCTAGTTCAGATATAAATTTTATTCAATTCTAATAGGTTTCAACCTACCTATTAAAAGATACCAATCATATTGAGGTTGCGGCTAGCAAGGTAGGCACAATAGCTTATAAGATAAATTGGAAGGTAAGAAACTTTAACTTTAAGATTATGTCATATCGGAAATTCTTTTGGTTTTACGTACCTATGTATTGAAAAACCGTAATTCCTTCTTTCTAGCGCTAAAGTCTAAACTATAACATTGAACAAACTGAGACACTTGTCTTTATTTGGACGCGCCGGTTGGCGTGCTTCGTGGTCGATTTTCACGCCGCATATCGTGGGTGCGATTCCCACCCAGGATGTGTGGTAGACATTATCATTAATCTGGTTTCCATAGAACAAGTTCTGTTTAGTTTGAGATCCATATGTGAATAATGGACCATAATAGCCAATTATTATAATTATTTAATGTTTCAAATAGATAACTTGTTCATACTTCTTACACCTATGGTGTATTAATTGACTTACTTACATTTTATTTTAATTTGTTGGTGGTACGACAATCTGGCTGCAATCGTAAGATAAATCGGAAACTGTAGTCTACAACGTTATTTAATTAGGTATAAGATAACCAAGAAAATTTTAATTAGTATGTTGTAAAATTAAAAAAATTGGGAGTCATAATTGAATTGAGAATTGTGAATTTTACCATAATGTAGGGGACATTATGGTAAAATTCAAACATGGGCTTTTATTTAACAAATAAATACATAAAAATATTTTGGAGAAACTAACAGACCCTGTCCTATGGCAACCAGACAACTGATACACTATTACATTTCATAATACATAGTACATACATGTCATAAATAAATTCCAGCCATACACAGAAAAAAATGTCGTGCTCATGACACAAAGAGTTTTCCTGGGTGGGTATGACCTCTGGCTGAGTATTAAGGGTCACTAACCACTAAACAGGCCAGGCGATTTATGGTCAAATCTGATTTAAATTGTCAAACGAATTTTGTATTGTATAGTTAAATGCGATTACAGTTTACCAAACTGCTTGTTATTTTAGGTACCTATATACAAAAACAGAGAAATAAAACATACTTATTAAGTTCGTAGGTAGATAGGCTATTTAAATACATACAGAGGTACTTATTTTAACACTCTTTGTACCTACATTATATTATAAATAACCGTGCTATACATTTATCAGCTGCCGATCCGACATAATTATTGTACAAAAGATCACTGTTATATTTTTTTGTAAAAAATCTGGACAAAAAACCGGTTGCGCAGGTAAGTGTCCCCACCCTAGCGTATGAAGTGAAGTTAGGTACACTTTCTGTCTACCAGTGCCCAGTGCGCACTGCATGCAGTGCGAAAATCAACAACTTCGTGTTTATCACCAAGAGCAACGGCAGGCACGCTGTTCGTGACTTCAAATAAAAACAAACCATTTATTGACGCAGAAAAGTTAGTTTTAACACGAACCGTGCCTTAAATTAACGACAAAACCCAAAACAAATGTAGTAACAGTGAATTGTAACGTTAGAACAAGTCGGGGCGAAGTTTTTCGACTTTTGTTTATAGTAATCGCTGTGGCGGCAACCTGGCCGAGTTAGAGAGCGCAACAGTTTGTTAGTAATTTACCACGCGCGTCGCCTCCTTCGATTTTGTTAGGTTATACTTGTGTCAGTCGTGCAGTTTAGGACTTGGTGTGACGCCGTGTCGCTGCCTCGCGCGTTCTCGCCGTCGGAAACTTTTGTCTTGAATCGAATATCATCGAAAATAAACGCGAAATTTATCCGAATATCGAATTATAATCGAAATAAGTGTTGTTTAGTGTGTTTGAGTGATTAAAAGTGGTTGTTTTAGTGTGATAACGAGTGCATTCTTCGGTGATTCATCTCGTCACAAGATATTGTGTACTGTGTCGCATTGTGGATGTATTGGTAAAATTATGTGTGGCGAGTTCAAGTGAACTTTGATTTTTTCTTTGAAGAAACATGGAGAGGAATTTCATTTGAGCGACATAGAAAAAGGTAAGTCCACTTTGAGTATAAACCACGTTCTTCAGTTATCTGTTGCCGTATATTTTTATTGTTGCTGACTATTTGTAATTCTTAGCCTACCTAAGCAATTAGAAATCATGTTTATTTTAGATAAGAGCGATAATAGCGTTCTTGTATATAAAATACTTATAGATACCTTCCTACCTATAATTTTTTTTTGTTTATTTACTAGAGATCATTACATTGTATAATTAAGTAATTTAAAGTATGATTGTCGGTTTAAATTGCCACGGATCCACGAAGGACATTGTCACAGTAAAACGAAGAACATTTTTCATGTTTTGTGTCTCATATTTTATTTTCTTAATTTCGACTAGGTTCCATTGTAGCTCAACCAATTTAGTCACGACGCTACGAAGCCACTAAAAGGGAATTAGGGCGAGGTACCCAGTCGTCGGCTGTAAATGTTAAGGCCCGTAATTGCTCTATAAAACTTTTAATTTAAAAAAATAACATGAATTCAACTTGCTTTCATTAAAATATTAAGCTGTGTTCATGACATTAATTTTTAAGAGTGAAAAGAAGTGTTGTCCGAGTCTCCGACGAATGGTCAATGGTTCAATGATTTATGTATGTCATACAAGAGAGCATTCTCTGTCAGTTGCCACGACGGGTGGCGGGAAAACGCACAATTCGTACTTAGAACAAATTTTATTTTCCATGTAAGTACATAGAATTCTAGTTTTAAATTTTGCGTTTGACCGCCAAGGACCACATTTACTAGTTTGGTAATACTGGCAGATGGAGTTCATTGTGTACAATCGAACGCCAAGTAAGGCAGATACAGATTCTTAATTATTAAGACTATCTTAGAAGACGGACCGGTTAGCGTTTTTGGTAAATACTTGCCTTTCACGCCGCAGGTCGTAGGACAGATATTTGCATGAACATGTCTGTCCTGATTCTGGGTGTAATTGTCTATACTTACGTATAAGTATATGTAGTATATCAGCTATCTGGTTTCCATAGTACAAGCTCTGCTTAGAATGGGATGAGATGGCCCTGCTTAGAATGGGATGTGTGTGAATAACGTCCCAGGATATTATTATATAATGTATTAAAAAAAATATTGTAATATACATTATATTATGTAGAAGACGGACAGCAGTGTCATTCTGAGGAGTATGTATGACCATCATGCCGCGATCGCCAACCTGTCTGCGAAGCGTGGCGACTATAGCATAATTTTATCCATATTATGGAAATCTTTTAGAAGGCCTTTGTCCAGCAGTGGACGTTATTCGGCTGTGCATAATTATATGCTGCTGCATAATTTTATCAAAGAACTAGGTAAATTGGTACTTACTAAACGCATCCCGAATTGTTATAATAATGCCTGTTGGCGTGGTTGGCAAATGCTTGCTTTTCACGACGTGAGTTCGATTCCCACCCAGGAAAATATTTGTGTGCATGAACATGTTTGTTTGTCCTGAGTCTGGGTGTTGCTCGTTAGCCTTATTATTATTATAAAAAAAGAAACACAGATTTGAACACAATTTATGTGGGACCATACCCAATTTCCTATCGCATATAAAAAATTGTAAAAATCGGATCCCAAAGTAAAAGAAAAATACTTACCGTACCATACATAAAAAAGAAACCTCCTTTTGAAGTCTGTTAAATATAAGTATTATTTAATTATCTGACAAGAAAGGCCAGGTCAAAGGATAAATGAAAGAAGATAGACAGAAGAAGTATACCTAGCCTGTGTGAATGGTACAACCGGAAGAAGACCTCGTAGAACATTTTTGACCAAATCGGAGATGTTCTCAAGTAAGGCTAGGTCAAGTAACCTAAAGCGACGAGCATATATAAAGAATAAATTGACAGTAAACGAGGCAAAAGTTAAAACAAGAGAAAATCTGCCTATTCCACTGGGAAACAAGCGTGAATCTATGTATGTATGTAGATAATGGCGAGGTCAGAAGTACCCCAAACAGGCGAGCATGTATGAAGAATATAATGACAGTATACGAGGCCAAAGATATGTGCAAGGATCGTGACATTTGGAAATCCTTTGTCTCTGCCTACTTCTCTGGGAAACAGGCGTGAGAGTAACACTTTTAACAAAAATAACATTACGTTCGATATAACGCCACTTATTTGATTAGATGATGAACGTAGACAATCAAAGTAAAGAAAACCAAATATGCAATAGGTATGTTTCATTAGATACCTATCTACAGATTCTTCGCATAAAATGCAATTTTGTTCTAAGTATTGTTCCACACAAAACATTGTCTCTAATTAGCGGCAAATCTGAGACACGATCAATAATCGAACTACTGTATCGCAATCATTAGCCGATACAAAAGTTTGTTTTTTGGTGGCTTTATTTCAACAACAAAACAGATAGATAGTCGGTTCAGTACTAAACTACATACAGCCTAGTATGTATAAGTTAATTGAACGTGAATGAATCAGCTGAGGAAAACGTGAATTGTTTCGGTGAACGAACACTCGACGCAATGAATCATTCATTCAATACTGACTTAAAATTAGGCACATATACCGATCAAATTTGACCATGCATGTTCAAATAGAGAATCATAAAGCAAATAACTTTGTACCCCCGTTTACGAAAATTGCGCGGACGGAGGATTATGAAATTTAGAACAGTTGAAAGTTCATAATAATATGGAGAAGGAGTACAGTAAGCTAATATTTTTGTATAAATAGGGTAGAATTAAATCATTTTAATAAATAATAACATTACACACATGCTTTGGACAAACTGAGTGTCAAAACTGAGAACAGATTAAAAATATGTCTATAGTCTTTGACAATAGAACCTTTAATGGTCGAATTTCGAACTAGTGCGATTTTATTTATTTATTGAATAGTCTATTATAATCGCAGACACATTTCTGACCTTTCTTTTCTTTATAAAATAATCAATAATAAAATACATTACGTTATAAAATAAAAAAAATAAAAATAAATAAATATCTATCTTCTACAAAAAGTACCTTTATCTATACCTTACTCTTACCCTCGACTCTCGACACAACACCAACAAAATATTTCTCAGACGAATTCAGGCCGTCTATTACTTTTTTATATCTGATAGATATAACAATTTAAAAATACTTCGCTAATATATATATGTGTTGTTATGTGTACACTTTAATTGTTCAACACTAATATTATAAGGGCGAAAGTTTGTGAATGTGTATGTTTGTTACTGTTTCACACAAAAACTACCGGACCGATTTTGATGAAACTTTGTAGTAATATAGCTTATATATCCGAATAACACATAGCCTATAATATACGGGTAAAACCGCGGGGCACAACTAGTAATTTATATGGCAAAAAGACATTTGCCGGGTCAGCTAGAAATTAAAGTAAAATGTCTACTGGGAACTCAAAAGTTAAAGTATGGCTATCAGATTAAATTAGGTATCATATAAAAGGGCAATATTTATACGTAATAAAATAGAATTTTGTTATTTATATGGGCCGAATTTTGTTGTTTTTAAGTTATGATAAAAATACTAATAAAAACATAACTCCTTATTTTTAAAGTTTTTTTTATCTTTTACCATTACAATTGGTCTGAATGACATATAAATTATTATTATACTTAGGTAAAATGGAACGATTTTTCTAGCTAGCGCAGTTTTAAGGTCCTGTACCCAAAAGGTGCCAATTTAAACGCTTACTAAGCCTCCATTGTACGTCCGTCTGTTCGTCAGCAGGCTGTATATCATAAACCAAAAAAGGTAGTATTCTTTTCGCCGATATGGATACAAACATTAAAATATTAAATTGAGTCCTTTAATTAAATTATAAGTTTTTAATAATATAATAATAATGTCCTTTTTAAACGAATTTCGACCACGGCGGCCAGTATCAATAGTGATTAGCCATCTATAGCGACATATTATAGTGCACCAGTGTGTGGGCAAACGCAGGAGCACTTTCTAATCCATCACTCCCATGATCCGATGGGACTCCTAGCGACACCACGAATAGAGGTTCGGCACAGGACCGACGCTTTCTTCGGGGTGAGGCTGAGAAATTTTTCTTTTTATAGATAAGTGCCAAAAATATTTTTTGCTCGACCCGGGATTTGAACCCAGGACCTCGTTCTCTGCGGTGAAAACGCTACCGCTATTTTTATCATACTAGTAACGTTATTTTTTCGATGTTTTTACTCAGCATTAACAACCGCTGTAAAATCTTGCACGATGGTACAGAGCTCTGCATGTTAGATTCTCACTCAAACTACGCTGGTTTTTGAAACCATCAAAACTTTTTTCTTCTTCATTAACAAACTTAGTTATGCGGCCCGGTTAGGACTTACCCCGCTTGGTAGCCGGTTTTATCTTACCTAAGGCCGTTGGTAGTGCTCGTATTTTATAGAGAGTAAGCCGAAGGATATCGCATTTAGAGATGTAAAATGACTGAATCTGACTAGTCACAATTGTCATAAACCTTAAATGACCGGTCATTTACTGTCAAATTCAGTCAATTTGACTCAAATATTATTGTCTATTCTCGACTAACACCCAATTATTTATTTATTTAGGTACCCAATTTATATGCAAGTTTAAATGAAGCAACGTTTTATTTTCAATTATATCATGAGACGACATCAAAGTCGATGCGCGAGGCGATGCGACGTGCCATTTTGTCTTAAATGTACGCATGATTAGAAATGTAAAATGATTAACACTATATAATAATACTATAAGTCATAAAAACTACTTTTTTGTTTCAATTTGGAAATTGTAGACTATTATCAACGACAAAATCTTAAAAGGTACTAAAATATTACTGAAATCAAATTGACTGAAAATGACCATTTTTGACAGTTTATGACTATTTTGACAAATTTGACCGTAAATGACAGTCAGTCTAATTCAGTCACTTTAGTCATTTTCAACACTAATCGTATTACATGCACGCAACGCCTCTAAAAGTATAGGCAAGCTCCAGTATATGCAAAACAAGTTGGTAAATAGACTAGTCGTTTGTAATCTGTTGCACAATAACAGTAACTCATACCTATGTCTCAGGGCTTAATTAGTACTAGGTAGTAAGTGTACCACTATTCGCTTCACTAGTCAGCTAGTCTAGGTCTTTTATTAAGCAACGTAGTTCTTGCGAATAGACCTAAGTTTTATTTTTTTTTCATTAAGTTAATATATTAAGATAATGTTAAGTTATTATAATGTTACTGTTAGCCAGGTGCTGTCACCAGTCTTTAAGAGACCGGCGAGGTTAAGCAATTAGGCTCGCGGTCAGTCCATAGATGGGTGACCGTTAAAGTAGTTTAAGCACAGTAGCAACAGTGTTTAAGCTGTCGGTTCCAGTTGTAGTCATTAGGCAACAGTCTTTAAGACATTGAAGAGTGGGTCGCTGGAAATAGCTGGATGCGGATAGCGCAAGACCGGCCATTGTGGAAATCTTTGGGGGAGGCCTTTGTCCAGCAGTGGACGTCTTTCGGCTGGTATGATGATGATCCTGACTGCTAAACCAGAGGTCGTGAGTTCGATCCCCAGCCATTATAATATAAGTGTCTACATGTTATTTTAATAGTCCAGTTGCGTGGTTAGATAGCGCCCCTTTCAACCTTCACTATTCTTTAAATAAATAAGGTTTTTATTCACATAGACTTTAATAAGGCGTTTGTAAATAGTCCGAACATGTTTGTATTAATACAGTATTATTAAGACCTCCCGCACTAGGGACATTAATCCCTGTGTCGGGGGGTACTTTACAAACATATAATATACAGACACAAATTACATCTAGACTCAAAACTACTATTTATGCGTCACACAAATAGTTGTCCGGCGCGAGACTCGAACCCGCGACACGAAGCGGCGAGGCGATTGTCTCAGCCGCTGCGCCACATATACATAGTTATTTCTAGTTACATTTAGATTTTTAAAACATCTTATAAACACTACCTATAAAACTATATAGTATAGTGATCTTTAATAACTGATGTCTTGTAGAAAATTGGATTGCTTTTCATATTATTTCCCAGACAGGATTCCGGCCATTGTCCTGAGATACAATCTACTTATACTAGATTAGATACCAGACACCTAACACCTGTTCTAGACTCAACAAACGAGTCTAAGCGAACACGACTTTATATTAGACAATAGCTTCCATCCGTGGTTTAATAAGCGTGAAATTGCATGTGGTAATCATTGTTAGACAACACTTCTGCGCGTCTTAGAACTTAAAATAATATTTAGACGGTCACCGTAGCCTAGTTGGTAGTGCTCCTGTCTACGAAGCTGGTGGTCCTGGGTTCGAATCCCGGTAAGTGCAAATATTTGTGTGATGAGCACGAATATTTGTTTCTGAGACATGGATGTATTTAAGTATTTATCTATCTATATAAGTATGTATATCGTCGCCTGGTACCCATAGTACAAGCTTTGCTTAGTTTGGGGCTAGGATGATTTGTGTGACATTGTCCCCAGATATTATTATTATTTTTAGGGTTCCATACCCAAAAGGTAAAACGGGACCCTATTACTAAGACTTCGCTGTCCGTCTGTTACCAGGCTGTATCCCATGAACCATGATAGTTGACAGTTGAGATTTTCACAGATTATGTATTTCTGTTGCCGCTATAACAACAAATACTAACAAACAAAATAAAATAAATATTTAAGAGGGCTCCCATACAACAAACCTGCATTTTTTGCTTGTGTTTATAGATAACGGTATAGAACCCTTCGTGCGCGACTCCGAATTGCACTTGGCCGGTTTTTTAAAGTTAATGTCTGCTCTATAGAAATTAGTCGCTGTATCGGAGGAATGCAATCCAGGGCAACAAAACACACACACACACATACACACACACACACACACACAGACCACAACTAATATAGACACAACTAGTTGATCTGTTTGGGAATTAAACACGAAAGCTGTCGTAAACAAAACTTATTGAATTTAATTACTTAACTAGTTATAGTACTATTCCAGATCTTATTTTTTTTTTTAAATTTTTAGCACAAAGTATTTTGTGTATAGGCGGACTTAATGCCATAGGCATTATCTACCAGTCAACCTTTGAACCTTTGGTGCAGAAAGACTACGGTAGGTGCACTAAATTTGTCGAATATAAACTTAATAGTGTCTTTTTGATGGTTTAATTATATACATAAACACTAGATATAACATAATAATACATACATGCTATATACATACATAAATGTATTTTATACAATATATACATACGGCCACAATGGTTTTCCTATTGATTAGCTGAAACTGGACGTCGCTTATCAGTGATGTGCTCACGAATCTTCTTTTTAAACGTGTAACGGCTTTTTTCTTTATTTCATGGCTCAAAATATCTTAATATTTATTACATAATTTGGTACAAAATCCTACTGACTTACATTTTATATTATTTATTCATTTGAATTAAAATTGCTCTTCGTTTGCACGTCACGGATACATCATACGAATTGTAAAGTTAATGCCCAAAATTCTCTGGCTTATGCAGGATACGTTATAACTGTGCTACGAGCTTCATTAGATTTCTCTTTATAAGGGAAATCTAATGAAGCTCGTATATGAATTTTAACATGTACCTAATCATCTCTGTCTCAGCGTTAGGGATACACCATCGAACTTGAACGTATATTGAAATTATAATATCCTGGGACATCTGATCCCAAACTAAGCAGAGCTTGTACTATGGAAACCAGATAACTGATATACTACATATACTACTTTTCTTTTGTAAATACATACTTATTTACATAATGACATCCAGACTAAGGACAAACAGACATGTTCATACACAAAAATTTGTCCTTTGTGGGAATTGAACCCAGGACCTCCGGCGTGAAAAGCAAGCATTGGCCAACCACGCCAACAGGCCGAAACTAACTGTCTTATGGTCCAACTTCATTACAATACAATATATATGGTGAACAAACAATACTAAAAGTCCCATCAGTGCACTTAATGACGGAATCTTTGAGGTAAAATGGCGAGAAAATAAGGAAGGAAAGTAACCCACAGGATACTTAAGAAAATGACTTGCCACTTGAGCCACAGTTCATTACCTGACACCTTGATTACATAAGCTTCTTTAACTATTCCCATACATGTTTTCCTCGTGCGATAACGGACAAATACATACATTATCTAATAACAATATCCTGGGACATTATTCACACACGGCCATCTGATCCCAAACTAAGAGATGTGAGACAGAGATACTACATATAGTTCTTTTCTTTTGAAAATATATACGTATATAGATCATTACACCCAGACTCAGGACAGACTGGCATGTTCATTTACCAACTATGTCAACAGGCCCGTCAAATTATCTTCTTGGCCACGAACTCCACAATAAGATTTAAATGTATGACTGGTTGTAGGCACTTCTACTCTTGAAGGCTTAAACATATTTAAGTCTAGTCTTTCGTGGGACCTAGCATCGACAGTTGCATGATGGAAACGTGCTCATGAAGAAGCCTAGACATGCTTGATGGTAAGCAAAGTTCTAATAATAAGCATGATGTGTCAGGTTGAATATCGTCAGGAGTAAAATCATTGCAATAATGAGATATTCGTATGATGAGGATACATCATACTAATTGTAAAGTTAATGCCCAAAATTCTCTGGCTTATGCAGGATACGTTATAACTGTGCTACGAGCTTCATTAGATTTCTCTTTATAAGAGAAATCTAATTTAATTAAGTTGTAGTGAATTTTTCACATAATACAACTGGTCCCGCAAAATGCTTATCTGCTCGAATCACTCTCGTATATATTAAGAAAGAGACAGAGATGAAAAATGCCTAGTGGAGGGTGTATTACACAATTATTAATTTTAAAAAAATATAAATTTTAAAATGAGAATTTAAAAGTATGGGTCACACGTAACTTAACGACTAAGGTGTCATGGTTTGACAAAATATACAAGATCGATTCCTGCTGGACGGATGATTTTGTTTGTTTCGTTTAGAGACTCATATTTGTCGTTCTAAGATTGTAGTGTATTTTTTTAAAGACAACTCCCGTATCATTTAATTTAATCCATGTGTCACGGTGTACTTTACATATAATTGACGGACACAAAGTATATCCAGACGGGTTTTGACTTTATGGGAATCGAACCCGAGACACGAAGCAGCGAGGCGACTGTCTTAACTGCTGCGCCACACGTCCATATTATACATATCTAAATAATACTTCTTCACAATAATCTGAGATTCCCTTCCACGTTCGAGAGTTCTCGAGAGTTCCGTCGTGCATCGCTTCTGGGGTACGAGAAATTGAGCGTATACTTTTGAATGGAACGTAACTGTGGTTACGATTTAGCTACGCGGTGTTAGCAAAGTGATAAATAGCTCGCCTCGAAGTTCGCGAGGCGCCAGTACAAATCCCGGTAACAATGTGATTTAGATTTTACAGACGATAGCAAAGTCCTGGATTAGTTGCCGAGTTCTGGCAAACCGCTATTGCTTCAAATTGCAAAGCCACATAGCGTATACAGCTGCAGCGATCATTGATTTAGGTTCCGTATAGCTATAGACAACAGTCTCAGTCTGAAGCCAATATTATTGATGTCCGGTTTGGGAATATACTTGTAGGAACAAAAACAAACTTAATTTACTAGCACTGGCTTCGAGGAATAACTCTAAATGCATGTTCCTGGAGTTGCATATAGGATAAGTTTGTTTGGAATCAATTATGAGTAAGCTTAAATTCTATATAAGGCTGTTTAGAGGACGGCGATGAATGTCACCACTCTGTCTCATCCCGTAGGGGTCTATAAGTCCAAGCCCAAGGGAAAATCTACCAGATAGCGGGCAGTAGCCTCTCTCGTACAGGTTTTAAGCTAGAACATGGTGCTGAGCCAACACATGGCGCGATTTTGGCTTGCTGTCTGGCCGAACTAATTTTAAACGTTATTTTTATAGCGAACATGGAAATTATTTATGTTCTGCATTATGGCTGGCAGTGAAGAATAATTATAAGAATAAGAATATGAATATCATATCAAGCATTGTATATATGTAATACAATGACCGTCCAATTTGAACTGATAATTATGCTAGACTTTGTAAGAGCTTAATTGATTCCAAAACTCATTTTCCTCTACAGAACAAAAATCTCAAAGTTACCTCGTAAAAAATGGTTAAAACAAAATAATGGCTATAAATTACGACTCAACTTAAGTTGTTATTTTTTACGATAAGAAAAAGTTTGTTGTCCGAGATTCGTAATAAAGTTTATATTTTACCCGCAATTAAAGGTTTTGCCAAAAACCACCTAGTCTGTTAACTAGTTTTGACAGTTTTCTGCTTACTCTTAATTCCGACCCGATTTTATTAAAGTGGGATTGGAGTGAAACGATAATATTGAGTGTTTTCAGCCTCTTAAAAGTTTTTGCGGATGAGATAACTTATGAGTGAAAAAAAACTTGGGATGGATCCATATTCGGAGTGAGTGCCAATTTCTATAAAACTGAGCCGTGTTAAATCGAAGATAAATGCCAACTCATTATATCTGACACTTAGGTATATATAAACTGTTACATAAATAGTGCAGGGAATATAACCTGAACAAATTAAAAAAGCAGTTTGTAAAGTAACAACTACTTAAATTAGTAAAATACGAAAAAAAATGATTTTTTATACAAAATGCTGTGTGGTGACGGCATAGAATATCATCATCACATTCCGTCGGGGCTAGAAATAGTCGCGACGGAATACCTACCATAGAATGCCTACCATCAAGCTACGATCGGCAACCTGTCTGCCAAGCGTGGTAATTATGGCATATCCCTCCATTCTTTGGGGATGCTGACATGATGATACCAAATAATTATTATTCTGTATTTTACAGATTTATGTGTTTTACAGTAACATAAGTATATGATTCTTTTTAAATTACTATTACTTACTATTTATGTTACATCTTGCATATTATGCCTTTGGTCGAGTATCGTCACCTGTATGGCAAACTTGCGAATCTGCTGCACTTCGCTACAGCAGATTCGCAACTTTGCCATGCCATGCTCGACATATTTTTTTAAAGAAAATGCCAGCGTATGTATCTAATCACTGCATTATATGGTATTTTTCAAATATAATTGACGGACACTAATTACATGCAGCCTCAGAATAACTATTTATTGGTCACGCAAATAGTTGTCCTGCCCGGGAATTGAACCTGGAACAAAAAGTAGCAAGGCGACTGCCTTAACCGCTAGGTCACACGTGTAGCTACCGAGAGTGTGAACAGCTAAACAAAAAACGGTATCCTTTCTTGTTTATATTATTGTTATAAATGAAAGAAACCCTTTTCCTGCGACAAAGACTTTTGTAAGTTCAAAGAACCCCAATAATACATTAAAGTACCTTTTTACCCATAACGGATATTATAATCGGAACCGACATCTTAACGTGAGCTCCGATAGTCTATAGAAGGTTCTCGATTGTACAACCATAATCCCTTGGATTGATCGAGATCGACATCCCTAGCCCTCGAGTCGCTCCCTCCTAACATGAGCCCTTGATCCCTCTCCCTTTCAATATGGGGTAGTTACTATTAGGGAGGTATGGGGTAAGCAAAAATACACGCGTTTATTGCTAGTATGTTGGACTTGCCGATCGATAAATGATCAGAAATGTTGTGAAAGAACAAAATCTAAGAAATAAACCAAATCTTTATCGAAGTTCTTTGGGTATTTTCTTATTTTTATCTCTTTGTCTCCACCACTAATACCCTCACATCTAAAGTCCTAGACAGCCTTAATTAGGTATTGTGATAATAAGAAAATATATTTATGTTAGTCACAATAGTATAATAATAATATTCACACACGGCCATCTGATCCCAAACTAAGCAGAGCTTGTACTATGGAAACCAGATAACTAATATATTACATAAAATATAATACTTCTCTTTTGTAAAACCTCTACATACTTATATAGATAATTACACCCAGACTCAGGACAAACAGACTTGTTCATGCACACAAATATCTGCCCTGGTTGAGAATCGAACCGAAGACCTGCGGCGTGAAAGGCAAGCATTTACCAACCATGCCAACCGGCCGGTCAGTACAATAATAAATAACTTACTAAAACAAATAACTGTTTTTAGGTTTCCGTGGCAAGGGGTGTAAACGGAACTCTATTTCTAAGCTTTCACTGTCCGTCCGATCGTCCAACTGTCTGTCTCTGTGGGCGGTATTCGATGAACTGTTATAAGACGACAGTTGAAATTTTCACATAGTGTGTTGTTCTATGTCTGTCAACAACTCGCATGCCAAGAGCGGTGACTGGCAAACCCATTCAAATGGCAACGTCATAGAAACCTTAGCAGGAGGCCTATGGAGTCCAGCAATGGACGATATCAGGCTGATTATGTGATGTATGTTATGTGTGGATGTTGTTTGCTATTCTTTTCTTATAACTAACAATTAAGGGCATAGTATAGGCAGAAAGTGTGCAAAACGCATACATACACACAAACACACAAACCTACCAAAATCGGCGACATTTATTAAAAATGTAAACAACCTGCAATATGTTTACACGACTTTTTTAAATTTCAGTTTAAAAAAAGGAATGATTAAAGAAGCAATTGGCTGTAAAACAAGCTACTTGTTAGCAAATTATAGCTTAATTCATTAGTTAAAATAAAGGTTGAAACATCAAAGGTATCGTGTAATTGCACAACTTTTCTATTGTTTGCTTATAAATTATTGGTCACGAATAGATGAATAATAAAAAAAATGTGTTTTGCACACATTCAGCCTACAATGCCCATAAGAGTGAAATGAAATGAAAAAAAATCATGACACATGTAAGGAATTTAAATAGTAATGCTAGTCAATGGTCCTTAATTAATTTTTTTGGATAATTAAACCTTAACAGTCTCTTTGACAACAATTATTTAATTACTATTATAAAATAAATTTTATAAATATTTTAACAATCCGTGTACCTAAATATCTACATACCTATATATATGTAACTAGAAATAATTATGATTACTTATATTACAACAAACATGTTCTGACTATTTATAAGCGATTATTTTAAGTCTACGTGAATGAAAACTTTTATTTACTATTTATTTTATTTATAATGGATTGAGATACAATCGGCTATAAAACAACCTACTTGTTAACAAACATCAGTTTAAACAAAAGCTGAAATCATCAAACGTCATGCAAATTTATTGCACTACTGTTCTTTTGTTTACATTTTTAATTAATGTTGCTAATTTTAGTGTAACGAAAAATGTGTTTTGCAAGCTTAGCCTTTTCAATGCCCTTTTAATACAGGGCCCCATAAAAGGAACGTGATTTTTATGTTGATTGTTTTACCTCGACTATAACTATCGCTGTAAAGTCATGCACGTGTTTTTAGTAATTACAGTGAAGTCTTTTAGTAATAAGGCCCCGAAGCCTTAAGAACACTGTATATTAAAAATTATAACGGCTAGATGGGACAGTTAGTACAGACAGCGTGGTTGGTAAATGCTTGCTTTTCACGCCGGAGGTCGTGGGTTCGATTCCTACCCAGGACAGATATTGGTGTGCATGAACATATCTGTTGTCCTGAGTCTGGGTGTTCTTAATTATCTATATAAGTATGTATTTATAAAAGTAAAGTAGTATATGTAGTATATCAGTTATCTGGTTTCCATAGTAGGTACAAGCTCTGCTTAATTTGGGATCAGATGGCCGTGTGTGAATAATATCGCAGGATATTATTATTATATCGTTTATTACCAATATTATTTACAATATATAATATAAGGGTATTTTAATTCAAATACGACTTATATTATATTTGGGCTAAATGAAGAGAAAATTCCGTACAATCCAATTAAAACAATCAAAATATCAAATCCGAATAACCCAATTTGTGGATATAATAATAGCTATGATCGCTGGGCTTTCGATTCTCCAATTTTGCGAATATACAAAACTTGGATGAAGATATTTTAATTTTTTTCTTTTGCCGCGTGAGAGGTGTTTTAAAATAAAATAAAATATAAAAAAGATTCCGTCTAGATTCGTTTTTGTCATGCGATATTGTTGTACAGTGTCGACAATATCGGGTCGATTGGCACCTCCCATTCGGTTAGTCAGCACGGGATGATCCCTGTATATTTTGAACCTGCCATTTTCCAAAACCGCTTCAGGATTATATTTGAAGTATGGAACCCTAGGGCCTGGCAGAAGTTGGCGATCTAAATCAAGTTGCTGTTGGACGATTTTAGCAACAGAATTGTGGCGATACAAGTATTCAGTGGCTGCAAGAGCAGAACATATTCTCTCTTCTCAAATTTAAGTGCTGTGCACTTGTCGGTGTAGCAATATCCAGCCTTCTCTATCGTAAGCCTTCTCCTTGACTTCCTTGTAAGCCTCCATTTTCACAACTTCCTTCACCTGGTCCATATATTTACGTCTCGGTCTGCCTGTCTTTCTTCTTGCCTCAATTGATTCGACATGACCAGTTCATTACCAACATCATAGAAGACAAAATTGAGGCAGAACATATATATATATATTTTTTTTTATTTATTAAGGAAACATACAGTCGTTAACAAACAATACAATATAAGACCAAAAAGTTCCATTAGTTAGTTAGGAATATAAGACCTAACACGCAAAAGGCGAATACCTACTTAATCTATATCTATACATATCATAAAATCGTAGGAAAGTCAAAACTGTACATTGAATATTTGTTTAAATGGATACTTGTGGCGTGATCTACAATCGACATGGAAGCTAAAAATATAGTTTTTCGAATTTTTGTCTGTTTATCTGTTTGTCTGTATGTATGTCCGGGCTAAACTCAAAAAATACTGCATGGATTTATTTCCAATTTTACAAGAATATTACTAAGAGGTCGGGTCAACATATACATACATATTATCGAGTGAGTCCTCAACTCGTCCTACATGCCTACGGCCCATTTGGGACGTCTTGCAGAACATCAAAATTAATAATATTTTCATTCCGCAACTCGTCCCACGTTACTATCTTAATGAGAAAAGGTACAATCAGTACCAAAAGTGTTAGTGTAGGTATAATAAAGAATAAGAATTTGTGAAGTAAGTAGAAAATATTTAATCATCAGAAAATTTTCACATATAAATATAATAAACGTTTCCAATTATATGTGAAAATGTTCTGATGATTATCTATACATCTATACATATAATAAAATCGTAGGAAAGTCAAAACTATACATTGAATATTTTTTTTAAAGGATACTTGGGGCGTGATCTACAGTCGATATCGAAACCAAAAATGTAGTTTTTAGAATTTTTGTCTGTTTGTCTGTATGTATGTCCGGGCTAAACTCAAAAACGACTGCATGGATTACCTTCAAATTTTGCATTAATATTACTAAGAGGTCGGGTCAACATATAGGCTACATATTATCACGCTATCATCTACTGGGGAGGAGCTGTGATCTTATCTATACATATAATAAAATCGTAGGAAAGTCAAAACTGTACATTGAATATTTTTTTAAAAGGATACTTGGGGCGTGATCTACATTCGATATCGAAACAAAAAATATAGTTTTTAGAATTTTTGTCTGTTTGTCTGTATGTATGTCCGGGCTAAACTCAAAAACTACTGCATGGATTAACTTCAAATATTGCATTAATATTACAAAGAGGTCGGGTCAACATATAGGCTACATATTATCACGCTATCACCTACGGGGGAGGAGCTGTGATCTTATCTTCTATACATATAATAAAATCGTAGGAAAGTCAAAACTGTACATTGAATATTTTTTTAAAAGGATACTTGTGGCGTGATCTACAATCGATATCGAAACCAAAAATATAGTTTTTAGAATTTTTGTCTGTTTGTCCGGGCTAAACTCATGGCTGCATTGTTTAACTTCAAATTTTGCATTAATATTACTTAGAGGTCGGGTCAACCTAATCTAATGGGAGTTACCTTTGTGATTAATGCATCGTTAATTATTATTTTACTTTAGTTGACTTACTGACTTTACTTAAGGACAATTGATGACATCGGGTAATTTTTTTAAATAACAGTAGTAAAGTAGTTTTTGGTTTATTTCATAGCTAGGTTATTTATAGGTTAGGTTTTCTTTAATTTATATTGCTTATTTCTTTTGAAAGTTATATTTTTTAGATTTAGCTAGAAATAAGTAATTATATTGGTTATCATTCAAAATTGTCGTGGACGAAGTCGCGGGCACCAGCTAGTATAATAATAAAATAATAAACAATCGCCGTAAAAATAATGATATGAATAAAATAATCAACAATTTTAAATGCTTTAACAATTATAATATGACTGAAAATTTGACTTTCTCTTATAACTAAAACAACAATTTGATCGGAGTCCAACATAAAACCAAAAATAAATTTGTAAAAATTTGTTCAATATCCCCTAAATAATATCTTTACCTTTCTGTCAGAAAGTATAAACCATACTTACTCATTTTAACATCAATTAATTCTATGAAATACTCCCTCTCCACGTCATGCACGTGTGCAAAGTAGTTTTATTGCTTTATTGATATTGAAACAATATTTTTCATAGATTCTATTAATCGGTCTGTCCTGACATAATTTACTTGATGGTCACCGTAGCCTAGTTCGTAGTGCTCCTGCCTACGAAGCTGGTGGTCCTGGGTTCGAATCCCGGTAAGTGCAAATATTGGTGTGAAGAGCACGAATATATGTTTCTGAGTGATGGATGTTTTCTACGTATTTATCTATCTATATAAGTATGTATATCGTCGTAGTACAAGCTTTGCTTAGTTTGAGGCTAGGATGATCTGTGTGACATTGTCCCTATATATTATTATTATTACTTTGATAATAACTGCCATATCCGTTGTTTACTTACTGCTAATAACCAGAGAAACATCACTGGTGAAAACTAAAGATTTTATTGTATCTTCATTCTTTTCACTGGTATGTCCTACTTTCAAAATAAGACGGTAACTATTGTTTACTTACCTGATAATAATCGAAAGCCATGCATGTCTATCATTTGCATTAATTTCAGATAACACTTAAACTTTATGCGTTTGCTTGTAAAATGAAACAATTAACTGTTGATCTAGAAAAAAGATATATATAGTAGATATTGACTTTTCTCGTATTAAATAATCTTTGAACAGAACGAAAGTAAAAACTGATCATTCTGAAAAAATACTGTTATAACTTGTCTTACTAACTGTACTAAAGGTTAATAAAGTCTAATATTCTACATAAAAACAAAAGTGGGACGAGTTGCGGAATGAAAATATTATTAATTTTGATGTTCCGCAAGTCGTCCCAAATGGGCCGTAGGCATGTTGGACGAGTTGAGGACTCACTCATATTATCACGCTATTACGTAAGGGGGAGGAGCTGTGATAATATTTCAAGTTTAACGCGGGTAAACCCGCGGGGCACAGCTAGTACATGTAACAGAAGAAATGAAAAACAATAATGTTTACACAAATACAAAAAACAGAAATAAAAAGCTAACCTACATTATTATTATAACATATATAAGAAGCGATACAAATAAACAACTCGTTAATAATGATAAAATTGTAATGTTGTTATCAAATTACACCTACATACGTACGTATCATGATTTCTAAAGAACTGACACATTAAAATCAAATTACTTACGTGCATCACATTAAATAATTGCAAGGTAACGCTCTGCCTCCAGTGATAAGCATAATGTAATCACATGTTATTAACACATACCTACGTATGGCCTCGTTGGTGTAGAGGTAGCGTGTTCAACCGCTGATAACGAGGGCCGGGGTTCAAACCCGGGTCGTACCAAAAAGTGATTTTAGGGAATTTCTGTAAAAAGATTTTATTAGTATCAGCCCGAAGTCTGGGAGTTGGCGGTATTATACCCCCGTGTCTCGGAGAGCAAATAAATCGTCGGTCCTGTGCCTGTCCTCTTCTGTTTTTTTCCCCAAGAAATTATCATCATTAAAGTAGTCTCAATAAATCTTGCTGCTATAGTTTTAATGCTATGCTTTTAAGTGCCCTTGTGTTTGCACACACTTGTACTCTATAATATGTCCCGCGCAGATAGCTAGTCTCCATTGAGACTGGCCGCTGTGGCCGAAATCCGGCTAGGAGGACATTATTAATGGGATTCGTGGCAAAGGGCAACAAATTTCTGTGTAAGTATATATCGGTAGCTTGGTTAAAAAGAGTTATATTTCCATTGATCTATATGTATTCTACTAGACGCGCAATCCCATATTGAGAATTTGCTCACTGAGTTGCAGCGCCCGCGCAGCAACTCAGTGAGAAATTTTGGTCGCCTCGCGCGCTCCTCACCTCGCGCACAGCCGGACTGGGACAGTTTTTATTCGAAACAGCGTGTCTAGTTATACACATAAGTCAATGTTTATATTTCAGTAAAAAAAACCGTCCAACATTCTAGTTAATAGATTCCTAGGTATTGCTTATTTCTTGTTAGTGAGGTAGCAAAAAAGCCGCGAGTGGTTCAAACCTTGACACAGAGTTGGTTTAAAATCGCTCCAGCCGTTTACACGTGAAGACGTAACAAACATACACACTCACAAACTTTTGCCTTTATAATATTAGTGTGATTATTTTTATTTTATTTTGTTTTGTATTCTGTATCATACTCATGACATACATTTATAAATGAGAAATTCAATGTTTTGTATTGTAAGAACATCTAAGGGGGAGCTGCGTCTGCCAACAAACTGTAGTACATTTTGGGAGAAGTAGTTTTCAATGTAAATTTAAAGTCTTATCTGAGCAAATACTTTATATTTTTCTTCATTCGTATAACTAGATGAAGGTACTATTTATTTGCCAGACTTTACAGAACCTTGCCAGAGGTTACAGAGTCAATAGAATAAAATATAAATAAATCAAATTAAAAAGGTTTTTTCACGTAGACATTAAAAAAGCGCTTGATGTTCGTAGTTTTATAGTTAAGTATATTTAATTATTTCTTGGTAAGAAAGTAAGTACATATTGATATTTAGGTACACGGGTTGTATGAAAACATTAAGATAGAACATTTAGTTTACGATTTTATGATTTAGATATTTTGATGGGCCGTTTGCCGTGAATAGTAAATGCGTGCCTTTCACGCCGCAGGTCGTGGGTTCGATTCCCACACAGGACAGATATTTGTGTGCATGAACATGTATGTTTGTCCTGAGTCTGGGTGTAATTATCTATATAAGCATGTCTTTACAAAAGAAAAGTATATCAGTCATCTGGTTTCCATAGTACAAGCACTGCATAGTTTGAGATCAGATGCCGCGTGTGAATAATGTTCCTGGGACATATAATATTATTAATAAAATGTCAATAAAAAAATCATAATGGCACACCCTGAATAAAATAATTTTAATTAATTAATATTAAATAATAAAAATAAAAAATATATAAGGTTTTTATGCACGTAGACTTTAAAAAAGCCCTTGTAAATAGTCAGAACATGTTTGTAGTATTATAGTTGTATACATTATTATTTCTAGTAACATAGATATTTAGGTACACATTGTATTGATTGTATTAAAACATTTATAAAATTTATTTTATAACAGCAATGATATTTAGCTAGCTCATATCAAGTTATTGCCAAGAGATTATGTTTAAGTTTAATTATCTAGTTTAAGTCTAATATTTTTAATACATATTGTCAATGGTTCTGTCTATATTAAGGTGTTATTATTATGACGGACCTTGTGTTAATAACGACGGTCGCGCTTTAATGCTACCACCGGATCCAATGCGCCCCAACTGAGAAGAAGATCAATATAAAAATATAAATATATAAAAAAAATATAAAAAAAATTCACAAATCAATTATTTAAAAGAAGATCAATATTCCACAATCACATGTACAGTTAAAAGTCGTTAAATTTAAATTTAAGATATCATGGATAACGATATTCATCAATCGAATAAAATCAGCTGTCACGTAGTCAATTGTATTTCTTTTTATTTTAAGCATTCATAAATTTCTTATCTGTTCTGATATAACGTTTATTCTCATTCAATAACACGACTAAACTAAAAGAACTAAGAAACATCCTCAGTAAACAACTTTTAGCCATAAACACCGTGCATAAACAGAACATGCATGTTAAAGTTACTTTGCCATTAGAGATATTAGCCTCAAATTTATTACACCTCTATTTGTGTCAGATAAAACCAGGTTACACATAGAAATTCATTCAAAGGATCCTCGCTTCGCTTAAATGTGGCCATGGTCCAACATACTCGCTATAACTCCAGAACACTGAAAATAAGTTTTTATTTAGATGTTGTCGGTTTAAATGTAAACTTCATGATACTAGTGTTGCCTGAGCAAAGCGGGAGACAGAATGACGTAAAGAGAGAGAATTGCAACCAGAGAAGCCAGATGCAAAAGAGGAGGGAAGTGGAACTATTTATTTTCTAACTCCTTGTTTCTTTCTGATTAAATTCGTTACTTAAAGCGACTCCCTGGGACATGCCTGAGCCTCACCGCTCAGTGTCATTTCATTGTGTGCCACTGTTGATCCTGATACTAATGTTGCCTGTAGTTATAGGAATCTTTTGTATGCAGATTTAGGAGCCTGCTAAGTAAAGAATAACATTAATATGAGTGATTCATCAGTTTCTCCTGGATAGGTGCATACGATCTTCATAGCAAAGTGTCAAGGCAATACTACTACTAAGGCAAACTTCGGAAGGAGGGCGTTCCGGCTGCATTGGTGTCAATATTATCTATCTGGTATGAAAAGCAGAGGAACTTTGTAAAATAGTCCAATGCATTATCAGACCCATATATATTGAAATGTGGTGTGAGGCAGGGGGGTCTGACTTCCCCGAGAATATTTAATATTTATATTAATAACTTGCTTGTTGAGCTCAGCAGCACTCATGTCGGTTGCCATTTAGACGGAGTTAGTTTAAATAATTTAAGTTACGCAGATGATATGGTGCTGCTGAGCCCCTCAATCGGGGGAATCAGAAAGTTACTCACTAAGTGTGAAAGATACGCTGAAGAGCATGGGCTAAAATATAATCCCATGAAAAGTGAGATATTGGTTTTTAGAGGGAGAAATAAAAGTCCCTCAAATGTCCCGCCCGTAGAACTGAACGGTTTACCTTTGAACCAGGTGTCACAATTTAAATATTTGGGCCATATTGTTACGGAGGATTTAAAAGATGACAGACATGGAGAGACAGCGTAGGGCGCTGGCTGTGACGAAACATGCTGGCACGCAGGTTTGCTGCTTGTTCAGCACCGGTTAAAATAACACTTTTTAAGGCGTTCTGTTAAATATTTTACACCAGTAGTTTGTGGGCTAATCATACCCAAAAAGCAGACAACGCACTGCGCATTCAATACAATAACGCCTTCAGGGCGCTGTTGAGGCTTCCACCTTACTGTAGTGCGTCAGGGATGTTCACGGATGCGCACACTGACGATTATTTCGCGTACATGCGCAAAAAAGTGGCATCAGTGATACGCAGATTGAGGGGAAGCAGCAATAGCATTCTGAAGGTGTTTGCAGAAAAAATTGAAGGGCCTACAATGGATAGATTTATCAAGCTTCATGTCAGACATGGGACTTAATAAATCTTCCTCTAATCTTGATTGTTCATTATTTTATTGTGTATCTGTGTTGTTATTTTTGTACCTATGTGTGTCTAAGTGTTACATACTAACATATTTTTTAAGTTTGTACTGATTACTAACATACTATGGGCCGTCGATGCCTGAAATAAACGATTTTTATTTTTATTTATTTTATTAATACCCAAATTAGTGGAAGCAACTGTACTTTTTACAAGTTTCCGTATCTGTTGCTAATATCACAAATTCAAAGGTAGATTTGGAAGCGATCTCGTCAAGCACGGTTCGCTTTCAGCGTTCATACATCCCACGTACGTGCAGACTATGGAATAATTACCTGCTGCGGTGTTTCCTCAGCACTGCGACATGTCCTTCTTTAAACGAGGTTTAAAAAGAGTATTTATGTCACGGTAGGCAAGCGGTTTGCTGTGCGTCCTGGAATGTCCATGTATAGTGGTTACCACTTACCATCAGGTAGATCGCTCGATCGTATGCCTCGAAAAGCAATAAAAAAAAACAAAAATAATATTAATAAGATTTGACTTGATTAAAAAAATAATAATAATATCTAGGGACAATGTCACACCGATCATCCTAGCCCCAAACTAAGCAAAGCTTGTTCTATAGGTACCAGGCGACGATATACATACTTATATAGATAGATAAATACTAAAATACATAGAAAACTTCCATGACTCAGAAACAAATATTCGTGCTCATCACACAAATATTTGCACTTACCGGGATTCGAACCCAGGGCCACCAGCTTCTTAGGCAGGAGCACTACCAACTAGGCTACGGTGATCGTCAAATAATATCTCGACGCATTGTGGTTGCCATCACTGGTTGATTCAATTGGAAACAATTTAATCGCCGATACTCGCTTCTAAGTTTGATACGAGTGTTCAGTTTCTTAGAGGACTGAGGGATCGTGTATCGGACAATATATTGAGAGGACAATGGCTGTCTATTGTTCAACGTAATAAAATATCTTCTACATAATAAAAAAATATCTCGAGACAACCTACACATTGCCATCTGATCCCAAACTAGGCAGAGCCTGGCAACCAGACAACTGATAAACATACTTATATATTTCTAAATACATACACATATAAATTACAACCGGATGGCGGATACATCATCTACAATCTTTAATAAATTTAGTCCGATACACAATATCTCAAGTCAATGTTATTTTTAACCATCTTCCTAACAAGGTAATAGTTAATTACCTCGTTACACGACTTAAGATCTTACCTCGTTAAAAATAACTAAATAACTACCCCTCGGAACACCCCTACTACAAGTCTATGCTTAAAATAGTTAGTGAACGTTGACGGATGACTAGTTAAATAGATGGATTCTCATAGACAGTACACGCCTTATTTAGTAGGCATCGGTTAGGGGGCTATTTTAGTAAAACTTGTTCTGGTTAGACAGGCTCAACTTGTTTGGAGCATACCAGTACCTACTGGTAATGTGTTCTAGGTATTGGACTTGATTTAGAATCTGCATCGTAACTATTACTTTCCTATCATTTACTAAGCATTATAAGTGCGAAAGTGTGTGAGAATGAATGTTTTGATGTTTTTTAATCTTTCACGCAAAAGTACGTAACGGATTTTGATGCAACTTTGTAAAGGTATACCTTATATATCCGAATAACACATTTGCTATCACATCACACTAATATTATAAAGGTGAAAGTTTGTGAGTGTGTTTGTTTGTTACTTCTTCACGCAATAACTACCGAACAAATTTTGATGAAACTTCGTAGTAATATAGCTTATATATCCGAATAACACATAGGCTATAATTTATAAAATTCAAGGCGGGTAAAATCGCCGGAAACAGCTAGTAATGTATAAAGTTTAACGCGAGTTAAATCGGGGGGCACAGCTAGCTAGCAATCATGTCGGATATCACTTACTCAAGGGTGTAATTATCTGCATAGTTCAGAAATTATGCAGATAATTACACCCAGACTCCATATGGACAATCATTCATACACACAAATATCTGTCCTGGGTGGGAATCAAACCCACGATCTGTAGCGTGAAAGGCAAGAAGCGGGATAGAATTTTTTCCAATTAATAAATAGATGTAATTTCAAAGAAATATTGAGTAGTGTTTAAAATTGTAATTACAGACGCCAGCACATCCAGCTACCCCAATCTGTCAAATTTCTTTTGTAGATTTTCAACTTTATCTCAAAAGCATAAGGTTCACTTTCAATTCGGGAAATTTGACAGCTTGTGGTAGCTTGATGTGCTGGCGTCTAAACATACATTATATTATACCTACCTAGTACCTAGTGGGTAATATGAATGGCCTTTTTAACCCGCCTATTCACTGTTCTAAAGGGTTCTTTTGAAACGTATGGGCGTTATGTCCTTCCTGTTACCGAAAGGGCAGTGAATGGAGAGCTTTAAAGGACATTTTAAAGATCTATGTTACACATTGCAATAATCAAAATCAAAAAGATATGTATTAAAGCTCTTGTGTCTTAATTTGAGTTGTTATAATGTATCAATTTTGCCAGTTCAGGGGCTCTACCGGCTAAGTCGCCGAACATCGATTTCTTAAATGGCGTTAAATTAATAAAGGTTAAAAATGACTTTATCAATCTTTATCTTTAGACTTTATCCCAGCTGATCTCGGGCATCCTTACTCACACTTAGGAACACCACATTCACAGTATAATTCTATTACCCAGAGTCTATACTACACTATGTGGCTGTCGGCATAGAATATTGCCACCATCCATTGGGGGCGTAGAAGTTATCCCGAGGGAATATCTCTCAGAGAACGGGCAGTAGCGTCTCTCTGTGTACTATGATCATCTAACTGCGATCACCAACCCGTCTGCCAAGTGTGGCGATTATGGCATATCCCTCCAAATAACAGACACAACTCGATTGTGAAAATCTTTTGGCGAGAACTTGGTCCAGTATTGGACGTCATTTGGCTGACATGATGATACCTACTGAACGGTAGATGTACAGACGCCAGCACATCAAGCTACCCCTATCTGTCAACTTTACCCACTTGAAAGTGAATCTTATTCTTATGTGGTAAAGTTGAAAATCTATAAAAGAAATTTGACAGATTGGGGTAGCTGGATGTGCTGGCGTCTGTACTTCACCAGTAGATCTAATCATAGAGCGAAACAGCGCTATGCTTTATCTCTGCTCTTAAATGTTGCTACTGTTACGAGTTATTGAGGGGTCGGTAGCATAAGACCCAATTAGTAAAATTTTCTTGTTCAAAACCTCAGTTTTATCTGTTTGGAACAACTTTTCGATAATATTTGTTGATGCCTATACTTCCTGCATTGTCAAATACTGCCTATAGGCCTCTTAATCGAAACAAACAATATTCTTAGAACTTAAATTTGCTCTTCGTTACGCCGAAATGACTTAATGATAGGTCTAATGAAGGCTGTCACCTAAAACGAAGGGGTTCGGCTTAATGCTAAGTTATGACGTGCATTTGTCACGCCACCTTATGGCGTGTATCATCAAGCTGTGATTAATGTGTAGAGCGCTTGTTTGATGTGTGAGGAAAGTAGATTTGATGTGACAGACTTGGGAGAAATTTAGGATATTATCTCGACGTTTGTGGAAGAATGATTAGGTCCATTAGTAGTTCAGTCGTAAGTTATGAATCATACAACTTGTAACGTAAATAGTGTGAAATATTTAATCAAAAAATCATAGAATTAAACAAGTTATAATACATTTACTTGACTTTTCCGTTCTTTTTCGTGTGGGCAGTGGTTGTCCATATGTCAAAAACACAGTCAACCATTTACATATATAATAATGTTCTCCCGACCGAATTTCTGCCACTGCGGCCAGTCACAATGGAGACTAGCCAATTGCGCAGGACATATTATAGTGCACAAGTGTGTGCGCAAACACAGGGGCACTTTCTATTCCATCACTCTCATGATCCGATGGGACGACTAGCGACACGACCGGAAAGGGGTCAGGTACAGGACCGATGGCTTTACGTGCTCTCCGAGGCACGGGGGTATAATACCGCCAACTTCCAGTCTTCGGGCTGACACTGAGAAATTTCTTTTTACGGAAAAATCCCAAAATCACTTTTTGGCCCGACCCAGGATTTGAACCCAGGACTTCATTATCTGCGGTTGAACACGCCACCGCTAGACCAACGAGGCAGTCAACTTTACATATATTCTGACCGCGTAGATGCTTAATGTCGTCCATCGCTACTGAACCGGTGACGGCATCTGCCAACCCCATAATTTTTCTCTGATTGTTTTAGGTCGTCGCAGTATAATTTATCCTGCTAGTCGTAGAATCTGGCCACCGTAGCCGAAATTCGGCCAGAAACTAATATACTTTATTACATAGAGACTTTATTACATGAGATAGATTTATGTTAATATGCCAAATTGGACCAAATCCCGTGTTCATGCCCGCTTGTGTATGTTTCGCCGGACCGTCTCAACTGGGTCGTGTTGAAACCGGTAGTAGATGAACCCACTGAGTTTGTTTCGCTGGGTCTTCTCAGTTGGGGCGCATTGGATCCGGTGGTAGCATTAAAGCGCGACCGTCGTTATTAACACAAGGTCCGTCATAATAATAATACCTTAATAAAGTCAGAACCATTGACAATATGTAGTAAAAATATTAGACTAAAACTAGATAATTAAACATAATCTCTTGACAATAACTTGATACGAGCTAGCTAAATATCATTGCTATAATAAAATAACTTTTATAAATGTTTTCATACAATGTGTACCTAAATATCTATGTTACTAGAAATAATAATGTATACAACTATATTACTACAAACATGTTCTGACTATTTACAAGCGCTTTTTTAAAGTCTACGTGAATAAAAACCTTTTTTATTTTATTTATGCCTCAATATCGTGACTGGCCCATAGTAATGTGGCCGATGTATAACAACTTTTATTGCCAAAGTGACCGAAGAGAACCTCTGTCGCCGCGAAGACAGTACAGATGTTAGCTCATGTCACCGCAGCTCCGTGTCGTAAAACAAATCCAACCTATGTCTATATTATCCTTATATTTATGTAGATAATGTTTGTAAAGTACCCCGCGACACGGGGATTAGTTTCCCTAATGCGGGCGTTGCCTTTTTAAACAGAAAAATAAAGATAAGGGTCAAATTCACTGAAGTCATCAAGCTTTTAATAACATAACAACAAACAGCAGCGGCTAAGACAGTTGGCTCGCCGCTTTGTGTCCTAGGTTCGATTTCAGCGCCGGACAACTATTTGTGAGACCCATAAATACTTGTTCTGAGTCTGGATGTAATTTGTGTCCGTCTATTATATGTGGGAAGTGTGAAAAGCTGAACTGATTTGATAATACGTGTCCAGAATCAGTCTATACTGTCTTTATGTTGGTCTTGTGGTTAGTGACCCTGTCCTCAGTCTGAGGTCGTAGGTTCCACCCACAACAAACAAAATCTTTGTGTGATGAGCACGATTATTTGTTCTCTGTCTAAGTGTTATTTGTCTATAATATTAAGTTTTCATAAATATATAAGTACGAGCTATCACGTACGGTTTCACCCGCGTCAAACTTTATAAATTATATGTGTTATTCAGATATATAAGCTATATTACTACAATGTTTTATCAAAATTCGTTCAGTAGTTTTGGCGTAAAAGAGTAACTAATATACATCCATACAATAATACTCACAAACTTTCGCGTTTATAATATACTAGGATGTGTACCTCTAGCGGTTTTGGCAGTGCACGTCGGAATTGCTCGCAGATGGTAGATTTTTTCCTACTTACTTGACACTTATCGTCATATTTTGGACAATTCACTCAATATCTTTATAAATTATAGCCTATGTGTTATTCTGGTGTATAAGCTATATTATTGTAAAGTTTAATAAAAAAATATTCAGTAGTTTTTACGTGAACGAGTAACAAACATCTTACTATAATTATACTTACAAATTTTCGCGGTTATAATTTTAGTAGGATGTTTATCAGTTATCTGGTTGCCATAGTATAGGCTCTGCCTATTTTGGGACCAGATGGTAGTGTGATGTTAGTTGTCCCGTAATATTTATATCTAGGAGGATCAAACACCAGATGACGTGGCTATGGCAAGCTATATTTTTTTAGTTACCCATTAGATACGAACAGTGAAGGTTTGTTTAAAGTTAAAGTCCAAATTGGCTTTATGACGCTTAGTAACGCCAGTTATATTTGTATTTCAAGCTGTTGGTCTTCCTATTAAATAAATAATAAATAAATCTGTCAAACTATCCCTGGTCACGTTATGGCCCTACATTTTAGAGTCTTTTAAGATGCTTTTAATATTAATCAAAACTAACATTATAATATTGTGTTTATTTGTCATTATTTAAAAATAATATATTCCCCCACTTAATTTTATTATTCTGTCGAAATAAGCTTTTTAATTTATGTAAATTAATATAATTTATTTAATTGGTTTAATTTTATTTGCAAATAATAAATTTATGTATTCAATTGAAATGTATAATCCACATTAATTTATTATGTAATTGTGTTGTTTATGGACATCAGGTGCTATTTGAATTATATATGTACATAGATGATGAATGTGGCAGGCGCAAAAGGCACTAGCCTTGTAAATAATTGTGTCGTAATTAACTAATCTGATTAATAAATAAATATCCTAGGACAACTAACACACCGCCATCTGATCCCAAACTAGGTAGAGCAATGACAACTAATAAACATACTTATACATTTCTAAATAATAATAATATCTAGGGACAATGTCACACAGATCATTCCAGCCCCGAACTAAGCAAAGCTTGTACTATGGGTACCAGGCGATATACAGATAGATAAATACTTATATACATAGAAAACATCAATTACTCAGAAACAAATATTCGTGCTCATCACACAAATATTTGCACTTTCCGGGATTCGAACCCAGGACCACCAGCTTCGTAAGCAGGAGCACTACCAACTAGGCTACGGTGATCGTCAAATAGACACATTCATAGACTATACATATAATAAAATCGTAGAAAGTCAAAACTGTACATTGAATATTTTTTTAAAAGGATTCCTGGGGCGTGATCTATAATCGATGTCGAAAGCAAAAATATCGTTTTTAGAATTTTTGTCTGTTTATCTGTTTGTCTGTATGTATGTCCGGGCTAAACTCAAAAAGTACAGCATGGATTTACTTCAAATTTTACATGAATATTACTAAGAGGTCGGCTCAACATATAGGCTACATATTATCACGCTATCACCTACGGGGGAGGAGCTGTGATAATTTATAAAGTTTAACGCTGTTAAAACCGCGGGGCACAGCTAGTTCATAGATAAAACTACACCCAGACACAACTATTAATCGAGCTGATCACAGAAAGAATCGGGGATTGAACTCATGACCTCTCGCTTAGCAGTCAGGGTCACTATCGACTAGATCAACAGGCCAGTCAAATTTATTCTTAATCGCTATTACGTCCCTGCAATGAATAAATAAATAGTTTTCATCTTCTCTTTATACAATAAAATAAAAAAAGTTTTCATTCACGTAGACTTTAAAAAAGCGCTTGTAAATAGTCCGAACGTGTTTGTAGTAATATAGTTAGTATAAACGGATTGTATAAAAATCATTAATAAATAACATTTAATTAATAATAATAATAATTCTTTATTTCAGAACAACATAGGCTCCACTGTGTTAGTAACAAATAGTCTTAAAAATATGTTAGTAACTTAATATGCTAGTTTTAGTAGGTTAGTAATGTTTTACTTATTCTATATTAATATTTATAATCTTATTTTAATTTACTGATATATATAACAATTTATCAGTTCAGTTGCACTAGGCTCTACCAGTAGGTCGTATGACGTGCAACTGAATGAACCTACCTAATACAGCACTCTCCATTCTTTCAGCAAATACAACAAGCATCTCGTTGGGACTGTCCCGCCACCTGCGCACCAGGGAGGCAATATTTTTACGCATGAGCGTGTAGAAGTCTTGTGTGCGCTCCTCGGCAAACATACCTGAAGCGCTGCAGTAGATTAATAATAGTAATAATTTAGTTATTTATGTCGCTTATATTAACTTATCATCAAAGTGCTTGAGAATATTCCTAAAACAAACGTGCCCTGCCCATAGTGTAGGAAAATAATTTAAATTAGTTCTTCGAGGGAGTTATCAATGACATAACATTAAGAAATAACTCAATTTGCTTACAATTAATTACTAAGATGGCTACTCAATGAAAACCGGTTGTTTGTTAGATAGGTATGCTGTAATGGCTAATCGATGATACATCATGGAATGATTCAATGTTGTGCGTTTCTAAGGCATGTTTGTTGTCTGTGGTTTATGACCGAGCTGATAAACTTGCTTATTCAAGGACTGTTTTACTTGTTTGTGTGGTGTAGTTGATAAATACTTGCCTTTCACGCCAGGACAGATATTTGTTTGCATGAATATGTCTCTTTGTTATAAGTCTGGGTGTAATTATCGAATAAGTATGTATTTAGAAAACAAAGTAGGTAGTACATTAGTTATCTGGTTTCCATAGTACATGTTCTGTTTAGTTTGAGATCAGATGTGAATGTCCTATGATGTCATTATTACTGTTGTATGTATGTTCGACTGCATTTTTATTTATTTATTAAAGTCAAAGTCAAAAATTCTTTATTCCGTAAAAATTTTACATTTATGTGGAATCGTCATATTTTTTACCCTACCGTGCAGTACATGACGTGGCAGCTACTGAGAAACACTGCCAGAAAACTCAGTAAGAATCCTTTTTTAAAATTAAATATACTTAAGATTAATTACAATCATGTGTATTGACTCAGAACAACTCAAGCCCTGCTATACAATTTGGCTTTAATAATTCTTTTAAACTTATTCGTAGACAATGCTCTAATATCATTGGGAAGTATTAAGTATTAAATAATTTATGTACACACAAAAACCAACATCAATAAATAACAAAGAAGGAAATATTTTATAATCGAACACCATTACCCCATACACGCTACCGCTAGACCAACGAGGCAGAAGACAACTAACACTCTGCCATCTGACCCTATACTAGGTAGATCTTGTACTATGGCAACTAAACAATGGCATTGACAACAGAAATAATCGCGCTCATTACACAAAGATTTATCCTGGTTGGGAATCTACGACCTCCTGGTTTAGAAGTCAGTTTCTCTAACCATTAGACATCAAACAATATCATACTGACTAGGTCTCTAGTCTGGGACAACTCATTTTTGAGAGTTATGAGCTTGTTAAGCTGACCTCAGTGGTCCACGTCCTTCTAATAAAATCTACGTATTGAATATACCCTCCCACCCAATCCATTAAAGAGGAGGGCTGCTTATAGATTTCTTAGCAAAAAGAAACAAATTACAAACCCCACTAGAACCGCGTACGAATGTGATTTCCTTTTGATTATTTTCTATTCAACTTATCAACTAATCGTGCGTAAGAATAATAGGAATCTGCGCCTTATGGATAGGAAATAATTTGACAGTCACTCCATTTAACTTGTATAGTCATTTGAAACATTCAACGAGTTTATCTCTAAGTATCTTAGCTTGCGATATTTCCCCGCAATCATGTATCTCTACTAGCAATTTATTCAAGACTTATGTGCTAATTTTGCGGCTGACCTATCCATCCAAATCTGCTGTTTTTGCGAGATAGAATATAATATAATATAGAATATAGGACTTCCAAATCAGCGCTAAAAAGATTAGTCTACGAAACCTAACACAATAGGAGTATGTGCATTTTTGAGGAATCATGCTTATTCAACTAATATTTCAAGGAATAAGTAATGGTTGCTCATACACAAGCAGTCCAAGCAGATGTTGTCCTGCTAAAAAAAATAACTTGGAATGAACAGTTTTACTCTCAGCGAACGAAGTAGAGAAGGATATTTATTTTTATTGCAGTAATAAAAATGAAATTGTCGTTTAGATTAAACTAGCCACTAAAAATATTAATAATAGCTGCAAATCACATCTCTGGTGGGAAAGCACCCTTACACCGACAACTTCATACTCGGGGCTGCTATAAGGTTCTTTTTCTTGCCAAATGTATCCCAATGACACTTTATAGCTCGACTCAGGATTCTAATTCTTACTAAAACTATCCTACTCCCGCTAATTCCGAGCTTTTGTCACAAGTCACGCCAGTTCCATCATCAACAGTAAAGTCATGATACTCAGTAATACTAACGAGGTAAATCACACAACTCATACAACATTTTAGCTTTACGTGATATGGGTGCCGATAATATGCCATGGAAGCAGCCTAAATCTAATTTATTAACATTAAGATCACTTATAATACTGTCTCTTTGGGTTTGATTTCTTCGAAATTCCATCAAACGAAATATGTTGTACAGACGCCAGCACACCAAGCTACTCCAAACTGTCAAATTGAAATCAATTGAAAGTTAACCTTATGCTTATGTGATAAAGTTGAAAAACTATAAAAGAAATTGGCAGATTGGGGAAGCTGGATGTGCTGGCGTCTGTACATCCTCAACTTTTTTCATCAAGAATGCAAACACTTTCAATGGCATGTGACCAGAACGAACCCTTAGAAGAGTAACCAATAACTTACGACTAATCTGAAGATCATTAAACCATGGAACATGAGGAGACATGCTTTTGTACGCCGCAGGTCGTGGGTTCGATTCCCATCCAGGACCCATCCAGATATTTGTGTTCATGCATGTCTGTTTGTCCTGAGTCTGGATGTAATTATCTATAAGTATGTATTTACAAAAGAAAAGTAGTATATGTAGTAAATTAGCTATCTGGTTTCCATAGTACAAGCTCTGCTTAGTTTGGGATCAGATGACCGTGTGTGAATAATGTTCTAAGATGTACCTACGTTCTGCCCTTTCATTCTTCCTACGCATCAGCTTTATGTAGAATCTAAGATACTAACGTCCCTCAATTATTTATACTGCACATCATACTAAAACAACACACCGAACTTCCGTTTAACCCGGTTCCCTCAAACAAGAGAATAAAAGACTTGCTCTGTATAAGGCGCCGAGCTCATTATGCATTTACTAACCGTTTTTACATATTTTTAAGACCATTTTTGAATAACAAACTCAAAATGATACCACACCGCCGCGTTTTTTTTTAAAATGCAATAATATAATGACGAAATGACGAGGCATACTCAATTACGCTGACACAGAAAAGTTGCTCCAGTTTTAAAATTACGTATATGGCAATATTTGTATCACTCTAATAATAATTAAGCCACATTTAATTTTCTTCCATATTTATTTTATCGACATAGAATTTTATATAAAAACTTTGCAAATATTTTTATACGCTACTTGGTAAAAGCCATTGCTTACAATGTTTTTAGATAACTGTTATTTAAAAGCATGATACAGCGCTTTTCTGAAGAACAGGTCTAACCTAGTTCAGGTAAACTGCATACTTTAACTTAGACCACAAATTTAGCTTATATGTTTTATAAATTGTTTTTTTTTGGTTATATATTGTTCCCGTTTATCTCGAGGCACTTTTTGTCAACCTTTATCTATAATATATTTGTAATTTCGAGTACCTAAAACTATTAATTAAAACCAATATAGACTACCAATTCTGATCATTCATCAATAAATTATTATAAATATTATTAATAAATTATTATTTATTGACGGGCCTGTTGGCGTGGTTGGTAGATACGCTGCCTTTCACGCCGGAGGTCGAGGGTTCGATTCCCACCCGGGACAAATATTTGTGAGCATGAACATGTCTGTTTGTCCTGAGTCTGGGTGTAAATTATCTATATAAGTATGTATTTACAAAAAAAAATAGTATATTATGTAGTATATCAGTTATCTGGTTTCCATAGTACAAGCTTTGCTTAGTTTGGGATCAGATGACCGTGTGTGAATAATGTCCCAGGATATTATTATATTATTACTAGCTGTGCCTCGTGTTAATCTTTGAAAATTATAGCCTATGTGTAGTTAGTTCTTGCGTAAAAGAGTAACAAACATCCGGTTGGCTTGGATGGTAGATACTTGCCTTTCGCGCTGCAGATCGTGGGTTAGATTCCCACCAGGGACAGATATTTGTGTGCATGAACATATCTGTTTGTCCTGAGTCTGGGTGTCATTATCTATATAGTTATGTTTTTACAAAAGGGATTTCTTTTGTAAATACTTACTAGATTTAGATTATGTAGGTACTGTATCAGTTATCTGGTTTTCGTAGTACAAGCTCTGTTTAGTTTGGGATCAGATGGCCGTGTGTGAATAATGTCCCAGGATATAATACATCAATACATCCATACTCCATATAATATAAGTAAGATTATTATTATTACGCTCCCGATATACTACTATCTCCGTGGCTTCATAGCACTCAAATATATAAACCACAACAATAAACAATTAAAAATTGCACTATATTTGAAACAATTCAAAAGTAAATTGAAAGCGTATCTCCTCGAAAGATGTCTATACTCTTTAGATAGTCTGTAGTATTTTATTTCACATGATATTGTTATTATTCACATTTTGGTTGACATTTTATTTTCAATTATGACATGTTCTAGATTGACGTTTGTAATATTTTGATTATTTTATAATTAGGTTTTTGGTTATTAGATTAGATTGACGTATGCATTATTTTGATTATTTTATATTTATGTTATTGGTTATTAATGCGTATTAGAGAATTAAGATAATATTGATAATTGTTATTATATTTTAATTATTTATGTTACATTCAAACACAATTGATATTGTTTATGAATAAATGACTATGACTAACCGGTTCTAATTTTATCCGAAAACTTGTCCAATTATTAAAACAATTCCGCCTTCCAGATAGATGTCCATCTAGTTATATTTATGAAGTAGATTACTATGGCGGCAAACAAAAGAAACAACGTGCTTCGAATAACTTAAATCCACTAGCCTATTCAATACCAGCCAAAAGATGGCGACGCATCCTAGATCCAGCGATAACCAAGTTCCCTTGGAGTATGATGCCAAATTGGCACTGCAACTAATTTGGTACCAGCCACACATGATCCCATATTTGCTTGGCGTTTTACGCTGGACTTATGTATGAGTCAGCAGGAAGTGTTTTCATATTAAGTAACTTCTTGTACGTAGTGTTATATGATCTTGTTGCATACCAGACAGATTACAGTCTTTAACTGTTGTGTTCGCCTTGAAAATTACCTATTAAATTGATCAGTAAAGCGCTCGGCCTGCCAGCGTTGCGTGTCACATTACATTCGTTCTAGAAGACCGCCTTTTAGTTGGTATTTATACTAATAGAAGAAGAAGTAGCAAAAATTGCACAGACAGAAAGATAAAATAAAAACAAAAACACTCGTTGTCCGTACAAGCCTGAAATGACACCACCACGGCATTTAATAGAACATTTTATTGTTCTAGCGCTGGTAATTCTGATGGTGTCTAGTGACTATCACGGAACATTAACTTAAATAATCCGCATATATAAAGCTGTTACCGTAGCCTTAAGTAGTCTCGGTTCCTCAATCGCTTTCAGATCGATGAGAGCAACATATCATCGATCTGACAGCGATCGTGGAGATTTAGCATCAAAGCAAGTGGACAGTCTCACTTAGACTGACCGCGCGCTTAGTAAGTCCAGTAATTTTTACTATCATAATTGGGCCAAATGGCGTCCACAGTTCCAATTCCTTTCCAATGTGTCTATCATTTGGAGGGATATGTCATAATCGTTTGACTTTACGGGTTAGCGATCGCGTATGATGCTCATAGTACACTGGAGACTGCTGCCAGATCCCTCACTTCTATATTCCCCACGGGATGAGATGGGTTGGTGATAATCATCGACGTAATCTACACAGAAAATATTTAATGGTATTTTCAAGTAGCCTCCGCTGAGCAGTAGGGCGGCAGCATGTTGATGACCCCTAACGTGGTTTGATTTCTGAGCATCTACTTGGGGAGCACTTTAAGCTGTCAATTTTGTCTTAAGCCGTTAGATGAACGATCTATTTTATCAGAAGCCTACTAAGCGGCTTGAATAACTCTTAGACTATGGTACTACTGATTTCCGTAGCGTGCGGATACCCTCGCGTTGTTGAACTGCCCTCCGTCACTGATTAACTCTCAGCATAATCTAGAACGGTTGAAGAGGTCTGTCCACAAAAAACCTTAATAACTTGTATGATAGTCAGCAAAGAACACGGAAAATATCTTATCTTCCGGTACTAGTGGTGTCTACCAGCTAAAACATGAACGCAGCAGAAAAAATTTCTTCCAGTATCGGGGGAAGATCTCTTACTTTAATTACGTTTCACCACTTTCACCTTACACGTGGTATACTATATCTTATGACCTGTTTTTACTCCAGACCAAGTAAATAAAGCAATGCCCACACGGCTCCCAACAAAAACTTGATCAATTTTATTTGAGCCATAAAACTCGTGGCCGCCATTCGGTATTGTTGTGTAACGTACCTAATATTGACTTAATGGGGAAAATAATGGGCCTCCCGGCATTACATGGACATCATTAACTAAGAGGATGAGAAAATATTATTAGTTCACATTACTCTCTCATGTCTCGGACGAAATCCTAGATGGAAACATAAATAATATTGCTATTAGATGGGCCTTATTGTTTGGATTCGTCAAAACTAGTATTACGTCCCTGTTGCTATGCTTCCGCCAGATCGTCAGTATAAGATGCAGGGTATAATAATAATATCCTGGGACATTATTAACACACGGCAATCTGATCCCAAACTAAGCAGAGCTTGTACTATGGACACCAGATAACTGATAAACTACATATGTATACTACTTTTCTTTTGTAAATTCATACTTGGGTCTGTTTCACAATGTCCAGATAAAGTCCCGAATAAGCTACTTGCAACTTATCTATCGAATAAAGACATCGTTTGCGTTTCATAATCCATAAATAGTACTAACTGGAAAATAAACTGCAATGTAAACTATTGGCCAGATCAAGCTTCAGATACCAAAGTTAACTGATGGATAAGATGGATAAATTTGAAAATATTTATGCAAACCTGAAAATGCTTAGCAATAAAAAATTAGTAAAAAGATATTTTTAGGTGTGTTTGTCATAAAAAAATGTATTTATAGGTTGTCTGTTACGTAAGACGGAACGACAAAATGCGACGTTGCCAAACCTACTAATTAGTAACTGCCGAATAGCTATCTGGCAAATAACTTACCTTAAAATAATTTAACGGGAAGGTGATGGTGAAGCGGGAAGCTGAATATCTGTCAGTTTATTTATTTGTTAGTTAGCTATCCGACACTTTATTCGTACATTGTGAAACAGACCCTTATTATAGATAATTACACCCAGACTCAGGACAAACAGACATGTTCATGCACACAAATGTTTGTCCTGGGTGCGAATCGAACCCACGACCTTCGGCGTGACAAGCAAGCATTTGCCAACCACGCCAACAAGCTCGTCAAAGTATGCAAGGTATGCAGGACGAACAAGCACCTGCACAGTGTTCTAGGTCTTATTACAACCAATCATAGACGCTCTTAGCCAGTGCTCCCACCGGTTCTTAACGACAGCAACAAAGTAGCCACCATATCTTAAAATCCCTTGGTTTGTAATCAGAATAAAAAACCGGCCAAGTGCGAGTCGTACATTGAATTTTTTTTAAAGGATACTTGGGATGTGATTTACTATCGATATCGAAGGCAACAATATAGTTTTTAGAATTTATTTTTGTCTGTTTGTATGTATATATGTCCGGGCTAAACTCAAAAAGTACTGTATGGATTTACTTCAAATTTTGCATGAATATTACTAAGAAAGAGGTCGGGTCAACATATAGGCTACATATTATCACGCTATCACCTACGGGGGAGGAGCTATGATAATTTATAAAATTTAACCCGGGTAAAACCGCGGGGCACAGCTAGTATAGATTATTACACGTAGACTCAGGACAAACAGACATGTTTATTTTTTTATTTATTTATTTAGGCTCACCAACAATTGCTTACACTCAATATATTACAAATTGCGTCAGACTATAACTAAAGCTAAGTATAGCAATCTCTTATGGGTAAGCACGGCATGCATTATTTATATTACAATAAGTGTGCCTTATGCTAAAAATTACATGAGATTATCATATAATATTAACTAAATTTATTCATAGGATAACTTATTTATATAATATATTAGAATTACAAAATTAACGAATGATACAATATTAAATAAAAATTATAATAAAACAATACATAACAAAACAAAAGATTTTATGCAAAGGTGGATACTATTTTGGAGAACTTGGTAAGTGAGTCAAAGTGCACGTCCACCAGATCGCTGTAACCATTTATTAGTTTACAAAGTCGGGGGACGATGGAGTTAGCGCCTAGCTTCGTTCTGCGGAGGGGGGCATGCAAGGGAGTAATGGCAGCACGAGGGTATCTAGCTGGAACTCTATACCGAAACATATCAAGTAGATTAGGACAGTCTATTTTACACCGGAGAACTTTGAATGAGAAGATGGAGTCTATAATACTTCTGCGTTTCTCCAATGACACCATTCTGAAATGCGATAATCTTCCTTCATATGACCGTATCTTTTTAGATATTCTAGAAGAAAACGCAAGATGTTGATGCACACAAATATCTTTCCTGGGTGCGAATCGAACCCACGACCTCCGGCGTGAGAAGCAAGCATTTGCCAACCACGCCAACAGGCCCGTCAAAGTATGCAAGGTATGCAAGACAAACAAACACCTGCACAGTGTTCTAGGTCTTATTACAACCAATCATAGGCGCTCCTAGCCAGTGGTCCCACCGGTTCATAAGGACAGCAACATAGTAGCCACCATATCTTAAAATCTCCTGGTTTTTAATCAGAATTAAAAACCGGCCAAGTGCGAGTCGGACTCGCGTACGAAGGGTTTCGTACCATTATCTATGAAAACGAGCTAAAAATTCACGTTTGTCGTATGGGAGCCCCTTTAAGTTTTTTTTGTTGTTATAGCCGCAACAGAAATACATCATCTTTGAAAATTTCAACTGTCTAGCTATCACAGTTCATGTGATACAGCCCGGTGACAGACGGACAGACAGACAGCGAAGTCTTAGTAATAGGGTCCTGTTTTACCCTTTCGGTACGGAACCCTCAAAATCAACCAGTAAGAAATTTACCTACTACCAGTGAAAGGGTTAAACGATGTGCGACCAAAGTGATTAAATTTTAGAGCGACTTCATGCCTCTGAGGGCACGTAAAGCTGTCGATCCCATCTATAGTCATCTGACAACAGACCTTAAACTAGAAATCTACTGCCCACCCGAATAAGTTGATAAAAGTACCCATTATATGGATATTACTAGCACTGTGTAGTGTGGGATTCCCCTAGGTTATACATGTAGGAAATATACATTGAAAAAATATTATTTTTGACCACAGATAACATTTATACCTGCATAGCCAAGGAAACGCCTTCTTTAACATGTATAAGATTTGCATAACATCAATACGCGAAAATGCGGCTGTTCATAAGACCCAAGTTTCAGACCTCCCCGTCGACTCTTACTTACTGGTTTAACGGAAGCGTATTCATCGGACGATAACCAGTTCCTGGGTGCCCCTAAAATATAATTCAAATTATCCTCATAGAAAAAACTTTATTGTAGCTTTGGTGTTTGTGGTATTACATCCTTATTTCCGAAAAGCACGCTAATCTTATAATATGTACCTGTCCTGCGTAGTTGGGTAATGGACCGCCGTGTCGCAGCGAATCGTTAGTTTTGACGCATTAACGTTTTCATCTCGCCTGCTCGGTAGCGGAATTTGTCAGTAACGCGTGATTGTTGCCCCCAGACTGGAAGTGTCTATAGGTACGCTGGGCTTATCATCAGACTGGCATATTATTTTTATAATATCCAGGGACATTATTGACACATGGGCATCTTTTTTTTGTCCACTAAGGAAATTAGTCCCTATATCGCGGGGTACTTTACAAATTTACGGATATAATATTGGCGGACACAAAGTGCCTCCAGATTCAAGACAATATCTGATCCCAAATTAAGCAGAGCTTGTACTATGGAAACCTGATAACTGATATACTATTTTGATGTACCTACTACTTTTCTTATGGAAATACATACTTACCTACATAGATAATTACAACCAGACATCACTAGGACAAACAGACATGTTCGTACACAAATATCTGTCTTGGGTGTGATGAGACCCACGACCTGCGGCGTAAAAGGCAAGCATTTACCAATCACCTTTACTGGCCCGTCTATAAATAGCTTGTATAAATCAACTAATCTGCAAACATAACAAAATCCTTATATAGGTGAGTACTTGTAGCGTCGCGTTAATTCTATAGAGTGCGTCAGCTTTGCAGATTAGTTGATTGAGGGTATACAGTGCTCTCGTATGCTAGTTTGAATTTAATTGCGTAGTAAATAAAGTCGTTATTTGTTTATGTTTATTCCGTTATGTTTGTGGTAGAAGATGTATATACTCACACCACAATGTCATCAATCATCATGGTGTTACCCCAACCACAACACCGTATGCACAAACACATAAATTAAATCAAAGTCAACACAACTTACTATGTATTCTCTATTCCAAACATGGTTAAAACACCCTGAATATGTATTATATAGGAAATAAATTCACTAGGTTTCTCTAATGTTTCGCCTTGCAAGATAATATTAGCATATTTTCCATAATGTTGTACGAAAACCGTAAAGCAGTGGAAAATTATTCCGAGGTACCTAAGTAAATCGTGAATTATTTTATAAGGCTAAAAGTTTGGTGCGGACATTCTTTGGTCAGGACGAAAGCTTGGCAATGTTGAAATTTGAAATATTACACGGAGATTTTTTAATATAACCTAACGTTAGTTTTTACCTTCTCGGTTATTTTTAGCTATTTTCTTTCTTTATACTACTAAGACCGGCAATTGTGGAGATCTTTGGGAAAGGCCTTTGTCCAGCAGTGGGCGTCTTTCGGCTGATATGATGATGATAATACTAACAAGTTGGCATACCAGCAAACAGTTTCTTGGATGGCAGGTGGTTTCCGTAGCCTATGCACACATAGTATACGCACGCGGTTACTTTAGCCTTTATAATATTAGTGTGATAATGTTTCCTCTTCGTCTAAAACCTTCATAAAACTAAGAACGGCTAACTAAAGTGGAAGTTAGGCAAACATTAACCTTATAGTTTTACCATTTCACTCGTCGCTAAATTGATATTTCTCCCGGTTCCCTGTGCCAAGACATTTTTTCTACCAGTTCGTTCACTATAAATTCAAATGAAAAAGTAAAAAAGGAAACTTCTGAATGTTCAGATATAACGTAACTAGTTCTTTTTACGTGTTTTTGGTTCGAACCGTTAGGTTATGAAAAAGATTGTTTTACAAGAGCTTGCGAAGTTGCGAAATCTCGTGTTGGAATAAAAATATGTGTTTTGTGAATTTGCGGTGACTTTTACAGCCGCACGCATCGGATGGTTTTGTTCTTTGTTTTATAAATGTAATAATAGATAGATAGTATACTATGTTGCGAAGATTTGATTCAGGGTTACATAGTCCCTTACCCTTTAAAGTAGCGGAGGATGCTATATATTTTTTTTTCTACATAACCACATGTGGTTCAACTGATCAGTAACTTACATAACTTGCAATACACGTGCCATCACTCACGCGTAATCGACCCTTACTTAGACGAACTTCGGTGACCTTACTTACACCCAGTTAATGTTGTGGAACATTAACATAATAATGGTATTATTACAAGTTTAATAATAGCATAACCAATGAAATCACAGGAAAATGCACTAGTCTATGATTGCTGCATCGGGATTGTTCGAGCGCTGTGGAAAGACTTGTCTTCGTCACCAATACTTGTTACGGTGGTGATTATTCTGTTAAGTTCTCATAAAGCAGCAAAACGCTATGCTTTTCCTTACTGTTGCTGCCTGTTAGCGCCTTCCAGGGTTCACGTGTAGGGTCACGAAAAGGACATCTCCCAAAGTAACCCCGACATAGCTCTAAGAAAACCAAGCTGAATTGGCAGTGGACAGACCATATAACTCGTAGAACCGACGGCCGCTAGAAAGTTTCTCGTTTGGCGATTATTAACCGGAAAACGCAGCGTGGGCAGCACCTCATAAGTTGGACCGATGATTTTGTTCGAAGAGCTGGAGCACAGGACCAGTAATAATGGTGATCTTTGGGGGAAGCAGCTGTGGACGTCTTAAGACTGACATGATGAAAAGTATTTTTTACCGATTCTTATATACTGTTGTTGATGTTACAGGTTGTCACTTTTGATAAATAAATCACTCAGCTAAAATGGCTGGCTAAATTATGATCTCGAGAAACGAGATTTGGCCAGTGCCAATAGATTTGCCCCGCAAAATGATTTAAAGTTGACTTATAACATTTTCAACTGGTAAACAACTTGGTCAACATGGTTTTAATTGGTATTTAATTAACTATTTTTATTTGAGTTGCTGCTGTACACAATTTTATAGTACGAGGCTACGGAGGTTTAAAGTGAGCGTAACTCTTAAAGTTGTTTACACTTTACTTTTAAGCAAGGTTATATTGTGATCCATCACCATCATCATATCAGCCTAAAGACGCCCACTGCTGGATAAAACACCACCCAAGATCTCCACAATTGTTGGGCTTGCTCTATCCGCATCCAGGTACTTCCAGCGAGCCCACCAAGATCATCCGTCCATCTTTTTTTTTTATTATTTATTTATTTCCATAAATTAAACATACATTTTACTATGATAGCGAACCCATAAACCACGGAGAAGCAAACCCAAAAACCTCGGAGAGAAGATCTTGTAGGGGGCATTTGTTGTGATTACTTTAAAGGAGGATATTATTTATTTATTTAGCCCGTTAAACTGAGTGAGAGATTGAATTTTTATGGCTGTATCGTTTGGTTCGTTTAGCTATAGGATGTCTCCCAACTCAGTATGCCTCCTGGCAAAGGCCTCCTCCAGTAGTTTCCATTGCTTCCTGTCTTGAGCAACTGTTGTCCATTTGGGTCCCGCAGAAAGTATCAGCTTATCTTCCCAGCGCATTAGTTGTCTTCCTCGACGTCTTTTGCCATTATTAGGATTTACACGACTAAGACAGTCGCCTCGGCGCTTCGTGTCGCGGGTTGGAGTCCCGCGCCGGTCAACTATTTGTGTGACCCATAAAGTCGAGAACAATTTGCGTAATATGATTTTTTTGCTTCCCCATTATTCATTCATCAGCTGTTCGTTATTACTATATGGTAAGCTAATATCTTTTTGAAGTATTTTACATATTTAAACAAAGTGAAAAAAATAAGTGAATTGAAGCAAATTAAGCGTCTTAAGTTAAGTTATATATGTTACAACTTGAACATAAAGATTAAGATATTTGTATAAATTATGTTGTAAATTATATCGTTGGTCTCATTACAATCACGTATCTAGATTAGCACAACTTACAATTACTTTTCTTAATATAAACCATGTTGCACTCAGAAAAGTAGTACCTATATTACGTAATATATCAGCTATCTGATTTTCATAGTCCAGGCTTTGATTAATTTGGGATCAGATGGCCGAGTGTGAATAATGTTCCAGGGTATTAGATACATACATAGATTCACGTCTGTCTTCCAGAGGGGTAGGCAGAGACAACGGACTTCCATTTGTCACGATCCTTGCACACCTCTTCCGCTTCGTTTACTGACATTATATTCTTCATACATGCTCGCCGGTTTAGGGTACTTCTGACCTGACCTTTCTTGAGTTTTCACGGGTATTAATATAATGAAAATGTGTTGGGGACTCATTTAGATACAAATTGGACCCCTAACACAAAGACGCATGTACAATAGATTGTACTAACCAGATAATTTCAATCAAGTAGATTGCATTTCCTTTAATTAAGTTTCACTACTTTCTGGTTGGACAAAGAGAATGTAAAAAGAATCTCAAGTAATTACGTTTCTATCCATAGTAGATTTACTTGGCCAGTAAATAAAGCAAGTAGTTTTATTTCTTTGTTAATTTCTTGAGTAATTAATTGCTTAGAGTTAAGTTAAAAAAATCTCAAGTTTAATAATTAATTTATCTCCGTCGTTATATTTTTAATGTACTACGTTACATATAGATTTTTCTTTAAGATAAAATTCCATTAACGCGAATTATATGGCGAAGGTATTCCAAAATTTAAAAAAATACTCATTATCGAAGATAGCAATAGACTTTGTTGTCGACAGTCATAAGTGGTGTTTTTTAAACTAATATGTAATATATTATAAAGAAAACAAACATTTTATTTTTGTATGTTTGATTGTATGAATAACTCAATAACTTCTTCTTCATTGCTCTCGCCTCTTCCCGTTGCGTGGAGTCTTTATCTTTAAAGCTTCTTAACTAATTAAAAAAATATTTCAACTTTAGAAATCTATATTATCAGCGAGTAACATGGGCTGTAACGTATGTTCACTAAAATTAGATATTCGTATGAAAATTACATTAATGTGACCCAAAGTAGCAAATATTTGCCTATAAAAGGCATTATTCGGTATAAAATGCTAATTTATTTTTCCATAGAACTAATTGTCATGAATAAATTTAAACGTACATTGTATAAATTCTTAAACGAAAAATGTTATTTTAATATAAATGAACTAGCCTATTCCCGCTACCTCGTCCGCGAGGCAGTCGAAATCAGCCATCGAAGAGCTTAAACGAACCTATTCTGTGTTACCTACTTGGCTACTGTGGCTTAGGACTCCGTGCAATTTCGTATAATTTCTTATTTGACCATATCTCGTGGTTGACTAGACCCAGCGGTTTCAGTTGTGCCTTGATCGATTAGTCAGTCAGTTTCTTTCGATATGATGATGATAATGCCAATATGTCAGATCAAAATTTATATGTTACCTATGTGCACATTAGAGTTCTTATTATATATATTTTCTACTCCTCGAAACCTATATTTGGCCAAATGTTTTATATTTACTATTTTTCTATATGATGGTAAGTGCTGTTGGTCTTCCAAATAAAAATCCGTGGTAAACTGTGGATCACTAGTAAAATATCAGTAATAAATATATATTAAAAATTACATGTTTTTATTTGAGTAATAATGAAGAAAACCAGACTCGGTAACGCTGAAAGTGGTATTTTAAAGTATGGTTTCTAAATTTATCATTATTGTTTTTTGTCGTATATCTGTTATGGTATTTTAAGATTATTCATATTAAGTTGATGATTGAAACTGAATTTGATATGATTATTAATAAGTGTAGAATACATGGCACGTCATGAAGTCGTTAAATATTATAATATCAAATGTTGATGTTATATTGTTACATATTACACGAGCTTTTGAAATTACCAAGTCAGAATAGTTACGTATTCAATGATTTCGACTATCAAAGGAAGATGAACACGTCTGCGAGGAAATTCCAGAATCTGATTGTCGGTTCGATCCGCCCCAACGATTGAACGAAATCGTATCACTTGATTCGCCCGGCATGTCTTTAAATTACCTCATGCGGGTACTGTCAGGATGCTTGTCAAGAGACTTTGATTAGAAAATACGTTTAATAATTCATACATACGAGTATATCGTTTAATAATTCATTCATAAAGAGGCATACCTAAAACATGACTCCAAATCCTGTTTTGTCCTGGATGGGGATCGAACCTAGAAAGCTAGATTAAAATGCCCGACAATATTTAACCTTTTTTTTCAATAAAGATTTGATTTCTTTATTCCTTAATACCAATTTAAATGATTGATATTCAAAATTAAAGATTTATAACATCTTAAAGATTTCTATTATCATTCTATGATTGTTGTAATTGTTGACATAATAAATATTATTTTCATTTATAATTAAGGGGTTTTATGTACGTCAAAATTTAAAAATAAATCTTATTAATGACCGACTGACTGACTGGCCTATTGATCTAGTGGTTAATGAACCTGACTGCTAGGCCAGTGGTCGTGAGTTCAATCCCCACCCAGCACAAACCTTTGTGTGATGAACGCGATAATGTGTTCTGTTTTAGGGTATAATTTATCTAGGATATGTACTCGTATGTATTTAGTAAGAAGTTTGTAAATCAGTTGTCTGATTGTTTTAGTACAAGCTCTGCCTAGTTAGGGATCAGATGGCATTGTTAGTTGAAGATATTTATTTTTGACATATAATGTGTATCATAGACAAGGCATCGCTTCAGACGGGACTTGAACGATGAGAGAATTGGAGATGCGGTTATGTCATTTGGCAAATTATTTATATATTTATGTAGTACACACGGCTACATATCAAGCTATTAATTTCCAGTATAAGCTGGTCCCGCGTTGTATAGGATTTCCATACTATGATAGATCAGCTTATACTGGCATTGCCGTGTGCACAATCACGTTATGCATATTATACATTAATTAAAAAATATTACAAGGTTTTGCATCTGATATGCATAACAATTACCTGATTCATCTACTTTAGATTAGAGAAGTATTTTTGATAGGTGTTTATTATGTACTGTCAGGGCCATGCTATGTGTATGTTTTGGTTATGTTATTAAGTTCTAGCTATGCCCCGCGGTTTCACCCGCGTTATGGTAGTTTTGGCGTAAAAGAGTAATAAACATACATCTATACTCACAAACTTTCACATTTATAATTTTAGTAGCATGTGCACCCTAGCGGTTTTGGCAGTGCACGTCGGAATAGCTCGCAGATGGTAGATTTTTTCCTACTTACTTGACACTTATCGTCATATTTCGGACAATTCACACAATATCTTTATAAATGTAGCCTATGTGTTATTCTGATGTATAATAGCTTAAACATCAGAATAACACATATGCCATTATTGTGAAGTTTCATTAAAATCCATTCAGTAGTTTTTACGTGAAAGAGTAACAAACGTCCATCCATCCATACTTACAAACTTTCGAGTCTATAATATTGGTAAGATATTTGGAGTTCTTTTTTAATTTATCTTACATAACTAGTAGATACCAAGGACTTGTTGCAGAAGAAGATGTTTTATAATAGACTGTATTGTATTAGGAGTTCTTTTTTAAATTATCGCGCATAACAAGTAGATATCAAGGACTTTTAGAAGTCTTTTCTAAAGCGACGCTTCGAAGTTATTGGCGGTAAGAAATTTAATTTTTCTCGGCAATTATAAAACATTCGGAACTGATTTTTATCATATCTTTGACATACTTTTAGTTATAGCTTCAGATTATTGGTTAACTTTTACCACAGAGAAAAAAATATCTAGAACTGCTCTTTGAAAACATTTACTTTATATTTTACATAGCATTGATAATTCCAACATACAACTGTTTTTACGAGCAATCCTTCGATACAAACTATATTGTTTGCGGGCATTAATAGTGTGTGTCGTACTCCGCGGTTGTGTCGGATAGGTCCCATCGTATTATAGGAATATGGGACAAAGAGTGCACCAGGGGACTTAACGCCTAATTCGTCGATTATCGTGATCGGCGTCCAAATAGATGAAGGTTAGTATTTTTGCGTTTGTCCGGGGCAATGATACTCCGAAATGCATGGACTTATTTTAATGTAATGTAAATAATGTAACGACGGGTCCTTGCTTTTCACGCCGGAGGTCGTGGGTTCGATTCCCACCCAGGACAGATATTTGTGTGCATGAACATGTCTGTTTGTCCTGAGTCTGGGTGTAATTTATCTATATAAGTATGTTCCTATTTACAAAAGTAAAATAGTATATGTAGTATATCAGTTATCTAGTTTCCACAATACACACGGCTTCATATCAAGCTATACATTACCAGTATAAGTTGATCCCGCGTTGTATAGGATTCCCATACAATGAGAGGTCAGCTTATATTGGGCATGTATAGCTTGATATGTAGCCGTGTGTACAAGCTAAGTTTGGGATCAGGTGGCCGTGTGTGAATAATGTAAAAAAATTTTTGATTATGAGCCCCACAAATAAAGATGAATGTTGTAAATCCTAAAATTATGAGCTAATTTTAAAGCGATTTGGTCTGCGAAGTTCATGATAATTTTTAGCTAAAAAAATGTTTGTATGTTTTTCAGGCGTATTGGATATACCTTATCTGGTACTGACGGATTGACGTACGAGTCCGTAGCACGGAGATGCTATTACTTAAATCATTTAGCTTGTCACTGTGATTACCCATCCATTAAATAAGCGAATTGTAGTTGTAACGTTCTACTCAATTTTATATGACAATAGGGGAGGGGGAATGTTTTACCGATGGGGTTACAGGTCTATGTGTATGTATGTAGCTATGAGGGAGTTTAGTAGAAAATATATGCTTAATCAACCCCAATATTTTTTACAATCAAATCAACAAACACATAAATAAATAAACAGTTTACGCACGCTTGACTGACTTATTTCTTTTTTGGGTTTAACGTGATCACAATTTTATTTTTTATGTATCATGCGAGGTTAGTTTTAAAGTTTAATCTACATTTGTGGGGTTGCAAACCTTTTCTCACGGCCGCTGTCTTACTTAACAAAAGTTGGAGATTATCTAATTTGCGCGAAAAATAGTTAAGTAATCATTTTTTTTGTAGGAGCTAGTTCGGGTTGCAACTCCACAAGTTTGATATAACTTTAAACTGACCCCCTGGTCGTGTGGGAATAATGTCCCAGGATATTGTTATAGTTATTTTTTACTTTTGATTGTGGCTATCTATTAGATTTCGATTGAATATGTTAAGATAAGCCTCATATATCAACGGTGTCTGTCCTATAGCTCTTGGAGGCACCTGCGTATAACACTGCCAAGTTTTAATCTCCGATCTATTACTGGTAGTTTTTCTTTATACAAAAATCTCCTAATCACGTTTTGGCTCATCCTGGAAATAAATTGGTTGCGGCACATTTAGAGCGATTCCATGCCGGACATTCTTGAGCCGCAGCGCTTAGTGCTGCAGTGGTGGGTAAGAGGGAGGGACTAATACCAATAAATAAATTATATTAGAAGCCAATAGATCATATCTTGCTGCGTGGTAACGGTGGCGAATATCAGAATATCATCACCCCCATCTCATCCTGAGGGGGGCGTAGAAGTTGACCCGATATCATATAAATAAGCAAAATCTGACCATAAACGATTCACTGCAATTCTGCCGAGGCAAGTATACCCGATTTAGAGTCGCCGACCTGAGGGACGGTTAAATTAAGTTCACGCGCACTCACAATGCGAAATAAAATAATTGTAATGCAGTAATGCATGCCACGAAAAGTTAGTCGCCATTTCTGTACAAAGCATATGACAGATATTATTGATGCCTTAAGGCCAGTATCAATCATCTCGTCAACTATTGACCGAAACATTCGGGACAAAGGCCGCGTAGAACAATAGTATTGCTAACTGATGGTCAGAGGGTTATCTAATGATCCCTTGTGCAGTCGCCGGCGCATCCATCGATACACATAAGGCACAAAAACCGCCTCTATTGCTTACGTAATAAGATGCTGTTAAGATTAATCTGTTGTATTATAACGGATTCGCTTCAGTGAAGATGTCGGTAAGGGTGAATGCAAGTTTACAACTTTGTTCATATTGCGCATAGTTTCGAGATGTATTGAATGACTCTTTGACTTAGCGGTAGCTAGGTATGAGAACTATATTATAACATACAACACGGCGTTTAGTTTGGTATTCTACGTGTTAGATTTCTTTTTCGTTAACTTGGGTACGTTTGAATTAAAGAAAATTAATATTGATTATTCGCGTATGGTGTAATTCATGAAAATTGCAATGCGTCAAATTAGCACAACGTAAAAAAAACAGAAAAAATTGCAAATCATTATATATACTAGGTATTACTCATCTTCTTCTTCATCAATAGAGGGTGTATGGCGCTCGGTTGTTTGCTAATTTGACCGATTGCGATAAGAAAATCATGTGAATTTGACCATTCAAAATATGGACCAATCGCTATTTTGTCGGTTTTTTAGGTCACCTGACTAACTGGGATATTGACCATACACGATGAAACTCAATTTTATCATTTATTTTTTATTTGTTTATGTGAAATTGTGAATCAAAGTGTGTCACATTATGCACAAGTCATGGTGACTTTTATCTGCTACTCGACAAGTAAGCGTTGATGATATTATTTTAGTATTTATTAGTACTTAGCTGACGTGCATTTCGTCTCTCATGCCCGTCTTTAAAGACCCACTATGAGCCTTTGGAGACCGAACTAGCTTAAGTAAGCTCAAGTTCATTGTAGTACAAATACGTTTTTTGAACTTATATAGCGGTTGCACACATAGAGGTTCGTGTTAATTAATCGAACTCAACTCCCGAGTCGTTTAGTTTTAAGGAGGTAATTCTTAAATTTAAGTTGCAGTAGTTACCCTGGTGTAAGAGTTGTTCAAGCCGCTCAATAGGCCTCTGTCGACAAAAACCGGGACCGACAGGTTAACGTCCCCCCCGAAGCACGGAGACGCTCAGAATTAAACCACTTTGACGATCACCCATCTACAGACTGACCGCGTGCATAAGTGCTTTACCTCTATCACTTACGGACCGGTGAAAGCAACAGGCTGAGAGCACGCTGATCTGGGAATCATTGATTAATGTCCTTTATGATTGGCTACCGTGCACTAAGCCAGCAGGATAATTGCAACGTATTATAATTATTAATTAACTATGCCGTTGGTAATTAACAACACGGTAAGCAATACCAACGTCGCTCAGTTACACTAGTGCCGCCTGCCAGTGAGCCAACACTAGCTCAATTTGAGTAATTAATAGGTTAACAAGCTCATCCTATGTGCGGAGCTATACGCCAGCTCTTGCTGATTCAGTAGTATATTATGTTAGTAGGAAGTCATCACGCCGTCAGATCTAATTCGTGATTAATTTGTCATTATATTACATTACATTATATATTTGGCGGTCACCGCAGCCTAGTTGGTAGTGCTACGAAGCTGGTGGTCCTGGGTTCGAATCCCGGTAAGTGCAAATATTTGTGTGATGAGCACGAATATTAGTTTCTGAGTCATGGATGTTTTCTATGTATATTAGTATTTATCTATCTATATAAGTATGTATATCGTCGCCTGGTACGCATAGTACAAGCTTTGCTTAGTTTGGGGCTAGGATGAACTGTGTGACATCGTCCCTAGATATTATTATACTTATTTATTCATAATATAATTATCTTCATAATTTGGCATCCAATGCAACAATTAGTAATATGGTTTGAATATTGAAACCTTCAAACACGTATATGCGTACTCGTTAGCCAGATACACCTTATGAATATGTATAAATTACCCCATAAGGATCACCAAAGTACAGCGTTGGCAGACTTAACTCCAAGAAGTCACCTCCGCGTTCACTGCCCTTCGTCACAAAATGTGACTCTCACACGTATCCAATAGTAGCTGTGCCCCGCGGTTTTACCCGCATTAAACTTTATAAATTATAGCCTAGAAGTTAATCCAGGGTGTCAGCTCACTCCATACCAAATTTTATTAAGATCGCTCTAGCCGTTTAGACGTGGAGAAGTAACAAACATACACACACAGTCACAATAATGACTTTATAATGTTAGTAGGATTATTATTCATACGGTACGGCTACATATCAAGCTATACATTGCCAGTATAAGGTGATCCCGCGTTGTATAGAATTTCCATAGAATGAGAGGTCACCTTATATTGGAAATATATACTTTGATATGCAGCCGTGTGTACAACATATCAATACAATTGCAATTTTGTTTACCAATATGAACGTATACACACGCCTCGCGAAATTTAATAAATCTATTTTTTTACTTCTAAGGCGTTGAAAGAACGAATTACAGAATGACAGTCAGAAAACTTGACGTGTTTGAATGCGTGCAGACATTATCAATTGCAATGCGTTCAGAACCAGTACGAAACAAGCTGTGTGCGGTGATGGCACTGTAAGGTATGTTTCGGGGAATTGCTGCAATTGAGGAACACCCTCCCGAACGACGTGTTTCCAGACTCATACAACATGGGTTTATTCAAGGCTAGAGTGAACAGGCTTCTTATGGGTACGCGCGGTCCATCTTTGACCACATCTTCACTTACCATCAGGTGAGATCGTGGTCAAGCGCAAACCTAAAAACATAAAAAGAACAAGGAGGAATGAGAATAAAAATTGTTCCACTTCCCTCTTGAATGAAGACAATGATAATAAAAACGAGGGTAGATTTTGTAGAGTTCTCACGACGCTGCACGCTGTCCTTTATAGAACAACGTGACTAAGGATTTACATATTATTGAAAATCTTATTCGCCCTCAAAGTCCGGGGAGATAACCTTGTATGTTGCTAATACAAAGAATCATAAACAAATATATTGGGACAACTAACGCACTAATTCCAAACGAGGCAGAGTCTGTAAGCAACCAGACAGCTGATAAACACTATTTGTAAAAACATAAATATAGATTAATTACACCCATACACAGAAAAAATATCGTGCTCATCACACAATTTTTTTTTTATAATATATATAATATAATATCTAGGGACAATGTCACACAGGTCAACCTAGCCCCAAACTAAGCAAAGCTTGTACTATGGGTACCAGGCGACGATATACATACTTATATAGATAGATAAATACTTATATACATAGAAAACATCCATGACTCAGAAACAAATATTCGTGCTCATCACACAAATATTTGCACTTACCGGGATTCGAACCCAGGACCACCAGCTTCGGAGGCAGGAGCACTACCAACTAGGCTACGGTCCTGTCGGTTGTCCTGGGTGGGGATTAAACTCTCTGGCATTGCAGTCAGGGTCACTAACCACTAGACTAATATAGTTATCTGCTAGCCGTATGGTAAAACTACTCTCGAGCTGAAATCAACCGAAAGGTTGGTTCGACCCCTTGAGGTCCTCAGCTCGGAGGTAACCAGTTTCGCCAAGCTGGTCTAAATTGTGCGTCATTCAGATGTACGAGGAATCGTATGAAATAAGCCGTGGAAATTATTCAGCATTTAATGTCTGTCTGCTACCGATACCCGTCATCCACCATCGTTCATCACAATCTTAGTATATAAGTAGAAGTAGAAATCACGGTAAACGGATCACGAAGGTCACTTTAAAAATCAAATCAGTTAAACCTAGATTACTTGATTGATTATCTTAAAGGCCTCTACTTTAGTTAGAAGACAATCTTACTGCTTACGTCATAAATAAGTTGTCAAGGCCATCGTGTATCTGATGAAGCGGCGACTGTACGGACGCCAGCACATCCAGCTACCCCAATCTGTCAAATTTCTTTTATAGATTTCCAACTTTATCACAAAAGCATAAGGTTCACTTTCAATTGGTGAAATTTGACAGATTGGAGTAGCTTGATGTGCTGGCGTCTGTACATCTTCGGCTATTATAAAACAATTTTATTAATATAAAACTAGGTCTGCAAGGCATTCTGCTCCTTACAAATGTTTATATTATTACATTGATTTCAATGGGACATCTTTTTCGGTGATTCTTCCGCAGTTGCGTGTCCGATTTGTATGAATTCAGATATATGCCCTCATTGTGTCAAATTTAAAGAAGATCTGTTCAGCCGGTCATGAGATGTACGATCAGAAGCTAACCTCATGAGTGGCCTAAGAAAGAGTATCATTTAGACTCAGCTCAAAAATACAATGCCATGCCATTCAAATCTGGAGATACAGGTATAGATAGGACTTTGAATTCGCCGAACAGAAAGTGTTCCGCGAATTCAAAAAGTACAGTATTCAAAACAAAGTATATTCAGACTGAAAACCTATAAGCCACAAATAAATAGTTGTTATTTGCGTTATGAGGTGACGGCGGCGAATATGAGCATCACCCCATCTCAGAGAGCATGACCATCTTACTGCGATAGCCAACCCGTCTGCTAAACGTGGCGATTATGGCATATCCCCCAAGATTATTCTTGGGGAGACTTGTCCAGCCGTGGACTTCTTCCGGCTGTTATTATGATGTCCGAACCCGAAGTTCGAGGGCGCCCGATGTAATGTCGATGCGGGTACCTTAACTACTGCAGTGCAGTGTTGCGAAATTAAGAAATTGATGTTGATTCCGATAAACAATATGAATATTTATAGGCTGACTACACTCATATCCTGCCACGTCAATACCGCCCGTAAAAACTTTGTAATACGGTATTAAATAGATTGAACAGAAAACTATCATAATGAGTTAAAAACCAGGTTGATTTCGAACGAAAACACCCATTATTTGCGGGCAACCATAAAATGCACGACATATTCTCGTAAAATAATAATGTAAATGCAGTGGAAATTATACGGGATTCTTTTTGTTTCTGCCCAGGAATTAGTTAAACCGTATTTTCGGATCAAATCATCGTCATCATATCAGCTGAAAGACATCCACTGTTGGACAAAGACCTCCCCAAAGATCTCCACAATTGCTGGTCTTGAACTATTCGCATTTCTCAGAAGATCATCAGTCAATTTTGTAGGGAGTCTGCCCAAGCTGCGTTTTCCGGTTTGTGGTTGCCACTCGAGAACCTTTCTGACCCAACGGCGTCGGTTTTACGAGCTATATGACCCGCTCACTGCAACTTTAGCTTTGAAATTCTTTGATCTATGTAGTTAGCTTTAGTTCGCCTGCGGATTTCGATATTTCTGATTCGATCTCGCAGGGACATTCCGAGCATAGCCATCCCCATTGCTCTTTGGGTGACCTTGAGCCTTGACCTTGAGGATCAATAAAGGTGAAAGTTGACATTGTAGTAGCCAACACTTTTAAGTACCGGTTATTAAAAGTATTGGATAAAATTTTTAAAAATAACCATTTGGCTGTTGTCAGTGTCTTAAACTGTAGGTACATAATTAGTATGTAAATTCAGGCTATAAAATGCACAGTTTTGCCTCTTTCATAATTTCAACTCATAAATACGTAACGTGATGATAATAAGTAATCGCCGTTTATGAAATCAACCATGTTGGGCTTTATAATTACTACACTGGAATAAAAAATCCTCATAAAGACGTGAACTATCCATTCCATTGACCTACAAAACGTTTTATTTTATATCTACCGAAAGAGGCCCACTGCTGTACAAACCCCCCCCCCCCCCCCCCCAAAGATCTCCACAGTTGAAGGTCTAGCGCTATCCGCATCCAGCCACTCCTTGTGCATGTTTATAACATTTATTTAATTACATTTATTCAATTAAGAAAGAATGATCCATAAAAGAATAAAGTAAAAAGCGCCATCTGCTGGTAATGGCCCAATGTAAGTATAGGCTTACCAGCCGTCTTCGCCGTGAAGATTTCGATGAGATGGCGTTAAGCGTATTCATTAAATTAATGAAGCACTACGTTGGAGTGGTGAGGCGGTACACTGGCATGGATCTGGACGCCCCGTGGTTCGTGGGTTCAATTCGCACTCTCGGGTTTTCTAATAACGGATAATCGCGTAAAATAAGCATTAAAAGAAGAATCTTCAAAATTGGTTTTCCAACGACAGAAATATCGCGTAAAATAAACGTGAAAATAGAATATTCGAAATATGCATTGCAGATACGGGAAATCATGTAATAAAAATAACATGAAGTTAATTTATAATTTACTTCTTTTGGATCTGTTAAGAGAGAAAAAAAGAATCAGCAGTCTGAACAACATAACTCCATTTTTTTCATTCTCTCCTCTTGCGATCGCCATTTCAAGTCTTGTGATTTTATCGGCGATCTACGTATCTTGCCAAAGCCAAAATAAATAATGTTACAGACAAGATAGAACCCACAAATAATAACTGAATCAATATACCTCACAGAATACATACGACGTGCTTCTATAAAATAAACTCTATGCTATTTAGATAAACATTGAGTATAAAATGGAGAAACGTATATTTTGTAATAGCAGTCTTCAACGTACGTGGGCGATTAGCTACTGCAATAAGACCAGCATTTTTCAATTTATTTCTTCACATTGCAAGATATCCCACGCAACTTGAACTTGGTAGCAGTTGTAACTTACTGGGTTGAAGGGCAAAGTTCAAAACATAGATTGATACTTGATAACGTCATCTAAAGTAACCTCGTCTGACGACTGATTTTGATTTGGGCGTTTAGCAGTTTTGCTCACAGAGCTGCCCAACTGACAATTACTTATTTTTTTTTTTTACAAAAGTTGACCTATGATGAGACTGATGAGTTATTTATCTATCTATATAAGTATGTATATCGTCGCCTGGTACCCATAGTACAAGCTTTGCTTAGTTTGGGGCTAGGATGATCTGTGTGACATTGTCCCCAGATATTATTATTATTATTATTTAGTATTCTAAAATAAGTTAATTTTTAAACATTATATTTAGATTTTAAATTTGTATAATTAAATATTGCTTGAATCTTTAAAAAATATAAGTATAACTTTTAAGCCGTTAGAACGCCTGTGGTAAAGGTTTAACCTAGTACAGGCACCAACTGTCTATAGCTTGGTTCTTAATATAAATAGATATAATTTTGTACACATTGACATTTACATGTACATTTTATACAGATATGCCTTAATCGCGACCCTTGGCAGTCGGGTTGGCGATCGCAGCATGATGGTCATAGTACACAGAGACGCATTTCTTTTTCTTTTTTATGTCAGAGGTCGACAAACGAGCAAGTGGGTCACCTGATGGTAAGTCATCACCGCCGCCCATGGACACTCGCAACGCCAGAGGAGTCGCGGGTGCGTTGCCGGCCTTTAAGAGTCAGCAAACAAGTGTTGCTGACCCTCCCCCCCACCTCGATGAGCTCTGCGACCTTACCCACTCTCGGAAACACAACATTAAATTATTAATGTTATTATTAAGGAATGTCTTCTGTACGGTGGAGGTACTTTCCCAGTCGGTCTGCTCTTCGAGCGAAAGAACGCTATGCCCTACCTCTCAAATTTTCGGCTTTTGGCCCGACCTGGGATTTGAACGCAGGACTGCGTTCTCTGCGGCTGAACACGCTACCGCTAGACCAACGAGGCAGTCAACATCATCAAAGGTAGAAAATAATCCTATCTTCCTTGTTTGTGTTGATTTTGTAAAGTCTAATTCTTAATGTGCATTTTATTAGGCCCCGAATACCGTGATTTCGCTGCGCTGAAATTTGCGAAGTTACACAAACTTGCAAAACTTCGCGAAGTACCGTCTTCCAAGAAGTGACATTGGGTAGGATTTACCATTTGTAATGCAAAGTTTTGAGGTTACTTTACATCTTATCTTACGTATGTTTTACAAAATGGAATCTATTTTGGACTCGGGCGTGAGGCCCGCTTTGCGTATTGACGTAGACTGACGGTTTTTTTTTTAATTACAACTCTCGCACTTGGGAATGTTATCCCTGTGTCTTGGGGTACTTTACAAACATATAATAGACGGACATAAATTACATTCAGACTTAGAACAACTATTTATGGGTCACACAAATAGTTATCCGGTGCGGGACTCGAACCCACGACACGTGAGGCGAGGCGACCTTCTCATTAATCTTCCCGCCATAACCGCCCAGAAGCGAAGTTCGAACCCCACATGAGATAACCTCGGGCGCGGGTAGTTAGTTTGTAGTTATTAGCTAGACGGCTGGAGCCCTCGCACGCCTCTAAAGTCCGGTGAAGCAGTGAAAGCCTCGTAGGTTAACTGTAAATGTAAAAAAAAAATCATAGGCAATATTTTTGTCCTTAGGTTACGTCCACCTGGAGCCTTTGATAATGATATCTGTAGATGTTTTTTTTTTTTTTTGTTGCAACACTTCGACGTAAAATAATACTCAAAACTGCTAAACGTGCGCAAAAACATAAAGAGACATTTCAAGTGTTACCAAATTTCCTCCCTTCCCCGGAAACTGGCGGCGCCAACCAGTCTTATATCTCCCTCAAAAAACCCCGAAGGACACTTGTGTTTACGTGCTCAAGCACCGATACGGTGTCACTACCCTCTCTATTATACTCAGGTACTCCTGTCCAAAAAAACTTGACTTAATTTTGAATTCAGCGCCGAAAATTACCATCTTGAGTACCCGTACTTAGAATACTTTGGATGAAATAGACTTTTTAGGGTTCTGTATACAAAGGGTGGTAACGGAATCCGGGATGGTTGGCGTGGTTGGTAGATGCTTGCTTTTCACGCCACCCAGGACAGATATTTGTGTGCATATCTGTTTGTCCTAAGTCGGGGTGTAATCATCTATATAAGTATGTTTTACAAAAGAAAGGTCTGTTTAGTTTGGGATCAGATGGCCGTGTGTGAATAATGTCCCTGGATATTAATAGTTCTTTATTACTAAGTCTCCGTTGTTAATCTGTCCTTCCATCTATCTGTTAGCGGGTTGTCCTATCAAACGTGCTTTAGTTTTTACAATGTATATTTATTTCTATTACCGCTATAACGCTAAGTAAACGACTTCCAAGATTTTTTTTTACTTTCGTCCATGGACCAGATAACTGTATACCACATAACACTTTTTCTTTTGCAAATACATACCTGTATAAACAATTACACCCAGACTCAGGACAAACAGACATGTTGAAGTTTGCTGTCCAAGAGCATAGTAATATTGTTTAAGTGAACCATTTTCACGTCAAGAAATTTCTATACAGTAGACTGGTTTGGGAAAATCCATATGTAAAATTTCATTCCATTGCAAATCAAACAGCATTCGGTCGGCCGATTTGATGACTATAATCTAGTTGTGAACTCTTCGTATGCGAGTCCAACTTGCTCTTGGTTGACTTTTTAAGTCTTGATTCGCTGGGTTTGGATTACGAGATCTTTCGCTATGAATTTCAAAAAGTATTTTTTTATTACGAAGCGAAGATTGAAATTAAATCAAATGATGTGTAAAAAATTGTTGAACGAATTTATTTTGCAAAAGAGCAATTTATTTGCGTTGTTTAAGTGATGATGTAATTCTAGCTGAGTATTTTAAGTGAAACTTAATCAAAAAGAACAAATATGATGTTTGATCAAAAATAAATTATTGAGTTAGGTTTATTATGGAACTAGCTGTGCCCAGCGGTTTCACCCGCGTTAAACTTTATAAAGAATAGCAAATGTGTTATTCGAATATAACAGATATTTTACAAAAAAAATCAGAAATATCCGTTTTGTAGTTTTTGTGTGAAAGAGTAACAAACATCCACACTCACAAACTTTCGCATTAATAATATTAGTAGGAAGTAAGAGAAGTAACATATTATTTGGTATATTTAATTTGGGAATATGATATTGCCCTTATGGCGCAGTGTTTAAGTAGTACTCATCGTCGTCGTGTATGGATTTAAGTAGGTAATAAGGGTTATTATTCGTAGTGCATGTCTATCCTCTGATGTTACGTCGTCTTACCCCAAAATTGGAGAGTACACTTCAATTTTGGAGTATTTAGTTAACGTATCTATGCGTTTAACGTATCTATGCGTTTTTGTCACAAAAGTAATGTAGGCGTATAAGTAATATACATGTCATCACCATCGTATCAGCCGAAAGACGTCCACTGCTGGACCAAGGCCTCCCCCGAAGATCTCTACAATGATAAGATAATAAGACCGGCTTCGGATACATATATGCCATAAGTAATTGTCAAACAATATTAAAAGCGTTGTCTTTTAACATTGTTTGACAATTAATGTACTTACCCCAAAATCGGAGTGTACTCTCCAATTTTGGGGTACGTCGACGTCACATTAGAGGACAGAACTCCACAGCACACTAAGGAAATTAATCCTTGTTTAGCAGTGGACATTACTAATATGCATTTAATGGACACAAGACACACTCAGACTTCAATAATTGATGTCACACAAATAGTTTAACTGCGCGGCGCTCAAACTCGAAACACGAGGTAAAAGCAAAGTTGCTACAACATTGTTCCACATAGGCAATTTATTTATATTATATATTACAGATAGATTTATAATAATTACATCCTGGGACATTATTCATACACGACCATCTGATCCCAAACTAAGCAAAGCTTGTACTGTTGGTACCAGGCGACGATATAGATACATACTTATATAGATAGATAAATACTTAAATACATAGAAAACATCCATGACTCAGAAACAAATATTCGTGCTCATCGCACAAATATTTGCACTTATTTGGGATATGAACCCAGGACCACCAGCTTCGTAGGCAGGAGCACTACCAACTAGGCTACGATGACCGTCCAATATATACTACGATAAACTACGTATACTTGTTTTCTTTTGTAAATACATACTAACATAAATAATTTCACCCAGACTTAGGACAAACAGACATGTTCATGTAAACAAATATCTGTCCTGAGGCTCTACCGGCTAAGACACCGAACATCGTTTTTAAAAAAATACCTATATTATAAATGATATAAATCGATTCGGTAAACGATAAACTATTTTCAGGGTGTGCGTTAATTAAGTTACATGTTGTATAAGCCGGTAGAGCCCCTGGGTGGGAATAGAACCCACGACCTGTGGCGTAAATGGTAGTCACTATTTACAGTTTACCTAAAAGTTATCAAAATTGGTAGTCCTAGTTCGTAAATAATTGCCACTCACGCCACAGGTCGTGGGTTCTATTCCCACCCAGGGGCTCTACCGGCTTATACAACATGTAACTTAATTAACGCACACCCTGAAAATAGTTTGTTAAGAATCGTTTACTGACTGTAAATGGTGACTACCATTTACAGTTTACCTAAAAGTTATCGGAATTGGTCGATAAGGCGGAATTAACATTTTGTTATAAGTTGTGATCAAGTTAGCCACAAGTTTATAATTAACGATTCATTAGAACTCCTGAAAACTTTCAATTAAACTTATTATTTACCAACCATTTATAGGTGTTTTCTTACTCAAAAGCTTAATCACAGAGTTGCCAAGTTTATCCAACTTAGATACTTTATTCATGTTAAGTTTTTCTCCCCAATATAATCTAGTTAATGCTGAAAGTACTTACAGTATTATTTCATTTAAGTTAAAGTAGTTCGAACATTATCACGCAACAAAATTATGTACATTACTTGATTTTCAAAAAAAATAATCATTAACGTTCTTTTTCCTACGGTACAAAATCTTTACCATAGTATTCAAAATTAGCTTAAACGACTAACGATGACAACAATTGGCTTTATCCAAATATAAATTCACATAAATATGTAATTAGCCTAAATAATTTGACATTGAAATTTTAATTGACATTTTCTCATCTCTAATAACTACTACTGTTTCAAATCTTATTTTTACTTATTGTTTGGATTCAGACATGTATTACATATTATTAGCAAATTCCATAATTATTAACAATTTAAATGTGACCAATCTATAATTTGAATTAATAATTATTTAAGGATTTTAATGTATTACTTTCAATATTTGCACGACGTATTCTGTCGAATATAGTAAACAAAATACGAGTATAATACCATCAAATTGTAATACCTGTATTCTCGCAAATAAAGAGTTCATTCATTCATTCACGAGCGGGACCTCAAGCCGTATAGCAAATAAGCTTGCAAACTAATCATCTGACGCCTAGAGGTACCCTTTTTGGGGCTCGAATCTCGGCTCAAGTTGGTTACTGACGTGGAGATCCATAAGAGGGTCGTTTGTAGGGATGATTTGTGCAACCGTCACCCTACGTCAGTACGTCAAGTCGTGAGCCGCCTTATTAGCCTTCGGAGATGGACTTCATATAATAATATCCTAGAACATTATTGACACACGGCCATCTGATCCCAAACTAAGCAGAGCTTGTACTATGGAAACCAGATAACTGATATACTACATATACTATTTTTTGTAAGTACATACTTATATAGATAATTACACCCAGACTCAGGACAAACAGACATGTTCATGCCCACAAATATCTGTCCTGGGTGGGAATCGCACCCACGACCTCCGGCGTGAAAAGTAAGCATTTGCCAATCACGCCAAGGAAACGGAAGGTTTTTGATTCAACCTTTTTTTAAATGTCATTTGAACTTTTATTATGTTTTGAATATCAATATTTTGATACAGCTAGCTAAACGTACTTTCTTACATTCATTTTGCATCTGCCTTATGGACTTGCAGTCAGAAATAGGTTTATACAAGCCAATATTCCAGTATTGGCATCACAAATCCATTTTAAAAGCCATGTCGTCGTCATCTTGCATTTCATGTCTCTGTATCCTGCATCTAGGACATTTGTAACAGCTGTACAGACTATAACTGTGGACTGGTCGTATCGTAAGTGGTACTTTGGTACTGTCCTTTTACTGTCTGGAATGGTCCACCGGTTTGTAATGTCTGTTAGGATTTGAAATATATTGTAGATTTATTAGTATCAAAGTCAAAGTCAAAATCATTTATTCCGTAAAAATTTTACATTTATGTGGAATCGTCATATTTTTTTACCCTACCGTGTATATTACAGTGCATGACGTGGCAGCTACTGAGAAACACTGCCAGAAAACTCAGAAGGAATCCTTTTTTAAAATAAAATATACTTAAGATTAATTACAATCATGTGTGTTGACTCAGAACAACTCGATCCCAAGCACTTTTATCACTTAAATAATCAGAAATTTTGTAATATGCCCTGCTACACAATTTGGCTTTAATAATTCTTTTAAACTTATTCGTAGATAATTCTCTAATATCATTGGGAAGTTTGTTATAGAATCTTATACATTGCCCCATAAAAGAGCTAGTTATTTTGTGGAGACGGGTAGTATGCAATATGAGATTATTCTTGTATCTAGTATTTACATTATGTGTATCGCTCCTTTTACAGAAGGAATCGATATTTTTATGCACATATAGTAAGTTTTCATATATATACTGAGATGGTACAGTTACAATGTTAACCTCTTTGAACTTTTCTCTTAGAGATACATCATATCAGCATCAGTATTCAGCTCGGCAATTGATCGGGCTATGGCGGTTACTTGCGGATCTCAGTATTTCTTAGGGAATCTCAAAGCATAGCCCTGTCCATTTCTCTTTAGGTGACCTTGAGCCGTTTAATAAAACCCATAGTGAGCGACCACGTCTCTGTTCAGAAAGTCATCACAGGCAAGATGATAGACCTTAATTTATTAGAATTATGCGAATAAAAAATTTATATTCAAAGTCTACACAGGGATAAATATGATAGACCGGTGATCTCGTGACCGTCGCTGGTAGCCGCGGGCTGCGAGTAGCGCAAGACACACAATTGTGTAGATCTTTGGGGGAGGCCTTTGTCCAGCTGTGGGAGTCGTTCGGCTAATATGATGATGACGACGATCATGCGCCACCAGCATCCAGCGTCTGACAGTGAGATAAGCTTGACATGCAACTAAATATAAATAATATGTATAAACTAGCTTGTTGATCTAGTGGTTAGTGACTTAAACTATAGACAGAACCATTGACAATATGTAGTAAAAATATTAGACTTAAACTAGATAATTAAACATAATCTCTTGACAATAACTTGATACGAGCTAGCTAAATATCAATGCTATAATAAAATAATTTTTATAAATGTTTTCATACAATGTGTACCTACCTAAATATCTATGTTACTAGAAATAATAATGTATACAACTACAAACGTGTTCTGACTATTTACAAGCGCTTTTTTAAAGACTATGTGAATAAAAAAAAAAAAAAAAAATGCTAAGCCAGAAGTCGTGGGTTCAATGCCCACCTTGGACAAATATTTGTGTGAAGAGTACGATTATTGGTTCATGTCAGCCGAATGACGTCCACTGCTGGACGATTGCCTCCCCCAAGAAAAGGCCAATGCCATAATACCCACGTTTGGTAGACGCGTGTGTGATCGCAGGTAAATGGTCATAGGTCTGAGAAAAACGCTGCTGCCCATTCTCTGGTATATAATATATACCAGAGAATGGGCAGCAGCGTTTTTCGTAATCCTTGGGAAGACTTCTACTCCCCCCACGGGATGAGATGGGGTGGCGATATTCTTCTCAAGCGTCAGCCACACAGCCTATTATATCTATAATATATATGTATGTAGAAATATATGTATACTTAATATATATATATATATATATATATATATATATATATATATATATATATATATATATATATATAGTTATATCAATCCGTCAATTGTTGATCATGCGTGCTATACCGCGAGCACTTTGTTGATCCGAAAACCTATGTTGATCCGGTTGGTTTTTGTTGATCCAATGTAATATTTTTTATACAAATGTGGTTCCGGCCGGATCAACGATTTACTCCGTTGAAGTTTAGGAGACGCAACCGAAATGTTGATCCAATATACAAATCCACTCCGATAGTTGTTGATCCGATTCAAATGGGCCAATCAGAAGGCAGCAAGGCCTCCTACTGGATATACCTTAGGTATATGGATGGTTTAATTCCTATAATTTATTGCAAGACCACCTAATCATTAACTTTTCTTTATTTATTAAGTTTTTATGTTTATAGGTATGATATATATATGGTAAGGAAATTTGTTGACGACACGAGCTTGTCGCTTACCCGATGTTAAGCTTCGTGCCCAGCTGCCTGCATGCCAGCAGCTCAATGTCATACAGAGTATGTGACATTGTATCGCACTCAGTACCCTGAGATATAAGATCTAGAGTCTCGAAGCCCCGTTATTACTCCGCAAACAATACCCTTCAACCCGGAACACCGTAGCGTTGATTAGCTACTGCTTGGCCGTTGATTAACTGACAAAGGTCTGGCCATTCCTCAGACTGCCCTCGCAAGAGTCCTACCAATAGATATAGTCGTATATAAGGACAATTTCTAATTGTTATTATAATGTTTAAGTACATACATTAATTAAAGTGATAATTGAAAGGCAACAAATTAACTTATCGCATCATATCAAAGTTGAGTTTGGATGACATGTATAAAAAAACAATTGTTATCAATCATATTTTTTTTTACTATATAACATCTTTAATCCGTGAGACATTACTAACATTAAGAAAATAAAAAGACATAATTATTATGAAAATAAAAAACATAAGTTAAGTAACATTTCGTTTATAGGTACCTACTTGCTTAATCGACAATTCTAACATATGTAACAAACATTATAATTAGCCAGATAATAAGAAAAACTATGTTCTTAATATTTTTATTAATTATATAACTTAAAAAACATCTTCAAAATATTTATAATCAGTCAGTCAAAGATTATAATTATTAACAGGTAGAAAAAAAATCACATACCAAATATTCTTACAACTCATTCAATAGGTAGGTACTATCACTAAACTACTAACTAAATGAATCAGTCTAACATTTAGGAGACATTACATGTGCCCTTGTTATGAGATCAATACAATTACCTACTATTAATATTAAGAGGAACTTGTTGCATTACACAGAATCTTCATTAAAATATATTTACTTTTTCTTATAAATATTGTTAACATACGTGTTAAGTTGCACCAATCCAAGTCCTATTTTGAAGAATAGATTCTTTATTTAAAACTTCCATACATTTGTTTTTGCCTGGATTTATCTTTTTATTTATGTATAATTGGAAATATTGTTTGACTAATTTTATCTCTTCATCCGACCACTTTCTATGACTGTCTTTTTTTCGTTTCTTAATTGGATTATCACCATCACTATTGCTTGAACTCGGGCATTTTATTTTTGTCTGTATGTTATTTGATTTAATATTGATATTTTATTTTTAGAATCTTTATGATATATATTTTTTTCTTTTGTTCGTCTAGTTTTACTTCGTTTCTGAATCTTTTTAATATCGCTTTCACTTGTACTACTTGACCATTTTGTTTCCGTCATGCTTCCGTTTGACTTAGTTGTAGGGTCTTTATTTTTAGGATCTTGGTTGAACTAATTGTCTTGTTTTTTATCGTCTACTTCATTATAGTCTTCGCCGTATTGCGAACGATTATTAAGCAGTGATAAACGATACTTTTCTTTTAAGTTACGGAATAACATGTTCAGAAGCTTTACAATATCTTAAATTTCTGAAAAATGGAGATCTTTTAAATGTGCCCAAGCATGTTTTACAAGTAGCGTAAGTTCACGGGCAAGAGGTACCTTGGTTGCTTCGTTTTGATGGTAATAGGTTAAATGAGCGTCCCGATCAAAGCTCACTTTAGAATTGTGTAAAAAATGTCCCTTGTTTCTCAATGTATCTGTATTTTTTTTTCGTTTTTGTTTTCGTATTTTAGGGTCTTTATCATTGATAGCTTTAAACTGAAGAACTTCGATTTCATCTACGTGGTTACGTAAAAGATGTCTAGAATAATTAGATACAATTGCTTGACAGTAGAAATATGCATACCTTCGGTCACATTTATGTTTTCTCGCCATAATATTAACGTCTTTTTCAACATTACCTCCTTCAAAATCCGGATTTCCTTCTATCACACTTACGCCCTCATTAGTCGATAAGTTCTGGCTCCTTTCCACACTATTGACTTCTGTGTTTCTTTCTTGTAACTGTTTTACTTTTCTATTACAATTTTTTTTTCAACTAAACGATTACTGGGTCATCATAATATTCATCGTCAAAAGACTAAAACAAAAAATTAAATATTATATAAACTTAATTTTTTTTAAGTTCTAATTAATTAACTTAAAATAAACTTGTAAAATGGAGCCTTGTTTTCAAGAATTACAAGTGCTAGGTAACTTAATATTCGGTACTCATTAAAAAAATCTAGTATCGCGTACATATTTCTCATAATAACAATATGCTGTGTGATAGTTAGGTGGTAATTGTTGAACATCTATAGAGATGTCTGAAAGTATGTTTTCAGACAGATTAGACATATTCATAAGTGACGATATTCCCGATACGTCAACAGCATGTTTGTGGTCAGGTACATATTTATTCCGGCGATTATCATCATCAATATGGCTTTACTTCTAATTAATAGTGCAACTTCAGTTTCTTTTTCACTTTCAATTGCATTCTGAAAAATTGTATAAAAATTAAATACCTATATTTATTATAAAATCTCAGTATGAATACTAATAGAATAAAGTAGGTAGGTACTTACACTAGTCTGAATTTGCTCACTAGGATTAAACAGTTCAGAATTCTCAATAAGACTATCGTTTGAGTTATCAGAAAGAGCAATCATTCCATCATATCTTATTCGATCATTTTGACTAATTTTTATAGTAGATATTAAAGAAATTACTGAGCTACCGGATGTATTCTCAGACACAGAATCTAATCCAGGCAAATTAAGATGAGACATATTTTCTGCAAAAACCATGAAAATAATGCAAATTACATAATATTGACATACTAGGCATAGGTAGGTAAGTAGTAACAGAGTAGATAATAAAAGGGATCAAGTAGGTATCTGCTTTTCTGACTCGAAAATTAATTTTTTAATTAATATTTTATAATAAACGTTACTGATAATTTCGTATATATAAAGAAATATTTAAAAATACTTACCATCACAATAATCCGCTGCAAACAGATTTCTTGTCTGACAGTAACCACACGTCTAAACACCATCCCATTTTCGAAGGTGTCGACGGGTTCAAGGTCAAATGCCCTCGGATCAACGTTAGTGAGTAAGATTGCGCATGAGCATGAATATAAAACGGATGCACATTTGACTCGTCGGTATAATTTTTGCGACCGTTACGGATCAACAAAAACATTTAGTTAATGTATTTTTTGATGTCAAGTATGTTGCAAAGCGACCGATGCAGATCCCCAAACAACTCTTCCATTTCAAATTCGGATCAAAGTATATCAGTTATATTTGTAAAGAGCCAATTATACACAGCAAAAAGGTGGATCAACATTTATTTTAATATCTAACTGGATCAACCTTTACATAGAACGGTTAATTATATATATATATATATATATATATATATATATATATATATATATATATATAAGTATGTTCATAAGTTGTCACTCTGCCTGGTTTTTTAGTCGCAAGATATTTGTTATTATATTTATACCTTTTGCATTGTAAGTAAATACATTACAAATTATTAATTAAGATTGAACTATTATTTATTGTTATAACTTGATAAATACAAAAGAAAAAACGAGATAGTAAAATCTTATGGAAACTAGATCTAAAATTAAATTAAATAAGAAATTTTAACTATAATGCTGTAAACTAACTAAAGGCAATCCATTAAGCGCATCGGCATCAAAGGGTATCGTGCCCAGATGCTGGCAGCATTGCATTTGCGTCTTATATTTATTAAATATAGAGACATATATACTAGAAGACCTGTTAACCATTCAAATATTTGTAGAAAATTCATTGTAAAGTTAAATAGTGATCGCTTTCAAAAGTTTTTATCTGATCCATCTGAAGAAATTACCAACTACCACCCAAGCTAATTTACTCAGCTGCAAAGGTTCCAACTAGCTAGATATAGCTCCTATAGGATTAACTATTATGAACGTGTATTTCTTGGTTACAGAGCAAGCTGAGATTGTTGAAAATTTCCTGTTTATTTTACTCCAAGCTAACATTTCATGCATGTGAAACGGGAAAGATAAACTTTGAATTATTAGAATTGTGCGAACGAAAAATGTAATGTTCAAAGTCTACACATGAAGAAATATTACACCAGCTATTTAAATTAGTAGAATTATCGACATTCTACTGACTTCTTCTCAATACAGTCATATATAAAGCTGAGCCATAGCTAAACTTAAGCATTCATTTCTTAAGCTGGTTGGCTTTGTTGGTAAATGCTTGCCTTTCACGCCGCAGGTGGTGTTTTCGATACCACCCAGGACAGATATATTGTTTGCATGAGCATGTCTACATGTCCTGTGTCTGGGTGAAATTATCTATGTAAGTATGTATTTATAAAAGAAAAAGTAGTATATCAGTTATTTGGTTTCCATAGTACAAGCTTTGCTTAATTTGGGATCAGTTTTTTTTTTATATAATTGGATGGCAAACGAGCCAGTGGGTCACCTGATGGTAAGTGATCACCGTCGTCCATGGACACTCGCAACACCTGAGGAGCCGCAAGTGCGTTGCCGGCCTTTAAGAAAAGAATAGGCTCGCTTCTTGAAGGTTGCCATGTCATTCCGGATCGGAAATACCTCCGAAGCTAATTGATTCGACAGAGCGGTAGTGCGCGGCAAAACGTTTCTTGTGAAACGCACAGTGGTAGAAGACCACTCATTCAGGTGAAAAGGATTCGGACATCCAGATGGCCGTGTGTGAATAATACCCCAAGATATTATATTATCATTGCGAATACGTATTATGTATGCTGATATTTCGTACAGGTTTGCGATGGAAGAACATAATTATCAGCTCAGATCTTGCAATCACTTGGCGTCTTCAACATACGCATTATGGGATTCGGCTGTTAAACTTCTGTACTGTATCACTTTCTTCTTCCTATTACGATCCGTTCTACTATTTAGCTAGCTACCAGAATCCGGCGAGTATCATCTGAGCTCGAAACCCATTGTAAAATAATTAAAAAAGAATGTGCTTTGAGACCACAGCACACGAAGTAAAACTAGGATATATGAAACGTAACGATGAAACAAATAAAATCTGTGCACGCATCTCCCTCTCTTGTTCCCTACAGTAATATACGAAACGTAACTCTCTCTCTTTTTTATTTTACTAACTTATATTTCCCTCTCAACTTCCGTTCGCCTTGTCCGATCACACGTTTCGTAACGCTCTCGTGACGTATTCATCAGCTTACTCCCCAAAATTTAGCTCGTGTAAATTTTACTTCTAAAAGCTCTTTTAATTATTAACTTCTCCAAAATTGTAATTCGATTTCAATTTCGATTCTAAGTCATTTATTCCGTTATAATGTTACGTTTATGTGGAATCGTGAATATCATTTCCCTACAAAAACACAACCAATATTTCGCTAGCATTCATTATATTCAATAGTAATTTTCTATGATTACACTATTATAGGGCAAATCAATCTCTAACATTTGGTAGAAAATAGTTATAAATTTTGTTACAATACGGCCCTAACAGCAGTTGTAAACTTATTTATCTACAGTGATTTTATTAATATATCGTTAGGAAGTTTGTTCAGTTTTATACGTAAAATAAACTGATTATCCTACTAATAATATAAATGCACAAGTTTGTGAGGATGGATGGATGTTTGTTTCTCTTTCACGCAAAAACAACTGAACGGATTTTGATGAAACTTTAGAGTCATATATATAGCTTTACATTAAAATAACATTTAAGCAACGATTGATATGGATTTTGAGTATTTTGGTCATAATAATAAATATCGAGTAAGTCGGAAAAATCGTGGCCTTTCGAAACTATCTTGGCGTGCATATGCCTGGAGAAGGACATAGGCTATCGTAACACCACGGCCGAAGCTGCGGTGGATGCTAGTAACAAATAATCGTATCATTTTTTTATGTATATCACGACCTTTAGATAATGTCAAAGTCAAAAATCTTTTATTCCGTATAAAATTTACATTTGTGTGGAATCGTCATTTCTTTTTTTACCCTACCGTGCGGTGCATGACGTGGCAGCTACTGAGAAACACTGCCTGATAATGAACCAAATTGGTCATAAACTGAAGTAAGGTTTGTAACACACTTGCACAATAAGCACCAAAACAGATAAGCGGTTTTTGAGCCTTGGCTTCTTCCGTGACCCTCAATACTGTGCTGCTGTTGATTACTTAGTGCACCTTGAGCACCCTATAAACAGAAACGGCAGATTTTTTTTCCGACTTATAATATTGATATAAGTGAAGACCTGTTCATAGATAATCGTACTCATTACACAAAGATTTGTCGTGGGTGGGAATCTAACCCACGACCTCATGCATGGCAGTCAGGCTCAATAAAAAGGTCAAAGTCAGTAAATGAGTTTGTTCCGCTGGGTTTTCTCAGTTGGGGCGCATTGGATCGTGTGGTAGCATTAAAGCGCGACCGTCGTTATAAACACGGAGTCCCATAATAATACCTTAATATAGACAGAACCATTCAGACAATATGTAGTAAAATATAGCTAAAACTATAAATTTCGCTAATTAAACTTAAACATAATCTCTTTGACAATAACTTAATACAAGCTACCTAAATATCATTGCATTATTTGCATTGCATTATAAAATAAATATTATGGATGTTTTCATACAATCCGTGTACCTAAATATCTATGTATCTAGAAATAATTATGTATACTTAATTATATTACTACAAACATGTTCCGACTATTTACAAGCGCTTTTTTAAAATCTACGTGAATAAAAACCTTTTTTAATTTATTTATTTTATGTACTATGTAACCTAATGCGAGAAGAAGAACAAAATGAAACTATGCCCTACTAACCGTTCAAGTTACTCTATTATCAACCTTATTCCAACAAAGTGGAATTCGTAGGCATACAACCTAATCCGCATACCGTTTCATGCTGCCGTCAATAAATTAAGCCTGAAAAATTCCCTGAACGTGTATGAAATGATGAAAGGTATTACAAAATTCCCTTTGAAACAAAAATATTATTTTTAGGTAATACGCATCTTAATTTATGTATATACAAAGCGATACCCAGGGGCGAATAATTACAACTCTTACAAGGAATTGGGGTAGAGCTTTTGTTAACGAGAGGATAAATAACACAGGTATTTATTTATTTAATTCAGTCTTTCTAGGTCTTATTTAGTTAGTTGGGTGGTTGGTTACAGTACTTAGCGTCCGTTTAGGCCATTCTACGTGACCTTACTTTTTTTTTTTAAGGACAACGCCCGCACTAGGGAATCTAATCCCTGTGTCGCGGGGTACTTTACAAACATATAATAGACGGACACAAATTACATCCAGACTCAGAACAACTATTTATGGGTCACACAAATAGTTGTGCGGCGCGAGACTCGAACCCGCGACACGAGGCGGCGAGGCGACTGTCTTGGCCGCTGCGCCACTACTCAAAACAATTCAGTTCAAAACATAAGTCCAAGAGACTTGGAAACCTTGTCTTGAGTGCCTCCTGCAGCGTCTTCTAATCGTTCAGGTATTCTGCCCGTCGCGTCGATAGGTTCATCATGTCACCCGAATAACGTCCACTGCTGGACAAAGGCCTCTCCAAAAGATTTCCACAATGGAGTTGTGTCAATCATTTCAAGGGATATGCCACAATCGCCACGCTTGGCAGACGGGTTGGCGATCACAGTATGATGGTCATAGTCACAGAGAGACGCGGCTGCCCGTTCCCTGGTAGATATTCCCTCGGGTCAACTTCTACGCCCCTCACGGGATGTAATGGGGTGGCGATATTCTTTACCGTCAGGCATCGGCAGGTTATTCTTCGGATATATGTGATTTTAGCAGTCCATACGTCTGTATTTTAGTAAGTTGTATTATACTTTGTCTATAATGTACCTACCATATTATCTCTGCATCATCCTAAGGGTTGACTGGTAGAGAATGCCTTTGGCATTAAGTCCCGCCTTTGTACAGTTTTGTGCAATAAGTTTCAATTAAAAAATAATATGTCATAATCATATTACGACAAAAACTGAGTAAACGATTTCAAATATAAAATATTTTTCTCTTTGCAAATTTAGGCCGAAACTGAGAATTCAAAGAACGGGTCTAATTAACGTATAATATGTGGCTTCATTTCGACAAACCAAAACCAATTAAAAAAATTGTGTCTCTTCGCTGATTAAATATCTCAATGTTAAAAAATATATAAAATACAGGCAAAAATTAAAAACAAAATGACAGCTGACGGCCGCCATATTTGTTCACATATAATAAATATAACTTTGTGGCGGAATGCTACTACGTCCGTAGGTCTAGTGGCCCCATATCTGATACCTAAATAGCGCTAAACGATAACAGCATTTAATATAATAATAATATCCTGGGACATTTTTTTATACACGGCCATCTGATCCCAAACTAAGCAGAGTAAACCAGATAACTGATATACTGCATATACTACTTTTTTTATAAATACATACTTACATACATACATACATAGACTCACGCCTGTTTCCCAGAGGGGTAGGCAGAGACAACGGATTTCCATTTGTCGCGATCTTTGCATACTTCTTTTGCCTCGATTACTGTCATTATATTCTTCGTACATGCTCGCCGGTTTAGGGTACTTCTGACCTGCCCTTTCTTGAGAACATCTCCAATTTGGTCGGAGAATGTTCGACGTGGTCTTCCCCTTCCGGTTGTCCCATTCACACAGGCCAGGTATACTTCTTTTGTCAATCTTCTTTCATTCATCCTTTCTAAATGGCCAAACCATCTCAGCATGCCTTTTTCAATCTTTGTGACTACATCCTCTTTTACACCACAACGCTCTCTTACATCAGTATTTCGAATTCTGTCTCTCAAAGTCACACCACACATACTTCTCAGAGCTCTCATTTCCACTGCATTTATTTTACTTTCATTCTTTTTCTGCCATACCCAACTTTCACTTCCATACATTAAAGTTGGCACTAACACTCCATCGTGCATGGCTAGTCGAGCCTTCTTTGATACTTGCCGGCTACTCATAAAGGCGTGTAGTGCCCCATTCACTCTGTTCCCCGCATTTACTCTTCTAACAATATCTTTTTCATATTTCCCATCTCTCGTAAACAAAGTTCCCAAATATACAAACTCATTCACCTGTTCGACTTTCTCTCTTCCAATCACAATATCACACGCTGTCGTGTATTCATCCCTCTCAAATACCATTACTTTCGTCTTACCTACATTCATTGTCATCCCTTTCCTTTCAAAAGATTAGATAATTACACCCAGACTCAGGACAACAGACATGTTCATGTACACAAATATCTGTCCTGAGTGGGAATCGAACCCACGACCTCCGGCGTGAAAGCAAGCATTTGCCAACCACGCCAGCAAGCCCGTCGAAATTTAATTAAGGTACATTAGCTTCAACATACGCATGGAGACTATTCTCACAGTGGCAATTCGTAGACTCATGCCTGTTTCCCAAAGGGGTAGGCAGAGACAACGGATTTCCATTTGTCACGATCTTTGCACATCTCTTTTGCCTCGTTTACTGTTATATATATTCTTCATACATGCTCGTCGGGTTAGGGTATTTCTGACCTTGACTTTCTTGAGAACATCTCCGATTTGGTCAGAGTGTTCTACGAGGTCTTCCCCTTACGCTTGTACCATTAATAATAATAATAATATCCTGGTACATTATTTACACACATCTGATCTGATCCCAATCTGGCCATCTGATCCCAAAATAATCGGAGCTTATACTATGGAAACCAGATAACTGATATACTACATGTACTACTTTCCTTTGGTAAATACATACTTATATAGATAATGACATCCAGACTCAGGACAAACAGACATGTTGACCATTCACACAGGTCAGGTATATTTCTTTTGTCAATGACAAGCCATCTGGTGCTTTTCTGTGAACTATGACCAACAAACTGCGATCGCCAACCCGTCTGCCTAGCGCGGCGATTATGCCATATCCCACCATTCTTTGGGGAGGCTTTTGTCCAGCTGTGGACGTAATTTGGCTGACACCACGAAACCATCTTCAATCATTAAAAAAAAAGTGGCCTCCGGAGTGGCAATTCCTCTTAATACAAAGTATAAATGTAAATTTTATATAATGAAAATAAATTGGTCCCAAATCAGTAATCCACATGGACGATTGGTTGTCACACAAACTAAGCCCGGTACAAAGCGAACCCAAAAGTTTGGACACTGCAAATACAGAGGCGAAAATTTTAGGCAAACAAAAAGTATCAAAATATGGCTCCTAACAACCGGAAAAGTTACAGGCGTCTCTATAGGAACGTACTTGGAAGTACAGTTGACACGTGAACTCAGAAAATGGACCTTACTGCTTATGTGATAAAAATGCAGTACAGGTGAAAGTGTATCCTCCTATTTGATTAGTAATTAAAGACTTGGGTGTATTTCAGCTTAATCTTATATAAAACTAGCCATGTGTTATAGCAGTGTTTTTCAGCCTTTTTCATGACACGGCCCCTTTAGTATGAATAAATATTTCGCGACCCCCTAACCGTGGCTTTCTTTTCACGTATTTTATTCTGTGGCAAATATATCCGCCCCTATAGTATACTCGCGACCCCCCGAAACAGGCTGCGTTGAATAACACTATGTTATAGGATATATAAGCTATATTACTACAAATTTTATCAAAATCCGTTCGCTAGTTCTTGCGTTAAAGAGTAACAAACATCCATACATCCGTACTCACAAACTTTCGCATTTGTAATATTTGTAGGATGGACAGTGTTCACTAAATGCACATACTCACAACAAATAAACGACAGGACCAGGGTACGCAATTGTCTGATGAAGCAGTAAAAGTCACCTAGGCTATCTATCTGTACGCCAATTAGAAAGTAGGGCAAACTAGGCGCCTTATTTCGATTTTATGGTGGTAGTGGTAGGTGGCTGATGGAATCCGGGTGGCTGACGGTGATAAATATCCCCACCATGATCCCTTGGGATATCCAGATTCAGTAGAAATTATCTCTGTGTGAGATGACCATCATATTGCAATTGCAGACCCGACTGCCAAGCGTGGCGATTATGGCCCCTAAAGCGATGAACCTAATTCCTTAGTAAATATCTTTATATATAAAAGCGTCTTAAATACTTTAAGAAATATCGAATGGATTGTAAAAATTCAAGTCACAGAATCACAGTGCGGTGGCGGAGCGGTTAACGCTCAAGGGGCCCGATACCCCGTGGTCGTTAGTTCGATTCCCACCCGCACTAAAAGGAGACGAGGATTTCTGGGCCTGACTGTAATAAGTTTAGATATGGTTTAAAAAAGCGTTATATTTTTCTATTTAAAACTGTAAAAAATTGACTCAATTTACAATCTGGAAAACGAGAAATCTCAAAATAAGTTTAAGTCACGAATTAAATTGGTTGTTGATTACTATAATAGATTAACGTTAATGAGTTCAAACAATGTAAAATAAATCCTCTTGACCAGACATCACTTAATCACCAGACACCAGGTAACCGATTTAATCATAATAATTATTAGATACGTTAACATAATTTCAACAGTAAAAAATTAAATATCAACAAAATAAATAGAAATCATACTATCGGTTATCGTTCAAGTCGATTTATTAGTTATTGGCAACTATATTTTTAATCTATGCTGACAGTGACTGGTGACAGATTTTGAATCCTAATCTATGATCGGTCACTCGTTTCTCGTATCGTTTAGTGCGTGTGTGATTTGATAATTTTTTATTGTTTTGTTTATATATCCCTCGACAACTGCATTCTCTCTACGGACTTCTGATATTGCTTAACGTTTACGACTTTTGCTAACATACTGGACACGGATAACTATTAAATAGCAATCGCCCTTGAAAATCAGCTGTTTAGTATAGGTTGGTACATAACCTCTCTATTAAGACTAAATCTTTTATAACTCTGCTCATAGATTGAATAAATCCATGGAATTTTTAGTGATTGGCTGATAATTTATAGACCCATTAATTGGCACCACTTTTATCTTTTTACATCCAGGCCCAATAATGTATGAAAACGTATCCGGCTCCTTTATACAATTCATTTAAAGATGTCTGAAAAATTGTTTTCAATATCTTTATTAGCTAACCATTTCAGCATAGAAACGTCGTTAATTACTTAGGAGAGTGACTACATGTGAGACGAGTATTACGTAACTTAAGTCTTTAAATATAAGGGCCTGAATATATTCCCTTCTGTAATTACGAAAGTTAACATTCAACAAAGGGTCCGCTAAGTAAACAACGTTGCGGCCTTAAAATAAAAAAGTTCTTTTTGTAAAGCAATATTTATTCGCAGGCCAGGCCAGGCTAAATTAGTTAAGGTTAAAATATTAGTCTTTTTAAAAAGTTTATTTGGTTCAGATTGCCAGAATTACCTCGCTAATGGAGAAGCATGACAAGACATGGCAGAGAAAACATTATCTGATAGCCGCTTGGTGGTAGGTAGGTCTCTTCTTATTAGCTTATCGATAGAAAGATTGTCCTGCGTGTGGCATTCCTAAGATCGTGCCATGAACACGATGTTGTGTGGGCCATGGATTGGGTCGATGCTCCACAAATACAGTCCATTTTGGGGTTGCTCGACAGTCCCCATCTAGACAAGTAGGTACAGTTAGAAGATAAACGTGAGAAAATAGTCTTTTCTGTCTACGCAATAACGAAAGAAAGATATACTTTTATTCATAATATATAACCAATTCCATCCATGTTATATATTATGAATTTAGAAAATTTTATTCTTCATCTTTAGTTTTTTCTTTTATCATTAATTCATACATTTACAGCATTATCTTGCTACGTTCCATAAATGGGTAATGGCCAGGCTAATCTTGTGTCATGCTGGTCAACTTCAGCATGACATAGGATTAGTCTGGCATTCGGCATAGGACAGAATTGCTGCAGCGCTGGTATTCTAGTTAGCTACAGTGATTGACGTCAGACATACGTGTATTATTTCTCTATAGGTCTGACAAAATTAAAAGGAATAATAATAAATAAAAATGCTGAGACATTATTCACACACGGCCATCTGATACCAAAATAAGCAGAGCTTGTACTATGGAAACCAAATAACTGATATACTACATATACTAATTTTATTTTGTAAATACATACTTATACAGAGTAATATTATTTAATAAAGATTTTTTCTTTATTTAATAAAGATATAGTTCGCTATCACACTAATATTATAAAGGCGAAAGTTTGTGAGTGTGTATGTTTGTTACTCTTTCATGCAAAAACTTCCGAACGGATGTTAATGAAACTTTGTAGTAATATACTTGTATCTTATATGTATATCCGAATAGGATATAATTTACAAAGTTTAACGCGGGTAAAACCGTGGGGCACAGTTAGTCTTCTTAGAATCCCCTTTTGTACCAAGAACTTGTAAAACTCCTGAAAAAAGGCCGCTAACATAGCTAAAGACTTAACTGTCATATTATTGTTAGTACTAGCTAACAGTTTTGAGTGTCCAAACCCTCTCACTTTCCCCGAAGGAGAAGAGTAATAAACAGTTTGTAACTACTCAAACAGCTCCATATTCATGTACCTACCTTCATTCGTGGAATTGAAAGCAACCTTCCTCCAACTCATAGAGCCTCAATCCCCTGAGGTAACACAAGCAACAAATCAAAGCATACCCTATTATTATACCGGCTCATAAATTATATAACTAAATTATACTTTGAAGGTTAATATATCCTGTGTAATTTTAATTTCACTTAGCGTGATAACCATGAAATTTAACTAGACGTGTCTTGTGGTTTTGAAATTTGTCATAAATTTAATGAACCGTGCGATGACGGAATAGAATAGTTCCTGAAGAAAGTGTTATAAAGTAATTAATTCTCTTTTATTAACTGGCCAGTTGGTCATGGGAAGCTTGCTAAACAGCAAGCTTCCCATGACCAACTTTCCCAATTATGTCATTTTAACAGTACGTGAAATTCGGTGTCCTGGGTTCGATCATAAATAGTTGTGCTGAGTCTGGGTGTAATTAACTCCGTTAATTATGTGTTTGTAAAGTACCCCGTGACACAAGGATTAATTTCGCTAATGCGGGCGTGGTCTTAAAAAAACATTTTTGGGGACTGCCGATAGAACTGAAAACTATTTTTTACACTTCTAATCTAAATAATCTACCTACGGTATAATAGTTGACACTTCACATTGATATATGCTCTTTCTATATATAATGTACAATAATAACACACGGAGATATATCTATGTACATATATGTACAGTATACATATACGAGTATATATAGCTCATGGAAAGCATGCGGTGACAATGACGCGAGTTACATGATTTTAGTTTACCCAAATAGTGCTCAACGGGCCTAAAGAAGTTTTCACTTCAAACATCTTTTTGACCTCATCCTTCCAAGAAGTCGATAATATAATAAAAATACCATTGAAGAAACGGTTCTTATTTATTTGTGGATGAAACGCGATAACTCGAGACTTTATTCAATAGAAAGAGACTTTGTTTTATCTTTTGCATTCAATGCTATCAGAATTTACCTAAAATATAACTCTTATCCTTTTTCTTGGAAAATGGGAAATCGAATAAAGATATACAAAGTAATCAGATCGACCTTGAGTCATGATGCCATGTTTGCGTAATGATAAGAAAGTCTATAAACAATATAATAGAAATAGAATATCAAATGCATTCTAAAATTCAGTTGGAACTAGACAGGTAACTGAAGTAATTATTTTTTTACTAGCTGTGCCCCGTTGTTTTACCCGCGTTAAACTTTATAAATGATAGCCTATGTGTTATTCGGATATATAAACTATATTACTACAAAGTTTCATCAAAATCCGTTCGGTAGTTTTTGCGTGAAAGAGTAACAAACATACACACTCACAAACTTTCGCCTTTATAATATTAGTGTGATGTTAAACACTGTTAACTAATAGAATTAGCCGTGTGGTTTCCGACCGAGAAAGAATAACAGGATCACCGCACACCATCCCGTGGGTGTCGTAAAAGGCGACTAAGGGTCAGCGCAGACCGAGAGGAGCGCAGCGGAGAGGATTTTATTAAGGCACTAGAATATCAACTTTAAAATTATCGAAATAAAGTGCATGTATGCTTGAACATTAAATGCTTGAGACTGCGCGAGCATTTTGTCAAGCATATATGCACTTTATTCCTATAGCTCTAAAGTTGATTTTCTAGTGCCTTAATAAAATCCTCTCCGCTGCGCTCAGCGCTCCTCTCTGTCTGCGCTGACCCTAAGGGATACACCAGGTAGTCGCGCAGCAGCGCCACCTGTGTACTCGCTTTCACATAACTGCGGTCGCCAACTCGCATGTCAAGCGCAGTGACTACGGCAAATCACTACGGCAACGTTATAGAAACCTTTGTTGGAGTCCTATGTCTAGCAGTGGATGATATCAGGCTGGTGATGATGATGATGGCGATGAACTATTAGAATGCGATACGCACGTCGTCATCGCGTACCGACTCGTGCTGCGCAATAAGCCGCGTGCGCACTCAGGTGAATTCTTAGACGAACGGACGGGACGGGACGACGACGCGGCGTTATTTAATGTTTCCCTATCACTGCATAGACTGGACCAAGGACATTTAATTACCAATCAGATTTGAGTGAAAATTCATTTCTCTAATTTATTATGTTTCTATTACAGGTACGGAATGCAGATCACTTTATGACTTACCTCAACCAGTTAGTAGAGGTACGAGTATCACTCTTCACTTAGGTAACAGGAATCTACTGAGACTTCACCTTTGATAACCCAGAATGGTAAGAGATTCAATTTATTGAATAGACAAATTAAAACCTTCAGACATCTTTAAAAAGAAATATCGAATGGATTGTATAAATTCGAGCCTGAGAACCACGGTGCGATGGCGGAGCAGTTAACGCCCATGGGATTGGATACCCCGTGGTCGTGGGTTCGATTCCCACCCGCACTTAAATGTGCGCTTAAATTGATTTTAAAAATGTCGGAAATTGTTTTCAGCTTAGCTTAGCTTCATCTTTAAAATACTAAAAGTAATAAATTATATCATAGATCATTATAAATACTAAGATTTAATAAGTATTAAAAAGATAGATAAGTTACATTTAATGTGTAGGGATCACACCAGAGATATGGAGAGATCGCCAAAGCTATGGATTCTTATGTCCAACCAAAATCGTAGCTGAATAACTTGCCTTTATCTGGGTTCTGAATAGACAGTTAAGTTCAGGGAAATGAGAGCGCTGCAAGTTGTCTTTGAGGCACCACTTCGAATGAGTTATCACAAGAATTTATAATATACTAAATCATAATAATAATAACAACCGGAAGGAGAAGATCTCGTAGAACATTCTCTGATCAAATCGGAGACATTCTCAAGAAAGGTTAGGTCAGAAGTACCTTAAACCGGAGAGCATGTATGAAAAATATAATATCAGTAAACGAAGCGAAAGAAGTGTGCAAGGATCATGACAAATGGAAGTCCGTTGTCTTTACATACCCCTCTGGGAAACAGGCGTGAGTCTATGTATGTATGTATATATGTAAAATAAAAATATCCTGGGATAATTTCCTGAAAGAAGCGTCATCTACCCGTGACGTCATGGTCGATGCGGTTTAGACAAATAGTTTTGCTCCAATCTATGTATCAAAGAATATACTGAATTGTATTCTTTTTACTTAAGATGGTTGTTATTAGTTTTTGATGTTACTTCTTTACGTACGCTTAGCTTGGAGAGTAAGCTGGTGAATGCGTGACGAGGGCGTTACGAAAAGTGTGATCGGGTGAGGAGAATGCAAGTTGAGAGGTAGATATAAGTTAGTGAAGTTAGAAAAAGATAGAGAGAGAGGGAGTACGAAAAGTGTAGAAACAATTATTAACTTTTCAATGAGTAGTAGTACACAATACAAAGTAAACACTCCAAGACCAAGACCTAGATATGTTAATGAACACAAAAAATTGTCATGTGCGAGGATCGAACTCGCAACCTTTCAGAATTAGAAGGTAGGTTTACTTAGTCACCGCGGTAATACATATGCACGGAACAGGTTTAGCTCTTCTAGTTCCAGTTGGCGGTTTTGGCGGTTATGCTATTGACAATGATATCATCGCGTAGCAGGGAAATAGAACACGTAGTTATTCAATTTGATGTCAGTGTTACAACGGACGTCGTAAACTTCTGCTTAGTAATTTAACTTATGTCATAAAACTGGTATCAGTCATACCTAGTCGCGTTATGTGTGGCCTAGTCATAGATTTGTGTATAAATAGTGCAGAAAAAAGTGCATTAATTCCAGTTTGCGCTTAAAGCTCCACCTGGATCGGTCAGCATTTTGTGCTCTTATGCTCAGTAAATGACCCTTAACATAATAAAAACAAATGGGCCGGAAAATTAGTGCAAAATTGATCAAAAAATTGCTATTTTTCTGGCCTATCCGTTTTCATAGGTTTTTGTACACCCCAACTAATTGCTATTGATGAATTTCTGATTTAAACTCAATCGTTCGATAAGCCTGCTAATGGTTTATTTTTATTTACGTGGTAAATTCGGGTTAAAGATATTTATTTCTCAAACAGAATAACATTCACTTAAAAATAAGAAATAACAAGATTTGATTACAATTGTTCTGGAACGAGAATATTTTATGACTAAACTTAAGAACTATTAACAGTATATGATTTAACTTAAGAAATAATGACAGGCAACAAAACTAATAATAATATTTACAATTAACAACAAAAAAAAACTAACCTTATAATTAAGGGTATTTTATATCTAACATATTCCGCGGTACCCACTACCGCCGTTGACATAATTTAATAAATATATGAAAGAAATTCTCAACAAATGAATTAATTCATATTTACTTTAGGCCTTATGTATAAATGCCCAACCACCGACCAAACCAACCACGCCAACCGGCCCGTCAAACTATAATTTAGAATCCGGTAGTTTTAAATCTGATGGCTTGGACGCAGCTACAACTTTCACATAACAGGTCTACAACAATAAACAAAGGTAGAGTAGGTTTTGCTCGTAACTTCATGTCATAAAAGGATAGAGTTCTATACAACAACAATAGTTCTTTGCCATGGCAAAAAATTACATTGTAGTTATAACATAGTAGTTTATGTGCCTGTTTTTTGGCAGACGTACATACATAGTTTCACGCCTATCCTACGCACGGCTAACCTGTGGAACAACCTCTCAAACGACCTTTCCAGACTCATATAAAATGGGTTGTTCAAGGTTAGACTGAACAGGCATCTTATGGGTACGCGCGGTCCACCTTCGACCACATCTTGACTTACCATCAGGTGAGATCGAGGTCAAGCGCAAACCCATATTCCATTTAAAAATAAATCCTAGAGTGATAGGCAGAAACAACGGATTACCATTCTTCACGATGTTTGCATACTTCGTTTGCCACGTTTACTGTCTTTATATTCTTCATATATGCTCGCAGGTTTAGGGTACTTCTGACCTGGCCTTTTTTGAGAACATCTCCAATTTGGTCCGAGAATGTTCTACGAGATCTTCCCTTTTCGGTTGTACCATCCACACAGGCCAGGTAGACTTATTTTGTCAATCATCTTTCATTGATCCTTTCTAAATGCCCAAAACATTTCAGCATACCTTTCAATCTTTGCGACTACATCCTCCTTCACAGCACAACGCTCTCTTACGTCAGTATTTCGTATTTTGTCTTTCAAAGTGAAAAATCACTAATACTTCTCAGAGCTCTCATTTCTACTGCATTTGTTCTATTTTCATTCTTTTTCTGCCATAACCAACTTTCACTTACTTAATGTAAGTTGGCCCTAACAGTCCACGGTTCACTCCCAGTCTAGCCTTTTTTGATATAGCTTTTTATGAGTAGTCATGCCGACTACTCATAAAGGGGTGTAGTGCCCCATTCCTCGGTTCCCCGCATTTACCCTTCTTTCAATATCTTCTAATTACCCATCTGTCGGAATCAAATAATAATAAATAAATAAAAATACTTACTTATATCAGATTGTTATCCTCTCTCTTAAAATCTGTGCTGTGCCGTATAGGCTCCACAATTTGTACCTGCTTTGTTTAGTAGTTACCCTGACTGCTAAGCCAGAGATCGCGGGTTCAATACCCACCCAGGAAAATAAATTCTACTCGTCTTTTTATAAACAACCCTTGATTACAAGTATTATTGCAAGATGAATGCAAGTAATATTCATTCAATTATTTATTTATTTTATTATCAACATTATATACACTGAAATAGTTATGGCAGTAAGTTTAAATATACATTATTTAAATATACATTCCTTGTGATGATAACAATTACAGACATACACAGAATTTAAATAGTAAGTTTTAAAAAAAAGTTTATAAAAACGTAGAATAAGAAAAAAAAAGAATACAAGTCTGACTTTAATAGACATTAGTGGACAATACACATGTGAACAATTGAAAAAAACCATCATCGTCTAGTGGTTAGTGACTAGGTAGTGGGTTAGATCGCCACCCAGGACAAATCTTTTCGTGTCTGGATGTAATTTATCTATACTATGTATGTATTTAGAAACATATAAGTATGTTTATCAATTGTCTGGTACATAGTACAGGATGTGCCTAGACAGGGAGCCTAGATTTCAAAATAAATCTAAAATATCAATTCGTGTAATTACACAACTATTATGCCGATGCCGAACAAATAATCCGATTTTGGTACAAAATTTCGTAATTTTTGTACCAAAATCGGCAAAAATTTACATTTTTAATTTACACACTTTCAGCCAATTGAATGCCTTTAAATTAAGCCCTTCGTCCTTTTCCTTTTTGATAATACAAAAATAGATTATCATTTTCATATACTTGAGTCTCTAACCCCGGGCGCTTATAGCTCATAAACGGTATATTATTTCAACCCTTAAAATAATGTTAACCGTTTTTAATTGGCCGCTAAGACCCCCGAAACTGTTGGACTGAATATTATCATTGAATATTATAGAGATTGTTGAGTGTTAATTAACATAATATTGTTTTTATATGGTCTGGGACAATATTATGCAAAGAATAACTCTATTTCTACTCATTGGATTCATATATCGCCTCTTTGCAAGAATACTGTGATATTTCAGAAAAATCGATTTTTTTTTTATTCCATAATCAAAACCGCCGTATTGAACTTTATTTTCGATAAAAACGAGGTATTTTTTTGACAATAACGGTGCATCTATGAGCGAAAGAGACAAGACAACTGCAATATTTTGTGTTGTCGCGCTGTCTCTTTCTGCCTCGTGATTTGTTTCGACAACGTGTCCCATCAGTCGGCGCGTGCCATTTGGAGGGAAGGGCGCTCTCGTATTTGTGCAAAAACGTGACATCACGAAGATACCACATTACGATTGCTAAGGTAAGTTTGAACTCTTTGATATTTTTTTATTAAGTAATGTGATATGTTGAATTGACACAGTTTTGTTGAAAATAGTATGCAATTTTAACTTGTTATTACTTTTGATATCACGTTTTCGTTGAAAAGATATCGTTTTTGTTTTGTAACATCATAAGATGACGCGTTGTTGACAATGAAATATTTTACAAACCATAAAATGGATTCGGAGTATTTTGTAATGTTACTTTTTTCTAGATAAATTATAAGTTTTTTTGTAAATTAAATCGTTATGTCACGTTGTAAATACTAAAACAAATGAATTATAAATATTTATTTTTTCAGATGGGATCGCGGTCCAGAAAATTAGTACAATTAGCAACTATGAAAAACGTAGTTGATAGTAACGTAAATGATAGTTCCAGTATCCAAGCCGAGGAAGTTGATGACTCTAATATAAACGCAATGATTCCAGAAGGTAAGACTTAATAATTTTGTTTTTTAAAGAATATTTTTGTAAAGACTAAATGCCACCTATGTTCGGTCCCATGTAACAAGGGGCGAGCCTGTTGTCATGTAGTTATTTAAAATGAGTACCTATTAATACGAAACGAACTTAGGTGCTTACATTTTCATAGATTTTAAACAAATTGGATTTCCAATATTGGAAATCCATACATGAGGCCTATGCCCAGCAGTGGACGTCCATCGGCTGAGAAGAAGAAACAAATTGAGCAACATTATAAGGAGTCTTAGTGTGTTTTCTACAGATAATTATGTAAACACCTCGATTTTAGTTTAAATTTTTGTTTTAAATTAAGAATTTAAAACAAAAATTTAAACTATTAGGTACTTATGTTTCATAAAGTTTTTCTATTGTTTAAGTTATTATTATTTATATTTCTTTTAGACAAAAGTAACGATGACTCAAAACATCGTCGACGTGAGTCAACTAGTAGTACCGGTAGCTCTTCAAATAGCTCTTCGAGTTCTTCTTCGAGTTCCTCCTCAAGCAGTGGACCATCTTTTTATGAAGGTAGTAAGTTTTTATATAAATGCATTTATTATATTTCTTAATACATACATACATTATTATTGTCACGCCTTTTTCCCATTGGGGTAGGCAGAGACTACTATTTCTTAATAAATGCACTTATTCAATTTATGTAATAATTTGTGTTCAATTCTGTGCATTTCGGATGCCGAACGTTTGCAACGTAATTATTTGGGACTAATTTTCTTTTAACTTTTCCCCAGATAGTGATGATTCCGTAAAGGATCCCAATTATCAAGAGGAGAAGTCAAAAAGTAATAATATACATAGTTCAGACTCTGAAGAAGAAGGTGCCAGCACTAACTACAACTTCTCAAAAGACCAAGACTTGTTTAATTTAAATAATAATATTGCTTCAGTTGACACCATAGAGCAAGTTGACATGTTATTGGTAAGTAATTCAGCAGAAAATCGAGACATAATAGTTAACCATACAAATCAGATAGATCTGGTCGCAACAGAGAATAATTCGCTTGTAGTTGGGAATGATACCACTATGCCAATAGAGCCAACCACTTCCAACATCACCCCAACTAAAGTAGGAAAAAAAAGACCAAGGCAAGAGTTAAATTGGAAGAAGAACATCGCTAAGCGATTAAGAAATAGTGGACTATCATATATTTCAACAAAAACTAATAAGCCCTTTCCAAAACGCCAGCTTAAACCACCTTGCAGAGAAAATTGTAAATTTAAATGTAGCTCTAACTTCTCAGAGCTTGAACGTGAGAAAATTTTAAACGAATATTGGGGTTTAGGACAAATTGAGAAACAATGGACGTTTATAGCTAATAATGTCGATTTAGTTATTCCAAAACAGCGATATGTGAAAGTGGACTCAGACGGAAATATTGCTGCAAAGCGTGAAAACAACAACGCTTTCTTTTTGACTATTTCTGGTGCAAAGATCAGAGTATGTAAATTGTTTTTCAAAAACACTTTGGCTATCAATAACCGCCCTATAGAGACCGCGTTGAAAAAGAAAAATAATGACACTAATATCTCGTCAATGAAAGATTACCGTGGCACTCATCTAAATCACAGTAAAGTTGATGAAAACATTAAAGAAAGCATAAGAAAATTTATAGAAGCGATACCAAAAATAGAATCGCACTATATTCGAGCAAACTCGAAAAGACATTACATTGACGGCAGCAAAGCAATTACAGACCTGCATAGAGACTACGTTGAACAATGTAAATCTAAAAATATACCCTATGCAAGTAATTTAATGTTTTATCGTATATTTACACAAGAATTTAATATATCGTTTTTTGTGCCGAAGAAAGATTTGTGCGATACATGCGAAGTTTATAAAAATAGTACGCCCGAAGAAAAAGAATTGAAAAAAGAAGACTACGAAAAACATATCAGAGAAAAAGAATTATCACGCATTGAAAAGACAAATGACAAGAACAATAAAAATATTTTAGTTGCTGTTTACGATCTCCAAGCTGTATTCCAGTGCCCTAAGGGCGATATTTCTGTATTTTACTACAAATGCAAACTTAATGTTCTTAATCTAACAATTTATAATATTCAGAATAATGTTGTTGAAAGTTACGTATGGGACGAGTCACATGCAAATAGAGGCATAAATGAAATAGGTACTTGTGTATTTAATTACCTTACCAAAATGTCAAATTCAGCTGAAGATTTAGAGGTTGTCTTCTATTCAGACAACTGCGCAGGGCAAAATAAAAACAAATTCATGATTGCCCTGTATTTATATGCCGTACAGACCTTGCCTAACCTGAAATCCATAACACACAAATATCTTGTAAAAGGCCATACCCAGAACGAAGGCGACTCTGCCCATTCCCAGATTGAGAGACAAGTAAAGAGGCTATTAAGATCCGGTCCTATATACACTCCCGACGGATTTATCGGTGCTATAAAAACAGCCAGGAAAAAGAGTGAGCCAATACACGTCAATGAAATGTGTTTCGAAGATTTTTATGATTGGAAAAGTGTGTGTAATCAAATTAATTTTAACTTAACAAAAGATGAAGATAACCATGTAGTTAAACTATCAGAAGTAAGAGTAATAAGAGTTAGTAAAGATGATACAAATGCTATATTTTATAAAAATTCTTATGCTGAAACGGACTTTAAAAAAGCCGTCGTTTTGAGAAAAAAGAGAAACAACAATATAGAAATAAAAAATGTCTATAATAATAAACCCGGGTTAGCTGAACGAAAAAAATCGGACCTAATGGATTTGATTAATAAGAAATTATCCCGGAGTTCATAGGAGCTTTTACGAATCGCTCTAAGAATGTTTTTATTTTATTTTTTATACTATTTTTGTAATTTTTATAACAATTATTTTTTATTACTTTATGTGAGATAAGTGAAACGTCGGTTCCTTTAAGTACAATACCTATGTGATATTTTATAATGAAAAGTTCCTACGTCGTAATTTTATAGTACTTAATGATAAATACTCAAGTTTTTAATACATTTTGCAAGTATATAATACTTATAATTTTAGATACTTATTTTTAAAACCTATCTCAATATGAATAAAAATATTTTTAGTATGTATTATTATTCTTATTGAGATGGTTTTGTTATAGTTAAAATATAGATTATGGTCCACCTAAAGTAGGTTTAGAATAAACCTAGTGATTATTTACAAAGACTAATGTTACGAAGAGACTGATTGGTTAGCTAGATCTAAAATAATAATAACAAATTTAGTAATAACAGTATACTTTTAATTAAGAACTGATAGCTATAGTTTCATTTTGTTAACTTTGTTGATTGTTAACTGTTGAATTACTGTATTTAAGTAGGTAACTGTATATCCTACCTACGTTATAATGACTAATGTTTATGCTTGATTTTCTTTTCCTACAAATTTTTCATTGATTTAATAAACATTTTTATTTCTAAAATGTGTTTTTATCATATAACCTAACACAACACAAAAAAATATATTATCAACAATGTGACAAGTTCATATGTCACATCGATCCTTGAAAACTTTTTCAGTAATAGTGTGACAAAATATCCCTTTTTTTTTAATCCTGTTAATTTATACCGAAAAATAGCCAATAGCGCAACAATTACTATAGTTTTAGATGAATTAATAGTTAAATTATAAATCACTAGAAGGTTTTGTTGCTTTAGCTCTATTATTTTAGATTTTATAACATTTCGAAAGTTTAAAATACGCGTCCTGTAAAATTGCCTTTTTTGAGATGTTACAGTATTCTCGCAAAGAGGCGATATATACTCTTTGATGGTCACCGTAGCCTAGTTGGTAGTGCTCCTGCCTACGAAGCTGGTGGTCCTGGGTTCGAATCCCGGTAAGTGCAAATATTTGTGTGATGAGCACGAATATTTGTTTCTGAGTCATGGATGTTTTCTATGTATTTAAGTATTTATCTATCTATATAAGTATGTATATCGTCTCCTGGTACCCATAGTACAAGCTTTGCTTAGTTTGGGGGTAGGATGATCTGTGTGACATTGTCCCTGTACCTATTATATTATTATTATTATATTATATATTGAAATAAAACAACTTATTTATGTGAAGCAGTACCTTAGCGGTCGAAGGCTAGCCGCCTCTGAAATCTTTGGATCTAGTAACCCTACACTAAGTATCTAGTGACCTCCGGGTAGCAATAAACGGTAGCAACCTTTAAGTAAGGTCCTCCACCTTACAGTAACAGGTTCGATGTCACTCACAGGCCCGTAAGTGAGCGGTGAGGGTAAGCATCTAGGCACGCGGTCGGCCTATAGATGGGTGACCGCCAAAGTAGTTTAAATTCTGAGCGTCTCCGTGCTTCAGACGGCACATTGTAGCCGTTAGGTTATAGTCGTTAAGTCATGTCAGAGGCCTCCTAGGTGGCTTAAACAACTCCGACACTAGGTTAACCATATTTTTAAGTAATATAAATGGATGTCGATTTTTATGTTAATCTTATGGTCCAGGGTGTAGGCATCGTCGCGAGACCTTTGCGGGGAGGGGTGAAAGAGAGAGCAACGTAATGTAACACATTAAATGATGTAAGGGTGGCTACGTGTATGCGTGTTTTCCGACTTTGTGGTAGGAAATATATGAACTAAATACGTATACTATTCGGGTCGTAGAATAGTATACGTATTTAGTTCATATATTTCCTACCACAAAGTCGGCAAACACGCATACACGTAGCCACCCTTACTGTAACCTAAACTGACTCTTGTGTATTCAATTTTATAAATTGCTTCTCGTGGTTAGCATTCGATGCAATTTGTCTGTCTCAGACAAACAGACACACGAGTGATCCTAAGACGTGCGGAACCCTAAAAAGTTTGTAATCGGTTCTGCATAACGCGATTGAGATGAACTGAACGCTGTTATTGCATTGTCCTAAGAACTGTGTGCGCTTGCCAACTTCCAAATCGATATGCCGACATTTCGAACTTGTTGAAAATAGCTTGTTAGATTTATGACTTACAAAAGAGTGAGACTCGGAATGCCCCAGATCTGACAAAATGCATAAAATATAGGAATTTTTCACCGCTTCATAATTTCTATAGACTTGAAACTTCTGGACTGTTTAAGATTCTGTGTCTGGGTGTAATTTATGTATGTAAGCTGTGACCCGCGGTTTTACCACCGTTAAACTTTATAAATTATGGCCTAGGTGTCCAGGGTGTAAGCTATCTCCATACCAAATATTATTAAAATCTCTCCAGCCGTTTAGACCTGATGGGCTACACTACAGTATGGGCAATGGTTACCCTAGTATCAGAGTTGTTCAAGCCGCCAGTAGAATAGTAAGTAGCCTTATGATTGCGCACACAATTTTCCTCACACAGCACATCCAGCTAACCCAATCTGTCAAATTTCTTTTATAGATATTCAATTTCATCACAAAAGCATAAGGTTCACTTTCAGTTGGGCACTTTCATTTGACAGATTGGGGCAGCTTGATGTGCTGGCTTCTGTACGTCCCGCGCAGGTGGATAGTCTACATGAGACTTGCCGCCATAACCGAAATTGTACCAGGAATACATTAGTCAATGTCACTTCCTTTTTATTTTGAAGGCAGTGCTGCTAAGTGTATCCATTGACCTACCAGCTAGTCTTTTAACTTTTATCAGAATATGGACATTACGTTACTAAAAAAATATCACCGTTTGAGCCAAATTCTACCTACTAGTCCTGTTTCCGACGTCACTAAGTTATGGCTCTCTAATCCAGAATTTATTACTTATCAAAGTTAGGACGAAGTTCTTCAAGATTGGATTTGAAGAATACAATTATGATAAAAGTTTTTACTTCTAAGTTGATTTATATTTCAACCTCATTATAACGTATTTTTATAAAGTCTCCCAATTTTTTGTAAAGAATGGTTTCCAATTGGAGTGTTAACATATGGATCCTTACAACGTTTGACTATTCGAATCTCAAAAAATTTTAATAACCAGGTGACTGAAAAGTTCCGTCTGTAAGCCAGGATAAACAGTGGCACAGCCTTACGCATGTCTTTGGGAATGGAATTGGATCCTCATCCTTTGGAATCAGAATGGAAGAAAGATGTACAGGAGTCTGAGTCTGCTAAAGAAAGATTAAACTTATCCTAAGTTACTAGAAGGTACTTTTATCTAAGATAGACAAAGAGAAGTTATACAATTGATGATTGATTACACGTTGAAACCCTTCCCCCCCTCCTGATTGGCTCTGGTGACGTACTTGCAGCTTATTCTGTAAATCGTACTTTTCCAGCCGAGCTGATGAATAAAAATGTGAAAATAACAGAAAATAGAAAATGTATTAAAATAATTGTATAAAGTAGGTAGGTAGATTTCACTAATATAATAATAATATGACGGGCCTGTTGGCGTGGTTGACAAATGCTTGTTTTTCACGCTGGAGGTCGTGGGTTCGATTCCCACCCAGGACAGATATTTGTGTGCCAACCAGATAACTGATATACTACTGTTCTATTATATCATCTACTATATAAAAATAAGTCGGGTTTTCCTTCCTGACGCTATAACTTCAGAACGCACGAACCGATTTCCACGGTTTTGCATTCGTTTGAAAGGTCTCGGGCTCCGTGAGGTTTATAGCAAAAAAAAATATATAAAATTTAACGCGAGTAACACCGCGGGGCACAGCTAGTACTTATATAGAAAACTACACCCAGACTCAGGACAAACAGACATGTTCATGCACACAAATATCTGTCCTGGGTGGGAAGCCAACTCACGACCACAACGCTTGAAAGGCAAGCATTTACCAACCACGCCAACCGGCCCGATAAATCTTAAAGATAAAAAGTCGTGCTCGTATTTATTGAAGAATATTTTTCCCCGTACAGACTCAGAAAATACCAGACCAGGGAAACCCGGACCACCGACCTTTTATTATCAGACCTCAATGATTTACTACATCATGGCACAACTTACAAAGATAACTAACATTTCTCATAAATAATTAATACCGACAAGCAATCTTCAAACAAGTCTTAGACACAATTCATAATTTAACCAATATACACACACCGGCAAAATTAGAGGAACACAAAAAAAAGACAGTTTTTTTTAAATTTATTAGCTTTTTATGCATTTTTTTCGCTTCATTTGGGTTTGTTTATTCAATATAAATAAGTCACAACAGAAACTAGGGTTAAACAATATTTATTTATAGATAATTATAAAAAAAATGAGAAATTTGAGACATTTTGAATTTATAGAACAATTTTTAAAAATTAATTATCTTTGAAAAGACATAATCAATATCTTGTATTGCCTCCGCGAGCTCTAATTAGGGCTTGAATACGTCTGCCCATGCTTCTAATGACACTTTCAATCATTTCCTGAGGCAAATTGGCCCACTCTTCAATTAGCGCCAATTTTAACTCCTCAACATTCCTAGGAGGTGGAATCCTGTCCCTCACTTTCCGTCCAATCAAGTCCCAGACATGCTCTATCGGATTCATGTCAGGGGATCGTGCTGGCCAATCCATTTGAGTAATTCCGATTTCATTTAGGTAATCGCGAACCACGCGAGCAGTGTGGGGCCGTGCGTTATCGTGCATAAACACAAAATCTGGGCCTATAAATGGGGCAAAAGGCATTACATGGGGTTCCAAGATCTCGGTGATGTATCTGTGTGCAGTCAGAGAACCGCCATCAATGATGACCAAAGCGGTGCGTGCTGTTAAAGTTATGCCACCCCACACCATAACGGACCCTCCACCATATGAAACCGTTTCGGTAAAATTGGCTTGATGGTACCGTTCTCCTCGATACCTCCACATCCTTTCTCTCCCGTCGATGAAATTTACACAGAATCGGCTTTCGTCAGAGAATAAAACACGACCCCATTCATCGGACCAATCTTGGTGCTGACGAGCGAACGCTAATCTTGCAACTCGATGACTTACCTCAAGTTTAGGCGCTTTAGCCGGTACATATGACTTTAAACCAACTTCGTTTAACCTTCTTCTTACTGTTCGTTCACTTACACGCACGTTACGGACTTCTTCCAAAAGATTTCGGGTCTGGACAGCTGTTTGACGACGGTTTCTCAACGTTTGCACCCTTATAAAACGTTCGTCTACGGCACTGGTTGCACGTTTTCTGCCTTGTCCCCGCCTCCGCACGTAAGATCCTGTCTGTCTGAACCGTTTCACATTACGGTGGATCACAGATACTGACACACCCAACGTTCGACTCACTGAACGGTATGTGTGACCCTCCTCGATCATTGTCACAGCTCTGGCGACTTCAGTTGTCGGCAAATCACTCATTTTGTATGCAATACAATGTTAACTCTTCAAACAACAAACACAAAATAAGCTAGAGCCACTATTGAGTGCACAAACAAAATCCTTATCAAAAACACTTAAAAGCGCTGACTGTCAACAAACACTTAAAGAGGGTATAATTTCTGTTAAATTATTGATAAATGTCAAAATGTCTCAAAATGTTATGTTATACGAGGGTAATACCTTAAAAAATTTAACCACTTGACGAATTACCCACTAGTTGCAAAAAAATAATACCTTTTTTTTGTGTTCCCCTAATTGTGCCGGTGTGTGTAGTTTTGAAGTAATATAAATTTTTGCGCCAGCGCTCTGTGTCGAATAGGTATAAGATATATTCGACGCAGAGCACTGGACGCCAAAATTTGGGGATGACCTAATTATTTTAAGAAGTTATAACCATCCAATAATCTTACAAATACAAATATTTATTGCGATCATGAGTGATACATAGGTGTTACAGAATGTAGAGGTACATACATGATACCCTGTTAGGGCGCAGCAATACAATTTTAATATAAAATGACTTACTAACTATTTAATTAATCTTAGGTTATATATTTATTTATATATATTATTACTATGTTATATACCTTTATTATTATGTTATCATCATATTTATACTATTTACTTTAACATTTTGTAATTTAATTATTTTTTATATTGCACACTGTCTTACTGTTTAGTTCTGTCCTCGAAAAACTCTTTTATACTGTAATAACATTTTTGAATTAAGTATTTTTTTTTAAATTTATTCTTGAATATATTGAAGTTGGATGTTTCTTTTAGTTGTTGTGGTATTTTGTTATATATCTTAATACACATTACATAGGGCCCAGAATGAAATATAGATAGCTTTGATGTCGGTAGAGCTAGTGAATTTTTATTTCTTAAGTTACGAGGTTGTGAGTAATGATCTTTCTTTAAGGAAAATAAGTTAATATGTTTTTTGACAAATAAGCAGATTTCAAAGATGTACATAGATGTTAATGTTAGTATGCCAAGTTCAATGAAGTGTGGCCTGCAGCTATCCATTCCGTCGATGTTTGCGAGGATTCTTATACATTTCTTCTGTAGTTTAAATAGAACATCTTCTAATTTTATATACCCGGGAATAATAATTATGTAACTTATAAAATATATGAGGATTTAATTGCTCCCAAGGGTTCATTGCCAAAAGAAGAGGCGCCATATCTGTAACTGTCAACTAATTCTATAGTCAATTGCCGATAAAAAATATAACTAGCCTGAAGCGACTCCCATGTTGAAATTCCTGCAACTACTCGTATCATTGCTATTCTTTATATATCTCCGAAATATGATATAGGTACTCGGGTTTGGGTGTACTTGCGTACAGCACTTCGACCCTTCAGGATCTTTTGTACTATCCCCCACTGGTTTTTATTCTATTCCTAGAGCCCTGAATGAAGTCTACACATAATCCAGTACGCTTCTTAGGGGTAGATCCTTGTAGTCTCCTGGTTCTGGATATGCTAGCCCCAGGATGGCCATCCTGTGTCTTTCCAATGCATCGCATTGGCATATTATATTCAGCATTGTTTCATTTTCTTCCCCACAGGTCCTGCAGATCGGGCTATTCGACAGTCCCAGTTTGTGTAGGTGATAGTTGGGTTATTAAAGAATCATAATAGCCATGGTAGAAATTAAACATGCAAATTTTTCACATTTGTCTTCTAGACTACTAGTTACATGTCTTTACTATGCTATGTGGTGTCGACGACGTATATAACCATCCAATCTAGTCGCTTGGGAGGCGTAAGTCGTACCGCAGGAATATCTACTAGAGAAGGCTAGCAGTCTCGAGTACTATGAGTACCATTCTGCGACCTGTTTGTACGGGCCTGTTGGCGTGGTTGGCAAATGCTTGCTTTTCACGCCGGAGGTCGTGGGTTCGATTCCTACCCAGGACAGATATTTGTGTGCATGAACATGTCTGTTTGTCCTGAGTCTGGGTGTAATTATCTATATAAGTATGTATTTACAAAAGAAAAATAATGTATGTAATATATCAGTTATCTGGTTTCCATAGTACAAGCTCTGCTTAGTTTGGGATCAGATGGCTGCCGATTTTCGTATATCCTGCAAAATTAATGAACAAAATTCAAAGTGGAAGACCTTGCCGCTGTTAGACAAACACCTCCCGTCTTTGTCCAGCAGCGGCAAGGTCTTCCGGCTGGTAGGATGAAATACTTAGTACTTATGGTTTTATATTTTTACACAATAATTCAACTTTATATATCTAGCAGAAAAACAGGAATTTCATAGAAACCCCTAATTAGACTCTGCGAAAAATGCGACATTTCCTACCAATAAACTACCTGCCAAATTTGAATTGCATAAGTCGAATAGTTTACTAGATTTCGTTATAGGTCAGTGAGTGAATGAGTGACCTTTCGATGTGAGGGCATAATAATTATATAATTGTCGTGTTCACGAACTGGGTAATTATTAGCGAACCGACAACCTCCATTACACAGTCGATGTAATGTATCATTCGATAAAGGTTCGGACATAACTTCGGGACATTGAACAAGACATGCGAGGATAATGTAATTGTGGACTCATATGTTGTCGTGCAGTTATTACGGGCCTGTTATTTTTACGGATGGTCACAGACCAATGAGGTTACATAGCGGAAGAACAATAGATAAGTGGAAAATGAATTATATAATTTGTAGAGACATGAGAAAAGTGATACAAATATAAGAGATTTTACTTTGAATACTGCACGTGTGGCGCAGCGAAGACAATCGCCTCGCCGCTTCGTGTCGCGTGTTCGAGTCCCGCGCCGGACAACTATTTGTGTGATCCACAAATAATTGTTCTGAGTCTGAATGTAATTTGTGTCTGTCTATTATATGTTTGTAAACTACCCCGCGACACAGGGATTGGATTCCCTAGTGAGGGCGATGTCTTTAAAAAAATACACCTAGTTTCGAAATGACGTCAAATTTATTGTGAAGATTTTGTAGAAATTTCTAATCACCATATTTAAGAATTTATTATTTTAATAAGTAATATCCTAGGTATTATTCACTCGTCCACAAAAAAATATATACTTTCTCATAATATCCCAACAAATACCTAACTGCCTTTTCTTCGCTCTTGGTCTATTCAACGGTTGCCTGGAAGAGATCAAACCTAGCGATGAGGCCGCCATTTTTACAATCTTGATAACTTGCTAATATTTATTTGTATGTAATATTTTTTGGTATAGAATAAAGAGTTACTTACTTACTTACACGGCCATCTGGTTCCACACTAAGCAGAGCTTGTACTATGGAAACCAGATAACTGATATACTTCTTTTCTCTTGTAAATACATACTTATATAGATAATTACACCCAGACTCAGTACAAACAGACATGTTCATGCACCCAAATATCGGTCCTGGGTGGGGGTAATCGAACCCTCGACCAGGGCGGCTACCAGGTAAGTCGCCGAACATCGGGATAGTAGTAGTAGATAGTAGATATCACTATCCCGATTTTCAGCGACTTAGCCGGCAGCCCCCTTGCGGCTATCTACCAACCAAGCCAACCAGCCCGTGAGGTAATTGCCTCGTGGCACGGGCGATACCGCAGATGAGCTAGTTACAATACAAAAATAACAAACAACAACAAGTAACCCAATAACCTCGTAGATAAAAGACTTTCTCCAATCGTAAATGAAAGGTAACGCACGCATATCTCATTGCAATTTGTTCAGCCGAAGAAAGGTAATTTTATATCTTCTGGGTCAGGGATGGCCAACACCTGGCACGCGTTCTAATTCTGGCACACGGTAAAAAAAATGCACGCCATCGACTTAATAAAAATATATAAGGCAGTTTTGATATAAACAAATATATAAATATAATTTAATGAATGTCCTAGGACATTATTCACACACGGCCGTCCTATCCCAAATTAAGCAGAACTTGTACCATGGAAACCAGATAACTGATATACTACATAAACTACTTATATTTTGTAAATACATATAACTCGTTTCTAACACATATCTTCTCCGATAAATTCTTGCCTCCTTACTCACTAACAGAAGCACAAACTTAGTTATTTGTGAATTTTATTTATTTATTTATTATTTTTTCCCTTCCGTATTCAGTAAAGCTTAGTATTTTCTAGCTCCATGAAGTCGTCAAGGAGCGGGGTGGGATGGGTACGTTGGTGATGATGCTTAAAGCATAACATGTCTATAAAGCCATTCTTAAAGAACATCTGTTATTACGAGGGAGAGAGATACTTAAAAGAACGAGTGCCCGTTAGACCGACTACATGACTGAAGTAAAACTTCAAACATAACTGGCTATGAGGGAGAGAAAATGTGTGCTCGCTCTCCCTTACCCTTTCAGTAATATAGGAGCCGTAACTTTCTCTCTTTCCATTTTCCTAACTTATATCTCCTTCTCAACTGCCGTACGCCTCGCCCGATCACACTTTTCGTAAAGCTCTCGTCACGCAACCACCAGTTTACTCCCTAAGTCAAGCGTCGTGTGTTTTCGTAACGTCACATGTTTAAATCGAACGTTGTTGTTCATGTATGATAAGCTTCCTGACATTACAGACATCACATTATAAAACATTATTTCACATTATAAATATTCAAATAAAAAATAAAAATTGTTTATTTCGGTATCTTATACTACTACAATTTATCTTACATAATATGGGTCTCCTTTTAATTATATTAAATACGAGGAGGCCCCGCTCTTCACAGATCGTTCAAATGTAGAAATGTGTAATACATAACCAAAGTGTATTCAAATATTACCAATATGCGATTTAAATTCAAAATCAAAACTATTTGTATTATCTCTGGCTATTTTGTAACTAGTGAACTCACTCCACCAGTCATACAAATGTCTCACAATTATGACAAGGACCGGGAGAAACTCAAACTATACAACTCGTGAAATTAAAAGTATGCAAACCCAAACCTCCATCGTTTACCATCAGGCTGGTCGTATACTTGTTAGTTGACCTGGAAGTGGTAAAAAGCAACAACTAACTTTTTTTAGCTTTTTTTTTCTAACTCCTGTGGGATAACCCGAACTGGGTTATCCCACAGGAGTTAGAAAAAAAAACAGGTTAGGTTAAAACTGCGTTCCCACTTCACGCAGCAGCGGCCCGCGTAACACCAAAAACTAACTGTTTCTATTTGGATGTAATGAATTTGAAAAACTTAAATACAAAATGTGTGCCAACCCTGGCGTCGCTTTGTAAATTACTTCTATTACAGGCAAGGAGAATCATTTGTCATTTCTCGTGATGATTTGCAGTTCAGTTTAATACCTACCTATTCGAGGTTGTAACCTAGATAGAAGCAATTATTAGTTGAATTTTAAATCTGTGACAGATCTGAGTATCATGGCAATTTTGTTACGGTTGAATTGGCTAGCTATTGGAACGGTCTTATCAGATAGTAAGATTATTTAAAACATTACGTACCGTAAGTCTAGAAGGCTTTTAATAATAATGTCCTTCATTTCGAAATAGGGCCACGGCGACTACCCATCTGTGAGGGACATAAAGTTACTGCACAAGTGAGTGCGGCACACACAGGGGCACTTTCTATTCCGTCACTCTCATAATCAGATGGGACGACTAGCGATTGTTAAAAGGTGGTACAGGACCGACGGCTTTAGGTGTTTTCCGAGGCACTGGGGTTTGATACCGCCAACTCCCAGCATCGACCTTTTACTGAGAATTTTTCGTACCACGAAATTCCAAAATCACTCTGCGGATGAACTTGCTACCGCTAGACCATATCGGATTGTGTTACAGTGTTATGCATGTTTCTAATAACCTTGACTGTCTAGTAAGATAGAGCACGTAGAATACTTTATCAGCCTATGGAACTTATATGCCAACACACGATCGAAGTGTTTGGCCCTGCGCCAGACTAACATGTGTGGAGGCTGGCTAGCTAATTTCATCGTTCATCAAAGAGCAGCCCGACTGGGGAAGTACCTCCACCTTACAGAAGACATTCCTTAATAATAACATTAATAATTTTAATGTTGTGTTTCCGAATTCCGATATTCCGATTATTTAATATTCAGAAAGATAGAAAAAATATAGCATGCCCGATATGGTTAACTGTTGATCAATCAAATTGTTATAACATCTTTATTCTGTACACAATTTCTGGCAATAAAATGATCTGTCTATGTCCGAGTGTGAGTAAAGTCGCCAGAGCTCATTGGGGTGGGGGGGAGGGGGCTAACAATTTTTGTTTGCTGATTTTTAAAGGCCGGCAACGCACCCGGGACACCTCTGGTGTTTCGAGTGTCCATGGGCGGTGGTGATCACTTACCATCAGGTGACCCACTTGCTCGTTTGTCGCCATCTCATAGAAAAAAAATCTTATTTTCACATTCCACGCTTTTTGTTCACCCAAAACGTACACATACATACATATATACATGTATACAGCTCATGGGAATCGTAACGTGACGATGACGCGAGTTCCATGATTTTGTTCAATCAAAAAGTGCTCATCACCCCTTAAGCTTAAGATTCAAACCCGAAGAGCTACCATTAAACCATTGAGCGTGACGTATTTTGGTGACCCACAGTCACAGCTTTGGAGATTTTCCATATGAATAGATTTTCTAATGAAATTCAGGCCCTCCGTGCCCAGACGAACTCTAAAATCCTTCGATTTTCGTGTTCTTTTGGGCACGGAGGATTGTTCCTGAACCAAACAGACTTCAAACTAATATTCGTGTTACTAAGATTGTTTAGTGCGAGCTATACACACAATAAATTGAAACGAAATACAATGTTTCTCTATATACTTTATTCCGCCTTAATTTCCACCTAAAGTGCAAAGTACGATGAGTTTTGGAGATATTCTACAAATCTACTTACTTTACAACTATTATCGGATTAACTTAAGTTTTCAAGCAAATACTCTGTTAAGTGCTCGAAATCTTGCTTAACTATATATAGTTTGTTGTGAACTTTTCGCAGAATTTTAACTTGACAGTTAAAATAGACTAAGTAAATTTGGTTGTACAGTCAACGGCAAAAGAGAATTATCAAAATTGGACGAGAAGTTTTGGGTGAATGAATGCTGATAATAGATTTGGGCAGCGGTACCTACCATTAGCTTACCATGGTTTCACACTTAACTCACGCACTTTAGAATACTTCACCGCCACACTAATCATCATCACCATGCATCGCTTAAACTAAGCTACTGGTTGAGAGCCTTTTGCGCTAGCCAACTGCTCGTTGTTTTCAATTCTTTAATTTTAATATACAATTGCTAAATGTAACAATAATAGCTTAGTAACTTGCTATTTATTATTTATGTAAGGATATTAAAAATATATGTGACGAACCGCACGGACGGACTAATTCAAAATATGTTGTTGCTTTAATTACTGTGTTTATGTAATACATTGTGAGCTTGACAAGTACAAGTGTATGTAAATACCCAAGTGCTGAATAAATTTCATTATTTCATCATATCAACCGAAAGATGCCCACGGCTGGACAAAGACCTCCCCCAAGGTAGCGCTACCCGCATCCAGCATCCAGCGTATTGTCGCTACGACCACACTATTCTAACACATTTTACGAAGAAAATTTTAAATGTCTGATTTTCATTATCTATGTTTTCCTTTGACTGTAGAATAACTATAGGTACAAGGTTTCCCTGACTCCGCTCGGGTTATCCCTCGGGAGTAGAAGAAAAAAAGTAGGTAAGGTTAGAACTGCGACAAAAACGAACTGTTTCGGGTTTTGGGATAAGTTATTTGTCAAATAGAGTTTTTCCAAATAAAAATGTTCTATAATAAAATTACGATGTGATATTTTGAGAGAAGCCTTTGCCCATACACTAGTAATAAAAAAAATACCATTAACTGTTGTTGCTGTCTGTACCAACTCGTCGTTTTATTTATTCTTCCATTGTTTCACAAATTCGCGGAAGATTTGTAATTTATATTGGCACCATGTAACGTATATTGGTTTAGGAATTGGAAAAATAATTGACAAACAAAATTGAACAAAATATTTCACGCCATAAAATGAAATCCCATTGCAAAACCAATAATGACACCAATCCGAAACATTATAGGCTTATATTTTATTCTTTTTTCGCGATCATTCGATATAGGTATAACGTGTAACACAAATAGAGATACTAAAGCAGATGAATATAAGATAATAATAATAAATACATTTATTTGAGCATTGGTCCATAAAGTTAGTAACAATGTTCTTCACCTAGTGTTAGCAAAAATACAATTCACGAGTAGTTAGTGACAATGTTCTTAGCCTAATGTTAGTAAAGGGTACAATTACGTCAGGCGCTAGATCTCGCGTGATGGCCTATCCGTAGAGCCATCACTACCGAGTCCCAGCGGCTGGCACACGCGGCCAGAATGGCGCTGGGGCTGCCGCGCACCCGCGCCATCATCGATGCACAGCGCTTACGCATGATGGCGTGGAATAGAGATGTAAAATAACTAAATATGACTAGTCACAACTGTCATAAACCTTAAATGACCGGTCATTTACTGTCAAATTCAGTCAATTTGACTCAAATATTAATGTCTATTCTCGACTACCACCCAATAATTTATTTATTTAGGTACCCAATTTATATGCAAGTTTAAATGAAGTAACGTTTTATTTTCTATTATATCATGAGAGGATAAGACGACATAAAAGTCGATGCGCGAGGCAATTGCGACGTTGCCATTTTGTCTTAAATGCCTACACGCATGATTAGAAATGTAAAATGATTAACACTATGTAATAATACTATGAGTCATAAAAACCACTTTTTTGTTTCAATTAAGAAGTTGTAGACTTTTTTTTATCAACGAAAACAACTTAAAAGGTACTAAAATATTACTGAAATCAAATTGACTGAAAATTACCATTTTTGACAGTTAACGACCATTTTTGACCAATTTGACCGTAAATGACAGTCAGTCTAATTTAGTCACTTTAGTCATTGTCAGTCCACGTGCGCCTCTGCGAACATGCCAATCGCGCTACAAAAGCGCGGCAGCCCCATCAACAGCCTGAACGCGTTGTTATACTGTACACGCAAGGCGTTATACGTCCCCTGCGTGTATTTAGCAAGCAGACTGCACGTGTAGACTTGTTAAAAATATATTTGGTACACTTCATAGTCTATTGTTTTTTAGTGGTCGAATGCCGAATGAATGTAGACGTGGTAACGTCCGGATAATTTACCCAAGTTATCCACATGACAGTCCCGGGTAGCGACATTTAAGTGAGGTAGAGCGCTGCTTACTTTCGGCATGACGGGGGCTGTATATAATACAATTCACTTCAGATAATCGCATTATAATGTTAATATTGTGGTCCTGTTGCATATAAGTTGAAGTTTCTTCGCACAGTCAAATTCGAAATCGGTCAAGTGACTGAAAAACCGTCAACATCGCGATTGATCACAATTGCGAACGGTCAAATTGATGCCGCGGCAGCGGCCACCGAGCGCCAGATACATCTATTATTAGTGAAGAAATCACAAGTAACAATATAATGCCAAAATAATATCTGAGCGTCTCCATGCTATGGAGGGCATGTTAAGCTCATTTGACCATAGTCTGTTAACAGTCGTTTAACCATGCCAGAGGGAGAGGCTGCTTAAACAACTCTGACACTAGAGTAACCACTGACCACAGGATAATATTAAGTAAAAGCATGCCCTCAGGTGTGCCAACGACTACCATAACTATTCCACAGTATGAAAAAACCCACCAAGTGCGAGTCGGACTCGCGCACGAAGGGTTCCGTACCATTATCTATGAAAACGAGCAAAAATTCACGTTTGTTGTATTGGAGCCCCCTTAAATATTTAATTTTTTAGTATTTGTTGTTATAGCGGCAACAGAAATACATCATCTGTAAAAATTTCAACTTTCTAACTATCACTGTTCATGAGATACAGCCTGGTGACAGACGGACAGACAGACAGCGAAGTCTTAGTAATAGGGTCCCGTTTTACCCTTTGGGTACGGAACTCTAAAAATGTGACTATACTGGGCCATACGCGTTAAAATAATCTTTAACCTAAAATATACGCATCTTGAATACCTCTATTATCGATTAACAGAATCGCTTTACGCCATTTCGCTACCCATAACTAGTTATTACACATAAAATATTTCACTGAGCGTGTAAAATCGTACCGCGTATCGATCTACAGTCATGACAGGTCGATAACCACGATAAGGAGATAACACTGTTTACTGGGAGCGGCGTTATCTGCGCTCTTGCAGAACGCCCTGGACGGTTTCGCAATTTCATAGATATGCGAGTGAGGTTATACCTAAAGTCTTCAACTTATGTGTTCAAAGAACGCTCTGTGTGCCATCTTAAGTGACAACGATTTTCCAAGAAGAAACAGCAATGGTCACTGTTCATTCTTATTTGTTCTTATCGGTCGTGTTCTTATTATTATTGACTGCTTCATTGGTCTAACCGTAGTGTGTTCAACAGCAGATAATGAGGTCTTGGTTTCAAATTTCTGGTCGAGCTAAATAGTGATTTTATCTGTAAAGAAAACATTCTCAGTTTCAACCGGAAGTCTGAGAATAAGGCGCTACTTACACCCCCGTGCCTCGGAGAACACGTAAAGCCGTCGTTCCTGTACCTGACCTGTTTTCGTTCATGTCGCTAGTCTGTCCATCGGATTGTGAGAATGTTTGTGCACTATAATATGTCCCGCACAGATCTTCGACTCGCGCCGAAATTCGATTAGGGGGACATTATTATTATTCTTGACGTACCTACCCATGCTGCTTAAAGTTAGGATCTTAGTCCCAGCTAGGGTTGCGGTCCGTCTGGATTTCAACGGATCTGTTCTTGTTTAGAGAACAACTGGGCAGTTCCATTTGTAGTCCGGGTGCAAAATTTTAAAGTTTTGCGGTGTAGACAACCGGCACTGGTACTAGCAGTTAGTCGCAGGACGTTTATGACTGTTGACATGTCCGGGTTCTGGGCTTCAAAATCCGGGGTTTTTACATGACTTGTTCTGGTTGACAAATTTCAGAGATGGCAACCCTAGTCCTATCTTTAGTCACTATACATGGCCAGTCAAAGGCGGCGGCCTACTGGGCGGCTGAAACAACTCCGAGCCAAGGGTAACCTCTGCCCACAATATGTGAAAGTGTCTGGTGCTTATCACTAAGAAAATTTGTATTTGAAAAGTGAACTGCTACATCACCATATCGTACGGGCATCGTTACCCTAGTGTCAAAGATTTCCAAGCCGCTCAGTAGGTCTGGGTCATGACTTCACCACTGTTTCCAATCACGAAGACGCTCAGAAATGAAACTACTTTGGTGGTCACCCATCTATTGACTGACCGTAAGCCTAGTTGCTTAACGTTGCCGATCACTTACGGGACTGGCATCTGGCTATGGTGACCTACATTAGACTTCAAAAATCAAAGATATCAAGTATTATTTTATGTTGCTATAGTTGCACGAAGTTTTATCAATGAAAATAAAAGTATATCAGTTGACATAAAAAGGTAATATTTACTATAATCCTTATCTATTATAGGGAATGTAGGGTAAATAAAGAAAACGGAGGGCGTCGTTTAATTTTAATACCTTTTATCATGCGAGCCTTATCACTTACTTTTCCAATAATATACTGCCTTAAATGTTTTTTACTTTCATTTTTAGCGTTCCGTACCCAAAGGGTGAAACGGGACCCTATTACTAAGACTTCGCTATCTGTCTGTCTGTCTATCTGTCACCAGACTGTATCTCATGAATCGTGATAGTTAGACAGTTGAAATTTTCACACGATGATGTATTTCTGTTGTTGCTATAACAACAAATAGTAAAAAACAAAAATAAAATTTAAAGCGGCTCCCATACAAGAAACGAATACGAAACCCTTCGTGCGCGAGTCCGACTCGCACTTGGCCGGTTTAATTTATTATAGATCATTATCTATAATAAATTAGCGCGCATAAAGGGTTCCGTACCATTGTACGGAACCCTTTATGCCTTATTTTAATTATGTAGTACATCAGTTATCTGGTTTCCACAGTACAAGCTCCGCTTAGTTTGGGATCAGGTAGCCGTGTGTGAATAATGTACCGAGATATTATTATAATGGTTACAGTAAGCTAGAAGTCTGATAGAAACTGATGGTACCCTATGGTTAAGGTAAATTGCCAGTCCCTCGACTTATTCTGGTCAGCTATAGGTTAGATTGGAGTTGAACCTAATAGAAATGGGAAAAGAGGCAATGCAGGAGAAGAGGACATAAGTTAAGGTTTGTTTGTTTACCTTAGACTACAAAATTGTTCGATAATCTAAATATGAAATCATGTTGAATTCAGCACAGACCCTATAACCTAGATTTTATATTGTAGGAATATGTTTTAAGCAAGTACTGGCTTTAAATTGCACATAAATAACGACGAATCATATACCTATAAAGACTCTCCGGTTCATGAAAATACAAGAAAAATTGTGAAGAAACATTATTGAGTCAAAAAACGTATTTGATCCATTAGTAGGGTGTGAAATAACATTTCTCCAAAAGAAATCTAGGATTACAAATCCTACATACTTCCAGTACATAAATAAAGTAAGTGAAGACGCCAGCACATCATGCTACCCCAATCTGTCAAATTTCGTTTATAAATTTTCAACTTTATCACATAAAAATAAGGTTCACTTTCTATTGGGGAAATTTGACAGATTGGGGTAGCTTGATATGCTGGCCCGCTTCAATGTCAAAGAGACAAAGTTAAAATCTAATTTATGAATACGAAAATACGAGAAATCGTATCGTGTCGACGACAACAGTTGTAATATTTATTCCACTTAAATCCGAGCGTCACGACGACTCGTTTGACTCGTCGCCTTTTCAGGGTTCCGTAGCCAAATGCCAAAAAACAGAACCCTTATAGATTCGTCATGTCTTTCTGTCTGTCTGTCCGTCCGTATGTCACAGTCACTTTTTTCCGAAACTATAAGAGCTGTACTGTTGAAACTTGGTAAGTAGATGTATTCTGTGAACCGCATAAAGATTTTCACACAAACATAAAAAAGAACAATAATTTTGGGGGTTCCCCATACATAGAACTGAAACTCAAAAAATTTTTTTTCGTCGTACCCATACATTTGGGGTATCTATGGATAGGCCTTCAAAAATGATATTGAGGTTCCTAATATCATTTTTTTCTCAACGGAATAGTTTGCGCGAGAGACACTTCCAAAGTGGAAAAATCCCCCCTGTAACTTTTAAAACAAGATAATAATAAAACTAAAAAAATATATGATGTACATTACCAATTGGTTTAAACGAGATCTAGTAAGTAGTTTTTTTTAATGCGTCATAAATCGTAAACCGCAATTTACCTTTCATTTAATCAACTGAAAGACTTGCTGCTGCGACGTAACAATAATTTGTAAAGAAATTTAGTGATATTTTAAATTTGTTTAATTGGTATATGTATGTTTAATATATTCTATGTACGGGGAGCGTACATAGAACTGAAACTTAAAATTTTTTTTTTCATTGTACCCATACAAGTGGGTTTTCTATGGATAGGTCTTCAAAAATGATATGGAGGTTTCTAATGTAATTTTTTTCTAAAATGAATGATTTGCGCGAGAGACACTTCCAAAGTGGTAAAATGAGTGATCAGGGCAGATATACGAGTAATAGAGAGAGTTGTACAAGCCGCTCAGTAGGCCTCTCATATGGTTTATCGACACTTGTCTAAGGACTACGACTGAGACCGATAGCTTAACGTGCCCTCCGAAGCATGGAGTCGCTCAGAAAACCGACACCTCTTTCTGGTCGTGTCGTTAGTCGTCTCATCGGATCGTGAGAGTAAAGGAATAGAAAACGCCCCTGTGTTTGGGCACACACTTGTGTCCCGCGCAGATGGTTAGTCTCCATTGAGATTGGCAGCCGTGGCCAAAATTCGAGCAGGAGAATATTATTATTCTTTTAAGAGGTTCGCCGTTGTCTGCTAAAGCAAATTTGGGTACGTAAGCTACACTTTTGATAAAACCTGCCCTAGGGACTTACAAATGGGCGACCTAAAGGCAATTCCGAGAAATAAATATATAAAATATATACTTTGCTTCTAAGAAATTCCTACTAAAACAACATCTATTATTTATATATGGCAAAACAATCAAACAAGTCTAATATAATATAATTATACATTCTGGAGTCGGGTCTCTGAGGGGTAAATAATACCGAAATTTTACGGTAAAATGTGTTGTTCAATTTTCAAAAAAGACTTTGCCGAATTGTTGAGACGAAATGTGATCTTGGCTTTGAGAGAAGACACATGCGGCATCCAGAAACACTATCGCAAAAACGTATTTACCGCCTCTTGCTTATAAAACCCACTTCATAAATTATGAAATTTATTTCTTTAGTTATAGAGTACATAAATAATATTTTACTGTCGTTCTGATAAAATTATAACGCAGCCACTTACAACCACTGATCCTTAAAGTGCAATACCATCTATATTACCTGTATGAACGGTCACCTACAGCTGCATTTTGAAAGAAACTTTATACCGCGTATGACCACTCTCTGGAATTAAATAACTGCTGAGGTATTTTCGATTAGGCATAATAGGATCGTGTGGTTTCTGGCCCAGAACGAAATACAGGGCCATCCCATACCATCCCGTGGGTGTCATAAAAGGTGATTAAGGGATACACCAGGTAGTCGGACAGCAACATCACCTGTGTACTAGCTACCACCTAACTGCGGTCGCCAACTCCTATGCCATGCGCGGTCACTATGGCAAACCCCTCAAAATGGGAACGTTAGAAAGACGATTGGTGGAGGCCTATGTCCAGCAGTGGATGATAGGACGATATCAGGCTGATAATGATGATAACATAGCTTCCTACAATACCTAAGCCGTTTCCTTTTTTAAAGGCTGACTGACTCCTATGGTGTTGCGATTCAATTGGTGGCGGTGATGACTTATCATTTGGTGACACGCTTGCTGGTTTGCAAAAATAGTTCTCGATGCAACTTTTATAGTATATATAGCCTCGCATAATTCACATTGTGGCTTGATATTGCTGACTACATAACAAGCGTAATTTGAACACGTAAAACGAGCGGAGTTAATTGTTGTTGAAGCAATTTGAACTTTGTTTTTAATTTTGATTTCATCATCATCATTATACCAGCCGAAAAAGGTTCACAGCTGAATAAGGACCTCTAACCAACACCTCTTCAAGATTGGCGTCACAGACAGCCCCCCTGTGCAGAGGGTGCATTGAAAATGAAGAAACACCAGCACACGTACTGCTACACTGCAAGAGTGTTGCTTACCAACGGGCAAAGTTCCTGAATGATCCGAAGACACCGCAGGAGGCCCTCGGCTTTCGTGGTCTCCTGGACTTCTGGATGGAACTAAAATGGTTCGAGTAACCAAACAAGTATCACGCACAATGGCCCAATTAACTAACACTAACTAACTAAGGACCTCTAACATGATACCACACAATCGCGGGTTACGCTTTCTGCATCCCCGCCGATATTTTATTTATAAATAGTTAATATCCTGTTGATATTTATTTCCTTCGCTTAAGATCTCTGCGGATTCAGCCACAACTCCCGTCCGATTAGTAGGTGGGTAGGAGCTAGAGTGTAAGCACAGGTTGCATCTTACATCACTGGATTCCCTCGACTCCGTCATTCCATCTTGCCATCGATATATATGTTGCATACCAGTGTACCGAGTTCTTTTGTACTCCTCGTTTTCTTGTGTGTTGTACTGAATTAAATGTTTTTTCATTTCATTTCATTTTTACGCCATATCAATGCAAAAACGCTCCTCGAGAGGGCGCGCGAGAGATGCGCAGGGGTATTGAACAAATTGGTTGCTATGATTGTGTCCTGGTAATGCTTTGGACTTTGATATAAAAGATAGGGAAAAGCACTCACAAAACTTCACAGAAAATAATGGACCAGAAAAAAATACTTTTTTTCTTATGTAATCAATTAGGAATCAAGCGAAATCAATTTTAATATGAGGAGAATTTAAATATCAATTTAAATAATATGAGGCTTCCAGTAATTAGTATTCACCGCACAAATTGGTTGTTTAGAATCGTTGTTAGATCGTCATAGACATCAAAAGAAAGTAGATCTGTAGATTACACGTTAGCAAAGAAGCAATTGATAATTTTATGATCAAACGTGTATTTTTTCCATTTGTTTGAATAACGCGATAACATTTAAGAACAGTAAAAACATTATTGGTGTTATGGCAGATGAGTTTACATTTTATGTAAATTTATGACGTATAACTTCTTTACGGACTCTTGGCTTGGGGAGTGTGCTGGTGAATGCGTGATGAGAGCGTGATCGGGCGAGGCGAACGGAAGTTGAAAGGAAGATATAAGTGAGTGAAGGCAGAAAGAGAGATACGTTTCGTACATTACTGTACTCTTTCTCTCATAACCAGTTACGTTATAATAATAATAATATCCAGGGACATTATTTACACACGGCCGTCTGATCCCGAACTTAGCAGAGCTGGTTCTATGGAAACCAGATAACTGATATACTACATTTCTTTTGTAAATTCATGCTTATGTAGATAATTAACATCCAGACTCTGGACAAACAGACATGTTCATGCACACAAATATCTGTCCTGGGTGGGAATCTAAACTACGACCTCCGGCGTGAAAAGCAAGCATTTGTCAACCACGTCAACAGCCCGTTTGAAGTTTTACTGTAGGGGTGTAGTCTACTGTCTAAATCACACTCGATTTGTTTTTAATTTTCATTAGTGCTAGAAGAAGAAGAAGAAGTAGAAAAAATAATATTTATTGAGCACACATAATAAAGACACAAAAAGACACAATCAGAGTAACAATGGCGACATACAATATAAATAAATACCTTACAAAATACTCTATTATTGTTACTAAAATAGATTTAGTGCGCTCAAATGGCTAGCAGCTCAGCATGATGTTACAACCACAATATGGCTGTAACGCTGATTTTCAGCTACCTGCCACAGTGAGTCACAAATGTGCTACACAAATTACGTACACAGGACATAAGACAATACCTTTCTTAAAAATTATAAACAGAACAAAATAAAAGATTACGGTTTAAAAGAAAGAAACAAACAATCTAAATAAAAGATAATTAAAATAAAAGCAACATATAATAAAATAAAATCGTACTGCTCTAATTCGCTGTCAATATAATAATATCTAATATAATAATAATATCTAGGGACAGTGTCAAACAGATCTTCCTAGGCCCAAACTAAGCAAAGCTTGTACTATGGGTACCAGGCGACGATATACATACTTATATAGATAGCTAAATACTTAAATACATAGAAAACATCCATGACTCAGAAACAAATATTCGTGCTCATCACACAAATATTTGCACTTACCGGGATTCGAACCCAGGACCACCAGCTTCGTAGGCAGGAGCACTACCAACTAGGCTACGGTGACCGTCAAAATCACACTCGATTTGTTAATTTTCATTAGTACTTCATGCAATTGATTAGAACTATTGTTTAATAGTAAGGTAACTGAGATAGATTTCTGTCCATACTTTTACGGAAATTACAATTGATAAGCTAAATGTAGATATGTCAGTTAGTAGTTTCGCCAAAAATATTCCCTATTTTGCTTTATTCGTATTCAGACTCAAGGGGATATGAAAACATTCATATAAGTAGTGTATCTTTCGTTTGTAATATAAATCATAATACTTGCGTTTTGTGTATCTATTGTTAGAATAAGGAGGATATCGGATTTGTGAGATTTACTCCTTATTGGGTGCCTTAAAATGGATAAAGCAAAGAGGAAGTTCGGAATCTCGTTTTGCCTTAATAATAATATCGTCCTCGTCAAGTGTAGTAGCGGCTAATGTTTATGGAGATTAACCAGTATACAGGGTTACTGGTAACTCGACGTATTCCTTGCAGGACGTCATAGTAGGGTTAAAATGCAACAAATTAAGCCACCAAATGTTCTACCGAAATTCAGTAGTTTTTGAGTTAGTTCGATTTTTAGAGTTTTTATGAATAATCCCAGATTAAATCATTTGAAACCAATTTAAAAATTATTTACGGCGCGACAGTACAGAAATTTTAAGTTATTATCGTAGTTGATGCCGTAGCAGATCTTTGTTAATAATTAAAAGTTCAAAAATGCCTTAAACCTTGGCAAATATCACTAATCAAACATTTTTTTTTTTGTAATTTTTGTTATTACTCCATACAAATTGTTGTCTAGTGCAAAAATAAAATACTACGCCTGATGTACAAATTACTAGGAAAATATCCTTATCTTATCAGCTATCCAAAAAGGTATGAATGTTAATACAAAGTCATGGACTACATTATGAAAATCGTTTTTGATTTAGTACAGGAAGACGTGCGTCTCACAAAAAGGTGATTATTCGGAAAATCAAATAAAACAATTTCGTGAATGTTATTATTATTTTTAATAAATTTCAATTTAATAACTTTTATGACATACATTTCACACGTCTTGTTCGATGTGCTGCCCTCGGTTTCGAATACATGTTCTTATTCGCTTCCTCATTTCAGTTTTTGTGATTCTTGATGTGATTGTTGCCCTCATCTGGTCCGCCGCATCTGTTATTCTCTCCCTTAGTTCTTCAATTGAATTTACTGGGGTCACATAAACTAGGTCTTTCATATGACCCCAGACGTAAAAGTCTAGGGGCGTCAGATCAGGGCTTCGCGCAGGCCACGGAATCGGCCCACCGCGCCCTATCCATCGGTTTGGATAGTTTTCATCCAGCAATTGTCGAATTGTGATTCGGAAGTGGGCTGGACATCCGTCATGTTGATAAATCATGTTTGCTCTTCTTTCTTCCGGTACATCCGCGAGCAGTGGTGTTAAATGATTTCTAAGGAAATCTTCATAAAGTTCCCCATTTAGTGTTCGGGGTAAAAAATGTGGGCCGATCAATTTGTCGTCGATAATACCCATCCAAACATTAAGCGAGAACCTACGCTGGGATGCGGTTGGTTTCAGTTTTTTAGGGTTTGCTTCTGCTTTCGGTGCCCAGTAATGTAAGTTGTGGTAGTTTGTGATACCATCACGGTCAAAACATGACTCATCGGTCCACAGAATGTTTTTTAAAAAGTTTTCGCCTTCGGCGTCGGCATTCAGCATGAAACGACAAAATTCAAGCCGTCTCGGCGGATCTCCCTCTTCTAATGACTGGACTGGTTGGTAGTGATATGGATGTCGGCCTGACAAGTGAACTACAGACCAGACTTTCCACTGTGACATACCAAGCTCACGCGCTACGATGTTTGTCGATATGTTGGGGTCGTCAATAAAACGTTGAAGAATCAGCTCTTCGTCGTCAGCCGTGTATCTCCGGGAACGACCAGTGTCAATTTGCCTGGTTCTTTGGACGCTGCCAGTTTCAGATATTCGCCGATAAGTCGATCCGAAGACACTAACGTGTGGGAGTCGGCGGTTGGGAAAGCGAAGTCCATATTCTCTCCGCGCTTCAGCAGCGTTACCGTCACAAAGTCCGTAACAGTAAATTATGTCAGCGTATTCAGGATTAGAATATGCAGCCATAGTCAGCACTTATGAAGGCACAGCACAGCACGAGAGCAAGATACGCGATAGGGATAGCCAGATAACAAAACACGAGCTTGCGCGACGTAGAGTTGAGACTGACTAACGCTGACGACCAGAAAATCGCACCCCGAGTCATGCCGAGAGAACAATAGTAACCAATCACAAAGCTTACCGTGTGTTTGGAGTTCAAGCTCAGGTAAAACTACGAATTCTACGAATAACAAACAAAATGTTGATTGTCTCACAATTTTACCTGCTCCCCATAAAACTCTTCTCTACCCTGTCATACATGCAAAAGTATTGACAATCATACCTTTCTGAATAGCTGATAAGACAAGGATATTTTCCTAGTAATTTGTACATCAGGCGTAGTATTTTATTTTTGCACTAGACAACAATTTGTATGGAGTAACAACAAAAATTACAAAAAAAAAAATGTTTGATTAGTGATATTTGCCAAGGTTTAAGGCATTTTTGAACTTTTAATTATTAACAAAGATCTGCTACGGCATCAACTACGATAATAACTTAAAATTTCTGTACTGTCGCGCCGTAAATAATTTTTAAATTGGTTTCAAATGATTTAATCTGGGATTATTCATAAAAACTCTAAAAATCGAACTAACTCAAAAACTACTGAATTTCGGTAGAACATTTGGTGGCTTAATTTGTTGCATTTTAGCCCTACTATGACGTCCTGCAAGGAATACGTCGAGTTACCAGTAACCCTGTATACTACTGTAATAAAACTTCATAAGTAGGTAAAATATTAAAAATTAAATACTTATTACAACACTTCTATTTTTATTACGATACTATAACAGTTCTATAATCGAATACAACAAATATGTATATATAACCTATTGTCACTTTTATGTGGACACAAACAACTCGTAGCACGCTCCAGACCAAAGTGCCGATCCGTGTTTAATATTTTTTATTTAAATGAAAATTATCCAACCTAACACTACACACAAGTACATATTAATCGTCCAATATGATGGATGAAGGCCAGGTTCACACCGTTTTCCACTGGAGCAGCATACCCGCGTTCCCGGGGCTCCCCCATCAGGCGCCAAGAGAAGTCCACGGAGGTTAGGTTTAGTCAGTCCGAGTCCGACATACCCACCCGCAGACACTTTTTGCGGGTGGCATGCACAGGCATTCCCGCTGCCTTAACAAAAAAAAAGGTTCACACAGTTTAAGCTAGATGCAGTATAAGCCATTCTATAATGATAACTAACTGGAACTTAAAATGTGTATTGATTAAAACCCTATTATGGTAAAATTAAGAGCTCGACCACAGTGCAGCATAGACGAGCGACCGCGCGGGTAAATCTCAAAATTTGTATGAACCATGATCTGATTTACATTTTCTGTACAAATTTGCGGTCGCCGCCCCGCTCATTGTGGCTGGGCACTAAACATCCGATAATTCATTTATAATTCATTCCAATCATGCTGTTGCTAAGGTCTAATACATCTATATGAGGCTGGTGATGATGTATTTAGGGGCTAATCCCTCCAACACACCCGCCACTCTAACTCATACTACTTATCGTATGGGCAGTGGTTACCCTAATGTCAGAGTTGTTTAATCCATCTTTAGGCCTCTGACATGGCTTAACGACTGTTGCCTAATGGCTACAACCGGGACCGACAGCTTAACGTGCCCTCCTATGCATGGAGACTCAGATATTAAACTACGTTAACGGTCACCCATCTATGGACTGACCGCGAGCCTAGTTGCTTAACCTCGCCAATCACATACGGATCGGTGATAGCATCTGGATATGAGCCAATTTCGGCTGTCCACAGCCGCAGTGAAAAATTGTAAGCTCTAAGTCTCAAACAGGGATACCTAAATGTATTGCATCCCGTAACAGTAGAAGTTAGAAAGGTTATAAAATATACTGAAACAATTAGACCTTTTCCTCACAAATGGCAAAGTCATTATCATAAAGAAACAACTATCTAGGTCTAACATAAACATTACCAGAATTCAAGAAAAGGTCGGCGAATTTTCCCAACGTTATAGTTTGAAGACCTGTTATCAGCAAGCAATAAAAATCTATATTCTTCACAAACATTACTTTTAGTATTTGGCAAATCTGAAAATCAGTGAACCATTCCACCGCTGAAGGTCGTTATCGTGTTAAGGTCCTTAAGGAAAAAATAACGTAAAAGGGCTTCCATTAGAGGAATTTCGCAGTACGTGGTAAACGGTGCCAATTTATGCCCGTGTAAGAGGCTGTTTAGTAAGGAATTTAGGACTCGGTGAAGGCATAAGATGATTTAGGTGCACGATATATTTTTTTATTATATTCTTCTGGTTGTCTTGGAGTATCAACTACATCGTTTCTGGTATTTCGTAAGACATACATAAGTATAAATGTCTACATAGGTTAATTCAGTAAGTTATAGTCTGTACTAGTTGAGCCCCGCAGCTTTACCCCGCGTTAAACTTAAAAAATTATAGCCTATGTGTTATTCAAGCTATATTACTGCAAAGTTTCATCAAAATCCATTCGGTAGTTTTGTGTGTAAGATTAAAAAACATCCATACATCTAAACTCACAAACTTTCGCATATAAATATAATATTAGAAGAATGTCTGTGAGGTAACCGCAAAGAATATCACCGCCCCATTTCATTCCATGGGGGGCGTAGAGGTCGACCTGAGTGAATATCTGCCTAAGAATGGTCAGCAGCGTATCTCTCTGAGTAACATGACCAACATTCTGCGATCGCCAACGCATCCGCCAAGCGTGGCATATCGCTCCAAATGACAGACACAACTTCATTATATTAATCTTTTGGAGAGGCCTTTGTCCAGCAGTGGACGTCATTCGACTGACATTCTGAGTAAGTTATCACGGATGAGCCGGCCACGTATTCACGTAGAAGTATTTGCATTTCTATTGACCCGAAGTTCGAATCGTGAAGCCCTTGGCTTCTAGCTTGAGTCCCTTAGATTTTAGTCTTATTTGCTAGAGACCGCTTGTCTCTGTCGTTCTGAACGTTTAAAATATATTAATGTTCAGTCATAAATATGCTCGTATGTTTTTTATAGTCGTATCGGAAATGGTATTTCTTATCTAAAGTATTAATATGTATCCATGTGACGACAATTTCTAGTGACGAATGTTTCTAGAATCAATTGAAGTCACAATTTGGAACGAATTTTAGATTTTCCCTCAGCAAAAAGAAATTCTCCTGGTTATTTAGGCAAATGTTGAGTAAGGCCAATAATTTCGTAAATTGAGGTAGCTTCATCGAATTGGGAAAGGTACGTGTATATACGTTATTGAAGTGTACCTATCACACCTGTTACATGAATGGTATTTATCTTACTGTTTTCAGAAGATGAGTAACACCTAGACGCGTTCGAATTTCCCTAATTGCAAAGCTTTTTAAGTGAGGTACAGCAGGTTCTTTCGGTCTATGAGGACTCGACTCTCCATTCGAGTGACAGAGCGTAAAACCTCCATATTACCTTACCAAATACACTTGACCCCTTTGACGGTTAATGATGTAAATCAAAACCATCAACAAGACTTGAAAGTTTGCATCAGTCAACGGCCAATGGTGCGGATTTGCATCATCGTACTGCAAGTCATTTAAAACCCTGTTACAATTGTTTTGAGCCGATTATGGTATGGCAATTTTTTATTGATCTAAAAGAAAGGTATTAATATGATGCGTTCGCTAAACAGCAAAGGATTAAGGTAATATCATCATCATCATATCAGCCGAAAGACGTCCACTGCTGGACAAAGGCCTCCCCCAAAGATCTCCACAATTGCCGGTATTGCGCTATTCGCATCCAGCATTTTCCAGCGACCCGCACAAGATCATCGGTCCATCTTGTAGGGGGCTTGCCCACGCTGCGTCTTCCGGTTCGTGGTCGCCACTCGAGAACCTTTCTGCCCCAACGGCCGTCGGCTCTACGAGCTATGTGCCCTGCCCACTGCCACTTCAACTTGGCAATTCTTCGGGCTATGTCGGTGACTTTGGTTCGCCTGCGGATTTCGACATTTCTGATGCGATCCCGCAGGGAAACTCCAAGCATAGCCCTCTCCATTGCTCTTTGGGTGACCTTGAGCCTTCTAATAAGGCCCATTGTGAGCGACCACGTCTCTGTTCCGTATGTCATCACTGGCAACACACACTGGTCGAAGACTTTCGACTTGAGACACTGCGGTATTTTGGACGAGAAGATGTTACGTAGCTTCCCGAACGCTGCCCAGCCGAGTTGGATTCTACGATTGACCTCCTTCTCGAAGTTGGACCTACCTAGTTGGATGGTCTGTCCTAGGTAAATATAGTTCTCTACAACTTCGAGTGCAGAGTCACCAACTTTCAATTGAGTGGGTGCAACATGGACGTTTGACATGATTTTCGTCTTATCCATGTTCATTTTCAGACCCACTTGTTGAGAGACTCTGCTGAGGTCATCGAGCATTGTACCGAGGTCTTCCATGGTCTCAGCCATGACTACGATATCATCGGCAAATCGAAGGTGAGTGATGTACTCGCCATTGACATTGATGCCAAAGCCTTTCCAGTCCAGAAGCTTGAAGACGTCTTCCAATGCAGCGGTGAACAGTTTCGGAGATATAACATCTCCCTGTCTCACGCCTCGCTGCAAGTGGATAGGTTTCGAGATCTGGTCCTGGAGTCGCACTGACATAGTGGCGTTTTCATACAAACACTTTATCACCTCGATATACCGGTAGTCAATTTGGCACCTTATGAGAGACCTCAGCACGGCCCATGTTTCGATAGAATCAAAGGCTTTCTCATAGTCCACAAACGCTAAGCACAGTGGCTTGTTATACTCTTCGGTCTTCTGTATAACTTGCCGCAGCGTATGTATGTGGTCTATGGTGCTAAAGCCTTTTTGGAAACCGGCTTGTTCGGGAGGCTGGAAGTCGTCAAACCTGCGCGCGAGACGGTTCGTAACGACCCTCGAAAACAACTTGTAAACATGGCTCAGCAGTGTGATGGGTCTATAATTCTTCAATAGGGTCTTGTCGCCCTTTTTGAACGAGCACCACCACACTTCTGTGCCATGCTTGTGGCGTTTGACCATCTAGTATGACGGAGTTAAATAACTTCTGAAGGGCCCGTAGGATTGGTGTACCACCCGCCTTCAGAAGCTCTGCTGTAACTCCATCATCACCAGGCGCCTTGTTGTTCTTGAGTTGTTTCAGAGCCATTCTAATCTCGTACAGGCTGACGTCCGGGATGTCTTCGGTGTAGTGTCGGGTTAGTCGTGCTCTGGGATCTGAGGCATGACTTTTGACAGGTGGCTGTGTTGTCGTATATAACTGTCCGTAGAACTTCTCGATCTCTCCCAGCAACTCAGGCTTAGACGTGACGATTCAACCATCCTCAGTCTTCAGCTTCGTCAGTTGGCTCTGTCCAACAGACAGAGCTCTTGCGAACACTTTAGAGCTTTTGTTTCGCTCGATAGCCTCTTTAATACTAATTGTATTAAATTGCCGCGTGTCGCGAGTCAAAGACTTTGAGATCTGTCTGTTGAGCTGCCGATATCTGGTAGCATCATCTGAGGATGTCAGAACCATTTTCCGTCTATCTTGCATAAGTTGCAGGGTAAAGTCAGAGATGTTTTTAGTTCTGTTTGTACGACGGGCCTTGAAGACCTTAGACCCAGCCGTATGGACAGCTTCTACGAGCCTGTCATAGTATGAGTCCACTTCCTCGCAGTCTGCTAGGCATTCGAAACGGTTTTGCAGTTCGAGCTGAAATGGTTCGGGGTTTTGGACGTGGATAGCTAAAGGTCGGAGCGTAGACTTTATCAGTCGGGACCTCTGGAGTTTGACATTAAGGTTCAATGAGCCTCTGACCAGTCTGTGATCGCTCCCGGTTTTAACCGCATTGATCACGGAGACATCATTGAACATCTGTCGTCTCGTCGACAAGATAAAGTCTATCTCATTTTTAGTTTTACCATCCGGGCTCACCCAGGTCCATTTGCGGTGATCCGGCTTCCTGAAGAAGGAATTCATCATAAAGAGTCCCTCCTTCTCCATGAAGTCGGCCAACATTTGGCCCCGGGGGTTCCGGTCACCAGTTCCAAATTGCCCCACTCTCAGCTCATTACCGAATCGTTTGCCCAGCTTCGCGTTAAAGTCCCCCATGACCACAGTGAAATAGGAGTTAGAGGTATGTATGGCTCTGGATATGTCCTCATACATAACCTCGACTTCATCGTCGGAGTGTGTCGAAGTGGGTGCGTATACCTGTATAACCTTCAACGAATACCGCCTGGTGATTCTGAGTATAAGGTACGCAACCCTCGTCGACACACTCTCGATTTTCACTAGGTTGTTCACGAGGGACTTGTGGACTATGAACCCGACACCACCTTGGGATATTTGGTCACCCTCCCGGTAATAGAGCAGGTTTCCGGATTTCAGTATTATCGAGTCCTCCCCCTCTCTTCGGACTTCAGATAATCCTACAATATCCCAATGTAACCTGCTCAATTCTTCCTCCAGTTCGGTTATCTTCTCGTCGGACCGCAGTGTACGTGTGTTATATGTTGCCAGGGCCAGAGGTCGTCGGTGTTGGTAACGCGGAATCTGCCGGGGATTCTTAGCACCCCCTGCCCTGCCGTAACCACGGCTGTTACCACGGCTGGGAATAGCAGGGCTGCCGGGGACTGGGGGCCGCGGTTTGGTTGTGTCCATCATTTGAGGGGATTTGCCATAATCGCCACGCTTGGCAGACGGGTTGGCGATCGCAGTAAGGTGGACATGGTACTCAGGAGAACGCTGCTGCCCGTTCTCTGGTGTATATATTTCCCTCGGGACGACTTTTACGTCCCCCCACGGGATGAGAGGGGGTGGTGATATTCTTAGGCCGTCACCACACAGCAAGGTAAATGTAATATGCATGTATTAAAATGTAATTATCTCATACTAAAACAAAGAAGAAAACCATCGTGATGGTACCTACATGCCTGGAAGTTCTCCAAAATATTCTTAATAGCATGGTAAGTCTGTCAACCCGCACCAGCCAGCGTGGTGAACGTTGGCCAATGCCCTCTTATGGTCTGTACTATATAATATTCATTATGTTTGACCTGGATGAGAATAAGTCAAGATAAGCTAGAGCTCATCGGACATGGAGAAGTGTAGGCAAAGCGTGAGTTCTGACTGCTATATTTGTAGCAAGCATCATAAATACGGAAACTGTTTTATAAATAAGTTGAAACTACTTTAACTGCAAAATCAACTCACTATATATGGGAACAGGTATCTCAACCACTGCACATCCTGTAAAATACAAACGTCCGGTATCCAGCGGGGCGAAGCAGTGATATTTACGTAAAAACCAAATCGCTGATAATGTTAACGTCCGGTATCCAGCGGGGCAAAGCAGTGATATTTACGTAAAAACCAAATCGCTGATAATGTTAACGTCCGGTATCCAGCGGGGCGAAGCAGTGATATTTACGTAAAAACCAAATCGCTGATAATGTTAACGTCCGGTATCCAGCGGGGCGAAGCAATGATATTTACGTAAAAACCAAATCGCTGATAATGTTAAATTCGGGAAAAAATACTTGTTGTTTACAGACACGCTCCACTCCCGTCGATAAAGGCCTTAATTGGTAACTAAATATTATTCATGTTTTCATGGCCAGCGGGGATACATAATCCAGAACAGCAGAGCGTTGCCCAACCAATTTTAGGATTTAGTTCCTTTTTTTTATTATTATCTATTATAAATTTAGGGGCTTTTGGTCACAATACGACCATGCCAGCCCCATCATAACCTAATACAATAAAAGCTTTACACTATTCGGACTTTAAAACCTTATGTACTATTTTATAAAGTAAGATAGCTGCATTTGAGACAGGCTCTGATAATATGCTTTGAACAAAACCAACATCTATCAAATTATTTTGACGGTATTCATTAGCGCCTCTCTAGCAGCTCGGGACCTGACGCACTCTACCAACAAGTGATTGACGTCCTCCATCGTATCACATCGTGTACAATTGGGGCTGTCACTTTTCCCCATGAAGTGATTTAGTTCCTATGGTCGATAACTTAAGATTTAATTTTAATTAATACCGAACTATACACTCAAGTGCATCAAAAACGGCACCGCGAAAATATTTAAAGTAATGCAACGGATTAGATTGGGAGCCGATCTCAAGAGAAATAATAAATATATTTTCGGACATTATTCTCACACGGTCATCTGATCCCAAACTAAGCAGAGCTTGTACTAGGGAAGCCAGATAACTGATATACCATATATACTTCATTTCTCTTGTAAATACATAATTATATAGATAATTACGACTGGCGACTAAAGCAATTGATCAAGTTTAAAGGCGCTAGCGCTGCACCCCTTTCCCTACTAGAGCGAGAGAAAGAGATCTTTGTGATGCGCGTTGATTTATAAATGTTCAAGCTGGAATTTAAATTAATACTTTAAAATAATCTAAAATAATAAGCATTCAGACAACCGATCGAGCATGTATTGTGTTTGCCAACTAAATAATTACTTGGACCAAATCCCGTGTTCATGCCCGCTTGAGTATGTTTCGCCGGACCGTCTCAACTGGGTCGTGTTGAAACCGGTAGTAGATGAACCCACTGAGTTTGTTTCGCTGGCTCTTCTCAGTTGGGGCGCATTGGATCTGATGGTAGTGTAATATGCTGGGTGTTCAGGTGTTGTGAATAAAAACATATCTTACTCGTTCAGAGTCATTTTATTGAATACCAAAAATATTAAACATAAAGTACAATAATGTTCTAATTACGCAGCACCCAAGTTCAAGTTGCAACCTATGCAATATTCGCACACGTATACCTATTTTAACTAATTGACAAAGAAATCTATAATATTATATTTCATTACATTACAACTCCCCCGAAAAATGTCTGTTGCCACCTTCCCCTTTTTAAGGAGAAAAAAACTTACAAAATATCAAATTTAAAATATTATACCTACCCAATTATTTCATATAAGTATTTTTATATAAACCAAATATATTTAAAATTATTTATAACAATTAAGAATACAATAAAAGCTTAATGCTAACTAAAATACCATTTAGTGTTATTCTTATGTATAATATATTCTTTATTATCCTTTAAGATCTTAACATTAGGTGAAACTTCCTCAATAACTTCATAGGGACCGTTATATATGTTTTGAAGTTTATTACCTGTTTGGTTTTTTATAAGAATTAGGTCACCCCTTTGGTAAGTTATGGAGTAAGTTTTTTTGTCATACATAAGTTTTCTTTTAAATTTATTTGTTAACAAATTCTGCTGGGCATCGTATTGTGCTCGCTGTAGACGATATTTCATTTCTTTTGGGTAATCATTGTAATTATACAAAGGTTCAACTGAAGTTCCAAAATCTGACGGCAATTTACAACATTTACCAAACACTAACTCAAATGGTGAGTATTTTGTTTCTGAATGCACTGTAGTATTGTAAGAGAATGACCAAAATGGTAACCAATCACTCCAATCAATATTATTCCTATCACACTGAATTCGAAGATATGAGCCTAAATGTCTGTGACTGTTTTCTAATGAGCCTATAGTCTCATGGTGATAAGGTGTGGAATTTAAATGTTCTATTTTTAATATTTTACACACATTTTCCATAATATTACACAAAAACTCTGTACCTTTATCTGTAATGATTTGTTTAGGTACTCCGTATCTCAAAATAAAATTCGAAACGAAGACTCTGGCTACTGATTCGGAATCCTTACTCTGCATGGGATATGCCTCTACGAATTTAGATAAGTCACATTGCAATGTTAAGATGTATTTATTATTGTTGATATCAGTCGGTAATGGACCCATAATATCTAACGCGACACGTTCAAATGCTGAACTTGCAGTATTTGTTATAACCATCGGCTCTTTTACAAGACGATTAGGGAATTTATTATATTGACATTGTTGACACTTTTTTACGTAATTAATGACATCATTCGTCATACCTGGCCAGTAGTAATATCTTTTTAAATTGCCTATCATTCTATTTATCCCTGCATGTCCACTAGTGGGTAACAAATGAAAGTCATTCAATATTATTTTTTTATCCTCGTGATTAAAAATTTTAATTATATCTCTTGTAATTAAAATTCTGGGTAACTTAATTTGCAACTTTTTCATATGACTTGCAAGTATTTTTATATTTGTTGCATTTTCTCTATTCTTAATAATTAATATTTCATTTATATTTTCTTTTTCGCACAACGATCCTAAGTCTCTCGCTAACTCCGACGGGGTAGATAACGATCGAGTATTTAGGTATATAGTACAACGCGAAGGTGCATAGATGCAGTATTCTATCCCAGAACAGTGAGAAATCAATTTACTAAAATCTTTGTCATTTATAAAAACTAATTCTATCACATCCTTGGGTTTTTTAAGAATTTCCACAGTCTCAGGTTGATCAGGCCTGCTACTGGTAGAACATTCTTCAGTCAAATTATTGTTATCAGTAGATATCTGAGACGTTAACTTTTTTGTTTGTGCTCTCGTCAGTACAGAAACTACTTGTTCTCCAATAGATTTTAAATCATCACAGGTCATTGTCATAGGGATTCGACTTAATGCGTCTGCAGCTGCATTATTTCGCCCTGGGATGTACACAATTTCAAAGTCATATTCTTCAAGATACAGTCTAAACTTCGTAAGTCTACTAGAGGGATCCTTTAAACTAAATAAATATACTAATGGCTTATGATCGGTAAAGATTTTAAACCTTCTGCCATACAGATATGGTCTAAAATGCCTTACTGCCCATACTATAGCTAGTAATTCTAAGTCAATTATAGGGTATCTACTTTCTGCGGACGTTAAGTTACGACTCGCGTAAGCAATTACGTGACCATTACTATTAGACAAAACCGAGCCTAATCCAGTCTTACAAGCATCTGTTCGCAGCTGAAAAATATTCGTTTCCGAAAAGTCAGGATACTGCAATACGGGCGGTGATATTAAAGCAGATTTTAACTCGTGAAAAGATTTGTCACATTCGGACGTCCATTTAAACTCTACATTCTTTTTACATAATTTATTTAATGGGTACGCAATATTAGCAAAGTTAGGTATGAAACGTCTATAATAATTAGCAAATGCTAAGTAGCGCTTGACGTCATCTGAGTTCGATGGCACCGGATAGTTGCACAAGGCCTTAATTTTGCTGTCGTCAGGAAGAATGCCATGTGATGTTATTCTATGACCTAAATATACTATTTCAGTGCGCAAAAATTCACATTTTATTGGATTTAATTTTAAATTGACTTTTCGTAAGCGTTCTAAAACTGTAATTAAGTTTTTATTATGATTTTCCATCGTTTTTCCTATCACAACACAGTCATCAAGGTAAATAAAGGCTTTTTTATAATTAATACCTGACATAGCAATAGTCATCAATCTTGAGAACACACTGGGAGATGTTTTCAAACCCATAGGTGAACGCTTCATTTGATACATTTTATCAGTAGTGAAGGCTGTGTATTTTCGTGAGTTTGGATCTAACTCTAACTGGTACATTTTGTTTACACTGAATGCTGTATACTTTCGCGAATTTTCCTCTAATGATAACTGATAATAGCTTTGTGAAAGGTCCAGTTTTGAAAAATAAATACTACCTGACAGAGAATCTAAGATATCTGTTATATTTGGTAACGGAATTTTATCATCCTTAATTTGGTTATTTAACTGTCTGTAATCAATAACTAGTCTCCATTTCTTTTCATTAGATCTATCCGACTTTTTAGGGACTAGCAAGACTGGGCTGGACCACTCCGATGTGGTTTCTTCTATTATATCGTTTGCTAACATTTCATCTATTTGTTTTTGCACCTCCTTTTTCAGGGAATGAGGAATCCTATAAGGCTTTATATAAGTGGGTGTAACGTTGTCTTTTAAAGTTATTGTATGTGTCATTATGTTTATGGTTGTTAATTTGTCACCTGGAAGATGAAAAACGTCAGCATATTTTGCACAAATATGTTCGATGCTACGTTTCTCCTCTGAGTTCATATTCGATAAATTCAATAACTCAAATAATGTTTTAACGCGATTTACGCTATTTGTATTTTCCGAAAAATTACAAATATCAAAGTTATTTATGTCATAAACAGTAAGATCTTGAAAATCACACTCTACTTCGTTATCCGTAGTATTTAATATTCTTAACGGGATGCGACCATTATTTGGTCGCGAAATAATACCAGCGACGAAAACTCCTTGCTGGATTTCTTTTGATAAAACTACACAGTCACATGTCGACGTAGTTGGGATGAACCTTAATACTTCGCACCGAGGCGGTATCGAATGTCTATACCTGGCATTATAATGAATTTCAATAGGAATATGTTTATTATTCTTATAAAGTTGTAATATACTATCTCTATAGTTAATAATTGCTTCATACCGCTGTAAAAAATTATCTCCTAATATTCCATTTGCAGTGCAAGACATATTCTTAAAAACATAAAATTTTTCACTAAATACTTCGTTATTATAAAATAAGTTTAGAAAAATGTAGCCTTCTGACTCTAACCTACCACTTACGCCTCTAATGCTTATTCTATCACTACGCAATTGTTGCAACAACTTACGGTTTTTACTAAACCATTCGTACTTTAGTACACAAAGACTGGCTCCGCTATCAACTAAAAGATTAATCACTTCATTATCCACTAAAAATCTTACAGTACTACTATTATTAAAATTAAAAATAAAATTTTGCGAATTAACGAAAAAAATCGTTCGTTGCGACATTGGGAGTTACAATTTCGCGCGCACTGGTATTGCTAGTCGACTCATCGTGGGTAGTGTGCTGAACTTGGACAGAGGGTCTGTTTGACTTAATGCCGTAATGCCTATTATTTTGACCTCTATGAAAAGTTCTACCGCGGCCACGATTAAACTGTCCGCGATGCGACGGTATGTTACCCGACGCTGCGCCCGGTGATCTCGCGTTACCGTGGTTGTAATTAAATGGATTATAGTTATTATTGTAATGTCCTCGAAAACGGTTATTAAAGTTTCTATGCCCGCGATTGGAGTAACTATGACGCTTAATGTTCATAATTTGGAATGACGAAGACAAGGATTGTTCGTCCATGGCAGTCCTGATAGCTTCCGGTAAAGATTGAAAATTTCTAGCCGCTATAATGGTACTCAATCTGGGGTCACTCAAACCGTCTGCGAAACGTTTTATGGCAATTCTTTCATTAGTGGTTTTGAAAGCATCGTAAGAATTGGGGCTATTTTCTGATTGGGCAATAGTTAAATTAACAAACAATTTTTCCAATTCATTGCCAAATGACTCAATGGAACGATTACCCTGCTTACACTGGTGTAATTTCCATTGTAATGCTACCTGGGATTTATTTTGTATTAAAAATTTATGCATGTCAGCTAAAAGGTTATCGACGGTGTCGTAAGTCGATTTCATACGCAATTTTGCACTTTCAGAAAGTCTAGTTTTAAGAACAAAATTAATTAATTCTTGCGATGACGAATCTAGGATCATTTTATTATACAACTCAATACAATCAATGAGTGACTTAGTAACAGATTCCTGTCCAGACATTACTGGCAACAATGAAATTGCAGTTTTTAAGTCAAATTCTTTTTTTGTAGACATTTTGACTTGCTTAGCCTCTTCAAAAGTAGATAAAGTAATTATTTTATTATATAAAATATGTACGTCGCTTATTATTTTATGAATAGCAGTGATATCACTTGTACTAATTTCCTTGCGTTCTATTCCTAAGTGCAACAGAGACAAAATACTTTCAAAGGAGGAATACAACTTTTTCGCTTCACTTATCTTTGTCTGACCAAGATTTAGTTGCCTTCTTTCAGGTCCTAATTTAACTAAATAATCTCTAAGATAATTTAACGAATTACGGATTTCATGTAACTGTATAATCAAACTAGACATAATATTTAACTAGATAATAAAAATGCATATCTATTTACGTAATATAGGTTAAGAAAAATGAAATATCATACTTCTAAAGATAAAATAGCTAATAAAACATAACCTTTACGTTGGACTGCGCGTAGACCGGTACAAGCACGTGGCTGGTGAGGAGTTGGGCTGGCGCTGACGTGGCGTTGTGTACCTCGTGGCGACACTGCTGATGACTTGGGCTGCAGTTACGTGTGTTGACGGTTTGGGCCGGGCTATACCCTGGACACCTCCAAACCTTCTTTCTTCTTTCTTGTTATACGGCAGTCGTGGTCAGGTCAGCACGAGAAATAGTGGCCAAGTTATTTCTGTTCAGTTCTCGTTGCAAGTTGCGTACGTGGTGCTTGTTGCATTTCTTGAGGACGTAGTATACAACGGCGATACATAATATAACTATAGCTATGGTGACCAAGAATTCTATGGACTCCAAGCGTTCTGTGTGGTATTGCGATGTCGTTGCAGAAGCTTGTCCGTTGGCATTCTGTGCGATCACAACTTGCTCTTTTGACGCAGATTTTCCCATGGTATGTCTTGAAATCTTCTATATTGTAATCTTCTTCCTTGAAATCTTGATTTATATGTTCTTTAGACGGTGCCAAAGGCAAGGGTCGCCATGTAATATGCTGGGTGTTCATAAAAGTGTTGTGAATAAAAACATATCTTACTCGTTCAGAGTCATTTTATTGAATACCAAAAATATTAAACATAAAGTACAATAATGTTCTAATTACGCAGCACCTAAGTTCAAGTTGCAACCTATGCAATATTCGCACACGTATACCTATTTTAACTAATTGACAAAGAAATCTATAATATTATATTCCATTACATTACAGTAGCATTAAAGCGAGACCGTCGTTATTAACACAAGGTCCGTCATAATAATAATACCTTAATATAGACAGAACCATTGACAATATGTAGTAAAAATATTAGACTTAAACTAGATAATTAAACGTAATCTCTTGAGAATAACTTGATACGAGCTAGCTAAATATCAATGCTATAATAAAATAATTTTATAAATGTTTTCATACAATGTGTACCTAAATATCTATGTTACTAGAAATAATAATGTATACAACTATATTACTACAAACATGTTCTGACTATTTACAAGCGCTTTTTTAAAGTCTACGTGAATAAAAACCTTTTTTATTTTATTTATTTATTTATACTTATTATAGTACAAAAATTAAATCTAAGAAATTATGAAAAGTTGTAAAACAAAAGCTGTTGCTTATGGTGTTAACTATCTTGTACTGCGAGGTTGTTGGTGTTTTACAAGATCATACATGTTCAAAATGTCCGGTTGGAGTGAACGACCGCCCAGCACATTAAAATTTCTTCTTATTTGATGACTTTGCGTTATTAACAACTCAATAATATTACTTACACACTCACGTAAACGTCATACTTTTCATCCAGCTAAAGTTTGTAACATCTTGTCTGCTCTCCAAACTTTCCCAATAATATCAAAACTCCTAACTTTATTGCTAAAATAAGATACTCTGTATGAAACGATGGGAGGAACACAATATCTAGGTTGTTAATATACGAATTTATACAATAAGTCGGGATGCTCAAGTTTTGAGTCGTAAGTTAACAGTGAACTTAAAAGCTGTTCAAGTTTTCTTCATTAAGTATACCTGTATGCCTCGCTATTATTCTCAAGGATGTAATGGAAACTGTACTAAAACGAATTAATGTTTTCATTTCATATGATAAAGAAGTCTAAAAGAAAGGTCGGTTGCGATACATATATTTTATTCCGTTACCTAAAGAGCCTTGCTGGCCGATAAACCAGGCTGGCTTACAATCCCAAGTAACGCGTGGCAAAAGCAGCGAAGTTGAGATCGTGGATGGTTTTCCACGTGTCCACCGTTACTGATGTATATACTATAATATACCGGGATATTATTCACACATAGCCATCCGATCCCAATTTAAGCAGAGCTTGTATCTTCTATGGGAACCAGATAACTAATGTACTACATATACTACTTTTCATACATCCAGATTCTCGACAAATATACATATTCTTGCACACAAATAACAGATATTTGTGTGCAAGAAGATGTATGTTTGTGAACATGTATACCTGGGTGGGAATCACCCCGACGACCTGAAAAACAAATGTTTACCAACACGCCAACTGGTCCGTCAAATTACGCGAAGTTGTTCTAATGGTAGCGTGTGCCTTAGGTTCAAATCCTGAACTGAGCCAGATATTGGCGTTAATCTCTTAAAAAACAGTGCACAATATCAGCCCGGAGTCTGTAAGTTGGTGGTGGGTGATGGCAATTTTTGAGCCTCGAAGTGGACAAAAAGTCACAAGGTAGGTTGCCCGTCCTATCAGATCATGAGAATGAAGAAACAGGGATCAGGAGAGTGGTGTGTTGGTTCACTAAAACATGGTCTGCACTGATGGTTAGTGTACACTGCTGTGACCGAGCGGTACTTAAATCCTTGCACGACTATTTTGCCTCGTTTACTTTTATTGTATTCTTGATACATTATGTTGGTTTAGGGTACTTGCGACCAGGGACCGTCCGGATACTCGTTGAACGGGTTTTTGAACGGGTATTTTTAAGCGCTTAAAAAATAAACCCTATGATACGAGTTACACCTTCGAACGGGTGTAATGAACCGCTTCCGAAAGGGTTACCCTTTCATACCCTGTAACACTGTAACAGGGTAAGCCATTCCAGCCAAGACATTGTAATATGCACTCTTTCGCATCGAAATTGGTTTGGTAATTGCATAAACACCACCGCACGTGACATCTAGTCGTAATAATTTGGAATTTATTATTTTAAAGTTCAATTTTGCTTGTCGCTAAACACTGTAATATTAAATTTTTCGTGTCTGTTCTTGTTTATTGTCATAATTTCTTTTAATTTGGAACTCGGTAGGTACTACGGAATTAAGTAAAAGCAATTTAGCAGTCCTTTTTTTAAAGTATGTGTTACGCTTCGTTGGTCTAGTGATAGCGTCTTCAAACGTAGATAACGAGGTCCTGGGTTATAATCCCGGGTTGGGCCAAAAGTGTCTATGGGATTTTTACGTAAAAAGAAAAATTTCTTAGTGTCAGCCCGAAGTCTAGGAGTTTGGCGGTATTATAGCCTCATGCCTCGGAGAGCACGTAAAGCCGTCGATCCTGTACCTGACCTTCCGGTCGTTCCGCTAGTCGTCCCATCGGATAATGAGAGTGATGGAATAGATAGTGCCCCTGTGTTTGCACACACACTTGTGGTATGTCCCGCTCACATGGCCAGTCTCCATTGAGACTGGCCGCTGGGGCCGAAATTCGGCTAGGAGGACATAATTATATTATAACAAAGAATTTCATTCTGTTAAAGTTAAACAGCGGAGGCGTGGTGGCGTACACCGTTATTGAATAGATGCATCATCATCATAACCATCATCATTATCGTCATATCAGCCGAAGGTACTGTTTACGGATGGATGCGTCAGACTCGCACCGACTAAACCTACCTGCCGTGGGCTTCTCTTGGCGCCTGATGGGGGAGCCCCAGGAACGCGGGTATGTTGCTCCGGTGCACCCCTTATGCGAAAAGTTCCAGATGGTATGATGGTCCCACACGTACCCTGAGAGGGCTCTGGATTGTCCTCGCTATTTGCCGACTTCTGCCAGTCCGGCACAGCGACTGCGCCATAAACAGATTGCTGTCTTCTTTTAGCTGGTAACATTGACTTCTCTTACTGCCGCCGCGGCTCCGAGGGGGAGTTGGGCTACCGGTTGCACCACCGCCACCCCGACGACTCCTCCGTCTGCGATCTCTCCCGTTCGCGCTCGGCGGCCTCCTTTTGGAACATGACTGCCTCATAAAAGGAGACCAAGGCATGCCATTTAGAAGAGTCACCCACCAGCATTGCCCCTACGATCTTGAGTCGCCTTTTGGCCACCCGGGCCGGGCACTCAGCGAGAGTGTGTTGGGCAGACTCCTTTCCACCCAGGCCTTGAGGTGAGGTAGGATGGCACCGACGGCACGCTGGCGCGCGTGTAGGCGTAATTCTAGCCGTGCGCGCCATTGCACTAATACGTGCTGGTAGTCATCCCGTCGGTACTCAATGAACGTTTCTTCTGGCACCCTCCCGTTCTCTTGGCGCACGCAGATTTCGGTGAAAACCACCGCGTTGGACCGCCTCCCTAGTGGGGTGGTCTGTCCTAGGTATAGGTATAGCTCTCCACAACCTCGAGTGCAGAGTCCCTTACCTTAACTGGAATGGGTGCAACCTGAATGTTCAACATGATATTCGTCTTATCCATGTTCATTTTGAGACCCACTAGTAGAAAGATCCTGCTGAAGTCTTCGAGCATTGTACCGAGGTATTTCAATGTTTCAGCCATGATTACGAAGGTGAGGGATGTATTCGCCATTGAGATTGATGCCAAAGCCTTTCAGTCCAGGAGCTTAAAGACATCTTCCAATGCAGTGATGAATAGTTCTGGAGATGGAGATGTTATATCCCCCTGTCTCACGCCTCGCTGCAATCGTATAGGTTGCGAGTTCTCATACAAACACTTTAACACCTCGACATACCCGTAGTTAATTTGGAATTTTGGAAAGATCACAGTACATCCAGGTTTCGATTCAATCAAACGCTAAGCATAATGGCTGGATATATCCTCGGACTTCTGAATAACTTGCCGCTGCGTATGTATGTGGTATATGGTACTAAAGCATTTTCGGTGACCGGCTTGTTCAGGAGGGTGGTTGACGTCAAACCTGTGCGTGAGACGATTCGTAATGACTCTCGAAAACAACTTGTAAACATGGCTCAGTAACGTGATGGGTCTGTTATTTTTTCAAAGGGTTTTTATCGCCCTTATTGAAGAAAGCACTACCACACCAATATTGTGACGTTTGACCTTTTAGTATGACGAAGTTAAATAACTTCTGAAAAGCTCGTAGGATTGGTATACCATCCGCCTTAAAAAGCTCTATTGTAACTCTGTTATCACCAGGAGCTTTATTGTTCTTAAATTGTTTAAGAACCATGCTAATTTAATCTTAAAAGGTCTTTAGGCATTAAGTTACAATATTTCAGACAAGGCCAAGTTAGTCAGTTAGAAATTTAGCTAATTGGAAAATTTTAAAACAACAAACAGGCGTTTTCCTAAAAGATTAAGTTTGAGATGTGTTGAATTATTTTTCAATCACTAGTGACAATGGCAGTTATCATAAAAAATGACAAGATTATTGGCAGCTCATTGCTCTAGAATAATAGAAGATATTGATTGAATTGGTCTGATCGACAACTAAAATGTTGGTGACTGAGAGATATGTAAATACTATAACTATTAATACAAACGTTTTTTTATTTATTATTTTAAACGTCCATATCTTTATTAATGTAATCAGAAATGAACATGCTGTTAAAGCTAATAGCTTGCAATTTACTTGCAAGAGCGGCGGTAACCTTCTTTTTTTCGAAAAACGTTATAACATCTCAATATTTAAAAAAACAGGCCAAGTGCGAGTCGGACTCGCCCATGAAGGGTTCCATAGCAGCAAGTATCTCAGTTGATTAAATGAACGGTAAATTGCGGTTTACGATTTATAACGTCTTAAAAAAATCTACTTACTAGATTTCAATCAAACCAATTTTCAGTGGAAGTTTGTGTACATCATATATTTTTTTCCAGTTTTGTCATTGTCCTATTTTAGAAGTTACAAGGGGGAGGGGGGGCACACATTTTACTACTTTGGAAGTGTCTCTTGCTCAAACTATTCAGTTAAGAAAAATATGATATTAGAAACCTCAATATCATTTTTGAAGACCTATCCATAGATCCCCCACATGTAAAGGTACGATGAAAAAAAAATTAGCATCAGTTCTATGTATGGGGAACCCCCAAAATTATTGTTCTTTTTCTATTTTTGTGAGAAAATCTTAATGCGATTCACAGAATACATCTACCAAGGTTCAACAGTACAGCTCTTATAGTTTTCTAAAAAAGTGACTGCGACATACAGACGGACAGACAGACAGACATGACGAATCTATAAGGGTTCCGTTTTTTTGCCATTTGGCTACGGAACCCGTAGAATTGATTGTCCTACTAGATTGTCATCCATTTGTCAAATTCTAAGGCCATTGGTTTCTGTAAAAGATATATGAGATAGCCAGTTTGTCATTTTTTAAGACGACTTCTTGGCACAAAAAAACAGGCAGTTGCCTTAAGCCAATTAATGAGGCCACAGAAGCCGTATTTTTATTTCAACTATATTTGCAAATAAATTAGTAACTAATATGAAATTACGGTAAAGAACTTTATTGAATACAGAATTAGTCTTGGAAAACTTGTACCTAGGTGGTCGCCTAAATGTATTTTTATCAGACCAAGGTTGCTGTCTATATATGAAATATATAGACAGTTACATAACCTAAGATTGCTTGACTCTGAAAATTCTTAAAGTGATAATATTCTTATGATAATGAACATTTTAGTCACGTCAATGATGTTTTAGAATACCCATAATATATCAGTTCATTTTATACAATAATTTAAATAATAATAATATCCAGGGACATTATTTACACACGGCCATCTGATCCCAAACTAAGCAGAGCTTGTACTATGGAAACCAGATAACTGATATATTACATATACTACTTTTCTTTTGTGAATACATACTTATTTATATAATTACACCCAGACTCAGGACAAACAGACATGTTCATGCACACCAATATCTTTCCTAGATGGAATCGAACCCATGAGCTCCGGCGTGAAAAGCAGGCATTTGCCAACCATGCCAACACGCCCGTCAATTATTTCATCGTCCTCATGTCAGCCAAAGTACGTCCACTGCTGGACAAAAGCCTCCCCAAAGAATGGGAGCTTGGTAGACCCCCAGAGCCCCATAGCTTGGCAGACGGGTTGGTGAAAGAAAGTTTGATGGTCATAGTTCATAGATAAACGCTGCTGCCGGTTCTCTGGTAGGTATGCCCTCGGTCGATTTCTGCGCCACCTACGTGATAAAATGGGGTGATGATATCCTATGCCATCACCACACAGCAAAATATTATAATAATTATTTAACAAAATATAATCACATCATACAGATTGTCACAATATTAAGATTAAAGTAAGTCAGTTCTTTAAATAACACGTTAATTATTAGCTCGACTATTTGTCGTCACTAAACTTTCAAATTTAAAATATAAAAAGTCGTTCGTTCGTCAAATTTGTTGTACCTACCTAAAAGTAGTTAGGCAATGAGGCACCGCACGGGTGCGAGTATACCTACTCCCATCTACACGCTGCTAAGTTGATTGGGTAATTCAAGTTAACTCGAATAAAACCTTTTCAAGAAGGTAAGCTATTCAAGGGCTTAAGTCATTGAAGGGGTTAACCCCTTCCTTTGGTTACCATAAAAAACGTGTTAACCCTTTCACTGGGTTTCGAGGCTGTAAGTCAATCAAAGGGTAACACTGCGATACGAGTTACCCAATGAACGGGTTACCCTATCAAACGGCTTAACTCAGAAGCGGGGTTGTCCGGTCCCTGCTTGCGACCTGCGCTTACCTCTTGGTCGGAGAATGTTCGGTGGAAACTTCCCACATGCGTACTTGTAACTGTTATTCTTATTGTGATTTTGTTTAAAAAAGAAACACAACTATTTACTTTGCACTCTACAATTCCTTTATGGGGAATAACTATTTTAAGCAATTGAAACCAAACCTTTCAGATATGACTATAGTGCTACTATAACAAAGGGTGCCTCGTATATCTGCTGTCTTGATAAGATATACAGGATATAGTTGAGAAGTTTAGTTTATTTAGTAAAAGAGACACCGATGCTTTATGTTCAATCGTCACCAGGGTGCTAAGTCAAAGTGGTACTTTCCAGCAAAGATCTATCTCTAGCTTCCCTGCAGATTTCGCTAGGTACCGAAATTGCGACCATTGACTATGCCGTTCTATTTTCAATTTGCCGATTCTGTCACCTTTCTTCCAACTCACTTATTTCCGTTTATCTAAAGAAATTGATCAGCTGTAATGCCTTATTCATTTTATATCCGTTCCGCGCTTCTTTGACGCTGCTATCAGTTCGAATAAATTGAATAACTTGATATTATTAGTTCACTTCCACGGAAATATAGTTATAAGCTATTATTTTACATTTGAATAACGCGAAAAAGCATTTCATACTGCGTAACTACCTTGTTACCAGACTTGAGTTCCTAGAAATACTTAGGTTGGAGATGAAATGCAGCAATTTCCCGGTAAATTATACTGATTGCATGATGTTTACCTTAGTTATTTCTATATTCATGCAAATTTTTCTACCTTTGACGTTGTTATGTAAATTATTTCTTAGAGTTTGTTTTTTTACCCAATACTAGTTGCTTAATATTTTTAACAAGCTGTCAAATGATATAGTGATATGGTTGATGTATAAATTACATGAAACAAAAAGCGTTGTAATTTCAGACATCATCAGTTTGTTTGGGGTCTCTTCGATTGGTTCCATAGAAAATAAATTACCGTATTATTTAGGTCTCGAATAACATTTATAATTAAGGCAATTTATCTAAATTGCTGGCTCTCTGTGTTTTTCCACATCTGATCGGATGATAATGTTTATGTTCTCCTGAGTTTTATCAATCAGTTCAATCTCATCATCATCATCAGCCTGATATAGTCTACTGCTGGACATAGGCTTCCCCCAAAGGTTTCTATAATGTTGCCATTTGGAAGGATTTTCCGTACTCACTGGACAGGGCATGCGAGTTAGTGACCCAAGTAGCCAGTACCCATGTGGCGCTGCTGCCCCACTACCTGGTGTTTGCTTCAGTCGCCTGTTACGACGCCTACGGGATGGTGTAAGGTGGCCCTGTTATTCTTTCTAAGCCGGAAGCCACACGGCTAAACCTATTATGTATACGGTATTAGAAGTGTTTCTAGACCTTGCTTTCATATTCGTTACTGGAAGTTGAGCACAGACAGATTGCTCAACTTCCAGTAACGAATATGAACAAACTGCTCACCACATCCTGTGGGAGTGTGATCTCTGGCAAAATCAGCGTGATATTATGTTAAACAGCTTGCAACCAATATCTGGAGTAGTTTATTATACGGATCTTGTAGCAACAAGGAACAACTTCCGTGCGTTTAAGCGCTTTTGCCATACCTACTATTGGAATCAAATATAACAGCTCACTTAGGACCCTTAAATTGATCCTCGGTGCTTTTGCAGCTGGCTTCTCTAGTTGCAAATCTCTCATTTTATGAGGCTATAGCCTCTTTACATCATTCTGTCTCCCGCTTTGCTCTGGAGGGAAGTGGAACTATTAATTTTCTAACTCCTCCTTTTTCCCTTTCTGATTAAACTCGTTGCGGGATCCAAGACAGTGAAAGCGATTCCCCGGGACATGCCTGAGCTTCACCGCTCAGTGTCATTTCATTGTGTGCCACTGTTGATCCTGACTTACAGGAGTGGCAGTGGTGGGTAAGAGGGAGGGACTTTTAAGACCTTGCTTTCAAGAGAAGAGAGCCTCTTATCCTTAAAGGCTATCGAAACGGGTGGAAAAGAGCCGACTAATGTGATATTTCATTTCCGAAGACAATTTGGCGTTACTCCTTGTTATGTTCATTATCAATCCACGAGTATCACATATCACCACAGCTGCATGTAACCTCTCAATGGTCTGGAGACCTTTATAATGTGCTGTATTAACAAGCGCGTTAACCTCAGCGCCTATGAAGAGCGATGACCCATATTGACCTTGCTCTCTTCACAATAACTCAGGTACTACGAGCAGCCGCATTTACTTCTCACACAAGTTGGTTAAACTAAAATAGCATAAGTAAGGGATAGAATCGACCTGCACTGCAAATAAATGACCAAGACTTTTGGTCATGCTTGTCTTTCCAACGCTTATCACAGCTATTTGAAGTGTGTGCGTCACGATTGCTCCGCCACGTTATCCAAACAGAAAAAGAAATCGCTAAACAAAAAAAATAAGATCTCGATCCCAAGTAGTTGCTGAGATCTCCATGGCCGCGCAATCCTCCATGTTACGTTCGCGCGGCCAACTTAAAACCCCTGTAACTTCTTTATTTCTGCTTTGACAAGTTTTGGTTTGTTCTTTTCGATTTTGACTAGTTTTGACAAAAATTATAGCGATTTCTTTTTCTGTTTGGGTAACGTGGCGGAGCAATCGTGACGCACACTTTGAAGTTGGATCATTCTGTTTAAACGAGTAATATTTTTCGAATGAGTAAATTACATAGTAGCAATATTAAGTTGCATCGATTTTCTGTACGAGTGTAAGTTTAATGCTAGACTTAAACTGATAACATACGCGGCGGGTATCATTCATATGACGGGCCGCATGGCGTGTATGCTAAATACTTGCCTATCACGCTGCAGATCGTGGGTTCGTTTCCCACTCAGGACAGATATTTGTGTTTTGGTTGGTTGGTTTTATTGCTTTATTTCTCTTAAAATTTCTTAAAAACTGCCCAACAAAACTGCTTACGCAGTTTGACTGTTTGATCATTGAGTCTCTATTATAATAATAACTAGCTGTGCCCCGCGGTTTTACCCGCGTTAAATTTTATAAATGATCACAGCTCCTCCCCCGTAGGTGATAGTGTGATATTATGTAGCCTATGTTGACCCAACCTCTTAGTAATATTGATGCAAAATTTAAAGTAAAATCATGCAGTACTTTTTGAGTTTAGCCCGGACATACATACAGACAAACAGATAAACAGACAAAAATTCTAAAAACTATATTTTTGGCTTCAATATTGATTGCAAATCACGCCCCAAGTATCATTTAAAAAAAATATTCAATGTACAGTTTTGACTTTCCTACGATTTTATTATATGTATAGATAACATAATATCAGATTCATGTATAACCTTATACTTAATACCTACATTTTACATAGTATCTAATAAATATCTCTTTAGCTGACGTGTGAATTATTTTTTTTTATCTCCTTGTCTAATATCAACATGCAAAGTATTCAATAGATAGGGAACTCGTTTTCTTAAGGTTCTGTCACCATAATAATTACAAACTCTGGGTACATCATATTTACCTGAACATGTCAGTTTGTCCTGAGTCTGGATGTACTTGTCTAAGTATGTATTTATAACAGCAAAGTGATACATTCTTCGCTTAGTTTGGGATCAGATGGCCGTGTGTGCATTATTTCCTAGGATATGACGGTCACCGTAGCCTAGTTGGTAGTGCTCCTGCCTACGAAGCTGGTGGTCCTGGGTTCGAATCCCAGTAAATGGAAATATTTGTGTGATGAGCACGAATATTTGTTTCTGAGTCATGGATGTTTTCTATGTATATAAGTATTTATCTATCTATATAAGTATGTATATCGTCGCCTGGTACCACAGATCATCCTAGCCTTGGGGCTAGGATGATCTGTCTGACATTGTGCCTAGATATTATTATTATTATTATATTATTATCATTATAACATCAGTACCAATATATCAATACAAACCGATAGCAATTGTGTTAGCAGGACTCTTCTCCAGTCATATTGAGTACAACTGCCTCATTGTAACTAAGATAAAGATCTTAAGCAACTTAAGTTAATCCAATCGCCAGATATCCTGACTCCAATTCCATATTCCAGTTAATTCTAGCAATCTCTTGATCTAACTTCAAAAGTTGGCCTGTTTAATTAGACTAAGCTTATCCTTTAAATTAAAGCAGTCCAATTCTATTTTATAGTTATTTTAAACTTCAAGTCCGATTATACTCAATGTTTCTCTTTAATTTACTAAAATTAATGCTAAGAATTTAGACGATTAGCATTTAAAGTCTGGAATGTTTATTTTACCGCAGTTCTTGTATTTTGTTCTGTAAATTTGGGGTCGAAAAGGGGGTAAACAATGAAGTAATGAACAAAGACATTGATGAATGGAATAATAGGTTTTTGGGTTGACACCTCTTCGCCCTCCGATTCCTGGAAATAAGCAATATGAAAAATCAACACAAATTTTGCTGATGCTACAGTTTATTTGGATATTTATCTAACAAGTCTCTTTCTATGTTTATTTTGTGGCTCTGATATTACTTACATAAAACTAATAACCTAAAAATTGTAAAAGGATTAGGATGATAGGTCCGTAAGTGATTGGCGAGGTTAAGCGTCTAGACTCGCGATTAAATTTCAGAACGTCTCCGTGCGTTGGACGGCACGTTAAGCTGTCGGTCCCGGTTGTAGCCGTTAGGCAACAGTGTTTAAGCCATGTCAGAGGCCTATTGGGCGGCTTAAACAACTCCGACAGTACCACTGCCCATACGATAAGTAAGTAAGTAATAGGATTTCTCATGCTTAACAAATACTAATAGGCTGCCGAGCCAGGAAATTGGCTGCTTGCCTCTGAGAGCTAAATGCATATACTCTAATGCAGTGCTTTGTAATCCGTTCAAATTTAAATACAATGTAAATTATTAATGCATAAATACATACATTAACCATTGGCCTTGCGCTTGACTTCTCTCTGCTCTGGTCGTGTCGAGTCACTCGTCCCAACAAATTATCACAGTGAGGTCATAGAGTATGTACATCTATAATGTCCCGGGACATTATTCACACACGGTCATCCCAACCTAAGCAGATCTGGTACTATTTTTTTTTAATTAGCCCCAAACTAAGCAAAGCTTGTATAGTACAAGCTTACCAGGCGACGATATACATACTTATATAGATAGATAAATACTTAAATACATGGAAAACATCCATGACTCAGAAACAAATATTCGTGCTCATCACACAAATATTTGCACTTACCAGGATTCGAACCCAGGACCACCAGCACTACCAACTAGGCTACGGTGACCGTCAAAGTTATATACTACTTTTCTTTTGTGAATACATACTTATATTGATAATTACACCCAGACTCACGACAGAGTGGGTGGCGATCGAACCCACGACCTGCGGCGTGAAAATCAAGCATTTACCAACCACGCCAACAGAATTATGTATCAAGATATTTTGACGAGACATCTGTCGTCCTTAGATGGTTCCATTTTATTTTCTTTCTTGTTAATTACCTCATTTATGCCTAATGCCCAAGTTCAAAATTCGTGATACATATTAGGTATAAATGAAGAAAGAGCAGAAAATACCGAAATATTCACAAAACCATTGTATTTTCCGCTAAAATTCTACATTACTCCAGTAGCGCACATAAATATTTCATCGCAATTCTAAGTTATAGCGGTAGCAACGTTTACCCGAAACAAGCAAAAACCGAACACGACAAAGTGCCCAAATCTCAACAAAACGTCGCGGCTTCCAACCGGAGGGATCGGCAGGTTGCCGTGGCGAAATGTTCATATTAATATTACTCGTTGGGATTTTTCCGCCGACTACTTTTGGAACGAAGTTCGTTATCGCGCGTTGTGAAAGGGGGCTAGACGGAAAAAAATCTTACGAAAAGTTGTCACGACACTTTGCAGCTGTGCGGCGTGCGCATGTTTCTCTGTCTCTCTCTCTCTTATAGAAAGCAAGCCAGATATTTTCATTTCTATTTCGCATTGAACAGTGTGGTGTCGCGACGATTATTTTTGTTGAGTGTATACAGGTTTTTTGTACATAATAAATAATAAGAAATTTCTTCGTTCCATCCGGGTGTCCCTTGACACCTCTCAAGTTTTTTTTTATGTTAGAGGGGTTTGCGCTTGACCACGATCTCACCTGATGGTAAGTGAAGATGTGGTCGAAGGGGTACCGCGCGTATACATAAGATGCCTGTTCACTAATCACTATAGCCTTGAATAAACCCATGTTATATGAGCCTGGAAACACGTCGTTCGTAAGGAGTTCCACAGCTTAGCCCTGCGTATGATGAAAGAGGAAGCAAAAGTCTTTTATAAATGTCTAGTCTGATTCACGATGCTTAACACCAGTATATTATTGCCTTATTCTAAGACCAGGTCGGCGAATAAGTATACGGAATATTACTCTTGCTACTCTAATGACATCACTTACGCATTGCCGATGCCTCGATGAGCTTGGTATACTTGACTCATATCCAGGACCACAAGATCAATGCCTAATAATGGTATTAACTGGAGAACTTCCCCAGTCGAGATGGTGATAGAACAAATGAATGTTTAACCACATATAAAATAAACACTCCAATTTTTTAAGACACCACCCACATTCGTTTTATTAATCCTTTTGTCACGAGTCACGGGGTACTTTACAAACATAAAATTAACGGACATAAAGTACACTCAGAGCTAGCATCTCTTCTTATGGGTCACATAAATAGGAGTCGAACCCGGGGCACGAAGGTTCCTAGTAAAATATAGGTATTTAATTATCTTATAGCTATATGTTCTCACCGGTCCGTAAGTAATCGGCGAGGTTACGCAACAAGTCTCGCGGTCTGTCCATAGATGGGTGACCAGCGACGTGGCTTAACTTCTGAGGGTCTCCTTGCTTCGGAGGGCACGTAAAACTGTCGGTCCCGGTTGTAGTCTTTAGACAACAGTCGTTAAGCCATGTGGGAGACCTACTTGGCGGCTTTAACAACTCTGTCTCTAGGGTAACTACTTCCCATACGATAAGTAAGTAAAATTAAAGTCAGAAACAATTTGCTTGAGGCAAATTGTTTCTGACTTAAAGAGGCGTCTGGGGAAATCCGTAGTCTTATGGAGAGGGTACTTCTAAGAACTTGACAAGTAGGCAAATTTAAGCGTTATAACTTATTATTTATACCGTAGAATTTTACTTTGCGAGTTTCCATTTACAAGTTATTACCCGTTTAATTCTTCTAGATTCTTTAAACTGCTTTCTACTCCGTATAAGCATCATTTTATTCGCCATTTTAAAAGCCTCCGTGTCTGTTTTTGTTTTGATAGGCAGGGGGAATGCCTATGCATGCCACCCGCAAAAGGTGTCTGCGGATGGGTATGTCGGACTTGCACCGACTAAACCTAACTGCCGTGGACTTCAATTTGCTCCTACAAAGAGAGACCCGGGATCGCAGGAGTGCTGCTCCGGTGCCCCCTATTACGCAATGGTCCCACATGGTGTGGGACACGTGCCCTGGGAGGACAATTATATGTCCTCCCGGAGTACCCGCTTCTGCGTACCGGAAGGTTCCGTGTCTGAGAATAAACAACGGTACCCTTATAGGACCAGTTGCGTGTCTATCTGTCGTCCGCCTGTCAATTGAGTTGATTTGTCTGTAATCCAAAGGTGAATCCCGAAAATTTACATGTAAAAGAGACCACATCTTTATTTTTTCATTGCTAATTGTAAAGTAATCATCATGTCAGTCAAAGTACGTCCACTGGTGAACAAAAAGCCTCCCCAAAGAATGGCGGGATATGCCATAATCGCCACGCTTGGCAGACGGGTTCGCGATCGCAGTTTGATGGTCATAGTTCACAGAAAAACACTGCTGCCCGATACCTGGTAGGTATTCCCTCTGTTGATTTCTACGCCCCCACGCGATGAAATGGGGTGACGATATTCTATGCCGTCACCACGCAACAAGTATTGTAAAGTATTGCAAACAAACAAATCGTGTGGCAAATCCAATAAAAGGCATTGTTGTCAGCATTGTCAGAGCGAAAGAAATCCCGAAGCTCTTAAATCACATGACATGATATCAGAGGAACTGATTTATGAGAGCGACTTGTCGTGACCATGCGAGATAAGCTATTTGCGGTTATAACTGCTGATGGAGACAATACTTATAATTAAAATAACAAATGTTGGTAGAATAAAAAGTAAAAAAAGTTCAAAAATAAAGAATATCTACTGTATTTGTATTTGATTTTTGTTTTCATTTGAATTTTTGATTCAGATCAGACGTTCGAGCTCGCTCGGTATTAACCAAGCGAACTTCTTACTAATTTTTTTTTCCTTTCTTACTAAGAAAGAGTCATCCTGGATGGGGAACGAAACCAAGACCTCTAACTTAAGACTCCGGGTCCCTAACCACTAGCTAGAATAACGTGTAATGCAAAATAATATGTTCCTACGTCGATTAACGAATTAAATAGCTAATCAAATGTAGTCATTAAGTATTGATTAATTTATTAATATTGAGTGATTGAATTCTCCTATGTTATGAACCAATAAATTAATATTAAACTAACACATACGGAAAGTAGATTAATTGAAAATTCTTGACTGTCATGCTAAAAGTATGTCATGTATACACTTTGCTTACACTAAATAATTGATTTAAAATTTATTTTACTTTAAATAAAAATCTGTTTTATTTCGTTTATAAATATTGTTGATTAGTAATGTCATCCTGGTGGAATTGAAAGGGAGCCATCTGTGCGGGACATATTACAGTGCACAAGTGTGTGCGCAAACACAGGGCGACTTTCTATTCCATCACTCTCATGATCCGATGGGACTATTAGCGACACGACTGGAAAGAGTTCAGCTACAGGAACGACTGCTATACTTGCTCTCCAAGGAAAGTGGTTGTAAAACGCCAACACTAGATTTCGAGCAGATATTGAGATGTTTACTCAGATAGACAAATCCCAAAATTACTTTGGTTCAACCCGGGATTTGAACCCAGGACCTCTTATTTACGGTTGAACATGCTATCGCTAAACAAACGGGGCAGTCGATATAAATATTGTGCAATTTCGTGAAAACCAACAATATTAAATATCATCTAATATGTTGTTGTTCTACCCGCTAAGTAAGTGATCGGCGAGGTAAAGCACCTAGGCATACGGTCAGTCCAATGGATGGGTTGAAGGCCAAACTTGTTTAATTTATGAGCCTCTCCGTGCTTCAGAGGCCACGTGTAACGGAGGTTCCGGGTACTCGAGTAAATATGAAACCGAACTAAATGAAACCTACTAAACTTAATAATATATACGCTCTATGTAATTTCGGCAATACGACAACTTGGCAACGGTAGCCTGAACACTTTCCTAGAAAAAAATCATTTCTATATAATAAAATACAAAAATGTAAATGGTTTTCTCCAAGGACCACGTTGTACCTTTTTCTGATTATTAAGTGACACAATAAGGCGCATAGATATAGATTATACCGCGTGAAAATCTTTTATACGCAAATATCCGAATATTTATCATCATCATCAGTCAAATGACGTACACTGCTGGACAAGAGCCTCCCCCAAGAATGGTGGGATATAATAATAATAATATCCGGGGACATTATTTACACACGGCCATCTGATCCCAAACTAAGCAGAGCTTGTTTCAGGACAAACAGACATGTTCATGCACACAAATATCTGTCCCTGGTGGGAATCAAACCCACGGCCTCCGGCGTGAAAAGCAAGCATTTGCCCACCACGCCAACAGGCCCATCAATGCCATAATCGCCACATTGCTAACCTTAGTACAGAGAGAGACGCTGCTGGCCGTTCAATGGTAGGTATTCCCTTGCATCGATTTCTACGCCCCCGAATATTTATAACCAATTACTAATAATTAAGATGTCATAGTCATTAATAGTCTGTGTGTATTTAAGCATCTAGGGAGACGTTTTGTGTGACCTTGATGAGGGGCCTAAAGTTGACAACACTCAACAATAATAGAAATAAATCTTAGGGAATCCTATCCAACTTTGATAACAACAATATGGTACGCTTTTTAAAGTACCAAAATTTTATGCTATGACAAAAACAGACGTTGCTAGACTTTGAATGATGTCTAAAAATGAATGGAACACTGCTAAATAAAAAAAAGATCAATATAAAAATTGAGAAGTGATTTGTCTCGACCAGAAAAGCGAGGCTATTAGGAAATGTTCAATGATGGCAGAATGGTCTGAAGTGACTGCACGTGTGGCGCAGCGGCTAAGCCAATCGCCTCGCCTCTTCGTGTCGCTGGTTTGAGTCCCGCGCCGGACAACCATTTTTGTGACCGATAAATAGTTGTCTTGCAGTCTGGATGTATTTTGTGTCCGTATGTTATAATATGTTTGAAAAGTAATTTTCTTAATGCGGGCGTCGTCTTTAAATAAAAAGATAAGAAAAAATGGTCGTGGAACTACTGGGAACGGCCTACGAGTAACTTGTCCGACTTTCGCGGATATATGCGGAATGATGGTTAAAAAGGGCGTACCTCCTCAACAATGTGGCTGAAGAGCAATTATCAACTGCTTGCCTTCTCAGAATATAAGCGTGGTATTCTCTACTATGTTATGGAATAATTTAGCACTGACGCGATTCCCATCATAACTCAATTTACTGTTAGTTCTGTAACAAGTCACTGCTACATTTCTGCAGAAAAGTTACTTTGAACTGCAATGCAGCTGTCCATCGATTAAACTTTTTTGTTACGCTTCCGGGCCATGTTTGTTCCAAACATTAGTACCAGATGTCAAAAGTATTTTTTTTTATTATTGTTTTCTATATCTACATGAGTCGCATATGAAAGAGCTGAGTGTAAACGAGGGACTTTTTAAGGCGACTTTATTTACTACTATTTTGATGAAATTGGACAATTGGATGTCCAATTGGAACGAAGTTCCTTATCGCGCGTTGTGAAAGCGGGCTAGACGGAAAAAATCCTTACGAAAAGTTGTCACGACACTTTTGGCAGCTGTGTGGCGTGCGCATGTTTCTGTGTCTGTCTCTCTCTCTCTCTCACTCACTCTCTCTCTTATAGAAAGTAAGCCAGATATTTTAATTTCTATTTCGGATTGAACAGTGTGGTGTCGGGCCAATTATTTTTGTTGAGTGTATACAGGTTTTTTGTACATAATAAATAATAAGAAATAACTTCGTTCCATCCGGGTGTCCCTTGACACCTCTCAAGCTTTTTACCTTTTATTTTACTCGTTTAAGACAATTTGCAATACAGGGTGAAATAATAGATAACTTCACACTATATTTTGGCGATCTAGAACAAACTACATGAGTTGCTTAACAAAGAGCTACGTTTACGCTCAGTTCAATAATTTGTCCGCAAAAAGACCAGGATCACTCTAATCTGTTGTCTTTTATTTCATCAAAGGCCTCACCAAAAGATTTCTTCCGTGGAGTTGTGTCCATCATTTGGAGGTGACAAAACCCTCCCCAAAGAAGGGGGGGATATGCCATAATCGCCACGCTTAAAAGACGGGTTGGCGACTACAGCATGATGGTCATAGTACACAGAGAGACGCTGCTGTCCGTTCTGTGGTAGATATTTCCTCGGGATAACTTCTACGCCTGCGTGATGAGATGGAGTAGCAATATTCTATGCCGTCAGCCACTCAGCAGGCCTTATATCTGTTGTAAGTATCAACCACTATAGAGGGAGGCGATGGCTGGCCCACACGTCATACTCGTGAACGGGTGCTGCTTGCGGTAACTGGTCGAACTGCTGTTGGGGTACTCATTTTTTTTTCTTTTTCGCCTCTGGTAGACTTCGTTTGACTTGTTAATTTTGTAAATGTACGCGGATGCACCCACCGTTTTTTCGTCTAGCAAGAGGATATTATAAGTGCTTGAGTGAAATTGAATGCTATTGCTTATTTATTTTATTATGATTCACTGAATGACAACGGTTCTGTGCGTGCATTAGCCTACATATCAACCAATCACAATGTAAGTAAAATACATGACATTTAAAAAATAAAAATCGTAAACTGAAAGCAAAAGAAGACGAAAAAAGCAAGCCCGGAGTTTCTTTGTGGCTTTCTTCTCCGGGTCGTCCACCTAGGCAGCTAGAGAAAGCCGCAGGCTAGCTAGGGTAGGTTCCTCAGCGGCGAGGATCGCTTTGGCCCATTAATGCGTGATCGGTGATCCCGTGCATGTGATCACACCCTCACTTAGAATTTCGTCTTTTGCTTTAGTCTTCAATTCTTTAATTTTAATATAGTAGAACTAAATTTCAAAATAATAGATTAGTACATTGTTATTTATTTAAGGATTTCAGAAAATATATGCGATAAAACAAACCGCACGGACTGACAGATTAATTTTTTTTTTTGTAACTTTTTAGTATCCACTTTATTTATGTACTGCATTGTGACCTTGACAAGTACAAGTGTATGTTAATACCCAAGTGCTGAATAAAATATTTCATTTCATTTTCATTTCATTTCATTTCATTTCATTTCTACTTGACTACTCCAATATCCTAGCTTCGGACTGCAGCTGTGAATTTGTGAGCTGCAAATGAAATGTCCTTGTATCGTTTACCTTGGCGGAAGTCTGCAAGTTCTATAACTGTCTCAGTCTCGCCGCATTAAGATAGGTCAGTAACCTCACGCAGCACTACGTAATTGAATTCTCAGAAGACTATACAGGGTGTAACGGAACATTTATAAATAGGCCAGAAGTCATTGATTTTATAGCTTATGTATATTTATAGCTCCATTAAATAATAACCTAGGACCATCTCATCCCAAACTAAGCAGAGCTTGTACTATGGACACCAGATAACTGATATAAATTATGTAAATACATACTTATATATATAATTACACACAGTCTCAGAAAAAACAGACATGTTCATGCACATAAACATCCGTCCAGGGGCTCTACCGGCTAAGTAGCCGAACATCGATTTCTTAAATGGCGTTCAAATAAATAAAGGTTAAAAACGATTTAATCAATTGCTAAATCGGCTTCCATGAGCACATGTGACGTCATAAATGGTCCGGAATCGATTGTCAACGTTGAAGCCGATTTGACGATTGATTAAGTCATTTTTAACCTTTATTTATTTGAACGCCATTTAAGAAATCGATGTTCGGCGACTTAGCCGGTAGAGCCCCTGGGTGGGAATCAAACTCACGAACTGCGGCGTGAAAAGCAAGTATCTACCAACCACGCCAACCAGCCTGTCAAATTCTAATCATTAAAGATTCGTAGGATTTAAATGAAATGAAGAAGTTTGTATTTTGTTTTTAAAACCGTAATATTGTTAAAGTGTGCTGGATTCTACCTACAGTAAGGATAGTACCTCCTGCAACAATGCGAGCGTTAAACAATGCGAAACTAAATTCCATTTTCTCCCCATAAAAACTTGTTTATCCGAAGATATTCGGTTCTCAATACGGAAAGTGCTATTGAACGAACAAAGTTCCGAACCGTTCTTATTAGAAAGCAGCTTTTACGAAATATAATCTAAACTGTACCGTAACTTACAATGGCTTGCAACTTCCTTTTAAAAGTTTTAACGAAAATATATTCTACAATACAGGTTGTAAACTTAAAACTATTAAAGGCTGATAAGACCCAATTTTGAACTAAAACTTCTTTACGCATACTTGACTTTGGGAGTAAGCTGGTGAATGCGTGCCGAGAGCGTTACGAAACAAGTGATCGAGAAGTTGAGAGGGTGATATACTTAGTTAGTTAGTTTGTTGGGCGCTCGGTTTCCGCACTTAACCTCCTAATTGGGCCATTGTGCGTGAACTTGTTTGGCTACTCGAACCATTTCAGTTCCATCCAGTCCAGGAGAAGTCCAGGAGACCACGAAAGCCTTCCTGCAGTGTCTTCATTCAGGAAAATTGCCCGTTGGCAGGCGACACTCTTGCATTTAGCAGTACGTGTGCTGGTGTTTCTTCATTTTCGAGAGAGGGAGATATAAGTAGGTATAGTGAAGATAAAAAGAGTAGGCGCAAGAGAGAGAGGTGCGAGCACACAGTTTTTCTCTTTCCCACATAGCCAGTTACGTTTTGTATATCTAAAATTTACTTCAGTCGTGTGATCTAAAGCAGACTCGTTTTTATCGTATCACTCCAATCTCTTCCGTATAAGCGAAGTCAGAAGTTTTGTCAAAATAGAATGGGTTAAATACGGAACGAATATTAACAAAAACATTAATTTCAGGCATAAATTTACTAACTAAATTAACTTTATGACAAATGGAAACAACAAAGGCCTCCCTTTTATTAAATACACTTACATTATTTATCCAGGTGATAAGAATGAAATTTCAACTTTGGCAAGAGGGTCTGTGGTGGAATATGGCGGCAGTTATAAGCTCGAACAATTCCTTTTGCAACTCATGGTAAATAAAAAAGCATAAAAGTCAGTTCTGAATTTTTTATAGTTTCTGAGAAAATTGAATTGTATTGAATTCCCTTCCGCCACTATACGTCCTACTAATATAGAGTTTTAATTGTGGACCCTAATAACATTATCTAGTAGGTAAGTATATTACGAAGTAGAGAACTAATCTCTCAAAATGCAGTTTGTCAAACAAGGCAACCTCGCAATATGCGGTACAAAGCCTTGGTCAGCGTTCCAGCGTATGTAAACATGTGCTCCCTGTCCCTCTTACCAGAGTCCACTAAAACTGATATAAACGCCATGTGGTCATAAAATTAAATTGTGTGCCCTGTTCTGTCCTAAATAATATATATAGCAAGAAATTAAAGCTAAGTATGACTAAGTAAGCATATTTTTATTTAGTCGATGGACTGCTCTTTCGCATGTTGAAAATTTCCACCAATCTTTGTCCAAGCCAATTCTAACCTACTTTAAGGTCTCACATTGTTTTTAAATAACAGCAATTGTTATAGGTATCCAATAAAGCAAAGAAATGCAGTTTAATACTTGTTCATAATGTAATTTTTTTTCTATAAATACATATTTATATTTTAGCCAAGCATTATTTTGGTATTGAACTTGGCTCTCCTTTTTTACATTTATGTTTTTGGTGGGATCTATTATACAGGAAAAATAGTGTTTCTCATTTTTAAAAATATTTGCTAATACGCATCTTACAGAATGACGCAGTACCATACAGTAACAACCCGCAGTTTGGAAGATGTGTGTTATGTGCTTTTTGCGGCCCTGGTGTTATTTCACACCCGGGTCGCAAAAAGCACGTAGGTAATGTGAAATGGTTTCAGATAACCGTCCCACCGGACTACGACAGGGCACTTTTGTTTACTCAAACTCATATAATATCATTTGTCACGCGGCTAATCTCCATTGAGATTGTACGCCGCAATTCGGGCAGGCGTACTATTGTTATTTTACTTACTAGCCCATAGACACGAAAGAGAAACATAATGACCGACAGAGGCCGCTATTCTCCCACCCGTTCCCGAGGTTTCGTGGCACCGTAAGTAGGGGTTAGTCAGACCACACTAATTAGACGAAAGTACGCAATTAAACGTAACAAATTGCTGCGGCACTAAAACTCTATATCTCTGGATACAAGGGGCAATAAATATATTATTATCTATACCATAAAGCTTGATTTAGAAGGGCCTTTGGTCGGATTTTGTTGTCAAGGACTAAACTTCATAACTTGGAGGTTGGCATGCGAACATCATATTTGTATTAAAGTGCGTACAAGTTTGCGGAACTTGCTACGGTACATGCCTTAGTGGCTTCCACACGAGAAATCAGTCGCCTGACTTTTAAGTTGCTCTAAGTATCAATCTGCTGTGTGGTGACGGCGACAAATATCAGAATCAGAATATCATCACCCCATCTCATCCCGTGGGGGGCGTAGAAGTCGACCCGAGGGAATATCTACCAGAGGATGGGAAGCAGCTTCCTTCTGAGTACTACGACCATCATACTGCGATCGCCAACCCGCCTGCCAAGCGTGGCGATTATGGCATATCCCCTCAAGATTATTCTTGAGGGAGGCTTGTCCAGCAGTGGACTTATTTAAGCTGTAATGATGAAGTATCAATCACAAAATGTCGATGGTATCCCGCGGCAAGTTAAAGAGTAAGCCACTACTTATTCCTCATTCATCATGCTCATGTCAGCAGAAAGTATTCCTCTTTTGTACAAAGTCTATTGAATCTACACAATGGATCCTTATTTGGGGATAATGTCATAATTGCCAAGTTGGGCAGAAGGGTTGGGAATCGCAGTATAATGTTCATAGTACACAACCTCTGCTGCCTGTTCTCTGGAAGATACTTCATTTCATCTAACATCGATTCTTAGGTTACGAGGACTGCTGCATCAGATGACAGACGTTATTACCCCATGGCGAACCAGTAACTTAGATTTTATTTGGACTTTGAAACTTAAATGGATTAAATATTTCGAAGTAAAGGTCACAACATGGTATAAACACAAGTATAAATTGCCTCGTTGAGGTAATTGAAATAAAACATATTAATGGGATGACAGTACTGAGTAGACTCATATTCGCGCCGCAAAGAAAACATCGTCTATCAGCTTTTTGTTTCCATCTTACTATGAAAGTGAAGAAATAGAGAAGGCATGAGCACATTAATTTAAAGTATCTACATATTCTTCCACAGCTTAAATTCTGTTCTGCATCCAGATTTTCAAACCCCAACTGTTCTGAAACCTTCATAACGAAATTTAATCTCCTGAATTCCCTGCGAGAATATTCATAGGCTTGTATGACAAAGATATTACGAGTATTATCATATGAAACAAAACGTCGAGGCGCATATTTTTTATTGGCGTCACCAAACAAAAGATATTAAACCAAGCAGCTGAGTTATTGGTCCAATATCTGAACAACAAAAGCTTGGAACAATGACCACGAGGGTACTAACCATAGGGCCACCACGCAGACATTTATTTAAAGAGATAAAAAGAGGTAAGTACTTATTATTATTTTTTTGAACAGGTTACATGATGTATACTTGTTTTGATTCGCCAACAATTCTCTTAAGTCCTCTTGTACCAGAAGCTTTGTTAGCTAATTCTTCACTGCAAACAAAGCTGCTATATAACAACATGAAGTGTAGCTAATGTTCCTTGCAACTACAGTATGCATTTGGCAGCCCTAATTTTATCAAAACTGATTGTTAAATATATGGTGGAAAATACGGAGTCCGTTCAAACTATTAGGTTGCGTAATTGCTTTGTTTTAATAATATTGCCCTCTATTACTAATGATGAATTATTTTTTAAAAGAAAACAGTTAAATACGTGTCTGTGAGAACGAAGCATTCCGTTCCATTGTAGAAGATTGTCAGTCCTTCAATAACATGAAAATATTACGTTACTTGCATGAGGACTCCTCTTTTATTTGTTGTTATAGTGGCAATAGAAAACAAACACTGTGTGTATATTATTATTTCCATTAAGTTCTGCTTGACTCAAGGAAGTAGCAAATTCATTTATGTCAAAGCATGTTAGCAAACTCTTCACCTCGCTCGCTTCATAACATCCAAATCTTGCAACTAAAGTATGAAGTTGACAGCCCTAATGCACCAAAACAGGAAGAGAAAAATATTGTACAAAATATTTTCAATGTATCCAATAATCTTTTCACTTTCCCCGAAGTTCTACTTGTATCCTCAAAGCAGGTGGCGCTCATTTATTTCGAGTCCTGTTAGTTAACGTCAATTTAAACATAACCGTAATTTAAAAACATAATGTGTGCCTAGGTGTTCCTTACTCACATTGTCAGCACTGCGGAAGCGACCTGGATTCTGCCCAGCATACGCTGGAGGAGTACCCGGCCTGGGACGCCGAGAGGCGAGTCCTGGTCGCTGTGATCGGACGGGATCTCTTCCCACCAGCAATCATATGCGATGCTGGCGGGTGACTCCACCAAATGGGATGCCATGGTCTCCCTGCCTTTCCCGCTCACAGACGGAGGAGGCGTCGGGGCGGCGGTGGCAGCCGGTAGCCCAACTTCTCTCGGGGCTGCGGTGGCAGTATGAGAAGTGTCCTGCCGCCACGTGCAATCAGCTCCGGGACAGCTATCTGTTTGTGGCGCAGTCCAGAGCAATCCAGAGCCATCCACGTCAGAGCTCCAGAGCTCATCCAAGTCCCGACCATCTGGGTAATAGCGCAAAAGGAGGGCACCGGAGCAGCATACCGCGCGTTCCCTGTGTTCCTCCCATCAGGCACCAATAAAAATCCACGTCAGGTTAGGTTTAGTCGGTGCTAGTCCGTCATATCCACCCGCAGACACTTTTTGTGTGTGGCATGCGTAGGTATTCCCCTACCTTATCAAAAAAACCCCTTTAATTTACACGTAGCCGAAATTTAAAGCCATAATGTGTGCCATAATGTTCCTTGCTATAAAGTATGCAGTTGGCAGCCCTAATGTACAACAGCAAGATGATAAATACATGGTGCAAAAATGCTGAGTCCGTCCAAATTGGTAGGTTTTGTATTCCTTTATTGTGCCTTATAGTAGCAATTATGGGGTAGGAAAAGAGGCTTTTTAAGCTTCGGTGGGTGGGTGTAAATTGAACCCGTGAATTGCGGTTTGAGTAAAAAATTGTGGCGTGAGTTTCATTGGAGTTTATGAATTGTTTGTTTGAATTAAGATGTTTTTCTGCTGCACCCACAAAGAAACATACTAAAACTACTTGGGGCCAGAATAACGTTTGAGGCTGTTGCTAGCGAGGCATATTATTGGATTGTTTAGAGAAGCGTGCTGGGTTTTGGTGAGTTTTACCACACGTGTTAAGAAATAATAATAATAATAAAATTACTTTTATTTTGATTTCTTTTTGTTGGGATAATTAGCCTGTGAATACTGCCTGCTGCTATCAAACCATTGGAATTATGATATTCACGTCTTTATAGTTCTAAATTTACAATTTCATGTTTAAATAAAATATATAGTGCCGGTAACATGACATTTTAGCTACCCAACTTTTCTTTCATTTTGTTGGAATTTGATCAATTGTACACACCACGCCATGCAGGGGACATACACTGAGGCCTTATTGATTACCTTGTAAAAAAAGAAAAAAAAAAATGTATCCATCGATGCTATTGACTGTGTGACCAGTTATCTATAAGAAAATATTTATAATATTAAAATATTTATAATTTCGTATATATATATTCGTATTTGTTAAAATAAATATAAGTATTATTTTTCTTTTTGTTTACAGGTATTGATGCCCATTCCTATAAATAATACTATAAGGAAACTTATCGTTAAATCTAGTAATGGAAGCGTCTTTAAGGTATGTTGTCTTCATATATTTTTACAACTAAAACATATAAATCTGTATCATGCATATTGACCTATGTATGAGATATTATTGTAGTGCTAAGTAACTATAATAACCAAGTAAGGTTAAATAGTCTAGACTTAACTTGTTTATTTACCTTAAATATATATTTAAAAAAGAATACCAAAGGAGTGTTTCCAAATGTCTTTGCTGTACGAATAATTTATTTAACAAAATATGATATGCTTGTGAATAATAAATTATTTGATATAAAAGCGTTTCTGTAGCAGCATGATACAATTAATAAAAATCGATGTAAAGAATGGAAAAGCTTGTTTGAGGAATATGTAGAATTTATTAAGACGTATGTATTAACAATGAACGTTTACAAACTTTTGATATTCACTTGCCATCTTTACATACCCCTGTACAGACGCCAGCACATCCAGCTGCCCAAATCTGTCAAATTTCTTTTATAGATTTTCAACTTTATCACAAAAGCATAAGGTTCTCTTACAATTGGGGAATTTGACAGATTGGGGTAGCTTGATGTGCAGGCGTCTGTACACTCATTACATGACACAGGCAGAAATTGCTGAATATTCGGCAGATTGCAATAAAAGAAAAAGCTTTTGACACAATATGATAAGGTACAAAGGGCGGTCTTATCTCTTGCTGCGATTTCTTCCAGACAACCCTGGGATGGACAAAACTAGTAAGAAATTACAAATAGATAGCATAAAGGTGTAACAAACGATAGTAAAAAAAAATAAGGATAAAATCAAATAAATATACATAACGAATGTCATTCTTTTAAGGTACATAATTAATATTATAATAAAAATATGTAGGGACAACTAACACAATGCCATCTGATCCCAAACTAGACGGAACTTGTGGAATGGCAACCATACAACTGACAAACGTACTTATGTATTTCTAAATATTATATATTATAGATAAATTACACCCAGACACAGAACAAATAATCGTGCTCAGCGCACAAAGATTTGTCCCGGGTGGGAATCGAACCCACGACCTTTGGCTTAGCACTCAGGGTCACTAACCACTAGACCAACAGGCTAGTCAAAGTTACGGTTCCACAGGTAAACATACACTTTTCTCTGCCTATCTAGGCGTCAAACTTAAAACCGTTTTTTTTTTAATTATTATTTATCGTTTGGAAAACCATAGCTATAAATAAAAAATATTACTGCTATAATAGGAAACATAAAGCCAATTTACAGGTTTCCACGGATAGCAAAACGATTCCACAGATAGCAAGATGACTCAAAATGAATAGGTAATGTTATTGTTGCGATGTTTTTCTTTTGTTTCATAAATATAATCTAAATTAATATTCATTAACCACCGTAGCTTAGCTTAGTTGGTAGTTGGTAGTGATCCTGCCTACGAAGCTGGTGGCCCTGGGTTCGAATCCCGGTAAGTGCAAATATTTGTGTGATGAGCACGAATATTTGTTTCTGAGTCATGGATGTTTTCTATGTATATAAGTATTTATCTATCTATATAAGTATGTATATCGTCGCCTGGTACCCATAGTACAAGCTTTGCTTAGTTTGGGGCTAGGATGATCTGTGTGACATTGTCCCCAGATATTATATTATATTATTATTATTATATTATTCAGACAACCGATCGAGCAGATATTGTGTTTGCCTACTAAATAATTACTTTAAGTGGACCAAATCCCGTGTTCATGCCCGCTTGAGTATGTTTCGCCGGACCGTCTCAAATGGGCCGTGTTGAAACCGGTAGTAGATGAAACTGCTGAGTTTGTTTCGCTGGGTCTTCTCAGTTGGGGCGCATTGGATCCGGTGGTAGCATTAAAGCGCGACCGTCGTTTTAAACACAAGGTCTGTTATAATAATAATACTGAAATCATACCTTAATATAGACAGAACTATTCAGACATTATGTAGTAAAATATAAATTTCAATGATTAAACCTAAACATAATCTCCTTGACAATAACTTAATACAAGCTAGCTAACTATCACTACCATTATAAACTAAATTTTAACTAGTTACTTAAGTTACTAGAAATAAAAAATGTATTACTACAAACATGTTCTGACTATTTACAAGCGCTTTTTTAAAGTCTACGTGAATAAAAACCTTTTTTATTTTAATTTTTTTATTTAATTTTATTATTCTTCTCGTGTTGATGTTGAAAATTGCCCTATTTATTAAAAGCAATCTACTAACTGTTATATCTAACAAGGATCTACACTAATTTAAAGGGAATAAAATCTTAGAAAACAGGTATTATCCTGAAATGTTCCGACTGTTCGAGGTGGCTCCGAGCAATGCTCTTTTAGTCGTTCAAAGAAAATTAGGAAACAGCTTTATGGAGTAAATATGAATATTTTTATCTTTTGCCATTTTTATCATTCAGATACAAGTCTTTTAAGATGAGCTTTTGAGAGCAAGTTTTTAAAAGAATTCTGAATTAATGTAGATGTGACTGTGATAAACAACGTTTTCCCTTGTTCAATAAAATAGATAAATCAGTAAAAGACGACATTAATGAATTAGTAGAAGGCTTATTTATGAAACGCTAAAGTTGAGTCAAATAATTTTGTCTAAGAACAGTATGCGGATAGGATTTTTTTCTCAGCGTTGACTAATAGTATTTGTAAAACGGAAAAGATATGGTTATTTTAACAATGCGTGCTTAGTCATAGCATTAGGACATTAGATTAGGTATTTTATTAGTTCAGAAAATTGAAATTCGGAGATTTCGGAATCGTAACCTTAATTTTTTCAAAATTGCAATCGATGATTTCACTTTTTAATATGTTTCATATCGACGATGTTTTTGTATAGTTATTCGATTTTTGTAAAGCCACATATGTAAACCACTGAATAAGTCGAGATAGGCCAGTGGTTGGACCGTTGGTCTGTGGAGTGGTCTCTAGTTCAAAGCCACCACTGAATATTCGAGTTCATGTGCGTACAGCGTATTAGAAATAAATTAGCTCGAACTTTAAAGACATGCTTGCCGGAGAGTTCCCCAAAAATGTTCTTGATGAATGTGAAGTCTGCCAGCACTAGGCCAGTATGGTGGTCTATAAACTATGCGCTGTCATTGTGAGAGGAGATCCTAACCATGGAGTACAAAGTCACACTCGTGGTTCAAAATTATGCTTATTTCGATTTTATTCTTATGCCGCATCTTCATCTATAATCTACATTTTATTTGTTGTGCTATTTACGGAACAGCCTATTTACGTAATTTCCAACATTACCGGCTCTATCTGAAAATGACTAAACCCGAGACGAAAACCGCTTGACTGTCTGATCAATGCAATCATAATCTATCATGCATTATTATTTATATTATTGCAGGACTCATCTATACTGACACGCATCTCTCTCCTTATAATCATCCGTTTCAGTCGAATTACGTACACTGCTGGAAACAATCCTCTCTCTCGATCGTTTCTCTACAATGTGTTTGTGTCCATCATTTGGAGGGATATCCCACAATCGCCAGTGCCACCCTTGGAAAACGGGTTGGCGATCGCAGTATGGCGGTCATAGTAAACACTATTGACGGTAAATTAGATCGTAATTCTCAAGCCCAGACTTTCGATCAATCGAACCCAAAACTATGCTCAGTTTCCGCTCAGAAACTTGGGTGACGACTAAAGCACGCTCACCTCCATTGTCCAGTGCAGCAGTAAAAAAAATCAATAACTTGATCTGACCTTGGGCAGTACCATCCACAGTGTGTACCGAACGTCATTTAAACTGCTAATTTTTTTTATTAAAATCATAAATCCTGAATTCTCGTTGTTGTTTCGAAAAAATCGCTCTTATGTGATAAGACCGCCAATTGTGCATTATTTGTAACTTGATTTGACTTGAAATTCGGTGATGTGCAATAAGGTGTACCTATGTATATTCTGTAGAGAACTTTTATACTCATTTTTCCTTTCATTTCATAGCTCTATTTTCTAAATGTCTTTATTAACAGTATATTTCAAGTAACCGAACAAAAACTCTTAATTGAATTTTACATTTTTAACTCAGAAAAGCTAACGAAGAAAAACTAAGAACAGTCCTTTCACAAAGCTAACCTAGTTTGGCTTTAGTTGGACCACTCACCTGAGTATTTTTTCTCAGCTCGTACCACAAATCTGAGATAAAGCACGTTTCTCTTCGCCCCCTGATTTGCTACGATAGTCTTGATAGTTAAGCCTCGAGCAGACGTGACGCGGCGAAGCCAGCCTCGCTTGAATGTTCGCATGAACTAACTTGGCCCAGCTGTCTGAAGTTTCAAATTGAAATATTCACTCGACTAATAATAAAGCTAATTTCGCCCAAATTATTCTTTAATATACGCCGTCCAATTCAAATGGGTCAGTGAACATAAATATGAAAATAATGGAGATTGATAATTTTGTTATTATATTTTATTACTAACAATGCCCGCGGTTTCACTCGCGTAGAGAGATATCATGTGCTTTTCCTCCACCCTGCAGCGTCATCCGCTATCCTGTGCGGTGCCACCACCCACACCGCATTATTATTGCATTATTATCTTAAGATTTACAAATTTATATTCGTTATATTTTTTTAATGTAATGTCCGACTTAAATGAATGACAACATAACATTATACTTAAATGATATATGTAATTAAAATGATTTTACAGGTATTGAAACGATCTTTATTAAAATATCATTTAATGGGATAAGGATTGATACAGAGGTATGAATAATATGGCTTGAATATTGTCGGCACTTTTATCAACTTATCAAATGTAAAAAAGTAATTAGTGGCATAACGAAAGTAGTTGGACACATTGTATCGCGAACTTTTTGTAGATTGACACGTATATTTTTTTGTTCTATCATCAATAGTTTCCGTAACACACGCGATGACAGATTTTAATGACAAATTATTCCACACCGTGGGTTACATCGTATATTATTGCATTTTTATTACGGATCCATATTTAATTGGAAAATGTATTATATATTTTTTAATTTTTGTGGCTTATACAACATGTAACTTAATTAACGCACATCCTGAAAATAGTTTGTTCAGAATCGTTTACTGAATCGATTTATATCATTTTTAATATAGGTAATTTTTTATTCCAAAATAATTAAACTAGGGATATTATCATTATTTTAACCCTGTACAGTCAAAACAAATTGAAATAGACCGTAAGTCAAAGTAATAAGACTTTTAAATCGCAGTTTTATTTGCATTCATACAAATTCCATCATTCAACACAAAATAAAGCAAAATTAACTTTATTCCAAGAAACTAATTTAGTAAATAACAATGCATATACATGTTAAATAAAAAATTTAGTGTATGTATTATGATTCCAACATAATAATCTAATTGGGGTGTCTGAGTGTGTGCGTTAATTACGTTACATGTTGTATACAGGGTGGCAGCAGTCAGTTACATCAAAAAGTGTTGCTGCCCCTTCCCATCACCCCGATGAACTCTGGCGACCTTACTCACACGCAGAAAAACAACATTAAAATTATGAATGTTAAGGAATTTTCATCAAAATCCGTTCAGTAGATTTTGCATGCAAGACCAATACATCCATACTCACAGACTTTCACATTTGTATGGATGGATGACTTTGAAGAAACTTTGTAGTAATATAGACTATATATCCGAATAATACATAGGTATTTATTCAGTTTAACGCGGGGCTACCTAGTGGTACCTTTTATTCAAAAAAGGAATCACAACAGACATGAGTAACTACCGGCCAATAACTTTAATACCCATACTTTCAAAAATATTTGAGAAGGCTATGTACATTAAAATGGAAAACTTGTCTGCCTGTCTCTTCCTGGACATGAAAAAAGCATTTGATTGCGTCTGCCATCAAACTTTACTTTCTAAGATATATAAATACGGAATACGTGGAAATGCTCACGAATGGATCAAAAGTTATCTCGAGAACCGTATACAATGTGTGGAAATTACAAAATCTAGACATTTTGAACAAATTAACTATAGATCGACTTACAAAACAAAAAAATATGGTACACCACAAGGGAGTATCTTAGCCCCGCTTCTTTTCTTATTGTACATTAACGACCTTCCAGATGCTTTAAATCAAGATTCTATTCTCTTTGCAGATGACACTACACTAATCATAAAAAACAACACAAAAGGCCAATTACAAAAAGACATTAACATTGCTCTCGATAGTACCATAAACTGGCTTAACCACAATAATTTAAAAATTAACATGAATAAGACAAATATAATACAATTTCAGACATACAATTCAAACATTATCCCTTTGGACATAGAATATAATAACACTCGTTTAAGTAGTGTCGATTATTGTGTGTTTTTAGGTATCACTATGGACAAATATTGCAACTGGAAACCACATATTGAAAAATTAGTTAATAAAATAGACCGTTTTGTATTTGTACTAAAGAGAATTAGACAAACTGTTAACGTAAATACCGCACTAGTGGCGTACCATGCTTATGTCTCTTCTCTACTTAGATATGGAATAATCGTATGGGGCAACTCAGTAGAAATAGATAAAGTTTTCATAGCACAAAAGAAGTGCATAAGAGCCCTGTGTGGGGCTAGTTTCTTGGAAAGTTGCAAACCTTTATTTAATAAATATAACATTCTTCCATTACCGTGTGTATATATATATGAAATATGCATTTTAGTTAAAAAACATCCGAACTTATTCGAACATTTTGATATCATGTCTAGACATAAAGACAAAATTAAATTACCTAGAATAAGACTAGAGATTTTCAAAAAAAAATGCATATTGCATGGCAATAAAAATATATAATAACCTTCCGTTACATATAAAAAAATGACATGAGGTAATGTCATTTTTTTTATATGTAACGGAAGGTTATTATATATTTTTATTGCCATGCAATATGCATTTTTTTTATTTAACCATTTAGGAAGAGTTTATTTAATTTCCTCAAAGAGAAATGTTTTTATAGAACTAAAGAATATCTAGAATATAAGTAATAATGTAATTTAATAGATTAATTTATAATTAGATTAAGTTTCTAAACTACATATATTTGTACTCGTATATTTGCACGACCTCAGGTCAGAATATGTTGGACACCTTTTCATTAAGACCTTATGTACCATATTTGAGCAAATAAAGATTTGATTTGGTAATAATTAATGAATAGGCTATAATTTATAAAGTTTGACGCGGGTAAAACCGTCGGCACAGATATTGTGTAATATTAGTAGGACTTTAATCATTTGTATTTGTGTGTTTTCCTAATACATTGTCACATATCCCAAAACATAGTGCACCCACCATAATTCCTCTGTATCACCCAAAATTTGGCTGGGATAGAATGTAGGGTACGCTTTTATGTAAGAAGTTTTAATCAAATAAATAGCTAAATAAGTGGAAAGCTAGGTCAACTTACTTCGCGTGACCTATTTATACTGTTAGTAGGGTAGTTGTGATTGTATAATTATGCTTATGATATTCATTAAGTATTATTAATATTGCATAATTACTTGGATACGCCGTGATACATAGTATACTAGAGTAATTCGTTTTGTACAATGTGCTTGTATTGACGGTCACCATAGCCTAGTTGGTAGTGCTCCTGCCTACGAAGCTGGTGGTCCTGGGTTCGAATCCCGGTAAGTGCAAATATTTGTGTGATGAGCACGAATATTTGTTTCTGAGTCATGGATGTTTTCTATGTATATATGTTCGATTCCCACCCGCACTTAAATTTATACAATTCATTTTAAAGATTTCTGAAACATGTATATATGTATTTATCTATCTATATAAGTATGTGTATCGTCGCCTGATACCCATAGTACAAGCTTTGCTTAGTTTGGGGCTAGGATGATCTGTGTGACATTGTCCCCAGATATTATTATTATGTCTTTTATTCCATTTCATTCTTATTTTATACATTTACAAATATATTGTTACAAAAAAAAATATATTTATAAATATAAAAAATAGACATCCAATCGGCAACGGGAGCAGGGTCCATGCTACCGATGGTCAAGGCTCCAGAGAGAGGAACCTCCTCACAATACGCGCCGTCTCTAAAATAACTGCCTTCTGAACCTGACCCTTGACCCAACTGCCTAACGCGAGCCTCTTAAGGTGACGGTCGAGGCTCTTGGCAATCAAACCATGGGCAGAAACGACAATCGGTACAATGATCGCCGAGTCGACGTCCCACATGTCAACAACCTCGCGTGCTAGGTCAAGGTATTTAATTTCCTTGTCTTTTTCAGCTTTCACAAGGTTGTCATCATGTGGGACAGCAACATCGACGATCACTGCCCGGCGCTCTTGGCGATCCACCATCACAATATCAGGCTTATTGGCAACAATAGTCCTATCTGTGATGATGGATCTGTCCCAGTACAATGTGACACGGCCATTCTCCAGTATTGTCTCTGGAACGTATCTGTAGTACGGCACCTCCGACGTCACAAGGTTGTACCGCAGAGCAAGTTGCTGATGGATTATCCTGGCTACTTGATTGTGCCTGTGCAAATACTCACCATTAGCAAGACGGGAGCAACCAGAAATTATATGTCTGAGGGATTCCCCAGGGCGGTGACATGCCCGACAAATGTTATTATTATTATTATTTACAATATGGTAAATGGAGCTTGAAAAGTCTGCCAAAGGATTATTAATGAGAGAGCACTCACAAGCAGTTGCTCTCACCTGATGTGTGTTGACCGCGAAGAATATCATCACCCCATCTCATCACGGGGGTGGCGTAGATATCGTCCCGAAGGAATAACTACCAGAGAACGGATGGTTTCTGTGAACTTTGCTCCGCTAACTCTGTGGTTTTACCCGCGGTTTTACCCGCGTTAAAATTTATAAATTATCTCAACTTTTCCCCCGTAGGTGATAGCGTGATAATATGTAGCCTATATGTGGACCCGACCTCTAAGTAATATTCATGCAAAATTTGAAGTAAATCCATGCAGCACTTTTTGAGTTTAGCCCGGACATACATACAGACAAACAGACACACATACAAAAAATCTAAAAACTATATTTTTGGCTTCGATATCGATTGTAGATCAAGCCCCAAGTATCGTTTTAAAAAAATATTCAATGTACAGTTTTGAATTTCCTACGATTTTACTATATGTATAGATATTATTCTCACACGGCCATCTGAACCCAAACTAAGCAGGACTTGTACTATGGAAACCAGATAAGTGATATACTACATATACTACTTATCGGGTGGGCGGGCGTTGTCTTTCAATAGAACGTCCTAAAAGAAAGTATGGAGTCCTCGATGTGCTAGCACGAGTTTAGCTTGGCCTTGTAAAGCCGCCAAAGCAATGGGAGTGATGCTATCAATGTCGCAAGTGTCATACATAGGTTACGGAAACCGCTTACAAAGAAGTGTGCCGTATGCTTGCCTCAATGTTAACTTAATATGTGAACAAACACAAAAGCGTACAATTGTTTCACTAATTATATTTGTTCCTTAATTTTAAATGAATTTGAAAAGATAAATATAATTTGAAGCAGCGCAGCGTCTTTGTGTTACCAGAGGATGTTATAAATAAAATTAGTACAGGTTGTTTTAATAAGTCCATTAGGGACATTGTTGATTACCTGAACTGTTTTTGAAGTAATCTAATTAATTAGACTTAATTCTCCTGTTTAAATGGGATACCGTTGTAAGATACTTCGTTAATTTGTTTATGTGTTGTTATCTCGAATATTGTCTTAGCCTGTAGATGGCCTGATTATTGGACCATCAATTGTGTAAGCGTATCAATAATAAAAAGAAAAAAAAATTCAAAATACCTTGATCTGAGTTTTGAATATGCGCAAATTTGGAGAACCGAAAGACCTGCGATCATACCTATTGTTATATCCACAAATGGAGTTATTCCTAAATCCCTGTAAATCAACCTTGCAAGTTTAGGGCTTGATATCTGGCTGGAGAGTTACATGCAGAAGGCGGTTCTGCTGGCGAATGCCAGGATTGTGCGGAAATTTCTCTCCATGTAGCCCAAATATTGTATAAGTTGTATTTGTGTTAAAATACCCTTGTATGATATGTTGTAAATAATAGTGCTAATACTCATATAATATTCATAATAATTATATTTCGGATTACTCCATAAAGTTTTAGTTATAAAAGTCTTATCCTATGTTAGTATCAGTGTTTAATCAAAATTCAAATTCAAATTAAAACAAATAATGTAGTACTTAAAAAACAATCATAAAATTAAAATCTAACATTAAAATTAATAAGGGAATGTAATGTATGTATATGTTAGACTTGAGTTGCTTTCAACTTAATAAATCATTAGAAATAAATATCTTGAGACAACTAATACACTGCCTTCTGAACCCCAACTAGGTTTTGTACAACTGTCGCTAAGACGCGGCCCGTTTCTCGGATTGAGCTTCGGAGGGGACATTAATAATAATATCCTGGGCCATATACACTCGGCCACCGACGCAGTGACGTAGCCCGAAGAATTGCAACGCTGTAGTGGCAGTGGGCGGGGCACATAGCTCGAAGAACCGAAGGCCGTTGAGGCAGTAATCTCCTCGAGTAGCGACCACGAACCGGACGACGCAGCGTGGGCAGGTTCCCTACAGAATGGACAGATGATCTTCTGAGTATCGCGGGAAATCGCTGGATGCAGATAGCACAAGACCGGCAATTGCGGAGATCTTTGGGGGAAGCCTTATCCAGCAGTGTGTTCCAAACAAGTTGAAATTACTCTGTTTAAAGCCTACTGTCAGCGTTTCTACACTGGCAATCTATGGGTCAACCATACCAAAAGATGGCTAGATGTTTTCAGAATGCTTTTGAGACTGCCACGGTTTTGTAGTGCCTCATAGATGTTTGCGACGGCTCGGACGGACGATTTTCACGCTGTCATCCACAAGAGAGTAAGAGACAGTAACAACAGCATAGAACGGTTGCTGAAAATTACAGCTCACCTATTGTAAGAGAGTTTGTGCAGAGGGTAATAAAGGTGCTTTATTGCGTTCTGCACGTTATTTTATAATACCTTATCACAAATTTTGCTTACTAACATTAGATCACAAGTCATTTTACTAACAAATTATGGATCTGTATTGTTGTCCGAAATAAAATTCATTTATTATTACTATTATTTCGGCTGATATGATCTATGTATGTACGTCGGTGTGTTCTCCACCGTAACTTATTAAGGCAGTGGCTTCTTATCTAGTCTAAACATGTATGCTGCAAATCCAGTTGCATTCTTCCTTTACTTTTAGAGTCCAATGGCATGGCAATCCAACCTTAAAGGAGATCACATACAACGTATCAATTTATCCCATCAATTTATTTTCTTACCAGAAAAATCACATTTCAAATTAAGAGCCGGTACCAGCTCGTTTACCTTTATTCAACAATTCAAAGTACTCTTAATTTCGAACTCCGAAATATTATCCAATACAAAGTTGTCCGAAAGTTATTCATACCTTGAACTGTTTGAATTTGACATATGAGAGTAAGCATCCTGATTATTACCGTTGGTAACAATGAGTCGTCGCAGCTATAATTTCAGGTAAACATGAAAACTTTGCACCTTCCATGCCCCCACATAATATTGCTAAACAAGTAAGTCGACTTTACAAGTTCAAGTTGAGATGGTACAGACGCCATCACATCCACCTCAATCTGACAAATTTCTTTCTTCGATTTTCTACATTATCACCTATTCATAAGGTTCACTTTCAATTGGGGAGATTTGACAGATCCTAGTAGCTTGATGTGCTGGCCTTTGTACTAAGTGGTAAGTTCGAAAAGGTCTTGACCGTAAGTACCGTAAAGTTCGATATTAATACCAGGTAGGGTGTAAAGATAATGTGGAAGTATCAATTAATATGTAATGGTAATACATCTTAGCAGTACTTATAATTGAATATCATTATGAAATCTTATGTGATTGCAAAGTTGAGTAGCAATTCTCCATGATTTATAAACAGACAACTTGAGAAGTTACTGCTCAAGTTTCTTTTATACATTATAGCTTTGCCCCGCGGTTTTAATCTTTATACACATAGCCTATATATTATTCGGATATATAAGCTATATTACTGCTAAGTTCCATCAAAATCCATACCGTAGTTTTTACGTGAAAGAGTAACAAATAGAGTTGTAACGGAGGCGTCTTAGCGGAGGCGGAGGCGGATGCGAAGGTGACGGATTTCACCTCCGCGGATGCGGAGGTTAACGGATGCGAATGCGAAGGTGAAAGTGGGTGTGAAAAAATAGTATTTTGTGAGTAATATTAATATTTTTTTAATCTCAATAAATGAAGAATGAGCTGAAAGTGGGGCAATTCCAATTTGACATCATAGAGAAGGAGGGACGCTTTATGATGAACTCCTTTTTCAAGAAGCCGGATAACCGCAAATGGACCTGGTTAAGGTAAAACAAAAAAAGAGATAGAATTTATTTTGTCGACGATAAAACAGATGTTCAATGACGTCTTTGTGATCAATACGGTTAAAAGCGGGAGCGATCACAGGCGGGGCTCATTGAACCTTAATGTCAAGCTCCAGAGGTCCCGACTGACAAAGTCTATGCTTCGACCTTTACCCATCCATGTCGAAAACCCGGAACCCTTTCAGCTCAAACTGCAAAACCGAGAGGAGTCATACCACGACAGGTTCGTAGAAGCTGTCCATACGGCTGGGTCTTTAAGGCCCACCGTACCAACAGAACCAAAAATATCTCTAACTAAACCCTGCAGCTAAAGGAAGAAAGACGGAAAATAGTTTTGACATCCTCTGATGATGCTACCAGATACCGGCAGCTCAACAGACAGATCTAGACAGTCTTTGACTCGCGACACGCGCCCAATTAATACAAAATGTATTAAGAAGCCATCGAGTGGAAAAAAGGCTCTAAAGTGTTAGCAACAGAACTGTCTGTTGAACAGAGCCAACTGACAAAGCTGAAGACTGAGGATGTCAGAATCGTCACGTCTAGACCTGAGTTGCTGGGAGAGATCGAGAGGTTCTATGGACAGCTGTATACGAGAACCCAGTCACCTGTCGATAGTTGTGCCTCAGATCCCATAGCACGACTAACCCGAGACTTCACGGAAGACATCCCGGACGTCAGCATGTGCGAGATAAGAATCCCTCTCAAACAGCTTAAGAACAACAAGGCGCCTGGTGATGACGGAGTTACAGCAAGTTACAGCTTCTAACTCTTCTACGGGCCCTTCAGATGTTATTGAACTCCGTCATACTAGAAGGTCAAACGCCACAAGTATGGCACAGAGGTGTGGCGGTACTCTTCTTCAAAAAAGCGAAAAAACCCTCTTGAAGAATTACAGACCCATCACAATGCTGAGCCATGTTTACAAGTTGTTTTCGAGAGTCATTACGAATCGTCTCGCACGCAGGTTTGACGACTTCCAGCCTCCCAAACAAGCCGGATTCCATTAAGGCTTTAGTACCATAGACCACATAAATAAGACCGAAAAGTATAACCAGCCATTATGCTTAGTGTTTGTGGACTATGAAAAAGTCTTTGATTCGATCAGAACCTGGGCCGTACTGAGGTCTCTCCAAAAATGCCAAATCGACTACCGGTATATCGAGGTGTTAAAGTGTTTATATGAAAACGCCACTATGTCAGTGCGATTTCCGGACCGGAACTGGGAACCTATCCACTTGCAGCGAGGTGTGAGACAGGGAGATGTTATGTCTCTGAAACTGTTCACTGCTGCATTGGAAGATGTCTTCAAGCTTTTGGACTGGGAAGGATTTGGCATCCATGTCAATGGCGAGTACATCACCCACCTTCTTTTGTCCAGCAGTGGGCGTCATTCGGCTGATATGATGATGATGACAAAGGTGGAATTGATGCCAAAAGCATTCTCTGCCAGTCGACCTTTGGGTGATGCAAAGATATATGATTATGCCGTTAATAAACCTCCGTTATAACTCCGCAAAAAAACAGCGGAGGCGGAGGCGGAGGCGAAGGTACGATTTCATGCGGAACTTCCACAGTAACGGAAGCGGAGGCGAAGATCCGTTACAACCCTCGTAACAAACATTCGTACATCCATATTCACATTTCGCCTCTTCATATTCGGAGGATGTCGTTCTGGTCTTATTTTGGCCCTAGCGGCCAAACTCAACAGATATTTAACTTATTGTACGTATATATACATATATTAACAATATACATTTCGTTTTTCTGATGCAGTAAATTTTACTCTTTTTCAATAGTCATCTGCATGGGACACTAATGGGTTCGTAAACACATGCACTCGCTATTACCACACTAACACGTACAGATTGTTCGGGGTAAACACGACGGGAGAGGCATTGCAGGACAGACTCTGAATCAAAATTTCAATAAACCATTTTGGCGTGACCCGTGATAATCCAGGACCTCATTATGCACGATTGAACACGCTACCGCTAAACCAACGTGGCAGTTTAATTAAATAGTGTGGCGCCATCATTAAAATAAAAATGTTTTACCCACGCCTTTCAGATCCTTATTGTTATTTTTAAAAGAAACTTCCTGGCTTTAGGCTTACACCGAAAAGATAAGCTTTATCCTTTTCCTCGTGTTATCTCATAAAATGCCTATTCAAAAGAAAAAGACGATACACAATGTACATTGTACAAGGTAAATGGACCGTACACCCACAGTATAAAGATAGTTATAATAACACCGGCACCTTAGGCCACCTCCGCCCACGACTTATCCTGCCTCATAAATCCATCCAATTCACAATTCACACGTACAAAATTTAAACCAGACCCAACCACGTCTTCGATTCAAGTTTTAGCAGAATCGCCGTACTAAATCCTAGTAGTTTAACCATCAAACCGTACCCTAACTTTATGGCCTTAGGTCGAATCATCGAAATTGCTCCTGGTTTTTTCATGCTACGTCGAACAGGTGTGAGGCTGTTTACAGTGAAGCTGTTGTGAATTGGCCTGTCTCTACCAAAACTTTGTACATCCAATATTTTTCCAATTGAATTGAATAAATGGGAATTGCTATTGTCGTTGAGACTGTATTGCTTTCCAAAATGCACAAAACGAGGTTGGAATAGATTTCAATTTTGTTTTGCTATTTAGTCGTTAGTTTTGTATGCAAAGATTTTATTTCGGGCAGCTGTAAATAGGTTTTTGACAAGAAAACGGAGCGGTTGGGGATGTTCTGGGACATTATTCACACGGCTATCTGATCCCAAACTAAGGATATCTTGTACTATGGAAACCAGATAACTGATATGCTACATATACTACGTTTCTTTTGTAAATACATACTTATATTACATAATTACACCCAGACTCAGCCATGTTCATGCACACAAATATATGTCCTGGTTCGATTACCACGAACCCACGACACGTGCCGTGAAAGGCAAGCATTTACCAACCACGCTAACCGGCCCGTCAAAATATGTAATATAAAAATAGATTGGCAGTTTCTAGCAGAAGAAGATGAGTGTTTTTCTTAACAGGCTCGGCCTCAATAACGAAGCTATACCCATTTTAATTCCCAGTTATTTTATCAATCTATCTTATTTATTACCGTAGAAGATCTTAGATGTATTTGAATACCGTTTTAGTTGTTAAGTCTGCAACAGTGGAATTAGTTGTGAACGAAAACACTTCAAACAGCAGTATTGCACCTAAGTCTGGGTTATTTACACACAACAAGACATGGAACAACTGTGCTAAGCGTAACGAGTTAGTAACTAAGCTTAGAACTTTACGAGTTCCGTCACCTCAGTGAAGTAGGAAGGAAGATATCCTACTATAAATGCGGAAGTTTGTGTGTATGGAGATATGAATGTGTGTTACTCTTTAACATAAAAACTTTGTGGTAATATAAGGTATATATCCGAATAATACATAGGCTATAATTTATAAAGTTTAGCGCTGGTAAAACCGCGGGGTATGGCTAGTATATTATAAATACAAAATTTTATAGTATTTGGGAAAGGCTTACTTATACATAAGTCCACATCTAGATCTAGATCTAGACTTTAAAAAAAGGACTTTTTTTTCAAGTATGGACTACAGTCATTCGGTTTTAAATTTTAGGCTTGAGTTTCCATATACACGTGTCCGTCCGTGAGATTTTATTTGTCTTTCTTCTTTCTTCCATCTTCAAATAATAGGGAATATAATAATATGTAGAATTGTACTAGAATACTCAAGTGTACTTAATTCCTTTCTTAAAGGCCGGCAACGCATTTGAGGCTCCTCTGATTTTGCTCGTTTGCCATCCTATTACATGAAAAAAACTATATTTTCGTACTCCATGCGCCAACATACAGTAGTAGCACTATAATTTGTCCTGTTGTCTGTCAAGTGCACCTGTTTTGGGCATGTTTTTGTCGAATAAATATTTATTTTAGAAGAGAAAGCTTCGACTTTTCTGTTAGCACCTCTGTTTACTGTTGTTTGTGTATGATTCCTATGTTTTTAGAGCGGAGTGGTGTAATTGCGTAACTACCTTCTGATATTTACTATGTTTGTTGTACTATTGCGTTCTGTTTGTTTACTATTTGACGGGGCAGTTGGCGTACGTTTCAAGCCACAGGTCGTGGTTTCGATTCCCACCCAGGACAGATATTTGTGCGCATGAACATGTCTGTTTTTCTGGGTGTATCTATATAAGTATGTATTTATAAAAGAAAAGTCGTATATGTGAAATATCAGTTATCTGGTTTCCGTAGTATGTAATGTCCTAGGGTTATAATTATTATCACATATTTTATTTATTTATTACCATATATCATTCAAGAGTATTTTAATCTTTGAGTGATGAACACGATTCTTTGTTCTGTGTCTGGGTGTAATTTATCTATAATATTTATGTATTTAGAAATAGATAAGTATGTTTATCAGTTATCTGGTTGCCATAGTACAGGCTCTGCCTATGTAGTTTGGGGTCAGATGGCAGTGTCTTAGTTGTCCCAAGATATTTATTCAAATACAACCCATACTATATTCGGGCTACGAGGAGAGAAAATTCCGCATAATCCTGGCATTCGCCAGCAAAACCACCTTCTGCATGTAACTCCCCAGCCAGATATGAAGTCCTAAACTTACAAGATCAATCTTCAGGGATTTAGGAATAACTCCATTTGTGGATATAACAATAGGTATGATCGCTGGCCTTTCGATTCTACATAATTGTGAATATTCAAAACTCATATCAAGGTATTTTGATTTTTTTTCTTTTTCTAGGTTAGAGATGTTTTCATCATACGGTATTGTTATATTCACAAAGGACGGCTCTTTCGTTTGTTTGTCAATTACGAAAATATCGGGTCGATTGGCACCTACCATTCGGTCAGTCAGCACGGGATGATCCCAGCATATTTTAAACCTGTAATTTTCCAAGATATTTTCCTGTCATTTTTTTTATTATCATTACAAACGTTAGGTTATATACAGCTGGCAGATCTAACCGTCAGGTCGTTCCCTAAGGTGTAGGGTACATTATTACGTATGTTTTTATAATATGCAGCTAGAAAATTCAATCTCGCAAGACTAGAAAACCAATCTCGCGATGTCTCTTGGTTCTATTAGATTTTATTCTTCATTTTCATTCCAACTTTTTCTTTTCAAGCCTTGTTATAAAAATATGAATTTGAAGGCTTTCTCTGAGAGTCCATGTATCTATGACAGGTGTTGCGTGTCTGTCTATCACTGGTGTCGTAGCTTCCGGACTCATAATCTGATCTCTATGTGTATTTTTTTTTCAATCTGGAACAATAGTTTCAATGCTTTGGTTTTAAATTCCCGACATAAAGACAGGTGAGAAACATGAATCGGAAGAGGATTGTGAAATAAAATGCTCAAGACTTTTTCCTCTTGGTAAACTCTAAACTGATCATAAACCAGAAATAAATATAATATCCTGGGACATTATTCACACACGGCCATCTGAACCCAAACTAAGCAGTGTGTCAGTTATCTGGTTTCTATAGTACAAGCTCTTACTATAGAAACCAGATAACTGACATACTACATATACTATTTTTCTTTTGTAAATACATACTCGTCGAACATTCTCTGACCAAATCGGAGACATTCTCAAGGTCAGAAGTACCCTAAACCGGCGAGCATGTATGAAGAATATAATGACAGTAATCGAGGCAAAAGACGTGTGCAAAGATCGTGACAAATGGAAATCCGTTGTCTATGCCTACCCCTCTAGGAAACAGGCGTGAGTCTATGTATGTATGTAAATACATACTTATATAGATAATTTACACCCAGACTTAGGACAAACAGACATGTTCATGCACACAAATATTTGTCCCGGGTGGGAATCGAACCCACAACCTGCGTGAAAGACAGCGTATTTACCAACTACGCCAACAGGCCCGTCATTATAATAATATAATATCTGGGGACAATGTCACACAGATCATCCTAGTCCCAAACTAAGCAAAGTTTGTACTATGGGTACCAGGCGACGATATACGTACTTATATAGATAGATAAATACTTATATCCATAGAAAACATCCATGACTCAGAAACAAATATTCGTGCTCATCACACAAATATTTGCAATTACCGGGATTCGAACCCAGGACCACCAGCTTCGTAGGCAGGATCACTACCAACTAGGCTACGGTGACCGTCATTAGCATTATAAATATGCCCCGAGCAGATTGGCTAGTCTCCAAATTAGTCCAGTAAGATATTATTTATTACGATATACTAACAAACACTATCTCCATATATTAGGTTGGTAAATGCTTGCTTTTCACGCTGCAGGGGCTCTACCAGCCAAGTCGCCGAACATCGATTTCTTAAATGGCGTTCAAATAAATAAAGGTTAAAAATTACTTAATCAATCGTTAAATCGCCTTCCATGAGCACATGTGACGTCATAAATGGTCCGGAATCGATTGTCAAAATTAAAGCCGATTTAAAGATTGATTCAGTAATTTTTAACCTTTATTTATTTGAACGCCATTTAAAAATCGATGTTCAGCGACTTAGCCGGTAGAACCCCAGGTCGTGGGTTCGATTCACTACCAGGATAGATATAAAGCGCCCTATCATACTAATATTATTAAGGAGAAAGAGTGAGTGTGTATGTTTATTACTTCTTCACGTCGAAACAGTGCTGGAGCGATTTTAATAAAAATTGGTATGGAGTTAGCTGACACCCTGGATTGACACATAGGCACTTTATAAAGTTATACGCGGGTAAAACTGCGGGGCACAGCTATTTATTATATATTTTTGGAGTAGTTGATTTGCGCATATTTTCTTCTTATAGTAACATGGACCTATTTTCGATTGTGTCAAAAATATGCTCGAGAATTTTCATCTCGGTCTGACCTAATCCTCAATTATAAATATGTCCCGCACACATGGCAAGTCTCGAAATTAGTCCAGGAAGATATTATTACTAATTACCAACAAAAAACAATGTGTGAATGGTACACCCGGAAGGGGAAGACCTCGTAGAACATTCTCTGACTAAATCGGAGACGTTCTCAAGAAAGGCCAGGTCAGAAGTACCCTAAACCTGCGAGCATGTATGATAAATATAATTACAGTAAATGAGGCGAAAGAGGTGTGCTAGGATCGTGACAAATGGAAGTCCGTTGTCTCTGCCTACCCCCCTGGGAAACAGGCGTGAGTCTATGTATGTATGTATTACCAACAAAAACTATCGCCATCTACATTGACTGGGTGCATGCAAATCGCATTCAATTCAGACATGTGAAATTCCATTGGCTTGCTGGAGCGGTATGGGTTTCGCATTACACGCTCCACTGAGCCATTCAAGGCGGTGCATGCCAGTGACGTGGAGTAAGCTCATTACATAAATGTGATTAAGTAGACACAGGATTACAACTTGAGCTATTAGGATACATAGATAGATTACACTTTACTGAACTGGAGTTAAAAATCATTACAACTGCGTTTGTATGTTTGACGGGACATTTGGCGTTGTTGGTAAATGCTTGCCTTTAACGCTTTAAGTCGTGGGTTCGATTCCCACCCAGGATAGATATAAAGCGCCCTTTATAAATATGAAGGATATAAATACATGCCTATTTGACCTGTGTTTGGTTGTAATTATCACACTAATATTATAAAGGCGAAAGTTTGTGACTGTGTGAGTGTGTATGTTTGTTACTTCTTCACGTCTAAACGGCTGGCGCGATTTTAGTAACATTTGGTATGGAGTTACAGACACGCTGGATTAACACATAGGCTATAAATTATAAAGTTTTTATGCGGGTAAAACCGCGGAACACAGCTAGTAGCTTATACATTCGAATAACACATATGCTATAATTCATAAAGTTTAACGCGGGTAAAACCGCGGAAAACATCTAGTCTTTAATTGATTTTATTATTATGATTAAGATATTTATAGATTTGTCACAAATTGCTTGCAATAATTTATTCATTTTTAAATCCCCTATAGCTTAGCCTAAATCGGACAGGATCGGCTCGATACGATTTAAAGATCTAAAATGTATCCACGAGCGATGTGATAGGGATTATATCATAATTACAAGATGGGGTTATGATATTCTGATATTCCTCGCGTTATCACACAGCAAGTATTATTATTCTGTCGATTGTTATGACGGCACCTCCATTTAACCCAAGTTAATAGGCGTAATAGCCTATAAACCAATAATTTATCTTGTTAATTAATTTAATCAAAATGACGCCGCCCCGTTAACAAGTTTCCAGCAAATATCTTATTATTTAGCTGTTGATGTTGAGCGTTATATTCAAACACGATTTTCTTGGAAATGCTGTTGTCTACTTCCAAAGATTGTTTCATATTCATTGCGTAATCATTTGAGTTATTTATACTTCTTGGTTCTTTCATTTAATTGTTAATATTTTCATGGTTTAATTTTTATGTTCCTTTACAGGTACTTCATCCAATGATTTTGCACATTGCGATTATACTTATATGGAATCTGGTATGTTTATTAAGATGATAATCTTATTGTTTGACAATACCTTCTATAAATGCAGCTGTATGTCTATCAAAGAATATCACCACCCCATTCCACCCCGTGGGGGGCGTAGAAACAGATGAGTTGTACAATAGTTAAGTTAAACTTTATATATGTCTTCCGTTTATTGGAACGAAGTTCCTTATCGCGCGTTGTGAAAGGGGGCTAGACGGAAAAAAATCTTACGAAAAGTTATCACGACACTTTTTGCTGCTGTGCGGCGTGCGCATGTTTCTCTGTATCTCTCTCTCTCTCTCTCTCTCTTATAGAAAGCAAGCCAGATATTTTCATTTCTATTTCGCATTGAACAGTGTGGTGTTGCGACGATTATTTTTGTTGAGTGTATACAGGTTTTTTGTACATAATAAATAATAAGAAATAAATTCGTTCCATCCGGGTGTCCCTTGACACCTCTCAAGTTTTTTTAAATATTACTACTTCTAATTATAATCATGCTCCCATCTAGTTACCCATATCACAATCCAAGTATAACAAAAGAAAGTTCTGAACACGAATTTATCGGAAATTAATTAATAACTCAAACTTAATTGCATTTCTTCCAAGCAAAAGTTTGCGGCGTAAAATATGAGACACCATATTTTAAGGGTCTTTGTTTGTGAAACAATGGTTGGAGATAGAATCTTAGATGGAAATTGGGTGATATGTGAATTGACGAAGTTAGGGAACAACTTGCTTTTGAAGTCAAGCCAACTAAGTTTTTCATGAAACTCTGCGGAGCTATTAAGTTCTTTATAGTGGAGATGGAATGATAAGTGTATTCGTAAAATCATAGCCAACTGTACTATAGTACCGTAATATAATAATAATAACAAATATCTTGGGACTACTAACAGACTCTTAGACTCTAAGATCTAAGAGTCTGTTAGTAGTCCCAAGATATTTGTGTAGTCGTGCCTCGTTGGTCTAGCGGTAGCGTGTTAAACCGCAGATAACGAGGTCCTGGGTTCAAATCCTGGGTCGGGCCGAAAGTGATTTTGGGATTTTTCTGTAAAACGAAATAATCTTAATATCAGCCCGAAGTCTGGGAGTTGGCGGTATCATACCCCCGTGCCTCGGAGAGCACGTAAAGCCGTCGGTCCTGGCCTGACCTCTTTCCGGTCGTGTCGCTAGTCGTCCCATCGGATCATGAGAGTGATGGAATAGAAAGTGCTCCTGTGTTTGCGCACACACTTGTGCATTATAATATGTCCCGCGCAGATGGCTAGTCTCCTTTAAGACTGACCGCCATGGCCGGATCTCGGCTAGAGAACATTATTATTATTTTTTAGATCTTAGAGTCTAAGATTCTCAGATCTCTGATGAATCCTGGTTCGGAGTACTTGCTGATATGAGACAGAAGTGACAAGAAAGCGGCTCGGCACCAACCACCGCAAACTTATCATGTCAGGCCTGCGGCAGGCTATGTCGCTCTCGCATCGGTTTGTTTAGCCACAAAAAGAAATGTCTCTCAGACATTGCGCCGTAAAACGTCAAACGCAAAGGCCATATATACTAACAGACTGTAATCTAATTAGTACTTTGGCAATCAGGCAACTGAAAAACATACTTTTATATTTCTAAATACACATAATAATAATAATATCCTGGGACATTATTCACACACGGCCATCTGATCTCAAACTAAGCATAGCTTGTACTATGGAAACCAGATGACTGATAATAATAATAATTTAATATCCTGGGACATTATTTTCACACGGCCGGCACGTTCCGGGTGGGTAACGAATCCAAGACCTCTGGTTTGGCAGTTACACACTACTTATCAGTAGACCAACAGGCCAGTCAAATACCATAGCTAACTTAACTATAGCATCGTAATATAACAGTTAACTTAAATAGCATAGCAATATACAGCAAGTATTTACCAACCACGCCAATTATAGTTTATATTCAGCCAATTTTGTTATTACAGCGCGTCGTATTCATGATACCGAATCCTTTAACTGAAACTGAAAATTTGTTGTAGATAAAACACTCCAGCAACAGAGAACAAAGAGAACGTACAATCGTTTATAGCAAAACTATGAATAACAGATGAGATAAAAAGCAATGTTTGCTCAATAAATAGCAAGATATTGCTTAATAATAATTTATTGGCATTTAGTTTTGTTTGTTGAGTTTTTGTAGTGAAAGAAATCGTTAGAAGAACGTTAATCTTTCTCGATTTCCTCTATATATCTCTTATACTATTGTGGCCCTGACATTTGGCGACAATGTGACTATACATAAAGGAATCTTTACGTCGTGCCAATTTTCGGAACTAAACTCTTGAATGCGGCTTGCAGTAGATATTCATCATCTGTCCTTTTCATAAGAACCATGATAGAAATAAAAGCAATGACGTAAAAAATATGATTCGGATATATTATTAATAGACTCAACCATTTTTTATTTTTCTTGACAGAGACAACGCATGCACTAGGTAATCTAATCCCTGTGTTGCGAGTTACTTTACAAACATATTGTAAACACACAAACAGTTGTACGGCGCGGGAATCAAACCCGGGACACGAAGCGGCGAGGCGACTGTCTTAGCCGTAACGCCACACGTGCAGAATAAGCGAGTTATCAGCTTTAAATACTTGGGACATATAACTCCAGACCTTAAAGATGACGAAGACATTGAAAGGGAATGGAGGGCGATGGATAGGTGAAGATAACTCTTTTCAAAGCGCATTGACAATTTTTCTACACTAGTAGTAGTAGCCTGTGGAATAAGTATACTCGCGAAGCTTATAACTAACTGCGAGTTCAATACAATAATGGTTTCAGAAAGCTGCTAGGACTACCAAGGCACTGTCATCATCGTCATTATCATCAAATCAGCCAAATTACGTCCACTGCTGGACAAAAGCCTCCCCAAAGAATAGGGGGATATGCCATAATCGCCACGCTTGGCAGTCGGTTTGATCGCAGTTTGATGGTCATAGTTCCCAGAAAAACGCTGCTGGCCGTTCTCTGGTAGGTATTCCCTCGGACGATTTGATATTCTATGCCGTCACCACACAGCAAATCCGTTGTCGCTGCCTACCCCTCTGGGGAATAGGCGTGATTGTATCTATGTATGTAAAGTTCATAAGTTCTTTTTTTAGTTTGAGTCTGATAAAGTGACGCAACAGATATAGGTTAATCAAGGAATAGCCTGTCGCTTGCCATTTAAAGCGGAGGCTGTCAAACGTCAGAAACCACAGAACATAGTGACATGTCAAACGTTGTCTTTGACGCGTGTCACTCAGACACAGGGGAAGGACGGATATCTATCACTCAAATGTTTGAAATCCGGTGAGACACTATGGTGTGATCGGTGTTATTTGTTTTGATGAAAATAATATTACTAAAAAAGTTCACTCTGAAAAAGTTAAGTACAGAAAAAATTAAATCAAGAGATATTAGAAAATCCCTAGTGCGGGCGTAGTATTAAAAACAATCATACGCAGAGAATGTTTAGTGTCATCATCATCATAATAGCAGCCGAAAAACGTACACTGCTGGACAAAGGTCTTCCCGAAAGATTAAGTGTATTCTGTGAATAATGTAGTTAAAATAATTACTAGTGATGTGCCGATTATGAATTTCGCCGACTAGCCGACTAGCCGATTAGTCGGTTGTAATAAGACCGACTAGTCGGCTAAGCCGATTACGGTTTCGGGGATTTCCGTAACGCTTCGTTTACGGCTTATTCGCGCTAACGCTCGCGAAACTAATTTTGTTCAATAAATGTCATAATTGTGTTTTTTTTTAACAGACAAGTAATTATAAAAACTGATTACCAAAGGAAAGATTGCTTTACATTTTTTAAGGTATAAGACTGATTATAAAATAAAAAATATAATAAATAATCAAGGTTTTTATTTCATGTAGTTTCCCCGCATGCATATTATTGAGAAATACATACAACGTAAGATGCCGGATAGTCGGCGCTCTTTGCCGATTAGTCGCCGACTAATCGACGACTACAATAGTGGCCGGATAGTCGGCTTTACCGACTAGTCGCCGACTAGTCGGGACATCTCTAATAATTACACATTTGTTCATAACTGATAAATTGTTCGTAACGTTTATTGTGTAATTTATGGTTGTTCCAAATAAAATTTAATAATTATTCCAATGCTTGCTGTTTCCCGCGGTGTACGCAGCGTTTTATGTATAAATTATTCCCTATGTGTTAATGGGATACATAAGCTATATTACTATAAAGTTTGATTAAAATCCATTCCGCAGGTTCGTTGGCGTGAACGAGTTACAAACATCCGTACATCCATTCTCACAAACCTTTGCATTTATAATATTACTAGGATTATCCCTAGTAACTTATCAAATTAAATTTAATAGATAATAAATTAATAGATAGTAAATAAATTAACAAACTCGCGTATTTATTACTTTATTCAAAGATAGTAAGTATGACGAAGGTATAGAGAAAGTGGGAGGGAGTGGCATGTAATTTTGTTTTGTTCTTCGGCATTTGCATTGTTGGATAGGTAAGATAAAATGGACGGGTAGAATTTATTGGTAAGGTGGGATAAAATAAAACACACACCCATCATTGCGATCGTGCTAAATGATAAACCACTGCATATGCATATGCAGTGATTTAACTATTATGTCTGGAATATTAGACGGGCCTGTTGGCGTGGTTGGTAGATACGCTGCCTTTCACGCCGGGGGTCGTGGGTTCGATTCCCACCCGGGACAAATATTTGTGTGCATGAACATGTCTGTTTGTCCTGAGTCTGGGTGTAAATTATCTATATAAGTATGTATTTACAAAAGAAAAATAGTATATCAGTTATCAGGTTTCCATAGTACAAGCGCTGCTTAGTTTGGGATCAGATGACCGTGTGTGAATAATGTCCCAGGATATTATTATTATTATGTAACGGTTAAGTTAGAACATAAAACTAAAGTGTACGCAGAGCATAAAATAGAAATTTCTTGTAAGCCCCAGTAAAACAGACGGACTGACTTATATTGTAAACATAGCTTTAACTTGCATCTGACCACAAGCAGAGATTGTCAGAAAGGATTTTATGAAGGTTAGTACTAAAATCTCAACTTCCAAACAGCAGTAAAATAGTCCAGAAACTTGAGCGCCATCTGTCCCGATACTCAGTAACAATGGGACTGAAATTACTCAAATTGAATGAATCCAAATTGAAGCCGCAAAGCCGCAATGAATCGTCAGCTTTTTCACATAAACCCAATGATAGACATCGGTGTGAAATCTGGTTGATGGTCCAATGTGTCTCATTTTAAATAAATTCAATTAATTGAATTCGTAATATAAATTAATCACGTAAGTAAAATAGCGAACACTAGTGTGATACACGTTTGAGTACCCTTTTTCGCCTCTTTTGTCTGTTTAAGCCTCACTGGACTATATAGGCGAACGCTTTACCAAAATAAACCACAATTTCTCCATATTCTGTAGCGATTGTTCGGACTCTTACTGCCAGTCGACAATATTTTGTATCGGTTATCGAGATACTATAGCTTCATCATACTTCAAAAAGGAGTTAATAGCTTGCTGCGGGAAAATCTTGGAACAACCTGCACTATGGTAACCAAACAACTAATGAAAATACTTTTATATCTATACATATAATAAAATCGTAGGAAAGTCGAAACTGTACATTGAATATTTTTTTTAAATGATACTTGGGGCGTGATCTGCAATCGATATCGAAGCCAAAAATATAGTGTTTAGAATTTGTGTCTGTTTATCTGTTTGTCTGTATGTATGTCCGGGCTAAACTCAAAAAGTAATGCATGGACTTACTTAAAATTTTGCATGAATATTACTAAGAGGTCGGGTCAACTTATAGGCTACATATTATCACGCTATCACCTACAGGGTAGAAGCTGTGATAATTTATAAAATTTAACGCGGGTAAAACCGCGGGGCACAGCTAGTTTCTAAATGATAATATTAATTACAGAGGAAATATTTGTGCTCATCACACAAAGATTTGTCCTAGGTGGGGATCGAACACCCGACATTATTAGGCCTAGCAGTCTGGCAAGGTTACAAACCACTAGGCCTATCTGTCCCTCCGACGTGGCGTGGTTAGCAAATGCTTGCTATTTGCTAACCACGCCAATAGGCCCGTCAAACATACTTTTAAAAGCAGCTCAGAGTTAGAATGTTATTAGTAAAGTTACCAGCATGGAATAAATCGGATGGTGTAAAATAAAATAACATCCTGCGCAGATAGCTAGTTTTTGATTATATCAGCTGCCCAGCAGCGAGAATCAGGTTTCCGTCAGTGTCTAAAGTTCTAAATCTAATTGCCCAAATAACCCAATAAGCTTTTGCCAGATTGAGTCACCTTCCGCATGATAGAAATCTCGCTAGCTAAAACTTTTGTGTATCTTTAATATTCTTCGCTATTTCTGAACAACATATAGGATATAACGTTTAATTTACTCAAATCAATGATCTTATCAAACCTCTTTACGGCAAATTCCTATAAACTCTTATTATACGGAAAAGATTCATTTTATAGGTTACTTGAGATCCAGTAGAAATCTCAGCAAAAGTGGTCCATCCAAAAGTATTTTCCCTAAAATTCCGTCCAAATTTTCGGAAAGTGCCTCTAAAGTAATCTGGATTATAGCTCTTCTACAAATTTAATGTTATAGAGGATTTCTTAGGTCTTATTTGGCAGTTGAGTCTAACTTTAATATTATTTTCTCTTGTTTACGATCGGATTGAGGCAATCATCTCGGGTTGATTGGAATTTTAAGTAAGTTCAGTTGGATATATACCCTCTTACTTTAAACGCGGATCATTGGGAGAAATGTTTTGTTTTAGTAATTAAGTATTATATTCGAGTAAGTTTGACTAGTAAATTTTTCAAGAATGTCCATCGTTAGTCACGCACAATAGAATAGAATATCTTTATTTGATTTAAATTAAGGTACAAACATTGGTTGTTAAAATAAATTGTAAAGAATCTTGTACATTCTGCCTTAATATAGCATCCAAATGTATTTTTATAATAAAAAAGAGATGGGCATATTTATTTACATTTGCTTATCAGCTAGGAATTCTTGCACGGAATAATAGCATTTTTCAGTCAGCAGTGATGAGAGGTATTTTTTTAACCTTACGAATGAGTGACCTTTAATGTTGTTTGGCAGTTTATTGAATATGGCGGTGCCAGGTGCCATATTTTTTTTTCAAAAGACTAGTCTTGTATGCCCCTGAACATGACAAGTTAACTTGTGAACACATTCGTGCTTTTGAAGGAATTGGAGGCCTAGATTCATGTGCGCGAAAGGTCAAACGTCTGCTCAGTGTGGAAAAATATCTGTAACTCGCCGGAGGCTCATCGTGCATGTTATATGGTGACAGATTACAGTGGCATCGCCTCTGCACTGGAAATGTTAACGCTATGGAATTGAATATTGTAGAAAACGTTGCGCTATATCCCTGAATCCCGATCCTCGAACCCTGAACTATAAAAGAAGATTGATATCATTATGTGTAGAACTTTTTGTACTTTAAGTTTATTATTATTTATTATTTACAAAGTATATACATTATTATTTCCATAGTAATAGCTACCACTAAGGTTTAAACCTGTGCTATAATGAGCCTCATAAATCTGTTTCTTGTGTGCTTTATTAATTGATCCATTTATCTTTATTATCACAATTGAGGGACAAATTCATGCTGAAGTTGAGGAGCGCATTCGTTTGCTAGAGTTTATAGAGTTTTTGATTATCATTTTTTTTTCATTTCATTTATTCATAAACAAGAAACTTGTATCTGAATGTGCACAAAAACATAACATAGTGACATAAGCTAAAATAAAAGAATATAATAATGAATTAAATTAACAACTTAAAAAAACATTAAATTTAACAAACATTTACAAAATACCTTACAATTTTAAATAAAATACAATTAATAAAATTTAAAATTAATTTTGAATAATACAAGTTCAATAATAATAAAATGATTAATTAATTACAGATGAGACAGATTCAAGAAATTAATAAAAATAATTATATTAAATTAATAGTTACATCAAAAAATCAAAATGTACAAAAGGCAATTAGAATATTACATAATAATATTAATAACGTTATATAAATATAAAAATAAAACAATAAAAATTACAGTTCTTCTACAGCGTATAGACATTTACTCAATAGGAATTCTTTTAGTTTTATTATAAATGCGCTACTGTATAAAGTACTTTTTATGTCTTTAGGCAACCTGTTGAATAATTTTACAGACTGGTATCGTGGACTGTGTTTCACTATACTTAAATTATGTTGAGTCAGATTCTTCAAGTCCAATCTACGGGTACCTTCCCTTATCTGCCGTTCTTCTACTGTCTCATAGTCATGTATGTTTTTGGCCATATTACTTAAAAGTACCAGTACGTAAAGACTAGGTACTGTAAGTATTCCTAATTGAATAAAATATTGACGGCAACTTTCCTGTTGTGAGACGCGGACCATGGTACGAATTGCACGTTTTTGTAGTATGAAAGCTCTTCTACAGTTATATTCATAGCTATTGCCCCAAAAAAGTATGCTATACCTAATTTTTGATTCGACTAGTGCATAATATACTATTTTTAACTGTTCTAGGTTGATTTCATTTCTTAGGGCTCGCAAAGCGTAACATGCAGATGATACCGATGCATCAATTACTTTTAATTCTGGTTTCCAGTTTAAGAGTTTGTCAATATGAATACCTAAAAATTTTACTTCCTCAACTAGCTCGATGACGACTTCATTTAAGGCAACTTTTAAATCATCTTTATTACGTGCTGTAGTTTTAAATAACATTATTTGAGTCTTTTTACTGTTTACAATCAATTTATTTGCCGTGAACCACTCATGAAAAGCTTGTAACGTAGCATTAACCCTTTGTGTCAAGTCTATCATGTCATTAGCTGCCACTATAGCATTTGTGTCATCTGCAAAAATTACTAATTCAATGTCAGGTAAAATTGTATTAAGATAATTAATCAAGTCATTAATAAACAATAAAAATAAAATAGGTCCTAGAGTAGATCCCTGTGGCACACCCGTTGATATGCGTACAATTTTGGATTTAAACTTTTTCTTTTGTTTATTCTCAGTTTTGCCAATTTCAACGTACATCCGCCTGTTTTCTAAGTACGAAGAGAATAGTTGCAAAGCCTTTCCGCGTATTCCGTAATGATTCATTTTAGTCAGAAGTAATTCATGGTTAATAGTGTCAAACGCAGAGCTTAAATCTAGGAAAAGGCCTGCAACTCTCATTTTATTGTTGATTTTGTTTATCACATCGTCTAATAATGTATATATGGCGTCTGTAGTACCAACACCCTTTTGATACCCAAATTGTCTTCTATTTAAAACTTTATTTACGCGCAAGTGTGCTAAAAGCCGAGTTTTAAGCAAATTTTCTAATAATTTTGACAGCACTGGTAATAGAGCGATGGGTCTATAGTTTTTAGAATCAGACTTACTTCCTTTCTTATACACAGGTATAACTTTCGCCATCTTTAGCTGTTCTGGGAAGATAGCCTGTTTAATACACTTATTGAAGAAGTCAGATAGGGGCTCAGCTAATATTTCTATGTGCTCCTTGAACAGACAAATCGGTACTTCGTCATACCCACAGGAATGCTTGTTTTTCATTCGTTTAACCATCGTACAAATCTCATTTGGAGTGGTAGGAGAAATACACATATCACTGACAACCTTGTCAGTATATAGATGGAGTAATGCCGATGCACGGTTTCCTTCAATTACTTCACTAGCATCTTTATAGTCAAATTGATTCACAAGTAAGTTAGTTATTTCCTCTGGATCCACATCATCATCATTTCAGCCGAAAGGCGTCCACTGCTGGAAAAAGGCCTCCCCCGAGGATCTCCATAATAGCTGAGTTTTTAATACAGTTGTCAAATGGCACGGGACGATGTCGACTGACCTGACTGTATGAATGACGTTGCTGCCTCCGCCGAACAAGCCTTATGATAAACAGATTTTAAAGCGCCTGGTAAACTAAAAACGTGACCAGAGGGCTGACCTATTTTCCGCACAAAGACAATGTAAATAAGAAGCCATGCCGATATATTTAGCAGGGTCGCAAAGCTCAAGTCTGACATTTTGGCTATTCCTGAGTTACAATATTGTATTCAGATTTCTTTTTATAAAATATTTAATCATCATTTATGTATTCAAAATATACGATCACGTTGTGTAATTAATTTGTCGCTAATTAATTTAAACAATTCTACGAACTTTTCGTTAATAATCCTTTGACTGTTATATATACGTTATTTAATTAATTAATAAGGCTACAGAATATTAAAAGGTATCAATTATTACACTACAACACTCTTTTTGTTATAATCTTTTAATCTCAGATAACACGAAGAGGTCAAAACTGTGCAGAAAAAACAGAAAACAAAGCTTATTGACTTTCAAACTTCTGCTCCAAACTTGGAAATTGAAAAGCCTATTAGCTTTGATAAATCTTCAATGTATTCTGGACCTTCTCACTCAGCAATAAGGTTCACAATTGCTGTTTAATTATAAATTGCTGTGTTGTTAGTATTTAATCACGCCGAACATTCATGGGAAGTAAAGCGCGGTTTATTGCTTCACTACACTGAAGCCAGTGCTCATCTCAAAACACACACACAAGATAAGTTCGGACACTTTCTCTTCGCTTTTAAGGGTCTTATTTCGTGAAAAATAACATATTAAATCAATTTAAATAATTAATTAGCGTAACAGCGTTAGTGGAAATTTCAACCTTATCACCTGGATGAATGGTGATCTATCACCGTGCGTTTCACAAGGAACTTCTTGCCGCGCACTACCGCTCTGTGGAATTAATTAACTGCGGAGGTATTTCCGATCCGGTATGACATGGCAACCTTCAAGATGTGAGCCAATTCCTTTCTTAAAGGCCGCCAACGGCTCCTTTGGTGTTGCGAGTGTCCATGGGCGGCGGTGATCACTTTCCATCAGGTGACCCACTTGCTCATTTGCCATCCCATTACATAAAAAAACATGAGTGATCATGAACATAACTGATCTTTTCAATTTATAACACAAGTACCTACCACCACGTACATACATGTGACATGCAAAATAATAATTTCACTTTATAAATTATTCAATTAATAAACATATATCACACTAATATTATAAAGGCGAAAGTTTATGAGTGTGGGAGTGCGAATGTTACTTCTTCTTCACGTCTAAACGGCTGGAGAGATTTTAATAAAATTTAGTATGGAGTTAGATGACACCCTGGATTAACAAATAAGTTATAATTTATAAAGTTTAACGTGGGTAAAACTGCGGGGCACAACTAGTCAGAAATAATTTAAAGTAGAATTAATATCAAAGCCAAGTTGCTAGAATTGCAATGTTAGTATAATGTAATAATCCTATAATAACGTATTATGAATTAAATATTTATTGACAGTGTAATTATATTTGTATAAGCGAATACGTTATACTCTTCTTTTATATTCGATAAAATAATTTAAAGCTTTTAGGCAGATAAGATAACAATCCAGAACCCAACCCAGAGGTCGTGGGTGCAATCCGTCTAGCGGTCAGGTTCATTAACCACTACCACCAGCAGGAAGTTAGAAGACTTAAGTTTAGTTGTAAATATGTATTTTTTACGGATCGCTGTAATTAATTATTAGTTTGCCAGTGATGACTGGTCAGGACTGGTGGAAGAGAGACGTGGTCGCTCACTATGGGCCTTATTTGAAGGCTTAAGGTCACCCAAAGAACAATGGAGAGGGCTATGCTCGGAGTGTCCTTGCGAGATCGAATCAGGAATGTTGAGATCCGCAGGCGAACCAAAGTAACCGACATAGCCGTAGGAATTGCCAAGCTGAAGTGGCAGTGGGCAGGGCACATAGCTCGTAGAACCGACGGCCGCTGGTGCAGAAAGGTTCTCGAGTAGCGACCACGGACCGGAAGACGCAGCGTGGGCAGGCCCCCTACAAGATGAACCGATGATCTTGTGCGGACCGCTGGAAATCGCTGGATCCGGATAGCGCAAAACCGCAATTGTGGAGATCTTTGGGGGAGTTCTTTGTCCAGCAGTGATGAATTATTAGTTTTGATTGCTTTTGACACGTCCGCGACATATTAACCAATTACTATTAAAAGTAATGTCCATCTGTTCGAATTTCGACCACAGCGGCCAAGCTCAATGGAGACTAGCCATCTCCGCACGGTGTGCTTAAATGATGATGATGTCCTCCCAGACGTATCCGTCGACGGCGATACCCTTAGCTTGTATTGGCATGGGCCCTTGCATCTTACAGTGGCACTTTCTATTTCCTTATGATCCGATGGAACGACTAGTGTCACGACCGGGAAGAGTTATGATACAGGACCGACAGTTTTACGTGTTCTACAAGGCACCGGGGTTAAATACTGTCCAGCCCCATACTTAACGATTTAACAGAAAATAAGAAAATATTTAACGAAATAGACTTACTAAGATTAGAACCTAAAATAAGTAGATATTTAATAAAACGTAAACTTAAGGACATACTGCTCGGCGAATGTGACACTGTTATCAGTGAGTTACATTCGGGCGATGGTGTGGATCGGCTAGTTTAAGATGCTTGAACTTGGATCGACACGCTGCCGCGTGTCTAGATTAGCTGTTTTGTTCTAATTACGTTTTCTCTTTGTTGTGTTTTAGTTTTAACATAGATTTAAGATTTTAAAATATTTAAGTATATAGTATCTATAATAAAAATTGTGATATATACCTTTAATATTATATAAACGAGCGCGTCTCGCCAACAAGCTTTGTCGCTTGGCGAGGAACAATTTAATTGTAAAAATGTAATTTTCTTTTATGAATAAACGATTTAAAGAAAAACCTGGGGTGATACTGGGAAATTTCAAAATTCACCCGACCATTGGCCCTACCAGGGATTTGAACCCAGGTCCTCATTATCTGCGTTTAAATACGCTACCGCTAGACCAACGAGGCAGTCAATAAAAATAATTGGCACGTATAAAATGGCAGATGTACGAAATTCGGCCAACCCCGTTATACCGATTCAATTCCATGGCTACTATAACCGATATTGGATCTTACAAATTGTAAGTCAATTATTAAGGGTACGATAGACCTCGAGTACTGCCTATTAGACAATATTTAATATTAAGTGGCCATCAACCTATAGGTTCGGTAGTAGTAAACAATTTTATGCAATTTGCCTTTATGACATAGTTATAGGAGACCCGTTACAAAATAATGAAGAGGATCGCGTTTATTGATGGAGAAGTTAGTTTTGTGAAGTACTGTCGACAACACGTTCGATATACATATGTACGCTGATGTTAAGAGAAAGAAACAAAGAAAAAAAAGGGAATGCTTTAGAATAGAATAGAATACTCTTTATTGTACACACTCAAACAGGATAATTACATAGAAGACAAAATAAATAACCCAATAATGTACAATGGGCGGTCTTATCGCATTAAGCGATTTCTTCCAGACAACCTGTGGATGGATAGGAGCTCTAAATATTTAAAGTAGTAGGCGTGCAACAAATGAAGTAGAGAAAAAGTATAAAAACACTGTAAGTATATATATACATATATAAATATATGATGAGGTTTATAACAATGTAAGGTGGCATACCAAATAGCATGTGTATATAGCAAAATATGCATAAATACAGTTTATAATATATAACATAAATATTATATTAGACAGTAGGTGGTTTTAGATGACACGACTGAACTAAAACTTAGATATTCGAAACGTAACTGGCTATAAGAGAAAGAGAAAAGAAAATGTGTGCTCGTACCTCTTTCTCTTGACCCTACAGTAATATACCATACGGAACTCTCTCTCTTTCCATCTTCACTAAATTATATGTCCCTCTCAATTTCCGTACACCTCGCCCAATCACACTTTTCTTAACGCTCTCGTCACGCAATCACCAACTTACTCCCCAAGACAAGCGTGCGTGAAGAATTTCTACCCAACAAGCTAATATATAATCCGTAACTCAACTTACATACAAGAAGATATAACAAACTATGTTTTGTTTACATAGGCGTTCATTTAAAAGCATTAAACTTCCGTACAAGCGAGCTAAATAATTCCTGTAAGCCCCGATCTTCTGATAGGGCCAGCGCCAAAAATACGACACTTACGACTATAGTAGTACGATGTAGTAGATTGTAATTTAAAATACACAAACCTACGCGTCCTTGTAGTAGCGTTTAGTTGCGACGATAATTACTATTAGTGTCATTACTGTGTACTTAAAACTGTCAAAGATATAAAAGTATTAAGAAGAATATTACGACGCGACGTATTGACATATTGGCGGTTGAATGTTCTCTTCAAACATTAAATCTTCGAAACTGATATTTATGTTTTTCTTTTCTAGTCTTTTTCATAATTCTGCTCATAGTTTTATGTTATTGGTGCTTTTTAAATTCGATTTTTTAATTTCCAATGTAACTTACATGTAACTTTACATCGGAAAATAAAAAAGCGAATTTCCCAGGAATATATCCTGTGACACTATTATAGGATATTATTATAATCGTCATCAACACAATATTTAAAAAAATGGCCACGCTTAGCAGTCGGGTTGGCGATCCTAATATGATGGTAATAGTATACAAGGAGACGGTGTTGCTCTTTCTTTGAGAGGTATTCCATCGGGACGCCTTCTACACCCCTCACTGAATGAAGTGACATCGAAGCTACACAACAAACTTGTAAAAGTAATTGCACTAAATTCTCGCAGCAGCGACCCTAATATACATAAGTAGGTTGCTATGAGTACTTAGTAGATAATAACAATTAATGCAATTTACGAGCTCGTACTCCATAGGTCAACGGTTAAGGTGTCACCCGTCAGATAAATAAAGGTCGTCAGTTACGTAGCGTGGAATGATAGAAAGCGGCGGCCATCTTGAAATTAACGAAATGTCAAAAGTATAACTGAACAGGTGAAAGTGCCGTGATATATGGGTTCCCTGAGTTGTTAAGTTAATTGATATATAGATTTCTTTTAAAGACTAAAATAAATCTATGTAAAGTGAAAGTAAAATACTCTATATTGTACACCATAAGTTAAAATTAAAATGAGGATACATAGATTAAGTACAAAGGGCGGTCTTATCGCTACTGCCATTTCTTCCAGACAACCAATTATGGAATGGATAGACGAAGGAAAGGGATCTATGATTTCATTTATGATACCTATTCCAATTAGGTTATTAGATAAAGCCTAGTTCACTGTATGAAGGATTTCACTTAATGTTAATTCAATAATAAATAAATATCATAGGAGATCTAACACAATGCCATCTGATCCAAACTGGGCAGAGCTTGTGCTATGGCAACCAGACAACTGATAGATCACACTTCACACTAATATTATAAATGCGAAAGTTTGTGAGTGTGTTACTGTGTGAGTGTGTATGTTTGTTACTTCTTCACGTCTAAACGGCTGGAGCGATATTAATAAAATTGGGTATGGAGTTAGCTGACACCCTGGATTAACACATAGGCTATAATTTAAACGCGGGTAAAACCGCGGGGCATAGCTAGTATACTTATATATTTATAAATACATCACACTAATATTATAAAGGCGAAAGTTTGTGAGTGAGATATTAAAGTCGACAGCCAAGGACCCAAAAAAATACAAGATCAAACTTAAAATAATTTATTACTTATAAAGTAATTACAATAAAATTATATGAACTAAATTAATTAGGTGACGACCGTTCGATGGTTGAGTAGGAAGTGCCCGGTCCCACGGAGCCGAGGAGCGGGCTTCGGGTGTCCGGTACAGCGGTGGTCACGTTGCTTTCCGGCTATGCTGATTAAGCGCCTTCGTGTGACTCGCTGTTGCGAAGTGTAACAATGGGGTAAATGCTAGTCAGCGGTTATAGTGTGCTATGCATATGTAACAAGTGTGTATGTTTGTTATTTCTTCACGCAAAAACAAAAAGCAAAAGAAGACGAAAAAAGCAAGCCCGGAGTTTCTTTGTGGCTTTCTTCTCCGGGTCGTCCACCTAGGTAGCTAGAGAAAGCCGCAGGCTAGCTAGGGTAGGATCCTCAGCGGCGAGGATCGCGTTGCCCCCTTAACACGTGATCGGTAATACCGTGCATGTGATCTGACCCCCATTTCGAATTCCATCTTTTTACTTCAGCGGCCGCCTGAGATGTGGCCCATAAGGGTGCCCTCAGGTATTAGTCGTTTAAACTAAGCTACTGGTTGAGAGCCTTTTGCGCTAGCCAACTGCTCGTTGTTTTCAATTCTTTAATTTGATATACTATTGCTAAATGTAATAATAATAGCTTAGTAACTTGCTATTTATTATTTACTTAAGAATATTAAAAATACATGTGACGAAACAGACCGCACGGACGGACTAATTTAAAATATGTTGTCACTGTTTTTAAACTGTGTTTATGTAATACATTGTGAGCTTGACAAGTACAAGTGTATGTAAATACCCAAGTGCTGAATAAATTTCATTATTTCATTTCACGTCTAAACGGCTGGAGCGATTTTAATAAAATGTTGTATGAAGTTAGCTGACACCCTGGATTGACACTGAGGCTATTATAATTTATAAAGTTTAACGCGGGTAAAACCGCGGGGCACATCTAGTTATAGATAAATTACACCCAGGTACAGAACCAATAATCGTGCTCATCGTACTAAATGCTCGAGTCAATACGACCGAAAACCTATATGATAATCCAGCCAATCGAGAATTGACTTAGGTTGCGCATCCTACCGCGAACTCAACGCATTGTCGCATAACGAACCGCGGCACATACATAATTATTCAATTATTTAAATAAATCTATTATAGCAATAAAACAATAGTTCTCCAAATACCAGTCTTTTCAATTATCTCCATCAGCTGTACATAAAGTCACGTCCCCGACACTAAGATTTGCCCTGGGTGGGGATGGAGCCTACGACCTCTGGCTTTGCAGTCAGGCTCACTAACCACTAGATCAACAGTCCAGTCAATATCCGGGTCATATCCCACAGCGCCATCTACAAATAAAGAGTACAAATTAAGTAAAGCTTGTACTATGGATACTTGATAGGGATATTTTTTATAGAAATATTTAAAAAAATATATTATTATGTAAATATATACTTAAATATATACAATAAACAGAAAACACCCAGACCCAAAGTAAAAAACATTACATGAGCACAAATATTTTAGGCGCACATAACCAGATGCTCTCCAGAGTCATATGTACCTGTATAACAAGATGAATGCAGTCCTAAATATCTACCCACTTGTTAAGTGCAAGTGCAAGCAAGCCGTTATCCTGCATTTAAAAGCGCTAAACTAAGCACCGAAAAAGCACTCCATCCACCGCAGTAAACCTACATACCTCACCTACATCCACCTTCACACCACCCTTACTCTTACATCAACCCGAACATAGCTATCACTTAACCCTTAACCAGGCTTTGCTACACGTTTTTTTCATTGTTTTTGGACCTTATTGCAAAGTGATAAGGTTGAAATTGATGTGGCCTCGTAGAGTCCATAGCCTGGTTAATGGTTAACACACATACCAGTTCACTTCCACACATACAGACTCATCTCAACACGTACATTCACACACCCACACATACACCCTGCCATATACATACTTATTTGCATCCTTTCTTTTACTAGTAATAAAACTTTAATCTTTACTTATGCACCTACTTACTATTCCATGAGGGGGGCCCGGTGACCTGTGGCACGGGTTTTCGCAACCTATTTCAGGCACCACAAATGAAAATGTCCTTCACAAATGAAAATAGTATCTAAGTATAATTATAATCTAGCCTTAAGTTCCAATTTGTGAAAGGAAAATAAGCGTATTTATTATTATTATTATATGTTCGATGAACAGAAACTCGACTAAACGGTTGTTCGAATGGAATTTATTGCGAAACAACCTTTTCTCGCCACACGCTGCTTCGAATGAACGATTGGTTTAAAATTTATTAATCGATGGACTCCTCTTTCTAATGTTAAATTGAGATTTGGGTTAGGTTAGAACTGTGACCATCAAGCGCGTAAAGGCGAGCGAGTGAAGAAAACGTGCCGCGGCAGCGGCCGCCGAGCACTAGATTCACTATTGTTGATGAAGATTGGTGAAACGTTTCTTCAGCTCTATAACACAATTTGCATATTCTCAATTTAAATTTCGAAAGAGCAGTCCATCGATTAATTAATGTCCGAAGAATCTTTCAGTTGAAGCTGCATTTGGCGATAAAAGTTTGTTTCGCAATAAATTCACTTCGGGCAATCGTTCAGTCGACTTTCGGTTCATCGAACATATGACTCTCGCTTCTAAGTTACGGACCCGATGCTCACGGGTCCGTAAGGGATCGGCGCGGTCAAGCAACAAGGCTCGGGGTCTGTCAATTGATGGGTGACCGCTAAAGTGGTTTAATTCCAAATTAACTTTCAAAGAATCGTTCAGTCGAAGCAGCATTTGGCGATAAAAGGTTGTTTTGCAACAAGGCTCGGGGTCAGTCCATAGATGGGTGACCGCTAAAGTGGTTAAATTTGGAGCGTATCCGTGCTTCGGAGGGCACGTTAAGCTGTTGGTCCCAGTTGTAGCGATTAAGCAAGAGTCGTTAAGCCATGTTAGCCTACTGAGCGGTTTGAACAACTCTGACAATAGGGTAACCACAGCCCATACGATAAGTAAGTAATATAAATATTTTGGATCAGAATGCAGATTCACTGCTGACTGCTGAGTCACGGCGGCTGTCTAATTATTGTATACAATCAAGTCACAAAATAAACATGGCCCGCCTGATGGTAAGCGATTACCGTAATTTATGGATGCTTGCTACCTATCGACGGTCACCATAGCCTAGTTGGTAGTGCTCCTGCCTTCGAAGCTGGTGGTCCTGGGTTTGAATCCCGGTAAGTGCAAATATTTGTTTGATGAGCACGAATATTTGTTTCTGAATCATGGATGTTTTCTATGTATATAAGTATTTATCTATCTCTAAAAGTATGTATATCGTCGCCTGGTACCCATAGTACAAGCTTTTGCTTAGTTTGGGGCTAGGATGATCTGTGTGACATTGTGTCCCCAGATAATATTATTTAAAAAAAATCGTAATCATTAATGAGTATTATAAAAGGATAAAAAAAAAATATATTCGCGTGTTTCTGACTAAATCTGACCCACTTCCGCTTCCTTTTACCTATTTTATAAGAAAACTTCCGCATTAGGGAAATTAATCCCTCAATAATTGACGGAAATAAATCAAATCCAGACTCAGGACATATATATATGGGTCAAACCAATAGTTTTTCTGTGTGAGAATTGAGCCATGTGCGATCTCACACACGGGCACCCAACGTTATTTAGCTGTGATATTCAGTTCGGTTGAGATGCTTCCACAGTTGAGATAATAACAAGGAAGGAGGAACAACTTCCGTGTGTTTAACCGCTTTTGCCATACCTACTATTGGAATCAAATATAACAGCTCACTTAGGACCCTTAACTTGATCCGCGGTGCTTTTGCAGCTGGCTTCTCTAGTTGCAAATCTCTCATTTTATGAGGCTTTAGCCTCTTTACATCATTCTGTCTCCCGCTTTGCTCTGGAGGGAAGTGGAACTGTTCATTTTCTAACTCCTCCTTTTTCTCTTTCTGATTAAACTCGTTGCGGGATCCAAGACAGTTAAAGTGATTCCCCGGGACATGCCTGAGCTTCACCGCTCAGTGTCATTTCATTGTGTGCCACTGTTGATCCTGGCTTACAGGAGTTGCAGTGGTGGGTAAGAGGGAGGGACTAGTCCCGATAAAAAAAAAGTTGAGATAATAACTTTGACAGGCCTGTTGGCGTGGTTGGCAATGCTTGCTTTTCACGCTGGAGGTCGTGGGTTCGATTCCCACCCAGGACAGATATTTGTGTGTATGAACATGTCTGTTTGTCCTGTGTAATTTATCTATATACCTAAGTATGTATTTACAAAAGAAAACTAGTATATCAGTTATCTAGTTTCCATAGTACATGCTCTGCTTAATTTGGGATCAGATGGCCGAGTGTAAATAATGTCAAAAAAAAAACTAATTGTTAATGCAAATAAATAAATAAAACTGCTATTAGCTACTCCGTCTCTAGTATTTACTCTATACATTCAATTAAAGCCTTTTTCCCATTAATTAAACCTTAAACTGACGAAGTGCCGAAATAAGGCATTAAATTATTGTCCCTGAATTAAGTGCCGTGTAACGTATTAATCAAATATAAACTAAAATTATAAAGGCGAAAGTTTGTGAGTGTGTGAGTGTGTATGTTTGTTACTTATTCACGTCTAAATGTCTGGAGCGATTTTAATAAAATTTGCTATGAACTTAGCTGTCTCCCTGGATTAACCCATAGGCTATAATATATAAAGTTTAACGCGGGTGAAATCGCGGAGCACAGCTAGTAAAGCCTAAATCCCAATTATTATCTATATCTTCTATTATTTTTAAATAAAACAAATGATAAATAAATAAAAATTCACGTAGACTTTAAAAAAGCGCTTGTAAATAGTCAGAACATGTTTGTAGCAATATAGTTGTATACATTATTATTTCTAGTAACATAGATATTTAGGTACACAATGTATTGATTGTATGAAAACATTTATAAAATTTATTTTATAATAGCAATGATATTTAGCTAGCTCGTATCAAGTTATTGTCAGTAACAATAAATAAACTTTGTCATTCATTTTTTTATTTCATATTGTATACAAGCTGCCAAACTAGTACTTCTATTCTTCCCATTCTCTATTCTATTGTCACTTTTATTATTCTCCACCCACGGTTCCATTAAAAAGCTCTTTTATATAGAATACAAAAGCCTAAATCCATATAAAACTTATCGCAATAAGTTCAAAACGTCTTGTGGTTATTTTTCGCTATGCAGAGCAATCGCTTGAACCCACTGGGCAGACACTGGTCTCACCGGTTTCTCCACAACTTAACTAAAAAGACATAACTATTATACTCCCAATTGAAAACCAACCTAAACACAACAGCATAAGATCAAAACTCTTCTGAATGTTTGAAGATTATTTCTTACATCCCAGTCTGTAATAGCTGCCAGTGAATTACAAGTTTTGAGTCAATGGAACACGGTTCTATTTTCCAGGTTATCTAAAATGTGCAATCATTTATACTGAGATGTTGATTGCTGCTCGTAGTCTCAATGTGGTACACCACCTATTTGAAATTAAGGCAAAATCTGTAGATAGACGCAAATTGACCCTTTGATTTTCTACTAAGTATTACTTACGTGGTCGTTTCGAAATTGTTGGGAGGATTTGATCTCATGGCTGGCAATAATTCTCTCGTAATCTGTGTCTGTCCAATGAAATTTTAGTCGTAAGTAATAAGTCTACAGGCATTCAAAGCTACCCCAAGGAAATGTATTATAGAGTAGTATCCATTATAAGTCATAAGTATAAATTACAAGTTTGGAAAAGAGAAGATGGATCAACGATATATGCATCACATCACATCACACTAATATATTATAAAGGCGAAAGTTTGTGAGTGTGTATTTTTGTTACTTCTTTGCACAAATCCTACCGAACGGATTTTGATGAAACTTTGTGTTAATGTAGCTTATATATCCGAATAACACATAGGCTATCCTACTAATATTATAAATGCGAAAGTTTGTGACTGTGTGAGTGTGTATCTTTGTTACTTTTTCACGTCCAAACGGCTAGAGCGATTTTAATAAAATTTGGTGTGGAGTTAGCTGACACCCTAGATTAACTCATAGGCTATAATTTATACGGGTAAAACCGCGGGGCACAGCCAGTAATTTATAAAGTTTAACGCGGGTAAAACTGCGGGGCGCAGCTAGTTTTACATAAAATTATAAACGGCCCTATGGATAGTTCTATCGTTAGTCAGTTAAACTTTAAGTTTCTAACCAGATCCGTACGTACTCCACAACTGTTTACTCTACATTCTATTAATAATAATGTTTCTCAAAATAGTCCAATACTAAGGTACAACAAAATATGCTCCAAAGTTGATATTTTTCATCAAAGCTATAATGTATTCAAATAATTATTAGCAAAGGACAAAAATGTTCAGTTTCTGTTCATTAGTGTAATTTTAATTTAAATTATTGTAATACATACATAGTCTCACGCCTATCTCCCAGAGGAGTGGGCAGAGACAACGTCTCGTCAACTTCCATTTGTCACGATCCTTGCACACCTCTTTCGCTTCTTTTATAATGATATTATATTCTTAATACATGCTCGCTGGTTTAGGTAATTTGATATTATTGTAATACTAGTTATATATTCGTTTAATGAACATACAACATTATAAGTATCACAGAAGTCGTCTGAAACGGCCTACAAAATAGTCAAATAGTCATTTATTGGTAAGATTTCGTATATGTCATGAAAATGATTATAAAATATATTAAATGTCTAAACAATGTCAATAAATTGAAATTTAGATGAAGCACCAAAACTATCTGGTATACAAAATTACCTGGTATACAGCTGTATACTAATTGCTCATAATTATGTATGGTCACATTTATGTACTGCACGTATGTTCACAGATGAATAAATGAATTTGAATACAAAAAACTGTTCTGTATGACATCCCTTATGATTAAAAAACCTTACCATTAAACGCTTTAACTCTTCATTAAAAATAGCTACTCAATAAAAAATATTTACTCGGTAGCAAATCTCTTAATTAATAAAAGATTCAAAGTAATATTATAAGTTGTGTGTAAAATAATGTTTTGTATTTAATAGGTATGATTAAAAATTGTAATCATTTAAACAATCTTAAGGTAGTTGACATTAAATACATACATAGATAGACTTACGCCTGTTTCCTAGAGGGGTAGACAGAGACAACCGATGTCCATTTGTCACGATCTTTGCACACATGCTCGTCGGTATAAAACATACATTGATATTAAATATAATTATTAAATTAAGATTAAATTTATAATTGACGGGCCTGTTGGCGTGGTTGGCAAATGCTTACTTTTTACGCCAGAGTTCGTGGGTTCGATTCCCACTCTAACACCAAAGTGATCACCGCCCATACGATAGGCAAGCATTATCCAGAAAAAAATTGCTATTTGATTTTTGACATAGTTTGCTAATGCGCCTTCCCTTACCTCGTTATTGGCGATGACGATGTTCGAACAAACTATGTTAAGTGCAACCGATCTACTAACTTGATTATTTTAACCTTAATAGCTAATGTTATCGCCTGACCCGATTTACTAAGTTTACAACTATGTAGTATGAATGACGTAGCACTTGAACTACTGGCGAGCTGTAAGATAATCTCAAAAATGGGAAATTATTTAATTATAATTTAATCCTCCGGGGCATCGAAGAAATTTAAATTGAAATTTATTTTATTTCACGCTGGGTTCCATTCCCACCCAGAACAGATATTTATGTACATGAACATATTCGTTTGTCGTGAGTCTAGGTGTAATTTATCTATATAAATATGTGTTTACAAAAGAAACTAGTTTAACTCGTATATCAGTTATCTGGTTTCAAATACAAGCTCTGCTTAGTTAGGGATCAGATGGCCGTGTGTAAATAATGTTCCAGGATATTATATTATTATTTAACATAAACTATGATACATTCAAATACGTTGACGCGTTCCAATCTACGAATTATTTTTGGGTTAAATATATAAAAAGAAAACTATCTTACTCATTAACATATGAAAAGACAAATTGATTAACTTCAACAAATACTAATAAAGTCAAAGTCAAAAGTCATTTCTTCCGTAAAAAAATTACTTTTATGTGGAATCGTCATTTTTTTTTACCCTACCGTGCATTATGTGGCAGCTACTGAGAAACACTGCCAGAATACTCAATAGGAATCCTTTTTAAAAATAAAATATACTTAAGATTGATTACAATCATGTGTGTTGACTCAGTACAACTCAATCAATAAAATCAATATGAATGAATAATGGGCAGGTCCCGTACAAGATGGACCGACGATCTTGTAAGGTTCGCGGGAAGGCGCTGGATCTGGGCAGCACAAGACCGACCATCGTGGAGATCGTTGAAGGAGGCCTTTGTCCAGCAGTGGACGTCTTTCGGCTGATATGATGATGAAAATGAATGAATAATATACTTTCAAAAGAGCATTTGCCGTCCATAACACATATTCTATCTGTATTGTGTCTGCACATGGTCTAGAGGAGAATAATATCTCGGGACAATGTCACACAGACCATCCTAGCCCCAAACTAAGCAAAGCTTGTACTATGGGTACCAGGAGACGATATACATACTTATATAGATAGATAAATACTTATATACCTACATACAATAGAAAACATCCATGACTCAGAAACAAATATTCGTGCTCATCACACAAATATTTGCACTTACCGGGATTCGAACCCAGGACCACCAGCTTCATAGGCAGGAGCACTACCAACTAGGCTACGGTGTATGGCGAGGAATATCAATTATTATATTTATCTTTCTCCATGGTCTATTATGGCGGAATTTGACACACGTTGCTTTGAATTCATGTTTCTTTACATGACAAGTTCTCAGAGATTAAACGCTACACAATAATTCATCTTTATATTTTTGACTACCTCGTTGGTCTAGCGGTAGCGTGTTTAACCGTGGTTAATGAGGTCCTGGGTTCAAATCCCGGGTCGGGACAAAAAGTGATTCTGGGATTTTTCTGTTAAGAAAATTTCTCAGTATGAGCCCGAAGTTTGGGAGTTGGCGGTGTTACACCCCCGTGCCTCGGAGGGCATATAAAGCCGTCCGTCCTGTACTTGGCCTCTTTCCGGTCGGTTCGCTAGTCATCCCATTGGATCATTACAGTGATGGAAAAAAAAGTGCCCCTGTGTTTGTGCAGACACTTGTGCACTATAATATGTCCCGCGCGGATGGCTTCTCTCCATTGGGACTGGCCGCCGAGGCAGATATCTGGGATTTTGGTTGTGTCACCAGAGTTTCTAATAACCTTAACTTGTTCTGAGTAAGTTATACGTGAGCAAGTCCTTATTTTACCCGAGAAAATAATGAACTTCTCAAAAGCGCGAAAATAATTTAACCGAGTAATATTATTTAGTATAATTTCGCAAGTGCCGAAATAAATAAATGAATCTGTTCCATAATTGAGCTGATGTAACGGTCACAAAATGTGACAGAACTCTTCAAAAAGTACGGCTTTGTTTGAAATATCTAACCGTATTTTTTTCACAAAATCGCATAATATACTAGTATGCTGGTGCATAATTAGTGAATCATTATATTAATATTAAGGACGCTTCATTGCAGCTGACCCCGTCTAAGTGGGCTAATGGTCGGTGATGTAAACCATTTTCCGATATATCATTAGCACGGTTTTGTTAAGGAGTTCTGGGGAAATAAGGCGCCTAAATACAATTAGAATATCCTGGGACATTATTCACACACGGCACTGATATACTACATATACTTCTTTTTTGTAAATACATACTTATATAGATAATTACACCGAGACTCGGGACAAACACACATGTTCATGCACACAAATATCTGTCCTGGGTGGGAATCGAACCCGCGACCTGCGGCGTAAATTTAATTTAATTTAATCTTTATTTCAGACACATAATGTACAATGACAGATATAGTCCATAATTTAATTATGAAACTAGGGTTAGTACGGGTTGTTAGTAGTACACAGAAATAAATACAAAAAAAGTGTTAGTAATTTGTTAGTAAACAAAACTGATTAAAACAATTATTACTATCTTAAATCGTAAAATTGATCGTAAAAGGCAAGTATATTTTTTTAATAAAAAAATATAAATATCCTAAGAAAGATTACCTTTTTTACACTACATAGTCGGCATACTGCCCATCAGATGGATGCTTACCACACCCGGAGCATTTCATATGATTTGCTTACATCAATAATCAAGTGAAATATAAGGAAAAATATCTTATTCACAAGGTGTTACTCCATAATCAGTAATGACACGATGTCTGACGAGTTCTATTAAAAACAGTCTGGTTTATTTCAACAGTGTTATAATAATCTCATATTATGACCTCTGGCCTTATAACATTTTGCTCAGCGATAACAAGATAAACGTAGAAAATTGAATCAACAAACTGATTATTTATTCTTTTGATAAAGTTCAACATTAGTTTACTTTGACTAAATTAAATTCAGTGCGGCCAGTTCCTTGAAAACTGGTTTTTGCTAATGGTGTTTATTATTTTTATAGCATATAACGTGTATACTAAGAATTCAACGAAAATAGGTTCGCTAATGGCATCTACCTGAGTGCACGTGTGGCGCAGCGGCTAAGACAGTCGCCTCGCCGCTTCGTGTCGCGGGTTCGAGTCCCGCGCTGAACAATTATTTGTGTGACCCATAAATAGTTGTTCTGAGTCTGGATGTAATTTGTGTCCGTATATTATGTTTGTAAAGTACCCCGCGACACAGGGATTAACTTCTCTAATGCGGACAGTCTTTAAAAAAAACCTACTACTTACAAACAATGAAAATTTTAGAATTTTTTTTTGTGTTTTGCTGATTCAGCAACAATATTAACGGCCTGCCTGGTGGTAAGCAGGTCACGGTAGACTATGGGCGCTTGCAACGCCACCTTATAACACTTCATTCTCATTAGCCGGGCTTTTAGAAACCTTTAACTCCTCTTTGTAAAAAAGCTGTTGCAGGGAGTTCTTTCCACAGCCTCAACATATGTATGTATGTGTTCGTGATCTAGGGTGTAAGGTTGTACGATGGCGATGATGATGATGGTGGGGGCATCAAATCAAACAATGCTTTCGAGTACAGTCGATTACCGTGCGTGGACTATCTCTCCCCACGCATTCGTGTGATTATTATCAACATAGCTAATAGTTATGCTGAGTAAACCTCTCGTTGCTCTAATGATTCCGAGTATTTTAGATTTCATAGAATACAATACACATACTCTTTATTGTACACCAAGATTTACATTTAAAGTAAACAGTAGTGTAGATTTCATCATCATCATTATCATATCAGTCAAAAGACGGTCACAGCTGAACAGAGATCTCCACAATTTCTTGCGCTACCCGCATTCAACGGCTTCCAGCGACCACAAGATCATTGGTCCGTCTTGTAGGGGGCCTGCCTGCCTGTAATTTAAGATTTACTTCCAAGAAATACGATGCGATTTTGACACTACAGACTCAGGAATTTAGAGGGGCAACCTGGGTGTCACACATCTCGGAGAGCCCGTAAAGCCCTGCATCTTGCTCCACTCATGCCTGTGCACTATAATATCTCCTTCGATGTCTCTGCTGAGATAATGGCCGAAATTCGTACATTAAGAACTCATCATACAGATAGCATTCAAATATCTGCATTACTGAATCTCAATGGACTCACCTAACCGTTTCCCTATCATGAAGGATATAAATGGTTTTTAAAAAATCTGGTACGTTCACATCCGTCCTAAGTGTGACATTTTTGTTTGTCATTCAGTATTCGTAGGAGTCTTAGATTAGCATCAAAAAGGGTCAAGCATAAATCATCCTTACCCTTGTATTTTATAAAAGTAAAAAAAGATATGAGAACAAAATGAAAATTTATTTCATGCGATATAGGTACCGCATAAATGGCGACCATTTTTTTAACTACTGGGTCTAAAAGGGTAATCTGATTTAAAATTAGTGCTATCAGAGTAATTTATATGTATAATGTACTATGTTTTGTTGGGCTTATTTCTTCAATGAATATTTATAAATGATATGTAATACATGGTATTGAAAACGGACATGTTCGGAGTCTCAAAAATGGGAAATCATACATTTATTCATCCGGCGGGTCTCGAACCAGCACGAATCCGGGGTGGGCGTTCTACGTTAGTTAAACTTGTTTTAAAGATACATTGCGTATTTTCAAACGTCTACTTTTAGAACTCTTTTTAGCTAACGTAGAGCGCCCACCCGGATAAAGCTAGTTCTAAAGGTGGACGTTTCAAAATACGCACAGGCTAACAATGCACTTGCGGCCCCTATGGTGCTGCGAGTGTCTATGGGCGATGGTGATCACTTACTATCAGTGTGAGTTTTAGTATCTTTGCTTTTCTATCTTTTATTTTTTTATTTATTTATCAAACAACAATAGAAAACACATGCATTAATAGAGTTATTACAATATACACAAAAAAGACGGTCGCATTGTTCGATGACGACAAAACGGAAGCGCCTACTTCTATAGTACTTATGAGAATATCAGAAAATCTTTAGTTGTGTCAATTTAATTTTGGCCCGAAATATTGAGGACATAGCGACACATTCCGGAACCTGTCGTCTAATTATGCGCCTGGTGCAGTTTGTAGTTTGATATTTCTGTATATGCCCTGTTTTTTTTCTAACAAGCTATATTAGAGAGATTTGAGACATGTAAATTATTTTTGTGGTGTACAAGATACAATATAAAATAAAACCAGCTAAATCTCTTTACTTATATTTTGATACTTAATTAAAATTCTCATAAACTAATAACTAACTAATCTTTAAAAATGAAGCTTAATTTAAACCGCGCCTTTATGTAGCGTTCCCAGAATGCTGGCAGCATCGCCGCCATTACCGGTATTCTCAGTATTGACAAAGAATGTATACCAACTGTTACTTTGTAGTATTCATTTAAAAAATACTAGTTCTAATTAATTATTATTAGGTAAAGTAATTTCAATCTGAACAATAATCTTTAATGGCTTGTTAACTATACTATGTAAGTAATATAAGCATTTTAAACAAAATTAAGTTTTAGTATGCTTTATTTTTAATCTAAATAAATAATTAGGAACTGTTAATTTAAATAAATATCAATCTATACAAACTTTTAGAAATAATAATTATAATACGTTTTTTTAAAGACAACGCCCGCACCAGCGAATCTAATTCGTGTGTCGCGGGGTACTTTACAAGCATGTAAAGTACCCGTGTTACACAATAGATGGACACAAATTACATCCAGACTCAGAACGACTATTTATGGGTCACACAAATAGTTGTCCGGCGCGGGACTCGAACCCTCGGCACGGAGCGGCGAGGCGAAGCTGTCTTAGAGGCTGCCCCATACGTGCAGTCAAATTTCTAGTCAAAAACGTTTAAATTTCTTTTTTTTTTAAAGAAAACCTAATTCAGTTTTATGACAACGGCCTCGTAAGTTGCGATGCAACTTACAAACGTGGTTAATTATTGTCATTCGGACCGAGTTTTACTGAAATTTTAAACACCGCAATGCTTTTACCATGTGCTTGACAGGTAACTTCCGCCGAATGTTCTTCGGAACGACATCTTGGTTATGCGTTTTTATATATGCCGCAGCAATTCGGGATACAAACATACATACACGCCGCTTGATGGTGAGTGATTCCTGTATCTTATGACGTTCGCAACACATATGGTACCATGGGTTGTCGAACTTATTTATGTGTTTTTAGTTAGGGTTACAGTGCGTACCAATTCGTCATCATTTATGTACAGTGACAACTACCCCAACTCGGTTATGCCTTACTCCAATCCCTGCCTAGGTTGTCTGAAAGAGATCTCATTTAGTGATAAGGCCGACAATTCAATTTTGTGATGCATCCTTATTTCTTGTGTTTTATTTTACTTGGTGTACAGACAATCCGGCTACCAGCATATCCGGCTACCCCAATCTGTCAAATTTCTTTTATAGATTTTCAACTTTATCACATAAGCATGCACAATGCTTGTGCATGCTTATTAAAAGTGAACCTTAGTTCACTTTTAATTGGGGAAATTTGACAGATTGGGGTAGCTTGATGTGCTGGCGTCTGTACAATAAAGAGTTATCTTATCGTCGCGGTCGTACGCCGACAAGTACGAGACATCGGATTCTGTCTCCAGATATAAATATGTATTTACAAAAAAAGAAAATTAGTATATGTAGTATACCAGTTATCTGGTTTCCATAGTACAAGCTCTGATTTAGATATTATTTCACATGTTTATTACCAATATTATTTACAAGATATCATACAAGTGTATTTTAATACAAATACAACCCATACAATATATGGGCTACAAGGAGAGAAATTTCCGCAAAATCCTCCCGCACAACCCATGCGCACAAATTTCAGCAAAACCGCCTTCTGCATGTAACTCTCCTGCCGATATCAAGTCCCAAACTTGCAAGGATTTTCAGGGATTTAGGAATAACTCCATTTGTAGATATAACAAGAGGTATTATCGCAGGCAAGCGATACTCCATATTTGCGCAAATTCAAAACACAGATCAAGGTATTTTGGTTTTTTTTTGCGTTAAAGCTGTTATTATTATTATTTCCTTCCCTAGTGCAGGCGTTGTAACAAAATCTCTTGCCTTCTATATATTCTTCTAATGTTTTTGTATTGTGGAAAGTTTAGTCTCCTGTCGGTTCACCGAGAGTCCTAGGTTCGCGCTGTCCACCTCTAGCCTGGCCAAGATGGTCTGCGTATCTTTTTTCTATCAGTCTATGCGCATAAAAAATGTATAAACGTAATAAAAACTCAAACCTCATTAATTTTCTTCACCGCACTATAAAAATCAGAGTTTGCTTTAATTAAACTAGTACGTGGGTATTTTTATTCTTCGCATAACTTTTGGCGAGCACTTTGCAAAGTAATAACTGCACACAATTTTCTACCATGCTTTTCAAACTTTGTAGCATTAGAGTGGGAGAGGCGGATTAATAAGGCAGTACTGAATATTGTAGAGACTAGTGTTTACTTGTTAAACCTCTGTGCATTACAGACTTGAGGTATTCCTCCATTAACCCTAGGCAGTCTAAATTGGTTGAAGCTTTGAAGGGTTACTGAAAATGAAAATGGAGCCGTATCCTCATTACTCAATGGTTTAGTGTTACATAATGTAATTTACAGATGTTCTGATATTGAAATATCAATTAGGAGAGAGAGAAAATAGAGAGGAAGAAAGGTTATTTCGGTAGGTATAATTTTCGAGTTGCTTAATAGTTAATAATTCTTAGGTAGTAGAGTTTATATACAAATAATATTCGCTCTAAATGAAATTAGAGCAATATAATTAAAATAAATGAAAAGATAAAAATATTTTTTAGAATTAGTGTTAATATTCAATTGCTGTTTGGTGATGGCCGGGAATATCAGAATATGAACCCCTCATATCATCCCATGGGGGACTTAGAAGTCGACCCGAGGGAATATCTACCAGGGGACGGGCAGCAGCTTCCTTCTGACCTCTATGACCATCTTAAAACGATCGCCATCCCGTCTGCCAAGCGTGGCGATTATAGCATATAGCAAGATGGGGGATTCATGGGGCAGGCTTGTCCAGCCATGGAAGCATCATCTTGCAGCTGTAATGAAAATAAGTTTATATATAAGCCCTTTTTTGTAACGTAAATATATTGTGTAGATTTTCACTCTAAACCTATTATTGAACAAAACCTTGATGTATAGGAGACTTGAGGTTTAGCTTCACGTAGGTTTTAGGTTTCCTTAGACAAAGTCCGTAATCAAATGGAGCCTTAGATAAAGCTTTCACTGAGCTGTATATGACTGGGACCTAACTTTTAAATGGTATGAGTTAAAGGCCCGAAAGTTTAATATGTTGCGTTTAACGTTGACCCTTTACTTATTATTGAATTTAAAATGTGGTTTTAGTTTTAAAGCTTTATTCGCAATGCAAAGCGTAAATCTAATCTCAAAAATAGGAAAAGATAAATTCGAAGATGGTTCGAACCAGGGTCGCGGGTTTCGAACCAGCTAAGCAGCTGGCTAATACCTATTATTATCTTCTCCTTGACTGCCTCGTTGGTTTAGCGGTAGCGTGTTCACCCGCAGAGAAAGAGAAATGAATTCTCAGCATCAGCCCGAAGTCTAGGAGTTGGCGGTATTATACCCCCGTGCCTCGGAGACCACGTAAAGCCGTCGGTCTTGTACCTGACCTCTTTCCGGTCGTGTCGCCTAGGCGTCCCATCAGATCATGAGGGTGATGGAATAGAAAGTGCTGCTGTGTTTGCGCACACACTTGAGCACTATAATATGTCCCGCGCAGATGGCTAATCTCTATTGAGACTGGCCGCCGTGCCTGAAATTCGGCTAGGAGGACATTATTATTATTTATTATTATTGTCTTCTCGAAGGGTGGTGGCAAGTGAATCCTAAATTTGATCTGCCAGTTTGAATCGTTCGTAACTTAACGCAGAGGCGGACGATTAAATTAATCAATACCCCATTTATTTTTATTAAAAGTGTGGCATTTTGGAAACCAATTTGTATTATTCAAAGAGCTATTTATAAAAACTTTGTACCTATCGATAAAAAGGTTCCATATTACTAGTTATTTAAAAATAAAAAAAAGCTCGTTGCGGAGCAAATTCCTAATGTAAGCTAAAAGTACTGAAAATTAAGTTAACAATTCTAAATGGAAGGTCTAATTTCTGAAAATGAATTTAACAAATACTAAATGTAAGATAAAAGTTCGAAAAAATCCAATTAATTTAGTAGTTAGAAATATAACCAAAGGACTCAATATATTTTGTGTACAACTTTAGGTATACAGTTAGGGTAATTTGTAAAACACCAACAATCACGCAGGACTATATTGCTAACACCATAAGCAATAACTTTTGTTCTAAAAGTTCGGACATAACTCAATACATGAAAAAATAAATTATTCTAAAAGTTTTTGTTGTACTGTCGTGAGATTTGTACGTCTATGTTTCATTCATAAACGAAAGGACGACGCACGAACTGCGATCTTTGCGATGAACGTAGAGTTATAAACATTCAAGCGGTAAATTAAATTAATACGTATTTTTATATATAAATAAAATCTAACAAATTATCAAAAGTTGTAGAACAAAAGTTGTTGCTTATGGTGTTAAGTATCTTGTACTGCGAGGTTGTTGGTGTTTTAGAAGTCAGTCGTAGACTGTTGCATCGAGTGCAAAGTGCAAATGCATGAGTACGAAAACGCATGCGAAGACACTCAATTAAAATTCATCATACATCAACATCATCAGTCTGATATCGTCCACTGCTGGGCATAGGCCTCCTCCAAATGTTTCTGTAACGTTACCATTCGGAAGGGTTTGCCGTAGTCACCGCGCTTGGCATGCGAGATGGCGACCGCAGTTAGGTGGTAGCTAATATATAGGTGGCGCTGCTGCCCGACTACCTGGTGTATCCCTTAGTCGCCTTTTATGACATCCACGGGAAGACATGGGGTGGCCCTACTATTCTTTCTAGGCCCGAAACCACACGGCTACACTACACACAACACGGCTTAAATAACACGAGTGTATTTATTAATAACTTACTTTCGCAAGGTGCAACTATTAAAATATACCTACCCAAAAAACTCAAGTAAATGATAACAAAGTTTAATTCATCTTCACTTCAAACAGGCTTTTAAATATTTATCCCGCTACTTTTGCACCAAAATATTATGAACAATTTCATTTGCAGCTGTTTTCAAACTTTCTGGAGTTGAATTTATATCGATATCGCTGTATAATTCCATTTTTATAAATATTTTTAGCTAAATATGAAGTGTCTAAGTTTTAGAATAGTACAAAACGCGCTACATTTGTTTTTGTTTTTTTACCGAGTCGGTATTTATCTCCAGCCAGTATCTTTTTGATCTAATGCATAATTTTTGTTCTAAACACAATGGGAGACATTAAACCTCCGTGGTAAATTTGTATCTAAATGAAAAATAAAAACTGTCCATTAATAAAAATCTGTGGAACCGTGCGATTTGATTAATGATTAATGTTAACATTACTATGTAGTTGGAAGATAACTTATTTAACATTCTCCTCCTTGGATTTAAAACTGGAGCCATGGTGCTCAACCGTTTTGCTTGTTGTGGATATTTTGTAAGTTTATTCTTCTTGTACCTTGACGTTATCCCTTTTCTATTGGGGTCGCCTCCCTGGCCGCTCCTACCGCTCCCGGTAAACAAAATGATTACACCAGGTGTCTGATTCCTTTAAGGTTCTGTCTAGTTATAACATTGTTCTCATGTCAGCTTGGTGCGACGGTTTGACGGTGTCTCAAACAATCAAATACCGAAATCAATCCTCATTTTTTACACAACGATTGTTAAGCGCGGGAATTGAATCTGTGGCCTCCTAGGTAGAAAAGGTGAGGAAAGTATGTTTAGAGGCATTACGAGGAAATAAAAATATTAATTTATTTGGATATTACCTATTAGCCATGCGTATAATGGTAGTACCTGCTTAGTATGAATTGGGTCTCGCCAAACAATAACGACTGATATAATTGGGGGGTGTAGACGTTTTCCCAAGGCAATACTTGCCAGAGAACGGGCAGCAGCATCTCTCTGTGTACTATGACCATCATACTGCGATCGCCAACCTAGGTAAGCGTCAAGCGTAGCGATTATGGCATGTCCCTCCAAATGATGGAGACAACCTCATTGTGCAAATCTTGTGGTCTTTGTCCAGAATTGGGTGTCATTCAGCAGACATGATCAGAATTTTGTCGTGGATATGCTAATCTAATAAAAGCCCGACAACTTTAAGCAAAATATCAAAGCAGCCGGCCAAGTATTTTCATAATTATTTCTTTTTATAAACGGAAATATTATAATACGAAACCTCTATTTTATAAGTTTTCTTTTTCCACTTGGAGTCTCGGCAGTGGCAATTTTGTAACTTAAACTAAACATGGTGATTTTGCTCGAATTCTGACCAAGAGCTCGAAATAAATTATTGATATAAGAAAAAGCCTAGACGCCAGACTGACGACTCAATTGTAGGCTTTGTCAAATTGTTCGAGTATTGTAAGAGCCACTACACTACAGTACGCGTAGACGAATTCCCTTCTAAAAGCATCCTTATTACCTACGTAATAAAAACGCCATGACAGCGTTCTACTACATTTACTTCTGTAAATTCTCTCTATGGGTCTCCATTAGATACCCGAAATAAACATATTTTATTTTATTTTTAATTTGCAGTTATTTTTGAGCCAATTCGACAAGGTTTCATATACATATAAATAAACCTTACATATTTCCATACGAACTGTCATCCTCCCTATTCCTTATTGTTATCTTAAACCCTTGAGAGTAAAACTTTTACAAACTTAGAATATCATATTTATTTATATGGAGTTATTAATCAACAGCCTAAAAATAAGTTTCAAGCTTTTAGCTCCAAAAATGACGATAATCATTGACATGTCATGCCATCCAACTTTTCACCCCCTTCAATCCTTTACAGCCCTTTTTTCGCATTACAAAGTAGCCTAAGTCCATTCTCAGGCTCTAGACTATCTGTGTACCAAATTTCATTTAAATCGGTTCAGTAGTTTTGGCGTGACAGAGCGACAGACAGAGTTACTTTCGCATTTATAATATTAGTGAGGATCGTATTTTTGTTTTGTCAGTGAGCATTGTTTTCTATGCCGTCCTCAAATGCGAAGACAGATGGATCACCATGGAAATAAAGCTCGATTTCTAGTTGAAAGCCCGCAATTTAGCCCGTGATCCGTTTTGTGCTAACTGATACGAGGGGCAAATAAACGGTTGACTAGCGTTTGAAAGCTAAGCCTTTGACAAAGTGAATAAATAATGCGTACACTAAAATTCGTGGAATATCAGACAGAATTGAAGCAGAGAGAAAATGAAAGAAAAGAAATCCTACAATCTCAGGCTTAATCATCACAGAAAGGTTTATCCTGGATGGGGATCGAATGCCAGAACTAGTTTAGCAGTTAGGGTCGCTAACCACTAAACGAACAGGCCAGTCAAGTAAGTAGCATTAGTAAACCCCATAACAATGGTGAGCCTGTGTCACACATTGACCATTGTAGATGTTGAGCGGAAAAAACGAGGCGATTATTAGTTGCTAGCCAATTCATACCTTAATATAGACAGAACCATTCAGACAATATGTAGTAAAATATAAATTTCAATACATAATATTAAAAACTTCAACTAAACATAATCTCCTTGACAATAACCTAATACAAGCTAGCTAAATGTCACTACCATTATAAAATAAATTGTATAAATGTTTTAACATTCCGTGTACCTAAATATTTGTAATAAGTAACTAGAAATAATAACTGTACAAACATGTTCTGACTATTTACAAGCGCTTTTTTAAAGTCTACGTGAATAAAAGCGTTTTTTATTTTATCGCGGAGAGAAAACAGAAAGAAAATGAATAAAGAGATAAGAATTACAGAAAGTAAAAACTGTACCATAAGTATATGTAGTCTGTTAAAAACATAGAACCATAGATGTTGTTTATGCCTGTGTGAGGGGACTTTGATTGGTTTGATTTCTCAGTCTCCGTGCTTTGGGAGGAAATTTATTTTGGATTTCCATTGGATTGGTTAGTAAATGAGTGTTGATGAGCCTATGTACATACCTATGTATTCATTATCTATTGCGGACAGTTGAGCGGAAGCGTATTTAGGATAAAAAACGTGGTAATTTATTATAACACTACCGAACATATAGCGGAAGTTACGTACGTTTTCCTTCCGTCCGCATCTCGTCTTATTGTACTTAATTTCTCATTTATGGTTAAGCTTTAATAAAACAATTTAGTTGAAGCTAGAATGATATCTTTCTTTACCAAAAGATATTTTTATTTTTAAGAATGAAACACACAAAACCCTCAATATGTTTACAAATTGTATAAACGCCCCTACATCTTTCAAGAGTTACATTTTGACGAAATGAAAATACACCTTGTGCAGTCGCAATAAAACTTAAATTTATTAGAAACATAAAAGTTTTCTTTCCATGAAACAGAAATTTAAGGAATTTCATTGTGCACGCAGAAAATTGCTCGGAAATAAAAAGTTGTGTTGGACAAATTGCTTGTGAAAATACACCGCTATTCTTTATTAAATAACTGTTATAAACGTAGCCTAATGGAAATTTTATTTATGGAGTACTTTAAAATATTATCTTTTTCCTGTGAAACTCTACATTATCTACCAACCCACAAATAATTACTAAAATTAAAAACCAAGAAGAAAAAATATTTATTAAAATGTTAATGCGATAGAAAACAACCATTTGTGTGGCCCTAATATGGTTTGAAAAGAATAATAAATTGTGATTACACGAGTTATGCGAGTCATCCCTGTTAATAAAGACGTAATGCGTCATCTAGGTATAGAAGGGGCTACCACCGATACCTAAATAAATATTATCCCATTATTCACACACGGCCATCTGATCCCAACTAAGGAGAGCTGTGTATGTATGTGCAAAAGAAAAGTAGATATATGTATGTAGTATATCAGTTATCTGGTTTTCATAGTAGGTACAGGCTCTGCTTAGTTGGGATCAAATGGCCGTGTGTGAATAATGTCCCAGGATATTATTTATTCAGATGTAGATATCGGTGTTAGCCCTTTCTTTACTTAGATGACGCAGCTCCATGTGGAATTTTAATTTATATTCATCATCATCATCATCGTTATCATATTAGCCAATAGAAGTCTTGTGCTACCCGCATCTAGCCGGTTACAGGGACGCTCACAAGATTAGTGGTCTTATCTTGTAAGGAGCCTGTCCACCCTGCGTCTTCTATCCTTTCTAACCCAGCGGCCGTTGGTTACCACTTTGTGCCTGTCCACTTCCAATTCAGCTTGGTAATTCTTCAGGGCATGTCGGTTATTTTATAAATTACTAGCTGTGCCCCGCGGTTTTACACGCGTTAAACTTTATAAATTATCACAGCTCCTCCCCCGTAGGTTATAGCGTGATAATATTAGGTCTTTACCTATGAAATTGCCGTTCTGCAGTACTGGCCATTTCAAATCAAAATAATTTTTGTTTGGCTAAGAATTCTAATTTCAAATTAATTTTATTTTAAAAACATGGATTCTTTTTTCCAAAAGTAGTCATTTCTTTATTGATTAGTGTTACATTTTCATCGCATTTCAATCTTTTTCGTCATCATGGATACGTTAAAAATTCGAGTAATTATGGAATATGAGTACCGTCGTGGCAGCAACGCGGCACAAGCGGCACGCAACATCAACGACGTTTACGGAGCTAACACTACAAACCAACGCACCACCTGTTATTGGTTTGCTCGCTTCCGTTCTGGAAATTTCGACCTGAAAAATGAACCTCGCGGTCGTCCGAAGACTTTGGTCGACAATGACGAATTAAAGGCGGTTGTGGAAGCTGATGATACACAATCTACGGCTGAATTAGCAGCAGCTTTCGACGTTAGCGTCAAAACAATATTGGTCCATTTGCGTCAAATTGGCAAGGTAAAAAAGCTTGACAAATGGGTGCCCCACGAACTCAATGATCGCCAGCGCGAAGTACGCGTCGAGACGTGCCTTGCACTGCTCAACAGACACACAAATGAAGGAATTTTGAACCGCATTGTTACCTGCGATGAAAAATGGATTCTGTTTGATAACCGCAAGCGCTCAGCAAGTTGGTTGGATCCTGGTTCAGCACCTAAACAATGCCCTAAACGAAAACTTACCCCTAGAAAAGTGATGGTCACTGTTTGGTGGTCTAGCGCCGGTGTGATTCATCACAGCTTCTTACCAAACGGGGTGAGTATTACTGCAGATGTGTACTGTGAAGAACTGAGCACAATGATGGAGAAGCTGGCGCATCTCCAACCAGCATTGGTCAATCGCTCGTCTCCGCTGCTCCTGCACGACAACGCGCGACCTCATACTGCACAGCAGACGGTCTCCAAGTTGCAAGAACTGGGGTTGGAAGCTCTCCGTCATCCGCCCTACTCACCAGACCTTGCGCCTACAGACTACTACTTTTTCCAGAATTTGGATAACTTCTTGGCGGGAAAAAAATTCAATACCCGAGAGGCAGTACAAAATGCCTTTGAAGAATTTGTTGCCTCCCGTCCAGCTGATTTCTTTAAGAAGGGCATCAATAAACTGCCACTGCGATGGCAAAGATGCATTGATTGCATGGGTGATTACTTCGATTAATACAAATAAAAAAATTCATGAAAAAAATTCGTTTAAATTTTTTCATACAAAACGGCAATTTCATAGGTAAAGACCTATTATGTAGCCTATAGGTTGACCCGACCTCTTAGTAATATTCATGCAAAATTTGAAGTAAATCCATGCAGTACTTCTTGAGTTTAGCCCGGACATAAATTCAAAAAATTTGATCCGGCCGTGATCTACAATCGATATCGATTGTAGATCACGGCCCAAGTATCCTTTAAAAAAAATATTCAATGTACAGTTTTGACTTTCCTACGATTTTATTATATGTATAGATTAATTAGCCCCGGTCAGAAGTACTCTAAACCGGCGAGCGTGTATGAAGAATATAACGACAGGAAAAGAGGTGTGCAAATAATATATATTTCCTTATTTCCATAAGGAAATCCCTGCCTACCCCGGCAGAGACAACGGATTTCCGTATTTCTCTACGAAAATACTCTATGTATTCTTTGATTTTTATGAAACAAATCAGATATTTTCGTGTAAAAATATCAATCGCTTATTAATTAAATTTAACTCAGGATAATTAAAAACACATACCAGAATAAATCTGTTATTGCAACTGTATTTTAACGAGCAAAAAATCCTGATCGTAGATCGTAGTTCGCCTGCTAAATAATTTCAATAAGTGTACCAAATCTTTTTTATTTTTGATGTGAAACATCTATAGCCGCACGTAAAACAGATTTTTGGAGTGGCGACGCGTCGCCACGACATGCGTCGCCACGCCAGAAATCTGTTTTAGGTGCGGCTATAGATGTTTCACTATACGATACGACACACTATACGATAGTAGTGTGTACGGTGTGGCGACGCGTCGCCATGCGCAATCGACTTTTTATTTAACATTATGACATATTTAGTTCCTATCACAATATGTTATTTTCTGCATATTACTTTTACAAAATAATGTCGATGTTTCACATCTGCCAGGCGTCCCGTGACGGCTCACATTTTTATTTAATCTATACGAACTACAGTAGGTAATAATTATTATTCACACACGGCCATCTGATCCCAAATTAAGATGAGCTTCTACAATGGAAATCAGATAACTGAAATACTACATATACTAATTTCTTTTGGAAACAGGTACATAGTTTTATAGATAATTACACCCAAACACAGGATAAACAGACATGATCATGCACACAAATATTTGTCCTGGTTGGGAATCGAACCCATGACGTACGGCGTGAAAGGTTATTTACAAAAAAAAATATATATATTATATTATAAAAAATATATTATAAGGTTTCCATATTACAAGCTCTGCTTAGTGTGGGATCAGATGACCGTGTGTTAATAACGTCCAGCATATTATTATTATTATCTACTAACCGCGCAAACCGTCCCTATGAGGATCACCTATACATAATACAAAATTGCAATTGCTTAGCAATTATTACACAACTTCGGCTAGTACTCCATCAAGATCCGTAACAAATAAGGGTCCGGATCTCATCACGCAGAATAGTAAAGTGTCAGCACGAAGAAAGGTGGCCAGTTATCGAGATAAATCTAGAGCATCTATTTCGGGTGATTGTTATTCACATACACTTGTACTTGTCAAGCTTGACAAGTACAAGTGTATGTTAATACCCAAGTGCTGAAAAAATTTTATTAATTCATGTGAGAGTCGGCCAAATGATCTTGTAAGGGTTCAACGTTTATCGTATAACGGTACCCTAAAAATAGCTCTGTGTAAGAGCACGTAATAAATCAAGCCATGCATAAATAAAGCACCTATGAACAAGTAAAGGTTGATCCCTGGACATATTTTATGCACGTTCTGAATAACAATCACCCGAAATAGATGCTCTAGATTTATCTCGATAACTGGCCACCTTTCTTCGTGCTGACACTTTACTATTCTGCGTGATGAGATCCGGACCCTTATTTGTTACGGATCTTGATGGAGTACTAGCCGAAGTTGTGTAATCATTGCTAAGCAATTGCAATTTTGTATTATGTATAGGTGATCCTCATAGGGACGGTTTGCGCGGTTAGTAGATAATAATAATAATATGCTGGACGTTATTAACACACGGTCATCTGATCCCACACTAAGCAGAGCTTGTAATATGGAAACCTTATAATATATTTTTTATAATATAATATATATATTTTTTTTGTAAATAACCTTTCACGCCGTACATCATGGGTTCGATTCCCAACCAGGACAAATATTTGTGTGCATGATCATGTCTGTTTATCCTGTGTTTGGGTGTAATTATCTATAAAACTATGTACCTGTTTCCAAAAGAAAATAGTATATGTAATATTTAAGTTATCTGATTTCCATAGTAGAAGCTCATCTTAATTTGGGATCAGATGGCCGTGTGTGAATAATAATTATTACCTACTGTAGTTCGTATAGATTAAATAAAAATGTGAGCCGTCACGGGACGCCTGGCAGATGTGAAACATCGACATTATTTTGTAAAAGTGATATGCAGAAAATAACATATTGTGATAGGAACTAAATATGTCATAATGTTAAATAAAAAGTCGATTGCGCATGGCGACGCGTCGCCACACCGTACACACTACTATCGTATAGTGTGTCGTATCGTATAGTGAAACATCTATAGCCGCACCTAAACCAGATTTCTGGCGTGGCGACGCATGCCGTGGCGACGCGTCGCCACTCCATAAATCTGTTTTACGTGCAGCTATAGATGTTTCACATCAAAAATAAAAAAGATTTGGTACACTTATTGAAATTATTTAGCAGGCGAACACAATATTTGCATTTGAAGTACAATAATTGAGCAAAATTTGTTATTATTAGTGGAAGTCTTTCGGCTGACATGCTGATGATGCTTAATAAAAAAAACACTTGGCTATCTCCTATACTAGTAGTAGTTGTAAGTCATATAGTCAGGAAACTGACCTGATATAATATGACATTGTGAACAGTTAAACAAACAGTCAAAGGAGTAGGAAATGACTCCATACATTCCTGGGCCCAGGTGTTAACTGAATCAAACTAGCCTTATTTGTGAGAGGATATAATAACAAGACCTCACTGAAATTTTGGTGAAATTTGGCTATCCAGGAATCAAGTTATATGTAGTATAGTAAAAGTGAGGTTAAATTATAACATTGTAGTTTTTTACAAAATATTTTTGAATGGCTTCGGTTGTGTTATGGTTTTATGCATGGAGAGTGTGACATGTCGAAGATCTGGCACGTTTGGATCCCCGCGCCCCGTGCAGTCACTACAGTCGAAGAAAACCACAAATAAAACATGGAAAATACGTGCGCACTTAAAACGAAAGACAACGAACGAGTGACAGTCAAAGAGTATGTAAAGACCGTCAGGCAGAGAAGTGTTGCCCGAAGAAAAATTAAAGGAATACTATCCGCTATGAATCGATTCCACGAAAAGCACTTGTCACTCGATTTTCAAACATATTCTGAGATTTTACCAATTTATTCTTAATCGATTGCGAGTAATTCATCATTATTTTATCGATTATTTCGTTTGATAACTTAGTTTAAGTTTTTTCGCTTCCTAGATAGAAACATGATACCATATTTTGTGATTTCCTTTAGAAAAATATAACGGTTTTTTAAATTCATTTTTCAACTAGTTAACTGCTGGGCCCAGAAGTTTCCTTCTCCTTTAGTATCAAACAAAGTTAATTCGTACTCATTCGCCCTTTAATTGTTATATTTTATAAAAATGTACAGACACCATCACATCAAGTTACTCCAATCTGTCAAATTTCTCCAATTGTAAGTGAACCTTATGCTTTTGTGATAAAGTTGAAAATCTATAAAAGAAATTTGACAGATTAGGGTAGCTGGATGTACTGGCGTCTGTAAAACAAATGTCCCAATAATTTACTGATTATACTTTTCTTTTATTTCAGGTATGTAGAAGCTGGCTTTTAGCCTCTGATGGATTATCCGGACGACCTTCAAGGGCAGGTATTAGTAACCAATAGCAACAGAGCTTACCGAATTTCTTTACGTTTTACTTACATTTTGCTTTTAGTTCAAGGCTCGGAATGTCTTAATTTATCACAAATAAAAGATCACACCTTTATTAAGCGAATTAACACGTAATCTTGGTAATTACTGATTTAAAAAATATACAATCGGCTTCAACTTTTCTTTGTGAAAACAATGAAAAAAATTATGTCATGCGAGTCGTACCATGTATTACATTGGTTCATTAAGGATTATTTATATTATTTATAGCTGTGCCGCGCGGTTTTACCCACGTTAAATTTTATAAATTATCGCAGCTCCTACCCCGTAGCTGATAGCGTGATAATAAATAGCCTATTTGTTGACCCGACCTCTTAGTAATGTTCATGCAAAATTTGAAGTAAATCATCTCAATCAATACATACAGACAAAAATTCTAAATATATATTTTGGCTTCGATATCGATTGTAGATTATGCCCGTAGTTTCCTTTTAAAAAAAATATTCAATGTACAGTTTTGACTTTCCTACGATTTTATTATATGTATAGATAAAGAATAAATATCTTGAGACATCTAACACACTGCCATCTGATGCCGAGCTACTACAACCAAACAACTAATTAATATACTTACATATTTCTAAATACATAGGTACACACATACAGGCAACAAATAATCGTACTTATCAAACAAATATTTGTCTGTCGGTAGATATTAAACCTACGACCTCTGGTTTAAAGGTTAGGGTCACAATGATAGTGAGGTATACAGAGCGCAACTGTGTTTGCATACACTCTCTTGCACTATAATTTGTCCTTCGTATTGCATAGCTGGACCGATAATCTTGTGAGGTCTCTGGGTGCGGATAGCGCAAGACTGGCAATTGTGGAGATCTTTGAGGGGGGCCTTTGTTTAGCAGCGGCCGTTTTTCTGCTGATATGATGATGATGAGTTGGATAGTTCACAAGTACAGATGTAGGCGAAATACCACCTGGTGCACTATTATTTTGAGACTTGTGTACTAACTACATAGTTGTAACGGACTGGTACTTTACCCAGGAACTTTGTATTAAGTTTATACAATAGAAGTCATTGTAGCCAGTGTCCACTGAGGCGTCTGGTCCTGCGGCTTGGTAAGTTAGTTTTAGTTTATCTTAGCCAAGGTGTATTGATAACTGTTGTCAAACTGCATAATTAAGGATTGAAACAGGTCAATTTTGGAGTAAGACAGTGCTCGTTCAAAATCTGGTATATTGTACGCCGGCCGAGAGTATGACCGCGACCGCCATTCCCCTTTAACACCCTTAGCTTGCAACTGTCGCTCTACATTGTGCATTTATCTATATAAATATGTATTCACAAAAGAAAAGTAGTTTATCAGTTATCTGGTTTCCAGAGTAAATAATTGTTATTATTTATACGCCATTTTTTTTTCTTCTTAAAGACAACGCGTGCACTATGCTAATTAATCCCTGTGTTGTGGGGTATTTTAGGATAATAACTTTGTGGTCGCTAATTGGCGACCACAAAGTACATCAAGACTGAAAACAATTATTAATGGGTTACATATTTTTTGCCCTGCGCGGCAATTGAACCAGGGATACGAAGTGTGTGAAACTCGCGTCATCTTCACGTCACGCTTCCAATGAGCTATCTGTATAACTAGTATATTATTGTAGATTGTTTAGATGAAAAGTGTACACAAATAGTTTTCACTTCTATCAACAACCCCAAAGACTGCCCCGTTAATTTTTTTTATTCGTGGATTTAAGTAAAACTTGTTCTCGTGTAGAATCTTTATACTATGCCAAATCGAACGCAAATATAATTTGGCTTTGGAGTAAGCATAGTACACGTTTACAAAACCCAGATTTTTACGAGTGTATTGTATAAGCAGGTTAGGTCAGTTCTTTGTACGTATTCTGACACGCTTGCAGTTGAACAATGGAAATCTTGATACCTAAGGATCCAGTTTAGATGGCCATAAAATTATGTAAACAATAAACATGAATGCAGAAGCAATTGATGTTCTTTGAGCAATTTCAGGATATTTACGATATACAGGAAATGGAAATTAATGTATGGAAGTGAAAGTTGGGTATGGCAGAAAAAGAATGAAAGTAGAATAAATGCAGTGGAAATTATAGCTCTGAGACTTCTCAGAGCTCTCAGCGCTCTTTCGAATTCTGTCTCTCAAAGACACACCACACATGCTTATGTGTGGTGTGACTTTGAGAGACAGAATTCGAAATACTGATGTAAGAGAGCGTTGTGGTGTGAAAGAGGATGTAGTAACAAAAATTGAAAAAGGTATGCTGAGATATTGTGGGCAATTAGAAAGGATGAATGTAAGGAGATTGACAAAAGAAGTATACCTGGCTTGTGTGAACGGGACAACTGGAAGGGGAAGACCTCGTAGAACGCTCTCTGACCTAATCGGAGACGTTCTCATGAAAGGCTAGGTCAGCAGTACCCTAAACCGGCGAGCATGTATGAAGAATATATAAATATAATAAATACTGTCATTAATGACAGTAAACGAGGCAAAAGAGGTGTGCAAAGATCGTGACAAATGGAAATCCGCTGTCTGCCTACCCCTCTGGGAAACAGGCGTGAGTCTATGTATGTGTGTATGTAGAAAATGGAGGGCTTGTTATTTCTCCAGGTATCATTACTATGTTAATCTTGTGGACCTGGGTGTAAGCTCAGTATAGAAATAGACAGTACGGAAACTACCTACAAACGGTCCAAACGGCACACTCACACAAACATACGCAATTACAAGACCCCTAAGCGGTTGTCGCGGTGCTGTCAGTAGTGAGTGCCGCGTCAAAACGAGTGGTAACCTATAATATTAACTCCGCAATATTTTTAAAAATCCACGTGCGTATTGCGTATTATACGGCTGTTTGAACTCGGCTTCATCAAAACGGGAGCTTTCGTATTTTAATCGTCCTGCTGATTTATAAAACAAATATGTTTTAATAAAAAATAATAATAGGTATCTAAAACATTAACAACCCTACAGCTTCAATAGAGCGTAGGTGATTATTTCATCAACTAGGCTTGGTTACCTTACTGTCCATATTTATACTGTGATGTAAGGAAGGTCGCTATAGCTTATTGGGAAAGGGAACGGTCGGTAACGCGTAAGTAACATATGTAAGACTAATATTCCGGGAGTTAATATTCAAATGTAAATTTTTGAAGTAAAATTTTTTTACGCTCGCTTTATTTCTGAAGTAAGCTGGTGAATGCGTGACGGGGGCGTTACGAAAAGTGTGATCGGGCGAGGCGAATGGAAGCTTAGAGGATGATATTAAATAAATAATAATAAATAAATGATATTTTATTTTCCATTAATATATAGTTACATATTAGGTAGGGAAGATAGATAAATGATCAATTTCGTATATTACTGTAGGGGCAGTAATATACGAAATATGCTCGCACCTCTCTCTCTTGAAATCTAAAGTCTCGTGGGATCTAAAGAACAGTTCTTTTTTATTATTTATCACTATTGGTCTTGAAAAGCAAAGTGGTATTCAGAAGGTTATTTGGAGGAGTTACTCTAACCGCTTTGTAAATGATATACTCCATTAAATAACTATAGTCTAAACGCTCCACCTTAACATTAAATGTTAAGGTAGAGCACTTTATTCATAATATTAAGACCTAGCCAAGACAGTTAAGGAGATTAAACGGAGATTATCGACCCGGAATGACTCAGTTACCTACTCATTGAACTCGGTTACTCCCTTATGTCGATGCCATGTTATAGAAGCACTTATAGTCCCTCTCATCAGTATATAAATGATTGACGAGCACTTAGGCTCGCGGTTCTTATATTGATGGCTGATCACCGAAGTGGATCAATTTTTGTCCCGGCTATAGTCCCCGTTAGACTGCAGTCGGTAAGCCATATCAGAGGCCTACTGGGACTCGAACGACTCTGATACTAGGGAAACCACTGCCCATACGAAAAAAAAAATCTACATGGGATATTAATTAGCTGTTTAAATAAATTAGGCTTTATTTGTAACACATAAGGCTTACAATCTAAGACAGATAATTTTTAAGGCACATTTAAGAAAGCGTCCGTGCGAACATAACAGGTTAATATTAAACCTATTTTAGTCACGTCCAACGCCAACAATGTCCATTTTAACATAAAATGTCAAGTACAATGGACATCCATCTTAATGTTGTACATATTTCCATTCTGTTGCGGAGATGACTTAACCTACACTATTTCCTATTCCCTGTTGGGACATTAAGGGATTTATTTACGAGTTCTGGAGGCATAACAGCCTTTTCTGTTGTTAACCAACAAGATGTAGTTTAAACGTCTCAAGAGGTTCTTGAACTGCAATCTTACAAAGCAAGGTAAACCTTTCTTTAAAATCTTATCAAAATGAAAAAACATGTTTAAATCTCTACACACTGCTACTTGTTTTGGAATATTTTTAACCCCTGACGCAAAAACAGGACTCAGTCATTATGGGTATCAAATGAAAGGAATTGACTAGTAGAATACCATACAGTATATGAATTTCAAATCCAAGACGGCCACCATAATAAAATGGCTATTTGCATTTTTTTTCCATAACTCCCTAAATGAAAGCTCCATAGTACATATTTATTTATTTTATTATTGGAACGAAGTTCCTTATCGCGCGTTGTGAAAGGGGGCTAGACGGAAAAAAATATTACGAAAAGTTGTCACGACATTTTTTGCAGCTGTGCGGCGTGTGCATGTTTCTCTGTCTGTCTCTCTCTCTCTCTCTCTTATAGAAAGCAAGCCAGATATTTTCATTTCTATTTCGCATTGAACAGTGTGGTGTCGCGACGATTATTTTTGTTGAGTGTATACAGGTTTTTTGTACATTATAAATAAAAAGAAATAACTTCGTTCCATCCGGGTGTCCCTTGACACCTCTCAAGTATTTTTAATTGGAACGAAGTTCCTTATCGCGCGTTGTGAAAGGGGGCTAGACGGAAAAAAATCTCACGAAAAGTTGTCACGACACTTTTTGCAGCTGTGCGGCGTGCGCATGTTTCTCTGTCCGTCTCTCTCTCTCTCTCTCTCTTATAGAAAGCAAGCCAGATATTTTCATTTCTATTTCGCATTGAACAGTGTGCTGTCGCGACTATTATTTTTGTTGAGTGTTTACAGGTTTTTTGTACATAATAAATAATAAGAAATAACTTCGTTCCATCCGGGTGTCCCTTGACACCTCTCAAGTTTTTGTAATTATATTTCTACAGAGACAACGGGGAATCGTCGTACGTTAAACTTTCGGTCCTGAATATAGTCATCAGATATCAGCCGTTCAGCCATGTTAGAGGTCTACTGGGCGACTTGAACAACTATTACACTATTCTAACCACTGCTCATACGAATACATAAATATTTGTTTTACAATTTCCCATTCTTTTCAACTGTTCTTACCCGTGTAACCTTCCATATTACAATACAATTTACCAATTTACGTGATCCTTGTAACCTGTCACTTTCCCCCATTCAATACACTTAATCCAGTTTTTTGGCAACAGTTTCCATGACAAATAGGACGTGTCACCGGCATCTCATAAATATGAAAGGGCCATTCTCATGGTGGTATGGGGTGTTCGGCAGATATTGGTATCGATACTAACAAACGTCTTGCTCTATATAAAGTAGTAAGTATATTTCTAATTGTTTTGAACTTTATTATAAGTTAATAGAGTTAAAAATATGGTGACAATTATGTAAATGTACGTCTAGATTTAATTAATATGCTCTCCAAACATTGTCCTACAATACGAAGATACAGAGAAACTTTTAGTCGTTTTGAAATAAAATTGTTTTGTACTGTTTCATAATTTTGATTCTGTAAAGAAATTGACGATGTTAAGTATTTCGATACCAACAACGTAATTATAAACCTAACCATTAAACTAACCATCGTTAGAACAATTATATCACGTATATTATAATTATGTTAAGTAAGTGACGATTTTTAGAATAATTTAATACTAGCACTTCTTGCCTGTAACGTTTATAGCGAAGTAAGATTTTTTTGTATTTGTAGTTTCATTTTATGTTTTTATTGTAATCAATTTTATTCAAAATAAAAAATATGTTGAGGATATTTAAAATACAATACTGAGAATAATTAGCAAGCAACTTGTCGTCGCCTCTGGTAACTAGTGAAAACTGAAGTTTAAAGGCTGCGGCCGCAGCCGGTAGCCTAACTCATCTCGGGACTGCGGTGCCAGTAGCAAGCAGCTTCGGGAAAACAGCGAATGACACAGTCGCTGTGCCCAACGGGCAAAAGTCGGCAATTGAGGAGGACAATCCAGAGCCCTCCCAGGGTACGTGTCCCGACCATCTGAGATATGACACAATAAGAACCCTTAGTTCCCTTTAAAAACTAGTAAGTACTTCTAGTTAAGAGCATTATGTTTATGCCACTTGGTCGGCCTCACTATAAATATATGTTATAGTGAGGCCGAGTAAAGTAAAAAAAAGCTTGTGAGGTGTCAAGGGTCACCCGGATGGAACGAAGTTATTTCTTATTATTTATTATGTACAAAAAACCTGTATACACTCAACAAAAATAATCGTCGCGACACTACACTGTTCAATGCGAAATAGAAATGAAAATATCTGGCTTGCTTTCTGTAAGAGAGAGAGAGAGAGACAGAGAGAGAAACATGCCACCCCCCAAAGCTGCATAAAGTATCGTGACAACTTTTCGTAAGACTTTTTTCGTCTAGCCCCCTTTCACAACGCGCGATAAGGAACTTCGTTCCAATAATAAAAAATAACTCATACGTGCATCCACAAAACACTTACTTTTGCTCAAACTTTTATTATTATTTATTTTTCCATATTTTGTACTGTTAATATGGTCAATACTCCAAGGGGTGGGGGAACTGGTGACCTGGAATACAAGCCTACTAGAGCTTAGTTTGGGCATCAGTCTTCTACAATATTGTTGTTTGATGTTGCCAAATTCTCAATGTCTGTACCCATAACACCATGTACCATGTTATAGTAGGTTTTGTGGAGAGAAAGAAATAATATTGATTGATTGATGTTATTAAAATAATTTTAATAAAATCTGATATACGAAAATAACAGGCTTATATGAATATTTCAATTACCTATTATTTTTTAATAATAGGTAATTGAAATATATTCTATATTTGTGAGTGCGGAATCTGTGATCCGTAAAATCTGAAATCTCTCTGTGTCTGTTTTTCTATGGCGGGAAGTATGGCTATCGATAAAGTTTTAGTGTTTTTCTGAATGTTATGTTTTACAGTAATCATTTATAAGGTATTTCTAATCATTTTCCAACGCTAAATAACGCTATAACTTTACATTTTAATGTCGAGGAGTTTTTACGGTTAGGTTATTAAAACTAGATAGTGTCCTATGTCTATAATAAATAATGTTTTTATTGTAGATTCGTGGGAAAAATGGAACAAGTTGTGTTAAACGATTTTTGTTCAATTAATATAAAATTAACTACACAGAGTCTGGTAAATTAATCCCACGATCTACTTAAAGAAATGTTGCATGCTTCGGAGGGCACGGTCGGTCCCGGTTGTAGTCATTAGAAAACAGTCGTTAAGCCATGTCGGAGGCCATGCTGGGCGGCTTAACCAACTCTGATACTAGGGTAAAGACTGCCCATACGATAAATAAGTAAGATAAATACAAATAGTATTTATCTTACTTATGACATGGCTTAACGACTGTTTTCTAATGACTACAACCGGGACCGACCGTGCCCTCCGAAGCATGGAGACGCTCGGAGATTAAATCACTATGGCGCACGATGGACTGACCGCGAGCCTAGTTGCTTAACCTCGCCGATCTCTAGCTAGAGCTAGTATTAATAATAAGAATACTTTATACGGCATTCCGGAAACAATTATATTGGAGATAATACCAATACGTAATTCAATAATCGAAAAAAAAAAATAGGAAAAGATAAATTCGTTCCGATATCCGATCAGTCGCATCAACAGTTGCAATCATGTTCCGATATTGAAAATATTTTATCGGACAAGATTTATAGCGCACCATTGACATTATTTTCGGATTTTCGGGACTTATTGGACAACGATTTACATTTTTAGACGGCCATGTATACTATCTCGTTGATTTTCTGATCGACGGATCTATCAATTGGGGTTACGAAGCTGATTTTTTATGGTAGGTACGAACTCTGGCTTAGCAAACAGGGCCACTAACCACTAGAGCAGGATTTCTTAAAGTAGGGTTCACGGACCCCCTGGGGTTCCGTAGCTTGTGTATCAGGGGTCCACAGTTAGATAGTTAACTCTAAATATATTTATTAGAAAATAATGTTTTAAAAAATGTAAGTGTACTCCTACTTAATATCTGATACCTACCTTTTCTGTTTCTTTTAATCTTTTTCTTTTACTGAACTTGTTACACCTCTTACCCGTTTTCATTTCATACAACTCCTGTCCATCCTAAGGTTGTCTGTAAGAAATCGCAGCTAGCGATAAGACCGCCCTTTGTACATCATTAGTATTTAAGTTCTATTTGTAATTGTATTGTAAAACCATTTCTCAGAAAAACCACTAACTTAGAAATTCAGATAACGGCTGGTGCAATCCATGCCGAAACTTTGGGTAAACCAAAAGATAATGATTTGTCTTAATTTATAATCGCGATCGAGACCTGTGTCCATAATATATGGTAATGTGTGTAGAAACAGTGTACACATCGCGAAAGTTTAAAAACATTCATACCAATAAATGAAATTAACACATATATATAGTACTTGTTTTGTTGAAACTGGTCCGTGACTGCAAAACGATTGAGAATCCCTACACTAGAGCCACAGGCTAGTCAAATGAAAAATAGACCTTATAATAATTACCATGTAACAATACCGTGTAACAATACTTGCCCTAATTACTAACTAAAGAGTAGTAAAGAGGAGACAGGTCGTTTAACGTTTTTGGCAAAGAAGAATTTTGAAGATACAGATAAAGTAATTCCTTCCTACCATAAAGAAGTTACAGTCTCTTACGATTTTATTGCAGTAATTCGATATATTTGTTGGCGACACTAAAGATTGATATTATGATATAAGGCTGAACCTTTATTACTAGAAAACTAATAAAGCTGGGGACACGTGTGTAGAATTATTGATTAACTTAAGTACCTACCTTTACAATACTAGATTAAATAACCTTCATGTCGCTGAATTATTTGTAATGTAGATTCACGCTTGTAGTCTAGTTAACAAACTCAACATGAAATATAAAAACAATACAAATAAAAAAAAACAATAGAATAAATTAGTAAATAAGCATTAAACATGCATAGACATATGATAAAAACTATTAGAATAATAATAAAAAAAAAAATTATATACATCGATCGAAATAATTATAAAATATCAAAATAACATTAATTATAATAATAATTATTTATAAATTATTTAATGACTATAGACTATAGACGCATATTAATAAATATTTAATAACTTATTGATTTATTAATCATCTATAGAGTTGAGACATCTTTTCAATAGGAGTGTCTTAAGTTGTAGATTAAATGAAGTTGTGTACCACCATGCCCTTCAACTCAATCGGTAACTTATTAAAAATTTCAACAGCCTGATAACGAGGACTATGTTTAGCAACATAAAATAGGGCTTGAATTAGCTGGAAAAATCTTTCCTATGCGTTTTTTACGCGTGATTTAACCCAATATTATATCGATACTTCTGCCAACCCTATTACATAACTAAGGGCCCGCTTGTATGCAATTTATATTATCATCATGTATTTCTGTTGTATTTTCCTGTCAATCTTGAATTCCTAATATTTGGGTCAATCTTTTGTAGTGAGTGATATGAAATATGTATGACGTTCGATATTTGTGAGTGAAGGTATCATTATTATCCCGGATTAGATAACGGAGCGGATCAGAAACAACATTGTTTACCTTACTTACGTTGCTTAAAAGCAAAATATAAATTGGAGATATTACAATATTGGATTTAGATGTGACTCTCTCTTCTCTATTGTCAATCCCTCATTACTGAATATTGAGGTTAGTAGCAGTTCCTGTGTAGCAAGCAGATAGAGGAAGACCCTCAACTGTTCTCAATGCGAATACCTTCAATATTTTGTTATACTATATTTTTTTTATATAAGAGCTCCCTCTTAAACAAAACGAGTGGGTCACCTGATCGCTGAGTCCAACTGCGACTCGGCAATCACGTTCTACGTACTAGGACTCAGCGTTGCCGGCCTTTAAAAAAGTCAGCAGACAAGTATTGCTGATCCTTCTTCCTCACCCCGATGAGTTCTGGCGATCTTACTCATACTCAGAAACACAACATTAAATTATTAATGTTATTGTTAAGGAATGTCTTCTGTATGGTGGAGGTACTTCCGCAGTCGCTGCTCTTTGAGCGTATGAAAGATGTGAACCCTGGGTCTTAAAAGTCCCTACAGCCTTGGAGTATTATGACTGGGAGCATGGATATTAGTCTAACGCTGAGGAGGGACATAGACTTCCAGTATGGCTAATCTGTCTGGTCGGATTATTTGTTGAAATTTATCTGTCCATGTTTCGATGGCGTTTCCGTCGCCCAGAGCAGTTATTGGCGGCTAGATGTATGGGTGGGATGGTCGGTCTCGCTCTACATTACTACTACTACTTATCGTATGGGCAGTAGTTACCCTAGTGTTAGAGTTGTTCAACCCGCCCAGCAGGCCTCTGACATGGCTTAACGACTGTTGCCTAACGGCTACAACCGGGACCGACAGCTTAACGTGCCCTCCGCACGGAGAAGCAGGAATTAAACCACTCTGGCGGTCACCCATCTATGAACTGACCGAGAGCCTTGTTGCTTACTAGGACTACATTAATACACGAATACGCGAAAACGATCTTCCAAGACCTCTGCGAGACCAAGCGTACTACATATATACTGAGGTATATTGTAATTTTCATATGTGCATGAAATACAATTGTTGTTTTATTGGTTACAGTGTTGTGTTGCTTTCAACAATGGTAGCCAATCTTATGCGGTCAGTTTGCCCTTTGAGATATTCGCCAAGTTATAATAACAATGTAGTGCAGTTTGTTTTCGACTATACTCGGTGTATGAGTAATGGGTAATGGGTCAAAAACTTGTCAAACTTGAGCACACATATGAATGTGTGTCGTAAAAGTCATTGACCAAGAGGTTCACCTGATAGTATGTGATGATCACCGCTGTCAATGTACATTCGCATCATCAGGCCGGCTGCAACTACGTTACGTACGTAATAAAAGTACGGCTTATTTGTATGTCCACTTAAAACCTTGCTCGGCTTTGTTTTTCAAACAAAAACAAAGCTTAAAAGCCGCTGCAGTGGGAAAAACATTTTAAAGAATCCCCATTAAAAATACTAGAGCTCACACAATAGGTCTTAACTCGTTTGCCCATTGAAAATTGGATTACGGAAACCGTCATACAAAAAAGGTTTTGTTGCCACAAAAACCTCGCAGACATGAAATATTGTAGAAAGGTCAGCAAGTGACAGTAAAGACACATTAACGTACATATATGCGCTCATAGCCAGTTGAGCTTACCGGGAAATATATTTCTAAATACATACATATTATAGATCAATTACACTCAGACAGAATAAGTTATTGTCACAGAATAAAAAGTTGTTATCGTGCACATCACACAAAGATTTATCCTGTGTGGGGATCGAAACCACGACCTCTAGCTTAGCAGTTAGGGTCACTAACCACTAGACCACCAGGTCAGTTAAAGTCAAACAACATTTTTTTTGTTATAAAGACAATTCCCGCACTAATTCAAAAATTCAAAATTCATTTATTCCATAAATATGTTTATGGGTCACACAAATTGTTGTCCTATGCGGTAATCGAACCCGGACACTAAGTGGCGAGGCGGCGGTCTAAAGCGTTACGCTACATTTGCAGCCAATAATATAGCAATGCCTATATCTGCGTTGCCACCCTGGCTTCAAAGACACTCGTTTCTCTACAGTGTTCAACCAATCAAATCACAGAAAAATACACGAGTGTATGACTGCAAGCTTAGGGATTGGTCGAATACTGTAGGAAAATGAGTCTTCGTCTCTATACTAGCTTGGCTGAAATGTATCCTGTAAGGTAGGTGCTTCCCCAGTCGAGATGCTGAGAGAGCGACAGACTTCTTAAGACAAATAACATATTGCCATCTAATCCAAACTAGGCAGTGCCTATACTATGTCAACCAGACAACTGATAAACATATATATTTTTTTCTAAATACATAAATATTATAGATAAGTTACACCCAGACACGGAACAAATTATCGTGCTCATTACATAAAGATTGACCCTGCGTGGGAATCGAACCCACGACCTCTGGCTTAGCAGTCAGGGTCACTAACCACTAGACCAACAAACCAGTAATAAACGATTTCTTAAATAAATAAGTAACAAACGATTTAACGTACGTTATTATTTTCCAAAGACACCACGATCCTGTTCGTTATACTGTGCCGCGTAATCACTTTAGTACCCTACCCGAAAATAATACAATATAGCACAGACATCGTTTTCTAGGTCATGAAGATTAGTACCCAACTAACCCCATTCTATAATGTTACAGAGCCAGGTGTGAAGCTGATTGCCAATTATCCTGATACCTGATATTATTCCTTCCCCTTATTACGTGTTCGAAAGCTTTACAAGTTGATAGCAGTTACATAACATGCTTAATATGTTTACCCAAAGTGGATTAGAGCTGCAGAAGGATAGTCCGATTTCTTTAGACCATTTAGGGCCAGCGCAGACAGAGAGGAGCGCAGCGGAGAGGATTTTATTAAGACACTAGAAAATCGACTTTAAAATTATTTAAATAAAGTGCATGTATGCTTGAACATTATAATGCGCGAGACTGCGCGAGCATTTTGTCAGGTTCAAGCATATATACACTTTATTCCTATAGCTCTAAAGTTGATTTTCTAGGGCCTTAATAAAATCCTCTCCGCTGTGTCCCTCTCTGTCTGCGCTGACCCTTACGTCCTTATGTCCTTATGTATACAGCATCTCTCGACACGTGTAAAATAACTTGACCTTACTTAAATTACCTTTCAAATAAAAAAAATATACTCTTAAAAGTGGACGTGATTTCTTTTTATATTCACGATAATATATTTACCATTCATATAACCATTCAGACAATATGTAGTAAAATATAAATTTCAATCATTAAACCTAAACATAATCTCCTTGACAATAACTTAATACAAGCTAGCTAAATATCACTACTATTATAAAATAAATTGTATAAATGTTTTAACATTTCATGTACCTAAATATCTGTAATAAGCAACTAGAAATTATAACTGCATTACTACAAACATGTTCTGACTATTTACAAGCGCTTTTTTAAAGTCTACGTGAATAAAAACCTTTTTTATTTTATTTATTTATTTATATAATTAAGAACTATTCTGCTTTTTTTAAGTCACTCAATATTCAAATATCCTGATATTTCTGAAATTCAGCCGATAACAAACTCAAGGACCAAGGGTGAGTCGCAACAAGCCTATTTCAAACTGCCGCAGTCCGTAAACAAATCTGACAATGGGAATAACAAAAACGCTGAAGCATAAGTCTACTTCCTTTTCGTTTGATTATTATAACAACAAATAAATATTTCATTATCCTGATACTTCTAAAATTCACCCGAAAACAAACTCAATGACCGCGAGTGAGTCGCAACAAGCCTATTTCAACCTGTCTCAGTCCGTAAACAAATCTGACAACGGGGAATAAAAAAACCGCTGAAGCGTAGTCTACTTTCTTTTCGTTTGATTATTATAACAACAAAAAAAACTTCCAAAACTCTGAGAATTCTAAAATTCTGCCGATAACAAACTCAAAGACCGAGGGTGAGTCGCAACAAGCCTATTTCAAACTAACGCAGTCCGTAAACAAGTCTGACGACGTAAAATATAAAAAAGCGGTCAAACATAGTCTACTTTCTTTACGTTTGATTATTAAAACAACAATAAAACAAAAGGTTCAAATATAGATATTTCTAAAATTCACCTAACAATGAATTCAAGAAACGATAGAGAGCGGCAACAAGCCTATTTCAAATCCCAAAACAAATCTATTTGCGTGAAATAAAAAAAAAGAAGATGAAGCATAGTCTACTTTCTTTTCGTTTGATTACTTAAACAACAAATTAAATCAGTTGTTTTGGAGGAGGACACGGAACCTCGATAATGTCCATTTTGTACTGTTTTTCTCGTCAGATGTAGGCGTAGACGGCGAGACATTCACACCAATAGGCCTCTTTACTTACAAACAAACCTACTGGCACATAAATAAATTTGTTAGAATACTATCAAACTGGAGCAAGGACGAATACTTAGTTATTGTTGCCAAATTTCTATTCCAAATTATTAGTTCAGTGAACAGTGAACTACATGAAATTACTGCCGCTCGTAATGGAGTATACATATATATTTTTTTCATTATATCGAAACAAATGAGAAGCTTCTCACCTGGTGGTAAGTGATAATCGTCGCTTATGGACAATCGCAACACCAGAGGGGTTGCTGGCATTTGAGAAAAGCATAGGTTCGCTTCGTTAAGGTTGGCATGTCATACCGGATCGTAAATATGGTATTGTTATATTCGGAAGAATTGATGTCCACAAATCTATACATATAATAAAATCGTAGGAAAGTCAAAATTGTATATTGAGTCTTTTTTTAAAAGGATACTTGGGGTGTGATCAACATTTGATACCGAAGCCAAAAATATAGTTTTTAGAATTTTTGTCTGTTTGTCTGTATGTATGTCCGGGCTAAACTCAAAAAGTACTGCATGGATTTACTTCAAATTTTGCATGAATATTACTAAGAGGTCGGGTCAACATATAGGCTACATATTATCACGCTATAACCTACGGGGGAGGAGCTGTGATAATTTATAAAGTTTAACGCGGGTAAAACCGCGGGGCACAGCTAGTAATTAGATAATAAGATTTTATGCTTACGGCCACTTTCTATTGGTATCCTTCCGTTTGACAAAATAGTTTTTGTCAAATTTTACTTCCCTAGAAACTTATCGCATAGTTTCATTTCCCAAAATAATCTGAAGCAAATTTATATTTCGCATTTTAATCACTTGGTCAAATATTAATTTGGCAACTTGCTCAAGTTTTATTAAGTCAAAGTTCGTTAAAATTTTGATTGATAAGCTTACTAAAGGGTCGGCATCGCGCAAGTGCCGTTCATGGTGTTGCAAGCCAGTCTATAGGCTATGGTGACCGCTTATCATCAGCTAATTTACTGTTTCCAGACTAACACTCGTATTTACAATTTACACAGTTCCGCTGGATAGAGGTATCTAATTTCAAGCGCCACTGGATTGTGAAGTGTCGCTTTCGATCACTTGGACAAATTGTTATTGAGGTTTTCTGTCTGTTAATTAGAAGTTCCTAGGACCGGTTTAAGTTCGAGAGTTTGGAAAATATGTACCCGAATGGACATTTATGTCTGTTTCCCAGAGGGGTAGGCAGAGACAACTGATTTCCATTTGTCACCTCTTTGTTTGTATTATTATTTATACTTATTTGTTATCAAGTACTCAATAGCCGCGCAACGGTTATGACGTAGCTGCTTTGTTATAATAATATTTTTACACTGTGATTATTTATTTGATTAGTGATTATCATTTTATTAATTACTATAATAATTTTACATCTTAAAACTATTAATAATCGATATTAGACTTTCAAATAGTTGTCCCTGATAAAAATATAAATAGGGTAGGAGAATTATTAAAGAGGCATTCTTTGTACAACGGGAGATGAGAACGTTACTCTGTTCGATTAAATATTGTGTGTGGAAAATATCTCGGAGTTTTAATGTGCAGAACCTACGAGTGCGTAATACATTATATTCTTCATACATGCTCGCTGGTTTAGGGTACTTCTGACCTTTCTTGAGAACGTCTCCGATTTGGTCACAGAATGTTCTACGAGGTCTTCCCCTTCTGGTTGTCCCATTCACACAGGCCAGGTATACTTCTTTTGTCAGTCTTCTTTCATTCACCTTTCTAAATGCCCAAACAAACTCAGCATGCCTTATTCTATCTTTGTGACTACGCTCTCTTTCACACCACCACTCTCATAAAACAAAAGAATATAAAATGCTTAGGCATAACCTTTCTTCACTTAATATAAAATTAAAAAAGAAGTAGGCGAATACAAAACCTCATTTTGTAGATATATTTTGCACACGAATGCCTGGATAGCAAGACAGTCCTCTCAACGTGTCCTCGGAGAATAAACTAAATCAATTATTGTCCTTAAATGAACTTAATACGATAAAATCTTATGGGAGTCAATGATCTCTTCCAGACAACCTTGGAGAAACTAAATACTTATATATTTATTCATGTGCTTCGTATACATGAAACGTCTAGAAAAGATAAGCTTTCTCCACCATTAAACAGAAGCAGGGCTGCCAACCTTTTAATTTTGTACTGATCACCTCGTGGACGGGGTTTTAACTGTACTCAATGCGAATACCTACAATATTTTGTTATACTATATCATGCTATATGTGTATAACAAACAACAAGCTTGAAGAACGTACTATTATATCTAATGATTATTTGGCATAGGATTGAAATGTACACTGGGTTACAAACTTTGTAATGGAAATGAAAATGGAAATAAAGAACTTTGAAAAACAAGAAACAATGCGAATACCTTCAACATCATTACAGCTATAAAAAGTCCACTGCTGAACAAAAAACCTCCCCTAAGAACCTTCTTGGGCGGATATGCCATAATCGCCACGCTTGGGAGACGGGTTGTCGATCGCAGTATGATGGTCATAGTCCTCAGAAAGAAGCTGCTGCCTGTCTTCTGGCAGATATTCCCTCGGGTCGACTTCTACGCCCCCACAAGATGAGATGGGGTGATGATATTCTGATATTTGCCGCCGACACCACACAGCCCTCCATAAGGTGTTTTAATAAGTATTTGGGAGACATTTTGGTGTTTGGATAAGAAATTTTAATTTAATACAATTCTTCGATAAATTTTTCGAACTTGTAACTGCTAAACTTAGTTAATGACAACCCTGTAGACAGTGAAAATAGCAGACACATAAGGTATAATCGTTGGTTCAACAATGTTGTCACAAGTTTCTGTCAAAGGAACATTGTTCTGCTTGCCGATTGCAAAAATAAAACAGATTAAGTAATTCAGGAGATTACTAAGCTCTTCAGTTACCTAGTGTTTGTATTGATTTTGGTTGTCTTGTTGGTTTAAAAGTGTTTAATGGAGAGTTAGTTTCTTATGCAAACATATGTTTTTGCGCACACTCTGTGAACTCTAATAAGTATTCATTGAGATTTGTTCCCATCATGGCTGAACTGTACCTAGAGGACGTTACATAGTCTTTGTAAATTACCCGTGAAATGATAGATGCGCTGAAATCAATGAAATTTCAAATGTAGAAAATAACAAGGGCATAGCCTCGTTATGAGATAGTTGGACTGAACGCTAAATTATGCTGGGCCTCAGTACAAACTTCTATTCAATAACTAAATATACTACATTCTTGATTGCATAATTACGTTTCAGGTCTATTGGAATACTATCTTCAGCGAAATTGCCATTCGCTTGACTTCATCCCGTTGCTCACCGAAGGGGGCTGTACATAGCCAGGATGGGGGGAAGGGTCCACAGTCATCAATAGACAGAGCGCATGAAATACGCAAACAGTACGTTAAAGTTTTTCCATGGGATGGAAAGAAGTATGCTCAATATCAAACTAACAAATAAAATAAAACTGGAAACTATCCGGCAGAAAACTACGGTTACAGATGTGATATATGGCAGATGGACAGGGCCTATGATGAGAAGCAAAAAGGACAAGTGGGCTAAGGATGTGACCGAATGGTGTCCAAAAGAACACAAATGAAAGAAAGGGAGACAGCGTCGAAGATGGGAAGATGACATAAAAAAAATTACAGGAGCCACATGAAAAAGGAAGACACAATACCGCACTTTATGGCAAGCTTTAGGGGACGCCTATGCTGAATAGCAAGACAATCTTCGCGAAACTGGTGTCTATATCAAGGAGATTGTATATCGTATCTATACATACATATAATAAAATCGTAGGAAATTCAAAACTGTACATTGAATATTTTTTTAAAGGATAATTGGGGCGTCATCTAAAATAGATATCGAAGCCAAAAATATAGTTTTTAGAATTTTAGTCTGTGTGTCTGTTTGTCTGTATGTATGTCCAGGCTAAACTCAAAAAGTACTGCATGGATTTACTTCAAATTTTGCATGAATATTACTAAGAGGTCGGGTCAACATATAGGCTACATATTATCACGCTATCACCTACGGGGGAGGAGCTATGATAATTTATACAATTTAACGCGGGTAAAACCGCGGGGCACAGTTAGATTTTTATAAGATTGTTAAATAAAGGCTTTATTATTATATTATTATCATTATAAAAGTTGTCTTGAAGAAGACTCCCTGACACAGCTGAAACGAGTCAGCCGTGACACGTGGTGGGACAGTTTCTATTGATTATCATACTTGGTAGTTCGAATATATCTTTCATTGAATGAACAAGCGTGACGTACTTATTCTGCGCATATATTAGTTCATATTCGAACTCGGCTCCAGCCTGATTTCGTATGCATATGCACGCGTGGCCAGTTGCATTTCAATGAACCTAATACATTGAAGTATTCTCGGATATCAATATCCTAAACGTACGGTCTGTTCTGTCTAAATTGCAACTTCGTTATGTAGCTATGTTTGAAATTCGGAGGATGATACATTGAAGCGATTTTTCGTATCTGGAGTATTCATGACTTATGGCGCAGTGGTTGTGCTTTCTGTCCGAGAGTTGAATATTTGTAAGGGCTCCCGCGATTCATGGATTTATTTCCCGATTGCAGGCGTGCTTAGTTAAAATAAATGTAATTCTTAAACACGGTCTATAATTTTGGCCGTACTTTTAAGAGAAACTTTGGAAAAATTATGTTTATATTTGTCACTTTAAACTTACTTTCAAGGATATGTCACTGTCTTCCCTTAATACAGGCAAATTTGTAGCCTATCTAGGAGGACAGCAGGTCAACGATTTTGCGTAATGTGTTATGTTCTAATTATTATGTAACTACTATGTATTAGTGATGTAACGAATATTCGCATTCGCATTCGCATTCGCGGATATTCGCATATTTTTGCATATTCGCATTCGCATTCGCAAAATTACCGCGAATGTTTTGCGAATATAAAAAAATATTTGAAGGTTAATAGTTGGTTAATAAAACAAAATCCATTCATTTCTTATGTTTTTTAATTTAAGAATAAGTAACTTAACCTCGTAATCACATTATCAGTCTTCTCTTTATCATTTGATATCTTTTATTTATTTAAACTATATGCAAATGAAACTTACAAAAATGAATTTTTCCATTAAACTTTTCTCAGTCTTTAGATATATTTTCAAAGTATTTAGATAATAATGAAACTAAAACTATGTTCAGTACAGTAGACCATAAAAATAGTCTAACTCTAAACAAACATAACAAAAATAGATTCTCAAACAAAATACTTCTTTTCCTTAAAAAAATAACAATTAATTATATTTCTTTAACATATTTTTCATGTTAATAATTGAACTTCAGTAGAGGAATATTAAACTTGAAAAATAGAAGCTTTGAAGCCTTGTCTCCTTCAAGTCTGTTTCGATGTGGCGCGTAATTAAGTCCAGCGCCACTAAACATGCGCTCGCTGGGGATACTTGTTGGTGGTGTAACTAAATAATGTCGAACTACAGGAAACAGAAGACCGTACCTTTCTTTGTTCACTTTCCACCAAGTTAAAGGGTCGACGTCATTTGCCACGCGTTTTTCCGTTGAGTATTCTGTGATCGTTTTACGGATTAAAAGATGAACAGGGTCAACAGGGTTTTGAAAAGTATTAAGCGGCATGTTCTCTTCTTCACTGCCGCTCGCATCCATTAATGAAAACATTGTTTCTTTCAAAGATAAATTATTTGTTTGGGTGTCTTCATTTAACCTGACACGCTTTGCATTCGGACTGCATGAATTAAAAGATACGTCGTTTTGACTGTCTCTGACCAAATCCAAATTATATTTATATGTTTGTTTAGTAGACGTATTTCAAAAGAACTTGTTTTTGTATCTTGGATCAATGAAGGTCGCCGTGGCATAGAAAAGGTCATTCTCTAAACCAGAAAATTTTCGAATTAGCTCTTCTTTTAAAATGGTAATCGTATCACCAATGTATTCATCAGATGCATCAAGATCACTAACATTTTTTTCTAGGCTAGCGATTAAAGGAATCAAAGAAGATATAGAAACATCGGCAGCACTAACTCTTTAGTCAGTTCTTCAAATGGCCTTAGCACATTGATAAGCTTTTCAATTGTCATCCACTCTTCAGACGTTAATAGGGGAATTTTATTATTAGTTGATGCATACATACATAAAGACTCTTTGACTTCCAAAATACGTTCAAGCATATAAAATGTGCTGTTCCACCTAGTTGCACATTCTTGTTTAATCTTAAGGAATTTTTGATTTAGCCTTTTCTGTATATTAGCAAGCTCGTCTTGAGCAGAAGTTGAATGATGAAAATGAGTTGCCATCTTTTATGACATCGGATGCGTTCGTATCAACTCGGCTATTCTCAGAATAAAAAACAAATGGAACGCACTTCGTTCGAACGGGACTGCCACCAAGGTCACCAAGTAATAGACAAATGGCGCCAAATTAAAAAAAAAATCTGAACATTCGCATTCGCATTCGCATTCGCGAATGTTGGCAGCAGATATTCGCATTCGCATTCGCGAATGTCCAAAATTTGACATTCGTTACATCACTACTATGTATATTTTAGTGAAAAAAAGATTTATTATATATATTATTATTAAAATAAAAAAGGTACTGGGCCAGGCGTGATGCAAGGAATATGTAAACTTAACAGCCACACATATCTTAACAGCCCACGACAGCATAACATCATCATGTTATGTTATTATATAGTATTATATTTAAGTAATCTTAAAAATAAAATAAAACCGTAGCCGTATTAGTGCTCTTTCTGAGTTTCCGTTTTTGATATTCTGAATGCATTTAGTAGAATATCTTGGCATAAATAAATATAGAAACAATATTACTACAAACATTTTCTGACTATTTACAAGCATTTTTTTAAGTCTCCATGAATGCTTATTCTAACAGTGCGTAGGTACATATTCGTGAACAATAATACCATATTCTCATATCGAAGTTTATATACTCCCTTTAATAAAACTGATACCGAGATATTGTAACTGTTGAACTATTTCATAACTTATACATATTTGAGCTTTGCCGTTTTTATCGGCTCATTTCCAAGGTCGCACTGTGAACGAACTACCAGCAAATGTTCTGAGAAACGCTCCTTTGTACAACCCATTGAAACGTGTCTTGGCTTTTAAAATGAAGCTGAGAAGTTTTAACAAATCGCTGTGTATAAACTTGGTTTTTTGTGCGATCAAATTACGATGTGAATGCACTATGAAACTTTACACTGAGCTAGAGAATTGCGCTTTTTCACTCAGACTGGCACACTCAACGGCGAAAGTAGATGATCAAAATCGGACAAGAGGTATGGTGTTTTGAATGAACATGGATTAACTGCTGGATGAGAATAGCGCAAAACCGGCAATTGTGGAGATCTTTGGGGGAGGCCTTTGTCCAGCAGTGGACGTCTTGCGGCTCATATGATGATCATGAGGCGGCAGTATCACTTGCTAATATTTTTTACATATAAAATTCACGCATTTTAAAACACTCAATCGCTGGGTATTTGGTTTTCGTGCGATCAAATTACGATATGAATGCACTATGAAACTTTACACTTAACTGAGCTAGAGAAAAGTGCATTTTTACTCTGACTGGCACACTCAACGGCGAAAGTAGATGATCAAAATCGGACGAGAGGTATGGTTTGATGAATGATCATGGATATTAGGCGGCAGTATCACTGGCTAATATATTTTACATTTAACATTCAATCGCTTGGTTGTCGTGCGATCAAATTACGATATAAACTTAACACATAACTGAGCTATAGAATAACGTTTTTCACTCTGCCTGACACACTAAACGGCAAAAGTAGATCAAAATCGAATATTGACTACTCATCATCATCATGTCAGCCAAAGTACGTCCACTGCTGGACAAAAGCCTCCCCAAAGAATGGGGGGATATGCCATAATCGCCACGCTTGGCTGACGGGGCGATCGCAGTTCGATGGTCATAGTTCACAGAAAAACGCTGCTGCCCGTTCTCTAGTAGGTATTCCCTCGGTCGATTTGTACGCCCCCCACGGGATAAGATGTGGTGATATTCTATGCCGTCACCACACAGCAAATATTTATTACTGATTATCGTAAATTGCGTCGGAATAGTGTAGCCGTGAAGTGTGTGTGTTAAAATATTAGCTAATGATACTGACTTGAAAGTACCAACGGCTTAACGAACTCGCGATAAGATCGTCTAACACCGTCATTAAGAATTATTCTTCCCAGAAAAAGCCGAATAACATGTCCTACCCTTAGGCTATCAAACTTAATACTGAATGGAATCTACAGATAATCCTCGTTTCGATCACGAAGGATCAAACGGCGAGTTTGGTGCTCTATGCTTCGAGCTGAAGATTATCTGTATGAACTTTAAACATCGTATAAGGTTTATTTAATGGAACTCCTCAAAAGCCAATATCACTATAGCAACCAAACAGCCGGCACAGCATTTTTTATGGACACGGCTGTTTAGGATGACTTAACATTTTAACAGTTTATTGGATTGTTCCGAACAGCTACTTGTGTGTAAGTACTCACTTAGCTAAGTAAGTAAGTGTCCTCCGAGAAGACAGCGATCTGTTTGTGGGGAAGTCGCTGTGCCGAACTGGCAGGAGTCGGCAAATTAGGAGGGTAAACTAGAGCGTACGGGTACGTGTCCCTAGCTGGGTCATGACGAAAAAGGGGGGCACCGGAGCAGCAATCGTCACCAGGGTACACCCCTTAGGCGCCTTAAGAAGTCCATGGCAATTTCGGTTTTGTTGGTGCAAGTCCGACATGCCCACCCGGACACTTTTTTCGCTGCCTTATCATAAAAAAAGCTTGGCTAGTTCTAAAACTTAAATAATGTAGCTAAGTTACTCGCTCTTTCAGTCATTGCATACCACTTTTTGTTTGAAGTACACTAAGGCGTTACTTACAACACTCCCCTTTTGATGTCGGGCGCAACACTATACTTCCAGTTAATACTATCCGTACAAGAAAACCACACCCCATCAAAAACATAAGTATGAAATGAGAGCCAAGTTCAATATTCAACAATGCGTCGTTTTCGACTGCACTCACAAAAGAATCGAGATCTATATGGGTGCTACGTTTTGTTCATGTGATTCAATCTCAAGATTTGACTAAATATTATAAATTACAGCCTATGTGTTATTCGGATATATAAGCGTTATTACTACAAAGTTTCATCAAAATCCTTTCGGTGGTTTTTGCGTGAAAGAGTAACAAACATCCATTTATCCATACTCACAAACTTTCACATTTGCAATATTGGTAGGATTCTTTACAAACTAGGGGGCTTCAATAAATGGGCCGAATATCATGTAAGTAGATCAAATATTTTACGATTAGTGACGGGGTCAACATTTTCTCGAAATTGTTCGTGTACCGTACTACATACGGCGCGTTACCAGATCTTTTTTTTTTCAAGTTGGCTGTGCACGCTGCCGCGTGTCGCGTTCACCAAACCGATGACAGTACTGGTCTTTAATTTACACAAATCCCACTCCAATCTTGGAAAACGAAAGTTAAACCGAATCGAAAAACAAAGCTCGATTCCTACAGTTGAGTTCTCACATTTCACAAACAAAATCAACAGGAAAAACAAAAGACGAAATGTAAGTCGAAACGAATCGCAAAGGATATTGAAAACAATTTAACTGAGGTAACGTCCCATCGGGTTAAGGATTTTTGATTCCTATTGCTTCAGCTTTTCGTATTAGCTTGTTGCTCTAACTTACGAGATTTATGTTTTCTGGAGAGTACTCATAATATTGGCACAGCTTAACCCAGACATTACGAACATCAGGATGTAACTTCTAACCAGTATAATATGATAAGTGTAATTATCTATACAAGTATGTACTTATATACAAAAGATAAGTAGTACATGCAATATATCAGTTATCTCGTTTCCAAAGTAGATACAAGCTCTGCTTAGTTTGGGATCAGATGGCCGTGTGTGAATAATGTCCCAGGATATTATTATGATACGATGATTCCACACTGCATAACTTTTTTGGGATAATGGAAAACATGGTAATTACACGTAAAATAAGCTTGTTTTTTTTTTACTGACGTACACTCACTTGGGCCTATAAAAAGGCTCATGATCACCCAAAGGGTAACGGAGTGGGCTAACGTCGGAGTTTCCCTGTGAGATCGAATTAGAAATATGGAAATCCGCAAATAAACCGAACTAACCGACATAGCCCAAAAAATTGGCAAACTGAACATCACTTGCAGAACTAGATAGCGTAGCGTGAACTGGGCCCAAACAAGCTGGCCGATGATTTTTCAGTGTCATAGGAAGCTACTGATTTAAGTTAGCACAAACCCGGCCATTGTAGAGAGAGAGATAATCATTTTCCATCATGCCATTTACCACCATGTGATTAGCGATTCTTTTTACTGGCCTGTTGGTCTACTGGTTAGTTACCCTGACTGCTAAGCCAGAGATTGTGGGTTTGATTCCCACCCGTGAAAAACCGTTGTGTGATGAGCACGAATATTTGTTCTGTCTCTGGGTGTTATTTATCTATAATACGTATGTCTTTATGGTTATGGTTTAAGACATTTATTTCTCATAAACAATACATTCATTTATCTGATAAATACAGGATACTTAATTTAAGCTTATTACTATACTAACAAGAATTCTACTCAATATGGCTTTGTGAATACAAAGCCATATTGAGTAAGTATTAAAAAAGAAAAGTTATTTTATACATTTGATAAAAAAAAATACATACTTGGTACATTCGATAAAAAATAAAAAACACACTTTACAAATATATAACTATGTCCATCAGTTGTTGTACTGGCTCTGTCTAGTTTGGGATCAGATGGCAATGTGTCAGTTGTCCTAAGATATTCATATATTTATTTGGTGGTATAAAATATATGAGTTTTACTGTTCAAGATTTTATTTGTCCAGTCGACGTCATGTTGGTGGATACTACTTGAACTAGACTGTATTTTTATTTCTATGGTAATAAGGTCGAATACCGCTCTGTAAGTGACGTGGGTTCTACTGTACCAGTTGCGTACTACAATATATTTCATCTGCCGACATGAGGGATGGCGTACACACCTTCACCTTGTATATTCAGTGGGTAAATATCAACATGGCCGACCTTTACCAAACATTGCTCAGCAAGGCCCTTTTAGTAAACATACATAGGTAGGCATCTATTCGAGATGTTATTCTAGTAACGGTCTTTCTCGTTGGTCTAGAAGGCATGGCAAGCTTTTTTCATTAGAGTACATGTTGAAACCTGCTTTCTAAAAATCAAAGCACTGGCATGTTATTTAATCTTTTATTTAAATTATTATATTTTTAAACACCCCTGTCACGGTCTGTCTTGTCAAGGTACTCATAAAAAACGGAACATCTTCTCCTGAACTTCCTATGCTTTCAGCTTCCAATACTGCTTGCTACCCAGTCTGGACTTTTAGGTTCCAAAGCACATGCACGCACAGGGGCGCTTTTTTGTGTTCCCAACACTTCCTATTGTGTGTCTTCTTCATCATTCTCTATAATACTTTTTAAACTATTGCATAGCTTCTATCGCGGGCCTGTAGCGTGGGGACCGAATCCAGAAATTCCGTAACGAAAAAACCTAACACCCCCCACTATGACCGCCATCTATCGATAAATACCAGAACTTTTAATGACTTTTGAAACATCACGCTTGTCTCTTTAGTTCAGCAACCCGCCTTTAGGTGGCATTGGTTGTATTGGAAAACTACCGTAATCAGCTGTTTGTGAGAAAGCATAAAGGTGTATAGGTATTTATCATCTACGTACAACAGTGAATATCTGTATTCGTATCATTTGTGTACAAAGTGTTTTAATATGAATTAACAAAGTGCATTTATTAATGAAGAAAGTCACGAAAAAATAGTGAAAGAAAATGAGTTAGTACTCTATATACATTCATTTTATTATTATTATCACAAATGCAGTATTATAAAATAAATAAATAATTATAATTGCATAAGTTGATAAAAAATGCTATGCAATAGCTTTACCGCGGCATTGTCTATTAGGCGTGCGCAAACACTTAGTGGATTCCAACAACTTGTCAAGGATCACTACTTAAAGCTTAGCCTTGAAAGTACTCCGAGCTAAGCTAAGGCTTTGGTTAATTTTCAACGATGCCGATCGTTTATTTATCATAGGTACATAATTTGAACAGAAATTATGATAAATTACTTAATAAGTGTAATTATAAGTATGGTACAGTAGTACCTTTTAGGAAATTTGTTGTGTACACCCGCAACTACCCCCATCTCTGTAACTCCTCTATTCTTTCACTACCTAGGTTGCCTGGAAGAGATCACACCTTGTGATAAGGCCGCCATTTGTACTGTAATTTATTTATGTTGTCAGTTTGTATTGTTTCTTGAGGTGTACAATAAAGAGTTTTATCTATCTATCTATCTCCGAGTGCCACACGTCTTTTTTTCACACTAGGGAACCTCATCCCTGTGTCGCGGGATACTTACAAACATATAATTAGACGGACACAAATTATATCCAGACTCAGAACAACTATTTATGGGCCATACAAATAGTTGTCCGGCGCGGGACTCGAACCCGCGACACGAAGCGGCGAGGCGACTGTCGTCCACACACACGTGTGGCACAGCGGCTAAGATATGTCCCACGCAGATGGCTAGTTTCCATCGAGACTGGCCGAAATCGACCAGGAGGACATTATATTACTTCTAGCTACAAACAGATTATCAGATCGTGACTAATATAAAGCTTTTGCTTATTTAATAAACTACTCAACTGAGTAGTGCGAGTTATTTTTCTTGTAACTACAAGAGAAATAATACGTAACAAACATCTGGCTAATCTAATGTTATTAGAAATAATTTATCTTCTAAGATCTTTCAGTAAATTATGAATTACCAAGTAATATTACCTTTATATTCGCTTTGAAGATCTATTATTAAGGTATGCATCGAAGAATGTTGGTCTTTGTAAATCGCTGCACGTTTTTATTAGGATCGAGAAGCGTTCATTCTTCCTTTGATCTCGGGCAGATATATTATCTCCGTGTTGATTAAAGGAAATCAAAATTATACAGGTGATACTTCCGTAGTCTATTCAAGTTAAATTAACATGTTCGAAGCTTAATTGTGATGTACATCTGTTCTTGTTAATGAATATATTCCAAATAATAGATATATAATATAGATATATTTATAATAGATATTTCAAGATGAGCCAAATGCTCATCCCTTCAATTCTTTAATTTTAATATTGTACCACTAAATTTCAAAATAATAGATTAATTTTTTTTTAGACTAATTATATTTTTGTAATTTTTATACTGTGTTCGACTATGTTTGTGTACTGCATTTTGAACTTGACAAGTACAAGTGTATGTTAATACCCAAGTGCTGAATAAATTTCATTATTTCATTTCATTATAAAATTATACAATATTGTTTATACCCGCTGAGTTTGTTTAGCTGGGTCTTCTCAGTTGGGGCGCATTGGATCCGGTGGAAGCATTAAAGCGCGACCGTCGTTATAAACACAAGGTCCGTCATACTAATAATATTGAATTCGTCCCTTAATATAGGCAGAACCGTGCAGACAATATGTAGTAAAATATAGCTTAAACTATAAATTTCTATAATTAAACCTAAACATAATCTCTTTGACAATAACTTAATACAAGCTAAATATCATTACTATGAAATAAATTTTCAAAGTGTTTTAACAATCCGTGTACCTAAATATCTATGTGTAACTAGAAATAATGATGTATAAAAACATGTTTTGACTATTTACAAGCGCTTTTTTAAAGTCTACGGGAATAAAAACCTTTCTTATTTTATTTTTATTTTATTTATCGGTATTATCATTTAAAGTTCATTGATCGTGTTAATCAATGCAACTAGGTCGAAACGTCGGGAAAATCACAATAAATCGTAAATTAGTCGCGTTAATACCTCTAATCAACTTTGTACGTATAATTGTAACGCGCGAAAGTTTTAAAGTGGATGCAATTTTGATTTGCTTCCGGTTGATAGGTCCGGTGAAACATACTCATTATTTGCTCGATCGTTTATAATTATTGCTGTTTAACTATATGTCTGTACTATGTAACGCTAGATATTAACATGGACTGTATGACTCCATTAATCAAATTTATTGACAAACTAATACTGAATCAAAATTACACTTCTTTTCAAAAAGAGGAAATATCTATACTGCTCTGGTCCAAAGATAGGACCTATGGTATCTAAACTCATGTTTTGATTGGAGATTATTTATGTAGGTTATATATATAAAGTGTTTTAATATAAATATAAAATAACTGCTATTGGCATTATAATAATATCATTGCTATAAGCATTATTCGTAATGCAAAGTGTAAATCTAGTTTAAATCTCAAAAATATGTAATCATATAAAAACCCGCCGAAGGATTAAATTTATGACTTCCCATTATTCCATTTTTTTAGTTACTTTTTAACATAAATTTTCTCAAAGTCCACACCTTAAAATATGTTCTTACCCGTTTTATTAATCCAAAACGGATAACTACATTTCGAACTTCCTATCAATCAAGTGGTTGGCGGCCCGACCATCGTCTGTGACCTTGACCGTGACAAAATTGAGTGTCCGATTGTCCAAACTTATTGAACTAGGTACTTCAATAAGTTACGCTGTTACGAGAAAGTCTGATTGCCAATTGACGCAATAAAAAACGGAACTATATGTATTTTACTTTTTATATAATTATGTATGAAACAAAATTTTACCGTTCATTAAAATATTTCAAGATCTATGTAAAAATAATAAATAAATCTATACATATACATAGGTATAATAACACCGTAGAAAAGTCAAAACTGTACATTGAATATGTTTTTTAAAAGATACTTGGGGCGTAACCTACAATTGATATCGAAGCCAAAAATATAGTTTTTAGAATTTCTGTCTGTTTGTCTAGTATGTGCGGGCTAAACTGAAAAAGTAGTGCATGGATTTACTTAATTTTTTTAATTAAAAATTTTAATTTATTTTGCATAAATATTACTAAGAGGTCGGGTCAACATATAGGCTACATATTATCATGCTATCACCTACGGGGGAGGAGCTGTGATAATTTATAAAGTTAAAACCAGGGCACAGCTAGTAAATAATAAAAAGGAAATATCTTGCGGCACTAACACACAGCCATCTGATCCTAAACTAGGCAGAGCCTGTACTGCCTGTACTAAGAAATATATGAGTATGTTTATCAGACCACACCCCGCTTATGGGCACGTGAGGACTAGTCCCGGTTGCTCTACGGTAATAGGCACGCACTGCCCACAGGATATCCAACAACCGATCTTACCTTGTGTTTCTTTGTCTTTGTAGTATGGGAAGTAGTAAAGCTGGTGTCAGGGTTGTGCAAGCCGCCCAAACAAGTGCTTATGTATATGTATTGGCACGCCAGGGTCCGCTTAGAACGCGCAGAACAGATTAGACAGCACTTCGCTTATCATCAACGGTGTTCTAGTCAAATTCAACCTCATCGAACAATAAAATAAAAGCCATACCCCGAAATGAATCCTTTTTTACATCAACTATAATATCATCATCAGCCGAAAAACGTCCACTGCAGCACAAAGGCCTCACCCAAAAATCTCCACAGTTGCCAGTCTTCCCCTACCCGCATTTAGCGGCATCTATCGACTGTTACAGGTTCATCGGTCAATCTTGTAGGGGTCTGCTCACGCTGCGACTTCTGGGTCGTGGTCGTCACTAAAAAGACTTATCTGCACCTGCGGCTGTCAGTCCCACCCACATGCACTTCACAGCTTGGCAATTGTATGCTTGCGTTACTCCACTTAGCACTGACTCATACAGAAGTCGTCTCATATCAATTACACCCACGGCAAACTACTTCTACCCCATCCTATCCAAAAACTCGTAGTTAACGATATCCTCTAAAGCAGTAATTAGCGGCCCATTTCCCTTAGCGAAGCACCATTCACTACCGGATCAATTATAAATGATGACGAAAACATGATTAAGTGGTTTCGCGAACCCTTTTAACTATTCATGGTTTGTTTTTTTAACCCTCTGGTGAAAATAGACGTGTTATTGGGTGTCTGTTTTTGCTGTTTGTTTTAATGAAAGCTAGTTTGATCGCTATGGTTATTATTTATTTTTATTGCTCGTATGGCACTTAAAGGATAACGTGAGCTCGACGAATGGATATGCGATTACCGCTGGAGCGACGAAACTGATCAGCGACTTACCGTAGTTTCAATGCACGCTTGTGCGATACAATAGAGCTCGACTACACGTTTATTTATAACCGAATCACGGTTCGAAAGTGCTTCAAAGTCTTCGAAATTATCATCCGATGAATGTGTGAAGCCTGAAGTGTTGTAAATTAATATGGTTACAAGCCCTACTTTTATGGGTGTACTATGCCAAATCGAATACCGAAAAATCTACCTCTATAAATCGAATGTCTAAATACTCCATCGCTCACAATATCGAATGTATCCTTTAGCGATAAACTATCGATTTTTTCTGTCGTTGTACGTTCGAGTATTTAGACATTCTATTTATAGGGTAAATTGATATTTCATTATTTTACTTTCGATTTGGCATAGTACACCGACATTTATGACTGAAACAGGTGCACATCTTTGTTAACCTTTGGAGCGACAAGCGGTCCCGTACCCAACCCTACAGAAGACCGTGGACACAAAAGGTTTAGGATAGTTTATTTAGGCTCTTACAATAATCTATGCGTTCGGCTGAGTAAGTTGGTACCTCCACCTTACAGAATACAGTACAAGTGTCTGTATTATGTTGTGGTTCCCAGAACCACAACCAGAGCACGTCAAGCATGAAGAAGAGTCAGCAACGTTTGGTCTCGACATCTGTGTTGACTGTTTTCCATCGTCAGGTTGGCCGTATGCTTCTTTACCGAATAGTTTGAATACAAAACAGTTTTGTAGAGTGTACCTCGCAATAAGAGCAAAGTGTATCAACATTCCCCTTGCACTGTATCATGCAATATAAATGTACATTCCTCTCAGACTTATGATGTCGGACATTCAAAAGAGGAACACAACAAAGAGATTGCATTTCGGACTGAGAATAAACAAAAGGTAGGGCGAAATATGACGCAGAATGAAAAGAATTTATTTAATGGATGTCACTTTCTTCAAATAAATATTTGGAGAATAACAAAATTGTCTTACTTTTCTCGACGTGACGCCGGTAGATTTAGATTTTTTTTTTAACAAAAAGCCGTCTCGTCTATTTAGATAAGTACAGACTTAACTAGGTCTGCAAGGCATTCTGCCGCTTGCAAATAATAATGTCCTCCTAACCGAATTTCGGCCACGGCGGCCAGTCTCAATAGAGAGTAGCCATCTGCGTGGGACATATTTTAGTGCACAAGTGTGTGCGCAAACACAGGAGCAATTTCTATCGATCACTCTCATCTGCTTAACTACATTCAGCTCAATATTTGGTTTCGTTTGGCCACGTTGGTTTAGCGGTAGCGTGTTCAACCGCAGGGAACGAGGTCCTGGGTTCAAAACCCGGGTCGATCCAAAAGTAATTTTGGGACTTGTCGCTAAAAAGAAAAACATTCTCAGCAACTGCCCGAAGTCTGGGAGTTGGCGGTATTTTAACCCCTCGGAAAACACGTAAAGCCGTCGGCCCTGTAACTGACCTGTTTTCGGTCGTGTCGCTAGTCGTCCCATCGGATCATGAGAGTGATGGAATATAAAGTGCCCCTGTGTTTGCGCACACACTTGTGCGCTATAATATGACCCGCGCAGACGGCTAGTCACTGGACGCCGTGGCCGAAATTCGCCTAGGAAGTCATTATCCATACATATAATAAAATCGTAGGAAAGTCAAAACTGTACATTGAATATTTTTTAAAAAGGATACTTGGGGCGTGATCTACAGTCGATATCGAAGCCAAAAATATAGTTTTTAGAATTTTCGTCTGTTTATCTGTTTGTATGTCCGGGCTAAACTCAAAAAGTACTGCATGGAATTTCGCATGGATTCTAAGAGGTCGGGTCAACATATAGGCTACATATTATCACGCTATCACCTACGGGGGAGGAGCTGTAATCATTTATAAAGTTTAACGCGGGGCACAGCTAGTTAGTTATTAAAAGAGCCACAACTTTTAGAATGACTGACAGGGTTTCAATAAAACTGTTGTAGTCCGTCCATTTTGTGTGATGTAACTCAATTCCTATCATGACAGAGACACCAGGTGCGCACACATCTGTCGTTTGCTAGAGGGATCCGTACAAGGGCTTGTCCAATACCGCTCTGTTTACTCACTCCGCTAGCCACAGACACTGTTATACAGTGGGGGAATTATTTCATGTATTCATTTATTTTATTTTAGGTTGCTGTGTCATGTTTCATGTGTCATATGCACGTTTTAAATGGTTACTTAACCCGCTTGGTATCAGACTACTTACTTCTTCTTTAGCAGTGGTTACCCTAGTGTCGGAGAGGTTACAGCTACCAGACAACAACCAGGACCAACAGATTAACGTACGAACCACGGAGGCGGTCCAAAGATAAACCGCTTTGAAGGTCTCCCATCTGTAGATTGACCGCGTGCCTAGGCAACTGTCTGCAACTGGATATGAGCACATTAATTAATTAAAATACTTGATAAGTGAAATAATGAAAGCAACGCTCAAACTCTTCGTAATGTCTGGGTTATGTAACATAGTACCTTTACAATATGTTTTTTTCGTTTTTTTTAGTGTATCGTCAATTTTTTTTCGAACGAAAGCAATAATGATGTTTTTATCACACATAGTAACTATTTTGAACGGAGAAAATCTTTAGTACATTTTTAGAGATGATAATAATAATATCGTTGGACATTATTCACATACGGCCATCTGATACCAAACTAAGCAGAGCTTGTACCTACTATGGAAACCAGATAACTTATATACTACATATACTATTTTTCTTTTGGTTATAGATACTTAAATAGATAATAACACTCAGACTCAGCTCAAACAGACATTTTCATCCACACAACAACACCTGGGGCTCACCCGGCTAAGTCGCCAAACATCGATTTATTAAAAATAAATAAAGGTTAAACGTTAAATAGGCTTCAACGTTAACAATCGATTCCGGACCATTAATTTCATCACATGAGCTCATGGAAGCTGATTTAACGATTGATTAAGTATTTTTCACCTTTATTTATTTTAACGCCATTTAAGAAATCAAAGTTCGGCGACTTAGCCGGTAGAGCCCCTGTCCTGGGTGGGAAAGGTGTGAAAGGCAAGTAGTAACCAAACACGCCAACCGGCCCGTCCCTTTCCTCACTGTTTCTAAATTTACAGTGACTATACAACAGAACTGTGAATTTACATTTTCACCGACTCCTGTTCTAACGCAGATGTTACTGGAGCGTATTGTCGACAACCAGGAACTGTACGAACTAGTCTTAAGTTTCACAAAGGACTACTCCAATCTGATGGAAAGTTGAACAGCGGGATAACTTACCTTTCATGACGTCGACTATTTATCAGATTCTTTGGAGCGTAGATAATAAAGTCCTCCCGACCGAATTTCGGCCACAGCAGCCAGTCTCAATGGAGACTAGCCAATTGCGCAGGACATGTTATAGTGCACATGTGTGCGCAAACACAGGGGCAATTTCTATTCCATCACTCTCATGATCCGATGGGGTGACTAGTGACACGACCGGAAAGTGGTCAGGTACAGGACCGACGGATTTACGTGCTCTCCGAGGCACGGCGGTGTAATACCGCCAACTTCCAGACTTCGGGCTGACGTAACGGGTAAAAGTTTAGCAGCATTCTGCCGTGCAAATGCTAAATTTATTTGTGCTGTTATAAAATAAAATATGTCATAGTAAATGCTACTCTATGTAACCATCTTAAAGCGTGATTTACCATAATAGCTGCTAATCTGTTACGGCGATCTAGTGATTGCACGGCATTATTAGTGACTCAGAGGAGCCTATTTGATATCCTACTAATATTATACAGGCCAAAGTTTGTGAGTGTGTTACTTCTTCGCGTCTAAACGGCTGGAGCGTTTTTAATAAAATTCGGTATGGAGTTAGCTGACACCCTGGATTAACACATAGGCTATCTATACATATAATAAAATCGCAGCAAAGTCAAAACTGTACATTGAATATTTTTTAAAAAGGATACTTGAGGCGTGATCTACAATCGATACCTATGGAAGCCGAAAATATAGTATCAGAATTTTTGTCTGTGTGTCTGTTTGTCTGTATGTATGTCGGGCCTAAACTTAAAAAGTACTGCATGGATTTACTTCAAATTTTGCATGGATATTACTAAGAGGTCGGGTCAACATATAGGCTACATATTATCACGCTATCACCTACGGGGAAGGAGCTATGATAATTTATAAAATTTAACGCGTGTAAAACCGTGGGGCACAGCTAGTAATTTATAAAGTTTAATGCGGCTAAAACCGCGGGCACAGCTAGTCTGTTATAAAATGCAAGCCAAGCAGAATCCACAACTGTTTCATAATATGAAACAGTAGCAATTAAGCACAGATTATGTGCTTACTTATGCATCGTCAACCTGTCTAATGAATATCTATCAGCTATGATATTCCAAAATGATATAATTATATGGTATAATTGATAAGGAAACCAGAGAGCATGTACGAACGTAAACTCCGGCGGATATCCGAGATCCTGTGGATTATCGAGATTACTCGAGTTAACGAGGCTTCAAAGCTGTGACATAATAATTGTTTTACTGTGGATTTTGTGTAAGCCCTTTGTTTTGAACTTGAGTGAAATCCAGGATTTGAAATGTGTGTTACCAATGATTTAGCTACGCCGAATGAAGATACTAATAGTAGTTGATCTACTCACCGCGCAGATGCTTGCCTTTTGCGTTGCAAGTCGGGGGTTCGATTTCCATCCAGGACAGATTATAGTGTGCAAATGTTTGTCCTGAGTCTGGGTGTAATTATCATTATAAAAGTAGTATATCAGTTATCTGGTTTCCATAGTAAAAGCTCTGCTTAGTTTGGTATCAGATGGCCGTGCGTGAATAATGTCTAGAAAAGCACACTTGCTTTTTATGTTACCCTTACCATGTGATTTAATAGACTTGTACAAGACAAATACATGATTATAAATTGATTTCTTCCTTTATTATTCTTTTACTATCTATTTGTTACACCTTTATACTATAGATTTTTCATTTCTTAGTCGTCGTGTCCATCCCAAAGTTGATTGGAAAAAAATAACTGCAGCTAGCGATACGACCGCCTTGTATAACTGTTTAGTATTTAATTTTCCATTTCAGATGTATAATAATATAATATCTAATAATATCTGGGGACAATGTCACAAAGATCATCCTAGCCCCAAACTAAGCAAAGCTTGTACTATGGGTACCAGGCGACGATATACATACTTATATAGATAGATAAATACATATATACATAGAAAACATCCATGACTCAGAAACAAATATTCGAGCTCATCACACAAATATTTGCACTTACCGGGATTGGCACCCAGGACCACCAGCTTCGTAGGCACGAGCACTACCAACTAGGCTATGGTGACCATCAAATAGTTTTGTATTGTATTCTATTGTACATTGTTGAAAGATTTCCGCTAATCCTGTTCTGTCTGTTGTTGTGATAAAGTAAAACTTCATAATGCACGCTTGGCTTGGGGAATAGGCTGGTGAATGCGTGACGAGCGTTACGAAAAGTGTGATCGGGCGAGGCGAACGGAAGTTGTGAGGGTGATATACGTTAGTGAAAATAGAAAGAGAGAGTTACGTTTCTAAACATTAATTATAATGTACAATGGGCGGTCTTATCGCATAAAGCGATTTCTTCCAGACAACCTTTGGATGGAGAGGAATTAAATGTGTGAAAATGCCGGGGATGGTGCAACAAAGTGTGGTACATAGGTAAAAAAGAAGAAAAGAGATAATTAAAAAGGTATACTAAAAACTAAAAATATCATAATGATCATATTATTATTACACATACATATACGTAAATAAAATACTATATTATATTATACTATGAATATAATACTATATTAAAATACTATATTTATATAAAATAAATTAATAATTATTATGATAGAGACTTACTGTAGAAGGACGCGGTATATCTGAACTACGTGCGTCTATATCTATAGCTCCGTGCAAGCTTTATTCGACCACGGCACCATTGCTTCATCTCTTTTAACTGTGCTTGGAGAAATTAGGATCAGACCAAGACAAAGTTTCTTAATTTTAGAAATAAGACATAAGTTATAGTCTGGCCCAGTAGTATGAGTAACATTGTGCACACACTAATGTTGTTTTTTATTTGTTTCAGGTATGTTTCATCTCTTCCTGAAGTAATCTATAGTGGTAAGCAGAGTATCTCAGTGTCTCAAATACCTCTTATCTAATAGCCGTCGGTTGAAGATCTAATTTAATGCAGTACGAAGTACTGGAAAGCTTTTAAGGAGTTAAAAGTTCGTTATTAGAATTTGATACAAAGTTGAGCGTACTTTGAATCGCTCAATAGATGGTGGTAAGGACATCATCGGTCAAGCTCGAAATATCAGTCATATGAACCATTGGGATTTTGTTCTTAACTTTCATACAAATTATGTATTACAATTACAACGCCCAAATTACGTCATTTTTTATCTTGTATCTCTGTTGAGATTCATACATGTTAAGCAAAACAGAAAATATTATAACAGACTTTGTAGGCAGATGATATTACGGAGAAAGCAGGGAAAGATTGGCTGTTTCAGGGCGGAGTAATAATAATAATATCCTCCTAACCGAATTTCGGCCACGGCGGCCAGTCTCAACAGAGATTAGCCATCTGCGTGGTACATATTATACTGCTCAAGTGTGTGCGCGAACACAGGAGCACTTTCTATTCCATCACTCTCATGATCCGAAGGGACGCCTAGCGATACGACCGAAAAGAGGTCAGGTACAGGACCGACGGCTTTACGTGCTCTCTGAGGCACGGGGGTATAATACCGCCAACTCCCAGACTTCGGGCTGATGCTGAGAATTTTCTTTATACAGAGTCATAAATTCACTTTTCGGGCCGATCGGGGATTTGAACCCAGGACCTCGTCCTCTGCGGGTGAACACGCTACCGCTAGACCCATGAGGCGCGGGGTAAGAGGGTCATGGAAGTTGATGGAGGAGGGATTCATCTGAGGAAAGCTCCATAACCCCTCACAATAATATAATTTAACATATTATTAACCACCGAATTAAGATCAAACGTTTACTAACGACATTTAAATTGTAAAATTGACAGTATAGATATGATTTTTCATATCTATACTCGAAAGACTCGCAAGTCGCGATTACATTTGTTGTAAGCCAAAAGCCAACAATTTGAACATTGACAATAGTAATCACTAGTCCGTGTACTGTTCTATTGCATGTCGTGTTTATTATTCTAACCTCAGAAAAACCGTTAAAAATATAATGAAATGCCAGTCAGGGTGACCTCCACAGTATTACCAGTAATACTCGCCGTATAATTAGCCGTTTCAATAGCTCAAGGACTAAACGCTTAGCGAAATGATTATGTGCCGTGATATCGCATAGTTTGAATATTAGTTTGTTTTGTTAGATCAAAGATAGTATATATAACCTACAGGAGGTCAGAATTATAACGATGATGTCCTATTGGCTGACTTCGGCTTCGACCAAGCAAAATGGTGATTAGCCTGATGAACGGGACATATTAGAAACACAATTACACTCTCTATTATCTCAATCTTATGATTCAATGAGACGGGCTTACCGGCACGACCGGAAAGAGGTTAGGTGTAGTATCGAGCGACGGCTGCACTAGCTCAGGCGAGGGAACAGGCGTCTCATGTGAACAAACAAATTTTTATTAATTTTTCTTGTTTTATTTTATGTTGATTACACAATACAAATAGATAATTTGTATTGTAATTTTACTTTCCACTAATAGCGTATTATTTGCATTATGTTTTTATTTTTATATTATATCTATTATTCTAAACATGTATTACATGTAATAAATAATATTAGCAATTAATTAATATTGTCTATAGACTATTGGTCCGAACCGGGATTTGAACCAAGGACCTCATTTCCTGTGCCCAAATACGCTACCGCTAGAATAACGAGGCAAACTTACTATCGTAGATATAGACGTAGATGTTTTAGGTAGATATAGGCAGATATAGTAATGTAGTAGTTATATAGTATAGCATCGTCAAAATAAGTTATTCACAGTCGGTATTAATAATATAATAGTAATATCCTGGGACATTATTCACACACGGCCATCTGATCCCAAATTAAGCAGAGCTTGTACTATGGAAATCAGATAACTGATATAATACATATATATACTACTTTTATTTTGTAAATACATACTTATATAGATAATTACACCCGGACACAGGACAAATAGTATAACTTAAATATACGAAACATGCTATGAGAGCAAGAAAGAAATAAAATGTGTCCTCGCACCTCTCTCTCTTGCTCCTACAGTAATATACGAAACGTAACTCTCTCTCTTTCTACCTTCAGTAACTTAACTTCGTAAGGATCTCGTCACGATTTACCAGCTTACTTCCCAAGTCAAGCATAAAGAAGTTTTACTTCAAAAATTATTATTCAACTTAAGAACAATTTGCCGGAAGTCTTGATACTTTCTCTTTAAACGTAGTTAGTATTAGTCATACTCTAATTAAATTAATGTAAATCCGCAATCTATAGTTTTACAACCTATTGAGAACTTATTCCCGGCTAGCCGCGCTCGTGTAGGTGACCGTAATCCTATAATAACATTAATCTAGTAAAATCCAGTTGTTACTCCCTTCAGCACTTATAATAAGGTGGGTACACAGTCTTGTCGTCAGTGCTCTTAGCTATATACATAAAGCGAAGTTATTGAGTAGTTAATTATTTAGAGAGAAAAGGATTGAGATACACTTCACACAGACGTTCACAGGCATCCCAGATAACGCGAATGACTGCAAGTGCTCTCAAAATGTTGAGTCTGAAGCCAAACCGTTGTTCTTTATCCAATATAGATTACTTTAAATGATATTTCAGTAATTTTTTACAACAAAAATCTGTACATATTACTTGAGTAGTTGAGTAGTATTGGCTGCAAATTTGCCGAAAAATATAGTCCATTATCAGCTCGTTAAGGTTTCACTGACGTGAGCTGCGCTTCAACAGTAAATTCTTTAAAGAAATAAACTAATTCTCCATAATATCAAAATTATTCCATAGCACGCTCTGCTTAGTTAGGGATCAGATGGCCGTATGTGAATTATGTCCCAGAGTACTTTGATTATCATTATTATTTTTATCTCGAGTCTTAATATATATATAAAAGGCCTTTTAAATGTTTTCACTACAGACATTCCACAATACATAATGTACACTGAGCCTAGCCATTAATGCAAACAAGTACTTAGACGACAGCTGCGCCTAATTGAAGTTAATTAGTCTGTCGCGAGCTAGCGGTTAGGATTAGTGGGATAAACGTACTGTTTTCACATTGTCTTACCAGTGTAAAAAGCCCTTCATAAATCTAATAACGCCTAATTAAAAAATATGTTTTAATGTGGGTCGACTGGGTTTTTAACCGCCGCCGACGCAAAAAGAGGGGTGCTTTAAGTTTGACTTCGATGTTTGTGTATGTGTGTGTATGTCTGTGGTTTCGTAGCTCTCGTGTAATCAGGATGATAATATTAAGAGTATCAGTAATAATAGTAGAGTTAGGGCACATTCATTCATATTGTTATTCATACTTATGAGCAGACAGTGGTTTAACCAAGTATTTGACAGTCAAGAGATATTTCCCTACGATATTAAATGGTTACGTTATAACTATTGTTTAATACTAGATTTGAGCTCACTTAAGTCATATCCAGATCCAAATACATACCCAATGTGGATCAAGAGCCATTTCAAAACTGTAGATACTTTACTTTCTTGCCGCAGGTCTCGAGTTAGATTCCCACCCAGGGCAGATAGATATCTGTGTGCATGAACATGTCTGTTGTGAGTCTGGGTGTAATTATCTATAGAACTATTTATTTACAAAAAAAGTAGTATAGCCGTGTGTGAACATGTCCCTGTGTATTATTATATGAATTTGTACGTAGGCAACAACTACACGGATTCATTTCCTCTTAGTACAATAACTCATCTCACGTTAAAATCCCTTGTTATAAAACTCGTTGAATAGACTAGGTAATGAACGCCCCGTACCCGCAACACAAAGATACCTCTCCTCACCCGAGTGACGCATTAGATACCTCACGTTTCAACCCGCACGTCTACCTCACAATTAACTTGTTTGGCGCCTAGAACAACTCTGTATTTAGTGAAATATTTGCCATACAATACAATACAATACAATACTCTTTATTGTACACCAAATGAATTACAATAAAGAACTTAAATACTAGCATAATAATGTACAAAGGGCGGTCTTATCGCTAGCTGCGATTACTTACAGACAACCTTAGGATGGACAGGAGTTGTATGAAATGAAAACGGGTAAGAGGTGTAACAAGATCAGTAAATAAAAATATTAAAAGAAACAGAAAAGGTAGGTATCAGATATTATGTAGGAGTACACCTACATTTTGTAGGTGAATATATAATTATCTTAAATACTATGTATACATAATCTATATGTAATGCATGCAATATATACCTGCTAAATAAAATAAATAGAGGCAATAAATAATATATTATAATAAATACATATATTAATACATATATAAATGCATATATAAATACATTTATAAATACATATATCAAACATATATATTTATTATTAATGAAAGGAGAATATTCGTAGCATGTTCCGCTGCTAATTAATGTTGAGTTGTGCAAGATAATGGTCTTTTACCATTTTTTTAAAAACGTGTATCGACTGGGCGCGTCTAATCGTCATTGGTAAGGCATTCCACAAACGTACAGCATGGACGGTGAAAGATTTCGTGTAAAAGTTTGTGGAATGGGCAGGAGTTTTTAGTCGCATGTCTTCCGATGACCTCAGAGAAAGAGAATGTGTGTCATTTAGGAACTCGAAACGTTCTTTAAGATATGAAGGGGTAGTAGGATTGAATAGTATGTTATATAAAAAAGCCAGAAAGTGAGTATCTCGGCGGAGGCGAATAGGCAGCCACTTGAGCTTAGCGCGATATTCTGAAACATGATCATACTTACGTAATCCAAATATGAACCTTATGCAATAATTTTGAAGGCGCTCAAGTTTATCAAGCTGGGCTACAGTGAGATCAGGATAGCTGGCATCGGCATAGTCTAAAATAGGAAAGAGAAGAGATTGTGCAAGCGCAATTTTTGTGGGTATTGGAAGAAAGTTACGGATTCTCCGTAACGAACCAGCCGAAGCAAATAATTTCCGGCTGACTTCTTGCATCTGAGGACCCCAGGATAACGTATTATCTATAAAAATACCTAGGTTTTTGACCTTATCACTGTAAGGTATGACGTTTTGATCAAAATAGACCTTAGGTAGCTGGAGCCAATCTATTTTAGATAATAATTTAGAGCTGCCTACAACTATGGCCTGAGTCTTTGCCGGGTTGACATTTAATCCATACGACTTGCTCCACTCGCATATATGAGTCATATCCGCATTAATGATTTCAACGGCGGCGGGCAAATTTTCAAGTGAAGCCTGTGTATATATCTGTAGATCATCAGCATAGAGGTGGTAGGAAGAACGGAGATTGTTTGAGATGGTATTAATAAATATTGCGAAAAGTAGAGGAGATAGCACGCCACCCTGTGGCACACCAACAGACAGTTGACACCATGAAGAGAGTGTGTCTTCTATACGGATGCGCTGTTGACGGCCGAACAGGTAATTTCGAAACCAATCAGTAACCAATGGAGATACGTTAAGCGAGTGTATAATGCCGAGTAGGATATCAAAATCTACGGTATTGAAAGCATTTGAGAAATCAAGCAAGGACAGTAAAGTGAGATGTCCACTATCCATGCCCCGCCTGATATCGTCAGTAATCTTAACGAGAGCAGTAGCCGTACTATGACCTTGACGGAAACCGGATTGCATGGGGTTAAGCAGTTGGTTTCTGCAGAGGAATGTATTGAGCTGGCTAAAAACTAGGCGCTCCAGGACTTTGGAAAGGAAAGGAAGAATGGATATAGGACGAAATTCTGTGAAGGATGAAGGATTTGGTTTCTTTGGTAGTGGGATAACATGTGCTTCTTTCCATGATGATGGAATGCAACCGTTGGACAGGGAATAGTTGAGGATATGGCAGATGACATGGAGGATTTCTTCAAGGATTGAGGTGATCATAATACGGCTAATACTGTCGCTACCAACAGCTTTCGATGAAATCGACAAAATGTTCTTCCTAACGTCACAAGTGGTTACTTGATTAAAAACAAAGGGAGCATAATCGGGCTTTGGAAGTGATGAAAGATATCTCATAGTATTATCTTTAGTTGTCATATTATAATTTGATGACGACGAGAAGTGTAGATTAAGAGAATTAATATCTAAATTCTTGTAGGTTAGGTTAGAATTTGCTTTTCCAACTCCCATTGATTTAAGAAATTTCCAAACTTTAGATGGATTACCATGTTCAATTGAGTCGTGGACATGTTGGCGTTGTGCTTTCCTACACACCTTGCTGCAATGATTTCGGATGGAGACGTATTTCTCCCAGTTAGCAGGAGAGGGACGACATTTATACTTTGTCTTTGCTTGTACCTTTTTAAGCATAATAGACTTTAACTCGTTGCTAATCCAAGGTGCTGGCAGATGTTTGACCTTAATAGCACGTATAGGTGCATGAACATCGTACAAATGTATGATTTTTGATGTAAAAATAAAATTTTTTTCGTCTATTGATTCTGCAGAAAATAGAGGATCCCAAACTATATTTCTGGCATCACTGCGGAGAGCAGCAAGGTCCATACCAGCAAAATTGCGCTGCAGAAGTATTTTTGACTTTGCCTTGGGAGGACGGATTTTATAAGATAGAAATATTAAATCATGGTAGGAAAAAGCGTCAGCTGGGCATTGACCATGCTTAGTGACGAGATTATGTGAAGATACAAGAATTAAGTCTAAAAGAGATGGATAAATATATGATGTTTTATGACTTAAATAAATAAATAACTTGGAACAACTAAAACACTGTCATGTGATCCCAAACTAGGCACAGCCTACTATGGCAACCAGACAACTGATTAACATACTTGTATATATCATCATTAACATATCAGCCGAAAAAGTCCACTGCTGGACAAAGGCTTCCTCCAAGGATCTTCATAATGGCCGGTTTTGTGCTGCCCGCATCCAACGGCTTCCCGCGACCCTTGCAAGATCATCGGTCCACCTTGTAGGGGGGGGGGGGGGGGGGGGCGCAGCTTGTATATCCTACTAATATTATAAAGGCGAAAGTTTGTGAGTGTGTATGTTTGTTACTTCTTCACGTCTAAACAGCTGGAACGATTTTAATAAAATTTGGTATGGAGTTAGCTGATACCCTGGATTAACACATATGCTATGATTTATAAAGTTTAATGCGGGTATCGTGGGGCACAGCTAGTATTTCATAATGAAGCAATGCTTAAAATACTATTTAAAGTATTCTGTGAAATACATTGGTTTCTATTAATTGCGCTGAACGTGCGGTTTTCACAAATAACATGCCTGCTACAAAATGACAATAAAATTAAAAAAGAAAGAAAAACAATTTTACTCAACAAAAACACGAATAAAAGAAACACAAAAGGTGGACGAGTTAAAATATTTGCTTCAACAAAAGACTTCATAATATTAGGAAATTAGATTCTGTCGCCATATTTTTTTCCACAAACACTCATTATCGACACACTGTGTTATTATATTTCTGCAATAATAACACAAAATGGCGGATAAGAACGGCTCGGACGGCCAGAGGTGGAATTTATGGTGCCCACAATTATCGGGCGCAGCCCCACAATTTTATTAAACGCTGGAAAATATTGTTATAACTGGAATATTCTGGAATAAAAAACATTTCATTTCCATATTATGTTAGATACCTATGGTACGCCTATGTCCAAGTTATTTACATTCTGTTCTGTGTGAATTGCAAATGAGATTTTGTTTTTTTAGCAAAGAGTGTGTTACTATAGTATTAGATTTTTTTTTATCAATACAATGCCCGCATTAGGGAAATTAATGATAAATAGTTGTATGCCTGAAACGGTGGCAGTAAGTTGAATTATAATAAGGTTATTTTATTGCTTAATAATAATTTTAGGTATTTTATTTGGGTACATGTACAGAATCTGTAAAATTTCTTTTATAGGTTTTCAACTTTCACAAAAGTATAAGGTTCACTTTCAATTGGGGAAATTTGACAGATTGGGGGACCATACCCCAGATATCTTGCATTGCTGGTTTGGTCTGATTGATAGATTTTTTTATATAATAGTAAGGCAAAGCAAGTGGGTCACCTGATGGTAAGTGATCACCGCCGCCCATAGACACTCGCAACACCAGAGGAGCCGCAAGTGCGTTGTCGTGCCGGCCTTTAAGAAAGGAATAGGCTCACTTCTTGAAGGTTATCACTTCATTCCGGATCGGAAATACCTCCGCAGTTTATTGATTCCACAGAGTGGTAGTGCGCGATAAAAAGTGAAACGCACGGTGGTAGATCAAACCATGCATACAGGTGATAAGGATGAAATTTCCACTTTTGGATAGTCGCATCAGGTTACCTAAAACTCATCGGGTAGAGACGAAGGGATGGAAGAGTGATGCCATGAGTATTGCTTCGTCATAGCCCTTTACCATCCGGTGAGCCATCTCCTTGCTTCTTTTGCCACTTGCTTAAGATCTCTGGGTTTCCTTCACTAGATAGTAAACTTCTGCATAGCTGTCTTTTCTTTAGTTTTTCTAATGGTCTGATTTAGCTTGCAGTCATGATTTTGGGGTAAGAAGTTAAAATAAAATAAACGGTTTTTATTCACGTAGACTTTAAAAAAGCGCTTGTAAATAGTCAGAATTTCTAGTAACATAGATCTTTAGGTACATATTGTATGAAAAGTATTATAAAATTTATTTTATTATAGCAATGATTTTAGCTAGCTCGTATCATGTTATTGTCAAGAGATTTTGTTTAATTATCTAGTTTAAGTTTAATATTTTTACCACATATTGTCAATGGTTCTGTCTATATTAAGGTATTATTATTATCGATATTACAAGTGGAAGTTAATAAACGCAACAGTAAATATTATGCGAATCCAGTTCATTTCAGTAGCTTTGTCATGAGCAATCGTATCGTCTCCAGCGTCTAACAGTCATCATTACAGCTGAAAGAAGTCCACTGCTGGACAAGCCTTCACCAAGAATCATCTTTATGGGATATGCCATAATCGCCACGCTTGGCAGACGGGTTGGCGAGCGCATTAGATGATCACATTACTCAGAAGGAAGCTGCTGTCTGTCCTCTAGTAGATATTCTCTCAGGTCGACTTCTACGCCCGGGATGGGATGATAATATTCTGATATTCGCCGCCGACTCCATACAGCTGAGTGGTGAGACAAACAGTACCGCGGTTTATATGAAATACCCACCGTTTTTATTTGTTTAATTAACAAGACTAACAGTGAGATTTATTAGGGCGTCCTTATAAATAATATCGTATTGATTTATTATTTTATCCGGCACATAATATTATGACATATTATGGATCGTAAATCAGTCGAATCGTACTTATGATTTACACTAAGTAGCATGCTCACCATGAGTTATTGATAGACTGGTTCGGAAATTAGGTATACCTAATTCTCATAACGAATATTATTTCCTAACTTGATAGAGTGGATGCCTACAAAATAACGTATGTATTTACTACAGAAAAGTAGTAAATCAGTTATCTGGTTTCCATAGTACAAGCTCTGCTTAGTTTGGGAACAAATGGCCGTGTGTGAATAATGAAATGAAATCCCAGGATGTCCCAGGATATTCTAATCTTAATAATGACTTTTTTGCCTGCAGACGATTGACTACGTGCGTGGAGTAGCGTTATATATAAATTTATTTATTCTATTATTAAAATTAAATGTTTTAATTAGTATTTATTAATAAAAATAAATTACATTGTGTACCTATACCTACTAATATTTAAAAAGTGCGTAGTAAATTTTCTTTTTCGTTATTTACTGTCCCATGTTAAAGATTCCTTTATAAGTAAGTCTATGTAAAGGATCGGAATTTTATCCTTTACCTTATTCTATTTATACATATATACTTACCATAAATAGACCAAATTTACCTTCTATAGATCCTAATCCTGATTTATATTCATTAGGAAAATAGGCCCAACATAAGTGGGTTTTATTCACAAAAGTGGGATTGATTACCTTGATTAAATATTCGTACGACCTGCCAGTCTGCTGAATGATTAGGTACCATGGCCCGGTCTATTTACTGGGATTGACGAATATATTTGAAGATAATTTCCTCAACGAACTGATATTGCGATGTGTGCTGACGGTGACGAATATCACGACTCCATCTCGTCCCGTGGGGTGCGTAGAATCCGTCCCGAGGAAATACCTATACGAAAACGGGTACTACCGTCTCTCTGTCAACTGTTGGCTGCACGTGTGGCGCAGCGGCTAAGACAGTCGCCTCGCTGTTTCGTGTCGTGCGTTCGAGTCCCGCGCCGGACAACTATTTGTGTGACCCATAATTAGTTGTTCTGAGTTTGGATGAAATTTGTGTCCGTCTATTATATGTTTGTAAAGTACCAGATTCCCTTGTGGCTTTTAAAAAGCAGGTGTTGTCTTTTAAAAAAAATCTGCAGGGTTGGCGATTATGACATAACCCTTCATGCAAAAAATAAATATATATATAAGTAAATATCCTGGGACAACTAACACACTGCCATCTGAACCCAATCTATGCAGTTCTGTACAATGGCCAACATACAACTAATAAACATATATTTCTAAATACATATAGTTTAGATAAATTACGGCAAATAATCGTGCACATCATACCAATATTTGCCCTAGATGGGGATCGAACCCACGACCTCAGGCTTAGCATTCAGGGTCTCTAACCACTAGACCAACATGGCAATTTCTTCCATGTCTAAATGTCACCTCCATCAAATATTGGCTTTTCAATTTAGCTGATTTTGAGATGTGGGTCTGGGTAATTCCAATTTACTTCTGTAATTTTATTCAAACCCTCTGTTCTCTGTTAAACCAAAGTTAAAAATCCTAAAAACAAATTTAGTTCAAATAATTTCGAAATTCATTAAAACGTCAAGGGCTAAGATAATATAATGTCGTATTACTAACAAAATATAGGTGTTTCATTTTAAAGCAGAAAAGTCATAAAATTCTCTCCGCCTTCTGTCAAAGTTCAGTCATTTTTGAGATTACTCTTCAAAACATTGTAACAAGAAAATCCTTGAACAAATGAATGGTGAGCCCGTTTAATCCTAGCATAGCATAATCCAAGTATACCATGGACGAATGATTGGGATTACGAAAGCCTCACTTTAATCTTGGAACAAGACGGAGTTGTCTTTGCACTACCCGGTACCGGAACTTTGCTATCGGTTTTTGTAAATAACGGTATAAAACTGTTCGTCCTGTTTTTCACTTTATTTGTGCTTTTCGTTACTTATAATAATCATCTAAATCTTCATATCAGCCAAAAGAGCCACAGTCCACTGCTAGACAAAAACCTCTCTCAAGGGTCTCCTCAACTACTGCTCTTGCCACTCGAGAACCTATCTGCCCCAGCGGCCGTCGGTTCAGCGATCTATGTGCTCTGCCCACTGCCACTTCAGCTTGGCAATGCGCAGCTGTAACATTTTACGCTAGAATGCAGAAGCTGAAGAATGTTAATCTTCCCTTTTCTTATAAATACCATTAAGCTTCCGCCCGTGACTTCGTCTCAATTTTGACAATTCAGGACGTTTGATTGATTCAATCCAAGAGGGAATTTGTGTTCAAAATTTCATCTTACGAGTATTATGAATAAGGGCCGGACGTTGATGGATCACGGCAAGTGAATCAGGGCTTTTATTTTGTATATAGTTTGTTTTATTTAGACACTGATTTATTGCTTATACTTTCTAAATAGACTACAATAAATTAACCGGTATCAAGAACCGGTTTTCAAATAGGTACCGTTATTTTAAATCTTGATTAGATCTGGTAAATCGGTGGGGCTGTTGTTTTTCGACAAAATTGCTAATTGCAAATTTGCGAAGTTTTATTAGCAATGTTTGAAGTTTTCTGTGCTATACGGGTATTATGGAAACGATCTAATTCCAAGCTCCATTTCTGCTGCTTTCGCTTGAGTGACTAGATTATCTTTTAAATAGTTTCGGCTGTGCAAAGTAATCCAGTTCAAAGCTTTATTATTAGTGATTTTTTGATAAGTAAGCACGACTCCGAGTAACTTTTGCATGTTATGTACAGGAAACCTATATTTACTTCTATTATTTTCTTATATAGACACTTTGTATCATTGAAAGGCTCATTTGCTGATTTCATATATTACGGTTTTTCTGTTATAAACAACATACAATTGTCCTCAAATTTTCATTTTAATAATCGATGTGAACAAAATTTATATGGTTAATGGGACAATAGAGTAAATACAAAATACATCAAACAAAAAAATAATTATAAAAATTAGTCCACATATAACTCAGAAGTCGGTGAACATACATAAATAATACATGCAACAGGAGGTTGAACCTGCTTCTTTTTATTATCGGTTAATAAAGATAATCCCTATTTCATGACCTCATCTTTATCGCCTTTCGCAATATAATAGTACTGAGTGGAACTAAAAGAAACAAAAAGATATTTAATTTACCCCTTAAGTTCGAAAATAACGGTAAATATTTGATAAATAAAATTCGGTTTGTGGTTGTCTGTAGATTGTTCGAAATATATGAACCAAATAAAAATGTACTCGACCAATTAATTAATACATTACGAATAGATATTGAACTGGCAAATAAAATACTTGCCATCGATGAAAATACATGTAGCTTTTGGACGCCAGAATTTATTTTACGCAGTCATTTGTGTAAAGATAGTTTATTTTTAAAATATTGAACTTGGTTATTTCGCTTCGCCTTTTAGGGTTCTGCACCAAAATAGTAAAAAGAACTGCCCATGGTACCACACAATCGGTCCTTCCATTCATGTGTCTCAGCGGTATATTTAAGTATCTCTTATGCTACGATTAGGTTTTTAAAATACTGAATAAGATTAAATTGATAAGTCGCGAAGATATTTGCTTTGAAAAATTTCAATGTTGATTTTATTTAGACACTAAACATGGGATGCCACAAATGTTATCGTTCGGTGGATTTAGAACCTGTACCCTTGACCAGTCCGGGGTAAGCATTCTGCCTTATTAATTAAGCAAATTAAACTTAGATTTCCATTGCGAACATGCTTACGGAATATGATACATTTTCGACTCCTTCAAAGTTACCTACATGTAAAAGATTATGTCATATTGATAACACTTTACAAATTATATCGTTGCCTTTCTCACGTTTTTGACGTAAATAAGTATATATAAGTGAAGAGTATATATGGAATATCGACTTTTTTAAAAGCAGTTGTTTTGTTTAAGTCATCACAAATTCTTCACAAACGATCTCCAGTTATGTGATCCGACTTTAGTGGTCCTACTAACAAACAAACTTTTTATACGTCTCAGGAAGGCACTGAGCTTCGGTGTGTGAGCCTGACTTGACTGAAGTGTCGTGTGTGAACCTGACACTTGGCTGATTCCATTTATATTTATTACTACATAGAATACTACAATCGTAGTTAAAAACTTTCTGATGACTTTAAGAAAGTGAGACTTAATAACTAAAATAAGTGTCTTAATAAGAATGTCTGAGCATATTTTAATACAAATCTCTAAAGATAAACATGTCTTATTTTACTGTTATATTCGTAGATCTAAATTAACTTTTCTTAAATGTATGAGTCTTAGTTTATACCGTTCAAATTTTTTATTGCTTTTAAGAAGAAAAAGACCCAATCTCAGTTGGTATAATGATTATTTGAACCCTTTTCTCAACAATTACATTACAGCGAAATATTTTGTTGCAAATGCCTCAATAAGCTCTGAGCTAGCTAAAGAGGTCTCGGAATAAACTTCATTATTCCAAGCTACTAAGAAACATCTTCAACTTTTATCTGCTTTCTGTTTATATTTCTAGACTGAATATGGCCCTGGATTTACGTAAATTGTGAAATTTAAACCGAAACTCATGATATTCTCCCGCTTCAGTATAATTATGTGATTTAATTGTTCTGAAAATGAGATAGGCCTTGTTTGGCTTGTTGATTAGATTAGTGACTTTTATTGAAGAAAAACATATATTTTTACCCCATAACCAAATAGAGTTATAATTTTAACGAGTTATAAGTTTCAATCATTGTAATTAGATTTAACAGGTAGTAAACCTGTTTTATAATAATATTATCCTGGGACATTATTCACACATGGCCATATAATTCCAAACTAAGCAAAGTACTATGGAAACCATATAGCTGATATACTACTATATTTATTATCTTTTGTAAATGCATACTGATATAGATAATTACACCTGTACACAGGAGAAACAGACATGTTCACGCACATGAATACCTGGCCTGGATGGGAATCGAACCCACGACCTGCGCGGCGTGAAAGCTTGCCTTTCATGTACCAACCACGCCAAACGGCCCGTCCTAATTAAAGTAAATAATAAATATCCAAAATGTATCTTATAATACGTAAATATCATAATTCATAGTGTCAATTATGGCATCGCGAGAATAGCGCATGGAGCTCTTTCCTGGTCTTAAAGAAAGCTTAAGTAAGCTTTACACACTGCGTAATAAAGTCTAGTTTACATTACTTCAACTGGTAGCGGTAACGTTTCCTGAAAATATAAGACAGATTTTAGCGCGAAATTATTTGCACGAGTGAACATAAAAAAACCAGGTATATTTTTTCCTCGTTCCGATTTCAAAGAAACATCGACCTCTTTTCCTGTAGGAGATAATAGAAGATCTAACTGATTGGTTTAATTAAGAAACTGGCATCACCATAATTTTATTGTTTCACGGCCCGTATATGCTAACGAGCACGGATAAAGAAAACTGTCAAACTTACTAATAAAACAGGGTGAAATAAACAAAAAAAATTGTTGGAAAAAAATTAAATTAAGTATTTTTTTTTATGATTTTATTTTTAAATTGTTACATATCAACGACAAGAGAAATTCCGTTCTATAGAAATAAGGGATATCGTGAAAAATTGGTAAATCAAAAAAGTTATAAAAGGAATGTCCCGATACTACCAAATCACTAAAACTTTATTTATTCCAACTTTGAATTGATCGGCTACTGTTCAGCACACGCGAATACCAATTAGAGAAAAGTTTATTGTTAACGGAATCTGTCTGGACCAGGCTTTAGAGTGGCCAGCTTGCGGTCTCGCTTCCAGTACAAATTCCGAATATGATTGCAAACGTTCGATAAAGCTTGGTACAAACTTCTTTTATATTGTTTCTCCTTACGAGTCAAAACTATTGGAACTCTGGATTTGGAAACGTAATCCGCGTTCAAGTGAACATGCCTCGCGATGGTATCCCGCTTAAAGGTGGATATGGTTTTGCGTCTAACGATGGTTTTGTCACGGATTTAGTAGAAAAATAAAACAAGTGAGGACTAAATGGAACTCCATCACAACATTTGCTACAACAGCATATGGCCCAGATGATGGTAAGTCACCTTTATATAGGACACTTGCGACACATAACGTCAACTGACCTGGGTTAGTTACCTCTGTGAGATGCAGTTCGAGGGTTAGGTTATGTATGGGGTATGGGTGCGGGCCGCGGGGATTACGGGTTACATATTAGTTATACATTCTAGAAATTTAGTCTCTTTATTAAAAAACTTGAGAGGTGTCAAGGGACACCCGGATGGAACGAAGTTATTTCTTATTATTTATTATGTACAAAAAACCTGTATACACTCAACAAAAATAATCGTCGCGACACCACACTGTTCAATGCGAAATAGAAATGAAAATATCTGGCTTTCTTTCTATAAGAGAGAGAGAGAGACAGACAGAGAAACCTGCGCACGCCGCACAGCTGCATAAAGTGTCGTGACAACTTTTCGTAAGAATTTATTCAGTCTAGCCCCCTTTCACAACGCGCGATAAGGAACTTCGTTCCAAAAACACACATTTATTCCCCACAAATAGAGACCACTACTCCTACTCCCGTTACCTACGAAATGGGGAAACTCAATACTTAATGTTTGTATTTACATTCCACAATGTCAATTAGGTGTAAATACATGGCATCATTATGGACCCTATCTGCCCGATAGTATCCATAATGATGCCATGTATTTACAGTAAATATAGAAGGGAGGAAGAAGACGGCTTTAGAAATATAATAAATTCTACCATAACGTATGATTTATGCTAATTTATGTATCTTATATATACATTGGTTCTAACTATTTCTTCTAGACAATGTGCCACTCGGGACCCAACACTATGGCAATAAAAGTCTACAACGAGATCCCAAACTCTTGGAAAGACATAATTAGCTATAACATATTTAAAGCCAAACTTAATAACTTATTGGAAAAGCTTAATATACCTATTAAAATTTCAAATTTACCTGTCATTAAAATGACTTATGAAATTTTCTCAAAGCCTGTTAACAATTAATTTAATAATACCATTAAGTAATAACAGATTGAAATTTTTAAAGCTATTTTATTTTATTTAAGGCTATCGCTATCCAAATGCAGGGTTCATGACTTGACTTTTATGGGAATGCCTTCGCATGCAATGAGTGTGTGCGGGTGCTAAACTAACCTAACCTAAGGAACTCCTTTGTAACTCATGATGCAATAAAGAACTTATTTACTTAGTTTTACTAACCGGCTTCCAAAAAAGCATATAATATGTTACTCGAACTCCCCGTTGTTTCTAAAGCGATAAGGAAATCAATTTTCAGAATCTATATACATATAATAAAATCATAGGAAACTCAAAACTGTACATTGAATATTTATTAAAAAGGATACTTGGGGCGTGATCTGCAATCGATATCGAAGCCAAAAATATAGTTTATAGAATTTTTGTCTGTGTGTCTGTTTGTCTGTATCTATGTCCGGGCTAAACTCAAAAAGTACTGCATGGATTTACTTAAAATTTTCCATGAATATTACTAAGAGTTCGGGTCAACATATGTGTGTGATAATTTATAAAATTTTACGCAGGTAAAACTGCGGGGCACAGCTAGTAGTAAATAAATTAAATATTTATCAGCAAATAAATGAATTAGTTCTGAGCAAATAAATTGTATATTTATGAACAACTAAATTAAATAGTTATTTCTTTTTTATATAAAAAATAGTAATTATTTGCTCCAAGCCTTGTGTTACAGTCTGCGTTCTTGTCCAGTTAACTTATGGCACCACTCACGTGTTGCTTGACTATTCCCCAACACAATAATGTAAGGCCCAGTCGAACTATACATTGAGCGCGAGATCGCAATGTTCCATTGTACTTAAACTTTCGTAGATAGCTCTTACTGCTATAGTACAATGCTTCAATAAATGAAGAAAGTAAGCCCCAAGGCGACATAGGTCGGCCTTAGAGTTCGTAAATGTTAGGTTCATTTGCCTTATTTCTAGCTCGTGGTACGGAAGTGTTATATTCTATTCCGTCTCCAGGCATGTACACTTCGTCTCCTGAGCTCGATCCCCCACACGCATTGTATCATTCATCCATCGTGTGGTGAAGCAGCGGAAGTCTCATAATACTAATTATAAAATTCATATAAAAAAATATTCACTGTCCAAATTTTGTAGGACTAAGTGTCTGGATAAGACATGGGTGCACTTCTCTATCACCCCCAGAGAGATCAAACGTAGGATGGACAGCTTTACGTGCTCTTCGAGGCACGGCTTTATGACACAGCCATCTTCCAGACTTCTTCATAACATTATTTGATCCGACAAGGGATTTGAGCACAGGACTTCATTTCATACGGTTAGACTAAAATTAAACAAGTTCCATTAGTGAAATTATTTCTTGTTTAGTTTTATTTTATAACTCCTAGTGTATTTCTGGAAACTTCTTCCCAAAAAAAGGATCAAAGACAATCGAAGCGAATCCCCGTGACATGCTTACACACAGCGCTCAGTTTAATTCCATTGTGTACATTTCACTGTTGGTCAGGATAATTGTAGTGGAATACTTCGTGACAGGGGTGTTTATTATTAACATTTTCATCATTTCCCAGCCACCACTGCAGCTCCTTACAGCTTACAGGAGCTGCAGTGGTGGATGGGACTTGTCCCATAGTCAAAACCCTACCGCTGGCCCCTCGAGACGTACAGACATATTAGTATTAAACTAATAGATACATGGACACGAGCCACAAAATGTTAATAATAAAAACCCCTGTCACGAAGGTTTCCACTACAATTACACACGACAGCGATGTAAACTCACGAATAGAAACTGTCGTTATGAATATGAAAAACATTTATACTATTAAAATACTAGCCACGTCCCTATACTAACACGACGAGACCAGGCTACGCAGACCTCCCCATTTCTCCAAAACCATCTGTAAAATCAGAGCGTTAAAGTCCAGTTTCAATATTTGACCGTTCTATTTGTCTGGTTGTCTTGAATGCAGTCACGAAGTATCAGAACACGGTTACTTAGATCATATCAGGATTTAAGTGAGGTACCGTTTTGCCACAATATTCCGTACTAAAGACACAGTTGTATAAGTATCATACAGTAAGAGAATTAAATTTTTTTTAGCCTTTGTATAGTTTTTATTATTTATTACAATTTTTATTAAATAAACTTTTAAGGGATTAAGAGGATATGCGATTTCGCTGTTGGTTGTGAATCGGTTTTCATATTTAAAGGGTTTCGGAATGTTCATACATTTCGTTTATATCAGCGTATTTAGAAAAAAAAACGTCGGTTGTATGTTTCATACAGTTATTTATGGGGTTTAAGATATTTTATTTTCTCAAAAGAATCACAATTCACTTTTTATGAGAAACATATATATATAGTTTAAAGTAGGCTTAAATATTAATTTACTTACTTATACAAAATGGGAACGCAAAATTCTTCGTATATTTTTGTATAAGCTCCTAATAATATGTCGAATAACACACATTTCAGGCGGAATGGTTTTATAGGCATCCGCCATAATATAGCCATGGGTAATAGGTCGAAAATGTCGCAATCACCCATGCAGCATGTAAATTGCTTATTGTCTTCCTTTGGCCTGCCTCGTTGTTCAAGACCGTAGATGTTCAGCCACAGATATGGATGTCATAAGTTCAAATCCCGATTCAGTCCCGGGTTGGTGGTGGAAATATACGTCCTATCTACATGGCAATGAACTTAATTCGTGTATGGAAACTTAAATGATTTTTCGTTTATTTTGTATGTCCATGTGCTACACGTTGTGCGGTTGCTAAGGCATAATTAGGCTCCTTAAGTTCTCCTCCTATTAGGCTCCAGGTTATATGTATCTATAGTTAGATTGGTATCTATACTCTTTCTAACTTTTACCTGGTTATGTTAAATAATAGGTCTTTACCTATGAAATTGCCGTTTTGTATGAAAAAATTTAAACGAATTTTTTTCATGAGTTTTTTTATTTGTATTAATCGAAGTAATCACCCATGCAATCAATGCATCTTTGCCATCGCAGTGGCAGTTTATTGATGCCCTTCTTAAAGAAATCAGCTGGACGGGAGGCAACAAATTCTTCAAAGGCATTTTGTACTGCCTCTCGGGTATTGAATTTTTTTCCCGCCAAGAAGTTATCCAAATTCTGGAAAAAGTAGTAGTCTGTAGGCGCAAGGTCTGGTGAGTAGGGCGGATGACGGAGAGCTTCCAACCCCAGTTCTTGCAACTTGGAGACCGTCTGCTGTGCAGTATGAGGTCGCGCGTTGTCGTGCAGGAGCAGCGGAGACGAGCGATTGACCAATGCTGGTTGGAGATGCGCCAGCTTCTCCATCATTGTGCTCAGTTCTTCACAGTACACATCTGCAGTAATGCTCACCCCGTTTGGTAAGAAGCTGTGATGAATCACACCGGCGCTAGACCACCAAACAGTGACCATCACTTTTCTAGGGGTAAGTTTTCGTTTAGGGCATTGTTTAGGTGCTGAACCAGGATCCAACCAACTTGCTGAGCGCTTGCGGTTATCAAACAGAATCCATTTTTCATCGCAGGTAACAATGCGGTTCAAAATTCCTTCATTTGTGTGTCTGTTGAGCAGTGCAAGGCACGTCTCGACGCGTACTTCGCGCTGGCGATCATTGAGTTCGTGGGGCACCCATTTGTCAAGCTTTTTTACCTTGCCAATTTGACGCAAATGGACCAATATTGTTTTGACGCTAACGTCGAAAGCTGCTGCTAATTCAGCCGTAGATTGTGTATCATCAGCTTCCACAACCGCCTTTAATTCGTCATTGTCGACCAAAGTCTTCGGACGACCGCGAGGTTCATTTTTCAGGTCGAAATTTCCAGAACGGAAGCGAGCAAACCAATAACAGGTGGTGCGTTGGTTTGTAGTGTTAGCTCCGTAAACGTCGTTGATGTTGCGTGCCGCTTGTGCCGCGTTGCTGCCACGACGGTACTCATATTCCATAATTACTCGAATTTTTAACGTATCCATGATGACGAAAAAGATTGAAATGCGATGAAAATGTAACACTAATCAATAAAGAAATGACTACTTTTGGAAAAAAGAATCCATGTTTTTAAAATAAAATTAATTTGAAATTAGAATTCTTAGCCAAACAAAAATTATTTTGATTTGAAATGGCCAGTACTGCAGAACGGCAATTTCATAGGTAAAGACCTAATATTAAACGATAGTCTCGTTGACACATATGTAATGTTGTGTAATTTCGTACCTGTTTGTAATCTGTGGACTGTGGTTTTGGTAGGTACGGTACAGCTTCGTGCTTTGAACTCGCAGCGTTGCAAGATGCAAGGTAATGTGCGGTATTAGGACATTTTCTGTGTACACAAAGTCGGTTGCTAGCTTGCCGTTTGACGGTTTAATGAGGAAGGGAATTCAACTTGGAATATTAAGACTAGCGTTAAATCTATGGATATTTAAGCCATGCTACGTTCATTCGTCCTTTGACTATGTAACGGTAAAATTAATAGGATGCCTCGAAAAGCTAAGCTAAAGTTATTAAAGTTCAATCAACCGAAATTAATTTCTGAACCGGTATGACATGGCAACCTTCAAGAAGTGAGCCTATTCCTTTCTGAAAAGCCGGGTCCTTTATTAAATCCCAGGTCGAGCCAAAAAGTGGTACTTTTCAGTAGGAACTTCTCAGTAGCAGCCCGAGGTCAGAGAGAGATCACCGCTGCTCGCAACACCAACCTTTATGAAAGAAATAAGCTTACTTGTTGAAGGTTGCCATGTCATACTTAAGTCCATTTTTTGGGGTTCCGTACCCAAAGGGTAAAACTGGGCCCTATTACTAAGACTTCGCTGTCTGTCTGTCCGTCCGTCTGTCACAAGGCTGTATCTCATGAACCGTGACAGTTAGACGGTTGAAATTTTCACAGATAATGTATTTCTGTTGCCGCTATAACAAGAAATATTAAAAAAGAAAATAAAACAAATATTTAAGGGGGCTCCCATACAACAAACGTGAATTTTTTGCTCGTTTATATAGATAATGGTACGGACCCTTCATGCGCGAGTCCGACTCGCACTTGGCCGTTTTTTAACATGACGTTTTACAGATCCTTTAGGAGTCTTTCACTGCGTCACCGGACAGTAGAGGCGAGCATGGCCTCAAAAAGACTAGCAAATAAAACTGTTAACTAAGTACACGCACTGAAGCGGAACCCCCATTGGTGTTCACACCTCGAGGCTGTACAGTTACTGACGGGTATGACAGGGCTTTATTTTTAGGACGCTTTGTGCAACTATCACTCTACGTTAATACGCGAAGACGAGGGCCTCTTGACCGAATGATCGCTCTAGCACCTTAGTACTCGTATCGTATAATATTAAATAAATAAATATCTTATCTAGGCACAAATAACAGACTGCCATCTGCTCCCTAATTAGAGACTGTATTATGGTAACCAGAAAAAATACATATTATAGTTAAATTACAGCCAGACACTGAATAAATAACCATGCTCATCACACAAAGATTTGACCCGGGTGGGATCGAACCTACATCTTACTTAGTACTCATGATCACCGACCACTAGGCTAATTATTATTATATAACTGGCATATTATGACGATCACCGTAGCCAAGTTGGTAGTGCTCCTGCCTACGAAGCTGGTGGTCCTGGGTTCGAATCCCGGTAAGTGATTTATTATTTGTGTGATGAGCACGAATATTTATTTCTGAGCCATGGATGTTTTCTATGTATATAAGTATTTATCTATCTATATAAGTGTGTATATCGTCGCCTGGTACCCATAGTACAAGCTTTGCTTAGTTTGGGGCTAGGATGATCTGTGTGACATTGTCCCTAGATATTATTATTATTATTATATATTATTATTATTATTATATTCGATCCACTGGTGGAGCATATTAGGAGATGCAAGTATCACATGATCCACCGAGACCATTGGTGGATCACAGTGAACTTCGGCGTGCTATTTAATCAACTGGTGGATTGAGATAGTGGATCCTACTGGACAGAGGGACATATATACATCTATACTCACAAACTTTCGTATTTAAAATATTAGTAGGATGTGTACCTCTAGCGGTTTAGGCAGTCCACGCCGGAATAGTTAGCAGATGGTTATTTGACACGTATCGTCATATTTTGGACAATTCACACAATATATTTATAAATTGTAGCCTATGTGTTATTTTGATGTATAAGCTATATTATTTTGATTTTGATATTTTTAGAGTTTAGATTTTAATTTAGCGTTAATTATTTTAATAACTAGAATAGTTTTTATTGGAATGATAAATTAGTAGTGTATATTAAGTAATACATTTCTGTGATACAAATAAATTAACCTATATTATTGAGTTTTATTAAAATCCATTCAGTAGTTTTTACGTGAAAGAGTAACAAACATCCATCCATATTTACAAACTTTCGCGTTTATAATATTAGTAGGATAATGTAGCAGCTACGTCATAACCGTTGCGCGCCTATTGAGTACTTGATAACACATATTATAATTGTGCACTGTTATTGTACCCTTTGTAACGACTATCACTCAGTTTAACTATACTTCCATTTCCCTTCGATATCATAATAAACGTCATATTCGTCATATTTTAGCCAAGTGTTATTCCGCCCATATACGTCATTATCCTGTCGTCGTAACAAGTTTTTACCCCCTAACCTACCCTAAGTGCGGCATAAATACGTACGTATCGGCGATAAATTTGAATCTACCCTGCGTTTTGTACGACACCCTCACTTAGGGACATTCACAATAAGTCAAGTCCTAAGCAAAGTTGGGGTTCTATCCCTTGCCAAGATAATATCGATGTTAAAGCTAATATCACCACACTTTTGAAAACTTTGAGAATGTCTCGATTTGTTTGTGGTTTTCATATAGGATTTTCCTTGGATATAAGTAAAAAAAATTATTTACAAATATGGTAGCATTAGTTCCACTGTTAACTTAAAAATGATCACTAAGACCTGGATTTGGTATACAGTTTAAGGAAATCGTAGACTAATGCATTAGCTTAAAAAAAATCAAAAGTCGTTTAAATCTATTCCATTTTTAGCGTTCCGTACCTCCAAAAGAAAAACGGAACCAGGATCACTTTGTCCGTCCGTCCATACGTCTGTCCGTCCGTCTGTCTTTATTTCGCAAACGCGTGGGACTTTGAATTGAAATTAAGACCATGTAAACAAATCCACAGTCCCTTGAAGCTGAGAAAAATCAAACTTCTAAGGTAAGGTAAAACAAAAGAAACGATAGAGTTAGAGCTAGAAACTAAAAACTTTATATTTCGACACTTTCAAGGGAATCACGATATATAGGGTATTTTCCATTGACCTAGAACTATAAAATTTGGCAAGTAATACCGTCTTATATTACATAACAATTATTGAGAAAAATCTGAAAACTATACATTTAATTAAATCAGTCAGTTCGACTTGTCCGGTTTTTAGTTAAAGTTGCCGGATTCGGTACAACTAAAATGTGTATTCCACACATTCAGCCCATCTAATGCCCTTAATATCTGGGTTAACGACGAAAATGACGGCACCGTAATATCTGGGTTAACGTCAAACACCACCACCATCGTTTTTGATATGGTGGTACCATATCAACCGAAAAACGACCACTGCTAGACAAAGGCCTCTCCAAAGATCTAACGCTACCCGCATCCAGAAGGTTCCAGCGATCCTCACCAGATAATCGGTCCATCTTGTAGGAGGCCTTCCCACGCTGCGTCTTCCTGCCCTACTAACTAGGTGCCCTGCCTACTGCCACTTCAGCTTGGCAATTCTTCATTGCAACGGCAAACAAACAGATCAGCAATGCTTCATATTTTATTCTTTAATTTAGCACCTCCATCAGTCTATTCCACTCTAAGAATGGGTGGCATTAAGGTTTTGAGACATTCCTTTCCACCATTATATTCGTTTATACTGCTTCAAAAGTCACCCTGCGATTAAGACAGTTTTATATACGCTCTCCATATAAATCCGGATTTTGTTCATGCTTTTCAAGCTTTTTCCGGATATTTATTCAATATGGAACCCCTATAAGCAGGGGATGGTATAAAGTTATGATTCGCAAAATATTTTTATTTGCTAGAAAATGTTTTATTTCAATGGTATAGGAAAATGAAGGGGAAATATGAAGGGGCTTAAGTATCTACCGACATCAGCTGCGTGGAAGTCACACGCGTAAGTAGCACCTACGTAAGTTCTCATTTATACGTTTGTTTATTTAAACGAATATTTTTTTTTATAAATTAATATTTACGTAAATTTATTAATTTATAAATTCTATATTAGAGCGAGTATCCAAAGTGGCATTATTAGGATCATACCAAATTTGGCTCTGAGAGACGAGATGTCTTTTGGTCGTTTATAGTGTGTTAAGATAGTTTGGCACTTTATAAGGATGTCTTGGTACTCACCAGTTTTGTGGTTACAGAGTAGCAAGGGAGTGCAAATGGCGTGGTATTTCCACTGTGTGTGAATCATAACTAGCTCCTAATCGAAATAGTTAACCTCATTATGCTAACAATGAAGGAAAATATTACGAAAGCAGTGTTATTCTACAGTTATAAGGCAGAGAAACTTTCGTAATAGAGCTGAGGCGAGCCGTACATAATATCATAGTCTGGTGGTTATTGACCCTGACTGCTCAACCGGAGGTCGTGGGTTCGATTCCACCCGGGACATATCTTGAGTGATGAACATGATATTTTGTTCTGTGTATGTATTTAGAAATATATAAGTATGTTTATCAGTTATCTGGTTGCCATATTACAGGTTCTACCTAGTTTGGGATCATGTGGCAGTGTGTTAGTTTTCCCAACATATTTTTACTTTTTGACAGTTACAGATGATTTTCTAAATATAATTTTTAACCGACTTGTCAATTCGAAAAAGATTTTTTATATGTATGTAACGCAATTTGTACATTATTTGTGTACTTATGACGAAAAATAACTGCTTATACATTGCGGCTTTTATTTAAAAACATACAACGCTCGCGCTAGGTCCTTTAATCCTTTTTTATTACTTATCATATGGGCAGTGGTTACCCTAGTGACAGAATTGTTCAAGCCGCACAGTAGACCCCTGGCATGGTTATTGTCTAATGACTATAACCGGGCCCGATAGCTTAAGCTTAGCTGCGCTCTTAGAAGCACGGAGACGCTCAGAAATTAAGCCACTTTGGTGGTGACCCATCTATGGACTGACCGCGAGTCTCATTGCTTAACCTCGCCGATTGCTTACGGGCCGCTGAGAGCAAATAGCTATCTATTTATTAATGGCCTTTGTCCAGCTGTGGACGTTTTTCAGCTGATGTGATGGTATGGATCATTACAGGGGTCCTTAGAAACATTTTATTTACGGACACAAGGTACACCCAGACTAAAAATGTGTAGTAGCGCCTTTATCACTGCGCCACACATTCAGAATTTAAAAAGAAGCATTCCCTGGCGTTTTATTTAATAAATAATGCTTCGTCATTAATTTTGTTCTAATCGATTATCATACAAATATAGCGAAGTTGAAGTATCATGCACAAAAAAACGAGTGTGCTTTAGACACGACTAAAGTAAAACTTAGATATATGAAACGATTGTTATGAGGGAAAGACGGAAAGACAATGTGTGCCCGCACCTCTCTCTACAGTAGGTCCCTTTTTTATATATCAGAAGGCGACAACGAGTGGGTCACCTGATGGTACCTATGTACGTGATCACCGCCGCTCATGGACGCTCGCAACACCAGAGGAGTCGCGGGTGCGTTGCCGGCCTTTAAGAGTCCCCCGATGAGCTCTGGCGACCTTACTCACACGCAGAACCACAACATTAAGTTATTAATGTTATTATTAAAGAATGTCTTCTGTAAGTTGGAGGTACTTCCCTAGTTGGGCTGCTCTTCGAGCGAATGACCGCTGTGCCCTACCTACAGTAATATACGAAACGTAACTTTCTCTATCTTCACAAACTTATATCTCCCTCTCGACTTGCGTTCGCCTCACCCGATCACACTTGTCTTAACGCCCTCGACACTCATTCACCAGCATATTTCAGAAGTTTTATTTCATAAACAATATCGACTTAATAACAGCCTTTTTCTGAAGGCGATTAAAAGGATAAACTGATATAACAAACCGTACGATTTACCATGGGACCGAGCTGTCCGATGTCAGTAACTAGTCCCACATGGGACCGACCCACGTCTATCAGTGAGCTTTTACTGCCCTCACCCCGGATATTAAATGGGCGCCGAAAAGTTCAATCATGTTACATTTTATTAAATATAGTTTATTTGCCCGTGGGAATACGGTATATGATAAGAGATTTCCTTGGAAATAACACGGGTATTGTATAAACGAATTCGAGATCTCGATGTGAACGAAGCGTTGTGAGTGGTGAAACGTATCACGCCATCGAGATATCCGCCAATCATAACGCTGGATTCTCATCGATAGATCGATCTTTTGTTTTTGTAAACTCATGCTCATGCTTAATTTTATTGCTGATTTTTAGCTACATATTATAATAATAATGTCCTCCTAGCCGAATTTCGACCACGGCGGCGAGTCTCAACAAAGATTAGCCATCGGCGCGGGACATATTATAGTGCTCAAGTGTGGGCGCAGACACAGGAGTACTTTCTATTCCATCACTCTCATGATCCGATGGGACGTCTAGGCGACACGACCGGAAAGAGGTCAGGTACAGGACCGCCGGCTTTACGTGCTCTCCGAGGCACGGGGGTATAATACCGCCAACTCCCAGACTTCGGGCTGAGGTTGAGAAATTTTTATTTTTACAGAAATGTCCAAAAATCACTTATGGCCCGACCCAGGATTTGAACCCAGGACCTCGTTATCTGCGGGTGAACACGCTACCGCTAGACCAACGAGGCAGTAAAACTGCGAACTGTGCAAAATGCTACATATTACACACAGTTTAAAGGCTATTTACTTGAATAATGCGTGTGCCATAGTTGTTTGTTCCTACCACAAGAAAATTCTAGTCTCATAGCGTTCGGTTACACAGCGGGCGGTAGTTCGCGCAGGAAAAAGGACTAACGCACGAATAGTTCTAAGTTTGTTCTCATTACATATCACTCGCAACACTAACAAATTATGGTCGATACAACTCCTTTCCTAAACATCCCACTAAATATATGTGGGCTTTATGTTTTTTTATACAAAGAAAAACAAAAGTAACGTCAAATTATTGTAAGGTATTTTACAAGTTACGCTATATAAACATATTATATACCAAATAAATAACGGACTTATCCCAGCTGTAGAATAAAAACAAAAAGCAACAACTATTTTACTTGTAACAATATTATAACAAATTATTTACTAATGTGTATAGTTGTTTCTATTGTAATATTGGGAAGAGACTGGACCTCACGACACAGGTTGATCCTAGTGTGAGGGCCAGAGAAAGATTGTTTATATGTATTATAGTTGTATTTGTCAAATAGTGTCCGTAATTATGTACTATGTGTTTTGAATTGAAATAAATTATTCTAAATTTTGATCTGTACAAGTCACACACAGGCGAATAGAACTCTCATTTATTTTTAGGGTTCCGTAAAATAAACAGAACCCTTGTAGATTCGTCATGTCTGTCTGTCTGTCCGTCCGTATGTCACAGCCACTTTTTACCGAAACTATAAGGTCTATACTGTTGAAACTTGGTAAGTAGATGTATTCTGTGAACCGCATTAAGATTTTCACACAAAAAAATTGAAAAAATCCCTAAATTTTGGGGATTCGCTATACATCGAACTGAAACTCAAAATTTATTTTTTCATCAATAGCATACATATGTATGGATAGATCTTTAAAAATGATATTGAGGTTCCTAATATCATTTTTTTCTAAAGTTGGCGCGAGAGACACTTCCAAAGTGGTAAAATGTGCCCCCCCCTTCTGTAACTTCCAAAATAAGAGAGGTATAAACCAAAAAAAATATATGATGTACCTGACGCCAGCACATCCATCTGCCCCAATCTGTCAAATTTCTTTTAGAGATTTTCTACTTTATCACATAAGCATAAGGTTCACTTTTAATTGGGTTAATGTACTTTGCAAACTTCCGCCGAAAATTGGTTTGAACGAGATCTAGTAAGTAGTTTTTTTTAATACGTCATAAATCATTCTTTCTTTCAATGAAATACTACAATAACTTTTATATTATTACTTTTATATTGTTACTTGTTGCTACGGAACCCTTCATGGGCAGGTCCGACTCGCACTTGGCCGCTTTTTATATTTACTGGAATATAAATGGGGGTCGCGTGCTAACTTTAGCTTTTGCTCTAGTAAGGCTATAAGTACACTTAAGTGAGGTAGAACATAGTGTTCATTCGCTCTAGGACCAGCCCGACAGCCACAGCTCCTTCATCATGTCAGCCAAAGTACATGTCCACTGTTGAACAAAAGCCTCCACAAAGATTGGCTATATGCTATAATCACCACGCTTGGCAGACGGGTTGGCGATCGCAGTTTGATGGTCATAGTTCACAGAAAAACGCTGCTGCCCGTTCTCTGGTAGGTATTACCCCGGTCGATTTCTACGCCCCCCACGGGATGAATGGGGTGATGCGATTCTATGCCGCCACGACATGGCAACTCCTTACCAGTTGAAAAATAAATATAGAAGGAAGAATTATTGTCTCTTCAGGTGAGTCGAATGCTTCTTTGCGGAGTTAGTTGTAAATATAAAACCGGCCAAGCGCGAGTCTGACTCGCACATGAAGGGTTCCGTAGAAGAAAGTAGTTCAGTTGATTAAATGAAAGCAAATTGCGGTTTATGACGTATTAAAAAAAACTACTTGCTAGATCTCGTTCAAACCAATTTTCGTTGTTAGTTTTCACAATAATGTACATCATATATTTTTTTAGTTTTATCATTCTCTTATTTTAGAAGTTACAGGGGGGGGGGGGGTACACTCATTTTACCACTTTGGAAGTGTCTATCACGCAAACTATCCAGTTTAGAAAAAAATGATATTAGAAACCTCAATATGATTTTTGAAGATCCAATCAGACAAACAGATCACATGTATATGGGTACGATAAATTTTTTTTTTTTAGTTTCAGTTCTATTTATGGCGACCCCCCAAAATTATTGTTAAATTTCTATTTTGGTGTAAAAATCTTAATGCGGTTCACAGAATACATCTACTTACCAAGTTTCAATAGTACAGCTCTTATAGTTTCGGAAAAAAGTGGCTGTGACATACGGACGGACAGACAGACATGACGAATCTATAAGGGTTCCGTTTTTTGCCATTTAGCTACGGAACCCTAAAAAGGAAATTAAAGCAAATTCACGATACAATGAAATTCTTAAAGGTTAAACAGTTATTTTGGTTATACGATAGTTACTCGTACTTTCCGCCTACCTATACCTATTGTTTTAAATGGCCGCTATCCCAGCTACTAAAAACCCTTCTCCTAAAAAAACATACGGCCGTTAAAAACAAAATTAAATAACCTTTAGCAAACTTTTGTAATTAAAATGGAATTGTGAGCGGTAAAGTTTTGTTTTTAATTTTTAATCGCCGTGGCAGTGTCATTGCTCAGTAATTAGAGAATTGGAGACCTGTACAGGGAGTTATGGCAGATGTAGGTTAGTAGGTTAATTTCTACTTAATATTTTTATATATTTTTCAAAAGTTATAAAGAATAAAACACCGGAACTGGGACAACATGGAATATCTTGAGACAACTAACAAACTGCCATCTGATCTTGACTTATAATAATAATAATAATATCTGGGGACAATGTCACACAGATCATCCTAGCCCCAAACTAAGCAAATCTTGTACTATGGGTACCAGGCGACGATATACATACTTATATAGATAGATATATACTTATATACATAGAAAACATCCATGACTCAGAAACAAATATTCGTGCTCATCACACAAATATTTGCACTTACCGGGATTCAAACCCAGGACCACCAGCTTCGTAGGCAGGAGCACTACCAACTAGGCTATGGTGACCGTCTACAGGCAGAGCCTGTACTATGGCAACAAGACAACTAAATTCCACTGGGTGTTATACAAGTATGTCTATAATTATGTTTGTATTTAGATCAATTAATCCTTACAAGATCTTCGGGACTACTTGTAGGGGGCCAGCTCATACGTCTACCGGTTCGTGGTCGAACACACAGGGGTTTAGAATGTTTATATTAACACATCGATTAAGTAAAATTTGTAGTCTAAAAAAGTGTACCTTTAGCCCATAAGCATTAAAATATCTATACTATATAATTATGTTTTCTGTGTGTTGTCAAATGGCTAATCTTTGTTGAAGTACTGTTTCCTTATATATTCTTTCTTTCTTTTTATACTATTAAAAAAAATCTGCAAAGGCAGATGGTGTAATGTGAGTTTCTAATATCATAGCTCACTTCATGTAAACTGTGATGTCATAGTCCGGGAAAAGCATCATATTTTGTGTGTAGTGTACAGTTATACGGTACCCTGACCTTTGGGGATCTTTTGTACTAGCCCCTATTTCTTTTAAGGCTTTCAGAACATTTTTCTCGTACTTTAATGCCTTCATGAAGAAGGCCCTTATAGTCACATAGTTTCTTTATATACTGTTTCCTTATATATTCTTTCTTTCTTTTTATACTATTAAAAAAAATCTGCAAAGGCAGATGGTGTAATGTGAGTTTCTAATATCATAGCTCACTTCATGTAAACTGTGATGTCATAGTCCGGGAAAAGCATCATATTTTGTGTAGTTTTTTTTTTGTTTTTTTTTTAACATGACGCTACAGTTAGCCTAGGAGGCTTTCACTGCTTCACCGGACTATAGAAGCGAGCAGAGGGCTCGAGCCGTCTAGAAATTAAGTAACCCGCGCCGGAGGGCACCCCCTGTGGGGTTCGAACCTCGACTCTGGGCGATTACTGGCGGGGAGAGGGCAGAGATCATCATTTTAGGGAGTTTTGTGCAACTTTCGCTCTACGTTAATGACATGACGCGGCCCCCCGTCCGCGTTGAGGGGGGCTTTTTATCGGTACGATATGCAAACTAAGGGTCATGGAGGGCGTTGGAGGTCGCGACGCGATCGCGGTCGTACTCTCGTCCGACGAGTACGAATTATCGGTCTGTGTGGAGTGTCACGGGAGTCTCTAATGGTTTTGATCTGAGCTAGGTAAGTAGTAATCTCGTCGTCCGGTTCGTCCAAGACGGACCTAGGACGACGGTGCTTACGTGAGAAGCCTTTGAATGGGGTGTACTTGACCGCCTTTACCACCAAATGGTTTGGATGGTGAGTGGCCGAGTCAAAGTATGTTTTAGACGCTTGCTTCATCCACTGCTTGATGGTAGGCAGTTGGAGATCGGCGTGTAGGTTTTTGTTGCGGATGTACCATGGTGCGCCCACGGCGCGCCGCATGAACCGATTCTGCAGCGTTTGGAGTCGGTATAGGGCTGTGACTGGCGTACGCGAACACCGGGCTGGCGTACGTCATTATAGGTCGAATGCACGTCTTGTAAATTCTCACCTTGTTAACAAGGGACATTTTACTGTGTGCATTCAAGAGGCAGTGTAATCGACCAAGAGCAAATGCGGCCCGATTGCGAACGGTCCGCAGGTGCTCCCTGAAGTTTAGCCTGTGATCGAGGATCACCCCTAAATATTTGGCTTTCCAATCCCAAGGGATAGGCTCGCCGAACATCCGGACGGGTGGTAGGATCGGGGAGGCTCTTGCCCTAGAGAAGAGCACGGCAGTGCTCTTGGAGGGGTTTATCTCGATCCTCCATTTCCTGAACCAGTCGCCTAAGGCGTCGGCTGCGGATTGGAGTCGAGAGTGAATGGCACTCGGGCTCCTGCCCGAGTAATACAGAGCGGTGTCGTCTGCGAAGAGGGCCAGATGGGCCGCCTTGGGGGTGGGAATGTCGCTGGTGTACAGCGAGAACAGGAGGGGGGAGAGGACTGACCCCTGGGGAACTCCTGCTCGGATCGGGCGAGGGGTGGAGAAGGCTCCCTCAGTTATACGGTACCCTGACCCTTGGGGATCTTTTGTACTAGCCCCTATTTCTTTTAAGGCTTTCAGAACATTTTTCTCGTACTTTAATGCCTTCATGAAGAAGGCCCTTATAGTCACATAGTTTCTTTATATTAATAATTAAGACGAAAAGCTGTCAATTCTTCTCCTAATCTCTTCCCAGCTGTGTGAGACAACAGTTCTATCAGATTATGAGAGTGAGAGGATAGACAGTGCAACTATCTTAGCGCACATACTCGGGCTAAAAATGAAACAACACACTAACAGCTGAAATTTGGCTTTTACATAAAACCTTATTCAATTTTGTGGAATCGGACACTAATCAACAAACAAATAAGACTTAGAATTACTTGAACTTGAAATTGTAATTTAAGTTCAAGCTTGTTATGAACTTCGTTCCAAGTTTTCATTCCGTACCCTTTCCCGAAGACAAGCTGAAGGAATCTTTATCCAATAAAGATAAATAAATATTAAGATATCGGAAGTTTATGTTACTTATGGAGAAGTTACGCCATGTAGCCAAATCTAAGCAAAGCTTGTACACACGGCTACACATCAAGCTATAAATTTCCAGTATAAGCTGATCCCGCATTGTATAGGATTCCCATACAATAAGAGGTCAGCTTATATTGGAAATGTATAGCTTGATATGTAGCCGTATGTACTATTGATAATAGATGTCCTCATAAACGCGTGGCCCAGTGGTTAAGACGGTCACCTCGCCACTTCGTGTCACAGGTTCGATTCCTGCGCAGGACAACTATTTTTGTGACCCGTAAGTAATTGTCCTGCGTCTGGACGTAGGTACTATGTATCCGTCAAGTATATGTTTGTAAAGTACCCTGCAACACTATCTTTAAAAAAAAAAAATTAAACACAATATTTGTTTTAAGTGAGGATCAAACCCGCAATCTTTGAATTTTGAAGGCAGGTTCAAGGCTGGACACCAACTGAGACACGGCAGTCGTCAAAGCCTCCTTTAAAGTCGCTTAAAATATATTGTCTTTTTAAATAGAAAGTTGTTTTATCATCCCTATCTTGTACTACACCGTAATTATGTTTGCCCTGTATTTTTCTAAAATCGTGGGTGTTTTTATTATCCTTATCTTCTGAGCTTCAACACAAATAGATGTTAACTGATAACCTTAATTGAAATGTATATTTGTTTTACATTTTTTTAAATATTAGGAATGAGTTTTCACAAAAGATAATAAAGCTTATACCATTTTATTAATAACTAGCTGTGCCACGCGGTTTCAACCGCGTTAAGTTTTATCAATTATAGCTTTTTGCGTGAAAGGGTAACAAACATACCCACATCCATACTCACAAACTTTCACATTTATAATATAAGAAGGATACATTGTAGATTCTATATTTAACACCACTAAACTAATTTCAATTTTTTTACATGTCTTTCTAATATACCTCGTCTGAAAAGAACAGGGTATACAAAGAATTGCCAAACAGTTAAAGCTGCGTACGTTATACACACACCGTACACAATAGTTTCTAACTCCTCGCTTATTTTTACGCAGTCATCATCATCATCATCATGCCGTGGGTGACGGCATAGAATATCACTACCCCATCTCATACCGTGGGGGGCGTAGAAATCATCCGAGGGAATACCTACTAGAGAAAGGGCAGCAGCGCTTTTCTATGAACTATGACCATCAAATTCATTTTTACCATGCCATTTTTAAAACATTTTCTTTTATACAAGCTGATTTAAAGTAAAAACTAGACTGTAATTTAATTATAAGTATAATTGTATTTTCTTTTTCTAGAACCAATAAACATTATTATTATATTATTTAAAAAAAAACTTGTGTGTACTTATGTACACGCGTTAGAAGTTATACTCCTTAATATACAACTTGAACATAGTTATCAATTTTCATACCACCTAGAACTAACTTCATGCTGTTATTTTTACGCAAATGCGCGCGCATCGTAAAAATTCACTGTCATACCGCCTAGAACTAACTTCATGCTGTTAAATTTCTTGGTGTCGGTGTGCGCGCGCATCGTAAAAATTCACTCTCATCATTTTTCTCCATCGCGCCAAAAGAAGTATAACTTAAAAAAAATTAAAATTGCGATCGCCAACCCATCTAACAAGCGAGGTGATTATCTCCATTCTTTGGGGAGGCCTTTATCTAGCAGCGGACGTACTTCAGCTGACATGATCATCAGCCTGTAATCGTCCACTGGTGGACATAGGCCTCCTCCAAAGGTTTCTATATACAATGTTGCCTTTGGAGGGTTACCTTAGTCACCGCGTTCGGCATGCGAGTTGGCGACCTCAGTACGGTGGTAGTTAGTACACAGGAAGTGCTGCTGCCCGACTACCTGGTATATCCCTTGGTCTCCATTTATGACACCCACGGGATGGTATGCGGTGGCCCTGTTATTTTTCTTACCTTATTTACGCAGTATTTCGGGCCATAACTAAAATTTCGCAACTAAAGATTCTCTGTCCTTTTCATGAGTACTAAGTTCGAAAGCAATGCTATGATAATAAAATTAGGTTCATCATCATCATCATCATTACAGCTAAATAAGTCCACTGCTGGACAAGCCTCCCTCAAGAATCGTCTTGGGGGGATATGCCATAATCGCCACGCTTGGCAGGCGGGTTGGAGATCGCAGTAAGATGGTCATAGTAATCAGAAGGAAGCTGCTGCCCATCCTCTGGTAGATATTCCCTCGGGTCGACTTCTACGCCCCCGACGGGATGAGATGGGGTGATGATATTCTGATTCTGATATTTGTCGCCATCACCACACAGCAGAGTTTTCATGAGTACTAAGTTCGAAAGAAATGCAATGATAATAAAATTAGGTTACATGCATGGAATCTCATTAATTAAACTCATAACAGTCATAACATTATTGATGGGTATTGCCTTTAGAACCATAAACAATGGTTAACTCGTTTGCTGTGTGGTAACGGCGGTAAATATCATTATATCATCACACCATCTCAACCCGTGGGGGTGTACAAGTCGACACGAGGGAATATCTACCAGAAGACGGGCAGCGGCTTCTTTCTGAGTACTATGACCATATGCCAAGCGTGGCGAATATAGCATATCCCTCTCAATATGATTCTTGGGGGAGGCTTCAGTCCATTAGTGGTCTTCTTACAGCTGTTATGATGAACTCGTTCAACTTCCTACTAATATTATAAATGCGATAGTTAGTGAGGATGGATGTATGTTACTCTTTCACGCAAAAACTACCGAACAGATTTTGATGAAACTTTGTAGTAATATCTATGTATATAAAAATCAATGCCACTTTTCGTTGTAATGTTATAACTCAACAACGCCATTACCGATTTGGATAATTTTGATCTTGAATTATTCGTGGAAGTCCAGCGAAGGTTTGGATGTAGAGAAAATTTAAAAAAAAGTCTTGAAAAAGTGTAAAATCATCATCTTTTAGCAATTTCAAATATTTTTTTGTTTAATAAATGAACTTAATCATTTTTTTATTACTATGCCTTATACGTAGCGAAGCACGTACTGGGCCGCTAGTACCTTATATATTCGTATAACACGTAGGCAATAATTTATAAATTATAGCGCGTCTAAAACCAGCTAGTGTATATTCATAGTTTCGTTAAGTTAATATCGTAATATGCCTTGGAGTATCTACAAAAATATAGCTTCTCCAAATTTTCCTTTCACCATCAAAATATTAGCTAACTCCCGAATTACTTTCATAATACTATTCAGCCCATTCTTATGTAGAAGAGTTCTCTTTCATCGGAACATCGCACGTAATAATCATTGCATTCGAGGTAAATGGCTTGGATGGAGAGGGACACTGTCATGAGCTTAGCGGAAGCGATTTAATTTCGTGGCTAAAAATCCTAAGATTTCTTCTTTGCAATAGTCAAATAATCTGGTGAATTAAGACATAACTTACATAATTTGTAAGGTACATGCGACACAGCTCAAGTCACTTTAGAGAAAGAAAGAAAAGAGAGAGAAAAGTTATGCAGTGTGCGCAAAAGGTTGGAATCAGCGGATTTTATTGCCAGTTGCTCGATAGTACCTTTGGCATTCTAAAATACTTACTTTTTCGTAGTTTTACGTACCATGAGCATAAAAAATCTTTTTCTTTTCTAAACATATAACGCCTGCACTAGAGAAATGGCCTGAAGTATCTACTTGGGTACTTCATAAACTTGCAATTCATGGACACTAAGGTCATAAGTCAGGACTGTTACTTATGGGCCACACAAATAGTTGTTCTGTGCTGAAACACTTGGGTGCCGAAGTAGTAGACTACCACTGCGACACACTTGTAATCCCAGTAGATAATTTATAGGGCAAGAATAATATTCTGTAAGATTATTGAAAGACGAGAGGCATCGGTCTATCAGTGTCAGTATGAACGGCAACATAAAACCCTGTGAAACAATTTGCAACCCTTTTTCATGTATAGACTAATTATGAATATTTTTCAAATCAAATATTCAAATTCGAGTTAACGTTTACAAAAAAATGAAAATTTCCGATTTGTAACTCATTCCATTTACGATCATAAGAACCTAGTCACGGAGAAAAACAGATATTCAGAGTGACAGTAGGGATTTTTCTTCTGAAATTCTTTACAAAAAAAATAATTTATACAATTGACTGTAGCACAGATATCATAAGTAAGTGGAATGATAATAGCTGAAGTAGGGTTTCTACTGTGTTGCAGTTACTATCCCTTCAACCGAAAATATGAGTGAGTGCTTCGCTTCCACTTCAACGCCCAGATGGTACGGATTCGAACCCCACATAGGACCACTATTTATATGACCCATAAATGGATGTTTTGAGTCAAGATGTGGTTTGTGTCCGTTAATTGCACGTTGGTATAATCTCTCGCGATAGAGATTTATTTACCTAAGCAGGCGCTGTCTTTTTAAAATATTAAAACGAATCTTGTATTTTGTAGATAGTAGAGCTGGAAGTCAGGTCTTTGAACTGTAGTGGGTGGGACAACATTGACTCTGATAGCAATGATGTGATATTTTATCAGCACACACATTAGATTAACGCTTCTGTAGTTGCTAGACTTACAATTATACATACAGATTAGATAAGCAAAAGCCCATGGCTTTACGAAGCTTTTGCGGGATTTACCGATATTGCCTTATCGATATATTTTTAATTAGTAAAACCGCATTCACATAGAACCAAATTCAAATAGACGTTTTTGTGGATCCAATATAGCCATAGAGAACCTGCTTCTATTCCTAGTTCGAACACTAGCTTTACTCACATAATTTAGACTTACACACTTGACACTTATTTTAGACCCTTGTGTTTTCATATGGAACATAGTTAGGTGTGCTTACTGGTTCGTCAGTGATCGGAAAACTAAAGCACCTATAAATGCCATCTATAAATGACTGGCCGCCTGGTTAGGGTTCCGTAGCCAAATGGCAAAAAACGGAACCCTTATAGATTCGTCATGTCTGTCTGTCTGTCTGTCCATCCGTATGTCACAGCCACTTTTTTCCGAAACTATAAGAGCTGTACTACTAAAACTTGGTAAGTAGATGTATTCTGTGAACCGCATTAAGATTTTTACACTAAAATAGAAAAAGAACAATTATTTTGGGGGTCGCCATACATAGAACTGAAACTCAATAAAATTTTTTTCCATAGTACCCATACATGTAGGGTATCTATGGATAGGTCTTCAAAAATGATATTGAGGTTCTTATATAATTTTTTTCTAAACTGTATAGTTTGCGCGAGAGACACTTCCAAAGTGGTAAAATGGGTGTCCCCCCCCCTCTAACTTCTGCAATAAGAGAACAATTCAATTCAAAATTCAAAATTCAAAAGTCGTTTATTCCGTTAAAATATTACATTTGTGTGGAATCGTCAATTTTTTTACCCTACCGTGCAGTGCATGACGTGGCAGCTACTGAGAAACACTGCCAGAAAACTCAGTAGGAATCCTTTTTTAAAATATATATTTCTTAAATAAATTTACATTGTATTTAAATGTGTTAATTTAGAGCGACTCAATCCCAAGCTGTTTTGTCACTTAAATAATCAGAAGTTTTGTAATAAGCCCTGCTACACAATTTGGCTTTTATAATTCTTTTAAACTTATTCATAGACATTTCTCGGATATCACTGGGAAGTTTGTTATAGAATCTTATACATTGCCCCATAAAAGAGTTACTTACTTTGTGGAGACGGGTGGTATGTAACACAAAGTTATGCTTATATCGAGTATTTATATTATGAGTATCACTCCTTTTACAGAAGGAGTCTTTATATTTATGCATATAAATTAGATTCTCATATATATACTGACATGCTACAGTCAGAATGTTAATCTCTTTAAACTTCTCTCTCAAAGATTCTCGCGGACCAAGTTTATATATTGCTCTTACAGCTCTTTTTTGCAATACAAATATGGTGTTAATGTCCGCAGCGCTACCCCAGAGAAGAATTCCATAGGACATTATACTATGAAAATAACTGAAATAAACCATTCTAGCCGTATCCACATCAGTAAGCCGTCTTATAGTTTTAACAGCATATGCAGCAGAACTTAATTTGCCTGATAGTTTTTCTATTTGTGGGCCCCATTGTAGTTTTGAATCAATTGTGATACCCAAAAACACAGTTGACTCAACAGGGGTCAATCCAGCTCCATTAAGCTGTACATTGGTAGCCACCTGTTTCACATTAGGTGTAGAGAATTTTATGACTTTAGTTTTCTTGTCATTTAGCAAAAGATTATTAGCATTAAACCAATGAACAACTTTAGAGATTGCGTCATTTACTTCGTCAAAATTGCGTAATTGTCGATTTATTTTAAACGTCAATGAAGTATCATCCGCAAACAAAACAATCTCATGTTTATCCCTTACATAGTAGGGTAAGTCATTTATATAGATTAAAAATAAGAATGGGCCGAGAATCGATCCCTGTGGAACGCCCATTACCACTGGGGATCCCGCAGATTTTTTACCATTTATATCGACCTTCTGAATTCTAAAATTCTAAAATTCTAATAAAACTAAAAAAAATATATGATGTACATTACCACGTAAACTAACAACGAAAATTGGTTTGAACGAGATCTAGCAAGTAGTTTTTTTTAATACGTCATAAACCGCAATTTGCATTCATTTAATCAACTGAAATACTTGCTGCTATGGAACCCTTCATGTGCGAGGTTGACTCGCACTTGGCCGGTTTTTTTAATTTGGAGTCTAGAGATTGAACAGATCTGATACAGGGGTATCTGAAGGTACAAGTGTAGAAAATAGAAATAAAAAGACCATAAGAATATCCAAAAATATCAGGAAACTGCTGAATAAAACGACAAATGTCGCATTCGACGAATTCGCATCCCTTGAGAATGGTCCGTGGAGGATTGAAGCGCGTGTATCCTACCGGCGCATGTAATTTGCATTTTAAATTACCTTCTTGCATGTGCATATTTTTGCTGGCGAGAGGGTGCACCCCGGCTTGATTAAACTAACATAGCAGAATTAAAACTACATATTTATTTTGTATTTTTATTGTTATGGATTTCTGCAAAGTAACGCCTGATTCCATTACTTGAAAATTATTTTATTGGCTTCCCATAGAAAATGCATCAGCTGCTCTTTATTCTTGTATAAATATGTTTTGTCCATTTTGTATGTATGTGCTACATGCTGTTCAGTTTCATAGGAAAATTAAGCTAATCAAGTCATCTCTAGTATTTTCGTTACCCCTTATAATAAATTACAAATACGCTACCTCTTCCGCGTCGCGGACGCCTATCACCGTGCGCTTCCCCAAGGGTCCTTATAGATAGACATCGGAGGGCCTTCTAGTTCCTTTGTGCGATAGAATCCCTAGGAGGGTGGTATTATGTGTACTTTATTGATACCCATTGCGATTCAATACTGATAGATTCTCGCCTTTGATGTAAGAAATTGAGGATTTTGTAAAATTTGTTTCCCTTTTCCCGGTTATAAATATGGATTCATTGTTTTTTTGTTTTGGAATATTTGATATCTTACAAATAGATTGTTTTACCTTTTTCTTGAGAACTCTACCCGAGGTGTCGAAAGTATACAGTGGGTTAAATAACTAAGCAGCGAAGTTGGGATCTTGTAATATAGCTTTGTTTTGATTAAAAAATATTTTCTCGCTTGAGGCACTAAGCTTTTTTTTTGTTAAAAAGACAACGCCCGCACCAGGTAAATGAATACCTGTGTCGAGAGGTACTTTGTCATTATTAGGTAATATATTTCATCATCATCCTGTCAGCCAAAGTACGTCCACTGCTGGAGAAGAGCCTCCCCAAATAATAGGGGGGATATGCCATAATCGCCACGCTTGGCTAGCGATCGCAGTTTGATGGTCATAGTTCACAGAAAGACGCTGTTGCCCGTTCTCTAGTAGGTATCACTTGGTCGATTTCTACGCCCCCCACGGGGTGAGATGTGGTGATGATATTCTATGCCGTCACCACACAGCAAATAATTTAAGGTTAATATATTTACGAATTTTAAATGGAGTAAATATGCTGCCATAGGTGAGGGCTATATGTTTATTCCGTTTGGGATCGAAACAATGTGTCCTTGGAGCCCAGAAGCGCGGTCCGTCTTCTTCTTGGAGTTGGCCAGACGACTTGTGGGACACTCTGTTGATCAGAGAACTGGCACGTACTTCGGCCAGCGTACAAGCCTTGCCATCCAAAGAGGTAACGTCTTTAGCTTTTTGGGCACCTTACCCGCAGATTCGCCATCTGAAAATTGAAAGCGGTTTTTTATCTGTAAGTTACTTTAATTTGTTATTTAGTATTCTTATTTTAAGTTTATATTGATAGTTTTAGTTTTTACGTAATTAGTTTTAATCTATTTCCAATATTTAAATAAGTATAGTTTTAATTTAATTAATCTGAATTGTGATAACATAGACACTAGAAATAAAGAGAATAGTGTAACACATTACGTAATACAAGGTACCTTTAGGACAGTATTATTTGAAATCCTGACTTATCCTTACCCATAGTTACTACATAAAAAATTATAAGACAAATTATTGTCAGAGCAACAGAGTAAGGAACCTCCTCACGATCCGTGCCGTTCCTATAATTGCCGTCTTTATTATTATTTTTAGGTACAGACGCCAGCACATCCAGCTACCCCAATCTGTCAAATTTATTTTATAGATTTTAACTTTATCACGAAAGCATAAGATTCACTTTCAATGGGACAAATTTGACAGATTGGGGTTGCTTGATGTGCTGGCGTCTGTACAACGGCTTGGCGCTAGACTATATATTATTTTAAGAAATTATATCGTGTTAAGATAAATTATTGTCAGGGCGATGAGTAAGGAACCTCCTCACGATGCGTAGGTAGGTAGATCTTTATTATTATTGTAGGAACACACGGCTACACATCAAGCTATACATTTCCAATATAAGCTGAACCCGCATTGTATAGGATTTCCATACATTGAGCGGTCAGCTTATAGTGGAAATGTATATCTTGATATGTAGGCGTGTGTACATTGTACAACTGCTTGGCGCTGGACTATTAAAGTTAGGATTGTATCATTAGATCTTGCCGCAAAGCGTAACAATTCGTTAGTTCTGATTAAATTCGTTGCGGGATCCAAGACAGTTAAAGCGATTCCCCGAGACATGCCTGAGCTTCACCGCTCAGTGTCATTTCATTGTGTGCCACTGTTGATCCTGGCTTGCAGGAGTTGCAGTGGTGGGTAAGAGGAAGGGACTAGTCCCGAAAAAAAAAGCGTAAGGACTTTTATGAAAACAAGAGCCTAAGTAAAACTATCGAGTTTTTTTGAGAATTTTGTACTTAAATTCTCTTTATAGTCAGTAGAACTTCCACTCAAGCCGTCTCAGCATTGTGATAAACGTGACTTAGTCTGACATTTCTTTGAAATTCGCTCTGTAGACTGTAATGGCCCTTGTGATGTCTTTTTGTTAGCTCTCCAGATATCTCTAAGCTTTGTGTTGGATGTACCTGAGTGGGTGTTTAAGTTGTCAGCTGTTTTATACATTACTGTAGGAACACTCATGTTTCTTTGCCACAAATAAATGGTTTTTCTTCACAAATTACGAGATTGACAGATTTTTATGCATTAAAGTAACATAGATAATAGAATTGAGAATAAAATTGAAATTATGTAAGGGTTGTCTTTAAGGTGACAACATTTGAGTGATGTATTGAGCATTGCGTGTAGCACCATTGGGAAGTACCTTCACCTTATAAAAAAACGGTTCAATACACAACAGTAATACCTATATATAGACTGCACGGGTGGCGCAGCGGCTAAGACACCTTGCCGCTTCGTGTCGCGGGTTCGAGTCCTATTTGTGTGACCCACAAAGAGATGTTCTGACTCTGGATGTTATTTGTGTCCGTCTATTATATGTTTGTAAAGTACCCCGCGACACAGGGATTAGATGCGTAGTGCGGGCGTAGTCTTTTAAAAAATGGTGGTTTCATTATTATTGTCGCACATAGGCTACGAGTAGTCAGTACGGTACTTTGGATATCATGAGGTGACGCGCATGCTTAATTTATTTATAAATATTTGGGGACAATATATAATATCTGGGGACAATGTCACACAGATCATCCTAGCCCCAAACTAAGCAAAGCTTGTACTATGGGTACCAGGCGACGATATACATACTTATATAGATAGATAAATACATATATACATAGAAAACATCCATGAATCAGAAACAAATATTCGTGCTCATCACACAAATATTTGCACTTACCGGGATTCGAACCCAGGACCACCAGCTTCGTAGGCAGGAGCACTACCAACTAGGCTACGGTGACTACGATGTGTGGTTCCCGGCCCAGACATAATAACAGGGCCGGACTTCGCTTCAAGATAACATCAGTATTGCATATAAAGCCAGAGTTGTGCTTTATACAGCATTTTTTTACCCTGGAGAGAAACGCTTTCTTGTATATATCTCAGTATAATGTATCACCTTTTTTTATGAAAGACAACGCCCGCATTAGGGAAATGAATCCCTGTGTCGCGGGTTACTTTACAAACGTATAATAGACTGACACAAATTACATCCAGACTCAGAACAACCATTTATGGGTCACATAAATAGTTGTCCGGCGCGGGACTCGAACCCGCGACACGAAGCGGCGAGGCGACTGTCTTAGCCGTTGCGCCACACGTGCAGTACAATTTGCACTAATAACTTAGTGCAATCTGTGAAATACCTCCCGGCGCTGCTCTGAACATACTCAGTAACAGTTTAACTGCCTAGTTCCAACAACTTGCTGGAGCTGTATGCCCGAATAATTCACTTGCATATATTATGGTTCTGTATCCATATAAATTTAGTCGTAGAATATGTCCAATACCTTTACTTGTTTAAGCATAATTCGCTCTTTACAAAGCGTCGCCCTTTTATAATTAAACTAGCTGTCGCAACAGACGCTGTCACTGTTAGGACAACTAACACACTGCCATCTGATCCCAAACTAGGCAGAGCCAAAGCAACCAGACAACTGATAAACATACTTATATATTCGACGGGCCTGTTGGCGCGGTTGGCAAATGCTTGCTTTTCACGCCGGAGGTCGTGGGTTCGATTCCCACCCAGGACAGATATTTGTGTGCATGAACATGTCTGTTTGTCCTGAGTCTGGGTGTAATTATCTATATAAGTATGTATTTACAAAAGAAAAGTAGTATATGTATTATATCAGTTATCTGGTTTCCATAGTACAAGCTCTGCTTAGTTTGGGATCAGATGGCCGTGTTATAATAGTACAATAAAAAAAATATTCTAAATATATTACAGATTAATTACTCTCAGGTACAGTAGGAATAATTGTGCTCAGCACAAAAAGATTTATGCTTCGTGGGGATCGAGCCCACGACCTCTCACGACCAACAGGCCAGTCAAACATTAATTACCTAGTTGTAAAACATAAATCTGGAAGCGGCGTATCTGATTGTGCCAGACAATCCGCCAACAGAGAGAGATGGCGGGAGAACGTGCGGAAAACTGTGTCCACCTTTACCACCGACGTGGATGCCTCGATGTGACCACGACCGTTCTGACAAGAGCGTACGCAATGAATGAATGAATGATGATGAATGAATGAATGAAATGAATCTCTTTATTTGCTAGAATATAGGTTTACAAATTGTTGATATAAATGAGTGAGGTTCCACCATATTCGACATTTACGTCGTGCAAATAAATTATAATACTTAATATTTTTAGACTCTCGACTAATTTTAGTGTAAAATTATACAAATTAAATAATAAAACAATAATAGGAATACAATCATAATTAAATCTAATGTCAAAAAAAAAAGTTTGGTTTGAGTCAGTCATAGTATTTACATTTAATATAGTCATCTACAGAATAAAAACATCTGTCGCACAGCCAGTTATAAAGTTCATTGTTAAATTTAGTGTTAGACGAAAGAGAAGAAAACATAAATCAGAACATATCTAAATATAATTGTTTCGCGTTACTATTTATTACAAATGACCCACTAATTGTGATCCGCCACAACTACATTATACATTTATAACATCGTTAATTCTCGCGACGTTTTCACAAGGGCGTCCTAGCTACCCGCAAACTAAAATGATCCCTAAGTATCAAAGACGCCACTCTGTCTACGCTTCAGCACATAATTAAAAAGCAATTAAGTAAATAGGGCGCAGATTCGGGAATGTCAATTTAATGTTTAATTTAACAGGCTCTTTGTTAAATCGACTCCTGTGGCTTCAGTGGTACCTATTCTCCTGAAATGTTTTCGTCAATGCTTGGAACATGTAAAGTTAATTACGGAAATGTATGACCTAAAATGTCCTGGAGATAATTTATTTCCTCAGTGAACCCACTGGTTGAGTTGAGGTTGGTTGGTGGAGGTTCTGGTATTGCTTGAGAGTCATTTCAGTTGAAAGGTCACCTTATAGACTGGGTATTATCTCAATGAGCCCATCATCACCATCATTACAGCTGAAAGAAATCTACGGGGGATATGTCATAATCGCCAGGCTTTGCCGACGAGTTAGCGATCGCAGTATGGCAGACGAGTTAGCGATAGATGCAGTAAGATGGCCATAGTCCTCAGAAAGAAGTTACTGCCCGTCCTCTGGTTGATGTTTCCTCGGTTCGACTTCTACGCCTCCCACAGGATGAAATAGGCTGACGATAATCTGATATAATAAAACAGCCATACAGCGTGTATGTTAATTTCGAAGGCAAACAATTCTGAAGGATGTCTACGTATCGTAGAATAATTATATTCAAGATTAGACGATTTACGTTTACAGTAAACCTAGGAGTCTCTGGCTGCTTCACCAGGTTATAAAGGCGGACATGGGCTGAAAGCTGCCAGAAAATTATAACTACAAACTGAGGACTCGCCTTGGGGTTCTAACATCGACTCTGGGAGGTTGTTGAAAGAAAGTTTTGTGCAACGCTTTAAAAAATATTCTATTTAGTTAAAACCATCTTCAAATCTAAACTGCAGAACTAACGTGTGATTAATGGATAATTGAGTTTGCACAGTGGTATCCCTAATGGTTAGTATACTGTAAACCTACAATATGCATTGTCTAGTGGTGGATTAGAGGCCGTTTGCTAAATTATTGAATAGCAAATACACAATAGATTACTTGCGGCTTTGTGGGTAAATCGCGCTGCGAGATGGCTAAGCTTTAAGGGTTCACTTGGCTTTTATTAGGCCTTAAATAGAACCTTGCTGTATGGTGATAGCATAGAATATCATCACCCCATCTCATCCCCTGGGGGGCGTAGAATCGACCGAAGGAATACCTACCAGAGAACGGGCAGCAGCGTTTTTCAGTGAACTATGACCATCAAACTGCGATTGCCAATCCGTCTGCCAAGCGTGGCGATTATGGAATATCCCGCCATTCTTCGAGGAGACTTATGTCCAGCAGTGGACATAGTTTGGCTGACATGAAATAGAAGATCAGACAGCATTAATAAGTTACCGAGTAAATGATGTCTGTTGACTATCTTTACTATGTATTATAGGTACAAGACAGAATAGATTCATGGAATTTATATATAGGACTTGCTTCCGCCCGCGTTAAATATTCAGCCGTCAGAAAAGCCGAAATGTTACTTTTCTACTCTTGGGAACAATATATTTCGAGATAAAAAGTATTCTAAGTGACTCCATACAAATTTAGGTACCTATCTGCCAGTGAAATATCCGTCTAAATCGGTCCAGGGGCTCTACCGGCTAAGTCGCCGAATATCGATTTCTTAAATGGCTTTCCGGAATTGATTGTCAACGTTGAAGCAGATTTAACGATTGATTAAGTCATTTTTAACCTTTATTTATTTGAACGCCATTTAAGAAATCGATGTTCGGAGACTTAGCTGGTAGAGCCCCAGCTGTTTAGGAATTTAGTTAAGTAATATAATTATCTTATCTACTTTTCTATGGATTACGTTAGATCTATATCTAACGTAATCCATAGAAAAGTAGATAATATTAATAATATCCTGGGACATGTTTATGCACACTAATATCTGACCTGGGTAGGAATCGAACCCATGAACTGCGACGTTAAAGGCAAGCATTTACCAACCACGCTAACCGGCCCGTCAAACACCTTTACTTATTAGTATTGTCATAGGCCTATTTTCCAGTCCCTACAGATCTCATTATTCGCACAATAAAAGTATCTAAACCCCACACATTTTGTACACAATGAGTTTATTGTATCCCGGTCAATAGTAATTTTCGGCTTTCCTTTACAATCTGTTATAAAAAGAAAATATTGTATGTTTTTACTTTTATTTTGGTACCTTTTTAGCCAAAGGTCAGCGTTGTTAATATCATGTACGGATGTTGGTGTGGTTGGAAAACGCTTGCTTTTCACGGCGGAGGTCGTGGGTTCGATTCCCACTCAAGACAGATATTTGTGTGCATGAACATGACTGTTTGTCCTGAGTCTGGGTGATATCTATCTAACTAAGATATCTATATAACTAAGTATTTACAAATGAAAAGTAGTATATGTAGTAACAGTTATCTGGTTTCCATAGTACAAGCCCTGCTTAGTTTGGGATCAGATGGCGGTGTGTGAATAATGTCCCAGGATATTATTATTATTCTTGAATGCCTTTACAGGTTAACGTAAATATCCGCCAAGATACGCATTATATTTATGTTGAATGACCTTTGTATGTCCTTTATATTCTGCCCAGATGAGCTTTCGGACAGCGCCCAGTGGGGCTAAGTCGCCGATCATCATGATCGTGATCGGCGTTCAACCGGTTCTATGAGCACATGTGACGTCATAAATGGTCCGAAATCGATTTTCAATGTTAAGTCGATTGAACGAATTATTTGGTAATTTTTAACCTTCATCTATGTGAACGCCGATCACGATCTCGATGATCGGCGACTTAGGAGATAGCCTCCCAGAAGGAACAACCTTTGTGCAGACAATGATTGGTTTCGTGCTTTGGTTGAGATCCATTCCCAAGGAAGGACATCTTTAGTTGTATCATTTATATTTTTATTTTCGATGCGCATAATTATTCTTCTTCGTGTATTAACGTAGAGCGACATTTGCACAAAATGTCCCTTAACGTTATTGTATGTCTCGTATTGTTAATAACCGCGTCGAGTCGAAGTTCGAACCCGAAAGAGGCACCCCTGGAATTATTGTCATATTAACCCTGTACAGTCCAAACCAATTGAAATGGACCGTAAGTCAAAGTAATAAGACTTTTAAAATCGCAGTTTTATTGTATTCACGCAAATTCCATCATTCAATACAAAATAAAGAAAAATAAACTTTATTCCAAGGAACTAATTTAGTAAATAACAATGCATATGCATGTTAAATTAAAAATTCTGTGTATGTATTATGATTAGAACATAATATTCTAATTGGGGTTTTTGAGGATGTGCGTTAATTACGTTACATGTTGTATACAAACAATATATATGACTTATATTTAACATGGAATGGCCTTCTGCTTCCAATACCGTAAACTAATAAGCATGGCAAACATGTATTTAAGTATAATAGGCGAGCAAACAGTTCAATGATTGTGGCTGAATCCCTCGAGGACTGGCATACTCTTGGAGGTCAGACAGAGACGTGGCGGATATAAATAGAATAACAATGTTATAGTTCCGATACTGAATACACAAGTATATTTGAGGGGAAATGGAGACAGAAATACGGTATTCAGCCACATAAAGGTCACCAAACTCAATGATGAGAAATCATAAATTATATCGTCCGAAAATCGAACCTGGTCACCTCTTCCGATCCAAGGGCTCTACCGGCTAAGTCGTCGAACATCGTTTTCGTGAATGGCGTTAAAATAAATTAAGGTTAAAATTTACTTAATCAATCGTTAAATCGGCTTCCATTACCACATGTGACGTCATAAATGGTCCGGACTCGATTGTCAACGTTGAAGCCGATCTAACGATTGATTATTAATTTATAATCTTTATTTATTTGAACGCCATTCAAGAAATCGATGTTCGGTGACTTAGCCGGTAGAGTCCCAGGCTCTACCAAATTTAGTACTTCCGTTACTAACACCCTTTAGGAGGGCGTTAATACTTTCTATCCGCTTAGTTCTAGAAATTTTGTCTATTGATTCGATATGTAATGTACAGACGCCAATGTATCCAATCTGTCAATCCCAATCTGTCAAATTTCTTTCATAGATTTTCAACTTTATCCCAAAAGTTTAAGGTTTTTTTTTTTTATTAATGGCAATCTGCCGTTACTTTCAGCAATTTTGCCAGTGTCAAAGTTTAAGGTTCACTTTCAATTGGCGAACATTGACAGATTGGGGTGGCTTGATGTGCTGGCGTCTGTACAGTCATGTGAGTTTCTCTTTTGAAGTAATAGCTTCTTGAGGCGCGTTGACTGTTTTTTGTGTGTACAAAAATCTTGGAACTCGCGTCATCGCACGCTTCTCATGAAGTATACATATACTCACGTTCCATTTCCACATTCTATACCCCCAAAATTAACCCACTTTATTAGTTTATTTCATAACATCTCAATTAGAATATTATTTATTATGTCCTAGTTTATTAAAATTTTCTCTTTTTGTTTAACGAGTAAGTATAATGTGAAGAGCGGGGCATCCTAACACAGGTATTTTATTACTTAAAAGGAATGCCCCAACCATTACTATGAACCACAATGTAAGAAACTGAAAATAAACTATTTTTATTTTATTTTTTTTATTTGATACTGTGTATATGGATATACCTCCGTGCGTTATTAGTATACAAAGGGTATATCTCAATGTCAAGTGTCAACTATGTTCTATATTGTATATGTTCCATATTGTAGATAACTTAGATTAGAAGTGTAAAAAATAGATTTCCATTCTATCGGCAGTCCTCAAAGACAGCTCCACATGTTTTAACCATAGACGGACAGCAGCTTCTTTCTGAGTACTATAACCATCATACTGCGATCGCCTACCCATCTGCCAGTTATAATATATAATACTAGCTGTGCCCCGCGTTTTACCCGCGTTATATTTTATAAATTATCATAGCTCCTCCCCCGTATGTGATAGCGTGATAATATGTAGATATGTGTTGACTCGACCTCTTAGTAATATTCATGCAAAATTTGAAGTGAATCCATGCAGTACTTTTTGAGTTTAGCCTGTAAATACATACAGACAAACAGACACACAGACAAAAATTATAAAAACTATATTTTTGACTTCGATATCAATTGTAGATCACGCCCAAAGTATCCTTTAAAAAATTATTCAATGTACAGTTTTAACTTTCCTACGATTTTATTATATGTATAGATAGATCATAGCTCCTCCCCCGTATGTAATAGCGTGATAATATTATATTGCCTATATGTAGACCCGACCTCTTAGTAATATTCATGCAAAATTTGAAGTGAATCCATGCAGTACTTTTTGAGTTTAGCCCGGACATACATACAGACAAACAGACACACAGACAAAAATTCTAAACACTATATTTTTGACTTCGACTTCCGTTGTAGATCACGCCCCAAGTATCCTTTTTAAAAAATATTCAATGTACAGTTTTGACTTTCCTACGATTTTATTATATGTATAAGATTTGGCGTATAGCGGTGAAAGACAAAAGGCTACTTGCGAATCTAATAACGCGGTAACTTGAAGTAGGTCTGTACATTATCACTGTAACGTTTCTCAAGCCAGTTGTCCTTCTCAGTCGTGACTAACATACCTTTAGGTATACCTACCGCAGTAATGTGGTAACAATGTGACCTACTTATGAGTAAACTTGTTCTGATTAGCTTATGATTTGGTAACAAAGTGGAAGTATTTGTTTTGTTCCACTTCTCTTTGTTGTTTTATTTGTCGACTTTGTTATGAGTGTGTTTTTGTTGAGAAGACGTGAGTGATTAAGCCGACTAGAAGAAATAAACTGTAAATTAAATAAATAAATATTTTGGGGTGGGACTACTAACACACTGTCATCTGATCCCAAATAGGTAGAGACTTATGACAACCAAATAGCTGATAAACATACTTATATATTCAAAATACATACATGTTATAGATAAATTACACCCAGAGACAGAGCAAGTAATTGTGCTCATTACACAAAGATTTGTCTTGGGCGGGGATCTGTATCGAATCTGTAAAGAAACCTGCATCTTTACGGTTTGAACCCCGGTCAGAGCGGTTACGGAGGTAGAGATGATCTATGAGAGGGTCAGTTTTATTAACGTTTTGTGCAATTTTCGCTCTACGGTAAGTCGCGAAGTCGCGGCCCTCTTGTCTAATTCAATAACGGAGGAGGATTGCCTAGAATGTGTACCCATCCTTATCAATGACATTTCTCCTCCTACAGTATCTCACAGGGATTATGCTTTTAAAAAATATTGATTATCTATATTGTTAAGTCCACTTAATATACTGATAATGCTGTAACGTTCTCATAGAACATGGAAACCTATTATTAAACATATTGTATACCTACGTGAAATTGACATGTCATTTACAGAATGTAACTGTACATTTTATAAACATAATAATATGTACATGTCAATAATTGGCTTTAATATTTTAGGAATTGTATCGGCTAATAATTAACGTGTCTCTCTTAACTATGGTGTTAATTACAGGTTACTTACTTGAAGACAGATTGAGCCTTCGCTCGTATCTATTGTCTGGTGAAGCAGTAAAACGTAATAGTAATAAACATACAAGATGGACCGATGATCTTGTGCGGGTCGCTGGAAACCGCTGCATGCGAATAGCGCAAGACCGGCAATTGTGGAGATCTTTGGGGGAGGCCTTGGTCCAGCAGTGGACGTCTTTCGGCTGATATGATGATGATGAGTCATAAACATCATGTCAATAAAATTAAGAAACCACTTACATGAGAAATTGAATATTGCAAACAAATTACGTAATAAACATAAAATGGTTTGTTTAGCGAAGTAGATTTAACTTCATTGTAGTCACTTTTGTAACATTATACACTTCGTGAACTAGATATTAGTGTTACTACCTACATACATTTTGTTTGCAACTACCTACGCTTTATATAACAAAACAACTTCACCGTTATAAAGCTTTGAAGAAAACTTTTAACTGCTCGCTAAAAGTTACTTGCAAAATGTTTACGAATTGTAAAAAACGTGTATAAAAATAAACTAATCCAAAAGAATTATTCTATTACACAAATACCAAGTTCTAGTGCTGAAAATCCCAATTAGGAAAACAAAAGGCACGTGTGGCACTGCCGTTAAGGCAATCGCCTTGCCACTTCGTGTCCCGGGCTCGATTCCTGCGCATGACAACTATTTATGTGATCCATAAATAGTTGTCCTGAGTCTGGACTTACATTGTGACCGTCAATAAAACAAAATTAAAGAAATTAAAAATCTGATCCCAAAGAAGTCAGAGCCTGTACTATGGCAACCAGACAACTGATAACCATACTAAAATATTTCTAAATAAATACAGATAAATTACACCCAGTCACAGAAAATATAATCGTGCTCATCACACAAAGATTTGTCCTTGGTGGGGATCGAACCCACGACCTATTGTTTAGTACAACAGGCCAATCAATATGTGACAATAGTATATTGAAAACTGGCGTGTTAGTAGTATAAAAAGCATGATAATAATAGATAAGTTCACAAAATAAAATAAATGTCTAAAGCTAAAATGAAACCATACCCTATTCTGATTCAACGTACTGAAACGCGAAATTATTGTGATTTACTGTTCGGTGAAAAATAATTATTCAGGCCCACAATTAATTATTATACTACATGCTTGATAATTTATTAGAATAATATGAAGTAATAATAATTACATTTTAGATAAAAGAATTAAGAATTCGTAAGTCAGTTACATCCCACTTCTGATATACCCTCTCCTGTATGAACAAAAGAACTATATTAAATTTGATTAATTTTTTTGTGGAAATTTTAACCTGCCACAGCTTAAAAACACTAGTTAGCTCAATTTGTAACGAAGAGCACTGAAATTCCAAATTATTGTCGATTTCTTTCTCAACATTCTTCTCCATGTAATATCATGCTATGGTCACAATAAAGACATATAACAAAAAAAGCTAAGCTGGTTTTATGTCTTTAAACTTTCGCGATTTGTACACATTTTTTATATACTGTGGACACGGGTCTCATCGCGATAAATATTTAGGTAAATCATTACCTTGGTAACCCGACGTTTCGGCATGGATTGCACCAGCCGTGGTCACGGGTCGACACGTGGTGCACACGGCTGGTGCAATCCATGCCGAAACGTCGGGTAACCAAGGTAATGATTTACCTAAATATTTATCGCGATGAGACCCGTGTCCACAGTATATAAAAAATGTGTACAAATCGCGAAAGTTTAAAGACATAAAACCAGCTTAGCTTTTTTTGTTCTTTGGTTACGGTGATGAATATCAGAATATCATAACTCCATTTCATTCCGTGGGGCGGCATAGAAGACGACCCAAGGGAATATAGCGTCTCTCTGTGTACTATAATGACCATCGTACTGCGATCGCCAACCCGTCTGCCAAGCCTGGCAATTACGGCATATCCATTGTCTAGCAGTGGACTTTTTACAGCTGTTATGATGATGATGATACACCATGAAAGATTAACTATTGGAGAAATAGCTATGATTTACTCATGTTTTTCATTTAATATTACTAATTAATGCAATAATAATATAGTCGGAAATTACTACTCTATCTAGATAGGTAGAATTTTAATTATAATGGTCTAAACATCTTGGTTTCGAAGTCAGATGGTAGACTCTCATTATCACGCTTATTATAATTAACAGCCTCAAAATTTGGTGCTTGACATCAATTTAAATGGCATTAAGCGAAAAAATAAGAAACACTTTAGTAGTAGGCGTAGTCTTTAAAAAAAAAATGGACCAGCTTTTCTAATTAAGCTATGGTAACCACATAACGGCAAAGCTGCGGTTGTGGTAGAGCTGTTAGCTAAACCAAATATTAATCTTCCAGTTAGGGTTTAAATTATTCATATAAAGCAGAAATTATAATGGTACGGTTCGGTTCAGAAACAGGCATCTCACTTTACAAAGTGTTTCACTGCAATCCTATAATGAAATTCTTGTTTGATTTACTGTAGTAACGATATGATTTGGATGAATATTATGCTTATGAACCTTTGTATATCCACGTCTTCTTTTGGCATTAATTTCTCCCTCGACATTGTTTGGTTGGATATTCTCATGCCGGAACAAACTGAGATTTTTTCTTTTATTCTGTGCAATAGCTCTTTGTCTTTTGTCTACGAGTCACCATCCAATCTCCTCCAACACAATATTCCAAAAGCTTCCAACTTAACTCTGTTCCAGACATAAAGGCATATACCCCTAGAAGATAATTTAAGAATTATTTTCAGGAGAGACTTGATATGGGAATTAGAGCATCGTTTGGCTTGGAAATTCTCACGCTGGAACAAACTGCGATTTTTCTTTTATTTTGTCTAATACTTCTTTGCCTTTTCCTAATGAGTCACCGTTTAGTCTGCTTTAACACAACATTTCATAAGTAATCACTTTGCGGAAATCCATAACAATCAAAATACAATATCAATATGTAGTGTTAATTCCGCTAATTGTCAGTTTAATCATGCCGGGATGCAATTTGCACTGCCCTCCCGCCCGCAAAAATGTGCACATGCGAGAAGGACAATATAAAAAAGCAAATTACATGCGCCAGTACGATACCCAACACGTGTTTCAGTCCTCCACGGACCATTCTCAAGGCCTGCTAACTTGTCGAGTGCTCCAAGGAGTCTCCTTCGAGTACTCGGGAGGGCGGTGCAAATTGCATCCCGGCATGATTAAACTGACAATTAGCGGAATTAACACTACATATTGATTTTGGATTTTAAACATTTCATTTTCAACTTATCTCCGTTCCAGGATTTCCATTTGTCACGATCTTTGCACACCTCTTTTACCTCGTTACCCCGATATTCTGTAGGTAATTGTAATTTTTGTTTCGGTGCTCGATATTATTATATCGTGGTCTAATACCTAGCAATTTGTATTTACCTAAATCCTTGTGGGTAACTCCTCGTAGCTATTTGTTATGATAGTATTGAATAACAAGACTAGGCCAATATTACAATATTAACAAAATGTTTTTACTGGTTACAAAGGTCGGTAAAACAAAAATAAGTCTGTACTTTATTTAGGTTATATTGTTATAACTGAAATATATGTTAGTTCGAGCATTACGGTTTAAAAAATTTTGTTATCTGTTTTTGTTCCAATAAAAATATTTGTATATTTGGTTTTGAAGACCAATCAGCTTTTAACCGACTTCAAAAAAGGAGCTTATTAATTCGAATGCACCTTTCGCTCACCGGTTTAGTGAGTCGCCTCGCCACTACCTGTCCCGGGGTCGATTCCCGCGCAAGACAACTATTTGTGTTACCCATGTTTAGTTGGTCGGAGTCTGGGTGTAATTTGTTTCCGTCAATTATATATATCCAAAGTATCCCGCATTAGGGATTCATATCCCTAATGCGGGCGTGGTCTGCATAATTTTATCGAAGTTGGTCTATCTAGTCAGTTTGAATGTGTGTAAAACACATTTTTTTGTCTATCAAAATCAGCAACATTTATAATGTAAATACTAGAAAACTTGTACAATAGATTTGCACTTTTCATAAGTATGTATTTACAAAAAAAAAAACTTAAGTATTGGGCTACAATTTGGTAACATCTGAATGTTTTTTAAACTTATTTTATTTGTTTTAATAGATAAAGAAAATATGTTTTGCTCACAATCAACTTATCTACAGCCTTTAAGTTCGAAGGAAATCAAACCTTCTAAAATCACCATCTACATTTTCACATCTAATTAAATTATTTACAATTTCATCACTGAAGGGTTCCAGTCATATTAAAAGGACTTAAAATTTCATCCCTGAAAATGTGATGGAATCCTTTAAATGATGAACTTACTCATTCAATAAACTCATCAACTCAGTTACGCGCACACTTGCAACTTGCAACTCACTCCCTCAGGAATTTCAATTCGAAACGGGTCGACGAAAACGGCAGTAACGGCTCTTCTGAAATTCCTAATTAATATTTACGTGTATATTCGCCTTAACGACAACGTTGTCATAATAATATGCAAATTGGGGTAAAGATACCGATGGGGAATATCATAAAAAGAGGAAAAAATATGGAAGGTGACACGAGTAATATAGACATAAGAAATGCCGCGTTATTATTTTACATGTCTCGGAAGGAATAGAATATAAATATCCATTTGAGTTTATGGGCTAATATAAATGGTTAAGAGTGAGTCATCGTATAATTAGAGTTCCGTAATACAATAATAAGGCCCATTGTAAGCGACCACGTCGGTGTTCCATAAGTCATCACTGGCAACACACACTGGTCGATGATTTTCGACTTGTGACACTGCGGTATTTGAGATGAAAAGATGTTACATAGCTTCCCGAACGCCGCCAAGCTGAAGTGGTAGGGTAGGGCAGGGCACATAGCACCCAGAGCCGACGGCGGCTGGGGTGGAAAAGTTATTGAGTGGCAACCACGAACTGGAAGATGCAGCGTGGACATGCCTCCTACAAGATGCACCGATGATCTTGTGAGTTTCGCAGGATGTGGATAGCGCAAGACCGGCATTTGTATAAATCTTTGGGGGAAGCCTTTGTCCAGCAGTGGGCGTCTTTCGGCTGATCTGATGATGATGAATACAATACTGATACGTTCAAAAAGTGTTTTTTGGTTCTATTAAAACAAAATTCTCATGCCAGCCCGATGTCAAGAAGTCAACAACGGTTTGGAAACTCGGAGTTACCGTGCCGTGCCGTTAGACGCTACATATAAATAGCCTTGTAGAGCACGTAAAGCCGCTGGTCTCTCTGTGTTTGTGAGTCGCTTGCCCGACCTTCTAGTTCATAAAAGTAAGGGGATAGAGGTAACCTATAAAATGACCCATACTCTTGATACCCAGACAATTCTAATTGCAAAACTCTAAACTTAAGACTACACACGCGCATAGCGTTCATTCGCCCGACTGGGGAAGTACCTCCACCTTAGAGAAGACATTCCTGAATAATAACATTAATAACTTTAATTTTGTGTTTCTGCGTGTAAGTAAGGTCGCCAAAGCTCATCGGGGTGGAGGGAAGGGTCAGCAACACTTGTTTGCCGACTCTTTTAAAGGCCGGCAACGCACCTGTAACTCCTCCGGTGTTGCGGCGGCGGTGATCACTTACCATCAGGTGACCCGCTTGCTCGTTTGTCGCCCTATGACATAAAAAAACTATTCTTAGAAGTATACCTACAAACTCTAAAGTATTTTTAGCAGTTTATAATCTAAATTACTTTAGTCGAGAATAAACTAGAAAAAAATTGAAACTTGAAAAATAGATCATTATCTTTTTGAGGAAATATTATATAATTAGATTTTTTATGCGTGGAGACCTATTAATGGCTCTCTGTCACGTATAACATATAAAGCAAAATTGTCGCTGAAAGCTGTTGTCCTTCCTAAGAAAAATAAATAAAATAAAACTTTATTAAAAATAGAATGTTGATTCAAATAGCTAAAAATATAATGCAAATCTGAGCACAGAAATGGCGGGTGCTGCTGAACAGTCATATCGTGTAGGCCAGTGTTTTTCAACCTTTTTTATCACGCGACCCCCCAACCCGTTTTTTACCCCCTTTTTCCATGTTTATTTTATTTTGTGACACATTGAATCCAACTATTTTATTCATTTTCATAGGTAAATACATGTACTACAATTACATTTACATATTACAATAGACAATATTACATTTTTGTGAAGAATTGGAATAGAAAGCACTCCACCAAAATTTACTTTATCATTCAGAGGTTAGGTGGTTGTCAAGAGACAAAGTACTAGCCAGAGTTTTGGAACTTCGCGCATGTAATGTATTTGCAGCGGGCCTGATCATAATACTCAAAATTCATTTGTAACCCTATGACTAGCTTTCCCAACTTTTTTCAACTTCTCTATTGAACTTTCGCGACCCTCCTATAGAGGCTTCGCGACCCCCCGGGGGGTCGCGACCCACAGGTTGAAAAACACTGGTGTAGGCTTAAGAAGTCAGACGCCTGTCAAATTTATTGTATAGATTTTCAACTTTATCGCTTAAGCATAAGGTTCACTTTCAATTGGGGAAATTTGACACATTGGGGTAGCTTGATGTGCTAGCGTCTGTACAACAAGTAATAAAACAAAAAAATAAAAAAAAAATAGTTGACTAGCGATCAGTTGATTATCGTTTATGTGTACGTCATCGAACCTAAGTTCATGTAAAATTTCTACATCTGGTGTTACGTTCTTAAAAAAAATCTCTGCATGGTGACCATGGTCACGAAGACTCAGGTCCTCGATGCTACTTTTTTATTTTTCTTTTTCTTTACATGCTTCACCGTATAATTGAAGCCAGCGTGGGCTCGAGCTGTAATATGAAACTACAAATTAAGACTAGACTGCACGTGTGGCGCAGCAGCCAAAACGGTCGCATCGCCGCTTCGTGTCGCGGGTTCGAGTCCCGCATCGGACAACTATTTGTGTGACCCATAAATAGTTGTTCTGAGTCTGGATATAATTTGTGTCTGTCTAATATGAGTTAGTAAAGTACCCCGCGACACAGGGATTCATTTCCCTAGTGCGGGTGATGTCTTTTATAAACAAAAGATGTTACAGGTCTTAAAATTAAAATAGGTTAAACATGTAGAATGTATTTTAATTTTAAGACCATAATATCTTGAGCATGTTTAATGCATATAAAATATATATTTTATTTTAAAACTTAGGGTCGTGGAGGACGCTGGTGAGCAAGGGTTTTTAACATTATCTACGGAACCCTTAAAAACAATGAATGCAAATCAGAAAAGATGTTGCCGAGATGAATAATTTAAGAATATTCATGAATGATACGATGAAACGACTTTTGTCAGTCCATAAATGAATTTGTGAGCGTGGCATATTTTCATATTTACGTACAAATTTACGCTGAATATTTTCACTGACAAAGGAACAAGTATCTAAAGGCCAAAGGATTTCCCTTTTACCATGAGGTTATATTTTTGAAGTGAAAACTTCTTTATCGGCGTTGTGCACTAATTTTTCGTAATTATGCATTGACTTATATGTATTCTAGTAGACGCGCAATCCCATATTGAGAAATTGCTCACTGAGTTGCAGCGCCCGCGGTGCAACTCAATCAATTTTGGCCGCCGCGTCCGCGTCCGCCCGCGCCCCTCACTTCGCTCACAGCCTGACTGGGATAGAGTTTTTATTCGAAACAGCGTGTCTAGTTATATATATAAGTCAATGTAATTATGTTAGAATTTTTACAGCCGACTGCCTCATCAAATTTAGTTCTTAAACACTTTACCTACAACAAAACTAAACATGCCTCCCCAAGAATTATCATGTAGGGTATGTCATAATCGCAACGCTTGGCAGACAGGTTGGCGATCGCAGTAAGGTGGTCGTAGTACACAGAAGGAAGCTGCTGCCGATACAATTATTCAATCTATTCGGTTTCTTTCAAATTTTATTTTCGCATTTATAATATTAGTAAAGATTATATTATACTTATATAGTTATATATAGTTTACAAATGTATTGGAATATAACTTAAGACAATGACTAACATAATAACAAAGCAACTAAATAAACTTATGAATATACATAACTATCCTTAACTTATATACTTAACTTGATACGAGCTAGCTAAATATCATTGCTATAATAAAATAAATTTTATAAATGTTTTCATACAATGTGTACCTAAATATCTATGTTACAAGAAATAATAATGTATACAACTATATTACTACAAACATGTTCTGACTATTTACAAGCGCTTTTTTAAAGTCTACGTGAATAAAAACCTTTTTTATTTTATTTTATTTATCTACATTCGAAAGAAAAACGAAATCTACGAAAAAGTAAATTATATACATAAATAAATGAAAACTAACTACATATGGCGTCGTAGTATTGCTACGAATCGAGGCCATGAGAAAATGTGCCCAGAAGACTGGCTGCATCTTTCAAATTAGTTGTTTACATAAATCACACCACCGCTCTCCTTATCCTTGTAACAGGTTAAGCGTCTATAATGAGTGACAACCGATACCAGAAGTATAATTTTATTATTAAAAGACAACGCCCGCACTAGCGAAATAAATCCCTGTGTTGCGGGGTACCTTTACAAACATATAATTGATGGATACAAAGTACATGCAGACTCAGAACATCTATTTTATGGGCCGCCCAAATAGTTGTACAGCGTGGGATTCGACACGCAAAGTGGCGAGGCGACTGTCTTAACCGCGCAGAAACTTGTACAGTTGACTTCGCTGTATGTTAAATTAAGTAAAGATCATCATTCGCTTTTTATAAAGAAAGCTTAATTCTTAAACTGGGTAAGCTTTCGACTGCATAGAACACTGAACAATTCGCCAAACCCAATCACGCGTCTAATCCGGGACCTGTCCAGTCCTGTTTCCAACCGCTATGATAACAAGCCCTCAAACAAATGAGAATTCCCTAGGCATCACCTCGAAATATAAACCAATGAGAATATTCCCACCTCGTAATGTGTAAACCACACTTTAAATTAGCTTTTCAGGCATAAAGCTTATACCCTTGTCAAATTTGATAACAAGCGTTTTTTTAAACAGACTCGTTGAATATAACGTTCCACATGAAGAATATAATCTATACTAATATTCTAAAGAGGTAACGTTTGTGAGTTTGTGACGTTGTAAGGGGTAGTATCTGGATCTGGACTGATTTTCAAAATTATTTCACCAATAGAAAGCTACGTAATTATGGAGTGTCATAGACTATGATAAATTCCAAAATTAATAACGCATCTTTACTTAAACTTGAATAATGTAATCCAAGTTGCGGGACAAACGGGCAGGGACAAAAATATTTATAACGCGGAATGAAGTCCGCGGGCACTGCTAGTAATATAATACGTAATAATAGTTAAGCGAGAATGCTCTATAGTATTGCAAAAGTGGTCTTCTTAATTAGAAATTAATAACTAACTGGTGTACTTAGATATATAGATAGTGTAATTAGTGTAATTAGTATACTTAGTTTGTAATTAAATTACTATGAGGTTGGCATCGTCACATTGTGATAAAAGCCTCTGTAATAAATAAAGATAAAAAAAAGTAATAATATCCTGGAACATTATTCTGACATGGTCACCTGATCCCAAACTAAGCAGGATTTGTACTATGGAAACCAGATAACTGATGTACTACTTTTCTTTTGTAAATACATACTGATATAGATAATTAGAGGTACAACCACGCAGTTAGTAATTGCTTGCTTTTCACGCCGGAGGTCGTGGGTTCGATTCCCGACCAGGACAGATATTTGTGTGCATGAACATGTCTGTTTGTCCAGTGTCTGGGTGTAGTTATCTATATAAGTATGTATTTACAAAAGAAAAATAATATATGTAGTATATTCGTTATCTGGTATCCCATAGTACATGCTCTGCTTAGTTTGGGATCAGATGACCGTGTGTAAATAATGTCCCAAGATATTATTATTATTATATATACAAATATATTCATATTTGATAAAAAAATGAATAATTATTTTTTTGTTCACAGGTATTAAAGCCCATTCCTATAAATAATGCTATAAGGAAACTTATAGTAAAATCTATAATGGAAGCGTCTTTGAGGTATGTTGTCTTCTGGTTAAAGAAATTTATTTTCTCAAAAGGTGAGATATGTTGTCTTCACATAATATTTCTACAACGAAATCTTAAATATGATCTTAGTCTAACAGAAAAAGTTCATATTAAAAGAGATACTTTATAGATTTACCGTTATTTAACTACTTTTCTTTGGTAAATACATTCGTATGGGCGGGAATTGAACCCACGAGCTGCGGTGTGAAAGGCAAGTATTCACCAACCACGCCAACCGGTAATGACAGTAAAAGAGGTGCGAAAAGATCGTGATAAATGGAAATGCTTTGTGTGAATGTAAGATAATACAACTTTTAATAATTTTGACGTATCAACTGAGTAAATGACTGTACGTGTGGCGCAGCGGCTACGATAGTCGCCTTGCCGCTTCGTGTCGCGGGTTCGAGTCCCGCGCCGGACCACTATTTGTGTGACCCATAAATAGTCGTTCTGAGTCTGGATGTAATTTGTGTCCGTCTATTATATGTTTGTAAAGTACCCCGCGACACAGGGATTAAATCCCTAGTGCGGGCGTTGTCTTTTTAACAAAAAAAAAACCCCAGGGAATCAAACTCAGCGCGCTCATCCACTAACTAAATTATTGTTTTCGAGACAGAGCATATATTATGTTCGCAACCATGTTACACATACCTAATTCACGTAACAGAACAGATTAGTCATTTCGATAAGAGTAATTTGTTTTTGTTTCACATGAAGTATTATGTTTTGGCGCAAAAAATCTCTATCTATCTAAGCTCGTTTATTTTCATTGATCTCACCAAGTCATTTAAACTAATGATGTTGCCTAATTGACGTTTACACCAACAGAAAGAGACTTAAAAAAATAATCGCTTAGTAGTTCGTTGTCTTTTGATTGTTAAGTATTAATACTGTTTTTTTCTCTTTACTACTTTATTTTATCTCTTAATCTTAACCCTTTTTTACGGACTGGAAGTCACTAATAATAGTAGTAATAAGTAGTTGTCAACCTCTGAACAATTATTATTATATATATGTATATATTTCACACAAATAGTAATTTATTGCACGGGAATCGGACCCGGTACTTGAGTGTTCAACTAATTGCGATGGGACTGAATAGTACACTCCTATCTTCGTCATCGTATCAGCCGAAAGAGGGCGTCTTTCGGCTGATATGATGATGATGACTGCTGGAGAAAGGCCTTTTCCCGAGCAGGCGTCTTTCAGCTTTTCCCCAAAGTTTTCCACAACTAATGTTTTTAAGCTTTCGCGATTTCTACGCATTTTCATATATTGTGGACATGGGTCTCAATCGCGATAACAATTGAAGGCAAATCTTACCTTTGGTTACCCGACGTTTCGGCATGGATTGCACCAGCCGTGGTCACGGGTCGACACTAGGTAGGTAGTGATTTGCCTTAAGGGGCATTTTACAGTCCACTAGCGCCGCATTTTGTATTTTTGATTCTATTTACGAGTTATGACATTTTTTCGATTGGCGGCGCTAGTGGACTGTAATAGGCCTCTTAAATTGTTATCGCGATTGAGACCCGTGTCCACAATATATGAAAATGCGTCCTATATCTTAGGTACTCTATTTATCTCTATTAGAGAAATATATAGGAGTATGTTACTGTCACAATTCAATCAACAAAGATACAAACGGCAGTCCATAATGAATAGCCATTTTGCCTGAATGAAGAGTTAATTATTTTTATTTATTTTTATTTATTAAATTCAGGTTTGCCCACAGCTTGTGCATACAATATATATCTTTGAATAATTTCTTAACAAATTAGACTTACACACTAGCCAATTACGGGTTAACCAACATTCTCCAAATTTAGACGAATAATCGGCACTTGAGATTATTTAGGTTATAGAACAGTGAAATACCTACGACGACTTACAGATTTTGGACTTGAAACAATTTAAGGAATCATAGTGTATGTCGGCATCCGGTACAGATTTCATGAAAGAGTTCATCTCTCTACAAACCCTATTGAGCGGTGAGTTTATCCCGATGTTAGTTTTGGAAGGTTGAATGTGATACAAGTTCGTAATAGGATATCTGGGTAATTTAAATGGTACATTCAGAGCTACGCGCGTAATCAGTTCAGAGCTATCTAATTTATTGTTAGTTAGTTTGAAGATAAACATTAGATCCTGTAGCTTTCTTCGTTCACGTAAAGAGTTTATATTGAAGATTTGAAGGCGTTGTTCATATGGAGATCTCGGTGATACTTTATTCGTAGTGTATGAAAGATGTTTGGTAAAGGCTCTCTGTATGCGTTCGACCCTTTGCGAGTGCACTGAGTATTGTGGGTTCCAAGCCACGCTGGCAAACTCCAGGTGACTACGAACTAGGGCATTATAGAGTAGGATTTTGGAACGAGCTGCTTTAAAACCTTTGGTGCTTCTTTTAATGAAACCAATAATTCGAATGAAGCGCACTCAAATGGTTAAGTGCAACTCTTTCCAGTTAAAATTATTATCTTAAAAGCGACCTTAGCTACCAGTAACAATGGCAGAGAATTTAATATGGCACAAAGGGATCATAAAGGGGAGGGCCTCGACGCGACGACTTTTTATTTCAAGGAGAATATAAAATTAACTTGATGCAAAACAGGACCTACAATTTTCATTTAAATATTTTCCACTGTTTCTTGGTCATTCATATTTTTGCGAATTGTGGACTACATGTTTATTTCTCATATTAATATTAAAATGGATTCCATAACTATATTGAAATTTAATAGGAAATATAAGATAAGATACATACACTTTATTGTACCGAATCCATTTATTTATGAATTAATTGTTCAACTAATAAAGAAATGAAAATTTAAATAATCAACTTAACTTATAAGAAACAGTAAAATATCAGCAAAATTAACTTTAATACCTAACTACTATAACTAAGTTATAGGGCGTCGTAGAATTCCTCCTTATCGTCGGGAGGTAAGGTGCCCAGAAGGCTGGCCGCATTGCCACGCTGTATGGCAATGCTGATTCTTTGACCCAAAAAAGCCCAGCTCTCTGGTCACGGGAAGCGTCAATCAAACGTTTCGAAATTACTCGAAACAATAAAAGTGCGTTAGGTCCACACGGCATCGACCCCAAAAGGCTCAAATACATAATTTCCAACAAGGTTTGTGTATTTGCGCCGTTTGAGGATTACTTTATTGTACACCATTATAAATAAAAGTTAGTTACAGGATCTCAAATAATTTAAAAAAGGTACAATAGGCTTATAGCTTAAAGCGATCTCTTCCAGACAACCTTCAGTTGGACTATATTGTATGGAATTAGGAATAGGGGTAGTGTATGGTGTAAATATACAGAATATGATTTAATACTTAAGACTAATAGAGGTGTCTACTTAATAGTATACTGCTTGCGGTAACTGGTCGAACTGCTGTTGGGGTACTCATTTTTTTTTCTTTTTCGCCTCTGGTAGACTTCGTTTGACTTGTTAATTTTGTAAATGTACGCGGATGCACCCACCGTTTTTTCGTCTAGCAAGAGGATATTCTAAGTGCTTGAGTGAAATTGAATGCTATTGCTTATTTATTTTATTATGATTCACTGAATGACAACGGTTCTGTGCGTGCATTAGCCTACATAACAACCAATCACAATGTAAGTAAAATACATGACATTTAAAAAATAAAAATCGTAAACTGAAAGCAAAAGAAGACGAAAAAAGCAAGGCCGGAGTTTCTTTGTGGCTTTCTTCTCCGGGTCGTCCACCTAGGCAGCTAGAGAAAGCCGCAGGCTAGCTAGGGTAGGTTCCTCAGCGGCGAGGATCGCTTTGGCCCATTAACGCGTGATCGGTGATCCCGTGCATGTGATCACACCCTCACTTAGAATTTCGTCTTTTGCTTTAGTCTTCAATTCTTTAATTTTAATATAGTAGAACTAAATTTCAAAATAATAGATTAGTAAATTGTTATTTATTTAAGGATTTCAGAAAATATATGCGATAAAACAAACCGCACGGACTGACAAATTATTATTTTTTTTGTAACTTTTTACTATCCACTATGTTTATGTACTGCTTTGTGACCTTGACAAGTACAAGTGTATGTTAATACCCAAGTGCTGAATAAATATTTCATTTCATTTCATTACTACCACTAAATTACTTATACTTATTTGTATACAATACATAAAATACTAATAATAATAGTATGTAAATTAACGCCATTTGCGTAACGGCTAATGAGGCTTTATAAACTGTTGTATACCTTCGACCCTTGCTGTTCGCGGCTCTCAAATACATCCCGATCGTCCTCTTCCTCAAGAACTGTAGTCTCAGAAACATCTTAGAAAATCCAGATGACGAGATCACGACATACCTCGAGCAAATCCAAGTTATTAGAAACTCTAGTGACACTTTTCACAGTCTGGTATGTCATACTCTTCGACCGAGAGTGCGAGTACGAATACGCCGATCGTCGCTATTTTTATTTTATTTTATTTTATTTTACATTTTTTGGGATACTTACAGCTAGCAGGTAACTTAAACATAACTTATAGAAATCTAAAAGCCATTTACAAGTTTCCACTGATAGCTATTCATGACTTACGTCGATATGATATTATTACTTATAATATTAGCTATATCCCGTGAAAATGCCGTAAAATTATTCCAGTCGTTTTAAGAATTATCTGGAGTAAACACAAGAAAGAAGACAAAAATATAAAACATAGGTTTTTGTTATATGTGCCGTATATGTACTTTGATATACATTAAGTATAATGGTCTTATTATTATTTTTATATCAGAGGGCGACAAACGAGTAAGTGGGTCACTGATGGTAAGAGATCACCGCCGCCCATTGGACACTCGCAACACCAGAGGGGACGCTGGTGCATTGCCGGCCTTTAAGAGTCATCAAACAAGTGTTGCTGACCCTTCCCCTCACCCGATGAGCTCTGGCCCGCCTCTTAGTTTCAAACTGACACTTCTATTTTATTTATTTCTGTAGAAAATAGTTGGTATCATGCATAGAAAATATTTGCGTGAGGGCAGTTCTTTGACGCAAATATAGCTTATACTGAGACTATTTTTTTACGATAGCATTTTTTATTTAATCCCTGAAAATAAAATTGTGACTTTATGTCATCAAAGTTCAAAAAAATCTGTGTTCATAAATAATAATCTAAAGAAAACTACCAAGCGATTATTAATCATCATAATCTTAATACGCGAAGCAAGAGCTTTGTACCCCTTTTACGAAGATTTCACGTACGGAGGCTTCGATCAATAATATGATTATTGATCGAAGTACGGAGCTGTAGGAAATTTGTAACAGATAAATTATTTTTGTTTTATATTCATACTAATATCTATACATATAATAAAATCGTAGGAAAGTCAATACTGTACATTGAAATTTTTTTCAAAAAGATACTTGGGCCGTGATCAACACTCGATTCTGAAGCCAAAAATATAGTTTTTAGAATTTTTGTCTGTTTAGCTGTATGTATGTCCGGGCTAAACTCAAAAAGTACTGCATGGATTTACCTCAAATTTGCATGAATATTACTAAGAGGTCAGTTCAACATATAGGCTACATATTATCACGATATCACCTACGGGGGAGGAGCTGTGATAATTTATAAAGTTTAACGCGGGTAAAACCGCGGGGCACAGCTATATAATAATAATATCCTGGGACATTATTTATACACGGCCATCTGATCCACAACTAAGCTGAGCTCGTACTATGGAAACCAGATATACTACATATAATACTTTTTTTTGTAATAGATAATGACACGATGAGACTCAGGACAAACAGACATCCTCATGCACACAAATATCTGTCCTGGGTGGGAATTGAACCCCGATCTCCGGCGTGAAAAGCAAGCATTTGCCAACTACACCAACAGGCCCGTCATTGATAATTATGTTGCATGTAAATGATACATGGTATAGCTAAACATGTCTTGTGCACATCTCCTATAACTTAAAATGTAACACCATGTTGAATGTAAATAGTCTTATCTTATCTTACCAAAAATCATAGTGAGACAGAGAGCAGAAATCAATATTTTTTATATAATAAGCGTCAGAAGTAAATTATTTTATATAAATAATAACATTACACACAGTACCATGTTCGTGGCACACTGACAAACTAAGAAGAGATAACAAACTGAATGTCAATGTCTTTAATGTTTTGACGATTGTTGGTCCTTAATCCGTTTTAGACGAGAATTTGTCAAAAACAACTCGCCTCCTACGAACCTATCTAGCGAGATGCCTGGCCTATTAGCTGGACTAAACCGAGGGTACAAAATCCCACCCAGGTAACAAATCTGTTTCTTAGAAATTAAATACTATTGTTTTTACTCCGCCTCTTAGTTACAGAGTGCAGTATCAGTCGAATCTCGGACGCTGCCGGTTCTCGAGTAAAAATGGTTTCTTAGAACGGCCATATAAATGGAATACCTAAATATTTAGTTTTGTTCGTCCTAACCTCAGTTATGTGAAGTGTAGTGTAGTTTTTGTTAGTGTATTGTAGGTTCTCGTGTGTGCTTAAGTTTGTGGACAGTTTAGTTATTACAGTTTAACTTAAGTTAAGGATTGTAGCAAGGTACGTGGCTTTATCTTATTACAAACAAGCTGCGCCCCGCGGTTTCACCCGCGTTAAAGTAGTTTTGGCGTAAAAGAGTAACAAACATACATAGGTACATACATCTATACTCACAAACTTTCGCATTTATAATATTAGTAGAATGTGTACCTCTAGCGGTTTTGGCAGTGCACGCCGGAATAGCTCACAAATGGTAGATTTTTTCCTACTTACTTGACACTTATCGTCATATTTTGGCCAATTCACACAATATGTTTATAAATTGTAGCCTATGTGTTATTCTGATGTATAAGCTATATTATTGTAAAGTTTCATTAAACTCCATTCAGTAGTTTTTACGTGAAAGAGTAAAAAACATCCATCCATACTTACAATCTTTGTGTAATGAAAACGATTAATTGTTATGTGTCTGGGTGTATATAAAATGTATGTATTTAGAAATACATAAGTGTGATTACCGTAATACAGGCTCTACCTAGTTTAGGATCAGATGGCAGTGTGTTAGTTGTCCCAAGATATTTATTTATTTATACTCTGGCAAAATTTCCACTGTTTAACTATATTAATTACGGTTCATGAGATGCAGCCTGCTAAAAGACGGGCAGACGGACTTAATAATAGGGTTTCGTTAACACTCTTAGTATAAGGAACCCTAAAAGGCTATTTGGGGCCGTTATAGTACCGTTCTGTAATAATATTTTCAGTGTATTACAAAAGCGTAGCAGTTACTTTATTCACCTCGTAATATTTATGGGGTATAATGTTGCAAAATACAACAGGTAAGTCACGCCAAGAGGCCGACCACGAACGGATGCTGTAGGTTACGGAAACCACTTATCATCGGACCACAGACCTTTCTCGTAAACTATCAGCCTCTGTCATAAATTTCAGTAAAAACGTTATGGCTTCGGCTTTTTTGGGTCAAAAGTGGGTAATGGTAGTATTCGAGATAGTTGAAAGTAATAACTTAGGTAGATGGAGATTCATAGGCTTCTATGTTGATTTTATGGCCGCGGAGATCAAGATTATGCGACATGTAACGATTTTGTGTCTTCCGTTTCTCAGCGACGTCACCGTTAAGGATATACATTGATACATTTGTGAGTTTTCCAATTCAGCATATTTGTTTTTGTTTGTTAGAGTAGTGGCTTAATGTTTGGGTATATATTTTGTCACTATATAGTTGAAACGAAAAACAACTTATAGGTCACAAAATTGTTGTCCTGTACTGGCATCGAATTCGTTATATGAATTAGCGAAATAACTCTCTTAACCCGCTCGTTACTACTGCACTCTGCAAGGCAAGGGCTAGCCGATTGGGGAGAAAGGACGTCGTAATGCTTGTAATATCTAGGCTAACCGCTGAGCCAGAGGGCACTGTGCACTCTATACAAGGTGTAACGTAAATTGTGCATGTAACTGAAGGAGTTTAATTTACCTATGAAACTAAACAACGTGCAAAATACACAAATAAATATTAACTGCCCATAAAACAGTAACAATCAGCTGATGGATGGATTATATATTATTATTATTCATTTATTTCGGATTAATAAATATTCCATATATTGTTAGTAAATCAAACTTATAACTATGTTAGTATATCAATATTAAATGTCAACATTACAAATTATAACAAAATAACAATATTACATGCGCACTATTTATATATGGGGCGTTAAAATTTTTGTATATCTTATGTTTAATTATTTCAGTTTCATGAAGTTAGATCCACTATTTTACACCTAGTATCGCTTAAAGAAAAAGAAGATACTTAGCTTGAAATTTTCATTATTGTAAATAATTATACAATTACTAACTGTATCCAGCGGTTAAACTTTATAAATTATAGCCTATGTGTTAATCTAGGGTGTCAGCTAACACCATACCAAATTTAATTGTAATCGCTCCAGCCGTTTAGAACTGCAGAAGTAACAAACATACACACATACACACTCACACACTCACAAACTTTTGCCTTTATAATATTAGTGTGATTCTTATTATGTCAGCCGACTGACGGCCATTGCTGGACAAGAGCATCCCCAAGTAATGGGACGATATGTCATAATTGCCAAATTTGGCAGACGTGTTGGCGGTCGCAGTATGTTGGTCATAGTAGACAGAGAGACACTGTTCCCCGTTCTCTTCCCTCGCCTCGGGTCGACTTCTAAGCCCCATTCGAATGATCTACGGTGCTGATATTCTATGCCGCCAATCACACAGCAATAATACAATATTTTATAAATTGTTTATTTTCGGAACAAAATAGCAATTGCCTTAAAAATATGTTAGTAACTTAATTATTTGCCAGTGTTAGTAGGTGCTATTAATATTCTTATTCTATGTTACAACTTATAATGAAATGGCAGTTTTGTTATTTACACAACAAACTCTTTGTGAGCCACAGTCTAACCAGTTAGTTGATCGCAGTATTTGCATCGGGATGAACCTTCCCAATTTTGGGCTTTCCATCCTTTCTACAAAAACACATAACAAGCATTTTCTTTGAGCTGTTATATATTTATATCTAATTTTACCAAAAGCATAATTTTGCTTCAGTGCGTATCTTTGTCTATTTTTTAAAAGTAAAAATATTGTTTTAATGAATTTACGCAGTATAATTACCTCACGCTTTCGTTATGTAATTATGTCATCCCGCGCGGGTCGCACGCCTGGATATTTTCAAGGCAGGTCCATAAGACGGACCGTCTTAATAATATCCTAATTACACTTATTCTTCTTCCTGTCGTGTCTATGGTAGGTGCTAATCTCTTTGGTATTCTGCAACACGGCACTGAACACTGTCGAGTGCGTTAAAAGAGTGTGTTTTAAGGGTGCCGTACCCAAATGGTAAAACGGGACCCTATTACTAAGACTTCGCTGTCTGTCTGTCTGTTAGTCCGTCTGTCACCAGGCTGTATCTCATGAACTGAGATAGACAGTTGAAATTCTCACAGATGATGTATTTTTGTTGCCGCTATAACAACAAATACTAAAAAACAAAATAAAATAAATATTTCAGGGGTGTCCCATACAACAAACGTGAATTTTTTGCTCGTTTATATAGATAATGGTACGGAACCCTTCGTGCGCGATTCCGACTCGCACTTGGCCGGTTTTGTCCTGACACAAATGTCTAATGTAAAATACTGTAATTACAACGCTAGTTTTGGACACACCCAGGCATTGTTTCATTTTTTTAAACTGATGTAAAGGGGAATGCCCAAGTGATATGGAACTTAGTATCGGTGCAAACATTATTGTGCCTGGATGAAAACTACTGTTCTATGTTGGGATTACTACATACTTTCAATTAAAATTAACATGATTTATGTAATTTGCCGGGTTTCAAGGAAATAGATGGGTGAACATAGAACATCTTAAGTAAAGAAACGTTGGTTGCCGACTAGTTTATAGGCAAATTATGACTTAAGTAATATTATGGGGTAGACGCGGCTAATCTCAACGGAGTCTAGCCTACTAAGCAGGATATATTGTAGTCCATGTGCAATCATAGGCGCACTTCTATTTCATCGCTCTGATTGTCTAATGGGGCAGCGATCTAACACGACCTGAGACAGCTTAGGCACAGGATATACGGCTTCAAATGCTTTCGAGACACGTTAGTATAATACCAGCACCTTCCTGTCTCCGGGCTTCATCTTTTTAAATAAAACAAAGCCTATACTTATGTGAAAGGATTGTGTAAATTGGTCCAGTAGTCTGAGAATTCACTTCATATACAAAACATAGCAAGTATCATATCTCTTTATAATATTAGTTTGGGTTGACAATTGAAAGAAATACTCATTTCAGTGAATGTGTATTTTTTATTTACAACAAAAATACAGAGATTGGTAGGTTTTAGTAGTAACGAAATCCAAGTAGTTAGAATGTAGATATTATCATTGACTTCGCACAATGACTGCCAACTTCCATGCCGCAATCGGAGTGAATAGGTGAACTGTACTATCCATAATGAATTTAGTCTCCCGTCTCAAAATCACTTTTCACAATAAGGAGTCTCTGTCTCAGATTACAATTATTAGCGTAATGGAGTCTCTTTCTCAAAGTCACTCGAGTTGTTACGAATAATCCACAACTGCACACACAAGAAATATCAAAACATTCGCCAAACACTATGATAAAAACCAGTTGTAACTTGCGATGGCACATAACGTCAAAGATCACTTAAGTGTTGCCAAAAATATTAATCAGAAATCGATGTTTTTATCGATTTGCTTGTCATGTGTTATTCATTTTATATGTTCGTGTTTTTATATTCTAGCATTTAGAAAATAAAAGAAATTAATAGTAAAAGAAATAATAGTAATAAATCTATAATTAGTTTAGGTTGAACAGAAATAATGTTTCAGTTGGAATATGGCTTAGTGGTCTAGGTTATTTCACAAAGCAGGTGAACCCGCACCACAACGCATCGAAAATGAATAGACTTAAAAATATTTAGCGCTAATTTACCATTACTAAGTGCTATTTACCATTTTATTGCGTAGTAACATCACTAATTTGACTGAAATAAATCCTTATTTCTTTTTTGTCCATCGATTATGGACTTTAAATATTCCGAGTGAATTTATTTTCATTTGCGGCAACATTTTGTTAATGGCGCCGCTTGTTTATAATGCAAAAACAATAAAAGGACTTATAATTGTTTTTTCTTTTATCCGGCAAATGTGAAACTCCATATTATAGTACTAAATTATGATAATTAAAAATAGGATTTTTACTTATAATGTTCATGTGGCACAACTTAGTTTTAAACGATACTGTCTATGGGCATTTGACTTTGTTTTATGCCCGGGCCTGTTGGCGTGGTTGCTAAATACTTGCCTTTCACGCCGCAGGTTGTGAACATGTCTGTTTGTCTGGGTGTTATTATTTATCTAAATATTGACGGCAAGTGTGGCGCAGCGGCTAAAATATTCGCCTCGCCGCGCGCCGCTTCGTGTCGCAGGTTCGAGTGCCGCGCCGGACAACTATTTGTGTGACCTATAAATAGTTGTTCTGAGTCTGGATGTAATTTGTGTATTATATGTTTGTCAAGTACCCCGCGACACAGGGATACAGTCCCTAGTGCGGGCATCGTCTATTAAAAGAAAAACTTAATACATTCATGTTATAGATAAGTTACACCCACACAGAACAAATAATCGTGTTCCTCACCCAACGATTTGTCCCGTGACTTTAAAAAGAAATAAATAAATGAAAATGAATATTAAAATTGTCTTTAAAGCTTCGGCGCTATAATTATGGTTAAAACTTATTCTGTCACTTATTTGTATTATAAAATTATTATTCATTGTGCGTCTAGCTCCAGGCTACATCTATAAAGTAAACTCCCTTGCTTATCAAGCGTGCTATTATCGAAACTAAGAAACGACTGACTTTACCTAAATAACTTTCATTCAACCAGAACAAAATATTTTCATATATTGGTTTTTATTCTTCTTATTTTTTTTTAATTTTTTGTTAAAAAAAGACAACGCCCCCATTAGGGAATTTAATCCCTGTGTCGCGGGGTACTTTACAAACATATATAGACGGACACAAATTACATCCAGACTCAGAACAACCATTTATGGGTCACATAAATGGTTGTCCGGCGAGGGACTCGAACCCGTGACACGAAGCGGCGAGGCGACTGTCAAAGCCGCTGCGCCACACGTGCAGTTTTTATTCTTCACTAGCTTTGCCCGCGGTTTTATCCGCGTTTAAATATATTACTACAAAGTTTCATTAAAATCAGACCGGTAGTTTTGCGTGAAAGAGTAACAAACATACACACTCACAAACTTTCGCCTTTTGTAATATTAGTGTGATAAGTTAACGCCCACCCCATAGAAATTAATACCGGTATTAAGAAGAGCTTCCATTATCATATCAGCCAACCCCAAGTATGGGAGTATATATATATGCCATAATCGCCACGCTTGGCAGACGGGTTTAGGATCGCAGTATGATGGTCATATTTCACAGAGAGATGCTCCTGCCCGGTCTCTGGTAAATATTCCTTCGGGGTGTCTTCTACGCCCCTCACGAGATGAGTATACTTGCTGAGCAACTCGCACCCCATTCCAAGAGAGGATGACTCTGATACGAGGCTATAAATAAATAAATAAAAAAGGTTTTTATTCACGTAAACTATAAAGAAGCGTTTGTAAATAGTCAGAACATGTTTGTAGTAATATAGTGAAGTATACATAATTATTTCTAGTTACATATATATATTTAGGTACACGGATTGTTAAAACATTTATAAAATGTTTTAACAATCCTATTATATAAATTGCATTATATAATAGTAATTATATTTAGCTAGCTTGTATTAAGTAGTTGTCAAAGACATTATGTTTAGGTTTAATTATCGAAATTTATAGTTAGAGCTATATTTTACTACATATTGTCTGAATAGTTCTGTCTATATTAAGGTACGAATTGAATATTATTATTATGGCGGACCTTGTTTTTCTAACGACGACGGTTGCCCCCCGACAGAGGTATCAGTCACAGCCCGTTAAAGAATGGGCGTGTCATCGGGTCAGCCCAACTCTGGGGTTTCGGAGTCGATGCGATGAGTATGGGTGATGATATAGTTTGCGTCTCGTGGAACTTTACAAATATGGAATTCCCTGACAAAAAGCGCTTCCCGACTGGCAACAACCATTTACGAGTCAATCAATTAGATGCCCCATGCGGGAAACCAGCTTCATTACAGCACCAAACCTGTAGTCGAAAATTAAATTAAATATAAATGGCAAAACCGTACGATTGATTGACCAAAAACTCATTTATGAAATGTCCAACTCGTTTTATCCAAAAGCTCTTAAACACTTTACAAATTCCATTAACAAAAGCCAAAAGGTTAATACATTTTCACACCTACCAATACGTTTCACCGTTTACGCGGCAGTTACTGTGACGTATGAAGCAGACGATTAATTCAAATACATTGCCGACTTGAGTTACTGTTATGATCTTCCTCTGTGTTCCTAAGTGTGAGCATGGGCTGCTCTTGACAATAACTTGAGATTACGTTACGCTATGAAAGTGCATTATGAGGCTTGGCACAACACTAGTGGCCGTGGCGGCGGCACTTAAGAAAAATAAACCAATTCTCACAAAATAAAATTTCATTTGTTGGCGGTTGGCGTTATTTGTTTTTGTTGGTTCCCAGAAGTTAAATTATTTAGTACTAAAAATGAAAACAAAACATATAGTAAACATCGACCAAACAATCCTATAAAACACAGGTTTAATACCAATATTAAATGTAAGCAATTTTGTATAGGCATGTTAGTAGTAGAATGTTTTGACTATTTACAAGCGATATTAATTAGTTTATGTTAGGTTTATTATAATAAAAACTTTTTCATTTAAAATACTTCAATAGTACCTACGTCGGGGTCAAATGTTACCGCTTAGGGATTATCAGCTCTAGCGACTCTGCATGTGACTCCTGGATAGCATTAGAAGATAAGCGATAGCAACATTTAAGTGAAGTAGAACATAGTGTAAAGTGTTCATTCGTTCTTAAATAAATAAATAAACTAAAAAAGGTTTTTATTCACGTAGACTTTAAAAAAGCGCTTGTAAATAGTCAGAACATGTTTGTAGTAATATAGCGTTCTATGAGCAGCTTGACTGAGGTAGCACCTACCTTACCGAGTAAGGTAACTACTGGTAATAGCAAAATTATATTCATGTTGCGGCAGACGCTTAAGCATCGGGCAGTGGGAAAATTTGGTAATGATTGACGGACGCCATGTGTATTCTAAGCGTCAAAGGCTATTATAACCGCTAACTAGCAAATGGGATGTATCCTTACTAGGCGACGTTAAATCGTGTAAAATTAGTAAAATGTGTGTTGTAATAAAATACTTTTGTTACATAGTTCTTCATAAAAGTACAGAAGTGAAATAAATTTTGTCATATAAATTATTTTTCCATGCGTTGGGTCTAGTAACTTGAGACGACCAGCAAATTGATAGTTTATTAATTGCTGGTGGTCTCCAGTTATTCAACTTTATAAAGAGGTTAAGAGTCAGCCAAAAGTTTTGGTTAAAAAAGTCGCTAAAATGCATAGGCGAGGGCACGTTAGGGCCCGAAGGTGTATCAGTACCTACTAAAACTATCTTTCAAACTAATGATTATATTGGCTATAATAAACAATCTTAAAAAGCGAGACCAACCTTACAAAATATTCCCGCCAAGAACATAGATTTTTCTTTAACCTTATATCCCAGTAATCGCCACTTAACGTAAGCTGAATATACGATACGACTCCATCCCTTAATTATGCAAAAGACTTACAAATCTTCCGTAAGGAATGCGTTACATTTCCACGTCAATTTACCAAGATATTTGTCTTGGTGATAGCCTGTTAAATGTAACGGGACCATTGAACAAAAGAATCCGTCAGGCCGTTCGTCGCACTTACTTAATCCTGATGATTTTCTTTCAGAGGTAGCCAACCTTTTCCGTAAATGGTTTCGAAATTATTTGCTGCGGTAACCTCCGGTCCGTGGCGTGTTTAACGATTGTTAGGTTAGCCAAGGCAGTCTACATACAGGGGCAAATGCTCATTTAAAAAATAAAAAAAAAGGTTTTTATTCACGTAGACTTTAAAAAAGCGCTTGTAAATAGTCAGAACATGTTTGTAGTAATAGTACAGTTAAGTATACATAATATTTCTAGTTACATATTATAGATATTTAGATACACAGATTGTTAAAACATTTATAAAATTTATTTTATAATAGGAATGATATTTAGCTAGCTCGTTTAAAGTTATTGTCAAGGAGATTATGTTTAGGATTAATTATCGAAATTTATATTTTACTACATATTATTTAGTTTTAGTTTAGTGGAATAAATGTAAGTTTAACTCCACTGTTTCCATAATACAAGTCAACTACATTTCCTCGATAGAAAAAAATTACAGTCTAATCTGAATCTCAAGAATGATCACGCAATTTGAAATTGTATTTTATGCGTAGTGCAATATATGAATAGGAACAACTTTGTTGTCTAAATTGGCAAAACTGTGGCAAGCCCGTTGTTGTGGGTTCGATCCCTACCCAAGTCAAATCTTTGTGTGATGATCACGAATATTTTTTCTGTTTCTGGGTGTATTTTTTTTATAATATGTATGTATTTAGAAATATCTTAGTATGTTTACTCAGTTGTCTGGGTGCCATAGTACACGCTCTGCCTAGTTTGGGATCAGATGGCAATGTGTTAGTTGTCCCTAAGATATTGATTTATTTTTGTTCACGGGTTGTTACGGTGTTTTATTATTATAAGTACACTAAAGCCTAATAGCGAGGCCCAGTTTCCACTTAAACGGTGTTTATTGGAACGAAGTTCCTTATCGCGCGTTGTGAAAGGGGGCAAGACGGAAAAAAAATCTTACGAAAAGTTGTCACGACACTTTTTGCAGCTGTGCGGCGTGCGCATGTTTCTCTGTCTGTCTCTCTCTCTCGTATAGAAAGAAAGCCAGATATTTTCATTTCTATTTCGCATTGAACAGTGTGGTGTCGCGACGATTATTTTTGTTGAGTGTATACAGGTTTTTTGCACATAATAAATAATAAGAAACAACTTCGTTCCATCCGGGTGTCCCTTGACACCTCTCAAGTTTTTTTTTATTATGGGACTCTTGAAGTATCTTTTCATATAGCTGTGTTATTTCTATTAATTGTGTGTTGAAAAAATGCTGTATGCCGTAGATTTACAACCCCTGTTTTCTGTTGACTAAGGTGAGTGTTATCTATGTATAGATATGTGGAGCTGTAACTGTTTAATAAGTATTTTTAGAAACACAGTTGTGTTTGACATTAATGTGAAGTTACTTACTTGGAGTTTGTAATAGACTGCAAGTATGTATAGTTATTATACTCCTTCTGGCGAAGATATGACACTCCAAAACAGTTTTGTTAATAATCTTAGAGCGCTAAAGGAGCTTAATGTTAACTTACGGTTGATAGACGGCCGCCTCAAACGGCCAAGTGCGAGTCCGGCTCACTAAAAGGATATTTGTAGTAAATTTAAATTTATCATAGTCAGTTGAATGGCGTCTATTGGCAGTGTCTTAAGATTTCCATAATGGGGTTGTGTTCATAATTTGGAGGGATATGCCATAATCGCCACGCTTGCATAATGGCGATAATATAATTATAATAAATATTATATTTGTAGTAATAGAGCGGCAATAGATATAAAGTCTCTGTAAAAACACATCATATATATACCTATAGTGTGTGTCTGTCAGTAGACAGTAGAAATTATCCTCTATGTATCTACCATAGAGGATTTTTTACAGTACTGCGAAATACTGAATTTATTAAGTACAGACGCCAGCACATCAAGCTACCTCAATCTGTCAAATTTGCCGAATTGAAAGTGAACCTTATGCTTTTGTGATAAAGTTAAAAATCTATAAAAGAAATTTGACAGATTGGGGTAGCTGGATCTGCTGGCGTCTGTGCATAGATGCCTGTGGTCTTCTTTATTGTAAAACATTTAGCTATACAAACATTAATGTGTCAGATCAGGAGATGGCAGAAAGGCACTGATTAATTGATGTTTTTATGTTTGTTATTACTAAAATAGGACATCAGGAAAGCTTTCCTCGAATCGATGATCTTCTAGTCAACTTTAATAGAAAGGCTATTCCACGCCGCTCAGTTTGACCTGTTCAATTTCTTCCGGGACAGATAACGAACATTTTGTAGGTTTGCCACTCATCACATTCTGTTTAATTGATGGATCAGACCCTTGGTTTTTAAGTCGAGATGACCTTGGCTATTAACCTTGGCTATTTATGCTAGTATCATCAAAAAAATACATCATAACTTGAATTTTCTTATTTTCTTACCATAAAATAAAACGTAAAATGGACTCCAATATTAACTATAATCTATACATATAATGAAATCATAGGAAAGTCAAAACTGTACACTGAATATTTAAAAAAAAGGATACTTGGGGCGTGATCTACAATCGAAATTGAAGCCAAAAATATAGTTTTTAGAAATGAATATTACTAAGAGGTCGGCTCAACATATAGGCTACATATTATCACGCTATCACCTACGGGGGTGGAGCTGTGATAATGTATAAAATTTAACGCGGGTAAAACCGCGGGGCACAACTAGTATTAAATAATTCACTCGTACTTGGTCGGTTTCTTTATAATCTCTTTAGTTGGTATTAATTTATATATAATTTCTAATGAAAAATTGTCTTGTATTTGACAGCCCTAGACTACACTTTTGAAAATTAGAGCTACATCAAAGCATGTTTACTTTTAACTTGCAGATTGAAATGTGTTAATCTATGCCTCAAGCAGCTTACTCTAAAGACTTGTCTAAGAAGAACTTTGTACTTAAATGTAGAGTTCACAAGATACACAATAAAACATGCCAGAGGAGAAAGGAGCAATGTGCAGTGGTTTAATAAAATAGGGTTGTGTCAGTGCCGATATTTTATTTTTCTATTTGTTATTAGTTTTTTGCTTTGTTTTTTCGAAATCTACAATACCCTCTGTGTATTCAACTATCTTTTATTCTGATTTTATTTAACATAACTTTATGGGGTAAATGTTTACATAATTTATGACTTTAAATAATTAAAATAAATAATATTTTTAAACATACCTGTAGCATAAGTGTCATACTACTTTATATATGTTTGAAATTAAAAAAAAAATTACTTAATTGAGAATTTGTTATTCATTTTTAATTTTAATCCTATTCTGTGACCGCGTTAGTTAGTAGTGAAAATAATAAAACAAGTTATCCACCATACAAAAACAGCAAAAGCATTTGCTTTTGCTGTTTATGTATGGTCGATTTTGTATATAATAATAAATTAGAGCCACAAAACATAAAAACATTGGACAATATACAAAAAATGGGCAATTTTTGTAAGAACCTTTTAAAGTCCAATAACTTGAAAAGGATTAAGTTTGAGATATGGTATTTTATAGTCAAATTAGTCAGAAATTATGAAACTATATAGAGAATATATAAAGGATCTACGCCGACTTTCTCAGTAACCGTATATACATAGTTTTTTGTCGTATTTAGTACGAATTCAAACAAAATATATGACCGGTGCCATGCCACCTGCAAAAAGATCTGGAGGTAGTCCTAAATAAATGGTTTTAACGCTAAGACGGATAACAAAAAGTTACGTTTGCAAGAAGTAGCCTTTCTATTGTGTTTAATTACAAGAATTGAGCCTGGTAGTTATCAATGAATACCAAGCTATTGTCTCGTACAGACGCCAGCACATCAAGCTGCCCCAATCTGTCAAATTTCCCCAATTGAAAGTGAACCTTATGCTTAAACGATAAAGTTGAAAATCTATAAAAGAAATTTGACAGATTGGGGTTGATGGATGTGCTGGCGTCTGTACATTCGTTTGTCTGGGAATTGGTGGGCTTAATGAAAAGATAATACGGAAGCGATGATAGTTATCCGATGCGAAATAAACAGACAAAATAGACTTATGAGGGATATTATGAGTATTGAGGTAAACAGTAATAATATTTCCGTTGAAGTGTTATCGGAAACGGCTTTGCACAAACCGGTTTATTGTTACTCGGAAAATACCGGTGACCACGTGTGATGATTTGGTTCAGGTAGTCGATTCGCTATAAAATGCATTTATTGCCTTTTTATGTGTTTACATAGATTTTATGATATGATTGTTTAAGCGAACGGATATTAACGTGGGAATCCTTAAAAATTGTGTCTGGTTAACAAATCTGCCAGATAGAAATAAAAATATGTATCGGGCAACCAAATCTATCAACTCGATTCAAAAATAAATGTCTGTTAATAAAATGGCAAATTAAAACAAAATAATTAAAACATTTAGCGTTTCTTGTAGTCCGATTGCTACAAAATCTAAACGAAACCTGTTCAGGTTCAGAAATATTTATACCTATTTTAATATTGTTTTCTTTTTCACACTTAGGCGTGAAGAGTGAGACAGTGTCTGCTCTAATTCTTCTACGCTCTATTTTGTTTCTTTTTGAATTTCTATGTAATATACGCGATTTTTCCGTTGTTTATCAATTGTTTTAAAAACTGATTGATTTATATGATAGGCAAGCCTTTCGGAATGGTCCTATATAAGTTTTGTCGAAATCAGTTGTCAAAACTGTTGACGTTTTCTTTATTTAAAAAAAGTTATTATATACTAGCTGCGCCCCGTGGTTTCACCCGCGTTAAAGTAGTTTTGGCGTAAAAGAGTAACAAACGTACATCCATACATCCATACTCACAAACTTTCGCATTTATAATATTAGTAGGATGTCTCTACCGGTTTTGGCAGTGCACGCCAGAATAGCTCACAGAAGGTAGATCTTTTCCTACTGAATTGACACTTATCGTCATATTTTGGACAAATCACACAATATCTTTATAAATTATAGCCTATGTGTTATTCTGATGTATAAGCTATATTGTTGTAAAGTTTCATTAAAATCCTTTAAGAAGTTTACGTGAAAGAGTAACAAACATCCATCCATCCATACTTACAAACATTCGCGTTTATAATATTAGTAGGATATATACTCGACCCATGACAGTGAGATTTAAACTCAATGTAACAACTAGTCTGCCCTCTTGAAGTTGAATTTCAAAAGTAAACAAATGGGCAGTGTGTGATTGTTCATCATTAATATGACCAGACCAGACACTGAATCACCACACCTCAATCCCAGATAATCATATTCACCACTCTACTATTTATACATCCCTATGGTAATGAGTAACATCCTGTGAATCATAATCACAAATAGATATCGGCCAGACATCTAGGGCTGCCACACTGCCACAATGAATTAAAAATATGTATAAATAACTTGGAGGCTTGGATGTTTCTAGTTTCTCAACACGACGTTTACAGTTACCCTAGCAATCTTTCACTGAAAGAGGCCTCTGAGCGGAATCGGGAGCCGATCCTGCTCGCAGGCGGAGGACGCGTCGTCGGGGGGACGAAGGCACCCGGTAACCCAAATCAACTTCCCTTGGGGCTGCAGTGGTAGTAAGTTAAGGGCCTCTGCTGCCGCCACGTGCAGCTCCGGGAAGATCTGTTTGTGGTGCAGTCGCTGTGCCAGATTGGCAGGAGTCGGCAAGTCGGGAGGGCAAACTAGACCCCCACGGTACGTGTTCCTACCAGCTGGGACATGGCGCGTCAGGGAGGCACCGGAGAAGCACACCCACGTTCCCGGGGTCTCGTTGGCCATCCTATTTTTTATATAAAAAATAAACAGGTGCCAGAAGAATTCCACGGCAGGTTAGGTTTCACTCAGAAGGGAGCTGCTGCTCGTCCTCTGGTAGATATTCCATCAGGTCGACTTCTACGTCCCCCACGGGATGACATGAGGTGATAATATTCTGATATTCTCCGCCATTACCACACAGTGAATGTAACATAATATAGTACTAACCTAAATTTCGGAAGGCACGTTAAAAAGTCGTCCAGGCTGTGGAGAAAAAATAGTAATCCAAGTTACCGCCTACTGGACTTGAACAAGAAAAACAGCTTTTATTCTCGGTGCCCGTTATGGTTCATTGGTGGCTCTAGGTTAAAGAAATATTAGTAAAATCGTAAAGGCTAAAATACAAACTTTTCGTTCTTCAATTAAGTAAAACTAGTTGGCAACCCTATTCATCAAGCTGAGGTACAATCGCGGCAGAAAGTAGTTAAGTGCAGGTTATTTTTGGAAGCTTACTTTGGATTAAGTAAAGATTGGAATATCTGTCTGTCTGAAATCGATTTGATCGAGTCGGGTCCATCTGGTGGATTACTTGATTATCTCTCGAGCTTAATGAGAAAAGTTCATTTAAATGTAGTAGTGCATATTTAGTTTGAATTTAAATACATATTTCAAGGAATATAATATAATTTTTTATGACGTATAGATTATCTCAAGGACTGGTATTAAAAAATAGTTTAGTTACAATAGCATTTACAAGGTTAAAGCCGATAGAAATAGGGTTTTATAAATAAAACCCGATTTCTATCGGCTTCCCTTTAAAGGAATACCTGAAACCAATGTACTATCGATTTATTGCCTAAAAACTCCCAACATTTATCCCTGTGATTCCCAGTCTAGAAAGAATATTAGGGACATCCCGTACCATCCCGTTGGTATCGTAAAAGGTGACTAAGCGATACACCAGGTAGTCAGGCAGCAGCGCCACCTGTGTACTAGCTACCAACTCGCATGTCAAGTGCGGCGACTAAAGCAAACCCTTCCAAATGGCAACATTATTGGCACCTTTGGGGAAGGCCTATGGGTAGCAGTGGATGTTATCAGGCTGACATGATAACACATTCACAATGCCTTTTTTTTAAAGACATCGCCCGCATTAGGGAATTTAATCCCTGTGTCGCGGGTTACTTTACAAACATTAATAGACGGACACAAAATACATCCAAACTCAGAACAACTATTAATGGGTCACAAAAATAGTTGTACGGCGCGGGACTCGAACCCGCGACACGAAGAGGCGAAGCGACTGTCCAAGCCGCTTAATTACTGAGTACTATCTGTCTTGATCATAAGATTTTATTAAAGTACCAAGCCGCTCAGTTGTTTGATTCACCCGCCGCCACTGAAGGTTTACAGAAGTCTATTTTATCTTTATTTATACGAACATCTTGTCTAGTTATTTTAGTGTCTGCAATTGCAACGGTACACTAGACATTGGGTTTGTGTTTTCACGTTGGCCAGAGGTATTGGTTTTTCTTTTTCTTTCTTTGGTATTTTATGTTCACAAGCTTTATGTTAAGATAGTACTAAGATATCGGCCTCAGTTTTGTACTGTTGAAAACAGCGTAACCTGATGAGTCTATTTAAAGTCTATTTAAAGTCTATTTCCAATAGTTTACAATACTATAAGAACAAACATTAAGTATTTATAAACATATAATAAGGTTGCAATTTTGTCCGCAAAAAATAATTTAGGACGTAACTTTGCGTGGAGAGAACTTTTGTTTGTACCAAAGCAATTTTAACCAAGTGTTTGTACCGTATCAACTTTCAACGTATTTTAAATATTTTCGTTTGATTTGTTATCCTACATTTATTTTTTTATAAATCGTAAGGAATTCGCTGGGTCTTCTCAGTTGGGGCGCATTGCATCCGGTAGTAGTATCAAAGAGCGACAGTCGCTATAAACACAAGGTCCTTCTTAATAATAATATGGAATTCTTACTTTCATATAGACAGAATCTCTGTTAAGTAAGATGTAGTAAATTATATCTCTCCATTACTCTCTACATTATTGTCTAAATTAACTATATCTACAACTTAAAAATTTGATAATGCAACCTATGTTGCATTATCAAATTTTTGATAATGCAACATAGGTTGATCATAAATTAATATAAGCCAGCTAAATGACTAAATCATAATAATCATAAATTAAATGTTATATCTAAATGATTGCATTAATCCGTGCTCTTAAGTAATTATATGTACTTACCTAAAAATAATTATGTTTAATTAACTATATTACTACAAACATGTTCTGACTATTTACAAGCGTTTTTTAAAAGTCTTAAGTGTGAGTTATCGCTCTCAAAAGGTCTATTTTGGGACTCTCATTAGTTACTAGCTTACGTTATAATTAAGTACCCTAGTGTCAGCCCTTAACATGTCATAACGAGAGTTTTCTAATGAATATAGCCTGGGTTGACAGCTTAACGTGCCCGCCGAAGCATGGAGTCCTTGAGAAATTAAACCACTTTGACGGTCACCCTTCTGTAGACTGATCGCGTGCCTTAGTGCTTCATCAGGCCGTTCACTTACAAGCCGGTGGGAGCACCTGGAGGCCATTGAATTACTGCCATTTGCTATTATGGATCAGTGCAGGCTATTAATTACCTTACCTAGTAATAATTAAGTTACCTCGTTGGTCTAGCTGTAGCGAGTTCAACCGCAGATAACGAGGTTCTGGGTTGTAATCACAGGTCGGGCCAAAAGTAATTTTGGGATTTTTCTGAAACAAAGAAAAATTTCTTAGTATCGGCCCGAAGTTTGGGAGTTGGCGGTTTTATACCCCGTGCTTCAAAGAGCACATAAAGCCGGTTCTGTTCCTGTCTTCTTTCCGGTCGCCATACGCGCCAGTCGTCCCATCGGATCATGAGAGTGATGGAATAGAAAGTGCTCCCGTGCTTGCGCACACACTTGTGCACTATAATATGCCGCAGATAGCTAGCGCCCATTGTGACTGGCCGCACTGGCCGAAATTCGGCTACGAGGACATTATTATTAAGTTTCCAACAAAAATCTGTAAGCAGGAATGTAATGCTAACTTGGATTTAAATGGATTTTACAAAGTGTTCCAGCTTTGAAAAGGTATATGTGACTAACCCCAATTAAGACTATGAAGTAAATATTGCAATTAGCACGGTTCCGTCTAATTAGTATTTATACAAACATATTATAACAGTAGATAAGAGGTACCTATTCATTATTGTTAACAGTTATAATGTATAGAAAAAAACGGTCGCTAAATATCATTTTACTTTCTGTCCTTAATAGGTGTCACCGCCTTTGAATACTTATAGTATAAATGAGTTGCCGTATATTTAGAAAAGGTTATTAAATACTAATTAAGTAATATTTTTGTTGCAGGTAATAAAATGGCTGATTAATAAGACTTTTAGCGCTGAACTGGCTTCTGATTTGATAAACTGGCTGGTGAGTTCTTGAATTTCTAGAACAAAGAGTATGCGAATAAATTCGTATAGTCCAAATTGTGTGATGGTGTGATTTATACATTCTCGGATCTCAAGATCTAATATAATATTATGATCAGATCACTTGTTGAGTTACTTATTAAAATTAGGAGGACTTATTTGTTAGATTACCAGTCTTGAGAGCATTCACGGAGGGATATTAAATTCTTAGTAATACTGAGAGTATGAAGTATTAATAAGAATTTAATACTCTACTAAACTTCTAGACTCAGAAGGTTGGTAGAGTATTTTAAATTAATAGCTTATTTGTACAAATAGACTATAACAACAATCTCTTACAATTTTTGAAGTTATACTTCTTTTGGCGCGATGGAGAAAATTGATGAGAGTGAATTTTTACGATGCGCGCGCACACCGACACCAAAAAATTTAACAGCATGAAGTTAGTTCTAGGTGGTATGAAAATGTATGAGAGTGAATTTTTACGATGCGTGATTTGTTTGACAAATTGGAACAAAAGGCAGTAATAAGTATAAGAGTGAGACATATAACGAGGTTGGATTTTTAATAGTATGCAATAATGAGTAGGAGATACATTATTTATTGTATCGTGAATAGTTTTCGCAACGCACACCAAATGATGACTTTTATAGCAAGCTATTGATACCTTTCATCTTTTATAATTGTATTGAAAATAAAATGCAGACTGGCTGATAATGTTGTTTTCTAATTGTGTAAGAGTTTTTTTTATCTGTTAAGTAGTTATTGATTATATATATTACAAAGAATCACCAACAATGGAATCTATTATTTATGTATGTAATATTAATTTGGATTACTGTACTTCCTTGAAATAGGTTAAGAAATAATTAGATCACATTACATATAAAAAATTAAATAAATGTATCGCTTTAAAATATCACTTCACGTTAGTTCATTTTAGTAAGGTTGAGATAAATAACTAATAAATATTTTGGGACAATACAGAAAATAACACATCACCATCTCACGCCAAATTAGATAGAGCCTGTACTATGGCAATCAGATAACTGATAAACCAGACACCACAGAAAAACACGATATTAGGTTTAACATACTACTCATCTCTTTTTTGTGTATAATTAACTATTTTAGTCATCGATTTGAAGAAAGATCAAGATGTCAAATTGTCTATGTCCTAATCAATATGAACATGCACATATATGAACTGGCTAATGACCCTTTACCGTCGCTTTGGAACAAGTGTATTAAATTCCTATTAATCAAATGTAAATAAAACAACAGAGATAATAACTTTAAATCATTAGAAGAAGGCCACGCGTCAATAAACTGAATGATCCTTGGCCAAACATCGTTGTCACCGACAGTACATCAATAGAATAGCCAAACAAGCCTATCTAAGAAATAACGGGGTCACTTAGAATACAATACTATTGTTTGTTCTGACTTACTTGCTTTACTTAACATTCTTTCTAGTATTCACAAAAACTAATACTATCTTACAAGCAATTTTGAACCATAATACTAAATCATAAAGACAAATTTGCATAAACAACGCTGTTCGCCATTGACTAACTACAATAACAACTAAAGTTCATAAATTTTTATTTATCATCGTTAATCGATTAGTAGTCTTATGAACGAGAGTATAGAGACGGTTTTATTTGATTTAGTGATGTTTTGTTATTATTGATATGCAATTATGGGTCTTAACAACTAGAAGCGAAAGTTGAATTCGGGTAATCGTTGTTGTGTAAGGAAGTGATGAGTAAGCGATCTGGATAAGAAATGTTTTCGCAGTTATATCGGAAATCATTGTGCGAGAGATTTTTCTGGATCATAAAACTTACTACTGTCTCCTCTTGTTCTCTTAGTTTGCATCGATGAAATTCTCTCTCTAATCTTTAATCGCACAAATATTGAATAATCACTATTTCTATGGCACGCTCGTTTTTTCTATTGGGCTCTAAAAATATCTAGCTAGACTAACCAAATAGCCTTACAATAATCGTTAATTTTAAAGCATTTTAGCAATTTCGTCGAGACAAATGTGGCTCTTTTATAATCAAGAATGGTATTTGATTAAAAGATTCAAATTACTATAATATATTTAGAAGCTCACTTCGCCAAATCATATCTTATTGCCAAGATGTATGTAGATATCATTTCTCAATTCGCAGAAATTGTGGCACCATTTTAATTAAACTCATTCATTTGCAATATTTTCAGTAGACTGGTTTCCTACTCATATTATAATTGTGAAAATTTACCGACCTCATTGTAAGCTAATAAATTACCGAATTTGGAAATAATATGTTAAAAAGAAAGATGAAGAAGATAGTATTCATGTACTTATCAATATTATCTTCGCGAAAAAAAAAATATACCGCGAATATTAATTGGCCCTGAAAGCCACCTTGTGGCACGCCAAATTTAACTTGTTTTTATTTTTAAAGATGACGCCCGTGAATTTAACCTTTGTATCAGAGGGTATTTTCATCATGATCATATCAGCCGAAAGACGTTCACTACTGGACAAAGGCCTCCCAAAAGATCTCCACATTTGCCGGTCTACTCGCATCCAGCGACTTCCAGCGACCCTCACAAGATCACCAGGTGGTCTTGTAGGGAGCCTACCCTGTGCCGATGCTGTATCTTCCGGTTCGTGATCTACAGTCGAGAAATTTTCGCATCGCTATGTGCTAATGTTCATGAAGAACACCTAGAATAAGAAAAGCTACACTAACGTATGGTAGTTGTTCTGTTTGGGAGGAAACCGAAATATGTGGGCACAGACTAGTGACAACTGCACCATACATACATGCAGTTTTATACATTGAGTCACAAGAAGACAGTATCATAATTCCTGATACGTTGCCAGTGTACAAGTAGACCTAACGAATATATTTAATCATTAGCAGTTGGATATATTCTACCGGAGAATCTCATCTACAATAATGAAAGCGTTGCTGAAATCTAAGAATGATTACACCGTCAGATTTTTTCCCCACCTGTAATTTTTGACCGATGGACTACAGCGGTACTATAATCAGATCGGAAGCAGGTTTGTAAAGTATTAAGAAGGAACATATTGCAGAGGTTTCATCGCATCTTATGACGCTTTATCCAAGGTTATGAACTGGGCCAGAAGTTGAAGTCAGAACAAAGGTCAAATATCGTTTCTTCCTGTTTGACTTATTTTCGTTATAATCCACGCCGATAGACCAATGGATAAGCTAAGATTAACAATCCCAGATATTTAAAGACTAGAATTAATTATCCTGCAGGATATAACTCTTAGCAGGATTAATTATTACAAACGGGAATTCTGAAAACAACTTCCATCCCTGATTAAAAACGTAACAACACTTAATTTCCTTTTCAAACTTAAGTCTCAAAGCCGCCATATTTCGTTCTAACTTTTAACATCTACTCAATAATTCCTCAACTTCTGAAGTAATTATAAGTCTTCGGTAGCCGTCTGTCATCGAATTTTCGAAAGCATAGAACACCAAGGAAATTCCACTTTATGTTCTAGGGCACAAAGCTGAGTTTTCCTTAGAAATTAATAGTAACACCTCGATAAAATGTCGTTTGAGTTTTACTCAAGCATATCGAATGTATTTCTCGGAAAATTTAATAAAAATTTATAGGGCTTCTTATAAATATGATAGTGGTTCTTAAATGTTCTTTGATTAAGTGGTTCATTTCAGTTTCACGTCAATGAACTTTTAAGGGTTCGCTTTCAACTCCACAAGCTAGAGGGTGATTTGTTCGAAGGTGGAACGGTTTTCGTGAAGGTGAACCTTTGAATTCTATGTTTTCATTTCTTTTCAAGAGGAATGCCTATTGGTCTAGTGGTTAGTGACCCTGGCTGCTAAGCCAGAGGTCGTGGGTTCGATCCCCACCCAGGACATATTTTGTGATAACCCTGTTGCGATTACCCATCAATGAAAAGACCGCAGCATAGCTTCTTTACCTTGCTGATCATTTACGGACCTGTGTGAGCAACTGTCTGAGCAACCGCCAGCCAATACTAAAAGGGGTACAGGCATATAACAATATAACTCATTTTACGCCCCATTTGGAAAACTATAACAGTCAAGGCCATATCAGTGGTAACACTTAGCCGGCCTTACTGTCTACGTAATAACGATGCTGTAAAGTGAAAACTGTTTCCGCTGAAGTGCCGTCGAACATACTAACTCAGTTCCATAGTTCCTGAGCGACTTTAAATTAGTTAGTGGTCGCAACTGTGAATAGTTGGCTAGCTTATTTATCTCTCTTGTTCCCTAGAAAATTTTCCCTACCATATTTTCGTTGGTTAATGCAAAGAAAATGCTTCTGTGGTACAATTTAGAACGGTACCACAGGAAATGGAAATATATTTATTTGCTTAGGCGTTACTTATTGTATTTAAATAAGACCTGAATTGTTAACAGTTCAGGTCTTATTTAAATACTATTATTTAAATATTATTTAAATACGATATGCGCCTTTTAGGTATACTATGCCAGGGCATGATGCATTCCTTATTATTAAAGAAAAGTTCACTATGTCAGCCAAAGTACGTCCACTGCTGGACAAAAGCCATCCCGAAGAATGAGGGGATATGCCATAATCGCCACGCTTGGCGTCTGCCAATTTGATAGTCATAGTTCACAGAAAAACGCTGCTGCCCGTTCTCTGGTAGGTATTCCCTCGGTCGATTTTTACGCCCCGCACGGGATGAGATGGGGTGATGATATTCTATGCCGTCACCACACGGCAAAAAAATGTTTAGTTGCACAAAACACTATAAAGCATAAAATCTGTCAGGCTAAATAAATACTAAAGAGTTTTATGTACAAAACATGTTTGCCAAATTTTTGAAATAACGCGATGGCCTTCCATGATAAGCATTTATCTTTTAAACACATTTTTGTAGCTGACAGCATTGATTAATATAGTTTATTGATGAACCATGACTTTATAAAAGGGCCAAATGAATTGCGAAACCTTTCAAATAACGTTTATATTAAACAAATTTTGTACCATAAGTGAAATGTTCACTTTTACTAGAAAAACGAGTATAGTGGACGTAGATAGTAGAACATCAACAGGCAAAATACACTAATAAAAAATTTCTTTGCAAACAAAACTGTCTATCAGCTACGCGACGCATTCGAAAAAAGTAATAAATTCAACTGTATATTATTAAAGAAAAACTTTTAATTTTTACATCACCTCAAATGTTTACGTCTATCAATCGCATGTCGCGTCTGCAGACCAAGTAGCATTTATATTCTCACTCATTTGTGCAAGTGCTCCACGGTATTTGTGTTTTAATTAGTGTATTGATATAAATGTTGTTTTTCACTTGATCGTAATGGACTAGCTGTATCGTTCAATGTAGGCCAAATAAATGCGTCAACGACGGAAAATCTAAGAATCATCGAAAATATCCAATTCATCCAATTCATTTTACGGCATAAGGGACAAAAGTTTCTTGCATCGTGGTTTCATAAAACCACACAACGTACTTTTTTATTTTTGTTATTATGTTACGTGAGTTCTCAGTTGTTTGTAAACCGATTTTGAAAATTGTTTTTTACGATATGGAATGCTTTCGGAATAGTGTCTTGTAAATTTTGCTCATATCGGTTGACAAAGAGCAAAGTTGAAATCGATTTGTTTTATTAAAACAGTAGGTACTTATACTCTTCTTTCATTGCAAGAAAATTTAATACTAAGTGAAATCACTGTCAGCATATTTATGTTAGGTTGTATAACCTTTATTTAAATATAAACCATTAATCAATAATATCAATTGTTTACAACAGGGGATTTATGGCACCAACGCGGACAAAGCCGCATCGAGGCATTGTTTAATTTTCTAAAACTGGCGTATTTTCGATTATTTATGTGTCAATATGGTGCGTTTTTAGACATAAAGTATTTGGCAACGTACCCAATTATAGAATACATACATACCTACCAAATAAACTGAGATAACATACACAAAATACACCATTTATACATAATAGTTACAAGATTTAAAAAAGGTACAAATGGTGGTACTTATCGCGTTCAGCAATCTCTTCGAGACATCCTTCAGTTGGACTATATTATAATATGGAATTAGGAGTAGTGAGAGAGTGGTAGTGTATGGTATAAGAAATATAGGATATGATTATTTAAGACTTATCAAAATGACGGCATATGCGGAAATGAAGCCTTACTTCAGAACCTTTCGATGTGCATAGTTAATGCGCGTATTAGTGCGCAATTTTAATAGTTATATATAATCCCTGTTCTTATTATACGAGCTATATTAGAGAGAGAGAGAGAAATTAGTTTAGTAGTGTTGAAGACAGAATCGCTAGCATTACCATGTGTCAATAAAAACTACGAACCAAAACCAAATAACACTCAATATTCCTTACGAAACACATTTTTCTTGTGCTCACATTAAAAACAGAAGCCCGTTACAAACCAAATATTATTTCTGGCACAATCTGTGTATAAATATTGTTGCCATTGTTAAACGTTGTCGGTTCGTGCGTCCCCCGATTTATCTTCAGTCTGGGGTAGAATGCAAATTACGGCGGCAGACATCGTCTGTTGTATAAATAAACTTCTGTCCTACAGTGGTGTGTTTGGACGAGTTTTTTCAGATGTTGCACAACGATGTCTTTGGTAACGTTATATTTTTTAAAAGAATTTCACACTTTTTTAATGTTGTATCTGCTCACTTTGTGAACCAAGCGCCATTTAATTCAACGATCCGCCAAATGTTTCTCCAATTGAAAATCTTTCAATTGCTAACGAGTTTTTATGCTGATGACCCCCTTATAAGGAGTACTAGCTATTTCAGGCTTATAACAGAGGAAAGAGACTGCTTAAACCTGAAGACTCTTATAATAAGCTCAGGATATGAGCACCCTTTTTAAAAATACATGGGAAATATGTATGAGTAAGACCTAAGGGAAGACAGTTATGTCCATCCCGTGTGAAGTTCGGGAGTTCGGGCACATTCAGAAATAGCATACATAAAATTTTCTGCGGATCGAGTAAAATGTTCACTATAAAAATGTCAAATACTTTAATTTTTATTTAAATCTAGTTGTGAGACTCGTTGCTTAATAGAATTCCGGTAAAGTTCGGTTCATTTGCCACAATTTTCAAATTTGTAATTTTTCTTAACTTTTAAGAAATATGAATAGTATAAGTTCTTAACTTAAAAACATAGGAATTTAAGTAGTAAGCAAGTTCGAAATACTAGACTTGGTAAATATTATTGGTTATTTTTTAATTGTATTACATCTTAGATAGATATGTGTAGATAGGTACGAAATACAAATAAATCAGATTTCATAGATAGAGTGACTTTCATGATATATAATAAAATATATCACGAAGGTAGTTCTCTGAGATTTTTATCACCAACGCGAGAAAATATATTATACTTTTTCTTTTTTAAATCGCAATACTCGCAAAAGCCAAAACACGCATACGCCCATTATAAAAAGTGGCAACCGTAAAGAAATCTATATAACGTGCGGCTGATATCTGACACTAATCCTCCACAACGACAGGGCGGCGACTGGAGGCATTGAACCCAGATTCTCAACCCATAGATATTAGCTCCCACTTATTGCTGTGTGGTAACGGCGAAGAATATCATCACCCCGTCTCATCCCGTGTGGGGCGTAGAAATCGTCCAAGGGAATACCTAGCAACGTTTTTTTATAAACTGTGACTATGAAACTGCGATCGCCAAGCGTGGCGATTATGGCACTTTCCCCCATTCTTTGGGGGGCTTTTGTCCTGTAGTGTAGTTGGATGATATGATGATGTATTAAGTACACCAAAAGACTAATGGGATAACTTCTAAATACCCAACATTCTCCAAAATGGAAAGGGATCTTACTTGACTCAAGATGCCAGCAATGCCAGTTCAATACGGTTGCCTGATTATCTTCACATTTCTTCTCTTTCTGTTCTTTTTATGTATTTTAAACGCAACGGACAGGAAAAGCCAAGAAAACTGATGATTGAGAGCAGAAATTCTGCTTTCTGTCAAAAGTCTTCTTGGCTTCGACGAATGGAACATACTCCGGTAGGATGCGCCCTATTTGCGTGTGTTTTGATGTGGCAATGTTGGGGACTGATGCAATATCATAATTATTAATGCTGCGTATTGCAGATCTATAAAGCTACTACACTTTGTGTTATTATGACTACCATATTGCACATATCAACTGTAAACACATCATTAGAACAGTCGTGCTAACTTTAATAGCAGTCACTAATACCAGCCTTTTTAGCATATCACATAATAGTTATGCTAAATAGGCTATAATACGCCGTACAGCCCCTGGTGTACTCGTGTGATTTGCATTGCAAACCAATTGTTTGTATTACTAGTATTAAATAAGTAGTTAATTGCCTTTTGTTTTATAATTGTGGTACGCAATGTATGTATACAACTTTGTAGTGGCTACGGCCCTTTCGGAAAAACATGTGTACTTTAAGGAGTGTACACAGATAGTCATATCTATTCAAAAATAAACTTGCCTAGTCATCATATCAGTCGAGAGACGTCCACTGCTGGACAAAGACTTCCCCGAAGGATCTCCACAATAGCCGTTCCTGTGCTGCCGGCATCCAGCTGCTTTCCGCAACCCTTGCAAGATCGCTGGCACATATTGTAGTGGGCTTGTCCACGCAGCGCCTTCCGGATCCATATAACTTGCTTAGTATCACCTTGATCACAATACAGATAGGTATATACAAGGTGTAATATTGGTGTGACTTAAGGAGCGCTATCTACCTATGAAACTTAATACATAAAAGAAAACAAACTAGTTGAATCCGAAATACATTTTTTGGCTCACCTTACAAAATGCTTCAGCTGATCTTTATCCTTGTATGGACGGTTAATCATTATTAATTGTATTTTTGCATGTCGATGTTCTACTCCTTAAGTTACCACCAGTAGTATCATCATCATCATCGACATAATCGCCGTAAGACGTGCACTGCTGGACAAACGCCTTCCCCAAAGATCTCCACAACGGCCGGCCTTGTGGTACACCAACCCTGATAGTATCGTCGGTCTATCTTGTAGGGGGTATGTCCACAGTCCCACACTGAATATGGGCATACAAAAATATAAAATAAATAGAATAGTAAAGCTCCATGCATAAGTAGATATTGAAAATAAGCCTAATTTTGTTCCACGAGCTACTTGTCTCCACAAGTCCTCATAATTATGAAATTATACACTAAGTTAACGACAGCCGGGTACCCGTGTGGTTTCCGGACTAGAAAGAATAACAGGTTACCTATACCATCCCGTGGGTGTCATAAAAGTTGGTCAACTTGATTATGTATTGAGCAACGACAAAATTTCTTGGCAATGAGTGGTTTAAGTCTACAAAACAATTCAATTAAATATGAATTTGTAATAAAATTCTAATGTGCTCATTCTACTAATATTATGAATGCGAAATTTTGTGAGTATGAATATATAGATGTTGTGAGTGTGTTCTCTGATTTATGGACTTATTGTCGCAAAATCTGCCGAACGGATTTTCATGAAACATTATAGTAATATAGGTTAAGTATCTAAATATAAATAAAGCTATAATTTATAAAGTTTAAGCCAGTAAAACCGCGGAGCACAGCTCGTTATTAAAATAAGAAAAGGATTCTCATTGAGTTTAGTTGGATTGTTCCTCAGTAACTGACACCGGAAAAAACTCAAGTCTACGAGGCATGGGCCTAAAACAACTTTCAGACTTAGGCTAAGATCTATAGAGCGTACTTAGACTTTGCTCAGACTTTACTTAGGCAGAAGTTAATGCATGTAACGAAATTACAATTGGTGTTTTGACTTTGTCTGTCTTAGCTTATGCTAAGCATAATCTTAACTTCAAAAAGTCTATAAATACCAAATCAAAGTATAAGCTTAGCATACATTTAGCAAAGTTTTACGTAAGTAAAGTTTGAGCAAAGTCTAAGTACGCTCTATAGATCTCAGGCTTAGGCTGCTACTGTGGTCTTCCTTGGCAAAGCCCCCCAATAATACTTTATTAGTCCGACCCCGAATTCGAACCTAATTATTGAACACGCTACTGATAATTAGGTAATCATATTACTCAATTACTCAATATTTACGTGTATGTAATTTATAACGTGCAATAATTGAAATTAATTGTCACATCGTGTTTTGGTTACTGGTACATAAATTATCTACAAAACTCGGAGCAAAATCAGGTATTATAGAAAGTGAAATAAATCAAGTTAATGAATTAAATGTTCAAAAGTGGGCGCTTAAGTAAATTGCACCGCGAGTCGCGACCTCTAACTTCTTAACAATGCTAAATCTCCCAGGACTTGAGAACGAATTCGAACAACTGCCAGAATTATTCGACCTCCTCATTTGTCAGGAATGCTAAATAAACAGTTTCTTTTTCTTCGTAATCAGAGTAACAAGGCCAAGAGTTATTTAAACAGCATTCCAACTCTGAAGTTATTGGATTTACCTTCGTTGGGTTTTGGTAGAACGGGGTTGATTAGAAAGCTTTGATAATTAATATTTTATACTTTTACTACAGCGTCGTCGCTAGGCCTTAGCGATTTAGGGCATACCCCTGGAGCGCAACTATTCAAAGATATTTTTAAGAGCCACCTCTACCTACTATTTGCCATATCCATATTTTATTTTTATTTAATCTATGCAATAAAGAAATATAGATCTCTGTTCTTTTTTGTGGTTGAACTATTTAGTTGTAGAACTCTCGAAATGTCAATACAAAATAATTTTGTTTAAGTATGAAAAATTAACGTTTTATTACTGTTCAAGTTGTCAGGTTTATGTACAAACTGTATAGTAGTTTCGACCGTTTGAAATGGGCTTTATTGATTTATAGTGATCTCCAACATTGCTAAATAACCAGTCATCTATATTATGTATTGTGTAAACAGTCAAAAAGCCTAAATTTTGCCGTTAGATAAATGAATAAAAAAAATTTGGTTCAGTTTTTTGAGTATATAATCTTTGAAAAAAACTGGGACCCTGATAAGCTATGATTTAATAAATTACATTCAACAGAATAGCTTTATTGTTTGTAAGGTTAAATTCTTACCCTAAAAGAATCTAGAATGTGCCATTTTACAACAAAATACAGGAGGCATTGTGTAGTTTTATGAAAATTGTATTTATATAAATTCTTTGGAAGTGCTGTATGACTGACGGCATAGAATATCGTCACCCCATCTCATCCCTTAGCTTGACCCGAGGGAATATCTATCAGAGAAAGGGCAGCAGTGTCTCTCTGTGTATTATGACCATCAAACTGTGATCACCAACCCGTCTGCCAAGTGTGGCGATAATGGCATATCCCTCCAAATGATGGAGACACCTCCATTGTGGAAATCTTTTGGGGAGGCGTTTGTCCAGCAGTGGACGTTATTTGGCTGACATGATGATGATAAGTTCTTTCAAAGGGCGTGAAAGAATAATAAAAGGCACAAAATGATACCTAATATATATTGGAATCTCGCCCTGAGCGGCAAGGATCATAGCTACGACGCTGCCACACATTTTCCTCTAGCCCGTGGAAATTTATTGCTGGTTTCTGTTTAAATTTAGCTTCCAATTTAACTTCGGTTTAGTTAACGAACACCGACTCAAAAAGGAATCGACTAACAGGCTTTCGCTAAGGTCTACGTGATGCGCCAAAGATTCTTGGACGTTAAAACCACCCATTGGCAAACGACTTCCGTTGGGTGCTTCGTTGCCTTCTTGAATGTATATATTATAGCCAACGGTAAAAATAGAATCAAAATATAAAACGAGACGTTTTAGGACTATGAATAACTAGCTGGGCCCTGCGGTTTTACCCGCGTTAAACTTTATAAATTATAGCCTATGTGTTAATCCTGGGGTGTCAGCTAACTCCATGCCAAATTTTATTGAAACCGCTCCAGCCGTTTAGACGTGAAGAAGTAACAAACATACACACTCACAAACTTTCGCCTTTATAATATTGGTGTGATTATGGAAATTGGACGGCAGTAAGTATCATTAGCTATTTTTTTTACACTTAACACTCACGCACTTTAGGATACTTCATTGCCACATTATTTTGACGCAATTTACGATAATTAGTGTTGAATATCCAATTTTGAACACTTTTGCCGCTGACCGAAACATTTATCATATACGATTACTTACTTATCGTATATGGACAGTAGTTAGCCTAGTTTCAGAATTGTTCAAGCCGTCCAGTAGGCCTCTGACATGGCTTAAAATTAAAACACTTTGGTTACCACCCATCTATGGACGGACCGCGAGCCTAGTTGCTTAAACTTGCCGATCGCTTACGAACGCTTACACACTCACAAAATTTCTCTATTATAATATTAGTGTGATTCTCGTAGTTAAATATCGCGCACGCCTCCCTTCATCAGGGTCTTGCGGTCGCGCAAATAATTCTAAAAGTTAACTAAGTGCTAAATAAACACTGTTAGTTTGTATTTACGTCCTAATTTAGGTTGTTTGTGTACAGTATGAGCATAAATCTAGACTCCCCTTGGACCTAACCCTAATCGTGTTTGTTACATGTCAAGGACTTCGGGTAGACATTACTCTCAAATGTCATTATGTACTGTTGACATCTCAACAGCCATGTTTAGATGTCAACAGTAGAAGTCCTTGATTCTGGTGTTAAAGATATTTTTTTCTCAAACAGAATAAAATACTCTTAAAATGAGAAATAACAAAATTTTATTACAATTGTTCTTAGGGAACGAGAATATCTATTTCATATTCCGCGGTACCCACTACCGCCGCTGACATATTACTTGTGCCTTAAAGCTCTTGGCCTGTATTACGTATCGCTTTTAGCGATAAGGCCTGGAAGAGATCGCTTTTAGCGATAAGGCCGCCAATTGCATTAAAATAAGCTAATTTTCTTGTCGTATCCATTATTTCGTATTACTTATTTTTGCAATGAAGTGTACTTCTTCTTCTTCTTCTTTATTCTCTTGATTTGACTCATTATTTTCCGATGCCTCGTTCGTCTAGCGGTAAAGTGTACCACCGCAGAAATGAGGTAAAGGGTCGAGCCAGGAAGTGTTAATGGGTTTTTTTCGCGATAAAGTGGCCAGTAGTAGGCCGGATTCTGGAAGCCATTATATTTCTTGCTTCTGCTCTTGATTTCTCCTGATTTCGGTCATGCAAATAGTGTGCCCATACCGGTTACATACATACATACATACATAGACTCACGCCTGTTTCCCAGAGGGGTAGGCAGAGACAACGGATTTCCATTTGTCACGATCTTTGCACACGTCTTTTGCCTCGATTACTGTCATTATATTCTTCATACATGCTCGCCGTTTAAGGTACTTCTGACCTGTCCTTTCTTGAGAACGTCTCCGATTTGGTCAGAGAATTTTCGAGGCGGTCTTCCCCGAGGTCATACCGGTTAATCAACAGAAAACGTGATAGCTTGAGAAAACCACGCAGTAACATTAAAAAGAATGGATGGATCTAGAAAACTGTCAAATAAATTCTACCATCTTTAAGCAAACGAATTTTGCGAACTCGACTACATCTGAACCACTAGGATTTACACATGATAGGCAGAATCATTTTACACTGCGCAATAGACATCTCTTCAATATTGAGGTGACAGACAGGCCCCTGTGCAGAGGTTGAGTTTGATTAGCCAAATAAGTCCATACACTATGACTAAATGAGAAAACGAACTAACTAACTAAGGTTCTCAGTTTAATTTAAACATAATTGCAATCTACCCCCGTCCGTAAATCACTTACTCACAATTTGGGGTGTTGACTGAAAACCAGTGCCGTGTCTTTCCACCCAGTTACAACGGCAAACTTTTCTACAATTCATGCAAAATTTTGTCATTTACTCATTCTATTGTTTTTTTTTTGTGTCATTCATGGTGTTTTTTTCTTATTCGTTTGTGCATTAATACTTGTTCTTTATTATTCTTTATTTATTCACACATTTTGGCATACGGAACCCAAACTTAGGATGTTTATCCTAAGTCAATCTGTAGTTATCAAGCAAACTGCCACCGACCTCTCCAAGCAAATGCGTAGCCAACAGAACAAGCTGCAACAGAAATCGTAATAATAACAAATAGCATTTTAACTAGCCATCAATTGCAAGGCAGTATCACGTGTGCAGTCACGTGACAGTTGTAATCAAGGTTCTAATTGAACCGCATGTAAACGACGCGGTTCCAGCCACGGCTGTAATGACATGGTTATTAATTGATACACGGAATGGATAAGTGATGTTATAGATAACTTTATACTTCGAAATAAATTATATTTATTTACCACTTCGGTACTTCGCATTTGACTGCATCGTTGGTCTACCGGTAGCGTGTTCACCTGCAGTGAACGCGGTCCCGGGTCGGACCAAAAGTGATTTTGGCCCTTGTCTGTAAAAAGGACAATTTCTCAGTATCAGTTCCGAAGTTATGTTTTGGATAGGAATCGCACCCACAGACAGTGACTGCTGAAAACCTTGTATACAATTAGTTACATACATTTCATTGTTAAGGTGCCCTGTTGCCTCATGGTTTATTTCAGACTATACTTTGAGGATAAATCAAGTCAAAAAAGAACGACGTCAAAAAAAAGTTAAATTACTTTTTTGGAATATGTAAATGAAGCCCTTTCATATAATATCCTATTTGACTTTACCCTTTTGCGTGGATAATAAAAACATTGTCTCTATTTCCATCAACCCAAGCTTGGTTTAATATTAAAAAAATAAAACGAAACGATACTACCTCTAGTACCATGCGCCCATGACTGCACTTAGAGTGGGTTCTAAGCAAAACCATGGCAAGACAATTCATTTCCCAACCTCAGCGTAGGTAGGAGGAAATTTCGCTGAAATCGTACCGTATGATATAGAAACGTTGCAGAATGTAAATTTGAACCTCAGGAATCGGGAATTTTATTATTAAGTATATGAATCACATTAAACCAGATATTACGGACTGCAGGAGCTCGGCATTCGTTATCCTGCTGTCCTTTATAAAGTACTCGAGTAACAGTAACTCCTTATTGATAATACTACTATAAGTAACATAAAATAAATACAAATATTTCTTTGCCACAAAAACATAAATTACAAAATTCGGATTCTTTACCATGATATATGCAATTTACAAGAGGTACTGGTCCTGGTTCTCAAACTAGGCTGAAGCCTGTATCTTGGGAGACAGTGCTCAGTCAAAGTTGTGATACAATAAACAGACGTGATATAAGACACAATTAAAAGTAGATAAATAAACAAACAAAACATTTTTTTTATAATAGAACTATGCAATAGACGAGCTTTTAAACTATACAGAATTATATTTATTAGAGTTGTTTTTTATTTTTCTATGAATTTTATAAAGTATAAATTTTATAATGTAAATTGAAATGCTAATCGGTAATCATATGTACATATTTGTATGTTTTCAGACAAAATATAGCGCACTATTTTATATCTATAACTTCTTTATATACCTGTGTTTCACAAATAAAATTTCTGATTCTGATTAGAACGGCAAATTCTAAAGGTTATAGAGAGTAGACGAGGAAAAATGATTGGACATTTAATTCGACACGACCAGTTTATCACCAACATCATAAAAGGCATCAATCGAGGCAAGAAGAAAGAGAGGCAGACCGACACGTAAATATATGGACCAGGTCAAGGAAGTAGTGTAGTACCTACCAAATAAACTGAGATAACATACACAAAATACACCATTTATACATAATAGTTACAAGATTTAAAAAAGGTACAAATGGTGGTACTTATCGCGTTCAGCAATCTCTTCGAGACATCCTTCAGTTGGACTATATTATAATATGGAATTAGGAGTAGTGAGAGAGTGGTAGTGTATGGTATAAGAAATATAGGATATGATTATTTAAGACTTATCAAAATGACGGCATATGCGGAAATGAAGCCTTACTTCAGAACCTTTCGATGTGCATAGTTAATGCGCGTATTAGTGCGCAATTTTAATAGTTATATATAATCCCTGTTCTTATTATACGAGCTATATTAGAGAGAGAGAGAGAAATTAGTTTAGTAGTGTTGAAGACAGAATCGCTAGCATTACCATGTGTCAATAAAAACTACGAACCAAAACCAAATAACACTCAATATTCCTTACGAAACACATTTTTCTTGTGCTCACATTAAAAACAGAAGCCCGTTACAAACCAAATATTATTTCTGGCACAATCTGTGTATAAATATTGTTGCCATTGTTAAACGTTGTCGGTTCGTGCGTCCCCCGATTTATCTTCAGTCTGGGGTAGAATGCAAATTACGGCGGCAGACATCGTCTGTTGTATAAATAAACTTCTGTCCTACAGTGGTGTGTTTGGACGAGTTTTTTCAGATGTTGCACAACGATGTCTTTGGTAACGTTATATTTTTTAAAAGAATTTCACACTTTTTTAATGTTGTATCTGCTCACTTTGTGAACCAAGCGCCATTTAATTCAACGATCCGCCAAATGTTTCTCCAATTGAAAATCTTTCAATTGCTAACGAGTTTTTATGCTGATGACCCCCTTATAAGGAGTACTAGCTATTTCAGGCTTATAACAGAGGAAAGAGACTGCTTAAACCTGAAGACTCTTATAATAAGCTCAGGATATGAGCACCCTTTTTAAAAATACATGGGAAATATGTATGAGTAAGACCTAAGGGAAGACAGTTATGTCCATCCCGTGTGAAGTTCGGGAGTTCGGGCACATTCAGAAATAGCATACATAAAATTTTCTGCGGATCGAGTAAAATGTTCACTATAAAAATGTCAAATACTTTAATTTTTATTTAAATCTAGTTGTGAGACTCGTTGCTTAATAGAATTCCGGTAAAGTTCGGTTCATTTGCCACAATTTTCAAATTTGTAATTTTTCTTAACTTTTAAGAAATATGAATAGTATAAGTTCTTAACTTAAAAACATAGGAATTTAAGTAGTAAGCAAGTTCGAAATACTAGACTTGGTAAATATTATTGGTTATTTTTTAATTGTATTACATCTTAGATAGATATGTGTAGATAGGTACGAAATACAAATAAATCAGATTTCATAGATAGAGTGACTTTCATGATATATAATAAAATATATCACGAAGGTAGTTCTCTGAGATTTTTATCACCAACGCGAGAAAATATATTATACTTTTTCTTTTTTAAATCGCAATACTCGCAAAAGCCAAAACACGCATACGCCCATTATAAAAAGTGGCAACCGTAAAGAAATCTATATAACGTGCGGCTGATATCTGACACTAATCCTCCACAACGACAGGGCGGCGACTGGAGGCATTGAACCCAGATTCTCAACCCATAGATATTAGCTCCCACTTATTGCTGTGTGGTAACGGCGAAGAATATCATCACCCCGTCTCATCCCGTGTGGGGCGTAGAAATCGTCCAAGGGAATACCTAGCAACGTTTTTTTATAAACTGTGACTATGAAACTGCGATCGCCAAGCGTGGCGATTATGGCACTTTCCCCCATTCTTTGGGGGGCTTTTGTCCTGTAGTGTAGTTGGATGATATGATGATGTATTAAGTACACCAAAAGACTAATGGGATAACTTCTAAATACCCAACATTCTCCAAAATGGAAAGGGATCTTACTTGACTCAAGATGCCAGCAATGCCAGTTCAATACGGTTGCCTGATTATCTTCACATTTCTTCTCTTTCTGTTCTTTTTATGTATTTTAAACGCAACGGACAGGAAAAGCCAAGAAAACTGATGATTGAGAGCAGAAATTCTGCTTTCTGTCAAAAGTCTTCTTGGCTTCGACGAATGGAACATACTCCGGTAGGATGCGCCCTATTTGCGTGTGTTTTGATGTGGCAATGTTGGGGACTGATGCAATATCATAATTATTAATGCTGCGTATTGCAGATCTATAAAGCTACTACACTTTGTGTTATTATGACTACCATATTGCACATATCAACTGTAAACACATCATTAGAACAGTCGTGCTAACTTTAATAGCAGTCACTAATACCAGCCTTTTTAGCATATCACATAATAGTTATGCTAAATAGGCTATAATACGCCGTACAGCCCCTGGTGTACTCGTGTGATTTGCATTGCAAACCAATTGTTTGTATTACTAGTATTAAATAAGTAGTTAATTGCCTTTTGTTTTATAATTGTGGTACGCAATGTATGTATACAACTTTGTAGTGGCTACGGCCCTTTCGGAAAAACATGTGTACTTTAAGGAGTGTACACAGATAGTCATATCTATTCAAAAATAAACTTGCCTAGTCATCATATCAGTCGAGAGACGTCCACTGCTGGACAAAGACTTCCCCGAAGGATCTCCACAATAGCCGTTCCTGTGCTGCCGGCATCCAGCTGCTTTCCGCAACCCTTGCAAGATCGCTGGCACATATTGTAGTGGGCTTGTCCACGCAGCGCCTTCCGGATCCATATAACTTGCTTAGTATCACCTTGATCACAATACAGATAGGTATATACAAGGTGTAATATTGGTGTGACTTAAGGAGCGCTATCTACCTATGAAACTTAATACATAAAAGAAAACAAACTAGTTGAATCCGAAATACATTTTTTGGCTCACCTTACAAAATGCTTCAGCTGATCTTTATCCTTGTATGGACGGTTAATCATTATTAATTGTATTTTTGCATGTCGATGTTCTACTCCTTAAGTTACCACCAGTAGTATCATCATCATCATCGACATAATCGCCGTAAGACGTGCACTGCTGGACAAACGCCTTCCCCAAAGATCTCCACAACGGCCGGCCTTGTGGTACACCAACCCTGATAGTATCGTCGGTCTATCTTGTAGGGGGTATGTCCACAGTCCCACACTGAATATGGGCATACAAAAATATAAAATAAATAGAATAGTAAAGCTCCATGCATAAGTAGATATTGAAAATAAGCCTAATTTTGTTCCACGAGCTACTTGTCTCCACAAGTCCTCATAATTATGAAATTATACACTAAGTTAACGACAGCCGGGTACCCGTGTGGTTTCCGGACTAGAAAGAATAACAGGTTACCTATACCATCCCGTGGGTGTCATAAAAGTTGGTCAACTTGATTATGTATTGAGCAACGACAAAATTTCTTGGCAATGAGTGGTTTAAGTCTACAAAACAATTCAATTAAATATGAATTTGTAATAAAATTCTAATGTGCTCATTCTACTAATATTATGAATGCGAAATTTTGTGAGTATGAATATATAGATGTTGTGAGTGTGTTCTCTGATTTATGGACTTATTGTCGCAAAATCTGCCGAACGGATTTTCATGAAACATTATAGTAATATAGGTTAAGTATCTAAATATAAATAAAGCTATAATTTATAAAGTTTAAGCCAGTAAAACCGCGGAGCACAGCTCGTTATTAAAATAAGAAAAGGATTCTCATTGAGTTTAGTTGGATTGTTCCTCAGTAACTGACACCGGAAAAAACTCAAGTCTACGAGGCATGGGCCTAAAACAACTTTCAGACTTAGGCTAAGATCTATAGAGCGTACTTAGACTTTGCTCAGACTTTACTTAGGCAGAAGTTAATGCATGTAACGAAATTACAATTGGTGTTTTGACTTTGTCTGTCTTAGCTTATGCTAAGCATAATCTTAACTTCAAAAAGTCTATAAATACCAAATCAAAGTATAAGCTTAGCATACATTTAGCAAAGTTTTACGTAAGTAAAGTTTGAGCAAAGTCTAAGTACGCTCTATAGATCTCAGGCTTAGGCTGCTACTGTGGTCTTCCTTGGCAAAGCCCCCCAATAATACTTTATTAGTCCGACCCCGAATTCGAACCTAATTATTGAACACGCTACTGATAATTAGGTAATCATATTACTCAATTACTCAATATTTACGTGTATGTAATTTATAACGTGCAATAATTGAAATTAATTGTCACATCGTGTTTTGGTTACTGGTACATAAATTATCTACAAAACTCGGAGCAAAATCAGGTATTATAGAAAGTGAAATAAATCAAGTTAATGAATTAAATGTTCAAAAGTGGGCGCTTAAGTAAATTGCACCGCGAGTCGCGACCTCTAACTTCTTAACAATGCTAAATCTCCCAGGACTTGAGAACGAATTCGAACAACTGCCAGAATTATTCGACCTCCTCATTTGTCAGGAATGCTAAATAAACAGTTTCTTTTTCTTCGTAATCAGAGTAACAAGGCCAAGAGTTATTTAAACAGCATTCCAACTCTGAAGTTATTGGATTTACCTTCGTTGGGTTTTGGTAGAACGGGGTTGATTAGAAAGCTTTGATAATTAATATTTTATACTTTTACTACAGCGTCGTCGCTAGGCCTTAGCGATTTAGGGCATACCCCTGGAGCGCAACTATTCAAAGATATTTTTAAGAGCCACCTCTACCTACTATTTGCCATATCCATATTTTATTTTTATTTAATCTATGCAATAAAGAAATATAGATCTCTGTTCTTTTTTGTGGTTGAACTATTTAGTTGTAGAACTCTCGAAATGTCAATACAAAATAATTTTGTTTAAGTATGAAAAATTAACGTTTTATTACTGTTCAAGTTGTCAGGTTTATGTACAAACTGTATAGTAGTTTCGACCGTTTGAAATGGGCTTTATTGATTTATAGTGATCTCCAACATTGCTAAATAACCAGTCATCTATATTATGTATTGTGTAAACAGTCAAAAAGCCTAAATTTTGCCGTTAGATAAATGAATAAAAAAAATTTGGTTCAGTTTTTTGAGTATATAATCTTTGAAAAAAACTGGGACCCTGATAAGCTATGATTTAATAAATTACATTCAACAGAATAGCTTTATTGTTTGTAAGGTTAAATTCTTACCCTAAAAGAATCTAGAATGTGCCATTTTACAACAAAATACAGGAGGCATTGTGTAGTTTTATGAAAATTGTATTTATATAAATTCTTTGGAAGTGCTGTATGACTGACGGCATAGAATATCGTCACCCCATCTCATCCCTTAGCTTGACCCGAGGGAATATCTATCAGAGAAAGGGCAGCAGTGTCTCTCTGTGTATTATGACCATCAAACTGTGATCACCAACCCGTCTGCCAAGTGTGGCGATAATGGCATATCCCTCCAAATGATGGAGACACCTCCATTGTGGAAATCTTTTGGGGAGGCGTTTGTCCAGCAGTGGACGTTATTTGGCTGACATGATGATGATAAGTTCTTTCAAAGGGCGTGAAAGAATAATAAAAGGCACAAAATGATACCTAATATATATTGGAATCTCGCCCTGAGCGGCAAGGATCATAGCTACGACGCTGCCACACATTTTCCTCTAGCCCGTGGAAATTTATTGCTGGTTTCTGTTTAAATTTAGCTTCCAATTTAACTTCGGTTTAGTTAACGAACACCGACTCAAAAAGGAATCGACTAACAGGCTTTCGCTAAGGTCTACGTGATGCGCCAAAGATTCTTGGACGTTAAAACCACCCATTGGCAAACGACTTCCGTTGGGTGCTTCGTTGCCTTCTTGAATGTATATATTATAGCCAACGGTAAAAATAGAATCAAAATATAAAACGAGACGTTTTAGGACTATGAATAACTAGCTGGGCCCTGCGGTTTTACCCGCGTTAAACTTTATAAATTATAGCCTATGTGTTAATCCTGGGGTGTCAGCTAACTCCATGCCAAATTTTATTGAAACCGCTCCAGCCGTTTAGACGTGAAGAAGTAACAAACATACACACTCACAAACTTTCGCCTTTATAATATTGGTGTGATTATGGAAATTGGACGGCAGTAAGTATCATTAGCTATTTTTTTTACACTTAACACTCACGCACTTTAGGATACTTCATTGCCACATTATTTTGACGCAATTTACGATAATTAGTGTTGAATATCCAATTTTGAACACTTTTGCCGCTGACCGAAACATTTATCATATACGATTACTTACTTATCGTATATGGACAGTAGTTAGCCTAGTTTCAGAATTGTTCAAGCCGTCCAGTAGGCCTCTGACATGGCTTAAAATTAAAACACTTTGGTTACCACCCATCTATGGACGGACCGCGAGCCTAGTTGCTTAAACTTGCCGATCGCTTACGAACGCTTACACACTCACAAAATTTCTCTATTATAATATTAGTGTGATTCTCGTAGTTAAATATCGCGCACGCCTCCCTTCATCAGGGTCTTGCGGTCGCGCAAATAATTCTAAAAGTTAACTAAGTGCTAAATAAACACTGTTAGTTTGTATTTACGTCCTAATTTAGGTTGTTTGTGTACAGTATGAGCATAAATCTAGACTCCCCTTGGACCTAACCCTAATCGTGTTTGTTACATGTCAAGGACTTCGGGTAGACATTACTCTCAAATGTCATTATGTACTGTTGACATCTCAACAGCCATGTTTAGATGTCAACAGTAGAAGTCCTTGATTCTGGTGTTAAAGATATTTTTTTCTCAAACAGAATAAAATACTCTTAAAATGAGAAATAACAAAATTTTATTACAATTGTTCTTAGGGAACGAGAATATCTATTTCATATTCCGCGGTACCCACTACCGCCGCTGACATATTACTTGTGCCTTTAAAGCTCTGGCCTGTATTACGTATCGCTTTTAGCGATAAGGCCTGGAAGAGATCGCTTTTAGCGATAAGGCCGCCAATTGCATTAAAATAAGCTAATTTTCTTGTCGTATCCATTATTTCGTATTACTTATTTTTGCAATGAAGTGTACTTCTTCTTCTTCTTCTTTATTCTCTTGATTTGACTCATTATTTTCCGATGCCTCGTTCGTCTAGCGGTAAAGTGTACCACCGCAGAAATGAGGTAAAGGGTCGAGCCAGGAAGTGTTAATGGGTTTTTTTCGCGATAAAGTGGCCAGTAGTAGGCCGGATTCTGGAAGCCATTATATTTCTTGCTTCTGCTCTTGATTTCTCCTGATTTCGGTCATGCCAAATAGTGTGCCCATACCGGTTACATACATACATACATACATAGACTCACGCCTGTTTCCCAGAGGGGTAGGCAGAGACAACGGATTTCCATTTGTCACGATCTTTGCACACGTCTTTTGCCTCGATTACTGTCATTATATTCTTCATACATGCTCGCCGGTTTAAGGTACTTCTGACCTGTCCTTTCTTGAGAACGTCTCCGATTTGGTCAGAGAATTTTCGAGGCGGTCTTCCCCGAGGTCATACCGGTTAATCAACAGAAAACGTGATAGCTTGAGAAAACCACGCAGTAACATTAAAAAGAATGGATGGATCTAGAAAACTGTCAAAATAAATTCTACCATCTTTAAGCAAACGAATTTTGCGAACTCGACTACATCTGAACCACTAGGATTTACACATGATAGGCAGAATCATTTTACACTGCGCAATAGACATCTCTTCAATATTGAGGTGACAGACAGGCCCCTGTGCAGAGGTTGAGTTTGATTAGCCAAATAAGTCCATACACTATGACTAAATGAGAAAACGAACTAACTAACTAAGGTTCTCAGTTTAATTTAAACATAATTGCAATCTACCCCCGTCCGTAAATCACTTACTCACAATTTGGGGTGTTGACTGAAAACCAGTGCCGTGTCTTTCCACCCAGTTACAACGGCAAACTTTTCTACAATTCATGCAAAATTTTGTCATTTACTCATTCTATTGTTTTTTTTTTGTGTCATTCATGGTGTTTTTTTCTTATTCGTTTGTGCATTAATACTTGTTCTTTATTATTCTTTATTTATTCACACATTTTGGCATACGGAACCCAAACTTAGGATGTTTATCCTAAGTCAATCTGTAGTTATCAAGCAAACTGCCACCGACCTCTCCAAGCAAATGCGTAGCCAACAGAACAAGCTGCAACAGAAATCGTAATAATAACAAATAGCATTTTAACTAGCCATCAATTGCAAGGCAGTATCACGTGTGCAGTCACGTGACAGTTGTAATCAAGGTTCTAATTGAACCGCATGTAAACGACGCGGTTCCAGCCACGGCTGTAATGACATGGTTATTAATTGATACACGGAATGGATAAGTGATGTTATAGATAACTTTATACTTCGAAATAAATTATATTTATTTACCACTTCGGTACTTCGCATTTGACTGCATCGTTGGTCTACCGGTAGCGTGTTCACCTGCAGTGAACGCGGTCCCGGGTCGGACCAAAAGTGATTTTGGCCCTTGTCTGTAAAAAGGACAATTTCTCAGTATCAGTTCCGAAGTTATGTTTTGGATAGGAATCGCACCCACAGACAGTGACTGCTGAAAACCTTGTATACAATTAGTTACATACATTTAATTGTTAAGGTGCCCTGTTGCCTCATGGTTTATTTCAGACTATACTTTGAGGATAAATCAAGTCAAAAAAGAACGACGTCAAAAAAAAGTTAAATTACTTTTTTGGAATATGTAAATGAAGCCCTTTCATATAATATCCTATTTGACTTTACCCTTTTGCGTGGATAATAAAAACATTGTCTCTATTTCCATCAACCCAAGCTTGGTTTAATATTAAAAAAATAAAACGAAACGATACTACCTCTAGTACCATGCGCCCATGACTGCACTTAGAGTGGGTTCTAAGCAAAACCATGGCAAGACAATTCATTTCCCAACCTCAGCGTAGGTAGGAGGAAATTTCGCTGAAATCGTACCGTATGATATAGAAACGTTGCAGAATGTAAATTTGAACCTCAGGAATCGGGAATTTTATTATTAAGTATATGAATCACATTAAACCAGATATTACGGACTGCAGGAGCTCGGCATTCGTTATCCTGCTGTCCTTTATAAAGTACTCGAGTAACAGTAACTCCTTATTGATAATACTACTATAAGTAACATAAAATAAATACAAATATTTCTTTGCCACAAAAACATAAATTACAAAATTCGGATTCTTTACCATGATATATGCAATTTACAAGAGGTACTGGTCCTGGTTCTCAAACTAGGCTGAAGCCTGTATCTTGGGAGACAGTGCTCAGTCAAAGTTGTGATACAATAAACAGACGTGATATAAGACACAATTAAAAGTAGATAAATAAACAAACAAAACATTTTTTTTATAATAGAACTATGCAATAGACGAGCTTTTAAACTATACAGAATTATATTTATTAGAGTTGTTTTTTATTTTTCTATGAATTTTATAAAGTATAAATTTTATAATGTAAATTGAAATGCTAATCGGTAATCATATGTACATATTTGTATGTTTTCAGACAAAATATAGCGCACTATTTTATATCTATAACTTCTTTATATACCTGTGTTTCACAAATAAAATTTCTGATTCTGATTAGAACGGCAAATTCTAAAGGTTATAGAGAGTAGACGAGGAAAAATGATTGGACATTTAATTCGACACGACCAGTTTATCACCAACATCATAAAAGGCATCAATCGAGGCAAGAAGAAAGAGAGGCAGACCGACACGTAAATATATGGACCAGGTCAAGGAAGTAGTGTAGTACCTACCAAATAAACTGAGATAACATACACAAAATACACCATTTATACATAATAGTTACAAGATTTAAAAAAGGTACAAATGGTGGTACTTATCGCGTTCAGCAATCTCTTCGAGACATCCTTCAGTTGGACTATATTATAATATGGAATTAGGAGTAGTGAGAGAGTGGTAGTGTATGGTATAAGAAATATAGGATATGATTATTTAAGACTTATCAAAATGACGGCATATGCGGAAATGAAGCCTTACTTCAGAACCTTTCGATGTGCATAGTTAATGCGCGTATTAGTGCGCAATTTTAATAGTTATATATAATCCCTGTTCTTATTATACGAGCTATATTAGAGAGAGAGAGAGAAATTAGTTTAGTAGTGTTGAAGACAGAATCGCTAGCATTACCATGTGTCAATAAAAACTACGAACCAAAACCAAATAACACTCAATATTCCTTACGAAACACATTTTTCTTGTGCTCACATTAAAAACAGAAGCCCGTTACAAACCAAATATTATTTCTGGCACAATCTGTGTATAAATATTGTTGCCATTGTTAAACGTTGTCGGTTCGTGCGTCCCCCGATTTATCTTCAGTCTGGGGTAGAATGCAAATTACGGCGGCAGACATCGTCTGTTGTATAAATAAACTTCTGTCCTACAGTGGTGTGTTTGGACGAGTTTTTTCAGATGTTGCACAACGATGTCTTTGGTAACGTTATATTTTTTAAAAGAATTTCACACTTTTTTAATGTTGTATCTGCTCACTTTGTGAACCAAGCGCCATTTAATTCAACGATCCGCCAAATGTTTCTCCAATTGAAAATCTTTCAATTGCTAACGAGTTTTTATGCTGATGACCCCCTTATAAGGAGTACTAGCTATTTCAGGCTTATAACAGAGGAAAGAGACTGCTTAAACCTGAAGACTCTTATAATAAGCTCAGGATATGAGCACCCTTTTTAAAAATACATGGGAAATATGTATGAGTAAGACCTAAGGGAAGACAGTTATGTCCATCCCGTGTGAAGTTCGGGAGTTCGGGCACATTCAGAAATAGCATACATAAAATTTTCTGCGGATCGAGTAAAATGTTCACTATAAAAATGTCAAATACTTTAATTTTTATTTAAATCTAGTTGTGAGACTCGTTGCTTAATAGAATTCCGGTAAAGTTCGGTTCATTTGCCACAATTTTCAAATTTGTAATTTTTCTTAACTTTTAAGAAATATGAATAGTATAAGTTCTTAACTTAAAAACATAGGAATTTAAGTAGTAAGCAAGTTCGAAATACTAGACTTGGTAAATATTATTGGTTATTTTTTAATTGTATTACATCTTAGATAGATATGTGTAGATAGGTACGAAATACAAATAAATCAGATTTCATAGATAGAGTGACTTTCATGATATATAATAAAATATATCACGAAGGTAGTTCTCTGAGATTTTTATCACCAACGCGAGAAAATATATTATACTTTTTCTTTTTTAAATCGCAATACTCGCAAAAGCCAAAACACGCATACGCCCATTATAAAAAGTGGCAACCGTAAAGAAATCTATATAACGTGCGGCTGATATCTGACACTAATCCTCCACAACGACAGGGCGGCGACTGGAGGCATTGAACCCAGATTCTCAACCCATAGATATTAGCTCCCACTTATTGCTGTGTGGTAACGGCGAAGAATATCATCACCCCGTCTCATCCCGTGTGGGGCGTAGAAATCGTCCAAGGGAATACCTAGCAACGTTTTTTTATAAACTGTGACTATGAAACTGCGATCGCCAAGCGTGGCGATTATGGCACTTTCCCCCATTCTTTGGGGGGCTTTTGTCCTGTAGTGTAGTTGGATGATATGATGATGTATTAAGTACACCAAAAGACTAATGGGATAACTTCTAAATACCCAACATTCTCCAAAATGGAAAGGGATCTTACTTGACTCAAGATGCCAGCAATGCCAGTTCAATACGGTTGCCTGATTATCTTCACATTTCTTCTCTTTCTGTTCTTTTTATGTATTTTAAACGCAACGGACAGGAAAAGCCAAGAAAACTGATGATTGAGAGCAGAAATTCTGCTTTCTGTCAAAAGTCTTCTTGGCTTCGACGAATGGAACATACTCCGGTAGGATGCGCCCTATTTGCGTGTGTTTTGATGTGGCAATGTTGGGGACTGATGCAATATCATAATTATTAATGCTGCGTATTGCAGATCTATAAAGCTACTACACTTTGTGTTATTATGACTACCATATTGCACATATCAACTGTAAACACATCATTAGAACAGTCGTGCTAACTTTAATAGCAGTCACTAATACCAGCCTTTTTAGCATATCACATAATAGTTATGCTAAATAGGCTATAATACGCCGTACAGCCCCTGGTGTACTCGTGTGATTTGCATTGCAAACCAATTGTTTGTATTACTAGTATTAAATAAGTAGTTAATTGCCTTTTGTTTTATAATTGTGGTACGCAATGTATGTATACAACTTTGTAGTGGCTACGGCCCTTTCGGAAAAACATGTGTACTTTAAGGAGTGTACACAGATAGTCATATCTATTCAAAAATAAACTTGCCTAGTCATCATATCAGTCGAGAGACGTCCACTGCTGGACAAAGACTTCCCCGAAGGATCTCCACAATAGCCGTTCCTGTGCTGCCGGCATCCAGCTGCTTTCCGCAACCCTTGCAAGATCGCTGGCACATATTGTAGTGGGCTTGTCCACGCAGCGCCTTCCGGATCCATATAACTTGCTTAGTATCACCTTGATCACAATACAGATAGGTATATACAAGGTGTAATATTGGTGTGACTTAAGGAGCGCTATCTACCTATGAAACTTAATACATAAAAGAAAACAAACTAGTTGAATCCGAAATACATTTTTTGGCTCACCTTACAAAATGCTTCAGCTGATCTTTATCCTTGTATGGACGGTTAATCATTATTAATTGTATTTTTGCATGTCGATGTTCTACTCCTTAAGTTACCACCAGTAGTATCATCATCATCATCGACATAATCGCCGTAAGACGTGCACTGCTGGACAAACGCCTTCCCCAAAGATCTCCACAACGGCCGGCCTTGTGGTACACCAACCCTGATAGTATCGTCGGTCTATCTTGTAGGGGGTATGTCCACAGTCCCACACTGAATATGGGCATACAAAAATATAAAATAAATAGAATAGTAAAGCTCCATGCATAAGTAGATATTGAAAATAAGCCTAATTTTGTTCCACGAGCTACTTGTCTCCACAAGTCCTCATAATTATGAAATTATACACTAAGTTAACGACAGCCGGGTACCCGTGTGGTTTCCGGACTAGAAAGAATAACAGGTTACCTATACCATCCCGTGGGTGTCATAAAAGTTGGTCAACTTGATTATGTATTGAGCAACGACAAAATTTCTTGGCAATGAGTGGTTTAAGTCTACAAAACAATTCAATTAAATATGAATTTGTAATAAAATTCTAATGTGCTCATTCTACTAATATTATGAATGCGAAATTTTGTGAGTATGAATATATAGATGTTGTGAGTGTGTTCTCTGATTTATGGACTTATTGTCGCAAAATCTGCCGAACGGATTTTCATGAAACATTATAGTAATATAGGTTAAGTATCTAAATATAAATAAAGCTATAATTTATAAAGTTTAAGCCAGTAAAACCGCGGAGCACAGCTCGTTATTAAAATAAGAAAAGGATTCTCATTGAGTTTAGTTGGATTGTTCCTCAGTAACTGACACCGGAAAAAACTCAAGTCTACGAGGCATGGGCCTAAAACAACTTTCAGACTTAGGCTAAGATCTATAGAGCGTACTTAGACTTTGCTCAGACTTTACTTAGGCAGAAGTTAATGCATGTAACGAAATTACAATTGGTGTTTTGACTTTGTCTGTCTTAGCTTATGCTAAGCATAATCTTAACTTCAAAAAGTCTATAAATACCAAATCAAAGTATAAGCTTAGCATACATTTAGCAAAGTTTTACGTAAGTAAAGTTTGAGCAAAGTCTAAGTACGCTCTATAGATCTCAGGCTTAGGCTGCTACTGTGGTCTTCCTTGGCAAAGCCCCCCAATAATACTTTATTAGTCCGACCCCGAATTCGAACCTAATTATTGAACACGCTACTGATAATTAGGTAATCATATTACTCAATTACTCAATATTTACGTGTATGTAATTTATAACGTGCAATAATTGAAATTAATTGTCACATCGTGTTTTGGTTACTGGTACATAAATTATCTACAAAACTCGGAGCAAAATCAGGTATTATAGAAAGTGAAATAAATCAAGTTAATGAATTAAATGTTCAAAAGTGGGCGCTTAAGTAAATTGCACCGCGAGTCGCGACCTCTAACTTCTTAACAATGCTAAATCTCCCAGGACTTGAGAACGAATTCGAACAACTGCCAGAATTATTCGACCTCCTCATTTGTCAGGAATGCTAAATAAACAGTTTCTTTTTCTTCGTAATCAGAGTAACAAGGCCAAGAGTTATTTAAACAGCATTCCAACTCTGAAGTTATTGGATTTACCTTCGTTGGGTTTTGGTAGAACGGGGTTGATTAGAAAGCTTTGATAATTAATATTTTATACTTTTACTACAGCGTCGTCGCTAGGCCTTAGCGATTTAGGGCATACCCCTGGAGCGCAACTATTCAAAGATATTTTTAAGAGCCACCTCTACCTACTATTTGCCATATCCATATTTTATTTTTATTTAATCTATGCAATAAAGAAATATAGATCTCTGTTCTTTTTTGTGGTTGAACTATTTAGTTGTAGAACTCTCGAAATGTCAATACAAAATAATTTTGTTTAAGTATGAAAAATTAACGTTTTATTACTGTTCAAGTTGTCAGGTTTATGTACAAACTGTATAGTAGTTTCGACCGTTTGAAATGGGCTTTATTGATTTATAGTGATCTCCAACATTGCTAAATAACCAGTCATCTATATTATGTATTGTGTAAACAGTCAAAAAGCCTAAATTTTGCCGTTAGATAAATGAATAAAAAAAATTTGGTTCAGTTTTTTGAGTATATAATCTTTGAAAAAAACTGGGACCCTGATAAGCTATGATTTAATAAATTACATTCAACAGAATAGCTTTATTGTTTGTAAGGTTAAATTCTTACCCTAAAAGAATCTAGAATGTGCCATTTTACAACAAAATACAGGAGGCATTGTGTAGTTTTATGAAAATTGTATTTATATAAATTCTTTGGAAGTGCTGTATGACTGACGGCATAGAATATCGTCACCCCATCTCATCCCTTAGCTTGACCCGAGGGAATATCTATCAGAGAAAGGGCAGCAGTGTCTCTCTGTGTATTATGACCATCAAACTGTGATCACCAACCCGTCTGCCAAGTGTGGCGATAATGGCATATCCCTCCAAATGATGGAGACACCTCCATTGTGGAAATCTTTTGGGGAGGCGTTTGTCCAGCAGTGGACGTTATTTGGCTGACATGATGATGATAAGTTCTTTCAAAGGGCGTGAAAGAATAATAAAAGGCACAAAATGATACCTAATATATATTGGAATCTCGCCCTGAGCGGCAAGGATCATAGCTACGACGCTGCCACACATTTTCCTCTAGCCCGTGGAAATTTATTGCTGGTTTCTGTTTAAATTTAGCTTCCAATTTAACTTCGGTTTAGTTAACGAACACCGACTCAAAAAGGAATCGACTAACAGGCTTTCGCTAAGGTCTACGTGATGCGCCAAAGATTCTTGGACGTTAAAACCACCCATTGGCAAACGACTTCCGTTGGGTGCTTCGTTGCCTTCTTGAATGTATATATTATAGCCAACGGTAAAAATAGAATCAAAATATAAAACGAGACGTTTTAGGACTATGAATAACTAGCTGGGCCCTGCGGTTTTACCCGCGTTAAACTTTATAAATTATAGCCTATGTGTTAATCCTGGGGTGTCAGCTAACTCCATGCCAAATTTTATTGAAACCGCTCCAGCCGTTTAGACGTGAAGAAGTAACAAACATACACACTCACAAACTTTCGCCTTTATAATATTGGTGTGATTATGGAAATTGGACGGCAGTAAGTATCATTAGCTATTTTTTTTACACTTAACACTCACGCACTTTAGGATACTTCATTGCCACATTATTTTGACGCAATTTACGATAATTAGTGTTGAATATCCAATTTTGAACACTTTTGCCGCTGACCGAAACATTTATCATATACGATTACTTACTTATCGTATATGGACAGTAGTTAGCCTAGTTTCAGAATTGTTCAAGCCGTCCAGTAGGCCTCTGACATGGCTTAAAATTAAAACACTTTGGTTACCACCCATCTATGGACGGACCGCGAGCCTAGTTGCTTAAACTTGCCGATCGCTTACGAACGCTTACACACTCACAAAATTTCTCTATTATAATATTAGTGTGATTCTCGTAGTTAAATATCGCGCACGCCTCCCTTCATCAGGGTCTTGCGGTCGCGCAAATAATTCTAAAAGTTAACTAAGTGCTAAATAAACACTGTTAGTTTGTATTTACGTCCTAATTTAGGTTGTTTGTGTACAGTATGAGCATAAATCTAGACTCCCCTTGGACCTAACCCTAATCGTGTTTGTTACATGTCAAGGACTTCGGGTAGACATTACTCTCAAATGTCATTATGTACTGTTGACATCTCAACAGCCATGTTTAGATGTCAACAGTAGAAGTCCTTGATTCTGGTGTTAAAGATATTTTTTTCTCAAACAGAATAAAATACTCTTAAAATGAGAAATAACAAAATTTTATTACAATTGTTCTTAGGGAACGAGAATATCTATTTCATATTCCGCGGTACCCACTACCGCCGCTGACATATTACTTGTGCCTTTAAAGCTCTGGCCTGTATTACGTATCGCTTTTAGCGATAAGGCCTGGAAGAGATCGCTTTTAGCGATAAGGCCGCCAATTGCATTAAAATAAGCTAATTTTCTTGTCGTATCCATTATTTCGTATTACTTATTTTTGCAATGAAGTGTACTTCTTCTTCTTCTTCTTTATTCTCTTGATTTGACTCATTATTTTCCGATGCCTCGTTCGTCTAGCGGTAAAGTGTACCACCGCAGAAATGAGGTAAAGGGTCGAGCCAGGAAGTGTTAATGGGTTTTTTTCGCGATAAAGTGGCCAGTAGTAGGCCGGATTCTGGAAGCCATTATATTTCTTGCTTCTGCTCTTGATTTCTCCTGATTTCGGTCATGCCAAATAGTGTGCCCATACCGGTTACATACATACATACATACATAGACTCACGCCTGTTTCCCAGAGGGGTAGGCAGAGACAACGGATTTCCATTTGTCACGATCTTTGCACACGTCTTTTGCCTCGATTACTGTCATTATATTCTTCATACATGCTCGCCGGTTTAAGGTACTTCTGACCTGTCCTTTCTTGAGAACGTCTCCGATTTGGTCAGAGAATTTTCGAGGCGGTCTTCCCCGAGGTCATACCGGTTAATCAACAGAAAACGTGATAGCTTGAGAAAACCACGCAGTAACATTAAAAAGAATGGATGGATCTAGAAAACTGTCAAAATAAATTCTACCATCTTTAAGCAAACGAATTTTGCGAACTCGACTACATCTGAACCACTAGGATTTACACATGATAGGCAGAATCATTTTACACTGCGCAATAGACATCTCTTCAATATTGAGGTGACAGACAGGCCCCTGTGCAGAGGTTGAGTTTGATTAGCCAAATAAGTCCATACACTATGACTAAATGAGAAAACGAACTAACTAACTAAGGTTCTCAGTTTAATTTAAACATAATTGCAATCTACCCCCGTCCGTAAATCACTTACTCACAATTTGGGGTGTTGACTGAAAACCAGTGCCGTGTCTTTCCACCCAGTTACAACGGCAAACTTTTCTACAATTCATGCAAAATTTTGTCATTTACTCATTCTATTGTTTTTTTTTTGTGTCATTCATGGTGTTTTTTTCTTATTCGTTTGTGCATTAATACTTGTTCTTTATTATTCTTTATTTATTCACACATTTTGGCATACGGAACCCAAACTTAGGATGTTTATCCTAAGTCAATCTGTAGTTATCAAGCAAACTGCCACCGACCTCTCCAAGCAAATGCGTAGCCAACAGAACAAGCTGCAACAGAAATCGTAATAATAACAAATAGCATTTTAACTAGCCATCAATTGCAAGGCAGTATCACGTGTGCAGTCACGTGACAGTTGTAATCAAGGTTCTAATTGAACCGCATGTAAACGACGCGGTTCCAGCCACGGCTGTAATGACATGGTTATTAATTGATACACGGAATGGATAAGTGATGTTATAGATAACTTTATACTTCGAAATAAATTATATTTATTTACCACTTCGGTACTTCGCATTTGACTGCATCGTTGGTCTACCGGTAGCGTGTTCACCTGCAGTGAACGCGGTCCCGGGTCGGACCAAAAGTGATTTTGGCCCTTGTCTGTAAAAAGGACAATTTCTCAGTATCAGTTCCGAAGTTATGTTTTGGATAGGAATCGCACCCACAGACAGTGACTGCTGAAAACCTTGTATACAATTAGTTACATACATTTCATTGTTAAGGTGCCCTGTTGCCTCATGGTTTATTTCAGACTATACTTTGAGGATAAATCAAGTCAAAAAAGAACGACGTCAAAAAAAAGTTAAATTACTTTTTTGGAATATGTAAATGAAGCCCTTTCATATAATATCCTATTTGACTTTACCCTTTTGCGTGGATAATAAAAACATTGTCTCTATTTCCATCAACCCAAGCTTGGTTTAATATTAAAAAAATAAAACGAAACGATACTACCTCTAGTACCATGCGCCCATGACTGCACTTAGAGTGGGTTCTAAGCAAAACCATGGCAAGACAATTCATTTCCCAACCTCAGCGTAGGTAGGAGGAAATTTCGCTGAAATCGTACCGTATGATATAGAAACGTTGCAGAATGTAAATTTGAACCTCAGGAATCGGGAATTTTATTATTAAGTATATGAATCACATTAAACCAGATATTACGGACTGCAGGAGCTCGGCATTCGTTATCCTGCTGTCCTTTATAAAGTACTCGAGTAACAGTAACTCCTTATTGATAATACTACTATAAGTAACATAAAATAAATACAAATATTTCTTTGCCACAAAAACATAAATTACAAAATTCGGATTCTTTACCATGATATATGCAATTTACAAGAGGTACTGGTCCTGGTTCTCAAACTAGGCTGAAGCCTGTATCTTGGGAGACAGTGCTCAGTCAAAGTTGTGATACAATAAACAGACGTGATATAAGACACAATTAAAAGTAGATAAATAAACAAACAAAACATTTTTTTTATAATAGAACTATGCAATAGACGAGCTTTTAAACTATACAGAATTATATTTATTAGAGTTGTTTTTTATTTTTCTATGAATTTTATAAAGTATAAATTTTATAATGTAAATTGAAATGCTAATCGGTAATCATATGTACATATTTGTATGTTTTCAGACAAAATATAGCGCACTATTTTATATCTATAACTTCTTTATATACCTGTGTTTCACAAATAAAATTTCTGATTCTGATTAGAACGGCAAATTCTAAAGGTTATAGAGAGTAGACGAGGAAAAATGATTGGACATTTAATTCGACACGACCAGTTTATCACCAACATCATAAAAGGCATCAATCGAGGCAAGAAGAAAGAGAGGCAGACCGACACGTAAATATATGGACCAGGTCAAGGAAGTAGTGAAATTGGAGGCTTACAAGGAAGTCAACGAGAAGGCTTACGATAGAGAAGGCTGGAAACTGCTACACCGACAAGTGCACAACACTTAAATTGGAAGAATTCTGATTCAGATGGGTTGTGCTTAGTATTGTAATTCTCGCCGAAGTCGGCCACGATAGGTCTGTACCTAGTATCTTTGGTGAGCGACAGCCTGTTTCAATATTTAAATCGCTCTAGGTTATATAACTCGGGTATTGCAGATGGGTATCGGGTTTTGCTTTAGCCAATCAGCTGGTACCTATGAAATACTCTTGTAACAATTATGTTAACGACGTAAAGCATCACTATAGCAACTGACCCTTGCCTCTTCTCTGGTGAAGAACCTGAGAAGGGGCAAAGGGTCAGTGGTTCATCAGATAAAAAAATATGAATCCCTATTTTTTACAATTTGTATAGATTCCTAACACGACAATTTATATTTAGCCTGTTGTGCTAAATATATATTAATAATAATAATGTAATATCTAGGGACAATGTCACACAGGTCATCCTAGCCTTAAACTAAGCAAAGCTTGTACTATGGGTACCAGGCGAGGATATACATACTTATATAGATGGATAAATACTTATATACATAGAAAACATCCATGACTCAGAAACAAATATTCGTGCTCATCACATAAATATTTGCACTTACCGGGATTCGAACCCAGGACCACCAGCTTCGTAGGCAGGAGCACTACCAACTAGGCTACGGTGATATCTCAACATTTCTGATTCGATCTCGCAGGGAAACACCGTGTAGTGTTAGCAAGGTTTTTATAGAGTTCGTGTTGGTAACAGTAGTTCCCAGAAGTTCTAAGTAGTTCACCGAATTTGTTTACAATTTTTAAATAAGTGGATGTCAAACGAATAGGTGGGTCACCTGATGGTAAGTGATCACCGCCGCTCATGAACACTCGCAGAGTAGTGGCGGATGCGTTGCGGGCCTTTAAAATGTCAGCAAACAATTGTTGATCACCCTTCCTGCCACCAAGATGAACCCTGGCGACCTTACCAGCTCACAGATACACAACATTGTATAATTAATATTATTATTAAGTCTAATAATGTCTTCTGTGACGTGGAGGTACTACCCCAGTTGGACTGTTCTTTGTGTGCATGAACACTGCAAGAGTCGGTCTTTTTGAAGTTTACAGTAGTTCATAGAACTTCAAAGTATTTTACACCTTTCCGTATTCCTTTATGTAGAAAAGCCGCGAAGTCATTTATAACAAAGTTCTACAGACAATTTTCCTCAATTAACAAAATCTTTTTTCTACGTTTGTTCATTACGAACGTTCGGACTTTTACGACCGGCTACTAGCTTGATAGGTGGTGTAATGATAGTATCTCCTATACAACCTTTTTGCGTAGAACCTCTTTTTATTGACGGTCTTTACAATTCAAATTATAATGTAATATGTAGTTTACAATTTAATTCATAAACAGAAGCAGAATCTTTAGATATAAACCTTTAGATATAGATCATTCCCTAGCGATATTACAGTACCACCACAGTATAACATATAGTAGATAATCTACGAACGAAGCGTGGAGTTAGCAGCTGACTCTTCCCACAAATTAATTGATTTTTTTTCACTGTTTATGAGTTACATACTCATAAACAGTGAAAAAAAATCAATTAATTTGTTTTTCTGTGAACTATGACCATCAAACTGCGGTCGCTAACCCGTCTGCCAAGCGTGGCGATTATGGCATATCCCCTCATTCTCTGGGGAAGCTTTTGCCTAGCAGTGGACGTACATTTGGCTCACATGATGATGATTTTTTTTAATATCCACATGGCCTCGTCAGAACTATCAGTGCTGCATTGTAAATAAAATAAATAAATATCTTGGCACAAGTAACACACTGCCATCTGATCCCTTAACTAAGCAGAGCCTGGCCTATGCCAACCAGACTACTGATATACATTCTTATTAAATACATTTCGGTCACCGTAGCCTAGTTGGTAGTGCTCCTGCCTACGAAGCTGGTGGTCCTGGGTTCGAATCCCGGTCAGTGCAAATATTTGTGTGATGAGCACGAATATTTGTTTCTGAGTCATGGATGTTTTCTATGTATATAAGTATTTATCTATCTATATAAGTATGTATATCGTCGCCTGGTACCCATAGAACAAGCTTTGCTTAGTTTGGGGCTAGGATGATCTGTGTGACATTGTCCCCAGATATTATTATTATTATTATTTATAAATACATAAATTTTAAGATAAGATCTTATCTTCTTATTTTAAAATTTATAATATAAGATAATTGTTTATTTTACCACAATAATATATTTATTTATTAGGGGATAACAACAGTCGTTACAAATGTATTTGTTATATCAAAGGTTTTACCAACTATTGAGACCAATTACAGTTACCCACAGTTATTACATTGAACAGACTAGGTATCAATTCTAATAAAATACTAATTAATTTATACAAGCTTAAATACTTAAAAACATACGTGAAAATTAACTATATGCAATAACACACCGCATGCTATATGGCCACCAATAAGCGATATTCATCTCAAAAGACGTAGTAAATATAAAACAATAACAACAACATTAAGCGCGTACAGTTAAATGCAACACATTTTACATACTTAATATTATTATTGGCTTGTTACAATATATATTTTGCAATCAGCTGTTAGCACCTAAATAAAATAAAATTACGCCCTTGCACAGAACAAACAATCGTGCTCAAAACAAAAAGATTTGTCCTGAGTGGGGATCGAACTCACGACTTTTAGCATAGAAGTCAGCGTCACTAAACACTAGACCAACAGACCAGTAAAAAAAAACTTGAGAGCTGTCAAGTGTCAAGGGACACCCGGATGGAACGAAGTTATTTCTTATTATTAATTATGTACAAAAAACCTGTATACACTCAACAAAAATAATCGTCGCGATACCACACTGTTCAATGCGAAATAGAAATGAAAATATCTGGCTTGCTATCTATAAGAGAGAGAGAGAGAGAGAGAGAGGGAGACAGACAGAGAAACATGCGCACACCGCACAGCTGCAAAAAGTGTCGTGACAACTTTTCGCAAGATTTTTTTCCGCCTACCCCCTTTCACAACGCGCGATAAGGAACTTCGTTTCAAAATTTGCTTCTAGCGATGAAATTGAATCGATTTGGACTATCACAGATTATATGTGTGGTAAAAATGAAGTGAATAGAAAACTTCAGAACAAACCGTAATTTATCCGCGGTGATCACTTACCATCAGGTGACCCACTTGCTCGTTTGTCGCCCTCTTATATATAAAAAAATATCGTTGGTCTAGCGGTAGCGTGTTCACCCGCCAAGAACGAGGTCCTGGGTCGGGCCAAAAGTGATTTTGGGAGTTTTCTGAAAAAAGAAAAATTTGTCAGAATCAGCCCGAAGTCTGGGAGTTGGCGGTATTATACCCCCGTGCCTCGGAGCACGTTAAGCCGTCGGTCCTGTGCCTTACCTCTTTCCGGTCGTGTCGCTAGGTGTCCCATTGGATCATGAGAGTGATGGAATAGAAAGTGCTCCTGTGTTTGGGCATACACTTGTGCACTATAATATGTCCCGCGCAGATGGCTAATGTCTATTGAGACTGGCCGCCGTGGCCGAAATTCGGCTAGGAGGACATTATATATAAAAAAATATATTGAATTAATCAAGGTGATCATATAAACTTCATGATAACTAGGTCATCAAAGTTTTCATAATCATAATAGGTCTTTACCTATGAAATTGCCGTTTTGTATGAAAAAAATTAAACGAATTTTTTTCATGAATTTTTTATTTGTATTAATCGAAGTAATCACCCATGCAATCAATGCATCTTTGCCATCGCAGTGGCAGTTTATTGATGCCCTTCTTAAAGAAATCAGCTGGACGGGAGGCAACAAATTCTTCAAAGGCATTTTGTACTGCCTCTCGGGTATTGAATTTTTTTTCCGCCAAGAAGTTATCCAAATTCTGGAAAAAGTAGTAGTCTGTAGGCGCAAGGTCTGGTGAGTAGGGCGGATGACAGAGAGCTTCCAACCCCAGTTCTTGAAACTTGGAGACCGTCTGCTGTGCAGTATGAGGTCGCGCGTTGTCGTGCAGGAGCAGCGGAGACGAGCGATTGACCAATGCTGGTTGGAGATGCGCCAGCTTCTCCATCATTGTGCTCAGTTCTTCACAGTACACATCTGCAGTAATGCTCACCCCGTTTGGTAAGAAGCTGTGATGAATCACACCGGCGCTAGACCACCAAACAGTGACCATCACTTTTCTAGGGGTAAGTTTTCGTTTAGGGCATTGTTTAGGTGCTGAACCAGGATCCAACCAACTTGCTGAGCGCTTGCGGTTATCAAACAGAATCCATTTTTCATCGCAGGTAACAATGCGGTTCAAAATTCCTTCATTTGTGTGTCTGTTGAGCAGTGCAAGGCACGTCTCGACGCGTACTTCGCGCTGGCGATCATTGAGTTCGTGGGGCACCCATTTGTCAAGCTTTTTTACCTTGCCAATTTGACGCAAATGGACCAATATTGTTTTGACGCTAACGTCGAAAGCTGCTGCTAATTCAGCCGTAGATTGTGTATCATCAGCTTCCACAACCGCCTTTAATTCGTCATTGTCGACCAAAGTCTTCGGACGACCGCGAGGTTCATTTTTCAGGTCGAAATTTCCAGAACGGAAGCGAGCAAACCAATAACAGGTGGTGCGTTGGTTTGTAGTGTTAGCTCCGTAAACGTCGTTGATGTTGCGTGCCGCTTGTGCCGCGTTGCTGCCACGACGGTACTCATATTCCATAATTACTCGAATTTTTAACGTATCCATGATGACGAAAAAGATTGAAATGCGATGAAAATGTAACACTAATCAATAAAGAAATGACTACTTTTAGAAAAAAGAATCCATGTTTTTAAAATAAAATTAATTTGAAATTAGAATTCTTAGCCAAACAAAAATTATTTTGATTTGAAATGGCCAGTACTGCAGAACGGCAATTTCATAGGTAAAGACCTAATATAATGAACTGTGATAACGTAATTTAACCACTATAAAAGCAATATCTTTTGATTTTAAATTTGTTTTTGCCATATTTATAATCAAGAAAATGTTCAAATTGCTCGATAATACTACTAAGTCAAAATTGTCATATATTTCTTTGCTTAGGTATACCAAAAGATCATTGCTAAAACATGCTTAAAAAACCAATTTGCTAGTTGTAGCCCCTTAACCGGTGCGAGATCTATTCCTTTTACAATCCTTACCTACGAATTAACTTCCTCAGGATCTAATAAGGTGCCAGATGTTACATTTTAACCGAATCCAAAGAAAAACCAACCTTCTTACATAGTTTATAAAGTGTATAGTTGTAAAACTGCGGAACAATTAAGAATGCACCCCAAAAAGTAGGGGTAATGAGTAAAGTTCCCAGTGGGTGTAATTGCAAACTTACTGGAACTAACTTTAATCTTAAAGTTACTGCTAGTTTTCTAGGTTGTTAGTTCTGACTTAATTAGAATGGTTGATCTAGTGTTTAATATCACTATGTTTGTAGCTTGATTGAGGGACATAATTCTTAGCGTAATGGGGGTCGAAATTCCGTAGGGTCTTATAACCCCTACCAACGTTTAAGTGAAATAGAGCATCGAGATCTTTCGCTTTGTACAGCTCGACTGGGTTTCTCCGCCGTACAGAATATTAGTTAATAGCATGTGCAGAGGAGTTGTTCGAACTTGGTAGAATTTAAAACAATTTCTTAGAGTGTTGCCACGTTCCGCCACAGATCCTCTCACTAAAGTCTTTACGGCGCTCGACCTATGGAATTATTAACTGCAGAGGTACAGACGGGCCGGTTGGCGTGGTTGGTAAATGCTTGCCTCTCACGCTGCAGGTCATGGGTTCTATTCCCACCCAGGATAGATGTTGATGTGCATGAACATGTCTGTTTGTTCTGAGTATGGGTGTAATTATCTGTATAAGTATGTATTTAAAAAAGAAATGTAGTATATCAGTTAACTTGTTTCCATAGTACAAGCTCTGCTTAGTTTCAGTTCAGTTTTAGTTTAGTCTGAATAGTGTCCTAAGATATTATTGGTATTATTATTATAGCAACCTTCAAGAAGTGAGCCTATTCATTTCTTAGATGCTGGCAAGTCATATGCGGCCTTTCTCTTGTTGGGGTCTCCATAGGCGACGCTGATCAGATAACCCGCATGTTATTTACATTTATGATACGGTTCTGGGTGTGAGTTATGTTATCATCCGGTCCCGGTTGTTGTCGTTAGACAACAGCCGTGAAGCCATTTCGGAGGCGGGCGGCTTGAACAATTCTGTCACCAGGACCATAAAATAAAAAAAGAAGATGTACTACTACTAGATTTGTCATTACAGTAGTTAAGTGCAGATAGTACAAAAACTTGGTAGTTATACAAAAGCTTTTCTTTACTTCAACACAGCTCAGTCTCTGGAATTGCGGAACATTTGTTTTGGACAAGTTAATGTGAAGTGCATTGTCTTGAACCCATCTTGATGAGAGCTCAACTATTATTCCTTTGTTCATTGTTAGTTCTAATTTATTATACCGGTATTTAGGTGGTCAGCCTTTCAAGAAACTGAAAAAGTTGATGTATATGTGTAGGTACTCGTAATTTCAGTGAGAAAACATTTGCTTATGCTATTTTTGAAGTGAAGTCTTCTTTAGCGGCGTGCACTTATTTGGCATGGGTAAAAAATGGTAAACTCGCGTCAGGACCTGATCGAATATTCGTAAGACGGAGGGCCTTTTTTTAATTCACATTGGTCGTTTATAAAATCACATGACCGCACCATTTTTGAAGCGAAAACTTTTTTAGCGTCGCTGTGCACTTTTTTCTTAATTATTTTAAACTTTTACAGCCGACTGCCTAACCTAATTAAGTTCTATTTTTTAATTTATTCCCACCATAGGGAGGGAAGCAATTACTATGAGTCTTTACCGCCCAAATGTGGAAAGTAGAATCTTCCACTCGTTACTTGGACCAAATATACACAACTTTCGAGTATGAGAAATGAATAAATAGTTTTCACTTCTATCGGCAGTCCCCAAAGACTGCCCCGTATGTTTTTTCATATTATCAAGTCCACACAAAGTCTAAAGCTATGCCAAACGACTGAAGAGGCCATACTCCAACTTCACAGAACTAACTGAATGAATTACTTAAGGAGTAGATGTCTTCACTGGAAAACACACTCGACACGACAACTCATTCACCAAATCTGCTTATAGTAACCGACTGATTGCAGATATAACAGACAAAAAAACCGGCCAAGTGCGAGTCGGACTCGCCCATGAAGGGTTCCGTAGCAGAAAGTATTTCAGTTGATTAAATGAAAGCAAATTGCGGTTTATGACGTAATAAAAAACTACTTGCGAGATCTCGTTTAAACCAATTTCCGTTGTTAGTTTCCACGATAATGTACATCATATATTTTTTTTAGTTTTATCATTCTCTTAGTTTAGAAGTTACAGGGGAGGGGGGAGCACTCATTTTTCCACTTTGGAAGTGTCTCTCGCGCAAACTATTCAGTTTAGAAAAAATTATATTAGGAACCTCAATATCATCTTTGAAGACCTATCCATAGAAAACCCACATGCCCATACGACGAAAAAAAAATTTTTTAGCTTCATATCTATGTTTGGGGCAACCCCAAAATTATTATTCTTTTTCTATTTTTATGTGAAAATCTAATGCGGTTCACAGAATACATCTACTTACCAAGTTTCAACAGTACAGCTGTTATAGTTTCGGAAAAAGGTGGCTGTGACATATGGACGGACAGACAGACAGACATGACGAATCTATAAGGGTTCCGTTTTTTGCTATTTGGCTATAGAACCCTAAAAAGAAAGTCCACACAGAGTAGAGTACAGTTTATTGCACCAGAAAACACAATACATTATCTCAATATAAGCAAATACAGGTACAATCAGCGGTCGGAAGGAATTGGCAATAAGCGTGACCATTTATTCATATGGGCAGAATTGTTCAAACCACCCAATACACCTCTGAGACTATTGCCTTTCGGTTTCCAGGGCATGCCCGAAGCCTGAAATGACCACTATAAATAATAGCAACGGTTTATGTGCAATGACTGATTCAAACAAAATTTGTTTTGATCCAACCCAAATCTGTCCATATCGATATTAGCCTAGGACCCCTTGAAGTCGAAAAGTGGTAACAAATGTAGTTACTATAAACGTACAAAATACATGTTCATTTAACTCTACGCTAGAATATGACTTTTTCTTTACAGGGTTTGTTTTGGTAACAGTAGTTGATAGAAGTTTACAGTAATTCACATTAGTTCACAGAAGTTTATATTACTGTTCACAGAACAGTTCGGGAGCGACAAGCAGATGTGTCCTAAAAAAACGGGAGAAAGACCATACGACTGGCTATGACAGAAAGAAAATGACGAAACGTAAATCTGTCTCTCCTTTTCTATGTCCCTCTCAACTTCCGTTCGCCTCGCCTGATCACACTTTTCGTAACGCTCCCGTCAAGCATCAACCAGTTCACTCCCCGAGTAAAGCGCGCGTAAATTTATACAAACTTTAACAAATCCAACTACCCCAATCTGTCAAATTTCTTTTATCCATTTTCAACTTTATCACGTAGGCATAAGGTTCACTTTCAATTGGAGAGATTGGGGTAGCTTGATGTACTGGCGTCTAAACTTGTCTAATTCTATGGCATGTCCAACGTTCCTATTAAGTATTCATGGAGCTTATTCCGGCCAGTACAATATTATGACTATAACTGACGGGTCACCAGATTGGACGGGCTTAATTATGTTACGTTTACGACACTCATAAAAAAATAGGTCAGTCTAGGGCGGCGACTCGTAAGGCAATAGACCTTTTAGTACTCTCGGGATGTAATCATTGATTTGGGAACCTTATAGATGTAAAATGTAGATGTTATAGGCCATACATGATCTCGGGTTTATCTCGTTCGTCCTAGGCTAAAGGAATAAAGTTTTATTAGACAAACCATAAAAATATATTATTACTATTTAAAACTAAATTAAAAAAAAATAGTTTAGCCTATTAAACTCCTAGTCGTTACAGATATACTTTACAAATATGTTCTACTTAGTTATAATTTTTAGATTTAGTTTTAGTTTTTTTTGTTTTAAATGTCAATTTTTATGTCAAAAATACTTCTAATTTATAGCTGGTAAATGCTATGTACACCTTAATTGTTATGCATATCAGATGCAAAACCGTGTAATTTTATAATATTTTTTTAATATGTTATATGTATAATGTGGTTGTACTATATAAATAAATAAATAAATTACTGTTTAAATAAGATACATAGACCGACTTTCTGATTTTAATAAAATCGATATGGCACCACCTCGAAAGCTTTCTTTATGAAATGATAATAATTATCAAAATCGCTTCTACTTAATAAATATTTATCCTATTACCGTTTTTTACAATGCTTCTACAACCCTTCTTACCGGAATAAAAAAATGAAAATTTCCCCGAGTCTTTCTTTTTTATACAATCCTTTTATTGATATACAAACAATCGTCCGTATGTCACAGCCACTTTTTCCCGAAACTATAAGGACTTAATGTTGAAACTTGGTCAGAATTCTGTGAACCGCATTAAGATTTTCACACCCCCATACTTGGAACTGAAACTCAAAATTTTTTTTCTACGTGCCCATACATGTGAAAATGATATTGAGGTTTCTAGTATCATTTTTTTTTAAACTGAATAGCTTTGCAAACTTCCACCGAAAATTGGTTTGAACTAGATCTAGTAAGTAGTTTTATCAATTTCCTTTTCATTCAATCACCTACTAAAAGAACTTTTATATTGTTACTTGCTGCTACGGAACCCTTCATGGGCGAGGCCGACTCGCACTTGGCCGCATTTTTTATATCAATGAATCCATTCTTCTTTGACGTGAGCTACCTCCGGAAATCAGAATGGCTCAGTCTCGGTTTACACAAAATTATAATCGATATTACATTACCAAAACGCCTTTGGTATTAAGTTTTTTGCAATAAGTTTTGATATAAATAAATAACAAGGTATAGTATGCCTAAATGCAATATATTTAGGCTGCAGCTCCGTATAAAATTATACACAAATGTTTATGCTGTGTGGTTTTTTGTGTCGCTGAATAATAAATAAATAAATAATAATATCCTGGGACATTATTTACACACGGTCATCTGTTCCCAAACTAAGCAGAACTTGTACTATGGAAACCAGATAACTGATATACTACATATACTACTTTTGTTATTGTAAATACATACATATATAGATAAATTACACCCAGACTCAGGACAAACAGACATGTTCATGCACACAAATATCTGTCCTGAGTGGGAATCGAACCCACGACCTCCGGCGTGAAAAGCAAGCATTTGCCAACCACGCCAACAGACCGTCAATGAAATTAATAAAAAACAAAATAAAAATATTTTTTAACTTCTAACATACTGCCATCTGATCCTTTTAGTAGTTTTGTGGTATTTTTTAGGAATTCCACATATATTTCAAAATTCTGAAGCTGCTACGAACTAAATCTTTATTTAAAAGATGTATATAGTTTTTTTTTTCATTGCATTTGCTTATTTACAGTATTTTAATCGACGAGCTCGGAAAAATGCCGTCGACTTGACGACGCCGTCGTGAATTTTATGAAAAACTAGTTTCGCAATTTTTGTTACAAATAAACAGTTGAGAAAAAATGTGAAGATCAACACCGCTATAAACTATAGTGATAACTATTCTTCACTGCTCAATAAATCAAAGTTGTCGAAGTTTGTTACGTTCTTAGTATAAGAAGGTCAAAGTTTGACATTTAGCGCAAAAATTACGAACTCCAAATGAGATCGAATTACAATAGGCCTCTCAAGTTGAAATAATTTTTATATCCTGACAAACAATGTTTTCATACTACATAGTTTCACGCCTTATTCCCAGAGGGGTAGGCAGCGACGTTTATCAATCCTTGTACACCTCCTTATGCCTCGTGTACTCGTATTATATTTAATTCTTCATCATCAACATCATCATCATTATCGCCACTAATATGCTAGTGGGTTTGGTTTCTCCACTTAATCCCGATGTGGACAATTGTACGTGAATTTAATTATTCATACAGGCTCTGGCTTTTCTTGAAAATATCATCTCATTAAAAATTCTTTTCAAATTCATTTATTTTGACTGCACGTGTAGCGCAGCGGCTGAGACAGTTGCCTCGCCGCGCCGCTTCGAGACGCGGGTTCGAGTCCCGCGCCGGACCAATAATTGTGTGATCCATAAATAATATCTGTAATATCTAGGCACAATGTCACACAGATCGTCCTAGCCCCAAACTAAGCAAAGCTTGTACTATGGGTACTAGGCGACGATATACATACTTATATAGATAGATAAATACTTAAATACATAGAAAACATGCATGAATCAGAAACAAATATTCGTTCTCATCACACAAATATTTGCACTTACCGGGATTCGAACCCAGGACCACCAGCTTCGTAGGCAGGAGCACTACCAACTAGGCTACGAATAAATAGTTGTTCTGAGTCTGGATGTAATTTGTTTCCGTCTATTATATGTTTGTAAAGTACCCCGCGACACAGGGATTCATTTCCCTAGTGCGGCTGTTGTCTTAATAAACCAAAAAAAGTCCATCGTTATTTGTGAAGCATGAATTAAATCGTTCATTTTAAAGCAAATAGCTCCAAATACTTACAAATAGCAAAGATAAATTCAATAAAGTTTCCCAGACTGCCAACAGACGTGGCCATCAAATAAAAGTATAATAGAACGCTTCCAAAAATAATGTCCGAACCCCGAAACCGACAATAATATTGAATCGAACAAAAACTGTCATGAGTCCAAATTGATAGTACATTGTTCTCTTCGGTGGACCGTTCATGTGGAAGGGATGAGTGAAAGGCGATTAACGGAAGGAATTTATCGGCAAGTATCGAAGCCAAACAAGTCTTATTGGTATTTGACGATAATATTCGTCGAGGAAAAAAATTACAATCAAACGAGATTCTATTCTCAGACCATGCATTAATGTTATATGGGTGTAGAGTGTGTACGATTCATGAACTCCATCTTAGAACCAGGGGCTCTACCAGCTAATTCGCCGAACATCGATTCCTTAAATGGTGTTCAAATAAATAAAGGTTAAAAATTACTTAATCAATCGTTAAATTGACTTCCATGAGCACATGTGACGTCATAAATGGTCCGGAATCGATTGTCAACGTTAAAGCCGATTTGACGAGTGATTAATTCATTTTTAACCTTTATTTATTTGAACACCAGTTTTAAAAATATCGATGCTCGGCGACTTAACCGGTAGAGCCCCTGGGCAATATGTCTACATTTTGCCTGATGGACAGGTTCGTTTTGAGGGTTCCGTACCCACAGGGTAAAACGGGACCCTATTACTAAGACTTCGCTGTCTGTATGTCCGTCTGTCACCAGGCTGTATCTCATGAACAGTGATAGTTAGACAGTTGAAATTTTCACAGATGATGTATTTATGTTGCCGCTTGCCGATTACAACAAATACTAAAAAACTAAATAAAATAAATATTTAAGGGGGCTCCCATACAACAAACGTGAATTTTTGGCTCGTTTTTATAGATAACGGGACGGAACCCTTCGTACGCGTGTCCGACTCGCACTTGGCCGGCTTTTTATTTAATTTACATAAAAGATGATATTTAGCCCTTGAGTAAAGGGACTTCTTTACTCGAGGGCTACATATGTATATAAGTTTATGAAAGTGTTAAAATATTAGTTCAGTGAACTGTTACTTATTAAAGCAAATCCAGAATTGGTTTCACAAACAAAAGAATCCCTTGTGGCGCTATAAAAAAGAAGAGTGGTTTCTCCACGCACGTGTTTTTTAAAAATTTAATATAGGGTCCTCCAAAAGCGGTGCGAAGACCTTGCAATCCCGGTCCATTTAACGGCTAACTGGAAGCGAACGCACCTAGCGATATGGCCGCCATGTGTAAAATCTTATAAAACATCTTCTATATCGACTGCACGTGTGGTGCAGCGGCTAAGACAGTCGCTTCGCCGCTTCCTGTTGCGGGTTCGAGTCCCGCGCCGGACAACTAATTATGTGACCCATAAATTGGCATGATAATTTTGTAATATAATTATAAGTAGTTTTTTATGCGCTATCGGAAGATCAGCGTTACAGTAATAATTATTATTTTTTACATTTGCAGAGGTAGACGCCTTTCCTAGCTAGTACTTATAATGTTGCATGCTTCATAAGTATTATGTAAACTAAACGCAATTAGGTATATCGTCTTAGATGTAAACTAAGTTCAGGATTATCTGTGCTTGTTGGGAATAAACCTTTTTTATTTATTTATAAATAGTTGTTCAGGTTACCTGGAAGAGAACGCACCTAGCGATAAGGCCGCGATGTGTAAAATCTTATAAAACATATTCTATGTATCATCTTCTCTAACTCTAAAATCGTCTTCACTAGTACACACGGCTACATATCAAGCTATACATTTCTAATAAAAGCTGACCTCGCATCGTATGGAAATCCTATACAACGCGAGATCAGCTTATACTGGATATGTATAGCTTGATATGTAGCCGTGTGTACTAGCTGTCTTCGCATTCGGACTCCACTGCCACGTGACATCAGATTGATAAGGTCAATACCCCGCACAAAAATAAAAAAATCCCTATCTACTTTTAAAATTAATTGACACGCTTTCAAATTAATGAGACGGCTTTGTTTCGAAAAGATTTCGCAAAAAATGTTCCGGATTAAACTTCAATGGACGGTAAAGGATTATTATGGCAGTCATTTGTTTAAAAAGCTAGGGTTTAACCTTTGCAGGATAAAAGTATATTGCCTAACTTAAGCTTAATGTTAATTAATTTGTATCCTTTCCGGTGGATTACATTATTTTTGCTAGCGATTATAAATGATAAAAAAAATTAAATATCGCTACGTTTAAATACAATTATTTTCTCCATTTTCACCATTTGCTATTGAGTTGGGTTTTATGGCAAATTAAATTGGCTATTTTTTTATTATTTTCGTGAAACGCCAAATTGGGTTCAACGTTCTGTAATAGAGGAATCAGTTATCATATGAAATGGTTAGAATTCACGTACCAGAATATATTTTAATGCCGCCGTTGTTTTAAATTATGAAGTAAAATAAAAAGTTTTATATATATCCGTCGTGTCCAAAGTTTTTGATGCATAATAATAATAATACAACATTAATTTTCTCATCACTAAATTAGTTAACTTTATTATTTATTTTTTTACGTTTTTCCAATTGGAACAGTATTCATAAGGTAACGCATTTAGGCGACTGATTTAAGTTTTCATAAAAAAAAAACAGATTTTTCACCAATCAGTGATAAATTCACTTACTTGTCGTATGGGCAGTGGTAACCCTGGTGCCAGAGTTGTACAAGCCGCCCAGAAGGCCTCTGATATAGATTTAAGTATGTTGTTTAATGACTACAAACGGGACCAACATTTTACCGTGCCCTCCGATGCACGAACATGCTCGGAAATTAAAATATTTTGGTGGTCACCTATTTCTGGACTGACCACAAGCTTCGTTACTTAACCTCGCCGATAACTTACGGCTTGGTGAGAGCATATGACAATGCGCGCGCGCGCGTGATAAATAATTACAAGATCATTGAAATATGTGTATTCTACTAGACGCGCAATCTCATATTGAGAATATGCTCACTGAGTTGCAGCGCCCGCGCTGCAACTCAGTGAGCAATTTTGGCCGCCGCGCCCGCGCCCCTCACCTCGCTCACAGCCGGACTCGGACAGTTTTTATTCGAAACAGCGTGTCCAGTTATACATATAAGTCAATGTACAAGATAAAGATTTTTTTACTTTGTATGAAATGCTGGCATAAGTAAGTAATACGGCTAATTAACTGCATCATATGTTAACCAGATGTTATGCAGAAAAAATCAAAATAACCATACCATTACAACATTGTTTCAAGCTAAATGTAATTTGCAAATTTTATAATGTTGTTGTACAAGCCGTATCATAAACAGTGGCCGCAGCTTAAGGAGCTAAATTTGCCTATGAAAGGAAACGTTATAGAGCACATTGACATGCAAACTATACAAATAATATTAACTTCTCATGTGTGATGATGATGATTCAATATGTTGATGTTGACGGATTATGTATATATAGCCATAAAACCTCCCTTCATATTATAAACCGGTTTTGTTTCATTTGCTCAAATTCATCTGCTATATATGTACATATTTTACACCTTTGATAGCCAGATGCTATCACCGGTCCGTAAGTGATTGGTGAGGTTAAGTTAGTATACTTGCGGTCAGTCTATAGATGGGTGACCACCAAAGTGACCAGAAGTCGTGGGGTCGATCGCCACATGGACAAATCTTTGTGTCATGACCACGATTATTTGTTCTGGGTGTAAGCTCTGCTTAGTTTGGGATCAGATGGCGGTGTATTGGTTGCCCCAACATATTTTCTATAGGAAGTTAAATTGTTTTTTTTTTTTGTAGTGTCCAAAGCGATGGTACTAATGGGGAATGAATTTCATAGGCAAATTAATCGTCCTATATTTATGTCACCTATTTATACAAACATTTACGTGAATATTTTAGGACAAAAGTCACATTAGTAGCGTAGCTATTTTTTAATTTTCGAAGCATTTGGACGTCGGAGACGAAAACCTGATTTATGTAAAGAATATTTCTGCTCATATTTTATATATATAGCTTTTGCATGAGAAAAGAATATTTTTTGCCTACCAGACGTAGGAAATAAAAATTGTTCAACCCACAGTTCATGTTTGGGCAAAATTCCAAAAAAATCTGAACGGCTACATTTTGACGTCCTCCACTGTGTTATGATAACAGTTTTAGATAACTTCTAAATTATTGTAACATTTTCTGTTGAAGCGCATAGTAGCTTTTGAACTTAGCAAACCAAATCAGATGATAATAATAATAATATCTCCGGACAATGTCACACAGATCATCCTAGCCCCAAACTAAGCAAAGCTTGTACTATGGGTACCAGACGACGATATACATACTTATATAGATAGATAAATACTTATATACATAGAAAACATCCATGACACAGAAACAAATATTCGTGCTCATCACACAAATATTTGCACTTACCGGGATTCGAACCCAGGACCACCAGCTTCGTAGGCAGGAGCACTACCAACTAGGCTACGGTGATCGTAAAGATAAGTTCATCATCATCACTACTACTGGACAATGGCCTCCGCCAAAGATCTCTACAATTACCGGTCTTGCACTATCCGCATCCAGCCTACATTTGTCTAAATTTTAATTTTATCACCTTAAAATTACCCTACGATGTATGTATTGATTAATAATAATAATAAAATCATTTTATTTTTCTCTCACTATAGCGAGAGGATAATTTGCCTCCAAGTAGGTGGTTACTCGGAAAAGTTGTCGAAAAGCATCCTGGTTCAGACGGAATCACTCGAGTTGTAACATTAAAATGCAATGGATCTTTATTAAAAAGACCAACTAGTAAATTGTGAATATTACCTGGTCTTAAAATAAGAGAACCTTAAAATTTTCTATCCTATGTGAGAGACTGGTGCCTGATGTAGGTTTCCAAACGAAACCTGTGTTACAGGTCACCACCCGCGGTTAAAAATAAAAAGGTACAATTTTAATTTAATTTTATTTATATTTATTTATTTATTATTTATTTATATATTTTAATTTGATTTGATTATCAGACCAAAAAAAAGGTGAATTTAAAAATTAAAAAATTTTGTTCTATTATGTGATCATTTGCTGATAAATTGGTATAGATATAATTTAAAAAAAAATCAAACCCATGCATGTTTTGCCCTGTTTCTACAAGTCGAGAGTGTAATACTTTGTTATTTATTACATCGTGCTCAATTGGCTAGTTTCCATTGATATTAGATAATAATAAATAATATCCTGGGACATTATTTACACACGGCCATCTGATCCCAAACTAAGCAGAGGACATAACTGATATACTACATTCACTACTTTTCTTTTGTAATTACACCCAAACTTATGCAAACAAATATCCGACATGGTTGAGAATCGAACCCACGACCTGCGGCGTAGAAAGGAAGTATCGACCAACCACGTCATATTATATATGACTAAACGTGAAATCCTTTTTGTAAAACCTACTATTACACCAACTATCCACGCCTGAATACCTTAAATACCACCAAGTGTTATTTTTATGTAAAAACAGTGTCACTTTAGGGCACGCCGTTGCCCGTAGCAACGTAATTCCTCTATAATCCCTTTTATTTTAGCTTTCATCCCCTCGTCTAACGTCTTACCCTACGTATTATATGTCAACCCTTATAAGGGTGTGTGTCACACCGTTACGAGAAATCGACCAGAAAATTTTATTATTAAAATATTCGCAAGGGCAACCCTCGGGGATTTAAAATTTGATTACTTATACAGTTTTTTAATAAAGTTAAATTGGTTTTGAATGGGCTGTAATGAATAAAAGATTTCCTTGATTAGATACCTACTACTTTTGTTTTGAAAAGTTTAATAGGATGCTTGAAAATGAAAATAAGGAGAAGATGATTCATGATATTCCCTTCAAATGATTTATCGTTGACATGATCCTAGTCAGCAGTGAGGCAACACATAGTATCACCGAATACTAATACTACTTACAATATTACTATCTGATTCCCTTCTTTAGTTTTCGTTCTCTAGTTCCCTTCCACTTTTGAGTTATTTAGTAAATCGTCTTTTAGAAGAGATCGCTTTTACTGGTAAGGCCGCCAATTGCTAAATATTGTAATATGCATACTGTTCTGTTTTTATTTCTTTTGCAATAAAGTATACTTCTTCTTTTTGTCAGAATATATTTTAAACTTGCTGTGCCCCGCGGTTTTACCCGCCTTTAAAATTATAAATGTGTATACCAGAGTTTTGATTAGCTCTCTGGTTTCCTGAAGTTCTCCGTGGCTTTGAGACTGATATTATTTATACAGACGCCAGCACTTCAAACTACCCCAATCTGTCAAATTTCCCCAAGTGAAAATGAACCTTATACTTTTGTAATAAAGTTGAAAATGGGTGAGTTCTATTCCCATCCAGGACAGATATTTGTGTGCATGAACATGTCTGTTTGTTCGGAGTCTGGGTGTAATTATCTATAGGTATAAGTATGTTTTTACAACAGAAAAGTAGTATATCAGTTACCTGGTTGAGTCTGGTTCCCATAGTACAAGCTTTGCTTCGTGTGGGATCAGATAACCGTGTGTAAATTAATTCCCAGGATACTGTTTTATTCGGATATATAAGCCTATGTGTTATTCGGATATATAAGCTATATTACTACAAAGTTTCATCTTGATCCGTTTAGAATGTTTTCCATGAAAGAGTAATAAACATTCATACATAAATACTCACAAACTTTCGCATTTATAATATTAGTAGGATGATGTTTACATATTTAAGTTTCACCATATGCGACGTGTTTACCTACTTCATTTTCACCATATCTAACATAACACGTGCATTTTCAACAATTTCTACTTACGTTGACTTTTAAAATTGTTTACATACGTTTAGTTTCACCATATATCACGTTATACGTTAAACTTCAACAGTCTTTACATAATTTAACTTTCCAACACGTTAACATTTGTAAAATACTTTACGTTTCCATACTTAAAGTTTCGCGATATCCGACGTGTTTGCATTCGTAAAAATTTTTCATTTTCTATCTACAATGTTTTGACGTACGAAACATATTTACCTACGTTAAGTTGCACCTTATTCGAAATTTTACTCGGTCTAAAATTTATTGTTTTCTTCATTTATGCCGTAAAAGCAAAAGTTAGTTGCACCAGTTCTTGGTACAAAAGAGAATGATGGAATTGGAAATCTTGAGGTAGGTATTGTGAGTTCTTTTTTTGTTTACGACTTCGCACTTTCTCTTTTTTTTACTAGATAGTTTTGATTAGCTTTCTGGTTCCCTGAAGTACTAATCGCCGTGCCTACCGCGGGACACGGCTAGTACCAAATAAACTGTTAAAATTATTTATTCTGTTAACATCAATACAAAATATTTAGTTCACTGATAGTGCAGTGTCATTAAAACTACAATGCCCCAAAGTATATTTACTAGGTAATTAATTGTTTTCAAATATTAGATAAGAAGTGTAAAAATTAATGTTTACAAGTTTCAATTGAACTCGTTAACCTCAATAATTTATCATTTGACGCTCGTCTGGAGATACACTTGTTCCGCGCTAGCAGTTTATACTACAAGCTATAACTTAATTACAAAAGACTGCACGTGTGCAGCGGCTAAGACAGTAGCCTCGCCGCTTCGTATCGCGGTTTCGATTCCCGCGCTGGACAAATATTTGTGTATCCCAGAAATAGTTGTTCTGAGTCTGGATGTAATTTATGTCCGTCTATTATAGGTTTGTAAAGTACCCCGCGACACAAGGATTAGAGCCCCTAGTGCGCGCGTTGTATTTTATAAAAAATAAATAAGATGGCCGTGTGTCAATAATGTCCCTGGATATTATTATATTATATTATTATTCTTACCTTGCATTATTTTCCAACAAATGAATACGGTCTTATAATTAATATGACTAGTGGTCTATAATATCAGCCTCAAACTAGTAGGAGGTGATTACATTTTAGATCCTGTACAATAAAGAACTCTAATATAAAAAATTCATTCCATCCATTCGTAACTGTTTCTTACATAAGGCGGTTAATAAAAAGTTCGAATTATTATTGGAATTGTAGAAAATTCTTTATATCTACGTATAATTGTAGGAACGAATTTACCCCCTGGTGGCTCGCACGCTCTTCCGCTTAATCCGTTTCAATGCGTGTGTTTGTCAGGGAAAAGCGAACCCTTGCTAGTAGCATAGGGTCCAATAAGTCGATTCCTCTTGTCTACCTTCCTTAAAAATGGATGTCCTCCTATCTCAGAGTAATATTTGCTATTAGTGGATATTTCATTCCTACATAAGCTGTTGTGGAGCGGCTTTAGTGTACAGTATGAAAGTTACGTAAGGTAGGAAGATATCACATGTCTCGGGAAAAGTATCAAGTTGGTAAACACCTTTCTCTCTTCCGGGTATTCCCTTTGTGTATACTTTTCCCCATACATGTGATATCTTCCTACTTCTCATTCACCGTACTTTACACCTAAGCCGCGCTACAACAGCTTATGTAGAAATGAAATATCCACTAATAGCGTCCTACGAGTAATTTTGCTAAACACTGTTCTCTCTTCCGGGTATTCCCTTTGTGTATACTTTTCCTCAAACATGTTATACATGTATGGATATGGATACATCCCATACATGTGATATCCACAACGGCTTCTGGAAAAATGTTTTTTCTTAAGAAATATATTATCATTTGCTTTCGTCGTCAATTTACTCTCCTGTAGGGACCTTACCCACGACCACGCGGGTGAGATCCCCACTGTAGATAAAATTTACGTTCCCGTTATTAATTTAAATAGAAAAGGCATTTATCTCACATAATCCCATAAAACATTCGTCTAAAATAGAGACAGCACGTCGGTGTAAATCATTCCACCGCAATAAGTTCGCCCAAGAATTTGTCTATTGAAACTTCCACCCCTACACTTGTGTCAGAAACACCCCTCGGAATTGAAATGCATTTTTTATATTCTACGAACAAATGCAGCTAATAGCGAGCGTTATTTTGGACGATTTCGCTTTGGGGTCCTTTGAATATAAAGTTAAATGATTATCGTCCTATTTTCATAGCGTTTCATAGCTCGAAGAATAACTTGCCCGGGTTCCGTTCAATATGCCATAACAAATAAGAAAATAATATTTTTCTTATTTGTTATTACAACGGTTTTAGAAATACACTGTTTTTTTTTTTGGTATAACACTGATAGTTCTGTCTACGTTCTGAGTGGTACGGTACCTTAGAATCGACAGTTTTATATTAAATAAATATATAGAAATATCTTGGGACAACTAACACTCAGCCATCTGAACCCAAAACTAGGCTGTGTCTGTACTATGACAACCAGACAACTGATAAATATACTTAAGTATATATTTCGAAATACATATATTATATTATAGATAGTGATAATAAGACAATGTAGCCTATATGTAGACCCGACCTCTAAGTAATACTCATGCAAAATTTGAAGTAAATCCATGCAGTATAGCCCGGACATAAATATGAACAAACAGAGAAAAATTCTTAAAACTATATTTTTAGCTTTGATATCGATTGAAGTTCACTCCCCAAGTATCCTTTTTAATATTCAATGTACAGTTTTGACCTTCCTACGATTTTATTATGTACGATTTCATCACACAAAGATTTGTCCTGGTCGGTAATCGAACCGACTTCTGGCTTTCCAGTCAGGGTCACTAACCCCTAGACCAGCGGTCAATATTACTTTTATAAATACGTTTTCATGTTAGCTTAATAACTGCCCTAAATCATTATTTCACCAAGCTTTCCGATATATTCTTGAACTAAAAGCTTTTATTAATAGCCTGTGAGCAAAGGTGTTCGACACCACACGTGCACCTCCCAAAATATACAAACACTAATGTGTGTTCGTGACCGATAATACGAGATACGGTTTATGATTTACTATGCCGTAATTGTTTTGTGTTTCGGAGATGGGCTCCGGTCATTGACATGTGAAATTTAATTATTCTTTTTCCATTTAGTCAAAGTTGATCCATTATTGGCTAAGTAACTGAAGTGGGTGATGGCGTGGGACATTAAATGACACAGTACATCACCTTCACAACTTTTTATTGGTGCACAGGAGTAGAATATAATGCAGAGTACTTTATAATATCACGTATATATACCTAGCCTTTTGTCTCGTGTAGACTTATAGCGCGCTTTTTTACCCCAGTGACAGATCCCTGTCAATAGTTGATTTTTTTTTCGCCTTTGGCTGCGTGTGAATAATTGCTCAGGGCATACGTTATTGCGCACACACTTGTCCCTGTTAAGTAGTCGGCCATTTTTGGAGCTTTAAAAGAACGATTTTAATGACATTTTTGTTACGTTCTCTTCTCTATATGTCTAACAGTATTTTTTAAATAGTGTGAATGCGATTGACACAAGTCTTCCTTCAATGGTAAACACAGATGGTTTTAATTAGAGCACGCAAGTCAAACACCCTTCCGGGTTTGACTATTCGTTGCATATCTACACTAAACACATTTTATCACAAGAAGTATGTAGGGCAGCCCGACTGAAGAAGTACTTTACGAGTACCTTCCAGTGTACTTGCGACCATTATAATAATAATACCCTGGGACATTATTTACACACGGCCATCTGATCCCAAACTAAGCAGAGCTTGTACTATGGAAACCAGATAGCTGATATACTACATATATTACTTTTCTTTTGTAAATACATACTTATATAGATAATTACACCCAGACTCAGAACAAACACATGTTCATGCACACAAATATTTGTCCTGGGTTGGAATCGAACCCACGACCTCCGGCATGAAAAGCAAGCATTTGCCAACCACGCCAACAGGCCCGTCCATTATAATTTAAAATTATACATAGTGAGGTGGTTCCGTGTGGTTACCGGCTGAGAAAGAATAATAGGGCGACTAGGGGATACACCAGGTAGTCAGGCAGCAGCTCGTCGTAGCTCTCAAAAGGATGGACCGATTTCGATATGGTGTCATTTGAAAGCCAGTTTTACTTGCGGTGGTTCTGAGCTATGTTTGGTTCATATCGGTCCAGCAGTGTACGAGTATTAGCTCTTTTCCAGCATGATGTAATTATAGTTGGAATCGAGGGTTTTCTAACGGTTAGGTGATAAATACTTTTCAAAAGATACTGCCATTATCAAGTTAGAACATAGACAAAAAAGACTTATTCTATTACTTATTATTATTATTATTGCTTAATTTTAGGTTCTACAATACACAGATAAGAACATACAACGTCACTTGTAAGGATCAAATAATTCAAAATACGATTGAATACAAATTTCTAGGGTTAATTGTAGACCAACATTGTAACTGGAAGGCTCACATTGACTATATATGCTCTAAGCTCAATAGATTTGTGTTTGCTCTTAAGCGTTTAAAGCGAAAAAATTGCTTTGACCGCTTATCATGGATATGTACTCTCAGTTCTTAGATATGGCCTACTTTTGTGGGGTAACTCCACTAATGTCAACAAGGCATTCATTGTGCAAAAGAAATGCCTTAGAGCTGTATTTGGTCTGAACCCGTTAGAGTCATGTAAACCGATATTTAATAAAATGAAGTTACATACATTGACGGGATTATATATCATGCAGGCAGGACTAATTGTGAAGGATCATCCCGAGTTATTCGAGACAGTCGAAAGTATATCTGTACGCATCTGCAGAGATTCTACCCGATTAAAAATACCTCTACAGAGAAGCACACTTGCCGTCAGAAATAGCCATGGCGCGACAGTTAGAATATTTAATAAGATCCCTAAAGACATAAGAATACTGCCACGAAAACAATTTAAAACAAAATTAGGTATATGGCTGCAAACTAAATGCTTCTACAATATGAAAGAAATGACATATATGATATAAGATTATAAATCAAATAGTAAATTATTAATTTATGTTGAATAAGTGAATTTATAATATTTTGAATTCTTGACATTTAATATTCATAATAATTATAGTTATATGTTTAAACAATAGAGAATTATTATCCATGCTGTATTATGATTTAATTGTGATGTTTATTAGGATATATTTTAAATTTGTAAAGCCTAAATATTTGCATGCCGTTAAATAGGCAAAACATGCTGAACTTTGTATTAAGATGTACCATCCTGTAACCATGTTTTATCGCAAATAAATGATCTCTTATCTCTCTCTTATTCTCTCTAATATGAGACCTCTGAAATTTTTTTTTAATTATTTTATAGTAACTATAGTATTGTTTTTCAAAAATTTATGTACCCATTGCGGCTAACGGAATACAGAGACTGTTAAAGTCTACATCGGACATAACTTATTTTTGTTATAGAGGCAGTAGAAACATACATAGACATATAAAACAAACACATTTTATATGTCTAGTTTTAGAATTTACTGCAGACGGTTCAAGACATAGAGTTCCTTTTGTTAAGGCAGGGGGAGTGTCTGCAGGTGGAAATGTCGGACTCGATCTATTGACGCCTAGTGAATGGAGCCCGGGGAACACGGGTGTGCTCCTCTGCTGCCTCTATTTTGCGCCATGCTTCTGGCGGTTGTGCCATATACCTTGGGTAGGTTTAGGCTTGTCCTCCCGACTGGCACAGCGACTGCGCCACAATCAGATCACTGTCTTCCTGTTTATAAATGCCGATAGTAGATGACACTTCTCTGACTTCTGCTGCAGCTCCAAGGGACCACATACAGCCCACCAACAGACATACGGACAGTGGAGGGTTAGAACGTTCGTTCACCACGTCCGTGGTCTGATGTAATCGTAGAACTATTTGCATGGTAGTTTTCATCACTATTTTTACGGATTCGAATCGGACGTAGTCAAAAATAGCTCTTATTAATTGGGATCCGGTAAGTCCCTTCAATATTAAGTTAAGTTAGACAACGTACTGAAATCCTATAGATAGCTTTTCACGCCGGAGATCGTGGGTTATATTCCCACCCAGGACAGATATTTGTGTGCATGAACATGTCTATTTGTCCTCAGTCTGGGTGTTATTATCTATATAAGTCAGATTTACAAAAGAAAAGTAATATATGTAGTCTATCAGTTATCTGGTTTCCATAGTACGAGCTCTGCTTAGTTTGGGATCAGATGACCGTGTGTAAATAATGTTCCAGGATATTATAGATGTTCTAACAACAACCAGATCCAACGGTTTAAATTATAATTTTATCAACAGGTACAGAATATTTAACTTTATGTTGCTCGTTAAAATGTTTTCCATTCAATGCAATTAACTATTTGTCCATTAATTTTCCCGCTTTCAATTAATTTTATTTGGATTATATCGCTTTCCATTCTATGATTAATTAATAGGATTATTTGTAATATTATAATCTCATTAAAATATTAATTGACTTTAGATTAAATTGAATGGAATATCGCCGTGTAATTTAGTTAATGATGTTATCTTTAAATTAGCTGCCTTTTCTTTTGCTTTTGGTAAAACGGCATGATATTAAATAAAACCGGCCAAGTGCCATTAGGGTTTGAACACGATGGGTTCCGTTCGAACTCATGTTAACATGCCAAAACCATGGGTCACCATATACAATCACATTATTCAAATCGTGTTACATTATATTTTTATTATTTATTGTTATAGCGACAAAAGTGTAATTTGTACCTAGAATTAAATATATGTATATAGTTAATTTGTAATACTATTTATCTTCCGACTATTTGCTCCTTACGAAATAAAACTTTTATTTATTATTTTGATTGTTTCATAGTCAAAGTTGTATATTTATTCAGTAAATAATAAATTTAAAAATATAGTAAAGTTTTACTAAATAAATGTACATCGTCTACGTTTTTATTTAATATTAATATTATTGTACAGTCATAGTTGTATATTTATTCAGTAAAACTTTACTTAACTATATTTTTGCACTGACACATTTTTTACTGTACCGAACAGTGATTGACGTCGCAGCTAATGAGAAAAACTGCCAAAAAATCTCAGTAGGAATCCTCCAATAGATTTGGTATTCGGGGAAATTTCATCTATGCGGTACACGCGTACTCTTTTTGCGTTTTTAGGGTTTTAAACCCATACCCTAATGCTTGGAATATGCTTTAAACTGCAAATTTTGCACCGTTTTGTCAGTTTGTTCTTCGATTCCTCGGCATCGCTATGGTACCTATATTTTAATATCATCATCATCATATCAGCCGAAAGACGTCCACTGCTGGACAAAGGCCTCCCCCAAGGATCTCCAGAATGGTCGGTCTTGTGTTGCCCGCATCCGGCAGTTTCTACATTTAATATATTCTGAACAATATTTTTTTTCTGAACCTTTTCTCAACATCTTACTTTATATTTGTATTATAATGTTGGCTTGGTTGGCAAATGCTTGCTTTTCACACTGGGCGTCGTGGTCATGGATTCGATTTCCACCCATGACAGATATTTGTGTGCATTAACATGTCTGTTTGTCCTGTTTGAAATACAAAGTGTATGTAGTATAGTAGTATAACTAAACTAAGCGGAGCTCAAGCTCTGCTTAGTTTGGGATTGGCCGTGTGTAAATAATGTCCCAGGATATTATTATATACCTCTATTATATTTTTATATATCTTGCCTTTTCTATTTTTAACGTTTCTGAACAAGAAATATTTATTTATTTTCAAATTTATGTACACACTGATAGGATAAAGGGAAGAAAGAATAAAAAACAAGAGAAGACATTGCACAAAGGTACTACTTATTTCTAAAGAAATCTCTTCCAGTAGACCTGCAAGAGGAGATTTTGGAAGAGAGGAAGATATGAGTGTGTAGGATGATATACATACATACGAACAAAATACACATATACAATTATAAATACATACACAATTTAAAATAATAAACTACATAAAATACATATATCTAAGGCAAAGAGGAAAGGTAGGGTTCTTTTAACCTTTTTTTTAAATATGGAGATGGTATTACTATTACGTATGTTAGGCGGAAGAGAGTTCCACAGCCTAACCGCCTGAACAGTGAAGGATTTGGAGAAGAAATCAGTTTTATGGGATGGGAATTTCAAAATACTTTTTAAGTAAAAATATTACGGTTTAGAATACTTACTGTTTAGTATACTCGGATATCGGATACTTTTACTTTAGGTAATTAGTGTGCCCCTTCTAAATCTTTGTTTAGATAGTCTATCTGTGGTAACAATAAAAAAAATGTATGGTATTTAACATGTAATTATACCTATTCCTATTCGAGTTATTTCTTAAAGGTTTTGTTTATGTCGAATCTCGGCATCACAGTCAATCACACGATAATACATCAAGAAAAATATTGTGCCAGTGTAACAGATAAATTGGCCGACGAACGTACAAGACATTTTCCCTGTTTCCTCGTTTTGACAAGGAAAACAAAGATTATAACATGGGACATATTACTATATTGTATTAGTAAACATATCTACGCTTTGTCGTATTAACATATACTATGTATACATGGTTGATATGGTAATAATACAGTGGAAATAGTAACTTAATAAGTCTATCTACATATATTATGGCCAAGAGTTATCTCAGCCTTCTCAAATATAACATTAATTGATCCCAAACTAAGCAACGCCTGTTAATAATAATAATAATGTCCTCCTAGCCGAGATCTGGCCACGGCGGCCAGTCTTAAAGTCGACTAGCCATCTGCGCGGGACATATTATAGTGCTCAAGTGAGTGCGCAAACACGGGAGCACTTTCTATTCCATCACTCTCATGATCCGATGGGACGAATAGCGGCACGACCGGAAAGAGGTCAGGTACAGGACCGACGGCTTTACGTGCTCTCCGAGGCACGGGGGTATAATACCGCCAACTCCCAGACTTCGGGCTGATATTAAGATTATTTCGTTTTACAGAAAAATCCCAAAACCACTTTCGGCCCGACCCAGGATTTGAACCCAGGACCTCGTTATCTGCGGTTGAACACGCTACCGCTAGACCAACGAGGCAGTCGCCTGTTACTATGGCAACCAGTTAACTGATAAACATACTAATATATTTCTAAATACATATAGATAAATTACACCCAGAAATAGAATACATAATCGTGCTCATCATAAAAAGATTAGTCCTGGGTGTGGCTCGAACCCACAACCCCAGATAGATAGAGGTACTTTATTAACATACAACTGACGCAGCACTTTTAGGACAACTACTCATGGAAATCAAATAGTTGTCCTGTGCGAGAATCGAACCTGGGACCCGAAATGGCGAGACGACTGTTTTAACCTGTGCCCGACGACGCGTGCAGTGAAAAATGTATGTAAAATATAAGTCAATGAAGGCCAACAAGAATATCGCCTCCACATCGGGGGGGGGGGGGGGGGCGTACCGAGGGGATATATTCCAGTGAATGGGCAGCAGCGTTCTTTTGAGTACTTGGACCATCTTACTGCTATAGCCAACCCGCCCAAGCCTGCCCAGAGTGGCGATTATGGCATATCCCTCCAAATGATGGACACAATGCATTGTGGATATCTTTTGGGGAGGTCTTTGTCCAGCTGGACGTCATTTATCAGCCCGAATTCTGGGAGTTGGTGGTATTACACCCCCGTGCCTCGGAGAGCACGTAAAGCCGTCGGTCCTGTACCTGACCTCTTTCCGGTCGTGCCGCTAGCCGTCCCATCGGATCATAAGAGTGATGGAATAGAAAGTGCCCCTGTGTTTACACACACACTTGTGCACTATAATATATCCTGCGCAATTGGCTAGTCTCCATTGAGACTGGCCGCCGTGGCTGAAATTCGGTCGGGAGGACATATTATACTTTTATATTCTGAAAATCGTTTGGGTCGAGTAGTCTAAGGATACGTGACACTTCAGTTTTACGAGTATGTTATCGACTGTACCAAGTCCCTACGGATTGTGAGTAGGTACAGACGAGGTCAGAAAGTAATCGCTCGTGTAATGGTAGTACTCACCACATCTGATAAATACATTGGGAGGATGCGACTCCCAGAGAAAATATACTATAAAAATCGTTTTCACCCAAGGAATATTATTATTTATGTTTCGAATCATTTTTTAGGGTTCCGTACCCAAAGGGTAAAACGGGACCCAATTATTAAGACTTGTCTATCTGTCTGTCTGTATGTCCGTCTGTCACGGTAACAGGACCCTATTACTAAGACTTGTCCATCTGTCTGTCTGTATGTCCGTCTGTCACCAGGCTGTATCTCATGAACCGTGATAGTTAGACAGTTGAAATTTTCACAGATGATGTATTTCTGTTGCTTCTATAACAATAATTACCAAAAAACAGAATAAAATAAATATATATGGGGGCTCCCATACAACAAGCGTGAATTTTTATGCTCGTTTTAATAGATAATACATATAATAAAATTTTGGTATAGTCAAAACTGTACATTGAATATTTACAAAAAAGAAATTTGGGGCGTAATCTACAATAGACACCGAAGCTAAAAATATAGTTTTTAGAAGTTTGTGTGTATGTATGTCCGGGCTAAACTTAAAAAGTACTGCATGGATTTACTTAAAATTTTGCATGAATATTACTAAGAGGTCGGGTCAACATATAGGCTACATATTATCACGCTATCATCTACGGGGGAAGAGCTGTGATAATTTATAAAATTTAACGCGGGTAAAACCGCTCTAATACGCACATGAATTCGGAAATGTTGCGCCCCTTGTGATTGAACTCCAAATCATTGACTTTACAGTCTACTAACTAAATCACAAATTTACCCTAAAAAGTACTTTATGTAGGTAGGTTTGTGTAGTTTAACCCTAAAATGGACTGTGTTAACAAGAAGGAGGAATAAAAAATATTAATGGCGCCAGGGCGGCCATTTCACGAGTATTGCTTACACAATTTTATTTTTAACAGTTCCTGTGTGCGACAAAACTGGCTCGTTAAGGCGCTATACACGATATATTTCACTTTGCAATTAAATTGAAAAAAAATTGATTTGAACTTAATTAATTTCAAAATAAGAAGGAAGTATTATTTTGCTCTTTGCAAACGACGCATTCGAGAACTCACGTGTTGGGTATCGTACCGGCGCATGTTACTTACAATTTTATAAAGCCCTTCTTGCGTGTGCTTATTTATTGCAGGCGGTGCATATTGCATCCCGGCTTGATAAAACTGACAATTAGCGGAATTAACACGACATATTAATTTCGTATTTATAATGTTATGGATTTCCGTAAAGTAACGCCTGATTCCATTATTTAGATGTATAAAAATTGCTGATTTAAAAAAAAAAAAAACATTTCAATTTTTCTTAGCAACGACCGATTAGAACAAATTGTATACGAGCCCATTCCAAAATCATTCCTTATCGGTTTTAAAATTGGTTAAAAAAGGAATCGGTGATATCATTAGAGCTTTTCATTAGTTACTAAATTGTACAAGTAAAGTTTTAAAGTTGTCGGCAAAATTCCGGAGTTTTGGGTGGCCAGGACATATCTTATGTAGTCATTTGTGTATGCGATGTGTACCGGTTGATTTTTTTAATTTAGGATTATGAAGCGCGATCTCTCCGTCATTTGTGTATTAACTTGTTTTGCATGTCTTTTGTAAGTTAAAGAATTGGGCAACTATATGCTATAAAACAACCTACTTGTTAGTAAATTGTAGCATACCTAATTCATGAATAAAAATAAAATATCAAGTCATGCAAACCTATTGCGCAACTTTTCTCTTGTTAACATTTTTAATCAGTACTGCCGATTTTGGTACAAAAACAAAACTATGTTGTGCTCACATACCACCTATCCAATGTCTTCAACGACTATCGTCAGTGAGACTGGTTACCGTGTAACAAAAAAAATTAGTAACGCCATAATGATCCTTATTTCGTACTCGGCATAAGAATTATAAATGCGTATCAACCGGTACCGACAGTTTAACATGCCCTCAAAAATCACCTTGGCGGTCAAATGACTATGAGTGAGTGAGGCGATTAGTTATTATCCAGATAACTTTTAACGCCAGTCATTGTCACAATAGTAGTAATCCTTAACCTCAAATGATAAGGACCATTTTCCAATAAAACTGTTAATATTGATGTGATGTCGGCTCTACTTTTATGCATTTAGGTACCAAGTAGGACGTCGATAGTTTCAACTTAGGAACACAAACTGCTCATTGTACGTGCAATATATTTTTATTGTACTACCCTCCTTCGTGAAAATTGGCTGCGAATTGTTGTACCGAACGTTTATTGAACTAAACAGCTCTATAAAATGATTACTAAAGTATTTATAAGGTCGATTTTTTGGGATTTACATAAGATTGCTAACATAGAGGGTTTGTTTTGTAAACATGGTGTCTCCTTGGCTATGCAAGCTTGGTAGTAAGATTTTATTGGGCTTTATCAGTAAAGCTAGCAGTGTTACGGCCCGTCTAGGTAACTACTGGGTTTCAGTGTAAACCCTTCAAATAGGTTTCTATGAATCTTTATTGATAGTCGGTTAACTCATTCTCTATCTAATTTAAGGTTTTTTTTACAGCAACGCCCGCACTAGGGAAATTATACCCTGTGGCGCAGAGTATTTTACAAACCTATAATTGATGGTCACAAAGTATAAACAGACTCAAAACAACCATTTATAGGTCACACAAAGAGTTGTCGTGCGTGGGAATCGAACCCGGGACATCAAATGGCGATGCGATTATCTTAACCGCTGTGCCATTAATAATATAATATCTAGGGACAATGTCACACGGATCACCCTAGCCCCAAACTAAGCAAAGCTTGTACTATGGGTACCAGGCGACGATATACATACTTATATAGATAGATAAATACTTAAATACATAGAAAACATCCATGACTCAGAAAAAAATATTCGTGCTCATCACACAAGTATTTGCACTTACCAGGATTCGAACCCAGGACCACCAGCTTCGTAGGCAGGAGCACTACCAACTAGGCTACGGTGACCGTCGAATCTATTCTGTTGTCGGTGGAGCTTCTTCCATTTCTCTCTATCTTCACCAAGCACTTCCATTTGATCCATGTTGGAGATTCTAAGTTTGCCGTTACCACTTCTTCGCTCGATAATTTTACCTTATATATCGTAGAAACAAAAAATCTTTGCGGGTATAGTGAGGCATACTTAACCACTACGCCACTCGTGCAGTCAAGTAAGTGCACTCTACTTTTACCGTAGCTAGACAAATAGCAATCTACATAATTTAGGGTACTAGCGGTCAGGGGTAATATGATGAATCGTGGGTTTGATCGATGTACTGACCTAGTAGAAATCACGTTGTTTAACGCGTACTGTCAGAGTTTTCACACGGGTAACCTCTCTGTCTAGTACCCATAGAGATCGCTGGATGCCCAACGAGTCCAATATAATAATATACGTATAAAGCATGCTTTTGGGGCTGCCTCGTTTGAGTAGCGCTTCGTGGATGTTTACACGCATGGATAGTTTTCATGCCATCATTGGAAAAAAACCGCGCCTATATTTTGGCGAGCGAGAAACAGTCCCAACAGCATTGTGAAAACTGTGGCGAAGAGTTTCACCTCTCCTATCTTGGAGAACTTCACGAGGAGACTGATTAATTGGAAGATGTGTATTAGACTGTTTATTTTAATTCAGGTTAATAACATTAGATTTTTATAACCTTTGTTGTCTTAAATAATTATATTTTATTAATTATTTAGTAGCTGTGCCCCGCGGTTTTCCCGGCGTTAAACTTTATAAATTATAACCTATGTGTTATTTTGATGTATAAGCTACATTACTATAAAGTTTCATTCTTTATTCTTTATTGCACACAGAAACATACATTTAAATTAAATTTTACAATGAAAAACCATGTACATAGGCGAGCTTAATTCATTTATGAATTTTCTTCCAGCAAACCATTAGGAGAGTGAAATTATTAAATAATGGGTACAAACAGTGTACAACAAAATATTAAATTAAAAATATTGATAAAATACATCACAAAAAAAACTTGTGTGTACTTATGTACACGCGTTAGAAGTTATACTTCTTAATATACTACTTGAACATAGTTATCAATTTTCATACCACCTAGAACTAACGTCATGCTGTTATTTTTACGATGCGCGCGCACGATGCGCGCGCATCGTAAAAATAACAGCATGAGCAATTCACACATCGCTCAGCACATTCGCACATCAATTCACTCTCATACATTTTCATACCACCTAGAACTAACTTCATACTTATAACCAACTTCATTTTTACGTTGCGCGCGCACGATGCGCGCGCATCGTAAAAATTCACTCTCATACCACCTAGAACTAACTTCATGCTGTTAAATTTTTTGGTGTCGGTGTGCGCGCGCATCTCATCATTTTTCTCCATCGCGCCAAAAGAAGTAACCAAAAAGTTGCGTAATTTTTGCGTGATAGAGTACCTAGCATCCATATATCCATTCTCATATAGTAGGATTTTTATTATTTCTCTGTGTAAATACTCTCCTTACTGAAATATAATGCGTGTCGTACATCATAAAATTATTTTTTTAACATGCTGTTTATATTTAGCTTAGGAGCTTTACACTGCTTCACCGGACAATATACGCGAACGAGTGTCCAAACAATCCAGCTAAATAAAACTACAAATGCAGTAACCCGCACCAAAGGGCATCCTTCTTGAGTTCGAACACCTCCTCAGGTCGGTTAATGACCAGGTTGGTGAATGATATGCTCATAAGGTGCCTTTCGGTAAAGTTCTGATGCATTGTGAATATTAAATGTGTCTTACTTGATTGATGTCTTTGAAAGTCAGGACATCAATCAAGTAATTATCCCTTAATTTGGCATGGTATGTACTGTCATACATGACTTTATAAAAAATAATTTGTTAAAAAAAAAGCAATTTGCGTGTAAATAATTATTTTTTCCATAACACAAAACTAATTAATTTTGCTGAAAACTACAAATCACATTCTTAAACACATTCATTTTGACATTTCTTAAAAAAAATGGCTATCCGGTGATCGTCAGCTCTGTTGCCCCAGGTATTTATACTTTAATTTTGAATATTACATAGTTTTGAATAGGTGTAATGATAAAAATGTAAGGTTTATTATGGAATGGAATGTATGTGATGATATTTATGAAGTTTTATTTACATAAAATGGTTCTATTTTGATAATTAACATAATGTATGCTGTGACATACACTGCCAAGTTTGTAAAGAAATACCCTCCATTTTGTTTGTATGTCACGGTATACATTGCCAGTTTGCGGTTGCTTTTTAGGCTAACTTAGTTTTATAGCAAGCTATTTTTTCCTTGTCAAACAGCGAAAGCTACAATCTCGCGGTGGTAGAATTTTAGCGATTGTGCCCCCAGAAAATGAACCCTCTGACGGTAGTGAAAATTCTGACCTTCAGGACGTATTACGTGTGCAAATACCGCTTTCTATGTTTACTTCTTCTGCACCTTCAACTCAATATTTTCCCACCACAAAAATTTTCGACTCATAGCAATGTTTCAAAGTGCCTATTCAAGCCCTTCTCTTGAACCTAATTGTACTAAAGTGCCGATACTGAGGGACATTCCGTCACTCCCAGCTACTCTTGCAACGTCAGCAACTCCTGCACCTGCTGCACCTGCTGCACCACCTGAACCATCAGCAAGTAGCGAATTTAGTATTAGGTGCCACTCACATAAGGGCTACTGCAGCTTCCACGTCGCTTCCCCGTAAAACCAGATCGCAACATCCCATTGTTTCTGTAACTCAACGACCCAGATGAATAATAATAGCGTTCACTCTGAATTATCAATGGAAAAAACGGTTTATCGGGACATTGCAACTAGAGAACAAGACTCAGTTCACACGGAAAATCTCGACGAATACTTCACGGGATTATTTCTACAAGTTCTTTTCCCCTCACAATTTACCAGATATCGTAGAGCAAACAAACGCATATCCAATATTCCAAACTAGACGTCTCTTGGATTGGCTGAAAATTAATTGCGAGATTTTTTTTTCATGATACATATTATCATGGGTTTTGTGAGTATGCCATCTGATATAAATTACTGGAGCTTGTGATACAGATACCGTCTTGTAGCCAATTTGATGCCTCAAAAACGATAACAACAAATCCGTCGTGATTCCGACAGATATTACTAAGTTGGACCTTTATTACAAAGAAATTGACATAATTGCTTAGCTCAAGATAATGAAACGAAATATATCCAATCTAACGACTCTGATATGCAAGAAATGCCAAGTCCGTCTGTGCTTCGTAACTGGCAAGTCCTAGGAATTGTCAACTAGACTATCATATTATGCGTGATTAGTTATGCTGGCAATTTCTAGGCATTATTAGACATGTTTTTATTATCATAATATTATGTTCACACCTTCCAACAAGGGTTCCTGAAGGGGGAGGTAGCGATTTTTTTATATTCTTTATTTGTATTGTAATTGGCAATGTATGTCACCACATACACCACCTTTCCTCAATGTTTTTATGTGCATTTGGTAATGTATGGTGTGGCATACATAGTTTTTCATGAAAACTGAAGTTTCTTTATTTTTCTAATATTTTTTCTGTAACCCACATAAATGTCTACAACACATTTTCGTTAAAAAAAATGAATTTTATGGCATTTTAATCTTTGCCAAATTAAGGGTTAGGAGCTTTACACTGCTTCACCGGACAATATACGCGAACGAGTGTCCAAACAATCCAGCTAAATAAAACTACAAATGCAGTAACCCGCACCAAAGGGCATCCTTCTTGAGTTCGAACACCTCCTCAGGTCGGTTAATGACCAGGTTGGTGAATGATATGCTCATAAGGTGCCTTTCGGTAAAGTTCTGATGCATTGTGAATATTAAATGTGTCTTACTTGATTGATGTCTTTGAAAGTCAGAAAACTAATCATTTAAATAAGATTATTTGGCTTTCTTGTTATTAATTGGCTCTGGAACGGTCAATAGCGTGACTAAACATAATTTTCTTTAAAAATCATTTGTAAATTGTAATTACTTAATAATAATCTCAGCCGGCGACTTGGTTTGCTTGGATTTAAATCGGTCTAACAAGTACTTTGCTTATGATTGTTATCTGTGAGGCAGGTTTCGTGCAAATTGGCCCTCATGACGTGTCTAGCAGAAGCTAAACGATAGCAATATTTGCGCAATAATTGCTTAGGGGGCTGGTAAGCTCGGCTAGCGATAGCGTTTTTAACCGTAGATCCACCTGTTAAACCAGAGTTCATGGGTTCGTTCTCCATCCAGGAGAAATCTTTGTGTGTTGGCACGATTATTTGATCTGTGTCTGAGTGCACTGCTGGACAAAAGCCTCCCCAAAGAATGGGGGATATGCGATAATCACCACGCTTGGCAGACGGATTGGCGATCGCAGTTTGATGGTCATAGTTCACAGAAAAACGCTGCTGCCCGTTCTTTGGTAGGTATTCCCTCGGTTGATTTCTACGCACCCCACGGGATGAGATAGGGTGATGATATTCTTTGCCGTCACCACACAGCAGCTATAATATGTATGTATTTAGAAATATATAAGTATGTTTATCAGTCGTCTGGTTGCCATAGTACAAGCTCTGCCTTGTTTGGGATCTGATGGCAGTGTGATAGCTGTCCCAAAACTGTTTTACAAAATCCGGACGATATTTGTTTTAAATAATATAATATCTGGGGACAATGTCACACAGATCATCCTAGCCCCAAACTAAGCAAAGCTTGTACTATGGGTACCAGGCGACGATATACATACTTATATAGATAGATAAATACTTATATACATAGAAAACATCCATGACTCAGAAACAAACATTCGTGCTCATCACACAAATATTTGCACTTACTGGGATTCGAACCCAGGACCAACAGCTTCGTAGGCAGGAGCACTACCAACTAGGCTACGGTGACCTTTGAAACTTTCAAATTTGTGTGCATCTGACGACTCATAATATCTATTTTCTAATGAAAAATCATTTCCGAACAACTATTTTGCAAATTTTGCTATAGACCATTTTATACAAGATACGTAAGGGGGATTACGATGATGTTTAACAGCGGTCTACTTTGTACACTTGTATATTAGTTACGTGTACTAAGGTCATTGACATGTCTGCTGGATAGATGAGTGCTTTGATAGCGCAGTGATTCATTCGATCGACCGCCAGATATAACAGGTTCTATTATTGTTTGCGGCTGGAGTTGGTCGGCACGCGTGGGGAACCAGTTTGGGAGTAAGTGTTGTAGTATTATTTTAATGTCTGCGATAGTTATACACGGGTTTCTAGGGGCTAATCACATTAATATTATAAAGGCGAATGTTTGTGTGTGACTGAGTATGTTTGTTACTTCTTTACGCCTAAACGGCTGGAGCGATTTTAATAAAATTTGGTATGAAGTAAGCTGACACCCTGGATCAACACTAGTGATGAAAATGACTAAAGTGACTGAATTAGACTGACTGTCATTTACGGTCAAATTGGTCAAAAATGGTCATTAACTGTAAAAAAATGTCATTTTCAGTCAATTTGATTTCAGTAATATTTTAGTACCTTTTAAGTTTTTGTCGTCGATAAAAGTCTACAACTTCTAAATTGAAACAAAAAAGTGGTTTTTATGACTTATAGTATTATTATATAGTGTTAATCATTTTACATTTCTAATCATGCGTGCATTTAAGACAAAATGGCAATGTCGCACTTTGATGTCGTCTTATCCTCTCATGATATAATTGGGTACCTACCTAAATAAATAAATAATTGGGTGGTAGTCGAGAATAGACAATAATATTTTACTCAAATTGACTGTATTTGACAGTAAATGACCGGTCATTTAAGGTTTATGACAATTGTGACTAGTTATATTCAGTCATTTTACATCTCTAATCAACACATAGGCTATAATTTATAAAGTTTATAAATTATAGCCTATGTGTAAATTTATAAAGTTTAACGCGGGTAAATCCGCGGTGCACAGCTAGTAGTATCATTTTTTTTATATATGTCTGGCCTGTTTGTCTTGTGTTTAGTGTCCCCGGCTGCCAAGCTAAAGGTCGTGGGTGCGATTTCCACGCAAGACAAATCTGTGTGCGGTTTTAGCGGTTATTTGTTCTGTGTCAGAAATATACAACATGTAACTTTATTAACGCACATCCTGAAAATAGTTTGTTCAGAATCGTTGACTGAATCGATTCATATAATTTTTATATAGGTAATTTTTTATTCCAAAATAATTAATAATACGGAAATTATTTGTCATATTAACCCTGTACAGTCAAAACACATTGAAAGTGACCGTAGTCAAAGTAATAAGACTTAAAATCGCAGTTTTATTTGTACATACATACATACATAGACTCACGCCTGTCTCCCAGAGGGGTAGGCAGAGACAACGGACTTCCATTTGTCACGATCCTTGCACACCTCTTTCGCTTCGTTTACTGACATTATATTCTTCATACATGCTCGCCGGTTTAGGGTACTTCTGACCTGACCTTTCCTAAGTACGTCTCCAATTTGATCAGAGAATGTTCTACGAGGTCTTCCCCTTCCGGTTGTACCATTCACACAGGCCAGGTATACTTCTTTTGTCAGTCTACTTTCATTCATCCTTTCTAAATGACCAAACCAGTTTTATTTGTATTCATACAAATTCCATTATTCAATACAAAATAAAGAAAAATAAACTTTATTCCAAGAAACTAATTTAGTAAATAACAATGCATATAGGTACATGTGAAATTAAAAATTCAGTGTATGTATTATAATTACAACATAATATTCTAATTGGGGTGTTTGAGGGTGTGCGGTAATTACGTTACATGTTGTATAAGTATTATCAGTTTTCTGGTTGCCATAGTAGAAGCTCTGCCTAGTTTGGGTACAGATTGCAGTGTCAAAGTTATTCCAAGATATTTATTTATTTTATTTATTGCTATTTTATACCACCGAAATCACAAAAAAGAAATAATTTATACAAAACTAATACAATATGTGTTCTCTTCCAGGTAATCTAGATAGTGATTGAGGTAAGGATTCTAATTATTATGGAGACGGTGTCATTTTTATATAGAATCGTGTAGGCAAATTACCCTTAACTTAATTGACTATGCACGTGAGGCGCAGCGGCTAAGACAGTCGCCTATCCGCTACCTGTCCCAGGTTGCCGCGTCGGACAACTATTTGTGTGACTCATAAATAGTTGTTCTGAATCTGGACGTAATTTGGGTCCGTCTATTATGTTTGTTAGGTACCCCGGACACAGGGATTTATTTCCCTAGTACAGGCGTTGTCTAATTTAAATTAAAAATTAGGTAAAATTAATTATTATTTCAGAATGATGTCATTTGCAGTCTGGAAAAACCCTCGTGGTGATGCGTATATAGATGTTTGTACATAATTAATCGCCAGCACTTTGCTGGCCCGCAAGGTACAGACGCCAGCACATTTAACTACACCAATATGTCAAATTTATTTTATAGATTTTCAACTTTATCACAAATGCATAAGGTTCACTTTCAATTGGGGAAATTTGCCAGATTGGGGTAGCTTGATGTGCCTGCGTCTGTACCTACATACTTCACGTAAAGTGCCTCTGTCAAAGGTGGAAACACGTGTGCGGAACAGAATTACACGTTGTAAATAGTGCGACAAAGGAATGACTTGCCAAATTTCTTTCTTCGCTGTCTATTAATGGCGAAGAAACCTTCAATTTGTTTTAACCGACTTCAAAAGAAGAAGGTTCTCAAGTTGATTGTATTTTTTGTATGTACACCGATTACCCTAAGATTTATGATCCGATTTACGTGATTCTTCTTTAGTTTGATGCGGAATAGTTGCAATTTGGTGCCTTTAATATAGTTTGGCCTTTCTCGTTTTCATTTTATGAATATTTTTAATGATTTGTTTTTTATGTGGACGATATAATGTCTTTGACAAGTCGTTTTTGAATGTTAACGAGTCTAGTGAGACACATACTTAACTTTTTTCGGCTTCAGACTAGCGTTTTATACGCGCATATAAGCTTGTTTTTGGAAGTGCATGTAGGCTCACCATTGCCACAGGCGCATTTTTTGTTATTCCGTAAATTGTACGCTTAAAGTAAATAAATAACATTCTTCATAAATTCAAACAAGATTTAAATTAACTATTTGCAATGCATGTTACCCAAGTACGTATACATTTTCAATTAAATTTACGTAGTAACTTGAAATTAGCCCAGGATTACCGCAGGTGTAATAAAAACTTTTTTAGTTATAACAATTTAACTTTCAACTGTGTAACTTATGTTGCCAACATTAAACTAACTATACCGAGGCGTTAACTAGTAGAATTGGGGTAAGTGTATAATGAGCCCATTTTGTATAGCCTAGTCAGCACTAGCATTTCATGATAATCGTCGCTGTGAACGCATGAAAAAAGAATATAATAATGTCTTCCTAGCCGAATTCGGCCACGGCGGCCAGTCTCAACAGAGATTGGCCATCTGCGCGGGACATATTATAATGCTCAAGTGTGTGCGCAAACACAGGAGCACTCCCATGATCCGATGGGACGCCTTAGCGACACGACCGGAAAGAGGTCAGGCACAGGACCGACGGCTTTACGTGTTTTCCGAGGCACGGTGGTATAATACCGCCAACTCCCAGACTTCGGGCTGATACTGTGAAATTTTCTTTTTACAGAAAAGTCCCAAAATCACTTTTGGCCCGACCCGGGATTTGAACCCAGGACCTCGTTAACTGCGGGTGAACACGCTACCGCTAGACCAACGAGGCAGTTAAAAAAGAATATACATCGCATACAGACCCGCATTACACACATATACATAGGTACTGATGACTGCTGTAGAAACTAGGCGAATGCTGAACAGGAGGTTCAACATTTGCCAGACCAGCTCATCTATCCTATAGAAACCACAATTGATTACACAATTTTTGATCAGATATGATAGGTATGTATCAAAAATTGTGTGTGATCGTTAATAAATAATCATTCATAATAAGCAAATATTTTTAGTAATTATTATGAATAATTTTATTTATGTATATACCACAATTTTGGTATATATCTTGTTGCACATCTTTTTTTAGTTGCCAACCACGGCACTGGAAGGGATCGCTTTATATATTATTTATTTCATGTCATAAGTATTCTAATGGTGTACTATAAAGAGTATTCTATATACTAAATAGCAAACATTATTCTAGATAAAAAAAAGAAATTGGCTGAGCGAGTTTTTGGTTCAAATTAAAAAGCTGATTTGTGAGAAATGTGTACGAGATCTTCGCCGCTTTATGAAGAGTCTGATACGCATCCTCCCTCTGCTTATCAACACACCGTTTCACAGCTTCGCGACTCACCACTCAGCTCGCTCTCATATCTCTGGTGGAAACAATCACACAGTTTCACCTTATTGTGCTATATTCTGCTTCTTTTGCAAATGTATACTGGCAGTATTGCGGATAGAATAGCGTAAAGTTTAATATTTTACCCCAAAGAACAAACTAGAAACATCTTATCAAGACAACAGTCTAACCACATTTAACTAATCCCGATTTTAATAGAACCCTATTAAAACCCTTGAGTTCCGCTCACGGACCCCTGAAATCCAATTAATTCCTACATTTGAATACAAATCTGTGGAGGATTTGTTATGAGTTCTGGTATTCGGATTGTTTTATAAGTTTGAATGATTAGGCACTTGTTAAATAAATATTATCATACTAATATTTAATCTTACCATCAAAATTTCGACTTTACTGAAAGGTAATCTATATATATAAACGAAAGTCGTGTTAGTTACACTATTTAGAACTCAAGAACGGCTGTACCGATATGGCTGAAAATTGATGGGTAGGTAGCTTAGAGTCAGGAGACGGACAAAGAATACTGTTTATCCCGTTTAACAGCGTTCCCGTGTGACTTGACATAAAACGTCAGTCACTATAAAACGTGGTATAACAATAAAAAGAATCAGACTTGGAATAACAAAATGTAAAAGACAGCTATGTAATGGACGTATGGATGACAATTTGATTTTTGTTCCTTGCAATCTGCCAAAGCGATCCGTTTGCACGAACTTTGCTTTACTCGGAGATGCCACGTTATTATACTTGCTTCATCGAAGAATTTTCAAAGACGGAAGCAAGGCGATGCGATTCCTGGGTATCCGGATGTGCGTTCTACTGATGCTCTTGGTCATATGTATACAGTTCACCCAAGAAATTATGAATGTTTCTATTTGCGGTGGTTGCTGGTAAACGTGCGTGGACATACGTCATTTGAGACAATACGTACTGTTAATGGTGTAATATTCCCAACATATCGTGCTGCATGTGAAGAACTGAACTTATGAGAAAACGATACCCATTGGGATACGACAATCGCTGAAGCCATTATCTCTGCATCTCCAAGTCAGATACGCACATTATTCGCTATCATAATTTCGACATGCTTTCTATCAAACCCATGTAATCTGTGGCACCAATACAAGGATAATATGTCAGAAGATATTTTACATAAAATTCGTGTCAGTTCCAGAAATCACGATATTGAGATGAATGAGGAGATACATAATCGTGCTTTACTCTTGATCGAAGATATGTGTTACCTCATGTGCGGTAGTTTATTAATCAGGTTAGGAATGCCAGCGCCACATCGTGGAATGAATGACGCATTTAATCGAGAATTGGAACGGGAACGTGAATATGATCACCAGGAATTAGATTTAGTAGTTCAAACTAATGCACCCCTCTTGAATTCCCAACAAAAAGAAGTTTATGATACTTTAATGAAGGCAATCGATGACGGAAATGGTGGTTTAGCCACTGTTCGTGCGAGATCCAACATAGCGGTTGCAGTTGCTTCTTCGGGAATAGCAGCCACATTGTTAGACGGATGCCGTAGGGCTAATTTAGCATTAAAATTACCGTTGAATCTTCAAACTATTGAAGAACCAACGTATAATATTGAAAAACAATCAGCAATGGCCAAAGTTTTATCGGCATCGAAAATCATCATCTAGGACGAATGCACAATGGCGCATAAACGTGCATTAGAAGCACTTAACCGACCATTGAAAGATTTACCCAATGACTCTGTTTTGTTGTTTTGGAGGAGCAATGATTTTACTGTCTGGCGATTTCCACCAAACACTGCCAGTAATTCCAAGATCTACGACTGTCAACGAAAGAAACGCTTACCTTAAATCGTCGAATCTATGGCGCTATGTGAAGAAACTGCAGCTGACAACAAACATGAGAGTTGCATTGCTTAATGATACCTCTGCTGAAGATTTCTCTGAGCAATTGCTGAATTAAAGGTAATGATCAAGTACCAGTCGATAAATCGAGCGGATGGATATAATTTCCAAATCATTTCTATAATTTTGTCTCAACAAAAGACGAACATATTAACAATGTATTTCCAACCATTATTTCTAACTACAAAAATAATGAATGGTTGACTGAGCGAGCAATTTTAGCGGCTAAGAATAAAGACGTAGATGACCTGAACTACATAATTCAAAATAAGATCATTGGAACAATGCATTCATTCAAATCTATTGCTTATGAACCTCGTGCTTATGTGATAAAGTTGAAAATCTATAAAATAAATTTGACAGATTGGGGTAACTAGATATGCTGGCGTATGTACATTGTGGCGCGTGCCAATCTAAAGCACGCGCTATACCGAGAGAACTAATAACAACATTACAAACCCGTGAAAATTGTGTTTTATGACGTCACGAAACCTCCCATCACGTTTTCTCTATAAACCAACAATAGCGGTATTACACTAATAAATAGTTAAGAGGTTTACCGTTACCACGACGACTCGAAGGGAACTCACTTTGTAAGATGTCAAAGAGATTCCTCATACTATTTATTGGTGTTAGGAATTGGTTAGAAACTACACGCATAATTATTTGCTAGCTGTAGTAATGTATACATCCATTTGGCTCATCAATCTTGATTCTAGTAGACTTAGGTGAATAGTATTATTTGTCATATTTCGGCTTCGGCGGCTATTTTAAATGGAGACTAGCCCAGAACATATGATAGTCCAGGCGCTCTTTAACTTTGGGGTCGAATTTGTATTTATTAGATCTCGCCAGACCCTCCCACCAAAGGTCGGAATTTCTTTAATATCACCTGAGGTTATGAATTTCTGCCTCCGTGCGTTTTACAAGAGACTTTTTACTGCTTTTTACTATGTGGGATCAATTAACTGCGAAGGTATTACCGATCCGGTATAACATGGCAACCTTCAGGTCTATTCCTTACGAATGGCCGGCAACATACTTGCAACCCTTCTGTGTTGCAGGTGTCCATGGGCGGCGTTGATTACCTTTTTTTTTTTTTTTTTTTTTTTTTTTTATTTTTTTTTACATGGTGGAAATGCATTAAACTTACGCATACCCGCCGCTTGGGGAGGCGACGGGTTATGTGGGACTCACTCGGGCTAGTCCCGGGATACGCACTAAAACCACCATGGTAGCCAGCCTCACAATGCCTGTAGCGGGGGGCCTGGGTACTCGTGAACGATCTCGCCAGTACCCCCGCTGTACACTGAGCGTCTGAGACTCACCTCCGGGGACGGGAGGGGGCAAATGCCTCCTCCCCTCCCCTTCACGCACAAGCGCGTTTAGGCAACCTGAGCTACAGCAGGTTACCTCTTCCCGGGACCGCTTATGTAAGACGAGTGGAGTTCCCCTCCTCCAAACGCCAGCGGTCCCAGGGGCGACGTCAAGCCGGGGAGAAGCCAGCCGGACGCCGCATTCTCTCTCGCGCTGAGATTAGATCCCAGCGCCGGCGCCGATGAAGCGGATATTAGTGTCAATATCCAGTTCATCGGCGCCGTCTCGTTCTCCTACGGGAGGGATCGTTGCGCTCCCTCTCGCGCTCGGCGGCCTCCTTCTTGAGCATAACAGCTTCGCAGAAGGAGGCCACCGCGTTCCATCCGGTTGTCGCCGCCAGCATAGCTGAAACCACTGCTGGCAGCGAGAGGTCCAATCCTATTTCAGCGACCAGGACTCGCCTCTCGGGGGCCCAAACTGGGCACTCCTCGAGTGTATGTTGGGCCGAGTCCGGGCCGCCGCCACAATGGTGACACGACGGTGTCGCCTCTCTACCTATTCGACACAGGTACTCACCGAAACACCCGTGTCCGGTGAGTATCTGTGTCAACCTAAAGGTTAGGCTGCCCCGTTTCCGGAGCAGCCATGCGTCAAACCACGGCAGGACCGCACCGACAGAGCGTTGACGCAAGCCTCTCGGCAATTCAAGCCGCTCGCGCCAAATCTCTAAGGCCTGTCGGTGCGCGTCCCGCCGCACGTTTGTCCAGTCCGGTTGTTGGCCCCCGGCATCCGAGCGGGCACGGACGAGATCGTAAACTCTCGCGTCCATGTCCGCCAAGATGTCCAGTGGCGGGAATCGTCCTAGTAAAGGCGTTGATTACCTATCATAAGGTGACTGACATGTCGCAATCGAGTCGTCATCAGAATGCAAGCGCCATCTGTTGGCGCTCGACGGAGTCAAGGATTCACCGGCTGAGCGTCGTGCTCGTCACTTTTGGAGCAGCACCCGGCCAGTGCGGTCGAATATTGAAACAGACGCGCGTTCCTAATTATAGCCGTGTATATCTATCTAGAGACTGAAAAAGTTAATGTACTGTCTTACGTTTCGTTATGTTTGCTTCATTGTGTCAAAGTGTATAACTTAAATAGAATTGCAAATTGAGCTATGACTTTCCTTTTAATCGTACAAAGTATATACGCCCACTAAATTATCGAACGATGAAGATTCGAGCGACAACCGACAACTCTATGGCGACATACATATAACTAGTAGCAAAACTCTGCTATCTCTTGAGTGTCAGGTTTTTATTTGGCAAATATTGATTAATAACGAGCCGGGACCATATAGTAGTGATAACTTCGATTTGAGATACGATTTGTAAGGGAATAGCTAATACAAAATCGTATGGGGCGGTGTCGTCCCATTGCATCGGTCGACTGCCCCATTTGTCTTAGTCGGTCGCAACCCGGGAGCAATCTTTTAGGTACTGATTCCTGAGTGATTCTTGACTGATGCTAGTGTGATTCTTGACTAATGCCTGATCGATATTTGATTGATACTTGACTACTGTTTAAGGAGCAGTATTTACCGCGCAGTTATTTCGATCGCACATTGTTTTTGTTCGATATAAGATATTGTCTACACTTTCGTAATCATTTATCGTAATATGGCATCATATTTTCGGGTTATGCAGGGAAAACAGGGAAGGATTACTTATTTAAGGCGCAAAAACTTTACATTTAAGCAAGTATATAATTAACGTAAGTACCCATACGTTGCCACACTTTGGGAAGCGCAAATTATTAATTATGCCAACTATGTAGGACTGAAAATTGGGGAGACCTTTGCCTTTGTCCAGCAGTGGACGTTTTTAAGCCGATATGATGATGAGGATGACGTTAAAAAATCTAAATGTAACAAAATGTCCCGTAAATGGGCCCTAAAGAAAGTAGTTACTAGGCAGCTTGCCTTGTATATTTTTTTTATGCTGGATGGTTTTGCGCTCGACCACGATCTCACTTAATGGTAAGTGCAGATGTGGTCGAAGGTTGACCGCGCTTATCCATAAGATGCCTTTTCACTCTAGCCTTGAATCAAGATCTAGAATCTGAGTCTGGAATCAAGTCGTTCGGGAGGGTGTTTAGCCGTGTGTATGTTGAAAGAGGAAGCAACGAACTTCGTATGGCATAATGGGATCTCAACAACAAAGCGGTGGACCGAGGCGGTAGTCGATGAAAAAAGGGGGAAGGACGGATAAGTTCATGGAGGTCTTGAGCGCATTCTCCATGCAAACCGTATAGGTTAAGCTATATAGGATTTTATTATTTCCCTTCAAGGGCTTGTCCTATACTATAGTGCAGTAACAATACTACATGTGTTATTAGATTTATATTGCTCGATGTTGTTTGTGTAATGCAACCATGCTACATACGAGTATGTGTCGAGTCATTACGAATGCGAGGGATGCCGATAGCTCTCGTTACAAACGGGTTTCAATGGCTATTGAGGTTTCATAGCAAATTCAGTTGACAATAGCTGGCAATTTAGTCTTTTAAACGCCTAAACTAATTTAAGTGCTATTACATATTTCTCTCTGTAATATAGGTCGTATGAAAACAATAGGGCACACATGCGCGTCCGGTGAACATAATTGGTCGCCCGGTTCTAACGGATCGCTTATTTTACCAGACTATTAAACTAAATTAATATATTAAATTTAAGTTTTACAGCATTACTCACAATGCAAAGAATAAATCTATGATTTTAATTTATGATTTCCCATTTTTTGTTGAAATATGTGTATACCTATACATTCTTGTGAAGTTCGTTGGAAGTCGCTGGATACGGATAGCGCAAGACCGGCAATTGTGGAGATCTTTGGGGGAGGCCTTTGTCCAGCTGTGGATGTCTTACGGCTGATATGACGATGAAACGTAATTTCAAATTAACGATGTAGTTACGTTATTAATGAAAAAAATTGTTACTTCAGATGGGCCAATAACAAACGCGGCGCTAGTGACTTTATAAATTAAGGTTTATAAAACATCTAAATAATTTTCTCTCCTTTTTCCATTTCTTCTCTTAATTCCCTCGTAAAATACTGACTTTTCGTCCTTTCATTATAACAATAAAGATATGAAATCATGATAGGAAGGTACATCATTCATTGCGAACAATAGTAGCCTCTAAGTAATTAGCCGGCGAAACTTGTGCGGCTAACAATGGATGCGTACCGATAAAATATAGTTCGTAATAACCTGACCACGTAATAAAATACTAGTATGTTAATTACTTGTTTTCATGTAGATATGAGGGTTTATTTTTGCGGGGACAATTGGGCATTATCTTCATCATTACAGCTGAAAAAGTCCACCCTCAGAAACAATGAAATTTATTCAGCACTTGGTTAATACCAAGTGTATCTTAATACATACAGTTGTACTTATCAAGCTCACAAACATCTATACATATAATAAAATCGTAGGAAAGTCGAAACTGTACATTGAATATTTTTTTAAAGGATACCTGGGGCGTGATCTACAATCGATGTCGAAGCCAAAAATATAGTTTTTAGAATTGTTGTCTGTGTGTCTGTTTGTCTGTATGCATGTCCGGGCTAAACTCAAAAAGTACTGGATGGATTTACTTCAAATTTTGCACGAATATTACTAAGAGGTTGGGTCAACATATGGGCTACATATTATCACGCTATTACCTACGGGGGAGGAGCTGTGATAATTTATAAAGTTTAACGCGGGTAAAACCGCGGGGCACAGCTAGTAGTAGAATACAGTTTAAAATAACAAAAAGAATGAATTAGTCCATCCGTGCGGTCTGTCTTATCACATATATTTTTATTTATTAATCCTTAAATAAATAACAAGTTAGAAAGTACTAATATATTAAGTAATATATTAAATATTAATTTTAAGCGACTTAAGCTTAACTTTAAGCATCTTATATGCCATAATCGCCACTCTTGGCATACGGGTTGGCGTTCGCAGTAATATGGTCGTAGTGCTCAGAACGATGCTGCTGCTCGTCCTCCGGGATGAGGGAGGGCATTACGACAGGTTTAAAACGTCCTATACAACTAAGTAGTCCTACGTCAAACCTGCCTCATGGTAAGAGCTACGCATGCGACCCGCAAAAAGTGTCTGCGGGTGGGTATGGCGGACTCGCATCGACTTCGAACTTATATTTCGCTCTCAATTTCCGTTCGCCTCGTGGATCACACTTTTCGTAACGCTCTCGCCAGGCATTCACCAGCTTACTCCCCAAGTCAAGCTTACGTAAAGAACGAAGAAATCAGAACGGTACCTATACATACGTGACGATACTCCTGACTGTACTAATGACCACATACATTGAATATGCCTGGCATTATCTACTTCTCAAGAAATGGCCCGGTCACAAGTACCCTACACCGGCGATCATGTATGATGAATATAATGACAGTTAACGAGGCGAAAGAGGGGTGTAAGGATCGTAACAAATGGAATTCCGTTGTCTCTGCCTACCCCTCTGGGAAACAGGCGTGAGTTTATCTTTGTATGTATTATCTAATTCTGTATTAGACCACTGAACACATAACCCTAAATGTGTAGCTCCTCCTTTAGGTCTGTTCTAATAATTAATCTTGATTCCAGCCTGCCAACCACACCGGCCAAATATCTCGCTGACCTAATTCATCGAAGAAATAAATGTTGAAAACTGAGAAAGGCGGCAAGAGCTAGTTGTCCGTAAAATATCTTGACAAATAAAATTGTAACCTCGTTGTCCTCAAAAGGGACGAGAGATTGCACTAAAAGGGGCCGAGGAGTCGTTATTTCATTACGATTTTATTTATTTTGTAAGGAAAGTCACAAGTGTCAAGGTTTATTTGATTTTCCTTTCTACTAAGTTTTATTGGGGTGGCCGTGGCAGTGTTAAAGCTTACTTTTTGATAGGGTTGCCAGATGGAGAAATAAAATGTCCTGACAAGATTCACCAATATGCCTGATGGTGTAAAAATAAGTATGTCTTCGAAATTTATTAAATATTTGATAAGATTAAGGTCTTTTCTCTATCTTATGGGCAGTTGCTACCCTGGTGTCAGAGTTGTTCAAGCCGCCCAGTAAGACATGGCTAATCGAATATTGTCTAATTATAACGACCGGGACTGACAGCTTAACGTGGCCTCCGAAGCATAGAGACGCTTATAAATTAAACGATTTTAACGGTCACTTATCCGTGGACTGTCTGCGTGACTATGCGCTTTACCTGGCCAATCACTTACGTACCGAATATATACACATATATTATGTACCAGGTGTAACGGCGTAACTTAGCAGCGCTATCTTGGATAAGGATAAGGCCATCGCCAAAGATATAGTCTTTGGGGGAGGCCTTTGTCCAGCAGTGAGCTTCTTTCGGCTGATATGATGATGATGAAAGTTAGAAAATTTTAGAAATTCTATCACATTCATAAAGCAGGCAATATTTAGAGAAAGTCCTGACGAAGGGTAACCCTATTTGTAGTTTAATGAAGTCGTAGTGCCTTTTAGCAAGAGAAACAAAGTGAGCTTGTTTCTTGTTGCACACTAGTTGATGCAAGTTGCTAGCAACTTGAGACGCTGTGAGTAAGCTCTGGGCTTTATTGTTATAGTGAGAGATAAGTTGGAAACATCTTACACCCTAACACGAGCTAGATTGTAAGTTTGCAAGATTCTCCATTCAAACTTGCCGACCAGCTGCTGCATTTCAATGTGCTCATTTTTGGTTCAACTGTTATACTATCAGCTATCTGGCTCTGTAATTTAGTGGTATCATGTTCACTTGGAAATCATGAGGTCAGAACCTGGGTCGGTGAAAAATAGTTATACCTACAATTCTCATCATGCCGTGGCGACTTGTAAGTAAAGCAACATTTAGCACGTCATTTTATAACATGTATGTAATTAATGTATTAGTGTATGTTTTGTAAGTTGTCCTAAATAAATAAATAAATCATCAGTCTGAAGTAGGGAAACTGGCGGTGGTAGATTTCTGTGCTTCTGTAAAGCTGTTAAAGTCTGGTCTACAATCCGCTCATAAGAGTGAGGGGATAAAGAGTGTTCCTGCGTTTGCGCACATATTTGAGCTCTGGTTCTTTAGTATGAGTTTGCAGAAAATTAAACATACACACAATTTTGAGCTATGACAGGCAACCAGCGCTATAATGTGTTATTGTCGTGATAAGTTTTGTCAATCACAATGCTTAATTCCTTTTGTGCGCTCGAATTCTTTAAGTCAAATTTTACATCAGAGAAAAGAGATATGACGTTGGTGGTTACGAAGTGGAGCAAAAGAGAGCGACGTATATAGAATATCGTTTTGTATACTTCCCTAAAGTCATAGAAGAAGATAGTGCCTCCGCCTCAGACGCTACATATGAACATCTGAGGTACCATATAGGTTGTGTTATTTTTATGAAGTGCCATCGTGTACGGTGCTGTACGCGTAATTTTTTGATCACGTATTTTACTTATTTGTAATTTGTTTTGTTACCCATATTTCCAATAATAATATCCTGGGACATTATTCACACACAGCCATCTAATCCCAAATTAAGCAGAACTTGTACTATGGAAACAAGATAACTGATATACTACTTTTCTTTTGCAAATACATACTTATATAGATAATTACAGACATTCATGCACACAAATATCTGTCCTGGGTGATAATCGAAACCACGACTTACGGCGTGAAAGGCAAGTTTAGTTTAGTTTAGTTGATTATATTCAATAACAATTTTTACATTGTGTCTGAATTTTCTATAACTAAATGTACATTATTATATAATTATTATGGGAGAAATTCATTAAATTATCTATGGAATACAATAAATAATTATAATAATAAATTAGAAAAAAAAAAATCAATTATAATGTCGATGTTTCTCGGTTCAATATAAATTCGTCAACAGAGTAGAAACACTTTTTTAACAAGAACTGTTTGAGCTTTTTATGAAAACTGCTTGTGTAGACAAGGCTCTTCATATTTAATGGCAGTTTATTGAATAGTTTTTACCAACCACGCCAATCGGCCCTTCAAATCACATATATACGAGTAAATAATGTATTATTAGCACATACTGGGTCTCATATGCCTGTATTAATTTATCACGCAAGTAAAAGCTTTTGATCATATTCTTTTCAACATCAAGAGTGTGATGCAAAACGTTGTCACGTATAAGTACGAAAATAAATCTGGAGAGTGCCTTGTTATTTTGGAATTATTTTCTCGTTTGTGCCCTTTCGTTGTAATAACCGATAAGGCAACGATTTAAATACGCCAACGCGTCAGAAGTGTGTTAACAAGAAGGAAAAATTGTATAACCAGAAAATATTACAGTATCTCCTTTTTTATTCAACTCAATCGACTAACAAGCATGTTGTGTACGGTTCTTACAACATCCCGGGCTTCTGAATTAGAACTGTAACGATGGCTTGAATTTTCTAGTCTATTTCATTATCTATACATAATAAAATCGTAGGAAACTCGAAACTGTACATTGAATATTTTTTTTAAAGGATACTTGGGGTGTGATCTACGTTCGATATCGATGCCAAATATATAGTTTTTAAAATTTATGTCTGTGTGTCTGTCTGCATGTCCGGGCTAAACTCAAAAAGTACTGTATAGATTTACATAAAATTTTGCATGAATATTACTAAGAGGTCGGGTCAACATATAGGGTACATATTATCACGCTATAACCTACAGGGGAGGAGCTGTGATAATTTATAAAATTAAACGAGGGTAAAACCGCGGGACATAGCTAGTGAATAATAAAAGTAAATACATACATATAGATATACATAGACTCTCGCCTGTTTCCCAGAGGGGTAGGCAGAGACAACGGATTTCCATTTGTCACGATCTTTGCTATTTATCTATATTATATTCTTCATACATGCTCGCCGGTTTAGGGTACTTCTGACCTGCCCTTTCTTGAGAACGTCTCTGATTTGGTCAGAAAATGTTCGACGAGGTCTTCCCCTTCCAGTTGTCCCATTCCAATAAGTAATAATAATAATATTCTGGGACGTTATTCAGACACGGCCATCTGATCCCAAACTACGCAGAGCTTATACTATGGAAACCAGATAATTGATACACTACGTTTCTTTTGTAAATACATACTTATATAGATAATTACACCCAGACTAAGGACAAACAGATATGCTCATCCACACAAATAGCTATCCTGGGTAGGAATCGAACTCATGACCTGCGGCGTGAAAGGCAGCATCTACCAACCACGCCAACCGGCCGTCATGTGTTCTGATAAAAATATTTCTCTTGAGTTAGAATAAGAACTATTGATAATTTGAATTCACAAATTATGTTATATTTTTATTAAATGAATTATATATTTATATAATTAAATATTTTTCAAATCCCCGATGAAAATTATTTCTTCTAAATTTGAATTCTTTAGTGATATTTTATTACTAGCTGAGCCCCGCAATTTTATCCGCGTTAAATTTTATAAATTATCACAGCTCCTCCCCCGCAGATGATAGCGTGATAATATGAAGCCTATATGTTGACCCGACCTCTTAGTAATATTCGTGCAAAATTTGAAGTAAATCCATGCCGTACTTTTTAAGTTTAGCCCGGACATACATACAGACAAACAGGACAAAAATTCTAAAAACTATATTATTGGCTTCGATTTTGATTGCAGATCACGCCCCAAGTATCCTTGAAAAAATATATTCAATGTACAGTTTTGATTTTCCTACGATTTATTATACGTATAGATATTGTCTAATTATGTATAGGTACATGAAACATTTGACAGCTGTCTCTTTAGCAAGATGGCCGCTATGCGCTGTCAAAATTCGCGCGTCTCTACTGAAAAACCCTGTGCATCTGTAAAAAAATGTTTTATACTGAAAAACGACACTCGGACATTTTTATGGCAGATGACTATGACTGACATCTATCGCGTCAAAAATATCCAATATATCAATCTAGTCTAAATATCCAGGAAGTTAAATGACGAATACGTTACACTACGCGTAGCTGTTATCTACGTGACGGCGGTGAATATAGAAAGAAAGAATATATATTAATCAGACACATAAGGTACATCAATAGAAATTAGTTAATAGGGGCACAACACGCAGAAGTATACATAGATATGTTGATACTTATAACACTAACTTATTATATAATATCAGAACATCATCACCCCATCTCATCCCGTGGGGGGCGTAAGAGTCGACCCGAGGGAATATCTACCAGAGGACAGGCAGTAACTTCCTTCTGTGTACCACGACCATCTTTCTTTGATTGCCAACCCGTCTGCCAAGCGTGGCGATTATGGCATATATCCTCCCACGATGATTCTTGAGGGAGGCTTGTGAAGTAGTGGACTTATTTCACCTTTTCATATGATTGTCACCTAATCCCAAACATTGAAAGTAAAGTTACACACATCTATTTTTGATCCTCGCGACTAACAACATGTAAACAAGAACCTGTGATTCTAAATGGTAAGACTTTTATCCAACTAATTAAACACTCTGTATATATATTACTATGTAAGTAATTATTATATTTTCTATGTGAGTGACGTACGTCAGAGATAAAAGCTTCGAACATTAATAACCCATTACACAGCACTTAGTACCAAAACACACGAACTTCGTCCCACCAAAGTTTCCAACTGACATTTCTGTATATCCCACCGCGACCCGCAACGCCCAACTTCCAGCAAAATATCCCGAGATGACCCAAAAGTTATTTTTACTATCGCTATAAAATAAAACATTTGCCCATAAATTGATATCTCGCTGCTTCAAACTTTTCTACATCGCACACTCTTTGCAATTTGGCCTAAAACTAAATATTGTATTCGAAAATAATAAAATCAGAAGCCTATTTAATAAATCTCTTATTCAAATTCTGTGGATGCCTATAGATATACAATTTCGCGCCGCTATGTACCTGATAATTCGTCTGTCACGTTCATTACCGTCACATGCAGCGCGACACCACGTGACGCCACGCAACCTCATGTTTTTCTACGCCGCACACATTAAAATTTATAAGCTTATTTATTTAAATGTTCCTCTAAATAATTGTGCATGCGGTTGGGTGGATAAGATTACACTACAACGTGGTGATATCTGATAATATGTATGTCGCTTTACTACCGCCACATGCAGCACTACGCGACGCAATGCCATGCCATTTACACCAACCAGTCTAACTTTGTTTCATCGCGTCGTGTGTATGCTAAGCTCAGAGCTGGAGTTAATAATGTAACGCGTACGTACGAATTGGTCTGAATATAATGAATAGGCTATATTAACTCCAGCTAGTGTCAATTATCTAAATTGGTTAGTCACAGTCCTTATGAGGGAGGCGATGGCTGGCCCTCACGTCATACTCGTGAACGGGTGCTGCTTGCGGTAACTGGTCGAACTGCTGTTGGGGTACTCATAATATTTTATTTTTTTATACAGTCGTTGCCTCTGGTTGACTTCGTGTGACTTGTTAATTTTGTAAATGTACGCGGATATACCCACCGTTTTTTCATCTAGCAAGAGGTTATTCTAATTGTTTGAGTGAAATTTAATATTATTGTTTATTATCTCACAATTTTTCGATTCATTAGATGACAACGGTTCTGTGCGTGCATTAGCCTACATAACGTCCATACCAATGTAAGAAAATAAATGATAAAAAAAAAAAAGAACGAAAACAAAAAGCAAAAGAAGACGAAAAAAGCAAGCCCGGAGTTTCTTTGTGGCTTTCTTCTCCGAGTCGTCCACCTAGGTAGCTAGAGAAAACCGCAGGTTAGCTAGGGTAGGCTACTCAGCGGCGAGGATCGCTTTGGCCCCTTAACACGTCACTGGTGATCCCGTGCAACTGATCACACCCTCTCTTAGAATTCTGTCCTTTTGCTTCAGCGGCCCCCTGAGCTGTGGCCCGAACCCTAAAAGGGTGGCCTCGGGTATTAATCGTTTAATATAAGCTACTGGTTAAGAGCCTTCTGCGCTAGCCAAATGCTCATTGCCTTCAATTCTTTAATTTTAGTATTGTACAACTAAATTTCAAAATAATAGATTATTTTTTTTAGACTAATTATATTTTTGTAATTTTTATACTGTGTTCGACTATGTTTGTGTACTGCATTTTGAACTTGACAAGTACAAGTGTTTGTTAATACCCAAGTGCTGAATAAATTTTGAATGTGATACTAACTTCAATCCCATAATGAAATGAAATGAAATGAAATAATGATGAAATAATCATCATTTTTTCATTTCATTTCATTTCATTATGGGATTGAAGTTAGTATCACATTCAAAAAGATCGCAATGATACTACGCGAACATTGAAAAAAAAAATTAGTATTTAAACATATACTTTTTTTACTTACTTAATTCTTTCTAGGGTTTCAGACTCAAAAGGTGAAGTGGGAACCTATTACTAAGACTTCACTGTCTGTCCGTCTTTTACCAGACTGTATCTCATGAACCGTGATAGTTAGACACTTAAAATCCCAGATGATGTATTGCCGCTATAACAACAAATGCAGAATAAAATAAATATTTAAGGATGCTCCCATACAACTAATGTAACTTACTCGTTTTAGTTGGATATTGGTTACAGGTAGTCGCTTGTAATATTCACAGTATATTTAATTAGCTATATATTCACTTTAAAAATAAATAATTAGATCAAAATAATGCACAATTTAAGGGGGCTTCCATACAACAAACGTGATTTATTTGCCTTTGTATAGATAATGGTACGTAATACTTCGTGTGCGAGTCCGACTTGCACTTAGCTGTTTTTTTTGTTTCATCACAATCATCATGAATTCTGAACTATGAAGTGGTCGTAACTATTCTAACATACTTTATAGTCATTATTAATTATTACCTTAGCGCTGTATAAAGTCCGCCCTATGATAGAATTTCATCTACTGCAAAATATAACTACATGTAACGCCTAACACCGTCCAGGTTTAATAGCCCGGGCTGATATTCTAAATTCTTCTGAACAGACACATTCCTATGTGACTTTTTAGCCGGGTACAAGATTTGAACACATTACCTCTTTATTTTTGGTTGACCACCGCAAGACCAACAAAGAAAACTAATTATACTATAATTAAATAATATAGTAAAGTTAAAAGTTTGCATGTTTAGGTCTTTGGATGTTTTAACTCAATGACGCTAAAACAACAGAACAAATTCGGATAAACTTTGGCAAGAAGATACAATTAAATAACTTGGAGCGGTTTTGCACTACGTCCGATCTGAATACTCCGATCCGAATGCTGGAAGAAACTGTACAATAGCTTTAGATTAAATCATTTATAAATGTGTTTTCTGTGTACAATAAAGAATCCGTAAAAAAAATCGGCATCGGGAAAACTCGGACCGTACTCGCATATTGCTTTTCGCACTACCTCGAATGCAAATCCGTGATTCACACCGAATCTAGTGAGTAAACTACCTTACAGATCTACTTCAGACCTTTTACGGATTCGGATCGGACGTAGCGTTAGCTTAGACTCTACTGAGGCCATCGAGCATTGTACCGAGGTCTTCCAAGGTATCAGGCATGACTACTATATCCATGGCAAATCGTAGGTGGGTGGTGTACTCGCCATTGACATTAATTCCAAAGCCTTCCCAGTCCAGAAGCTTGAAAACATCTTCCAATGCAGCGATGAACAGCTTCGGAGATAAAACATCTCCCTGTTTCACACCTCGCTGCAAATAGATAGGTTTCGAGTTCTGGTCCTGGAATCGCACTGACATAGTGGCGTTTTCATACAAACACTTTAACACCTCGATATATTACCGGTAGTTGATTTGGCATCTTTGGAGAGACGTCAGTACGGCCCAGGTTTCGATCGAATCAAAAGCTTTCTCATAGTCCACAAACGCTAAGCATAAATGCTGGTTATACTCTTCGGTCTTCTGTATAACCTTATTAACAGAAATTTCGCGCGTTTTTAGAATGATTGGACGAAATAAACGATTGATTTAATTTGGTTTAATTTAGCGCTTTAAATCACTTAAAACGCTAAATTTCATCTTAATAAGATTTCGATTTTCGATGAATACTTAAGTAATTCTTTAACGAATTTCCGCCAACGTTCGTCGATGGAACTTTTATGAATTTTCCAACTGTCTATTTTCAATTTTCCATCCGCGAAGATTAATTGGCGTAGTATTGCGAATTGGAGAGCGAACTCTTTTGTTCGAATTACGAATTACTTCGTATTTCGCCGGCGAAGTGAATTTGAGATGTAGGGTAGAGTAATCAATTATATGAAATGTATGATTGTTTTGTGTGAGTAGTGGAACAGGTTTATTTATTAGACACCTGTGGTTAATTACAAGGGTAGAGGGATATACGTATATTCGCCGCTGGTACGTCAATGGATAAATTATTCTGCGAAAACCGCTTTGTGGCTTACTTCGTAGAGCCATGTTCTAGTTGAATAAATAAAGTATATTAGGACCACTACCAAGAAGCCATCTGATCCCAAACTATGCAGAGCCTGTGCTATGGCAACTAAACAACTGATAAACATATTTTTGGGACGAAGTTCTTTATCGCGTGTTGTGAAAGGGGCTAGACGGAAAAAAATCCTACGAAAAGTTGTCACGACACTTTTTGCAGCTGTGCGGCGTGCGCATGTTTCTCTGTCTGTCTCTCTCTTTCTCTCTCTCTCTCTCTTATAGAAAGCAAGCCAGATATTTTCATTTCTATTTCGCATTGAACAGTGTGGTGTGGCGACGATTATTTTTGTTGAGTGTATACAGGTTTTTTTGTACATAATAAATAATAAGAAATAACTTCGTTCCATCCGGGTGTCCCTTGACACCTCTCAAGTTTTTTTTATATAAAATAGGCCCTTCCCCACAGAGCTCATGCTCTGGCGACCTTACTCACACGCAGAAACACAACATTAAAATTATTAATGTTATTATTAAAGAATGTCTTCTGTAAGGTGGAGGTACTTCCCCAGTCGGGCTGCTTTTTGAGCGAATGAACGCTGTGCCCTACCTCTCTTATTATGTGCGGATTCGATTGAAATTTGAAACGGCGACGGTTAATACCCTGTAACAACACGTAGTTCTATTAATACGCAGCTAGCGCTTCGCGATTTACCAATTTACCGCAATTTATAATATTACTAGCTGTGCCCCGCGGTTTTACCCGCGTTAAACTTTATAAATTATCACAGCTCCTCCCCCGTAGGCGATAGCTTGATAATATGTACCCTATATGTTGAAGCGACCTATTAGTAATATTCATGCAAAATTTAAAGTAAATCCATTCTGAACTTTATGAGTTTAGCACCGACATACATACAGATAAACAGACAAAAATTCTAAAATTAACTATATTGTTGGCTTCGATATCGATTGTAGATCACATCCCAAGTATCCCTTTGAAAAAATATTCAATGTACAGTTTTGACTTTTCTACGATTTTATTATATGTGTAGATAAATGTGTAAGTTCGCATGGTTATATTTTTTTAAGTAATTTTCTAACATTTAATTTATATAATATAAGTGCAGCTACTTAAAAAATGTATACATTACATTCGTTATTCTTGAAGCGATTCAATTTATTATACTAATAACAAAATAAGTACCTATTTCCTTAAATTATTCCAAACTTTATTGCAGACGGTACTAAACCGCGAGATATTTAAATAACATTATCTGAATTCAAAACAATTCTTTGAAAGCTATCCAACTTCCGTATCCTTAGATGGTAAATAAAAATCCAATTTATGCGAATGAGTTATGTATCATATTTTCCAAATAATAAAGTTCTCCACTCGGGACTTGCCATCTGCGTGAGATATACATATAGAGCACATACATCATGCTAGCCAACCCGAATGGAGGGAGGTCAGGTGAAAGACTGACCGCGTTACATGCTCTCAGAGACAGAGATGGAACACCGCCCACTTCGAAGCCCCAATAACGATCATTGGCCTGATCCTGGATCTATTTGGGATAGATAGAGATATCAAGAGACTAAATTTTGTTACGTAAGCCGTTCTTTCTATCGAGGACGAAGTAATAAACTACCTTTGCTCACATTGTATTCACTTTTCCATCAAATCCTTGTTATTATAGCCTATAAAAGCCCCCGCAATGCTTCCAACGACACCTACACGTCTTTACCCTCCCCAACCTTCAATAACTTCAAACGCCGTCAAAACCTTCGATATAAGATGTAGTGATGGGCTAATTTGAATAAAAATAATCGAGTCGATCGTTCAGTTATTTAGCTTTTTATTAATTATCGTCGCAAATGGAAGCACTGTTTTCGCCCTACCTTCTTATTTTTAAAACACCGGTGTACTGGTACTTACACAAAAGAGAAGAATTTTTATTTTTAACCGACTTCATAAGGAGTAGGTTTTCAAGTTCACTGGTATTTCTTTTTTTTTATGTATGTACATCGATTACTCGAAGATTTATGATCCGATTTACGTGATCTTTAGTTTGATGCGGAATAGTTGCCTTGTAGTCCCATAAACAATTTATGGCCCTGTAGTTTTAATTTTATGAACATTTTTGTATGAAAATTATTGTTCATACATAATTAAAATACGATATGATGCTCCAGCGGGAGCTAGTGTCGTTAAAGACACTGTATTACCTTAAGCTGGTATTCAATTCAGAATTCATTTATATTTATTTATTTTTATTTGTATATTCCGCAAAAATGTTACAGTTGTGTGGAATCGTCATTTGTTTTATTTACCGAGGTATACTTTTCGTGCCAGCTATTTATAAACACTGCTAAAGAACTCATTCCTTTTTTAAAATAGTTAAATATGTTATGATAATTACTCTGACGTACCCTCGAGGTGAATAATCCAGACAAAGAGCAATCACAAGAGTAAGACCCAAGTAAATCCTGAGTGCATTAAACATTAATTATATTTTATATACACTAAGATTCTAAAATAATATGGTTATTACCTCGACAGCAGCCAAGAACTATTCAAAGTTTATGGAATAGCTATTATGTGGGTAGTGTTTTCCCCAAAGCCAGTCCTTGCAACCCCACGTTGGTCTCTCACATTGCTTACCGACTGTTATCTAACATCTACAACTAGGCCCGCATAACTTGCCCTCATGGATACATGGAGACGCTAAGAAATTAACCACTGTGATGGTCACCCTTTTATAATAGAAAGACCGCGTCGAATAGGCAGAGCCTGTACTGGGAAAATGGCAACTGATAATCTTACTTACATATTTCTAAATACATACATTTCTAGTACGACTAGATACATGACAGTTAATCGTGCTTATCGAATAGAGATTTGGTCTAGGTGGCGATCGAACCCACGACCTCTGGTTTTTGCGGTCGATAACCACTAGACCAACAGGCCAAATATTAAGCAAATAAATATTAAGAATTCCGATAAATATTAAGCAAATTTATTTCATTATAAAATGTAAAAAATAACCTCGTATTATATATTTTTAACTCATTTATTCTTTATATATTCTTATTTATTTGAATTTTGAATTGCGAGAAGTATTTGAAATTGGAATCGATTATTTACTGATAATATGTCTATTTATTTCTTTCTTTTAAATGTATACTTAAAACAAACAATTAAAAAAAAGTAGTCGATTATCGGTAAGTAATCGATTCACAATTCAAATAGTTCTCGCATCCCCACACTGACGTCGCCGCTTCCGTCGCTAGCCGTAAAAATGTAACCATGAAATGCCGTTGGGGCTCATGAAATGGTAGATTCATTTCCACACTCAATATCCGATAACAAGGTGTATCGGTGGTCTTGGATAACGAGGTTTTTGTACTTGCCTTCATACAAATTGGATTATCAGCAAATACAACATGACACTGCTCAGTGTAATTAACAGTGGGAGAGGGACATAACAAAAACGATTTTATTGGTATTTCCTTTGTGCCTCTAACTAAATTAAAGAAATGCCCATACGATACGATCGCTTATTTCTCAAATAATTCGGTTAATATATTTTTTTAAATCTGCACACGACACAACTTAAACGCTTGAGTTGGGGAGTAAGCTGGTGAATGCGTGATGAGAGCGTTACAAAAACTGTGATCGGGCGAGGCAAACGGAAGTTTTCAACAAGTTTGAACAAGGCTCCCCGTTTTTAATATAATTAGTGGCACACCAAACCGGGTATTTCAAAGTTGGTATTGGATCACGGTAGGTATAACAAAAAAAAGTATTTTTCGTATCTTCATGTTACTGACCTTTCTATCTTCTTGTTTGATCATCGTCACCTAATAACGATTATATCTATCTCTTCAGCCCATGTCTAACGATTGTTGAGTATAGTCCTCTCGATTACTCCATCTTTGCCAATCTTGAGCCAGACTCGTTCCCTTTCACCCAGCTAATTTTGTATAGTCGTCATACCATCGTAGGAGCCTGACTACCGGGTGTCATCCTTCCCTTGGCCACCACACGGTTATTGCTGTGGTGCATTGTCTGTCTGTAGCCTGCAAATTTTCATTTCAGCTTTGCGATCCTCTAACCAACATCTTGTCTCGTCGAATTTCTTCCTGTAGTATACGATCAAGCAGAGAGATACCTAGCTACCTAGAACCATTTCAGTGCCTCTAGCACGAGTTCCTGCAGTTTACTTACTCGATCACACGTACAGTTTCCTCCCATACATTGAGCACCAAGCGCCTCTCACGGAAACTATTAAGAACTAAAACTCTGGCGCTCAATGTATGGGACGAAACTGTACGTGTGATCGAGTAAGTAAACTGCAGGAACTCGTGCTAGAGGCACAGAACAGTTTAACAACCCCATACTAAGCCACTGAGTGGGCAAGGTCTTAGGGGTTGGCTAATTTAATTTTATCTATTTTTACACCATCATAGTTCTTTAAGATTATTTTACTAACAATACTATTGATACAATTATCTGAATTAAATATTGTTATTATTATTATTATTACACGCTCCATAACCGAATTTAAAAATAATTTTGTCTAGCTAATTTTTAGAAAGAGTTTTAACATCAATAACCTTAAAAAAACTTCGTGGCAATTGTCTGAAAAGTAACATAAAATTTATTTCTTATTCGATGGATCAAATAAGTGTCCAAAGTTTTTGATATTAAGCATAATATAATCTTTCACGTACCTACTTACGCGTAAAATTTAAGCCTTCATAAAACTTTGTGAAGTTGAAAAGCTTTAGCAAATGTATTGGTCCGACGTAGGTTTACTTACAGATAGAAGTCCCACTCCTCTGGTGTTGCGATTGTCTATGGGCGGTGGTGATCACTTATCATCAGGTGACCCACTTGCTCGTTTGTCGACCTGTGACATAAAAAAAGCCATGCTCGATTCGAACAGAACTTAACACAGGCGCTATAATGTATAGGAAATATGTACTGACGCCAGCACATCAAGCTACCTATCTGTCAAATTTCCCCAATTGTAAGCGAACCTTATGCTTTTGTGATAAAGTTGAAAATCTATAAAAGAAATTTGACAGATTGGGGTAACTGGATGTGCTGGCGTCTGTACATGCTGGTAGTCAAACTGATAGCGGTGGTGCGCTGCCATATTAAGCATGCCTCGTTGGTCTATCGGTAGCGTGTTCTACCGTGGATAATGAGGTCCTGGGTTCAAATAAAAAAAGTAAATTTGGGATTTTCTGTTAAGAAAATTTCTCAGTATCAGGCTGAAGTCCGGGAGTTAGCGGTATTACACCCCCGTGCCTCGGAGAGTACCTGAAGCCCCTGTACCTGACTTCTTTCCGGTCGTATCGCTTGTCGTCCCATCGGATCATGAGAGTGATGGAATAGAAAGTGCCCCTGTGTTTGCGCAGACACTTGTGCACTATAATATGTTCCGCGCATGGCTAGTCTCCATTGAGACTGGCCGCCGTGGTCGAAATCGGCTAGGAGTACTTTATTATTTATTTATATCTTCAGGCATCTTCATGCTGAGATGGTTTGGCCATTTAGAAAGGATGAATGAAAGAAGATTGACAAAAGAAGTATACCTGGCCTGTGTGAATGGGACAACCGGAAGGGCACCACGTCGAACATTCTCTGACCAAATTGGAGATGTTCTCAAGAAAGGGCAGGTCAGAAGTAACCTAAACCGGCGAGCATGTATGAAGAATATAATGACAGTAATCGAGGCAAAAGAAGTATGCAAACATCGTGACAAATGGAAATCCGTTGTCTCTGCCTACCCCTCTGGGAAACAGGCGTGAGTCTATGTATGTATGTATATCTTCAAGGTGAGGTTTAACCTTGATTTTGTAGGTTACAATATCAAGGTTAAACTTTAAACGTTCAAAGGGATTGTAATGTATAGGATTGCTTGATTATTAAAGCTAGTATTCAAGAACCGTCTACCATAAACACGCACATAGGCAGTAACAATTATGTTACAAAATAACCAAGCATTACTTACCACTGGTGTGTGGTTTATGGTGGAGCTGTCATTTAAATAATTAAATACTTAAGTGGTGTCAAAACATATAATAAAGGGGATGGAGCTACTGGTAATTATAGTTTTGATTTATTTGGTAGTATTATGTAATTAGAATTAATTGATATTATCTTTAAGACTGACGTAGTCTTTGCTTTGATTTTTAATTCCCCGTTGGTCTAGCGGTAGCGTGCTCACCTGTAATTAAGGAGGTCCTGGGTTCAAATTCCGGGTCGGGCAAAAAAAATATTTTGGGATTTTTAGGCTTAATAAAATTTCTCAGTTTCAGTCTGGGAACACGTAAAGCCGGCAGTCCTGTACCTGACCTATTTCCGGTCGTGTCGCTAGTCGTCCGATTATAAGAGTGTTGGAATAGAAACTGCCCCTGTGTTTGAGCAGACACTTGTACACTATAATATGTCTGGCGCAGATGGCTAGACTCCATGGAGACTTAAAATTCGGCATGGAGGACATTTTTTTTAAAGACAAGCCTGCTCTTGGGAATCAAATCATGTGTCACGGGGTACTTTACAAACATATAATAGACGGATACAAATTACATCCAGATTCAGAACTACTATTTATGGGTCGAACAAATAGTTGTCCGGCACGGCATTCGAACCTGCGACACGAAGCGGCAATGCGACTGTCTTAGCTGCTGCGCTACACGTGCAGTTAATATTTAATTTAATTGTTTGCTTTACTAATGCTACTTATTACCATTGTACCTCTTGCAACCGGCGCTTTATAAATCTTTGTTTATTATATACTAGCTGTGCCCCGCGGTTTTACCCGCGTTGAACTTTATAAAATATGGCCTATGTGTTATCCTAACTATAAAAATTAGCCTATGTTCTTTCTTTTGGTCTAGACCATCTGTATACCAAATTTCATTCAAATCCGTTCAGTAGTTTTGGCGTGAAAGAGTAACAGACAGACAGAGTTACTTTCGCATTTATAATATTAGTTAGGATATTTATTTACCACTAGCCGTGCCCTGCGGTTTTACCCGCGTTAATCTTTATAAATTATCACAGCTCCTCCCGCAGGTGATAGCGTGATAATATATAGCCTATATGTTGACCCGACATGTTAGTAATATTCATGCAAAATTTGAAGTAAATCCATGCAGTACTTTTTGAGTTTAGCCCCGACATACATACAGACAAACAGAGATACAGATAAAAATTCTAAAAACTATATTTTTGGCTTCGATATCGATTGAAGATCACGCCCCAATTATTTCAATGTACAGTTTTGACTTTCTTACAATTTGATTATATGTATGTATAGATTGTTTTGTTCCCGCACCATTCGGGTTAGTTATATAACCATGTTTCCTTGCGCAACACCCGTGTTACAATCGTAGTTAGTTGATTCAATTCAGGTCAATTATTAGTAATAAACCGTACGAGGACACAGTACTAAATGTCACAAATAGCTTAATAGCGTGTTCAAATAGCAACAGGAAATAACGGGAACAGTTAGGGTCAAACAAACATCCGGAATTTAAATTTAGAATGGGAATTGAGATTCTAAAATTCAAACTCTTTTGTTTTTCTTGTGGACAATGGGCAATTTTAACACGCTTTTATTAGCTTCTTAGAATTTTAATTTGACGCACTTCCCAGTCTCCGACTAGGATGAAATTTTGCACATCCTCTGAGTTCTGATGACAATACATGACTGGCCAAGAAACGTCACTACAAATCTAATATGGCGGCCTCCCCAAGATGGCGGACTGGCTGTTTGAAATCCACCCCCATGATATCAAATAAAAGGGTTCTCTGTCAGGAATACGAAAAAAATAGTCACGTGACTTATATCGAACATGGCGGACATCCAAGATGGCGGATTGGCTAAAAGCGTGATTTTTGTTTTTTAAACTATCATTATTCTAATGATAATAATTTATCTTACCTACCACTGCAACTCCTGTAAGCAACAGTGGCACGCTTTGAAAAGTTTCTTAGAGACACGTTGCAGGGTATCACTCCAACCGACTTCAATCCCACAATGAATTTAATCAGAAAGAAACAGAGAAGAGTTAGAGAAAGTACTGCCCTGCATAGAGACATGACTCTATGTGTTCTAATCCGTATTTATGACTGTACGTGTGGCACAACGGCGAAGACAGTCGCCTCGCCGCTCGTCTCTCGGGTTCGTTTCCCGCGCAGGACAACTATTTGTGTGACTCATAAATAGTTGCTCTGAGTCTGGATGTGATTTGTGTCCGTCTATTATATGTTTATTCAATTAGTTGTATTTCGTTAATGTTTGTAAATTTCTCCGCGATGTTTTTTAAAAAGAAATGTTCCGAGGAATTGTTCGGACTTATTCCTGCCGTCAAGTTTTCCCGAGGCAAGAGGGTCTGTTTTCGCTAGAAGGGGTAATTTCATCCATATCACCGTGGTGAGTAGGATGAATGGTCGTCTACCACCAGGCGTGTCACAAGAAACTTTTATCGCGCACTACCACTCTGTGGAATTAATTAAATGCAGTGGTATTTTCGATCCGGTATGTGGTGGCAACCTTCCGACTACGTACTACGGCTCCTCTGGCGATTCGAGTGTCCTTGGGCGGCGGTAATCACTTACCATCAGATGATCCACTTGCCCTATTGAGATTGCCACGTTGGTCTAGCGGTAGCGTGTTCAACCGCAGATAACGAGTTCCTGAATTCAAAGCTAGAGCTGAGATGGGACCAATTCGGACTCGCACCGATAGCAATTAAGAATTTCTTTATGTGTACCGTGACCGTCGTTATTAACACAAGGTCCATCATAATAATAATACCTTAATATAGACAGAACTATTGACAATATTTAGTAAAAATATTAGACTTAAACTAGATAATTAAACATAATCTCTTGACAATAACTTGATACGAGCTAGCTAAATATCATTGCTATAATAAAATAAATTTTATAAATGTTTTCATACAATGTGTACCTAAATATCTATGTTACAAGATAATAATGTATATAATTATATTACTACAATCATGTTGTGACTATTTACAAGCGCTTTTTTAAAGTCTACGTGAATAAAACCTATTTTATTTTTATTTGTTTTTACCTATATATTATTATTATCTGTGCTTGTTTATTGAATAAATATATTTTCTTGTTCTTCTTAAAATCCCGGGTCGGGCCAAAAGTGTTTTTGAGATATTAGTATTAGCCCGAAGTCTGGGATTTGGCGGTATTATACCCCTTGTGCCTCGGAGAGCACGTTAAGCAGTCGGTCCTGTACCTGACCTTTTTACGGTTGTGTCACTAGTGGTCCCATCGAATCATAAGAGTGATGGAATAGAAAAGGCCCCTGTATTTGCGCACACACTTGTGGACTATAATATGTCCCGCGCAGATGGTTAGTCTCTGTTGAGACTGGCCGCCGTGGCCGACAATCGGCCAGAACATTCTTATTTAAGTAACATAAATAACGTACATATTTTTCTTTCCAGATGTGAACTGCTTCTGCCGCAGCAGTTTTATCGAGTATTAGAATAAGGTATGTTTACGATATATTATATATTTTATGACTCGAAAAGCCATCTCCGGATGGAAAGTATACAAGGACATATTCCAATATATATTGTGGCATCGCGTATGACACAATATATATTTGAATATTTATTATACACACAGATTGTATAAACAAACACTAGAATATATTGAGTTTACTGCAAATTATAAAGTCAAAGGTTCTTTTACTGGATTGCGCTTAAAAGTGTTATTGCTATATTCCTGCTAAAAAAATCCTCAGCAGTTGTAGGTCGTCACACTTTAGGCACCCGCATCATAACAGCAGTTAAAAGTCCACTGCTGGACAAAAGGCTCAAAAGACAAAATAATCATCTTGGGGATATGCCATAACCCTTGGCAGACGGGTTGGCGATCGCGATATAATGTACTAAGAAAGAAGCTGCTGCCCGTCCTTTGGTAGATATTCCCTCGGGTTGACTTCTACGCCTCCCACGGGATGAGATGAGATGAGGAATATGCGTCAAAGCTTTAGTAAGTACTAGTAGTCTAAAATATACGGTCATACATGCCTATAGCAGAACCTTTTAACATAAGTTTTTCTCAGTTACTTTTCGACGTTTATGTCTACTGTCATATCCACATGTTTTCGGGTCTCTGATAAAAAGAAATTGCCCGTTCCCCGCGATAGATCAACAAGGTATTTAATGTTGCCATTAATAAATGTACGATAAACATGAATTTTATAATAAATTAAACAAACAACCTCAACGTGAAGTACTAATTACCAGTTAACACCGCTAATTGAGCTTTATACAACATGTAATGGGTTATGAAATGGAGTATATAAAGCATTGGAGTATGTTAACGGTAAAGGTTATATTTACACAATCTTTCAATGATTTGGAAGCACTTGTATGTTTTAATAATTACTAGAAACATTTCTTGAGCAACCGGGGACATATGAGGAGAAGGCTTGAGGACTTCACGTGCTATTGGAGGCGCGGGGTGTGAAACATTCTTGCTACCTGATTCCGGACTGATAGGTTTTCTTGCCAGAAAAATCTCAATAGATCTCTTTGATCCCACCCCGGGTGAAGTGGCAGTGGGCGGGGCACATAGCTCGTAGAACTGACGGCCGAACCGGAGGACGCAAAGTGGGTAGAACCGCTAAAGGATGGACCGATGATCTGGATGCGTGTAGCGAAGACCGGCTATTGTACAGCAGCGTGTTTCTCTTAAACTTTCTTTTTGATTATGTATCTAGTAATTAACTATACTATATGCTGGCAACAGAACTGATTGGAGGTCGAAAAATTGTACTCGATACATTATTACTGTCGTTATACTCGTTTGAGTGTTGGTAAATATATTTCTATTCTATTCTATTAATCAGGCAGCCATTAGCAGTATCATCAATCATGTCTAGAGATGTAAAATGACTGAATATGACTAGTCACAATTGTCATAAACCTTAAGTAGCCGGTCATTTACTGTGAAATTCAGTCAATTTGACTCTTATATTATTGTCTATTCTCTACTGTGTACTGTGTCTATACTACCACCCAATTATTTATTTAGGTACCCAATTTATATGCAAGTTTAAATGAAGCAACGTTTTATTTTCTATTATATCATGAGAGGATAAGACGACATCAAAGTAGATGCGCGAGGGGATGCGACGTTGCCATTTTGTCTTAAATGCACGCATGATTAGAAATGTAAAGTGATTAACACTATATAATAATACTATAAGTCATAAAAATCACGTTTTTGTTTCAATTGATAAGTTGTAGACTTTTATCAACGATTAAAACTTAACAGGTACTGGAATATAACTGAAATCAAATTGACTGAAAATGACCGTTTTTGACAGTTAATGACCATTTTTGACCAATTTGACCGTAAATTACAGTCAGTCTAATTCAGTCACTTTAGTCATTTGCAACACTAATCATGTCAGCCCATTTACATTCACTGCTGGACAAAAGTCTCCCCAAAGAATGAGAATATGCCATAATCACCATGGTTGGCAAACGGGTTGGCGATCGCAGTTTGATGGTCATAGTTCACAAAAAAACGCTGCAGCCCGTTGTTTGGTAGGTATTCCCTCTGGACGATTTCTACGCCCTCCGCGGGATGAGATGGGGTGATGATATTCTTCGCCGTCACCACACAGCAGCACACAGTGCATTAGCAGTATACGTTATCCTACTCATATTATAAAGGCGAAAGTTTGTGAGTGTCAATGTTTGTTACTTCTTCACGTCTAAACGGCTGGAGCGATTTAAATAAAATTTTGGTATAGAGTTAGCTGAAACCCTGGATTTACACATAGGCTATAATTTATAAAATGTAAGACGGGTAAAACCGCGGGGCACAGCTAGTAATTAATATGCGGCTCTACAATGCATGGTACTTACCTTTGATGTCTTTACCACTTTGTAGACTACACCATTCACATTTATCCTGGAAAAACAAATCAGGCGCTTTCATTCTAGTATACAGCCATTTTTAACTTTGACTATTTTGTTGCTTTCCCGAACTCTATTTGCAATAGGTATTTATTTAACTGCAAGTCATTTGTTAGTTCGCCGAACTTTTTAGCGGCAGTTACGAGACGCAGAGTAACTCTTGTTTTTTTATAAAAGCTTAATTACATGCGTTTATTTGCCCGGATGTTAAACAAAGACAGGGTCTACAATGGTACAAAGTAAATGTCCGTACAAAGTCTGCTGCGTATTTAGACACAACGAAAATGTAAAACTGCTTTATCTTGTTTACATTAGTAGCGAACCAGGATTTGGACTACCATGCAGCAGTCGAATAAAAGTATGATTCTGAGCAACCTATCTTCATTCTTACGGCCTCAAAACTGGCAGTGCTTCTGTCCAATGACCAGCATTTAGCCTTGCCAAATGTTCTGTTCATTTCTATTTCAACCTTGTGATCTTTACATTGTGTAACTAACATGATGATGATGTCTACAGCGTTTACCAGTCCATCCGTCTAAAGGGCGCACAGCTCATCTCTCGGCCGCCAATTGCATAATAACTTTATGTCCATGTTTGTAACCATTGTTATGTTTTACTTATTTTTGCAATAAAGTGTACTTCTTCTTCTTCTTCTTCTCATTAGAGCCACCCGACACCCACCCCAAACTACCTCGTCGCACGGCGTCCACTCGTTGTTGACAGGTGGTCCACGGGTGGATGCCGCGTTTTCACCAATAAACGCCGCGCGGTCAACGGGTGAACGCCGAGTGGTCAACGAGTGGACGTCGCTTGGTCCACGAATTTTCGAGTAGTCTGTTACCAATCGGCACTAGTTCCACACGTGTGTTTCGTAATGTCCAATTTAACAAACCTTAAATTGGCACTGATAGCTGTCGCGCTTGATGGAGAAGAAAATGAAAGCCGCAAAAAACAAAAGACAGCTTATTGGGTGTACGAATTCGCGGGGAGCGCGCGGTCCACTTGGGACTCGCGCGTTGGCAATGCGCAGTCAAAGCATGCGAGCAGCGAGTTGGCGTCGAGTGGTCCGCCCCACGTCCGCGCGTAGAGGGCTTACGTCCGAGAGGATCTGGTGACGCTACGGAGTTGATACAGTGAGCGCATACCCATACAAGTCCATATAAAGAATACAAGCCGCAGGAGGCGAGGCGGTGCGGAGTAGGTCCCGCCGGGTGGCTCTAATGAGCTGTTACCTTAAGACTCTTCCGATTCCATTGGTCGAATGCTGTAGAGAGATATATGAGTCTTCAATATGGTGGTTATGCGAGGTTGTCTTTGGTAAATAAGTTTCCATGTTTCCGATACCCTGTAAGTTTGATCTCCCGCGACACAATGCACAATTCCCTCGTGAGATTGTTGTCTTTTTATTAGAAAAACCCATATGGCTATGTTATTTCCCAGCCTTCTAAACTTTTAACTAACTTTACAGTAACACCCATTACTCTTAAGCTGGAAAGTTAACACAAACAAAAAAGAGGAAGCAGATGCATGTGCGATTATCGAATCGATATCCATTACCCTAGATCCTGCAGTCTCGTCTAGCTTTCCTAAACTTTTAAAACTAGTGTGTACTTGAATTTGTGCCTTATATGTATGTTCATAAATAACACTTTAACAATTTTTTGTTCTAGTTCTTAGTGACCCTGACTGCTAAGCCAGTAGTCGTCAAGTTACATCCTTTTTTTAACCCTTAACCAGCCTTTGCTATTTTTTTTACCTTATTCCAATGTGATAAGTTTGAAATTAATGTGGTACCGTATAGTCCGGTTTGTTTAAGGGTTAAGCGAGAAACTATTAATTTAATACTTTCCATTAAAGGTTTTCCGTAGTCAAGTTGTTTTTTTTTTTTACTGCAATCTTATCCCCATGTTTTCGCGCCCTGTCGCTTGACTTAAATGCGCGTACGCTGCGCCATTTCATAATATTACATAATGAAAAAAAAAATATCTCAGTTATTCTTAAGTGGAACTAAATAGAAAACTAAATATCACCAGTTCGACGTTTGAATTTTTCTCCTCGAGGATTAAAGTTAAAAAGATTCAACCCTTCTACGGAAAACCTTTAATGAAAAATTGAAATACATAGTATCTCGCTTAAAAATGAAGGTATTTTTTTCCTTTATATGGCATAATAGCCATAGTCTTGAAAGTAGATGTCAACACGACATTTGCAAAATCGGTTCAGTTGTTTAGGAGATACTAGGAGACAGATGAACATACTTACATTCAAACATATATACCTACACAGACGGTTAAAAGTATTCACAATCCTTTTCCTATCGTGATGCATGTTTATCTACAGATATGAGGTCGGCTATACATTAACTCGAGGTAGCCGTCCCCGTCCTTTGTCTGTATCTCACGCTCCATGACAGTCAGTTTTGCAGTTCTGTTGTTTTAAAGTTCAAGTTGCGAAAAGTTAGCAGCACTGCAACCAAAGCTTTGTTGTTATGTGCTCGCTTGTCGGATATAAGTATTTTCGTATTTTCTCTTTGTGCCGACAATTTGTAATGAGTAACATAGTAGAGCTACTAAGGCAAACGTAAAATTTGTAATAATAGCTTCGCGCCCGCGACTCCACATGCGTGGACTATATGATGTAGACCATTGTTGCGAAATAAAAAGGCATCATTTTTTTACAACCAAGGCGCACCACTCGAATTCCTGAGCATCATTATCTTATTATTAAAGTCGTCCACTGCTGGACAAAGGCCTCCCCCAAAGATTTCCACAATTTCCGGTCTTGCGCTATTCGCATCCAGCGGTTTCCTGTCCATATTACGAATTAATCATCACGTTCTAAAAACGTTGAACGAAAACATCGTGAGGAAACCTGCTTGTCTGAGAGTGCTCCAAAATGTTCTTAATGGCATGTGAAGTTTGTCAACTGCACTAGGCCAGCGTGGTAGACTATGGCTTCTGTCCTCTCATTGTGAGGAAAAGGAGGCCCTTGCCCTGCAGTGGGACAATAATAGGCTGCATCAGCACTGCTTATTTTGCCTAACTATGAGTTGGTAAAAATATAGCTGAACATAACCAAGTGTAACATTGCATTCTAATTTCCTACGCTCAAATTTTTATCTCATCATCATATCAGCTGGCTATTTCACTGCTGGACAAAGTCCTTATGTGGATGGGTAAATCATATATTTGAAATAGAAGAAGTAGTATATATTAAAGATCACATAAGGCTCGTAGAATTTATCCATACGACTAAGGTCTTCAAGGCCCGCCGTACAAACAAAACTAAAAAGATGTCTGACTTTACCCTACAGCTTATGGAAGAAAGACGGAAAATAGTTCTGTCTACTTAGGTAGACAGAACTATTTTTACTTTGATGTTGCTACCAGAATGAAAAGTTAAAATCCACCGGCGAACCACAATATGAAGTCAACACTGAAATGGCAGTGTAGAACCGACGGCTGCTGGGGCAGAATGGAACGATTAGCTCATCACACAAAGATTTTCCTGGAAGGGGATCAAACCCACGACCTCTGGCCTAGCAGTCAAGTTTACCAACCATTAGACCAACATGTCAGTTAATTACCATTACCATACCAAAAAACTAGTCAAAGAACATATCTTCCTAATTCGACTGAGGATCGCTGCTTGGCTTTTTACGCGAAGACCATATTTTCCCGAATTAAACCATCCGGGACATGAAAAATACAATACATATCATACAGTTCCAACACCTCACGCCTACACAAGACGTATCTAATACAGAAAGTGCCTTTAAAACAGACATATTGGACAATTTGACATATAGGCACACACATTTCCCACGTTACATTTCAAAGTACGGATAACATTTTTACGGACCTTAAAATGTCTTGCGTTTGAAAGTCGTGTGTATATCATTCAATGTTTCTTTTTATTCCTTCCAAGAGTGATTACTTTTAGTAGCGGTACCAGTTTTTTCGATCCATTAACCTAAATTGTCTGGTGCCAAGTTTCAATTTCGAGGCCTAGGGTAAAGTGTGAGATTTAGTTTTTTTCGAAGCTTTTCGTCTGGCGACTGCGTGAGATAGATAGGGCCAGTCGGAATGTGCGAATCGTGTACCAAATACTAACGATAGTTGTGTTGCTCGTGGAACTATTTCACTGTGTGTGAATATAAGACTTACTCACCACACGCTAGGACAATGTAAATGTCAACTAAACCCAGTACACAGTACAAGCGGATTAGTTCAGCTGTCAGTTGTATTATGTTTAACTTGTTGTTTTGGTCTTCTTGCACGTGTGGCGTAGCGGCTAAGACAGTCGCCTCGCCGCTTCGTGTCGTGGGTTCGAGTCCCGCGCCGGACAACTATTTGTGTGACCTATAAATAGTTGTTCTGAGTCTGGATGTAATTTGTGTCCGTCAATTATATGTTTGTAAAGTACCCCGCGACACAGGGATTAGATTCCCTAGTGCGGGCGTTGTATTTAAAAAAAAAAGTAAATATACCCACCCATCCTGTGAGTGTCGTAAAACGTGACTAAAGAAGGGATACAGCAGGTAGTCAGGCAGCAGTACCGCCTGTGTACTTTACAGACTACAGCAAACCTCTCCAAATGGCTACGTTATAGAAACCTATGGGGGAGGACTATGTCTAGCAGTGGAAGATATCAGGCTGATGATGATAACGTTTACAGATAGCCCGGCTTTTAATGCTTCCGGAACAATTAAAGTGAGCAGCTAGATTTTTTGCTCTAAGTACACCATGACTGGGCGTTACAAAATATATATGTAAAAACTAGCTTGTCGTGTTACTATGTGTATGTAAGGTTGTTAGAGCTTAACTAAAAGCAGCAGCTTAGATCAGCGAAGCATGAGTGATGGCAAGCGATGTATTATTTAAAGTGGACACATCATTTTCGATGTTCTTTAAGTAAAAAGATGCTGTAGAAATGAGACGCATGTAACCAGGGATTAAATAAGCGGCAAGATATCAAGCATGGAATCGCAGTGAGTCTATAGATGAGTTATTTCCGGAATCTCCTTGGTACGAATAGCGTCAAAAGCTGTTTGAAATTCGGCAATACCTGTCAAAATGTTTAAGGCACGAGCCTTACTGGTGAACTCATGGTTATATATCATTTGCGGCACTGCATAGCGTAAAGCGAAACCCAAATAGTCGCTCTGCTGTTAAGCTACGAACATTCCTGCCGGACGATCAAATTTATGATTACCCAGTTTTACGTAAAATGTATTTTATTGTATAAAACCGTGGAGTGCTTTTTAAGACATTATCAAAATGATATCCTTCTACTCATAGGTATCTGTCAATAAATATATGTATATATACGTAACTAGATATAATTATGTATACTTAATTATATTACTTACTACAAACATGTTCTGACTATTTACAAGCGCTTTTTTAAAGTCAACGTGAATAAAAACCTTTTTTATTTTATTTATTTATAAACTCACCACACACCCCCCGTATTTTCTCAATAAAATATATATTTTTTTTATTTTACATTTATTTAGTTTGGTTTACTATAAATGCATGTTTTTTTTTAATTTTAATAACGATTATTGATTTTTTGAACTATTATTTTATTTATGTCAAACACTTGCTTCGCACAAGGAACATACTATAGAAGAACAATAAAAATCCTGATTGTCCTAGTAAGGATTAAGGATTTAACTGTTTAACATATTTAATAGTCATCGGTCCTTGATAAGTATGCCAAATTTCGAGTTAATCTGACGTTTCGAAGGGGATCACAACTTTCCGTTACATACTAACATATTTATGAAATTATGATGACGAAACGAAGCGTGTTAAAAACGTGACATTCGTGAAATAATATTAAACAACATCAACAACAGGCGAGACAATTACTCTACGTTTTCATACAATAGTAAAGTAAGTATTTTTATCTCTCTTATTTCATTGAAATAAATTCTAATCGCATTACCCACTTAAAATAAAATACATAAAAATATGGGTGTGAACATTCTCACTCAACAGGTGATATAACATCGGTATACTTATCTATAAGAATTATATATTTTTTTAAATACATAACAAAGCACTGCGACTTATTCATGTTTTTTATGGGAGAATTTAGCAATGCAGTACAAATTTAAATACGCACTGATTAAGGTAGTCACTTCGTCACTTCGCGGTTCCATTCCATTCAGAAGTTGCAATGGTTATAATCTCTATATTTTAAATTGCCCGCTTGAGTACGTTGCCCGCTTGAGTATGTTTCGCCGGACCGTCTCAACTGGGCCGTGTTGAAACCGGTAGTAGATGAACCCGCTGAGTTTGTTTCGCTGGGCCTTCTCAGTTGGGGCGCATTGGATCCGGTGCTAGCATTAAAGCGCGATCGTTTATATAAACACAAGGTCCGTCATAATAATAATATTGAATTCGTACCTTAATATAGACAGAACCATTCAGAAAATATGAAGTAAAATTTAAATTTCGATAATCAAACTTAACATAATCTCCTTGACAATAACTTAATACAAGCTAGCTAAATATCATTACTATTATAAAATAAATTTTAGAAATATCTACAATATGTAACTAGAAATATTATGTATAACTACTTAACTATATTACTACAAACATGTTCTGACTATTTACAAGCGTTTTTTTTAAGTCTACTTGAATAAAATCCTTTATTATTTTATTTAAACCATACATGTAAAACCAGCATTCAGTCGTTGTAAAGCCTAAAATACATAGCTCAAACATTTAACACAATTAAGAGATAGATCTCCATGTCAGCTGAAAGACGTGCACTGCTGGACGACGGCCTGTCCAAGGAACTCCTGGTTACGATATCCGCGTCAAGCGACCATTGCAACCCTCAGCGTGCCAATTTGTAGCGGTCCTGCAAAGGGCAAAACTACTGGTTTTGTTCTACCCATATCCAGCGGCTTCCTGTGACCCTCACAATGATCATCGGCCCATCTTTTAGGGGGCCTGCCCACGCTACCCCTTACAGTACATTCATACATGGACTCACGCCTGTATCCCAATGTTCCCATATGCCACGATCCTTGCATATCTTTTGCCTCGTTTACTCTCATTATATTTTTCCTACATGCTCGCCTGTTTAGATAAAGGATGACAATCTTTTATCAACATACGTAGATTAGGCAACGTAAGAAGATCTATTACAGCTCTTAATAGCCCGTAACGTAGCTCTCCAAGGAAGGGTCATAACCTTTTCACAGCTGTAGCAAATGGCAGCTGTAAATTACGCAAACACACAAATAACAAAATTTATATGTGACTTTACTTTTACGCAATTAAACTTGCAATTCAATCTGAAACGATAAAACTTGTATAAAGCTTTTATGTTTAGGCTTCGTAGAAGCAATAAATATGATTTTAGCGAAAGAATTCTAATGCTCTTCAGGCGTTGTCGAACACACACAGACAGAACCCTCAAACATTTCTTTATTATCCCAGAGATAACTTAAGACACGCGACGCATACTAAGAGCTTCTAGGAATACTCATAATACTGATCCATCCACGTAGCTGCAGACTAAATAAATCAGTTAGTCACTTATATTATAAAAAACCGGCTAAGTGCGAGTCCGAAATTATTTTAAATATTTTCTAATGTATTATTTGTAGTTATAGCATCAATAGCTCCTCTACCAAAAGCGTCAATACCTCTATACACTTTGTTACAAAAATTCTAATGTACGTTTACGGTTCATGAGATACAACGCGCCAATAGACAGACGGACGGACAGCGAGGCTTAGTAATAGAGTACGATTGTTACCCTTTGGTTGTAATTTTCATAAATTTTTAATTTTCGATGTCTACTGTGCCTTATTTGGTTGGTTTTGATTTTTACTGTGCCCCTTTTCATTTTCCGGCTGATAGAGTAGTATATAAAGAGATCTAATAATTATATAATGATCCAGCGTTAGACCACAAAAATATAGAAATACAAGGTCGAAAGCAAGTAGATGTTTATTTACGTTATACCTGATGTCGTGCTGGGTTCATTTCAGTTCTCGCGCTTGCATTATGGACTAACTAAAGCACCTGCACTACATAGCTATAGTCTACCGCACTAATATCATAAGTTGTATAGTCTGACACGCTAAGCATCATAAAATCTTACGCGAGGTGTGCTAGAAGCCAACGACAGCGATAACCGTTGAACTAAGAATGTTTGGGTACGGCCACTAAGGAAAATCGTTTAGATGGTGACCCATATTTGGTGTTGAAGCTATATATGTTAAGGGATACAAAGGTTTTAGTAGCGTATTATAATGCATGCAGAGAAGATTTTCTAGCATAGTTACCTACATAATACGTTTAAGTACAATGTAATTTGATGTAATGACTGCACGTGTGGCGCAGCGGCTAAGGCAGTCGCCTCGCCGCTTCGTGTCGCGGGTTCGAGTCCCGCGCCGGGCAATTATTTGTGTGACCCATAAATAGTTGTTCTGAGTCTGGATGTAATTTGTGTGTTTGTGTCTCCGTGGCACAGGGATCAGATGCCCCAGTGCGGGCGTTATCTTTTTAAGAAAAAAATATATAATGAGAAATCAATATTTCAAATAAAGATTCCTACTGAGTTTTCTATAAGAATTTCTCAGTACCGCTACATCATGCACTGTTAAGGTAAAAAAAAAATATGATTCCACGCAACGCAAATAACATTTTAACGGAATTCATTAATTATGAATTTAATGACCCTGACTGAAGGTCAGAGGTCGTGGGTTCGATCCTGACCTTTCTTCATCACAAATCATTCACAAATCTTTGTGTGATGGGCACGATAATTAGTTCTCTATCTGGGTGTGATTTATCTATACTATGTATGTATTTAGAAATATATTAGTATATTTATCAATGGTCTGGTTGCCATAGTACATGCTTTGCCTAGTTTTGGATCAAATTACAGTCTGTTAGTTGTTCTAAGATAAGATAAGATAAATATACTTTATTGTACACCATTTATAAATACAAGATCTCAAGTAATAAAAAACCGGCCAAGTGCGAGTCGGACTCTCCCATGAAGGGTTCCGTAGCAGCAAGTATTTCAGTTGATTAAATGAAAGCAAATTGCGGTTTACGATTTATGACGTTTTAAGAAAAACTACTTGCTAGATCTCGTTCAAACCAATTTTCGTTGTTAGTTTGCAATGTAAATCATATATTTTTGTTATATTTTTGGTAATGTACATCATATATTTTTTTTAGTTTTATCATTCTCTTCTTTTAGTAGTTACAGGGGGGGGGGGGGGACACTCATTTTACCACTTTATTTTTCCACTTTGGAAGTGTCTCTCGGGCGAACTATTCAGTTTAGAAAAAAATATATTAGAAACCTCATTAGACACCTGTGACATACGGACGGACAGACAGACAAAAAATACATGACGAATCTATAAGGGTTCCGTTATTTGCCATTTGGCTACGGAACCCCAAAAAGAGTACAATAGGCGGTCTTATAGCTTACAGCGATCTTTTCAAGACAACCTTCAGTTGGACTATATTGTATGGAATTAAGAATAGGGGTATTTATTGTTTATTTTTTATTATTATATTATATTCTATTCTATTCCAAAGTTGACTGCGGTGACCGCAGATAAAAAGGACAAATCCCAAGTCCAGCCAATAGGAGATAACAGGATTTTTCTGTAAAATAATTCTCAGTATCAACCCGGAGTCCGGTGGTTGGGGTGTTTCACCCCCTTGCCTCGGAGACCACGTAAAGCCGTCGATTGTGTACCTGACCTGTTTCCGGTTGTCCCATCGGCAAAGTTCACTGTGTTTGCAACAAATTGAAGACAGATATTTTTATGGAGTGCGGAATATTGTGGAACATACCTAATTATAGTTCGGTCGAATTTAGTTGAACTTTAATTTAATTATGGTATTTTTGTCATTAGGGAATCTATTCCCTGTGTCGCGGAGTACTTTACAAACATATAATAGACGGACACAAATTACATCGAGACTCAGAACAGCAAGTTATGGGTCACACAAATAGTTGTCTGGCGCGGGAATCGAACCCGGGACATGAAGCGGCGAGGGGACTGTCTTAGCGGCTGCGCTACACGTGTTTATTTGTGTATTGTGTGCGAATATTGTTGTTTTTTATTTAGATCTTCAAAATATCTCACCATTAATTTTACCCGACTTTATAAAGAAGTAGGTTATCAATTCTTGTTGTTGATGTTTTTTATGTATGTTCTGCTATTTCTCTTGTTCTTTGCCAAGTGATTTCAATATTTATTAATTATTCGTTGGCAATTTTTTTATTTGTATGATTAGTTAAATACTACTTACTTACTTGTCGTATGGGCAGTTCAAGCCGCCCTGTAGGCTTCTGACATGGCTAAAACACTGTTGTCTAATGACTACAGCCGGGACCGCGAGCCTAGTCACTTAACCTCGCCGATCGCTTAAATCGGTGAGAGCATCTAGCAATGAGTGTTAAATATAAAAAAAAACTTGTGTGTACTTATGTGCACGCGTTAGAAGTTATACTTCTTAATATACAACTTGAACATAGTTATCAATTTTCATACCACCTAGAACTAACGTCATGCTGTTATTTTTACGATGCGCGCGCACGATGCGCGCGCATTGTAAAAATTCACTCTCATACATTTTCATACCACCTAGAACTAACTTCATGCTGTTAAATTTTTTGGTGTCGGTGTGCGCGCGCATCGTAAAAATTCACTCTCATCATTTTTCTCCATCGCGCCAAAAGAAGTATAACTTCAATAATTAATAACCAAAACTACTTTTCTCAAAGCGTGCCAGTAGTTAATTTTCCAGATAACAGGCATTGCCGGGCTAGACGGCAATGTTTCGTTATTTAAAATATATGTACACCAGCTTGCTGCTTCTAATAAGCGCACTGCTGGCTCTTTGTACATATACAAATTTGGCTTGCGGTCTCCACTGCCTTAAAGTTTTGACTCCAAAAGGCGAAAATATGGAATGTACTATATTTACGTCTCTTGAGGCCCTCAGCTGATTCAATCAGCTCTATTCTGAAGTCCGAGTTATTTTTACTTCGATCTTTCTTTATTAATAACTACCTGTGCCCCGCGCTCGGGCAGAGCGTTCAATTTTATAAATTATTCAGATGTACATATAAGCTATATTACTGTAAAAACGCTCTACTATAAGGCGCTCAGACGCTCTCACTAGTCTGTAAGTGACGCCGATCACTTAAATTAAGCAACTAGGCTCGCGGTTAGTCCATATTGACCGCCAAAGTGGTTTAATTTGGCTGAGCACCTCGTGCTTCCGAGGGCACGTTAACCTGTCGCCTTTAGGTAACAGTCGTTAAGCCATGTCAGAGGCCTACTTGGCGGCATGAACCACTCTGACAGTAGAATAACCGCTGCTCATACGATAAGTAAGTAAGTACTGTAAAGTTACATCAAAATCCGTTCCGTAGTTTTTGTGTTGCGTACGAACAAACATCCATCGAACAAATATCCATCCTCACAAACTTTGGGATTTATTATTTACAAGCGCTTTTTTAAAGTCTACGTGAATAAAAACCTATTTTATTATAATATTAGTAGGATAGGATAAATTCGGTGTTGCTAGATTTCATTATATCGAAGCAAATGTAGATGTCATGTATCGGTCAACACGAAAACCTTTACTAAGATAGACAAGATTTTATTTAGGCAAACAGAATCCTACGCAATTGTCACATGTCAACTACATTCCGAGACAATTTTAACTTGTTTTTGTTACACAAATGTCGCGAAATAAGGTCGTCTATGTATTTTTTATACCTCTCCCATTTTATAATAGAACAATGTGACCGTATTTAGATTCTAGATTCGGATATTATAATAGTTATCGAGATATAAGATCATGGCACCCGAACGTAGAGTAGAGTTTATTTGATCCGAGGAGCGAGTGGAAGATGCTATCTCCTGCTTTTGGGCGGTAAAGACTCATAGTAATTGCTTCCCTCCATATAGTGAGAATAAATTTTTAAAATAAAAATAAATTTGGTTAGGCAGTCGGCTGTAGAAAATCTAACATAATTAAGAAAAAAAGTACACAACGCCGCTAAAAAAGTTTTCACTTCAAAAATTCTGCGATCATGTGAGTGTATAAACGGCCAGTGTGAATTAAAAAAGAAAACTCCATCTTACAAATATTCGATCAGGTCATGTGTCCTGACGCGAAAAAGAAGTTTCCAGTTCAAAAATATATCTGCACACACAGTTGTTTTCTTTTAATTCGACCTGCGCCATTTCAGCCAGAAGTATTGTAACTCCAGGGGTTCCCTTTGAATAGAGATATCAGGTTTCGTTTCCCACTAAACGCATGCGTAACACGTGTATCCTTTCCACATTGGACGTTTAAAAACGAGTAAATCCAGATATAGAATGCAGTTCTTTACTAAATCATTGTTAGTAATTAGTCTCAGGCCCGCCTTGATGAATGTTTGGTGGTTTGGTGGTCCAAGGTAAAGGAGATATAATTTTTTTGGCGTGAGGAGTAACATAGGGACAACTGTAATGTAATGTAACTCACGATATTAATTTCAGTTGAGCCAGAAGACGATGTTTTGAAAAAATCGAAATGGTTGGACTGTTTCGATTTCTTCAAAACATCATCTTCAGGGTACATGCGACCCGTACGACGTCGCTCCCCGTCACGCACCTTTTGTCTGCTAATCATCATCGTTATCGTATCAGTCAGACAAAGGCCTCCCCCAAAGATCTCCAAACAACTGCCGGTCGTGCGCTATTCGCTAATGAGTCTTTAAAAATATTGCCAGACGGGACAAACACGCCAAAGCCGTTTACACTTGACTGCCATGTGGCGTCGCGGTTAAGACAGTCGCCTCGCCGCTTCGAGTCTCGCGTTCGATTCCCACGCAGGACAACTACATATGTGTGGGAGCCATAAGAAGTAGTTCTGAGTCTGGGTGTACTTTGTGTCCATTAATTGTATGTTTGTAAAGTACCCCGCGACATAGGGATTATTTTCCCTAGTGCGTGCGGTTATCTTTTTTTTAACATAACTAGCTGTGTCCGCGACTTCACCCGCGTGTTAGTTAGTTTATTTTGTTTTATTGTTGTTTTAGTAAAATAAAAGATTTTTCTAAAATAAAAGTAGCCTTAGTTACTATTAAACCCACGACAAATGACGCCAACCCGCCCGTCAACAAACCTTTCCTTAGATTTGTGTGAATATTTATTCCGCTGCATCTTGTGACTTAAACATTTCTTGCATTGTTTTCCGACGTCTCTGTTTAGGGGCCCAACTTATCTTGTTTGTGATGAATTGTCTACACAAATGCTGGAGGAGTAATTTAAATTGATTCTAAGTAATTGAGAGCGGTTACGGGAATGCGTGATGGATGGATGGGATGATTGGGATCGGGTGCGTTTTTGTTTAGAAGTACATTAGGATGGAATTGCTGTATCAATTCTATTTTATTGAAAATGCTTGGCTGCGGGTTGGTATCCAGAGTGTTTTTCTATGAAGATCAAACGCTTACCGCGCTACCCGCTGAGAAGAATTATCTAAATCAGTTCACAAACATATACAAAGATGGCTTGCTTCTCTTGTTTGCAATTCATTGTTGTATTTTTATTAAGAATGAGAGAATTTTTATGTATTTCTAAATGTAAAATAAACTTATTGTATTATATAATAATAATAATATAATTATTATTATTATATATTATTATTCTCTCGTTACATGAGTTTCCAGCCTCGTTATATCATTTTGTCTCCCGCTTTGCTCTGTAGGGAAGTAGAACTATTCATTTCCGAACTCCTTGTTTCTTTCTGATTAAATTTCTTCCGAGATCCAAGACACCTTAAATCAAAATTGATAATATCCTGGGACATTATTTACACACGAACATCTGATCCCAAACTAAGTAGGGCTTGTACTATGGAAAGCAGATAGCTGATGTACTACATATACTACTTTTCTTTTTGTACATACATACTTATATAGAAAATTACACCCAGACTCAGGGCTGTCCAGGGTGGGAATCGAACCTACCACAAATCCCTGGGACATGCCTTAGCCTCACCGCTCATTGTCATTTCACTGTGTGCCACTGTTGATCCTGGCTAACAGGAGTGGCAGTTGTGAGTAAGAGGGAGGGACTAGTCCCGAAAAAAAACATACAAAGAGTGCGATAAAGTGAAGTTGGTTAAAAATATTGACCAAATTAGAACTTATTGCATTATAATAACAATTACTGATCATTAATTTGTTTCGAATGAATAAGATACGTCCATATCTGTGAATTTATGTTCCATCTTACTACGACACTTAAGACAGAATTTGAGCACAACTGCGATCTGAATTCGATCTCTAAATCATCAAAGAATATGATGTTAATACAAACATCCATGGAAACGGTAAACCGTTCAAAACAACGAGTGAATACCTGGTATTATTGTATAGTATGTGGTCCGTTCTCAGATTTTGCAATATGTAGTTATACTCAGCAATAATATTTAATGTAATGCATTACTAATGAAATACCACACAATACTTTCCTGGAATTCAAATGTTGCAATTCCAGAAAACAGATGGAATATTTGAGGTAACACATCTTAACGCACGCTTAACTTGGGGAGTAAGCTGGATGAATTGTGACGAGAGCGTTACGAAAAGTGTGATGTCCAGAGGGAGATATAAGTTAGTGAAGATAGAAAGAGAGAGAGTTACCTTTCGTATATTACTGTAGGACAAGAGAGAGGAGCGAGCCTTCATTTTCTTTATCTCTTGCTGTTATTGCCAGTTACGTTGCCAGCACACTCGTTATTTTTGATGATGTCCTCCCGACCGATTTCGGCCACGGCGGCCAGTCTTAATGGAGACTAGCCAATTGCGCAGGACATATTATAGTGCACAAGTGTGTGCGCAAACACAGGGGCACTTTCTATTCCATCACTCTCATGATCCGATGGGACGCCTAGCGACACGACCGGAAAGAGTTCAGGTAGAGGACCGACGGCTTTACGTGCTCTCCGAGGCACGGGGGTGTAATACCGCCAACTTCCAGACTTCGGGCTGATACTGAGAAATTTCTTTTTACGGAAAAGTCCCAAAATCTCTTTTTGGCCCGACCCGGGATTTGAACCCAAGACCTCATTATCTGCGGTTGAACACGCTACCGCTAGACCAATTTTTATTCAGGTTTTTAATGTATTTGCTACATGGCTATTACTGAAGGTCTTCTTGGGGGTTCCGTTCTCTGTTCGTCTCGTCTGTCTATCTGACTCTCAACGGTGTGTGTGTCATGAACTGTTATAAATACATAATTCATAACTTTTACAAATGCATGGTTTTGAGAATCAACTTTTACAAATTACATATTACAAAATCTTGGCATAGGTATCGACACACAAGTGACACAAGCAAAGTCTAATCAAAATAACATTCACAAATTCAATTGAGATTTATTTATAGTATTAATATAGCGTACAACATAATAACATTAAACTCTGCCTTGTCAGACCCAAGTCTATGGTCTGTCCACATTAGACCGCATGACGTTGATGTATTCCCATAGAGGATTGTTGCCAACTAGACTACCCTCAACTGGGTTATTTATGCAGACCACTTAACGAATAGACTGCTCACTTGATACTTATTTTTTTATTTGGGCAGAAGTTGAACTTTTTGTGTTACTTGTTTAGCCTGCCCAATTAGGATTGTTGCCCAGTTGACTAATAAGCTGTTATAATAATAATAAGATTTACTTGCTTTCTGTACTACTGAAACACCTAGAACTTTAACGACTAGCCGAGCCGCACGCTTAGGTAGCTTATCCTTGCCAATCGATTGCAGACAGATAGAGGTAATGGTAACCATGATATTAACGAACGCTGGCAAAGTAGAACTTCTTGTAGTGGTTACTGATTATATTGTGGTGACCTCATCATCATCATCATATCAGCCAAAAGATGTCCACTTCTGGGTAAAGTTGTCCTCCAAGGATCGTTTTGGGAGGACATACTATGATTGCCAAGCTTGGCGATCGGTATCGCGATCGCAGTATCCCAGAGACACTGAGACACTGCTGCCCGTTCTCTAGTAGATATTCCCTCGGGACGACTTTTATGTTCCATACGGAATAATATGGCGAAGTCATTTTCGTCTCCATCAATACACAGCAAGCACCGCTTAAAAGACGAAATTCCTTCTTTTTTAATTGGATTATTTACCAAATATATTAATTCATAAGCTTTTCAATTTACGCGGCTTCACCGAACGTAATTTTTATCTACCTTAAAATCATTATTTAAATGTTTTACTGTATGCCATTAACTCGAAGGCGAAGATGTTTCTCTACACTTTGATTTGTACATCCTATTGTTGACAGACGCAGTGGTCGTCTACATTTCCTCATCTATAGTTACCAGACTACCCCTAACTAGGTTACATATGATTTATTTTCTAACATTCCTAATATATTTCGCCATATACAATATCAGTATTCAGAATCTTAACACAAATATATATTTATTTTTATATTAGATACAAGTTAGTCCAACTGCAGTATTTAGTTTATAGATCGAGAAAACACTAGTCTCTTTCTATCTTAAGTTGGATCCTACACTTATAAACTCTAATAATCAGTCTGTTAAAAAATTTAAAGTAAAATATGAACTTTATCGAATAGCAATAAAGTTCAAATTGACTCGACATTTTAGAAATAGTTGATATGGGAAAAAGAAAAGGGCTGTTTTTTAGGGTTTTCCCGGCAATTATTCAAATTTTTCACACCTTTTAAACCTTCCCTAGACCTCCGCGAACATTTCTAACCAAGATAAGATAAATCCGTTCAGCCGTTCTCGAGTTTTAGCGAGACTAACGAACAGCAATGGATTTTAAAAATAAATAAAATTTTAATGTCTCTTAGTAAAGTCAAAATAACAGTTCCTTAATACGTATAACAGAACCGAACCTGTTGTTGTATTCGTTAGCGACCTTGACTGCTAAGTCAGGGGTCGTAGGTTCGATCACCACACTCACCACCCAGGACTATATATTCCTAGTACAGGCTCTACCTAAGTTGGGATCAGATTGCAGTGTGTTAGTTGTTCCAAGATATTTATTATTATTATATACTAGCGGTGCACCGCGGTTTTACCCGCGTTAAATTTTATAAATTATCTCAGCTCCTCCCCCGTAGGTGATAGCGTGATAATATGTAGCCTATATGTTGACCGACCTCTTAGTAGGATCCAACTATATTTTTGGCTTCGATATCGATTGTAGGTCACGCCACAAATATCCTTTTTCAAAAATATTCAATGTACAGTTAAGTTTTTTCTACGATTTTATTATATGTAATAGATTATTAGTACGAGTATGTCCACGAACCGGAAGGTGGACCGACGATCTTGCAAGGGTCGCGGGAAGCTGCTGGATGCGGGCAGCGCAGGACCGGCTATTGAGAAGATCCTTGGGGGAGGCCTTTGTCCAGCTTTGGACGTGTTTCGGCTGATATCATTGACGGCTGAAATGGTTGGACTGAATTTAATAGGACTTTAACTGTAAGACTTACGTCGTCTATGAGATTTTGAAATGGACTTTCGAGTGATACATTTAGGAGCCTGTGCCCACGTAGTTTTTTTAAATGCGCCGTCGACGCGTTCTAGAAGAAGAGCAGTCTGGTGTTTGTTTGAATAGCGAAACGCGATGCTAACGCGCGTCTGTATCCCTACAAACGCGCGTCACCGGCGCGCTTAAACAACGTGGTGAGCATAGGCCCTAATGGCGGTCACTTCTCTATGGGCGATAAAATATTACTATCTCAAGTTATATTTATTCTAGCGCTCTCACAAAACAAACTATAAGTTCCAAATAGCTCTATGAAACTCCACTTCATCGTAATACAAAACTACAAAGAGGCTTACTACTCATCCAGCCGCTGTACTGATAGAAAAAGTTTTTTATTATTATCTTCAAACAAAAGGGATTCTAGTTTACGACTATGATTTCTATAAAATTCTGAATGGAAAGTGAATAAATGGCTGTATCGTTTAGTTTCCTGTGCGTATATGAGGCCTACAAAACTTGTATTATGTAACCAGCAGAACCAAAGCGATAGCAAAATTTGACAGGCCAGTTGGCGTGGTTGGCAAATGCTTGCTTTTCACGACGGAGATCGGGGGTTCGATACCCACCCTCGACAGATATTTGCATGAACATGCCTGTTTGTCCTAATTCTACATTAGGCACTAGTCTCTCATGAGTTAAGCTCTGGCTGGGTTTTATTACAGTAGTAGTCTGAGAGAAAACCAAATATATTATTTCAGACAGAATTCAATATTTCAAAATGAGTTCCCTCGAAAAGAGAAGCGACTTCACTACCAATAAACCTCCTTCGAAATGGAACTACTAGTTGAAATGTCAACATAAACAATATTCCTTCAACATTCTTCATTCCTCCCGATAAAAATGGATATAATAAAAGTGACATTTCAATTCGTAGTCCCCTTCCCATGAGGGTTGATAAGAGATCCCGAAAGTGACAAATTACGATGGGAAAGAACATAAATAATGGGATCGGTGCTTTTTAGGCCGTGACCGTACAATATTCTGTATTGATAGATAAGATTTGTACTTTTATACAAAAGGTTTTTGTTCACATTTGTACGTAACTTATAGTTTATTAACCTTTCTGCTGACGCAAAATTGGCATCTATACTTTCGGGTAAAACAATGGATTACGCGATTCTTAATAGGGGTGCATAATAACTACTTAATTTTTATTGAATACTAGCTGTGCCCCGCGGTTTTACCCGCGTTAAACTTTATGAATTATCACAGCTCTTTTTATAATTATCATAGCGTGATAAAATCTAGCCTATATGTTGACCCGACCTCTTAGTAACATTCATGCAAAATTTGAAGTAAATCCATGCAGTACTTTTTGAGTTTAGACCGGACGTACAAACAGACAAACAGATAAACAGACAAAAATTCTAATTACTATATTTTTGGCTTCGAAATCGATTGTAGATCACGCCCCAAATATCCTTTAAAAAATATATTCAATGTCCAGTTTTGACTTTCCTACGATTTTATTATATGTATAGATTATGAACAGCCGTGTTTCTAGAAAACAAAGACTATGGATAATACCTACATCCTCCGGAAGGATGTAAGGAGAATCCTAAATTTGATCTGTCGGTGTGTATAGTTCATAGTTTAACATCAGAGTCCTTACTCCGCATTGGCAGAGGGTGCTGGTTCGTAACCAGCTGAACAATTTTATGATTTCCCAGTCTTCATATTTTAATATTTTAAGTACATAATCATTAACTAAGTTTTATAACACCATTTACTCCGGGCTGATGCTTCCTGATGCCGGGTAGATATTTTTCTAGATAAGTCCTAATACAATTTTTTCTCTAACTGTTGTTTTGAAGAATTTGTGTTAGGATTTTTAACGAGGTCCTTGGTTCACATTGTCCCTATATATTATTATATATATATTTTATAACTAGCTGCGCCCCGCGGTTTTACCCGCGTTAAACTTTATAAATTATCACATCCTCCCCCGTAGGTGATAGCGTGATAATCTGTCTTAGTAATATTGATGCAAAATTTAAAGCAAATCCATGCAGTACTTTTTGAGTTTAGCCCGGGCATACATACAGACAAACAGACATACAGACAACAATTCTACAAACTATATTTTTGGTTTCGATATCGATTAGTAGATCACACCCCAAGTATCCTTTTTTAAAAATATTTCAATGTACAGTTTTGTCTTTCTTACGATTTTATTATATGTATAGATTAATAATATAATTACACGCGGACATAGAATAAATGATCGTGCTCATCACACAAAGATTTATCTTGGGTGGGGATCGAACCCACGACCTCTGGCTTAGCAGTCAGGGTCACTAACCACTAGACCAAAAGTCTAGTCGATACATAAAGCATATTGTATAGGTATACTATGAAAAAATGCCCTGCTGGTTATATTTTGGCTATCTATGCTGAATACGAGTATACTTATAGTTTACAAGTGTGTCTGCAAACACAGTGCCTCTAGCACGAGTTCCTGCAGTTTACTTACTCGATCACACGTACAGTTTCGTCCCATACATTGAGCACCAGAGTTTTAGTTCTTAATAGTTTCCGCGAGAGGCGCTGGTGCTCAATGTATGAGAGGAAACTGTACGTGTGATCGAGTAAGTAAACTGCAGGAACTCGTGCTAGAGGCACATGTCTTCTCTCAATACCCTGTCTCAAGATTCGATGGAATGGACTAGCCGATACTACCATGATAATCCAACTTTCTGACTTCGGGATGTTAAAGAAAATTTATTCTTATTTTATTTTATTGCTTTGGAAAACTTACAGCTAGAATATAAATGACACATAGAATAAAAGATGAAGGCCAATTAAAAGTTATGCTTTAGGAAATCAGAGAACCCACAGCCTCATAATCTGCAGTCGAACACGATGCCGCTAGACTACTGAGGTACTCTATAAACACACGAAAACGAAGCCGCTCTGATCCAAAAATCAACATAATGAAAACCTAGTTAATAAAATACGAGCGTCATTCATGAATTTCCGTATTCATGGATGAATTACATTGTTCACCTAATTGGAAAACATTCACCGATTCCACAAATAAATGTTCCTTTTTTCATTTGGATCCCATAAACTGAGATAATAAAGAAAATCTCCCGCTTATTTTCCGAAACATCCTTCCTAATTAATTTTTGCCGGAAATATTTTTCTTGGAGGTGGCCATTTTCCATAGAAATATACGTTTTACCTTCCCGGTCCTCTTTTAATTCTACTAACGGCGGCACCTTCCCGGCGGGTATTTTTTTAGATTAAGAAAAGTAAATGTTCTCCTCTTAATTAGAGATTTATTATTTTCAAGTTCTGTCTTAAATAAATGGAGCAAATTTTTGTTTATCTCTTTCGTAATTGGTTCCGTGGTATAGTATATTTCAAAGGGCTTTTAATGTTTTTTGGGATTGTTTTAATTCTTATTGAAGCAATCAGTTTGAGATTGAAGGGGCGCCGAAATGATTGTTAAATGTTTAAATTGAGTTTTGTTTTAGCGCAACAGATACAAGGAGATAGGGTTTATATTTTTAAACGTGCAACCTGTGGTGTGGTGGTGTGTCGTGTGGTTTTCGGTCCAGAATGTATATAGGGGCCACCACGTAATACCACGTGGGAGTCGTAAAAGGCGACTAAGGGGTACACCAGGTATACTGGCTACCACCTAACTGCAGTCGCCAACTTGAATGCCAAGCGCGGTGACGACGGCAAAGACCTCCAATTGGGAACGTTATAAAAACCTCCAGCAGTGGATTATATCAGGCTTATTATGTGCTGACCTGTGGGCTAGGTATACTTAAAAACCGTGCATGCGCTTTGCGTTGAAAACAACAATGCGTTTGTGAAACTGGTAGGGTCGCCTCGTTTCTGTAGTTCAGGGATGTTCACAGATGCACATGAACATTGCATTATAAGGCACGGGTTTACCTACGTATGCCACCCGCAAAAATTGTCTGTAGTACTCGCGCCGAATAAACCTAACCTGCCGTGGAGTTCTTTTCCAATAGTGTTAAGCACGGTTACGAGTTTCCTGGAGGTAAAAACGTGGGTTGCTGTTGTGCCGTATCCCATGGGATGTCGCAACGGTGACACAAGCGTTACTTGTATTATTTTCCTTGTTTCTGTTTAGTGTCTGTGCTTACTTACATAGTCGTAACTTTTACTAACAATCTTGTTAAGTCTTGCTTATTCGAAAAAAGAAAAATCCGTTCTATATGTCATTTTAGCCGTGTTTTCACTCCAGATATAATAACAGGACCTACTCTTATCATCCCGTGGGTGTCGTAAAAGACAGTGACCTGAATAATGTCGGCATCATCATCATCATCATCATCATATCAGCCGAAAGACGTCCACTGCTGCACAAAGGCCTCCCCCAAAGATCTCCACAGTTGCCGGTCTTGTGCTATTCGCATCTAGCAGTTTCCAGCGACCCGCACAAGATAATCGGTCCATCTTGTAGGGGGCCTGCCCACGCTGCGTCCTCCGGTTCGTGGTCGCCACTCGAGAACCTTTCTGCCCCAATGGCCGTCGGTTCTACGAGCTATGTGCCCCGCCCACTTCCACTTCAGTTTTGCAATTCTTCGGGCTATGTCGGTGACTTTGGTTCGCCTGCGGATTTCGACATTTTTGATTCGATCCCGCAGGGAAACTCCGAGCTCTCCATTGCTCTTTGAGTGACCTTGAGCCTTCTAATAAGGCCCATAATGAGCGACCACGTCTCTGTTCCGTAAGTCATCACTGTCAACACACACTGGTCGAAGACTTTCTACTTGTGACACTGCGGTATTTTGGACGAGAAGATGTTACGTAGCTTCCCGAACGCTGCCCAGCCGAGTTGGATTCTACGATTGCATGATTGATTGATTTCCACCTACTTGAAGTTGGATGGTCTGTCCTATCCTGAATAAAATAATAATAAGGAATTGTCATTAAATTTTTAAAATAAAGTTGTATAATAAGCTTACTTATGAGGCTTAATTCGCCTATGGAACTGAACAACGTGTATCACATACATAGTTGTTCCTATTTTTCCGGCAAAAAACTGTATTCCTTTTCTCTTTAGCTTCGCTTCGAAAAGGCTTTTAAAAATAATCTTCAATCTTCTTGTTAGAGGTAAAGTAAACAGATTTTAATTAATTGCTAATCTTTTCCCAGCCGCACACTGCAGCTTGCTTGTTTTGGCATTTTATTAATCTACACTTAAGTTTTTTTCTTACAGTGCGGCGCTGCAGACAACTTTCTTGGGAGTCGCTATTAAGTAAAATTTTTTAATTGTTTTCTATTTAAAAAGTATGCATTCAATAACTTTGTCGTTCTTTTTTAGAAATTGTTACTGAATTGTTAGAATGTAGAACAACTTTCAAAATGCATAACTACAGATAATGCACTGCTGGCGTGTAATATCGACGGAACGCACTATCACTCCGCCGTAGCCGTATGGTTTCCGGCCCAGAAAGAATAACAGGCCACCTCATACCATCCCGTGGGTATCGTAAAAGGCGACTAAGTGATACACCAGGCAGTCAGGCAGCAGCGTCACCTGTGTACTAGCTAGCACCTAACTTACGGTCGCCAACTCGCATGCAGACAAACGTCTCCAATTGGCAACATTATAGAAACCGTTGAGGGTGGGGGGGGGGGGGGGAGAGAAGCTATATCCACCAGTGGCTGATGATGATAATCATGATGCACAAATAATCAGGGTTTATTATCATAAACCCTGATTATTTTTGTTTGAGAGCATCTGACTATGACTATGTGATAACTTAGTCATAGTCAAATGCTCTCACCGGTCCGTAATTGATTTGCAAGGTTTAGCAACTAGGCTCACGATCAGTCCCTAGAAGGGTCCCTGCCAAAGTGGTTCAAATTATGAGCTTCGTAAGGCATGTTAAGCTATTGGTCCCGATTGTAGCCATTAGGAAACAGTCGTTTAGCCATGGCAGAGGCCTAATGGACGGCTTGAACAATTCTGATCCTAGGGTAACAACTGCCCCTACGATAAGTAAGTAAGCACACATGTTTATTTTTGTTTAAACTCCATATATTGTTTCGTTCGCAGCACCTCGCGGCAAATTGATAGACTAGAAATAATAATGGGTAATTTAATTCGCTTATATAGACTTATGTATGGGAAAAGAATATAAAATCAGAAAAGTTAATAAATTATAATTCTATACTTCTTAAAGGCCAGCAATGTACTTGGGGACGTGATGTGTTGCGAGAGTCTATGGGTAGCGGTGATCACTTACCATAAGGCAACCGAGCAATTGGGCTACATCTCGCTGTTTTGCGCTTGTTTATTCAATTAAAATAAACCTAAACCTGCCAATGTAATCTATGTATTTACAAAACTTCATCTCATATTCAATACATTCCTCTCATACCACAAATATATCTGCAATATTTTTCCCGTCGTATTTAATCCTAGTCTATCCTGCGTAAAATGTTGTTTATATACACGTTAACTAAATACGAGTACACAAACAAACGTGTCAGATGTCGATACGCGAGCCGTGATCCGCAAATTTGACGTGTCGGATAAAAAATGGGAACATTAGTGTGGTCCAAGCGATAAGCTTACTCAAATACTGTTTTGATTTATTAGAGTAACATGTCTCATTTATCATTATGAATTTCTAAATACAGAAAATACTGATAACAATAAAAATACAGACTAAATTGAACATTAAATATATTCATCATTTTATACCAGCCGCAACACATCCAGTTCGATGAAAAGTCCACAAAGGAAGGGGGATTGAAATCGACGCTTGGCAGACGGAATGGCAATCGTTGCGTAAATAGTTAGCAGTTGAGTGACGATTAAATTTATGATTTCTCTATTGTTGAGATAAGATTTACACTTTGTATTGGAAAAAACGCTGTACCACTTAAAATTCATTTTACAATAATTAAAACAGATCCATTATTTTATTTTATTATGTAAATCGCTAGATTAAATTTGTAATTCTACCTTAAATTGTCATATTGTGAATTTATGTAAATTTTGAAATTTTACACTATTCTTAGATTTTAAATACGCTATCTATATATATCTATGTTACTAGAAATAATAATGTATACAATACAACTATATTACTACAAACATGTTCTGACTATTTACAAGCGCTTTTTTAAAGTCTACGTGAATAAAAACCTTTTTTATTTTGTTTTATTTATTTTTATTCTATCTGCTATCGCGACCTAGTAAATAGTCACAAATAGTAAAATAAAAGTTTAATTGAAACAAACCACTGACTTTAAACGACTATGATGATGATGCATTTATTTCTAACATTTGATACTAGTGCCAATAAAATAGGAAACGAATGTATCCTTCCCTTTTCTTAGTGGTATTAACATCAAATGATAGAAATAAATGCATCATCATTATCATAATATCAGCTGAAAAACGTCCATTCCTGGACATAGGCCTCCCACCAAAGATCTTTAAAACTACCACGAACCGGAAGACGCAGAATGGGCAGGTTCCTCTAGAAGATGGACGGATAATCTTGTGAAGGTGGCTGGAAGATTCTGGATACGGGTACCGCCGCACTGGCAATAAATGCGTAACTGAAATTAGTTAATACTCTTTATTTGTTTATAAAGTCCATGTTTTATTTATTAACACTGTTTTCTATACTAATGAAACGTTCTCGAGCTACGTAAGATAACATAGCATTCGCCAAAATAGCGATCGAGCCTGTTGACATTGCTCGATCACAGTAACGAAATTCCAGGACACAGCTAAATATTCTCCGACAATGGTATGCCGGAATACTTTCTACGCAATGTTATTGTTATTTAACGGATGTGTGCATGTGCCAATTTAATTTTCAAACATGTTTTTGTTGCGTAGATTCATATCTCGCTTAATTGCCATCACAACATCATCGAGGTATCCCGTTTGGTCCCCAATTAACATTATGTTATGAATTCAGTTTAAATAAATACCGTAACGTTGCTCCTGAATTTCCATTTAACCATGCCTATTCATTGCTTTTCTGTGGTCCTATTTATATTACCCATTATCTATGGGTAAAATTAATAAATGAAAAGGGGGATGTGAATGAAAGTTCAACATTTTTCTTATCTGTGGCGAGGATGCTACTCGAACCTTTATGGGTTATTCGTTCACTTTTGTGAACCATTTAATAAAAAACAGTGTTGGCGTTTATGGTATCAGTGGCTTTTTATGTGGTACGTGATATACGGAAAATTGACGTTTTATGGTTGTGGTCTAAAGCAGAAACTTCTGACATATGTATAATTTTATACCATCGACGATTATTGTCAATAGTGCCCGCTGAGTATTCTCAGTTACGGCACATTGGTTCCGGTATTGGTATTAAAGCGCGACCGTCGTTTATTTTTTATTTTATTTTTTATAGCTGTAGAAAAAAAATATATTTCTGCATCAGTGCTTTCGAAATAGAATTTGTTTTGTAGGCCGACGTATTTTTATTACGACAAAAATTATTGTCTTCTTTAGTGACTAACTACTGACTAATCACCTATGTGTTTTTGTTTCAGGTAAGGACTTTATGTAATCAATAGGCCGTAGTATATCAGTAAGTATTGTGATCATATATTGATTCCTTGTGAATACTAATCATTTGTTTGTTTTATTTCTTAATTAATTCGTATTAGTGCTCAAAATCTTGATAGATCTAGTAGATTTTGAGTTTATCGATTACAAACAAACACATACAAAAATTTGATCTTTGTTTGTTATAACATTACTGCAGATATTTCAGATTACTTTTAAAAGTAAAAACAAGTGTTAAAGGATAAATAATAACAAATACACTACTTATTGCAATGGCTCAATCGTGTAGGCAGTGAGTAACTAATACCTACGCAAATAAATGAATAAAACAAGTTAAAAGAAACAGGTCGATGACGCATTGAATCGTGTATACCGTCGTCATAAGCCACGTTTACTAAACGAAATGAAGATGGAAGTTTCACCTAACCAGTTTTTTATTTGGTATTCCACCGATTTGCCATCCGCTGTCGCCTACGTCTTGTGTAAGACTGACCTATAACGCATGGATAACTTATATTTGGTCCAATTTTTAACACGGAACCTAGTGGTATTTATCTACCCGTAATTAAAATACAATTATGATTTAATGTAAATTTGGTAGATACGACGGTATCATAATTAACAATCAGTATAATTGTAATTAATATTATTCATTATTTACTAAAGTATATGTTATTCATATATGCTTTAGTAAATAGTAGATAATATTGCATGTTGTGTGGCTGTAATAATGCAAAGAATATTACCACCACATGGGACCCCAGGTTGGGGCGAGGGAATAACACCCAGAAAACGGGTAGCAGGATTTCTTTAAATCCTGCTACCCGCCAAATTTCATGATACCATAGTTGACTGGAAGAACCCTTTAAGCTTTGATTCCCTTGCGCCTAGTTGCGAGTTTGAAAATGTGCGGCCGTTTTTTCTTTCGAGGTGCGGAATCCTAAAAAAATCTCAATTATTTTGTGGTATCTAAAGACCTGGTCTATTTAATCATAAAACGTTTTGTAGAACTATAATATGTTATTAATAGCTACAAAAAGGAACGTAATTCGATACAAACAGGCCGCTATAATGAAACACTATCCTCAAAGCGAGGAGGCAATGACCTACAGAACGGTAAACAAAAAATAGACCTTGGAATTTCTGCAGCTAGAAGTGGCCTTTTTATAATGTATTGGAATATTTGAATTAAGTAATTAATCTTTTCGTTTTCTTTTGTTATACTACAAAAAGTCTTGGTTTTTTGAGACCACGTGTGTGTGTTTAATGTGTTACTGAGATTTACCTCGAATAGTAAATACACAGCAGCACCCTGGGTTTTAGAGTTAGCAGTATTTTACACCCGTGCATGTAGAGTGTCCCCTGGAGGGCATGTTGGGTTTTAGAGTTAGCAGTATTTTACACCCCTGCATGTAGAGTGTCCCCTGGAGGGCATGTTGGGTTTTAGAGTTAGCAGTATTTTACACCCCTGCATGTAGAGTGTCCCCTGGAGGGCATGTTGGGTTTTAGAGTTAGCAGTATTTTACACCCCTCCATGTAGAGTGCCCCCTGGAGGGCATGTTGGGTTTTAGAGTTAGCAGTATTTTACACCCCTGCATGTAGAGTGTCCCCTGGAGGGCATGTTGGGTTTTAGAGTTAGCAGTATTTTACACCCCTGCATGTAGAGTGTCCCCTGGAGGGCATGTTGGGTTTTAGAGTTAGCAGTATTTTACACCCCTGCATGTAGAGTATCCTCTGGAGAGCATGTAAAATGTAAAGCGGATAGCCGTTCCAACGGAATAGGATAATAAAGGATTCGAGAGTGCCTTGTTGGCCAGTCTGACCAAATTTGGCCAGGAGCTAAGCTCAGAAAGTGTTCTCCTACACTTTCTGAGTTTCTATGAGTAGTTTCAGGTCTTATTCATATCGATTTTTCTGTGGCATCGGTACTTTAGTATAATGAAAACTATCAACAGTACCCTAAAACTAAAAACTATCTTCTCAAAATACAACTAAATCTAAAACCGTGCCCGTGCGTTCTAAAGCTGGCAATGTTGATTGCTTGTCCAAAACATATCCAGCATTCACGGATCTAGTTTCCTCAAGTGAGGACTGTTGCCTCATTATAAACCAATTTCTTCTTGAGGTCTTCCGGCTCTAAAGTTTCGACTCCAAAAGGCGCAAATAGTAGGTAAGTTAGTTATATAATACATAGTTTAGAACGCAGCATAATTTATCAATTAGTTTTAGATAAAATTGGAAACTTTTGTATAAGTAGTTTTTAATGACGGTCTAAATATAGCCTTGTAAGTGAATGCTCTTTAGATCTGATAGCTTAATGGTTATTTTTGATACGATGTTTAAATTAAACGCGCTTATTTTAACAACAATTGATAAGGTAGATAGGTCGTTAATTCTTTATTGTACATATAAAAAAACAATATAAAGCTATACTTATATAGATAATTACACCCAGACTCAGAACAAACAGTCATGTTCATGCACACAAATATCTGCCCCGAGTGGGAACTGAACCCACGGCCTACGGCTTGAAAGTATTTACCAACCACGCCAACCGGCCCGTAGGCGATTGCAATGCATTTTATTTGTGGAATGCATTGCCATTGCACACAAAATAATTGTACTTAAGAAAATTTGTGGAATGCGAATGTGAGAAAGGTTTCAGGAAGGAAAGAAATAAGTTTTTTTTAAAAGGGTGGGTAGAAGGAATATACAGCATACCATATAAAAGTGACAAGACATGATTAATACGGGGAAAGCGTATATGCAGCCACTCGAGTTAATTGCGAAATTCAAGACTTGATCATAATTGCGCAGGCGAAACATTAATCTTATGCGGGCAATCTGGAGACGCTCAAGTTTATCAAGTTAGGCCACAGTGAGATCAAGATAGCTGACATCTGCATAATCTAGTATTGGAAGGAGAAAGGACTGACTAAGCGCAATTTGGAGAAGATGATAAGATTGATTTAGTTACGACTAGCTGTGCTCCGAGGTTTCACCCGCGTTAAACTTTAAATTATAGCTTATGTGTTATTCAGATACATAAGCTATATTACTACAACACTATCTATGTAACTAGAAATAATAATGTATACTATATTACTTTCTACAAACATGTTCTGACTATTTACAAGCGCTTTTTTAAAGTCTACGTGAATAAAAACCTTTTTTATTTTATTTATTTATCAAAGTTTCATCAAAATCCGTTCCGTAGTTTTTGTGACATCCATACATCTATACTCACAAACTTTCGCATTTATAATATTAGTAGGATTAAGAGACGGGGTACTTATTAAACTAATGCCGGGTTACTTTAACTCAAATAAAATGCTCTACATTAAAATACAGTTAATTTTTTGTAACAATCGATTGTAGCAAATATAATTATCGTCATGCCAGCCAAATGGCGTTCATTCTACTACTGACACTCTACTTCTGATCACACAACCTAAAGCTGCATACTCCAATGCACTCTACAATATTTATGAGCAAGTCATTCTCAGTTCAAGCAGTACAATTGTGGAATTCCTTACCAATTACTATCATATTCATATATTCATATTTATGTATTTTTAAGTTGTATAGTATGCACTGTATTGTATTTATAGTATTATTGTATCCATATATATATATATATATATATATATATATATATATATATATATATATATATATATATATTTATCTATTTATGTATATGCTTATATTTAATTCATGTTTTTAGACTTATCTACTTTTTCATTTGTTGCACACCTACTATTTTTAAAGTAATTACAGCTCCTATCCATCCAAAGGTTGTCTGGAAGAAATCGCTTGATGCGATAAGACCGCCCATTGTACATGATTGTGTTATTAGTGTCCTATGAATTTATCGTGTAAGAGTGTGTACAATAAAGAGTATTCTATTCTATTCTACTGGACATAGGCCGCCCCAAAAGATTTCCACGATGGTGTTGTGTCCATTATTTGGAGTCATATGCTATAATCGCTACGCTTCGAAAACGGTGCAGCAATCGCAGTATGATGGTGAAATAATATCTAATAATAATAGGTAATAACAATATCCTAGGTCATAACGGTTTATCATAAGGTGTGATCTCTTCCAGGCAACCTAGGTAGTGAAAGAATAGAGGAGTTACAGAGATGGGGTAGTTGCGGGTGTACACAACAAATTTCCTAAAAGGTACTACCAACCACGCTAACCGGCCCGTCATTGTACACAGAGAGACGCTTCTGCCCGTTGTCTGGGAGACAATCCCACGGATTGACTTCCACGAGATGAAATCGAGTGGTTATATTCTTTGCTGTTAGCCACATATACAATATGTAACGTAATTAACGCTCACCCTCAGACACCTTAATTAGTATATTATGTTGTAATCATAATACATACACTAAATTTTTAATTTAACATGTATATGACGATCACCGTAGCCTAGTTGGTAGTGCTCCTGCCTACGAAGCTGGTGGTCCTGGGTTCGAATCCCGGTAAGTGCAAATATTTGTGTGATGAGCACGAATATTTGCACTTACCGGGATTCGAACCCAGGACTTACACTAAATTAAAAATTTAGTGTATGTATTATGATTACAACATAATATACTAATTGGGGTGTCTGAGGGTGAGCGTTAATTACGTTACGTGTTGTACCTATATGTGGCTGACAGCAAAGAATATAACCACTCGATTTCATCTCGTGGAAGTCAATCCGTGGGATTGTCTGCCTACGAAGCTGGTGGTCCTGGGTTCGAATCCCGGTAAGTGCAAATATTTGTGTGATGAGCACAAATATTTGTTTCTGAGTCATGGATGTTTTCTATGTATTTAAGTATTTATCTATCTATATAAGTATGTATATCGTCGCCTGGTACCCATAGTACAAGCTTTGCTTAGTTTGGGGCTAGGATGATCTGTGTGACATTGTCCCTATATATTATATTATATGCATTGTTATTAACTAAATTAGTTTCTTGGAATAAAGTTTATTTTTCTTTATTTTGTGTTGAATGATGGAATTTGTATGAATATAAATAAAACTGCGATTTAAAAGTCTTATTACTTTGATTTACAGTCCATTTAAATTTGTTTTGACTGTACAGGGTCAAAATAAAGATGATTTCCGTAGTTTTAATTATTTTGGAATAAAAAATTACCTATATTAAAAATGATATAATATAATTCAGTAAACAATTCTTAACAAACTATTTTCAGGGTGTGCGTGAATGCAGTTACATATATATATATATAGGTATAATTTATTGTGACGATTTCGAAAGAATTCCCTATCGATAAAAAAAGGTTATTTAAATAACATTAACAAAAAATAACATTCTTTAAAAACACATATATTAACTGCACGTGTGGCGCAGCGGCTAAGATAGTCGCCTCGCCGCTTCGTGTAGCGGGTTCGAGTCCCGCGCCGGACAACTATTTGTATGACCCATAAATAGTTGTTCGGAGTCTGGATGTTATTTGTGTCCGTCTATTATATGTTTGTAAAGTACCCCGCGACACATGAACTAGATACCCAAAAGCGGACGATTACTTAAAAACAAAGAATACAGTTGACTTGTTAACATCCTTCTCTTAAAGTCTGCTAAAACTAAGCTAACTTAAACACTAGAAGTTTTACTCAGTACTTGTGTATCTAAGATAAATACCGTGTACTGAACAGCTTTGAACCGCTTTTAACAGGTTTTAATAGTTTCTCCTCTACTCACTTGAACTTTTTCGTTCTTTTCTAAAGTTAAGTTACGATTTCATTACGGGTACATATAAAAAAATTGGTAGGGTCTATATGCTTTTTGGTAATTTCCAGCGGATTCGAGTATGTATATCTATGGGCTTGCTGAAGAGCTAGTGTCAAAGTTGATCAAGCCGCCCAGTAGGCCTCTGACAAGTCTTCACGATTGTTGCCTAATGGCTATAACCAGGACCGCTTAACGCGCCCTCCGAATCACGGAGACGCTGAGAAATTTAAAGTGATTGGCGAAGTTAAGCAACTAGGCGCGCGGTCAGTCCTTAGATGAGTGACCGCCAAAGTGGTTTATTTTCTTGTTTTGGAGGGCACGTTAAGCTGTCGGTCCCGGTTGCAGCCATTAGGCAACAGTCGTTAAGCTACGTCAGAGGCCTACTGGGCGGCTTGAACGACTCTTGAAAGTAAGGTAAACACTGCCCATACGATAAGTAAGTATTAATATTTTAATTTTATAGCATTTAAATTTTATAGCATTATTCGCAATGCAAAGCGTTTATCTAATCTCAAAAATGGGAAATCATAAATTTAATCGTCCGGCGGGTCTCGAACCTGCACCATCTACCAATCCGGGGTAGGCGCTCTGCGTTAAGCTACGAACGATTTAAGTATTAATACGCTACCACATTAATTCACATGTTAAATAATCTGAAAGTTGTCCGCCTAAACGCGCAGTGAAACCACATCTTAAACTCGTTTTAGTAACATCATAAAAACACACTTTGTACCAAGTGTCTTTGTTTTAATTTTAATTTGAGAGCTAATGTTAGGGAAGTTTGTTTTTTAAGCTTTTTATTCACATTACGGGGCAGGAAATGGAATGGTTGTTTAATTTTGTTTTAGATCAAGGGTCGCGAGGGAAAAGAGAATTTAAACAGATATACTTTTTTAAGTTTTCTTGATGCTTGTTTGTAACTTAAGTCCGTGTTTTGCACGAGATGTGGCAATTTAGGAGTAACAATACATGATTCGATGAGTCGAAATAAAAGAAAAGAAATTTGATTGCACGTGTGGTACAGCGGTTACTACAGTCGCATCGCCACTTCGTGTCTGGAATTCGATTCCCGCCTCATCAGCCTGATATCCTCCACTACAGGACATAAGCCTCCCCCAAAGGTTACTATAACGTTGCCTTTGGAGGGGTATGCTGTAGTCACTGCGCTTGGCGTGCGAGTTGGCGACCGCAGTTAGGTGGCAGCTAGTACACAGGTGGCGCTGTTGTCCGACTACCTGGTGTATCCCGTAGTCGCCTTTTATGGCACCCACGGGATGGTATGGGGTGGCCCTGATACTCTTTTGAGGCCGGAAACCACACGGATCCTATAAAAACTATTTGTGTGACATATAAGTAGTTGTTCTGAGTCTTTGCGCACTTTGTGACCGTTTATTATGTTTGTTATGTACCCCGATACAGAGAGTCTACTTTCCCTAGTATGGGCGTTCTCTATAAAAAAATGTAGGTATTATTGCTCAAACACCGGCGTAAATACAATCAAGTCTATTAGGAAATTATACCTTTGCTATGTTAAAGGTATAATAAACTTATCAAATATTTAACTTGGCCAGACAACATAATCATAAACCGAGTATAATTTTTCCATACTTCGATTCGAAATACCTTGTTTGTGTGTATGTATGTGACTCAACCAATCATTTTTAAATGAATAAAATGAAAACATGTTTATTTTTGACAAAAAGAAATCTTACCATACATCACTAAATTAATATAATAAATTTGGTTGTCAAAAAAGGCCCCTATCTCAGCATTTGCTACGGCAACTCAGGTTTATTACTGCAGCGCTGATCTTCCGATAGAGGCTGATATAAGCCACAATGGCATAGTTAATTAAATAGAAAGTAATATATAGATACATATAAAACAAATTAAAAATTTAAATTTAACTTAAAATTAATTCATAACAAAGAAAAAAAATATATTTTTAAAACATATTATAAAATTAAAGATAGGCAACTAAAATAATCTTAGAATCTAAATAAAAATAATTCACTGATAACTTACACTACTTAACACTAATAACGAACGATAGAACCTATAATTATCAAATTATATTATATATTTGTGTCGTGCAATGTGAAAATTGCTTATTCCACAAATAAATAAGTAACACCACACCATCCCATCCTAGAGTAGAAGTCCGAAGATCTATCGAGAACTGACAGCAGTCTCTGTGTACTGGGATCGAAAACCCGTCTGGCCAGCATGTTGATTACGACATAGCACCCCATTCCTGGGGAAAGACAGTGTCCAGCTGTGGACATCATTCGGAAGATGATTATGTATAGATAAATATCTACATAACACTTCTTTACGGAAAATATGTTTTTTTTTCTTTTGTTACTATAGTCTTTTCGCCATAAGACGAGTTCCCTGACAGTTTATTTTTTTCCGTGGCACGCATACTACTTTAGACGAATAAAAAATAAACTGAGAAAAATTAAAAAGAGAGAAATGATAAAAAAAAAATTGCCTTTCGTAAATTACCAAGTAAATTATTGTAGTTATAATTAACTATTAATAAATTAAGTAAATAAAATAAAAAAGTATAAATCTTAAAAATGTCTAATGCATTGAACGGAACGTCGGCCAATAGAGATTGACACTACTCATAGATTGACAATAATTCGATTCCATTTTCTTTGCCAACTGAATCGATATTATAAAAAAATCGATTATATTTCGTTAGGTCACGTCACTACAATTGTCAGACAAGAACTGTCAGGGAACTCATATTATGGCGAAAATACTATAAAATATATAAGTCCTTTAATTATAAATGCATATAAGAGGTTACAAAATTTATTCTCTACGTTAATAATGATGTAATATAAAAAGAATCATTAATTTCTAATTACACTTTGAAGAATAAATTTAGTCGTAGCATGAAAAATGATGAGTCCTTTGTGTTGGCTTTGTGGAAAATTCAAATTTTACTTTGTACTAACATTCAAGAAAGATTTTAGTATAATTATAAAAAAAAACTTCGTTTAAAAAAACCGACTTCAAAAACTAAAAAGTATAAAAAAATATCTTAATAAAGATTTAATTTAATACATCACTTATAAATATAATATTAATGAAATAATATAATTTGTATGTGCTACCTATTGATAGGTTTGAAGTCGGTGCCAAGCCAATTGTAATAGTAGGTACCACACTTACTTTCATATTCGGGATAGCTTCCTATTTCTACACAAACAACCCAAGCGTGCAGACGTCGTTGACGGTCGTCATATATTTTTATGATACAGTTTCATATTAATTGCTTAGGGCTTGGCACCGACTTCAAACCTATCAATAGGTAGCACATAAAAATTATATTATTTCATTAATATTATATTTATAAGTGATGTATTAAATTAAATCTTTATTAAGATATTTTTTTATACTTTTTAGTTTTTGAAGTCGGTTTTTTTAAACGAAGTTTTTTTTATTTGTTACTTTTTAGTGTCTAGCTATGGTTAGGACTTCGAAAGGTGCCGCGCGCCTCAAAACTATAGATCCCAACAAACAAGAACGGAAAAAAGAAACATCTTCCGAAAAAATGTTGTTCGAAACTCTTTTTCACATTCTTGTGGGACAGTGAATGATCTAAAAGACCATTTGTAAAGTAAGAAAAACTACATAAAATTACGTTCACTCTAAGAAAACTTGCACAGTAGGAGTTTAGACTAGCTAAGATTTATGAAAGTCTGAACAGCAAGCGCATAGGTTAGGCCGTATTTATGACCATCTAGCTAACGAGTCTGTGTGCAGAGGGCTGATAGCCTAGGTCTTATTTATCATTGATTAGATAATGAGTCGGACTCGCCCGTGAAAGGTGGAATGTTTCTTTCCGTAGCAGCAAGTATTTGAGTTGATAGAATGGAAGTCAAATTGCGGTTTACGATTTATGACGCATTAAAAAAACTACTTACTAGATCTCTTTCAAAACAATTTTCGGTGGAAGTTTGCATGGTAATGTACATCATCTATTAGTTTTATGATTCTCTTATTTTAGAAGTTACAGGGGGGGTGGCATTTTAAGCCACCCCCCCCAGTGAAACTGTATAGTTTGCGCGAGTGTCTCTCGCGCAAACTATACAGTTAAGAAAAAAATATATTATAAACCTCAATATCATTTTCGAAGTCCTATCCATAGATACCCCACATCTATAGTTTAGTGAATTTGTTTTTACGTCAGTTCTAAGTAAGTATAGGGAACCCCCAAATTTTATTGTTTGTTTCTCTATTTTTGTGTGAAAATCTTAATGCAGTTCACGGAATACATCTGCTGACCAAGATTCGACAGTATAGTTCTTATAGTTTCGGAAAAAAGTGGCTGTGACATACGGACGGGCAGACATACAGACATGACAAATCAAGAAGAACCTTTGTGAAAGACATTTGGCTACAGAACCCTAAAAATGGCATCTATTCCGCATCAAACTAAAAAAAACCACGTAAATCGGTTCGTACGTACATAAAAAAATAAACTGGTGCTAAAAGTGCGCCTACATGCGCTTCCAAAAACAAAGCTTATACGTGCGTATTAAACGCTTGTCGTCTGAATTTGTTGTTTATGTTCATGCCAAGACACACTTGAACAGGATGAGTCTAGCTTGACTAGCAAAGATTTACAAACGTCTGTGCATCATCGACATCGTCCACTTAAACAAAAAATTTCATACAAAAATGTCCATAAAATGAAAACTACTGGGCCAATCTATATAACATTTTTATGGGACCAAATGGCAACTATTCCGCATCAAACTAAAAAAGAATCACGTAATTCGGATTCTAAATCTCCGAGTAATCGGTGTACATACATAAAAAAAAAAAAAAATACCGGTGAACTTGAGAACCTCCTCCTTTGGAAGTCGGTTAAAAATTGTTGGTAGACGCATAAAAAATTATATTACGTTTTCTTCTAGCTTAGATTGCATATGTTTGTTTTTACTTGTTTGTAAAGCTAAGACCACCTCGCCGCTTCGTGTCCCGGGTACAATACCCGCGCCAGACAACTATTTGTGTGACTCATAAATAGTTGTTCTGAATTTGGATGTAATTTGTGTCCGTCTATTATATTGTGGCGAGCGGTGGGTCAGGGGATTGGAAATGAAACTAGTATTTCCTCAGAATCTCTTTCTAATTATTCTGGAAACATCTAGTGACAATTTTTACATTTAGAATTTTTTCCTTTTCATGTGCTATCCCTTTTCTTTAGTTTTGGTATTATCTAGAACATTCTAGCGCTGTTCCAAAAGCCACCAAAAACTCTTACTACGTACTAGGGTTCGAAGCCCGCACGTGACAATATTGTTTGTAAAGTACCCCGCGACACAGGAATTAGATTCCCTAGTGCAGACGTTGTCTTATTAAAAAAGAAAAAACAAATATTTTTATTCGGTTGGTATGTCGTCTCTTGGATAGTGACCCTGACTGCTAAATGAGATATCGTGGGTTCGATCCCCGCCCAGAACAATTTCAAGTATTTTTACCTTCACATCACCAACAAAAATATGCAAACGAAACTCCCAACTCCCATTCTACCTAAACCACTCAATAACAAACCCTAACATACGCTTATCACATTGATTTCTCCGGATGGGCCAATTTCTGCCCGTCCGTTCGTCAAACAGACGACCTTAATTACGTGGCCAGATGTAATCAATCAGCTGGAGCGGGTTTGTTGACGCTGTTCATATTTACCCCTCTCCGCGCCAACGGGTTACACGTAGGGTTGCCAACTGTCCAGCTAAAATGGACGATGGTGGTTTTTAATGGACTCTTTTTTTCCGTCGGTTTTTTTTGCCGTGTATCGAGAAGTGCCCATGATTACTTTAAATTATTGCATTAAATTTATTTTGCGTTATAGTTTTTGAAATTTTTTTCAGTGCGTAAATCGAACCCGAGACTCGAAGAGGTGAAGTAACTCTCTAAACTGCGCATCACGTGTAGCCCAAATCTCTACTAGATAGGTAGACATTGAAATTCACAGAATTACTTCCGGATTTATCGTTAATTGTTATTGAATTATTAGGTAAAGACAATAATTTTTGGACTAAGTTCAAAAAGGGGTATTTGTATAGGAATTCTCTTAACTTGGAGGCTTACATTAAAAAGCTATAAGCAAATATAATGATTAAATAAGCTTTTCACAGGGATATACCGCCGCCAAGTCTGCCTCCGGGCTGTTACTGAGTGACTTTCTACGCTAAAATCTGTAATGTATCTTACAAATTGAATGTTAAAAATTCAGTTTTATTCATTAATAATATTTTCTTTGATTAAAAACTCACTGCCGTTGCCAACTACCGTTGCCAACATACATACCTACGTTTCATTTAAAAATATATTTTTATTTTTAGTACACATTTAATCCATCGGCACCCATAGAAAGACATCCTGCACAGACGAAATGAAGAAATCATGGCACGAGACCACGTTTTTCTCATAAATATTGTGAGCACGTCCATCGATCAATCCGTTCGCGTGCCTCATTGTTGACAATAGCCATATTTACCCCACTACTAGGGTTCACATCTTGCCGCGGTAATGAGGACGTGTCCGGATTACAGCAACTAATCCGGATTGTGTTTAGGTTTTTTTTTACAATGCCCGCCCTGTGTCGCGTGGCACTTTACAAACATATAATAGACGGACACAAATTGCATCCAGACTCAGAACAACTATTTATGGGTCACACAAATAGTTGTCCCCGCGGCACGATGCGGCGAGGCGAATGTCTTAGCCGCTGCGCCACACGTGCAGTCAAACCTAACCGTTTAAGAATATTTATTTCTTAGAAGAATAACATTCTCATACATGAGAAACTTATGCTTATAATTTTGTTACATTTAACACACACTCTAGGTGCAAGTAAATTAAATGTTTAACTTAATTTTATTTCAAACTATCATTAATATATCATTTACTAAAAAAAAAGCTGTGGGTAGTATGGAATTATGAGCGCAGTCTAAAGCCGCTGGCGCTTTGAGCGTACTTTGTAGATAGAACAAATATGATACAGAGTTAAAGAAAATAAAACTAGATGTGGCCTTACGCCTTAGCGTACATAGCCGGGCTAGATAATATAATAAATGAATAAAACTGAATTTCAATTCAATTTGTAAGATACATAACATACGTTACAGATTTTAGCGTAGGAAGTCACTCAGTGACAGCCCGGAGGCAGACTTGGCGGTGGTTTATCCCTGTGAAAAGCTTATTTAATCGTTATATTTGCTTATAGGTTTTTTAATGTAACATACGTATTGTATCAAAAGTTTTTTAAAGATAGAAATAGTTATTTATCGTCTTTGATATGATTGGGTAATTTAACGTATGTTTGTGCACCTGCATACATAAGATATAATCTTTGATATAATAATAATGTCCTTCTAGCCGAATTTCGGACACGGCGACCCGTCTCAATGAAGACTAGCCATCTCCGCGGGATATATTATAGTGCACAAACACACACAAATGAGAGTGATGGAATAGAAAGTACCCCTATGTTTGCGCACACACTTGTAATATTTCCCGCGCAGTTAGTCTCCATTCAGACTGGCCGCCGTGGCCGAAATTCGGCTAGGAGGACATTATTTATTTTATTATATCATTCACCAAATAGTAACTGTTTGGATGTCTATTTCTAAAATCATTGTCACCTCAACCGAACCAATCCTGTAGTAATAGGAAATGAATATTACATTAGTCAAACATTTTTTGATTTGCTTCTGTTATGAACTCAATGGCTGGCGTCTAAATCTGATTTATACATTCACTTCTAAATGATAAATACAATACAAATACTCTTTATTGTACTGCCTCGTTGGTCTAGCGATAGCGTGTCCAACCGCTTACACTTACCGCGAACATTATAATGCGCGAGACTGCGCGAGCATTTTATCAAGTTCAAGCATATATACACTTTATTCCTATAGCTCTTAAGTTGATTTTCTAGTGCCTTATTAAAATCCTCTCCGCTGCGCTCCTCTCTGTCTGCGCTGACACTAACTCTGACGCGGGACACTTAGTTATTATGATGATGATGCTTATGGTCAGAGTCTGACTTGTTGAAGCTGATTAGGCTTTCATACGATAGCCTACTACACCGACAGCTTAACGTGCCTGAAATTAAAACACTTGCGATGCATCGTCTAATAAAATTTTAATTATATCTTGGGACTTTGATGACATTATTAACACGCGGCCATCTAATCCCAAACTAAAGTGCTTGTACTATGGAAGCCAGATAACTAATATACCAACTAAATATACTACTTTTATTTTGTAAATACATATGTACTTATATCGATAATTACACCCAGAATTAGGACAGGATGCAATTTGTGTCCGTCTTTTATATGTTTGTAAACTACCCCGTGACACAGGGATAAGATTACCTAGTGCGGGCGTTGTCTTTTTAACACAAAAATAAACAGATATATTCATGCACACAAATATCTGTCCTGGGTGGGAATCGAACCTACGATATGTGGGAAAGTATTTACCAACCACGCTAACCGGCCCGTCAAAGATCTGTAGACTATGTGCGGCTTAAATGCTTAACCTAGTACTTTATTCCAGTGAATAAGAATTAAAAGTAATTGGATTAAGTACCTCTTGTCTGAGGGTCGAATGTGACCTCAATTAGATAGATCATCGGTTGAACGATTCTTAATAGAGCCCGATGTCAGTACATATTTGATCAATGCATACTTCGGAGAGTACGTTAAATGGCTGGGATTATCGCTCTCCTTTGTTCTATTAAAGACTATTACTTACATACTTTTGCGCAGATATAATAGTCGTAAGAGACATAAGCGCAAACTGAAATATGGCTTCAGAATATGATTTTAAAAGTCAAATTCCTTTGTGATTTTAAACAGTCAATAAAAAAATAACGAAATACTAACGTGAAATCTCGGTACAGAGGTGTCAGAAGTGGAATATACAAATGCAAATTTATATTGAAATAGAATAATGGCAAACAGGCATTTTTGACCCTTCCCTCTACATATTGTAACATTACATATTGTAATGTCAGAAAACATAATGCCTTTACTTAAAATGCATGAGCACAAACAATACGTAATCGAAATACCTTATTATTATTATACATACATAATACCTTAATCCAGTACACCTTACTGTACAATTCCGAAATTGTAAATACTAGTAAATATTATCTCAGATTTCAAAATTAAATAAATAATTTACAAACTTTTAATAGATACTCTCTCTCAAGTTCTCCACTCAAGCTCCCCACGGGATGTGGTAGGGTATAATTCCGTGGTTATAATTACATTTTGCGGGTTCGATTCCCGCCAGGACGAATACTTGTGTGACCTATACGTAGTTGTTCTGAGTCTGGATGTGCTTTGTATTCATCAAATGTAAAGTACCTTGCGAAAATAAAACCTCGCCGTCTCCACGCTACCCTCAACTCAATGCTACTAGGGGTACCTGTAGAGTTGCAAAAGGCTAAGGAACCCCAAATTATTAGGTTTTTGTTAACTTATTTGTGTTAAGTTAAAAACATAACACCAATAACCAAGAAAGGCGAGATCAGGAGTGCCCTCAACAATCTAGAATTAATCTATACATAATAATATAATAAAATCGTAGGAAATTCAACACTGTACATTGAATATTTTTTTAAAAGGATGCTTGGAGCGTGATCTACAAACGATATCGAAGCCAAAAATATAATTTTTAGAATTTTTGTCTGTTTGTCTGTATGTATGTCCGGGCTAAACTCAAAAAGTAATGCATGGATTTACTTCAAATTTTGCATGAATATTTCTAAGAGGTCAGGTTAACATAGGCGGCATATTATCACGCTGACACCAAAGGGGGAGGCTGTGATAGTTTATAAAATTTAACGCGGGTAAAACCACGGGCTACATCTAGTGAAGAACATAAAGAGAGTCAACGAACCGAAAGAGGTTTGCAAGGGTTGTATAAATACAAATGGATGTCCGTTGTCTCTGCTAAACCCCCTGGGAATTAGGCGTGAGTCTATATATGTGTATGTATGTAAATAACCATTAATTTCCGTGGAAATCGTATTCAAATTATATTTTCTCCGGAACAAACAGTCTCTTCCGACAGATATTCGCTTAATATAATAAAAATAGTCATGAAAACCATTTCGCAGGCCACAGTGAAAACAAAACAAATCGCATAAAAACCGAAAGAAAACAAAAACTTACTACTATATTTAGGCGTAGTAATAAAAGTCAATTTACTAACTTTAATTTACGGTGGGCTGCACGTAAGCCAAAAATGGCCGCCAAAAAATACACAACGTTTTATGAACCGCGGCCGTTGGGTTATTTGTGAAAAAGGAAAATAAACGTGTTAAAATGTGTATGTAGGTACCTATGTAACGAAATGTGCAGACGCCAGCACATCAAGCTACCTCAATCTGTCGAATTTCCTCAATTGAATGTGAACCTTATTGCTTTTGTGATAAAGTTGAAAATCTATAAAAAAAATTTACAGATTGGGGTAGCTGGATGTGCTGGTGTCTGTACAACGGGAAAGCTATTTAGGTGCGTTGTCGTTTAGTTCTTATGTACGGAATTAATTACCGTGTAGACTGACACAGATTATCTTTACCCAATATAAGTTTAAAATTTGAAACGTGACCAAAAATTCAAACCAAACATTAACAATAAACTTAGCCTAGGATGCTTTCAGTGCTTCATCGGACAAAAATAAGCTTCTATAATATTATTATTTGATTAAGTTACAAAAGTGTGATCCATTTCTTGATGTCTGGGTGAAAAAAATATCACCACTCCATCTCATCTCAATAATATCAGAGAACCGAGATACCAGAGAATTGGCAGCAGCGTCTCTCTGAGTACTTCACCATCATACTGCGATCACCAATCCGTCTGCCAAGAGTGTTGATAATGGCATATCCCTTCAAATGATGAACACAGCATCATGGTGCAATAATTATTTTGAAGAGGCCTTTGCCCAGCTGTCTTTCGTTTGAGATTATGGTCACACAGAGTTTTATCATCATTATTTATTTGGTTTTCTTACTCTCGCCAAAATGTTATTGATGTTTGTTATCTAATAATAATTACTGTATTACAAAATATACTGAATTATAACTGAATTCGGTTTCTTTATGACAGCCGATTGAAATTAAATTTATATTTTTGAGACCATTTCGCAATAATTCCCTATATACATACATAACAAAGAATCCTCAACATCGGTACACAAACTACGGAGAACACGAGTGGAATCATCATCATATCAGCCGTAAGATACCCACTGCTGTACAAAGGCCTTCCCCAAGATCTCCACAATTGCCGGTCTTGAGCTATCCGCATCCAGCGACTTCCAGCGACCCTCACAAGATCTTCTGCCATCTTGTAGGGGGCCTGCCCACGCTGCGTCTTCCGAGTGAAATACATACAAAAAACAAAACATCGAATTTATAAGGAAGGATAAGAAATAGGTCAGTTAAATACTGACTTCACATTTTACACATTACATCTGATTTGGACAAAATATATGTCATGAGAGCTAAACTAAGAATTATGATATTGATAACCTCCGGTTCAAAAATCAATCGGTACAAAATTAAAAATAATACACTTCATTTCATCAAACCGAAAGTGTCCATAAAACATAATCCTTATCCTACGCTACCATACCGTTTATTATAATTTTAATATCCCTATACTTTTACGAGCAACATGTTATCTTCATATTAACTAACGATCGTAAAGTCGTCTCGTGGTCGTTACGCCGTCGTGGCTGTGTAAATATTAGGATTAACATACGCGAGTACTCGTATAAACACCATAATATCATAAGGATCGGAAAATATTTGCACATTAATTTTGTATAGTTACCGGAAACGGAAACTACGAGAAATTCTTAGCTTTTCGATCCTCAACCGTCTACGTAATGGATTTCTTTGTTTTAGCCCGGCTGCGGATATAATATCGTAAGGGTTGGAAAATGTCTGCACATTAATTTTGTATAGTTACCGGAAACGGAAACTACGAGAATTCTTAGATTTTCGATCATCGGTCGACTACGTAATGGATTTTTTGTTTTTACCCGGCTGCGTATATAATATCGTAGGTATCGGAAAATGTTTGCACATTAAATTTGTATAGTTACCGGAAATGGAACCTACGAGAAATTATCAGTTTTTCGATCATCGGTCGACTACGTAATGGATTTCTTTGTTTTTACCCGGCTGCGTATATAATATCGTAAGTATCGGAAAATGTTTGCACAATAAATTTGTATATTTACCGGAACCGGAACCTACGAGAATTCGTAGTTTTTCGATCCTCGACCGTCTACGTAATGGATTTCTTTGTTTTAACCGAATATTTTCAGATCCTTACGATATTATATACGCGGTTGCGTATATAATATCGAAGGGATCGGAAAATATTTGCACATTAAATTTGTATAGTTACCGGAAACGGAAACTACGAGAATTTCTTAGTTTTCGATTCTCGGTCGACTACGTATGGATCTATGTTTTTAACCCGGCTGCGACAGGAATATTTTTGTATGTCCGCCTGATTCAATTATTCGGCCATTATTTTAGTATATATACTAAACTAGACGACTGTAGCGATGGAAAGGAATGGCAAAAATTGGGGGAGACTTTTACCCACAACGGGATTTTAACGTAACTAATAAGTTATCTTAATTACAAAAATCTATATTTTAGTTATTATATTTTTTTCTAATTGGTAATTAAACATTTTTCATTATGTGACGATTTATTCCGATATGTCTAATTATTTAAAGATGTCGACTTGAGCAATAATAATAATATGTCAAAATTTTATTCCTATATATTTTTCTTTTTTATATTATGAATACGTTATTGTAATAAAGATAAGAAAAGATACCGGCCAAATAAATAAAAATACCAAATTACTCTTCATAACATTAGATATCTGCAAGTGAAAACCTCGTCGAGTCTAGCGGTTTCAGAGATTAGCCGAATCAAATAGGTAGACACACAACATGTAATATTTTTTGGCTTGTGTACTTTCAAAAGAAATAATTAAATTATAGAATAAAAAATAACAAAAACAAACAAAGTATTTGTTGTGTAACGCCCTGTATAAGCTATAACCATTTTATCATCATATTAATCTGTATACTACGTACGATCGTAAAATTGTCTTATAATCGTTACATATCCGCAGGTGTTATGGCATGTTGACATTAACAGATTTAGCTTACGTTATGTTTGAACTTAACATTTGTATTATGCTGGAACGAAGAGATGGACGAAGGAATTTAAATTTCGCAGATTTTTTTTATATAACGAGGTGTTCATTTGCCAGAAATAACACCATGCGATTGCAATTGGCAAAAAAAAACCGGAGTAAATAAACCGCGATAGAAGGCTTTGGGGTTTGACCACTTTCGACCTACCGTTGGATTGAAAATATTTTCATTAAATATGGAAAAAAAGGTACAAGTAAAAGTACAATAAAAATAGTAATCCTCAAGTATGTAAGATACTAAATAACATTGACAGATTGAATAGAACTGGGGACACAGCATCAAATCTCTAACGATCTCTAAAGTCATTCACTGCGAGGGACTTTTGGACACAGTTTGTACCTACAACTAAAGACCTGGGCCTCTACCAGCTAAGTCGCCGAACATCGATTTCTTAAATGGCGTTCAAATAAATAAAGGTTAAAAATGACTTAGTCAATCGTTAAATAGGCTTCATCATTGAAAATCGATCCCGTACCATTTATGACGTCACATGTGCTCATGGAAGCTGATTTAACGATTGATTAAGTCATTTTTAACCTTTATTTATTTGAACGCCATTTAAGAAATCGATGTTCGGCGACTTAGCCGGTAGAGGCCCAGGGGGCTCTGTAACAATCATATAATACGAAGATACGTAGATTGGGCGAGCTTATTTCCACCTATTGTTGAGCAAATAACCATAAATAGCACTAAATTTGGGTTGTGATTTGAAATACTCTGTGTCCCAAATTTACATTTTAGTCTACAGATTAATAATTCAGTGCGAGCGCATTCGTAAATTCCACGAATTTACGGAATCGCTTCCGTGCCAGGTCTGGGAACATTGTTACCTAAAACGTTTAACTAATTATGAAATATTTTTCAATAATGCAGGTCGCTATTGTTTATTTTACAAAACCAAAATAGTTTAAATATTTATCACTAGCTGTGCCCCGCGGTTTTACCCGCGTTAAACTTTATAAATTATCTCAGCTCCTCCCCCGTAGGTATATGTTGACCCCACTTCTTAGTAATATTCATGCAAAATTTGAAGTAATTCCATGCAGTACTTTTTGAGTTTAGCCCGGACATACATAAAGACAATCAGACAAAAATTCTAAAAACTATATATATTTTTGGTTTCGATATCGAATGTAGATCACGCCCCGAATATCCTTTAAAAAAATATTCAATGTACAGTTTTGACTTTCCTACGATTTTATTATATTTACGGTAAGTATTTACGACCCGCGATGGAAGCAGATGGTTCTAGTATGTCCTAGTCCCTCTTCTTCTCTTAACGAAACGTAAATTTATTTTTTAGAAATCCTTTTGAAATATTGAAAAGTGACAGCAGACTGGTCTTTTGTTCTAGTGGTTAATGACTCTGACTGCTCAGCTAGAGATCGTGAGGTCGATCCCAGGATGAATATTTGTGGGATGAGATGCCATACTTATATATTTAGAAATATATAAGTATATTGGTCAATTTTCTGGTTGACTAAGTATAGGCTCTGCCTAGTTCGGGATCAGATGGCCGTGTGTTAGTTATTTCCTAAGATAGTTTATTAATATGTTTATATGGAGGCGTAGTTATGCGTTAAGGTTTGGTTTTTATTATAAATAATTAAAATAAAAAAGGTTATTATTTAGTACGTAGGCATTAACCAATCAGAATTAAAAAAGCGCTAGTAAATAGTCAGAATGTGTTTGTTTGTTGTTATAAAGTTACTATAGTTATTAATTCTAGGTACATGTATGTACACCTGAGGTAGTTTCGCTTATGTAAACAAGAATCTAGACCATCGTTACGAACAACAAAAATAATATTATGAAACATTAATTGCGTAGTAGAAAGGGTCTTTGTATATTTTTATAAATACAGACACCAGCACATCCACCTTCCCCAATCTGTTAAATTTCTTTTATCGATTTTCAACTTTATCACATAAGCATAAGGTTCACTTTCAATTGGGGAAATTTGTCAGATTGGGGTAGCTTGATGTGCTGGCGTCTGTAGCTACACTTCTGGGAATAGCTCCTTAATCCTATTACATTATGTAAAGCTTTCAGTTTTATCTCAAACAAATCTGAACATCATTGTGTACGCAATATTCAGTACTCTATTCATATGTTTTTATGATAATCGTGTTGTCGTAGCGCTTGTAAAAGTAAATTCTCCATTTTATCTACTCCAACACTATAACACTTTGTTTTATCATTATTATGATATTCGTAATTTGTAACTGAGAGTAAAGGACATCAATATACATAGGATACGATGTAGTTAAGTAAGAGCTGTAAGAGCCATATATTAATTGATCCGCGAGTATATTTAAGAGAAAAGTTTAAAGAAATTAACATTCTAACTGTGGGCGAGGAGTTGACTTTCAAACGCAAAATTTAGGTACTTTATGATGAGAAGTATCGGAATCACCCCCAAGTATGTTCTACGATTTTACGTAGTTTTCTAGACATAATTGTTTTAAAGTATTTTTTCGTAAATTACACCTTCTTCTTCAGTTTTAGATTTTTTTCTCTTTCGGTTGAACATTTTCAATTCAACAGCATAGTTTAACCTAACACGCTAAAAAGTATGGTTTATCTAATCATTGCATAACTGACTTAGAATTTATATTTATACTCATAAATTTTCAAAGTATCAAAATATCGCAAATATACATGGGGGTGATTCGGATACTCCTCATCATAAAATATCTAAATTTTGCGTTTGAACGTTAACTCCTCGGCCACCCTGTATATATGCTAATCTAATTTATTTGCATAAAATTAAAGATTCTTTTTGTGAAAGGAGTGATACTCATAATATAAATACTAGATATAAGCATAACCTTACGTTACATACTACCCGTTTCCACAAAATAAGTAACTCTTTTATGTGGCGATGTATAAGATTCTATAACAAACTTCTCAGTGACATCAGAGAATTGTCTACGAATAAGTTTAAAAGAACTTTAAAAGCTTAATTGTATAGCAGGGCTTACTACAAAACTTCTGATTATTGAATGAATCATAGGTCGGGTGTTTGCTCAATGAGCCCGACGAAGAGGTCATCTTTGGCCACCGTGAGGGGAGATTTCTCAACCATCTGCAAGACACGACCATCAAGTTCAAGAAGAAGAAGAAGACTAACTATATACGGCTCTACAAGACCTGGGGCTCTACCGGCTAACTCGCCGAACATCGTTTTTCGTGAATGGCGTTCAAATAAATAAAGGTTAAAAATGACTTAATCAATCGTTAAATCGGCGTCCATGACCACATGTGACGTTATAAATGGTCCGGAATCGATTGTTAACGTTGAAACCGAATTAATGATTAATTAAGTCATTTTTAACCTTTATTTACTTGAACGCCATATAAGAAATCGATGTTCGGCGACTTAGCCTGTAGAGCCCCTGTATATGTAATTTGCCTTTCTTTTATCAAGCTGTTCAGCAGAAGTTGAAAATGTTTGAGAATTATTATAATTGGCTGCAGGTGTGGATTTTGGTCATTGCGGTTAAAACAGTCGCCTTGCTACTTTGTGTCCCGGGTTCGATTATCGCGTAGGACAACGATTTATGTTACTAAATTCGGAACAACAATTTATGGGACATAAATAGTTATTCCGAATCTGGATGTTTTTAGTGTCCGCCATGTTAGTTAAATAAATACACACACAGGGATTAACATCCCTAGTGCCGGCGATATCTGAAAAACTAAATATACATTACAATATTTATATATATTACTAGCGGCCCGGTACGTGCTTCGCTACGTATAAGGCATAATAATAAAAAAAATGATTATTAAGTTCATTAATTCAAACAAAAAAATATTTTAAATTGCTAAAAGATGTTGAGTTTACACTTTTTTTAATTTTTTCTACGTACAAACCTTCCCTGGACTTCCATGAATAATTTAAGACCAAAATTAGCCAAATCGGTAAAGGCGTTGTTGAGTTATAACATTACAACGAAAAGTGGCGTTGATTTTTATATATATAGATTATACTTTGTATCGAGGATGGTTGCATAATTGATGATGTTTTTCCCTATAACGAAAGTTGTTTCTATTGTGCGGATGCGGACTGCTCCAGTTTTCCACGAGGTTAGTTTTAAGTGTAGCATTCGAGGTGCGGGCAAAAGTGGCATATTAAAAACCGTTTCTCAACCATTGAAGCAGCCGTAAATAACAATAGGCAACCCAACCTAATCTAGCTGTGTCCCGCGGTTTTAGCCTATTACTTAGCCTATTTATACTTTTGGAACGAAGTTCCTTATCGCGCGTTGTGAAAGGGGGCTAGACGGAAAAAATTCTTTGGAAAAGTTGTCACTACACTTTTTGCAGCTGTGCGGCGTGCGCATGTTTCTCTGTCTGTCTTTCTCTCTCTCTCTCTTATAAGATATTTTCATTTCTATTTCGCATTGAACAGTGTGGTATCGCGACGATTATTTTTGTTGAGTGTATACAGGTTTTTTGTACATAATAAATAATGAGAAATAACTTCGTTCCATCCGGGTGTCCCTTGACACCTCTCAAGTTTTATAATATTATTTATACTTAGCCTATTACTACAAAGTTTCATCAAAAACCGGTATAAAAATATTGATTGATTGATTGATTGTAGTTTTTATAATATTAGTAGGATTTGAATCTATGACAGTGAGAAAATTAGCAGGGTTGTCTCGTTGGGTGGCAAATTGGCCAAAATATAAGAACACCTATTTACGGATCACACAAATAGTTCTCCTGCACGGTAATCGAACCCGTAACACGAAGTGGCGATCCGACTCTCTTAACCGCTGCGCCACACGTGATATTTTGAGATATGATTGACACAATAAGGTGAATCTCCTAATTTTCTTGAAAAGTTATTGATTTACAACTTGAATCTAACATGGACTCTGCCTAATGGCTACAACCGGGAACCGACAGCTTAAGGTGCCGAAGCAGAGAGACGCTCGGAAATTAAACCATTTTGTCTCTCATCCATCTATGGACTGACCGCGAGCATAGTTGCTTTACCTAACCGATCACTTATAGATCGGTAAGAGAATATAGCTATGAACGCCTTAATCGACAATACATTCATAAGGAATCTGGAAGCTGGCCTCAAACACCGTCAACTTCCAGATTCTAGCTTGAGTTTTCCTTGCCAGATAACTCCAATATCACAGTTTGAACGTGCGACACCTTTTTTGCTGTTGAATGCGCTACCACTACGTCACCGCGGCAGCAATTATCTACTATATAAAAATAAGTCGGGTTTTCCTTCCTGACGTTATAACTCCAGAAGGCACGAACCGATTTCCACGGTTTTGCATTCGTTGGAAAGGACTCGGGCTCCGTGAGGTTTATAGCAAAGAAAATTTATAAAATTTAACGCGGGTAACACCGCGAGGCACAGCTAGTTACTTGTACTAAGAAATCGGTTAACAAGCATAATGAATCGATTCGATATCGATTACTTACAACTAATGTTACAAGACACGTTATTTAATCCAATAGTAATATCATAGTGAAAATATATGTTAAAGAGAGTATAACTCATACAATTAATGTTTATTTAATATTAATATTATGGTACAGACGCCAGCGCACCAAGCTACCCCAATCTGTCAAATTTCCCTAATTGAAAGTGAACTTTATGCTTAGGGGATAAAGTTGGAAATCTATAAAAGTTTTTTGTAGATTAATATATAATATCCTAGCTAAATATCGGCCACGGCGGCCAGTCACAATAGAAACTAACCAGCTCCGCGGTACATATTACAGTGCCCAAGTTTGTGCGCAAACACTTATATCTCCCTTTCAACTTCGCCTCACCCGATCACACTTTTCGTAACTCTCGCGTCGCGCATTCACCAGCTTATTACATAGATTTGGCATTAGTGCCTCTAGCACGAGTTCCTGCAGTTTACTTACTCGATCACACGTACAGTTTCGTCCCATACATTGAGCACCAGAGTTTTAGTTCTTAATAGTTTCCGCGAGAGGTGCTGGTGCTCAATGTATGGGAGAAACTGTACGTGTGATCGAGTAAGTAAACTGCAGGAACTCGTGCTAGAGGCACTAATGCCAAATCTATGTAATAAGCTGGTGAATGCGCGACGCGAGAGTTACGAAAAGTGTGATCGGGTGAGGCGAAGTTGAAAGGGAGATATAAGTGTTTGCGCACAAACTTGGGCACTGTAATATGTACCGCGGAGCTGGTTAGTTTCTATTGTGACTGGCCGCCGTGGCCGATATTTAGCTAGGATATTATATATTAATCTACAAAAAACTTTTATAGATTTCCAACTTTATCCCCTAAGCATAAAGTTCACTTTCAATTAGGGAAATTTGAATTTATATGTATTTATATGTATATATATATATAAATATAATATTATTTATTGTATCTATTTATTTTATTTAGTAGATATATATTGCATGCCTTACATATAAATTATGTATACATAGTATTTTAGATAATTATATATTCACCTACAAAGTGTAGGTGTACTCCTACTTAATACTTGATACCTACTTTTTCTGTTTCTTTTAATCTTTGTCCTTTTACTGAACTTGCTACACCTTTTACCCGTTTTCATTTCATACAACTCTTGTCCATCCTAAGGTTGTCTGTAAGAAATCGCAGCTAGCGATAAGACCGCCCTTTGTACATTATCATACTACTATTCATGTTCTATTTTGTTATTTATTTGGTGTACAATAAAGAGTATTGTATTGTATTGTATTGGTAAATGCTTGCCTTTCACGCATTTCCCACCCAGACAGATATTTATGTCCAAGAACGTGTCTTTATGTCCTGAGGCAAATATCCATATACGTATGTATTTACAAAAGAAAAGTAATATAGGTACATATGTAGTATATCAGTTATCACATTTCCATAGTACAAGCTCTGCTTTATTTAGGATCAGATGGCTGTGTGTAAATAATGTCTCTAGATATTATTATTATCTTTGCCTTTTTCCTGAAAGATGAGAAGTGTTTAACACTGTATTTTTTTATACTGAAGACTTGCATGCGTTTGATCGTAGTTTGCTTGACGAAACTGAGTCGTAAAAAGTACTTACTAGTGAATAGATTATAGGGACAGTCTCTAATAGTCTCTATACACTAGCTTAGTTTTCTTGGATTTCATTTCGTATTTTATAACCTTCATCTATGTGAACGACGATCACGATAACGATGACCGGTGTATAAGGATATATGGACTGATAGGAAGTACGGAAAAGGTCATTTTTGTCCGTTTTCTCTTCTGATAAGAAACTGACGGTACTGAGCCGGACCTCGTTGCGATCGTGTCGGCTGGCCATACCATCGGATCACACTTGTGCACTATAATAAGTATGTGCCGCGCATCTGGCTAGTCTCTATTGAGGCTGGGAGCCATGGACGAAATTCCAGTAGGGCATTTAATCATACAAATAAACAATGACCTAATAAATTAAAAACACTCGGTAAGATAAGTCTTACACGCATTATTTGCACACAATAATACAGACCAAGTACAAACTTTAGTTTTCTATGAGTTAGAAAGTGGAATGAAGCGCCTTGTTGATTTCACGCACCAGCGATCACTTTCATAAATCTAGGTAATATGAAATGAACTTGTGAAATCTAGACTATTTTAAAGTTTAGATTTAGTTTATGAGATATCTAACTGAAAAATAATATACGTCCTTATCTTTGCCTGACTAGGCATGATACTTATAAATGATCGCTTTATAAGTATTATGTCTAGTCATTTTTAGGCTTGTTGGTCTAGTGACCGACTAGTGATTAATGACCCCAACTGCTAAGCTAGAGATCCTGGGTTAGATCCCCATCCTGGACAAATAATAATAATAATATCTAGGGCAATGTCATACAGATCATCCTAGCCCCAAGCTAAGCAAAGCTTGTACTATGGGTACCAGGCGGCGATATACATACTTATATAGATAGATAAATACTTATATTCATAGATGAATAAATAAATATTTAGGTAAATGATTACCTCGTTTACCCGACGTTTCGGCATGGATTGCACCAGCCGTGGTCACGGGTCGACTGGTGTGGCTCGGCAGCGTCGTCTCCGTGAAGCTCGGGTTTCGGTATCTACCCTCGCATGGTCTTGATATTTTTCATTTTCCTTTACGAAACTGTCGGTACACACGACACTAATGACATCAGCGCCCGGGCGCACTACGTTGGTTACGCGACGATGGCACTTCGTTATTACAGGATTCCAAGATGGTGAGAGGCGGTATCCGTCTTCCCGGTTGAAATTGATATGTTTCTTTATTTCAACCGCTTCACGTACTATTCTGGAGTAATAGTGACGATCGGTGGAGAGGACCTGTGGCTTGTGTAAATTTGTAATCCAGTGTTGGGATCCTGTGTCGACTACGTGCTCAGCTATTGCTGATTTATTAACCTGTCGGTTCCTGACAGCTGCGATATGTTCTTTGGCCCTTTCAGCAATAGATCTTTTAGTTTGGCCAATATAAAACATACTGCAGTTGCACTCAAACCTGTAGACGCCCGGTGTTTGAAGAGGAATAACATCCTTCGGTGTACGCAGCTGGTTTGAGACTTTGGAGATCGGACTATATACAGTCTTGATGGAGTATTTCTTTAGTACTGATCCAACTTTATCCGTTACTCCTTTCACGTAAGGTAAAAACGCTGGTGCTCTGCTTACTTCCGGGTGCTTCTCCCTCCTCTTCGTCCGTTTAATGCCCCCCCTGTAGCCGTTTTGCCTAAGTACCTCCTGAACGTGTGTGAGCTCACTTTCTAAACATTCAGGGTCGCATATGTCATACGCTCTGTTTGTTAACGAGGCAACTACGGATAACAGGTGTCGCGGATGGTGATGAGAGTGGGCGTGTAGATATCTGTCTGTGTGTGTGGGCTTTCTGTATACCGTGTGTGTAAGGGAACCATTTTCTCTCACCCTCAATTTCACATCGAGGAAAGGCAACGATCTCTCTACCTCCATTTCATAAGTGAACCTGATGTTAGGGTGCGCGGAGTTCAAGATAGTGGTCAATTGTTCTACTTCCGATGTGCTACCTTTCATGATACAGAAGATATCGTCGACGTATCGTTTCCATACCTTCACGTGGACCAAATGTTGTGCAATAATATTTTCAAAATGTTCCATCCAGATATTGGCCATTACCGGCGCCACAGGGCTGCCCATAGCCACTCCGTCAATCTGGAGGTAATATTGTCCTTGGTATAAAAAGTAGTTACATTCTAGGCAGTTCTTCAGTAGAACTATGTACTCACTTGGTATGTTATTAGCTGCCAGTTTCCTGCCGATGACCTCAAGGCAGTCTTTGATGGGAACGTTGGTAAAAAGTGACTGAACGTCAAAACTCACCATCACCTCGTCAGGTTCCACTCTCATGCTCTTGATGATGTCAACAAAATGTGTACAAATCGCGAAAGTTTAAAAACATTAATGAATAAATAAATCACATAAATCTTTGTATGATGAGCACAATTATTGTTTTTGTTATCACACAGACTAATATGATAAAGGCGAAAGTTTGTGAGTGTGTATGTTTATTACTTCTTCACTTCTAAACGTCTGGAGCGATTTTAATAAAATTTGTTATGGAGTTAGCTGACACCCTGGATTAACACATTGGCATTGTTGTACAATTTAATAAAACCGCGGGGCACTGCTAGTGGTTAATATGTTCCGTGTCTGGGTGTAACTTAACTATTCTATATATATATATATATATATATATATATATATATATATATATATATAAAAGTATGTTTTTCAGTCGTCTGGTTGCCATAGTACCTGTTCTGCCTAGTTTGGGTATCAGATGGCAGTGTGTTAGTTGTCTGAAGATATTTATCTAATTATATTATAGACTAACTGTGCCCACTGTGGTTTTACCCACGTTAAATTTTATAAATTATCACAGCTCCTCCCCCGTACGTGATAGCGTGATAATATGTAGTCTATATGTTGACCCGATCTCTTAGTAATATTCATGCAAAATTGGAAGTAAATCCATGCAGTACTTTTTGAGTTTAGCCCGGACATACATACAGACAAACCGAAAAAAGTTCTAAAAATTATATTTTTGGCTTCGATATCGATTGTAGACCACGGCCCAAGTATCCTTTTTTAAAAATATTCAATGTACAGTTTTGACTTTCCTACGATTTTATTATACAATATATATATATATATATATATATATATATATATATATATATATATATATATATATATATATATATATATATATATATATATATATATATATATAATATTTTATTATGCAACATATAAACTTATAACAAATCTGACTGCATATATGGCGCAGTGGTTAAGGTGCCCTCGTTTTATTGGTTCGATCCTCGCACAGAACAAGAATTTGTAACCCATTTTTAGTTGAGCCTGTATTAGTGAATTGGACGTTTGTAAAGACCCCGCAGTACAGAGAAATACTTGTGTACTGCGGGAGTTGATTTCAATGCGATACCGAAGAGTTATTTCTGTAGTGGAGGAGGTTTTTTAATAATTCATACAATATTTGAGAAGTACTAACATTTTGATATAAGTATGACTTCAAGAAGTTGTGAAGCGATTGCCGAGAATGATAATTATCTCTGAATAAATATTGAGTTGTGGATTTAAAATATTCGTTCGTTAATAGAATTTTCTAATCATAACTAATGTTTGGGAAAACTTGGATGGAAAATCGAAATGGGAATTGGATGGAACGACGGTCACCGTAGCCTAGTTGGTGGTGCTCCTGCCTACGAAGCTGGTGGTCCTGGGTTCGAATCCCGGTAAGTGCAAATATTTGTGTGATGAGCACGAATGTTTGTTTCTGAGTCATGGATGTTTTCTATGTATATAAGTATTCATCTATCTATATAAGTATGTATATCGTCGCCTGATACCCATAGTACAAGCTTTGCTTAGTTTGGGGCTAGGATGATCTGTTTGACATTGTCCCGAGAGATATTATTATTAATCGTTATCTTCCTGTATGATGTTCTTTTGGTCGAATTTTGGTCATGGCGGCCAGTCGGAATGGAGACTAGCCAGCAGCACTTTTGTTCACAAATACAGGTGCTCGATCTGTACGTCGACTAGCAATATGTCAAGTACAGTATAGGACGGCTTTACGTGCTCTCAGAGATCATCATTTCTCAGACTTTGAGCTTATAATCATTCTTTGTTCAGACCCGGGATTTGAACCAGGCAGAAATAGTTCGAGATTTGTAATAATGTCCTCCTAGCCGAATTTCGACCACGGCGGCCAGTCTCAACAGAGATTAGCCATCTGCCCGGGACATATTATAGTGCTCAAGTGTGTGCGCAAACACAGAAGCACTTTCTATTCCATCACTCTCATGATCCGATGGGACGTCTAGGCGACACGACCGGAAAGAGGTCAGGCACAGGACCGACGGCTTTACGTGCTCTCCGAGGCACGGGGGTATAATACCGCCAACTCCCAGACTTCGGGCTGATGCTGAGAATATTTTCTTTTTACAGAAAAGTCCCAAAATCACTTTTTTGGCCCGACCCGGGATTTGAACCCAGGACTTCGTTCTCTGCGGGTGAACACGCTACCGCTAGACCAACTAGGCAGTCAGATTTGTAATATCGATACATTAATATGAAATTATGGTAGTTTAAATAACCACACAATCTTATTCTTAAGTTAAGTGTAGATCATAATTCTAATTTAAGTTCTTTTTAATTATACTTTAAATTTTTAACGTATTATTTTTATTTGCAGGTAATCATCTATCCTGTCAAACATGTTACGACTATAGAAATAAGTCATTTCGAGAAGTACTTAGTAAGTAGTATAAAACTTGACCTTATTTTAGTATTATTACTTTTTATTCACTACTCTTCATGTATACAAAGGGTAAGACCTCCTACGCGCTATGCGGCTAGCCGCAATGTGGCCAGCCGTGCGGCTGACCGTACTCAAATATTTCTACGAGAAAGTAGTTTTTATTGGCACTGTGATGCGGCAGCCGGTCAGCAATATTGATTGCTGACGGCTTACCGCATTCCGGCTAACGGCATAGTGCGTAGGAAGCTTAACGCAACGAAGACGTCGTGGGTTCAGCTCCAGAAATAAATATTTTTTTAAATCTGCGTCTAGCCGTATCTTTACAGAAGTCCTGATAAAAATATCTATAGCGCCAATTACGTTAGTAATTAAAACGGGCGCTTAAATTTCAAGCGAGGACGACCGCCCGGGGCGCTAATTGCGATATTCCGTGACAACCCTGTAAATTTTGTATTAGTTGGCCTTTGACAACTCTGGATTGTTCCAATTGTTGACAAGCGAGCATTAAAGGAATGATATATACATTTATTTATTTTAAATTAAATAGTATGGCTGCAGGCCAACTATACTGACTTCTCACAAAACTTTAGGTTTACTAAAATCCCATTCATCGGCGAACAGGTCATAATCAGGGTTAAGTTCCACTAGGAAATTAATAATTAAGTTGGCGAGTTAATAGGAGATTCAGTACGGCACATGGGCACAGTGAATAGTAGATGTCTTTCTGTCTTTACTCTTCAAGATAGTCTTTTAATTTCCATCTTACTCTATCTGACACATCTATGATTTAAAATTGATGTACCATAAAGAAAGTTTTATTGAAACAGTTCTCAGCTGATTTCATTTGGTGGTAGGAGTTAGTGGTTAACCTGTAACAAGCAATTTTAGTCTCTTTCATCGGGTGATAAAAACATATCCTTAGTAGAATCTTAATTCCAACTACTACCACTGCCCTACGGCATTGAAACCAGTATGCCAGTCCCACCTTTCTAATCCGTTCGGTGCGCGAGTCCGACTCGCACTTGGCCGGTTTTTAAGCCTGCGCTTACTGGTCACCCATCATACCGCGCCGATATTGCTTAAAGTGTCTGATTTATAACATGGGCTACGTATTGTCTCTTCAAACATTTAATTATACATGTTTACATTCAAAATATGGTTAAAATTTCCTAAAGCAAACATCACCCACACGTAATCATCCAATCGAAAACTGAATGCTTCAATTACGGTATCGTACGAACGATCTAAACTCCATTGTTCAAACAATAACCGTCTATAATTAGGTAGGTTATGATTGCCTTTAAGGCTGCTTTTACTTTATTTGATACAATCACGCACACGTGTTGTGGGGTCTGTGATTGTATCAAGGGAGTAAGGAAATCGTTTGGTGTCCATTTATTGATTTCCTGAAAATGCTTGCGATTAGGATTTTTCCTCATATTCTTAGTAACTTTAGTACGAAATTCTGGTGGACGATTTGGTCATTAAGTTGAGGAAAACGGTGAAGCCTTAAAGACCCTGCAGTTCTCTTATTTCTTTCCTGAAAATGGCTGCGTTTAGAATTCCGTTGTACAGACGCCAGCACATCCAGCAATCCCAATCTGTCAAGTTTCTTTTATAGATTTTCAACTTTATCACAAAAGTATAAGGTTAACTTTCAATTGGGGAAATTTGACAGATTGGGGTAGCTTGATGTGCTGGCATATATTTGAACATATATTTAGTAACCTTAGTTTTATAACTAAAGAACTGTTGTACTGTACTGTGTACTGAGTACGAGTATTCTTCTCAGGGGTAAGGAGATTGATGAAATTAAAAAAAAACAATTGTCTTTTAATTTCTTTCCCGCAAATGTCTGCGTTTAGATTTCCTACTTTGGACTTTGGATACAGTTATTTGTGGAGTATTTTTAAGGGTCTAAAGAAATCGAGGAAGGGCTGCTGCAAAGACTCATAGATTCTTTCATTTATTTCATGCCAATTTCGGTCGTGGAAAACAAACGAACTTAAATTGCTAGGTGCTCATAGCCACTCAGCTTTTTTTTTTAAGACTACGCCCGCAAAATAATCTTCCGCGAATTTAATCCCTGTGTCGCGGGGTACTTTACAAACTTATATATTTGTAAAGTACCCCGAGACACAGGGATTAACGGACACAAATTACATCCAGACTCAGAACAAATATTTATGGGCCACACAAATAGTTGTCCGGGGCGGGACTCGAACCCGCGACACGAATCGGCGAGTGAACTGTCTAAGCCGCTGCGCCCCACGTGCAGTCAAATTGATCGACGAGGTATAGCACATATACATCCGGTCAGTTTATAGATGGGTGACCGTCAAAGTAGATTAATTATTGACTGTCTCCGTGCTTCGGAAGGCATATTAAGCTGTCGGTTCTTGTTGTTGTCGTTAAGTCATGACCGAGCCCTTCTGGGCGGCTTCATCAACTCTGATACAAGACAACCGCTGCACATACCATAAAGATAGCGGAAGAGTAAAGTTACCAATACAAAAGAAAATATACAACATGTAACGTAATTAACGCACACCCTCAAACACCCCAATTAGAATATTATGTTATAATCATAATACATACACTGAACTTTTATTTTAACTGGTATATGCATTGTTATTTACTAATTTATTTTCTTGGAATAAATTTTATTTTTCTTTATTTTGTATTGAATGATGGAATTTGTATGAATACAAATAAAACTGCGATTATAAAAGTCTTATTACTTTGACTTATGGTCCATTTCAATTTGTTTTGACTGTACAGGGTTAGTATTACAATAATTTCCGTAGTTTTAATTATTTTTGGAATAAAAAATTACCTATATTAAAAATAAATCGATTCAGTAAACGATTCTGAACAAACTATTTTCAGGATGTGCGTTAATTAAGTTACATGTTGTATATTCTTGGATCTTTAGTTATTAGTTGGTACTTTTTCGTACAAACGCTTGCGATTATTAAACTGAGAATTCTGTCTCTTCTCTAACTTCTTTATAGACAACTAGTTGTGCCCCGCTATTTTACCCGCGTTTAACTTTATAAATTATCACAGCTCCTACTCTGTAAGTGATAGCGTGATAATATGTCGCCTATATGTTGACCCGACCTCTTAGTAATAATCATGCAAAATTTGAAGTAAATCCATGCTGTACTTTTTGAGCCCGGACATACATACAGACAAACAGACAAAAATTCTAAAAACTATATTTTTGGCTTTGATATCGATTGTAGATTTGTAGATTACGCCCCAGGTATCCTTTTAAAAAAATATTCAAAGTACAGTTTTGACTTTCCTACGATTTTATTATATGTATAGATTCTATGGACGTTGCTACTAGAGATTGTGTAAGTGACTATAGCAGCATTGAATAAAATCTACTTTCTATGTAATATCTTACATATTATAAAGTCAAGTAGTAGTCCAGTCTGTATGAATTTAATAAAATATTCTGGAAATAAGCCAGAGAACATGAATACACTAGTGGTAGTTAGGATTTTTGTCTGTATAAATCTGAGTGTATGTTAATTTGTCCCACAAAAACTAGTCAATAGGTTTGATTAAAATTTAAAATTCAGAACACGTAATAGCCACGATAGCATTCCAAAAACTTAAACTATATAACTTAAACTAACTTTACATGATCGGAATAATACCTGTAAGTTTGACAGTTGTTGTCATTATTAATATTCCCAGACAATATACGGATAGGTAGCTTTATTAGCTTAATATACTATAATACGCTACGGATTTCCCCGTGTAACTTAATCGCTTGGGACATGCGATAAATTGAATGAAATAGACGGTACTTTGTGTAGTAGCAGGGCTGGCAAGTATAGTGAAGTAGCAGAGCTGGGAAGTAAAGTAATAGGGCTGGCAAGTATAGAAAAGTAGCAGGACTGGCGAGTATGGTATAGTAGTGGGGCAACTTCCGACGATCCTCACAGATCATCTGTTCACCTTAAAGGAGGGGGATTGCCCTCACTGCTTCTGTTCTTTTGCTGTTCGTGATGTGTATAATTAAAAAGTATGTTATCATTCTGATTTGCTGCTAAATTGCTTAGTTTATACAAACCCTGGACCTAAAATTATATAACTCATTTTATATTAGTCTTAAATTTCTGTTTGTCAAAATAACGGCACTTTAAAAAATGCATATGAAAGAATACGCAGCACTTTTAAGAAAATAAAATATGTTCTTAAAAGTTTTTTGTTCTGGCTAATCTCCGCAACAGCCGGACTGCTTTTAACGGAACTGTCACCAACATGTTTCTGATATGACAAGGATAAATAATATGATAAGAATAAAACGAATTCGACGGTCACCGTAGCCTAGTTGGTAGTGCTACTGCCTACGAAGCTGGTGGTCCTGGGTTCGAATCCCGGTAAGTGCAAATATTTATGTGATGAGCACGAATATTTGTTTCTGAGTCATGGATGTTTTCTATGTATATAAGTATTTATCTATCTACTAGCGGCCCGGTACGTGCTTCGCTACGCTTTTAAGTATTAGTACAAATTGTTTGTATATGGGAGTATAGAAAGATGTTGATTTTACACTATTTCAAGACTTTAAAAAATTCTCTACTGTATACAAACCTTCCCTGGACTTTCACGAATAATTCAAGAACATAATTAGCCAAATCGGTAAAGGCGTTGTTGAGTTATAACATTACAACGAAAAGTGGCATTGATTTTTATATATATATAGATATAAGTATGTATATCGTCGCCTGGTACCCATAGTACAAGCTTTGCTTAGTTTGGGGCTAGGATGATCTGTGTGACACCCTAAATAATATAATAAAAAAAAAAAGAAAAAAAGAAACACAATATACTAGATAGGCGAATAATTGACACGGGCGAAGCCAATATTAAATAATGCAGTTGTCTAAATTGTATCCCGTATTTTACCCGACTGTGCACGAGGAGTAATTTACAATTCTAGAAAACGCAAACGGCATCTAGGTCACAAAAGTTTTGGCAGTAAATCTTGTACTTAGCCTCCTCCAATGCCTTTACGACCTGAAACTGGAAATAGTGGGCATTAATTATTGAAACGAGCCTAAAAGCGCTCTTTTTTTGGATACACTAAGTAAAATTGGTACCAGTTGGGTACTTTTGGTAATGGTTCTGGAATGAACTTATTTTGGTATGTGCTAGTTGCTGGTTTTAGGGGTTCGTGCCTTCCCATGGTACGTGTCCCGACCACATGGCGCGAAATGGGGGCACAGGAGGGCACGTTAAGCTGTCGGTCCCGGTTGTAGCCATTTGGCATCTGTTGTTAAGCCATGTCAGAAGCCTACTAGGCGGCTTCAACAACTCTGATACTAGGGTAAGCCCATACGTTAAATAAGTAAATTCCCGCGTTCCCGGGGATCCTCCCATCAGGTGCCAACAGCAGTCCACGGCAGGTTAGGTTTAGTAGGCGCGAGTCCGAGATACCCATCCGCAGACGCTTTTTGCGGGTGTCATGCGTAGACCACTACCATAAAAAGAGGTCTGTGCCTTCCAATAAGGTAAAAAGATGTTAACATTTTGTGATTGACTGCGAAAATCAATCCATATTAAACCATATTTCCAGCAACGTAACATTTACTGTAAAGGAAATTACCACCACCGCACCGTATTGAATCCGGTATTGGATCGTGTGCAGAACACCCTGTATAAAGGTAATAAATTTCAAATAAAAAGACCTATTTGGGTTTTACCTCCAGACTGTTGCTTAGTAGAGTCTTTGGAATCAGTAAATTAAATCAGATTTCTAAGAAATCTGAAATAGAAGGCGTTTTTTCCTTGTTTCCACAAGATCGTCCTTCGATCCGCAGCTGTTACGATACCAGCAGAATCCTGATATTACGATTTAATGAATAACTACAAAAAGTAAAACATTTGCTATAACCTCTTGTACAATCGTGTAGAAAATCGTTTCGGGTTATAAAAATCATGATATTAAACTTTATTGCAAATGACATGTCAAGTTTGGTTTCTTATTTATCGCTTACGAAATTGGGGTAAAGTTAGTATAAAGAATAATTGGAGAATATTTTTGTACGTAAATTGGAATATGCTTTTTGTCGTTGCTTTTCAAAGGAATGAATTTAACCCGTATTATGTGTGTGTATTTAATTAAAATTGCTTATTTTTTCTTAGGCGTACGTAGGCGGAATAAGTGTTCGGTAATGTCGTAATGACGTGTAATTTATCAAGGTAAATGCTTCTCTATACAATCGTGATAAAGTTACATTTACCTTCACATCATAGATTATCATAACCTGGCCTAGAGCCATCATTATCATAGAAATAACTCGCAACGTTATTATAAGTAATATTAACCAGTGTGACAGAAACCTTCAAAGATACTCATAAATAAGTTATGGCCAATTAGACGAGAGAATCTGAATGGTTAAAAAATTTCTTCTTAGGGTTATTATTATATACATACCTTCTTATAGTTCTACTCGAATAACACTGGTATCTAGTAGTAAAAGCAAAAGATTCCAATCTGTTAAAATATATTTATGCTCCAAAAATAATAATAATATCTTGGGAAATAATTCACACACTGCAATCTAATCCCAAATTAAGCAGAGCTTGTACTATGTAAACCAGATATCTGACACTACATATACTACTTCTCCATTTTTGTATATACATACTTATATAGGTATTTAAACCCAGACTCAGGACAAACAGATATGTTCATGCACACATACATATATCTGTTTTGGATGGGTATCGAACCCACGACTTGCGTGAAGGGCGTGAAGGGCAAGTCTCGTCTACCAACTGCGCCAACCGGTCCGTCCCTTAATAGACGAATAAAATCAATTAAATACATTAACTTTAGCATGAAACAATATAATTTATATGTATATTTGTTGTTGTTTCTTACTTAAAATAACCAACAACAAATATAATTTATCTTGCAAGTCAATCCTTCTATTGATTTTATTCTTCTGTTCATCTTCTTATCTTAGACTACAAAGGAGCATTTATACACATAATATATATGTACATAGTCTATTTCTCTATACATTCTTGGATAATTTTGTTCACTAATAATATTGAATACAATATTTCTCTGAATATATTTGACATCTAAAATTAATTGGTAAAAATAAAACATTCAGTTTTCACCCCAATAATTTGACATTCAATGATCGAATAACGAAGAACATGTAACGATTCTATTGACATAATAATAATGTATTTTATTTTCTAAGTAGTCTGTTATTCTTTGCTCAATGAACAATAAAAAAGATATGATTTCTTTCTCTATGATTATGAGAATTGCGAGGTAGGCAGGTGTAGAATAAAGAGCATATTTTTATACTACAAAGTCAACTGGCAAGCGTTAGCCGTAACCTATGGTGCTTGAAACAAATCACACACGCGTCGTCTAGTTCTCTGATGAGCTTTTGCGACGTTACTCACACCCAGGACCATAATAATAGCACGATAAGCACCTTTATTTAGCTCTAGGAACATATAGCTTTACGCTAGCAACACTTAAGGGACATAGAACATAGTACTTTCACCTTACAGAATAGATTTGATGCAACTTCCAGTATTTTCCCATACATTGACTAACAGCGCCCCTAGCGAAAACTGTAACGAACTTACAACTTTTTATATTAAAAAGCGGTATATTTCATCGAATAAGTGAACTACATATATGGAGTCGTGGTAGAAGTATCCTAGTTTGGTTTATAAGTAAGATTCCTTCTTACCTGATTTCATAGTGGAGAGCCGAAGGGCAGGCAAGTGATGCCATGTGGGTTGCAAGCGTTACAGGTGTCTTCTTCTCTTATCATTAGTTGGGCCGTCGCCGAATTAGTAGTATAAAATAAGAGTACCCCATAGGTTGAGACTCCTGATCATCCTGTGAGCGTCCTGTTGTTCAATATTACTTATCTTATAGTATGGGCAAAGTTTACCCTAGTGTCAGAGTTGTTCAACCTAACGGCGACAACCGGGAACGACAGCTTAATTTGCCGCCCGAAGCACAGAGAATTTAACCAGTTTAGCGGTCACCCATCTATGGGCTGACCGCGAGCCTAGTTGCTTAACCTCACCAATCACTTACGGAATGGTGAGAAGTCGACCCAAGGTAGTGTCTGCCAGAGAACGGGCAGCAGCGTCTCTCTGAGTACTATTACCATCATACTGCGATCGCCAACCGGTCTGCCAAGCGTGGCGATTAAGACATATCCCCCGTAGATGATTCTTGGGGGAGGCTTTTGTTCAGCAGTAGACTTTTTACAGCTATAAGTAAGATTCCTTCTTACCCGATTTCATAGTGGAGGGTTGAAAGGCAGGCAAGTGATGCCATGAACGTTATTCTCTTATCATTAGTTGGGCTGGCGCCGAAGAAATAGTATAGAATAAGAGTACTCCTCATATGTAGAGCGTCCTGGTCATCCTGGGAGCGTCATGTTGTTTGATATTAAATCAAAAATTAAGTGTCAATCTTACTTATCTTATCATATGGGCAGTGGTTAGTCTAGTGTCAAAGTTGGTCAAGCCACCCTGTAGACTTATTGCCTAGCGGCGACAACCGGGAACGACAGCTTAACTTGCCGTCCGAAGCACAGAGAATTTAACTAGTTAAGCGGTCACCCATCTATGGGCAGACCGCGAGCCTAGTTGCTTAACCTCGCCCATCACTTACGGAACGGTGAGAGCACCTGGCTATGAGCACCCTGACGTGTTAATATTAATAACTACTTAAACAAATACAATTATTATCAATTCTAAGTTAAATTTTGGGTGTTTTATGGAACGTAGTTAGAACATAAGAACATATAGACATCGTCGATATGTACAGACGCCAGCACATCCAGCTACCCCAATCTATCCAATTTCTTTTATAGATTTTCAACTTTATCACGAAAGCATAAGGTTCCCTTTCAATTGGGGAAATTTGACAGATTGGGGTAGCTTGATGTGCTGGCGTCTGTACCTTTGTATGTTCGTCTACATACGGTTATATTAGTATTTGAACTGCCTGTTGGCTGCAAAATGGCCTCCCATGAACCACGACTATAACAATAAAGACCGTCGCTGCTTCGGTTAAATGAAAACCAAACAAAACCACACTCGAATTGGTTTCAAAGCCCAAATGCTATTTCCATTATACTTTGAATCCTTTTTTAGTTGAACTGAAACATAACAGAATGCAGTAAAATACTATTAATTGCACATATACGGTGGTAATTATAAATTATCAATTCGATATTATGTTGCATTTTGTTCAAAACTGTGTGGTGACGGCGCGCCAATATCAGACAGAATATCATCACCCCATCTCATCCCGTGGGAGGGGGGGGGGGGGGCGTAGAAGTCGACCCGAGGCAGTGTCTACCAGAGAACGGGCAGCAGCGTCTCTCTGAGTACTATTACCACCATACTGCGATCGCCAACCCGTCTGCCAAGCGTGGCGATTATGGCATATTCACTTAAGACGATTCTTAGGGGAGGCTTTTGTCCAGCTGTGGACTTTTTACAGCTGTTATGATGATGAGTTCAAAATTGCACAACGTTTGGTTATTCTGAAATGTGTTTTGTGTTTCTGTAATCATCATCAGCCTGGTATCGGCCACATTGGATATAGGACTCCCCAAAGGTTGGCCATAGGTGGTAGCTATAGGACTGGTGTTTCCCTTAGTCACCTTTTACGATACCCGCGTAAAAGGGTAGCTCTGTTATTCTTTCTGGCTGAACCACACGGCTAAAATAAATAAAATAAAATAAATGAATAAAATAAACAATAAAAAAGGTTTTTATTCACGTAGACTTTAAGAAAGCGCTTGTAAATAGTCAGAACATAGTAGTAGTAATACAGTTATTATTTCTAGTTACTTATTACAGATATTTATGTACACGGAATGTTAAAACATTTATACAATTTATTTTATAATGATAGTGATATTTAGCTAGCTTGTATTACGTTATTGTCAAGGAGATTATGTTTAGGTTTAATTATTGAAATTTATATTTTGCTACATATTGTCTGAATGGTTCTGTCTATATTAAGGTATGAATTCAGTATTATTATTATAACTGACCTTGTGTTTAAAACGACGGTCGCGCTTTAATACTACCACCGGATCCAATATATCCGGAGCTAAAATAAATATCCTGGGATAATTATTCACACACGGCCATCTGATCCCGAACTACGCAGAGCTACATATACTAACTATACGAAACTAATATCGTCATCTCAAGACAAGCGTACGTAATGAAGTTTTAGTTCCAAAACAATGATTTAATTTAATAGAAACAGTTGCAACGGCTACGTTCGCAAAATGATAGAACGAGAAAACTTATCAGCCAGTAATTCTCACGAAACCTTTTCCAATCATGACATCTGAATAAAACCAGGCGTTACATTTTCAACTTTATCACACCAGTCAACAGCTCAAATTCGTTTGAACTGAATTTTAATAAATACGATTCGCTACGTCTCCTCATTTGATATTATTCTCATTATTTAGTGAGTTGTGCTTGCGACTGTACTCTGCCGGATTACACCAGGTGTTTCCGCTCAGGTGTTCTTGACTGTACGTAGTTAGTTTGTTTGTTTAGTCTGTTCTCTTGACCGTCATCGGTGTTTTGTTATGTAATCTTGTTTAGTAAGGCCCGATTACGCCAATGCGTAATGGCATTGGCTGGTTTCAACTATATACAAGTGTTTAAGAAGACCCTATTTACCTTGATCAGGAGTCGATACTCCAGAGGAGTACACGTATGGCGTAGTGGTAATAGTAGTCTACCTCGGTGACCTCTTGTTTCAGGTTCGGTTCCCGCAAAGGAAAACTATTTACCGGACCCATAGATTGTAATTCTGAAATAAATATAATTAAATAATATCCTAGGACATTATTCACACACGGCCATCTGATCCCAAACTAAGGAGTGCTTGTGCTATGGAAACAAGATAACTGATATATTACATATACTATTTTTCTTTTATAAATAATACTTATATAGATAATTTACACCCAGACTCAGGACAGACACACATGTTCATACACACAAATATCCGTCCCGGGCGGGAATCGAACCCACGACCTGCGGCGTGGAAAGCAGCGTATCTACCAACCACGCCAACAGGCTCGTCAAATATTTTTTGTGTTTCTGTAAAGTCAAATTGCATGTTTGTAAATTTCCCCACGATATACGGTTTTTTTCGTTATTGCGGGTGTTGCCTTTTTGAAAAAAATACAGAAAAAAGAGCCCCGGTGCATTTACTTTAAATAGCTATCAGTTCGTCCGTACGTTACAATTAAGGCACGTAAACGAAATGAGTCACTGATATTTAATGTGAAATATTGACATTTAACCTAATTATTCTTCAGTTAGCACTGGAGAATAATTGGGTTAAATATACATTAAAACGGGCGCTGGAAAATATTTCTTTGCATTTTACAACTCGATAATGAATGCCGTGTGGCACAAATTCACACTTTTTCTCTCTTTCTCTCATAACCGCGTTTTATACGAGAGTCGTGGGGTTTAAAGAACACTAGTTTTTTTTTAATAAGTTATACACTTAGCTTAGGACGCTTCACTTAACCTTCGCTTTCTGAGAGAAGCCCTTCTAGAGAAACTGGTGCAATAATGTTGGTCCCAGTTATAGGTCATCATGAGTTCCTGGACCTAGGTTTCCATGATAGTTTTAATGGGTAACCCTAGGGACTCCCACATACCACCGTCTTCCCCCACGGCGTGGAACTATTAAAAAACAAAACTTTCACTCATTTAGCAAGTTATATCTTAAACTTCGAATCATATCATCATCTTATATCAAGTTATTGTCAAGCTTATATATAAGTTTAATAAACTTATATATAAGCTTGACAATAACTTGATATAAGCTAGATAAATCATAAATTAAATAATATATAAATTTTTTTTCGTACACTCCGTGTACCTACTTAAGTATTTATTTGTACCTAGAAATAATTATGCTTACTTAATTATACTACAAACATGTTATGACTATTTACAAGCGCTTTTTTTAAAGTCCACGTGAATAAAAGCCTTTTTTATTTTATTTACCGGAAAATAGAAGCGAGAGAGTGTTCAAGCCGTAAAGCAAATAAAATAAATATCATCATCATCATATCAGCCGAAAGACGTCTGCTGGACCAAGGCCTCCCCCAAAGACCTCCACAATTGGCGGTCTTGCGCTATTCGCATCCAGCGCCCTCACAAGATCATCGGTGCATCTTGCTGCGTCTTCCGATTCGTGGTCACCACTCGAGACTGACTCGAGAACCTTTTTGCCTCAACGGCCGTCGGTTCTACGAGCTATGTGCCCCGCCCACTGCCACTTCAGTTGTGCCATTCTTCTGGCTATATCAGTGACTTTGGTTCACCTGCGGATTTCGACGTTTCTGATTCGATCTCGCAGGGAAACTCCAAGCATAAATAATAATAATAATAATGATGATATATAGCTGATATCTAGCGTAAAGCAAAGATTCTAATGTACTATAGGAATTTCAATAAAAATGTTATTCCAGTATCGGCGTAAACTTAGATCTGTGAGAATATTTACGGCTAGGTACGTGAATTTACGACGACTGTCAAAGAAAATCGAATTCACGATTTATATTTCAAACGTCTACAATTTTAAATAAGTCTCAGTCACCTAGATTTGAAGTTGTTACACTCGTAGTTCAGAAGAAGTCTTTGAGGTATATATTTGACCGACTTTGAAAATGTAGGTTATCAATTTCAGTGATGCTTTGATTTCGGGTATGGTTGTTACGGACTTCTCCGTTGTTTCTGAACCAATTGTGAGTTCGATTCCCATCCAGGGCAGATATTTGTGTGCATGAACAGGTCTGTTTGACCTGAGTCTGGTCTATCTATATAAGTATTTATTTACAAAAGAAATGTAGTATATCAGTTATCTGGTTTCCATAGTACAAGCTCTGCTTAGTTTGGGATCAGATGGCCGAGTGTTAGTAGTCCCAAGATATTTATTTAATACCCCATAATACATGTTTTCTTTTTGATAATTTTTGTACTCACCAAAATGAAGTAGGAATAAATGCTTTCTCCCACTTCTTTCAATGAGTAAGAAACATTAAATAGAAAAAAAATGTGTTTAACATTATTCAATTACTTTTTTCACTTACACATACACATACTTGTATACATGTTGTGTGTGTGTGTGTTTGTGTGTGTGGTGTGTGTGTGTGTATGTTTGTTACTTCTTCACGTTTAAACGGCTGGAGCGATTTTAATAAAATTTGGTATGGAGTTAGCTGACACCCTGGATTAATACATAGGCTATAATTTATAAAGTTTAACGTGGGTAAAACTGCGGGGCACAGCTAGTTCCACAATAAATTACATCAAGACACGGAACAAATGATGATACTCATGACACATAGATTTGTCCTGGGTGGGTATCGAACCCACTAGACTAACAGGAAGCCTCACAAGACGGCTGAAGCCCATTTTTAGGGTTCCGTGCCCAAAGGGTAAAACGGGACCCTATTACTAAAACTTGGCTGTCTGTCCGTCTGTCATCAGGCTGTATCTCATGAACAGTGATAGCTATACAGCTGAAATTTTCACAGGTGATGTATTTCTGTTGCCGCTATAACAAAGAATACAAAAAAATATATAAAATAAATATTATATATATAAAATATATATAAAATTAATATATATAAAATAAATATTTAAGGGACCCATACAAAAAACTTAATTATTTGCTCGTTTTTATAGATAGGTACTGGTACGGAACCCTGAGTGCGCGAGTCCGACTCGCACTTGGCCGATTTTTTAAAAGTGCGAACGAAATGGTTGCATTCTGAAAGATGGACCTTAAAAAATATCTTAATCTGCCTGTCCATCTTAAAGAAAACATCCAAGAAACTGGATGCTAATATACTTTCTATTGAATGGCGCCTGACGCGGCATTTTGTATCCTACATCTATTCAGCCTCTGGATAAAGCATGCCATAATTTATAGCCCATAAGCGCTAATGGATTCTTGAATAGGGTCAAATCAATTGAGTAAAACGTGATCGCTTCTGTCTTAGTTTCTTTACGTAACTGGCAATCTGTCCATGTTGGGTGATTTTTTAACATGACGTTTACTTTTGACGGGCCGGTTGGCAGGTTGGTAAATGCTTGCTTCTCACACATATTTGTGTGCATGAACATATCTGTTTGTCCTGAGTCTAGGTGTAATTACAGAAGAAAAGTAGTTTATGTAGTATACCAGTTATCTGTTTCCATAGTACGAGCTCTGCTTAGTTTGGGATCTGATGGCCGTGTGTAAATAATGTCACAGGATATTATTATTACTGTTAGCCTAAGGAATTTTAACTTCTTCGCTTGACAACGGAACGCTTAATGATAATGATGATGATAAGAAAACTAAAGTCATAAAATTCACTAAACCGAATGTGAAACAGGCGACAACCAATGTACAAATTAATGGAGCTAGGTTGGCCCCTGTTAAATCAACTGTGTTCTTGGGCATCACAATTGACTCAAAGCTACAATGGGGCCAACAAATAGAAAAACTGTCCGGCAAATTAAGTTCTGCAGCATATGCATTGAAAACTACTAGACGGCTGACTGATTTTGACACAGCTAGAATGGTTTATTACAGTTATTTTCATAGTGTAATGTCCTATGGAATTCTTCTCTGGGATAGCTCTGCTGACATTAACATCATATTTATATTGCAAAAAAGTGCTGTAAGAGCTATCTATAATCTTGGCCCGAGAGTGTCTCTAAGAGAAAAGTTCAAAGAGGTTAATATTCTAACTGTACCATCTTAGTATATTATGAAAACCTACTATATGTGCATAAAAATATCGATTCCTTCTGTAAAAGGAGCAATACTCATAATGTAAATACTACATAGATATAAGAATAATCTCATATTGCATACTACCCGTCTCCACAAAATAAGTAACTCTTTTATGGGGCAATGTACAAGATTCTATAACAAACTTCTCAATGATATTAGAGAATTGTCTAGGAATAAGTTTAAAATAATTATTACAAATCGTGTAGCAGGGCATATTACAAAATTTCTGATTATTTAATTGATAAAAGTGCTTGGGATTGAGTTGTTCTGAGTCAACACACATGATTGTAATTAATCTTAAGTATATTTTATTTAAAAAAAGGATTCCTACTGAGTTTTCTGGCAGTGTTTATCAGTGGCTGCCACGTCATGCACTGCACGGTTGTGTAAAAAAATATATGACGATTCCACATAAAAGTTAAATGTTTACGGATTAAATAATTTTTGACTTGACTCTTAGTTTTCTGTTTGCCCTCCAGATGGACGGTTTCCCGTATTAACGTTTCTAATCATATAGTGGTCGTACAATTGATATTTTTTTAATAATACTTGCCGACTGCTGGACAAAGGCCTTCCCCAAGGATCTTAATAAACAGGTTCATTTGTCTTAAAATATAGAACAAAACACAAAATAGCTTACACCGCCCAGTCTCCGTACATATGGATTAAATCTAAAACTATCTTAAATGGACTACCCTCATTTGGCAACCGGCCAGTTCTTATCAAAGCATTTTAGAAGATTTGTGTTCGGTACTTGATAACACCGTTACAAAAGTCTAGATCTATAAGTGATTGCGTGATAGTTTTCGTTGTACCATTTTAAATAGTGTCTAAACTACGTTGTTTATTTAAAGAACGTATGTTAACAGAAAACTATTGTTTATTTTGTTAATATCATAGATATAACTACATTACATAAATCAATTCAATTTATGTTGGGAACAGACTAGGTAAGGGATATTCATAATAAAATAAAGTACAGACGCCAGCACATCAAGCTACCCCAATCTGTAAAATTTCCCCAATTGAAAGTGAACCTTATGCTTTTGTGATAAGGTCGACAATCTATTAAAGAAATTTGACAGATTGGGGTAGCTGGATGTGCTGGCGTCTGTACATCCATGTTCTGCCTCGGAGTCATACAAATTCAAATTATATTAATGAAAATTAACTACAATCAAAAGACACTTTACTTTAACCCAAAACTAATTATATTGCCAATGAAAACCACTTTAATTTTACATACAACTACATAGATTGGTCGAAATTTAAATAAGATGTTTTTTTTGACGGGCTCTAAAGTAGTATATTATTATGTAGTATATCAGCTATTTGATTTCCATAGTACAAGCTTTACTTAATTTGGGATCAGATTACCGTGTGTGATCAATGGCCCAGGATATCAATAACAGATATTAAATCTCAGTACATTTATTTTTGATCCAATAAACTCCCTGGTTTAATTGTGAAGTTTCGCCGGCTAATTCAAAGACTGCAAAAAAAATATTGCTCCTACTTATTTAAAAATTGAGATACATAATCTGTATCTCAATTTTTAATAGAATAGAATAGTTTATTTTCTCGAAACATGGTTACAAAGATGGTACAAAATACATTTTACAATAGGTACAGCATGTTTCACCGATACTTCGGTATGCAAATTGATTGAATCATATTTTTTTAAATACATATTTCACTAATTAACACAATCAAATAGAATCACAGAAAATAACAATTATAATACACAATACAATCCACAGTCAATATAAGTTAAAAAATATCAATAATACAAGTCAATCACCATTACACAATCTTCAATGTCAATGCTTATTTCTAAAGTTGATTGCAATATTATTATTAGTTGTATAAATATTGGAAGTGTAGTATGTAAGTTCCCTTATACTATTTAGTAGGTAAGCTCCTTTATAACGTTCTCATATAATTGTCTACGTAGCGATACTTGTAGTGGTGCACCATTTTTATGTATTTTATAATATAGAGTAATAAACGTCGTAACCTAGTACACATGTGTTTACTTGGCTCTGCTACTTAACCCCAACACTTCATGGCGACCCTAGCCAGAGCCGACGGTTCAAGGCGTCGGTGTACCTACTCCTTCGGGAAATAAAACCGCGGGAAAACAGCGAGTCTGTCACCATGTGCAGAGCGTCTTTAGAGAAAGAAGAGGTCCTCAACCAGAACGCAGCCGGGAGCGAATCACTTGGCTCTGCTGCTTAACCCCAACACTTCAATATATCATGGTCTTATGTCAGAAACTTATTTATAGTATTATAACATTTTTCTTTAAGCCATTTGTTTAGATGTGTTTTAAATTTTCTTAATGGGAGTCCTCTAATATCTGTTGGGATTTTGTTAAAGATTTTAATTATCATAAATGTACAATTTCTTTTGAAATGAGTTGTTGATGTTTTAGGTAGTTGTAATTTAGTTACATCTATAGTCATAAATAAGCTAGAGAGATGTTTTACGCACTAAACCAACAGGGTAAGGAGAAAATATGACTTCGCCAGGTTTTAGTTATGGAGTATGTCACACTTCGCCAATAATAAACGTACTTCCAATAATCCAAGCGACACCTTAAACCCACTAATAAAATGAGCTCTATACAAATGCGATACCTAAAATCTGTATCCCCCACAAATCAGCTTACTTATCTGGCTGTATCCAAGGTGCTAATATGTAAATGTGATGGCGGGATCCCGAAGGATTCCAGGGATCTGCGAGCAAACAGAATTATATGTAGGTGACGGCTTGAGGCGCCGCGACGGCTTGAGCTGGGATCTATATTTGTTTGTCGTGTTATTTATTCAATAGATGTTGTATTAAACATTGCTGAATATGTTGGGGCGAAGAATGCTTGCTTTCTTCTATATGCTTGCTTTTAAGGCCCCTCGCCCACCGCGACTTTATGTAGTGATGAAGTCGCATTACTGTTGCGTATTTGCATTGATACAGTCGCTTGCCCACCTGAATACGATGCAGTCGCGAAACAAACGCGATACTGTCGCACTTCTGTTGTGATGCAAACAGAAAAATCCCTCGACTCTCTCCCCGATGTCGTCCGAAACGGATGCGCGACGGGCGCGCGTGCATGGATGCAGTCGCGATACTATAGCGCGTTAGCATCACTACTGTATCGCGTTGCAAATGCGATTAACGCGCGTTAGAAGGGACTGCATCACTACTATAAGTCGCAGTGGGCGAGGGACCTAAAGCTATAAGTGGGCGTCAGCTTCGTTTCTTTGGGTGAGGACTCTTTAAAACCATCTCTACAATGCTTTATCACATCAATACAAAAAATATTGTAACAACCACAACGGGTTCGCGCGGTTGGTAAATGCTTGCCTTTGACGCCACAGATTGACGGAAACGTCAAGAAGAAACGTCTGTCATGGTTGGGAATCGGTTCGAAGACGTTTGGGTGCATGAACATGTCTGTTAGTCTTGCGGTGTAATTATATATATATATATATAAGTAAGCATGTAATTACAAAGAAAAGTAGTATATGTAGTATATCAGTTATCTGGTTTCCATATTACAAGCTCTGCTTAGTTTGGTATCCGATGGCCGTGTGTGATATATGTTAGCAAATGAATAATATAAGAGTACAGATTTAAAAACACTTAAAGCTACTCACTGCATGGTCAGTCAATAAATATAAATGCCTATTGCATCACACAAATATTATAAAGGCGAAAGTTTGTGTGTGAGTGTATATAGTTGTTACTTCTTCAGGTCAGAGCGGCTGGAGCGATTTTAATAAAATTTGATATGGAATAGCTGACACCCTGGATTAACACAGTCTATAATTTATAAAGTTTAACGGGGGTAAAACCGCGGGGCACAGCTAGTGTAATTATAAAATCACACGAAAATTATAAAGGCGATATTTTGTGAGTGTATATTTGTTACTCTTTCACGCAAAAACTACCAGACGGATTTTGATGAAACTTTGTAGTAATATAGTTTATATATCCGAATAACATATGCTATAATGTATAAAGGTTAACGCGGTAAAACCGCGGGGCACTGCTAGTATATCATAACGGTAAAACACGAATGTATATTATACCTCGAATATTTAACAAAATACTGTTCGAAGACAACAAGAAGCGTAACCATAAATGTGTTCAAATAAACGTGAATATACTATTAATATATATGTACAGACGTCTATTTATCTAGCACATCAAGCCACCCCAATCTGTCAAATTTCCCCAATTGAAAGTGAACCTTATGATTTTGTGATAATGTTAAAAATCTATAAAAGAAATTCGATAGATTGGGGTAGCTCCATGTGCTGGCGTCTGTACATTCGAGGAAAATGGAAATGTATAAAATGTTTTATAAGTGTTCCTCTAGTAAAATAATGATGATAACTTAGTAAGTAAATAACAATGACAATAGGGTACTAAGAAACTCTTTGAGTAACATATTTAGGTTAAGTGAGTGCTCAGTATTCGCTGACAAATTGTTCAACAGATCGTCGAAATAAGTTCGGCGAAATAAGTTCGGCGAATAATGTATCCCTTCATGATAAAAGAAAAAGAAAATAATAAACAACACCGAGTACGTTTTCTGGCAGTTTCTATAGATACATCTGGGTAGCGACTACCTTACAATCTAAATGTTTTCTGCGTATTTTTAAAGCTTTAAGTGGATTCTAGTTTGATTCCCAGCGTGAGGGCATATACTTGCTCCGTATGAAAAACAGTCCCAAGCTCGCTTGGTTACAGCTTCTATCGATCCATCTGTATGTACTGTCTCCGGATCAAATGACTTTGAAATTGATCATATTTCCTTGGATTCAAAACCTATTAATGGTATTTTCCAACTCCTCCTTGTTTATTTCTGATTTATTTTTTAAAAAGACAATTCCCGCATTATGGTGTCCAGTCCCTGTGTCGCGGGATACTTTACAAACATATAATAGACGGACACAAATTACATCCAGACTCAGAACAACTATTTATGGGTCACACAAATAGTTGTCCGGCGCGGGAATCGAAACGGCGAGGCGATGGTCTTAGAGCCATAGCCACAGTTTCTGTTAACGCATCTGTACCTACTGTCTTCGGATCAAAGTGACTTTGAAATCTTTTATGTGTGCTTGCATTTTAGACCAGTGGTATATTCCAACTCCTCCTTGTTCTAATTTAATTCGTTGCGGGATCCAAGACAGTTGGAGCGATGCCTGAGCCTATCCACTTGATGTCATTGTATGCCACTGTTGATCCTGGTTTATAGGAGTTGCAGTCGTGGGTAAGTGTGAGAGAGACTGTTAGCGGGACTCAATTTGGTGCACCAGTGACGGAATAGACAATAGAACCTCAGCATCGTGATCTTGGAAAAACGGGGGGTTTCTATAAATCGATCTATGTAGCTATGACTTCCTTGGGATCAGTCACATTAAAATGTATCTTTTGTGCAAGGCTTATACCAGTTTTGGATTTAGGAGTATGCAAAGATCTGCTACAAACTTAAGACCGTACATCTGAACGGATTGACCTTGGGTTAATAGTGGTTTAGTACCTGAGAATATTCGTGCTCGTAACATTTCCAGTTCGACCTGTAATCATTACACAACATACCACGTCGTAGCAGCGACTTACTGGGTAGCTTTCAATCACATCAGCAGCCTGATATCGTCTTCTACTGGACATAGGTCGCCCCCAAAGGTTTCTATAACGTTGCCATTTGGAGGGGGTTTTCTTCCCACACGGAAAACGAACTATAAATGCCATTAGGAACATAGAAGTAAGCCCCCAGTGCTACAATCGTTAGACACAAATTCCCTTGTTATTATTTTATAAACAAACAATAAAAATCTCCTTAGGCTAATTTAGTATCTGCCTAACACATCTCTTCTTTAAAAGAATCGTGATTTTATTAAATTTCAAGCGAATGATTTTAACAGATTTCCATTCTTCGCGGGTAGGCGTAATTTGAACACCCGGGAATTCCCGGGACTTGAATCTACTAAGTACTCAGTCCTTGTAAAGGTTTCTATAAGAAGCTGTATTCCCAAATTAATATTATTTTCATTTCTAACTCCTCCTTTTTTTCTGAATAAATTCGTTGCGGGTTCCAAGACAGTTAAAGCGATTCCCTGGGACATGGCTGAGCCTCACCGCTCAGTGTCATTTCATTGTGTGCCACCGTTTATCCTGGCTTATAGGAGTTGCAGTGGTGGGTAAGAGGGAGGGACTAGTCCCGATCCCCAAATTAGGGTTTTCTATATCTTATACATACATACATAGACTCACACCTGTTTCCCAGAGGGGTAGGCAGAGACAACGGATTTCTATTTGTCACGATCTTTGCACACGTCTTTTGCCTCGATTACTGTCATTATATTCTTCATACATGCTCGCCGGTTTAGGGTACTTCTGACCTGCCCTTTCTTGAGAACGTCTCCGATTTGGTCAGAGAATGTTTGACGAGGTCTTCCCCTTCCGGTTGTTCCATTCACACAGGCCAGGTATACTTCTTTGGTCAATCTTCTTTCATTCATCGTTTCTAATGACAAATCTATTTATTATAGTCCAAAATAGTGCAGCCAAAATTTAAGCAGTACAGATAATACATAAAACCAAAGACGTAATGCATAATAATTGCACGAAATTATAGATTTTGTATATTAAAACGGCAAGAATCCCGTAGATTCCATGATATCAAAACTGGGAATAGTTATCATATTACCAACCCTAATCCAGATATTTAATTTGGAGTTCGTATTCAATTTCGGCAATTTTTGCGAGAAATGCTTTCGCAGATGGTTAGGAAGGTATAATCAATCAATATCGGATTCGCAGCATCATTATGAAAACAGTGAATTATAAGTATAACGGTGAATAGGAGGGGAAGTAAATAAGCTAGAATAGCCCCAAATGGATATTGGGATATTTTTAGGTATTTTCTATCTGAAGATAAAGAATTATTTATTGCGTAACTGTGTACAATAAGGTTTTATCAAAACTTAACAGTTTTTTGGATCAACAGTCTACCCATATCGGATATGCAATACGAATAAGTCAATTTAATTTGTTCAAAGTATAAGTAACACATTATGTTTTGGCGAAAAACTCATGCAATCTATAGTAAACATTATCTATTAACATATTCTTTAATTTTGTTTTAAACAATTTTCCATTTGATTGCTTAATATCATGTGGTAACTGGTTATATACACGAATAGCAGATATATAGCATTTTGGTTGTCTGGAAGAGATCACATTTTAGTGATAAGACCGCCAATTATATACTTTTTAATTGCATGCTCCTGTACTGTATGGTTTTAATATTGGTGTACAATAAAGAGTTAATCTATCTATCTATAGCTGAAGAAGGTAGAAGAATTAATTACATATAAGTATTCATTCATTCATTCATTCTTTTTGCTGATGGCATATAATAACACCACCCCATCTCATCTCGTGGGAGCCGTAGAAGTCGACCCGAGAGAATATCTACCAGAGAACGGGCAGCAGCGTCTTTGTCTACTATGACCATCATACTGCGATCGCCAACCCGTCTGCCAAGCGTGGCGATTATGGCGTATCCCAAATGATGGACACTATTGAAGAAATCTTTAGTCGAAGCCTATGTTCAGCACTGATTTTCTCATAATAATAATAATGTCCTCCTAGCCGAATTTCGGCCACGGCGGCTTGTCTCAACAGAGATTAGCCATCTGCGCGGGACATATTATAGTGCTCAAGTGTGTGCGCAAACACAGGAGCACTTTCTATTCCATCACTCTCATGATCCGATGGGACGCTAGGCGACAGGAACGCAAAAAGGTCAGGTACAGGACCGACGGCTTTACGTGCTCTCCGAGGCACGGGGGTATGATACCGTCAACTCCCAGACTTCTTTTTTCTTTTTACAGAAAAGTCCCAAAATCGCTTTTTGGCCCGACCCGGGATGCTGCCGCTGCGGGTGAACACGCTACCGCTAGACCAACTTGGCAATTTCTTTTCTCATTAATATAATAAACAATTAAAATAATTTTCTCATACTTGTGTATCAAAGAGGTATTTTCGTGGCATCAAATGGGTATCGATATCACATATATACTTCTTTATTAAGAATCATATCGTGCAACTGTACTTTATACCTGCGCTATTTAATTGAAGTGCATTCCACTTCATTTGTACACAACATATTAAGGAACATTCCATTGCAGCTGGAGTACTCATGAGCGGTAGACACAGAAAACCATGAACACAGAGAGGACATTCTGTTGATATTATAAAAAACTGCCGTATAGTCGACTGTCGGAAGTCTTGAAGTTATTTAAAAATTTGTATGGGTATGTTGGTTGCCTATAGATAAGAATCTATTCTTAATTGTTTTGTCTATGTTCTAGATTGATAGACAGCTTAATAACACTAGACAAGAAAATAACAGGCATGGACGGATAGCTAGCCTCCATTGAGAGTGGTTGTCGTGGCCGAAATGTGGTCTAAATATTATTTAGTTATAAAAATACATATTATACCTAAATAAATGGTAAGTTCATTTGAATTAAATACATACATATCAATCAAATGTAATAGAAAACCCCTGACTCCAACTATAATACATCATTTTGAAAAAGAGCTGATATCTGAGCTCTAGACATTGCTAGAGCGATATTAACCAAACATAGCTTGGAATCACCGCAAGGAAACTGGCTTTCAAATGAAAAAAACCGCATCGAGATCGGTTGATTCCTTCATCCACGTGAAACTTATAGCACCCATCTTTTTGTGTTGAAAATAATGCTTGTGGCCGACTCCTGGCTATTGTTGTAAATTTCAACGAATACTAACCAGCTGTCCAGGAGATATTGTAGTGCGATCACATGAGTACTTTTTTCCCTCTTCATCATAATTTCCATGGTTAGGTGTGCTCTCCGAGACATCGAGGTGTAACATTATCATCTTCGTGATTCTCAAAGTTAGTTAAAGCCACTACACTGCCCTTACTGTTGAAACTTCTCTGTGGTATTCTAGTTATCAACTACATACTGACCTCGGTATCTTATTGCAGACAGCAAATTATCATGTCAAAGGTCAATGACCTGGTTTGCAAACGTATGGATATGCACTATTTATTTGTAAAATGTCTTAAGACTCCGTCTACACCTACGTTTGTACTGGCGGAAAAAGAAAACTAGGTACACACGCCAGCACATCAAGCTACCCCAATCTGTCAAATTTCCCCAATAGAAAGTGAACCTTATGCTTATGTGATAAAGTTGAAAATCTATGAAAGAAATTTGGCAGATTGGGGTAGCTGGATGTGCTGGCGTCTGTATAACACATCCGCGTCGGGTTTCAACCTTTTTTGGATGTAAATAAAGCCATGTCTACGTTGAAGAGGTTTTCAATTCCTAACAAAATTACACACAGATATAAGCGAAAGCGAACACGAGTTGAACCGTGTTTTGTCAAGCTCAGTTTTCGGCCTCTAGGGAAATATTTTTTTATTTTTATTATAATAAATTAATTGTTACATTTTTCTTAATACTAACATGAATAAGTACAATCACACGGATCCAACCAAATGCACAATTTTAAAGGCGTAACGGCATGCATTTATTATTCGAACAGTAACACTAGAATATAATTGGTAAATACTATAGCTGAATATTAAAAGCCAAACTAAAATTACTTATATACATTTTTTGGGTTCCGTAGCCAAATGGAAAAAAACGGAACCCTTATAAATTCGTCATGTCTGTCTGTCTGCCCGTCCGTATGTCACAGCCACTTTGTTCCGAAACTATAAGAGCTTATCTGTTGAAACTTGGTAAGTAGATGTATTCTGTGAACCGCATTAAGATTTTCACACAAAAATAGAAAATAAACAATAATTTTGGGGGTACATAGAACTGAAACTCAAATTTTTTTTTCGTCGTACCCATACATGTGGAGTATCTATGACTTGACTAGGTCTTCAGAAATGATATTGAGGTTACTACTATCATTTTTTTCTAAACTGAATAGTTTGCGCGAGAGACACTTCCAAAGTGGTAAAATGAGTGTCCCCCCCCCCCCGTAACTTCTAAAATAAGAGAATGATAAAACTAAAAATAACATATGATGTACATTACTATGGAAACTAACAACGAAAATTAGTTTTTTTAGTAGTTTTTTTTTAATACGTCATAAATCGTAAACAGCAATTTACCTTTCATTTAATCAACTGAAATACTTGCTGCTACGGAACCTTTCATGGGGGAGTCCGACTGACACTTGGCCAGTTTTATTTTAATATCATGTTCGTCTTCATTTAGTAACGAATAGGGATAGCATTTCAAACTGCGAGGCACTCATTTGTGATTTAACTCTTCAAACGTCGAGAAGTGTTGTTACAAAAGATACTTTGAGCTCACCTTGACTAGGCTTATTACATATATGAAGGCGCTTTAAAATGCTTACGTAACAAATTTTACTTAGAAGCTCCACGAAGGGTATAAAATTATTAAATAAAGCAGAGATTACTTTAAAGCCAAGCACTTTGTGCGTAGTTACTCCCGTACGAACACAGGCTTAGGTATGTTGAATTTACCTTCGTATTAAAATTCAAGAATATTTTGACTTCCATGAATTACTTCCCACTGCAGGGCAAGGGCATAACAATTTTATTTAAATAATACCTTAAATTTTTATTCGAGTTAAGATGTGTACAAAAGCTACATATTTATATTAAAAACAATCACACTAATATTATAAAGGAGAAAGTTTGTGAGTGTTTGAGTGAGTATGTCACAGCCTTCTCCAATAAATTCTTTGGGTTTTTGGGAGTATACGTTTATAATAACTGCAATAAAACCATGGATATTTTCCCACTTACCAAATATAACTGCAAAAAAACTATTACTATCTGGCATATAAATATATGTATATACAAAAGTCTGGTCAACAACACCCACACACACAACACACAAAACACAACACACAACACAAACACACACACACTTACTCACATGTACTACAGCTTAATCGAGAAGTACAAAATTGAAATCTACCTATCCAGAGTGTGGAGAGACTGGCGATCTGTCATACAGTTCTCCTAGTACAGACACCAGTCTCTCACATAGATTAATCATAACTACCCCTAGTAATGTACACCTAGATTAAGTATATTTAAAGTACAATATTCTGTGTGAGAGATAAAAATAAAGTTATATTATTATTATGCTTTTTACTCTTTCACGCAAAAACTACGGAACTGATTTTGATGAAACTTTGTAGTAATATAGCATATATATCCGAATAAAACATAGGCTATAATTTATAAAGTTTAACGCGGGTAAAGCCGCGGGGCACAGCTAGTGATTAAAAGCCAAGCTATAGTCAGTTGGTACCTTTTTGTTTCCGTGGTGGAAGCCTTATTTATATAGGTCTCTGCCATTTGGGGAGACGGGAGTTTTTTTTTGTTAAGGCAGGGGGAATTCCTACCTATGCCACTCGCAAAACGTGTCTTTTGCGAGTGGCATAGGTCGTATGCGTCGTGGGCGGTATGTCGGAGTCTCACCGACTAAACCTACCTGCCGTGGACTTATCTTGGCGTCTCATGGGAGGAGACCCGGGAACGCTGGCATACTGCTCCGATGCTCCCCTTAAATAAAATAAAATAAAAAAGGTTTTTATTCACGTAGACTTTAAAAAAGCGCTTGTAAATAGACAGAACATGTTTGTAGTAATATAGTTGTATGCATTATTATTTCTAGTAACATAGATATTTAGGTACACATTGTATGAAAACATTTATAAAATTTATTTTATTATAGCAATGATATTTAGCTAGCTCGTATCAAGTTAAGAGATTATGTTTAATTATCTAGTTTAAGTCTAATATTTTTACTACATATTGTCAATGGTTCTTTTGCACCATTTTGCACCACGTCCCAGATGGGCTCGGGATTGCCCTCCCCTCCACAGGGTTACCCACTAGAACAACCACGGCAGCCTAGCCTCTAGATGCTTATAGTGACGGCTTCGGGAACTCGAAACGATTGACGCATAGGTGCAACGGTGGTGGTTCCGGATGAAACCACCACCGTTGCATCTATGCGTCTATAAATAGGGTCCTCCCGGAGCGAGTCAGTTGGTACCTGTACTATGTTAAACCTGTACCACAGGCGTTCTAATGCCTTAAAATGGCTCGTTGGTCTAGCGGCAGCGTGTTCACCCGCAGATAACGAGGTCCTGGGTTCAAATCCCGGGTCGGGCCAAAAGTGATTTTGGGACTTTTCTGTACAAAGAAAAATTTCTCAGCATCAGCCCGAAGTCTGGAAGTTGGCGGTATTATACCCCCGTGCCTCGGAGAGCAAGTAAAGCCGTCGGTCCTGTGCCTAACCTCTTTCCGATCGTGTCGCTAGGCGTCCCATCGGATCATGAGAGTGATGGAATAGAAAGTGCTCCTGTGTTTGCGCACGCACTTGAGCACTATAATATGTCCCGCGCAGATGGCTAATCTCTGTTGAGACTGGCCGCCGCTGTGGCCGAAATTCGGCTAGGAGGACATTATTTTTTAATGCCTTAAAAAGTATACTTATCTATTTTAAATGATTTAAACAATATTTAATTATACCAATTTTGTGGATATAAAATAGTAAACCAATGAGAGAACATAGGCCGTAGTTCAGCAAGCTGGCCTATTCCGGGTTGACAGACTCATATGCCATTAAGAACATTTTTAGAGAACTTTTTCAGGCATGCAGGTTACATCGCGACGTTTTCCATCACCGTTTTAAATACGATTCAAAAAGGTTTGAACGCGAGACCAGTTACTGGATATCCCGAATTACTGCCTCGTTCAAAGTCACAGTAAAAAATTAGTTATTCCGTAGAAATTTTACATCTATGTGGAATAGTCATATTTTTCTTTTACCCTACCGTGCAGTGCATGACGTGGCAGCTACTGAGAAACACTGCCAGAAAACTCAGTAGAAATCCATTTTTAAAATAAAATATACTTAAGATTAATTACAACCATGTGTGTTAACTCAGAACAACTCAATCCCAAGCACTTTTATCACTTAAATGTTGGTCTAGCAGTATAATTTCCAACCGGTGCAATGAGGTCCAGGGTTCTTTTAAAATAAAAATAAATAAAAAAGGTTTTTATTCACGTAGACTTTAAAAAAGCGCTTGTAAATAGTCAGAACATGTTTGTAGTAATATAGTTGTATACATTATTACATCTAGTAACATAGATATTTAGGTACTCATTGTATTGATTGTATGAAAACATTTATAAAATTTATTTTATTATAGCAATGATATTTAGATAGCTCGTATCAAGTTATTGTCAAGAGATTATGTTTAATTATCTAGTTTAGGTAAGTCTAATATTTTTAGTACATATTGTCAATGGTTCAAATCCGTTGTCGGACTAAAAAGTGACTGTGGGAATTGACTGTTACTAAGTTTCTCAGTATCAATTCGAAGTCCGGGAGTTAGTGCTATCATACCCCAATGCCACGGAGAGCACGTAAAGCCGTGGACCCGAACACGACCTCCTTCCGGTCGTGTCGCTTGTCGTCCCATCGGATCATGAGAGTGATGGAATAGGAAATGCCCCTGGTTTGCGCATATACATGAACACTGAAATATATCCCGCGAAATGGTTAGTCTCCATTGAGACTGGCCGGAATCGATCAGGAAGATGATTATTATTGTTTTTATCTTTAATTAAGAAAGAAATATGACGGGCCGGTTGTCGTGGTTGGTAGATGCTTGCTTTTCACACCGTAGCTGCGTAGGTTCGATTCTCACCCAGGACAGATATTTATGTGTATGAACATGTCTATTCGTCCTGAGTCTGGTTGTAATTAGCTATATAAGTATGTATTTACAAAATTAATATATGTATATCAGTTATCTGGTTTCCATAGTACGCTCTGCTTAGTATGGGATCAGATGGCCGTGTGTGAACAATGTACCAGGAAAAAAATCATTTCCATTTTACACCTTACAATCTTGAATGAAATAATATAGTTAATATCATTTACTTCACCCTCGTTCACTGACATGATACCAGGTTATATTTCATTCCAGGTTAAGCAGGCTGGTACCGGTATGAATTTTTTTTACTGTCTCTAGGTTGAATTATTCCAATATACCGATTACACCTGTAGTACGTGCTCATCTAAATGGGTGAGAGGTTCGTTCAATCTAAAAACGAACGCTTTGAAGTAAACCTTCTTTACGTGACTAAGCTGGTGAATGCATTACGAGAGCGTTACGAAAAGTGTGATAGGGCGAGGCGAACGCATGTCGTGACGAATATAGAAAGAGAGAAAATTACGATTCGTATATTACTGTAGGGGCAAGAGAGAGAGGTGCGAACACACATTATCGTTCTGTCTCTCTCATACCTAGCTACATTTCGTATATCTAAGTTTTACGTACTTCAGTAGAGTGGTCAAGCGTACTCGTCTTTTTTTAAAAAGGACTACGCCCGCACTTGGTTAATTTATCCCTGAGTCTCTAATATTCAACAAGTTCTTCGCGTATTTTAAGGAAGATCTTAATTTAATTTATACCGCCAACCTCCTTTCAACATTCAATTAACATAGTTAAACAATACTATATGTATGTATGTGCGTACAAACGAACAGAAACCTCCTTCACTTTAATTATATTATAAAATTCTTGGAACTTGTGCACATAATATAATATTAATTGTAAGTGTAATGGAATCGGTTATGTAACTGAAAATTTTTCCTAATGTTTATTTTAACTTAAATGTACGAAGATACTTCTCTTCATTATATGTTGTAAATATACATACACAGAATATCATCACCCCATCTCATCCCCTGGGGGACGTAGAAGTCGACCTGCGGGAATATCTACCAGGGGACGGGCAGCAGCTTCTTTCTGAGTACTATGACCATCTTACTGTGATCGCCAACCCGTTTGCCAAGCATAGCGATTATGGCATATCCCCCCAAGATTATTCTTGGGGGAAGTTTTTGTCTAGCAAGGGACTTCATGCAGCTGTTATGATAATGCTGAAATATAGGCAGGGCATAGCGTTCTTTCGCTCGAAGAGCAGCCCGACTGGGGAAGTACCTCCTTACAGAAGACATTCCTTAATAATAACATTAATAATTTAATGTTGTGTTTCTGAGTGTGAGAATGGTCGCCAGAGCTCATCGGGGTGGAGGGGAAGGGTCAGCAACACTTGTTTGCTGACTCTTAAAAGCCGGCAACGCGCCCGCGACTCCTCTGGTGTTGCGAGTGTCCATGGGCGGCGGTGGTCCCATACCATCAGTTGACCCACTTGCTCGTTTGTCGACCTCTGACCTAAAAAAAAAAAATTGGTACATTAAATAACAAATTCGTAAGTATGTAACATGTTAAAGTTCAGATCGATTTCATTTTTGCATTGAAAGAACTCTAAAGCACTAGGACCCATTAGGCTTGATAGGTATGCCTTGATACTGGAACGTAGAGAAGCTCAATTCGAATATATTCATTTCCATTGCACAATTCGAAACGCTTTGATCGTTGAAGCTCTGGCACATTCGAAAATTGTCATACTCTTTGAATCTTGCAAAAGGCAGACGCAAAACCGTCACTGAATGTACATATGTCTCCTAGTCTTATAGCTCAGCTTTAATCCTTGCATACAAATATAAGTTTAAAAATACCAAGTTTCAATGGAAACTAGCCATCATCTGCGCGGAACATATATATTATGTTCCGCGCAGATGGCTAGTTTCCATGGCTAGTGCCCAAGTGCGCGTAAACACAGGGGCACTTTGTATTCCATTATTCTCATGCTCCGATGGGACGACTAGCGACACGAGTGGAAAGAGGTGTCTCAAATACGGGGGTGTGAAACCGCCAACTCTCGGATTTCTGGCTGATACTGAGAAATTTTCTACACAGAATAGTTGCAAAATCACTTTTAGGCTCGACCCAGGATTTGAACCCAGGACCTCATTATCTGCGGTCAAGCAGGCTAATGCTAGACCAACGTGGCAGTCGTTCGTATTTATATTTACATATATGCTAATCAAACGAATTCCTATAAAGATTGACAAAATTCATAATTTGTCGAGTAATTGCAACACAATATAGCGATAGACGCACCCAATAAAAAGCATTCAATAGAAAATTATAAATATGAAGCGCGCTGCTAAGACAGTTGCCTCGCCACTTCGTGTCCTAGACTCGATTCCTACACAAGGCAACTATTTGTGTGACCCATAGTACTTGTTCTGAGTGTGGATGTGCTTTGTGTCCGTCAATTCTATGTTTGTAAAGCCGCGAGACAGGGATTAATGGCCCCAGTGCGGGCGTTATTGCTTGCTTGCTTATCGTATGGGCAGTGGTTACCCTAGTGTTGTTCAAGCCGCCCAGTAGGCCTCTGAAATGGCTTAACGACTGTTGTCTAATGACTACAACCGGGACCGACAGCTTAAAGTGCCCTCCGAAGCATGGAAACGCTCAGAAATTAAACCACGTTGGAGGTCACGGGCGTTATTAAAAATGTATATTGGATTCACCGTCGCTTAGTTGGCAAAGCATGGCTTTATCCAGGGGCTCTACCGGCTAAGACGCTGAACATTGATTTCTTAAATGGCGTTCAAATAAATAAAGGTTAAAAATTACGTAATCAATCGTTAAATCGGCTTCAACGTCACATGTACTAATGGAAGCCGATTTAACGATTGATTAAGTCATTTTTAACCTTTATTTATTTTAACGCCATTTAAGAAATCGATGTTCGGCGACTTAGCCGGTAGAGCCTCTGATAATGCAGTTTCAAGTCCTGTTGGTGTTCCTAATTTATTATACTTAGAATATTATTTGCTATTTGTTTAAATTAAAAGATTTCTATAGATCATTAACTTTCTGCCCTAATAATAAAGTATTTGGTCACTGAATCGGGGAAAATAATCGGAAACCTCAAATCTTCAATTTGAGTGAACATCGGGATTAGCCATTGTCATGATATATAGAGTTTGAATAATCTAAAATTGAACGTGTCTTATTTCCTTATTTTCAATGCCGTGAAACCTAGCCACATTAATATAAATAAACTATATATAATATATAATGTGTTTCATTTCATCTCCACTAAAATTACTTTTCATTGAATTAACTAACAGAACACGTTGCGTATTTATATATATATATATATATATATATATATATATATACATATAATCTGTGTTCTAAACAATGCACAGACGCCAGCCATCAAGCCAACACCCCAATCTGTCAAATTTCTTCAACTTTATCACTTTAGCATAAGGTTCACTTTCAATTCGGGAAATTTGACAGTTTGTGGTAGCTTGATGTGCTGGCGTCTGTACATTGTTTAGGACACAGTTTTTTTTTGTTACACATAAGGAAGAGATTTTTTTAATTTTGAGTAATTTTAAAGTTACCCTTAAATTATTACTGCAGAACTGTAGGCTAGTTGCAGCATAGAGGTGTTAATTTTTTGCTAGAGAAATCTCAATAGCACCTTTACACCACCGGGACACCAGTCTCGCATTCAACTTTAGATTAGACAGACTATAATTATTGTAAGAAAGCAATTCATAAGTCTCCTTAAATGAATGTAATCACCCAAAATAGCATTCCATTTAGACACGTTATTCCAATTAGGGAAGAATCGAGAATGTCGCATTATTGTATTGTTAAGTAAATCTGAGGGGATCATTATTCAGGAGGGTTCGGGTGAATGACGGCCCGTATTATTTTATTCCGCTCTTTTATTGGATGTGAGACGGTACAGAGATTGTGGTTCTTAACCCAGGACTCAAATTAGGAAAGTTATAAGTTTGAAGCCTGCCTTGAACTTAGATGAAAAATATCTCCGGATGAATCGAGAATGTCGCGTTATTGTATTGTCAAGTAAATCTGAGGGGATCATTATTCAGGAGGGTTCGGGTGAATGACGGCCCGTATTATTTTATTCCGCTCTTTTATTGGATGTGAGACGGTACAGACATTGTGGTTCTTAACCCAGGACACAAATTAGGAAGGTTATAAGTTTGAAGCCTGTCTGTTGGAACATAGATGAAAAATGTCTTCGGATGAATCGAGAATGTCGCATTATCTTATTGCTAAGTAAATATGAGGGGATCATTATTTTGGATGGTTCGGGGTGAATGACGGCCCGTATTATTTTATTCCGCTCTTTTATTGGATATGAGACGGTACAGAGATTGTGGTTCTTAACCCAGGACACAAATTAGGAAGGTTTTAAATTTGAAGCCTGTATGTTGGAACTTGGATGAAAAATGTCTTCGGATGAATCGAGAATGTCGCATTATCATATTGCTATGTAAATCTGAGAGGATCATTATTCAGGAGGGTTCTGGGAATTATATTGGATGTGATTTTTAACCCAAAGCTCACATAAGAAAGGCTATAAGTTAATAATAATAATAAAAGCCTTTATTCAGATAACTTTTCTAAACAATATTTTAAATAATACAATATATGAATTAATTGACATCGACACTAGGTATCTGTTTGCCTTTCTGTGGCAAAGGCCTCCTCCAACTGTTTCCAATTTTCCCTTGATCATGCGGTTCTAGTGAAGAAAGGAAGTTAGGAGCCTATAAATGTGTCGGTGCATGACTTTATAACTCCCATAAAAATAGTTATAAAGGTATTGGAAGAAAACTAGTATATGTAATATATCAGTCATCTGGTTTCCATAATACAAGCTTTGCTTAGTTTGGAATCAGGTGGCCATGTGTGAATAATGTCCCAGGATATTATGTTATTATTATTATTGGAAGAATCATGAACCTCGCATTATTGTATCGTTCTGTAAATCTGAGGGTTTCCATATTCGGGAGGGTTTAGCTGTTTAATTGGAAGTGAGATATAACAGCGGTCATAGTTTCCCAGGACACAAATATGTTGCATCATAATTCGTAACAAAAAGCCAGAAACAATGTTATTCATAATTAAGGGCCTTATAACACGTGACTCCTAGACCTAACCAGTTATGGTAGTGGTGGTGGTAACACCAGACCACCTTATAGAATACACTTCAGGTATTACCATTATAATGCTGTGGTCTGGGTTGTAAGTAAGGTGACTTACTTCTAGCTATCGGAGAGGAAGAATGAACACGGAACATGAGTGATACTACAAGACATTTCTCAGGGGGACTTGAGGGTCTGCTTGCGCTTACAACCGAAGCAAGGGACTGGTTATTAAATTCAGATATAAAATTGTAATTTTTGGTACTATATTGAATCTTAATAATAACTGAGAAATAGCCACACGAAAAGAAGAAGAGATACTACGACTAGTGCATACCATCCAGCGCGTAAGCGTGATAATATAATAAAATAAAGTTATATTAAAAACAAACGTAAACAAAGCCTAATTGAAACTAATAAACTACGGGAATTATCGTGGGTTTGCGGTTTCAGTAATTTTACATGAACGTTAACTATTAATTTTATTGCATTGCTTTATACAATATATCCGTATACCGACAGAGGCGCTCATAGTCCGAAGGCGATCAGCAAGGTTGAGCACTTATGCACACGGACACTCGGTAGCTTGGTGACTAGGTGGTCACCAAGCTACCGAGTGTTCGCGTAAAGGTTTAATTTCCATGCTTCGAGGAGCACGTTAACCTATTGGTCCTGATTGTAGTCATTAGACAACTATTGTTTTACCATGTCCGACTTGCGCTCCTTATTACTCCTGACTTACTGAAAGATGTGGTCGGTTTTATATTTTTTATAACATAGACTCACGCCTGTTTCCCAGAGGGGTAGGCAGAGACAACGGATTTCCATTTGTCACGATCTTTGCATACTTCTTTACATTATAAACAGTAATTTATTTAATTAATCAACTTAGCAACTTTCATTGTTCTTCCACTTCTGTACCTTGTTAAAGGGAATTATTCTTAGAATAGAAAAGAAAGGTGGGATCCGCGTTCGTTAAGGAATCCGACGCTTTCTTCATACAAATGGACTGCCTATTGATTAATTGTATAATAGTTATACCTTTTATAGATATCTTGTTTAAGGCTATGGCAATTAGCAGGCAGATAATACAATAATTCTGAATCACCAGTTGTGCTTTGGTAAGCAGATAAAGATAAAGTTGGCCTATTATTTCTATGTAGTCATCAAGAAATCCGTATCCTTATTATAATCTAGTGACTGGCCCCGGCTGAGCGGGTAGATATATAGAAAGAAAAATATGTATGTACTTTACGCTAAATAACTACTTTTAAAGGCAAAGTTTTAAAACCGTGGGCCGTACCCATTGTAGTGATCTCTAATTTCATGAAAATAAAATACAAGCAATTTTATTTACTGATAATGTAGTAGTGTAGTGAAACATTTGTTTCAAACGATTTGATTTGATTTAAATCACTTCAGTTCATATTCATTTACAGTGTACAGTTGTACAGTAATTGTGATGTACGCCATGTTTTACCTATGGCGTATGAAATTTAGTAATTTTACATAATTATTAATTAAAAATATCACTAAATAAATTTGGAGATAACGTTTCTAAATAACAATTTAACATTAAAATAAGAATATTAAAACAATATGTCAACATTATCCGAACACAGCAATGTTTTTGAGTTTATCCGTTACATGTCAAAAATGGGAAATCATAAATTAACGCTTTGCATTGCGAATAATGCTTTAAAATTAAAAAAATTACCCTTACAAACAAACAAACATGTAAATCTTTTCGCTTTTTAATATTAATTTAGATATCCATAGTTTACGAACCGATCCGAGCGCTTAATATCGATTGGGACCGAGTGAACCTTCTTCAGCGTCACCAATTCCATCGTGATGGTTCACATACGTTCACTACGCAGTATAAATGCGCCTTCAAAACTTTGTATTTGTTACTATTATATAACATCTTAGCGAAATACAAACATACATTACTATGAAAAACAAAAAAAAAACAGCCTTATTTAATTTCATCTTTTACCGGTTTACTCACTTTCGGCCCATTTTTCGCCATAAAAGCACTTGAGCTTACAAAAACAGCGAGTTTTCGTCACGAACTACCATTTGTTTCCCACAAGGTTGCACGTGCATTCTGTCGGGAAATATTGAAGGCAAATATTGTACAATCTCGGGGGAGTGGGAACATTTTACAACGATGAGCCACGTTTGGTAGCACGTAGAGTAATATTAACATACCTACCTAGGGAGACTATATGCCCGAATGTTTACGTTGCTTGGTCGAACTATACTGTGTTCATCACTGAGGTACGTTTGATAGCACGTTTAGAGGAGCTTCGAGGAACCTAGACGGACTTTATGCCCGAACTGTTTACGCTGTTTGGCCGAACTATACTGCACACATCACTGAGGTAGTTTGATGGCCGTTTAGAGGAGGTTTACAGGACCTCGACAGACTATATGGCCGAATTGTTTACGCTGTTTGGTCAACTATACTGCGCACATCACTGAGGTACGTTTGGTGGCACGTTTAGAGGAGCTTTAAGGAACCTAGATACATAATATGTCTGAATTGTTTACGCTGTTTGGTCGAACTATACTGTGCTCATCACTAGTTACATTTGATGGCACGTTTAGGGGAGCTTTAAGGGACCTAGACCGACTATATGGTCGAATTATTTACGCTATTTGTTCGAACTATGCATACTGTGCTCATCACTGAGTTAGGTTTGATAGCACGTTTAGAGGAGCTTTAAGGGACCTAGATAGACCATTTGTCTGAATCTTTGTTCATCTTATAGTTCCGTTTGGTAGCATGTTTAGAGGAGCTTTAAGGGACCTTGTTTACGCTGTTTGGCCGAACTATACCGTGCTCGAGGTACGTTTGATAGCACGTTTAGAGGAGCTTTATGGGGCCTTGTTTACGTTGTTTTGTCGAACTACTTACTGTTTTCATCACTGAGGTACTTTTGGTAGCCCATTTAGAGGACTTTAAGGGACCTAGATAGACTATATGCCCGAATTGTTGACGCACACATGAGCACCATAATATGCTCCACGCAGATGACAAGTCTCCGTTCAGACCGGCCGCCGTGTCCTATAATCAACCATTATTTACGATGTTCACACATTGAGGCACATTGTGAGGATTACTATTCTTAGTCCTTTGTATCTCTCCTGATATACAACTGAAACCTTTCAGTGTCATTAAAGAAACAAACGTAGCTTTGATGAGAAGGACAATACTAACAAATATAGCTCTACTTTTAGACCGACAAACCGTCGATGTTTATACGCCCTAACTGGCAGCTGTCAAAACGGTTCTATTTCCAGTGTGTTTGAACGGGCATCCGAGAAGCAGGATATGTGTGCGTTTGTGGCAGGTAATGGAATTAAATTAGCAATACAAAACGGTTAATGGGGTTTAGTTTCCACAATGAGTCATTGGTGGTCGAGTAATGTTTCAGTGATGGCCCACGGGTGGTCCGTAGAAGCTACAATGTAGTGTGACCGTTTAAAATAATACTGTCTCTAGGACTTGGTATGGCCAAAATGAAATAGAAATAGAAATATTTATTTGTCAATGTAGGTAAATTTTACATATAGGTGTTACATTGGTTATAATAGGTCGCTACATTGTACCCACAGGCATACAAATTTTAATAACTTATTGTACATAATCTTAATCTGATTTTAACTATATTGACTTACACTAAACAATCCCACACTTACATAAAACTTAGAGCACAAAATAAAACAAAATTAAAACAATAACATCAAATAGACTAATCAGACTTATGTTCCATAAACTGAGTTATAGAGTAAAAAAATTTTTTAATTAGGAACTCTTTGAAGACTTTTTTAAAAGTGCTTAATTTTAAATCTCTGATATCTTTGGGAATTTTGTTATAAATCGTTGGAGCCATTTGGTATACGCTTTTTTTACAGAGAGCTGTATTACATTTATCTATACTAAGAATATTTGATTCTCTCTTCCTTAACCTAATATCTGCAGGGTCTCTAATATGAAATAAATGCGGATTATTTTTGACAAATACTGCTATCTCATATACATATAAACTAGGAAACGTAAGTAATTTTAAATTTTGAAAATGTTTATGACAACTATCTCTTGAATGTAAATTACATATTGCACGAATACATTTCTTTTGTGCTAGGAACACTAAATTTTTATCGGTGGAATTTCCCCAGAACACTATTCCATACCTTATGATTGATTCCACATAACTATGATAGGCAACGAGTATCGTTTCATTATTTACGTGCTTAGAAAGCTTGTGAAGCGCATAGGCGAAACTGTTTACTTTCTTACATAATTCCTCTATGTGTAATTTCCAAGATAGTTTACAATCTATAGTTAATCCTAGGAATTTGGTGTAATCCTTTTTTGCAATTGATACTCTTTCATATACAATGTTTAACGGATCGGGTATTGTCGTTGATTGAATTGCATGATATGAGTTTTATCTAGATTAATTTTTAAATTATTATGTTTTAGCCATTCTATTGTTTTCTTTAGCGTATTATTTACTTCCTGTTCATGATCATAAGATTTATCAGATTTTATGACTATTGTGCTATCATCAGCAAACAATATGGTTGGGTGAATCACATTTTTTGGGAGGTCGTTAATGTTAATTAAAAATAATAAAGGTCCGAGCACACTTTCTTGGGGTACTCCGTACTTCACCGTTCTATATTTTGACCTGTGTTTAATTTCCCGTTTAGTTTTAATGTTAATATTTACAATTTCTGTGTACTGCTGGCGGTTACTTAAATAAGATTTTAATAGATCAAGACATTTACCACGTATTCCATACCTAGACAGTTTGTCGACTAAGATTTTATGATCAACATAATCGAACGCCTTGGTCATGTCCATATACAAGGCGCATATAGGTACCTTATTATCTACACTGTGCATAATTTGTTTAAGAAAGTCGAAAATGGCTACATTTATTGACTTATTTTTTCTAAAACCTTTTTGTTCCGGGACTAATATATTTTTGTTCTCCAAAAAGTTGTAAAGACGATTGTAGATGGCTTTTTCAATAATTTTAGAAAATATGGTAATTAGTGCTACCGGTCTATAGTTTGTTATAAGGGTTTTATCCCCTTTTTTATAAAGTGGCTTAATAATGGATACCTTCAATTGCTCTGGGTATATTCCCGTTTCAAAACATAGATTTATAATATAACTAAGTGGATAACAAATAATATTATGTACTCTTTTTATTATATTTGTTGTTAGATCATCATTACCCGTACTTTTTGTGGACTTTAGTGAGCGTATTATTTTTGAACCTTCATCTGGCGTAGTTGGACAGAGATAAAGAGAGTCCGTAACTCTATCTATTTTTGGTAATTTTATATCATTGTTTGGGGTAATTTGATCTACATAGAAGTCATTGAATGCATTACAGATATCTTCAGTATTAGTAACTTCTTTGTTATTATAAATAATTTTTGTTAAAGGTTCACGTGGCAGCTGGACTTTGTTATTATTTATTATTTGCCAAGTAGCTCTGCTCTTATTGTTAGAAGTATTTATATAATGATTATTTTGTGCATATTTTGTTAATCTTATAATTTTTTTATATCGTTTTGTGTATGAGATGTACTTGTATTTATTATCATCAGTTTTTACTTTACGATATTGCCATAATAGTTTACGTTTAATTTTACTACACTCTTTTATACCTCGTGACATCCATTTTTGTTTTTTATTTATGGTTTTAGTAATAATTTTCTTGGGGAAGCAAAGGTCATAAAACAATTTAAATGTATCTAATAGGTAGTTATAAGCTAAATTAGGATCAATACACTCATAAATTTCACTAAAGCTAAGGCTCCTTATACACTCTATAAACTTTTCTACATATTCTTGTGAATAATCGCGAATTTCTATTTTCCAAGAATGTAAAGCACACGTTTTTTTTACATTGCATTTTAATATTTGAGCAGTGTGATCCGATAATGCTGTCTCTATTATTTCACCTTTTTTGCTATGACTATTATGCAGGATATTGTCTATGCATGTACCGCTAGACAATCGCGTTGGTTCTTTAAATAGTATTTTTAAGTTAAATCCAGCAACCGTACTGAGAAATCTTTTAGTGGCTACATCATTTTTCAATATATTTATATTAAAGTCTCCACATATTATAATAGTTTTGTTATTGTTTCCACGAGTAATGCAAATAAGTAAATTTTCTAACATTTCAAAAAATAGTTCTAAATAAATTTTAATGTTTTGACACTTTGGTACCCTATAAATACAAATTACTATAACATTATGCTGAGTGAGTTTGATGCCACAGCATTCAAAAATATTCATTTTAGATAATTTCTTTACTTGCGTTAAGGCTTCATATTCATGAATATTTCTGATAAGTATACAAGCGCCACCGTTTCTTTTATCTCTATAAAAACAATCCGCTAATTTGTAGTTAGTTAATGTAAGAAGGTTCTCATCACTTGGCACCATATTGTGCTCTGTGATACATAAAACATCGATTGTCTTATTTAGTTTACACTGTTCCTCTAATTGCACCGCTAGCATGTCTGACTTATTAATTAAACCTGAGATGTTTTGGTGCATGATATTTATATAGTTATAAACGAAAAAAATGTTCAGTAGTTGTAGTAATATCGTTTGTTAAAGTAGTATTAATGTTATGAGTACTATTTGCTAATAGTTTTGTGGTTTTCAAATTAAAAAAAGTATTCCGTAATCTGTTTTTGACGGTATACTTTACACGGATTTATCACGGACGTTGTATTCTTGTTACGGAGGATTTTTTCTCTGCATGGAATAAACTTTTTTTTATAATCAATTGTATCCACAACTAAATTAATTTTTGAGCAAATATTTTTCATATATGAATGTTTATTGTAAAATCTAGTTTTAATATAGTGACAATGTTCAAATTTATTAGATACACAGTGGAGTAAATTATTAAGGTATTTTTCGTTAAGGTGTCTATTTTTACATACTGAAAGCAACAATACAGAAGCTTTTGTTCTTTTTAAAATATAATACAACTCATGAGATAACCTTTGTGGATCTGAGTCTTCTTCTCCCACGCATAGCACGAGCTTGTCTTCTTGGGTGAGATGCAAATCATCACAGCGGTTCGCCAGCACTTCTGCGGGTGCTCCTGATTGTATTAGTCCCTGTATATTATATTTTTCATATTTGCTGTTAATCCTAGATCTAATCAATTGTGAGGCTAAACCTTGACATTGAGTACCTCCTACGATAATAATATTTTTCAGCTGTTCATTCGTACAGTTTAAGTAAGTCGGAATTGAATCATCTTGACTCAGCTTCGCAGCAGAGTTCTGTGTATTTGGTAATAAATTGCTGACGGTTGTTGTAGTAATTGTAGCCAATATGCAATTATCTTGCGTTTTAGGGATCTGTTCTTTCGTGTTATCTGTCATAAATGTTGGTAAACAGCTTGAATTTTTATAGTTTACTTCTATAGGTGTCTCCTGTAATAATTTTACAATAATATTCAATTCCTCTAAACTCTGTATTTCCTCAGAACACACTCTTGAACTATTCTTCTTGAAATTGTTATTCGATGTAAAGGATAAAAATTCTCCGTCATCATCGTCCTCATGTAATGATAAAGAATCGAGAGAGTTATTGATATTTACATTTATCTTGTATGGTTTTCTGATTGTCACGCCATCCTGAGTCGGTGACATTGGGGAAGAGTTTTGAAATGCCATTGTAGATTAAAAAAGGTAGCAAAATGTTGTTGCAGTACGCAGGTAGGTAAAATGTTAGCATTAAAATAGGCGGCGGGTGGCGCGCGGCAGCAGTGCGACGATGTTGACGACACGGTGCGACACAAATCCCGATCCTTTCCAACAGTCAAACTGTGTTCCGCAATCTAATACAATGTAGTATACATTTACATACAGGTGTCTCCCTCTATTTAGTGAGAAGGTTTGATGGAACTAATTTTATTGTTTTCCTACTCGACGCTAGATGGCGCTGCTAACACTTGCACAGTCGCAATGACGACGTGTTTTTGAGATTTGATAGTCGTTATAGGTTATGTTCTTGAGTGATTAAAAAAAATGTTCAAAATTGACCTGTTTAATGTTTCTTAATGCTGCATAAGTTTTCTAGCTCGTGAATTTGTTGATAATTCCCTCAGCTGTGCATATCTTTTCACTATTGATCACAAAACAGTCACTGGTAGGTACCAAATGATTTAGTCCAGTTTTTGCATATAATAACGTTTTATCCACAGTACTTTCACTTGACCATGTATTTCGGGATAGGCACTATACTTTTAATTATGTTTCACAGTTCGAATCACTTTAATTGATTTATTAGCACAATAAATGTACGGAGCCGATGTAAACAGTAATATCTTGGGACAATCTAGGTAAAGCACCTGCTCCGCCGTATATCACCGTAGCCTAGTTGGTAGTGCTCCTGCCTACAAAGCTGGTGGTCCTGGGTTCGAATCCCGGTAAGTGCAAATATTTGTGTGATGAGCACGAATATATGTTTCTGAGTCATGGATGTTTTCTATGTATATAAGTATGTATATCGTCTCCTGGTACCCATAGTACAAGCTTTGCTTAGTTTGGGGCTAGGATGATCTGTGTGACACTGTCCCTAGATATTATATTATATTATTATTATCATATGCATAGTATATTATCTCAACCAGACAATATGTATTTCTAAATACCTAATGGGCCACGGGTGGTCCTCAGAAGCTACAATGTAGTGTGTGACCGTTTAAAATATTACTGTCTCAAGGACTTGGCCAGTCTAAAATGACTATAAATAAATGAATATCTTGGGGCAATTAACACACTGCCCTCTGATCTCAAACTAAGCAAAGTACTGGCTCTGCTTAGTATATACATATGTATATGATGGCAATCAGACAACTGATAAACATACTTATGTTTTTCTAAATATAGACATATTATGGAAAAATTAGACCCAGACAACAATCAATGATGGACACTTACCACTAGATCAACAAGTCAGGCAAGTCTAAGCTAGGCTAAGTAGAAGTTGAACATAGAAGTTGATGGCCTGAAAAGGAGTTTAAGAAATGTAGATGGAAGGGAGCCAGGAAACCCCGTAAACGAATGCAAGGTTTTCTTCATAATGTATTTTATTTTAATCCATAGTCACATTGTCAACGTAGCAGTGGCTAATAAACACTGCCATAGAACTTAGTAGTAAGTAGTAGTAGACATTTACAATACGTGATTTTTCCCCAATGTGTCGTGAGGAAGTATTGTGTGTCACCCCGTTCGTATGTAACTTGGGCGAACCTGTATTATAACTAACAAAATTGGCATTCTAGAGAGAAGAGAAACTTGTACACTATCATATTTTTTTATCCAAAGATAATTGATTTAAATCTTTAAAGTTGAGTAACACTGTTCAATATCGCAAAAGGAATCACATTGACTTTTACAATACGCGCTTTTTCCCATTTTGGGAAGGAAGTATAACTTACCATACTTACCGCCTCTTACTCGGACGAAGCTGTATTATTATGTTTAATCATATTTTTTTAATCGTCATATTATCATTAAGGTCGCGGCTATTAAGTCACACTGACAACAATCTCAGAAGAAATAACGTTGACTTTTACAATACGCGCTTTTTCCTAGATTTTTAACGAACTTCAAGATTTTTTTTATATCTGCGGGTGTCAAACGATCAAGTGGGTCACCTGATGGTAAGTGATCACCGCCGCCCATGGACACTCGCGACACCAGAGGAGTCGCGGGTGTGTTGCCGGCCTTTAAGAGTCAGCAAACAAGTGTTGCTGACCCTTACCCCCACCCTGAAGACTCTGGCAACCTTACTCACACTCGGAAACACAACATTAGAATTATTAATGTTATAATTAAGGAATGTCTTCTGTAAGGTGGAGGTACTTCCCCAGTCGGGCTGCTCTTTGAGCGAATGAACGCTATGCCCTACCTCTCTTGAACAAATAGTCAAGTCTCTTTAAGGTATTTAGATTTTGGTAAAAAAGGGCCAATATTCATGGAATTTTATGTACCTAACAAACATTCAAGATGTTATGAATATATTATTTGTAATATATTATGCAAGTCCTGAGTAACACTGAAACAATCTCAGGAGAAATCATGTTGAATTTTACAATACCTACGCGCTTTTTCCCAATTTAGTGAGGAAGTATTATATGTATGTTACCCCATCTTTCGTAGGGCGAAGTTCACTCTTCACATATTATACAAGCCTCGTTAGTCTAGCGGTAGCGTGTTCAACCTTAGGTGATGAGGTCCTGGGTTCAAATCCAGGGTTGGGCCAAATAGTGCTTTTTCCGAAAAGAGAAATTTCATAGTATCAGCCCAAAGTCTGGGAGACTGGGAGACCGCCGTGGTCTAAATTCGGCCTGGAGAAATATTTATTATTATTATTTTGTTCTATTTTCTAAGAAATTAACCAAGCAATTTGTCTACAATTTACTTTGATGAGAACAAATCTCGAGTGGTAAACCTTCGCAGAATCTAGATCTTATATATTAAGTCCTAGAATCTAGTTCTTCATTCTATTAAGTTGGCAAATTGAGTAGTAATACGTTTAATGTAGAAGTTGGGAATCTCATAATAAAATTCAATTATACTGTCGCATATTGAGGGAATATATATCAGTGGTGTAGGGTGATAATATTATGATTCCGTTCGGCTTTTAATTTTATTTTATCATGTAGGTAGTTGTTAAATAATTACTGCGTTTAGATCTTCCCACTATCAGGGTTTACATCGTAAGATAACATTTATTCGGAATATAACATAAATAAATCTAATATAACATATTAAATCTTAAGGAGCTTACTTTGGCTTTGAATTTGAATAACGTGAAAATGTGAACTTGCTAAATATATAAAATAAATAACCTCCCATAGTCAAATAATAATAATAGTAATAATAATAATATTTCTTTATTTCATACTCAAGATCCATAATACAAAATACATGAATTAATAATTTGATTAAATAAGATACTAATCACTAGGCAGCTATTGCTTTGCTAGCCATTGTCTATGTGTAATAGTGGTACAGACGCCAGCACATCCAGCTACTCCAATCTGTCAAATTTCTTTTATAGATTTTCAACTTTATCACAAAAGCATAAGGTACACATTCAATTGGGGATATTTGACAGATTGGGGTAGCTTGATGTGCTGGCGTCTGTACATGGTCTGTCGTATAATTCTACAATTATACTATAGCTACACTTACTGGTTCTGTCCATGAACGATGCAATACGAGCTTTCTGGATAGCATTAAATGTGTGTGTTGTCTAAATGTCCATTAGAATGGGAACGCAATTTGTTTTATTTTATTCCATAAACTAGTTTTCTTTTATTTGTTTTTGCACTTTTCTATTGAATATTTGTTAAAGGTAGCTATATATTATATCTATATATCGTATCAAGACTAAAAAAGACGGAAGGATACGTTTTATACGTATACATCGCCACTGGTATTTACAAAAAAGCTTAACGAAAAATAGAAGTGCAATTCTTTCGTTGTATCGCGATCTGAGCCACGTCCACGGGTCATTAAGGCCGATATCAACGTAATATCGACCACTTCCCAATTAATGGCCACCCAACTTTGTCCTCTGACGACTTTCCGATATCCGCTATTAGATATTTAGGTAAACATCCGATATTGAAACCCGAAAACATCATCATTTACTTGTAAATATTTTTGCAGTAAAAAGAAATTGGTTGTTGCAAAGAGTTTTAGGATCATCATGCTTCTTTAAGGTATTTAGATTTTGGTTATCCACCAATAATAATATAATAATATCTAGGGACAATGTCACACAGAGCATCCTAGCCCCAAACTAAGCAAAGATTGTACTATGGGTACCAGGCGACTATATACATACTTATATAGATAAATAAATACTTATATACATAGAAAACATCCATGACTCAGAAACAAATATTCGTGCTCATCACACAAATATTTGCACTTACCGGGATTCGAACCCAGGACCACCAACTTCGTACGCAGGAGCACTACCAACTAGGCTACGGTGACCGTCACCGACCAATCTAACCTCCATGGCAATTAATGTGACGACCAAACACACAAAATGATATTATCAATATACTATTTTGATCGACATCTAACAGGGTAATACTTCTGGACACAGAAAATTTTGATTTTAATTCTCTATTTCCAAATTAATGGGACCTGCATGGATGTATGGATATGCAGTTAAAACTATTAGACAGCTCGCTGATGTTGACTCAGCTAGAATGATTTTCAGTATTTTCATCGAATCATTTTGTATGGAAGTCTTCTCTGATGAAGCTTTGCGGACATTAACACCATATTATATTACAGAATACTGTAAGAGCTATATATAAACTTGTTCTGAGAGTGTCTCCAGGAAAATAATAATATCCTGGGACATTATTTACACACGGCTATCTGATCCCAAACTAAGCAGAGCTTGTATTATGAAAACCAGATAACTGATATACTACATATACTACTTTACTTTTGTATATATGTATGTACTTATATAGATAAATGACACCCAGACTCAGGAAAAACAGACATGTTCATGCACACAAATATCTGTCCTGGGTGGGAATCGAACCCACGACCTCGGTCGTGAAAAGCAAGCATTTGCCAACCACACCAACAGGATCGTCTGAAAAGAAAGAAAAGTTTAAAGAGTGTGTTCATTATAACAGATTATAGCGTTTCAATAAATAAAAATACTAGATATAATAATTATTTTGGTTTACAAACTACCTGTTTCCACAACTGTATTAGCTTGGAAAAGACGCCTGCCTACCTCTGCAAATAATTACTATAACGCTGATCTTAGCACCACAGAGTAATGATGTTACGGATATGACAGTAATCAAGAAACGATTTAAAAAAAACCGGCCAAGTGCAAGTCGGACCCGCACATGAAGGGTTCCATAGCAGCAATTATTTCAGTTGATTAAATGAAAGCAAATTGCGGTTTATGACGTATTAAAAAAAAATTACTTGCTAGATCTCGTTCAAACCAATTTTCGTTGTTAGTTTGTATGGTAATGTACATCATATATTTTTATTAGTTTTCTCATTCTCTTATTTTAGAAGTTAGAGGGGTGGGGGGGGGGGGGCACTTATTTTACCACTTTGGAACTGTCTCTCGCGCAAACTATTAAGTTTAGAAAGAAATGATTTTAGAAACCTCACTATCATTTCTGAAGACCTATCCATAGACGGGCACGGCACGGAAATGTATGAGTACGATGAAAAAAAAAATTTGAGTCTCAGTTCTATGTATGGCGACCCCCCAAAATAATTATTCTTTTTCTATTTTTATGTAAAAATCTTAATGCGGTTCACCGAATACATCTACTTACCAAGTTTCAGTATTACAGCTCTTATAGTTTCGGAAAAAAGTGGCTGTGTCATACGGACGGACAGACAGACAGACAGACATGACGAATCTATAAGGGTTCCGTTTTTTGCCATTTGGCTACGGAACCCTAAAAACGAGCTTACAGTAACATACGAAACGTCCCTCTCTCTTTTTATCTTCACTAAATTATATCTCCATCTCAACTAATGTTCGATTTGCCCGACTAAACTTTTCGTAACGGTCTCATGACCTATTCACGAGCTTACTCCTCAAGTCAAGCGTGTGATAAAAGTTTCACTTCAAATATAATAAATAGGAGTACTACAATGTTGAAGCCTTCGCCTTTCTATCTGTGGATATCTGCTATTGACGGCGTAAGCTTCAAACGAGTTGCTACGGAAATTGGGTTCCGTCTGTAACAGACACATGTAAAACATATATACAGATGTCAGCGCATCAAGCTACCCCAATCTGTCAAATTTCTCCAATTGAAAGTGAACGTTATGCTTATGTGATAAAGTTGAAAATCTATAAAAGAAATTTGACAGATTTGGGTAGCTGGATGTGCTGGCGTCTGTACATAAAGTCATATCATTTATTTAGTCTAAGAAACGTCATTGCGGTATCTTTCCAATTGAACTACCCAATTCTTTCGATTTCGAGGTCAGTAAAAATAAGTATTGCCCTCCGAAACCAGTTGGAATAAGAAAATTACCCGAATGATTACATTTTAAGAAGGCAGAGATTTCCCTTGGGTTCAACGGGTTGGTCCGGATTTCCGACTTCAGGTTATTAAGGATTTATGATAGTTGGCTTTTTGCTTGATCATCATCTCTTTTGAAGGTAAGCGAACATATGGTCTAGGGTAGGTGACGCGTGCCTGATAAATACCTGTCCTGATCTTAATTCTGGGTCTAGTATATACTCAGGTTTATATTTTTCAGTGGAGAACAAGAACTGCTGTTGATATTATATAATAATTATTAGCACATGGGGACATTATTTTTACCAGCCATCTGATCCCAAAATAAACAGAGATTGTACTAACCAGATAACAAATTTAATACTACTTATTATTATATTCGGTACTAGTCCCCCCTCTTGCCCCCATCACTGCAACTCCTCTAAGCCAGGATCAACAGTGGCACACAATTAAGTGACATTTAGCGGTGAGGCTCAGCCATATCCCAGGGAATCGCTTTAACTGCCTTGGATCCCGCAACGGAAGAAATAAGAAGGAATTGGAAAGGAGATAGTTCCACTTCAAGCTCCAAGTCTTCAAGTTGGGATAACATTAAAAAAATATATATTTGAGAAAAGAAATATATCTACATACATAACGATTTAGTGATTAGTGATAGTAATAATATAATTATAAAGAACACATGAACAAAGTGTCTTTCCCCGGAAAGTCGGTGGACTGATTCTTAGAATTAATTATGTTTATGTAGAAGTTTAGGTTAATATAAAAATACTTATTAGATTCTAGGCTAGATTGTAATACATATAAAGAAAATATATAAACAGTAAATACTTGCAGGTAGAAAACAAAAGATATAATCATAATTAAAAATAAATAGGTACCAGAATAACGATAATCATATAACGAAGTGTTCATTCCCAGAAACTAATTGGAATTCCCTATCTAAGTTATAGGCTGCCTTAGTGCGGATGCTAAGCTATTCAAAACTTTAACTTAACTTTGATACGGGCCAGAAAACCCTTCCCCAGGTTCAGATTATTAAATTTAAAGCGACATATCTTTTCAACTCCACGAATGAAACTTGAGAATGTGACTTAAATGTTACAGTGAAATGTTTGCCTTTTCTTACTAACTTGTATTTAAAAAGTCCTGAAAAGTCATCACCTTAAGAGGCTGACGTTAGTGAAATTAGTCTGTAAAGTTTTGTCAAACAGAAGCGATGATGTCCTCCCGACCGAATTTCGGCCACGGCGGCCAGTCTTAATGGAGACTAGCCAATCGCGCAGGACATATTATAGCGCAAACACAGGGGCACTTTCTATTCCATCACTCTCATGATCCGATGGGACGCCTAGCGACACGAGCGGAAAGAATTCTGACTGAGCAATTTCTTTTTACGGAAAAATCCTAAAAAAAACACTTTTTGGCCCGACCCGGGATATGAACCCAGGACCTCATTATCTGCGGTTGAACACGCTACCGCTAGACCAACGAGGCAAAACAACATGTATCTATCATTGACGGCCGTTTGGCGTGCTTGGTTGATACTCGCCTTTTACGCCGCAGGTCGTGGGTTCGATCACCAGTAATCACCACACAGGACAGGTTTTAGTGTTGTATGTTCCTACATGTCTGTTTGTTCTGAGTAGAGATGTAAAATGACTGAATATGACTAGTCACAATTGTCATAAACATTAAATAACCTGTCATTTATTATCAAATTCAGTCAATTTGACTCAAATATTATTGTCTATTCTCGACTACCACCCAATTATTTATTTATTTAGGTACCCAATTTATATGCAAGTTTAAATTAAGCAACGTTTTATTTCTATGGAGGATAAGACGACATCAAAGTGAATGCGCAAGGCGATGCGACGTTGCCATTTTGTCTTAAATGCACGCATGATTAGAAATGTAAAATGATTAACACTATATAATAATACTATAAGTCATAAAAACTTCTTTTTTGTTTCAATTTAGAAGTTGTAGACTTTTATCAACGACAACAACTTAAAAGATACTAAAATATTACTTTTCAACAACAACAACACTAGTTCTAAGTCTAGGTGTAATTGTCTATATATACTCGTAAGTATGTATTTACAAAAGAAAAGTAGTATATTATGTAGTTTATTTGTCATCCTGTTTCCATAGTACAAGTTCGGCTTAGTTAGGGATGAAACGGTTGTGTGTGAATAACGCCCAGGATATTATTATTATTATATCGGGTGGTATGAGTTTAAAGAGTTAGTAGGGGTTTTACTGTTATTTGACCAAAAGCAGCGGCCGGCGAGTGCCAGAAGCGACTTTAGGGCTTTTACCACTTTTAACATTTGGGCAAATGCTTTATTTGTGAAACATATTCTTTGGTGAAATGAGAAAAGGTCAATTGACATTTTAATATTTAACACATTCAACAAGTTGTAGTGTTTGCTAATGGATCATTTCCTAAGTGAGTGTTTGTAAGATGATATTTTTGTCAAATGTCTCGTTTGCCAAATGAACATTCGGTGAAACTTTGTTTGTTTATGACCATTTGTCCATAATTTTTAAGTCTCATTTCTAATCCGAGCTTATGACTATGACCGCTAAACAGACTACCAGGCGTAGCGGACATTATGGTCATAATCCCCCATTCGTAAGGGTGTTCTTGTCCAGCTGTGGACTTCATTCGTGACGTGAGAACGAGTGACATCATCATCATGATGTCACTCATTTCCATCAAATAAATATCGTTTTATATAATAGACGGGGTTTAATGTGCCCTTAACCCATGCATGCAGAGACATAAGTGTCCATTAATTAGTAAAGAAGTGGATTTAATAAACCTGGTATTCGAACGAAAACCTAGTCCTAAAGAAGCTCTTCTAACCAATCTTTTGCCAAGGTCCATTGCAGTTACCTGTTGATGAGACCCTAGATCACTGTTCCAACTTAAACACTTAAGTTAAGAATGAGTAAAAGTAATTTAATTTATTTAAGTTGCAACATTTGTAAGCTAGACGGTACTTCGGGGAATCTCAGTGTAGCTATTAAGTTTCTAATGGATTACCCACAAAATACAAGTTTAAGATTGAAGAACTGAGCTGATACATTGCGACGAAGATGGATTTATTTTAAAATGTCAGACACAGTATAATCAAACAAAACTATAAATAATGCCCGTTGACTGCACGTGTGGCGCAGGACAGTCGCCTCGCCGCTTCATGTCGTGGGTTCGAATCCTGCGCCGGACAACTACTTGTGTGACCCATAAATAGTTGTTCTGAGTCTGGATGTAATTTGTATCCGTATATTATATGTTTGTAAAGTAACCCGCGACACAGGGATATTATTCCCTAGTGCGCCCGTTGCCTTAAAAAAAAATGCAAATAACTGATTTTAAAGTAGCACGAGTATTTCAGATCAATTAAAATAAAGTCTGTTTAATGCTAAATGCTTTTTTGCATCCAAGTCCACCACAGACATATAAAGTGCCTAATGGTAAGCGGTTTCCGAAGCCTATGGACGCTTGCAACACCTATTGCATCACCCGGGCGTTGCCGACCTTTTGAAACCTTACAACATTTTTTTATTTATCAAATAGAGACCGTGCAATTAGTAACATTTTATTAAATGTAATAATTTTAATAACGTAAGTAATGGTCGCGGTCGATACAGCCACATACCATGGGCCTTCTCTTTTTGACGTGACGTTACGGTTAGTCTGGGAGGCTTTCACTGCTTCGCCGGACAATACAAGCGAGCGAGGGTTCAAACTAGCTACCCGCATCGGAGGGCACCCCCTTAGGGGTTCGAACCTCAACTTTTTGCGGTTACTGTCGTGGAGCTGCATAGCTACCACGAGAGTCTCGCGTCTAAGTTAATACATGAAGACGCGGTCCTCTCGTCTGATTGAGGATTTGAGAGGACATTTCATCGATAAGGATGGAAACAAAGGGTCATGGAGGAACGGACTTTTTATTTTTGGATACGATTTTATAATAGCACTAGTGACCTGCCCTGCTTCGAACGGGTAAATAAATGAAAAGGTCAATTTCCGCCAAATAACGACTTTTATATGCAAATTTTTGTATCATTGGTGTGCATTATTGTACTTATTTTTGTATTTTAAGTAGAGATCTTTAATAAAAAGAAATAATAAACACAGCCCATGTTACTCGCTCATAATATAGCTTTTTATAGATGAAATAATTTTTAAAAACAGTTTAGTTAGTTTTCGAGTTTATCCATTATAATCAAACATACAAAAATACTAATCTTTAGTGTTTCAAATATTAGTACATTAGAGAGGTAGTCCCAATAGGATTGAAATATCCTTTGTCTAAAATTATAAAGGTATTGTAAGTAGAATTTAAAAACAAAACTTTAGAAAAAGAAGTTTAAATACTTTGCCCTTTTTCTGAAGAACAATGTTGAATTTCACTTTGAAAGTTCCGAAGCTAATTATGAGACTGGCTCCAGAGGTCGCCGTATTTGCCATAAAATTGTTATTTAAGTGTCGTCCTTTGAAAGAATTTTATAAACGTGAGGTAGATAATATCCTTGCGTGGTGTTTGAACGAAGCGTGTAAAAGTTGTATGGGAGAAGTCATGAGCGGTCATTATTGAAAACTTAAAATAGCCTATGTGTTAATCCAGGGTGTCAGTCAACTCCATATCAAATTTTATTAAAATCGCTCCAGCCGTTTAGACCTGAAGAAGTAATAAATCATAATATTAGTGTGATTGTTATGCACTATTTATCTTGCGACATTATTCACACATGGTCATCTGATCTGTACTATGGAAACCAGATATATATTACATATACTACTTTTCTTTTGCAAATACATACTTATATAGATAAATTACACCCAGTGAAGAAGTAACAAACATACACACTCACACACTCAGAAACTTTCGCCTTTATAATATTAGTATGATTAGAATCTGTTGAAGTTTGTGGGGCAAATAGGAGAGTATGAAACTTTGATTTTGTTGATTTAATTATTGTTTTCTTTTTCACAGGTATGCGTGGAGATCGAGACAGTTGCGTCAGTAGTCTTTTAAAGTATGTATTTTTCTACCAGATTTTAGTCAGAGTCAGTCCGCATTAGTGTTGAAAATGACTAAAGTGACTTAATTTAATAAAATTTGACCGTAAATGACAGTCAGTCTAGACTGTCATTTACGTTCAAATTGGTCAAAAATGGTCATTAACTGTCAAAAACGGTCATTTTCAGTCAATTTGATTTTAGTAATATTTTAGTACCTTTCAAGTTTATGCCGTTGATAAAAGTCTACAACTTCTAAATTGAAACAAAAAAAATCCGAGCCGTCACAGGACGCCTGGCAGATGTGAAACATCGACATTATTTTGTAAAAGTAATATGCAGAAAAGAACATATTGTGATAGGAAGATTGCGCATGGCGACGCGTCGCCACACCGTACACACTACTGCATATAGACTGTATATATATACCATCATATAGCGTGGCGACGCGTCGTGTTTCACATCAAAAAGTGGTTTTTATGACTTATAGTATTATTAAAATATAGTGTTAATCATTTTTCCTCAATCTAATCATGCGTGCATTTAAGACAAAATGGCAACGTCGCATCGCCTCGCACATAGACTTTGAGGTCGTCTTATCCTCTCATGATATAATAGAAAATAAAACGCTGCTTCATTTATACTGGCATATAAATTGAGTACCTAAATAAATAAATAATTGGGTGGTTGTCGAGAATAGACAATAATATTTGAGTCAAATTGTCCGAATTTGACAGTATATGACTGGTCATTTAAGGTTTATGACAATTGTGACTAGTCATATTCAGTCATTTTACATCTCTAGTCCGCATACAGACTCACTGTGTGTTCAGCCGTAGAAAAAGAATCCGCTTAAATCCTGACTTTTCAAATAAGATAAACTCACAGGGCACCGTAGTCTGATAGTTATCACTATTACGTCCGTACATTTAAGAGCACGTTTATCCCGTCAGTTTTGTGCCTTACCTCACCACCGTCGTGGCTGATAGCTTTCCCACCGTTTTCTTAGTGTAGAGAATAGACTGCATCTGTATTTTGTACAGACCAACACTGTTGTAGTGTATAAGTTTAGTCTGTAGCCGATACGAGGAGCACTCATATTAAAAGATTTCTTTTTCTTAAATCTCTAGAGTATTTAAAATTATTGGTTTAAAAACTGGTACCCAAAAGGTAAAAACGACACTCTATTACTAAGAGTCCGCTGTCCATCTGTCCGTCTGTCGGACACCAGAATGTCATGGACCGTGATAGCTATACAGCTGAAATTTTCACAGATGATGTATTTCTGTTATGTACCGCTATAAAAACAAATACTAAAAAGAATAAAATAAATATTTTAGGGAGGCTCCCATACAACAAACGTGATTATTTTTTGCTGTTTTTTGTGGTAATCATCATCATCATCATATGAGCCGAAAGACGTCCACTGCTGGACAAAGGCCTCCCTCAAAGATCTCCACAATTTCCGGTCTTGCGCTATCCGCATCCAGCGACCCGCACAAGATCATCGGTCCATCTTGTAAGGGGCCTGCCCACGCTGTGGTAATAATGGTGCGAAACTCTTTGTGCGCGAATCCCATTCGCACTTGGATTTTCTATTACCTATAAAACCTTTTTAAATTCCGAAAGCATTCCTTATCGCATAAATTTCATCATCGAATCGGTTCACAAACACATAAAACACGGTAACGTACACACATAAAAACGCATATTCCAAATGGTAACGCCTTTGTTTTGAAGTCGGTAAAAATTTATCTTTTATCCTTGGCTTGCTTACTTTCTTCAGCAGCTAATTATTAATCCAAGTAAATATACGTTTTTCTATCAGGTTTTGATCTAACTGCAATATGCATAGTGCAATTCTTAATCAACCTCTTACATCGATCAATTTAAAACGACAGCAAACGAGCCATGCAACCGAACCATCATAATAATAACTCAATGAAACAATTGGGCTATTTTAAAAGTGATTGGCGTATTGAATTTGTGGCGTATTGTTATTTCAAGTTATACTGTACAAACTTCATTTGACTAAAAAGTAATCGGCGTATTGCATTGCAAAGGGCGTATTGTTATTTAAATTATACAGTTACAAACTTACTTAGTCTTAAAAAAATACTGTATGTATGAATGTAAAAGTAAAGTAAAATATGTAGTAGTATCAGTTATCTGGTTTCCACAGTACACTCTGCTTAGTTTGGGATTTTGGCCGTGTGTGAATAATGTCCCAGGATATTATTATTCAAATCAAATCATTTATTTGCGAAAATTGATGTTTTACATAAGTTGTTACAAAAAAGGTAGTAGGTATCACCATAGTCAGCTTTTAGGCATGCAAATATTTAAAAATTGCTCGTAAAACATAAATGACATTTATCTAAAATTACATTTTATAAAATGTGGTAATTAAAATGAAATAACAAATATCTAAAAATGTTACAAAAAAAATAATACAACTTGAAATATAAATAATATTTATCCGTAAAATACTCATTAACAGAATAGTAACACTCTTAAATAAGCCATCTGTTAACCTTAGGTACGCTTGAACACGACAAAGTTTAATGATTTAAGCAGTTTGGTTGTTAAGTGTTTGTAAATTCTAGAAGCCATGCAAAATTTACTCTTATTTAGTAATATTATTTTACAAGCGATTCATTCTTTCTTCTAATGTATATAAGTAGTTTTATATAAATCGCTAAGTTTATCACTCAAACTGTATTTGTTAACTTCAATTGTGTCCACGCGATCATGTGGAAAATAACAATGTAGGTTGCTTAGATTCTATCACTACAGGGGTTCCAGTGTTGCTATTATGTGCTTTGTTATGTCTGTAACACCTATTTACATTGACTACGGTAGCCTGGACAACTACAGATTATGAGGTCCTGCTTTTGAGGTCAAATCATTAAGTCTTCTTGAGATTCTTCTAGCAAGGATTTTCAGTAGCAACCGTGGAGACAGTTCGTTATACTCATTGTTAAAGAACCAAGTGGATAAACAAGTATAAAGCCCATTCAATTCAATTCAATTCAATTTCTTTATTTGCTCAAAATATGGTTATTAAGATGTTAACAAAATATACTGTCCTCATATTTTGCTCACGGGCATGCAAATTAAATTATACAAATTAAATTAATTACTATACAGCTTATCTATGTCAAATACAGAATAAAATTACAATTTTAAATAAAAAAAAAACAATATTTAATTACATCATTAATATTAAATTACACTTTAGTTTTGTATGTCAATAGTTCATTAACAGAATAATAATTTTTCGCCAAAAGCCATGTCTTTAGCCTTGTTTTAAATTGCCTGATCGGTAATATTTTTAAATCGGAAGGTAATGCATTAAATATTTTTACACACAGCGCATAACAATTTATAATATGTATAATAATACCCTGGGACATATTTACACACGGCCATCTGATCGCAAACTAAGCAGAGCTTGTACTATTGAAACCAGATAACTGGATAACTGATATACATCATAATTTGTTTTGTAAATACATACTTATATGGATAATAATAATAAATAGTAATAATATCCTAGGGCATTATCGCACACGGTCATCTGATCCCAAACTAAGCAGAGTTTGTACTATGAAAACCAGATAAATTACATATACACTAGACACATACTACTTTTCTTTTGTAAATACATACTTATATAGATCATTGTAAGACTGATTGTCAAGTTAATCAGTAAAATCGCATACAAAAAAAAGGCCAACTGTACGTCATGTTTAACAAACACACTTGACATTTCTAAGAAACACTTGTCTGTGGGCCGCAACATATTACACATGAGTTGTTCTTAATCATGCAAGGAAAAAGTTGTTCTGAATTCATACAATTTCGTGCAGTCACCAGCCGGCGAGAATTAGCCCCACTTGACTCTTGTTGCTCAATGAAATGCATTTATTACTCATTTCTTTCGTGATCATAATTTGAGGGCACATTCTTTAAGATTTTTGAAGTTATACTTCTTTTGGCGCGATGGAGAAAAATGATGAGAGTGAATTTTTACGATGCGCGCGCACACCGACACCAAAAAATTTAACAGCATGACGTTAGTCCTAGGTGGTATGAAAATTGATAACTATGTTCAAGTTGTATATTAAGAAGTATAACTTCTAACGCGTGTACATAAGTACACACAAGTTTTTTTTGACTGACACATGCCTGATGTCAAAAAAAATCTTAAAGAATGTGCTCATAACTAGAAATCTTATCAATTAATCTATAACTTATCATAGATAGGTACTTAGATAATTGCTCTCACCGGTCCGTTACTTAGTTTCATAGGCAAATTAAACCCCTTAACTTACGTCCACTATTTATGTTACACCTTGTACAGCTACGGGCCGTAAGCGATCGGCGGGGTTAAGCAACTAGACTCGCGGTCAATCCATAGATGAGTGACCGCCAAATTGGTTAAATTTCCGAGCGTGTCCGTGCTTCGGAGGGTACGTTAAGCTGTCGTTCCCAATTGTAGTCATTAGGTACTAGTCGTTAAGTCATGTCAGAGGCCTACTGGGCGGCTTGAACAACTCGGTCACTAGGGTAACCACTGCCCATACAATAAGTAAGTAAGTGTGTTTCTGCTGCGTACGATGAGTTTTTAATCTACCCTCACTGTACCATCGTTTATCATACTTAAAATCACACTACGCTGCACTAACTCAATCAACATTTTACAAGTGTATGTAAATACCCAAGTGCTGAATAAATTTCATTATTTCAATATTGATTAGTAGCGTTAATACCCGTAAATAATGATGTATAATATATTTTTTATTTAAACCACCATCATCATTATATTAGTTAAAAAACTTCTGCGCTATCCCCAACCATCAGCTTCCAGCTACCCTCACAATATCATCGGTCCATCTTATAGGAGGTCTATCCACACTGTGTCTCCAGGCTCGTGGTCACCACTCTAGAACTGTTCTTACGTGTCCTGCCCACTGCCACTTCAGTTTGACAATTCTTCGGGCTATGTCGGTTACTTTGTTTCGCTTGTTCATTTCGAAATTTCTGATTCGACCTTGCAAGGAAACTCCGAGCGATAATGTAGTTTAATATTGTAGTTTGTTTTTATGTTTGTCATGATAGAGGCGCTCATAGCTAGTTACACTAAATTAGACATGCGGTCGATGGAGATATAGAGGTGCATTGGGCTTTGGGTGACCCCAAGCCATTATCCTACTAATATTATAAACGCGAAAGTTTGTAAGTATGGATGGATGGATGTTTGTTACTATTTTACGTAAAAACTACTGAATGGATTTTAATGAAACTTTGCAATAATATAGCTTTTACACCAGAATAACACATAGGCTATAATTTATAAAGATATTATGTGAATTGTTCAAAATATGATGATAAGTGTCAAGTAAGTAGGAAAATATCTACCATCTGCGAGCTATTCCGACGTGCACTGCCAAAACCACTAGAGGTACATCATCATCATCATCATTACAGCTAAATGAGTCCACTGCTGGACAAGCCTCCCTCAAGAATGGTCTTGGGGGGATATGCCATAATCGCCACGCTTGGCAGGCGGGTTGGCGATCGCAGTAAGATGGTCATAGTAATCAGAAGGAAGCTGCTGCCCATCCTCTGGTAGATATTCCCTCGGGTCGACTTCTACGCCCCCCACGGGATGAGATGGGGTGATGATATTCTGATTCTGATATTTGTCGCCGTCACCACACAGCTGGTACACATCCTACTAATATTATAAATGCGAAAGTTTGTGTGTATAGATGTATGTTTGTTAGTTTTTTACGCCAAAACTACTTTAACGCGGGTGAAACTGCGGGGCATAGCTAGTATTTAAATATAGTCTAATATTTCCGAGAGCACGCATTATAATATGATCTATAGTCGAATCCGCTACCGAAGAGAGATATAATCACAATTAGCGGGTGATACACCCACACAATCTGTTCATTATCTAGCATTGTTTTGTTATTAATTTGTTGTGAATACGTTCCTAATAGCTATTGTGTAGTGGCGCGTGGGAGGACAGGACTTAGACACCCTATTCTCTACAGTCTAAATGTATCTACACATTTAGTGTCATAAGCAATAACTGATATTGACTAAATAATTCCATGTAAAGGATTATATCTATGCAACATGTAACGTAATTATCGCACACCCTCAAACACCCCAATTAGAATATTATGTTGTAATCATAATACATACACTGAATTTTTAATTTAACATGTATATGCATTGTTATGTACGAAATTGGTTTCTTGGAATAAAGTTTATTTTTCTTTATTTTGTATTGATTGATGGAATTTGTATGAATACAAATAAAACTGCGATTCAAAAGTCATATTATTTTGACTTACGGTCCATTTCAATTTGTTTTGACTGTACGGGGTTAATATGAAAATAATTTCCGTAGTTTTAATTATTTTCGAATAAAAAATTACCTATATTAAAAAATGATACAAATCGATTCAGTAAACGATTCTGAACAAACTATTTACAGGATGTGCGGTAATTAAGTTACATGTTGTATACAAAGCCGTGTGGTTTCCGGCCGAGTAAGAATAACAGCCTGATATTGTCCAGTGCTGGACATAGGCCTCCCCAAAGGTTTCTATAACGTTGCCATTTGGAGGGATTTGCCCGATTTGCCATATTAATTTAAAATGGACAAATTTAAAATTTAAAAATATAATTTAAAATTAAAAAATGTAGTATGACAATATGACATGATCAAAATTTGAAATGAGATATAGACATGATTTGACATTTATTTAATAATAATTTTGTATCTTTTATTGTATATTATGGGATTACTTCATCATTTGACATTTATTTAAATTATTGCTATTATTATTATTATTATTTATAATTTTAATTGTATAATGATTATTTAAAATTTTATCCTAAGTACCTATATAATAATATTAATTTAAAAATTATATATTCATAGTAATTAATAAGGTTAGATTAATTTGAAATTATTAAAAGCTATTATATTCACATTTTATATAATTTAAGATGTTAAAATTTATGTACTTTAAGATGTTATAAGAAATGTATATGCAACACCCTAACAGGGTTCATGTTTGACACAAATTATATGCATTAACACCTATTGTAACACATGAATGCAATAAAGAACTTGAACTTGAAAGAACTTGAACTATTCACCGCGCTTGACATGCGAGTTGGCGACCGCAGTTACACAGGTACAAGTAGCTATAGTACACCGGTAGCGACTGCTACCCGACTGCCTGCTATGTCCCCTGTTATATCTGTCTAGACAACTGCCCGATAAAGGACCTCTTGGACCGTTTCAATCCCAAATAGAAGATTCCTCAACGGAAATAATTTTTAAAATTCGTTTAGTAGTTTTTGTTCAGTCATTCATTGCAATAAAGAAACAACCAAACTGACATCCAAAAAAAAAAATTATTTTTAATTTTTTTAGGTTGTATTTTAGCTATGGCCCGCGGTTTCTCCCGCGTTAAACTATATAAATTATAGCCTACTAGCTGTGCCCCGCGGTTATACCCGCGTTAAACTTTATAAAATATGGCCTATGTGTTATCCTAACTATAAAAATTATATGTATGTTCATTCTCAGGGTCTAGACCATCTTTATACCAAATTTCATTCAAATTCGTTCAGTAGTTTTGGCGTGAAAGAGTAACAGACAGACAGAGTTACTTTCGCATTTATAATATTAGTTAGGATGTGTTATTCGGATATATAAGCTATATTACTACAAAGTTTCATCAAAATTCATCCATACATCTATACTGACAAACTTTCGCGTGTAATATTAGTAGGATGTGTACCTCTAGCGGTTTAGCCAGAATAGCACGCAGATGGTAGATTTTTCCTACTTACTTGACACTTATCGTCATATTTTGGACAATTCACACAATATCTTTATAATATGTAGCCTATGTGTTATTCTGATGTATAAGCTATATTATTGTAAAGTTTCATTAAAATCCATTCAGTAGTTTTTGAATGAAAGAGTAACAAACATCCATCCATACTTACAAACTTTCGCGTTTATAATATTAGTCGGATGTAGGTAATAATTAATTATATTATTATATCAATCTCCCTATGAGTGCGTATATTAAGGCCGTTTCTATTTAAAATAATTCGCACTCCGACACATAACTATCTCCCCAAATAGTTATAAATTTCCTATTTATCAGACAAGGAAACCCTAAACCCTTTGCTAATCAATAGTGCGGGGATCCGTATGTAAAAACACAATGTTTACATGCGGAACGACAGATCGAAGCCGTGTATGTCGTATCAAAGGGTTAGGGAGACAAGGTCGGGTTGTTTATTGTTTGTTTATGGTTATAAGATAAGATATATAGAAGGTAGTACTGGGTGTAAGGAACAGCCAAACGAAAAATATAATAATTATATAATCCTGATTTGATATTTACACACTTCTCCCCACTTACGGGTCATTTGGCGTGGTTGGTAAATGCTATCTTTCAAGCCGCAGGTCGTGCATTCGATTCCCTCCCATGACAGATATTTGTGTGCATGAACATGTCTGTTTGTCCTGTGTCTCGGTGGGATTACCTATATAAGTAAGTATTTATATAAGAAAAGTAGTATATGTAGTATATCAGTTATCTGTTTTCCATAGTACAAGCTCTGCTTAGTTTGGGATTAGATGGCCGTGTGTGAATAATGACCCTGGATATTATTATTACTTTTCTTCAGACATGGATGTATAGCGTCACCGTGATTGTTTAACCTATTCATGGATAGCTGTTTAAAAGACTTGAAAGAAAGTTAATGTGATGTAAGTATTAATGAGTTACTCATCAAATGTCTTCTTTACGCTGATGATCAAGTTCTGCTTGCATCGTCGACCTGGCCTTTCCCAAGAAAGGCCAGGTAAAAAGTACCATAAACCGGCAACAGCATATTTGGTGTGCAACGATCGTGACAAATGAAAATCCGTTGTCACTACCTATCCCTCTGGGAAACAGGCGTGAGTCTATGTATGTATGTAAGTACTTTTTTTCTCACACTAATTTTATGTTGAGCTTTCGTGTGTAGCAAACGTCAAATTATGGTGAGTCGCAGAACTGTTTTGTCGCATAAGCGTTGATCACACATCCATATGTCAAGCTCACCTCGTGCACTCGCCGTGATAGCCCGGGAGGGTCCTCTCCGCTTTGTTGTTGACATCCCATTATGCCGTACGAAGCGCTTTGCTTCCTCCTTCATCATACGCAGGCTAAGCAGTGGAACACCCTCCCGAACGACGTGTTTCCAGACTCATACAACATGGGTTTATTCAAGGCTAGAGTGAACAGGCATCTTATGGGTACGCGCGGTCCACCTTCGACTACATCTTCACTTACCATCAGGTGAGATCTTGTCAAGCGCAAACCCAACCAGCATAAAAAGCCCTGCTGACCAGTGACTACCTACATATACATATACACACATCAACAAAGTCTAGGGATATTGAACATTTCATTGATTATCTAGAAAACTATAAACATTTTGTTATGACTGTAAATGGAAGAATTAAAGATAATTTCATGGCCGATATTTAAACATTAACAACACGATGCGATTTTGTTTTTCTAATTAATAAAAGTCTTAAATTAATTAAGCCATAGAAAATTACTGAGTGAACAAAAACATTTTATTCTTATAAAATTATTCAATCGAATTAAATGAATAAAAATCTTACCAAATCTGATAATCAGTAATCGGTATTTCCTCCTCTAACATTAATCACACAGCGGCAACGATTTTCCATACTTAAAATTAAGGTGTCAATGTCTTGCTGGGGTATGCAGTCCCAAGTTCTTTTTAAATGTTCGAAAAGTTGTTCTTCTGTTGTCAAGTTGGGCGGAAAATCCCTCAATGCTCTTCGCTGTAACATGTCCCAGGCGTGTTCAATTGGGTTTAAGTCTGGCGACTGTGGAGGCCAATCTAATACCTGAACATCGTGTTCTCGAAGGGCGGCCCTCACCAGCCGCGCTGTATGGGAAGGTGCATTGTCATGCATGAGCTGAAATTCTTGCCCCGTTAGGGCCCTGAGCGGGACAATGACACGTTCTACTACCTCCTCACGGTATCTATGGGCAGTCATGCTGCCCTGAATCCAAATGAGTTGGGTTCGTCCGCCGATTCGTATTCCTGCCCACACCATAATTGTCCCGCCTTGGTAAGAGTGGACCTCCTGTGGATGTCGGAGACGGCTGACCCTGCCTGGAGTTCTCCAAACGCGTGTTCGTCTCGAATCTGGATGAAATCCATAGCGGGACTCATCAGTGAACAGCACCAATGACCATTGTTGATCACTCCATGTCAAATGTTCTTGAGCCCATAAAAGTCGCCTACCGCGATTGCCACGTCGCAGCGCTGGGACTCGTAGCGGTCTGCGAGCATGAAGACCAACTTCATGCAGCCTCCTTCGCACGGTTTGGTCGCTCACCAGCAGCTGCTGACCCTCCTGGAGCCTTTGCACTAGTTGCATCGCTGTGATATTGGGTAGTCTTCTGGCGGTCATTTGGAGAAATCGATCCTGTCTCTGAGTGGTAACACGATATCTACCTGTGTGCCGTTCTGCCACATCTCCAGTAGCGCGATAACGTGACCACAGCCTGGATACCACATTTTGGCTTGTGCCCAGAGACTCAGCAACGACGCGTTGAATAGCACCGTTTTGTAACATGCCAACTGCCCGTAACATTTCATCTCGACTCAAATGATGGCGTGGCATGACGCTAAAAAGCTTACACAACCAATTGAGAAAAGAAAATAAAACAATTTATCAGGTTTTCTTCAATTAACACGCAAAAAAAATTTTAATGCAACTTCTTGAAATTAGATACAACTCAAGATTGCGCTGTGCTTTGCGTGTTTTCATTTGTTTCTCATTTTAATTTTTAAATTTTGAATAAAGAATAGACAAGGTTTAAATCTGTAAATAAACTTTTTAAGGAAACTAAATAGGTTTTAAACAATAAAGCCATGTTTGATTTCAAAATAACGTATCCCTAGACTTTGTTGATGTGTGTATCTGCACGTATTTACGTAGGAATATCTTGTTTATCTTGGAAACGATAGATCGAACCCGTGTATGTACAAACTACCTATCAAAAGGTACAAAGACATGATAGGTTTGTTTACACTATGTTTATGGTTATTGGAAAGATTCTGCAACCGTTCTCCAACAGTCGTTTCTCCTTTGGACTGTTCACCGACAGGACGTTTTTAAGAGATTTGTCGCTAGAAAGTTTCACCTATGAATGTTTCGCCGACAGAATGGTTCGCATTTGTTAGTTTCGACGACAGGACTTTTCAACTATGGAATTTCGAATTTTGGAATTCGGCGACAGATCGTTTTGTCTACGATTGTTTCGACATGGCATTTTCACTATTTAACTACAACGCCACCAAAAATTTACTAGCTTGCTACAAAGACATGAAGAAAGAAAACTATTTTAATGTAAGACCACCTTTACTTTTAATGAATGTTAGTCCTGTTAAAAAAAATAAAGTGTGATTTATAGTCTAGTCTGCTGTGATATTATAAAGTCTAAGTCTGCTGTGTGATGACGATGGTGAATAATAAATAAAAATAATATAATCACACCATCTCATCCCGTGGGGGGCGTAGAAGACGACAGCAGGTGGCAGCAAATTCTTTCTGAGAGCAAAGAGATGTAATTCCAGAGACAAACCCTTTTTATGGCATGGATTATAAAAATATTCTTGAAATCATCAATGCCAGAAAATGGTCTATAAACATTATTCCGTTAGACGAAGGATATTTTGATTTATTTGTCTCTTTTCTGATTATTTCTAAATAAGTATAGTAGTAATTTTACTAATAAAATTCAATGCGATTTGCTTCTTTTAGCTTACAACTAGTTCAAGCGTTTGGGGTTTATACCTACATACATACATCACTAAAAGTTACCTACTATACAAAATAAATATATCTCAAACCTGAACCATTGCTAAAAAACCGGGAAATCAGAAATACCCAGAATACGCCCTCACTATGTATTTGTATCCCTGTGTCGCGGGGCACTTTACAAACATATAATAGACGGACACAAATTGCATCTAGACTCAGAACAACAATATTTTTTTTTTAATGACAATGCACGCAATAGGTAATTTAATCCCTTTGTCGCGGAGTACTTTACAAACATATTACAGACTAGCTGTGCCCGCGACTTCGTTCGCGTGGATGTCGGAACTTAACAATGTATTTTTTTGTGTAAAGCGCTGTGGGAGGATACCGATACAATTTCTTTTTTAATTTAATTTAGTGCTTCTTTATTTTACCTGTGGAACCATCTAGAGCGTACACAAAAACGTTATTGGGGTTGTTTACGCGTGAAAGAGCTACGTATAGTTGACCATGGGAAAAGCATCCAATACTTAGGTCCATCCCCGCAACGGATAATGTCTAGCTTTATTAATCGTCATGGCATAACAGAGACTGACTGGGAATTGCACTGGTTTGAAAGAGAAAGGAAAGTTTTAAGGAATTATAGGTATCCTTGGAATAAAAACAATATCACCGGCGCCGCAACCTGTTAATATTTCAGCTTCGATAATGTTTTGCTGCAGATTTGTGACTTTGAGCCGAGTGCCGTTACAAAGTTTGGGGGGACATAAATTTCTGAGGAGAATTAGTGGTACACCTATTTTTAAAACTATTTTGTGGGCTGGAAGTCCGGGTGTGCTGAGGGAATCCAAAAATTCTACCGGGTAGTGCGTGGCGTCATCTTCTGCCATACCTGTATTTATTGAGCTATATTCTTTACTATTCCCGGACGCATGAGTCAATATTTTGAAATTAATTGCCGCAGCTTGGTCATTGCGGGGAGTCAAAATAGCTCGCTGACATAGCGAAGAACCAGCTTGATTGCCAGCTTGATTGCCAGAAGAAATTAGCTCCAGCTGTGATGTAACGTAAGAGCAGAGATTACCAATCAATATAACTTTTCCATCTTCTCGTACGGGGTATGTGCTATCGCCTATTTTTTTTACAATAAATTGGCAAACTCCTGTGCATTTTCGCAGCCTCTGACTGATCAGGTTCCCTCCTATACTTATAACTATCTCTTGAATAGCCAATAAGGACCTGTTGTAACAAATTTCACGTACCTTGTCATGAATTTCTCCATCAGTATTTAGTTGCACATGTCTCATAAAATCTTCAGCAAACTTGTCATGGTACTTTTGCCATAACTGGTTAGCACCCGATAACGCACAAAAGGTCAATAAGATGGCAAACAAATGTCGCAAGCGATGTGGACTATCGCTCACGCATCCTTCCGCTAGAGCGTCATCCCAATGCTGACCTCCATCTAATAAATGGCGTGCTCGGCAAGCGGCCTGGTATGTGGGATGTTCAATATCATCCATTTTACGGAGCTCAGCTAAAGACGTAGGTCCTCGCACTACATGGACCAGACTGTGGGATGAACTCACACGTGAGCACGCCACGTGAACCTGCCCGCCTTCCTTAAGTCAATTCCAGTTAACTTGAGAGTTGGACTTTGCGATTTGTTGATGGTTATCGCGACACACACTTTTATAGGGAACTACAGTATTTTAAACTGAAAAGGGAGATCATTTGGCACTAACGGAATACGTGACACGAACACTGTTTCTCCCTGGGCGGATCCAGGCATAATAGTAGCCTCTATAACACGATGCAAAGCTTTGACTTGAAGCCTAGTGCCGTTGCAAAGTTTAGGTGGCTTCAAATTCCTCAGAACCATTATAGGTATACCCACACGCAACATACATAGGGGATGTATGTTGCGTGTGGGTATACCTATAATGGTTCTGAGGAATTTGAAATATTATTTGGAATATTATACGCCCTTAGGGGTGGAAATTCCTAAAATCCTGAAATACAAATTTTTATTTTTAACTGAAAGGCCATACCAATTTTCATGCTTTTCACTTAAAAAATTACGCACTTTTCATACAAACTTACATCCCATATTTTACGCCCTTGGGGTGGAATTTCCAAAAATTCTAAAATATTTATTTTTATTTTTAGCTGAACTACTAAATATAAGTTTCAATGCCTTTAACTACAAAAATGACGGATTTTCATACAATCTTTCATTCTCTATTTTACCCCCTTAGGGTTAGTATTTAAAAAACCAAAAATCCAAAATCCCTTCCTTAGTGAATGCATACGTCATAAAAGTACCTACCGGCAAAATTTCAAGTCTCTAACCCCAGCCGTTCAGGCTGTGCGTTGATATGTCAGTCAGTCAGTTTCCTCTTTTACATAGGTAGGTATATAGATTTGTGCTGAGAAAATTATGAGAGACAGGGTTAATTTACATTCAAATACATTCATTCGGACAGGCTTAATAAAATACGAATCGTCTGTACATTCGCGTTACAAACGAATCGACAGCACAAACTTTCGATCGACTGACATTATAATTTAAAATTAAATTATAACAAATCCAACCTTGTACATAATTCAATTTGCCCAAAGAAAACAGAATATTTTAATAACCAATTTTGGACAACGACATACTTCTAGCCAACCAAGACCTTATTTCGAAACAATTCGGAACATTCAAAGCCCTAATCTTAACACCGCGAGTCAAAAGCAATGCACAACGACATCTATCGAAACAAAATTCAACTATCAAGCACAACGATATCTATCGAAATAAAAATCAACTATCAATAATTTAAAATTAAATTATAATAAATCCAACCTTCTACATAATTCAATTTGCCCAAGGAAAATAGATTTTTTTAATAACCAATTTTGGACAACGACATACTTCTAGGCAACCAAGACCTTATTTCGAAACAATTCAGTACATTCAAAACCCTACGTAATCATGCAATCAGCAAACACGGGCAAATCTTAACACCGCGAGTCAAAAGAAATGCACAACGACATCTATCGAAATAAAAATCAACTATCAACCTAGTTCATTCGAAAAGAGATGTCATAATATGCACAAAGACATCTATCGGACAGTTAGGTAGCTCAACTATAAACATTAGTTCATCTTGAAGTAATGAAATGTGTGTTATTTTTCTTCATGATTACTTTAAAATCTAATATCTTTTGATAGACTGAACCGATTGCAATAAAACAAAAACTAAATGTTACCTCAAGTTACGCTCAATCGTTGTGTATAAAAGTTATCTACATTGCTTTAGTACCTATATTTTACGTGATACCCGAACATATAAACAGACAAACAGACACACAGACAAACAGACAAAAATTCTAAAAAGGCTGGAAATGGGTTCTATTGGTTGTTCTTTAATACCCTGGCTATTTTTTTTGGATTTTCTTTTGATGTACAAAAATTTTTTTTCTACAGATTTATTATATGTATAGATGGACACAAATTATACGGGTCACATAAATAGTTGTCCGGCGCGGGAATCGAACCCGGGATACAAAGCGGCGAGGTGACTGTAGCCACTTCACCACATATGCAGCGCAGTATAGAATAAAAATGTGTTGCCGCTTCCAATCTCGACCATTCGCACGTCGCGTCGTATCAATCGGAATATTTAAGCCCCCAATCTCTATATCTAAACCTTTGTGCATATCGTATTGTAGCCTAGTGTGCCTACTAGTGCGGGCCCAACATTCAGTCTAGAGTTTCACTTTACACTTTACAAGAGATAATTGACGGACACGAAGCACACCCAGACTCAGAACCACTAATTAGGTGTGGGTCACACAAGTGGGAGATTAGAAGAACAAAGTTTGGGGATTAGAAAGAACATTAGAACTTATTATCTACTAGCTGTGCCCAGCGGTTTTACCCGTGTTAAACCTTAGAATTTATAGCCTATGTGTTAATCCAGGATGTCAGCTAACTCTATAACAAATTTTATTAAAATCGCTCCAGACTTTTAGACGTGAAGAAGTAACAAACATACACACTCACAAACTTCCGCCTTTATAATATTTGTGTGATGTGCTTGGTGTTCTTTTTTTTCTGCTGTTAATCCATCCAAAGGCTGACTTTTAAGTGATCACTGCCTACGATAAGATTTTCCGTTGTAGAAATTACATTTTTATGTCTTTTATGGCTACTATGCTATCACCTCCCAGGATAGAATATTTTTATCATTTTAAACATACAACAACATGAATTTAATTCTGTAGTGCGGGCATTAGGGAAATAAATTTCTGTTTCGCGGTGACGTTACAAGTACGCAATTCACAGACACTCAGCACACGCAGAACAACAATTTTTGGGTCGTACAAATAATTAATTAAAATATTTAAATCGCTATTCCAAAATAAGGGTTGGTATTAGAAGGGTGAAATGAATTAGATATTAAGAAAAAATATGAGGTACAAACAGCGGTCTTATCGCTAATGTAGCAATCTCGTCCAGACAGCCGCTGGATAAACCAAAGCACTGCAGAGAGAAAATGTGGTAATCAGCAGTGCATCTACTGATATAATTGTTTTTTTAGGGTTCCGTACCCAAAGGGTAAAACGGGACCCTTTTACTAAGACTTCGCTGTCTATCTGTCTGCCTGTCCGTCTGTCACCAGGCTGTATCTCATTAACCGTGATAGTTAGACAGTTGAAAATTTCACAGATGTATTTATGTTGCCGCTATAACAACAAATACTAAAAAAACTAAATAAAATAAATATTTAAGGGGTCTGTCATACAAAAAACGTGAATTTTATCCGTAATCCGTTTTTATAGATAATGGTACGGATCCCTTCCTGCGCGAGTCCGACTCGCACTTGGCTGGTTTTTATATACTGCAACATTATTTACACATGGCCATCTCATTCAAACTAAGCAGAGCTTGTACTACGGAAACCAGATGTCTGACATACTATATACTCCTTTTCTTTTGTACATAAATACTTATAAAGATAATTACACTCAGGACAAACAGACAGGTTCATGCACACAAATATCTATCCTGGGTAGGAATCGAACCCACGACCGTGAAAAGTAAGCATTTTCAATGAATCAATTCAAGAATAGTGAAATTAGATATTAAGATTATTAATAAAATAGATATTAAGAAAGCCACTGGATAAACCAAAGCACTGCAGAGAGAAAATGTGATAATCAGTAGAGCATCTCATTACAATTAAGTCCCGGGATTTAAAAGCTGAATAGCTTTAAAATCCCGGGACTGACTGAAAGCCCTATTATCCTATTGCCCACAGTTGCTGATAAATGCGTACGTTGCTGGCTCACGTTGGCGAATATGGCTTAGTGGGTGATGGAAACGATTTGCGTCCGTACCGTGCTTGACGACACACTCTGTAGATTTTGATGTTTTGAACTGATACGTCCAATATGTTGCCGTTAAAAATACGAGTGTAGGTATTCGATCTGCATACGAATAGGATGGGGTAGTGGGAGTAGAATATAGAATGCGTATGTACTACCTTTCTGTTTTTTTTCCATCAGTTTTTGTGATTGGTATAGTACCTATCTCACAGTGCTATAGGGTAGTAAATTTCGTAAGTTAAACCAGTGATGGACGGTTTGATACTTCAGTATACAAAGTCAAAGTAAAGTCAAAAATTTTACATTTATGTCGAATCGTCATTTTGTTTACCCTACCTTGCAGTGCATGACGTGGCAGCTACTGAGAGACACTGCCAGAAAACTTAGTAGGAATCCTTTTTTAAAATAAAATATACTTAAGATTAATTACAATCATGTGTCTTGAGTTAGAACAAATCAATCCCAGGCACTTTTGTCATTTAAAAATATAATATTTATGTACATAAATATCTTGGGACAACTAACACAGTTTCATCCGATTTCAAACTAGGCATTTATAGTGGTAACCAGACAACTGATAAACATACTTATATATTACTAAATACATACATCATCATGTCGGCCAAATTAACTTGCTTAGTTTGGGATCATATGGCCGTGTGTGAATAATGTCCCAAGATATTTATTTACTATTTATGTTACCGCTTGTATATGTGGTGTACTCCGGCAAGCTTTGGAAACACGACATGCCTATCTTTCGATATTGTAGTACGTACAGAATTAAATAGGGTGGCTAGTGGGGTATGGAATCGACCTGACACGGACATTTGTTCCCTCAGGGCACGATACGAAAGGTTCGAAAGATAGACCATTTAGGAAAAATACGTTTATTTGAGACCTCTGGTATTGTGTTGTAAACGGAATTGGTTTGATACGTTCTATTTATTGGAATAGTTTTACTGAAAAATGGTTTAAAGCTAGGATATCTATTATACTAGATTCATATATACTTAGATCTTCATAGGTTGTTGTGGTTTGAATGACCCTATAGACTAGTGGTAGCGTGTTTAACCGCAGATAATAAGGTCCTGGTTTCAAATCTCGGGTCGGATCAAAAGCTGTTTTGGGATTTTTCTGTAAACAAAATTTTTCAGTATCTGTGCCTTGGAGAGAATTTAAAGCCGTCGGCACTGTACCTGACCTCTTTCATGTCATTGGATCATGAGATTGAAGGAATAGAAAGTGCCCTGTGTTTGCGCACACATTTGTGTATATATCCCGCAGAGATGTCTAGTCTCCATTGAGACTGGCAATAGGGGCCAAAGGTCGACCAGGGGCTCTACCGGCTAAGTTGCCGAACATCGATTTCTTAAATGGCGTTCAAATAAATAAAGGTTAAAAATGACAATCAGTCGTTAAATCTGCTTCAACGTTGATAATCGCCAACGACATTGTACCTATATTCTGGCAAATAAATATTTCATTCATTCATTCAAGATGGTAACGGCTGGATGCGGATACCGCAAGACCCGCAAATGTGGTTCTCCAGCAGTGGACGCCTTATGGCTGATATGATGATGAAATGTACCGTTAGGATTAGCTTAGATAATTGCTCTCACCGGTCCGTTACTTAGTTTCATAGGCAAATTAAACCCCTTAACTTACGTCCACTATTTATGTTACACCTTGTACAGCACCGGTCCGTAAGCGATCGGCGAGGTTAAGCAACTAGGCTAGCGGTCAGTCCATAGAGGGGGTGACCGCAAAAGTGGTTTAATTACTGAGCGTCTCCGTGCTTTTAAGTCATGTCGGAGGCTTACTGGTCGGCTTGAACAACTCTGACACTAGGGTAACCACAGCACATACGATAATTAGACGGTCACCGTAGCTTAGTTGGTAGTGATCCTGCCTACGAAGCTGGTGGTCCTGGGTTCGAATCCCGGTAAGTGCAAATATTTGTGTGATGAGCACGAATATTTGTTTCTGAGTCATGGATGTTTTCTATGTATATAAGTATTTATCTATCTATATAAGTATGCATATCGTCGCCTGGTACCCATAGTACAAGCTTTGCTTAGTTTGGGGCTAGGATGATCTGTGTGAAATTGTCCCCAGATGTACCCAGATATTAATTAAGTAAGTAAGCCTATTTCCATTTTTGAAAGAAAGTTGGTGAAGGCTTTTTCTATATTTAAACGCTCTAAACGCTACTCAGATAATTCCACATAAATCTCGGTTGCAATATCGCTGTAGTGGACTTAAAGGTCGCTGGTAAATAAAGCAACATTCTCGTGAAAATTGCTCATAAATGTACTGTTAACATAAGCTCAGATAATTTTAGTTCAGCCATTTTCCATTCTCATATCTCATTACTCACAGAAGTTGAACAAAAGTTGCCAAACCTGCAGCATTTAAAATTTCATGCACGAATTTATCCCAACACATTACCTGTGCATTTTGAGCTAAAATTGTAGCACAAAATATGCAAAATTCCTTTCCAGATGGGAACAAAATGAAATTCATTCGCTTCAAAGACAAAATTGTGTTTTTCCTTTTGCAGATGTTCTTAGAACAATCGACGTCATGTCAGTGTATACAATTGCCATACGGAAACAACCTTTACTGTTCACGAAATAAAGACAATGAGTACCCTATGTGTACCTACCCAAAATACTTCGTCGAATGTATCTGGTCCAATTTGGACCTTGTATTGGAAATGAATATATTCGTCTACGATTGGAAGTAAAGTGAGTTGTGACAACTTTATGATTTGATGAAAACTTAAGAGAGAATCGTTCTTAAGATAATTCACAAACGATGAGATAAAGTATAACAAGCATATCAACATATTTTCTATGAATATTTGTTTTCGAGGGGGCTTTGAATGTGAATTGTAGCTCAGAAACAGATGAACCCATTTCAATGGAGTATATTCAAAGTCAAAACTTATTTGTCATTTAAATAGTCAGAAATGTTGTAATTCGACCTTAATGGTGTTTAATCTGATGTACGGAAAATAATCATCTATAGTTGGGATCTTTATAATATAAATTTAGATTTTGTGGAGACACATAATATGTAACACAAGATTATACGTATACCTACTATTTATATTACGTGTACAGCTTAACCGATACTAAATGATTCCATATTCTTTTGCAATAACACAGGGATATAGAATGTTAATTTCTTTGCACTTTTCTTTTAAGGCCTAGACCACACACAACTGAGGAGGTATCTCCTCTTCTCATACCTCATTACAAAAGCTCATTACAAAAATATCAAAATGTTAACTTGTTTTGAATATTTAGGAACCGTCTAAAGCACATTTTTAGAACGTGCATTCAATTATTTTATAGCTTTTTACTCTGGCTTTACTGGAGTTAATTAACTGAGGAGGTGTTTCCGATCTGGTACACCTTGGGACGGACATGCCAACCTTGAAGGCCGGCAACGAACTTGCGGCCCCTCTGGTGTGGCGAGTGTCCATGGGCGGCGGTGATAACATAATAATATATAAAAATGTATAAGTAATTTTCTCATACCTGTTCTCCTCCTCACATTTTTAGACCGTGCCTTCAATTAATTTATAGATTTTAAAACATCTAAACGTGTAAGCGAGCTTCAGTCTAAGCCTTAAATAAACTCTATACCCAAGCTTATACATTTCTCTAACAAGTCAATTTGCAATATATATTCCATAAAATTAAAACAATCTTCAAAAGAAAATTTGATATAAAGACTCTCAAAAGAAATTCAGTTTGAAGTTAATTAACTTATTTAAACATTTATTATTGCTTGACGGTCTTATTTTCCTCAGAAACGTGGAGTCTGTGCCAATATAACTTCATTTATATAATAGCTAACTGCATTCTCCTTTAAGTAAAAATCGATTGAAAGAAAATAGGTAGCTTAATAGCTTCGCCGTGGACTTAAAGCGGGCTTTGTGTGGAAATATCTTAGTGTGCTCAAAGTTGATATTAAAAATATAAAGTACATCGGGAATATAATTTTCTATACAGTCAGGATTAAAACTTGAACCACCAAGCTTTGTATTATTTGTATAAAGACGACTAGCTTGAAAGTGAACCTCATGCTTTTATGATAAAGTTGGAAATCTATAAAAGAAATTTGACAGATTGGGGTAGCTTGATCTGCTGGAGTCTGTAGGTACATTACACTACATTCCTTAATACATATAACTATTATTATGACCTGAAGGAGGGTAAGTGCAAATGTGGTGGCCAGATGTAAGAATGTTCAGTAAGGGCCTATGAAAAGATGCAATATAGAGCCCTTTAAGTGGGGAGGAGTGGCCGTACAACGACCGGAATGGCGAGGGCTTGTCACGAGGAAAATACGCGTTTTTGTGGAGCGGCGTAAAGCTGACAAAACGCGATGAGCTGAAAGCTTGACAACGCACGACATAATTTGTCAATACTAGGAAACTCATGCGCACGCAGTTTACTAAGGATAAAGAAGAAGAAGTCGCTCGGACCAACCTTCATATTGATTTGGTATCGGCTGCTCACTGGACACTGCACATAATAAGCGCACGTTCAACCTAAAGATAGCTGATAGCACAAACTGCAGATTCTGACAATAATCAGAGGAAACTGCAACGCACATTCTTTGCTGGTGCGTACCGGCATTGCGCTGTAGAAGTATGCTACAATTCAGTTTCATAAGCAAATAAAGCTTCTCAAGTTATGCTCATTATTTTGGCTACACCTTTTATATCAACCCTTAGAACTTGAGCGGGAGTTGACTCCGCGCTCTACGAGTAAACTATGACTCTTTGTTTTCTATAATACCTGTCTCCCGTTTTCTTGAGGAGGAAAGAGCAATATGTTTATTTCCAAACACCAAATTTTCTTCCTGATAAAATGCGTTGCGGGTGCCAAGACAGTTTAATCTTTCCAGAGGCCGTGGCTGAGTGCAAATGAGAGCGCCCATTCATTCGGACCAATCTTGATGTGCAGACACGTTGATGCATGGCAAGAGAGTGGCCACGAAAGTGGGTGGAAACAGTACAGGCTCAGCCTAGTGCAGGGAGTTTCGCATTTTCATATTTATATTGGCAATAAAAATTGTATACTTTATTATAACAACTCTGTATAAACGTGTTAATTCTTGGTTAATAAAGTTCTATTCTATTCTATTCTAGTATCAAAGTTGGGAATAGCTGCTTTTCATCTATTTCAAAACAATCAAATTAAAGTCATCAATGTTATAGCCAGAGTATTCAAGATTTTCTAGCACTTCTTATACTAAAAACTAAAGTTTGAGCAAAGTCTAAGTACGCTCTATAGATCTCAGCCTAAGACAGCATTTTGTATTGAGTATCAGCAATACAAAATGCTGTCTTAGGCTGAGATCTATAGAGCGTACTTAGACTTTGCTCAAACTTTACTTACGTAAAACTTTGCTAAATGTATGCTAAGCTTATACTTTGATTTGGTATTTATAGACTTTTTGAAGTTAAGATTATGCTTAGCATAAGCTAAGACGGACAAAGTCAAAACACCAATTGTAATTTCGTTACATGCATTAACTTCTGTCTAAGTAAAGTCTGAGCAAAGTCTAAGTACGCTCTATAGATCTCAGCCTTAGACAATGGGAACAAATGGATTTTCTTTTAATAATACCAGTTCGATAAACAAGCATATGGCCTATTATTTTTACATGACGTTTACAGTGCGATTTAACTGCTTCACCGGACCAGAGGCGAACTACAAAATAGATAATCTCATTGGGCTTCGAATCTCGACTCAGGGTATTAACTGATGCGGAGATGCATACATGGTCAGCCGTAGCCTATGAAGCTTGCAACACACAAGGATTTTTCACACGTTGCCTGCCCTATTCCTTCGTAGGACTACAGCATTCGCCGTTTAACGCTATTCCCCCTTTTATTGCTTGCGCAGGAGGAATGCCTACGCATGTGACCCGCAAAAAGTGGCTGCGGGTCTCTTGGGTATATCCATCATAGAACAGGCAGCAGCGTCTCTCTGTAAACTAAGCCCATCATAATGCAATTTCCAACCCGTCTGGCATACTCTGCGATTACTTCATGCCCCTCCAAACAATGGTATTTCTTGGAACAATTTCATAGGAGGCGAGGCTTTTGTCCAGTAGTAGATATCGTTCGACTGACATGATGATGAAATATGATGATGATGATCCTCTTTTTAAGCAAAGAATGCCCGTTCTAGCAGTCTCCAGACTTACGGCACTATGTATATTGTGTGTACTACATATACTATAAATTTAACCCCTTGGATTAAATGCAACACTATATGGTACAACCTAAAACATTTTCAATCTTCTTAAAAGCTTTACTTTCGAGATAAAAATATAAATAGCAACGTGTCCACAGAATGTCGTAACTCAGTTAACATAGTTGGGATCCCGCTAAATTCTTGGGGTCCATACGAGAATGCTAAATTTTGCTGGTAAACTCGAGGCTACATCGGTGGATCCACTTACAGCTCGAAATTCGCCCTTATTTCCTGGGTCTTAAAGACGCCAACAAGAAAGAATACCCTCTGACATGGCGTCAACTGGTACATGGGTTTCCGTTCTGGCAAAGTGCCTGCTGTGCAAGAAACGGCACCAATACTGTAATGTCATAGAGAAATGGATGGACAGAAAACAACATGAAAAGCAAATCGTTCTTTTTAATATTACACCGTAAAACTATAAGTAGGTACTTTGAGAATTATTAATTTCTTACTTATACCTAGTTCTTAATTTTTTTTAATAAGGCCTCGACCTGTCGCTATTTTTTTTATTCAATTGGTGTTCTTTGTGTGTCGATGGAATTATAAATTGTGTCTATGTAATGTATGTATGTAATAGGTTTGAAATTGTTAACCGAATTAAGTAAAAATTAACCATCTCCGTAATTAAAGAGGAAAAATAAAAAGGAAACGTTCGCTACCTATAGTTTACAGGAAAATTTATAAGAAGTATGTCGTATTTAAAGTGACAGGGATTTTTTTCCAACATTTGTTTTGTAATTATATCAAACAACAACCAAAGATTTATTATTAACATATCTACTTACATACATATACTCACGGCTGTTTCCCAGGAGGGTAGGCAGAGACAACGGATTTCTATTTGTCAACTTCCTTTGACTCTTTTTAATTTATTTTATTACATGAAGCCAATTTGTTCTCTGCCATGTATATTTTCTGTGGTAATAAGGAAAATATGGGTTGTTTCATTTGCGTTGCGATATAACAGATATTGAAAAAATTGCCTCGTTGGGCAAACATTTTGTAATGCTCGCCATTTTCCTTCGAGGAAAAGAAATGTTCGTTTTACATCATAATTCAAACTTAATTGACTATGGCTGCATTTATCTACGTTTATTTCGTGTCTTTAGATTTTAGGGTTCCCAAGTCCAAAGGCAGAACAAAATGTTCCGTATTACCCTTTAACTGTCCATATTTTATCTATCACTCCATCCGGAATTGTATCTTGAACATCAACTTAAAAAAAGTGTAGAAATAGCGTATATTTACTACTAATATTATCATCATCATCATCATTACAGCTTAAATAAGTCCACTGCTGGACAAGCCTCCCTCAAGAATCATCTTGAGGGGATATGCCATAATCGCCACGCTTGGCAGGCGGGTTGGCGATCGCAGTATGATGGTCGTAGTACTCAGAAGGAAGCTGCTTCCCGTCCTCTGGTAGATATTCCCTCGGGTCGACTTCTACGCCCCCCACGGGATGAGATGGGGTGATGATATTCTGATTCTGATATTTGTCGCCGTCACCACACAGCACGTCACCACTTACTAATATTATAATATAATAGTAATATTAAAAATGCGAAAGTTTGTGAGTATGGATGTATGGATGTATGTTACTCTTTCGCGGAAATTTATAGTAATAGGTATAGGTTATATATCCAAATAACACATATATTAAAGTTTAACGTGAGTAAATCCACAGGGCAGAGCTAGTATATGATAAGAATGCGGTACAAAATGGCAGCACTTTCTGTAGATATGTTGGAGATAGCCTAACAAGTTTGAATTGATTCATTTAACATATGAGCTTCGTGAAATGTAGGGGCAATCAAATGATCATTGGATTTGAGTGGATACAACCAATAGAAACTATAAATAAATATTTTGAACATTCAGTAAACGGGATTTTTCTCTTTTGAACAACGCCCGCTCTGTGGATATGTATCTCTGTGCGGGGTTATTTTACAAACGTATTATTGCAAGGGTCGCGGGAAGCCGTTGGGGGCGGGCAGCGCAGGACCGGCTATTGTGGAGATCCTTGGGGGAGGCCTTTGTCCAGCAGTGGACGTCTTTCGGCTGATATGATGATTATTGACGGATGCAGTACTACAAACTCAAGTCCGTACTCAGAAAAATCGAATCCGCGACATGAGGCGAGGCGACTCTTAACCGCGGCGCTACACGTCCATGCATTTTATATTGCATGCATGACTAGAAATTGTAATAGCGAATGATGTTTGTCATAGTTCATTCTGATATTTTTTCAAGTTTTCATTTTGATATTTTTTGTGTAACGTCCACGAGGTATTAGGAAAACAGTATGTTCATGTTCTTTTGGTTAAGAATAACCTATAAAAGTAAAAACTTGCTCTGAATATTTCAGAATATTAATCTCATACAATGACCGATGCACATTCCGCTAAATTCGATCCTGTAAATTGTCCCTTAAAGTGACCGTTAAGAAGGTGGCGTGGGTTACTGAATTCGTAGTATTTTGGTAAATGACTTGGGCCTCTCAGTCGCTCCTATCGTTTAGTGAAAACACTTTATATCCACACTATTCCAACGGTACACATAACCCGTAATTTACTACGCGGGTTAATAAAAGCGTAACCCTACGACAGGCCCTCATTGAAGTCCTTGCGAGGGTTATCACGGCACACTGGCTCATTGTGACGAGGAGTATTATTGGTCGAAACGACCATCCATTGCCAGTTATGGAATATAAATTGTGGGGCTACTTTATTTTTTATTAGATTCTTTGTTGGACACCTGATGGTTCGCACATTTCGTCTTTTAACATACATACGTGAATCATATGAAAGAAAAAAAAAAACATTTTTCTTTTTCTTTTTATATGAGTTGCTACTACATGCGATCCGTGAACTTACAAACGAATAAAAAAATTGAAGCCTATATGTTTTTCATTCATCCATACCAAATTTTAACTAAATCTGTTTTTGTGTTTTTGAGGGACAATATCTAAACATCTACATGTACAAAATTAAATAAAATATTTGTAGAATTGTATATCAAATGTTGCTCTGGTTGAAAATTACAGTCGGTTGAGTAGTTCAGGTATGAAAGCGTAGTAACAAACGAACTTACATTCTTATCTGATCTTATCATTAATATCAGTGCTGGGTGAATGAAAGCATGTTATATATTATATTAAATTGTAAAAAAAATATCCTGGGACATCTTTATTCACACACGGCCATCTGAGAAACTAAGCAGAGTTACTATGGAAATCAGATAACTGATATACTTCATATACTACTTTTATTATGTAAATACTTACTTGCATAGATAATTACACCAAGACTCAAGACAAACACACATGTTCATGCACACAAATTTAATATGGAAATAAGAATATGTGTATATTAAATTTGTCATAAAATTTATAATTTGTCGACAGTTAATATTGTTTTCGACAAATTATAAATGTCCCTTTTTACCCTGTTTCTAAATTGTTTTGTGTGTTTGGTTTTCACTAAATTTTAACTCGTACCACCTATATTAGATTATACGATTGGCATTTGTGTGGAACTATAAATTGGGGTCTTGTCAACCACTTACCAAATAATCATTATTTCATGAAGAACAGAGTGTTTTGTAACGTGTTTTAACTGCGTAGTTTAACTCGCCCCACCTCCTAAATTCTGACATCAAATAAGTTCCTAGCATTATTCACCTCCCCTCGTGTGTGTTATATAAATCCACATTCACTAGTTACTCAAGATGATGTTACATGGGGTAACGGAGGGGGAGTAAGAAAGAGAGCTCAGTTTCACGGTGCTTGGATACGAGATGTTCTATGCAATGTTATTGTTTATGGTCCAAGTTATAATCACAGAGCGGTCCGTTAATAATGAAAATAACTTTAAACTGAAAAATCATGTACCTATCTAATTGTCCATCGGGGATCAAAATATCACCTTCTACCTACCCTATGATGGATATTTACTTTTTTTTTATTTTTTGTATATTTGTATGTATTGATATAACTAGCTGTGCCCCGCGGTGTTACCCGCGTAAAATTTTATAAATTTTCTTTGCTATAAACCTCACGGAGCCCGAGACCTTTCCAACGAATGCAAAACCGTGGAAATCGGTTCGTGTGTTCTGGAGTTATAGCGTCAGGAAGGAAAACCCGACTTATTTTTATATAGCAGACTAGCTGTGCCCCGCGGTGTTACCCGCGATAAATTTTATAAATTTTCTTTGCTATAAACCTCACGGAGCCCGAGACCTTTCCAACGAATGCAAAACCGTGGAAATCGGTTCGTGAGTTCTGGAGTTATAGCGACAGGAAGGAAAACCCGACTTATTTTTATATAGTAGATTATGGTTGTCATTGTGTTATCGAGCGCTAATCCTGCCGAGAAACTGTTATGCAGTTTAGTGGGTTTATATTTTATGTTACATGTTTTTAATTCAATATAATTCTATTCTATTCTATATGGATGGGTAAAGAGTGCTGGTTCCATCACCGTTTGTTGATTAAATATAGTATTCTCAGTTTTGTAATACTATTTATACAAGAACCCCCGCTCATAGCTAGATGCTCTCTCCGGTCCGTTAGTGATCGGCGAGGTAAAGCAACTAGGCTCGCGGTCAGTCCATAGTGGGTGACCGCAAAACTGGTTAAATTTCTGAGCGTCTCCGTGCTTCGGAGGGCACGTTAAGCTGTCGGTCCCAGTTATAGTAATTAGACAACAGTCGTTAAGCCATGTCAGAGGCCTACTGGGCGGCTTGAATAGCTCTGACACTAGGGTAACCACTTCCCATACGATAAATAATAATATAAGCCCTCACTCTGATTGCCCGGTTAAGCCTTGAGAGTTTCCCTGGGCCATTTTAACTGTCACGTATGCGGACACTCTATCTATGATTTGTAAAAAATTTTAGTTTCTTTTTTTCCATTTCTCTTCTCTTCCTCTAAGTCTTACTGTAAGTATAAATTTAAAAAAGTTTCGTGCTTATAACTTACACCATACGTGCGTAAGAACATAAGGCACAGATCACACTGTGGAACGCACTTACGTCCAAATTGCGTACAGTTTATACGCCTTACACGCTGAATGTAATTACTGACAGCTTCCATGTCACTAACGAGTAACGGGAGTCACTAATCTTCCCGAACTTTATTAAGTTGTTAAGCCTTTGAAAAATGTTCTAGGTGCTACACTTACCTGGTGCCTTTTCTTTATAGCCCAAGAGCTGGCACGCATTTTTGGGTAGGTATTTGAGGCAAGCTGAAAACTTGTCCTATAGCTCTTCAGACACACCCCAACACGGAACTGCAGACCTGGCTGGCGGGTAGCGGGTCTAAACCAACCCCTAAATTTTTGAATTTTTTTTATCCAAAAAGTGTATTTGAGGCAAGATGAAATTTTGATATGTTGTAGTTTAATGTTTATACAATACATAAATAACATTCAAGTTGCCTCAAATACATTTTTTTGATTCTTTTGCAAAATATTTTTGCACACGCCTGGCAATGCTAAAGACCCGACAGAATCGCCTGTCTTTTTTTTGTATTGTATAAACATTAAACTACAACATATCAAAATTTCAGCTTGCCTCAAAGATTTTATTTGGTTAAAAAAAAATCAAAAATTTAGAGGTTGGTTTAGACCCGCTACCCGCCTGCCAGGTCTGCAGTTCCGTGTTGGGGTGTGTCTGAAGAGTTATAGGACAAGTTTTCAGCTTGCCTCAAATACCTACCCAAAAATGCGTGCCAGCTCTCCTACTATTAATGGTAGGATGCTACCGCGTTTATAGGTTTAGACTACGGGTACACTACACTATACAGTAACCTCTTCCCATCTGGCTATTAAATATTATATCTATTTAAGTTGACCTTTGCAAGAAGGAGGTTGTCCATTTGGGTGTATATCTTTTGTAGGGTTCCGTAGCCAAATGGCAAAAAACGGAACCCTTATTACAGATTCGTCATGTCTGTCTGTCTGTCCGTCCGTATGTCGCAGCCACTTTTTTCCGAAACTATAAGAGCTGTACTATTGAAACTTATATGTAGTTGTATTCGGTGAACCGCATTAAGATTTTTACACAAAAATGCAATAAGAACAATAATTTTGGGGGGTCCCCATACATAGAACTGAAACACTATTTTTTTTTAATCGTGCCCATACATGTGGGGTGTCTATGGATAGGTCTTCATAAATGATATTGAGGTTTCTTATATAATTTTTTTCTAAACTGAATAGTTTTCGCGAGAGACACTTCCAAAGTGGTAAAATGAGTCCCCCCCCCCCCCCCTGTAACTTCTAAAATAAGAGAATGATAAAACTAAAAAAAATATATGAATAAAACATGCAAAACATGAAAAATGCAAACTAACAACGAAAATTTGTTTGAACGAGATCTAGCAAGTAGTTTTTTTTAATACGGCATAAATCGTAAACCGCAATTTGCTTTCATTTAATCAACTGAAATACTTGCTGCTATGGGCGAGTCCGACTCGCACTTGGCCGGTTTTTTTTTAGTTTTAACGGTTTCTGTTTCTTGACGGTTTGGTACCGTGGTTTATTGGGCTATCCAAGTGATGTTAAAGTTATATAAAATTATAAATTAATTATATATTACTACGAATATGTTCTGACTATTTACAAGCGCTTTTTTAAAGTCTACGTGAATAAAAACCTTTTTTATTTTTTATTTTAAATGGAACTGGTTTAGGTTCGGTTATTTGTAAAATAAGTCTACGAGACATGGACCTTATAAAAATGTGTTATAGGCACTGTTGTTTCTGGTACATTCGAAATAATTGGGGGGCCTGTTGGCGTGGTTGGCAAATGCTTGCTTTTCACGCCGGAGGTGGTGGGTTCGATTCCCACCCAGGATAGATATTTGTGTGCATGAACATGTCTGTTTGTGCTCAGTCTGGGTGTAATTATCTATATAAGGTTGTATTTACAAAATAAATGTAGTATATGAAGTATATCAGTTATCTGGTTTCCATAGTACAAGCTCTGCTTAGTTTGGGATCAGACGGCCGTGTGAATAATGTCCCATGCTATTATATTATTATTAATATCGGCATATATTTCACTATAGTTTCCACCAAATCTGTTTTTTCAGAAAGTAAAGAAACAGAGAGCCTTGTCTTAAAAATAACTGTTATTATTAAAGCAATATTTTTTACGCATTTCCAGTGTTCTCGTTTTAAATGTCACAACAAATTAGGGTGACATCTTTATGATGTTAAGTTAAGTTGCCATCCGCCATATATTTTCTAGACAAAAAGTATGTTTTATATACAATTCTAAAATATCTCCGAAATTGTTGAGTCCATTTTGCTAGTATGCTAGGAAAATCATACGCCATCTTGAAACAACATTGTAATATACTCTTAGACATTTTGACAGAGAAAATTGAAAAGAGAAATAATTTAGGCGACAACTAATGCTTTGTTAGTTTAAAGAATATTTTGTATTAAAAGAAAAAGATAGAGTTGTTCTGGCAGAATATAGGATACGGTGGCCAATTACAACGGAGACTAGGCAAGTTATAGTGCTGGAAAGTGTACGCAAATACAGTCGGTTTATTATTATTAATATAGACTGCCTGGTTGGTCTAGCGGTAGCGTGTTCAACCGCAGATAATGAGGTCCTGGGTTCAAATCCCGGGTCGGGCTAAAAAGTGGTTTGATCTCAGTATCAGCCCGAAGTCTGGAAATTGGCGGTATTACACCCCCGTGCCTCGGAGAGCACGTAAAGCCGTCGGTCCTGTACCTGAACTCTTTCCGGTCGTGTCGCGTAGCGTCCCATCGGATCATGAGAGTGATGGAATAGAAAGTGCCCCTGTGTTTGCGCACACACTTGTGCACTATAATATGTCTGGCGCAATTGGCTAGTCTCCATTAAGACTGGCCGCCGTGGCCGAAATTCGGTCGGGAGTACATCATCATTAATATACACACGAAATACAAAAAAGGAAATTTACACAGAAGAAAGTTGAGGTACTAGGGTGCTGCTTATTTCTAATGAAATCTGTCCCAGCAAACCCGCTACAGCAATGATACAAAAGAAAATACATAAGTGTGTAGGTAATACACGAGAAATAAGGAAGACAACTGGCAACAGAATATTAATAAATGTACATACATACATGGGAATATCTACCAGAGGACAGGCACAAGCTTCCTTCTGAAAACTATGATCATCTTACTGCGATCGCCAACCCGTCTGCCAAGCGTGCCGATTATGGCATATCCCTTCAAGATGATTCTTGGGGGGAGGCTTTTGCCCAGCTGTGGACTTTTTACAGCTGTAACGATGATGATGATGATGATGAATTAATTTATTAAGTAATTTTAACCCGTACGTGTTAGCTACTACGGGATTGTAATGATTTAACAAAATTTGCTGTTGTCAGTCTCTTAAGTTTACTGAAGTTTTGTAATAAGTGTTGTTGGAGTGCTATACCCCGCTTTTACAGATAACTTATATTGGTTGCTGGAAGAAACTTCCCAATGAGTTTGTTCATTGGGCTGTTCAATGTACTATGTTTGTATTTTTTTACCCACTTCAATAGATTATTAATTCGAGAACAGTTTAGTTTCTTTGCTATGTTCTGCTTTTGATAATTTGACCACATAAATCTAAATAAACTATGAGAACTTTATTTATTTGGTCAAATTATCAAAAGCAGAAAATTAAAAAATTATTAAAATTATCAAAGTATCCACTAGACAGCTGATAATCATACTTATTTATTTCTAAATACATACAGGTTTTTGAATAATATCCTGGAACATTCACACACGGCCATCTTATCGCAAACAACGCAGAGCTTGTACTATAGAAAACCAGATAACTAATAACAATAATAATATCCTAGGACATTATTTACCCACGGCCATCTGATCCCAAACTAAGCAGAGCTTGTACTTTGGAAAGCAGATAACTGATATACTACATTACACCCAGACTCAGGACAGAAAGACATATTCGTGCACACAAATGTGTGTCCTGGGTGGGAATCGAACCCACAATCTACGCCGAAAAAGGCACGCATTTACCAACCACAAATCAAAAAGTTGTGATCAATCAATATAGTTATGTTTTTGTTTCGGCCGTTGTTAGACTGAAATCAAACATATAGTTTTGTTTTCTGTCATATTTTCTTAATCTATTAACGTCAAGTATTATTCTTGCAAATTTTAACCCTCTAATTAAATATAATCCAGTATTTTCATCAAAATCTTCAAACTCCAAGAACCACAACAAACGTTTGATGTGTGACTACTTAATCATTCATAAAGGTCTAATTTCATTCCAAAGGGTTCAAACAAAGCCCTTATATTTGTTGGGTTTACAGCCTTTGATACATAAAACGATGCCGGCTGCATTCTTAATGCCGCCATTAAAGTTACGTGCGTGTTCCAACAACATCTATTCCTAGCATTTTATTTTACTCTCGACCTAAAATACTATTTCCTTTGTTTCAGGTTCAAAACATATGATCTCAAAATGGAGAAGCAACTTTGGATACTCCTTAGTTTCGCGTTGGCGACTACGCTAGCGGACTTCGCGACCAACTGCCCTCAAGAATGCAAATGCGTCTGGGCAAGTGGCAACAAGCAAGCTGACTGCTCCAATTCCCATTTACAAGACTTACCAAAAAATTTAAGTGCTGAGATACAGAATCTTGATCTCACCGGAAACGAACTATACGAAATAACACGACATGCATTCGTCGAAGTCGGTCTAATTAATATAAAGAAGCTTATTTTAAGAGAATGTAAGTTAATCACGATTCAGAAAAACGGTCTTAGCGGACTTGCTATCATGATAGAAGTAGATCTCTCTAAAAACGACCTGAAGATGTTACACGCAGACACCTTCCGGGAGACAGTGAAGATACGATGGATTCTCCTTAATGACAATCAGTTAGAGAAAATAGAAGACGGTCTATTTAATAATCTGCCATTCTTACAAAAAGTAGAATTGAGCAACAACAAGATATTTCAAATAGGAATGAAGACGTTTATGAACGTGCCCAAGTTAAACACTCTAAGCATCGATGGCAACAAGCTAGAATACATGAAAATAGACACATTAAACGCTTTAACGTCTTTATCCAATTTGGACGTTCATGACAATCCATGGCGCTGTGATTGCTATCTACAACCTTTTAGAAATTGGGTAATCAGCAAGAACTTCTACACTTCTCCAATAGCGTGTGTAGAGCCTCCCAAAGTAAACGGAAAGTTATGGAAAGAGCTGGACTCCAGTGACTTTGCGTGCAAACCTAGCATTGTATACCCTTCTACGAGCACAACTTTGCGCACTTCTGATTACAATGTCACACTATCTTGCCAAGTTAACGGGAACCCTTTGCCAGAAGTCAACTGGGTCCTCAACGCACAAATAATAGACGGATCATACAAATACCAGGGAGAACTCAAGTACTACCTCACACAATACAGCTCAGAGAACAGTAAATGGGTGAATCTTACTATTGTCGAAGTTGGGAATACTGATAATGGAGAATACCTATGTGTTGCAAAAAATTCGGGAGGTGTCGAAGAGAGAAGTTTAATTTTGGCCGTAACGCATACTCCGATTGGGCCGAATCCTGTTCCTACTGGAATGGATAATAACATGATGCCGGTTTTGATTGGCGTCTCATGCACTACAGCAATTCTACTGATAATCCTGGTAATTCTTTGCTACTGCTGCTGTAGACGACGCGGTACTGAGAAGAAGAAAGCTGATAACATAAATGGAGAGGCTTTGATAGAAGGTTCTGTAATACCAGAGATGGAGAAGAGTTTGATCACCGCTGTAAATCCAGTAACCAAACCACCGAGGAGGTACGACGGCTGCACATCTATTACCAGCGGCGCTACTGAGATGTCGGAGCTGAACAAAACATTGCTGGACAATGATTCTGTATTTGGTGAGCACTTTTATTACTTTAAAAATAATAATAACTTACTATATAAAAATAAGTCGGGTTTTCCTTCCTGACGCTATAGCTCCAGAACGCACGAACCGATTTCCACGGTTTTGCATTCGTTGGAAATGTCTCGGGCTCCGTGAGGTTTATAGCAAAGAAAATTTATAAAATTTAACGCGAGTAACACCGCGGGGCACAGCTAGTAACTTATAAAGGAGTGTCATAATTATTACTGACAGAAATTGTCTTAAGAATCAGAATCAGAAACTGACATTTAAAGTGAAGTCAGTGTATCGGTGTCAAATGAAAAGGCGATCTAAGCGGATCGCCTCGTTGGCTTTGCCACTCTATAATGATATAAGAAGGCAGAATTTATGGCTTTATTTATTGTTAATAAATGGTTACAGTAATTTATAAAAGTCTTTAGATTTTTTAATTTACGAATATTTTTTATTGTTTCAGCTCACAATGAAGATGAAAAAAGGTCATTAGACTTTGATCATCCATCGAAACGGTCACAGGATGCTCTCAATATAGAATACGGGCGTACGGACGGCCGAGCCTACCCTCCTGATTTGCTGTCGTTCCCTCCCAGAGCTGCGCAGATATCTCCAGCAGCGAGCAATGCTTCTACCGTTCCAGATACAACCCGGCTACCGCCCCAGCTGAACCCAATCAGCCCAATACATTCTCCAATCTACGGCATGACGAACCAAAACCTTTTCAGAACTCTTCCTTACTCCCGCTCGCAGTCCCCGTTCACAGCACCGATTACACCTCCTGTCGTAACTCCGAGGCAGGGGTACGTGACCATCCCGAGAAGACCTAGAGTGCCTAGCTGGTCTAGCACTGCCAGCACAGCAATACTTCCGAGCTCCGAAGCACAGGAACCGCTATATGACAACTTGGGATTAAGAACTACCGCCGATGGCAGCTCAGTGTTATCTTTGAACAAAGCTGGCCTAGAGGCCCCTTTCTCTCCTATGAGAAATAGACCATTGCCTGCTACTCCGACGTCCTACCCAGGAACCCATCCCGTTTTCTATGCACCTATTGAGGAGCAAGAGCCAGCACCTTCTCCAGTCCCATCACAACATAACCCTCGGAATAGCATCAGCTCCCAATTGGCCGCACAACTTTCTTCACCCGGGCCTCAGGAACCAATGAGCCCAAGAATGAGTTGGACAGCGAAAAACACTTCGACACCTCAGCCTGAGCCTAGAAAGGTTTTGTTCAATGACAACAAAATTGATGCACAACCCCAAATTTTAGATAGCAGTACTTTGAGTCGAAGAGGCAAACCTGAGACTGGGTCTTTGAGACGAATCCCGCGAGTAGATAGTAAGGAGGAGCCAAGTTCCCCATCCAAAGATGACGCAAAGAAGAATGATAGCGTATTAAACCAGTCGGGGACATTGGGCAGGAGTGGGAAGATCCCGCCACGACCACCTCCGAAGCCAAAAAAAAAGCCAAGCACGGAAGTGAACCCTAACGAGCCGCTGTTCGAAGATGAGGGCGAAGACGGAACGGAAGTGTAATTTAGACTAAAGGTTTACCAAAGTGCCAATGAGCTTTTAGTGAGAGGAGAGACCATCGTCATGATATCAGTGAAAAAGACGTGTTCTAACAATTAGTTTCCGCGGTGCTCCTGTAAATAAACGTTCGTGCTAGATTTTTTACTTGTCGCGTACAATTATGGACCATTTTAATATAAATAATAATCATTGTAATGTCATTGAACGTCGCGTACACTTTGTTTTAAGTATTTATTGTTTCTGCTACTTTTTGTTGAGAATGGATGGCGAAAGAAGAAACTGTGGCGACGATTGTTTCATCAATTTTCAAGACTGATTACTCTAAATTGACATACACGTGAATATATAATCAGTTTCAAGTTCCCAAATTTAAGGAAATAAAAAAGATGTTGGTTGTATCTGATCAATGAAAATTAAGCTATCCCATAGAAAAGAACTTAACCATGAATTTAGATTTTACAACGAAATTTAAGTTAACAATTTCTTGAAACTGAATATATTCAACATAAATTTGACATTCCCTAAAGCATTCTTAAGCGACATCCGTAGCTAGAATGATTTCCAGAATTATATGGAAGACTGACGCAAATAACTGCTTTTCGTCTGTTGATACACTCAATAGTTCGACTAAAGCGTTGTATTTGGATAGTTTTAAGTGTTTACCCTTGTACGTTGCTTAATATAAAACGACCTAGTAACAGTGTAACGCATACTGATAGACAACTGATAAGTTATGAGACCTTTCGGTGCTGAAGTTTTACCTCGCAGCTTTTACTACTGGGCAGATCTAGTATCAAAAAAAAATTCTTTACTTTTAATACTTAGATGAAAACAACATAAAATTCCATCAATGCAACACGTAGAATCATGTCTTAAATATATGGTTCCAAGCAGAGACGCAACTATAGCTTGTACATTATTGTGGAAAAGTGGGGGTTTCCTTTTGGATCCAGATTTCTTGCCGTTAAGACCTCTAAACAAAATGACAGCTATAATTTATTGTTGTGTCAACAATATGGTCTATCTCGATCCTCCAATATACCTCCCTAGCTTATTCTATTTTAAAGCAACTCTAAGAACGAAAAAGCAAGACTATTTTACGAATTATGTATAATTATTATTTCAAAGCATGTTAGAATTTCGTCACGGCCATGTTTATATACGGAATCCATGGAGGTTACGTAGTGCTGTATCATATACCTGCTCAGTAGCATTTATGTCACAATTTACTAAAAGATAGATAAGTAGAAAAAATAAATGTAATACTCGAAAAGGTCACAAAAACTCAGGATGACGTTACATTTGCAATGCACTTCTATTTGAATTTGTACTTCAAATTGGTCAATTTTAATATTCCATGCAACGGCGACGCAACGTACCAAGTCTACCATTCATGCACTAAAATATTTAACTTCGTATCTCTAAGTTAACACCATTTTAGTTTTAGCCCGAGGCTGTTGTTTCTAACAAATTCATGTATTCCACTTTTACAAACGATTTTTTAAATATTTTGTCGACATTTATAGAAATCTGTTATTATGAATTTTACTTTTGTGATCCCTGGAAACTTTGTGTACTATGTCACGGTTTTTGTGGAGGAATTTTAATCATACTGTTTGTATTATACCTTATTACTCAGGAACAACTTAATGTCAGTGATCATTTACTGTATATTTAAGTATAACAAGACACGGTTTCGAAGTGTTGTCCATATCAAATTGTAGAAAACTATAATTTAAGAATTAAATATATCTTGAATACGGCTCAAGGACATAGCATCTTCGGAAGTTTCAACCACAATAGGGCTCCATAGATGTTTTTCAATTGATGGTTCCAAATGACGGCGTCTCCTGACACATTCATTTTTGCCAACATTTTTCACCTTTTGAAACTATCTATTGAATAAAAACGCTTGCAATATACCATCAGACAACGGCACTCCATCGCTGGATTCTTTGTGTCGCTCTGGACACTAAATGGCCTGATGGATTCAATAAATATCGTCTAATCGGCGCTATCAATACCATTTAATGACAGCTTGTCTAATCCATCAAGTAAAAAGTTTTAACCTAGATGCAAACATCATAGCGATGGGTGTCGCGTTTCGGTATCCCACGTGTCTCCAAAGATTCCTTTTGACTACTTTCGGGTTCCATCCGGACATAGGATGATCATTGTAACTGAATTCTGGGTCTGTGGGAATTTCACTTATTGAGGAGTTGACTTTTAAAAGCCATTGATCTGAATCAATGGAGGAAACTGACATACCCCTCCACAACATTCACAATGCAACCTGTTGTGCAAATACGGTGGAGGTACTTGCCAGTGAAGAATGAAAGATTCATGATGATCACCACTGTATCGCTACAAAATACTGCGATGAGGTCTAAGGCCTCCTACGCACTATGCGGTTAGCCGGAATGCAGTCAGCCGTTGCCAATCAATATTGCTGACTGGCTGCCGCATCACAGTGCGAATAAAAACTACTTTCTCGTACAAATATCTGAGTACGGTCAGCCGCACGGCTGGCCGCATTGCGGCTAGCCGCATAGGGCGTAGGAGGCCTTACTCTGCCGTGCAAACGCTATAGAGCCGTAATAAAGTGAAATTTGCCGTGTGTTATTAAGTAAGCCAATAGAATGTTTTCTACAATTTGATACTTATATCCGCTAGAGACCCCCTGTTATTATTACAGATAGTTCCTAAAAGTTTTAAACCATGTGTTAGCTAATTTTGGTAGCTATTTTAACATGTTATGTTTTAGGATTCGCTTGTATTTCTGGTGCATATTTTTGTATACATTTATTATGTGTCTATTTATTTTTTTAATGTATAGTTTTGCTTTTTACTTGATAATACTTGGAAATGAAATCAATATTTGTACTATCCAACTATTCTATATATCAATAGAATATCGCCACCCCATCTCATCCCGTAGATATCTCTGAAAGAACGGGGAGCAGCGTCTCTCTGTATATTATGACCATCATACTGCGATCGCCAAATCGTCTGCCAAGCGTGGCGATTACGGCATATCCCTCCAAATTATGGATAAAGCCCCATCATGGAAATCTTTTGAGGAGGACTTTGTCCAGCTGTGGACGTCATTGGGATGACATGATGAACTATTCTAATTAACATAGCATTAACACAATTCTAAGCGTTAATCAAATCTCAAAACTGGAAAATCATTTAAACTGGAAAAAAAATGAAGGGAATTGAATCTACCCCTTTACGAATCAAGGGTAAATAAACATATCAGTCAGCTGTTTAGATGACATCTCCATCGTCCATAAATGTGTTGGCCAGGGAACACGAAAGTATGATCTCACGGTATAAATCTCAGAGCGTTAACCCTGAATTGTTTAGAGGGTACAGGTTCGATTCCTGTTGCACCATACAATATTTCCCAGGTATGAGTTATTTTTTTTGTATATGTGCTTAGCTTTCACTTTTATATAAAGAAGGCCTGATTAATGAAATGAAAGTTTAATAAACTTCCTTGAGCGTCCGCATTAGTCTTGTCGTCTCCAATTTCTCTAAAGGTCGGCCAAGCTGGTCCAAGCTGTCAAGCCAAGTCGGCTTAAAGCTGAAGTGACTGGCTGCCAGAATTTCACGTACGACAGATACAAAGTCAAAGAGAGTTAGCATGTGTTAAGCCACGTGTCAGATTCTGTTAGGCTTGTAACCAACAACCACTCGTAATGATTGCTGTAAACACATATAGAAACTGCACACTGAGCTTTACACATAAACGTATACTTCAAGGGGTAAAAGTTAGTGCCACAATTAAACCAACTCCGAAATAAACATCGATTTGTATTCCACGGTATGTACTGGTACGAAAATTGAATCCGCAATCTTCCAGCCACAGTATTGCCCTCTTAAGCAGCTCATTCCACTCGGGGTAAAAGACAACTATAGACTTTATTGATCTTGCTTAACCTATCGATTTTAAAGTAGTACATATAGAACTTTTAAAAAGTGGTCGCCGTTCCAAAGTTTAATATCGACGGAGCGAGAGAGAGCAATCCAACCAGTGAATGCATTGTGCCACGTACTCTGAAGTTGAATATCAATCAAATACAGTACCCCCGTCCCAACACGTGCGACCTGTCTAGCACCCAGAGAAACTGTATTACTTTAATGTTACGCTAACTTATAGTAGAAGTTTATTATTTAACCATTTGATGCAGTTCATCATCATGTCAGCTAAATGACTTCACTGTTGGACTATATAAACGTCCCCCACAAATGGGGGAATATGCCTTAATCTCCAAGGATGGCAGGTCTGACTATCACAATATGATGATCATAGTTTACAGTGAGAACCTGCTGTCTGTTCTGTAGTATATAATCCCTCGTGATGTCTTCTATCCTCCCCACGTCCATGATGCAGCTTGATTCGACCAAATAACATTGGGTACTAGAATAAGAATCAAGGCATCTGTACCTGCGCGTAAGCAAGGTTGCTATTTCTACCAGAGCTCCTCGGGGAATGGGGGTATTAAAAAAAACATTGTCCACTAAATGTAATAAGTGAAGCTTGCTTCCATTTTCAAAGGTTTTCAAGTCAAAGGGTTTGTAATTAAGATCAACAAGTACATGACATCGTTGTATTTACATGAAGTTTTATTAATTTTAGCGTTTTTTTATTCAGGGCGTGTACAAAAAAGGATTTTAAATATGTATAACTTAATTATAATCGAGTTTAATAAAAAAAAAATAGTTAAAATATACAGTGTAAGGCCACAGTAAGAATTGTCTGTCGTTTTTATAAATTGTATTAACGCGTATACGCCCTTTGTACAAATTGATGTGTTTCACATATTTTGTTTACTATATCAATGTGCGTTTAAACGTGGCGTTTTTAAAACGCGAAGTGTGAACGCTTGTTTACTGTCTCGCATTATTCCACCTTTTATTTGTAAAGTGTACCTACTACGTACGATATTTTTACAATGTTTACTGTAGAAATCCAGTTTTTATAGTTTTAAGCCAATGTAAATAGAGACATTATTAAAAGTGATTAAAGCTATATTTCATAATTGGTTCGTTTCATTCTGACACGTGACGCTGGAACGGGGTGATTGAGGCAACATCGTTCGTAAGTACAGACGCCAGCACGTCAAGCTACCCCGATCTGTCAAATTTCCCCAATTGAAAGTGAACTATAATAATCAATTGTTTGCGAAACATAGGTATGAATACAAGGACATGTTGGCGTGTTTGGCAAATGCTTGCTGTTCACAAGCTATCGGCGAGGTTAAGCAACTAGGCTCGCGGTCAGTCCATAGATGGGGTACCACCAAAGTACGGCGGTGTAATACCGCCAACTTCCAGACTTCGGGCTGATACTGAGAAATTTCTTTTTACGGAAAAATCCCTAAATCACTTTTGGCCTGACCCGGGATTTGAACCTAGGACCTCATTATCTGCGGTTGAACACACTACCGCTAGACCAACGAGGCAGTCATCTAGTTATATATTATATGAATGCAATAGTGCCGTATACTGCAGATTATGAAAACGTCAACTTGCTAACTCCGGGTCAAAACTAAAAGGTCTGTCCGCTATAAAAAACAAAATATAGTTATCTTTTTATTTAGATTCTTAGCCCCATCATGTGCGGTTCTACCCACTAAGAACCGCCATACTAATGAGGTAGGTAGTAACAAATTACGGATGATACAAAAAAATATGAATACACCGAAAATATTATTTACGAAACTTTTTGTAGAAAGCTTTGCGAGTTATTGTTTAAATAACCGGAAACTAAAGGACAAAGGACAGACAGACGGAAAGGGTTGAAGAAATCCAATTAGATAGGTAGGTACAGACGCCAGCACATCAAGCTACTCCAATCTGTCAAATTTCCCCAATTGAAAGTGAACCTTATTCTTAAGTGATAAAGTTGAAAACCTATAAAAAAAATTGACAGATTGGGGTAGCTTGATGTGCTGGCGTCTGTACTAAAGGACTTTGATTCCAAACTGGTTTGGGAACAAAACTGCTGTTTAGCTTTATAAGAAGGATTTTATAAAGATGTATCCTGAAACCTTCTTGTGGTAAAAATAATCATCATAGCTTTATTTCTTCTCTCACACAGAAAATTACAAGGAAAATGTCTTACTAACTAATTTAGGCATAGCATGAGGGTGTTATGGTAAGTGTAGTTTGTAGTGCAATGATAATGTTGCGATTATATTTTATTTGATGAGATGAGGTAGAATGGAATGAGGGGAATCAGGAAGAGATGTGTGTGTGTGTGTGTGTGTGTATGTGTGTGTGGATGTGTGTGTGTGTGTGTGTCACGTCGACGTCGGCCATTTTGAGGGGCCCAATTGGCTGTGATATGCGCCCATTTGTCTGGGTGCTTACGTAAAGCATGTCCAGACCAGTCCCACTTCAACCTGGCGGTTAATTAACTTATTAAAAAGTAATTAAATACAAACTAAACAAATTTTAATATACTCGTAATTAGAGATTTTTAATAGACCTTTACATTGGTCCTTGAGCCGGATCAATTGTATCAGCTAGCTAGTAAAGGAAAGTGCACATGTGGTTGCGCACACGCTTGTGCACTATAATATATCCCATGGAAATGGCTACAATCCATTGAGCCTGGCCGCCAAATTCAAATTTGACCAGGATGCCTATTTCTACAACTGCGATGTGTCTAAATATGTCTAGTTGGGTTGTTTCATTGCCTTTTCAGCGGTAGCGTATTCCACCGCAATTAATGAGGTGCTGGGATCAAATCCTGTGTCAGACACAAAAGTGTTAATAAGACTTTACGGGCAAAAGAAGCACCTGGTTGGCACCCGGAGTTTCGTATTCGGCAGTGTTAACCTTTAATCGAACAACGGTGTAATAGTTACCACCCCATTTTAAACTCCATAACGGTGTAATAAATGTTTGCTCTGAACGATTGAGCTGCTGTCGTTTTCCCCCGTCAAGTGGAGCCTTACCATCGCATAATATGTGTGAGGGGATACATAATGCATCTACGTACGCGGACTTACTCCTGCATGAGTCATAGCCAGTTGATCACACCGCAAGCACCTAGGCACCCAAAGGCCGTCAAAGTGGTTTAATTTCTTAGCATTTCCGTTTTTCAGAGGGCACGTTCACATGTGGGTTCCGGTTGTAGCCGTTAGGTACGCCATGTCAGACACCAGGCGACTTGAACAACTCTGACATTTGGCTAACCACTGTCCATTGAGACTACTACGCAGCGCATATTATTAGACCCGCTCAATCATAAGTCAACTGGTCAGCCGACTGGTTTCTCTGCGTTGTAATTAGCCGACGTATCCAAAATTCAGCGAGGAGATCTACTAGTATCATCATCATCATCATCGTGTTAGCAAAGTGACGTCTATAGACCAAAGAATGGCGGGATATGCCATAATCACCATGCTTGGCAGGTGAGTTAACGTTCGCAGTATGATGTTCATATTACTCAGAGAAACGCTGCTGCTCATTCTCCAGTATATATCGATATGATCAAATGGGGTGGTGATATTCTTTGCTTTCCACACAGAAATAAATAATAAATGTATTCCACTTGATTTGACATATTTTCGCTCACTGTTCTCTATACTTAAATTTTGTATAATGTATATAAATCAAGTTAAAGAATAATAATAATAATATATTGGGACAATGTCACACAGATCATCCTAGCCCCAAACTAAGCAAAGCTTGTACTATGGGTACCAGGCGACGATATACATACTTATATAGATAGATAAATACTTAAATACATAGAAAACATCCATGACTCAGAAACAAATCTTCGTGCTCATCACACAAATATTTCCACTTACCGGGATTCGAACCCAGGACCACAAGCTTCGTAGGCAGGAGCACTACCAACTAGGCTACGGTGACCGAATAGAATATGGCAACTCTAAAAAAAATAACATCCAACGTGCCCGCACCAACGGGACTTTTATATTTCTTTAAATCAACCACGCCATTCAAAATAAACGTAACATCGCCATTGTTTTCTGAGAAACCAGTCCATAAAATCGGTAATAAAAACCAAAGCTCCTTTTTACTTATAAAACATCGCCTATAAAATCACAATGGAAACGAAACTTCGAAGGGGTAATTTTGAAGTTCCAGTCATGATTGGCAGAGAACAAGGATTTTTGTGTTGGAAAAAACAACTTGAAGAATAAAAATGAGGAGCAAAAGGTCACGATACACAGACCGAACTGTTGTTGTCGCTAAATAGATGGAGAGACCTCAAAACGCCATAAACTTGGCTACACTACTAGCCAAGTTTATGGCGTAATGGCGTCTGCCGCATGAAACAGTTCGCCATTTTGAGTTTAAACGAAAAAACGGTAAGCCTTGTCTTGATTTTTCAATATAACAATGCATTAAGGATACTTGTGGGGCTGCCTCGTTTCTGTAGTGCGTGCAGATGCATAACAATGCTCAAAATGTGTGCTTCACTGGTGATCAGTGTGTGGGGCAGCCCCAACAGCGTCTTAAGCATGGTTTCCAGTCAAATGGACTTTAAATAGGTACGTTGGTCACTGTTGTGCGGTGTCCCATGGGATGGCAAAACAGTGGCACAACCTTTATTTTTCTTGTTTACCTTTATTTATTTACGTGTTCTTTATTTTTGTTGAATGTCTGTTCTTCCTAACAGAGTCGTAAGTTTCTACTAACAACCTTGTTGAGTCTTGGTTAGTCGAATAAAGAAAAAATCTATTATATTCTATTAACGGTAAGTCTTGTTCAGGAACCGACGGAATATAGAAAGAACTGCTGCCCCTGGTGTTAGGCTTGATGGTGGCTCAGTAGGCTTTTGTTTGGGTTTTGTGATGAACAAATACTAATAATACTAGAGTATTGGCTCTTAAGCTCACATCCACGATGCGGAAGTTTAAGGGGTCATTAATGCACACGACATGTCCTCATCTGCAGGAATGACCGGCACGGTATGGCCGTAATCTGGATCACTTTGACCACAGACGATGATGATGATGATGATGTCTTCCCGGCCGATTTTCGACCACGGCGGCCATTCTCAATGGAGATTAGCCAATTGCGCAGGACATATTATAGTGCACAAGTGTTTGCGCCAACACAGGGGCACTTTCTATTTCATCACTCTCATGATCTGATGGGACGACTAGCGATACGACCGGAAAGAGGTCAGGTGCAGGACCGACGGCTTTACGGGCTCCCCGAGGCACGGGGTGTAATACCGCCACCTTCCAGACTTCGGGCTGATAATGACAAATTTCTTTTTACGGAAAATCCCAAAATAACTTTTTGGTCCGACCCGGGATTTGAACCCAGGACCTCATTCTCTGCGGTTGAACACGCTACCGCTAGACCAACGAGGCAGTATCCACAGACGATACTAACTCTGCAAATGCCTTAGTCTACATGTATGAGTAATGGCAATTTCGCTGTAAATGCACAGTCAACAGAGAAATGGTAAATATATGACGTTAAATTATGGCTTAAAAAACATGTTAGATTGTGTGTGAGCTTTTAGTAGAAAATGTTTACTACACTTACAGTTTTGGAACCAAATCTTATAATGAATTACAACATAGATACCTAGTTTAATCGGGGGCGCGCAAGAGCGACTTTTAAAAAATACAAAATATTAATTGTAGAGACAAGTTTATTGTTCGACGATCGAACATCAAGTGCCAGTTACAATATGGCAAACCTTATTCTAAAACAGAGTGGGAGGTGGAACAGACCACCGGGATGAGCAACGTATGCATAAAAGTTGTTTTGACGGATGCAGCCTGAGTCCCGACAGACTGCTGACTCTATGAAAGGATGTTTAGTCTACCAGGTCGCATGGAACCTTCTGGAATATATGCACGCGTAACTCCTCCCTCATCAGGATCGACATTTACCGAAGATATAGGATTCGGTAAATTTCGATTAAACATTTTTGATAGATTATACTTATTTTTATACACGACAATAAAAAGGCTTATAATTAAAATTATATATAAAACAATGGTCCAGAGACTAACACTTTTCACATTTAGGGAAAGGCCTTTGTTTTCACTTGCACTATTATCTTCACTTTTGTGTAGAGCGTACGAGAGGAGCCGCAGGTTTTTGAGGTCCACTCCTTCCAGGTTCAGGAGCTTTGTAGTATTTGGCACATGTGACTTAATTGCAGGTAAGTTAATTAGTGATAGTTTTTCATAGGTGATTTGTTCTGTTTCAATCTTATGCATTCTTAGAGTCACATTATGTATTTGGATAGTACATGAATCGTCTATCGTAAGTATATAATAATATGTACCTCGAAGAGTTTGTCGAGACACCTCACTCTCACAGATTCTGCTTAGTACGGTATTCATTCTTGTATATACTATCCATCGATTCGGCTGGAAAAGTTCTATTCGAAAGTTTTCAATTTCTATAGGAGTTTGTTTACAGGAGCTGATGTTGTTAATGTATTGCATTAGGTCTTTTATACAAAAATCTTCGTTGAGTTGAAAACCATTTTCTTCGATGCACAGGAAACGAGATCTGTCGATTTCTTTGCAAGGCTTGGCAAGTGATTTGACCTCAAACCCTTTTGCTATTAGGTAAGGATATTTGGGTATAATAATAAGGGTACGGTTATTAGATAATATTGGGATGGGTAATAGTCTATAATAAGAATATGTGTCTGTTTTAACAAGTGGAATCTCCAAGATGAACGTTATCTTACTTTCGCTATAATAAGATTTAATTGCTATAGTTCCTTCAATTTTTACAAGGTTCTCAGGCAAAACTGGGTATATAAGCTTATCAGAATTTTCAATCTTTTTTAACAAGAAAAGCAAATTATCTGACTCAATGATAGACTGGTGTAGGATGCCTGACTTACTGAATGCTACGGCAGTTTCTATCTCATTAAGTTTGATATAAATATTTTGAAAATTATGTAGTAATAAATTATAAGTGTTCAGTATACGATTTCCTATATAGTTTAGCTGTCCTTTTATTGTAATTGAATTTATTTTTTCATCTAAATGTTTTATATTTTCATCAAGCTTATTAAGGTTAGTATTAATAACTTGGGTAACATTTACTAGGCTTCCCACCATTTCGGATATCAAGGTAATTTTCTTATTATTAATATTTTGCTGAGTCTTAACTTCTTTTATCAATCTGTCGTATTTAATGGCATCTTCATTATCTAGATTCCCTGTGATTATTTTTATGATTGATCCTAAAGGGTTTAAGAGACCTCTCTTTATCTTATAAGACGGTACTAACTGCTTATATTTGCTAATAGTTATATTATATACATATTCTACTTGGTTTTTAGAATCTAGATAATCGTTCTTAAAACTAATATTTAAGCAATTGTCAACTAAATAGTTTAACTGAGAGTAAAATTGAATGTTACCATCTAAGTCAGAGTAAATATTCTTAAAATCTAAAATCTTAATTAATATCCATTTATCGTTACTAATGGATGCAATTCCTTCCCGTATGGGTAGAATTCCCGGATTATCATTCACGGGCTGAAGTTGAAGGGCCAGCAACTGGGTCGCTGTTGTTATCAGCAGGAACATCGGGAGGTTTCTGTGGAACACGTTTAATGTCTTTAACAGGCACTCGTGTGTCACGTTTATGTATGATTACAGGGGCAATGTTTCTTTCAAGATCACCTGAAACTTTTGCTTTGGTGTAGCGAGGTTTATCTTTGCTACGACGTTTGTTAGTACCTTTAACAAATACATTTTCTTCAGGTTTTATTTTAAAAGACGTTTCTCCACCCCGTTTGTTTATTATAGCTTGCTTTTTCTCCGTGATTTTGTCCGTTAAGAAATTATATAAATGTCTAGTGCGTTTATTGTGATCATTTATTAGTTTTTGCATGTATTGTTTATCAAATCTAGTATCAAATATGTTATTAGAGTCTGTATGACCAAAGACAACTTCGAAGGGTGTGAACCCTGTAGTTGAATGAATAGTCTGATTGTATGCCATAATGGCGTAGGTCATGACAGATGCAATATCCGTAAGTTTATGTTCATATTTGGCTAGTCTGTATATTTCTAATATAGTTGAATGGAATCTTTCAATTAGTCCCATTGAATTTGTGTTATTTGGTGTTCCTATGTGCATTTCTATCTTGTGTAGGGATAATAATTCTTTGATGAGAGCATTATTGAACTCTGAGCCAGCATCAGAACTGACCTTTTGAGGAGTTCCATAAAATGAAAAATACTTTATGAGAGCTTTTACAACTTCAGGAGTAGATCGGTTGCTTATTTCAAAAGCTTGACCAAGTTTGCTGAAAGCATCCAATACAGTCAGAAAATATTTTCCTTCGATGGAAAATAGATCTATAAATATTTCTTCGAATGGTTTTTTCTGAGTTTGAGTAAGTTGTAATGCAGGTTTGTAAGGATTTCGATCATATTTCATTCTTTTACAGGTTTCGCAACTATTTATAATAGCCGAAATTGATTCTTCCATATTAAACCAATAGTATGTGCGCTTAAGGCGGGCTAACGTTTCTTTAATACCCCGATGGCACGTTTTTCCTGTATGGTATTTAAGAACGATTTGGCGTTGTTCATTTTCATCTTGAACAAGTACAACTCGTTCGGTACACTCAAGAAATTGAACGGAGTCTTTTTTGAAAAGTTGAATTATTATCTGTGTGAACTGACGTCTGTGTTCTTTATCTTCAAAATAGATAAAATACTTTACATTATTTCTGATATATTCTTTTAAAAATTGTTTCACTAGTTCTGAGTTATTTAAAGGTAAGTGCACTTCGAGAATTCGTTGCCTATTCGTAGATATATCCTTGACTGATAATTGATTTCGGTGCCATGTATAGACTAGAATTTGATTTGGTTTTGTGTCTATGGCTTCTTTTAAAATAGGGATACCTGTTGATTCTAATTCATCAGCAGAGTGAATGGTATCTGGGTTTTCAGATGCAGTATCTGTCCCACTTGATGGTGAAGAAATAGAATAAGTAGAGCTATGTTTTCTAGATTCTGCGCCATCTGAATCTGATGATATACTAATAGGTCGATTTACTTCCATAGATACATCCGACGCACTATCTTTATCTATTGCATTTAACCTAATTCTGGATAACGCATCTGCGTTAGTATTTTGAATGATAGTTTCTGCAGACCCATCTTTGCATGTAACTAAAGCTGAAGGCATTTGTACACCCTTCCCGAAATCGGTGTAATTGAGGACGGCGTCTCCATTATATAGATTAGTAGGTAATTTAATTTTCGTTTCAGATCGAGGTTCCAAAATTACTTGGCTTGGAGGCCTATATATAATAGGTATTTCAGTATTATGGATACGCAGAACACGGTTGTCCATATCTATGTTTGCACCTAATTGCGTTAACAAATCGGAACCAATGAGGCCATCATAATTGGAATCTACATCATACACAAAGAATTTATGTTTTAAATCACATTTAAATGTTTGTAAAAGAGGAATATAAATTACCTTGTCATGTTGACTTCGAGCGTGCGTGCTGAGTACTTGAAAAGGCTCTATATATTTATAATTTGAAAAATATTCATCAGCTTTTCGAGGACTGATAAATGATCGTGTGCTACCAGTATCAATCATAAATTTTGATTCTATTTCTGGTATCAAAATATAGGGTAATTGATTTAATTTATTATTATTAATTTTAATTATCTCCCATTCGTACTGTAGATCGGTGTCAGGAAAATTACAATTTAGCTCTATATTTTCAGTGTATTTGTAATTTTCATTGAACTCATTTTCGTTATAATCAAAATTTTCTAAGTATTCACTGTCGTTGCCATCTGAATATAAATTATTTACCCTTGGGGCTGGAGCGGCAGTGCGCATTGATACATCAGTATCTAATTTTTGAGGTCGAAACCCAAAGTTGGGGTGACCATGTTGAGGTTTATTCAAATTATTCTGCGGAGGGATATTATTAAATGTTTTGTAACCTTGATGCTGCGGTGGAATACCAAATTTAAATTGTTGTTGGTTTGGTGTACCATATCTAAATTGTGTTTGGTTTGGTGTACCAAACTTAATTAATTGTTGCTGATTTGGTATGCCATATTTAAATTGCTGTTGATTAAAGTTAGGTCTAAAACCTGTTGGCTGCATTTGGAAATTTTGTTTGTAACCCTGAATATTAGGTTTATAACCTTGTATATTAGGTGGGGCGTTAAATTTAAAGTTCTGTGGCTGAGGGTTTTTATTAAAAGTGGAATTTTGTACAGGGTTGGCGGTATAAAATTGTTTTAAGCCAAACTTTTCTACATAGGGGTTATGTGGCACTGAACTATCGTTAGGTGTGTGTAGTTTAATAGAACTATTTGGTTTTAACATTTTATTCCTAGATGTATACTGATATTGGAAGTTAACCTCTTCAAGCACTATGCTGAGAGCTTTCTCCAATGTAGAGCATCCTTTTAGTCGAACAATACGAATTAAATCTTCCGGCAAGTTGTATAGAAAAACATTCATGGCCATATTGTCGTAAATGGTGATTTTGCTATTACGTAAATTTACGTCGATCTCTAAATTTACTTTCGACAATAGGGTACTTTTCACGTGTTGTATTCTACTACAAAAATCAAGATAAGACTCAGTACTATTTATTCGTAATGTTTCTAATTCTATGGCTATACATTCTTCGGAACGAGGATCTCCGAAATGTTGGGTGAAAACATTTTTTAATTGAGTCCACGACTGTATATCCTGACGTTCACTAATAAGCGCGGCGGCTCTACCGATTAACTTACTAGTTATGGTATGAAAAACGTATAAATCTTGGTCCGCATTTCCGGTATCTCTATATCTATTAATTACATACTCACACTTAATTATAAAAAGATTTAAAAGTTTTTCATCCCCGTCAAATTTCGGGATAATAGAAGATATTTCCCTAGGAATCATATTTAGAGACATCTTAAATTTTTATATAATTATATTGCGAACAATAAAAATACGCAGGTAATTTTACTACACTACTATCTGCAATTACTTAATTACAGTTCTTAGAATTAAATGCTTACTATACCGATGTGGTGTATAGAGTTGCAAATAAGATAACGTTCTATTGCGTGGGCGATGGTCGGTCCCGTAATATCACAAAATCTTATTTATAAACTATCGGAATAAGAAGGAAAGACAAGGAATAGCAATGTGGGTCTACTCACAGGTTCTCCATTCTCTCCAGAAGTCAGCTCAGCGTCGCCTTACGTTTGCAGTGTATACGTTGAACAATTAAACGAATTTATTTGGTTCGAAGGATTCCCGTAACCGAATTTTCAAGCTCGAACCGATTGTGTGTTCTTGAAGCACGATTTTTCGGCGTTTTACGTTAATCCGAACGGCTGCGCCAGTTTAATCGGGGGCGCGCAAGAGCGACTTTTAAAAAATACAAAATATTAATTGTAGAGACAAGTTTATTGTTCGACGATCGAACATCAAGTGCCAGTTACAATATGGCAAACCTTATTCTAAAACAGAGTGGGAGGTGGAACAGACCACCGGGATGAGCAACGTATGCATAAAAGTTGTTTTGACGGATGCAGCCTGAGTCCCGACAGACTGCTGACTCTATGAAAGGATGTTTAGTCTACCAGGTCGCATGGAACCTTCTGGAATATATGCACGCGTAACTACCTACATCAAATATTATTGTTATTATTATATACTAGCTGTGCCCCGCGGTTATACTTTATAAATAATAATAATAATATATAGGGACAATGTCACACAGATCATCCTAGCCGCAAACTAAGCAAAGCTTATATAGATAGATAAATACTTAAATACAAAGAAAATATACATGACTCAAAAACAAATATTCTCACTCATCACACAAATATTTGCACTTACCGGGATTCGAACCCAGGACCACCAGCTTCGTAGGCAGGAGCACTACCAACTAGGCTACGGTGACCGTATTATATTTAAATATTGTAAAATTACTAACATTAGGTTAAGATTTTTTGTAATTAAAATCTTATGGACTGAAAAATGGTATGAAATAAATGATTAACATTAAAAGTCACAGCTTCAATAGTGGGTAGGTAATTATTTCATCAACTAGGGTTAATTAATTGAGTATGTTTCGCCGGAGCTTCTCAACTGGGCCGTGTTGAAACCGCTAGTAGAGAGACCCGCTGAGTTTGTTTCGCTGGGTCTTCTCAGTTGGGGCGCATTGGATCCGGTGGTAGCATTAAAGCGCGACCGTCGTTATAAACACAAGGTCCGTCATAATAATAACATTTAATTCGTATCTTAATATAGACAGAACCATTCAGACAATATGTAGTAAAAATATAGCTAAAATTTAAAATATAGATAATTAAACCTACACATGATCCTTAACAATAACTTAGTTTAAGTTAGCTAAATATAGTTTTTATTATAAAATAAATCTTATTGTAAATTATTTCCTACAATCCGTGTACCTAAATATCTATATGTACCTAGAAATAATTATATATTGCTACGAACATGTTCTGACTATTTACAAGCGCTTTTTTAAAGTCTACGTGAATAAAAACCTTTTTTATTTTATTCATTGGAACGAAGTTCCTTATCGCGCGTTGTGAAAGGGGGCTAGACGGAAAAAATTCTTACTAAAGTTCTCACGACACTTTTTGCAGCTGTGCGGCGTGCGCATGTTTCTCTGTCTGTCTCTCTCTCTCTCTCTCTCTCTTATAGAAAGCAAGCCAGATATTTTCATTTTTATTTCGCATTGAACAGTGTGGTGTCGCGGCGATTATTTTTGTTGAGTGTATACAGGTTTTTTTGTACATAATAAATAATAAGAAATAACTTCGTTCCATCCGGGTGACCCTTGACACCTCTCAAGTTTTTTTATTTACCTTATTGTCCATATATATACTGCTTTCATCGTACTGCAAGAGTATACTTGAGAACTTTAAGATTAGAGGGAGTAGAAGGAGGAAACAGTAAGTGGCTAGTCCCCATTAAGATTGGCAGTCGTAACACAAGTTGGCCACTCGTACACTTAAGGTGCTCGTCATTTACGCAGCGATGGATTCGACAACAAACATAAAGAATAGGTTAGGTTAGTTACTGCCCATCGTAATATAAACGGGACTATAAAGTCACGCCACTCAAGGGTCCCATGGTGTACATAAACCTTTGCACGGTTGTAAAACTGCCCCATTCCAGTGATGGACTGGCTAAGGAATCTGTAATGAAATCTCTGGTGTTTTGATGACCACGTGATGATAATGAAGGGATGAGAGAGGGGGTTCCTTTTCATACGTTCTTAGTAAAATTGACTGCACGTGTGGCGCAGCGGCTAAGATAGCCGCCTAGCCGCTTCGTGTCGCGGGTTCGAGACCACGTCGGACAACTATTTGTGTGACCCATAAATAGTTGTTCTGAGTCTGGATGTAATTTGTGTCCGTATATTATATGTTTGTAAAGTACCCCTTTTTTGAGTTTCAGTTGTATGTATGGGAACTGAAACTCAAAAATATTTTTTTCATCGTAACCATACATGTGGCGTATTTTATTTAATTTAATTTTACATTATTTGTGATACTTACAGCTAGCAGGTACCTTAAACATAACTTATAGAAATCTGAAAGCCAATTACAAGTTTCCACTGATAGATATCTATGGATAGGTCTTCCAAAATAGAGGTTTCTAATATCATTTTTTTTAAACTGAATAGTTTGCGCGAGACACACTACCAGAGTGTTAAAATGAGTGCCCCCCCTCCCCCCCCCCCAGTAACTTCTAAAATAAGAGAATGATAAAACTAAAAAAAATATATGATGTACATTAGGTACTATACAAACTAACAACGAAAATTGGTTTGAACGAGATCTAGTAAGTAGTTTTTTTTAATACTTACGTCATAAAGCGTAAACAGCAATTTACCACCAACTGAAATACTTGCTGCTACGGATCCCTTTAATGGGAGATTCCGACTCGCACATGGCCGGTTTTTTGATAAGGCGGGGGGGGGGGGGGGGGCGACTGCACCGACTAAACCTACCTGCCGTGGACTTCTCATGGTGCCTGATGGAGGAGCCCCAGAAACGCGGGTATGCTGCTCCGATGCACCCCTTTTGCGCAGATGGTCGGGTCCCTATTGCAGAGATGATGGTCCTACAATTGACATGACAAGCCTCTGTAATACCGAAAACATAGCCTATCCAAGTGTGTCTTACACTTGGATAGGCTATGTTTACTGGTAAAGAATATATACAACATGTAACGTAATTAACGCACATCCTCAGACACCCCAATTAGAATATTATGTAGTAATCATAATACATTCACAGATTTTTTTATTTAACATGTATATTCATTGTTATTTACTAAATTAGTTTATTTTTCTTTATTTTGTATTGAATGATGGAATTTGTATGAATACAAATAAAACTGCGACTTTTAAAGTCTTATTACTTAGACTTACGGTCCTTTTCAATTTGTTTTGAATGTACAGGGTTAATATGCCAATAATTTCCGCAGTTTTAATTATTTTGGACAAAAAATACCTATATTTAAAATGTTATAAATCGATTCAGTAAACGATTCTGAACAAACTATTTTCAGGATGTGCGTTAATTAAGTTGCATGTTGTATATATATATATCTTTAAATAAATATATTTGGGCAACTAATAAACTGCCATCTGATCTCAAACTATGATCGATACGATCTCAACCAACTGATACACATACTTATATAATTATAAATACATTACATACTATTATAGATAAATTACACCCAAAGACAGAACAAATAATAATATCCTGGGATATTATTTAAACACGAATCTGATCCCAAACTAAGCAGAGCTTGTACTATGGAACCAGATAACATATGCTACATATACTACATTTCTTTTGTAAATACATACTTATATAGATAATTACACCCAAACAATAGACATGTTCATGCACACAAATATCTGTCCTGGGTGGGAATCGAACCCACGACTTCCGGCGTGAAAAGCCAGCATTTGCCAACCACGCCAACAGTAATAATAATATATAGAGATATTGTCACACAGATCATCCTAGCCCCAAACTAAGCAAAGCTTGTACTATGGGTACCAGGCGACGATATACATACTTATAAAGATAGATAAATACATTGAAAACATCCATGAGTCAGAAACAAATATTCGTGCTCATCACACAAATATTTGCACTTACCGGGATTCGAACCCAGGACCACCAGCTTCGTAGGCAGGAGCATTACCAACTAGGGTACGCTGACCAAAGTACAGTCAATCGCGTTCATCACATATAGATCTGTCTCGGGTGGGAATCGAACACACGACCTCTGGCTTAGCAGTCAGGGTCACAAACCACTTGACCAACAGGCCGGTCAATGCCCAAGCTCATATCCGCCTCCGTTAATAACTTAACATAAAACGCGAAAACTTTAATCACACACGCGAAAGTTTGTGAGTGTGTATGTTTGTTACTCTTTTACGCAAAAACTGCCGAACGGATTATGATGAAACTTTGTAGTAATATATATGGCCTTTGCGTCTGTTACAGACGATTTACGGCGCATTGTCTGAGAGACATTTTTTTGGTGGCTAAACAAACCGATGTAATAGTGACATAGCCTGCGGCATGCCTGACAAGAGAAGTTTGCGGTGGTTGGTGCCGAGCCGCTTTCATGTCACTTCTGTCTCTTATCAGCAAGTACTCCGAACCAGGCTTCGTCACAGATCTGACGACCCTCCACTACACGTTTGTGCCATTCAACTCTATTTTCAGCGAGCTTTTCCCAGCTACAGTGGTTAATTTTAAAAGCGGCCATATTCCGCTAAGTGCAGTGTTTAAAGTGATTTTAAGTTTTGTAGTAATATAGCTTATCATCATCATATCAGCCGAAAGACGTCCACTGCTGGACAAAGGCCTTCCCCAAAGATCGCCACAATTGCCGGTCCAATATAGCTTATATATCCGAATAACACATACACTATAATTTAATAAGTTTAACGCGGGTGAAACCACGGGGCACAGCTAGTTTTAAATAATTTTCATCAACTTTCAAAACTTCCACCCTTACTACCGCTTCTCCTTATCAAGACCTTGACCAGTGGAAGATTTCCCTTGCGACCCATACGGACGTAGGGAAATTACGCGCATATATTATGCACAGCATATATTCATCTACATAATAAATGAAGGATCACGTTGCACTAATTGAATAGTTACTAGTTGGGCGCCATTACTGTGCCAATAAATAAAAAAACAAAAATCCGGCCAAGTGCGAGTTGGACTCGCACATGAAGGGTTCCATTGCAGCAAGTATTTCAGTTGATTAAATGAAAGGTAAATTGCAGTTTACGATTTATGACGTATTAAAAAACACTAATTACTAGATCTCGTCCAAACCAATTATCGTTGTTAGTTTTACATTGTTGTACATCATATATTTTTTTTAGTTTTATCATTCTCTTCTTTTAGAAGTTACAGGGGGGGGGGGGGGGGACACTCATATGGGAACAATGAAAAAAATTTTTGAGTTTCAGTTTTATGTATGAGGAACCCCCAAAATTATTGTTCTTTTTTTATTTTTGTGTGAAAATCTTAATGCGGTTCGCAGAATACATCTACTTACCAAGTTTCAACTGTATAGCTCTTATAGTTTCGGAAAAAAGTGGATGTGATATACGTACGGACAGACAAACAGACAGACAGACATGACGTATCTATAAGGGTTCCGTTTTTTAACCCTAAAATTCACGTAGACTTTAAAAAGGCGCTTGTAAATAGTCAGAACATGTTTGTAGTAATATAGTTGTATACATTATTATTTCTAGTTACATAGATATTTAGGTACACATTGTATTGTAACCTTTTTTATTTTATGTATGAAAATATAATATGAGTAAACGAGTCAAAGGAGGTGTGCTAGGATCGTGACAAATGGAAATGGCGTTCTCTGCCCATCCCTCTGGAAAACCGGCGTGATTCTATGTATGTAATGCAGAGCTGGTATTATGGAAGCAAGGTAACTGATATTCTTTTGTAAATACATTCTTATGCATAACTAGCTGGGCCCCGCGGTTTCACCCGCGTCAAACTTTATAAATCATAGCCTATGTGTTATTCCGATATAGCTCAGGGAAAATTTAATCAATTAAAAATAAATTAAATTAAAAAATAGAGTGAATAACATTTTCAAAAAAGACGATAATTGATCAGTTATCGAGCGGGATGAAAAATGATTAAATTACTAAAATGGCTATAAAAAAATAGAGGTTGGTGATAAAAGGTTAAAAATTTAGGGTTGTATGTATTTTTAATGTAACATTATAGAAATGTAAAAACCAAAAAAACTTGAGAGGTGTCAAGGGACACCCGGATGGACCGAAGTTATTTCTTATTATTTATTATGTACAAAAAACTTGTATACACTCAACAAAAATAATCGTCGCGACACCACACTGTTCATTGCGAAATAGAAATGAAAATATCTGGCTTGCTTCCTATAAGAGAGAGAGAGACAGACAGAGAAACATGCGCACGCCGCACAGCTGCAAAAAGTGTCGTGACCACTTTTCGTAACACACGACACAACACGCGATAAGGAACTTCGTTCCAAAAAATTGTCATAAATTAAAGAAAATATGTTAAGGGTGAATAACCCTTACAATTAGGGGTATGAAAAATAGATAGTAGCCGATTCTCAGACCTACTGAATATGCATATAAAATTTGGTAAAAATCACTAAAGCCGTTTCGGAGGAGTAAGGTAACTCACATTGTGACACGAGAATTTTATACATACATACATACATAGACTCACGCCTGTTTCCCAGAGGGGTAGGCAGAGACAACGGATTTCCATTTGTCACGATCTTTGCATACTTCTTTTGCCTCGATTACTGTCATTATATTCTTCATACATGCTCGCCGGTTTAGGGTACTTCTGACCTGCCCTTTCTTGAGAACATCTCCAATTTGGTCAGAGAATGTTCGACGTGGTCTTCCCCTTCCGGTTGTCCCATTCACCCAGGCCAGGTATACTTCTTTTGTCAATCTTCTTTCATTCATCCTTTCTAAATGGCCAAACCATCTCAGCATGCCTTTTTCTCAGAATTTTATATATTAGATTATGTATAGATAGACCAAGACTCAGGATAAACAGAAATGTTCATCTATACATATAGTAAAATCGTAGGAAAGTCAAAACTGTACATTGAATATTTTTTTTAAAGGATACTTGGGGCGTGATCTACTGTCGATATCGAAGCCAAAAATATAGTTTTTAGAATTTGTGTCTGTGTGTCTGTTTGTCTGTATGTATGTCCGGGCTAAATTCAAAAAGTACTGCATGGATTTATTTAAAATTTTGCATGAATATTACTAAGCCTATATATATATATATATATAGGCTACATATTATCACGCTATCACCTACGGGGGAGGAGCTGTGATAATTTATAAAGTTTAACGCAGGTAAAACCGCAGGGCACAGCTAGTGATGAAATAAATGTGAAAGGCAAGTACCTATTTACCAACCATGCCAACCGGCCCCAAATGCTTATGGAGTGCAATATCAATATGCTGTACCTCCTTGAACTTCTAGTTTGCTATTCTAGCCCTACAAGAACACAAGACACCTGAGGAAAACAATTCCAAATGTAAAGGAAACATTTTCTATTGATTGACATTCACGAACACTCTCGTCCGTGGAGACAGCTGTATAAATGGCGTCTACCCTCAAGAGATCGGTGTTCGGTAACTAAAGGGAACATATTAACCAAGCAAGGACACTATCGGCGTGAAGTCCGGGAGTTAACAGTATTTATACTCCGTGCTTCGGAAAGCACGTAAAGCCGTCGGTCCTGAGAGCTCTTTCCAGTCCCGTCGCTAGACTTCCCATCAACGGAAAAACCAGCAAAGTGCTAGGGCTACGAATAAAACAGAGGCCGTGTTAGTCTGAGTCAGAGCACTGTCGCAGTGGCCCGTTAATCATTGACAGGTGGTTTCCAAGTAATCCGACGTGTCAGTGTGGAGGCATCTGGCTGGAATTAAATAAAAATTTAAATTTTAAATTTGGAACTGTTTATTTTAAATTAAATTAAACAAAATTTTGTTCTAATAAAACGGTGCTTAATCTAACAATAAAAAGATTATATGCGCCTATTTAGTTACACTTACGTCTCAATTGGCCAAGGCGTAGCTAGCGCATAGAGCAAAAGTTGCACAAAACTCCCTAAAATGATGATCTTGCCCTCTCCCCGCCAGTAATCTCCCAGAGTCGAGGTTCGAACCCCACAGGGGGTGCCCTCCGGCGCGGGTTACTTAATTGCTAGACGGCTCGAGCCGTCTGCTCGCCTCTATAGTCCGGTGAAGCAGTGAAAGGCTCCTAGGCTAACGGTAGCGTGCTAAAAAAAAAATAAAAAAATTATGAAACGTTAGAGCGCTGAACATCTGAAGGTGCGTCGTTCCCACTTTGTACTAAGTAATATTTTTTTACTATTGAATGCGTTTTCTTCGCGTTTTTGCACTTTATAATTCTATCTATTATGTATTTTGGTAAGTTGTTTATAATTTTTTTTTTTTTAGTATCTAGGGACAATGTCACACAGATCATCCTAGCCCCAAACTAAGCAAAGCTTGTACTATGGGTACCAGGCGACGATATACATACTTATATAGATAGATAAATACTTAAATACATAGAAAACATCCATGACTCAGAAACAAATATTCGTGCTCATCACACAAATATTTGCACTTACCGGGATTCGAACCCAGGACCACCAGCTTCGTAGGCAGGAGCACTACCAACTAGGCTACGGTGACCGTCATAATAGTGGGAAGGATACACCTCCAGTGTCTCTTTCCGTATACATTGTTATACTTAGGAATTTTATATGTAGGTAAATTAGGCAGCAGACAGCTGAGTTCGATTGTGATGATGATTCAATCGACGTCACATGTGCTCATACAGTACATGTGACGTCATAAATGGTCTGAAATCGATTTTCAACGTTGAATCGGCTTCAAACGAATCGTTGAACGAATGATTTAGTAATTTTTAACCGTCATCTATTGGAACGCCCACCACGATCACGATAATCGGCCAATTAGGCGGTAGCGATGGTCTTGTGCGGGTCGCTGGAAACTGCTGGATGCGAATAGCGCAAGACCGGCAATTGTGGAGATCTTTGGGGGAGGGCCTTTGTCCAGCTGTGGACGTCTTTCGGCTGATATGATGATGATGGTTTATTATTTACCGAGATTTAAAATAGAATACACGGACCGTTTAAACCTGACTTCCTGATACTTGGAACTAAGGTAGTGTTAGCCAGCTCTTCCCTCTCTCAACACAAACATCATAGAACACTTAATAAACATATTCCTCGATTAATTAATGATTGTAAACATGCTCATAAATGATGTAACATTCCTCTTTTAATAATTTCTTCATAATTTATAGTACTGGCCCATGTGCCTTGATTTTCTGTGCTTTGGTTTTTATTTAAATTTGACAACAATGTTCATGTTGACATATAGCTCTCTGATTTTTTTGGGATCCGACCTGATTCGATTGAATTGTAATTTTTGACCCTTTTACACGTTGTAATTGGATAATACACCCTTGATTCAACGTCTGCGTGGTGTTATTTTGCTCAGTGATATCAGTCAGTAGATATAATTGTGGTAGAACCAGCGGTAGTATGTCAACCGCAAAAAAATTGCTTCTGGATTCGTATCCAGCGTCGAGCTCAAGTGTTTTTTTTTCAGGAAAGTATATCAGCCAGTAGCGGGACACCCAGACTCAGGACAAACAGACATGTTCATGCACACAATTATCTGTACTGGGTGGGAATCGAACCCAAGCAAGCACAAGCTCATATCCGCCTCCGTTAATAACAATAAAATTAACAATAATAAACTTAACATAAAATGCGAAAGCTTTTAATTTAAAATTATAGTGCTACAACTTTTTACAGGGCTTCGGTAAACTGAACCATGTTATCAAAACTTCCACCCTTACTACCGCCTCTCCTCATCAAGACCTTGACCAGTCGAAGATTTCCCTTGCGACTCATACGGACGTAGAGAAATTACGCGCATATATTATGCGCAGCATATATTCATCTACATAATAAATGAAGGATCCAGTTGCACTAATTGAATAGTTACCATTTAGGTGCCATAACTGTATTAATAATTACAATAATATCCTGGGACACCAGGATTTTATTATTATTACTAGATTTGCCCCGCGGTTTTACCCGCGTTAAACTTAATAATTATCATAGCTCCTCCCGCGTAGGTGACAGCATGATAATATGTAGCCTATAATGTTGACCCGACCTCTTAGTATTATTCACACAAAATTTGAAGTAAATTCATGCAGTATTTTTTGAGTTTAGCAGATACAGACAAACAGACAAAAATTCTAAAAACTATATTTTTGGTTTCGATATCGATTGTTGATGACGCCCCAAGTATCCTTTTAAAAAAATATTCAATGTACAGTTTTGACTTTTCTACGATTTTATTATATGTGTAGATAACCTTTTTTATTTTATTTTAATTAAATATTCGCGTCGTAGATCGGTAGACAAATGCGTCAGATTAAAACGAAGAGCAATATACCTATGTGTGACTGACTCTTCTATTCCACTATGAAGATATCTAGCTTCCAAACAACTTGGAGTTACTAAGATCCGCACGCTAGGAGTCAGCACTTGTTGAAGTCCTTTTTACAAGTTCAACCTGTCCCGGTGTGTCTGTGATCAAATCTTGCAAGTTGCAATTTCATTCACTTGCCGCTTACCGGCTGAGCTGAAATTGTGCGTGCATGTGTCAACTGGATGACCATGCAAAATTATTATGACATAGAGCTGAACTGATGATGGAGCTGGAAGATGGCCATGGGAATTCAGTAATTAAAGATCACAAACCCATCGAGTTTGGGCTCGTATGATTCGTCTTTACAAGTACTTTGGTGCTAGATTGTAACTAAGGTCTGATGTTGGACCTGGAAGATGGCCATAGCCATATAATGTTTCAGTATTTAGAAAGTCACGGTCTACATCTAAGTATGTTTATCAGTTGGCTGCCTCTGACTAGTTGGGTATCAGATTGCAGTGTATGAGTTTTACCAAGATATTTCTTTATTTGTCTCAGTTTTATTCTCACTATAATACTTTCCTTAAAGTGGTTTCATTACTTATTATTCACCGTAGCCTAGTTGGTAGTGCTCCTGCCTACAAAGCTGGTGGTCCTGGGTTCGAATCCCGGTAAGTGCAAATATTTGTGTGATGAGCACGAATATTTGTTTCTGAGTCATGGATGTTTTCTATGTATATAAGTATTCTCTATCTATTATCTATCTATATAAGTATGTATATCGTCGCCTGGTACCCATTGTACAAACTTTGCTTAGTTTGGGGCTAGGATGATCTGAGTGACATTGTCTCCAGATATTATTATGTCTTTTAATGCTCGTACGTAATCTACTTGTTACACCTTTGTATATATATTTGCTATTGTGCTTTTCTAACTGGTTTGTCAACCCAAAGGTTCCCAAGATTTTTTAATGAACAGGCGAGCGTGTATGACGTATATAATACAAAAGTACAGAAGATCCTGGAGGGTCGAAGTGCTGTACGCAAGTAAACCCCAACAAAGATAAGATAAGATATAATACATTCTTATACATAACTAGCTGTGCCCCGCGGTGTTACCTTCGTTAAATTTTATAAATTTTCTTTGCTATAAACCTCACGGAGCCCGAGACCTTTCCAACGAATGCAAAGCCTTGGAAATCGGTTCGTGCGTTCTGGAGTTATAGCGTCAGGAAGGAAAACCCGGCTTATTTTTATATAGTAGAGACTAGCTGTGCCCCGCGGTGTTACCCGCGTTAAATTTTATAAATTTTCTTTGCTATAAACCTCACGGAGCCCGAGACCTTTCCAACGAATGCAAAACCGTGGAAATCGGTTCGTGCGTTCTGGAGTTATAGCGTCAGGAAGGAAAACCCGACTTATTTTTATGTAGTAGATTATGCATAGATAGACCCAGACTCAGGATGAACATAAATGATCATCATCATGAACATTTCTGTTCATGATGATGGTTGGTAAATACTTGCCAACCATATAGCCCGGCCTTTCAAATGCTTATGGAGTGCAATATCAATATGCTGTACCTCCATGAACTTCCAGTTTGCTATTCTAGCCCTACAAGAACACAAGACACCTGAGGGAAACAATTCCAAATGTAAAGGAAACATTTTCTATTGATTGACATTCACGAACACTCTCGTCCGTGGAGACAGCTGTATAAATGGCGTCTACCCTCAAGAGATCGGTGTTCGGTAACTAAAGGGAACATTTTAACCAAGCAAGGACACTATCGGCGTAAAGTCCGGGAGTTAACAGTATTTTATACTCCGTGCTGCGGAAAGCACGTAAAGCCGTCGGTCCTGAGAGCTCTTTGCGGTCCCGTCGCTAGACTTCCCATCAGCAGAAAAACCAGCAAAGTGCTAGGGCTACGAATAAAACAGAGGCCGTGTTAGTCTGAGTCAGAGCACTGTCGCAGTGGCCCGTTAATCATTGACAGGTGGTCTCCAAGTGATCCGACGTGTCTGTGCAGTGGCATCTGGCTGGAAGTAAATAAAAATTTAAATTTTAAATTTGGAACTGTTTATTTTAAATTAAATTAAACAAAATTTTGTTCTAATAAAAAGGCGCTTAATCTAACAATAAAAAGATTATGTGCACCTATTTAGTTACACTTACGTCTCAATTGGCCAAGGCGTAGCTAGCGCATAGAAACGTTCGATCTTTGAACATCTGAAGGTGCGTCGTTCCCAGTTTGTACTAAGTAATAATATTTTAATATTGAATGCGTTTTCTTCGCGTTTTTGCACTTTATAATTTTATCTATTACTAGCTGACCCGACAGACCTTGTCCTGTCTTAACGATGACTATTAACGCACGCTATCTGTCAATACTATGTCAAATAAAAAAAAGTTACATTAAAAAAGGTTATATTGTCCAAAGCGCTAAGGTTAGATTAGAAATAATATTTGGTTGTGAAGTATTCTTAAATTTTCTTATTTTCCGCGCAATTTTAAATTCTTTTTTTTACATAAGAACCTTCTCCTGACAATAACAAACACAATAAAAAAAGAATTAGTGAAATCGGTCCAGCCGTTCACGCGTGATGTCGTGACAACGGAAAACGGGTTTCATTTTTATTTATATAGATGTATTTTGGTAAGTTGTTTATAATAGTGGGAAGGATACACCTCCAGTGTCTCTTTCCGTCCGTATACCTACACATACTTAGGAATTTTTATGTAGGTAAATTAGGCAGCAGACAGCTGAGTTCGATTGTGATGACGATTCAATCGACGTCACATGTGCTCATACAGTACATGTGACGTCATAAATGGTCTGAAATCGATTTTCAACGTTGAATCGGCTTCAAACGAATCGTTGAACGAATAATTTAGTAATTTTTAACCTTCATCTATTGGAACGCCCATCACGATCACGAAAATCGGCCAATTAGGCGGTAACCCATTTAGTTATCATTTATCATGGCTGATCCTCTCAATATACTTCGGATGCCGATCGGTCGAAGCAAGGCTAAACATGTTTAGGTGGAGATTTATAGACAAAATTAATTTTGTATGTTAGGTTATAATAATAATTAATAAAATTATTAAATAATATTAAATAGTTATTTATTTATTCTTTGGTTTGGGCCCTAGCACCTGCACTCAGAGGACTCAAGGACTGCCTCTAATCTCTAATATGGCTTTGTTATGGGCCGTAACCATTAAAAGTTAAGGAACATGTCTTCGAAACGCTAATAGTAAGGTACAGACGCCAGCACATCAAGCTACCCCAAACTGTCAAATTTCCCCAAATGAAAGTGAACCTTAAGCTTAAGTGATAAAGTAAAAAATCTATAAAAGAAATTTGACGGATCGCGGTAGCTGGATGTGCTGGCGTCTTATAATCAATATATATTTTAATAAATGGACTTGGGACGTTGTACAAAATGTCGTTACGCATTAGGGCTCTTAATAGATTCCCACCCAGTTACCTGAAAACTTGCGTACCGTGGTCCACCCCATGGGAGAGTACTGTACGTTTCACAACAATCGAGGAAGTCCGTGGGGACACGGGCTTTAAAATGGCACATTTGTTATTGAGCGGAGTAACGTGTCTGTAGTAGGCCATGGAAAACAGTTATGGTTCCCGGTTTTACAGTACCGGGACTTACTACGATACAAATACGGCTTTAATTCAATTTAATTCTAAGAATACTAGGAGGGAGAGAGCAGCCCAATGTACAAGAATTTCTTGTACATTGGGCTCGGCTCCACGTGTCAACTCGATGTTCAAATCTTGTTAGATATTAAAAATCATTGACTTATATGTATAACTAGACACGCTTTTTCGAATAAAAACTCTGTCCCAGTCCGGCTATGCGCGAGGTGAGGGGCGCGCGCGCGGCGGCCAAAATTGCTTAATGAGTTGCAGCGCCGCGCTGCAACTTGATGAGCAAATTCTCAATATGGGATTGCGCGTCTAGTAGAATACATATCGGTCAATGTTAAAAATAGATCCTTTTTTATGGCAGGGGGAATGCCTACGCATGCCACCCGCAAAAAGTGTCTGCAGGTAGGTATGTCGGACTCGCACCGACTAAACCTACCTGCCGTGGACTTCTCTTGGCGCCTGATGGGGGAAGCCCTAAAATAGATCCTAGTTATGTTCTTACTAATATGTGGGGTGCATGGCGGCTAATACAGTCGCCTCGCCGCTTCGTGTCGCGGGTTCGAGTCCCGCGCCGGACAACTATTTGTATGACCCATAAATAGTTGTTCTGAGTCTGGATGTAATTTGTGTCCGTCTATTATATGTTTGTAAAGTACCCCGCGACACAGGGATTACATTCCCTAGTGCGGGTGTTGTAGTTTAAAAAAAGAAAGAAAGAAAAAAGATTTTGATGTATTTTGTATTAACACTATGTGGCTTTTTTATAGCCGGAATAAAGTGTTTATTATTATATTATTATTTAAAGTTTCCGGAAGATATCATGCTCACACTGCGCTATTCAATTCTTCTTTGGAAATATAAATTGCGCTTTTATGCAGGCGTTAAACTTGAAAAGTTAAAACATGTAAGGGTATAATGATCAAATTGCGTTATCGGAGTTAATTTCCACGCGTCTTAGCGTATAAATTACGCCGTGTACTTAGGCTCTTATTAGGCATGCCTTTAAGTTCTGTCGTTTCCATATTTCCCGGCAATTTTGAATTTGGAACTGTTCTATATTCGAATGTGTTTAAATGTTTTTTGAATCTCAAAACAGTTGATGGTGTTAGGATTAATGCTATTGTTGAAGTTATACTTCTTTTGGCGCGATGGAGAAAAATGATGAGAGTGAATTTTTACGATGCGCGCGCACACCGACACCAAAAAATTTAACAGCATGAAGTTAGTTCTAGGTGGTACGACAGTGAATTTTTACGATGCGCGCGCATCGTAAAAATAACAGCATGAAGATAGTTCTAGGTGGTATGAAAATTGATAACTATGTTCAAGTTGTATATTAAGAAGTATAACTTCTAACGCGTGTACATAAGTACACACAAGTTTTTTTTTAGTCACAGCGTCGATTGGAATCTGTCAGCTTTAAATTAAATTACTGTTTTTAAACTCTGTTTATGTAATACATTGATAGCTTGACAAGTACAAGTGTATGTAAATACCCAAGTGCTGAATAAATTTAATTATTTCCTGAGAATAGTAGTAACCTGAAATAAAGAAATATGAAATATATTTCTTTATTTCAGGTTACGGATGAAAATGAATCTTAAATGTATAATAAATGATATAATATCTGGTTTGAGTGAATGGAAAAGTGTATTAAGCTACGTGGTGAATACTTTGTAAAATAATAAAAAGTACTATAAGGTTCTAGTTGTGGTTTTTTCTTCAAACGACAAAACTTAAAAGGCATGTCTCGTATGACAAAATTGCGTTTGTAGCGCGTTTGATATGTCTGTGTCGTCTGTGGTTATACATAAAATATTTATATATATATATATATTATGTTATCGATGTGCATGGTTTTTATCTATACAAATAAATAAAATTGGAGTGTCTGTTTGTAATATTGAAATAACCGTTTTTTTTCTACATAATATGAATATATATACGGTACTTACACCAAAATAACATTTTTTTAAATTTTTGTCTGTCTGTCTGTCTGTTTGTTCCGGCTAATCTCTGAAATGGCTGGACCGATTTTGACGGGACTTTTATTGGCAGGTAGCTGATGTAATAAGGAGTAACTTAGGCTACTTTTTTTTTAGAAAAAACAAAATAAACTAATTAACACGCGAACGAAGTCGCGGGCACAGCTAGTACAACAAAATAATTGCGTTTGCAACTTATTTTAGTTGCGTAAGTCGTCCGACGTCCGCACTTGTAAATAAAATTCGGCGCATGCATTGGTTCTTATGAAAAAATAGAATGTGAGTCGCCTGCACTACAAAACACAAAAATACGCCGTAAGTATAAGTTCTTACGACAAAATTGTGGTTGCACCCCATTTAGAACCCGCAGCCTTTCACGCCTCAGTTCGTGGGTTCGATTCCCACGCAGGACAGATATTTGTGTGCATGAACATGTCTGTTTGTCCTGTGTCTGGGTGTAATTATCTATATAAGTATGTATTTACAAAAGAAAAGTAATATATATGTAGTATAACGGTTATCTGGTTTCCGTAATACATGCTCTGCTTAGTTTGTTGTAGTAGATGAACCCACTGAGTATGTTTCGCTGGGTCTTCTCAGTTGGGGCGCAATGGATCCGGTGGTAACATTAAAGCGCGACTGTCGTTATTAACACAAGTTCCGTCATAATAATAATACCTTAATATAGACAGAACCATTGACAATATGTAGTAAAAATATCAGACTTAAACTAGATAATTAAACTGTTGACAATAACTTGATACGAGCTAAATATATAATAAATATCATTGCTATAATAAAATAAATTTTATAAATGTTTTCATACAATCAATACAATGTGTACCTAAATATCTATGTTACAAGAAATAATAATGCATACAACTATATTACTACAAACATGTTTTGACTATTTACAAGCGCCTTTTTAAAGTCTACGTGAATAAAAACCTTTTTTATTTTATTTTATTTATTTTTTTGGTGTCAGATGGCCGTGTGTGAATAATGTAAAATATTTATTTATTTATTACTACCGCAACGTAAACCAAGCAGCAGAAGCTTATGAAAGATATTCTGAACAACACTTTGTAAACCATATTCATCCTCAATAAAAAAAGTTAATGTTCCCGACGACGTTTTGTATGAACTGCATCGCAGTTTCCAGTTTCCATAGTGAAGTTATTCACCAACTTTTGCAAAACTATCTTTTTGTTTCGTAGTTCACTGAATTTATTCATCTTTCGTCCAATTAACACCTAAATGGGCTGAAAATACAAAAACAAGTGACGTGCTGTAGCAACTCGCAATGGGAATCTGGGGTCTGTTGGAGTGGTTGGCAAATGCTTGCTTTTCACGCCGGAGGTCGTGGGTTCGATTCCCACCCAGGGGCTTTACCGGCTATGTCACCGAACTTCGATTTCTTAAATCGCGTTCAAATTAATAAAGGTTAAAAATTACTTAATCAATCGTTAAATCGGCTTCAACGTTGTCAATCGATTCCGGAACATTTATAACGTCATATGTGCTCATGGAAGCCGATTTAACGATTTATTAAGTCATAGGTAGAGCCCCTGGACATATATTTGTGTGCATGAACATGTCTGTTTGTCCTGAGACTAGGTGTAATTATCTATGTAAGTATGTATTTACGAAAGAAAAATAGTAATAATAGTATAATAATATATTGGGACAATGTCACATAGATCATCCTAGCCCCAAACTAAGCAAAGCTTGTACTATGGGTACCAGGCGACGATATACATACTTATATAGATAGATAAATACTTAAATACATAGAAAACATCCATGACTCAGAAACAAATATTCGTGCTCATCACACAAATATTTGCACTTACCGGGATTCGAACCCAGGACCACCAGCTTCGTAGGCAGGAGCACTACCAACTAGGCTACGGTGACCGTCAAATATTATATGTAATATATCAGTTATCTGGTTTCCGTAGTACATGCTCTGCTTATTTTGGGATCATATGGCCGTGTGTGAATAATGTCCCAGGATATTATTATTATTTTTCTCTCTTAACCTGTAGACTTAATAACAGTACGGTACTACGACACGCTGCAGACATTACCGGAGTCTTTTGAGCGCCTCTCGACCCAACATAAGTCACCCATAGCCTCAATAACACAGCGGTGTTGGTATATTATCCTAAATGACACCTTTTCTTACGGTCGCCGTAGCCTAGTTGGTAGTGCTCCTGCCTACGAAGCTGGTGGTCCTGGGTTCGAATCCCGGTAAGTGCAAATATTTGTGTGATGAGCACGAATGTTTGTTTCCGAGTCATAGATGTTTTCTATGTATTTAAGTATTTATCTATCTATATAAGTATGTATATCGTCGCCTGGTACCCATAGTACAAGCTTTGCTTAGTTTGAGGCTAGGATGATCTGTTTAAAAAAAAAATTAAAAACCTTTTCTCGCCTCTTACAACAGGCATAATAATAATAGATGGTAGACCAAATTGTCCTCTCGGGAATCGTGTCCCACACCAAGTGGGACATGGCGTAAAAGGGAGCATCGGAACAGCATTCCGGCGTTCTAGGGGTTCGCCAAGAGAAGTCCACGGCAGGTAAGTCTTTGACCTGTTAGGCGTAGGGTTTCCCCCTGACTAACAAAAAAAAGTATCAGTAGAACAATTATTTGCACAGGGCTACAACCTAGCTCAAGGATTTTTTTTAGATATAAATAAAAAAATAAAAAATAAGAATAAAAAAGGTTTTTATTCACGTAGACTTTAAAAAAGCGCTTGTAAATAGTCAGAACATGTTTGTAGTAATATAGTTGTATACATTATTATTTCTAGTAACATAGATATTTAGGTACATATTGTATGAAAACATTTATAAAATTTATTTTACTATAGCAATGATATTTACCTAGCTCGTATCAAGTTATTGTCAAGAAATTACGTTTAATTATCTAGTTTAAGTCTAATATTTTTACTACATATTGTCAATGGTTCTGTCTATATTAAAATACTAGCTTTTGCCCGCGACTTCGTTCGCGTGGAATAGTGACTTCCGGCAGATTTTTGGTTTTACCCACATAGTTCCCGATCTCGCGGGATCTCTTCCAAAAATAAAATGTGGAAGATATTCTAGGGAACTCTTCAAAAATCAACATAGTGAGCTCTGCGTTTGAATTGAAGATATTATGTATACTCACTTAGGGCATTAAAGCCGTTATTGCCGATCGAAAAAGGCGAAAATGTTATTTTTCCCTTATTATCAAAATATTATTTTGATTTGCAATTTCAGAAAAAAATACTGTTTCTCCTTTGACAAATTTTCTATTATTTTAGGCTTACAGATTATTAAAGTTTCTTACACCAAGACATTTCTGCATACCACGTTTTTAGTTTTGCCATCCTTTGCAAAAATATATAGGTCTTGTGGTTTTGACACTCTTGAGCACGCAACGTAGAGTTGTTCATGGGAGAAACAGTCTTTTTCAAGATGTACCCCCCCAACTTTAAGCGTTTGCGCTTGGGTTTTATTTATGATCATTGCAAACGCAGTTTTCAGAATTGAATTGGAATGGCAAATCAGTTGGAATGATGGGAATGCGGGGAATAATTACAGTTTCCCCTTTTGCCATTCCAGTCATAATAACGGCTTTAATGACATTCCGTCCTAAATAGGTTACTTGTAACCATATGCCGTTACATAGCCTTGGTGGATCTAGGTTTCTCATAAGCATCACAGGAACTCCAACTTTCAGCCTCAACTTGTGAGAAGGCACTCCTGATAACTCTAAGGAGTTGAGAAACTCTGTTGGGTAAGATGTCACTTGCTCGGTATCCACGACGTTATCTACTGATAGATACTCGATGACGTCTCCCTGTACGTCAGATATAATTTGGTCATTTATCCGGCCTATTTTTTCATTTGTTGGCGCCAATATCGCCCTTTCGCATAACCATTCCCGATTTTCGATATTAGCGCGTAAATCCGGATGGACACTATTTTTTAAATTGTATGTGCTATCCACAATTTGGCACAATTCGCTGCTCAGCTTGATCATACTCTCGGAGTCGGTAGGCATACGATCCTCGCCGATCTTCAGAAGAGAAGCAGCATACTGCCCGGCTTGACAATCATTATGGAGTAATACTCGCATATTCGTCGACAGTGAAACCTTTTGCAGATGTGTCCATAGCACAGATGCTTTTAAACAGGCATAGATTTCATCTGCCGGTGTGCCCCTTGCTATAACCGGCAGGGTCTGCTGGAAGTCACCTGCCAATAGAACCACCATTCCTCCCATAATACCTTGATTGTTTTTTATGTCTTTCATCGTGCGACGAAGTGCTTCGATTGCTCTTTTATCGTACATTCATCCCAAACCAGCAGTTTACATTGTTGCAACATTCTTCCACGCTCACTACTTTTACTTATGTTACAAACTGGCATTTCCTTTCAACGCCATCTATCGAGCATAGTGACAACTCGGATTATTTATCTATACTCCGTTCGGGCATTTTCTTTGTACTAAAAGTTTTATTATATTGATATTATTTTTTTCATACTTTTTTACTATTTATTCACTTTTTTCAGATGAATTAAAACAATAACATGAACCGAACTCGTGTAACGATCGACACCATTTGCGCGATCACCAACTCGACATATAGTACTAATAGAATTATCTATACTCCGTTAGAGCATTTTATTTGTACTAAAAGTTGTATTATATTATATTTTCATACCTTTTTACTATTTATTTACATTTTTCCGATAAATTTTCAGTACTGAATTGATGCCGACTCTTGACCAATAGATGGCGCTGTATGTCCGGAATAAATTTTATTTTTTATTTTATTTTTGCAATAAAAACTATCCTATGTCCTTTCTCAAGTTCCAAACTATGTCTGTACCAAATTTCACACAAATCGGTTCAGTAGTTTAGGCATGAAGCAAAGACAGACAGACAGAAAGACAGACAGACAGAGTTACTTTCGCATTTATAATATTAGTTTGGATATCTCATAGAGAAGCCCCTCTCAGGGGTGCCGAAGGTAATGTTGATCCCCGATACTCTTCTGCGGCTACCACAAACGGTTCGAAGTTCAGGACCTAGGTTAAAATAATGGGTCGAGTAAAATAATGGTATAGAGATTTTCTGCAAAAAAAAACTATTAACCCGGAATCTGGAAAATTGCGGTATTTAGAGATTTTCCGTGCCTTAGAGAGCACGTAAAGCTGTCGGTCCAGTACTTGGTCTATTGACGGTCATCGTAGCCTAGTTGGTAGTGATCCTGCCTGCGAAGCTGGTGGTCCTGGGTTCGAATCCCGGTAAGTGCAAATATTTGTGTGATGAGCACGAATATTTGTTTCTGAGTCATGGATGTTTTCTATGTATATAAGTATTTATCTATCTATATATAAGTATGTATATCGTCGCCTGGTACCCATAGTACAAGCTTTGCTTAGTTCGGGGTTAGGATGATCTGTGTGACGTTGTCCCTAGATATTATTATTATTATAATAATGACCTCCTAGCCGAATTTCGGCCACGGCAGCCAGTCTCAACAGAGATTAGCCATCTGCGCGGTACCTATTATAGTGCTCAAGTGTGTGCGCAAACACAGGAGCACTTTCTAATACATCACTCTCATGACCCGATGGGACGCCTAGGCGACACGACCGGAAAGAGGTCAGGTACAGGACCGACGGCTTTACGTGCTCTCCGAGGCAAGGGGGTGTAATACCGCCAATGTCCAGACTTCGGGCTGATGATGAGAAATTTTTCTTTTTACAGAAAAGACCCTAAATCACTGTTTGGCCCAACCCGGGATTTGAACCCAGGACCTCGTTCTCTGCTGGTGAACACGCTACAGCTAGACCGGCGAGGCAGACAAACCAGCTAGCCGTCTCAACTGATCATGAGAGTGAAGGGATGTAAAATGCACCTGTATTAGCGCACACACTTGTGCACTATAATAATCTCGCGCAGATGGCTAGTATCCTCCTAGAGTACATGTCGCCACCACCTACGCACATAGGGAGGCACCGGAGTACGGCACCAAGAGAAGTCCTCGGCAGGTTAGGTTTAGTCGGTGCGCGCCCGACATATCCATCTAATACATATAATAAAATCGTAGGAAAGTCGAAACTGTACATTGAATATTTTTTTAAAAGGATACTTGTGGTTTGGTCTGCAATCGTTATCGAATCCAAAAATATCGATTTTAGAATTTTTGTCTGTGTGTCTGTTTGTCTGTATGTATGCCCGAGCTAAACTCAAAAAGTACTGCATGGATTTACTTCCAGTTTTGCGTAATTATTACTAAGAGGTCGGGTCAACATATAGGCTACATATTATCAGCTATATATATTACGGGGGAGGAGCTGATAATTTATAAAATTTAACGCGGGTAAAACCGCGGGGCCCAGGTATTAGAAAATATAAAGATTGTTAGTTTTCAATGAGACTGGTCGCCAAGGCCAAACTTGACATTATTATTATTATCATCACACTTTAATAGAATTTAAGAGAAATGTTGTCTATTTGTTCGATGTACATACGACCTACTAAAAATAAACAACTTGCTTGCTGACTTCGTGTAGTAAACACGGCACTATGTCAGCACCCTAAGTAAGCAACTTACTGCCTATCGTACTTGTAGGGTTGCAAATAGATGCGCGGGTGTAAGTAAAATTAATGAGCAATATTTGTATGCGTTCTACCCCAGTATAATTAATGTGTTTTATAATATTATAGTATGCTAAGTCATAGGACGTGGGTTCGATCCCAACCCAAGACAAATGTTTATGTAAAGACTGTATGCACGATTATTTGTTTAATGTCTGGGTTAACATTATTAATCCTAATAATATTATTCATGCAAATGTTTCTGAGTATGGATGTACACATCTCTTGGAGGATGTTAGGATGTTTGTTACTCGTTTCTTGCAAAAACTACTGAACGGATTTTGCTGAAACTTTGTACATAGCTTATATCCGAATAACAAGGCAATAACAGGCTATAATTTACGCGGGGGAAACCGCGGGGCACAGTTAGTCTATAATATGCTGAATGATGTGAATATATAAAAGTTTGTTTAGTCAATATATATATATATTGACGGTCACCGTAGCCTAGTACCCATAATACAAGCTTTGTTTAGTTTTGGGACTATATATATATATACACACATCAACAAAGTCTAGGGATACGTTATTTTGAACAACAAACATGGCTTTATTGTTTAAAACCTATTTAGTTTCCTTAAAAAGTTTATTTACAGATTTAAACCTTGTCTATTCTTTATTCAAAATTTAAAAATTAAAATGAGAAACAAATGAAAACACGCAAAGCACAGCGCAATCTTGAGTTGTATCTAATTTCAAGAAGTTGCATTAAAATTTTTTTTGCGTGTTAATTGAAGAAAACCTGATAAATTGTTTTATTTTCTTTTCTCAATTGGTTGTGTAAGCTTTTTAGCGTCATGCCACGCCATCATTTGAGTCGAGATGAAATGTTACGGGCAGTTGGCATGTTACAAAACGGTGCTATTCAACGCGTCGTTGCTGAGTCTCTGGGCACAAGCCAAAATGTGGTATCCAGGCTGTGGTCACGTTATCGCGCTACTGGAGATGTGGCAGAACGGCACACAGGTAGATATCGTGTTACCACTCAGAGACAGGATCGATTTCTCCAAATGACCGCCAGAAGACTACCCAATATCACAGCGATGCAACTAGTGCAAAGGCTCCAGGAGGGTCAGCAGCTGCTGGTGAGCGACCAAACCGTGCGAAGGAGGCTGCATGAAGTTGGTCTTCATGCTCGCAGACCGCTACGAGTCCCAGCGCTGCGACGTGGCAATCGCGGTAGGCGACTTTTATGGGCTCAAGAACATTTGACATGGAGTGATCAACAATGGTCATTGGTGCTGTTCACTGATGAGTCCCGCTATGGATTTCATCCAGATTCGAGACGAACACGCGTTTGGAGAACTCCAGGCAGGGTCAGCCGTCTCCGACATCCACAGGAGGTCCACTCTTACCAAGGCGGGACAATTATGGTGTGGGCAGGAATACGAATCGGCGGACGAACCCAACTCATTTGGATTCAGGGCAGCATGACTGCCCATAGATACCGTGAGGAGGTAGTAGAACGTGTCATTGTCCCGCTCAGGGCCCTAACGGGGCAAGAATTTCAGCTCATGCATGACAATGCACCTTCCCATACAGCGCGGCTGGTGAGGGCCGCCCTTCGAGAACACGATGTTCAGGTATTAGATTGGCCTCTACAGTCGCCAGACTTAAACCCAATTGAACACGCCTGGGACATGTTACAGCGAAGAGCATTGAGGGATTTTCCGCCCAACTTGACAACAGAAGAACAACTTTTCGAACATTTAAAAAGAACTTGGGACTGCATACCCCAGCAAGACATTGACACCTTAATTTTAAGTATGGAAAATCGTTGCCGCTGTGTGATTAATGTTAGAGGAGGAAATACCGATTACTGATTATCAGATTTGGTAAGATTTTTATTCATTTAATTCGATTGAATAATTTTATAAGAATAAAATGTTTTTGTTCACTCAGTAATTTTCTATGGCTTAATTAATTTAAGACTTTTATTAATTAGAAAAACAAAATCGCATCGTGTTGTTAATGTTTAAATATCGGCCATGAAATTATCTTTAATTCTTCCATTTACAGTCATAACAAAATGTTTATAGTTTTCTAGATAATCAATGAAATGTTCAATATCCCTAGATTGTGTTGATGTGTGTATATATATATATATGTATATATTGGGATCAGCCCGCAATGTGTTAGTTGTCCCAAGACATTTATTTAGCTATTATGTGTAAGAAAAATTGTACAGACGCCAGCCCACCAAGCTACCCTTGAAACGGCTTTATGCGGTAGCGTAAGGAAGCCTTTGACCAGTAGTGGATGTCTTTCGGCTGATATGATGATGTAAAGTGTGCAACTATTGCCTTAACTTCAATCAAACGTTTTACAAATTTAGAACGCTGTCGTTTGTATGTAAGCGATTATGTTTTTGAATCTTTAAAAGGAAATAATAGTCTTTATCCTGAATACTATATTACTACTGTGTGGCTGACGGCATGGAATATCGCCACCCCATTTAATCTAGTGGGGGGCGTAGAAGTCGTCTCGACGGAATATCTACCAGAACAGGCAGCAGCGTCTCTCTGTGTACTATGACCATCATATTGCGATCGCCAACCCGTCTGCCAAACGTAGCGAATATGGCATATCCCTCCAAATGATCAACCTATCGTTTCTTCTATAGGTTAGAAATAAAACTGGAACTGTACAATTTGAAATACATACAATTTATTACAGCCAGTAATTATACCGTATATTGAAGTAGGGAGTGAGATCTTAATTCACAACCGTAATCTATAGTTGGTCTTATTCAATACCACTGCCTTGAAATAGCCGACGAAGTCGCGGTGGTAGACCGTGAGGCGGGGTACAACGTGGTTGATTGTAAGCAGCTTAGTTTTTTTTTATTTATTTATTTACCTAATACTAAAGATACATATTATAAACAAAAAAAAAAAAAACTTGTGTGTACTTATGTACACGCGTTAGAAGTTATACTTCTTAATATACAACTTGAACATAGTTATCAATTTTCATACCACCTAGAACTAACTTCATGCTGTTATTTTTACGATGCGCGCGCAGATGCGCACGCATCATAAAAATTCACTGTCATACCACCTAGAACTAACTTCATGCTGTTAAATTTTTTGGTGTCGGTGTGCGCGCGCATCGTAAAAATTCACTCTCATCATTTCTCTCCATCGCGCCAAAAGAAGTATAACTTCAAAAAATGAAAAAGGTTTTTATTCACGTAGACTTTAAAAAAGCGCTTGTAAATAGTCCGAACATGTTCGCAGTAACATATAATTAATTTAAAATTATTTCTAGGTACATATAGATATTTAGGTACACGGATTGTGGGAAATAATTTACAATAAGATTTATTATATAACAGTAACGATATTTAGCTAACTAAAATTAAGTTATTGTCAAGGATCATGTGTAGGTTTAATTATCTAAAGTTTAGCTTAATAAAGATAACTCCCGCACTAGGGCATCTAATCCCTGTGTCGCGTCTTAACAAACATATAATACACGGACGGCAGAAAGGTTCTCGAAAAGACGCAGTGTGGGCAGGCCTCCTACATGGTGGACCGACGATCTTGCAAGGGTCGCGGGAAGCCGCTGGATGCGGGCAGCGCAGGATCGGCTATTATGAAGACCCTTGAGGGAGGCCTTTGTCCAGCAGTGGACGTCTTTCGGCTGATATGATGATGATGATGATGAATAAACGGACACAAATTACATCCATCACATGAAGAATACTATAATGAACAATAACAGGCAATAGCTAAGAATTCCTAGCTAACCTCTGTTGAGTACTATCGGAGGAACGGAGTTCCACAAAATATATAAAAGATTAATTTATTAAATACCCGATACCGTTTAGACTGCCTGGGGGTAGAGACATGCAGCCTGCAAGCCCACCGAGAGTCGACTAGACTTGAACAGACATTCAATTAAATATTTCAATGTTCTCGCAATGCGGGTACATAGTAAAAACATAAATTGCATCGTTGTTAAAAGGCATTACTAGAAGCCATTTTTAACTTCCGACTCATAAAGAGGGGTGGTATAAATTTGACGTCGATGTCTGTCTGTCTGTGGCATTGAAACTCTCAAATGGATGGACCGATTTCGATGCGGTTTTTTAATTAAAAGTCAGTTTCCTCGCGTTGGTTCTTAGCTATATTTGGTCAATATCGGTCCAACAGTGTAATAGTATCAGCTTTTTTTCAAAATGATGTAATTATAGTTGGAATCGGGGTTTTCTAACGATTAGGTTAGTCCAAAAAAAGTATAACGATAAAACAGGGTGATAAGAGACAAGGCATTACTATATGGTAGAACGGGGTGAAAAGAAATCCTCGGGTGAATATTATGGACATTTCTAATCATTCGATTAATTTGGTTACCGTCCCTATTCACCCCGTTTTATTGTACAGACGCCAGAACATCAAGCTACCCCGATCTGTCAAATTTCCCCAATTGAATGTGAACCTTATACTTTTGTGATAAAGTTGAAAATCTATAAAAGAAATTTGACAGATTGGGGTAGCTGAATGTGCTGGCGTCTGTACCTTATTTTGCCCGACTGATTTTATTATTATTAAATTTATTACTTAATATATAATACTTAGAGGATAGGACATTTAAAATATAATTTTGATAATGTTAACATATAACAAGAATATAATTATGTAAATTTTGATACACACAATACACAAATTTATGGACTATATAGTTATTGTCACATTGTTAACATGGATAAGACGAAAATCATGTCAAACGTCCATGTTGTACCCACTCAATTGAAAGTTAGCGACTCTGCACTCGAAGTTGTAGAGAACTATAATAATATTTACCTAGGACAGACCATCCAACTAGGTAGGTCCAACTTCGAGAAAGAGGTCAATCGTAGAATCCAACTCGGCTGGGCAGCGTTCGGGAAGCTACGTAACATCTTCTCGTCCAAAATACCGCAGTGTCTCAAGTCGAAAGTCTTCGACCAGTGTGAGTTGCCAGTGATGACTTACGGAACAGAGACGTGTTCGCTCACTATGGGCCTTATTAGAAGGCTCAAGGTCACCCAAAGAGCAATGGAGAGGGCTATGCTCGGAGTTTCCCTGCGGGATCGAATCAGAAATGTAGAAATCCGCAGGCGAACCAAAGTCACCGACATAACCCGAAGAATTGCAAAACTAAAGTGGCAGTGGGCGGGGCACATAGCTCGTAGAACCGACGGCCATTGGGGCAGAAAGGTTCTCGAGTGGCGAACACGAACTGGAAGACGCAGCGTGGGCAGCCCCCTACAAGATGGACCGATGATCTTGTGCGGGTCGCTGGAAACAGCTGGATGCGAATAGCGCAAGACCGGCAATTGTGGAGATCTTTGCGGAGGCCTTTCTCAGCAGTGGGCGTCTTTCGGCTGATATGATGATATTTATTGTTCCCAAATTTGGACGCCTTCAGCGGCAGAATATTGTAACCAAATTCTCTCAGATAAATGATGGTTGATTGATTTATAATTATTATTAAAAAGAAATCAGAAATCATTTATTCGCTAAAGGATTTGCATTGCGTCAAAAGCTGTTAATAGTGTTTAGATAAATACAATTAAAATAATAATACCTCCTCCTGATTAGAAGTATTTCACTTTACTGCCTTATTAGGCGGAACATCTTTTAATATTATTTGACGAGCCGGTTGGCGTGGTTGGTAAAAGCTTGCCTTTTACGCCGCGTTCCCACCCATGACAGATATTTGTGTGCATGATCATGTCTGTTCGTCCTTAGTCTGGGTGTAATTATCTATATAAGTATGTATTTACAAAAGAAAAGTAAGTAGTACCTATATGTAGTATATCAGTTGTCTGGTTTGCATAGTACAAGCTCTGCTTAGTTTGGGATCCGATGGCTTTATGTGAATAATGTCCCAGGATATTATTATCACATGTTTATTACCAATATTAAGTTATATATAATACAAGGGTATTTTAATACAAATACAACTTATATCATTTGGGCTACATGGAGAGAAATTTCTGCACAATCCTGGCATTCTCCAGCAAAACCGTCTTCTGCATGTATCTTTCAAGCCAGATATCAAAGCCTAAACTTTCAACGTTGATCTTCCGAGATTTAGGAATAACTCCATTTGTGGATATAGCAGTAAATAATAATAATACTTATTATAATTATTTGCATTTCTATTCTATTATTATTGTGTACTATAATCGTAATTCTACAGAATTCCTAAAGCTGAAGTTTGTGGAAGTTGTTTTAGTGTTCTCGAAGTCTAGATTGTAGAATATCTCCACATCTACCTCTAAGATGAAAACCTTGTTCGATGCACCATGAAATGGAACGCCTAGAGCATACAATGTCTAGAGCTTAGAATGTGGTGCTTTCAACTTTATACCTACCTTTATTTGTGTGAGAAAACTGGGTTATTTGGTTTAGAACACGTTTTGTTTTCGTTATGTTCTTGCTAGTTTAAAGATTGGCTTTTTGACGTTGGTTTCTTGGCTTGTACGTCGCAGGTCGTGCGTTCGATTCCGACCCAGACATATTTGTGTGCTTGAACATGTCTGTGTGTCCTGAGTCTGGGGTCTGTTCTTATCTATATAAGTATGTATTTAGAAAAGATAAGTAGTTTATTAGTTTTCTGATTACCATAGTACAAGCTCTGCTTAATTTGCGATCAGATGGCCGTGTGTGAATAATGTCCCAAGATATTATAATAATTAATGCCCACTCTGCTTTGGCTAGTGTTGTCTTGGAGGAATTTTGCTATCCTAATGTAGGTAATCACATTATACAAAACAATACAAGTAATACCAATAGATATGTAAAGGTAAGTACAGTCAGGGGCCTTCAATAACCCTGAGGATAGTCAAGGAAACATTTGTGTAAATGGGCTGAGTCGAGCCTTCGAGGTATATTTCTCAGGGGAGCAGAGGTGCATCGACAAACTTGCTTGTAAGTAGGGACTTCCATTGTCGATGGAATAATTTAACGCAAAAATTGTTCCCTTGCTTTTCGCTTGAATTCTATATCACCGTCCTATTTCGATACACTGCTTCATCATTACAGCTAAGATTCTATAACAAACTTCCCAATGATATTAGAGAATTGTATACGAATAAGTTTAAAAGAATTATTAAAGCCCAATTGTGTAGCAGGGCAATTATATTACAAAATTTCTGATTATTTAAGTGATAAAAGTGCTTGGTTTGAGTTGTTCTGAGTCAACACACATGATTGTAATTAATCTTAAGTATATTTTATTTTAAAAACGGATTTCTCTTTTTTCTTTTAAGAACTGTCAACAATATTCTAGATTAATTTTGAGATTTTCTAGATTAATTAATTAACTGCAGATGTGGCGCAGCGGCTAAGACAGTCGCCTCGCCGCTTCGTGTCGCGGGCTTGAGTCCCGCGCCAGACAACTATTTGTGTGACCCATAAATAGTTATTCTGAGTCTCGATGTACCTAATTTGTGTCCGTCTATTATATGTTTGTAAAGTACCCCGCGACACAGGGATTAATTTCCGTAATGCTGGACGAAGCCCTCCCCCAAAGATATCCTCAATTGCCGGTCTTGTGCTAACCGCAGCCAGCAAAATTGATATTAAACGGTTCTAGAATTAAAAGATAGAGATATTGCGAATTTCCTGATATAAAAGAAAGAGATTGGTGAAGACAAGGACAGAATTGTTTGTCTTCAAAAAGAATTCTGTCCTTGTCTTCACCAATCTTTTTGTGGGAAATCTTTGGGGGAGGGCTTTGTCCAGCAGGACGTTTTTCGGTTTTCATGATGAAAATGATCATAACATGGGGACCTTCAAGAAGCGAGCCTATTCCTTTCTCAAAGGCAAGCAACGTACTGGCAGCCACTCTGGTGTTGCAAGTGTCCATGGGCGGCGGTGATTCACAAAATAAATATTATTTGATTTGATTTGATTGCCGCTTGATATTTGCCTTGCCTTTACTTAATTGGTTGTAAAGGCAGGGAAAATTGCCTTATAGACGATAAAAAAGTAACAGCCGAATTTATGAACTGTTTCTTTTGAATTCAACTAAAATACCATATTGATGTCCTCCCGGCCGAATTTCGACCACCACCATTAGCCAATTGCGCTGGACATATTATAGTGCACAACTGTGTGCGCAAACACAGGGGCACTTTCTATTCCATCACTCTCATGGGACGACTAGCGACACGACCGGAAAGACGGCAGGTACAGGACCGATGGCATTACGTGCTCTCCGAGGCACGGGGGTGTAATACCGCCAACTTCCAAACTTCGGGCTGATACTGGGAAATTTAATTTTTATGGAAAAATCCCAAAATCACTTTTTGACCCGACCCGGGATTTGAACCCAGGACATCATTTTCTGCGGTTGAACACGCTACCGCTAGAAAAACGAGGCAGTCCATACCTCATAGGCAAATACCATAACGAATCCGTCCAATACTGCTTAGATTTATAATAGACTACATATCACTGTTTATATATTAAAACTTATTTAGTAACATATCGATAGCATTTGGTGCATCCCTATCTCCGGCTGCAGTGCGCCGATTTCTTAAGTATTCAAGGAACAGACCAATGTATAAGAACAAAAGAACAATCTAGAACGTACAGAACTCCTTGTTTTCATCTGTTTATTGGTAGTTAAGGGTCTCTTTGTAACATATATTATGTATATCTAGGGACAATGTCACACAGATCATCCTAGCCCCAAACTAAGCAAAGCTACTATGGGTTCCAGGCGACGATATACATACTTATTTAAATACATAAATACTTAAATACAAAGAAAACATCCATGTCTCAGAAACAAATATTCGTGCTCATCACACAAATATTTGCACTTACCGGGATTCGAACCCAGGACCACCAGCTTCGTAGGCAGGAGCACTACCAACTAAGCTACGGTGATCGTCGTGTATATTCTGCATATGTATTCGAAATGCTGTACAAATTTCAGTTCCCTATAATTATATCTGATCTGATTTTCTGCCAGACCGAAAACGAATCTCACGTGTACAGCTAACAACAGCTATATTATGTGCATTAAATTATTTAATAAAGTGCCCAGTAACATAAAAGCACTACCATTTTTTAAATTTAAACTTTATTTAACCAAATTTTTACCAAATGTTTTTATAGTATACAAGAATACCTCGACTATAAGCTGTGAACCTTGTGTGTATATATATAAAAAAACTATATTGCTATGTATTATTATTAATAATGAATTAAGTAAATGTCTATAAAATGTATGGTAATTTTTTAGTATTAAAATGTATATTTGCATGCTGAAAAGTAGAGTAAGAGATACCTATTTGTATTATGTTAAGAACTTTTGTCACCTTATTCACGCAAATAAATGATTTTTATCTTTATCATTTAACTGTCAAATATGAACTCACCGGTCCGTAACTGATCGGCGAGGTTAACCTTAGATTTTATCACTTTATTCGTAGTCCTTATAGTGGACCTACCAAAGCTAACTAGCAGAAAATGCGTTTGGCATTAAGGTCGCGTCTACACATAGTTCAGAATAAAGTTTCATCATCATCATCATATCAGCCGAAAGACGTCCACCGCTGGACAAAGGCCTCCCCATAGATCTCCACAATTGCCGGTCTTGCGCTATCCGCATCCAGCGATTTCCAGCGACCCGCACTAGATCATCGGTCCATCTTGTAGGGGGCCTGCCCACGCTGCGTCTTCCGGTTCGTGGTCGCCACTCGAGAACCTTTCTGCCCCAGCGGTCGTCGGTTCTACGAACTATGTGCCCTGCCCACTGCCACTTCAGCTTGTCAATTCTTACGGCTATGTCGGTAGAATAAAGTTTACATAGTAAAATTACCATTTTTTTACTAACTTTTCGTATGGGCAGTGGATACCCTAGTGTCAGAGTTGCTCAACCCGCCCAGTAGGCCTCTGAAATGGCTTAACGACTGTTTCCTAATGGCTACAACCGGTACTGAAAAATTAACGAGCCCTGTGAAGCACGGTGACACTCAGAAATTAATCATCTTTGGCGGTCACCCATCTATGGACTGACTGCGAGCCTAGTTGCTTAACCTTGCAATTCAATTCAACTTACAACTTAATACTAATATTAAGATAAAATTCCACAAAATAAGAAAAATTAACGTGAAAACATAAATTCAATTAATGACACAAGTAAAGAAAATTTTGTATTTAAATCAAATCACGAGTTTCACGTCCATGATCCGATTTGCTCGGTAATAAATTGTAATTATGTACCAACGGCAACAACTTTGAAGGAATTATAAATCAAAGGAATTCATACCAAGGGAATAATAAACGATACTCGTGTAAATTATAGGCTTTCCTATACAGAATAGCCTTGTTCAAAAACCCAACACGTGATTATATATTCACGTGTTTGATTTCTGAACGTTTGTTTTTACGCCGTCTGTCCCAGCTGTCAACGTAAGATAAAAATCGATAAATCATATAAATAGTTGTTAGAGAGCCATTGAATATATTCGCGGTAATTAATAAAAGGCCTTTGGGGGAGGCCTTTGTCCAGCAGTGGATGTCTTTCGGCTGATATGATAATGATGATGATGAATTAATAAAAAAATCCTCAGCAATTTGTAAAAGCGGTCCACACAGACGTTGTCCTGCCTTTTGAAATTATATCTAACTAGCTGTGCCCCGCGGTTTTACCTCCATTAAACTTTATAAATTGTAGCCTATGTGTTAATCCAGGGTGTGAGCTTACTCCATACCAAATTTTATTAAAATCGCTCCAGCAGTTTAGACGGGAAGAAGTAACAAACATACACAATCACACAGTCACACACTCACAAACTTTCGCCTTTATAATATTAGTGTGATGAAAATTTCGTTTGGTCCGATTGCTACGTTACAGGGTAAAACATAAAGGTTGTCCGAAAATTTCATCACAGTCCTGCCGTTTCGTCCATATCAATTCGACAGCAAACGTCAATTTTTAAATTTAATATTTTTTTTCATCATCGTCTTCGTCATATAATGGGTTTAAATCCCGGGTCGGGCCAAAAAGTGATTTTGGGATTTTTCCATAAAAAGAAATTTCTCGGTATCAGCCCGAAGTCTGAAAGTTGGCGGTATAACACCCCCGAGCCTCGGAGAGCACGTAAAGCCGTCGGTCCTGTACCTGAACTCTTCCCGGTCGTGTCGCTAGGCGTCCCATCGGATCATGAGAGTGATGAAATAGAAAGTGCCCCTGTGTGTGCGCACAATTTTTGCACTATAATATGTCCTGCGTAATTGGCTAGTCTCCATTGAGACTGGCCACCGTTGCCTAAATTCGGTCGGGAGGACATTATCAGCCGAAAGACTTCCATTGCTAGACGAAAACCTCCACCAAAGATCTCCAGAACTGCCGACTTACGCTACCCGCATCCAGCGGCTTCCAGCGACCCCCATAAGATCATCGGTCCATCTTGTAGGGGCCCACGCTGCGTCTTCCGGTTCATAGACTACAATCAAATTCTTTCAACCCCAGCGGCCGTCGCGTCGGTTCTACGAGCTGTGCTCACTGCCACTTCAGGTTGGCAATTCTTTGGGCTATGGCAGTTGTTCCTCCATTAGAAGGAATACTTTGACGCCCTCTGTATTTAGTTATTGTTTATATTTTATATAAATTGGTTTTGGAACGGAGTTCCTTATCGCGCGTTGTGAAAGGGGGCTAGACGGAAAAAATTCTTACGAAAAGTTGTCACGACACTTTTTGCAGCTGTGCGGCGTGCGCATGTTTCTCTGGCTGTCTCCCTCTCTCTCTCTCTTATAGAAAGCAAGCCAGATATTTTCATTTATCATTTCGCATTGAACAGTGTGTCGCGCGACACGACGATTATTTTTGTTGAGTGTATACAGGTTTTTTGTACATAATAAATAATACGAAATAACTTCGTTCCATCCGGCTGTCCCTTGTCACCTCTCAAGTTTTTTTTTTTTGTTGAGGCAGGGGGAATGCCTACGCATGCCACCCGCAAAAAGTGTCTACAGGTGGGTATGTCGGACTCGCACCGACTAAACCTACCTGCCGTGACTTCTCTTGGCGCCTAATGGGGGGAGCCCCGGGACCGCGGGTATGCTGCTCCGGTGCCAACCTTTTTGCGCCATGTCCCAGATGGTCGGGACACGTACCCTGGGAGGGCTCAGAATTGCCCTCCCTTATTTCCGACTCTTGCCAGTACGGCACAGCGACTGTGCCACAAACAGTCTTCCCGGAGCTGCTTGCACGTGGTTGCAGTAGAGGACACTTCTCTGACTGCCGCCGCAGCCCCGAGGGGGAGTTGGGCTACCGGCTACCGCTGCCACCCCGACGCCTCCTCCGTCTGCGAGCAGGATCAGCTTCGAGGAAGGCCTATGTCCAGCAGTGGACAATATCAGGCTGATGATGTTAATTATAATGTGAACGCATTTGAAACATACGACGCATAAAGTTAGGTGCTCTCACAAGTGATCAAGTGATCGGGGAGGTTAAGTAACTAGGCTGGCGGTCAGTTCATAGATGGGTGACCACCAAAGTGGTTTAATTTCTGAGCGTCTCCGTGCTTCGTAGGATACTTTAAGGTCTCGGTCCCACTTGTAGTCATGAGACAGCCATCATTAAGCCACGTCAGAGGCCTACTGGGCGGCTTGAAAAACTCTGACACTAAGGTATAACCACTGCCCATTGTATAATAATAATGTCCTCCTTCAGCCGAATTCCGGCCACGGCGGCCAGTCTCAATAGAGATAATCCATCCGCGCAGGAAATATTATAGTGCTCAAGTGTGTGCGCAAACACAGGAGCACTTTCTATTCTATCACTCTCATGATCCGATGGGACGCCTAGCGACACGAACGGAAAGAGGTCAGGTACAGGACCGACGCACTGTTATTCGCGTAGAACAAACTAGCTGGACAAAAACAACTCTTCAATTCCTAATAGTTAATTATTAAGATGAACTCATTAGCCCTATACATTAAGGAATACATCTATTAATTTTCGTAATTACCCTCATTAGGCCCGTCATTAAGGTAAGTATATAAAGTGTTGATAATTCAAAGTGCATTCATTTGCATTTTTACACCATATTGTTAACATTATTTTAAGTCACTAAAAGAAATTTGTGATAGTGTTTTTGTGATGGATTGTGTACATAAGGGTAAGTAGTTTTGTTTTAGTTAATTTTTATCACAGGATCTTCATTATTTAATTTTATTAAATTAAATGTTTCGATAAAAGTGGACTTTTTCACCCATATTTTTGAATTCAATAGTCAAAATATTACATGTCCACTCATGTCCACTCTGTAAAATCTATTTTATATGATTCTCACAAGTATCTAGTAGTAATTAGTAGAAAAAAATATTGCGAATTATTTGCACAACTAATTTTTTTCTTTTTTTTTCTTTAAACAGTTTTCACCGTCTCAAAAATGGACTTTTTTGAAGAATGGCTAAAACACCCGAAGGAAACGCGTAACGTGGAGCTCTTTCGGTTTATATCTTTGAGACATGACTTTGATGGTGTTACGGAGCAGTCCCTGAGAGACGTCAAGGTCATCATCTCAAAATATTCTTCAAAATTGGCTGAAAAGTGGAGCAGCTGTGCAAGAAACCGAGAGCGGTTCCTAGAGAAGAATTCAACGTGGCTGAAGGGAGTTGACATATCTTTCGCTGTGTCCGTTTATTTATGTATGCCAAGTACATCTACTGAACCGGGACCTGGAAGACCCTCTAAAGAGTTTGATGATTCTAGTCTCAAAACGAAAAGACGACGCATAGATGACCTCTTACAGTCCAGGAGTGCTAGTGAATTAATATACGCTGCTGAGGTGTCAGCGCGTTTGTCGGGTCAGAGAAGGTAGCACGTCAAATTAAAGATGTAACTGGTGACCCTTCAATAGCCCATAAAGAGAGTGCAACAAGTGCCTCCAGGTGTCTGACAAGCGAGGAAGCTTTAGCATACTATGTTGATAGTAAATCAAGTAGCCATAGCTATAAGCAGACTCGGAAGTGGAGCATCAAAGCCGGACATAAGGTATTTCCGTCATTATACAGTGTTAGAAGGGCAAAAGTAGCTTGCTATCCTCCAGATGAACAGATTACTGTTAACGAAACGCGTGCTGAAATCAAAGTTCAGGCAGTTCTTGATAAAACTGCGGAACGTTTAGTTTCAGCGCAACAAGAAGTTGTCAGTAGTCTGTTACCTTGCACATCATTCACATTAACCAGTAAGTGGGGTTGTGACGGAAGTTCCGGTCACAGTTTGTACAAACAAAAATTCACCAACTGTGATAACAGTGATGAGTTTTTGTTTGTATTTTCATTCGTTCCCCTTCAATTGGGAGACGAAAAAGGTAATATTGTGTGGCAGAATCCTCGGCCCTCTTCTATAATGCATTGTCGCCCAATAAAATTTATCTTTTCTAAGGAAACCAAAGATTTAACGATAACCGAAACCAATAAGGTTTTAGAAGAGATAAATGCTTTATTGCCGACAACTTGCAAGGTGATGGAGACCGAAGTATCTGTCACACATGTTATGCTTTTGACAATGATTGACGGGAAGGTTTGCAATACTTTGACCGAAACTTCTTCTTCACAGAAATGTTTTATTTGTGGGGCAACTCCATCAATGATGAATGATTTGTCAAAAGAGTTTACGGCGAATAAAGATAATCTTGGTTTTGGTTTGTCTACGTTGCACGCTTAGATTAGGTGCTTTGAATGCTTGCTTCACATTAGCTATCGACTTAATGTAAAAAAATGGCAACTTAGATCAGCCGAAGACAAAGCTAGTGTGAAGCAACGTTCAGATGACATTAAAAAGCGTTTTAAAAGCGAGATGGGCTTGATTGTAGACAAACCAAAACCAGGGTTCGGTAACACTAATGACGGAAATACCGCGCGAAGATTTTTTGAAAATCCCGAGGCAAGTGCCGATATTACAGGGTTAGATGTTTCACTTATACAAAAATTTAGCATACTACTTCGTACTTTATCATCAGGATATGACATAAATATTGAAAAATTTGTAACCTTAGCTCAAGAAACCAGACAACTTTACGTAAATCTCTATCCATGGTATTATATGCCCGCGACTGTTCACAAAATACTTCTGCACAGTGGCGAGGTAATTAAATCGTCACTTCTGCCTATAGGCCAGCTTTCCGAGGAAGCACAGGAAGCTCGGAATAAGGACTGCAGAAGATTTCGTGAACACAACACACGAAAACGATCGCGAATAGCTACGAATAGAGATTTACTTAATATGTTATTGATAACATCTGACCCTGTAATAAATGGTTTAAGAGAAATTCCCCGGAAGAAAATAGGTTCATTCCCTATCGAAGTCCTAGATTTATTAGTTCAACCTAGCTTTAAGGAACAAAATGTTAATATAGTTTCTAGTTTTCATAGTTCTGCCACTCATGATCATGACTATTCAATGGATGATTCATCTGATGATAGTGATGATGAGTGATCGATTTAGTTTTTAAGTAGGTATTTTATGTATCTGATATTAGATTTTATAGTTACATTTATAGTTAAATTTATTTATAAAATTGTTTAAAAAAATATTGTGTTTTTATTTCACTATACCTGCTCAAACGACCAATGGACCTCAAATAGTATTATGACCCTTATATCTTTGCTTAATAACCTCATTTATAAATAAAAATCGAAACAAATAATATTGTCCAGCTAGCTTGTTCTACACGAACCACTGTGCGACGGCTTGACGTGCTCTCCGATGCACGGGGGTATAATACCACCAACTCCCAGACTTCGGGCAAAGTAAGCATAAGTAAGTATTTGAAATACAATCTTCATATGTAAAGTTTAAGTTAAGTCACTCGTCGTTCTGTTTAATTGTTTGTAGTTGGGTGGACGCTCGGCAGTGCGCCAGCTAAGTTTAAACTAATCGTAGGCGATGGTAACTTTGCCTCCTAATTCTTCTTAGTAATGTTAGTTGGAGACGCTTCTCGTAATTTAATGTGCAGTTAGTTTAACCAATAACTATAAAATTCCTTTTATATGACTGCCTTAATTTGGGGTCATAGTATAAACTAAATGTGGTATACCATTATGTGTGATTTTGTTGGCTAAGACAATAATATCCTGGGACATTATTAACACACGGCCATCTGATGTCAAACTGAGTTTGTACTATGTGAACCAGATGACATATACACAGTTTATATGTAGTCTCTGTCCTATCTGTATAAGTATGTATTTACACAATAAAAATAGTATTATTTTTATTGTGTAAATACATACTTATACAGATAGTTACACCCAGACTCAGGACAAACAGACAAGTTCATGCACACAAATATCTGTCCTGCGTGGGAACAGAACCCACGACCTGCAGCGTGAAAGCGGCAAGTAACTACCAACTACGCCAACCGGCCCGTCAAGACAAAGACCGTGAGACAAACTCTTACAAAATCAATTCAAATTATAAGAACAACAAGGATATTTTATTTATTCACTTTTTTTCCGATTTTTTATGCTGAATGGGTTTGCGCTTGCCCACGATCTCACCTGATGGTAAGTGAAGATGTGGTCGAAGATGGACCGCGCGTACCCATAAGATGCCTGTTCACTCTAGCCTTCAATAAACCCATGTTGTATGAGTCTGGAAACACGTCGTTTGGGAGGGTGTTCCACTGCTTAGCCGTGCGTATGATAAAGGAGGAAGCAAAGCGCTTCGTACGGCGATGGGGTGTCAACGACAAAGCGGTGAAAACTCTCCCGACGCCTAGTAGTCCGATGAAAGAAGGGGGAAGGAGGGATAAGTTCATGGAGGTCTTGAGCGCATTCTCCATAAAATACCCTATAGAAAACCGATAAGCTTCTATGGGTAACACGGTACGAGGCGACTATTTAAATAACTGCGCGAAGCGTTCCGTCAAAACTTATTACTTATGTTCCAAGGTAGCCACTTGCATAATTTTTATCTATGTATTACCGTTTATGTTTAAAGCAACTAATGCACGTGTAGCGCAGCGGTTAAGATAGTCGCCTCGCCACTTCGTGTCCTATTTGTGTGACCCATAAATAGTTGTTCTGAGTCTTTGTGTACTTTGTGTCCGTCAATGGTATGTTTGTAAAGTACCCCGCGACACAGGGGCAATTTGTATACAGCGGGGTTGTCTTCTTAAAAGAAAAAAATGTACTTCTTCTTCTATCTAAACTTGGCTTCAACATTATAATTTCATGTCAAATAATGTTTCTATAATTATAAGTATTTAATTTCATAAACTATAAATCAGAGATGGGGCGACGTAATAAGTTATAATAACATGTGAGTGTGAGTGTATGACGCACAGAGAGGTGGGATGGCGAACGAAAACTACTAAAACTTTCTCTCATCTATACTCAGGGCGAGTAAAAAACATACATCTGGCGGAAGGTACTAGCGGCAAACATAAACAATTCCAGACACAATAATAATGTTGTCCTAGCCGAATTTCAGCCACGGCGTCCAGTCTCAATAGAAATTAGCCATCTGTGCGGATATATTATAGTGCAAAAGTGTGTGAGCAAACACAGGAGCACTTTCTATTCCATCAATCTAATGATCCGATTTGATGCCTAGCGACTAGCCCGGAAAGAAGTCAGGTACGATAGTAACACAATAGTTAAATTGCATATATTTTAACCCATTAATTTTATTATATTTTATCTCAAGTCCTTGAACTGTTGTGGAGTGCCTAACACAAGCGATATTACATTTTAAAGTCTACGTAAATAAAAACCTTTTCTATTTATTATTATGTAATGAATCTCTGAACCAATCTCCTTTTAAATATATATATATTTAAAAGGAGGATTTTTATATATAATAGAACACTAGAATTTGTCCGCAACTTCGTCCGCTTTGACTTTGTAATAAGATAAAGGATAAATTTTTCACTGTATAATGTTTCATATCACATTTATACCAAATTAAATCTAATTTTGTTTTGCACTTAGTTTATTTATTATGTCACGGGAACCTAATATTAATCCGGGATGAAAATATCCAATACATTAAATACAGGTAATAAACAATCTCTTTAGCAAAATTAATCTAAATCCGTTTTTGTGACTACACGTAAATTTAATTACATAATATAAAAGGTAATAATATATTTGAATATAAGCAACTTATTACTTACTACTTTATTCACTTTTATTTATTTACTTACTCTGGGAAGGATATTTATCTAATCTTTATACCAAAATTCATCAAAATTGGTTCGGCGGTTTACTATTTTTCTGTATTGCATAAGCTAAGCTCTGCTAAGTTTGGGATCACCTGGCCGTGTGTGAATAGTGTTCCAGGATATTATTTTTAAATTTTTGGCCCAATTCATGATTTGAACCCAAGACCTCAATTTTTGCGATTGATTTGTTAGACCAACTGAGCTTATCAAGAGTTGCTCACGGGTAGAGCTGTGTGTCTCACTCGACGGGCAGCGTTAATATGGCGGTTCCACATGACATAAATCATACCGCAGCATAATTAAATATTAAATCACTTTTATTCACACGCTAAATAATGGAACATCTCTTCTTCCTACTAGGGGGTGAGGTGCTCATAGCTTGTTCCAGACACAAAAATAGACTACGCCTACCTCAAATTAAACTAGAGCTATTTAAACGAAATGTCAATTGATGTGCATAAGAATATATAATAAACTACCTGAAAATCTAATTAATTTACCAATGTTATTATTCAATATATATATATATCGGCTACCATTAAATAAATGTTACTATAATATCAGAAACTTCTTTGACGATGAAATAGAACTGTTAACGTAGGAATGGGTACTTGACATTTTTATAGTACAAATGGACGTATTTTTTTATTTATTTTTTTATTATTCTATTGTATATCATTTATTTTCATATTTATATTATTTGATATTGTAAACAATTTATTCAATAAAAAAATATGATTAATGTATTTGCACGTCATAAGTGGCAGAATAGGCGGAATCTATTGTTGTAAAATCTTTTGTACCATATTCTGGCAAATAAATAATTTGATTGATTGATTGATTGACCGGTCAGCCTGTAGACTGATGACGACTTAAATGGTTTAGAGGTAATATCTAAGTGTCTACGTGCTTCGGCACTATAAACTCGGTTGTAGAGTTCATAATATATATAGTTATCTCTAATTTAATAATATTTATACGTCGACATACCGACAGAGTATGATGAAACTATCAAATTTGTTAACACCTTCATGTATACACTCATATTCAGTGAATAAATGATTGATTCTTGATTCTTCTTGATTCTTGAATAGACAGTTGAAATTTTCACAGATGATGTATTTCTGTTGCCGCTATAACAACAAATACTAAACAACAAAATAAAATAAATATTTAAGGGGCCTCCCATACAACAAACGTGAATTTTTGCTCGTTTTTATAGACAATGGTACGGAACCCTTCGTGCGCAAGTCCGACTCGCACTTGGCCGGTTTTTTCTTTATTTTAGCGGCAGAAGTGACATTTCTTTCAAGTAGCCTACAAGAGAATAAGATAATATAGAGTATAAGGAGTATTAGGATAAATAAAGGCTGGTTTTGCTAGTTGTCTTCAATTCTTGAATTATAACATAGTAGTACTAAATTTAATAATAATAGCTTAGTAACTTGTTATTTATTTATCTAATTCAATTTTATTTTGTTAATTTAATACTGTATCAACTATGTTTACTGGTACTGGGTGTTCACCCTTACTCCAGCACAAGTTAGGTAAATACACTTTGAATTAAATAATAATGTCCTCCTAGCCCAATTTCAGCCACGGCGGCGGCAAGTCTCAATAGAGGTAAGCAATCTCTGCGGGACATATTATAGTGTAAAAGTGTGTACGCAAACACAGGAGCACTTTCTATTCCATCACTGTCATGATCCAATTGGATGCCTAGCGACACGACCGGAAAGAGGTTAGGTACAGGACCGATGGCATTGCGTGCTCTCCGAGGCACAGGGGTATAATATAACCAACTCCCAGACTTCGGGCTGAGGCTGAGAAATTTTTCTTTTTACAGATACGTCCCAAAATCACTTTTGGTCCCACTCAGGATTTGAGCCCAGGACCTCGCTATCGCTAGATAGACGTCTTTATGACGTAGGCAATAAGGTTAGTTTTTGTTGTGCCAGTATATCCACTGATGGGCGAAAACACCCGGGTGTTTACAACTTAACTTAAGCTCATTACTTAATTTATCAAGTTAAATAACTCGGTGATCTGTTACTTCATTAAGTTAGGACAACTAATGAGTTCTGTGATCTAGAGTTTAGTGTAGAACTTGACGTATACAAAAAATAAATATAAAATAAAATAAAAAAGGTTTTTATTCATGTAGACTTTCAAAAAGCGCTTTTAAATAGTCTGAACATGTTTGTAGTAATATAGTTGTATACATTATTATTTCTAGTTACATAAATATTTAGGTACACATTGATTGTATGAAAACATTTATAAAATTTATTTTATAATAGCAATTATATTTAGCTAGCTTATGTTAAGTTATTGTCAAAGAGATAATGTTTAAGTTTAATGATCAATATTTATAGTTTTAGCTATATTTTACTACATATTGTTTGCATTATTTATTATTATGGCGGACCTTGTGTTAATAACGACGGTCGCGCTTTAATGCTACCACCGTATTTTTGTAGTGTATCTTTCTTAGGCAGCACTTCTTTATAGGACCTGCTTATTTTAAAAGTAGACGAGGGTTTAGAGTAAGATGTCAGAATTGAATTTCTCTAAGTCAACACACATAAATTCTTACTGATTTTTCTGACAGTGTTCTTCTTCTCAGTAGCTGCCACGTCACGGACTGCACGGTGGCAAAAAATGACGATTTAAATAAGATGACTACAGCGAATGGGATGCCGTAGTCTCCCTCTGTGAGGCGATCATGCTCCAAAAGGAGACCGCCGAGTTCGGGAGAGAGCCGATCCTGTTCGCAGATGGAGGAGACTTCGGGGTGGTACCACTCCCCATTATTTGCTAGAAGCTCCGAAAACACGGCAATCTAATTGTAGCGTAGTTGCTGTCCCGTTTCGCGGTACCGGTAAGAAGTCAGACTAATAATGAGAAATTTTCTTAATAGAAAATTCTCAATAACAGTTTTTAACCCGACCTATTTGATATCCTTCATCCGGCTCTGCGGTTGAACAGTGAACACACTACTAGTGTTGAAAATGACTAAAGTGACTGAATTAGACTGACTGTCATTGACGTTCAAATTGGTCAAAAATGGTCATTTTCAGTCAATTTGATTTCAGTAATTTTAGTACCTTTTAAGTTTTTGTCGTTGATAAAAGTCTACAACTTCTAAATTGAAACAAAAAAGTGACTTATAGTATTATTATATAGTGTTAATCATTTTACATTTCTAATCATGCGTGCATTTAAGACAAAATGGCAACTTCGCATCGCCTCGCGCATCGACTTTGATGTCGTCTTATTCTCTCATGAAATAATGCAAAATAAAACGTTGCTTCATTTAAAGTTCCATATAAATTGGGTACCTAAATAAATAAATAATTGGGTGGTAGTCGAGAATAGACAATAATATTTGAGTCAAATTGACTGAATTTGACAGGAAATGACCGGTCATTCAAGGTTTATGAAAATTGTGACTCGTCATAATTCAGTCATTTCACATCTCTATACACTACCCCTATTACATACTATATACAAATATTTCAAATATTGTTCGAATATGATGAGTATGAATTTGACGTCGATTATAAATATACTACCTACATTAGTTCGGGGGGATAAAAGAGCATAATTATTTGGGATGTATTATGTCGCTTCTCAACTAATTCATCATCCTCATATCAGCCGAAAAACGTCCTCAGCTGGACAAAGGATCTCCGCAATGGCCGGTTTAGTGCTGCCCGCCTCCAGCGGCTTCCCGCGACCCTTGCAAGATCGTCGGTCTATCTTATAGGGGGCCTATTGCATAATCACAGTCCTGTGTCACAAAGGCTTAAAAGTTGACACAGCTTTGTGAAGTGCGTCCTTCCGCTGAGCGGAGAACTCTCACAGGCTAGATGCCAGCTGTGGCGAGAGTGTACCAAACTGCCTACACCATTTGTTCCACCATCTGAAAGTCTCGCCCCTGGATGGAAACTGCCTTGGCTAGCCTGGAAGTCATTATATAGGCTTCGAACCCAGGTTGGTCGCAGCAGGGACAACTTGTTCAGGTGGGGTTACATCAATGATCGCAGCCTTCAATGCAAATGTGGTGTAGTCCCACAGACAATGGGACATTTGTTATCATGTAGCGCGTGCCCTTACAACTGCACGCTTAAAGAACTGATGGAGGCTACTCATAATGCGATTCTCGTGGCCAAGTTCTGGGCGGATACAATTTAGATTGCCATCGACTCGCTAAGAAGAAGATAGGGGTCCTGACCACGCTTCGTCTCCCGGTTTATCAATTAATTATAATATTGTCAAGTAGAGATACCTAATTTAATTGTTTAAGTCATAAGACAGTTAAATTTAATTTATAATTTTGAGTTTGATCTCTCGGTAATAGGATTAAGTGTTAATTGAAATTGATAGGGCTTAATGTCGAGACAAGTACGTACTCACTTAATAATATTGAGAGATTCTTAAGTGCAATCACTAGTAACCATTCGCTATAAAATTTTCCTCTCTAGATTTTAAAACTATACCATGGTCGCTGGCTGTCTTTTGCAACATGATGGCCCGCAGGTTTGCACGCTGTACTAACCCTGTTAAGATAACGCTCTTTAAGGCCTTCTGCCAGTGACCAGCCAGTTTTACACGTGCAGTCTGTGGACCAAGTATACCCAGCGGGCATACAGCGACCTACGCGTACAGTACAATAACGCATTCAGGGTGCTCTTGGGGTTGCCGTGGCGGTGTAGCGCGTCGGGGATGTTCGCGGAGTCGTGCGTCGACGGATTCGCCGCGATCATGCGGAGGCGCTGCGCGTCCATGATGGAGCGCTTGCGCTTCTCCTCCAATGGCATCCTGAATGTGTTTTCAGACCGGTGGGACTCTCCTCTTTTACACAGGTGGGTAAGAGTCCAGACACCCTTAATATAATTGATAATATATAAATATAATTGATAATAAATAAGACTAAGTAATACTAACATTATATGGATATTTTTCCGAAATAAATTATTGAATTGAATTTCAAATAGCTCATAGAACCGATGGCCGATGGGGCAGAAAGGTTCGTAAGTGGTGACCGTCTACCGGAAGACGCATCACGTAACGTGGGCAGGCACCCTACAAGATGGACAGATGATACCTTGAGAGAATCGTTGGAAACAGCAAGATGCGGATAGCTCAAGACCGGAAATTGTGGAGATCTTTGGGGGAAGCCTTTGTTCAGCAGTGGACGTGTTTCGGCGATATGATAATATGCAATTTAAATTGTGTCCGCCCAGAACTTGATAAGAGTAGGTATTTCATTATCAGTAGCGTCCATTAGATCTATGAGCGTACTGTTATTAGGGCACGTGAGTGATGATAATAATCTATATAACGGCGCGTCTGGGGTACACGGAGGCATGCCTGGAACACTATTTTCCTAATTTATTATTAGGTGAGGTTATGCAGGCAGTAAATTTTAAAATATAGGCGGAATTCACTTCCTTAGCAATTAATTATTCAGCAAAATCAATCAACTATGCTTAATGCGTCACTAAATCACTAATTAAGTTAGATTTTAATTTCAATTACTGCGATCCGTCGATAATATGCGACCACTACAACGTCTCCAAGCAATAGTGACGTCAAGATGGCCGTCCGTTCGAAATTCCACCAGAGTGACACCGACTTATCACTCTTATCTATGCAGTTCTGTTGGTAGCGCCACGGCTGCGCCGTCATATAATGGGTGATTCATTCGGAGTTACTTTTTCCAAAACTAAACAAAATATGAATAAAACAAATTTGTCGGGTAATCTTTATTATAATACAAAAGAACCATTCCTTACATTTACTTTTTAAAGATTATTTCTTTCAAATGTTGTCCGTAACTGCGATTAAGGTGGTCCATTCTGGAGTTCCAGTTTTCGATGACCCGACCGAGCATTTCCAGTGGTATTTGGCGAATAACGCGAGTAATGTTGGCTTCCAGTTGATCAATCGTACGCGGCTTATCCATATAAACTTTGGACTTTACATAACCCCACAGAAAAAAGTCTAAGGGTGTGATATCACAGGATCTAGGCGGCCAACTGACTGGTCCGAAACGCGAAATTAACTGTTCACCAAATTTTTCTCGCAACAAAGCCATGGTTTCACGTGCTGTGTGGCAAGTGGCGCCGTATTGTTGGTACCAAAAGTTTTGAAGATGACGGGCTTCAATTTCAGGAAACAAATAGTCCGTTATCATGGTACGATAACGGTCACCATTGACAGTCACGTTCTGGCCGGCTTCGTTTTTGAAGAAATATGGACCGATGATTCCACCACCCCATAAACCACACCAAACTGTTGTTTTATCTGGATGTAATGGTAGCTCTTGAATCTCTTCAGGTTGCTCTTCAGACCAAATACGGCAATTTTGTTTGTTAACATATCCGTTGAGCCAAAAATGTGCCTCATCGCTAAACAAAATTTTCGTTGAAAACAGTGGATTTTCTGCAAGCTTTTCAAGGGCCCAAAGACTAAATCGGTGGCGATTAGGTAGGTCAGTCTGCTTCAATTGTTGCACCAGTTGAATTTTGTATGCTTTGAAACCAAGATCTTTGCGTAAAATACGCCAAGTTGTGGTATACGACAAGCCAAGCTGTTGCGAGCGGAGCCGAATCGATTCTTCGCGATCATTGCGTACACTCTCAGCTACCGCCGTAATGTTTTCTTCAGTGCGAGCTGGATGTGGTCTATTTGGTCGTGTATTGTCTAATAATGAAAATTCCCTTTCAAACTTTTCGATGGTATAGCGAATAGTGCGTTCGGTAGGGCGATTATGTGGACCATAAGTTGCTCTAAGTGCACGAAACACATTCCTCGTAGAACGCTGATTTTCGTAATAAAGTTGAATAATTTGTATGCGTTATGCCGTGCTTAGTCTTTCCATGATGAAATGTCAAACTATAGTGAATGTAAATATTAGGTTAGGTTGTCATGACTGACGCTTTATCTGTCAAAAAATGCATAGACAAAAAAGTAACTCCAAATGAATCACCCGTTACATAGGTATAATAAAATCGTAGGAAAGTTAAAACAGTACATTTAAAATTTTTTAAAAGGGATACTTGGGGCGTGATCTGCAATCGATATCGAAGCCAAAAATATAGATTTTAGAATTTTTGTCTGTTTGTCTGTATATGTATGTCTAGGATAAACTCAAAAAGTACTGCATGGATTTACTTTAAATTTTGCATTAATATTGCCTATATGTTTACCCGACCTCTTAGTAGAGGTCGGGTAAACATATAGGCTACATATTATCACGCTATCACCTACGGGGGAGGAGTTGTGATAATTTATAAAGTTTAACGCGGGTAAAACCGCGGGGCACAGCTAGTAAAAACATAAATTAAACAATGGGGGTTTGTGGGACAGCACCCCGCTTACATTCCAGGTTACAGTTGCCTATGTATGCCCCTGTATGCCTGAACAGATTCTCTTTACTACGGCCTATTTTAATTCGAAGCCTATTCTTCACTTAAATAATATCCTGGGTTTTTTTTACTGCCTCGTTGGTCTAGCGGTAGCGTGTTCAACCGCAGAAAATGAGGTCCTGGGTTCAAATCCCGGGTCGGGCCAAAAAGTGATTTTGGGATTTTTCCGTAAAAAGAAATTTCTCAGAATCAGCCCGAAGTCTGGAAGTTGGCGGTATTATACCCCCGTGCCTCAGAGAGCACGTAAAGCCGTCGGTCCTGTACCTGACCTCTTTCCGGTCGTGTCGCTAGTCGTCCCATCGGATCATGAGAAGTGATCCAAAGAAGAATAGAAAGTGCCCCTGTGTTTGCGCACACACTTGTGTGCGCAAACAATGTCCTGCTCAATTGGCTAATCTCCATTGAGAATGGCCGCCGTGGCCGAAATTCGGCCGGGAAAACATCAATATCCTGGGACATTATTCATACACTGATCGATATACTACTCTAGCTGTGCCCCACGGTTTTACCCACGTTAAACTTTATAATTTATAGCCTATGTGTTAATCCAGGGTGTCAGCTAACTCCATACCAAATTTCATTGAATACGCTCCAGCCTTTTGGACGTGAAGAAGTATCAAACATACATATAATATGCAAATGCGATGCATTGGCAAGACACAGAATGGCCATCCTGGGGCTGGCATATCCAGAACCAGGAGACTACAAGGATCTACCCCTAAGAAGCGTACTGAATTATGTGTGGACTTCATTCAGGGCTTTAGGGATAGAATAAAAACCAGTGGGGGATAGTACAAAAGATCCTGAAGGGTCGAAGTGCTGTACAGAAGTACACCCCATCAAAGATAAGATAATATAAGATCAAACATTCTTACTGAGTTTACTCACAAACTTCGCCTTTATAATATTAGTGTGATTTACTACTTTTCTTTGGTAAATACAACCAGACTCAGGATAAACAGACATGTTTATGCACAGAAATATCTGTCGTAGGTGGTGATAATGGTCTTGTAGTTAGTGACCCTGACTCTGACCAAGGTCGTGGGGTCAATCCCCACTCAGGAGCAGTTTGACAGCGCACCTAGTTGCTTTATCTCGCTCACATACCGCCCGGCAATAAAACTGGCGATGAGCGACTCCAAACTCCTCCTCTTTAAGAGGATACTTCCTTACAAGAGCTGCTCATATAGCTGAAGAATGCTTTACACTACTAAACTTAATTGAAAAGTAACTTCCACCTTGTTTACGACCAAATTTCTAAACGATACATCAATATATGAAAAGTTTAACACTCCGTATCACTAGATGGCGTTAGTGCTGAAATAGATGGCGGTATGGTTTCGTTCACACTACTCAGTAAGGACATGAAAATTTTATTGATTTACTAATACGAAATGTGGTTCTATTACATAATCAGTTCGTTGAGTATTGCTGGGGTCAGCAGCACATCACTTCATTTATTCAGCAGCTTCCTAAACCTTCATTTTTATCAATTTACCTAACGTCTAATATCAAGATCTGAATGAGGGAAGTCTTTGTTGCACAAATTCCAAATACTAAAACTATGATTGCTTGAAGGAAATTCCAAAGGCGAGCAGCACAATAAAATAAATTGTGACCGTCTTTATATATACTCACTCACTCAAGAGTCACTTCTTAAACACTTAAGATAACAGCAGCAGTATACGCTAAGCACACACACATACAGACAAATATATAAGTAATATAATAATATCTGGGGACAATGTCACACAGATCATCCTAGCCCCAAACTAAGCAAAGCTTGTACTATGGGTACCAGGCGACCATATACATACTTATATAGATAGATAAATACTTAAATACATAGAAAACATCCATGACTCGGAAACAAATATTCGTACTCATCACAAAAATATTTGCACTTACCGGGATTCGAACCCAGGACCACCAGCTTCGTAGGCAGGATCACTACCAACTAGGCTACGGTGGCCGAATAAGTAAAACTACTCGGGTTTATTTTTCTTATTAAAGTCATCGTATTCATCATCATATAAGCCGAAAGACGCCCACTGCTGGTCAAAGGCCTCCCCCCTTGGATCTCCACAATTTCTGGTCTTGTGCTATCCGCATCCAGCGGATTCCAGCGAACAGCGACAGCGTATTATATAAAAATATTAGCTTTCTACACTCCATTTTCATGTAAACTTTAACTATCACGTATCTCTCCTAGCCAAATTTCGGCCACGGCCACGTAGATTAGCCATCTCCACGGGTAGAGATGTAAAATGACTGAATATGACTAGTCACAATTGTCATAAACCAATGACCGGTCATTTACTGTCAAATTCAGTGAATTTGAGTCAAATATTATTGTATATTCTCGACTACCACCCAATTATTTATTTATTTAGGTACCCAATTTATATGCTAGTTTAAATGAAGCAACCTTTTATTTTCTATTATATCATGAGAGGATAAGACGACATCAAAGTCAATGCGCGAGGCGATGCGACGTTGCCATTTTGTCTTAAATGCACGCATGATTAGAAATGTAAAATGATTAACACTATATAATAATACTATAAGTCATAAAAACCACTTTTTTGTTTCAATTTAGGGTTGTAGACTTTTATCAACGACAAAAACTTAAAAGGTACTAAAATATTACTGAAATCAAATTGACTGACTGAAAATGACCATTTTTGACAGTTAATGACCATTTTTGACCAATTTGACCGTAAATGACAATCAGTCTAATTCAGTCACTTTAGTCATTTTCAACACTATCCACGGGACATATTATAGTGCACAAGTGTGTGCAACACAGAAGCACATTCTATTCCATCAGTCTCATGATCCAATGTGACGCAGGTACAGGGCCGACGGCTTTACGTGCTCACTGAGGCACGGGGGTATAATACCGCCAACTCCCAGACTTCGGGCTGATGCTGAGAAATGTTTCTTTTTACAGAAAAGTCCCAAAATCACATTGGCCCGACCCGGGATTTCAACCCAGAACCTCGTTCTCTGCAGGGGAACACGCTACCCTTAGACCAACGAGGTAGTATTACGTATTAAATGCTGAGATAGAGGCCTTTTTTGACAACCAAATTTATTATATTAATTTAGCGATGTATGGTAAGATTTCTTTTTTACATACATACATAGACTCACGCCTGTTTCCCAGAGGGGTAGGCAGAGACAACGGATTTCCATTTGTCACGATCTTTGCACACGTCTTTTGCCTCGATTACTGACATTATATTCTTCATACATGCTCGCCGGTTTAGGGTACTTCTGACCTGTCCTTTCTTGAGAACGTCTCCGATTTGGTCAGAGAATGTTCGACGAGGTCTTCCCCTTCCGGTTGTTCCATTCACACAGGCCAGGTATACTTCTTTGGTCAATCTTCTTTCATTCATTTCTTTTTTGTCAAGAATAATCATTTTTTCATTTCATTTCATATATTAATATTGTTCTAAGGCGTTACCCCGATGGCGGATAAGCTTCATACTTCCCACTATCCCCTGTTAAAACTATCGATTGTTACTTAACTATAATGTAATCTAAGTTTTCACCGTTGATTAACGGGCCCCTAACTACACGGAACCCTGCGGAAGTGGCCGGTAATGAACCGAGTTACCCCCCGCATTAAATCACTGGGGAATACGGGGAAAACCTAAACTCGTTAATATATTAAATTGTGTTTTCGTTTGCTGATAATAAATAGATGCCTATGACTGAGAATATCAGAAAGTCCGGGCGAAGTTTGTATGTGCATATCTTTTGTTTACCCGCATATTGTGGAAAAATGCCTTTCTAGGGCTACATAAATAGTAATAATATCCTAGTACATAATTCACACACGGCCATCTGATCCTAAACCAGATAATTGATATACCATTCAGACAATATTATGTAGTAAAATATAGATTAAACCATACATTTCGATACTTAGACCTAAACGTAACGTCCTTGACAATAACTTAATACAAGCTAGCTAAATATTACTACATATAAATAAATATTTCTAAATAAATTTTATAAATGTTTTAACAATCCGTGCATCTTAATATATATTAATATATATGTAACTAGAAATAATTATGTATACCTACTTAACTATATTACTACAAACATGTTCATATTTACAACCGCTTTTTTAAAATCTACGTGAATAAAAACCTTTTTGATGTGAAACATCTGTAGCCGCACGTAAAACAGATTTCTGGCGTGGCGACGCATGCCGTGGCGCATGCGCAATCGACTTTTTATTTTATCATTATGACATATTTAGTTCCTATCACAATATGTTCTTTTCTGCATATTACTTTTACAAAATAATGTCGATGTTTCACATCTGCCAGGCGTCCCGTGACGGCTCACATTTTTTTTGTTGCATACACTACTTTTCTTTTGTAAATACATACCTACTTGTATAGATAATTACACCCAGACTAACTAAAAACATACATATTTATGTACACAAATATCTGCCCGGGGTGAGAATCGAAACCCCGGCCTGCGTCGTGAAAGGCAAGCATTTACTAAACACGCCAATTGGCCGGTCAAAACAAATAATTTACGTACTTTATTAATCTCACGTAATAAGCTCGAAAATAATGTATAAGATTCTATAACAAACTTCCCAATGATATTAGACAATTGTCTACGAATACGTTTATAAGAATTATTAAAGCCAAATTGTGTAGCAGGGCATATTACAAAATTTCAGATTATTTAAGTGATAAAAGTGCTTGGGATTGAGTTGTTCTGAGTCAACACACCTGATTGTAATTAATCTTAAGTATATTTTATTTTAAAAAAGGATTCCTACTGAGTTTTCGGGCAGTGTTTCTCAGTAGCTGCCACGTCATACACTGCACGGTAGGGTAAAAAAATATGACGATTCCATATAAATGTAAAATTTTTACGGAATAAAAAATTTTTGATTTTGATTTTTTTGATTTAATAATAATAATGTCCTCCCGACCGAATTTCGGCTACGGCGGCCAGTCCCAATGGAGACTAGCCAATTGCGCACAACATATTTTAGTGCACAAGTGTGTGCGTAAACACAGGGGCACTTTCTATTCCATCACTCTCAGGATCCGATAGAACGACTAGCGACACGACTGGAAAGAGGTCAGGTACAGGACCGACGGCTTTACGTGCACTCCGTGGCACAGGAGTGTAGGTAATACCGCCAACTCCAAGACTTCGGGCTGATACTGAGAAATTTCTTTTTACGGAAAAATCCCTAAATCACGTTTTGGCTCGACCCGGGATTTGAACCCAGGACTTCATTATCTGCGGTTGAACACGCTTCCGCTTGACCAACGAGGCAGTCGAAATAATATCTTACTTCATTGTGTTTAAATAATTTAAATGTCGGTCTAGTGGTTAGTGACTCTGACTGCTAAGCTAAAGGTCGTGGGTTCTATCCCCAGCCCGGGCAAATCTTTTTGTGATTATTTAATTTTTTTCTGTGTGCGGTTGTAATTTATCGATAATAATAGTAGTATTTAGAAATATATAAGTATGTTTATCAGTTGCCTGGTTGCCATAGTACAGGCTCTGCCTAGTTTAGGATCAGATGGCAGAGTGTTAACTGTCCCAAGAAATACTTATATATATATATATAATTGTTTATAAATAATTGGTTTAAAAGAACACGTCTAAAACTTACTTATTTGAAGTTTAAGTCCCGAAGGAATATTCAGAATAAATTAAATTTCAAGAACTATATACTTATTAATGCAGCTGACTGTACTAAAAGTATTTTAATTTAACATGTAGCAACACTGGCGATCCAAATTCAAACAGTGTATGCCCGTGGGTAAATATATATTGGTAAATAGTTAAAAAGCGTATCGATAGATGGCGTTGTACAGATTCCTGAATCGCGGTATGGTTTCGTTCACATTATTAGGTGGGGCAAATTTTTTGTGTAACGCTCTTCGTGCCTCAATCTATTGAGTAAGGAAATTATTGGGCCTTGGTAACTCTTGGCTATGTCCGTAAAGGGCGAATATATTTTTGAAGGGTTAAGGTCGTCCCTTTGATCTGATCGCCTACTTTGCGAGCGGGTCGGGTGAAGCGATCTGCCCTTGTAAATCATGAGTTGATTCTTCTTGATGAACCTCAATAAAGTAGTAGTACTTGAATCAATTATGGGAAACAATAATACCTTCTAAATCTAAATACGATGCTTTACATTGTATCGAACTATATAGGTATATCACATTCCGAAATCATATATTATTATACTAAGTATATATACCTATATGTATGTTTATCAAGTCAACCAACGTGAACTAGGGTAGGGGTAGGCTGATAGGTCAGGATGTTGCAAATTACATTTAAAATATAATTTAGAAGTTTACAACAAAAATGTGTTATTAATAGTTATGATTGAATTTAAATTTAATTGCATTTATATTGAATTATAACATAAATTATGTAAGTAGGTACATTAAATTGGTGCGATAATAAATTAAGTTTAAATTATTATACATTATAATGACAAATTTGATGGAAAGTAATTCAATAAATGATGGAGATCTATCTTCACGTCACAACTATACAATTAAATAATTATAAGTCATAATTTACAAGTTGAATTTGAAATATTGATAGGTACAGACGCCAGCACATCCATCTACACCAATCTGTCAAATTTCTCTTATAGATTTTCAACTTTATCACATTAGCATAAGGTTCCCCTTCTATTGGGGAAATTTGGCAGATTGGGGTAGCTTGATGTGCTGGCGTCTGTACGTACATACGTCACTCCAACAAATTTATGTCATAAAAATTGGCAAGTGACTTGATCATATTATTATTTTATTAGTATCATCCTCGAAAAACCCTTTTAGGCTGTAGTAAGATTTTTCTATAAGGTATTTGTTTAGTTATCTTTTAAATATGTGATAATTAGTTATGTTCCTTAGGGTTTTGGGATTTTGTTATAAACTTTAATCGCCATGATGTAGGGTCCTGCGTGGACCACTGATAAGTTGGAAAACGTTAGATTCAGCTTATCTCTACTGCTTAGTGTACGTGGTATTGTTATGCAATTTTATTAAAAGTAGTTTTTTTAAGCGCTACCGGAAGATCAGCGTTACAGTAATAATTATTATCTACTGTAACATTTGCTGAGGTAGACGCCTTTCCTAGCTAGTAGTACTTGTAATAAAAATATAAAATTTATAGTTTTAGAGCTATATTTTTACTACATATTGTCAATGGTTCTGTCTATATTACGGTATTATTATTATTATGATGGACCTCGTCCTGGGTTCGAATTCCGGTAAGTGCAAATATTTGGGTGATGAGCACGAATATTTGTTTCTGAGTCATGGATGTTTTCTATGTATATATGTATCTATATAAGTATGTATATTTGCTTCTTAAGTATTATGTAAACTTAACGCAATTAGTTATATCGTCTTAGATGTAAACTAAGTTAAGGATTATCTGTGCTTGTTGGGAATAAACCTTTTTTATTTTAGATATATGACAAGGATACACGCGTAATACATATTATGTTACTTTTAAATCACTTGCTATAGGTATTGTTATTCAATGTATATCTTTGTATACCTATGTCATTTTCATTATTAATCACCCAGTTTTTGGACTTATGCATGTAATGATGATTGTTGGTTGCTTCTGTTAGACACATTTATTTGTACCTAGGTACTCTACGTATGTGGTAAAACACTTGACTGTCTCGTTGGTCTAGTGGTAGCGTGTTCACCCGCAGAGTACGAGGCCCTGGGTTCAAATCCCGGGCCGGGCCAAAAGTGATATTGGGATTTTTCTGTAAAAAGAAAACCTCAGCATCAGGTCGAAGTCTGGGAGTTGACTGTATTATACCCCCGTGCCTCGAAGAGCACGTCAAGCCGTCGGTCCTGTACCTGACCTCTTTCCGGTCGTGTCGCTAGGCGTCCCATCGGATCATGAGAGTGATGGAATAGAAAGTGCTTCTGTGTTTGCGCACTATAATATGACAATGTCCCTCCCAGATGGATATACTCCATTGAGACTCCGCCGTGGCCGAAATTCGGTTAGGACATTTCCATTGATCGGAGGAATTTTCGTATGCGTGGAATTTATGTACTAATAAATAGCATTATGTCAAAGATGCGAGTTCAATTTCGCGAAAGTGTTAGAACTGTCCAAACACTTCGGCGAAATTGAACACCCATCTGACATTGACAGATTAATCATAAGACATTAAGTGACTATTGATCTGATGCTGTTTTAATTGAACAAATAAATTGGGTGGGTGACTTACATTTGTGAACGAAACCATACCGCCAGCTAACTCTACGGTAACGCCATCTATTGGTACGACGAGTGAACTAATTAGCTAGAATAAAAACTACAATGGGTTTGGTTGGACCAATAAAATAAATAAAAAATGTTTTTACTCACGTGAACTTTAAAAAAGTGCTTGTAAATAGAATATGTTTGTAGTAATAAAATTATACATGATCATTTCTAGTTATACATAAATATTTAGGTACCTACACGGATTGTATGATTTATAGAATTTATTTTATAATAGTAGTGATATTAAGCTAGCTTGTATTAAGTTATTGTCAAAGACATTATGTTTAAGTTTAATTACTGAAATTGATTGTTTTAGCTATATTTTAATCCTACATGTTGTCTGTATGTCAATGTTTTGAACAGTATTATAGGTACTGTTTTTCACTAAATTATACTTTTTACCGTAGAACTAAAATAAAGAATACAAAATACTGTTTACATTTATTTAGTCAGAGGGCGTTCACTGCTCAGTGCAGCGCAGTCATAAAGATTGTAAATTAGTAAGTTGTGCGAGAAGTTCTTAAAAATATGTATTGAAAACAAATAAATCAATAAAATGTTCATTTTTCTAAAATACTGTTTAATATTCTCCATAGACCTGAATATATTTCTAGTAAAAAAAGTTGGCAACCCTATCGCCAGATCCCATCGTAGCGAGAAAGTAATGGTAAAACTTAGGTAGTACCATGTGTATCGAAAATGTCATAGGCTACGGTGACCGCTTATCTTCAGGTAAATGGGGAAGAAATTTAAAAGAAGGAGTACCTACTAGATCAAATAAAGTAATGCCCGCTTGTGTATGTTTCGCCGGACCGTCTCAACTGGGTCGTGTTGAAACCGGTAGTCGATGAACCCACTGAGTTTGTTTCGCTGGGTCTTCTCAACTGAGGCGTATTGGATCCGGTGGTTGCATTAAAGCGCGACCGTCGTTATTAACACAAGGTCCGCCATAATAATAATACAAAACCATTGAGACAATATGTAGTAAAAATATAGCTAAAACTATAAAGTTTAACATAATCTTAAACTTAAACATAATCTCTTTGACAATATCTTAATACAACTAGCTAAATATCATTGCTATTATAAAATATTTTCGTTAATGTTTTTATACAATCCGTGTACCTAAATATCTATGTAACTAGAAATAATAATGTTCTTGGATCTCTTTTTGGAGAGTGATGGCTCTCATGATCCAATGGGTCGCCTAGCGACACGCCCGGAAAGAGGTCAGGTACATAAACGACAGCTTTACGTTGGTATAATACCGCCATCTCCCAGTACAACCACGTACCAAAAGGTTTTAATTGTTTAAAATAAATAGTTTTCATTTATAAATCACTTGAAAGTTCCTAACACAAAAATATTTGATAGAAATTATCAACCACCTATCGTAAACCAATGAAGATAGTAGAACAGAAAGACAATAAGTCAACACGGTAACCGTAGCCTAGTTGGTAGTGCTCCTGCATACGAAGCTGGTGGTCCCGGGTTCAAATCCCGGTAAGTGCGAATATTTGTGTGGTGAGCACGAATATTTGTTTCTGAGTCATGGATGTTTTCTATGTATTTAAGTATTTATCTATCTATATAAGTATGTATATCGTCGCCTGGTACCCATAGTACAAGCTTTGCTTATTTTGGGGCTAGGGTGATATGTGTGACATTGTCCCTAGATATTATAGATATTAGAAATATTATATATTAGAACAGTTATGTATGTATATAAGTATGTACCCATTCTACAATACTAGTATTAGGTCAAACGTGTTGTCTATGTCTCCTCAGCAGGGTTGCCACAAAAATTGTTCCACCAAACACGATCTGATATTTCTGACAACAAATACGCATATTTACGACATGCTTGTTGACGTGGTTGTGTGTACTCTTTCACGCGGCAGGTCGTGGGTTCAATTCCCACTTACTGGTATATAGGTTTGATAGGTAGATTTTTGTGTGTCAAATATCTGTCCTGGGTGTTTTCATAATAATCAAAGTCCAGTTTGTATGGTTTGTAATAATAAGTAAAGTCCAGTTGACAACTGTTTCATAAATTGTCTTTTATATTAAAACCTAGATATATACGACACTGGGTATGTATATGTATGTCTGTTTTTCTGAGTTTGGGTGTAATTATCTATATAAGTATGTATTTACTGAAGAAAGGTAGTATATTTTATGTAGTATATCAGTTATCTGGTTTCCATAGTACACACGGCTACACATCAAACTATAAATTTCCAGTATAAGCTGATCTCGTGTTGTATAGGATTTCCATACAATGAGAGGTCAGCTTATATTGGAAATGCATAGCTTGATATGTAGCCGTGCTTACAAGCTCTGGTTAGTTTAGGATTAGATGGCCGGTGTGAATAATGTCCCAGGATATTATTATTTTTATTTTATTAGTAAATAAGCATCTGCCTCGTTGGTCTAGCGGTAGCGTGTTCACCCGCAGAAAACGAGGTCCTGGGTTCAAATCCCGGGTCGGGCCAAAAAGTGATTTTGGGACTTTTCTGTAAAAAAGAAAATATTCTCAGCATCAGCCCGAAGTCTGGGAGTTGGCGGTATTATACCCCCGTGCCTCGGAGAGCACGTAAAGCCGTCGGTCCTGTACCTGACCTCTTTCCGGTCGTGTCGCATAGGCGTCCCATCGGATCATGAGAGTGATGGAATAGAAAGTGCTCCTGTGTTTGCGCACACACTTGAGCACTATAATATGTCCCGCGCAGATGGCTAATCTCTGTTGAGACTGGCCGCCGTGGCCGAAATTCGGCTAGGAGGACATTATTAAATAAGCATACGACACACCATATATGACTGCACCTGTGGCGCAGATGTTAAGACAGTCGCCTCGCCACTTCGTGTGTGGGGTTCGATTCCCGCGCAGGACTATTATTTTTGTGACCCATAAATAGTTGTTCTGCAACTGGATATAGGTACTTTGTATCGATCGAATATATGTTCATAATATACTCGCGAGATGTTCACGTAAATAATTTGTATTAGTTCTCAAACTAGTTAATAGATGGCGTTGTTAGCTGAGCGCCGTTTTTCTGAATCTCGCTATAGAGATTCTCCGGCGTTTGACTAGGTCAAAAATGTAAATTTTGTTATGTGTCACGTAAGCACCGTCGTCCCAGGTCCGTCTTGGACGAACCGGACGACGAGATTACTACTTACCTAGCTCAGATCAAAACCATTAGAAACTCCCGTGACACTCCACACAGACCGATAATTCGTACTCGTCGGACGAGAGTACGACCGCGATCGCGTCGCGACCTCCAACGCCCTCCATGACCCTTAGTTTGCATATCGTACCGATAAAAAGCCCCCCTCAACGCGGACGGGGGGCCGCGTCATGTCATTAACGTAGAGCGAAAGTTGCACAAAACTCCCTAAAATGATGATCACTGCCCTCTCCCCGCCAGTAATCGCCCAGAGTCGAGGTTCGAACCCCACAGGGGGTGCCCTCCGGCGCGGGTTACTTAATTTCTAGACGGCTCGAGCCCTCTGCTCGCCTCTATAGTCCGGTGAAGCAGTGAAAGCCTCCTAGGCTAACTGTAGCGTCAGGTTAAAAAAAAAAAAAAAAAAAAAAAATTGTTATGTGTGAGCAGCAAGCACTGTGATTCATATATTATACGCGCTTAATATAAAGTCCAGTGTTTCAATAATTATCCTCTCCTAGTCGACCTTCGCACGAGGTATTAATTACCCAAGTGCGTCAACCCGCGCAGATGGCTAGTAAGTATCCATTAAGACAGGCTACAGTCCTCCTGCACAAATTTTGTCGGTTCATATTTTAATATGGGTATAAGTGTCTATATCAGTACGTATTAACAAAAGGTAAATAGTAGGTATATATATACATCAGTTACCTAGTTTCAATAGTACAAAAAGTAAAAAAAAAAAAATGCACCCCATCTGAGAAGACACAGCGAAACAAATCTTCTTCTCTTCTGGGTCTTTCTACCGATTACAGCAAGGTCCAGTTGAGATGCTCCGGCGAAACATAATAATAAATAATGTCCTCCTTGCCGACATTCGGCCATGGCGGCTACTCTCAATAGAGATTAGCCATCTGCGCGGGACATATTATAGTGCACATGTGTGTGCGCAAACACAGGAGCACTTTCTATTCCATCACTCTCATGATCCGATGGGACGCCTAGCGACACGACTGAAAAGAGGTCAGAACAGGACCGACGGCTTTACGTGCTCTCCGAGGCACGGGGGTATAGTGCTGAGTTTTTCCCAAAAATACTTTGGCCCGACCCGGAATTTGAACTTAGGACCTCGTTTTCTGCGGATCAATACGCTACCGCTAGACCAACGAGGCAGGCGAAACATACTCACTAATCAATCACAAATTTTACCCCACCAGCACAGAAAAATATCAAGAATCTGGCAACCCTAACCGCTATAGCTTCAACCGTTCATAGTAATCTGGCGCCCCATAAATATACTAGACGTGTAGGTATCCTAGGTACCCATGAATGTATTAAAATTCCCCTCGTAGGTCAAGTAGGAAATATAGAGGTAAGCTATGCACATACTTACATACAAATATAGCATTTCCGTGAGTTGATTGTTGTGTTTATAACATATTTGGGTGTCTGTCACATATAGAGTAGTGACTTCTAGGTAACACTTGCTGTGTCCCGCGGTTTTACGCGCGTTAAACTTTATCAATTATAGCCTTTGTGTTAATCCAGAGTGACAGCTATCTCCATAGCAAATTTTATTAAAATCTTTCCCGCCGTTTAGACATGAAGAAGTAACAAACATACACACTCACACACTCACAAACTTTCGCCTTTATAATATTAGTATGCTACACAGTCCCTCCAGCCGTCCCATTGAATCATGAGAATGCGTGAATAGAAAGTGCAAATGTGTTCATGGTTAATCTCCATTGAGTCTGGCCGCCATGGCCAAATATCAAACTGGCGGGCATTATCTCTATGGGCGGTGATAAAACTATGAGCCTTAACTGCTGCATCTTACATGCAGTCATATCTTTTTGTATCCTTCCCCTGTTTTGGGAGATGGAGTTGATGGTTCAAAAGGATTAAGCTGACACCTTTCTAAGGTTTATTTAGTGTTTATCTTCCGTCGTATTTTATGTAAGGATTTTTTTTAAAGACAAAGCCCGCACTATGGAATCTAATCCACTTTGGCGGTCACCCATCCATGGACTGACCGCGAGCCTAGTTGCTTGATCTCGCCAATCACTTACGGACTGGTGAAAGCATCTGGCTGTGAGGGCCTTGGTGTTTTGTGCTTTCTGTGTTTGGTGTATTATATAGTACCAATGTTAATAATCAAAATATAAAAAATAATTTCATGTTAATTTTTTTACCCTACCGTGCAGTGCAAGACGTGGCAGATACTGAGAAACACTGCCAGTAAACTCAGTCGTAAAATTACATTGTATTTAAATGTGTTAGTTTAGAACGACTCAATTCTAAGCTGTCAATCGACGGTCACCGTAGCCTAGTTGGTAGTGCTCCTGCTTACGAAGCTGGTGGTCCTGGGTTCGAATCCCGGTAAGTGCAAATATTTGTGTGTAGAGCACGAATATTTGTTTCTGAGTCATGGATGTTTTCTATGTATTTAAGTATTTATCTATCTATATAAGTATGTATATCGTCGCCTGGTACCCATAGTACAAGCTTTGCTTAGTTTGGGGCTAGGTTGATCTGTGTGACTTAGTCCCTATATATTATATATAAAAAAAAAAAAAAAAAAAAAATCAGAAGTTCTGTAGTAAGCTCTGCTACACGATTTCGCTTTGTAGTTGTTTTAAAATAATTTCTCTGATATCACTGCCAATCACTGGGAAGTTTCTTATAGAATCTTATCCGTTGTCCTGTAGCTCTAGCACGAGATCCTGTAGTTTACTTACTCGATCACACGTACAGTTTCGTCCCATACATTGAGCACCAGCGCCTCTCGCGGAAACTACTAAGAACTAAAACTCGCACCACGAGTTTCTATAATGGAACCGATCGAATAGAGAAACTGGCGGTTTGATGGTTTTCGAGTCTGACATGCAATTTTGGCACCACGAGTAGCACATTTGACAGTTAGTTGGACGTGAACGTAAACGGAAACTATAATCTTCGAAGTATTTTCACTCACCAAGATTTTTACAGTGAGAGCATATTTGTTGTCATGAAAATCTGCAATTATTTTATTGTAAAGACTTCATTTTGCGTAATTATGTATTGAAGATACTGTGTGGTACTAAGAAATGGAGAGATTATAACTAAAACGTACTTAAGTAATAAATTGAGATGTTTGTTTGCGACGATTTTACGACTCGTATCTAAAATCTACCTAAATAAATCTGTAACTAATATAACTATTGATACGATGATAGAACGCAAGGTGAGTTTACTTGTAGGTACTCTAAATAATATAAGTGTTAGCATGTTATTTAGGTGCTATCTTTGTTAAATTAATACCTAATATCATTTTAAAATAGGCCAAGGAAAGTCGAAATCTATATTGGCAGATCATAACGTGTTTTCTTTCTGTTTAAGGTTACCATTACTCAATTAATAGATCAGAAAATGATCCAGAACAAAACATGCAGATGTAATATCAACATAAATTCAATAAATTGAGAAGCCTTCAATAAATGAAGAAGCTGAAGCAGTAATCGGCCATTGGAAAAATGTTAATCTTCAACCTAAATAAATAAAGACAAGTAGACATACACTTTTCACCAATGTTATAATATCAAACTCATAATTTAGACAAGAATCAAGAGCTAGATCTAAGTTCTAATAAACAACAATGTTCCCTGTACTTGTCAAAGTATTTGGAACAAATCCACATCATGTATATGCATGTTTCGCTGCTTCTTTTACTTATTGACATATTATACCGACCAAAGTACCTTATGATTGAGTTTCAATAACTATCTCATAAGCCCTTGAAGTATAACTTTGGTACAAAGTTTGCTCAATACCAAATTTCATCCAAATTCTTATTCAACTTTAGTGTGACTGCATAACAAACAGTTTTTTATATCCTTCATTAAATTTCTGGCTATATGCTAATTCCATATCAAAGCTGATTAGCCATTTTAGTGTAATAAAGTAACAACAAAGTAACTCTGGCACATACACAAACATAAGAAAAGTTTTATAAAATAAGCTCTGGATACGCTAATAAGTAGTACCTATGTAATATCAATTTTTTAATATTATTTAAGCAAATTATGTACTTACTATTACTAATAAAAAGATATCATGTCAAAGAGATGTTAAGTCTTTATTAAATTCAGAAAATATATGTGCCTATATGTTTTAATTAATACACCACCTAACCTTTGTGTGAGTCTGGGAGACTGGGAGTCAATAGAAATTGGATATTCCTAGTGGAGTCGGCTCACTCTCACCTTTTTTTGGCTGGTTGCTGAACTGAAGAATGCCATTTGACCAGAGAACCCAGACAACTAGTTGTTACTTTTATGGTTTCACTGTATAGTATTATGCTTCTGATTAACCCTTCGAGCATTTGTCTATGCTCGAAGAATTAACCTGTTATGTTTATTTAAAGTTATGGTTCACATAACAACCTAATACACCTAATTTATAAAATAAAATACCAAGGTTAATATAATATAATATCATTAGAAATAAAACAGACATCATAGGCAGCATCATTTATTTTCATATTCTCACAGTTCATTATTTGTTAATATTAGTGAATCTTCAGTATTTACTTTATTTACCGACCAATGTACCTTATGATTTGGTTTCAACAGCTATCTCATAAGCCCTTGTAGCATAACTTTGGTATCAAGTTTGCTCAATACCAAACTTCATCCAAATTCTTATTCAACTTTAGTGAGACGGCATAACAAACATTACTAACCCACTCACAGACAAACATTTCTATTTATAATAGTTTTTCATAACCTACATTAAATTTCTGGCTATATGCTAACTCCATATTATGTAAGCTCATTAGCAATTTTAGTGTAATAGAGTAACAGAATAGTAACTCTGGCATATACACAAACATATGAAAAGATTTATAAAATATATCTTAATAAGTAGTACTTATGTAATATCAATTTTTGAATATTATTTAATCAAATTGCTACTACTAATTTAAAGATAGCATGTCAAACAGATGTTAAGTCGGTATTAAATACAGAAAATATATGTATATGTTTTATTTAATACTTCAATTACTACAACACCTAGCCTTTGTGAGTCTAGGAGACTGGAAGTCAATAGAAATAGGATATTCCTAGTTGGCTCACTCTCACCTTTTCTGGCTAGTTGCTGAACTGAACAATGCCATTCCACCAGAGAACCCATACACATCTACTTTTTACTTTTATCGTTTCACTGTATAGTATCATGCTTCTGATTAACCCTTCGAGCATTTGTCTATACTCAAAGGATTAACCTGTTATGTTTATCTAATGTTATAGTTCATATAATAAATAAAACCTGATTTATAAAATAAAACACTAAGGTTACTATTAGAAATGAAATAAACATCATAGGCATCATCATTTATTTTCAAATTCTCACAGTTCATTATTTGTTAACACTAGTGAATCTTGAGTATTTCATAACATAATTTTATTAGGATGCATGCATTTAAAGTGTCACCAAGCTTTTGTTTATTTTGTGAGTTCAGTGTATGTGGAAGTATCCTGAAACAGAAAAATATGTCAATAACGTTGAATTACAATTATTATATTTAAATGGATGATATAGTTGACTTCTGAGCAATGTTGTTTCCGGCCTATAATGAATAAAAGAACCACCTTATAACATCACAACATTATGTAGAAGGTGACTAATGGATATACCATGTAGTCAGGCAGCAACACCACCTATCAACAAACAACTTCATACTCTCAGTCCTTCATATTCCAATGTTGTGGAATGTGAAGTCTTGTCTGGTTAAAATGTTATTTGAGTATTCCTGGAGAAAAATATTTATAGTAGCAGAGTAAATATTCATAGCTGCATATTTTAAGAAGTTTTGATTCTTGAAAGATTACAATGAGATATTATAAAGACAGTCAGTATAGTACAAGTTACTGCAATAGTTTAAGACCTCGAGAAAATTAAAAAACAAATATTTTCGTTTTAAAGGTATTTATCATAAATAATAGTTTAGATTTAATAGAACTTTTCTTACCAAAATTTTAATTGATATCAATCATATTTTTAGGATATAACAAGTCATACTTATAGAGCGTTAGAAATATGGATTATGTTGCAGTCAATTAACTATCGTCACTTTGTTATTTATTCGATATTCATCATAAAGAGATATTATAAGGTAACCTTGGCACTATCACGGTACATTTTGTAATTCACATAGATTATTAATAAACTATATAAAAAACTGAGTCACCACAATGGAATTTACTTTTTGATTTCCTCAATAATAAACATTATTCTACATTTCATTGAAATATTCTTTTCTCTAACCTAAAAACAAAAACAGTAAATACCAAAAGACCAAAACAGTGGAAGTGTTCTAGTTTCTAATTATTTCTTACCCTAAAATATTTTGAAATAAATAAATCTTACCTGTTTTGAATGATATCTAGGAACTATTAAGCTTCTTTCTGGATATTTTTTCTTTGAATTCATTGAATAACATGAACAAAGACGACTATGTGATGAAAATATAACACTGAACATTTTTTATTTGAACTTATCTTCAATTTATTTACCCTTCTCTGTCAATTTGATCTTAACTTGGAAACATTAGAATCATACGATCGTCGAATCTGACTCGTATCTGACAGAAAACTATGATAGTATAAACTATAACTCGATATATGAACTTGTGGTACCGATTATGAAGGAAACTGTAGGTATGATCGAGCGTACTACATCGAGTTTGGTGAGCTCGAAATCAAGTTTCCGTTTCATACGGAGGTAACTCGTGCTAGTGCTACTGTACCCCTAGTATTGCTTAGTTTCGTTTCTTTGGTTGGTTAGTTTTGCTTTATTTCTCTTGAAATTTCTTAAAAACATAGCCACACAAAACTGCATACGCAGTTTCACTGTGAGATCATTGAGTCTATATTACAATAATAATAACATAATATCAGGTAAATCTATAGCCTAATATTTAATACCTGCAAAAACAGGTGCATTAATCTCAAAAATGGGAATACATAAATTTAATCGTCCGGCGGGTCTCAAACCTGCGCCATCTACCAATCCGGGGCATTGCGAGAAATGCTATAAAATAAAAATTTAATAGGTGCATTAATAACGATCCCCTCAAACTCATCACCCAATAGGACACGACCAGGGAAAGATCAGGCGAAGGACAGACGCTTTACGTGCTCTTTGAGGCACGGCAATATTATACCGTGAACTCAGGTACAGGTTTGATTTCTACGGTTCAACACGGTACCGGTAGACCAACTAGTCTGGGTGGTATTTCCCGGGTTCGATTCCCGCCCGGTACAAGTGTGATTAATGTGTGGTTGTTCTGCGTCTGTGTTTCCTTCGTATCCCTGATATGTACTTTTAATAATAAATAAATATCCAGGGGCATTATTCACATACGGCCACCTGCTCCCAAACTAAGCAGAGCTTGAAATACCTACATATTACATATACCTACTATACTACATTTCTTTTGTAAAAATATAGTTATACATATACATAATTGTATGAGATGTCGCTGGAAATCGCTGGATGCGGATAGCGCAAGACCGGCAATTGTGGAGATCTTTGGGGGAGGCCTTTGTCCAGCAGTGGACGTCTTCAGGCTGATATGATGATGATGATACATAATTGCACCCAGGCTCAGGACCAAGTATTTAATGCTCTGAGCTCAGGACAAACAGACATGTACATGCACAATGGGTGGTAATCGAACCCACGACCTGCGGCGTGAAAGGCAAGCATTTATAAAGTACCCCGTAATATTTAATTTTACTAGTTCGGACCTCCAGACCTTAGAGAGCCACTTAACCCTCTCCATGGTCCTCTAAAACCCTTCTAAACATTATTCAACCCCACAACTTTTTCCCTAATAGAAACAAACATTCCCAACCTCAGTTAATTTACCGAAAGTAAGTTTATGGCATTTCACAATTAAAATAATATGACGAACATACCGACTTCGGGTCCCGTCGTATTTAATTTTACAAAATTTTGCACCAACAGACAATTAAATTTACGGTCTTGGCGATTTTGGGCTGCGAAAACCGCGTTTTTAGCTCTGCTTTACACTTAACTTAAACTGATTGTTAGTAGAGTACGATAAAAAACCGGCCAAGTGCGAGTCGGACTCTACCATGAAGCAGCAAGTATTTCAGTTGATTAAATGAAAGCGAATTACGGTTTACGATTTATGACGTATTAAAAAAACTACTAGCTAGATCTCGTTCAAACCAACTTGGTTAGTTTACATGTTAATGTACATCATATATATTTCTTTGTTTTATCATTCTCTTATTTTAGAAGTTACAGGGGGGGGCACTCATTTTACCACTTTGGAAGTGTCTCTCGCGCAAACTATTCAGTTTAGAAAAAAATGATATTAGAAACTTTAATATCATTTTTGAAGGCCTATCCATAGACATCCCAAATGTATGGATACGATGAAAAAAAAATTTTGAGTTTCAGTTCTATGTTCCCCATACATAGAACTGAAACTCAAAATTTTTTTTATTGTCCCCCCAAAATTATTGTTCTTTTTCTATTTTTGTCTAAATCTTAATGCGGTTCACCGAATACATCTACATAGCAAGTTTCAACAGTACAGCTCTTATAGTTGCGGAAAAAAGTGGCTGTGACATACGGACGGACAGACAGACAGACATGACGAATCTATAAGGGTTCCGTTTTTTGCCATTTGGCTACGGAACCCTAAAAACGACAGCGGACTAGCTAATGACAGTTGCCTGGAAGAGATCGCTTTTAGTGATAAGAGTGCCAGTTGAATAACATTGTTCCATACATATTGTATTGATTACTACCTCGTTGGTCTAGCGGTAGCGTGTTCAACCACAGAAAACGACGTCCTGGGTTCAAATCCCGGGTCAGGCCAAAAAGTGATTGTGACATTTTTCCGTAAAAAGAAATTTCTCAGTATACGCCCGAAGTCTGGAAGTTGGCGGTATTACACCCCCGAGCCTCGGAGAGCACGTAAAGCCGTCGGTCCTGTACTTGACCTCTTTCCGATCGTGTCGCTAGTCGTCCCATTGGATCATGGGAGTAATGGATTAGAAAGTGCCCCTGTGTTTGCGCAGACACTTGTGCACTATAATATGTCCTGCGCAATTGGCTAATCTCCATTGAGAATTGCCGCCGTGGCCGAAATTCGGCCAGGAAGACATCATCATTGATTATATCCCTTATACAATAATAAAAATATCTTAGGACAACTAACACACTGCCATCTGATCCCAAACTAGGCAAAGCCTTTGGTATATATAAAACTCCTTATATATTTCTAAATACATACATATTATAGATAAATTATATCAAGACACAGAACAAATAATTGTGTTCATCGCATAAAAAAAATGTCTCGGGTGGGGATCGCACCCACGACCCCTGGGTCACTAACCACAAGACCACTTCTACCTGAAGCAGAGCACATGCTGTTTATAATATAATAATATCCTGGGACATTATTTACACACGACCATCTAATCCTAAACTAAGCGGAGCTTGTACTATGGAAAGCAGATAACTGATATACTACATATACTACTTTTCTTTTGCAAATACATACTTATATAGATAATTAACACCCAGAGTCAGGACAAACAGACATGTTTATGCACATAAATATCTGTCCAGGGGCTCTACCGGCTAAGTCGCCGAACATCGATTTCTTAAATAAATTAAAGTAAAAAATTACTTAATCAATCGTTAAATCGGCTTCCATGAGCACATGTGAAGTAATAAATAGTCCGGAATCGATTGTCAACGTTGAAGCCTATTTAACGATTGATTAAGTCATTTTTAACGTTTATTTATTTGAATGCCATTTAAGAAATCGATGTTCGGCGGCTTAGCCGGTAGAGCCCCTGGGTGGCAATCGAACCCACTACCTGCGGCGTTAAAAGCAAGCATTTGCCAACCACCGTTTTTTTTCGCACCGTTCATCTTCCAGAAGCAGTTCGTGGCTATAAAAACAGGATGAAAGAAATCTTTGGTCCTGTTCTTATGGCCATCTTGTCTATGCTTATCATGTCACAAATGTGTGAGTTTACTTCTCAACGCGTGTCGCTGATCAAATTGGATTTTTACTTAAGGTAGCTTACTTCAATTTGCTATAATCCTAGCCATAGAGTAGATACGTACAGAGTTCACATTCGAGAACCACTTAAGTCAACTTTAAGTATTACTATTTGACAATTTTTCCGGGAACAAGAGTTAGCACTACGAACCAAGATGCATATTACTAACATACATCAAACCAACGCTGACACATGAAAAAAAATACTGTACTGTAAACACCGTCGTCATAAGAACGTTCTAAATGATGTGGACGTAGAGATCACAGCTTAATTGTCAAGGGTATTAGAATCTCTCGTAATACTGGATACAATCCAGCACATAGTATTCACCGATCGAGAGTATGACTCCTCCATGATCCTAAGTTTGCTTTTGTATTGATAGAATACCTTCCTCGATTGCATCGGATTCTAGTATTAACGTAGAGGATCGTTACACAAAACGGCTCTAAAAGCTTCCTCTCCCCCCATCAGCAACCATCGTAAGTTGAAGTTCGAACCTCAAACCGAAACCAATCCCAACGCTGCCTTACTTGGTCGTATTATTTAGCTAGTGGCTTTACAGTTTTTAGGAGTTACAGTTAGATACAGTGTCAAAAAAATAACAGACAATAACATCATTGGTAATTTAAGAAACAATGCAAAGTATAGTCAAGTATGAAGTATTGTTATTATCTATGTAAGTATGTATTTACTAAAGAAAAGTAGTATGTTTAGTATATCAGTTATCTGGTTTACAAAGTACAAGCTCTGCTTAGTCGGGGATACATTTTCATGTTGATTTCTAGTGACCTAATCCTTGCTTGATAGTTTACTAGAAAAGAATAATGAATACGTTCTTATAGGACCTCCTAAGGTATCTCCTAATCTGTATGCTAGGCAATGAGGTTTGGAATAAGGAAAATATTCACGTAGCTCTGCAACACCGATGGTCCGGTGACCTGTAACTAATTCGCTTGCTCAAACGATTGTACGCACTCTGCATTCTTATTGGTTTCCTTACCTGGAATAGCGTCCCGTATAGATGTAGAACTCCGTAAATAGGTGTACAGGAAAACTGTATTGATCGGTAATTTTGAAACTTAGAGAAATTCAGACGATGTGTAGTAAAAATGTATCTAAAACTTTAAATTTCTATAATTAAACCTATATACATAATCTCTTTGACGATAACTTAATATAAGCTAGCTAAATATCATTGCTATTGTAAAATTAATTTTATTCCAAATGTTTTCATAGAGGTACAGTCCGTGTACCTGAATATCTATATTTACATAGAAATAATAATGTATACTGAACTATATTACTACAAACATGTTCTTACTTTGACAAGCGCTTTTTTAAAGTCTACGTGAAAGAAAACCTTTTTATTTTATTTATTTAAATACATAACTTAGAAGACGCAGCGTGGGCAGGCCTCCTACGAGGAAATCGCTGGTTGCGGATAGCGCAAGGCCGGCAGTTGTGGAGATATTTGGAGAAGGCCTTTGTCCAGCAGTGGGCGTCTTTTGGCTAATATGAGGATGATGGTGACATAATTTTGTAAGGTGTTTGTTTTTTCAAATTAACATTCGTCGTCATTATTTTTACCCTACCGTGCAGTGCACGACTTTGCAGCTACTGAGACACACTACCAGAAAACTCTGTAGGCATCCTTTTTAAAAATATAATTTACTTAATATTTATTGCGAATTGTTTGTGTGTTGTCTTAGAACAACTCCATCTCAAGCACTTTTGTCACTTAAATAATCAGAACTTTGTAATACACAATTTGGCTTTAATAATTCTTTTAAAGGTTAAACGAGAACGGGCAGCAGCGTCTCTGTATATTACTTTTAGCATCATGCTGCGATGGTCAACCCGTCTGCCAAGCGTGGCTATCTCCTCAAATAATGGTCATAGTTCTGTCTTATTTATAGAGACGCCTTGGTCTGGCAGCTGACATGATAATATAATAATAATAATAATAATGTATTTATTTATCTCTTTCACAAAGGTTTGGTGTACATACGAGTATTATGTAAAGAAATACAGAGAATAAACTATCATACCTTTGTGAGAGACTGGCGTCTATAGTAAGTAAGACCTGTGTTACAGATCACCAGGCTCCCAACTCTGGGTGGGTCACATCTTGGTGATACTTACAAATTATTGAAAATACTATGTTATTTGATGATGATAATGAAACCAAGGCTCCCATTCGCTACTACATATCACATTATTCCTATAGGTTTTATAACTTTGACATTTGGAGGGGTTTACGGCGGTCACCGCGCTTGGCATGCGAGTTGGCGGCCGTACTTAGCCGCTTTTAAGACACCCACGGGAAGCTATGAGATAGCCCTGTAATTCTTTCTGGGCCGAATTACGTAAGCTTGTTCAATAGTGTCAAGTCGAAAGTCTTCGACCAGTGTGTGTTGCCAGTGATGACTTACGGAACGGAGACGTGGTCGCTCACTATAGGCCTTATCAGGCGGCTCATGGTCACCCAAAGAGCAATGGAAAGGGCTATGCTTGGAGTTTCCCTACGAGATCGAATCAGAAATGTTGAGATCCGCAGGCGAACCAAAGTAACCGACATAGCCGTAAGAATTGCCGAGCTGAAGTGGCAGTGCACATATAGCTCGTAGAGATATGTGTGCCCTGCCCACATATAGGGGGCACATAGCTCGTAGAGCCGACGGCCGCTGGGGCAGAAAGGTTCTCGAGTGGCGACCACGAACCGGAAGACGCAGCGTGGGCAGGCCCCCTACAAGATGGACCGATGATCTTGTGCGGGTCGCTGGAAATCGCTGGATACGGATAGCGCAAGACCGGCTATTGTGGAGATCTTTGGGGGAGGCCTTTGTCCAGCAGTGGACGTCTTTCGGCTGATATGATGATGATGATGATTCAATAGTGCTTTAATCTATATCCTGTCTAACTTACTCGGATTTACGCTGCCTTTTTGGTCTAGCGGTAACGATCTACCGTCGATGAGAATGGATGAATAGTGACTGATCATTATTACAATCCCATCTCATTCCAAGGAAGTCGTCCCTACCAGAGAGAGAGAGAGAACCTACCAGAGAACGGACAGCAGCGTCTTTCTGTGAACTATGTACACTGCGATCGCCAACCCGTCTGCTAAACGTAGCGCTCAAGAAATACATATATTCTTCGGCGTTTTTCCTAAAGAAGGTAGCTGGATAATTGCCTTTCACCCTCCGAGTAATAATACAAAGTTAATCCTACTTATTGGGTTCCATCCCCTGGTATTTATATATCTCTCCACAGGGTATTAGTATCAATCCCAATATTTATCGCATTTTTATTACAAACTCACTAATAATTATTTTCCTTATTCTGAACTGAAATTCCCGGATGAATTAATTCAGTTAACTATATTTTTAACATTTGTTTTGTTAATTTTTGAGCAGGTAAGAGTCGAAACCGGGCTTTGGGCCACAAATTCGTTAACCACCCCGCCCCTATTTTCTCTTTTATTGCATTATTTTGAAACTAACGTCCTGTATATACCATGTTTCGCAATAAATAAATACATTATTGTCGAATTTGATTTCTTTTATATATTTTCAATTTATCACATAAACATAAGGTTCACTTTCAATTGGGGAAATTTGACAGATTAGGCTAGCTTGATGTGCTGGCGTCTGTACATTCATTAACATATTTCAGGCCAAATTTTAATCCTTTGTAGATTTACATTATTTTGTATTATTAGGTGACAGTATAATTAAATGACCAGTAGCCAATAGCTAACTTAAATGACGAACTACTAAATGAATGGAAATGTAGATGGAATATCTCAATCAAGGGTCGCCATCGACACCAGTTCTTTCCGAACGTACGCGACTCCTGGCTTACAGGAGTTGCAGTGGTGGGAAAGAGGGAGGGACTAGTCCCGATAAAATAAAAAAAAATATTATTTTATTTATTTTTATTTCCAATTTTCGAAAACTTACAGCTAACAGGTTACAATTTGAATTTTATAGCATTATTCGCAATGCAAAGCGTTAATATAATCTCAAAAATGGGAAATCATAAATTTGATCGTCCGGCGGGTCTCGAACCTGCACCATCTACCAATCCGGGGTAGGCGCTCTGCGTTAAGCTACGAATGATAGACGCTGGCAGATCAAATTTAGGCTTCCCTTGCTAATACCAATTCAAATTTAATAATTTGGAAGGTATTATCAATATGATATGATCTTTCACATGCAACTGTGAACATATCAGTCGGCCATGTTTCTAGAAAAACAAAGCCGATAGATAATACCTACATGCTCCGGAAGGGTGGTAGCAAGGGAAGCCTAAATTTGATCTGCCAGCGTGTATCGTTCGTAGCTTAACGCAGAGCGCCTACCCCGGATTGGTAGATGGTGCAGGTTCGAGACCCGCCGGACGATCAAATTTATGATTTCCCATTTTTGAGATAACAGGTTAGAACTATTTAGGATTAATATAAAAAAGATGGCCAGTTAAAAGTTTTCACAAATAAGTAAATTCAATAAACATAATTTATACATAGGTAGGTGTTTGTTAGATAACCTCGCACGCATATCTACTATGTTATTTATAACACTACGACTGTAAATTAATTAAAATGACTATTATTACTCATGAAATGATTAAACATGGTCTAATTATGGAACCTAATTAATGTTTATTAGACAAATCGCGGTTTTCGCAGCCCCAACGTGGACACAGGTTGTCCGACCACACATAATTAGTGGAGAAGCGGCAGCTGCCCCCTGGCCAGGAATATACCCTACATTTGTACCCCTAATGATGAAATATATTGTTGGAGATTTTCGTCATTATCCGGGAAAGGTCGTAGAGGGTACACACGGCAACATATCAAGCTAAACATTCCAGTATAAACTGATCCCGCGTTATATAGGATTTCCATACAATGAGAGATGAGCTTATATCGGAAATGTATAGCTTGATACGTAGCCGTGTGTACATTTTGTTGTTCTGACTTGTAATTTTAGAAAGAATTTTTGCTCCAGAAAATTTCTCGAGATACCTAATAAGACATCAATTAAAAAGGAAGTTTAGAATTTCCAATTTGCTTTGGTTAAGCGCCTTTGATTTGACGTTAGTCTTGAAGAGTTTAACTCCGTGTTTCGTGGAAATAAACTACTATAAATAAATAAAAAGTTTGATGTTTATATGTAGATTCCTACGGGCCCCGAAATGGCCGGATCGATTTTGGTGAACTTTTCAGACAATATTTATATGCCGGAGGTTGATCCTGTCATGTTTGGTAGTTTGGACTCGGTTTCTAGGTTTTTCAACACGATTATTATGTAATTTTTGTGTGTTTGACTTGGTCGTTTGTAATATTGGATTTACAATTAGCTCCGATAGGATTTTAAGTTTATTATGATCTAAAAATAAGTTGCACAATCACTTTTGTGACTACTATTTAACACCTATGTCTGTCCGAAAGCATTGAACTTTACATAACTACTTTAAAGTCGGTAGATTATAACCCGATATGAAAAAAAAACTTGTGTGTACTTATGTACACGCGTTAGAAGTTATACTTCTTAATATACAACTTGAACATAGTTATCAATTTTCATACCACCTAGAACTAACTTAAAGCACTGTCATACCACCTAGAACTAACTTCATGGTGTTAAATTTTTTGGTGTCGGTGTGCGCGCGCATCGTAAAAATTCACTCTCATCATTTTTCTCCATCGCGCCAAAAGAAGTATAACTTCAAAAAACTTGAGAGGTCTCAAGGGACACCCGGATGGAACGAAGTTATTTCTTATTATTTATTGTGTACAAAATACTTGTATACACTCAACAAAAATAATCGTCGCGACACCACATAATAAATAAATATCTGGCTTGCTTTTTATAAGAGAGAGAGAGAGAGAGTGAGAGAGAGAGAGAGAGACAGACAGAGAAACATGCGCACGCCACACAGCTGCAAAAAGTGTCGTGACAACTTTTCGTAAGATTTTTTTCCGTCTAGCCCCCTTTCACAACGCGCGATAAGGAACTTCGTTCCAAAAAAACATTATATAAAACCATGCATTTTTACTGCCACCATAACCTCGAAGGGGATTTCAGCTAACGGCCGCCGCTACAGCCTCTCCCTTGACCACATTGATATCTAATACACGATTTGATAACCTCCTTTTTTTTTAATGCGTTATATTTCTTTAAAGACAACGCCTGTACTAGGAACATTAATCCTTGTATAGCAGGGCACTTAACAAACATAATTAACCGACACGAATTTGTGCCATAAATAGTTGTTCTAAGTCTGGATGTACAGACGCCAGCACATCAAGCTACCCCAATCTGTCAAATTTCCTCAATTGAAAGTAAACCTTATGCTTATGTGATCAAGTTTAAGCTCTATAAAAGAAGTTTGACAGATTGGGGTAACTGGATTTGCTGACGTCTGTACATCCAGACTTAGAACAACTATTTATGGCACAAATTGTTGTTCTGCGCGGGAATCAAACCCGGGACATTCAGTGGCGAGGCGTCTGACTTAACCGCTGCACCACTATACTCGATACTATACTGTACGAAATATAAGTATATCTTTTATTCTGATACAGGTATGCCACAAAAATTCTCTCATCAAATCTTTATAGGCAATATGAATTTCATGTTTAATACAACGTTAACGATCAGCCATTTTAGGTCCCCCCCCCCCCTCCTACCATTAAATGGAGGGTCCCAAATAGTCCCGATACCCAGCACTTTCAATACTAATAACACACCAAATTGAATGTCATCCTATTAAAAGAAACAATTTCGCTTTATACACACACAGGTTTTTTTAAGGTACTTTTACTCCAAAATTACGTTAATGTCGTAAATTTTTACGTGCGCTATAAATTCGAGCAGTTTTCTTTTTTTTTATAGAATAATATGTCGCAAGCACGTTTTACTTGGAGAAAGAGATAAATCAAAATTAGCTTTTTGTGGGTAGTTAGGTATTGTTGGTAAAATGGAATTGCCTTTTCTGCTGTGTTGAAGCCACGTGCTAATATAGACAAGGGTTTTCAAAGAGTATTTTGTACTCGCCGGCAGATGCATGATACTATATAACTGACTTGACGGTCACCGTAGCCTAGTTGGTAGTGCTCCTGCCTTCGAAGCTGGTGGTCTTGGGTTCGAATCCCGGTAAGTGCAAATATTTGTGTGATGAGCACGAATATTTGTTTCCGAGTCATGGATGTTTTCTTTGTATATAAGTATTTATTTATCTATATAAGTATGTATATCGTCGCCTGGTGCCCATAGTACAAGCTTTGCTTAGTTTGGGGCTAGGATGATCTGTGTGACATTGTCCGGAGATATTATTACTATTAAAGAGCTTTAGCTCAATTCATAATTATTTTCCTATTAACTATACCTACCTCCGGTCCGCATTTTCGATTTATGTAAATGCTTAAATAAAAGACAAATAATAATACCCCAGTCTCAATGGAAATCAGCCATCTGCAGTGTATGCGCACACAGTAGCACTTTCTATTCCATCACTCTCATGATCCGATGGGACAACTAGGTACACGACATTTACATCTTAGAGATATGCATGTTCGTACGGAAGCACAATGTTCTGTTTAAAACTCTAGACAAAGTAAATCCCAGAAATAGGCGTGATCCCAACCGATTAGTGCTTGATGACGCTCCCAGGCTAACCAAGTACAACAAAAGTTGCATAGCTATGTGCGTATTTATAATAAAATACCTCGTAATTAAAAATTGTTGAATACTACAAACTTATTTAAAATTAATTTACAAAAATGGCTTAATAATTATAATTTCTATGGTGTAAAAGAATTTCTAGAGGTGAAACTGTTAAATTGTACTTGTATTTCTTCATTGTATTGCTGTGGTGTTTGAGCCATTCTTTTTCTTTTTTTGCACGCTATCTACAAACAATTAGCAAAACACGCATGTCCATTCATTCTAAGTATAAGTCATAAAACCTTTGTATACCGTGTTTTATGCAAATAAATATTATGACTATGATGATTATGACCGGTAAGAGGCTCTTATCCTGTACCTGAACAGGATCGATGGCTTTACGTGCTCTCCGAGGCACGGGGCTATAATACCGCCAGACTTCGGGCTGATATTGATATTTTTTTTCTTTTTGCAATAAAGTCCCAAGATCACTTTTGGCCCGACCCGGGATTTGAACCCAGTACCTCGTTGTCTGCGGGTGAACATGATATCGCTAGACCAACGAGGCAGACAATAAGAATTTACTGTAAGGTTACATAAAATTTGATATTAAGACTATTTAGCTTTTGGATTTATTGTTACTTACACTCTGGTTATCGATTTCTCCATATTCGACATAATAAATATGCGTTAAGGGGAATCAATATAATAGTAGTACCCAGGTTGGTAGATCATTGGTATCATATCATTGGTAGATCAAGATCAAGACGAAAACTTGTGCAAATGGGGTTACATTCCCAAATCACCAAACATCTGCGAGTGCGGCGTGTTGCCCAAAGTATGGCACATTTATACTTACAGAAGACATTCCTTAATAATAACATTAATAATTTAATGATGTGTTTCTGAGTGTGAGTAAGGTCGCCAGAGCTCATCGGGGTGGGGGAAGGGTCAGCAAGACTTGTTTGCTGACTCTTAAAGGCCGGCAACGCACCCGCGACTCCTCTCGTGTTGCGAGTGTCCATGGGCGGCGGTGATCCCTTACCATCAGGTGACCCACTTGCTCGTTTATCGGCCTCTGAAATAATAAAAAAAATATATATATCTGCTTGTCCCTCTTGTCCAGTCTCTTGTTCCCTTCAGGAGTTGAATGACGCTTTAGCAATAGCGGTCAATGTTGTCCAATTTTGGGCAGATAAAATTTAATTCTTACCATCGACACGATAAGAAGAAGAAGGGGAATCAATCGGATAGATAGGCAGCACTGGCGGTGGAAGTGACGACAAGAGTATAAGGAGTGGGAGGGGATGGAAAAAGATGGACGCGAGAGGTTACGGACTAAGAAGATTATTGTTCAAGTGTGTGTCTTATTTATTCCCTGGATTGGAATCTTCTTCTTCTTCTTATCGTGTCGATGGTAAGAATTAGATTTTATCTTGCCAAAATTGAGCAACGCTGATTGCCCCGGCTGAAGCGTCATACAAGTCCTGAAGGGAACAAGAGACTGGACAAGAAGGACAATCAGATAAATGTGCCATACTTTGGGGTGACACGCCGCACTCGCAGATGTTTTGTGATGTGGGAATGTAACCCCATTTGCACATGTTTTCTTTGGATCTACCAACCTGGGTACGTAGTCTATTAAGAGTCCTCCAGGTTAGCCATGGCAAATTATATCCCGGAGGAAATTTTTCCTTTGGCGAGACAAACAGAGGAGGTGCAAATTTATCTCGCCATAAGGTTGCCCTCGCTTTCTGTGCATCGATCGTAGCTGTGGTAGTGGCCAGGAAACTTTTACGACTTTTCAATACGGTCTCCTGCGTATACCTCTCAACACCACTAGCTACTTCCCTTCTAACAGCTGGGGGGCGCGATTCCTGCCAGCGGATACAGTTTTAGAGCTGGCGTGGGCTTAAGGCATCCTGTGATGATCCAGCAAGTCTCATTTAGAGCCACATCCACTGATTTGGCATGGGCAGATCGGTGCCATACAGGGCAGGCATATTCACCCGCAGAAAAGCACAAGGCAAGACCAGTCGTTCGGAGCACCTGCGGTGTGGCTCCCCATTTTGAAGAGAGTGGATTGGAATTAACCTTTTACATTACTGAGCATTTTTAAATTTAGTACTATTATATTAAAAATTGAAGACACCGAGCAGTTGACAAACGCAACAGGCTCTCAACCAGTAGCTTAACTTAAGCGACTAATATCAGACCCTTATGGGGTTCGGGCCACTGCCCCGTTACTTATCGTATGGGCAGTGGTTCCTAATATCCGAGTTGTTCAAGCCGCCCAGTATGCCTCTGACATGGCTTAACGACTGTTGTCTAACGACTACAACCGGGACCGACGGCTTAACGTGCCCTCCGAAGCACGGAAATGCTCAGAAATTAAACCACTTTGATGTTCAGCCATTTATAGACCGACCGTGAGCTTAGTTGCTTAACCTCGCCGAACGCTTACGATCCGGCGAGAGCATCTAGCTATCGCCTCAATCTGCTCCACTGAAGTAAACAGACGCAATTCTAAAGAGGCTACAATTTCAAGAGCTGATCGGGTCCCAAGATCTGGCGTGCCTGTTGGCGTGTTTGGCAAATGCTTGCTTTTCACGCCGGTGGTCGTGGGTTCAGTTCCCACCCCACATTTGTGTGCATGAACAAGTCTGTTTGTCCTGAGTCTGGGTGTAATTATCTATATAAGTATGTATTTAAAAAAGAAAAGTAGTATATGTATTATATCAGTTATCTGGTTTCCATAGTACAAGCAAGCTCTGCATAGTTAGGGATCAGATGGCCGTGTGTAAATAATGTCCCAGGATATTATTATTATTATTTCTCCTTCCTTCTTATAGACATGAAGTCGAGTTCTTTACCTGTTTTTACTTGTAATACAAAAGTATTCACATTAGTATTCTGTTCACAATTGCTGCACAGTCGAACTAATTGTTTACTCGCTAATAAATTAGTTGTCGACACTAAAGTTAATTTTGTTCGGTTTTGTCATTTGAATGCGGAATATGGGGTTTAAAGTTACTTTTAAACCCCCACGCAAGTAATGGGTACCTAATACATAAAAGGGTAAGTTATTATATAGGACTACAACTTCAAGATGGCCATAAAAAATATTATAGGCCATGCTTTTAGAAAAGAAAGCCGATGGACCTACATTTTTATATGTATTGTAAATATTGTTTTGTCGTTTTTTTTGACGGGCCGGTTGGCGTGGTTGGTAAATGCTTGCCTTTCACATCGCAGGTCCTGGATTCTATTCTCACCCAGGACAAATATTTGTGTGCATGCACATGTATGTTTGTCCTAAGTCTGGGTTACAAAAGACAAGTTAGTAGAATATGTAGTATATTAGCCATCTGTTTTTTCATACGACGTGCTCTGCTTAATTTGGGATCTGATGGCCGTGAATGAATAATGTCCCAGGGTATTATTATTAATTAATGTATACGAGTAGGTAGATAAAACAACAGACCGACAGATTTACAAAAAAATTACATAAATGTTACAGATAAAAAATAAAATGATTAACATTTCAATAAACACAAATTAAACCATATCATCTCTTGCAATCCTGTGATGGATCATCAGATATTTCCACGGTAACTACTTAGATTAGTATTTCTTTTAATCCTAAAAATAAGTCAGCATGGATACACACTCAAAACTCCAAAGGAGTATTAAATTCTCCGAACCGTCACCACATCAAAAGTGTGAAAACTAAACTTTTATTATCTCCAATCAAAATCAAAAAGCTCCAAGCCGCAGCTCTGTTCAACGTCGAGATTATCAAAGAGCTGGTTTAACGTTTATAACATGCAGAGTGTGTGCACAGATTAAATGTTGACTGAACAAAGATTAAACTTTGCCTTACAAAACAGAAGGTTTAGTGCCTTTAAAACACCACTTTCATCATTAAAATGTCATCCGAATGTAGTCTATTACTGGACAAAGGCCTCTCCAAAAGTTTTCCGCAATTGTTGTCCATCATTTGCCATAAAGATCATTTGCCATAATCGCAACGCTTGATAAACGGGTTGTCGATCGCAGTAAGATGGTTATATGTATTTCACAGAGAGACACTGCTGTCCGTTCTCTAGAAGTTGTTCCCACGGACGATTTCTACGCTCCCCATGGGATGAGATGGGGTGATGATATTCTATGCCGTCATCATACAGCAACTTCCACAAACTTTCATAATTATCTATATAAATATGTATTTAGAAAAGAAAAGTAGTTTGTGTAGTATATCAGTTATCTGGTTTCCATAGTACAAGCTCTGCTTAGTTTGGGATCAGATCGCCGTATGTAAATAATGTCCCAGGATATTAATTCTCATGTCATCCAAATGACGTCACTACTGGACAAATGCCTCCCCAAAAGATTTCCACAATGGTTATCCATCATTTGCCATAATCGTCACGCTTGTCAAACGGGTTGGCGATCGCAGTATGATGTTCATAGTACACAGAAAAATGCTGCTGCCCATTCTCTGGGTAGCAGCATTTCTCTGTGAATTTATTGATACCATAATATTGCGATCGCCAACTAGTATTGTAGTTATCTTTTTATTATATTCTATCTTTTGTGTACGTTTTCGGATTGACATGATGATGACTGCATCCTTGTTTTATTTTGTTTTTTATTAGGGTTTTGGAACGAAGTTCCTTAACGCGCGTTGCAAAAGTGGGCTAGACGGAAAAAATTAAGACGAAAAGTTGTAACGACACTTTTTGCTATAGTAAGCTATTGTAAGCCGTGCGGCGTGCGCATGTTTCTCTGTCTGTCTGTCTCTCTCTCTTTCTTATAGAAAGCAAATGTTACGCACTCGTAGGTTCTGCACATTAAAACTCCGAGATATTTTCCACACACAATATTTAATCGGACAGAGTAACGTTCTTATCTACCGTCGTACAAAGAATGCCTCCTTAATAATTCTCCTACCCTATTTATACTTTTATCAGTGACAACCATTTGAAAGTATAATATCGATTATTAATATTTTAAGATGTAAAATTATTATAGAATCATTACAGTAATTAATAAAATGATAATCACTAATCAAATAAATATAATCATAGTGTGTGATATTATTATAACATAGCAGCTACGTCATATCCGTTGCGCGGCTATTGAGTACTTGATAACCCAAGCCAGATATTTTCGTTTCGTCTTTCTATTTCGCATTGAACAGTGTGGTGTCGCAACGATATTTTTACAATTCCTTCACTAATTAATTGAAAGGAACTTCGTTTCATCCGGGTGTCCCTTGACACATCTCAAGTTTTATCTTTCGCCAAACGACTAACGCAGTTTGAAGGCGATTCGCTCATTTTGTAACAGGTTTATTTTCTTATAACTAAACAAGTTATTCTAAGTATCTTACGCACTACTTAGTACTTTATTATGTAGTAGGCATTTCATTCCTACGAAATTATAGTAACGTGTTCAACCACAGATAACGTTCTCCTAGGTCCAAATCCCGAGTCAAGCCAAAAAGTAAATTTGGGATTTTTCTGTAAACAAAAATTGCATTTTAACCCCGTGCCTTGGAGAGCACGTATAGCCGTCAGTTCGATACCTGATCTCTTTCCGTTCGTATCGCAAATTCACCCATCGGATCACGATGGAATAAAAAGTGCCCCTGTGTTTACGCACACACACAGCCTAGTCTCTATTGAGACTGGCCGCCGTGCCCGAAATTCAGCCAGGAGAACATTTTTTATTTCATATTAAAATAAATGAACAAACGTCAATGTTATGTCCCATCTGTATTCCAGCAGAATAATCCTTGTCCCAATGTACATTTACGGATGAGCATCGGTGCATAAAACCGTCAGATCATTTACGAAGCACGAATTGGTTCAACATTAGCTAGGAGTGTGCTGTTTGTTTTATGGGCCCGCTTGAAATAGAGCGCGGAAGTTAAGTGCAATGGTTTTTAATTATGTTAAAATAACACCGACTGAAGCGTACTCTACTTGGAGTTTCTTTAAGCTATTCCTAGCTGCAATTTCCCATAATATAAATAAAAAAGGTTTTTATTCACGTAGACTTTAAAAAGGCGCTTGTAAATAGTTAGAATATGTTTGTAGTAATATAGTTATGTATACATAATTATTTCTAGTAACGTATAGATATTTATGTACACGGATTGTTAAAACATTTATACGATTTTTTAATAATAGAAATGATATTTAGCTAGCTTGCATTAAGTTATTGTCAAGGAGATTATGTTTAAGTTTAATTATCGAAATTTATAATCTAAGCTATAAAGTAACCTCATAATCTTATCACATCTGGCGTAGTGGTTTAAGTATTACTTTCTAATTTGTATTGATTAAATCAGTTTCCATTCTGATTCTGGCAACTCAAAGTATATGTGAACTTGCAAAATTATATTAATACTAGCTTTTAGACGAAATCAGATATCGAAGAGGTTCATCATTATCATCATCATATCAGCCGAAAGCACCCATTGCTGGACAAAGGCCTCCCCCAAAGATCTCCAGAATTGCCGGTTTTGTGCTCCCCGCATCCAGCGGCTTCCAGTGCCCATCACAAGATTATTGGTCCATCTTGTAGGAAGCTTGCCCACGCTTCATTTTGTTCGTGATCGCCACTCGAGAACCTTTCTGAACCGAAGAGGTTAAAACGTACATATTCGTGTTACCTATGGCTTAGCTCTTCCCCCATTCGTCCGAAACAAGAAACACATCGTATATTTTTTACATTTGAGTTTTTTGCAATCTTTAAACCCCTACTTTAACCCCTTACGGGGTAAATCTTAGTATTCATACATGTCATATGAATATAAATACCAAGTTTGAAGTTGATCAGACCAAGAAAACAAATTGTTCCATACACACTTTGCAACCGGTTTTTACCCCGGTTGGGGTTGCATTTTCAGGAATTATTTCTTAGTTCACACCTACGTCACTTAGGAAATATGTGTGCAAAATCTCATAGTTCTAGGCCCAGCAGACTATGGAGTGTATTGTATTTGTTTTTATTTTATAGAAAAGTAGCAGTAGTGGAATGAAAATCTGTGTCGCAGGGTACTTTACAAACATAAATGACGGACACAAATTACATCAGGACTCAGAACACCTATTTATATATATATATATATATATATATATATATATATATATATATATATATATATATATATATATATATTATAATTAATTGTTTCCATATTCAGTATTTCATGATATTTTTTACTATGTAAAGCATGTCCAAAACCAAAAGTATGTAGAAGTCCTGATAATAATATAACTATATACCTCTATTAGAAGTGTTCTCGAAAGTTGCCATGTCATACCAGATGGGAAATACCTCGCATATTTCTCGGAAATATTTCGCACACTCGTGTTCCGGGTTCGAGCCCAGCAAAGAACAACACGAAATTTGAGTGATAGTCGAAATTAAGCCTGCTCTATTATTATTATGTAAATTGCTACCCCTGGGCATTATATTCTCTACGTACTGTCAACTTTACTACTAAAAACTGTCATAATTTACAAAAAGTGTAAAGGCATTCCTACACTTGACCTGCGTCGTAACGCACTGCTGCGTTTGGAGCACCGATTCATACCCCAAATTTTACTTCAAAATGAATGAAACATTGTGTTTTATTTTAGTTTTATGTTATCGTAGTGTTAAAATACCCTACATTTATTTATAAACGATATTGATTACGAAATACCTATTCGTTCTTTAGGTGGTTGTGAGCAAGAAGAAAACTTACTGTCGTATGTACGCGAGGCGGAATAGTAAGTGTTCACAGTCGCGCGGTTTGGTCGCAAGCGTCTGATGGTGCCCTTATAGCCGAAAAAATATTCGGCCTTACCTAATATATCCGCCATTTTGTGGACGCGCTGAGCTTTTGTTTACCTCCTACGTATAATAACATAGCTAAGGGGTAACAATTTAAAAACATCACACCATAAACAGAAGCGGGCAAGCCGTTGAGAGGCTGTTTTGCATTTGACAAATTTTTCGACGTCCCCCATTCTTGAATTAATGATTTTGCGTGACGACCCGCGCCGAATAATTGAGCGGAAAATATACATTTCGGTGGTGGGATAAGGTCGGCATGTGGGCGATTAGTGGTTTTATACGCTGAACGGATTTCGGGCAGCTGTTTAAGTAATGGCAACCTTTTATGCGTGAGGTGGGGTCAAAATAAAACACAGCCTGAAATTACCTACTGAGATATAACAGGTGTTCTACTCTCAAATATGGGAAAACATAAATTTAATAGGTCCGGCGGGTGTTGAACCAGCACCATCTACCGTATCAGTCGGCCATGTTTCGAGAAGACAAACCCGATGGTTGACACTTGACACTTACATTCTTCGGAAGGGTGTTAGGTTAGTAGTAATCCTAAATTGTATCTGCCAGCGTGTATCGTTCGTAGCTTAAGGCAGAGCGCATACCCCGAATTGGTAGGACTAAATTTATGATTTCCCATATTTGGGATTAGATCTACTGTTGACTAGTAATCGATCTGGCTAACATGCCAATTTGGTCCTAGAAGGTTTCTGTTGTGTGAAAATAAGAGTTGAAAATTACAAAGTATATCGGTTGTGGTATCCCAATCGTAATAGAACACGTCAGTAGAACTGCTTGGGGGACAAGTCTGCTGCATTGATTACCTGGACTGTATATATAACATTTGCGCGTAAGAAAACATTAATAAAATTCACGTGGCACAAGGCAAATATAAAGGCGAAAGTTTGTGAGTATGTGAGTGTGTATGTTTGTTACTTCTTCACGACTAAACGGCTGGAGCGATTTTAATAAAATTTTGTATGGAGTTAGCTAACACCCTGGATTAACTGTTACGCACTCGTAGGTTCTGCACATTAAAACTTCGACATATTTTCCACACACAATATTTAATCGAACAGAGTAACGTTCTCATCTACCGTCGTACAAAGAATGCCTCCTTAATAATTCTCCTACCCTATTTATACTTTTATCAGTGACAACCATTTGAAAGTATAATATCGATTATTAATAGTTTTAAGATGTAAAATTATTATAGAATTATTATAGTAATTAATAAAATGATAATCACTAATCAAATAAATAATCATAGTATTATAAGATAGCAGCTACGTCATAACCGTTGCGCGGCTATTGAGTACTTGATAACATAACACATAGGCTATAATTTATAAACTTTAACGCGGGTAAAACCGTCGGGCTTGTGTTTAATAATTCTGAATTGAAACAAACCTTTCATATTATCTTTTATTTATAGTTATTAATAAAAAGGTTTACTGTTAACAAATGCTTACTAAATATTTTTATAAATCATTATTCAACTTTTATAAAAATGTATACGAACCAGAAGATGCAGCGTGGGCAAGCCCTTTACACGATGGACCGATGATCTTGTGAGAGAGGTGCTGGACGCCGCTGGATGCGGGTAGAGATCTTTGCGGGGGCTTTAGTCTAGCAAGGGTCTTTTTTCTGATATGATGATGATTAAACTATTTTGGGCGGAAAACGATAATCATCTCGCCTTCCGCTCGCTAAGTGACTTCTGCCTTACATCAGTAACAAATGGATGACAGAATTTACGTTTAGCTAACAATATTTTATGTATATCGTTTTAATATTAAAGCAAAATTGTTTGTTGCTTCCTGGTTAAAATTATATTTTTACGGCTTTGCGTTAGTCAAGTGGTCTTAACAACAGTACTTGGATTCGACTCCATGAAGAAGATGAATCTTTGTCACTTAAGGCTTTGCGTTGCTCATTTGGTATGGCACCTTTAATTTACAACAAAATTCCTTCAGTAATCAAACAGCAACTATATAACACATTTAAGAATAGACTGATTACTCTATTACTAGAAAGGTGCTACTATTCAGTTATGGATTACTTAAATGATTCATTCGAATTATAGTTTTGTAATTTAATTAAACAGAAATTTATTTTAGTTATTTATTTGTTTCTCTATTTAGTATTTTTAGTTTTAAGTCATTGCAATGTTTGTATGCCAAATTGGCAGAATGTACTCGGTATCTTTTTCATTTCTAACATCACACATTTTAATCATCATAAATTATTATTATTATTGCTATGCAAATGATAATATAAATAACATTCATTATGCATATAATTAAGAATCACCCTTTCATCGATACGAAGCTTGCAAGGCGACAACGCCAAAAAACCGACAAAGTCCTCGTCTCTCAACCAATGAAATCGCAGAAGAAGACAGAAGTCTAAGACTGCTAACATCTCTGTTACGTCGTACCAGCCCCAACAACATTCTTAAATCGTTGGTCGATATGTGGGACTCTCCGATCTTGGGAAGGTGGATACGACTGCACGCAGTCAAGTAGACATTTCCCAGAGCTGCGGGCTCTGCCACGATGCTCACGCAAGAAAGACAGAATGATATACTCCGTGGAAGAGTGGATCAGAAATGATGTGGTTGTCTCTGACTTGACATAATCTATGTAATTATTTAATATTATTATGTATTATTAATTTGACATTTTATTTGAATTGGTTGACATTTTGATGTAGGTTTGAATTCTGTGACATTAACAATTTTTAACTTTTAATTTTATTTATAGATAATAAAAATGTATTCACATGCTTAATACAAGCTAAATAGATTATAAGGACCATATTATGTAATCTACCTAATTATCATATTAACTCTATTTAGTGTGAATAAATAAATTGAATTGAATTGAATTTTTTTTTTCTAACACTAGTTTATAAGTGGTCATTGTAACTAACACATATGGAATATATTCTGAATTAAATTATTATTATTGGGATTAGTCGAACGCTGTTATAGAGGTGTTTGTTTGGTGCGCATTGTCCGGAAATATAGTAATGTGTAGCTTATACTCTTGCAGTATAAGAAGCCTGGCACAAAAAGTGTCTGCGGGTGGTTATGTCAAACTCGCATCGCTGAAACCTAACCTGCCGTGGACTCCTTCTGGCGCCTATTTGGGCTAGCCCCGGGAACGCGGGTATGCTGCTCCGGTGCCCCCCTTTTGCACAAAGTCCCCGGTGGTCGGGGCCTAGTAGAGCTCTAAATACTCAGAACAAATCTTTGTGTGATGAGCTCGATTATTTGTTCTGAGTCTGGCTGTAATTTATCTATAAATAATAATAAAAAAATAAATAAAAATAAAAATAATTTATTTTCAGACCAGCAGATCCATAGTGTTAGTAACAATATATCTTACAGGCTATGTTAGTATACATAATAAATTCATACCACATGGGCAGACTCACCGAACCTTAACAACATGTAGCTCGGTGAACCTACCAACCAGGGCTGAATCTAGCTGTTCACCCACCATCCTCAGGACTCTGTTCGAGCTACGTTGCACCCTGTACGTCAGTGATGCAATCTTTTTTCGCATTACTGCATAAAAGTCATCCACGCAAGCATCGGCAAACACACCTGACTACAGAAGCGTGGTAGCCGGAACAGAGCCCTAAAGATGTTGTTGTATTGAACGCGTAGGGCATTGTAGGATTTCTGAGTGAATGCATAATATATAATGCATATAATATAAACATTTATAATTTTAAGATCTTTTTATAATTCATTAATAAAAAAAATATAAGTTGTACGAGTAAGTATCTGGTTGCACTAGTACAGGCTCTGCAGTTTGGGATCAGAAGACCGTGTGTTAGTTGTCCTAAGATACATTGTATATGTATATTTCATCATCATCATCATCATCATCATCATATCAGCCGAAAGACGTCCACTACTGGACAAAGGCCTCCCCCAAAGATCTCCACAATTGCCGGTCTTGCGCTATCCGCATCCAGCGATTTCCAGCGACCCGTCGTCGATCGTCGGTCCCACGATCTGGGGGCCTGCCCACGCTGCGTCTTCCGGTTCGTGGTCGCCACTCGAGAACCTTTCTGCCCCAGCGGCCGTCGGCATGTATCTATATTTAATCATATTTAAATAATCCCAATTAGTATTGTTCATGATTGGGGCCATTTAAGTGTCAGTGATGAATGAATGAATGACTTATGAATTTAAATGCAGTGGGGAGAACAAGAGTTATGACACAACTAAATAATATTCAGTAGCATTGTTGACATCGGCCTGTTTAGCAATATACCTAAATATTCACAACTCCCATGAATATTCATTCCATTTTACTAACGGTATATATTTAAATGAAATATTTATGTTCATTGGTGTTAATTTATGTGCGTTGTGTGGTAACGGCGGCGAAAATTCGAATATCATCACTTCTTCTCATCTCGTGGAGGGCGTAGAAGACGACCGGGGGAATATCTACCAGAGGACGGTCACAGCTTCTTTCTGAGTACTATGACCATCTAAAATACCGCAGTGTCTCAAGTCGAAAGTCTTCGACCAGTGTGTGTTGCCAGTGATGACTTACGGAACAGAGACGTGGTCGCTCACTATGGGCCTTATTAGAAGGCTCAAGGTCACCCAAAGAGCAATGGAGAGGGCTATGCTCGGAGTTTCCCTGCGGGATCGAATCAGAAATGCCGAGATCCGCAGGCGAACCAAAGTCACCGACATAGCCCGAAGAATTGCAAAACTGAAGTGGCACATACCTCGTAGAACCGATGGCCGTTGGGGCAGAAAGGTTCTTGAGTGGTGACCACGAACCGGAAGACGCAGCGTGGGCAGGCCCCCTACAAGATGGACCGATGATCTTGTGCGGGTGCTGGATGCGAACAGCGTAAGACCGGCAATTGTGGAGATCTTTGGGGGAGGCCTTTGTCCAGCAGTGGACGTCTTTCTGCTGATATGATGATGATGATTACCTATTTGTTATAATTTAAAGATTGTCCTGTAATAATTACATGTCATAAGATAGTACTAAATTGAAATAAAAGAATTTATAATAAGATTTCTTTTCGCATTTAGTCATTTCCTCACTGAGGTGTGATGAAAAGTTACGTATTGCACTCGAGTTATTTGTTATACAGGAGTGCAAAGTTGCTTTTTCACCGTGTGCTCTTTTGATTTCCTCGCCAATGCTCAGGATTAAAATTTTTTAATCAGTCGCTGCCCTCGGGATTCATTTTAGAATCCTTCGGTTGCTCGGTTATCAAAATTGAGCACGCGGTTAAAAAGCAACTTTGCACTCCTGTATAACAAATAACTATTTTCTCTTCCTTCTTTCTTTTAAACGATATCCACATAGAATAAACCATGAAAGCAGGCAGTGCGGAAAATATCAAGCATTCTCATATGTCCTCTTCACGCCTCATTCCCACATTGACAGTAGGTATTGGTTTTTTTTTTCGCCCTCTTTGGGCAGGCTAAGATCTGTGACCATACCGCCTCGTCTTCATTTGTAATATTTATATTTCAAAGTCAGTCAGTCATGTCCGTCACGTCCGTCACAGTCAAGTCACAGTCCTACCCCAGTAAAGCAGTAGAGACTTTACTAGAGGCTTCTATGGAGTTTTGGTTTCAACACGGAAAATCACAATTCACGGCAATATCGCACTTTCCTCCGCTTGTGTACGTTGTCGAAGATGTTATGTCTAAAAATCCACCATATTTACACATAAAAACTCGAATTTACACCAGATTTTGAAAATAAAACATAGCCTCGATGAGTCCTTTTCCGTGTTGGCGCCAAAAATCTTGACAGTATTGGTAGGTAGACACTCACAGCAAATGACAGCAATGATGCAACTAAACGCTACTATTTGTAATTTTTTAAGCGCTATCGGAAGATTTGAGCATTTGCTGAGATCGAGACGCCTTTCCTAGCTTGCACTGATAATGTTGCATGCTTCCAAATGAAATCCTTTGTAAACTAAATGTAATTAATTATATTGCCTTTATTGTAAACTAAGTTAATTATTATCTGAGCTTGTTGAGAATATTTTTTTATGTTTCTTTCTTTCTTTAAAACTATATTCAGGTAGATACAGGTACAGACGCCAGCACATCAAGTTACCCCAATCTGTCAAATTTCCCCAATTTAAAGTGAACCTTATGCTTAAGTGATAAAGTTGAAAATCTATAAAAGAAACTTGACAGATTGGGGTAGATGGATGTGCTGGCGTCTGTACCATGAAGCAGTCAGCGCAGAAAATACCAAGCATTCGCAGTCTTCTTCACGCCTCATTTCCACATCAGCCCATCAAACACACGCATTGAGACATCAAAAGACCGGATTAACAAAATGTTAACCACCATAATTAAACGTGCTATTAATATATATCAAGTAATTGTTAATAATGGGTCTGGCAGCAAGCCAGGTGTCCTTACTAAATTAATGAAGCACCTGCATTGCTGGAAGCTTATTGTTTTCCAGCACGAGTGTGCCAGACGATGCTTGTCATGCCACGGTAAATGCTAATTTAGTGCATAAGCGGAATAGGCGGCATGCCAGATTGGTTTGAATTGCTTGTTAATTAAATTTCTAATCTTAATGGAGGTATTTGTTGTTTAGTGACTAAGATAGGCTACTTAAATAAATTAATATACAGGAATAAAATAAAAATTAACGCCGGCCAAGTGCGAGTCGGACTTGCATCTGTAAAAAGGCCGCCCTAAATATTTATTCCATTCATTTTTTTTGTATTTGTTGTTATAGCGGCAATAAAAATATATCCATATGTGAAAATTCACTGTCACGGCACATGAGATACAGCCTGGTAACAGACGGACAGACAGACAGTGGAGGCTAAGTAATGGGGTCCTATTTTACCCTTTGGGTACGGAAACGGAACCCTAAACATACGCTTTTGCATCTGGGAAAGTTGTGTGTGGTACAGTCAACGGTAAAAGCAGACGATCAAAATCGGATATTCAATACTAATTATCGTAAATTGCGTCAAAATAGTGTGGCAATTAAGTATTTTAGTAGTGTTACCATGCAGCGTTCTAAAGTCCATGATCATAAACTCAAACCTCTCGTCCGGTTTTGTTCATCTAATTTTACTGTGGAATGTAGAGACGCCAGTACATCCAGCTATCCCAATTGTCAAATTTCTTTTATAGATTGTCAACTTTATCACAAAAGCATAAGGTTCACTTTCAATTGGGGAAATTTGACAGATTGGGGTAGCTTGATGTTTTTTTTATATCTGAGGGTGACAACCAAGCAAGTGGTTCACCTGATGGTAAGTGATCACCGCCGCCCATGGACACTCGCAACACCGAGGAGTCAGGGGTGCATTTCCCGCCTTTAAAAGTTAGCAAGCAAGCGTTGCTGACCCTTCCCCACAACCCGATGAGCTCTGGTGACCTTACTCACACGCAGAAACTCATTATTAAAATTATTAATGTTATTATTTAGGAATGTCTTCTATAAGGTGGAGGTCCACAGTCGGGCTGCTCTTCGAGCGAATGAACGCTGTGCCCCACCTCTTTTAAAGCTGTGCTGGCGTCTGTACCTTAGCTCTTCATATGTAGCATCTGAGTACCTATATCCTTCTATAGCTTGTGTGACACTATTTATCATTGCGTACACGTCGTCTTTTTCTCCATTTTTGTGATTTCCTTCCCTACTTTAATTATTACTGTCTTGGCCCAAACCGTTGTTTTATTTTTCTTCCACTCCTGTACACACGGCTAAATATCAGGTTATACATTTCCAATATAAGCTGACCTCTCATTGTATGGAAATCCTATACAATGCGGGATCAGCGTATACTGGAAATGTGTAGCTTGATATGTAGCAGTGTGTACATAACTATGCCATAGCAGCCCTAGGTGGTTAACCTCTGTAAAAGCTTAGGACATATTCTCCTTCTTCTGTATCGTGTGGGCAGTGGTTACCCTGGTGTCAGAGATGTTCTAGTAGCCCAGTAGGCCTCCGACGTGGTTTAAGACTGTCATCTAACATAAACAGCCGCGCCGACTGCTTACCATGCCATCTTAGGTACGGAGACGTTCAGAACTTAAACAGTTATGACGGACACCCTTATATTAACCCACCGCGTACCTAGGTGCTTTACCTCATTGATCTCATATGGACCAGTGAGCGCAACTGGCGCCTAAAGGGGTTCAAATGTGTTCACAACACAGATTAGAGAGGTCAGGCATTGGACTTAGATTGCACGTGTGGTGGAGCGCTTAAGTCTTCCGTGTCTCGGGTCCGAGACCAGCGCAGGACAACTTTTTGTGTACTTATATGTTTGCAAAGTATACAGGGACTTATTTTATAAAGGGGCCGATCTTTAAAAAAAATAAAGAAGAAAGAAAAGAAAAAAAAGAAAGAAAAGAAAGAAAAGAAAAGAAAGAAAAAGAAGAGAAAGAAAAGAAAGAAAAGAAAGAAAAGAAAGAAAAGAAAGAAAAGAAAGAAAAGAAAGAAAAGAAAGAAAAGAAATAAAAGAAAATTTATTGCTAACATTGAAAGACACTCTTTACACACAAATATATATACATCTAGTTAATATTAAAAAAAAATTGTTAATATTCAAGTGGCTGCATATGTCTGTCAACTGCAGCAAGTAGGTATCCAGTTCAGCATTAGCCAAATACGTTCAAATTCACTCCCAAAGTATAACTATGCCAATTACGTGACTCCTGATCGCTACTGAGATTGTTCTTGGCTTGAAAGCCTTTATACATTAACTTATTATATTCTATTCTAGGCTAATTTGGGTTATATAAATAAAAGAAATAATTATTAAAATACTAGCTGTCCCCGCGGTTTTACCGGCGTTAAACTTTATAAATTACTAGCGGCCCGGTACGTGCTTCGCTACGTATAAGGCATAGTAATAAAAAAATGACTATAAAGTTCATTTATTCAAACAAAAAAATATTTTAAATTGCTAAAAGATGTTGATTTTAGACTTTTCAAGACTTTTTTAAACTTTCACTGCGTACAAACCTTCCCTGGACTTCCACGAATAATTCAAGACCAAAATTAGTCAAATCGGTAAAGTCGTTGTTGAGTTATAACATTACAACGAAAAGTGGCATTGATTTTTATATATATAGATAGCCTATGTGTTAATCCAGGGTGTCAGCTAACTCCACACCAAATTTTATCAAATTCGCTCCAGCCGTTTAGACGTGAAAAAGTAACAAACATACACACTCACACGCTCACAAACTTTCGCCTTTACAATATTAGTGCGATAATCTAACTAACCTCGTATTCTTTTTGCCGTTGAGTATTTAATTTTTGACTACTTAATTGAATTTTCTTAATATTTTTTTTTGTTGACTGAAATTGTGTTACGACTGCAATCCTCAACGGAGACTAGCCGAGACTAGTCAACTACGCAGGATATTCTATAACAGTGCACAAGTGTGCGCGTAAGCACAGAAAATCGCCAGACCCGGGATTTGAATCAATGACTTCATTGTCAGTGGATGAATACGCTACAGCCAAATCAACGACGTTATTTTAGTAAAAAATAATAAAATCATTGTAATATTACCTTATTCACCTAAATAATCTTCTTTGATAAAAACACTAAAATTACTGCATAAATATAGATATATCAAAAATGATAAGTTTTCAAACTCCTACTAAATCCTATTCCAACTGAAAGACGTATATAAGATTTATTGGCGCCCACACGTGGGGCTTTCTATAGTCCTTATTTCTTTACTGACAAGGTTTAATTTACCATGTTATGCATATATCTGTCGTTTGACATCACAGTGAATGGTTTGCACGATCTATCTAATGTTGACTATTCTTTCCCTCAAAGTCACACCACACATCCTTCTCAGAGCTCTCATTTCCACTGCATTTATTCTACTTTGATTCTTTTTTAGCCATACCCAACTTTCACTTCCATACATTAAAGTTGGCACTAACACTCCATCGTGCACCAAAAATAATGAAATTATTCGCCTTTGATCTAAATAATATTATTTTTTTAATAAAACCACTAAACTTGCTGCATAAAAATAGATAATAGGTCTTTACCTATGAAATTGCCGTTTTGTATGAAAAAATTTAAACGAATTTTTTTCATGAATTTTTTTATTTGTATTAATCGAAGTAATCACCCATGCAATCAATGCATCTTTGCCATCGCAGTGGCAGTTTATTGATGCCCTTCTTAAAGAAATCAGCTGGACGGGAGGCAACAAATTCTTCAAAGGCATTTTGTACTGCCTCTCGGGTATTGAATTTTTTTCCCGCCAAGAAGTTATCCAAATTCTGGAAAAAGTAGTAGTCTGTAGGCGCAAGGTCTGGTGAGTAGGGCGGATGACGGAGAGCTTCCAACCCCAGTTCTTGCAACTTGGAGACCGTCTGCTGTGCAGTATGAGGTCGCGCGTTGTCGTGCAGGAGCAGCGGAGACGAGCGATTGACCAATGCTGGTTGGAGATGCGCCAGCTTCTCCATCATTGTGCTCAGTTCTTCACAGTACACATCTGCAGTAATGCTCACCCCGTTTGGTAAGAAGCTGTGATGAATCACACCGGCGCTAGACCACCAAACAGTGACCATCACTTTTCTAGGGGTAAGTTTTCGTTTAGGGCATTGTTTAGGTGCTGAACCAGGATCCAACCAACTTGCTGAGCGCTTGCGGTTATCAAACAGAATCCATTTTTCATCGCAGGTAACAATGCGGTTCAAAATTCCTTCATTTGTGTGTCTGTTGAGCAGTGCAAGGCACGTCTCGACGCGTACTTCGCGCTGGCGATCATTGAGTTCGTGGGGCACCCATTTGTCAAGCTTTTTTACCTTGCCAATTTGACGCAAATGGACCAATATTGTTTTGACGCTAACGTCGAAAGCTGCTGCTAATTCAGCCGTAGATTGTGTATCATCAGCTTCCACAACCGCCTTTAATTCGTCATTGTCGACCAAAGTCTTCGGACGACCGCGAGGTTCATTTTTCAGGTCGAAATTTCCAGAACGGAAGCGAGCAAACCAATAACAGGTGGTGCGTTGGTTTGTAGTGTTAGCTCCGTAAACGTCGTTGATGTTGCGTGCCGCTTGTGCCGCCTTGCTGCCACGACGGTACTCATATTCCATAATTACTCGAATTTTTAACGTATCCATGATGACGAAAAAGATTGAAATGCGATGAAAATGTAACACTAATCAATAAAGAAATGACTACTTTTGGAAAAAAGAATCCATGTTTTTAAAATAAAATTAATTTGAAATTAGAATTCTTAGCCAAACAAAAATTATTTTGATTTGAAATGGCCAGTACTGCAGAACGGCAATTTCATAGGTAAAGACCTAATATATCAAATATGATAAGTTCTCAAAATCCTACTAAATCCAATTCCAACTGAAAGACGTGTATAAGATTTATTGGCGCCCAAACGCGGGAGTTTCTATAGTCCTTATTTCGTTACAGACAAGGTTTAATTCACCATGTCATGCATATATCTGTCAAACAATCACAGTGAATGGTTTGCACGATCTATCAAATGTTGACTTGGATAAATCTATGACACCACGTGTTACTAATATGTGCGCCACGTCGGGCGCCAGTAGCGGATCGCGATTTTAAGTTTCGGTTAGGTTTTGCATGTGAATCAGTTATGAAGTTATTATATGAATATTTCCGGAAACGTGGTGGTTTTCCTTTGGATCTACTCGTGTGTCAGGGTGATTTATTGAGATAAATGTATTGTTCTATTGATTTACTTGTTTGAGCTGCTTTGAGGGTAAGTGGATTTACCAAAGTACTTATTTATTCTGTGTTTGAGGATGTAAAAACTTTGTAAGTAGAGCTTATGGTTACTTGATAAACTTGTATACATGCTTGGGATTGATTAACCCTAATTTAATACATTTAAAAATGTAATTTATTTTAAGAAAATCTATTTAAAAATAGATTCCTATGGCTTTTTGTAGTAGCATTTCTCAGTAGCTGCCACATGCACTGCACAGTAGGATAAAAATATTGTAGATTCACACAAATAAGACATTTTATCGGAATGTGTCTCGCAGTTTTACCCGCGTTAAACTTCATAAATTATGCCTATGTGTTAATCCACGGTGTCAGCTAACTCCATCCCAAATTTTATTAAAATCGCTCCAGCCGTTTATACGTGAAAAAGTAACAAACATACACACTCACAAACTCACAAACTTTTGCCTTTATAATATTAGTGTGATTTATAACCATTAATGTGAAACACAGGCTCACAACAAGAAGTCATATTAATTTTGACCATTTACGTCAACAAGTCACGGAGGACATTATAACAATAACAAAAACCTGACAGCGAGTATTCCAGTTGTTTAAATGAAAGCAAATTGCGATTTACGATTTATGACGTATTAAAAAAAACTACTTCCTAGATCTCGTTCAAATCAATTTTCGTTGTTAGTTTGCATGGTAATGTACATCATATATTTTTTTTTGTTTTACAGTCTCTTTGTTTAGAAGTTACAGGGGGGGGGGGGGGGGCGGGGGACACACATATTACCACTTTGGAAGTATCTCTCGCGCAAACTATTCAGTTTAGAAAAAAATGATATTAGAAACCTAAATATCATTTTTGAAGACCTATCCATAGACACACCACATGTATGGGTACGATGAAAAAAATTTTTTTGAGTTTCAGTTCATTGCATGGGGACCCCCCAAAATTATTATTATTTTTCTATTTATGTATAAAAATCTTCTACTTACCAAGTTTCAACAGTACAGCTCTTATAGTTTCGGAAAAAGTGGCTGTGACATACGGACGCGGACAGACAGACAGACACGACATCTATAAGTTTTTTGCCATTTGGCTACAGAACCCTAAAAATATTGTACAAAATATGAAACTCATACAAACACTGTCTAAACTACATAAGTAGGGAACAAAAGCGATTGCTTCTAAGTTAGGTAAGTAAAGTCAACTTGTTTCAAGTTACGAACAAGTTACGACTTAGAGGCCAGGTGCGCGCTTTGTCCGACCTAAGTAAGTAGTATGTTTGATTTTGTGATCACGAAGTATATATTTAGACAATAATTACAATATTCTTATAATACGGCCGGTAGATATTTTCCTAGAAAGGAGAATTATTAAGAATTCAATTTTTATTAAGGAAACTTTCCTCACGCTTGACTTGGGAAGTAATGCGTAACGAAACCGAAATAGTGAAGATATTTTGGGAAAGTGTTTATCCAGCACTCGACTTTTTTTGGCTATGGTGATCTATATCTATACATGTAATAAAATCGTAGGAAAGTCAAAACTGTACATTGAATATTTTTTTAAAAGGATCCTTGGGCGTGATCTGTAATTAATATCGAAACCAAAAATTTAGTTTTTAGAATGTTTGTCAGTGTGTCTGTTTGTCTGTATGTATGTCCGGGCTAAACTCCAAAAGTACTGCATGGATTTACTTAAAATTTTGCATGAATATTACCAAGAGGTCGGGTCTACATATAGGCTACATATTATCACGGTATCACCTACAGGGGAGGAGCAGTGATAATTTATAAAATTTAACGCGGGTAAATCCGCGGGGTACAGCTAGTAAGTAAATAAATTACACACAGGCATATAGAACTAATAATTGTGCTGATCACACATGCATTCGTTCTGGGTGAGCATCGAATCCACGAACTCTAGCATAGCAATCGGGGTATAAAAGAAACGGTCTTTATTCACATAGACTGAAAAAGCGCTTTGTAAAATAATTGTATTATTACAAGTTAAGTCAAAGTCAAAGTAACTTAATTCCGTAAAAATTTTACATTTATGTGGAATCGTCATATTTTTTTACCCTACCGTGTAGTGCATGACGTGGACTGGCAGCTACTGAGAAACACTGCCAGAAAACTCAGTAGGAATCCTTTTTTTAAACAAAATATACTTAAGATTAATTACAATCATGTGTGTTGACTCAGAACAACTCCATCCCAAGCACTTTTATCACTTAAATAATCAGAAATTTTGTAATATGCCCTGCTACACAATTTGGCTTTAATAATTCTTTTAAACTTATTCGTAGACAATTCTCTAATATCATTGGGAAGTTTGTTATAAAATCTTATACATTGCCCCATAAAAGAGTTACTTATTTTGTGGAGACGGGTAGTATGCAATATGAGATTATTCTTATATCTAGTATTTACATTATGTGTATTTAACTAGGTATATATGACTTTTGCGTCTGTTCCAGACGATTTACGGCGCATTGTCTGAGAGACATTTCTTATGGTGGCTAAACAAACCGATGCGAGAGCGACATAGCCTGCCGCAGGCCTGACAAGAGAAATTTGCCGGGGTTGGTGCCGAGCCGCTTTCATGTCGCTTCTGTCTCTTATCAGCAACTCCAAGTTAACATACCTCTATATTAATTGTAGGTTCAATTATATTAAAATTTGATTTTACGGAATTATTATTAATTATTGATAGTCATGGTTTAGTTTAATGGCTTATTTCTTGAACTGTCAAAATTGTTATTTAAGTTTGTACATATTAATAGTTTTAGATATATGTATTTTACTACATATTATCTGAATCGCTAGACCAACTCAGGTCTCTAACCGCTAGACCAACAGCTCAGTTAATAAATATGTCTCTTCTTTTTAGGATTCCGTACCCAAATGGTAAAACGGGACCCTATTACTAAGACTTCGCTGTCTGTCTGTCTGTCCGTCTGTCACCAGGCTGTATCTCTTGAACCGTGATAGTTAGACAGTTGAAATTTTCACAGATGATGTATTTCTGTTACCGCTATAACAACAAATACTAAAAAACAAAAAAATATATTTAAGGGGGCTCCCATACAACAAACGTGTTTTTTTATAGATCATGGTACGGAACCCTTCGTGCCCGAATCCGACTCGCACTTGGCCGGTTTTTTTTCCTTTTCATTGCCAATACGATTAAGTAAAGTACTACTTACAGTCATCGTTTTCCCGGTTGCATACACTTTACACCTACACTTTGCATGAGGGGGGCACCCCTATAGTGTTAACTGTTATCACTATTATTTATAACGTAATATCAACCCTCTAGCCACCCCAAAGCCGCAATAAAACCGATAAAACACTTGTGTCTAAAATATAAATAAAATTGCCAATATCAGGGGCAGGGGATACTCAGGGGAAATGCAGGTAATGCAGTAGAGGGATGCAGGATGCACGAATTTATTGCATCGTAAACGTCCACCGTAATCCCTTAAATTGCAGGGTACTGGCGGGGCACAGTATACCAAGTACAGTAGGTTATCTTTTCAGTACATTTTCAAACTGACTGCTTTTTTGCTGCGTGGTGACGGCATAAATCAACACCCCATCTCATCCCGTGGGGTGCGTAGAAATGTTTCTGAAGAAATACGGGCAGCAGCGTTTTTCTGTGAACTATGACCATCAAACAGCGCTCGCCAACCCGTCTGTCAAGCGTGGCGATTATAGCATATCCCCATTTTTTTGTGAGGCTTTTGCCCAGCAGTGGATGTAATTTGCAGGTTCAAGGTTCAAGCCAGGTTTAAGCTACAGCTATCAAATTAATATCACATACTCAAGTCAGCAATGTCTTGGAGCTGTGCAAAGATCAATTACTTACTTACTTAATAAATACAATCAAAAGATCACGCGGCTGTTTATGCCACATATCAAATCAATCTAAATTTTTTAAAATTAAAACCACAAAAAATCATAACTTTGTTTTGTAGTTAGGTATATTACAAAAAATGAGGCACAAATATCTTTCAGACTCGATTTTCATAATGAACCATTTCAAAACCTACAAGTACGTACCTTCATGCTCCCTTGGGGAATGAGTCCATCTAGGACTTGAGCGGATTTTTGAAGTAAGACTTCTTTACGGACGCTTGACTTGGGCAGTAATCTAGTGAATTATTAGCTATTACACCTAAACAGGAAGGATCTACGTATGTTGATAGGCACAATTACCGGACACTGCACACTAAACAAACACCTCTTCAATATTAGCGTCACAGACAGCCGCCTGTGCTAGTGGTGCATCGAAAATGAAGAAACACCAGCACACGTACTGCTACACTGCAAGAGTGTCGCTTGCCAACGGGCAAAGTTCCTGAATGATCCGAAGACACTGCAGGAGGCCCTCAAGCCAGGCTTTCGTGATCTCCTGGACTTCTGGATGGAACTAAAATGGTTCGAGTAGTCAAACACATTCACGCACAATGGCCCAATTAGGAGGCTAAGTGCGGTAACCTATCGCCCAACTAACTAACTAAGCAAGTGACTTTCCTCATATCCTTTATAAAATTAATATTAAAGTTCCAACTAGATTCGTTAGATAGATAGATAGATAGATAGATTAACTCTTTATTGTACACCAATATTAAGATCTTACATTACAGGAGCATTTAAATAAAAAGTATACTATTGGCGGTCTTATCACTAAAATGTGATCTCTTCCAGACAACCAAAGAATGGAAAATAATAGGGATTATTTAAGAGGGCAGTTGTCGGTGTACGTATACTTTGTTAACAGTACCCGTTGGTACTCAGTACAAGAGCCTACTATATATACCTACTATTTACACTATATACATACATACTATATACATACATACTATACACATACATACTATACACATACATACACACTATATAAATACATACATACCTATAATAGATAGAAACTTACATATCACAATATTACCTACTTGTTCTGTCAATGTATCCTATAGTGATAGGTAGTAATCCTTTACACTTTTCTGGAACTTGTGTAAACTTTGTGCTTGGCGCACTGTTATTGGCAGTGCATTCCACAAACGAACACTCTGAACAGCGAAGGATTTATCAAGGAAGGTTGTGGAATGCGCAGGCATTTTTAACTTAAGATTTTCCGATGATCGCAAAACTCTCGAATGTGACTCGTATAGAAAAGAAAACCGTTTTTTAAGGTATGAAGGAAAGGATGGAGTAAACAAAATGTTGTAGAGCAATGAAAGTATATGAGTATCCCGACGAAGGCGTATAGATAGCCACTTGAGCTTGGTAAGGAATTCAGAGACATGATCATATTTGCGAAGGCCAAATATGAATCTTATGCAGACATTTTGGAGGCGCTCAAGTTTATCAAGCTGGTTTTGGGTAAGATCCAGATAGCTGACATCTGCATAATCTAGTATTGGGAGAAGAAGAGATTGTGCGAGCGCAATTTTAGTGGTCATAGGCAGGAAATTGCGTAGTCGACGTAAAGAACCAAACGATGCGTATAGTTTACGGCTAACACACTTCATTTGAGTATCCCAGGACAAATTGCGATCGAAAAAGATGCCGAGGTTCTTAACACTTCTACTGAACTCAATTACAGTACCATCGAACGTTATTTGTGGAAGCTGTGACCATGGCACTTTTGATATCATCCTCGGGCTACCGATTATGATAGTTTGTGTCTTGATGGGATTGACTTAAAGCCCGTATGCACGACTCCACCCACAAATTTTGTCTAAATCTGTATTTATGTGACTGACCGCAAAAGATAACCTATCTAGGGGAGTTTGGAAATATATCTGAAGGTCGTCATCATAAAGGTGGTAGGAGGAGACAAGTTGATTAGAGATAGAATTTATAAAAAATGCAAAAAGTAAAGGAGATAAAACGCCACCCTGAGGAACGCCTGCAGTTGTGTTGCACCAAGAGGAACCGGATTGGTAAGGATTGAGGAGATTATTTTTGGTAAGAAAGGTACTAAACTGATTATAAATGAGGCGTTCCAGGACTTTGGAGAGGAAAGGTAGTATGGAAATTGGGCGATAATCGGAAAAGGATGTGGGGTTGGATTTTTTGGGGAGAGGAATAATTTTAGCATCTTTCCATAAAGCTGGAAAAATGCCAAGGGTAATAGAAGAATTTAGGATATGGCAAATAATAGGAAGGATTTCATTGAGGATAGGAAGGACCATATTACGGGTAATATTATCGTTTCCAACTGCATTTGATTTAGAACTGTTCAAGGGGGGGTTTAATTATACAAAAATAAATTTACATATTTTTTTATTAATTACAAGTACAAAAAAAACTACGTGTCCAAATGGACACGCTAGGCACTTACAATAACAAAATGCTAATGTATGAAATTCGATGTTGTACCGTGCACACACCACATATTATGCATATAATAGGTATTTATTGTTTAGGATGGTACAAAACAGAACAGGGTACACACAGTCCTACATCGCATATCATACATTCGGTTCTGATAGAGGAGTTTTTGGACCTGTAATTTGGTCCTACACATCGTCAAGCCATCATATAATTTTATAATACACATTTTATTATTTAGGTTGATACTATTGTTATCAACACAATGCATAAAAGCATAATATCTTCAAACCTGTTTCGTCGCATAGAGTTGCAAATAAGCTCATTCCTCGTATCTGCCTGAATGCTCCAATAAAGCCGTCTATTAGCAGCAGGTGAATAGCCACTCAAAATCAATATAGCAATAAAGCAGCTCATTTCTGGAGGTGTTATCTTAGGATCAGATGCATTCTTCCATAGATCGTAGCCATTTGATTGTTGGACAAACATATCTCTAACATCATCATCTATAAAAAAAGCTCAAATGAATCAACAGCAGACCACTCACTACTGTACTGTGTAGCACTGTTAGTTGGAAGTTCAGGAAACTATCCTAAAAACGGCTCTAGATCTCCCTTGACCTAACTATGTTCTAGCTGTTTTACCAACAAGATCATCAAAACGACGAGGAACTTCATCAGAAGTTGGTTGGTGAAATGTTTTCTGCTCTTCCTCCACTATCTTCATCGCCAGAGTCCTCGACCGTCAAAACAGCTGGATCTGAAGGCGCTATGAATAGACTCCGGCACTCGACCATCATTTTATCTTCGCCTTCTTCATAAAGAACATCCATTATTTAGTGCACAGACTCCAGTATACTGCCCGAAATCATTATATCTAGAATAAAGAAAATACATTTATTTTGCTATGCCTAAAGCCTAGGGTGGCCATATGGACACGGCAAGTTTAGGGTACAAAAACTCATACTTACTTTTATGCAAACTGAAATAATTTGTTACGTAATTATAAATAAATAATCCTTTAGTAAATTAGTGCAATAAGAAACTGAAAATTCTCAATATATTTGAAATTATTCTACTTACCCTTGTCATGGATCCATTTTTTCAATGCTTTTCTGAAAGACGAAAATGAAATACGAATACCCGCCAAATGAATGTCATTTTCGTTTTCACAGTCACGTATACTAAAACTTTGACATTGTCAACATTCTATGAAATAAATAGATTAAAGAAAAAATAATTACCATGGACACAATAATGATTTGTTTTTACCCCTATTTGTGTGGCCAAATGGCCACACTAGGCATTACTGGGTTAATAAAGTCTCAGTTTTTAATAAATTAAAAAAGTTGTATAATAAATTCGGCACCATAGAGGTAGAAGTAAATAGGTTTAATGATATTTTGTATTCACAAACTTAGCGCACACGATGTTCTCAATTTAAATTTACTGTAACCTCTAGATGACAAAAACGACTTTTCCACGCAGATATCGAAGAGCAAAAATACTCTTTCCGAGATGGGGTGATGAAAAATACTATTTAAAGTGTTCAGATAGATACCAATAAAATTGTGATACTCCTGTGGATCGTCTTTTAATATTATTTAACGGGCCCGTTGGCTGGGTATTGTTTAAGTATGTATTTACAAAAGAAAAGTAGTATATGTTGTAATCAGTTATCTGGTTTCCATAGTACGAGCTCCTCTTAATTTGGGATCAGATGGCCTTGTGTGAATAATGTATTATTACTTACATTTCTATTCTTGTGTACTAAAATCTTAATTCCACAGAATTCTAAAACCTGTAGTTAACGGAAGTTGTTTTAGTGTTCTCGAAGTCTAGATTGTAGAATATCTCCACATCTACCTCTAAGATGAAAACCTTGTTCGATGCACCATGAAATGGAACGCCTAGAGCATACAATGTCTAGAGCTTAGAATGTGGTGCTTTCAACTTTATACCTACCTTTATTTGTTTGCGAAAACTGGGTTATTTGGTTTAGAACACGTTTTGTTTTCGTTAGGTTCTTGCTAGTTTAAAGATTGGCTTTGTGATGTTGGTTTCTTGGCTTCCACGTCGCAGGTCGTGCGTTCGATTCCTACCCAGACGTATTTGTGTGCATGTACATGTCTGTTTGTCCTGAGTCTGGGTGTTCTTATCTATATAAGTATGTATTTACAAAAGAAATGTAGTATATTAGTTTTCTGATTTCCATAGTACAGGCTCTGCTTAATTTGGGATCAGATGGCCGTGTGTGAATAATGTCCCAAGATATTACAATAATTAGTGCCCACTTTGCTTTGGCTAGTGTTGTCTTGGAGAAATTTTACTATCCTATCGTAGGTAATTACTTTATACAAAACAATACAAGCAGTACTACCATAGATATGTAAAGGTAAGTACAGTCCGGGGCCTTCAATAACCCTGAGGATAGTCAAGGAAACATTTGTGTAAATGGGCTGAGTCGAGCCTTCGAGGTATATTTCTCAGGGGAGCAGAGGTGCATCGACAAACTTGCTAGTAAGTAGGGACTTCAACATTGTCGATGGAATAATTTAACGCAAAAATTGTTCCCTTGCTTTTCGCTTGAATTCAATGTCACCGTCCTATTTCGATATACTGCTTCATCATTACAGCTGAAAGAAGTCCACAGCTGGACAAGCCTCCCCCAGAATCATTTTCGGGGATATGCCATAATCGCCACGCTTGGCAGACGGGTTGGCGATCGCATTATGATGGTCATGTTTGAAGTGCGGCGGAATGCGCGCCGGCGGGCACTCGAAAACTGGCGTGAGCGATGGGAATTGCCTCGGAACGCACGTCAACGTGCCGTTGGCGCGGTTCTTCCCAACCTCCACGCCTGGATGGACAGTAGGTGAAATCTCACCTACAGGTTGACTCAGATACCTACCGGACGAGAACCAACAGCACAATGCCACTATTGTGGAGGTGCCCAGGACTCAGCCCAACACACACTCGAAGAGTGCCCAGCTTGGGAGGCCGAGAGGTGAGTCCTGGTTGCACGGACTGGGAGAGATCTTTCCCTGCCAACCGTAGTAGAAGCCATGCTGGCGGACTACTCAGCCCTAAATTGGTCCAGATTTTAAACATTCCGAATGTCATTCTTTTCTTTTAAGAACTGTCAACAATATTGCCGAATAATTTAAATACTACGGTCCTTGTCTTTATCTATCTCTATCTCTTTCTCTTCTATCAGGAAATTCGCACTGTCTTTATCTTTTCATTCTAGAACCGTTTAATGTAAATTTTGCTGGCTGCGGATAGCGCAGGACCGTCAATTGAGGAAATCTTTGGGGGAGGGCTTTGTTTAGCAGGACGTCTTTCGGTTTTTATGATGAAGATGTTGATAACATGAGGACCTTCAAGAAGCGAGCCTATTCCTTTCTCAAAGACAAGCAACGTACTAGCAGACGCTCTGGTGTTGCAAGTGTCCATAGGCGGCCGTGATTGCCGCTTGATATTTTGCCTTGCCTTTACTAATTGGTTGTAAAGGCAAGGAAAATTGCCTTATCGACGTAAAAAAAGTTACAGCCGAACTTATGAACTCTTTCTTTTGAATTCAACTAAAATACCATATTGATGTCCTCCCGGCCGAATTTCGACCACGGCAGCCATTCTCAATGGAGATTAGCCAATTGCGCAGGACATATTATAGTGCACAAGTGTGTGCGCAAACACAGGGGCACTTTCTATTCCTTCACTCTCATGATCCGATGGGATGACTAGCGACACGACCGGAAAGAGGTCAGGTACAGGACCGACGGCTTTACGTGCTCTCCGAGGCACGGGGGTGTAATACCGCCAACTTCCAGACTTCGGGCTGAAATTGGAAATTTATTTTTACGGAAAAATCCCCAAAATCACTTTTTACCCGACCCGGGATTTGAACCCAGGACATCATTTTCTGCGGTTGAACACGCTACCGATAGACCAACGAGGCAGTCCATACCTCATAGGCAAATACCATAAAGAATCCGTCCAATACTGCTTAGATTTATAATAGACTACATATCACTGATTATATATTTAACTTATTTAGTAATATATCGATAGCATTAGGTGCATCCCTATCTCCGGCTGCAGTGCGCCGATTTCTTAAGTATTCAACGAACAGACCAATGTTTACGAACAAAAGAACAATCTAGAACGTACAGAACTCCTTGTTTTTATCTGTTTATTGGTAGTTAAGGGTCTCTTTGTAACATATATTATGTATAATAATAATATCTAGGGACAATGTCACACAGATCATCCTAGCCCCAAACTAAGTAAAGCTTGTACTATGGGTACCAGGCGACGATATACATACTTATATACAACATGTAACATAATTAACGCACACTTCAAACACCCCAATTAAAATATTATGTTGTAATCATAATACATACACTGAATTTTTAATTTAACATATATATGCATTGTTATTTACTACATAAGTTTCTTGGAATAAAGTTTATTTTTCTTTATTTCGTATTGAATGATGGTATGAATACAAACAAAACTGCGATTTATAAGTCTTATTACTTTGACTTACGGTCCATTTCAATTGGTTTTGACTCTACAGGGTTGATATGACAATAATTTCCGTAGTATTAATTATTTTGGAATAAAATATTACCTATATTAAAAAGGATAATATTTTTGTGGTCACCAAAAATCTAAAGGTACATCTATGTATGCATTTCTAAAATATTGATCTTAAACCCGTTTAATTGTTTTACTATAATTAAACTATTCGGCCAACAAAATATGTTACATCAAACAAATTCCAAATGAACACCAAGATAGAACACTTCTTTCTTGTAGTGCGCTGCAAATATTCTATTGTAACAATAACTATTTTATTCTTCCCCGAAAAATACTGATCGTGCACTAAATATTCCTGAATGTTACACAAAATATTTAGTATGCATCCTAGTACCGACAAAGGCAAAAATGAAAACGTCGACGTCCTACAAAGGCAAAGTGCGCTTTATTGGTGCAATAATTTAATGAAGTACTGCAGAGATTGAGTGGACTGATAATGTGAACATTGTAGGAGTAAAGACTTTGTTTAACATTTTGAATTATTATAGTTCGTACTGATTAGTATTGAAAAAAACATTTTTAGTAAGCATTACATTTTATAATGTGTTCATTTTTTATTAATAAAGGTACATTGGGCATTAATTGGTGTTTGATTCAAATACATTTTGCAGTGCATTATCTGAAGTAAAACTATAAAATTAGATGCTTGTTTTTAAATTAGGTGTATTACTTACTATTTTTACAATTTTGCAACAGTTGTTAAATAGATGCTCGTTATGACATATTTTAATGAACATATTTTGGTGCACATTCAGTATATTTGGTGGAACACAGGCAAAATTAGGTAAATGAAATGGGAATAAATTGAAGTACTTTTAAATACCATCCTTTTATAAATGGTATAAATCGATTCAGTAAAGGATTCTGAACAAACTATTTTCAGGAAGTGCGTTAATTATGTTACATGTTGTAGATAGACAAATACATAGAAAATATCCATGACTCAGAAACAAATATTCGTGCTCATCACAAAAATATTTGCACTTACCGGGATTCGAACCCAGGACCACCAGCTTCGTAGGCAGGAGCACAATCAACTTGGCTATGGTGAACGTCGTGTATATTCTGCATATGTATTCTAAATACTGTACAAATTTCAGTTTGTACAGCAAACTGAAATCTGATCTGATTATACCTGATCAGATTATAATCAGATCTATAGAAACTAAGCAGAGCTTGTACGATGGAAACCAGATAACTGATATACTACATATATTACTTTTCTTTTGTAATAACATACTTATATAGATAAATACACCCAGACTCAGGACAAACAGGCACGTTCATGCACAAAAATATCTGTCCTGGGTGGGAATCGAACCCTCCGGCGTGAAAAGCAAGCATTTGCCATAAAGTTTACACAATTTTTTTTTTTACCAACAAGGTAAAATTCCTCAAAATAAGTAAAATTAACGTGAAAACACCAATTCAATTAATGACACAAGTAAATTGAAAAGTTTGTATTTAAATCAAATCACGAGTTTCACGTCCATGATCCGATTTACTCGGTAATAAATTGTAATTATGTACCAACGGCAACAACTTTGAAGGAATTATAAATCAAAGGAATTCATACCAAGGGAATAATAAACGATACTCGTGTAAATTATAGGCTTTCCTATACAGAATAGCCTTGTTCAAAAACCCAACATGTGATTATATATTCACGTGTTTGATTTCTGAACGTTTGTTTTTACGCCGTCTGTCCCAGCTGTCAACGTAAGAAAAAAATCGATAAAACATATAAATAGTTGTTAGAGAGCCATTGAATATATTCGCGGTAATTAATAAAAGGCCTTTGGGGGAGGCCTTTGTCCAGCAGTGGATGTCTTTCGGCTGATATGATAATGATGATGATGAATTAATAAAAAATCCTCAGCAATTTGTAAAAGCGGTCCACACAGACGTTGTCCTGCCTTTTGAAATTATATCTAACTAGCTGTGCCCCGCGGTTTTACCTCCATTAAACTTTATAAATTGTAGCCTATGTGTTAATCCAGGGTGTGAGCTTACTCCATACCAAATTTTATTAAAATCGCTCCAGCAGTTTAGACGGGAAGAAGTAACAAACATACACAATCACACAGTCACACACTCACAAACTTTCGCCTTTATAATATTAGTGTGATGAAAATTTCGTTTGGTCCGATTGCTACGTTACAGGGTAAAACATAAAGGTTGTCCGAAAATTTCATCACAGTCCTGCCGTTTCGTCCATATCAATTCGACAGCAAACGTCAATTTTTAAATTTAATATTTTTTTTCATCATCGTCTTCGTCATATAATGGGTTTAAATCCCGGGTCGGGCCAAAAAGTGATTTTGGGATTTTTCCATAAAAAGAAATTTCTCGGTATCAGCCCGAAGTCTGAAAGTTGGCGGTATAACACCCCCGAGCCTCGGAGAGCACGTAAAGCCGTCGGTCCTGTACCTGAACTCTTCCCGGTCGTGTCGCTAGGCGTCCCATCGGATCATGAGAGTGATGAAATAGAAAGTGCCCCTGTGTGTGCGCACAATTTGTGCACTATAATATGTCCTGCGCAATTGGCTAGTCTCCATTGAGACTGGCCACCGTTGCCTAAATTCGGTCGGGAGGACATTATCAGCCGAAAGACTTCCATTGCTAGACGAAAACCTCCACCAAAGATCTCCAGAACTGCCGACTTACGCTACCCGCATCCAGCGGCTTCCAGCGACCCCCATAAGATCATCGGTCCATCTTGTAGGGGCCCACGCTGCGTCTTCCGGTTCATAGACTACAATCAAATTCTTTCAACCCCAGCGGCCGTCGCGTCGGTTCTACGAGCTGTGCTCACTGCCACTTCAGGTTGGCAATTCTTTGGGCTATGGCAGTTGTTCCTCCATTAGAAGGAATACTTTGACGCCCTCTGTATTTAGTTATTGTTTATATTTTATATAAATTGGTTTTGGAACGGAGTTCCTTATCGCGCGTTGTGAAAGGGGGCTAGACGGAAAAAATTCTTACGAAAAGTTGTCACGACACTTTTTGCAGCTGTGCGGCGTGCGCATGTTTCTCTGTCTGTCTCCCTCTCTCTCTCTCTTATAGAAAGCAAGCCAGATATTTTCATTTCTATTTCGCATTGAACAGTGTGTCGCGCGACACGACGATTATTTTTGTTGAGTGTATACAGGTTTTTTGTACATAATAAATAATACGAAATAACTTCGTTCCATCCGGCTGTCCCTTGTCACCTCTCAAGTTTTTTTTTTTTGTTGAGGCAGGGGGAATGCCTACGCATGCCACCCGCAAAAAGTGTCTACAGGTGGGTATGTCGGACTCGCACCGACTAAACCTACCTGCCGTGACTTCTCTTGGCGCCTAATGGGGGGAGCCCCGGGACCGCGGGTATGCTGCTCCGGTGCCAACCTTTTTGCGCCATGTCCCAGATGGTCGGGACACGTACCCTGGGAGGGCTCAGAATTGCCCTCCCTTATTTCCGACTCTTGCCAGTACGGCACAGCGACTTTGCCACAAACAGTCTTCCCGGAGCTGCTTGCACGTGGTTGCAGTAGAGGACACTTCTCTGACTGCCGCCGCAGCCCCGAGGGGGAGTTGGGCTACCGGCTACCGCTGCCACCCCGACGCCTCCTCCGTCTGCGAGCAGGATCAGCTTCGAGGAAGGCCTATGTCCAGCAGTGGACAATATCAGGCTGATGATGTTAATTATAATGTGAACGCATTTGAAACATACGACGCATAAAGTTAGGTGCTCTCACAAGTGATCAAGTGATCGGGGAGGTTAAGTAACTAGGCTGGCGGTCAGTTCATAGATGGGTGACCACCAAAGTGGTTTAATTTCTGAGCGTCTCCGTGCTTCGTAGGATACTTTAAGGTCTCGGTCCCACTTGTAGTCATGAGACAGCCATCATTAAGCCACGTCAGAGGCCTACTGGGCGGCTTGAAAAACTCTGACACTAAGGTATAACCACTGCCCATTGTATAATAATAATGTCCTCCTTCAGCCGAATTCCGCCCACGGCGGCCAGTCTCAATAGAGATAATCCATCCGCGCAGGAAATATTATAGTGCTCAAGTGTGTGCGCAAACACAGGAGCACTTTCTATTCTATCACTCTCATGATCCGATGGGACGCCTAGCGACACGAACGGAAAGAGGTCAGGTACAGGACCGACGGCTTGACGTGCTCTCCGATGCACGGGGGTATAATACCACCAACTCCCAGACTTCGGGCAAAGTAAGCATAAGTAAGTATTTGAAATACAATCTTCATATGTAAAGTTTAAGTTAAGTCACTCGTCGTTCTGTTTAATTGTTTGTAGTTGGGTGGACGCTCGGCAGTGCGCCAGCTAAGTTTAAACTAATCGTAGGCGATGGTAACTTTGCCTCCTAATTCTTCTTAGTAATGTTAGTTGGAGACGCTTCTCGTAATTTAATGTGCAGTTAGTTTAACCAATAACTATAAAATTCCTTTTATATGACTGCCTTAATTTGGGGTCATAGTATAAACTAAATGTGGTATACCATTATGTGTGATTTTGTTGGCTAAGACAATAATATCCTGGGACATTATTAACACACGGCCATCTGATGTCAAACTGAGTTTGTACTATGTAAACCAGATGACATATACACAGTTTATATGTAGTCTCTGTCCTATCTGTATAAGTATGTATTTACACAATAAAAATAGTATTATTTTTAATCGTGTAAATACATACTTATACAGATAGTTACACCCAGACTCAGGACAAACAGACAAGTTCATGCACACAAATATCTGTCCTGCGTGGGAACAGAACCCACGACCTGCAGCGTGAAAGCGGCAAGTAACTACCAACTACGCCAACCGGCCCGTCAAGACAAAGACCGTGAGACAAACTCTTACAAAATCAATTCAAATTATAAGAACAACAAGGATATTTTATTTATTCACTTTTTTTCCGATTTTTTATGCTGAATGGGTTTGCGCTTGCCCACGATCTCACCTGATGGTAAGTGAAGATGTGGTCGAAGATGGACCGCGCGTACCCATAAGATGCCTGTTCACTCTAGCCTTCAATAAACCCATGTTGTATGAGTCTGGAAACACGTCGTTTGGGAGGGTGTTCCACTGCTTAGCCGTGCGTATGATAAAGGAGGAAGCAAAGCGCTTCGTACGGCGATGGGGTGTCAACGACAAAGCGGTGAAAACTCTCCCGACGCCTAGTAGTCCGATGAAAGAAGGGGGAAGGAGGGATAAGTTCATGGAGGTCTTGAGCGCATTCTCCATAAAATACCCTATAGAAAACCGATAAGCTTCTATGGGTAACACGGTACGAGGCGACTATTTAAATAACTGCGCGAAGCGTTCCGTCAAAACTTATTACTTATGTTCCAAGGTAGCCACTTGCATAATTTTTATCTATGTATTACCGTTTATGTTTAAAGCAACTAATGCACGTGTAGCGCAGCGGTTAAGATAGTCGCCTCGCCACTTCGTGTCCTATTTGTGTGACCCATAAATAGTTGTTCTGAGTCTTTGTGTACTTTGTGTCCGTCAATGGTATGTTTGTAAAGTACCCCGCGACACAGGGGCAATTTGTATACAGCGGGGTTGTCTTCTTAAAAGAAAAAAATGTACTTCTTCTTCTATCTAAACTTGGCTTCAACATTATAATTTCATGTCAAATAATGTTTCTATAATTATAAGTATTTAATTTCATAAACTATAAATCAGAGATGGGGCGACGTAATAAGTTATAATAACATGTGAGTGTGAGTGTATGACGCACAGAGAGGTGGGATGGCGAACGAAAACTACTAAAACTTTCTCTCATCTATACTCAGGGCGAGAAAAAAACATACATCTGGCGGAAGGTACTAGCGGCAAACATAAACAATTCCAGACACAATAATAATGTTGTCCTAGCCGAATTTCAGCCACGGCGTCCAGTCTCAATAGAAATTAGCCATATGTGCGGACATATTATAGTGCAAAAGTGTGTGAGCAAACACAGGAGCACTTTCTATTCCATCAATCTAATGATCCGATTTGATGCCTAGCGACTAGCCCGGAAAGAAGTCAGGTACGATAGTAACACAATAGTTAAATTGCATATATTTTAACCCATTAATTTTATTATATTTTATCTCAAGTCCTTGAACCGTTGTGGAGTGCCTAACACAAGCGATATTACATTTTAAAGTCTACGTAAATAAAAACCTTTTCTATTTATTATTATGTAATGAATCTCTGAACCAATCTCCTTTTAAATATATATATATTTAAAAGGAGGATTTTTATATATAATAGAACACTAGAATTTGTCCGCAACTTCGTCCGCTTTGACTTTGTAATAAGATAAAGGATAAATTTTTCACTGTATAATGTTTCATATCACATTTATACCAAATTAAATCTAATTTTGTTTTGCACTTAGTTTATTTATTATGTCACGGGAACCTAATATTAATCCGGGATGAAAATATCCAATACATTAAATACAGGTAATAAACAATCTCTTTAGCAAAATTAATCTAAATCCGTTTTTGTGACTACACGTAAATTTAATTACATAATATAAAAGGTAATAATATATTTGAATATAAGCAACTTATTACTTACTACTTTATTCACTTTTATTTATTTACTTACTCTGGGAAGGATATTTATCTAATCTTTATACCAAAATTCATCAAAATTGGTTCGGCGGTTTACTATTTTTCTGTATTGCATAAGCTAAGCTCTGCTAAGTTTGGGATCACCTGGCCGTGTGTGAATAGTGTTCCAGGATATTATTTTTAAATTTTTGGCCCAATTCATGATTTGAACCCAAGACCTCAATTTTTGCGATTGATTTGTTAGACCAACTGAGCTTATCAAGAGTTGCTCACGGGTAGAGCTGTGTGTCTCACTCGACGGGCAGCGTTAATATGGCGGTTCCACATGACATAAATCATACCGCAGCATAATTAAATATTAAATCACTTTTATTCACACGCTAAATAATGGAACATCTCTTCTTCCTACTAGGGGGTGAGGTACTCATTGCTTGTTCCAGGCACAAAAATAGACTACGCCTACCTCAAATTAAACTAGAGCTATTTAAACGAAATGTCAATTGTATGTGCATAAGAATATATAATAAACTACCTGAAAATCTAATTAATTTACCAATGTTATTATTCAAAAAATATATATATCGGCTACTATTAAATAAATATTACTATAATATCAGAAACTTCTTTGACGATAAAATAGAAATGTTAACGTAGGAATGGGTAATTGACATTTTTATATTACAAATGGACATTTTTTTTATTATTCTATTGTACATCATTTATTTTCATATTATTTTTATATTTATATTATTTGACATTGTAAACAATTTATTTAATAAAAAAATATGCATAATGTATTTGCACGCCATAAGTGGCAGAATGGAATCTATTGTTGTAAAATCTTTTGTACCATATTCTGGCAAATAAATAATTTGATTGATTGATTGATTGACCGGTCAGCCTGTAGACTGATGACGACTTAACTGGTTTAGAGGTAATATCTAAGTGTCTACGTGCTTCGGCACTTTAAGCTCGGTTGTAGAGTTCATAATAGACAGTTGAAATTTTCACAGATGATGTATTTCTGTTGCCGCTATAACAACAAATACTAAACAACAAAATAAAATAAATATTTAAGGGGCCTCCCATACAACAAACGTGAATTTTTGCTCGTTTTTATAGACAATGGTACGGAACCCTTCGTGCGCAAGTCCGACTCGCACTTGGCCGGTTTTTTCTTTATTTTAGCGGCAGAAGTGACATTTCTTTCAAGTAGCCTACAAGAGAATAAGATAATATAGAGTATAAGGAGTATTAGGATAAATAAAGGCTGGTTTTGCTACTATGTTATAATTCTTGAATTATAACATAGTAGTACTAAATTTAATAATAATAGCTTAGTAACTTGTTATTTATTTATCTAATTCAATTTTATTTTGTTAATTTAATACTGTATCAACTATGTTTACTGGTACTGGGTGTTCACCCTTACTCCAGCACAAGTTAGGTAAATACACTTTGAATTAAATAATAATGTCCTCCTAGCCCAATTTCAGCCACGGCGGCGGCAAGTCTCAATAGAGGTAAGCAATCTCCGCGGGACATATTATAGTGTAAAAGTGTGTACGCAAACACAGGAGCACTTTCTATTCCATCACTGTCATGATCCAATTGGATGCCTAGCGACACGACCGGAAAGAGGTTAGGTACAGGACCGATGGCATTGCGTGCTCTCCGAGGCACAGGGGTATAATATAACCAACTCCCAGACTTCGGGCTGAGGCTGAGAAATTTTTCTTTTTACAGATACGTCCCAAAATCACTTTTGGTCCCACTCAGGATTTGAGCCCAGGACCTCGCTATCGCTAGATAGACGTCTTTATGACGTAGGCAATAAGGTTAGTTTTTGTTGTGCCAGTATATCCACTGATGGGCGAAAACACCCGGGTGTTTACAACTTAACTTAAGCTCATTACTTAATTTATCAAGTTAAATAACTCGGTGATCTGTTACTTCATTAAGTTAGGACAACTAATGAGTTCTGTGATCTAGAGTTTAGTGTAGAACTTGACGTATACAAAAAATAAATATAAAATAAAATAAAAAAGGTTTTTATTCATGTAGACTTTCAAAAAGCGCTTTTAAATAGTCTGAACATGTTTGTAGTAATATAGTTGTATACATTATTATTTCTAGTTACATAAATATTTAGGTACACATTGATTGTATGAAAACATTTATAAAATTTATTTTATAATAGCAATTATATTTAGCTAGCTTATGTTAAGTTATTGTCAAAGAGATAATGTTTAAGTTTAATGATCAATATTTATAGTTTTAGCTATATTTTACTACATATTGTTTGCATTATTTATTATTATGGCGGACCTTGTGTTAATAACGACGGTCGCGCTTTAATGCTACCACCGTATTTTTGTAGTGTATCTTTCTTAGGCAGCACTTCTTTATAGGACCTGCTTATTTTAAAAGTAGACGAGGGTTTAGAGTAAGATGTCAGAATTGAATTTCTCTAAGTCAACACACATAAATTCTTACTGATTTTTCTGACAGTGTTCTTCTTCTCAGTAGCTGCCACGTCACGGACTGCACGGTGGCAAAAAATGACGATTTAAATAAGATGACTACAGCGAATGGGATGCCGTAGTCTCCCTCTGTGAGGCGATCATGCTCCAAAAGGAGACCGCCGAGTTCGGGAGAAAGCCGATCCTGTTCGCAGATGGAGGAGACTTCGGGGTGGTACCACTCCCCATTATTTGCTAGAAGCTCCGAAAACACGGCAATCTAATTGTAGCGTAGTTGCTGTCCCGTTTCGCGGTACCGGTAAGAAGTCAGACTAATAATGAGAAATTTTCTTAATAGAAAATTCTCAATAACAGTTTTTAACCCGACCTATTTGATATCCTTCATCCGGCTCTGCGGTTGAACAGTGAACACACTACTAGTGTTGAAAATGACTAAAGTGACTGAATTAGACTGACTGTCATTGACGTTCAAATTGGTCAAAAATGGTCATTTTCAGTCAATTTGATTTCAGTAATTTTAGTACCTTTTAAGTTTTTGTCGTTGATAAAAGTCTACAACTTCTAAATTGAAACAAAAAAGTGACTTATAGTATTATTATATAGTGTTAATCATTTTACATTTCTAATCATGCGTGCATTTAAGACAAAATGGCAACGTCGCATCGCCTCGCGCATCGACTTTGATGTCGTCTTATTCTCTCATGAAATAATGCAAAATAAAACGTTGCTTCATTTAAAGTTCCATATAAATTGGGTACCTAAATAAATAAATAATTGGGTGGTAGTCGAGAATAGACAATAATATTTGAGTCAAATTGACTGAATTTGACAGGAAATGACCGGTCATTCAAGGTTTATGAAAATTGTGACTCGTCATAATTCAGTCATTTCACATCTCTATACACTACCCCTATTACATACTATATACAAATATTTCAAATATTGTTTGAATATGATGAGTATGAATTTGACGTCGGTTATAAATATACTACCTACATTAGTTCGGGGGGATAAAAGAGCATAATTATTTGGGATGTATTATGTCGCTTCTCAACTAATTCATCATCCTCATATCAGCCGAAAAACGTCCTCAGCTGGACAAAGGATCTCCGCAATGGCCGGTTTAGTGCTGCCCGCCTCCAGCGGCTTCCCGCGACCCTTGCAAGATCGTCGGTCTATCTTATAGGGGGCCTATTGCATAATCACAGTCCTGTGTCACAAAGGCTTAAAAGTCGACACAGCTTTGTGAAGTGCGTCCTTCCGCTGAGCGGAGAACTCTCACAAGCTAGATGCCAGCTGTGGCGAGAGTGTACCAAACTGCCTACACCATTTGTTCCACCATCTGAAAGTCTCGCCCCTGGATGGAAACTGCCTTGGCTAGCCTGGAAGTCATTATATAGGCTTCGAACCCAGGTTGGTCGCAGCAGGGACAACTTGTTCAGGTGGGGTTACATCAATGATCGCAGCCTTCAATGCAAATGTGGTGTAGTCCCACAGACAATGGGACATTTGTTATCATGTAGCGCGTGCCCTTACAACTGCACGCTTAAAGAACTGATGGAGGCTACTCATAATGCGATTCTCGTGGCCAAGTTCTGGGCGGATACAATTTAGATTGCCATCGACTCGCTAAGAAGAAGATAGGGGTCCTGACCACGCTTCGTCTCCCGGTTTATCAATTAATTATAATATTGTCAAGTAGAGATACCTAATTTAATTGTTTAAGTCATAAGACAGTTAAATTTAATTTATAATTTTGAGTTTGATCTCTCGGTAATAGGATTAAGTGTTAATTGAAATTGATAGGGCTTAATGTCGAGACAAGTACGTACTCACTTAATAATATTGAGAGATTCTTAAGTGCAATCACTAGTAACCATTCGCTATAAAATTTTCCTCTCTAGATTTTAAAACTATACCATGGTCGCTGGCTGTCTTTTGCAACATGATGGCCCGCAGGTTTGCACGCTGTACTAACCCTGTTAAGATAACGCTCTTTAAGGCCTTCTGCCAGTGACCAGCCAGTTTTACACGTGCAGTCTGTGGACCAAGTATACCCAGCGGGCATACAGCGACCTACGCGTACAGTACAATAACGCATTCAGGGTGCTCTTGGGGTTGCCGTGGCGGTGTAGCGCGTCGGGGATGTTCGCGGAGTCGTGCGTCGACGGATTCGCCGCGATCATGCGGAGGCGCTGCGCGTCCATGACGGAGCGCTTGCGCTTCTCCTCCAATGGCATCCTGAATGTGTTTTCAGACCGGTGGGACTCTCCTCTTTTACACAGGTGGGTAAGAGTCCAGACACCCTTAATATAATTGATAATATATAAATATAATTGATAATAAATAAGACTAAGTAATACTAACATTATATGGATATTTTTCCGAAATAAATTATTGAATTGAATTTCAAATAGCTCATAGAACCGATGGCCGATGGGGCAGGAAGGTTCGTAAGTGGTGACCGTCTACCGGAAGACGCATCACGTAACGTGGGCAGGCACCCTACAAGATGGACAGATGATACCTTGAGAGAATCGTTGGAAACAGCAAGATGCGGATAGCTCAAGACCGGAAATTGTGGAGATCTTTGGGGGAAGCCTTTGTTCAGCAGTGGACGTGTTTCGGCGATATGATAATATGCAATTTAAATTGTGTCCGCCCAGAACTTGATAAGAGTAGGTATTTCATTATCAGTAGCGTCCATTAGATCTATGAGCGTACTGTTATTAGGGCACGTGAGTGATGATAATAATCTATATAACGACGCGTCTGGGGTACACGGAGGCATGCCTGGAACACTATTTTCCTAATTTATTATTAGGTGAGGTTATGCAGGCAGTAAATTTTAAAATATAGGCGGAATTCACTTCCTTAGCAATTAATTATTCAGCAAAATCAATCAACTATGCTTAATGCGTCACTAAATCACTAATTAAGTTAGATTTTAATTTCAATTACTGCGATCCGTCGATAATATGCGACCACTACAACGTCTCCAAGCAATAGTGACGTCAAGATGGCCGTCCGTTCGAAATTCCACCAGAGTGACACCGACTTATCACTCTTATCTATGCAGTTCTGTTGGTAGCGCCACGGCTGCGCCGTCATATAATGGGTGATTCATTCGGAGTTACTTTTTCCAAAACTAAACAAAATATGAATAAAACAAATTTATCGGGTAATCTTTATTATAATACAAAAGAATCATTCCTTACATTTACTTTTTAAAGATTATTTCTTTCAAATGTTGTCCGTAACTGCGATTAAGGTGGTCCATTCTGGAGTTCCAGTTTTCGATGACCCGACCGAGCATTTCCAGTGGTATTTGGCGAATAACGCGAGTAATGTTGGCTTCCAGTTGATCAATCGTACGCGGCTTATCCATATAAACTTTGGACTTTACATAACCCCACAGAAAAAAGTCTAAGGGTGTGATATCACAGGATCTAGGCGGCCAACTGACTGGTCCGAAACGCGAAATTAACTGTTCACCAAATTTTTCTCGCAACAAAGCCATGGTTTCACGTGCTGTGTGGCAAGTGGCGCCGTATTGTTGGTACCAAAAGTTTTGAAGATGACGGGCTTCAATTTCAGGAAACAAATAGTCCGTTATCATGGTACGATAACGGTCACCATTGACAGTGACGTTCTGGCCGTCTTCGTTTTTGAAGAAATATGGACCGATGATTCCACCACCCCATAAACCACACCAAACTGTTGTTTTATCTGGATGTAATGGTAGCTCTTGAATCTCTTCAGGTTGCTCTTCAGACCAAATACGGCAATTTTGTTTGTTAACATATCCGTTGAGCCAAAAATGTGCCTCATCGCTAAACAAAATTTTCGTTGAAAACAGTGGATTTTCTGCAAGCTTTTCAAGAGCCCAAAGACTAAATCGGTGGCGATTAGGTAGGTCAGTCTGCTTCAATTGTTGCACCAGTTGAATTTTGTATGCTTTGAAACCAAGATCTTTGCGTAAAATACGCCAAGTTGTGGTATACGACAAGCCAAGCTGTTGCGAGCGGAGCCGAATCGATTCTTCGCGATCATTGCGTACACTCTCAGCTACCGCCGTAATGTTTTCTTCAGTGCGAGCTGGATGTGGTCTATTTGGTCGTGTATTGTCTAATAATGAAAATTCCCTTTCAAACTTTTCGATGGTATAGCGAATAGTGCGTTCGGTAGGGCGATTATGTGGACCATAAGTTGCTCTAAGTGCACGAAACACATTCCTCGTAGAACGCTGATTTTCGTAATAAAGTTGAATAATTTGTATGCGTTATGCCGTGCTTAGTCTTTCCATGATGAAATGTCAAACTATAGTGAATGTAAATATTAGGTTAGGTTGTCATGACTGACGCTTTATCTGTCAAAAAATGCATAGACAAAAAAGTAACTCCAAATGAATCACCCGTTACATAGGTATAATAAAATCGTAGGAAAGTTAAAACAGTACATTTAAAATTTTTAAAAAGGGATATTGGGGCGTGATCTGCAATCGATATCGAAGCCAAAAATATAGATTTTAGAATTTTTGTCTGTTTGTCTGTATATGTATGTCTAGGATAAACTCAAAAAGTACTGCATGGATTTACTTTAAATTTTGCATGAATATTGCCTATATGTTTACCCGACCTCTTAGTAGAGGTCGGGTAAACATATAGGCTACATATTATCACGCTATCACCTACGGGGGAGGAGTTGTGATAATTTATAAAGTTTAACGCGGGTAAAACCGCGGGGCACAGCTAGTAAAAACATAAATTAAACAATGGGGGTTTGTGGGATAGCACCCCGCTTACATTCCAGGTTACAGTTGCCTATGTATGCCCCTGTATGCCTGAACAGATTCTCTTTACTACGGCCTATTTTAATTCGAAGCCTATTCTTCACTTAAATAATATCCTGGGTTTTTTTTACTGCCTCGTTGGTCTAGCGGTAGCGTGTTCAACCGCAGAAAATGAGGTCCTGGGTTCAAATCCCGGGTCGGGCCAAAAAGTGATTTTGGGATTTTTCCGTAAAAAGAAATTTCTCAGAATCAGCCCGAAGTCTGGAAGTTGGCGGTATTGTACCCCCGTGCCTCAGAGAGCACGTAAAGCCGTCGGTCCTGTACCTGACCTCTTTCCGGTCGTGTCGCTAGTCGTCCCATCGGATCATGAGAAGTGATCCAAAGAAGAATAGAAAGTGCCCCTGTGTTTGCGCACACACTTGTGTGCGCAAACAATGTCCTGCTCAATTGGCTAATCTCCATTGAGAATGGCCGCCGTGGCCGAAATTCGGCCGGGAAAACATCAATATCCTGGGACATTATTCATACACTGATCGATATACTACTCTAGCTGTGCCCCACGGTTTTACCCACGTTAAACTTTATAATTTATAGCCTATGTGTTAATCCAGGGTGTCAGCTAACTCCATACCAAATTTCATTGAATACGCTCCAGCCTTTTGGACGTGAAGAAGTATCAAACATACATATAATATGCAAATGCGATGCATTGGCAAGACACAGAATGGCCATCCTGGGGCTGGCATATCCAGAACCAGGAGACTACAAGGATCTACCCCTAAGAAGCGTACTGAATTATGTGTGGACTTCATTCAGGGCTTTAGGGATAGAATAAAAACCAGTGGGGGATAGTACAAAAGATCCTGAAGGGTCGAAGTGCTGTATACAAGTACACCCCAACAAAGATAAGATAAGATAAGATCAAACATTCTTACTGAGTTTACTCACAAACTTCGCCTTTATAATATTAGTGTGATTTACTACTTTTCTTTTGTAAATACAACCAGACTCAGGATAAACAGACATGTTTATGCACAGAAATATCTGTCGTAGGTGGTGGTGTTGGTCTTGTAGTTAGTGACCCTGACTCTGAGCAAGGTCGTGGGTTCAATCCCCATCCAGGAGCGGTTTGACAGCGCGCCTAGTTGCTATATCTCACTCACATACCGCCCGGCAATAGAACTGGCGATGAGCGCCTTCAAACTCCTCCTCTTTAAGAGGATACTTCCTTACAAGAGCTGCTTATATAGCTGAAGAATGCTTTACCCTACTATACTGAATTGAAAAGTAACTTCCACCTTGTTTACGACCAAATTTCTAAAAGATACATCAATATATATGCAAAAGTTTAACACTCCGTATCACTAGATGGCGTTAGTGCTGAAATAGATGGCGGTAATGTTTCGTTCACACTACTCACTAAACACATGAAAATTTTATTGATTTTGTGTAATATCAATACACCAATTTAAGATGTGGTTTTATATAATCAACCCGTTGAGTGTAGCTGGGCTGCTGAATAAATGAAGTGAACTGCAGCAGCAGTTCTTCATTTATTCACTTCCTAAACCTTCATTTCTATCAATTTACCTAACGATCCAATATCAAGAACTGAAATGAGGAAAGTCTTTGTTGCACAAATTCCAAATACTAAAACTATGATTGCTTGTAGGAAATTCCAAAGGCGATCAGTGTCAGTTCAAATAAATAAAGGTTAAAAATGACTTTACCAATCGTTAAATCGGTTTCAACGTTGACAATCGATTCCGGGCCATTCATGACGTCACATGTGCTCATGGTAGCCGATTTAACGATTGATTAAGTCATTTTTAACCTTTATTTATTTGAACGCCATTTAAGGAATCTATGTTCGGCGACTTAGCCGGTAGAGCCCCAGCACAATAAAATAATAAAATAAATTGCGACCGTCTATAAATATACTGAGTCCCTTCTTAAACACTTAAGATAACAAGCAGTAAACGCTAGCACACACATGCATACAGACAAAATATAAGGAAAACTACACGGGTTTATTTTTCTTAATATAAAAAAAAGATTTTTATTCACGTAGACTTTAAAAAAGCGCTTGTAACTAGTCAGAACATGTTCGTAGTAATATATAATTAATTTATAATTATTTCTAGGTACATATAGATATTTAGGTACACGGATTGTAGGAAATAATTTACAATAAGATTTATTTTATAATAGTAACGTTATTTAGCTAACTTAAATTAAGTTATTGTTAAGGATCATGTGTACCTAGGTTTAATTATCTAAATTTTAAATTTTAGCTATATTTTTACTGCATATTGTCTGAATGGTCCTGTCTATATTAAGGTACGAATTAAATGTTATTATTATGGCGGCTTGTGTTTATACCGACGGTCGCACTTTAATGCTACGCCCACTGCTGGACAAAGGCCTCCTCCCAAGGATCTCTACAATTTATGGTCTTGTGCTATCCGCATCCAGCGGTTTCCAGCGACCCTCACAATATCATCGGCCCATCTTGTAGTATTGTAAAATAATTTGTTTCTAATGCCTATTAGTGATGACTTATGGAACTCCGACGTGGTCGCTCACTATGGGCCTTATCAGGCGGCTCAAGGTCACCAACTCAAGGCCACAAGCACCCAAAGAGCAATGGAAAGGGTGATTCTTGGAGTTTCCCTGCGAGATCGAATCAGAAATGTTAAGATCCGCAGGCGAACCAAAGTAACCGACATACTTAGTCGTAAGAATTGCCAAGCTGAAGTGGCAGTGGGCGGGGCACATAGCTCGTAGTGCCGACGGCCGCTGGGGCAGAAAGGTTCTCGAGTGGCGACCACGAACCGGAAGACGCAGCGTGGGCAGGCCCCCTACAAGATGGACCGATGATCTTGTGCGGGTCGCTGGATGCGGATAGCGCAAGACCGGCAATTGTGGAGGTCTTTGGGGGAGGTCTTTGTCCAGCAGTGGACGTCTTTCGGCTGATATGGTGATGATGAATGCCTATTATATAAAAATATAAGCTTTCTGGACTCCTTCTACATGTAAACTTTAACTATCTCGTATCCCTCCTAGCCAAATTTCGGCCACGGTGACCATGGAGATTAGCCATCTCTGCGGGACATATTATAGTGCACAAGTGTGTGCAACACAAGCACATTCTATTCCATCAGTCTCATGATCCAATGAGACGCAGGTACAGGGCCGACGGCTTTACGTGCTCACTGAAGCACGGGGGTATAATACCGCCAACTCCCAAACTTCGGGCTGATGCTGAGAAATGTTTCTTTTGACAGAAAAGTCCAAAAATCACATTGCCCCGACCCGGGATTTCAACCCAGAACCTCGTTCTCTGCAGGTGAACACGCTACTCTAAGACCAAAGAGGTAGTTTCACATATTAAATGCTGAGATAGAGGCCTTATTTGACAACCAAATTTATTATATTAATTTAGCGATGTATGGTTAGATTTCTTTTTTACATACATACATAGATTCACGCCTGTTTGCCAGAAGGGTAGGCAGAGACAACGGATTTCCATTTGTCACGATCTTTGCACACGTCTTTTGCCTCGATTACTGTCATTATATTCTTCATACATGCTCGCTGGTTTAGGGTACTTCTGACCTGTCCTTTCTTGAGAACGTCTCCGATTTGGTCAGAGAATGTTCGACGAGGTCTTCCCCTTCCGGTTGTTCCATTCACACAGGCCAGGTATACTTCTTTGGTCAATCTTCTTTCATTCATTTCTTTTTTGTCAAGAATAATCATTTTTTCATTTCATTTCATATATTAATATTGTTCTAAGGCGTTACCCCGATGGCGGATAAGCTTTATACTTCCCACTATCCCCTGTTAAAACTATCGATTGTTACTTAACTATAATGTAATCTAAGTTTTCACCGTTGATTAACGGGCCCCTAACTACACGGAACCCTGCGGAAGTGGCCGGTAATGAACCGAGTTACCCCCCGCATTAAATCACTGGGGAATTCGGGGAAAACCTAAACTCGTTAATATATTAAATTGTGTTTTCGTTTGCTGATAATAAATAGATGTCTATGACTGAGAATATCACAAAGTCCGGGCCAAGGTTGAATGTGCATATCTTGTGCGTACTCGCATATTATGAAAAAAGCACATATACATGGCTACAGAAATAATAATAATATCATGGTACATTATTCACCCACGGCTACCTGGACCCAAACTAAGCAGGGCTTGTACTATGGAAACCAGATAACTGATATCTATTCCAATATTATATAAAGAGTTAACGTTTGTGAGTTTGTGACGTTGTAAGGGGTAATCTCTTGATCTACTGAACTGATTTTAAAAATTATTTCACCAATAGAAAGCTACGTTATTGTGGAGTGTCAGAGGCTATGAAAAATTCCAAAATTAATAACGCATCTTTACTTAAACTTGAATAATGTAATCCAAGTTGTAATAAAATGCTTACATCGCGTGCGATGTAACCTAGAGGATACTAGAGGAAAACTAGAGGATAGAACAAAACAATGTACTAGAATATAAAGAACGTATCAAAATCTAAAAAAAAATTGCGTTAGTATATGCCTATTTCCTACGGATAACTCACAATAACTGCTTTTACTTTTAAAATTTGTGAAGCTTATTTAGCCCGTATGGTATTCATTATATCACATATATTGATAAATATGCTTGTTAGAACGGAAACTTAATGTAGAATATGTATGCCCTAAAAAACGACTTATGTCTATACAGATATTAGCAAAAAAATATTTATAACGCGGTACGAAGTTCGCGGGAAATGCTAGTATGACATATACTACTTTTCTTTTGTAAATACATACTTACTTATATAGATAATTGCACCCAGACTCAGAACAAACAGACATGTTCATGCACACTAATATCTGTCCCGGGTGGGAATCGAACCCGCGTCCTGCATAGTGAAAGGCAAGCATCTACTAAACACACTAATTGGCAGTCAAAATAAATAATTTACTTACTTTATTAATCTCACTAGCTGTGCCCCGCGGTTTTACCCGCGTAAAATTTTATAAATAATTATCATAGCTCCTCCCTCGTAGGTGATAGCGTGATAATATGTACCCTATATGTTGACCCGACGTCTTAGTAATATCCATTCAAAATTTGAAGTAAATCCATGCAGTACTTTTTGAGTTTAGCCTTGACATACATACAGACAAACAGACACACAGACAAAAATTCTAAAAACGATATTTTTGGCTTCTATTTCGGTTGTAGACTACGGCCCAAGCATCCTTTTAAAAAAATATTCAAAGTACAGTTTTGACTTTCCTACGATTTTATTATATGTATAGATACTACTTTTCTTTTATATATACATACTTATGTATAATATATATATAATGACACCCAGAGTCTGTACAAACAGACATGTTTATGCACACAAATATCTGTCCTAGGTGGGAATCGAACCCCAGACCTGCGTCGTGAAAGGCAAGCATCTACTAACCACGCCAATTGGCCGGTCAAAATATATAATTCACGTAATTTAATTAATCTCATGTAACATAGATCACGTAATAAGCTCGAAAATAATATTTTACTTCATTATGTATAAATAACTTAAATGTTGGTCTGGCGGTTGTGATCCTGACTTCTAAACTAGAGGTCGTGGGTTCTATCCCCACCCAGGGCAAATCTTTTTGTGATTATTTAATTTTGTTCTGTTTCTGGGTGTAATTTATCTATAACTAGCTGTGCCCCGCGGTTTTACCCGCATTAAACTTGATAAATTATAGCCTATGTGTTAATCCAGGGTATCAGCTATCTCCATATCAAATTTTATTAAAATCGCTCCAGCCATTTAGACGTGAAGATGTAACAAACATACACAATCACAAACTTTCGCCTTTATAATATTAGGAGGATAATAGTAGTATTTAGAAATTTATAAGTATGTTTATCAGTTGTCTGGTTTCCATAGTACAGGCTCTGCCTAGTATGGAATCAGATTTTTAAATATATTTTTTACTAGCTGTGCCCGCGACTTCGTCCGCGCGTTAAATAGTTTATTTCGTTTTTTTTTGTAAAATAAAAGTAGCCTAAGTTACTCCTTATTACATCAGCTACCTGCCAATAAAAGTCTCGTCAAAATCGGGCCAGCCATTTCAGAGATTAGGCGGAACAAACAGACAGACAGACAGACAAAAATTGTAAAAAATGTTATTTTGGTGTATGTACCGTATATATATTCATATTAATGTAGTAAAAACCGGTTATTTCAATATTACAAACAGACACTCCAATTTTATTTATTTGTAGTATAGATAAATACATTCACTAAGGCGGGGGCTTAGTGAATCTAATCTCTGTGTCGCGGGGTACTTTACAAACATATAATAATCGGACACAAATTACATCCAGACTACGTACAACATTTACGGGTTACACAAATATTGTCAGGCGCGGGACTCGAACCCGCGATACGAGGCGGCGAGGTGATTATTTTAGCGCTGCGCCACACGTGCAGATGGCAGTATGTTAGTTGTCCCAAGTTGCGACATATACCTATATAAAAAACTAATCTTATTGGTTTAAAAGAACACGTCGAAAACTTACTTATTTGAAGTTTTAAGTTCCGAAGGAATATGATTTAATTCTATTTAAAGTGTTATATACATATTAATGCAGCTGACTGTACTAAAAGTACTTTAATTTAACATATGGCAACACTCGCGATCCAAATTTAAATATTGCATGAACATCGGTAAATATTAGTAAGTAGTTACAAAGCGTATCGATAGATGGCGTTCTACAGATTCCTGAATCGCGCTATGGTTTCGTTCACATTATTAGGTGGGGCAAATTTTTCGTGTATCGTTCTTCGTGCCTCAATCTATTGAGTAAGGAAATTATTGGGCCTTGGTAACTCTTGGCTATGTCCGTAAAGGGCGAATATATTTTTGAAGGGTTAAGGTCGTCCCTTTGATCTGGTCGCCTACTTTGCGAGCGGGTCGGGTGAAGCGATCTGCCCATGTAAATCATGAGTTGATTCTTCTTGATGAACCTCAATAAAGTAGTATACTTGAATCAATTATGGGAAACAATAATACCTTCTAAATCTAAATACGATGCTTTACATTGTATCGAACTATATAGGTATATCACATTCCGAAATCATATATTATTATACTAAGTATATATACCTATATGTATGTTTATCAAGTCAACCAACGTATACTAGGGTAGGGGTAGGCTGATAGGTCAGGATGTTGCAAATTACATTTAAAATATAATTTAGAAGTTTACAACAAAAATGTGTTATTAATAGTTATGATTGAATTTAAATTTAATTGCATTTATATTGAATTATAACATAAATTATATAGGTACCTACATTAAATTGGTGCGATAATAAATTAGGTTTAAATTATTATACATTATAATGACAAATTTGATGGAAAGTAATTCAATAAATGATGGAGATCTATCTTCACGTCACAACTATACAATTAAATAATTATAAGTCATAATTTACAAGTTGAATTTGAAATATTGATAGGTACAAACGCCAGCACATCCATCTACACCAATCTGTCAAATTTCTTTTATAGATTTTCAACTTTATCACATTAGCATAAGGTTCACCTTCTATTGGGGAAAATTGGCAGATTGGGGTAGCTTGATGTGCTGGCGTCTGTACATACGTCACAATTTATGTCATAAAAATTGGCATTGAATTGATCATTATTATTTATTATCATTATTATATTACTATTTTATTAGTATCATCCTCGAAAAACCCTTTTAGGCTGTAGTAAGATTTTTCTATAAGGTATTTGTATAGTTATCTTTTAAATATGTGATAATTAGTTATGTTCCTTAAGGGTTTTGGGATTTTGTTATAAACTTTAATCGCCATGATGTAGGGTCCTGCGTGGACCACTGATAAGTTGGAAAACGTTAGATTCAGCTTATCTCTACTGCTTAGTGTACGTGGTATTGTTATGCAATTTTATTAAAAGTAGTTTTTTTAAGCGCTACCTGAAGATCAGCGTTACAGTAATAATTATTATCTACTGTAACATTTGCTGAGGTAGACGCCTTTCCTAGCTCTAGTACTTGTAATGTTGCATGCTTCATAAGTATTGTGTAAACTAAACGCAATTAGTTATATCGACTTAGATGTAAACTAAGTTAAGTATTTTCTGTGCTTGTTGGGAATAAACGTTTTTTATTTTTTTTATTTTTGTAATATGACAAGGATACACGCGTAATACATATTATGTTATTTGTAAATCACTTGCTATAGGTATTGTTCTTCAATGTATATCTTTGTATACCTATGTCATTTTCATTATTAATCACCGTAAAACCTTACAAGATTGCCCAACTAATCTAACTTTGCCCAGCAGGGTACGTTTCACAAAATGTTTGAAAAAACGCCAACATTTTTAGTTGCGTTTATTATTCAATCTATGATGTAAATTTGATTACATGTCTGGCAGCACTGTGTAGCTGATTTTGCTCAGCGGCCCCTCAATTGGCTGTAAGACTGTGTCGAAATTGATCGTGTATTTTGCGGGCCAAATATTGTGTGAAAAACTTTTTTTAAAACTCGATTTGTAATAACAACAGGTAAGTAAGAATTTTACCACTATTACTACGTAATAAATACACAAGAAAGATCGAATATCCCACGCAAAATCTCTCTTAATTTCGAAAACATGATGATGGGCAATGTCAAATAGCAGTTGTAACAACTTTGCTCACCAAAATATAACCAATAGGGTTGTGACTTCGATGTTAAATTAGATCTAGTAAGTACTTTGTTTTACAGTAGTTGCAGAACTACCTAAGTAATGTTGAATAATAATAGGATTATTTAATATTTAACTTGGTCGTAAAAAGTACATTACATGTATTTGCAAAACAGTTTAAAGTGGCTAAAAATTAACAACAAAGTTAGTTTCTATATATTTTAGATTGTTTATATCTATGTTTTTTCGCACTTATATTTTGAAACTGGTTTTAGTCTTACTAAGAAACATTTTCAATTAGTAAATCTTAAAGGTACTGAGTTGTATTAAGACCTCGTATCGATATTTATTTTTGATGCTATTAAACGTAAAAATTCTCATATATACATTTTTTGCGTGGTTTCTTAGGAGCTCAAGAACTTTATTTTGCTTAAATTTATTAAACAACATAATTTTTTTCGTATTTATTTCAGGATGAATAATACTAAGCCTAAAAACATCAGAAAAAATTGAAGAATATTAGGATGTATGCTCTAGGCATACATAAATTATTCAGAGGAAATGTTGGAGTTAGCAGTGGACGTGGTAGAAAATAAGTGGATGTCAAGTCGGGAGGACTTTTTATTGAATTTATCTATAGGAATCGCCAACACGCGAAGCGAATCTAACTACGATTATTTGATCACAGAAAAAAGTGTTCCTTTTTTGTTTCAGAATAACCTCAAGAAGTACCACGATTATTATTGTTGATATTTTACTTTTTTTATTTTATTAGTCTTAGATAAGTAATGTTTTATTACATTTTTACAAGCCTTAACTTTAAGTTTGTTTTTGAAGGCTTTGCCTTGAATTTAGATTTGTTTCACTTGTATGAGTAGGCATTTGCAGTCAATGTTCCTATTGTGTATGTATACTAAGATTTTGTTTAAAAGCTCATGTGCATTTGCTTTAAAGTATTGATAGTTTTTTATTGTTCAAATATTTATAGATAAATGATTGTAACGTACTTACGTACACCGTACTGATTAACAATAAAAGGTGACAACCCTAATTCATAGTATAATTTGTATGAAAACTTACAAAAAAAATGTTGCGACTTTGTCCACTCTAATTTGACAAGTAATATGAAGATTTAAACGGTTAGTATGCAGGTCCTATGATAGATTGACTATTTTTCTAAAATGATCCCAAAATCTTATCTTCTTAAAGTAGAAAATACTGAAGTTACGGAGATTTCTGCAAAATGAGCAAACTTGTAAAAAGCACTATGTATTTGGCCCGCTGTATAAATAATGGTTTTAGCACGTTGTATTTCATTATTTTGATATTTTAGTATATTATATGCAAAGAAAATGGTATTTATCAATAATGTAGGATGATCACAAATTGAAAAGGCCATTATTAAAAAATATATTTAAAGTGGAATCAAAAATCGCAAGAAATCTGGGCAAAGTTGTACGGTTTTACGGCACTTTTTGGACTTAAGCATGTAATGATGATTGTTGGTTGCTTCTGTTAGACACATGTATTTGTACCTAGGTACTCTACGTATGTGGTAAAACACTTGACTGTCTCGTTGGTCTAGTGGTAGCGTGTTCACCCGCAGAGTACGAGGTCCTGGGTTCAAATCCCGGGCCGGGCCAAAAGTGATATTGGGACTTTTCTGTAAAAAGAAAAACTTCTCAGCATCAGGTCAAAGTCTGGGAGTTGACTGTATTAAACCCCCGTGCCTCGAAGAGCACGTCAAGCCGTCGGTCCTGTACCTGACCTCTTTCCGGTCGTGTCGCTAGGCGTCCCATCGGATCATGAGAGTGATGGAATAGAAAGTGCTTCTGTGTTTGCGCACTATAATATGACAATGTCCCTCCCAGATGGATATACTCCATTGAGACTCCGCCGTGGCCGAAATTCGGTTAGGACATTTCCATTGATCGGAGGAAATTTCGTATGCGTGGAATTTATGTACTAATAAATAGCATTAAGTCAAAGATGCGAGTTCAATTTCGCGAAAGTGTTAGAACTGTCCAAACACTTCGGCGAAATTGAACACCCATCTGACAGTCTGACATTGACAGTTTAATCATAAAACATTAACTGACTATTGATCTGATGCTGTTTTAATTACAAAAAAATTGGGTGGGTGACTTACATTTGTGAACGAAACCATACCGCCAGCTAACTCTACGGTAACGCCATCTATTGGTACGACGAGTGAACTAATTAGCTAGAATAAAAACTACAATGGGTTTGGTTGGACCAATAAAATAAATAAAAAATGTTTATACTCACGTAAACTTTAAAAAAGTGCTTGTAAATAGAATATGTTTGTAGTAATAAAATTATACATGATCATTTCTAGTTATACATAAATATTTAGGTACCTACACGGATTGTATGATTTATAGAATTTATTTTAGGATGGTATTTAAAAGTACTTCAATTTATTCCCATTTCATTTACCTAATTTTGCCTGTGTTCCACCAAATATACTGAATGTGCACCAAAATATGTTCATTAAAATATGTCATAACGAGCATCTATTTAACAACTGTTGCAAAATTGTAAAAATAGTAATACACCTAATTTTAAAAACAAGCATTTATTTTTTTAGTTTTACTTCAGATAATGCACTGCAAAATGTATTTGAATCAAACACCAATTAATGCCCAATGTACCTTTAATAATAAAAAATGAACACATTATAAAATGTAATGCTTACTAAAAATGTATTTTTTAATACTAATCAGTACGAACCATAATAATTCAAAATGTTAAACAAAGTCTTTACTCCTGCAATGTTCACATTATCAGTCCACTCAATCTCTGCAGTACTTCATTAAATTATTGCACCAATAAAGCGCACTTTGCCTTTGTAGGACGTCCACGTTTTCATTTTTGCCCGATGGCTATGTTTTTGGCTTCTAGTGGAGGTGTTATGTATTTCAGCCTGATCGCAAGTCCAGTAACATGTTTATATTTATAATTTTTAAAAAACTCGGGGCAGTTACATTGACCGTTTACCCAGTCACTATTTTGGGAAGGCAAGACAACTGTCCAGTGAGTAAAGGCATTTATCTGGAATTCATCGAATGTCTCCCAACTTTGCCCGTTTGGAACATTATTGGATGCTGATCCTTCGACTAAATAAGATTTTTGTATCGCTGTTGTTGATATGGTTTTCACTTTTTTGTTCGATTTCGCCCATTGGTATACTGACGTCCAATCAGATAGTACTATCAAAGGTGTGCTTGAAAACGAGTCCACTTTATAATTTTCGGACCGCTGCTTGACCATGTCAAGAGTAACAGCACGAAACCGGGACAGTGGAATTCGTCTCTGTCACAACAGAGAGGAATAGGCAGGCATATGCGCGTCGCAAGCGCGCCATAACCATTTTCAGTAAAATAAATATAAGTCATAGAAGTAATGTTTTACGAAATGCATTATTTGTTCTTCAATTATAATTATTTCAGTAACATAAAAGTTGTACAAAACCGTTTTAAATGGGTATTCGGTACTAGGATGCATACTAAATATTTTGTGTACCATTCAGGAATATTTAGTGCACGATCAGTATTTTTCGGGGAAGAATAAAATAGTTATTGTTACAATAGAATATTTGCAGCGCACTACAAGAAAGAAGTGCTCTATCTTGGTGTTCATTTGGAATTTGTTTGATGTAACATATTTTGTTGGCCGAGTAGTTTAATTATAGTAAAACAATTAAACGGGTTTAAGATCAATATTTTAGAAATGCATACATAGATGTACCTTTAGATTTTTGGTGAACACAAAAATATTATCCTTTATTTTATAATAGTAGTGATATTAAGCTAGCTTGTATTAAGTTATTGTCAAAGACATTATGTTTAAGTTTAATTACTGAAATTGATTGTTTTAGCTATATTTTAATCCTACATATTGTCTGTACCTATGTCAATGTTTTGAACAGTATTATAGGTACTGTTTTTCACTAAATTATACTTTTTACCGTAGAACTAAAATAAAGAATACAAAATACTGTTTACATTTATTTAGTCAGAGGGCGTTCACTGCTCAGTGCAGCGCAGTCATAAAGATTGTAAATTAGTAAGTTGTGCGAGAAGTTCTTAAAAATATGTATTGAAAACAAATAAATCAATAAAATGTTCATTTTTCTAAAATACTGTTTAATATTCTCCATAGACCTGAATATATTTCTAGTAAAAAAAGTTGGCAACCCTATCGCCAGATCCCATCGGAGCGAGAAAGTAATGGTAAAACTTAGGTAGTACCATGTGTATCGAAAATGTCATAGGCTACGGTGACCGCTTACCTTCAGGTAAATGGGGAAGAAATTTAAAAGAAGGAGTACCTACTAGATCAAATAAAGTAATGCCCGCTTGAGTATGTTTCGCCGGACCGTCTCAACTGGGTCGTGTTGAAACCGGTAGTCGATGAACCCACTGAGTTTGTTTCGCTGGGTCTTCTCAACTGAGGCGTATTGGATCCGGTGGTTGCATTAAAGCGCGACCGTCGTTATTAACACAAGGTCCGCCATAATAATAATACAGAACCATTGAGACAATATGTAGTAAAAATATAGCTAAAACTATAAAGTTTAACATAATCTTAAACTTAAACATAATCTCTTTGACAATATCTTAATACAACTAGCTAAATATCATTGCTATTATAAAATATTTTCGTTAATGTTTTTATACAATCCGTGTACCTAAATATCTATGTAACTAGAAATAATAATGTTCTTGGATCTCTTTTTGGAGAGTGATGGCTCTCATGATCCAATGGGTCGCCTAGCGACACGCCCGGAAAGAGGTCAGGTACATAAACGACAGCTTTACGTTGGTATAATACCGCCATCTCCCAGTACAACCACGTACCAAAAGGTTTTAATTGTTTAAAATAAATAGTTTTCATTTATAAATCACTTGAAAGTTCCTAACACAAAAATATTTGATAGAAATTATCAACCACCTATCGTAAACCAATGAAGATAGTAGAACAGAAAGACAATAAGTCAACACGGTAACCGTAGCCTAGTTGGTAGTGCTCCTGCATACGAAGCTGGTGGTCCCGGGTTCAAATCCCGGTAAGTGCGAATATTTGTGTGGTGAGCACGAATATTTGTTTCTGAGTCATGGATGTTTTCTATGTATTTAAGTATTTATCTATCTATATAAGTATGTATATCGTCGCCTGGTACCCATAGTACAAGCTTTGCTTATTTTGGGGCTAGGGTGATATGTGTGACATTGTCCCTAGATATTATAGATATTAGAAATATTATATATTAGAACAGTTATGTATGTATATAAGTATGTACCCATTCTACAATACTAGTATTAGGTCAAACGTGTTGTCTATGTCTCCTCAGCAGGGTTGCCACAAAAATTGTTCCACCAAACACGATCTGATATTTCTGACAACAAATACGCATATTTACGACATGCTTGTTGACGTGGTTGTGTGTACTCTTTCACGCGGCAGGTCGTGGGTTCAATTCCCACTTACTGGTATATAGGTTTGATAGGTAGATTTTTGTGTGTCAAATATCTGTCCTGGGTGTTTTCATAATAATCAAAGTCCAGTTTGTATGGTTTGTAATAATAAGTAAAGTCCAGTTGACAACTGTTTCATAAATTGTCTTTTATATTAAAACCTAGATATATACGACACTGGGTATGTATATGTATGTCTGTTTTTCTGAGTTTGGGTGTAATTATCTATATAAGTATGTATTTACTGAAGAAAGGTAGTATATTTTATGTAGTATATCAGTTATCTGGTTTCCATAGTACACACGGCTACACATCAAACTATAAATTTCCAGTATAAGCTGATCTCGTGTTGTATAGGATTTCCATACAATGAGAGGTCAGCTTATATTGGAAATGCATAGCTTGATATGTAGCCGTGCTTACAAGCTCTGGTTAGTTTAGGATCAGATGGCCGGTGTGAATAATGTCCCAGGATATTATTATTTTTATTTTATTAGTAAATAAGCATCTGCCTCGTTGGTCTAGCGGTAGCGTGTTCACCCGCAGAAAACGAGGTCCTGGGTTCAAATCCCGGGTCGGGCCAAAAAGTGATTTTGGGACTTTTCTGTAAAAAAGAAAATATTCTCAGCATCAGCCCGAAGTCTGGGAGTTGGCGGTATTATACCCCCGTGCCTCGGAGAGCACGTAAAGCCGTCGGTCCTGTACCTGACCTCTTTCCGGTCGTGTCGCATAGGCGTCCCATCGGATCATGAGAGTGATGGAATAGAAAGTGCTCCTGTGTTTGCGCACACACTTGAGCACTATAATATGTCCCGCGCAGATGGCTAATCTCTGTTGAGACTGGCCGCCGTGGCCGAAATTCGGCTAGGAGGACATTATTAAATAAGCATACGACACACCATATATGACTGCACCTGTGGCGCAGATGTTAAGACAGTCGCCTCGCCACTTCGTGTGTGGGGTTCGATTCCCGCGCAGGACTATTATTTTTGTGACCCATAAATAGTTGTTCTGAAACTGGATATAGGTACTTTGTATCGATCGAATATATGTTCATAATATACTCGCGAGATGTTCACGTAAATAATTTGTATTAGTTCTCAAACTAGTTAATAGATGGCGTTGTTAGCTGAGCGCCGTTTTTCTGAATCTCTCTATAGAGATTCTCCGGCGTTTGACTAGGTCAAAAATGTAAATTTTGTTATGTGTCACGTAAGCACCGTCGTCCCAGGTCAGTCTTGGACGAACCGGACGACGAGATTACTACTTACCTAGCTCAGATCAAAACCATTAGAAACTCCCGTGACACTCCACACAGACCGATAATTCGTACTCGTCGGACGAGAGTACGATCGCGTCGCGACCTCCAACGCCCTCCATGACCCTTAGTTTGCATATCGTACCGATAAAAAGCCCCCCTCAACGCGGACGGGGGGCCGCGTCATGTCATTAACGTAGAGCGAAAGTTGCACAAAACTCCCTAAAATGATGATCTCTGCCCTCTCCCCGCCAGTAATCGCCCAGAGTCGAGGTTCGAACCCCACAGGGGGTGCCCTCCGGCGCGGGTTACTTAATTTCTAGACGGCTCGAGCCCTCTGCTCGCCTCTATAGTCCGGTGAAGCAGTGAAAGCCTCCTAGGCTAACTGTAGCGACAGGTTAAAAAAAAAAAAAAAAAAAAAAAATTGTTATGTGTGAGCAGCAAGCACTGTGATTCATATATTTTACGCGCTTAATATAAAGTCCAGTGTTTCAATAATTATCCTCTCCTAGTCGACCTTCGCACGAGGTATTAATTACCCAAGTGCGTCAACCCGCGCAGATGGCTAGTAAGTATCCATTAAGACAGGCTACAGTCCTCCTGCACAAATTTTGTCGGTTCATATTTTAATATGGGTATAAGTGTCTATATAAGTATGTATTAACAAAAGGTAAATAGTAGGTATATATATACATCAGTTACCTAGTTTCAATAGTACAAAAAGTAAAAAAAAATAATGCACCCCATCTGAGAAGACACAGCGAAACAAACTCAGGAGGGTCTTTCTACCGATTACAGCAAGGTCCAGTTGAGATGCTCCGGCGAAACATAATAATAAATAATGTCCTCCTTGCCGACATTCGGCCATGGCGGCTACTCTCAATAGAGATTAGCCATCTGCGCGGGACATATTATAGTGCACATGTGTGTGCGCAAACACAGGAGCACTTTCTATTCCATCACTCTCATGATCCGATGGGACGCCTAGCGACACGACTGAAAAGAGGTCAGAACAGGACCGACGGCTTTACGTGCTCTCCGAGGCACGGGGGTATAGTGCTGAGTTTTTCCCAAAAATACTTTGGCCCGACCCGGAATTTGAACTTAGGACCTCGTTTTCTGCGGATCAATACGCTACCGCTAGACCAACGAGGCAGGCGAAACATACTCACTAATCAATCACAAGATTTACCCCACCAGCACAGAAAAATATCAAGAATCTGGCAACCCTAACCGCTATAGCTTCAACCGTTCATAGTAATCTGGCGCCCCATAAATATACTAGACGTGTAGGTATCCTAGGTACCCATGAATGTATTAAAATTCCCCTCGTAGGTCAAGTAGGAAATATAGAGGTAAGCTATGCACATACTTACATACAAATATAGCATTTCCGTGAGTTGATTGTTGTGTTTATAACATATTTGGGTGTCTGTCACATATAGAGTAGTGACTTCTAGGTAACACTTGCTGTGTCCCGCGGTTTTACGCGCGTTAAACTTTATCAATTATAGCCTTTGTGTTAATCCAGAGTGACAGCTATCTCCATAGCAAATTTTATTAAAATCTTTCCCGCCGTTTAGACATGAAGAAGTAACAAACATACACACTCACACACTCACAAACTTTCGCCTTTATAATATTAGTATGCTACACAGTCCCTCCAGCCGTCCCATTGAATCATGAGAATGCGTGAATAGAAAGTGCAAATGTGTTCATGGTTAATCTCCATTGAGTCTGGCCGCCATGGCCAAATATCAAACTGGCGGGCATTATCTCTATGGGCGGTGATAAAACTATGAGCCTTAACTGCTGCATCTTACATGCAGTCATATCTTTTTTTATCCTTCCCCTGTTTTGGGAGATGGAGTTGATGGTTCAAAAGGATTAAGCTGACACCTTTCTAAGGTTTATTTAGTGTTTATCTTCCGTCGTATTTTATGTAAGGATTTTTTTTAAAGACAAAGCCCGCACTATGGAATCTAATCCACTTTGGCGGTCACCCATCCATGGACTGACCGCGAGCCTAGTTGCTTGATCTCGCCAATCACTTACGGACTGGTGAAAGCATCTGGCTGTGAGGGCCTTGGTGTTTTGTGCTTTCTGTGTTTGGTGTATTATATAGTACCAATGTTAATAAACAAAATATAAAAAATAATTTCATGTTATTTTTTTTACCCTACCGTGCAGTGCAAGACGTGGCAGATACTGAGAAACACTGCCAGAAAACTCAGTCGTAAAATTACATTGTATTTAAATGTGTTAGTTTAGAACGACTCAATTCTAAGCTGTCAATCAGAAGTTCTGTAGTAAGCACTGCTACACGATTTCGCTTTGTAGTTGTTTTAAAATTATTCGTAGACATTTCTCTGATATCACTGCCAATCACTGGGAAGTTTCTTATAGAATCTTATCCGTTGTCCTGTACCCCTAGTATTGCTTAGTTTCGTTTCTTTGGTTGGTTGGTTTTGCTTTATTTCTCTTGAAATTTCTTAAAAACATAGCCACACAAAACTGCATACGCAGTTTCACTGTGAAATGAAATAATGAAATATGAAATAATGAAATTTATTCAGCACTTGGGTATTAACAAACACTTGTACTTGTCAAGTTCACAATGGAGTACATAAACATAGTCAAATACAGTATAAAAATTACAAAAATATAATTAGTCTAAAAAAAAATAATCTATTATTTGAAATTTAGTTGTACAATATTAAAATTAAAGAATTGAAGGCAATGAGCATTTGGCTAGCGCAGAAGGCTCTTAACCAGTAGCTTAAATTAAACAATTAATACCCGAGGCCACCCTTTTAGGGTTCGGGCCACAGCTCAGGGGGCCGCTGAAGCAAAAGGACAGAATTCTAAGAGAGGGTGTGATCAGTTGCACGGGATCACCAATGACGTGTTAAGGGGCCAAAGCGATCCTCGCCGCTGAGGAGCCTACCCTAGCTAATCTGCGGCTTTCTCTAGCTACCTAGGTGGACGACCCGGAGAAGAAAGCCACAAAGAAACTCCAGGCTTGCTTTTTTCGTCTTCTTTTGCTTTTTGTTTTCGTTCTATTTTTTTTTTTAATACATGTATTTTCTTACATTGTGATGGGCGTTTTGTAGGCTAATGCACGCACAGAACCGTTGTCATCTAATGAATCAAAAAAAATTGTGAGATAATAAACAATAACATTAAATTTCACTCAAGCAATTAGAATAACCTCTTGCTAGATGAGAAAACGGTGGGTACATCCGCGTACATTTACAAAATTAACAAGTCACACGAAGTCAACCAGAGGCAACGACTGTATGAAAAAATAAAATATTATGAGTACCCCAACAGTAGTTCGACCAGTTACCGCACCCGTTCACGAGTATAACGTGAGGGCCAGACATGAGATCATTGAGTCTATATTACAATAATAATAACATAATATCAGGTAAATCTATAGCCTAATATTTAATACCTGCAAAAACAGGTGCATTAATCTCAAAAATGGGAATACATAAATTTAATCGTCCGGCGGGTCTCGAACCTGCGCCATCTACCAATCCGGGGCATTGCGAGAAATGCTATAAAATTAAAATTTAATAGGTGCATTAATAACGATCCCCTCAAACTCATCACCCAATAGGACACGACCAGGGAAAGATCAGGCGAAGGACAGACGCTTTACGTGCTCTTTGAGGCACGGCAATATTATACCGTGAACTCAGGTAAAGGTTTGATTTCTACGGTTCAACACGGTACCGGTAGACCAACTAGTCTGGGTGGTATTTCCCGGGTTCGATTCCCGCCCGGTACAAGTGTGATTAATGTGTGGTTGTTCTGCGTCTGTGTTTCCTTCGTATCCCTGATATGTACTTTTAATAATAAATAAATATCCAGGGGCATTATTCACATACGGCCACCTGCTCCCAAACTAAGCAGAGCTTGAAATACCTACGTAATATGTAGGTATTTCAAGCTCTGCTTATATACCTACTATACTACATTTCTTTTGTAAAAATATAGTTATACATATACATAATTGTATGAGATGTCGCTGGAAATCGCTGGATGCGGATAGCGCAAGACCGGCAATTGTGGAGATCTTTGGGGGAGGCCTTTGTCCAGCAGTGGACGTCTTCAGGCTGATATGATGATGATGATACATAATTGCACCCAGGCTCAGGACCAAGTATTTAATGCTCTGAGCTCAGGACAAACAGACATGTACACGCACAATGGGTGGTAATCGAACCCACGACCTGCGGCGTGAAAGGCAAGCATTTATAAAGTACCCCGTAATATTTAATTTTACTAGTTCGGACCTCCAGACCTTAGAGAGCCACTTAACCCTCTCCATGGTCCTCTAAAACCCTTCTAAACATTATTCAACTCCACAACTTTTTCCCTAATAGAAACAAACATTCCCAACCTCAGTTAATTTACCGAAAGTAAGTTTATGGCATTTCACAATTAAAATAATATGACGAACATACCGACTTCGGGTCCCGTCGTATCTAATTTTACAAAATTTTGCACCAACAGACAATTAAATTCACGGTCTTGGCGATTTTGGGCTGCGAAAACCGCGTTTTTAGCTCTGCTTTACTCTTAACTTAAACTGATTGTTAGTAGAGTACGATAAAAAACCGGCCAAGTGCGAGTCGGACTCGCCCATGAAGCAGCAAGTATTTCAGTTGATTAAATGAAAGCGAATTACGGTTTACGATTTATGACGTATTAAAAAAACTAATAGCTAGATCTCGTTCAAACCAACTTGGTTAGTTTACATGTTAATGTACATCATATATTTTTTTTTGTTTTATCATTCTCTTATTTTAGAAGTTACAGAGGGGGGGGGCACTCATTTTACCACTTTGGAAGTGTCTCTCGCGCAAACTATTCAGTTTAGAAAAAAATGATATTAGAAACTTTAATATCATTTTTGAAGGCCTATCCATAGACATCCCAAATGTATGGATACGATGAAAAAAAAAGTTTGAGTTTCAGTTCTATATATGGGGACCCCCCAAAATTATTGTTCTTTTTCTATTTTTGTCTAAATCTTAATGCGGTTCACCGAATACATCTACATAGCAAGTTTCAACAGTACAGCTCTTATAGTTGCGGAAAAAAGTGGCTGTGACATACGGACGGACAGACAGACAGACATGACGAATCTATAAGGGTTCCGTTTTTTGCCATTTGGCTACGGAACCCTAAAAACGACAGCGGACTAGCTAATGACAGTTGCCTGGAAGAGATCGCTTTTAGTGATAAGAGTGCCAGTTGAATAACATTGTTCCATACATATTGTATTGATTACTACCTCGTTGGTCTAGCGGTAGCGTGTTCAACCACAGAAAACGAGGTCCTGGGTTCAAATCCCGGGTCGGTCCAAAAAGTGATTGTGACATTTTTCCGTAAAAAGAAATTTCTCAGTATACGCCCGAAGTCTGGAAGTTGGCGGTATTACACCCCCGAGCCTCGGAGAGCACGTAAAGCCGTCGGTCCTGTACTTGACCTCTTTCCGATCGTGTCGCTAGTCGTCCCATTGGATCATGAGAGTAATGGATTAGAAAGTGCCCCTGTGTTTGCGCACACACTTGTGCACTATAATATGTCCTGCGCAATTGGCTAATCTCCATTGAGAATTGCCGCCGTGGCCGAAATTCGGCCAGGAAGACATCATCATTGATTATATCCCTTATACAATAATAAAAATATCTTAGGACAACTAACACACTGCCATCTGATTCCAAACTAGGCAAAGCCTTTGGTATATATAAAACTCCTTATATATTTCTAAATACATACATATTATAGATAAATTATATCAAGACACAACACAAATAATTGTGTTCATCGCATAAAATAAAAACAAAAGGTTTTTATTCACGTAGACTTTAAAAAAGCTCTTGTAAATAGTCAGAACATGTTTGTAGTAATACAGTTATTTTTTCTAGTTACTTATTACAGATATTTAGGTACACGGAATGTTAAAACATTTATACAATTTATTTTATAATGGTAGTGACATTTAGCTAGCATAAAAAAAATTGTCTCGGGTGGGAATCGCACCCACGACCTCTGGCGTAGTAGTCAGGGTCAGTAACCACTAGACCACTTCTACCTGAAGCAGAGGACATGCTGTTTATAATATAATAATATCCTGGGACATTATTTACACACGACCATCTGATCCCAAACTAAACAGAGCTTGTACTATGGAAAGCAGATAACTGATATACTACATATGCTACTTTTCTTTTGTAAATACATGCTTATATAGAATAATTAACACCCAGAATCAGGACAAACAGACATGTTTATGCACACAAATATCTGTCCTGGGGCTCTACCGGCTAAGTCGCCGAACATCGATTTCTTAAATAAATAAAGGTAAAAAATTACTTAATCAATCGTTAAATCGGCTTCCATGAGCACATGTGAAGTCATAAATAATCCGGAATCGATTGTCAACGTTGAAGCCTATTTAAAGATTGATTAAGTCATTTTTAACGTTTATTTATTTGAACGCCATTTAAGAAATCGATGTTCGGCGGCTTAGCCGGTAGAGCCCCTGGGTGGGAATCGAACCCACTACCTGCGGCGTTAAAAGCAAGCATTTGCCAACCACCGTTTTTTTCGCACCGTTCATCTTCCAGAAGCAGTTCGTGGCTATAAAACCAGGATCAAAGAAATCTTTGGTCCTGTTCTTATGGCCATCTTGTCTATGCTTATCATGTCACAAATGTGTGAGTTTACTTCTCAACGCGTGTCGCTGATCAAATTGGATTTTTACTTAAGGTAGCTTACTTCAATTTGCTATAATCCTAGCCATAGAGTAGATACGTACAGAGTTCACATTCGAGAACCACTTAAGTCAACTATAAGTATTACTATTTGACAATTTTTCCGGGAACAAGAGTTAGCACTACGAACCAAGATGCATATTACTAACACACATCAAAACAACGCCGACACATGAAAAAAAATACTGTACTGTAAACACCGTCGTCCTAAGAACGTTCTAGATGATGTGGACGTAGAGATCACAGCTTAATTGTCAAGGGTATTAGAAACTCTCTTAATACTGGATACAATCCTGCACATGGTATTCACCGATCGAGAATATGACTCTTCCATGATCCTAAGTTTGCATTTGTAGATATAATACCTTCCTCGATTGCATCGGATTCTAGTATTAACGTAGAGGATCGTTACACAAAACGGCTCTAAAAGCTTCCTCTCCTGCGTCCCCCCATCAGCAACCATCGTAAGTCGAAGTTCGAACCTCAAACCGAAACCAATCCCAACGCTGCCATACTCAGTCGTATTATTTAGATAGTGGCTTTACAGTTTTTAGGAGTTACAGTTAGAGACAGTGTCAAAAAAATAACAGACAATAACATCATTGGTAATTTAAGAAACAATGCAAAGTATAGTAAAGTATGAAGTATTGTCATTATCTATGTAAGTATGTATTTACTAAAGAAAGTAGTATGTTTAGTATATCAGTTATCTGGTTTACAAAGTACAAGCTCTGCTTAGTTTGGGATATTTTTAGTGTATTCTCATGTTGATTTCTAGTGACCGAATCCTTGCTTGATCGTTTACTGGAAAAGAATAATGAATACGTTCTTATAGGACCTCCTAAGGTATCTCCTACTCTGTATGCTAGGCAATGAGGTTTGGAATAAGGAAAATATTCACGTAGCTCTGCAACACCGATGGTCCGGTGACCTGTGACTAATTCGCTTCCTCAAACGATTGTACGCACTCTGCATTCTTATTGGTTTCCTTACCTGGAATAGCGTCCCGTATAGATGTAGAACTCCGTAAATAGGTGTACAGGAAAACTGTATTGATCGGTAATTTAGGAACTTAGAGAAATTCAGACGATGTGTACTAAAAATGTAGCTAAATATTTAAATTTCGTTAATTAAACCTACACATGATCTCTTTGACAATAACTTAATATAAGCTAGCTAAATATCGTTACCATTCTAAAATGATTTTTATTCCAAATGTTTTCATAGAGGTACAATCCGTGTACCTGAATATAAAAATAAAATACAAAAAAAGGTTTTTATTCACGTAGACTTTAAAAAAGCGCTTGTAAATAGTCAGAACATGTTTTTAGTATAGGTATACTAAAAACATGTTCTGACTATTTACAAGCGCTTTTTTAAAGTCTACGTGAAATAAAACCTTTTTATTTTATTTATTTAAATACATAACTTTGAAGAGGCAGCGTGGGCAGGCCTCCTACGATGATCGTGTGCGGGTCGCTGGAAATCGCTGGATGCGGATAGCGCAAGACCGGCAATTTTGGAGATCTTTGGGGAAGGCCTTTGTCCAGCAGTGGGCGTCTTTTGGCTAATATGATGATGATGGTGGCTTAATTTTGTGCGGTTATTTGTTTTTTCAAATTAACATTCAAAATTCATTTATTCCGTGAACATTTTGATTTGAGAAACACTGCCAGAAAACTTAGTAGGCATCCTTTTTTATTTAATACTAGCTGTGCCCGCGACTTCGTTCGCGTGGATGTCGGAACTTAACAATGTATTTTTTAGTGTAAAGCGCTGTGGGAGGATACCGAAAAGTTGTTTTTTATTTAATTTAGTGCTTCTTAATTTTACCCGTGGAACCATCTGGAGCGTACACAAAAACGTAATTGGGGTTGTTTACGCGTGAAAGAGCTACGTATAGTTGACCATGAGAAAAGCATCCAATACTTAGGTCCACCCCCGCAACGGATAATGTCTGGACCTGAGCTTTACTAATCGTCATGGCATAACAGAGACTGACTGGGAATTGCACTCGTTTGAAAGAGAAAGGAAAGTTTTTAGGAGTTGGAATAAAAACAATATCACCGGCGCCGCAACCTGTTAATATTTCAGCTTCGATAATGTTTTGCTGCAGATTTGTGACTTTGAGCCGAGTGCCGTTACAAAGTTTGGGAGGACATAAATTTCTGAGGAGAATTATTGATACACCAATTTTTATAACAATTTTGTGGGCTGAAAGTCCGGGTGTGCTGAGGGAATCCAAAAATTCTACCGGGTAGTGCGTGGCGTTATCTTCTTCCATAAATGTATTTATTGAGCTATATTCTCTACTATTACCGGACGCATGACTCAATATTTTGAAATTAATTGCCGCAGCTTGGTCATTGTGGGAGTCAAAATAGCTCGCTGACATAGCCAAGAACCGGCTTGATTTCCCATGTTTGTGGTATCTCCGTACACAGAAGAAATTAGCTCCTGCTGTGATGTAACGTAAGAACAGAGATTACCAATCAAAATAACTTTTCCATCTTCTTGTACGGGGTATGTGCCATCGCCTATTTTTAACAACAAATTGGAAAACTATAAAGCGGCCTGGTATGTGGGATGTTCAATATCATCCACTTTACGGCGCTCAGCAAAAGACGTAGGTCCTCTCTCTACATGGATCAGACTGTGGGATGAACTCACACGTGAGCACGCCACGTGAACCTGCCCGCCTTCCTCAAGTCAATTCCAGCTAACTTGAGAGTTTGACTTTGCGATTTGTTGATGGTTATCGCGACACACACTTTTATAGGGAACTACAGTATTTTAAACTGGAAAGGGAGATCATTTGGCACTAACGGAATACGTGGCACGAACACTGTTTCTCCCTGGGCGGATCCAGGCATAATAGTAGACTCAATAACACGATGCAAAGTTTTGACTTGAAGCCTCGTGCCGTTGCAAAGTTTAGGTGGTTTTGAATTCCTCAGAACCATTACAGGTATACCCACACGCAAAATACATCCCCTATTATGCGCCCTTAGGGGTGGAAATACCTAAAATCCTGAAATACATATTTTTTATTTTTAACGGAAAGGCCAAATACATATTTTCATGCTTTTTACTTAAAAAATTATACACTTTTCATACAAACTTACATCCCCTATTTTACGCCCTTGGGGTGGATATTCCAAAAATTCTAAAATATTAATTTTTATTTTTAGCTGAACTTCTAAATATAAGTTTCAATGCCTTTAACTTCAAAAAATGACGGATTTTCATATAACCTTTCATTCTCTGTTTTACCCCCCCCCCCCCCCCCTTAGGGTTGGTATTTCCAAAAACCCCTTCCTTAGTGAATGCATACGTCATAAAAAGTACCTACCGGCAAAATTTCAAGTCTCTAACCCCAGCCGTTCAGGCTGTGCATTGATATGTCAGTCAGTCAGTTTCCTCTTTAACATAGGTAGGTATATAGATTTGTGCTGAGAAAATTATGAGAGACCGGGTTAATTTACTACATTCAAATACATTCAATCGGACAGGCTCAATAAAATTCGAATCGTCTGTACATTCGCGTTACAAACGAATCGACAGCACAAACTATCGATCGATTGACATTATAATTTAAAATTAAATTATAACAAATCCAACCTTGTATATAATTCAATTTGCCCAAAGAAAACAGAATATTTTAATAACCAATTTTGGACAACGACATACTTCTAGCCAACCAAGACCTTATTTCGAAACAATTTGGAACATTCAAAGCCCTACGTAACTCATGCAATTAGCAAACACGGGCAAATCTTAACACCGCGGGTCAAAAGCAATGCACAACGACATCTATCGAAATAAAAATCAACTATCAAGCACAACGACATGGTATCGAAATAAAAATCAACTATCAATAATTTAAAATTAAATTATAACAAATCCAACCTTGTATATAATTCAATTTGCCCAAAGAAAACAGAATATTTTAATAACCAATTTTGGACAACGACATACTTCTAGCCAACCAAGACCTTATTTCGAAACAATTTGGAACATTCAAAGCCCTACGTAACTCATGCAATTAGCAAACACGGGCAAATCTTAACACCGCGGGTCAAAAGCAATGCACAACGACATCTATCGAAATAAAAATCAACTATCAAGCACAACGACATGGTATCGAAATAAAAATCAACTATCAATAATTTAAAATTAAATTAAAACAAATCCAACCTTCTACATAATTCAATTTGCCCAAAGAATACAGATTTTTTAATAACCAATTTTGGACAACGACATACTTCTAGGCAACCAAGACCTTATTTCGAAACAATTCAGAACATTCAAAACCCTACGTAACTCATGCAATCAGCAAACACGGGCAAATCTTAACACCGCGAGTCAAAATAAATGCACAACGACATCTATCGAAACAAAAATCAACTATCAACCTAGTTCATTCAGAAAAGAGATGTCATAATATGCACAATGACATCTATCGGACAGTTTAGTTCAACTATAAACATTAGTTCATCTTGAAGTACCGAAATGTGTGTTATTTTTCTCCATGATTACTTTAAAATCTAATATCTTTTGATAGACTGAACCGATTGCAATAAAACAAAAACTAAATGTTACCTCAAGTTACACTCAATCGTTGTGTATAAAAGTTATCTACATTGCTTTCGTATATTTTACGTGATACCCGAACATATAAACAGACAAACAGACAAAAATTCTAAAAATGCCGCAAATGGGTTCTATTGGTTGTCCTTTAATACCCTGGCTATTTTTTTTGGATTTTCTATTGATGTACAAAAATATTTTTTCTACAGATTTATTATATGTATAGATAATTTACTTAAGATTAATTGCGTATTGTTTGTGTGTTGTCTTAGAACAACTCCATCCCAAGCTTTTGTCACTTAAATAATCAGAACTTTGTAATACACAATTTGGCTTTAATAATTCTTTTAAATGTTAAAGCCATGGGTTGACTTTTTATTTTGAATAATAAAATTGTAAAGAAACAATTGGTTGTGTGGCTGGGCAGAGAACGGGCAGCAGCATCTCTGTATATTACTTTTAGCATCATGCTGCGATGGTCAACCCGTCTGCCAAGCGTGGCTATCTCCACAAATAATGGTCATAGTTCTGTCTTATTTATAAAGACGCCTTTGTCTGGCAGCTGAATGATAATATAATAATAATAATAATGTATTTATTTATCTCTTTCATAAAGGTTTGGTGTACATACGAGTATTATGTAAAGAAGTACAGAAAATAAACTATCATACCTTTGTGAGTGACTGGCGTCAATAGTAGGTAAGACCTGTGTTACAGATCACCAGGCTCCCACCTCTGGGTCACATCTTGGTGATACTTACAAATTATTGAAAATACTATGTTATTTGATGATGATAATGAAACCAAGGCTCCCATTCGCTACTTCATATCACATTATTCCTATAGGTTTTATAACTTTGACAATTGGAGGGGTTAACGGCGGTCACCGCGCTTGGCATGCGAGTTGGCTGCCGTACTTAGCCGCTTTTAAGACACCCACGGGAAGCTATGAGATAGCCCTGTAATTCTTTCTGGGCCGAATTACGTAAGCTTATTCAATAGTGTCAAGTCGAAAGTCTTCGACCAGTGTGTGTTGCCAGTGATGACTTACGGAACGGAGACGTAGTCGCTCACTATAGCCCTTATCAGGCGGCTCAAGGTCACCCAAAGAGCAATGGAAAGGGCTATGCTTGGAGTTTCCCTGCGAGATCGAATCAGAACTGTTGAGATCCGCAGGCGAACCAAAGTGACCGACTTAGCCGTGAGAATTGCCGAGCTGAAGTGGCAGTGGGCAGGGCATATAGCTCGTAGAGCCGACGGCCGCAGGGGCAGAAAGGTTCTCGAGTAGCGACCACGAACTGGAAGACGCAGCGTGGGCAGGCCCCCTACAAGATGGACCGATGATCTTGTGCGGGTCGCTGGAAATCGCTGGATGCGGATAGCGCAAGACCGGCAACTGTGGAGATCTTTGGGGGAGGCCTTTGTCCAGCAGTGGACGTCTTTCGGCTGATATGATGATGATGATGATTCAATAGTGCTTTAATCTATATCCTGTCTAACTTACTTGGATTTAAGTTTACGCTGCCTTTTTGGTTTAGCGGTAACGATCTACCGTCGATGAGAATGGATGAATAGTGACGGCGATCATTATTACAATCCCATCTCATTCCAAGGAAGTTGTCCCTAACACAGAGAGAGAACCTACCAGAGAACGGACAGCAGCGTTTCTCTGTGAACTATGTAGATATGACTATCACACTGCGATCGCCAACCCGTCTGCTAAACGTAGCGCTCAAGAAATACATATATTCTTCGGCGTTTTTCCTAAAGAAGGTAGCTGGATAATTGCCTTTCACCCTCCGAGTAATAATACAAAGTTAATCCTACTTATTGGGTTCCATCCCCTGGTATTTATATATCTCTCCACAGGGTATTAGTATCAATCCCAATATTTATCGCATTTTTATTACAAACTCACTAATAATTATTTTCCTTATTCTGAACTGAAATTCCCGGATGAATTAATTCAGTTAACTATATTTTTAACATTTGTTTTGTTAATTTTTGAGCAGGTAAGAGTCGAAACCGGGCTTTGGGCCACAAATTCGTTAACCACCCCGCCCCTATTTTCTCTTTTATTGCATTATTTTGAAACTAACGTCCTGTATATACCATGTTTCGCAATAAATAAATACATTATTGTCGAATTTGATTTCTTTTATATATTTTCAATTTATCACATAAACATAAGGTTCACTTTCAATTGGGGAAATTTGACAGATTAGGCTAGCTTGATGTGCTGGCGTCTGTACATTCATTAACATATTTCAGGCCAAATTTTAATCCTTTGTAGATTTACATTATTTTGTATTATTAGGTGACAGTATAATTAAATGACCAGTAGCCAATAGCTAACTTAAATGACGAACTACTAAATGAATGGAAATGTAGATGGAATATCTCAATCAAGGGTCGCCATCGACACCAGTTCTTTCCGAACGTACGCGACTCCTGGCTTACAGGAGTTGCAGTGGTGGGAAAGAGGGAGGGACTAGTCCCGATAAAATAAAAAAAAATATTATTTTATTTATTTTTATTTCCAATTTTCGAAAACTTACAGCTAACAGGTTACAATTTGAATTTTATAGCATTATTCGCAATGCAAAGCGTTAATATAATCTCAAAAATGGCAAATCATAAATTTGATCGTCCGGCGGGTCTCGAACCTGCACCATCTACCAATCCGGGGTAGGCGCTCTGCGTTAAGCTACGAATGATAGACGCTGGCAGATCAAATTTAGGCTTCCCTTGCTAATACCAATTCAAATTTAATAATTTGGAAGGTATTATCAATATGATATGATCTTTCACATGCAACTGTGAACATATCAGTCGGCCATGTTTCTAGAAAAACAAAGCCGATAGATAATACCTACATCCTCCGGAAGGGTGTTAGCAAGGGAAGCCTAAATTTGATCTGCCAGCGTGTATCGTTCGTAGCTTAACGCAGAGCGCCTACCCCGGATTGGTAGATGGTGCAGGTTCGAGACCCGCCGGACGATCAAATTTATGATTTCCCATTTTTGAGATAACAGGTTAGAACTATTTAGGATTAATATAAAAAAGATGGCCAGTTAAAAGTTTTCACAAATAAGTAAATTCAATAAACATAATTTATACATAGGTAGGTGTTTGTTAGATATCCTCGCACGCATATCTATTATGTTATTTATAACACTACGACTGTAAATTAATAAGAATGACTATTATTACTCATGAAATGATTAAACATGGTCTAATTATGGAACCTAATTAATGTTTATTAGACAAATCGCGGTTTTCGCAGCCCCAACGTGGACACAGGTTGTCCGACCACACATAATTAGTGGAGAAGCGGCAGCTGCCCCCTGGCCAGGAATATACCCTACATTTGTACCCCTAATGATGAAATATATTGTTGGAGATTTTCGTCATTATCCGGGAAAGGTCGTAGAGGGTACACACGGCAACATATCAAGCTAAACATTCCAGTATAAGCTGATCCCGCATTGTTTAGGACTTCCATACAATGAGAGATCAGCTGATATCGGAAATGTATAGCTTGATACGTAGCCGTGTGTACATTTTGTTGTTCTGACTTGTAATTTTAGAAAGAATTTTTGCTCCAGAAAATTTCTCGAGATACCTAATAAGACATCAATTAAAAAGGAAGTTTAGAATTTCCAATTTGCTTTGGTTAAGCGCCTTTGATTTGACGTTAGTCTTGAAGAGTTTAACTCCGTGTTTCGTGGAAATAAACTACTATAAATAAATAAAAAGTTTGATGTTTATATGTAGATTCCTACGGGCCCCGAAATGGCCGGATCGATTTTGGTGAACTTTTCAGACAATATTTATATGCCGGAGGTTGATCCTGTCATGTTTGGTAGTTTGGACTCGGTTTCTAGGTTTTTCAACACGATTATTATGTAATTTTTGTGTGTTTGACTTGGTCGTTTGTAATATTGGATTTACAATTAGCTCCGATAGGATTTTAAGTTTATTATGATCTAAAAATAAGTTGCACAATCACTTTTGTGACTACTATTTAACACCTATGTCTGTCCGAAAGCATTGAACTTTACATAACTACTTTAAAGTCGGTAGATTATAACCCGATATGAAAAAAAAACTTGTGTGTACTTATGTACACGCGTTAGAAGTTATACTTCTTAATATACAACTTGAACATAGTTATCAATTTTCATACCACCTAGAACTAACTTAAAGCACTGTCATACCACCTAGAACTAACTTCATGGTGTTAAATTTTTTGGTGTCGGTGTGCGCGCGCATCGTAAAAATTCACTCTCATCATTTTTCTCCATCGCGCCAAAAGAAGTATAACTTCAAAAAACTTGAGAGGTCTCAAGGGACACCCGGATGGAACGAAGTTATTTCTTATTATTTATTGTGTACAAAATACTTGTATACACTCAACAAAAATAATCGTCGCGACACCACATAATAAATAAATATCTGGCTTGCTTTTTATAAGAGAGAGAGAGAGAGAGTGAGAGAGAGAGAGAGAGACAGACAGAGAAACATGCGCACGCCACACAGCTGCAAAAAGTGTCGTGACAACTTTTCGTAAGATTTTTTTCCGTCTAGCCCCCTTTCACAACGCGCGATAAGGAACTTCGTTCCAAAAAAACATTATATAAAACCATGCATTTTTACTGCCACCATAACCTCGAAGGGGATTTCAGCTAACGGCCGCCGCTACAGCCTCTCCCTTGACCACATTGATATCTAATACACGATTTGATAACCTCCTTTTTTTTTAATGCGTTATATTTCTTTAAAGACAACGCCTGTACTAGGAACATTAATCCTTGTATAGCAGGGCACTTAACAAACATAATTAACCGACACGAATTTGTGCCATAAATAGTTGTTCTAAGTCTGGATGTACAGACGCCAGCACATCAAGCTACCCCAATCTGTCAAATTTCCTCAATTGAAAGTAAACCTTATGCTTATGTGATCAAGTTTAAGCTCTATAAAAGAAGTTTGACAGATTGGGGTAACTGGATTTGCTGACGTCTGTACATCCAGACTTAGAACAACTATTTATGGCACAAATTGTTGTTCTGCGCGGGAATCAAACCCGGGACATTCAGTGGCGAGGCGTCTGACTTAACCGCTGCACCACTATACTCGATACTATACTGTACGAAATATAAGTATATCTTTTATTCTGATACAGGTATGCCACAAAAATTCTCTCATCAAATCTTTATAGGCAATATGAATTTCATGTTTAATACAACGTTAACGATCAGCCATTTTAGGTCCCCCCCCCCCTCCTACCATTAAATGGAGGGTCCCAAATAGTCCCGATACCCAGCACTTTCAATACTAATAACACACCAAATTGAATGTCATCCTATTAAAAGAAACAATTTCGCTTTATACACACACAGGTTTTTTAAGGTACTTTTACTCCAAAATTACGTTAATGTCGTAAATTTTTACGTGCGCTATAAATTCGAGCAGTTTTCTTTGTTTTATAGAATAACATGTCGCGAGCACGTTTTACTTGGAGAAAGAGATAAATCAAAATTAGCTTTTTGTGGGTAGTTAGGTATTGTTGGTAAAATGGAATTGCCTTTTCTGCTGTCTTGAAGCCACGTGCTAATATAGACAAGGGTTTTCAAAGAGTATTTTGTACTCGCCGGCAGATGCATGATACTATATAAGTGACTTGACGGTCACCGTAGCCTAATTGGTAGTGCTCCTGCCTTCGAAGCTGGTGGTTCTGGGTTCGAATCCCGGTAAGTGCAAATATTTGTTTCTGAGTCATGGATGTTTTCTATTAAGTATTTATCTATCTATATAAGTATGTATATCGTCGCTTGGTACCCATAGTACAAGCTTTGCTTAGTTTGGGGCTAGGATGATCTGTGTGACATTGTCCCTAGATATTATTATTATTAAATAGCTTTAGCTCAATTCATAATAATTTTCCTATTAACTATACCTACCTCCAGTCCGCATTATTGATTTATGATAAATGCTTAAATAAAAGACAAATAATAATACCCCAGTCTCAATGGAAATCAGCCATCTGCACAAGTGTATGCGCACACAGGAGCACTTTATTTTCCATCACTCTCATGATCCGATGGGACAACTAGGTACACGACATTTACATCTTAGAGATATGCATGTTCGTACGGAAGCACAATGCTCTGTTTAAAACTCTAGACAAAGTAAATCCCAGAAATAGGCGTGATCCCAACCGATTAGTGCTTGATGACGCTCCCAGGCTAACCAAGTACAACAAAAGTTGCATAGCTATGTGCGTATTTATAATAAAATACCTCGTAATTTAAAATTGTTGAATACTACAAACTTATTTAAAATTAATTTACAAAAATGGCTTAATAATTATAATTTCTATGGTGTAAAAGAATTTCTAGAGGTGAAACTGTTAAATTGTACTTGTATTTCTTCATTGTATTGCTGTGGTGTTTGTAGCCATTCTTTTTCTTTTTTTGCACGCTATCTACAAACAATTAGCAAAACACGCATGTCCATTCATTCTAAGTATAAGTCATAAAACCTTTGTATACCGTGTTTTATGCAAATAAATATTATGACTATGATGATTATGACCGGTAAGAGGCTCTTATCCTGTACCTGAACAGGATCGATGGCTTTACGTGCTCTCCGAGGCACGGGGCTATAATACCGCCAGACTTCGGGCTGATATTGATATTTTTTTTCTTTTTGCAATAAAGTCCCAAGATCACTTTTGGCCCGACCCGGGATTTGAACCCAGTACCTCGTTGTCTGCGGGTGAACATGATATCGCTAGACCAACGAGGCAGACAATAAGAATTTACTGTAAGGTTACATAAAATTTGATATTAAGACTATTTAGCTTTTGGATTTATTGTTACTTACACCCTGGTTATCGATTTCTCCATATTCGACATAATAAATATGCGTTAAGGGGAATCAATATAATAGTAGTACCCAGGTTGGTAGATCATTGGTATCATATCATTGGTAGATCAAGATCAAGACGAAAACTTGTGCAAATGGGGTTACATTCCCAAATCACCAAACATCTGCGAGTGCGGCGTGTTGCCCAAAGTATGGCACATTTATACTTACAGAAGACATTCCTTAATAATAACATTAATAATTTAATGTTGTGTTTCTGAGTGTGAGTAAGGTCGCCAGAGCTCATCGGGGTGGGGGGAAGGGTCAGCAAGACTTGTTTGCTGACTCTTAAAGGCCGGCAACGCACCCGCGACTCCTCTGGTGTTGCGAGTGTCCATGGGCGGCGGTGATCACTTACCATCAGGTGACCCACTTGCTCGTTTATCGGCCTCTGAAATAATAAAAAAAATATATATATCTGCTTGTCCCTCTTGTCCAGTCTCTTGTTCCCTTCAGGAGTTGAATGACGCTTTAGCAATAGCGGTCAATGTTGTCCAATTTTGGGCAGATAAAATTTAATTCTTACCATCGACACGATAAGAAGAAGAAGGGGAATCAATCGGATAGATAGGCAGCACTGGCGGTGGAAGTGACGACAAGAGTATAAGGAGTGGGAGGGGATGGAAAAAGATGGACGCGAGAGGTTACGGACTAAGAAGATTATTGTTCAAGTGTGTGTCTTATTTATTCCCTGGATTGGAATCTTCTTCTTCTTCTTATCGTGTCGATGGTAAGAATTAGATTTTATCTTGCCAAAATTGAGCAACGCTGATTGCCCCGGCTGAAGCGTCATACAAGTCCTGAAGGGAACAAGAGACTGGACAAGAAGGACAATCAGATAAATGTGCCATACTTTGGGGTGACACGCCGCACTCGCAGATGTTTTGTGATGTGGGAATGTAACCCCATTTGCACATGTTTTCTTTGGATCTACCAACCTGGGTACGTAGTCTATTAAGAGTCCTCCAGGTTAGCCATGGCAAATTATATCCCGGAGGAAATTTTTCCTTTGGCGAGACAAACAGAGGAGGTGCAAATTTATCTCGCCATAAGGTTGCCCTCGCTTTCTGTGCATCGATCGTAGCTGTGGTAGTGGCCAGGAAACTTTTACGACTTTTCAATACGGTCTCCTGCGTATACCTCTCAACACCACTAGCTACTTCCCTTCTAACAGCTGGGGGGCGCGATTCCTGCCAGCGGATACAGTTTTAGAGCTGGCGTGGGCTTAAGGCATCCTGTGATGATCCGGCAAGTCTCATTTAGAGCCACATCCACTGATTTGGCATGGGCAGATCGGTGCCATACAGGGCAGGCATATTCACCCGCAGAAAAGCACAAGGCAAGACCAGTCGTTCGGAGCACCTGCGGTGTGGCTCCCCATTTTGAAGAGAGTGGATTGGAATTAACCTTTTACATTACTGAGCATTTTTAAATTTAGTACTATTATATTAAAAATTGAAGACACCGAGCAGTTGACAAACGCAACAGGCTCTCAACCAGTAGCTTAACTTAAGCGACTAATATCTGACCCTTATGGGGTTCGGGCCACTGCCCCGTTACTTATCGTATGGGCAGTGGTTCCTAATATCCGAGTTGTTCAAGCCGCCCAGTATGCCTCTGACATGGCTTAACGACTGTTGTCTAACGACTACAACCGGGACCGACGGCTTAACGTGCCCTCCGAAGCACGGAAATGCTCAGAAATTAAACCACTTTGATGTTCACCCATTTATAGACCGACCGTGAGCTTAGTTGCTTAACCTCGCCGAACGCTTACGATCCGGCGAGAGCATCTAGCTATCGCCTCAATCTGCTCCACTGAAGTAAACAGACGCAATTCTAAAGAGGCTACAATTTCAAGAGCTGATCGGGTCCCAAGATCTGGCGTGCCTGTTGGCGTGTTTGGCAAATGCTTGCTTTTCACGCCGGTGGTCGTGGGTTCAGTTCCCACCCCACATTTGTGTGCATGAACAAGTCTGTTTGTCCTGAGTCTGGGTGTAATTATCTATATAAGTATGTATTTAAAAAAGAAAAGTAGTATATGTATTATATCAGTTATCTGGTTTCCATAGTACAAGCAAGCTCTGCATAGTTAGGGATCAGATGGCCGTGTGTAAATAATGTCCCAGGATATTATTATTATTATTTCTCCTTCCTTCTTATAGACATGAAGTCGAGTTCTTTACCTGTTTTTACTTGTAATACAAAAGTATTCACATTAGTATTCTGTTCACAATTGCTGCACAGTCGAACTAATTGTTTACTCGCTAATAAATTAGTTGTCGACACTAAAGTTAATTTTGTTCGGTTTTGTCATTTGAATGCGGAATATGGGGTTTAAAGTTACTTTTAAACCCCCACGCAAGTAATGGGTACCTAATACATAAAAGGGTAAGTTATTATATAGGACTACAACTTCAAGATGGCCATAAAAAATATTATAGGCCATGCTTTTAGAAAAGAAAGCCGATGGACCTACATTTTTATATGTATTGTAAATATTGTTTTGTCGTTTTTTTTGACGGGCCGGTTGGCGTGGTTGGTAAATGCTTGCCTTTCACATCGCAGGTCCTGGATTCTATTCTCACCCAGGACAAATATTTGTGTGCATGCACATGTATGTTTGTCCTAAGTCTGGGTTACAAAAGACAAGTTAGTAGAATATGTAGTATATTAGCCATCTGTTTTTTCATACGACGTGCTCTGCTTAATTTGGGATCTGATGGCCGTGAATGAATAATGTCCCAGGGTATTATTATTAATTAATGTATACGAGTAGGTAGATAAAACAACAGACCGACAGATTTACAAAAAAATTACATAAATGTTACAGATAAAAAATAAAATGATTAACATTTCAATAAACACTAATTAAACCATATCATCTCTTGCAATCCTGTGATGGATCATCAGATATTTCCACGGTAACTACTTAGATTAGTATTTCTTTTAATCCTAAAAATAAGTCAGCATGGATACACACTCAAAACTCCAAAGGAGTATTAAATTCTCCGAACCGTCACCACATCAAAAGTGTGAAAACTAAACTTTTATTATCTCCAATCAAATTCAAACATCTCCAAGCCGCAGCTCTGTTCAACGTCGAGATTATCAAAGCTGGTTTAACGTTTATAACATGCAGAGTGTGTGCACAGATTAAATGTTGACTGAACAAAGATTAAACTGTATCATACAAAACAGAAGGTTTACTACCTTTAAAACAACACTTCCATCATTAAAATGTCATCCGAATGTAGTCTATTACTAGACAAAGGCCTCACCAAAAGTTTTCCATAATTGTTGTCCATCATTTGCCATTATCGCAACCCTTGATAAACGGGTTGTCGATCGCAGTAAGATGGTTATATGTATTTCACAGAGAGACACTGCCGTCCGTTCTCTAGAAGTTATTCCCTCGAGCGATTTCTACGCTCCCTACGGGATGAGATGGGGTGATGATATTCTATGCCGTCATCACACACCAAATTTCACACTTTAATAATTATCTATATACTTAAGTATGTACAATCGGAAGGGGAAAACCTCGTAGAACCTTCTCTGACACAATCGGAGACGTTCTCAAGAAAGGACAGGTCAGAAGTACCCTAAAACGGCGAGCATGTATGAAGAATATAATCGCATAACTTAACTAAGTTATAGGGCGTCGTAAAATTCCTTCGCATCGTCGGGGTAAGGTGCCCAGAAGGCTGGCCGCATTGCCACGCTGTATGGCAATGCTGTGCACGCTGTATGCAATGGGACATTATTCACACACGGCCATCTAATCGCATTTACTGTCAATGAGGCGAAAGGGGTTTGCAAGGATCGTGACAAATGGAAGTCCGTTGTCTCTGCCTACCCCTCAGGTAAACAGGCGTGAGTCTATGTATATATGTACTAAGTATGTATTTACAAAAGAAAAGTAGTTTATGTAGTATATCAGTTATCTGGTTTCCATAGTACAAGCTCTGCTTAGTATGCGATTAGATGGCCGTGTGTGAATAATGTCTCATTGCATACAGCGTGCACAGCATTGCCATACAGATGATTCGAAGGAATTTTACGACGCCCTATAACTTAGTTAAGTATAGTAGTTAGGTATTGTAGTTAGTTTACTTGATATTTGTTTTTGAAATGTTATATTGATTTACTGAATAAATTATATTATTTCAAAACAAAAAAATAAATTTTATCTATACTTACTAATATTATAAAGAGGTAACGTTTGTGAATTGTAAGGGGTAATCTCTGGATCTACTGAACCGATTTTCAAAATTATTTCACCAATAGAAAGCTACATTATTGTGGAGAGTCATAGGCATGAAAAAACGGGGATGGACAAAAATACTTATAACGCGGAACGAAGTTGCTAGTATTAAAATAAAGGAAGATCAATATTATGTCCCATCTGTATTCCAGCAAAATAATCCTTGTCCCAATGTACATTTACGGATGAGCATCGGTGCATAAAACCGTCAGATCATTTACGAAGCACGAATTGGTTCAACATTAGCTAGAAGTGTGGTGTTTGTTTTATGGGCCCGCTTGAAATAGAGCGCGGAAGTTAAGTGCAATGGTTTTTAATTATGTTAAAATAACACCGACTGAAGCGTACTCTACTTGGAGTTTCTTTAAGCTATTCCTAGCTGCAATTTCCCACACAAACGTAATCACATATAACTTTTCACATCGGGCACAGTGGTTTAAGAATTACTTTCTAATTTGTATATTAATATCTACAAATTAGAGAGTTTCCACATTCTGATCCTGGCATACGCCGTTATAGCCAGTTATGTTTCTTATATCGAAGTTTTACTTCGATATAAGAAGATCTAAACCATACTCGTTCCTTTATATATAATAGCAAGACAACCGATCAAGCATGTCATCTGATGGTAAGTGATCACCGCCGCAGCACACTTGCAGCTTCAGAGGGGATACAAATGCGTTTCTAGCCTTTATGAGATAAAAGGCTTCCTTCTTGAATGTTGCTATGTCGTACTGCATTGGAAATACCTTACCAGTTATGACGTCCACAGCTGGACAAAGCCTCCTCGAAAGATTTCCAAAATTGAGTTTTGTCAATTATTTGTAGGGATACCTGTGCCATAATTGCCACGCTAGGCAGACGGGTTGGCGATCGCAGCATGATAGTCATAGTAGACAGAGAGACGCTGCTGCCCGTTCTCTATATTCCTTCGGGATTACTTCTACGCCTTCACGGGGTGAGATGGGGTGGTTATGTTCTATGCCGTTAGCCACACTGCAAAAATCCCTTCTGTTAATTGTTTTCATATTCAGTATTGCATGATACTTTTCTCTCTTGTGAAAGACATAGGTAATTATATAAAGCATATCCAAAACCAAAAGTACCGTCAATAATTCAATATACATGGTGTCCAAAAAGAATATCGGGTATTTGTTTCGGCGCTGAAGTTGACTCAGAGGGGGGAGGGGATTGTTAAATCTGCCATTTTGTGCAATTTTAGTTGCAATGGAACAGTACGCAGGGACGCATCGCGCATTTTGCGTACGAGCTTATTATCGTAACGGTGATTCAATAGTGACTGCTCAACGTTGTTCATTGACGAAGCCAACTTTCACCAGAATGGTCATGTTAATAAGCAGAATTTTCGATACTGGGCAGTGGAGAATCCGAGGCGAAAGCATGAGCGACCTCTGCACAGCCCAAAAGTCGTTGTGTCCGGACCAATTATGCCTTTAGCAGACTGCTAATTTTAATGAAGATCGACGAGGCCGAGCGCTCAATGTGAATAGTGAGCGTTATTGCGATATGCTGCGAAACAAGGAGTTACAAGGTTTGAATTCAAGAACGTGGTCCCAATAAGACGGAGCCACTTCTCATACATCAAATCAATCAATTGAAGTTGTTTATGAATTATACCCTAATAAAGTCATTTCACGTAGAGGTAACATCAACTGGCCTCCCAGAAGTCCCGATTTAAGCCCACTTGACTATTTTCTATGGGGATACCTTAAAAGTAAGGTCTATGAGAATAATCCGACGAACCTAGCGCAATTGAAACAAAACATCAGGTCAGAAATGGCAGCACTATCGAGAGCTATGTGTCAGCGGGTTATCACCAATTTTCGTTCCAGATTAGAAGAGTGCCAGCAGCGTACCGGTCACCATTTGGATAACATTACCTTTTGCAAATAATTTTCCATTTTGTATTCTAATAATGAACAATAAAAAAATACTTTATCGCTAGTAGTTTTTTTTTATTGAACAAACAAATACTCTTTCTGGACATCTTGTAGTAAGTCACCGTAGCCTAGTTGGTAGTGCTCCTGCCTACGAAGCTTGTGGTCCTGGGTTCGAATCCCGGTAAGTGCAAATATTTGTGTGATGAGCACGAGTATTTGTTTCTGAGTCATGGATGTTTTCTATGTATTTAAGTATTTATCTATCTATATAAGGATGTATATCGTCGCCTGGTACCCATAGTACAAGCTTTGCTTAGTTTGGGGCTAGGATGATCTGTGTAACATTGTCCCTAGATATTATTATTGTTATATTATGTCGAAAGTCCTGCTAATAAAATTAATAGATCATATTAGAAGTAGAAGTAGAAGAAGTAGAATTAGTTTTCTCGAAGGTTACCATGTCATATCAGATCGGAAATACCTCGTAATATTATTTCGTGTTTTGGGTTCGAACCCCATACAGAACAACACGACATTTGAGTGATAGTCGAAATTAAGCCAGCTCTATTATTATTATGTAAATTTGCACCTCTGGGCATTTTTTTCTCTACGTGCAGTACTTTCAACTTTACTACTAAAAACTCTCATAATTTACAAAAAAGTATAAAGGTATTCCTACACTTGACCTGCGTCACCGACAATAAGGCGATTGGCACACTGCCTGGCATCATGCAGCGTAGTCCGTGAGTGCGTGTTCACGCACAGTCCAACACACAGAACATGCATCCACGTGCGTTCAACAGATGCATGTATTATATATTTAAAGGTAAATTAAAAATCTTTTGCAAACAGTAGCAACATCAGTGAGTCGTTTAATTAAGCCGCAGAACTTAATTTACCAGATATTGCTTCGAATTCATATAAAAACACTATGGTCTTCCAAATTTTATTTAAAATTAATGAACAATAATAATTGTGTTTTATTTTAGTTTTTAATAATACCTATTCGTTCTTTAGGTGGCTGTGACCGAGAAGATAATACTGTCGCATGTACGCGCGGCCGAGTACTAAGTGAATCGCTGTTCACAGTCGCGCGTTCTGACCGCGAGCGTCTGATGGTGCCCTTATAGCCGAAAAAATATTCAGCCTTACCTAATATATCCGCCATTTTGTGGACGCGCTGAGCTTTTGTTTACTTCCTACGTATAATAACATAGCTAAGGGGTAACAATTTAAAAACATCACACCATAAACAGAAGCGGGCAAGCCGTTGAGAGGCTGTTTTGCATTTGACAAATTTTTCGACGTCCCCCATTCTTGAATTAATGATTTTGCGTGACGACCCGCGCCGAATAATTGAGCGGAAAATATACATTTCGGTGGTGGGATAAGGTCGGCATGTGGGCGATTAGTGGTTTTATACGCTGAACGGATTTCGGGCAGCTGTTTAAGTAATGGCAACCTTTTATGCGTGAGGTGGGGTCAAAATAAAACACAGCCTGAAATTACCTACTGAGATATAACAGGTGTTCTACTCTCAAATATGGGAAAACATAAATTTAATTGGTCCGGCGGGTGTTCAACCAGCACCATCTACCGTATCAGTCGGCCATGTTTCGAGAAGACAAACCCGATGGTTGACACTTGACACTTACATTCTTCGGAAGGGTGTTAGGTTAGTAGTAATCCTAAATTGTATCTGCCAGCGTGTATCGTTCGTAGCTTAAGGCAGAGCGCATACCCCGAATTGGTAGGACTAAATTTATGATTTCCCATATTTGGGATTAGATCTACTGTTGACTAGTAATCGATCTGGCTAACATGCCAATTTGGTCCTAGAAGGTTTCTGTTGTGTGAAAATAAGAGTTGAAAGTTACAAAGTATATCGGTTGTGGTATCCCAATCTTAATAGAACACGTCAGTAGAACTACTTGAGGGACAAGTCTGCTGAATTGATTACCTGGACTGTATATATAACATTTTCGCGTAAGAAAATATTAATAAAATTCACGTGGCACAAGGCAAATATAAAGGCGAAAGTTTGTGAGTGTGTATGCTTGTTACTTCTTCACGACTAAGCGGCTGAAGCGATTTTAATAAAATTTTGTATGGAGTTAGCTAACACCCTGGATTAACACATAGGATATAATTTATAAACCGTCGGACTTCTGTTTAATAATTCTGAATTGAAACAAACCTTTCATATTATCTTTTATTTGTAGTTATTAATAAGAAGGTTTACTGTTAACAAATGCTTACTAAATATTTTTATAAATCATTATTCAACTTTTATAAAAATATATACGTACCAGAAGATGCAGCGTGGGCAGGACCTTTACACGATGGACCGATGATCTGGTGAAAGAGGTGCTGGACGCCGTTGGATGTGGGTAGAGATCTTTGCGCGGGCTTTTGTCTAGCAGGGTCTTTTTTTCTGATATGATGATGTTTAAACTATTTTGGGCGGAAAACGATAATCATCTCGCCTTCCGCTCGCTAAGGGACCTCTGCCTTACATCAGTAACAAATGGATGACAGAATTTACGTTTAGCTAACAATATTTTATGTATATCGTTTTAATATTAAAGCAAAATTGTTTGTTGCTTCCTGGTTAAAATTATATTTTTCGGCTTTGCGTTAGTCAAGTGGTCTTAACAACAGTACTTGGATTCGACTCCATGAAGAAGATGAATCTTTGTCACTTAAGGCTTTTCGTTGCTCATTTGGTATGGCACCTTTAATTTACAACAAAATTCCTTCAGTAATCAAACAGCAACTATATAACACATTTAAGAATAGACTGATTACTCTATTACTAGAAAGGTGCTACTATTCAGTTATGGATTACTTAAATGATTCATTCGAATTATAGTTTTGTAATTTAATTAAACAGAAATTTATTTTAGTTATTTATTTGTTTCTCTATTTAGTATTTTTAGTTTTAAGTCATTGCAATGTTTGTATGCCAAATTGGCAGAATGTACTCGGTATCTTTTTCATTTCTAACATCACACATTTTAATCATCATAAATTATTATTATTATTGCTATGCAAATGATAATATAAATAACATTCATTATGCATATAATTAAGAATCACCCTTTCATCGATACGAAGCTTGCAAGGCGACAACGCCAAAAAACCGACAAAGTCCTCGTCTCTCAACCAATGAAATCGCAGAAGAAGACAGAAGTCTAAGACTGCTAACATCTCTGTTACGTCGTACCAGCCCCAACAACATTCTTAAATCGTTGGTCGATATGTGGGACTCTCCGATCTTGGGAAGGTGGATACGACTGCACGCAGTCAAGTAGACATTTCCCAGAGCTGCGGGCTCTGCCACGATGCTCACGCAAGAAAGACAGAATGATATACTCCGTGGAAGAGTGGATCAGAAATGATGTGGTTGTCTCTGACTTGACATAATCTATGTAATTATTTAATATTATTATGTATTATTAATTTGACATTTTATTTGAATTGGTTGACATTTTGATGTAGGTTTGAATTCTGTGACATTAACAATTTTTAACTTTTAATTTTATTTATAGATAATAAAAATGTATTCACATGCTTAATACAAGCTAAATAGATTATAAGGACCATATTATGTAATCTACCTAATTATCATATTAACTCTATTTAGTGTGAATAAATAAATTGAATTGAATTGAATTTTTTTTTTCTAACACTAGTTTATAAGTTGTCATTGTAACTAACACATATGGAATATATTCTGAATTAAATTATTATTATTGGGATTAGTCGAACGCTGTTATGTGCGCTGTGTTTGTTTGGTGCGCATTGTCCGGAAATATAGTAATGTGTAGCTTATACTCTTGCAGTATAAGAAGCCTGGCACAAAAAGTGTCTGCGGGTGGTTATGTCAAACTCGCATCGCTGAAACCTAACCTGCCGTGGACTCCTTCTGGCGCCTATTTGGGCTAGCCCCGGGAACGCGGGTATGCTGCTCCGGTGCCCCCCTTTTGCACAAAGTCCCCGGTGGTCGGGGCCTAGTAGAGCTCTAAATACTCAGAACAAATCTTTGTGTGATGAGCTCGATTATTTGTTCTGAGTCTGGCTGTAATTTATCTATAAATAATAATAAAAAAATAAATAAAAATAAAAATAATTTATTTTCAGACCAGCAGATCCATAGTGTTAGTAACAATATATCTTACAGGCTATGTTAGTATACATAATAAATTCATACCACATGGGCAGACTCACCGAACCTTAACAACATGTAGCTCGGTGAACCTACCAACCAGGGCTGAATCTAGCTGTTCACCCACCATCCTCAGGACTCTGTTCGAGCTACGTTGCACCCTGTACGTCAGTGATGCAATCTTTTTTCGCATTACTGCATAAAAGTCATCCACGCAAGCATCGGCAAACACACCTGACTACAGAAGCGTGGTAGCCGGAACAGAGCCCTAAAGATGTTGTTGTATTGAACGCGTAGGGCATTGTAGGATTTCTGAGTGAATGCATAATATATAATGCATATAATATAAACATTTATAATTTTAAGATCTTTTTATAATTCATTAATAAAAAAAATATAAGTTGTACGAGTAAGTATCTGGTTGCACTAGTACAGGCTCTGCAGTTTGGGATCAGAAGACCGTGTGTTAGTTGTCCTAAGATACATTGTATATGTATATTTCATCATCATCATCATCATCATCATATCAGCCGAAAGACGTCCACTGCTGGACAAAGGCCTCCCCCAAAGATCTCCACAATTGCCGGTCTTGCGCTATCCGCATCCAGCGATTTCCAGCGACCCGTCGTCGATCGTCGGTCCCACGATCTGGGGGCCTGCCCACGCTGCGTCTTCCGGTTCGTGGTCGCCACTCGAGAACCTTTCTGCCCCAGCGGCCGTCGGCATGTATCTATATTTAATCATATTTAAATAATCCCAATTAGTATTGTTCATGATTGGGGCCATTTAAGTGTCAGTGATGAATGAATGAATGACTTATGAATTTAAATGCAGTGGGGAGAACAAGAGTTATGACACAACTAAATAATATTCAGTAGCATTGTTGACATCGGCCTGTTTAGCAATATACCTAAATATTCACAACTCCCATGAATATTCATTCCATTTTACTAACGGTATATATTTAAATGAAATATTTATGTTCATTGATGTTAATTTATGTGCGTTGTGTGGTAACGGCGGCGAAAATTCGAATATCATCACTTCTTCTCATCTCGTGGAGGGCGTAGAAGACGACCGGGGGAATATCTACCAGAGGACGGTCACAGCTTCTTTCTGAGTACTATGACCATCTAAAATACCGCAGTGTCTCAAGTCGAAAGTCTTCGACCAGTGTGTGTTGCCAGTGATGACTTACGGAACAGAGACGTGGTCGCTCACTATGGGCCTTATTAGAAGGCTCAAGGTCACCCAAAGAGCAATGGAGAGGGCTATGCTCGGAGTTTCCCTGCGGGACCGAATCAGAAATGCCGAGATCCGCAGGCGAACCAAAGTCACCGACATAGCCCGAAGAATTGCAAAACTGAAGTGGCACATACCTCGTAGAACCGATGGCCGTTGGGGCAGAAAGGTTCTTGAGTGGTGACCACGAACGGGAAGACGCAGCGTGGGCAGGCCCCCTACAAGATGGACCGATGATCTTGTGCGGGTGCTGGATGCGAACAGCGTAAGACCGGCAATTGTGGAGATCTTTGGGGGAGGCCTTTGTCCAGCAGTGGACGTCTTTCTGCTGATATGATGATGATGATTACCTATTTGTTATAATTTAAAGATTGTCCTGTAATAATTACATGTCATAAGATAGTACTAAATTGAAATAAAAGAATTTATAATAAGATTTCTTTTCGCATTTAGTCATTTCCTCACTGAGGTGTGATGAAAAGTTACGTATTGCACTCGAGTTATTTGTTATACAGGAGTGCAAAGTTGCTTTTTCACCGTGTGCTCTTTTGATTTCCTCGCCAATGCTCATTCGCTCGCTCAGGATTAAAATTTTTTAATCAGTCGCTGCCCTCGGGATTCATTTTAGAATCCTTCGGTTGCTCGGTTATCAAAATTGAGCACGCGGTTAAAAAGCAACTTTGCACTCCTGTATAACAAATAACTATTTTCTCTTCCTTCTTTCTTTTAAACGATATCCACATAGAATAAACCATGAAAGCAGGCAGTGCGGAAAATATCAAGCATTCTCATATGTCCTCTTCACGCCTCATTCCCACATTGACAGTAGGTATTGGTTTTTTTTTTCGCCCTCTTTGGGCAGGCTAAGATCTGTGACCATACCGCCTCGTCTTCATTTGTAATATTTATATTTCAAAGTCAGTCAGTCATGTCCGTCACGTCCGTCACAGTCAAGTCACAGTCCTACCCCAGTAAAGCAGTAGAGACTTTACTAGAGGCTTCTATGGAGTTTTGGTTTCAACACGGAAAATCACAATTCACGGCAATATCGCACTTTCCTCCGCTTGTGTACGTTGTCGAAGATGTTATGTCTAAAAATCCACCAAATTTACACATAAAAACTCGAATTTACACCAGATTTTGAAAATAAAACATAGCCTCGATGAGTCCTTTTCCGTGTTGGCGCCAAAAATCTTGACAGTATTGGTAGGTAGACACTCACAGCAAATGACAGCAATGATGCAACTAAACGCTACTATTTGTAATTTTTTAAGCGCTATCGGAAGATTTGAGCATTTGCTGAGATCGAGACGCCTTTCCTAGCTTGCACTGATAATGTTGCATGCTTCCAAATGAAATCCTTTGTAAACTAAATGTAATTAATTATATTGCCTTTGTTGTAAACTAAGTTAATTATTATCTGAGCTTGTTGAGAATATTTTTTTATGTTTCTTTCTTTCTTTAAAACTATATTCAGGTAGATACAGGTACAGACGCCAGCACATCAAGTTACCCCAATCTGTCAAATTTCCCCAATTTAAAGTGAACCTTATGCTTAAGTGATAAAGTTGAAAATCTATAAAAGAAACTTGACAGATTGGGGTAGATGGATGTGCTGGCGTCTGTACCATGAAGCAGTCAGCGCAGAAAATACCAAGCATTCTCAGTCTTCTTCACGCCTCATTTCCACATCAGCCCATCAAACACACGCATTGAGACATCAAAAGACCGGATTAACAAAATGTTAACCACCATAATTAAACGTGCTATTAATATATATCAAGTAATTGTTAATAATGGGTCTGGCAGCAAGCCAGGTGTCCTTACTAAATTAATGAAGCACCTGCATTGCTGGAAGCTTATTGTTTTCCAGCACGAGTGTGCCAGACGATGCTTGTCATGCCACGGTAAATGCTAATTTAGTGCATAAGCGGAATAGGCGGCATGCCAGATTGGTTTGAATTGCTTGTTAATTAAATTTCTAATCTTAATGGAGGTATTTGTTGTTTAGTGACTAAGATAGGCTACTTAAATAAATTAATATACAGGAATAAAATAAAAATTAACGCCGGCCAAGTGCGAGTCGGACTTGCATCTGTAAAAAGGCCGCCCTAAATATTTATTCCATTCATTTTTTTTGTATTTGTTGTTATAGCGGCAATAAAAATATATCCATATGTGAAAATTCACTGTCACGGCACATGAGATACAGCCTGGTAACAGACGGACAGACAGACAGTGGAGGCTAAGTAATGGGGTCCTATTTTACCCTTTGGGTACGGAAACGGAACCCTAAACATACGCTTTTGCATCTGGGAAAGTTGTGTGTGGTACAGTCAACGGTAAAAGCAGACGATCAAAATCGGATATTCAATACTAATTATCGTAAATTGCGTCAAAATAGTGTGGCAATTAAGTATTTTAGTAGTGTTACCATGCAGCGTTCTAAAGTCCATGATCATAAACTCAAACCTCTCGTCCGGTTTTGTTCATCTAATTTTACTGTGGAATGTAGAGACGCCAGTACATCCAGCTATCCCAATTGTCAAATTTCTTTTATAGATTGTCAACTTTATCACAAAAGCATAAGGTTCACTTTCAATTGGGGAAATTTGACAGATTGGGGTAGCTTGATGTTTTTTTTATATCTGAGGGTGACAACCAAGCAAGTGGTTCACCTGATGGTAAGTGATCACCGCCGCCCATGGACACTCGCAACACCGAGGAGTCAGGGGTGCATTTCCCGCCTTTAAAAGTTAGCAAGCAAGCGTTGCTGACCCTTCCCCACAACCCGATGAGCTCTGGTGACCTTACTCACACGCAGAAACTCATTATTAAAATTATTAATGTTATTATTTAGGAATGTCTTCTATAAGGTGGAGGTCCACAGTCGGGCTGCTCTTCGAGCGAATGAACGCTGTGCCCCACCTCTTTTAAAGCTGTGCTGGCGTCTGTACCTTAGCTCTTCATATGTAGCATCTGAGTACCTATATCCTTCTATAGCTTGTGTGACACTATTTATCATTGCGTACACGTCGTCTTTTTCTCCATTTTTGTGATTTCCTTCCCTACTTTAATTATTACTGTCTTGGCCCAAACCGTTGTTTTATTTTTCTTCCACTCCTGTACACACGGCTAAATATCAGGTTATACATTTCCAATATAAGCTGACCTCTCATTGTATGGAAATCCTATACAATGCGGGATCAGCGTATACTGGAAATGTATAGCTTGATATGTAGCAGTGTGTACATAACTATGCCATAGCAGCCCTAGGTGGTTAACCTCTGTAAAAGCTTAGGACATATTCTCCTTCTTCTGTATCGTGTGGGCAGTGGTTACCCTGGTGTCTGAGATGTTCTAGTAGCCCAGTAGGCCTCCGACGTGGTTTAAGACTGTCATCTAACATAAACAGCCGCGCCGACTGCTTACCATGCCATCTTAGGTACGGAGACGTTCAGAACTTAAACAGTTATGACGGACACCCTTATATTAACCCACCGCGTACCTAGGTGCTTTACCTCATTGATCTCATATGGACCAGTGAGCGCAACTGGCGCCTAAAGGGGTTCAAATGTGTTCACAACACAGATTAGAGAGGTCAGGCATTGGACTTAGATTGCACGTGTGGTGGAGCGCTTAAGTCTTCCGTGTCTCGGGTCCGAGACCAGCGCAGGACAACTTTTTGTGTACTTATATGTTTGCAAAGTATACAGGGACTTATTTTATAAAGGGGCCGATCTTTAAAAAAAATAAAGAAGAAAGAAAAGAAAAAAAAGAAAGAAAAGAAAAGAAAGAAAAAGAAGAGAAAGAAAAGAAAGAAAAGAAAGAAAAGAAAGAAAAGAAAGAAAAGAAAGAAAAGAAAGAAAAGAAAGAAAAGAAAGAAAAGAAAGAAAAGAAAGAAAAGAAATAAAAGAAAATTTATTGCTAACATTGAAAGACACTCTTTACACACAAATATATATACATCTAGTTAATATTAAAAAAAAATTGTTAATATTCAAGTGGCTGCATATGTCTGTCAACTGCAGCAAGTAGGTATCCAGTTCAGCATTAGCCAAATACGTTCAAATTCACTCCCAAAGTATAACTATGCCAATTACGTGACTCCTGATCGCTACTGAGATTGTTCTTGGCTTGAAAGCCTTTATACATTAACTTATTATATTCTATTCTAGGCTAATTTGGGTTATATAAATAAAAGAAATAATTATTAAAATACTAGCTGTCCCCGCGGTTTTACCGGCGTTAAACTTTATAAATTACTAGCGGCCCGGTACGTGCTTCGCTACGTATAAGGCATAGTAATAAAAAAATGACTATAAAGTTCATTTATTCAAACAAAAAAATATTTTAAATTGCTAAAAGATGTTGATTTTAGACTTTTCAAGACTTTTTTAAACTTTCACTGCGTACAAACCTTCCCTGGACTTCCACGAATAATTCAAGACCAAAATTAGTCAAATCGGTAAAGTCGTTGTTGAGTTATAACATTACAACGAAAAGTGGCATTGATTTTTATATATATAGATAGCCTATGTGTTAATCCAGGGTGTCAGCTAACTCCACACCAAATTTTATCAAATTCGCTCCAGCCGTTTAGACGTGAAAAAGTAACAAACATACACACTCACACGCTCACAAACTTTCGCCTTTACAATATTAGTGCGATAATCTAACTAACCTCGTATTCTTTTTGCCGTTGAGTATTTAATTTTTGACTACTTAATTGAATTTTCTTAATATTTTTTTTTGTTGACTGAAATTGTGTTACGACTGCAATCCTCAACGGAGACTAGCCGAGACTAGTCAACTACGCAGGATATTCTATAACAGTGCACAAGTGTGCGCGTAAGCACAGAAAATCGCCAGACCCGGGATTTGAATCAATGACTTCATTGTCAGTGGATGAATACGCTACAGCCAAATCAACGACGTTATTTTAGTAAAAAATAATACAATCATTGTAATATTACCTTATTCACCTAAATAATCTTCTTTGATAAAAACACTAAAATTACTGCATAAATATAGATATATCAAAAATGATAAGTTTTCAAACTCCTACTAAATCCTATTCCAACTGAAAGACGTATATAAGATTTATTGGCGCCCACACGTGGGGCTTTCTATAGTCCTTATTTCTTTACTGACAAGGTTTAATTTACCATGTTATGCATATATCTGTCGTTTGACATCACAGTGAATGGTTTGCACGATCTATCTAATGTTGACTATTCTTTCCCTCAAAGTCACACCACACATCCTTCTCAGAGCTCTCATTTCCACTGCATTTATTCTACTTTGATTCTTTTTTAGCCATACCCAACTTTCACTTCCATACATTAAAGTTGGCACTAACACTCCATCGTGCACCAAAAATAATGAAATTATTCGCCTTTGATCTAAATAATATTATTTTTTTAATAAAACCACTAAACTTGCTGCATAAAAATAGATATATCAAATATGATAAGTTCTCAAAATCCTACTAAATCCAATTCCAACTGAAAGACGTGTATAAGATTTATTGGCGCCCAAACGCGGGAGTTTCTATAGTCCTTATTTCGTTACAGACAAGGTTTAATTCACCATGTCATGCATATATCTGTCAAACAATCACAGTGAATGGTTTGCACGATCTATCAAATGTTGACTTGGATAAATCTATGACACCACGTGTTACTAATATGTGCGCCACGTCGGGCGCCAGTAGCGGATCGCGATTTTAAGTTTCGGTTAGGTTTTGCATGTGAATCAGTTATGAAGTTATTATATGAATATTTCCGGAAACGTGGTGGTTTTCCTTTGGATCTACTCGTGTGTCAGGGTGATTTATTGAGATAAATGTATTGTTCTATTGATTTACTTGTTTGAGCTGCTTTGAGGGTAAGTGGATTTACCAAAGTACTTATTTATTCTGTGTTTGAGGATGTAAAAACTTTGTAAGTAGAGCTTATGGTTACTTGATAAACTTGTATACATGCTTGGGATTGATTAACCCTAATTTAATACATTTAAAAATGTAATTTATTTTAAGAAAATCTATTTAAAAATAGATTCCTATGGCTTTTTGTAGTAGCATTTCTCAGTAGCTGCCACATGCACTGCACAGTAGGATAAAAATATTGTAGATTCACACAAATAAGACATTTTATCGGAATGTGTCTCGCAGTTTTACCCGCGTTAAACTTCATAAATTATGCCTATGTGTTAATCCACGGTGTCAGCTAACTCCATCCCAAGTTTTATTAAAATCGTTCCAGCCGTTTATACGTGAAAAAGTAACAAACATACACACTCACAAACTTTTGCCTTTATAATATTAGTGTGATTTATAGCCATTAATGTGAAACACAGGCTCACAACAAGAAGTCATATTAATTTTGACCATTTACGTCAACAAGTCACGGAGGACATTATAACAATAACAAAAACCTGACAGCGAGTATTCCAGTTGTTTAAATGAAAGCAAATTGCGATTTACGATTTATGACGTATTAAAAAAAACTACTTCCTAGATCTCGTTCAAATCAATTTTCGTTGTTAGTTTGCATGGTAATGTACATCATATATTTTTTTTTGTTTTACAGTCTCTTTGTTTAGAAGTTACAGGGGGGGGGGGGGGGCGGGGGACACACATATTACCACTTTGGAAGTGTCTCTCGCGCAAACTATTCAGTTTAGAAAAAAATGATATTAGAAACCTAAATATCATTTTTGAAGACCTATCCATAGACACACCACATGTATGGGTACGATGAAAAAAATTTTTTTGAGTTTCAGTTCATTGCATGGGGACCCCCCAAAATTATTATTATTTTTCTATTTATGTATAAAAATCTTCTACTTACCAAGTTTCAACAGTACAGCTCTTATAGTTTCGGAAAAAGTGGCTGTGACATACGGACGCGGACAGACAGACAGACACGACATCTATAAGTTTTTTGCCATTTGGCTACAGAACCCTAAAAATATTGTACAAAATATGAAACTCATACAAACACTGTCTAAACTACATAAGTAGGGAACAAAAGCGATTGCTTCTAAGTTAGGTAAGTAAAGTCAACTTGTTTCAAGTTACGAACAAGTTACGACTTAGAGGCCAGGTGCGCGCTTTGTCCGACCTAAGTAAGTAGTATGTTTGATTTTGTGATCACGAAGTATATATTTAGACAATAATTACAATATTCTTATAATACGGCCGGTAGATATTTTCCTAGAAAGGAGAATTATTAAGAATTCAATTTTTATTAAGGAAACTTTCCTCACGCTTGACTTGGGAAGTAATGCGTAACGAAACCGAAATAGTGAAGATATTTTGGGAAAGTGTTTATCCAGCACTCGACTTTTTTTGGCTATGGTGATCTATATCTATACATGTAATAAAATCGTAGGAAAGTCAAAACTGTACATTGAATATTTTTTTAAAAGGATCCTTGGTCGTGATCTGTAATTAATATCGAAACCAAAAATTTAGTTTTTAGAATTTTTGTCAGTGTGTCTGTTTGTCTGTATGTATGCCCGGGCTAAACTCCAAAAGTACTGCATGGATTTACTTAAAATTTTGCATGAATATTACCAAGAGGTCGGGTCTACATATAGGCTACATATTATCACGCTATCACCTACAGGGGAGGAGCAGTGATAATTTATAAAGTTTAACGCGGGTAAATCCGCGGGGTACAGCTAGTAAGTAAATAAATTACACACAGGCATATAGAACTAATAATTGTGCTGATCACACATGCATTCGTTCTGGGTGAGCATCGAATCCACGAACTCTAGCATAGCAATCGGGGTATAAAAGAAACGGTCTTTATTCACATAGACTGAAAAAGCGCTTTGTAAAATAATTGTATTATTACAAGTTAAGTCAAAGTCAAAGTAACTTAATTCCGTAAAAATTTTACATTTATGTGGAATCGTCATATTTTTTTACCCTACCGTGTAGTGCATGACGTGGCAGCTACTGAGAAACACTGCCAGAAAACTCAGTAGGAATCCTTTTTTTAAACAAAATATACTTAAGATTAATTACAATCATGTGTGTTGACTCAGAACAACTCCATCCCAAGCACTTTTATCACTTAAATAATCAGAAATTTTGTAATATGCCCTGCTACACAATTTGGCTTTAATAATTCTTTTAAACTTATTCATAGACAATTCTCTAATATCATTGGGAAGTTTGTTATAAAATCTTATACATTGCCCCATAAAAGAGTTACTTATTTTGTGGAGACGGGTAGTATGCAATATGAGATTATTCTTATATCTAGTATTTACATTATGTGTATTTAACTAGGTATATATGACTTTTGCGTCTGTTCCAGACGATTTACGGCGCATTGTCTGAGAGACATTTCTTATGGTGGCTAAACAAACCGATGCGAGAGCGACATAGCCTGCCGCAGGCCTGACAAGAGAAATTTGCCGGGGTTGGTGCCGAGCCGCTTTCATGTCGCTTCTGTCTCTTATCAGCAACTCCAAGTTAACATACCTCTATATTAATTGTAGGTTCAATTATATTAAAATTTGATTTTACGGAATTATTATTAATTATTGATAGTCATGGTTTAGTTTAATGGCTTATTTCTTGAACTGTCAAAATTGTTATTTAAGTTTGTACATATTAATAGTTTTAGATATATGTATTTTACTACATATTATCTGAATCGCTAGACCAACTCAGGTCTCTAACCGCTAGACCAACAGCTCAGTTAATAAATATGTCTCTTCTTTTTAGGATTCCGTACCCAAATGGTAAAACGGGACCCTATTACTAAGACTTCGCTGTCTGTCTGTCTGTCCGTCTGTCACCAGGCTGTATCTCTTGAACCGTGATAGTTAGACAGTTGAAATTTTCACAGATGATGTATTTCTGTTACCGCTATAACAACAAATACTAAAAAACAAAAAAAATATATTTAAGGGGGCTCCCATACAACAAACGTGTTTTTTTATAGATCATGGTACGGAACCCTTCGTGCCCGAATCCGACTCGCACTTGGCCGGTTTTTTTTCCTTTTCATTGCCAATACGATTAAGTAAAGTACTACTTACAGTCATCGTTTTCCCGGTTGCATACACTTTACACCTACACTTTGCATGAGGGGGGCACCCCTATAGTGTTAACTGTTATCACTATTATTTATAACGTAATATCACCCCTCTAGCCACCCCAAAGCCGCAATAAAACCGATAAAACACTTGTGTCTAAAATATAAATAAAATTGCCAATATCAGGGGCAGGGGATACTCAGGGGAAATGCAGGTAATGCAGTAGAGGGATGCAGGATGCACGAATTTATTGCATCGTAAACGTCCACCGTAATCCCTTAAATTGCAGGGTACTGGCGGGGCACAGTATACCAAGTACAGTAGGTTATCTTTTCAGTACATTTTCAAACTGACTGCTTTTTTGCTGCGTGGTGACGGCATAAATCAACACCCCATCTCATCCCGTGGGGTGCGTAGAAATGTTTCTGAAGAAATACGGGCAGCAGCGTTTTTCTGTGAACTATGACCATCAAACAGCGCTCGCCAACCCGTCTGTCAAGCGTGGCGATTATAGCATATCCCCATTTTTTTGTGAGGCTTTTGCCCAGCAGTGGATGTAATTTGCAGGTTCAAGGTTCAAGCCAGGTTTAAGCTACAGCTATCAAATTAATATCACATACTCAAGTCAGCAATGTCTTGGAGCTGTGCAAAGATCAATTACTTACTTACTTAATAAATACAATCAAAAGATCACGCGGCTGTTTATGCCACATATCAAATCAATCTAAATTTTTTAAAATTAAAACCACAAAAAATCATAACTTTGTTTTGTAGTTAGGTATATTACAAAAAATGAGGCACACATATCTTTCAGACTCGATTTTCATAATGAACCATTTCAAAACCTACAAGTACGTACCTTCATGCTCCCTTGGGGAATGAGTCCATCTAGGACTTGAGCGGATTTTTGAAGTAAGACTTCTTTACGGACGCTTGACTTGGGCAGTAATCTAGTGAATTATTAGCTATTACACCTAAACAGGAAGGATCTACGTATGTTGATAGGCACAATTACCGGACACTGCACACTAAACAAACACCTCTTCAATATTAGCGTCACAGACAGCCGCCTGTGCTAGTGGTGCATCGAAAATGAAGAAACACCAGCACACGTACTGCTACACTGCAAGAGTGTCGCTTGCCAACGGGCAAAGTTCCTGAATGATCCGAAGACACTGCAGGAGGCCCTCAAGCCAGGCTTTCGTGATCTCCTGGACTTCTGGATGGAACTAAAATGGTTCGAGTAGTCAAACACATTCACGCACAATGGCCCAATTAGGAGGCTAAGTGCGGTAACCTATCGCCCAACTAACTAACTAAGCAAGTGACTTTCCTCATATCCTTTATAAAATTAATATTAAAGTTCCAACTAGATTCGTTGGATAGATAGATAGATTAACTCTTTATTGTACACCAATATTAAGATCTTACATTACAGGAGCATGTAAATAAAAAGTATACAATTGGCGGTCTTATCACTAAAATGTGATCTCTTCCAGACAACCAAAGAATGGAAAATAATAGGGATTATTTAAGAGGGCAGTTGTCGGTGTACGTATACTTTGTTAACAGTACCCGTTGGTACTCAGTACAAGAGCCTACTATATATACCTACTATTTACACTATATACATACATACTATATACATACATACTATACATATACATACTATACACATACATACACACTATATAAATACATACATACCTATAATAGATAGAAACTTACATATCACAATATTACCTACTTGTTCTGTCAATGTATCCTATAGTGATAGGAAGTAATCCTTTACACTTTTCTGGAACTTGTGTAAACTTTGTGCTTGGCGTACTGTTATTGGCAGTGCATTCCACAAACGAACACTCTGAACAGCGAAGGATTTATCAAGAAAGGTTGTGGAATGCGCTGGCATTTTTAACTTAAGATTTTCCGATGATCGCAAAACTCTCGAATGTGACTCGTATAGAAAAGAAAACCTATTAGACATCCTATTAATTTGCAAACTCCTTTCAGTTCTACAAATTAAAGACAAAATTCTTTTTGCAGTAGATCTGCTAATTATAGTAACCACCTGGACGATTTTCCGGATGTTGATCTATTTAACACTACGTCTCAAAAACTTAAATATATTATTTGCAAGAACAAATAATAGATTTAAGTGAGATTTGGTGCTAATTCTAAACAAACATAATATCAGTTTTTCATAACGATCTTCTCTCTTTTTTATAATAATTTTGTATTTGTATAATTTTATGCATATCAAGTTATATAGTCTTTAATATGTGGAAAATGTTAAATAGTCCTAAGTTATCCTTATTTTATAATACCGCAGATAATTGTCAGTGTAATTTTTCCAAATAAAATAAAATAAATAAAAATAAAATGACGGGAGCGTTACGAAAAGGAGGTTCGCGCGTGCTAACAGAAGCTAGGAGTTTCGTATATTACTTACTGTAGGGGCAAGAGAGAGAAAGAAGTGCGAGCACAGACTTTCTTTCTCTCATAGACAGTTACGTTTCATATTTCTAAGATTTATTTCAGTCGTGTGGTCTAAAGCACACTCTTTTTTCTATAGTTTAAATTTCTTCTATAGTTTTAAAGTTAGTTCTCTATAGTTAGCTAGTTTTTTCTATAGTTTACTCACTATTCTAAGTAGAACTACTGAAGTATACTGTGTCACCGGGGCAGTAACATGCACGGAGCGTGATTTGTTTGCGATGTAATTAGTTTATCTTCGCCCGTGGCTAATTTTGTTTTAGGAGGAGACAGTATCTGATGGTCGGTAGTACAACTTATTCTGAGGGACTGCAGTTCTGTACAGAAGCCATGTGTGCGGCTAATCTTAAAATAAATAGCAATAAACGTCCGTTGGGTGGAAGTCTGATCTTTATTTGTCTATTAGTGACTAGTAATTTGTAATTTATTTATTTTTTTGTGGCAAATAAACATTTTATTATTATTATTATAGTATATAAATATCTTGGACGGACCTGGCGTGGTTGGCAAATGCTTGCTTTTCACGCCGGAGGTCGTGGGTTCGATTCCCACCCAGGACAGATCTTTGTGTGCATGTCTATTTGTCCTGAGTCTGGGTGTAATTATCTGTATAAGTATTTATTTACAAAAGAAAAGCAGTATAGTTAGTTATCTGGTTTCCATAGTACAAGCTCTGCTTAGTTTGACATCAGATGGCCGTGTGTAAATAATGTCCCTGGATATTTATTATATTGTTATTATTATTATCTCTCTCTAATTTATAGGCAAGGTTAAGCAACTAGGCTCAGGTCAGTTCATAGATGGGTGACCGCCAAAGTGGTTAGATTTCTGAGCGTTTCCGTGATTTTGATCGGAGGGCACGTTAAGCTGTCGACGCCGCAATGTCAGATTCCTAATTGGGTGCGCGAACAACTCTGACACTAGGGTAACCACTGCCCTTAGGATAAATAAGTAAGTAATATCTTTGAACCACTATCACGCTGCCATCTGATCCCAAACTAGGCATAGAATGTAGTATGGCAACAAGACAACTGATGAACATACTTATATATTTCTAAATACATACATATTATACATGAAATTCACCTAGACACAGAACAAATAATCGTACTCATCACACAAAGATTTGTCGTGGGTGGGTATCGAACCCACGATCTCTTACTTTGTAATCATACCTTATTCCTCATTTTCAATATGTATGCTCTAATCACAGCATAAATCTGCGTTCAACCTACAACCGTCTTCTACAATGCCCTTCACATCGCACTGATTTTCTTCATGATTCCTTTTTCGTGCAGTCTATACTTCTATGGAATGTGCTACCTCCGGGGATAAGAATGGCTAAGAGTCGATTCTCTTTCAAGAAAAAAACACGTGAGCACATTTTAAATAAAATAAAGTCAGAAACCTCTCATCAGTAATCTTATTTATGTATATATTAATGTATGTATTTATATCTATATATTTATAATAATATATATTGAATAATATGTATAAAATAATATTTATAGGTAGTAGTTATGTTTTTATGCTTATATAGAGTACAAAAGTATCTACAATTTACTTAAACGTTAATTCGTACACCATATTATCTCTGCATCACCCAAAGGTAGACTGGTAGAGAATGCCTTTGGCATTAAGTCCGCATTTGTACAGTTTGTGCACTAAAGTTTAAATAAATAAATCAGGGTTACTAACCACGAGACCAACATACAAGTCATGATATATATACAGACGCCAGCACATCAATCTACCCCAATCTATCAAATTTCTTCTATAGATTTTAAACTTTACCACATAAGCATAAGGTTCACTTTCAATTGGAGAAATTTGGCAACTTGGGGTAGATTGATGTGCTGGCATCTGCACATATGTATATCGTAAAGACGAATGAAAGGGTCAGTTTACGGGATGTTTCGTGCAAATGTCACTCTACGTTAACCCAATGGAAGATGGCAAGGGTCATTTCTACGCTACGACATTAAACTAAAGGCCATGGAAGGCGGACGGATATATCAGTAAGTGAGAGACGCTCTTTCCGCAAAGCTTCAAGTGCCTAAAGCCTACGGTAAACATTAATTCGTATGCGGGTCATATCCTTGTTAAATACCATAATAATAATAATAATTGGAACGAAGTTCCTTATCGAGCGTTGTGAAAGGGGGTTAGACGGAAAAAATTCGCACGAAAAGTTGTCACGACACTGTTTGCAGCTGTGCGGCGTGCGCATGTTTCTTTGTCTGTCTCTCTCTCTCTCTCTCTCTTTCTCTCTCTCTTATAGAAAGCAAGCCAGATATTTTCATTTCTATTTCGCATTGAATAGTGTGGTGTCGCGACGATTATTTTTGTTGAGTGTATACAGGTTTTTTGTACATAATAAATAATAAGAAATAACTTCGTTCCATCCGGGTGTCCCTTGACACCTCTCAAGTTTTTTATCTCAGATAATTACAATCCATTTTTGTTAGTAAATAATTTATAAACTTACACACTATTGTTAGTTAATAACTTAAAGCTAAACATTCAAAAAACACCCCCATGTTTGCGCATCCAATGTTCAGTATTGGTCTGTCCCACCGGTCCACGATCGTGTTTAATATGCTATTGGGACTAGGGTTACTATATGACAGGCGTTAGCCGCATTTGACAGGCATTTTAAGGTTTAGACAGGCGTGCGGCCGGCATTGGCTGGAGACAGGCATTTTCGCAGGCTCTCGTCAACGCTCGGTGGAGTAAAGAAAGAAATCGGCTGACAATTGAATCAGTAAAAGCAATATTGACTACACAGGAAAATTACAAAACTGAATCTTGTGAAGACTTTTACGTTTATAGTTATAGTAGTTCTTTATTTTCTAATATATAATATAATATCTATGATATTATATTATATATTAGAAAAGAAAGAACTACTGGAAAAGAAGGAACTATTATTAAAAAAGATGTCCTCTGACAAATATCAGAAATAAATATCTTTCTTCATTATTATCTGTTGGCTTTTACTTATTACCTACAGCGTTTTGCTTCAGGCAGGCATTTTTCTGAAACTTTAGGCATTTTAGGTACCATAGACAGGCATCCCTCTATTTACATATGGTAACCCTAATTGGGACTGACTCGTACCTTGTTCATAATAGAAGCTCATCGCATAGGCATAATGGCGTGCAATCCATCCGTGCGTGCTTCAATCCATATCACAGTCTGATTTGGTATCTAATATTTAGAATAAATTACAAATTCATAAAACCCAATAAAATCAAATGCTTCTTCATATCGGCTGAATAAGTTCTACTGCTGGACAACGGCCGCTTCGAAAAGATTTCCACGATGGAGTTATGTTAATAATTTCCCATAATCGCCACGCTTGGTAGGCAGGTTGGCGATCGCAGTATGATAATCATTGTACACATAGATAGATGCTGCCCTTTCCCTGGTAGATATTCCCTCAGGGTGAATTCAACGCCCAGGGGGATGAGAGTTATGAGTCGGGGAGTCAAGAAACCAACTAAAATCTCATTCCACGTCTTACAGAAAGAAATATCCGCAGAGAAAGACAAAATAATATTTTCGAAGCATTTTCAATAAGTCCGAACAGTTTCTTATTTCCTTTTAGAAATCGTGTCCCGTCGACTCTAAACGGTGTTTGGTTTGTGCTGTCAATTGATAGGTTTACATGGCGATTAAAATGAAGAAAGTAATACAATAATGTTTATCAAATTATATCTTAAGAGGCTATTACGGACTTTTAAGACAAATATGACGTTGGTCACCTTAACCAACAAGAACAGACTTGACGTAATGGATAAAAGGGTTTTTAAAAACTATATGAATGTGTGCAGAAGGAATAATATAATGTCTATGCTTTTCTTTAAAAGAGGCTGGCAACTCTCATTTTTGTCGTATGACGCTAGTGAATCCTGTCTTTACAACTAAGTACGGGTCAAAATAGAATGAACAGAAATCTCTCAAAACACTTAAAAAACATGTTGAAATATAACAAATTGATGAAGTTCGAGAGAAATATAATCTTTTTGACAAATCTAAAACAAGCAAGATTAAAAGCCTTGCGATTGATTACTTTAGTCGCTTAGTAATTACTATTTAAAAACATATAACAGACTTTTCTTTTTGACAACTGTTTGGGACTAAATTGACGTACAAAAAATATAAAGTCAAATTGATAAATTTCTTATTCTTTATTGCATACAGGAACATACATTTAATTTTTAAGTTACAAAAACAAAAATCTATCCCGCTTCTGAAGTCGTTTAAAAAATAATTTATAATAAAAACTAAATAATTACTCTAATTGGACCAAATCCCGTGTTCATGCCCGCTTGAGTATGTTTCGCCGGACCGTCTCAACTGGGTCGTGTTGAAACCGGTAGTAGATGAACCCACTGAGTTTGTTTCGCTGGGTCTTCTCAGTTGGGGCGCATTGGATCCGGTGGTAGCATTAAAGCGCGACCGTCGTTATTAACACAAGGTCATCATAATAATAATACCTTTAATATAGACAGAACCATTGACAATATGTAGTAAAAATTTTAGACTTAAACTAGATAATTAAACATAATCTCTTGACAATAACTTGATACGAGCTAGCTAAATATCATTGCTGTAATAAAATAAATTTTATAAATGTTTTCATACAATATGTACCTAAATATCTATGTTACTAGAAATAATATCTAATGTATACAACTATATTACTACAAACATGTTCTGACTATTTACAAGCGCTTTTTTAAAGTCTACGTGAATAAAAACCCGTTTTATTTTTATTTTATTTTAAAACAAATATATTAATCATCATCATGTCAGCCGAATAACGTCCTGCTGGACAAAGGCCTCTCCAAAATATTTCCACACTGAAGTTGTGTCCCATCTTTTGGAGGGATTTTCAGAGAGGTAGGGCACAGCATTCATTCGCTCGAAGCGCAGCCCGACTGGGAGGGAAGTACCTCACCCTTACAGAAGACATTCCTTAATAATAATATTAATAATTTAATGTTGTGTTTCTGAGTGTGAGTAAGGTCGCCAGAGCTCATCGGGGTGGGGGGGGAAGGGTCAGCAAACTTGTTTGCTGACTATTAAAGGCCGGCAACACACCCGCGACTCCTCAGGTGTTGCGAGTGTCCATGGGCGGCGGTGATCACTTACCATCAGGTGACCCACTTGCTCGTTAGTCGACCTCTGACATAAAAACTGGTATACCATAATCGCCATGTTTGGCGGAGGAGTTGGCGACCGCATTATGATAGTCATAGTACACAGAGAGACGCTGCTGCCTGTTCTCTGGCAAATATTCCTTCGGGACGACTTCTACCCACAGCATAAGATGGGGTGATGATATCCTATACCGTCAGCCACAAATCAAATGTAGTATTCTTATCAAAATACAGTTTATTCAAAACTCAAAAATAAGACGTTTTTAAGTTAAATATCACATGGCCACCTGCAAGAAGCGAGCTTTTTTCTTCCTTAAAAGCCGGCACGCATTGACGGTCCATCTAGTGTTGCGAATGTCCATGGGCGGCGGTTATCAGTACCCACCCGGCGCCCAATTGCTCATTTGCTTTAAAAAATAAACAACCTGCTCTTTAACGAACTCAAACTCAGTCCTAGCATTTTACAGCTGTTAATATTACATGTTGTATTATGTTTACTTATAGGGTACTTAGTACTAATATGATTGTATGCCAAACAAAGGTAGTTAATTCCCATGCGGTAAAGGGGAAGTAAATTGCACTGCCCCTTTGAGCACAATTCCATTGCTGCAGTGCAATTAGCAATTTTGTCAGAATGATATTCATTTTATTTCGGCAACAATTTCGAGTACTTAGACTACTTTGTAAAGCACAGCGGACTAATATGTTACGTTTATTAAATACCCCACGACACAGGGATTCATTTCAGTGTGGGCATTTTATTTACATAAAACTAGCTGTACCCGGCGCGCGTTGCTACGGTAATATATGAAATTCATTGGAATGATAGTGGCGCCATCTGAAGAAAGATTCCGGGGTTGGTACGACCAATCTTCGGGTCGTACCAACCCCGGAATCTTCAGCAAATTGTTCGCGGTCACTCCATAGATGGCTGACCGCCAAAGTGCATTAATTTCTGAGCGTCTCCGTACTTCGGAGGGCACGCTAAGCAGTCGGTCCCGGTTGTAGCCATTAGGCAACATGCAGGCTTGAACAACTCTGACACTAGGGTAATCACTGCCCATACGATAAGTAAGTAATCACATTATCAAATGTATTGTTTATGATTCAATAAAGGACATATAGACACACACTCATTTTTATACATATAGAAAAGCAATGATCTTCACATTGGCGGGTCTTGTGATTCCCTACTTATCAGCTTCGTTTTCATAAATTCATGTAAGTTTTCCCTGGTCTGCCCTAACTCCATCTTCCCGTTTTTTGAAAAGGTCATGCAGTACTATAAAAAAATTAAATAAAAAACGAGTGTACTTTAGAACATACGACTGAAGTAAAACTTAGATATACGAAACTAAACCAGCTATGAGAGAAAGAGAGAAAGAAAATGTGTGCCCGCACCTCTCTCTCACTCTCTCGAAAGACGTCCACTGCTGGAAAAAGGCCTCCTCAAAGATGTCCACAGTTGACGGTCTTGCGCTATTCGCATCCAGCAGTTTCTAGCGAACCGCACAAGATCATAGGTCCATCTTGTAAGGGCCTTGACCACGCTGCGTCTTCCGGTTCGTGGTCGCCACTCGAGAACCTTTCTGCCTCAACGGCCGTCGGTTCTACGAGCTATGTGCCGCCCACTTCCACTTCAGTTTTGCATTTCTTCGGGCTATGTCGGTGTCTTTGGTTCGCCTGCGGATTTCGACATTTATACATGTGTATTCTCTCTCTTTTATCTTCACTAACTTATATCTCCCTTTCAACTTCCGTTCGCCTCACCCGCTAACACTTTTCGTAACACACTCCAGCTTACTCCCCAAGTCAAGCGTGAGTAAAGAACGTTCGAGAGTTTTGCTTCAACAAAACCTTGAAAATGTCACACCATGTAATCCTTCCTGAGTAATTGTAAAATGCGAAGAAATTGCCGGCCACGGCACCGGTCCAAGCAATTCGCTGAAGCCTCAGCCTCAAATCGAAAACATTGGTGTTCATTGTGCTCAGTCTCGGGTTTACAATGATCGCGATACAATTGTCGTTGTTTTCCTTTTGAAGCCATTTTGTTTTGGTAGTTTAACTCTATTTAGGATAGAAAAATATTTATGAAAATTTGAAATGTTACATAGAATCAGACACCATCTTAAATAATACTAAATTAAGATGGTATTATTATATACTTACTATTTATTCTCTTCATATCTTTACATAGTATCTATGTATAATTAAAATCGATTAAACTAGTTTCCAATATTCTTTCACCTACAGAAAGCTCGTTGTGAGTTGAAAAACAATAGCTACTCACATTGTTTTGGTATACACAATTGGTTTGTAAATCTGGTTCATATCTATTTTAGTTTTTGCTCTACATTCTAATAAAATTCTAGGGACAATGTCACACAGATCATCCTAGCCCCAAACTAAGCAAAGCTTGTACTATGGGTACCAGGCGACGATATACATACTTATATAAATAGATAAATACTTAAATACATAGAAAACATCCATGACTCAGAAACAAATATTCGTGCTCATCACACAAATATTTGCACTTACCGGTATTCGAACCCAGGACCACCAGCTTCGTAGGCAGGAGCACTACCAACGGTCACTACGGTGATCGTCTGATTATTTGAAATTATTTATGAATAATAAAATAAAATATTTTAACAATACTTTAAATCTACTTTTATCTATTTAGTAAAATATATTAATAATGAAATGATGAATTATAAGTTTCATTAACTTATATAAATCATTAAAATTTCAATAAATACAAAAAGTCACGCTATTTATCTAGATACCTACACTAAGTAATTTCCAAACAAAATCATTATTAGAAAGTATTCTTTGTATCGGCTGCTATTACAAAATGGTTTACAAAGCGAGGGGTCCCTATTGTGATTGTCGATCCCTATAAAGGGCACAATGTTAGGTACAACAAATATATCATTCAAGACAAGAGAAATGGTATCCTCCCTTATACCTATAGGCGTCCGGCGAGCCTAAAATTGGCTAACAGAAAGATTGTAAAACGTCTACATACTATAGAAAAAGTACTTAATTATTTTCAGGTACATTTGCTGAGATGTTTTGGCCATTTAGAGAGGATGAATGAAAAAAGATTGACCAAAGAAGTATACCTGGCTTGTGTGAATGGAACAACCGGAAGGTGAAGACCTCGTCGAACATTCACTGACCAAATCGGAGACGTTCTCAAGAAAGGGCAGGTCAGAAGTACCCTGAACCGGCGAGCATGTATGAAGAATATGATGACAGTAATCGAGGCAAAAGACGTGTGCAAAGATCGTGACAAATGGAAATCCGTTGTCTCTGCCTACGCCTCTGGGAAACAGGCGTGAGTCTATGTATGTATGTATGTATTTGTTCTTCAAACTAGTTGCTCTTCTCTGGAATGCGTTGCCATTGATAATCCAGTGGGCACAAATACTTAGTACATAGGTACGCAGAAGGTTCCTACTTATCACAGAGTAAGCTTGGTGAATGGGTGACAAAAACGTTACGTAAAAGGTTGACCGAGCGAGGCGAACAGAAGTTGAGAGGGATAAGTAGGTGACGATAGAAAGAGATAGAGTTAGTTGTCTCATATATTACTGAAGGGACAAAAGACAGGTGCGACCAAATATTTCCTTTCACTCATAGACATTTTATATTGCAAAAAAGAGCTGTAAGAGCTATCTATAATCTTGGCCCGAGAGTGTCTAAGAGAGAAGTTCAAAGAGGTTAACATTCTAACTGTACCATCTCAGTATATATAATATATGAAAACTTACTATATGTGCATAAAAATATCGATTCCTTCTGTAAAGGGAGCGATACACATAATGTAAATACTAGATATAAGAATAATCTCACATTGCATACTACCCGTATCCACAAAATAAGTAACTCTTTTATGGGGCAATGCATAAGATTCTATAACAAACTTCCCAATGATTTTAGAGAATTATCTACGAATAAGTTTAAAAGAATTATTAAAGGCAAATTGTGTAGCAGGGCATATTACAAAATTTCTGATTATTTAAGTGATAAAAGTGATTGGGATTGAGTTGTTCTGAGTCAACACACATGATTGTAATTAATCTTAAGTATATTTTATTTAAAAAAAATAATTCCTACTGAGTTTTCTGGCAGTGTTTCTCAGTAGCTGCCACGTCATGCACTGCGCGGTAGGTTAAAAAATGACGATTTCTCATAAATGTAAAATTTTTACGGAACAAATTATTTTTGACTTGAATTTTGCCTCTTGAACGATCGAGAACGATACGAGGGTCAGCAACAAATGTTTGCGGACTTTTTTCAAGGCCGGCAGCGCACCTGCGACTCCGGTGTTGCGAGTGTCCATGGGCGGCGGTGATCCCTTATCATCAGATGAACCACTTGATCGTTTGTTGCCCTCTTATATAAAAAAAAAGAAAAAAGATTTAATTGAAAAAAAAAACTTGTGTGTACTTATGTACACGCGTTAGAAGTTATACTTCTTAATATACAACTTGAACATAGTTATCAATTTTCATACCACCTAGAACTAACGTCATGCTGTTATTTTTACGATGCGCGCGCATCGTAAAAATTCACTCTCATACCACCTAGAACTAACTTCATGCTGTTAAATTTTTTGGTGTCGGTGTGCGCGTGCATCGTAAAAATTCACTCTCATCATTTTTCTCCATCGCGCCAAAAGAAGTATAACTTCAAAAAATAAACGCCCGCATTAGGGAATCTAATCCCTGTGTCGCGGGGTACTTTACAAACATATAATAGACGGATACAAATTACATCCAGACTCAGAAGAACAAGTTATGAGCCACACAAATAGTTATCCGGCGCGGAACTCGAACCCGCGACACGAAGCGACGAGGCGACTATCTTAGCCGCTGCGCCACATTGTTTAAATTAAACTCCGTTTCTGGCAATTGTGTGTATAATATTAAAAGATAAAACTATTATGTAATACATACTTTTTGACATGGTGACATATTACTGTCAACGTTTCGGTTGATACATTACTACTGACAATTTTTCCATTGCTTCTCTAAATCAATGCACTTGAAATTCATCTCTAATAACGGTACATAAGGTAGAAATTGTATGGTAAGGTTGTTCAGGGGTAATAAATCCACAGGTGGAATTCATGCTTCGTGCACGCTTCCAAATAGATTACTTTTCGTAAAAAAATATGTAGGTAGAGAATACTCTGCATGTGAGGGAACATGATTGATGAAGTTGCTATTGCGATCTGAGTGGATCTGCCTACTTTTTATTACATTTTTCGTGGTTATGGGCGTAGGTTAAAACATATCACAGCTACAGACTATAATATCCTGGTACATTATTCACAGACGGCCATCTGATCTCAAACTAAGCAGAGCTGTAACTATGGAAACCAGGTATCAAGGTAGCAAGACATCAAGGCACTCATAGGCAGATCCTCTCACTGCACTGGTCCGTAAGTAATTGGCGAGGTTAAGCAACTAGCCTCGCGGTCAATCCATAGATGGGTGACCGCCAAAGTGGTTTAGTTTCTGAGCGTCTCCGTGCTTCGGAAGGCACGTTAAGCTGTCGGTCCCGGGTGTAGCCATTAGGCAACAGTCGTTAAGCCTTGTCAGAGGCCTACTGGGCGGCTTGAACAACTCTGACACCAGGGTAACCACTGCCCATACGATAAGTAAGTAACCAGGTAACTGATTTATTACATATACTACTTTTCTTTTGTAAATACATACTTATAATGTCCTCCTAGCCGAATTCCAGCCACGGCGGCCCATCTCAACAGAGATTAGCCATCTGCGCGGGACATATTATAGTGCTCAAGTGTGTGCGCAAACACAGGAGCACTTTCTATTCCATTACTCTCATGATCCGGTGGGACGCCTAGCGACACAACCGGAAAGAGGGCAGGTACAGGACCGACGGCTTTACGTGCTCTCCGAGGCACGGGGGTATAATACCGCCAACTTCCAGACTTCGGGCTGATGCTGAGAAATTTTTCTATTTAGTCCCAAAATCACTTTTGGCCCGATGATTTTAACCCAGGACCTCGTTCTCCGCAGGTGAACACGCTACCGCTAGACCAACGAGGCAGTCGAAATACATACTTATAAAGATAACTAGCTGTGCCCCGCGGTTATACCCGCATTAAATTTTATAAATTATCATAGCTCCTCCCCCTTTGGTGAGAGCGTGATAATATGTAGCCTATATGTGGACCCGACCTCTTAATAATATTCATGCATAATTATAAGTAAATCCATGCAGTAATTTTTGAGTTTAGCCCGGACATACATACAGACAAACAGACACACAGACAAAAAGTCTAAAATCTATATTTTCGGCTTCGATATCGATTAAAGATATCAGCCCAAGTAACCTTTTTAAAAAATATTCAATGTACAGTTTTGACTATCCTACGATTTTATTATATGTGTAGATTACACCCAGACTACAGGACATACAGGACAAACAGACATGTTCATGCACACAAATATCTGTCCTGAGTAGCCCTGTGGCGTGAAAGGCAAGTGTTTACCAACCACGCTAACAGGCCCGTCAAAAGTCTTGTAAGGAAAATATATACTCTTCTGGTGTTTTTTTTTTGTTTTTTATGCTGAATGGGTACCTGTGCGCTTGACGAATGGGTCGAAGATGGACCGCGCGTACCCATAAGATGCCTGTTCACTCTAGCCTTCAATAAACCCATGTTGTGTGAGTCTGGAAACACGTCGTTCGGGAGGGTGTTCCACTGCTTAGCCGTGCGTATGATAAAGGAGGAAGCAAAGCGCTTCGTACGGCAGAATGGGATGAAAATGTGTATTCTTAATGTTGATCAGTTTTATAATCACAATAAGCTCCTTAATATTGTATACTAGCTGTGCCCCGCGGTCTTCTTCTTAGCGTGTCGATGCCAATCTAGATTGAGTCTTCCCAGAACTCAGCTACGAGTTTAGAGTTGTCAGTAGCGTCCATTAGTTCCTGTAACGTGCAGGTGTTAGGGCACGCAGGACATGCGATCAAGTGTCCCATGGTTTGGGGGGTAGCACCGCACCTGCATCCTAGGCTATCCCCGTCAATAAATCTCCACCTGTACAGGTTTTCCTTACTTCGACCAACCTGAGTCCGGAGCCTGTTCAGGGACTTCCAGGTTGGCCACGGAATATTGTGTCCAGGTGGAAGATTTTCAGCCGGAGGAACAAATGGGATGGGTAAGGAAGCACTTTCTCGCCATATCTTTAGCCTCTCACGACTCCGTTCGCCAATAAGTGGGTGGACACACCTTACACACCTGCCCCGCGGTTATACCCGCATTAAATTTTATAAATTATCTCAGCTCCTCCCTCGTAGGTGATGGCGTGATAATATGTATACATATGTATGCATGCACACAGTACTTATTGAGTTTAGTCCCCACATACATACATATAGACAAACAGACAAAAATTCTAAAAACTATATTTTTGGCTTCGATATCGATTACAGATCACGCCCCAAGTATCCTATAAAAAATATTCAATGTACAGTTTTGACTTTCCTACGATTTTATTATGTGTATAGATCAGACATGGGCAGGCCCCCTACAAGATGGACCGATGATCTTGTGCGGGTCGCTGGAAACTGCTGGATGCGAATAGCGCATGACCGGCAATTGTGGAGATCTTTGGGGGAGGCCTTTGTCCAGCAGTTGACGTCTTTCGGCTGATATGATGATGATGATCTCAGAATAAATACTGAATTTAAATTTTATCAGTGCAGTAAAATGTCTCAAGGGATTACCCGTCGAACTTCATTACTGCACTGGGAAAGTATTGCCGGAGCCAAAGTTAGTTACTATATAGTTTGGTGGTTTCGACTCAATTCACTCTACTGCGTCCAACTAATGAAATCACGTAAGTAATCAAATAGGCCATTGTAACTTTATTGTTCAAATACCGTAGAGAGACGTAATAAAAGCCTATAAAGTCGTAAATAATTTGGGATTAATATAATTACATGATAAATAAAATCGTGGACATTATTCACAGACGGCCATTCGATCTCAAACTAAGCAGAGCTTGTGCTATGGAAACCAGATAACTGATATACTACATAATAATATCTTACTTTTCTTTTGTAAATACATCAATAGAACATAATTACACCCAGACTCATGACAACAGATGTGTTCATGCATAAAAAATTCTGTCCTGGGTGGGAATCGAACCCACGACCTGTAGCGTAAAAGGCAAGTCTCTCCCAACCACGCCAACCGGCTCTTCAAATTTAATTTATTAAGGTATCCCTTGATGTGGGTATATAATTGAGGCTATAAAAACTAGGAACACTCTATTCACTCTTTAGTTACGCACACACTAAAGCACCATAATTGGCTAATCTCCATAGCGACTGGCCTCCATGGCCAAAATTCAATCAAGAAAACATTCTCAGTATGCAAACACAATAGCAAAGCATATTAATTGTAAAATACAACAAACATCTCATCAGCGTCCGGATGTTGGTGACAGATGCACGTCATAATTTCAAGTTACAATGCCGCTTCTGCACGGAATTGCCTCTCGTGGCCACTTAGCAACGCCGCAATGGACTCTGTGCGTAATTAGTGGCCCAAATTGGGTTTCGGCTGCGGTTACAGTAATTTTAATGGGGTTTTATATTAAGAGGCTGAAAACGCTCAATTTTAGCGTATCATGGTTTACATTTCAGCGAAATGTAAATAAGCTATTATATGTACGTAGTCTGCCTCGTTGGTTTAGCGGTAGCGTGTTCACCCGCAGAGAACGAGGTTCTGGGTTCAAATCCTGGGTCGAGCCAAAAGTGATTTTAGTGTATACTTTGTATAATGAAGAGCAGTTTATGATTACCAAAAACATTGCTGTATTAGATTTTTTGTCATTAAGTTTTTATTTATCTCGGAGTTCATCATTTTGTTATATTTCACCCTACTTTTTACTTTTATTATTGTTTTCTGTTTACTAGTGCGATACGATTTGTTTTTCATTATTTCTTGACCACTGGTCCAATCCTTCAGCCGCAATAAACAATGGTCTCATTATAGCATGTGCAGCATTAAGGTAATTTCGTCAAGGGGGGTACCGGAGCAGCATACCCGCGTTACCCCCATCAGGCGCCAAGAGAAGTCCACGGCAGGTAGAAACTTTAGTCGATGCAAGTCCGACATACCCACCCGCAGACACTTTTTGCGGGTGGCATGCGTAGGCATTCACCCTGCCTTATCAAAAAAAAAATATTGATCACAGTCAATTTAAAGAACTACTGCAGTAGAGCAGTTGAGGTTTTACTAGAGACTTCTATGCAGTTTTTTTATGGAGGCTTGAACGACTTTGACACCAGGGTAACCACTGCCCATACGATAATGGACATTAAGCAGTATGTCTGTCATTACTATTGGCATTAAAACGCATCCTACCTATACTTGTTATGTATTGAAATAAGACTATGAGCAACTGACAATGAACATGAACTGCAACTGACTATGTACATCCGTCTATATGAGCACATTTTGTGATATTTTGCATTTAAGTATGCGGTCGCGGTCGTTCTTCCATACTTTTTTTGGCCACATCTAGGCCTTAGATTTGTCATTAAAGTAGATAATATATATTATTCCCGCTATTAATGATTTTTTTATTTTTTTTTATTTATAACTTTATGCACATAAAATGGTACAAAGGCGGACTTAATGCCCTAGGCATTTTCTGCCAGTCAACCTTACGGTGGTGCAGAGATAGCATGGTAGGTGCACGGATGATACAATTATCAAAATGTAAGAAAGTAGAGGCTATACTAAGCGACTTCTAAAGTAGTAAGAACTGGACAACACGATATTATACTATACTATACAATACTATATTATACAATAAATAAATTTTGGTTCTCACATGTTTAATCTTTAGGTATTACTAAATATATTGTCATCATTGACAAACAAATGAAAAATAAAATACATTTGTGCATTTGTGGATATAAATATTACCGTATGATGAAAACATCTCACGCGGCTAAGGAGAAAAAAATCAAATAAATAAAAAAGGTTTTTATTCACGTAGACTTTAAAAAAGCTCTTGTAAATAGTCAGAACATTATATAGATATTTTGATCAAAATTTTGAATATTAGCAAATATGGAAAATCGAAAGGCTAGCGATCATACTTATTGTTATATCCACAAATGGAGTTATATTCCTAAATCCTTGAAGATCAACCTTGAAAGTTTAGGACTTGATGTCTGGCTGGAGAGTTTCGTGCAGAAGGCGGTTTTGCTAGCGGATGCCAGGATAGTGGGATTTTTTTATGTAGCCCAAATATAGTACGAGTAGTATTTATATTCAAATGTCCTTGTATTATATATAACTTAATATTGGTAATAAACATATGATAATAATAAGTGCAGTTTATTGTGTCAAATAATTTACAATCCAGAAATTAATTAATTTACAATTTGTAATCAATGTAATGTTAATGCAATAGGCGGCCTTATCGCTATCTCTCCTGGCAACCAATTATTATTGTTATCAGAATTGATTTGCTTAACGTTTACCTACTACTAATAAATGAATTGTGCCGAAATTATTTTTTAGACAGATTTAGAATAGATAGTGCTTATCTTTCTAATACGCCATCTAGTATTCTGATTAGGTAACGCTAGTTCATTGAAATATGTTCGGTTTCTCATAATGTACAATAGATGTCACTAGGCCTTTATATGAACAATCATTCCTAGCTATTTAATGTAGTTAAATTATGACCAATTATTAACGATTATATTTACAAAACTTTGAAAATTTATATTATTCTTCCAGTTGTGTAAATAACTAAAAGAAACTATAAAACCGAAAACAAAATTTGTCATAGCAAGGCGCGTTGTGGTCGCGTTCCTTCAGAAAAAAAAGTTATACACAAACAACATGGTGGATCAGCTGTTTTCGTTTTTCTCAAATCTCAATTTGTTTTCGTAAAACGAAGCATTGTTATGGTACCATAGCCATGTGTGAATTAAAATGGGCTCAATCGCATCGGTGCTGCAATGGCATTGTCAGACATGCGGCCAAATCAATCCTACAGAGAGTGTGAAGTGTTTAAAATGTGGTACAAAGCGGGTATCGAGTCATGACAGTGGAATATTTAAAGAAAATTGTAGAGATTCATCGCCGGAATATACATCGCGTACTGGAAAAAGCGACGGAACTACGCCTGGCTCCGAAGCAATCGTTATACCGACTGAAAATTGCTTTAACAGGTGTGTTTTTTTTCAATAGAAGTGCCACAGTCATTGTTAGTTTCTGTCAGTAAAATATCGATTTCCCGTGACCCGAATTTTAGGTTATATTTCTATTGTATTTCATTGTTGCGCGCACTGAAAGTGAGTACATTAACTAAATTAGATATTAACGTGCAGTTTTGGGTATTTGTGTGTCAGCAATTGTGTTAAAAATGTGATTTTGTGCGTCGCCTGTTCGCGATGTATGTAGGTATGTATTGTGAGACTGGTTCATTTTATGAATTAAACTGACTAAATCTAATGAAGCACGATACAAGGGCAGTTATAGCAAAATGTAATAACAACGAAGTTGTGTCATTAACACCTCTAAAATCAGAGCTATGTGGTAAAAACTATTCTCCATCAAAATCTGCATAAATTACTGGTAAGTTGACTTGATTCCTAGCCTTTCTTTGCCAGAACGATCATAACTATATAACATATCTAGAGCATACCTTATTATTTGCTTAGTGTAAACACAGTTCCCAATACTCTTATTAAATCTGTCAAATAAAAAAGGAGGGATTAGGATTACAGATTATAGGAGGTGGTATTTGTTTATCCTTAAATGAAAGGCAATTTCTCAGTGCTATAAAATCACCTATTGTTCCTATTGTATCCTTGCTGTATAAAAATATTCTAACAATAGAAATTGTTCATGAATAAGTAAACTAGAGATTTAGACCTTGACTTAATTACTCACTTGAACTAGTGTGGCACTATAATTTTGTTTAGTATACTACTATCAGTCATCAATAACCAAACCCTGGAGTACCTATTTAACATTCAATAAAAGTAGGTAAGCCTATGAAATATCCTACTTCCTAATAATCACACTATTACAAAGGCAATTGTTTGTGAGTGTGTATGTTTGTTACTCTATCACGCAAAAACTACCAAACAGAGTTTGGAGAAACTTTGTAGTAATATAGCTTGAATAATGTATAGACTATAATTTATAAAGTTTAACATGGGTAAACCTGCCGGGCACAGTAGTATAACATATACTGCACACAATTGGTTAATATGGTCTAATTGGTCATTTTCCTCTAACTGGTCTTTCCATATTATACCTTAGTATTTAGTGTAGTATTTATAATTATATGGACACAACTAAAGATGCCTTGTGTTTTCCATAAGAACTGTGTTAGAACCTATCAACCAAATAGTACAAGCAGTTTTAGTAGATTCTCTGTCCTTTTCTTTCCACAAAAACTTTATAAGATTTCTTTTGTTTCCTAGGACCATAATATATACAACAAAGTAAATAAAATCTTGACTATCTACTCCCTATCAAAGACTAACTACAAGTTAAATACAAGTAGGTTTCTAAAACTTTAAGCTAGAAGATACTAAAAGTCTTTTTCATCCTGTATCTTGATATGTGTGTGTGCAGATTTGGCTCCAGAATGTTTGTATGTTTATACTATGCAGCCCACACACAGGATTACACAAACTTCCTGAAGATATATCATACGCACACTCACACATATAATCAAATATAATATAACCCTATACTGAAACAGATACAGCTAGCCAAAATTATTGTTGATGTGAAACATCTATAGCTATATCTATAGCTGCATGTACATGCATGTACGTAGATTTCTAGCGTGGCGACGCATGCCGTGACGCATGCGCAATCGACTTTTTATTTTATTTTATTTATTTATTTATTTATCACCTTACATCTATCATTACAGGCATCGCCCAATGCGATAGTGTGGCTATGTAATACCTACAATACATTTTACATTATCTTATAACAAGTTTATAATAAAATTATCTATAACTAAAAATTAAACTTAAATGTAACATTCAACTAATACTATCTATTATGACTATGAGTAACAAATTATACACAACGTTGTCCGTGTGAATTCACTCAAAGAGCAACCAAACAAGTCAATTTCCTCGGCGACCAAATTAAGTGTCCTGAGTGCGCGCGACAAAGGCGCCTGCTGCTGGAGCTTTGTGCGCGCGCGCGGCATTCGCAGCAGCTGTGGCTTACGTCGCATATACACATACTTATCAGGCACGTTCAAATGTAACGTTTCTAGCAATGTTGGATTCATTACCTTGCCCCTCAAAACTGTGAATATGTATAATGTAATTGCTAATTCCCTTCTCACCCTCAACTCGTTGTAACCGACCATACCTAATATAAAGAGCGTTGGATACATTAAGGGATAAAAAGGATATACACCGTAATACCTCATATACAGATATCTTATAAACTTATTTTGTACACGCTCCAACATAAGATTATATTTAATTTCATGTGGGCTCCATATGACCGCATTGCATTCTAGTTGGCTTCTTACCAGCGCATTGTATAATGCAACAATGGCTGAAACATTGGTAAAACTATTGACTGTTCGAAGTACGAAACCTAGGTTCCTGTACGCTTTCTTGCAGATTTTAACCACGTGATCACGAAATGTCAACCCAGCATCCAAATGTACTCCCAAATCTTTCACCTTTGTAACCCGAGTCAATGGAGTGTCGCCTATTTTGTATTCGTATGCAATTGGAGTGCGTGCGCGAGAGAATGTGATAGTCACACACTTGGAGTTATTAAATTGTAACAAGTTGTTAGTACTCCAATCTACAATTCTGTCAATGTCCTTCTGTAATAGTTCGCAATCATCATGTTTACGTATAGGCATATATAATTTTAAATCATCCGCGAATAATAAACATTTAGCGTTTTTTATAACCTCTGGTAAATCATTTATCATAATTATAAACTCCATTGGCCCAAGGTTACTCCCCTGACTGACGCCCGAACTAACGATGTACGGCTCTGACACGTAGCCTGCACACTCAACGTATTGTTGCCTGTCCGTCATGTAGCTGGCAAAAAAATTTAGTAGGTGCGGAGTGAAACCAACACCGGCAAATTTTTTTAGCAATATGTCATTATTGACCAGGTCGAACGCCTTTTTAAAATCAAAATATGCGGTATCTATTTGCACTCCACTGTCTACTGCTGGTATCAGATCTGTCATATAATTTAAGAGATTACTAGATGTACTTCTAGAAGGCCGAAACCCGTGTTGAGCATCTGTTAACTGTCCGCTGATCTGTGAGAATATATGGTTTTTAATAGCCGTCTCGAAAACCTTAGCTGATGATGATAGCACAGCTACGGGCCTGTAACCTTCAACCTTGTCTTTAGCTCCTCCTTTAGGCACTGGAATAACTCTTGTTAATTTCCACCTATCAGGAAATACTGGCGCTTGGAGACAAAGGTTGTAAATATGAAGCAACGGTTCGGCTAGTACTGCACTGCAATCTCGAATAATGTAAGATGGGATACCATCTGGCCCTGATGATTTCTTAGGTTTTAACTGGTGAAGGGCTTTTCGTACGTCATCTACACATAACTTGTCTAGATGAACCCGCGCTGCTCCATTCAAGTAGCCTGCTTCCTGTATCGCTGCATCTATATTCAACTGCGGTCCCTGCTCGCTATAAATGGAATGAAAATATTTCGCGAATTCACAAGCACATTCCTGCCCAGTTAGAATTTCCCCGTCTATGGAAATTTTCACCGCAGTATTGCCACACCTTTTAGAATTTATGTAGTTCCAGAAAGACTTTGGGTCCTTTAGTAGTTTACTCTGTATACTATCTTTGTGCTGTTCTTGTGCTACTTTAATCATATTTTGTACCTTTGTTCTGTACTGAGCAAACATCCCGTAATCACTCTTCGAACCAGTAGTTTTGTACCGTTTGTGAAGATTTGCCTTTATTTTTATGTCGCGAATTATTTCAAAAGTGTACCATTCGGGGTAACAGTACCTCGAACTGACACTGCTTCGCTTTTTTCTGGGAACACAGTCATCAATTATTGAATTAATTGTATTATAGTAATAATCTAAACTATTATCTACATCTAAACAATAAATCGGGGTCCAGTCTATTGATGCAATTAATGAGTATAAGGAGAAAAAATCGGTTTTGTTAAAATTCCAACCTGTAGGAGTAGAATCCGCGGGTGTCTTCGTTGTGTAGTCGGCGTAGTCGCGCTCGCGGCGCTGTGTCGCCGCCGATACGAGCAAGGGCGGGTGGTAAGCGTCGACCGGCACGAGTGGTGCGTCCTCCGCGCACACACTCACCCCCTCCCCCTCCGAAAACGTACTCAACACTAAATCTAGTTGCCGGTCATTGCAATTATCTACCTTATTGCACTGGGTGAATCCACAATATGTTGTAAAATAAACATAATAATTATTTATATTTACAGAACAGGAAAACAAGTTAAAATCACCTATCACTATAATGTCTTTATACCTACTACAATAGTCTTCTATAATTTTAAATAACAATAAATATTCCTTTTCGCAACAATTTGGTGGTACATATACAACGCATAATAATAACAACAGTTTATTTCGAATATGTACTGTAGCGCTCACTATTTCGAACGGATGATCGTCAACGCACACGTCACCAGGGGACACTCGTCGCAGCTCGAAGCGCGGTGTGGCCACTAAGCACGCTCCTCCTTGCTTACGGCCATCCGCTCTGTCGCATCTCATTATTGTGTATCCCGACGGAATCAGTTCTGCGTCGTGTATTCCATTGTTTAATCCTGTTTCAGTGATGGCAAATAGATCGCAGTTAGAAGATAAAATACCAGTATAGAAGTCTTCCACTTTTGTTCGGAGTCCTCTCACATTCTGGTAGAATATTTCAACATATTTTTGTTTGTTGTTCCTACTTGCTTTGTTGTTGTGTAGGCTTGTTTGGGTGACGAAACCAAACCCATTCGCTATATTCGACATTTAATGGCCATACCGATGTATCACATAGTTTTATAAAATCACTTTCTGTTACTCCAATTTTGAACGATGCATAGTCCCTTTCAGTTTTTGGCCTTAATTTTTCAATTATTATATCAGCGTCTGTACCTAATATATTTTTAACGTAGTTCATCATGTTTTCCTCTGTCGTACTTTTTTCTAATCTCCATATATGCAAGTATTTCTTTCTCTCAACTGCTTTTAGTGACACAATTGAGGCATTCCCACCTCTTATGATTGGATTTTTCCTCTTTGTACTTCTAACTTCAGTCCAGTTATTACCATAGGTTACAGTAACATCCGATTCCGCTGTTTTCCTAGCCACCTCCGCGTAAGTCGTCGCCGTCGTTGCTTGCGATACTGTTGGTTGTGCTTGTGCCCCGCTACTACGTACGCTCTCGTCTTTGCAGCTAGCGACCGCGATCTCGTCGTTCACCAATCCTAACGGTCGTATCGTGGTAGGAGTAATATTTACACTCGATAAAACAGCTGATTCCTGACGATTATTAGAGACATCAGTGACGGTCTGAACATTTTGTTTACTATTTTGTTGGTCTAATTTTAACATTTGAATCTCCTGCTCTTGAGCTAAACATTTTTGATTACTTTCTTGTAATTCCTGCCTCAACTTACTATTCTCCACGGCTAGTACAGTAACGGTAGCTTTAATTTCCTCTATAATTTTCGTTTCTAGAGTACTCAATTTTGCCATTATGACGTCATTAACTTGTTTCATTATATCCTTAACATAGTTTGTTTCTACCGAGGTTGGTGACCTCTTTCCGGCTACCTCTGGAGACTGTTTATAGGTCTCCTTCTCAGGTACTTCTCCCATTCGAGCACCCCTTACTGGAGTGTCGTCCGTTACTCGTATACGTTGTGTTACATTACAACATGAATTACATTTATAATTTCGCTTCATATCTACCAATGCACCTTTCGTAATATTCAGACATCTGTAATGGTGTACTTCCTTACAACCTAAACATTTAATAAGGTCCCCGGCGTCCACCTTTTTACGGCAAGTATCACAATAATTCATGTCTGAGTCTTATCATTATGACATATTTAGTTCCTATCACAATATGTTCTTTTCTGCATATTACTTTTACAAAATAATGTCGATGTTTCACATCTGCCAGGCGTCCCGTGACGGCTTACATTTTTTATTTTTATAAGATTCTTACTTTTAATGTAAATATTATTTTTTGTTATTTTAATGTATTGTTTTTGGCATCACAATAGAGTGGTATCTAAAATGTAAGCTCTTAACTACATGGAATATACATTCCACAGAATGAGATCCTGGTAAACTGTACTACAAGTTCTTCAAAACCTACATCAGGCTTCTCGTAAAATAAGTTGCATATTTTCGTAATGATATGTACATACACTTGTCAGTGTGTGACATATTTTGTTAATGTATTGCGAACCTATTTGTGATGAGAAAATACATCTCATAATAAAATAAATACATCATTCAGCTTTTATTATTATTCCAAATTATTTATTTAAAGTTCTTATTTTTAACATATTTATATCTATAAAATTGAAACAAAAAGAAAACAATTTATATAAATAAATATGTAAAAAATAGAGGTCCTCCAGCGGCAAGGTTTGACGCCCTAGGCCGCCGGTGGTCAGAGCGACAGAGTAAGGAACCTCCTCACAATGCCTGCCGTTCCCATTATTGCAGCCTTTTGTATCCGACCCTTGACCCAGTGATCTAGCGAAAGCCTCTTTAGATGTTGGTCGAGGCTCTTCGCTATGAGACCGTTTACGGAGACGACTATTGGGACAATTATTATTATTATATAAGGGTAAACGGGCCTGTTGGCATGGTTGGCAAATGTTTGCTTTTCATGCTGGACAACAAACTATGTTGTCACAAACATGGATGGTGGGAAAAAGGTCTTGGGGATCTTCTTAGACATTGCCAAAGCTTTCGACACGGTTTCTGTGCCCATTCTGATTAAAAAGATGGAAAGATTGGGAATAAGGGGTGTGCAGCTTAAACTTTTTGAGGACTATTTGAGTGAGAGAACCCAGTGCGTTAAGATTGATGACGTCGTCAGCGAGGATTACAATGTCACCTATGGCGTGCCACAAGGTAGCGTACTTGGGCCAACGCTCTTCCTTATATACATCAACGAACTGGGTTTGCTCACCCTGCCTAAAGGTAAAATTATAACTTTCGCAGATGATACCGCCCTTCTCTTTAGCGCAGACACATGGAAAGAAGCTTACGCTCATGCTCAAGCAGGCTTTAACCTTGTAACGGAGTGGCTGCACAGTAATGTACTCACACTAAACGCGGACAAAACAAAATATATTGCCTTTTGCCTAAAAAACGACAAGCGCACAACTCTAACAACATCGTTATATTCCATTATAGCCCACTCCTGTTCCAACCAAAATGGTAACACGTGTAGATGCACAGTGTTACAAAAAGAAAATTGCGTAAAGTACTTAGGTATTATTATAGACTGCAACCTTAGATTCCAGGAACACATCAACACCCTCAGCAAGAGATTGCGTAAATTAATTTATGTATTCAAGACCCTGAGACGTGTGGCTGACGTAAAGCTGAGGAAATCTATTTACTTTGCCCTCGTACAATCACTATTAACCTACTGCATAACATCTTGGGGTGGTGCCCCTAAGTACACAATTTTGGAACTGGAAAGATCGCAGAGAGCTATCTTGAAGGTATCTTCTTATCTGCCATTCCGATATCCCACAGCACTCTTATACAAAGAGACTAAAGTTTTAACTGTACGTCAGCTGTTTATACTACAAACAATACTTAAGCAGCATGGATTCCTGACCTTCAACCCCTTACTATCACATGGTAAAAGACGATTTGATCCCGTAGACCACCAACAAAAGCTCACTACAATTTTCTCTAAACGCTTCTTTTGCCACTTGGGACGATACTTATACAATAACGTAAATAAGCAGCTCTCTGTTTATAGACTTACTAGTAATCAGTGCAAAACGAAGGTTAGGAACTGGCTTCAGGAGTTAAACTATGACGACACAGAAAAACTTCTTGCTGCCCCGGTATAATTTGCTGGTTGACTTATAAATTAACATAAAGTTAACTTCATGCTGTTAAATACATCCTGTTCTCCCAACCCATTATTAGCACACACTCATATTTCCTAATATCAGCCTTCCCACACATACACACGCATACACACACACACACACACGCATACACACACACACACACACACACACACAAACACGCACCTCCAACACACCCACACAGCACATATTCACTCAAATACTAACTATGTATAACTGTTAAGCTAGTGTTATTTAACTTACCACATTAGACAACGTGCGAGTACATAACGATTATATCGAAATGTTAATATCTCCGAACGGGGTGGAGTCCTGGTGTCCTGAAATACAGGCCTTACGTCTATCTTAGGCACCAGTCTCCCACAATATAATTAGAAAATTGAATTTTTATATGTATTGTTATCGATGCCATGTAAAATGTACCTTATATTGTGGTGAGAAATAAAACATTATTATTATTATTATTATTATTGTGGGTTCGATTCCCACCCAGGAGAGACATTTGTGTGCATGAACATGTCTGTATAAGTATGTATTTACAAAAGAAAAGTAGTATATGTAATATATCAGTTATCTGGTTTCCATAGTATAAGCTCATTTTACAAGCTTAGTTTGGGATCAGTAGTAAATAATGTCCCAGGACTAAACCATGCTCTTATCTTTTTGGGCACCTATCAGCCAATGTTTTAGTAGTTTTACGGTTCTGTTCTTTCTACAAAAGCTTTATAAGGGATATGTACTACCCATGCCTGACAAGTTACCTGGTGATGTTGATCCACATGAGCACTATAATAGAGATGTTTTGTTGTTATTTATGTATGTATATAAAAGTTGTTTTTATTCTGTGTGCCCTTGGGCTAAGACCTCCTACAATACTTTCCAATCTTCTCTTTCCCATGCCAGTATAGTCCAGGTTTTTCCAGCTGTTTTAACCATATCATCTTCTCATCTTCCAAATGGTGGTCCTTTTTGCTCTCAAGAGAGTGAAAGACAACAGAGATGTAACCACATTTACATCCTTTTAGTGGTGTTAAAGACAGTATACTACCTAATATTAAATTTTATGAACGTATGGAAAATGTCCCTAGCCCAGTTCACCTCTTGATTTCAAATTTACTTATTTTAAAATCTCAGGAAGTGAAATTGTATATTGTTATTTATTTTAAGCATCCTTTCTTTATCTTATGGGCATTTGAATCCCTGGTGTCAGAGTTGTCAGACAGCCTCTAACATGTCTTATCAACTGATTTTTTATGACTGACGAAGCTATAAGAAAACAGTTATGTCTGTACTAGAGGGCATGTTGCTTAACGTGCCCTCCGAAGTATGGAGACACTCAGAATTTAAACCACTTTCATGGTCCCTCATCTATGGACTGACCTCCTGCCTAAGTGCTTTCCCTTGCTGATCACTTACAGACCAGTGAGTTCATATGCCCATGAGTGGTTAATTTATTTTATTGATCCATTTGCGTTATAATATCCAGTGTAATATGACATGACACTTTGGACTTGAATAGAATAATTAATTAGAATGTGTTTTATGTTACTCAATGTTATGTATAATCCTCTTTATTGGGACATCCTGGTTGAAATGTTGGTGATATTTAATCTCTGTTCTATCTACAAAGTGGTACTTTACTAGTTGAGAGAATTAAAATGAGTGGAAAACACCAATGAAACTCAACAACTTAAAGAGATTTACTCTTCATGTTGTATCAACACCTTTATATTACCCATTTTTCATTTCTCACTAGTTTTGCTCATCCCAAGGTTGTCTGGATGAAATTGGAACTAGCGATATGACCGCACTTTGCACAGACGCCAGCACATCCAGCTTCCCCAATCTGTCAAATTTCTTTTATAGATTTTCAACTTCATCACAAAAGCATAAGGTTCACTTTCAATTGGGGAAATTTGACAGACTGGGGTAGTTTGATGTGCTGGCATCTGTACATAATAATCTGAACAACGTGCACAATCTCAATTTGAAAAGGTACAAAAAAAAATCTTATACGGAAATGACAATTGTCTGACACATTTTGTATATTGAGCCGAAAAGCCCAGCATTGGACGTCATTTAGCTGACACGATGATACTTATTCCTCAGACAATAATTAGCTAAAATAAACTAGTTTGCCATACGACTATGAGAGAAAAAGAGATAAAAAATTTGTGCTTACACCTCTCTCTCTTGCCTCTATAGTAATATGCGAAACTTAACTTCTCTCTTTCTATCTTCACTAAATTGTATCTCTCTCTCAACTTCCGTTCTTCTCGCCCGATCATACTTTTCGCAACGCTCTCGTCACGCATTCACCAGCTTACTCTCCAAGTCAAGCGAGCGTAAAGAAGTTTCACTTCAAAATTCATTTAATCTAAAGGCATGAAGGAATGTAAAAGTACTGTCATCTTTTATTATAGATGTTCCCATAACATGGAGTTATCCCATAATGATAATTGGCATTCATGGTGACCAGCACCGATGCCGTGATGGCTGAAAGTGCTTCTTTTTTCATAAGAGGGCGATAAACGTGCTTGTGGTCACCTGATGGTAAGTGATCACTGCCGCCCATGGACATTTGCAATACCAGAGGAGTCGCGGGTGCTTAGCTGGCCTTTAAGAGTTGGACTTATCTGATATTTAACATTTTCAAATACCAAAGAGTTTCAACTATAACATAACTATAAATAAACTAAACTACCCGACGACGTTTCGGTATGGATTGCACCAATCGACCCGTGACCACGGTACCGAAACGTCGGGTAACCTAAAGGTAATGATTTGACTTAAATTGGTATTGCTATTGAGGCCCGTGCCCACAGCATATAAAATGTGTACAAATCGCGAAAGTTTAAATACATTAATAAACTACTTAAACTAAAAAATAAATATAGTTTAAAAAACTAAAAAATACGCTTTATATAGAAAACCAAACTAAAAAATAGAAAATATTTTTTTATGTCATAGTGCGACAAACGAGCAAGCGGGTCACCTGATGGTAAGCGATCACCGCCGCCCATGTACACTCGCAATACCATAGGAGTCGCGGGTGGGTTGCCGGCCTTTAAAAGAGTCCGCAAACCAGCGTTGCTGTCCCCCCACCCCGTTGAGCTCTGGCGACCTTACTCACACGCAGAAACACATTGATTGAATTGAAGGCCAACACGGACCGATTATAAAAATAAACTAATACAAATACAATACCATACAATTACAGGTCAAAACAAAACAATATTTCCACATTATCCCGTACTGGCACGCGAATCGTTTGGCGAAGGCGCTCGCTGTTCGGCCTGGCCCGCACCCTGCGTACTAGGGATGTGCACCGCTTGCGCATGGTTGTATAAAAACAATACACGCGCGCTTCGGCGAACATCCCCGAAGCGCTACAGATGCGGGACGGCCCCAATGTTAATTAAGGAATGTCTTCTGTAAGGTGGAGATACTTCGCCAGTCGGGCTGCTCTTTGAGCAAATCAACGCTGTGCCCTCTCTTTACCTCTCAGACACATTACCCTTCGTCTTTTAATGTTAGTTTCCTTCCAGCGGATGGTCGTGCGTGGGCTCAGCCCCAGAGGCGTCTCGCGCGTGGCGCTGCGCGTGTGGTCTGCGCAACGTGTCGGCCGCCTGGCGCTGCGCCGCCTGCGACACCCTCGCTCCTCACGCGCCCGTGTACAGGTGACCACTACATACTAAATCCAAAACATATTGTTGATTTAGGAAACCGATAGGGTTCCAGCAGCATTGAGCTGCATGCTGGCAACGCTTTTCATTATACTCCTCATAAGAGTAAAGGGACCAAGTGCGGAACCTATCGACAGTACTTGGGCTTTTAGGGTGGGAAAAGCTTTACGCCGGTTCAATTTGGTTCAAGTCGCACAAAATTATAAATAAATAAATTGAACCCTTTTTTTGGTGTCTGCGAGTGGGTATGCTGGGCTCGCAGCGACTAAACCGTGAACTTCTCTTGGCACCTGAGGGTGGAGTTCGGAGAACGCGGGTATCCTGCTCCGGTGCTCCCTTTTACGCCATGTCACATGTGGTGTGAGACACGTGCCCTGAAAGGACCATTACATGTTCAGCTAATTGGACGATTAACCGGGCTGTGGACTAAATCAATGTAACTGGTCACAGATCAAATTATAATTGATGTTATCTGTTTTATATAAGGCTCAAAATAAATAAAATATAGAACAACGAGGCCTGACCTTGAGGTAAAATAGATAGTGTTTCACTTTGTACTGAGCTGGTTGTAGAATACCTAATAAGAGGCATGTAATTGCAAGAAAGATTTTTTCTCATGTAGTAAACTTTGCTTGTTCCAGGCTCTCTGATGATGAGGATCAAGCTTCAGGGATGACGGACAAAGAAAAGTCTGCCCAAGGCAAGTATAACAAGCTTCTTAGTTTCATGTCCGTAAATATATAAAATAATAACTTGGATAACTGATTTTTATAATTTTTTGCAGACAACACTATGGTAAGGTCCAACACCCTGGCTGTCCCATCATATAAGCCCTCAACGAGCTACTCGGACGGCCGCCGGCTGAACCTTGACTTGCAATCCCTTCGACTTTCCCCCACTCAGCTCACGGACCATGCACATGGCGTCACAAGATCCCTGTCCCATGGATCTGTCATAAATTCTCAGCACAAGTGGTGGAACGTCGATGAAACGGGAAGAGGTACCATTAACAGGCCCACGAGTTTAATGGTTTCTGAAAGATACGGGCAGTGCAACCCTCGCGAATCGTTCCTGAGAAGTTTGCACACTGTGACCCGAAGACCGAAGAAGTTTAATGAGAGTAAGTCGAATTGGGAGCTGAATTATGTGAAAGAATATCAGAGGGAGTTGAGCAAAGGTCTGCACTTAAAGAAATGGTCGTGTAGCAAGTGTACTTTGGAGAACTCTGGGATCAGGACACATTGTGAAGCCTGTTTATCTCCTAGAGTGTCACCTATAGCGAGGATTCCTAACGCAAGGGGGTTGAGTGTAACCACTTTGGGAAGACACGAGACTACATCAGGCAAAGATGGTGCGACATCCCTTCCTACGTCAGGGGGTGTTATGATCACAGTGCCTGACTGGCCGACTGGGAGTGCGACATTAGGTGTCTCATTTCGACGGTCAATTAGTGCTCAAAACTCGCCTGAAATCCGCCCAACTTACCGAAGATCTTTTTCGGAGCAGACAAACGTTGAAAGACCTGTCGGTAAAGTGATCTCAAGTAGGAGAAGTTTGAACGACTACCAGAAGTCTTTAGCGAGTTACTGCGGCACTTTGACGAAGCCTGAAGCGAGGAAAGACCCTAAGATTGAGGAGAATAATATTGAGTTGATTGACAAGGAGTGCAGTTGGGATACGAATGCCGAAGGTGTTATTTACGCGTTACCAAATAAAGGGAAGTATAAAGACCTGAATTTGCAGTTGCAAGTGAACAATAACGGGACGAGGTACTCATATGTTTCTGTCCAGGACACGAAGACAGTCATGAGTAACTCACAGAACGAAGCCTTGTACTCCAACGATATTGGTGACGGTGATTATGCTCGGATAGACGAGTTGTTGGGTGCGGAGAACTGTATATCTCCGGTGAATGAAGTGGCGTCTGTTATACGGACGTCGCATATAGGCGCGGGGGGGAAGGTGTGCAATATGCTGCCGTCTGTGGGGAAGGTGTCCCACAATCCTCGGGAGCTGCCAAAAGCGGTTTCGACACAGCAACCTACTTCGTGAGTGTTATTGTATCTATTTTTATTGAATAAAGTTTCTTTCTTTCGTCTTATGAGCAGCGGTTAACGTAGTGTCAGAGTATTTCAGGCCACCCTGTAGGCATCTGACATGGATTATCGACTACAACCGGGATCGACAGCTTAACGTGCTCTCCGAAGCCCGGAGACGCATCTATCTATAGATTGACCGCATTACTTAATCTCACCTAAAACTGAAACGGCATTCTCAGCTTAACTTAGTTAACATAGGTGTTAATTTAGAAGCATGCAACATTATCCAGCAAGGACAATGCTACAGCAACGCTGATCTTTCGATAGTGCCAATACGACTTCTACGACTAAATGAGATTGTAATTTGAAACATGTATGTGTTTTTATATTTACCTAAGGGCTAGTTGGTCTGCTAGGTAATTGCTTGACTTTCACACCGCAGGTCGTGGGTTCGATTCCTACCCAGCACAGATATTTGTGAACGTGAACATGCCTGTTTGTCCTGTGTCTGGGTGTAATTATTTATATAAGTATGTTTTTACAAAAAAGTTTATTTCCAACCAGCACAGATAATCCCATGCAACATTATCTGTACAAGCTAGGAAAATGCTACAGAAAATAATAATAATACCATAACGCTGATCTTCCAATAGTGCCAAGACGACTACTACAACTAAGTGAGACTGTAAATGTTATACAGAAGATAAGAATAAGAATAATAATATCCCTGGATATTTATATTATTCTTAGCGCTATCGGAAAATCATCGTTACAATAAATGTTATACGTACACGTAGTGCCGTATAGTTGCGACGATAATTATTATCAGTGTCCTAATGTCACCGTTAATAAATATGTTCAGATGACCATTTTCATGCACACAAATATCTGGGTGGAAATCAAACCCACGACCTGCGGCGTAAAAGGCAAGCATTTACCAACCATTTGGTAGATGTACAGCAATCTGTATATCTAACAATACAGTCAAAGGTATACAAAAAATACGAATCGACAGCCACGTGTTTAGACCATTTTTAAGATCCATTGCGTGTTTTGTACAGTCGTGAAAACCGAATGTGGCAGTGCAACGAGTGCTGGTTCGCGTACAACGCGTGGTGGGCGCGCTGCTGCGACGTGTGCCGCTCGGGCCGGCCGCCGCACGCGCCCGTCACGCTGGCCACCAGGGACAACGTCGACGGCCCGCACAATGTGTAAGTATTGTACAGTCGCGAGAACCGAATGTGGCAGTGCAACGAGTGCTGGTTCGCGTACAACGCGTGGTGGGCGCGCTGCTGCGACGTGTGCCGCTCGGGCCGGCCGCCGCACGCGCCCGTCACGCTGGCCACCAGGGACAACGTCGACGGCCCGCACAATGTGTAAGTGTTCAAATTGCTCGGACATTAATCATTTATTTATTTAATACTTTAATTAAAACGGTAGAACACCAATTACAATAATTAAAGATACTTATTACAAAAATGATTTTAAATATTTATATGTATATATAAACATTGGTTTTAAAACCCAATCATACATCATTCTCACAGAAACGCAAATTATGTAAGGAACCTACCTTATTATACGTAACCTATTTATTTTGTACCTTTAGCCTTAAGGCTTAAATATATGTATAGTGTCATAATAACCATAACGCTGTGCAGTTTGGCGGATAGTGGCTGTTTAATAATATTATAAATTATGTAATAAGTAAATATTTAAATTTTTTTTATTATTCTAACAATATATCCGACCATCCATCCGGAAACAAATCTCAGTCAGGATTGACACACAGGAGAGCGTTGAGTGCTGTGAGGCTGCGCGGTATAGGTGACTTAGCGCGCGCTACGGTACGGCAACGTGGTCGACAAACAATTCATGGCGGCGAATACGACGATAATTATCAGGAACATAGACTCGACACACCTCACAATGGAGATCTGGTTCATCCATTATTCCCCAGAGGATCTTACACATTACTGCAAGTTGACGTGTATTCCGTCTGACTTCTAACGAATTATATCCCAGACAGCCTAATATATAGCTATAGTTTGACTTTTAATTCGATTCAGTAACTTGACAGATAAAGGGTTACCAGGTTTTGACAAAAAAAAGCTAGTGAGGTGGTGTAAGAATGAACTAAATTGAATGAACTAAAATAATGTACTTACATGAACTTTTTATTTTAAATAACTAATAAGCTTGTCTTAAAAACACGTTTATTAGATATTATGTTTCTCAGTAGTAAGGTAATTTAAAATAAAACGATTTAGTTAGAGATGACATATTTATTAATCTAAATCAGAATTGTCACTGTCGTCGCTCGTCACATTTATTATAAATGTGTCGGTAATGATATCAATGACATGGTCCATACGACACATATGATCTTCCACTTTAAATACATGAGATACGCAAGCACTCCATGATAACGGGGTTACATTATTAACTCCTTCTTCAAATAATTTTTACTTCTTTTATTTTAAACGATTTATTGTTTTTTGCGACATGCCCCTTTACCTGTGCCCAAATTAATTCTATTGGGTTCAGCTCGCAGTGGTAAGGAGGCAGTCTTAGCAAAATGATACCACGTTGTGCTGCCATCTCATCAATTGCATATTTTTCAATTACTTGATTTTGATTTTTCACCAAATCTATAAGGGTTGCCTTCACCATGTCTTCTTCGTATGAAATATTTTTGCTGTTCAGCCACTCTTGAATTTCTTTTTTCTTCCACGACATCTTAGGCATTGTTTCGATTTTTCGCGAATGGTAAGGGGCATTGTCTATTACGACAACTGAGTTAGGCCGCAATTTAGGTAAGATAACCCCAAACCACTCTTCAAAACATTGGGCATTCATTTCGTCGTGGTAATCAACACTTCCTTTTTTGGCTTCAAAAATGAGGAGCCCGTCCTCCAAAAAGCCTTCTTCTCCGCCTATATGGCAAATTATCAATCTTTTTCCTTTGCCAGTAGGATTTTTGAGCCCTTTGAGCCTTCCAGAAACGCTTGTCTAGATGACTGGATACTTTCATCGGTCCGTACTTTTTTTGTAGTATGACCTAAAAAGTGAATGTTGTATATAACATGTTTCTATTCAAACAAATCATAGGATGTAAAAGTGTTAGCATCGGTAAAATTAGCTACCTTCATTGACCCAGGTTTCATCTTGATAGTAGATGTAGCGTCCTTCCCTGCGATATTGTTTTATTAAGCGCAGATAACGTTGCCGCCAAGAAATAAGGTCAGCCCTATCTATAAGCACACTTTCCCGCTTTCGTGTTGCATACTTTAAATTTAAATGCTTTAAAACTTTTCGCATCGTTTCTTTGGAAAAGTTAGGCAAATCTGTATCTTCGTTCACAGCCTGCAATACCTAAAAGAAAATATAAGTTTTGATTTTACCAAGATAATAAATTGTTCATAAAATACCCAATTTGTGAATGTAATTAAAATATTTTTTCTGAAACATCCGGTCATGTCGAACCAAAACGAATAAATGAATGACGATTCAACTAAATCAGTATCTATGACGAAAATTGAGGGCCAGTATCATTTTAACATTTTGATAAACAACTTTATGATAAAGTATAATTATTGTAACTAACCTTTAAGATAGTAGGATGTTCATTTCTGTAAAAGAATTAGTGCACAATCCTTCGTATGGAACAGAAAGTAAAATCATCATATTTATCTTTGAATGATAGTTTCGGGCCAGGTTTTTTGGGACATTTTGGTGGGTCAGGCTTGTTTTCTTTGTGTTCTTTTAAAACAGCATAAACAGTTCGTGAGGTTATTCCCAATATGTCAGCTACTTTGGCCGCACATTTGCTTTTCAATCTAGGTTCTGATTCACATTCGAGATCTGGTCCAGAGTGAATAGATTGAATATTTTCACTATATACATATTTGTATGTGTTAGTTATCATTACTTTCTCAGTAATGGATAACGCTGTACCGCGCGGTCGTTTCTTCTTGGGAGAAAAAAGAGTATTCCCTTCTTCTCTCGATGTGCTTGGTTGAGCATCCATGTTGAATGAACGCGAATAACAAGCACAACGTAACAAAAAGTACAACAGATAACAAACAAAACTTAACAACGAACACGTAACAAATAAAAACGGCAACGTGGTAGCAGGATGAAAACATTCGTGCACTCAGACCAAAGGTTAGAAGCCGAATGAGATTAAACGTCAAGAACCAAGTTAAAGTCTAGGGTTGCTAAATAAATAAAATAATAAAAGAAAAAAAACTGGGAAAATTACATGATTGTTAATTATACTTTGTTTCTATCAGAAGAAAATAATAAATAGAATTATGTTATTCATAATATTTTTTATCCATATTCCACATGTACAAACCAGATTTTTTAAGTTTTATTTAAATGAAACCATTTTTATAATTACCTCTTTACGTCAAATCGTTTGCTACCCTCCACTATTAGTTTTAGTATGGTCACATTATTTTTCTTTGATCTCTCAAATTACTGAATACTATTAAAGTCAAACTACGAATTTTTTAAGTTTTATTTAAATTAAACCATTTTTATCATTAGCTCTTTACGTAAAATCGTTCACACTATTAGTTTTAGTATGGTAACTGAATACAATTAGAGTCAAAAGACGAATTTTTTAAGTTATAGTTCTATTAAACCATTTCTGTCATTCGTTCTTTACGTAAAATCGGTCACTTCCCCACACTATTAGTTTTAGTATGGTAACATTATTTTTCTATGAACTGTCAAGTTACTGAATAGAATTAAAAGTCGAACTATAGATGCTCTCACCGGTCCGTAAGTGATCAGCGAAGTTAAGCAACTAGGCTCGCGGTCAGTCCATAGATGGGTGACCGCCAAGTAGTTAAATTTCTGAGTGTCTCCTTGCTTCAGAGGGCACGTTAAGCTGTCGGTCTCGGTTGTAGTCATTAGAGAACAGTCGTTAAGCCATGTCAGAGGCCTACTGGGCGGCTTGAACATCTTTGACACTAAGTTAACTACCCATACGATAAGTAAGTACTAAGACGGACAGGTTAACGTGCTCACTGAGACACGAGACATCGCCAATATCCAGACTACGGAATAGTACTATATAATTATGGTAGCCACCACAAGAGTGGGAGCCAACTACTTATTAACTTATGGTATGGGCAGTGGTTACCTCTGACATGGCTTAACGACTGTTGCCTACGGGCAACTTAATGTGCCCTCCGAAGCACGGAGATACTCAAAATCAATGGACAAATCTATGGACTAACCACGAGCCTAGTTGCCTACCTACCTACCAAAATACCTACACTAGTTTTGGAGACTCTGGGGAACATAGAAACATGTAGTTTGACATGAACACAAGCATTACATTCAAGGTATATAATTTGAGAAAATGATATTAGTCTGTTATCAGCCCCTTAAAATTATTGTATAAAAACAACTTATGTATCGTTTTCCAGTACAAGACAAAGCAACCAATCAGAAGCGAGTGGCAGCAGCAAGCCGGAAGCGAACCGCAACGAGCCCAAGAAACTGACTGTCCCGATAGCTTCGCTGGACCATGACTTGAATAGTGACGAGTTGTTGTTTGCTGTCGGTAAGTAGAAATCTGAAAAATACTCTTCTTTCCTTAGCTGGATCGATTAAAAAAAAACTATATTAAACAATGACTCTGTTCTTTGTTGTTTCGGTGAGTAAAATTCGCCTGTAAAATTAACTATTTACCTTACGCGCCAAATTCAAAATCCAACTTGAACAGTCACGAGTTGTTGTTTGCTGTTGGTGAGTAGAAATCTATAAAATACTCTTCTTTCCTTAGCTGAATCGATTAAAAAAAAACAATACTAAACAATGACTCTGTTCTTTGTTGTTTCGGTGAGTAAAATTCGCCTGCAAATTTAGCAGGCGAATTTTACTCAACTTTTTACCCTAGCAGTGCCAAATAAAAAATCCAACTTGAACAGTGAAGAGTTGTTGTTTCCTGTTGGTGAGAAGAAATCTCCTGCATTATTTACTCCTAAATCAAACTTGTACAGAGACGAGTTGTTGTTTGCTGTCAGCGAGTAGAAATCTGCAAAACACATTTTTTCTTAACAAGGTCAATAAAAAAAAAAAAACAACTTTAACAGTGACTGTTATTTGCAGTTGGTGAGTAGAAATCACCTGCAAAAATCTCTTTTTAGCCTAGCAACGCCAGTTTAAAAATTGAATAGTGGCGAACTGTTGTTCGCTGTGAGTAGAAATCTCCTGCAATATTTGCTTTTCAACTCCAGAAGTGATCAGTTCAAAATATCAAACTTAGCAGTCTGGGTCATTAACCAGTAGATCAACAGATCAGTGAAATTGGCCTACAGTGTTGTATAGATTATTAAGTTATTTTAAGTGCAATTGTTCTTCCAAATAAAATATAATAAATAAATAATGTTAGATCACTTCGCAGACACGACCCCGGCGCCCACTCCCGCAGTGCCGACGTGGTCGTGTAGCCGCTGCACGCTGGTCAACGAGGGCGCGGCGGCCGCGTGTGCCGCTTGCGCTGGTTCACGACCACAACCACATAACTTTTGGTGAGTTTCTTTTGACCTTAAACAGCTTTGTGGTGGGATCTACTGGTTCGTCTGGTTAGCCAAAACTCGCAGGTACTAGTCCGGTGTCAAGTAAGATTTACTATGTCCCGTCGAGTAATAATAATAATAATGTCCTCCTAGTCGAATTTCGGCCACGGTGGCCAGTCTCAATGGAGATTAGCGATCTGCGAGGGGCATATTGTAGTGCACAAGGGTGTCCGCAAACACTGCACTTTCCTTTCCATCATTCTCATGGTCCGATGGGACTACTAGCGACATGACCGGTAAGAGGTTAGGTACGGGACCGACGGATTTACGTGCTCTCCGAGTCACGGGGGTATAATACCGCCAACTCCCAGACTTCGGGATGATAGTGAGAAATTTTTCTTTTTACAGAAAAGTCCCAAAATCACTTTGGCACTTATTTACCTACTAATAACTTAAATTAAAAAAACAAACCCAACGTTTTTCCTAGTGTATAGTATTCTAATAATCAATCACTTTAATTGGATACCCATATTGAGGGAGTTGGGTAAAAATGTGTTATCCGCCATTTTGTGGCGGCGGCCATGTTGGACTGATTTTCATCAAACATAGCTAAGAACACTCTCTCTAATTCATCTTTCAAACAAAAACGAAATCATTTCATCCACTAAATGGCTGACTTCTGGAACTAATTGGTTCGAGTAGCCCAATAAGTCCATGCACAATGAACTTGACCTTAAATTAGGAGAATTTCGGAAACCAATCGCCAAATTAAAGTGTGTCCTAAACGGATGTAATCCAGCGTCCCAATAGAGGTGTCCTTGTAGATGGTCTGCAGATGTAATACAAATTTTTAGTTTTGCTGTGCCCTACTTATCAGTGTATCATGTGTAACTTTTACCACTGACTGTTAACATCTTTTGCAAGACATTATATTGAGCAAATAAATTGAAATTAAAAAAAAATGAAAATAAAATTTTCATTTGACCTTCATCGTTCATCATTGAATATCGGCGCGTGTACAAATTCGCAATTGGAGCGCGTGGATTACATCCGTTTAGCTTAAGTGTAAGTGTATCATCTATGGCGCTGTGGCAGGCAGCGGTTGCGCACGTATGCGAGTGCAAAATGCCGTCCGCAAGCCAGAGCCGCGAATGCGTAATTAATAATGATTTGATCGATCTCTATAGAGATTTGCCACGCCTATGGGACATTACATCCGAAACATATAAAAACGCTCCTCAAAAGAAAACGGCTTGAGAGATAGATAGATCCAAAAGTACAAAGAGTTAGACCGAAATGCTAACAAATCAAATGTTACAATATTGCTAAAACCACTAAAGTCAGGCCCACTTTTTCAAATTTGGGTAAATTGGTAGCCATTTATTCTGCAAGATATGGTACGTTCACGATACGAGTACGTGAGTTGCCGCCATAAAACGACCCGCGACCGATTCGCTACCGTGTTGGTGCGTGGATGAGATCCGTGTAGCCCGAACACAATCCGCAAATTCCCACCAAAGTCACCTCTGTTGGGATGCTGGATTACATCCGTCTAGAACATGTTAAACCATCAATGCATCATCCAAGCTCGTTGGTGGTCTCCCTACATTACTCTTGGGTGGTTTTTTAACAGAAGTCTCTCTTTTCGTATGGCTATTTTCCCATTATTATAAGTTACAATTTTTATATCTAAAATTACAATTTTATATCTAGATTCAGTAGCCAGTCCCTTGCCTCGGTTGTAAGCGCAAGCAGACCCTCAAGTCCCCCTGAGAAATGTCTTATGGGGCACTCTTCGACGATGTGTGCAATGGTCTGGTCTGGTGCTCCACAGTCACAGGCTGCTGATGGCTTCAAACCCCACTTTTGAAGGTTGTGGTTGCATCGACCCACCCCTGTTCGTATTCGATTGAGAGTGACCCATATCTTTCGGCTTTCTTTAAAACCAGTGGGGGTTTTGGTGGGGTCTGTGTTAGGGATGCACCCCTGGTCATGCCAGTATTTTTTCCACTCTGTATCGACATCGAAGGTTTCGTTACTTTGTAGGTAGGGGTCGGACCAGATAGGTCTACGAGATTGGAGGCGCATACGTGGGAGGTTATCCAGCGTCTTTTGTATGGGAAGCATCTGAGTTGCAGCCTTAATCCATTCAAGTGAAGCGGCGAGTGTTCTCCTAATCGGTGGTGGAGCGATGTTTGATAAAACCGGGAGCCATTGTGTTGGTGTTGGTTTCAAGCTGCCACTTACAGTTCGCATTGCCCGGTTGAGTTGGACGTCAACTCTATCAGTATGTGCACTTCTGTACCATACGGGTGCACCGTATTCCGCTGCGGAGTACACAAGAGCTATTGTGGAAATACGCAGAACGTCAGCACGGGCGCCCCATGTCGTACCCGCGAGCCTGTTGATGAGGTTGACACGTGTCTTAAGTTTTTGACCCAGATCTTCTAAGTGGCTTTTATAGGTTAATGAGCGGTCCAGTTTTACTCCTAGATATTTAGGGCTGAAATTATGACGTAGTTTCTGGCCGCAAAAATCCACATCAATCTCTCTACGTGCAAGGCTGTTTGATAGTTGGAATGCTGCTACTTCGGTTTTGGAAGGATTAGGGCAGAGTCGCCACTTTGTGTAGTAGTCCTTCAAGGTTTGAAGATCCCGAGTGAGTGCAGCTTCACCGGTTCCAAAGTTCTTCGATTGTGTAGTGAGTGCGAGGTCATCGGCGTACAGAAATTTATCGCACTCGGTTGCAGGCATGTCGTAAGTGTAAATGTTAAACAGCAGAGGCGCTAAGACCGAACCCTGGGGTAGGCCGTTTTTTAGAAGTCTAAACTTGCTTTCTCTATCACCCAGTAAATCTTTAATTTGGCGCGGTCCTAGTATACTACCCAGTAAACGAAGAATCTTTGCAGATGGTATAATTTTGCCAGCCTTGTGCAATAGCCCTCCTATCCAAACGGTATCATATGCCGCTCTTAGATCTACGAAAGCGGCAAGAGTTTTCTGACCACGCTGGAAACCGGACTCAATGTGGCTAGTGAGTGCGAGAACTTGGTCTCCGCAACTTCTACCCGCACGGAATCCCGCCTGCTCAGCTGGGATATGTTGGTCAACTGTTGACTTAAGGCGGTTGTATATAATGCGTTCCAGCAACTTAAATGTGACGCTCAGCAGTGATATCGGTCTGAAGTTGGTTGGGTTAACAGAAGTTATCGCTTTATAATCCCATCATATATAATCTTTCCAGGTCTTGTAGCTCGTGCACGCTACAGAACCCTCAGTCCGCGCACCTGTGCCTGGCCTGCAAGACACCGCCCGTGCCTAAGCACGGCCTCACTGTGCCTGTGACTGAGGCCAACCATGGAGCCAGTAAGTGGAAATACAGTTTTATATCAATGATGAAATGGGACACCCATTTCATACTAATTTTGAGGAGAAATGTTTAAATTTGACTATGTTTATAATAATATGATAATATCCTGGGACATTATTCTCTCATGGCCATTTGATCTCAAGCTAAGCAGAGCTTGTACAGACGCCAGCACATCGAGCTATCCCTATCTGTTAAATTTATATTAAAGATTATCAACTTAATCACAAAAGCATAAGTTTCGCTTTTAATTGGAGAAATTTGACAGATTGGGGTAGCTTCATGTGCTGGCGTCTGTACTATGGAAATCAGATAACTGAACACATACTAAGTACTTTTCTTTTGTAAATACATTCTTATATAGATAAGTAGCTATGCCCGGCGGTTTTGCTCGCGTTAAATTTATAAATTATAGCCTATGTGTTAATCCAGGGTGACACCCTGGATTAACACATAGGCTATCTCCATACCAATAGATCGCTTCAGCAGCCGTGCAGACGTGAAGAAGTAACAAACATACACACTCACAAATTTTCGCCTTTATAATATTAGTGTGATTACACCTACACTTTTTGCGTTGTAGCATGGTGCGGGTGACAGTTGCTTATTTGACGTTGACATCTATAAGTACCACATTACTAGGGATGTGCAATACATTTTTATTGCTAACGATACTCGCAGCATAAATCTAATAAGTTCTCTATGATATTGTTATGAAAATTTGTGTGTATTCAGTTCTGCAGTGTAACTAGGTACAGACGCCAGCACATCCAGCTATCCCAAACTGTCAAATTTCTTTTATAGATTTTCAACTTTATCACAAATGCATAAGGTTCACTTTCAATTGGGGAAATTTAACAGATTGGGGTAGCTCGATGTGCTGGCGTCTGTACGTGTACAATAAAAATTTACCTATGTACAAAATACATTTTTTATCAAACAAAAATATCCACTACCCATCGTTGTTATACGCATAAAGCTTTGCTTATTTTTTCCATTCAATTTAATTTAATTTGTAGAGATGAACATTCTGGTTGCATTTAATTCAATTTACCACAGTTATTAATGATTTAATATGTAACAAATGTGGTACAACTGAGATACTAAGACATAATTTGTAAATCGCTGCGCTTTTCAAGAGTGAAACGAAATGTTACTGAAACCCGCACCATGCTATAACGCAAATAGTATAGACTCAGGACAAACAGACATGTTCATGCCCACAAATATCTGTCCCGGGTGGGAAACGAAACCGCGACATGCGGCGTGAAAAGCAAGTATTTACCAATCACGCCATCTGGCCCGTCATATGTTTATGTACTGCATTGTGAGCTTGACTAGTACAACCAAAATCAAAATCAAAAAGTCATTTATTCCGTTAAAATATTACATTTATGTGGAATCGTCAATTTTTTTTACCCTACCGTGCAGTGCATGACGTGGCAGCTACTGAGAAACACTGCCAGAAAACTCAGTAGGAATCCTTTTTTTTAAATATTTATTTCTTATATAAAATTAAATTGTATTTAAATGTGTTAATTTAGAGCGACTCAATCCCGAGCTGTTTTGTCACTTAAATAATCAGAAGTTTTGTAGTAAGCCCTGCTACACAATTTGGCTTTTATAATTCTTTTAAACTTATTCATAGACATTTCTCGGATATCAATTTTAGCGTTAAATAATTTTCATCTATACATAACATAATAAATTCTAATATTTTTTAAAAAAGATATTTGAGGCGTGATCTGTAGTCGATATCGACGAAGCCAAAAATATAGTTTTTAGAATTTTTGTTTGTTTGTCTGTATGTGTGTCCGGGCTAATCTCAAAAAATACTGAATGGATTTTCTTCAAATTTTGTGTGAATATTACTAAGAGGTCGGGTCAACATATTATTATAGGCTACACGTTTTCACGCTATCGTGGTAGGAGCTGTGATAATTTATAAAATTTAACACGGGTAAAACCGCGGGGCACAGCTAGTCATTTCATAATTATTTAATTACAGTTACATACATACATACATAGACTCACGCCTGTTTCCCAGAGACAGAGACAGAGGTAGGCAGAGACAACGGATTTCCATTTGTCACGATCTTTGCATACTTCTTTTGCCTCGATTACTGTCATTATATTGTTCATACATGCTCGCCGGTTTAGGGTACTTCTGACCTGTCCTTTCTTGAGAACGTCTCCGATTTGGATTAATTACAGTGAATAGCCAATATTTAATTGGAATGTGTATCTCCCCAGCGGGGCGCAGTCCGTCCCCGCGCCGCGCTCGCGCTGTGGCCGCGCCGCTACGCCGCGCCGCGCGACACGCCACGCCGCCGCCGGAACCCAAATACGTTAATTCCAGGTAAAGCTATAAATGAATAAAAAACTTGAGAGGTGTCAAGGGACACCCGGATGGAACGAAGTTATTTCTTATTATTTATTATGTACAAAAAACCTGTATACACTCAACAAAAATAATCGTCGCGACACCACACTGTTCAATGCGAAATAGAAATGAAAATATCTGGCTTGATTTCTATAAGAGAGAGAGAGAGATAGAGAGAGAGAGAGAGAGACAGACAGAGAAACATGCGCACGCCGCAGAGCTGCAAAAAGTGTCGTGACAACTTTTCGTAAGATTTTTTTCCGTAAAGCCCCCTTTCACAACGCGCGATAAGGAACTTCGTTCCAATAAATAAAAATAAAAAAGGTTTTTATTCACGTAGACTTTAAAAAAGCTCTTGTAAATATTCAGAACATGTTTGTAGTAATAACCATTATATGGTTTCTAGTTACATATAGATATTTAGGTACACAGATTGTAGGGAAAAAATTACAATAAGATTTATTTTATAATAGTAACGATATTTAGCTAGCTTAAATTAAGTTATTGTCAAGGATCATGTGTAGGTTTAATTATCGAAATTTAAAAATTTTGTTATATTATATATATATACATACTATTGTTGCGCGATGTTGGTAGATCTCTGCTTCGCTTTAAAGACTGCACTAAGCAGGATATGGCCGCTTTTAAAATTGACCACTGTAGCTGGGAAAAGCTCGCTGAAAATAGAGTTGAATGGCGCAAACGTGTAGTGGAGGGTCGTAAGATCTGTGATGAAGCCTGGTTCGGAGTACTTGCTGATAAGAGACAGAAGCCACAAGAAAGCGGCTCGGCACCAACCACCGCAAACTTCTCTTGTCAGGCCTGCGGCAGGCTATGTCGCTCTCGCATCGGTTTGTTTAGCCACCATAAGAAATGTCTCTCAGACAATGCGCCGTAAATCGTCTGTAACAGACGCAAAGGCCATATGTATAGCCCATGACCTTGCTTATTCGAATTAAAAGGCCTTCCCAAAAAAATCCCACAATGTAGTTGTGTTAGCAGTGAGCAGTCAGTATGATGGTCACTACGACTTCTACGCCTCCCCCGGGTTGAGATGGGGTGTTGATATTCTATGCCGTCAGCCACAAAGCAATTCAATTATTAGAAATTAATTTTTTCGTTATTAAAACTGTAAAGGAAAACATTGTGAGGAAATCAATATCTTTTGATCCGGTGGTGGCATTGGGGCGCGACCGTCGTTATTAACACAGGGTCCGTCATAATAATAATACCTTAATATAAACAGAACCATTGACAATATGTAGTAAAAATATTAGATTTAAACTAGATCATTAAACATGGTCTCTTGACAGTGGCTTGATACGAGCTGGCTAAGTATCATTGCGATAATAAAATGAATTTTATAAATGTTTTCATACAATGTGTACCTACATATCTATGTTACTAGAAATAATAATGAAACATGTTCTGACTATTTACAAGCGCTTTTTTAAAGTCTACGTGAGTAAAACCTTTTTTATTTTTATTTTATTTTAAAATATGCCTGAGAGTTCTTCAAAATGCTCTTGATGGTTTGTTGAGTATGCCGACCCGCATTAATACGCGAAGACGCGGGCTCCCGTCCGATTGAAGATCGAACGGGGACATTTAAATGGGACAATGGGAATACATACAAGGGTCATGACGGACGCTAGTTAACTGCAGAGCTATATCCGGTCCGGCAAGACATGGCTGTTGCGGCGTGGAGTTCATCTCATCATCATCATCTTGACCCACCAATATGCCAGTGGGTATGGTTTGCGCACTTAGTCCCGATGTGGACCATTGTACGTAAGCCACGGTGGCCTTTACTCCATCCAGCCCACATCCTTCCAGAAGCATATTATGTGTCCCAAACTTCTCAGGGCCTCCGGAAGAGTTCTTGGTGAACCCAAGATTTCTCTCCGGATTTTCACGATGCCCGTGCACTCGAGGAGCACATGCGCGACCGTTTCGTCAGTGTCCATGCGCGCTCTGCACAGAGGGCTGTCAGTTATGCCAATAGTGTGAAAGTGTTTGTTGAGTGAGCAGTGGCCAGTGATGGTCCACAACTTTTCCTGTTAAGCCGTAGTAGACGTCACTTCAGCTTACCATCCAGGCATTGCATTGCTTCTTTGGATTGTCTACAGCCCGATGCTGAGGACCACCAGATCTCGGACTGTGTGGCGTGGAGTTATTGAAGGTTATTGTAATAGATTTTGAAATTAAGAGACCTGAATCTCTGGAGTAGCCGATTTATTTTGCTAATTGTAGATTTATACCGAACATGGGGCTACCGGCTAAGTCGCCGAACATCGTGATAGTTATCGACGTTCAAATAATAAAACTTAAAACGGGCCAAGTGCGAGTCGGACTCGCCCATTATGGGTTCCGTAGCAGCAAGTATTTCAGTTGATTAAATGAAAGCAAATTGCGGTTTACGATTTATGACGTATTAAAAATAAGCTACTTGCTAGATCTCGTTCAAACCAATTTTCGTTGTTAGTTTGCATGGTAATACAGATAGTAATGTACATCATATATTTTTTTTAGTTTTATCATTCTCTTATTTTGTAGTTACAGTGGGTGGGGGGGGGGGGGGGCTGGGGGGGGGGCACCCATTTCTTCACTTTGGAAGTGTCTCTCGCGCGAACTATTCAGTTTAGACAAAAAAATATCTTAGAAACCTCAATATCATTTTTGAAGACCTATCCATAGACATGTATGGGTACGATGAAAATACTCTGTATGGGGAGCCCCCAAAATTATTGTTCTTTTTCTATTTTTGTGTCAAAATCTTACTGCGGTTTACCGAATACATCTAATTACCAAGTTTCAACAGCACAGCTCTTATAGTTTCGGAACAAAGTGGCTGTGACATACGGACGGACAGACAGACAGACAGACATGACGAATCGATAAGGGTTCCGTTTTTGCCATTTGGCTACGAACCCTAAAAATAACTTAAACAATCGTTAAATCGGCTTCGACGTTTGAAAATCAATTCCGGACCATTTATGACGTCACATGTGCTCATGGAAGCCGATTTAACCATTGATTAAGTCATTTTTAACTTTATTTATTTGAACGCCATTCAAGAAAACGATGTTCGGTGACTAACGCCCGAAATTAATAAACGATCCTAATTCATTTTATGCTATCTACGATAGCAATTTCGATCCATTTGTCTATTAAACCGTGCCAATAAAGCATCCACAGATTGAAAAAGCAATCTTTCCGAACGAGTGATTTTTGGGAGGACGGATCATAGAAAAAGATAGGCCTGTACTAAAATGACAGGTTGCACGTGCCAATAACCAATCCATTAATTTTGACATAAGCTTAGATAGCCAAAACAATCTAAGTTGCAATCCTAGAAATTAGGCGGATTGACGATTGGTTCTAAAGATAAAATTGGTGAAATAGTTAATTATATTCCAAAATGGCTTTGCATATAAATTATTAATTATTTATATATTTATAGCCATTTTGGAATATAATGATATGATAATGATAAGAATATTTTTTTGTTTACAAAACAGGCGGCAACCACGTCACGTCACTGTTTAATTTATTTGTAAAACACACACAGAAATCAATAATAAAATTATTGCTTATCATATCAGAATCCATTATAGGTATTATATTTATTAATAAGTAATTATTTGTATATTAGTTATAAATGCTTTGCAGCAGTTGGTTGTTTGTTTTTGTTCCGATCGGCGTCGACGGCACCGGCATTCGTTTTGCTTGTCAAATTTTGATACGTACCGTTCCACCAAAACAATGTTTGACCAATTAAGTTTCATTTTATTATTATATACCCTAGTCGTCTAGTAAAAACATTTAACCTAGCTATAAATAAGTCAGTATTGATGACTTATCGTTAATATTTTTACAAATAAATTTTCTTCTTAAATTAAATGGTATATTTGTGTCCTGAGTTACCGAGTTCTGCATAAAACGGAACGCTGCAGAGGGAAAGGATCGCACCCCAATCTCTGGGCAGAAAATGGATGGATTGATAGGTTTTGTTATTGGCACGCAGGTAAAGATCAAGATAACGATAGAGCCAATCTAAAGATAGGGCTGACTGCCAGATTGCGGATCGTTTATTAATTTCGGGCGTTAGTCGGTAGAGCCCTTGTGTCGGCGGTCGGTGATTGCAAAGTGAGTGCGCGTCGCCGCTAGCCACACTCGCGCCGATGAATAGCCACGGACAGATGTGTGAAGTTGCCGAGGAGACAATCGCGTCGACAATGGCAAACTTTAAAAAACGAGCCTATTCCTTTCTTAAGGGCAATGTGGCACCTCTGGTTTTGCAGGTGTCTATGGACGGCGGTAATCACTTACCATCAGCAAATCCCACCCGTTGTCACCCGTTTGCTCATTGCTATGATAATCTAAAAATATACAAAAAAAAATCGGCCAAGTGCGAGTCGGACTCGTACATGAAGGGTTCCGCAGCAGCAAGTATTTCAGTTTATTAAATGAAAGCAAATTGCGGTTTATAACGTATTAAAAAAATCTACTTGCTAGATCTCGTTCAAACCAATTTTCGTTGTTAGTTTCTATGGTAATGTATTTTTCATCATCATATATTTTTTTTAGTTTTATCATTCTCTTATTTTAGCAGTTACAGGGAGGGGGGGGGGGGGGACACTCATTTTACCACTTTGGAAGTGTCTCTCGCGCAAACTATTCAGTTTAGACAAAAATTATATTAGGAACCTTAATATGATTTTTGAAGACCTATCCATAGACACCCCACATGTATGGGTACGATGAAAAATTTTTTTTTGAGTTTCAGTTCTATGTATGGCGACCCCCCAAAAATATTGATCTTTTTCTATTTTTGTGTAAAAATCTCAATGCGGTTCACATAATACACCTACTTACCAAGTTTCGGCAGTACAGCTCTTATAGTTTCGGAAAGAAGTGGCTGTGACATACGGATGGACAGACAGACAGACATGACGAATCTACAAGGGATCCGTTTTTTGCCATTTGGCTACGGAACCCTAAAAATGTAATGAAGGAAGCTGGTTGTTTGAGTGCGTACAATAAATAGCATATATAGTACTTATAATGTCCTAGGTCGAATTTAGGTTACGAAGAACAGATGGCTATAGTCTCTATTGAGTCTGGCCGCTGACGTAAATATAGTGCATAAGTGTGTGCTACAACACAGCAGCACTTTGTATTCCACCACTCCCATGATCCCGAGGGATGACTAGCGACACTACCGGAAAAGTCAGATATAGGACTGGCGGCTTGACGTGCTCTCCGAGGCACGGGGGTGCAAATACCGCCAACTCCCAAACTCCGGGTTGATACGCCGATTTTTTCCTTTATAGAATCCCAAAATCACTTTTTAGCTCGACCCGGCTTTTGAACCAGGACCTCATTATCTGCAACAACGGGGCAGTTAATGAGTATTGAATCTATTGGAGCGGCCTCACAATAACTGCACACCACTCTATCTCACTACTTACACTCACACCCACACTCATTCACACCTCACTCACGCACTCACTGTTACACACACATCACACATACTTGTGCGATTTGGCCTTCTCTGCATTTTTGGTCATGCTCTTGCAGAGCAGGTTGTTAATTTTAATGCTAATGATTAATATATAATATTAAGTCACCCTGTGTTTTAATCTTGCATGCTTTTGTCTACATCTTGATTACAATAATAATGATAAGTGGAAGAGCGGAGACTCCTAAGACAAGCTATCCTTTGCTTAAAAGGTGTTCTCCAAATATGTGTATCTGTAAGCCTTTTGTAATCGAAAAAAAAAAAATACCTCGCTCTATAGTTTTATGTATATTATATCTAGTGGAGTCATATGTATTTTATTTATATATTTCCAGACCAGAGATAACGGAATGGCCGTGTTCCGATTGCACGTACATGAACAATAGTAACGCGGTGTCGTGTGAGATGTGCCAGTCGCCCAAGACCAGGCTGCTGCCGGCCGCGCCCAACCAACCCTCGCTGGATGACGAGGACTCGCGTAAGTACATCGTGTCACAGCTGCCCTACGGGTAGGGCCCAGGGACAGGCTGTAGGACAACCTATTGTCAGAGTAGCCGTGTAACATACGGCATTTTTTTTTTTTGGTAAGGCAGTAGTAATGCCTACGCATGCCACCCGCAAAAAGTGTCTGCGACTAAACCTAACCTGCCGTGGACTTCTCTTGGCGCCTAACGGGAGGAGTCCCGGGAACGCGGGTATGCTGCTCCGGTGCCCCCCTTTTACGCCATGTCCCAGACCGTCGGGACACGTACCCTGAGAGGGCTCGAGATTAGCCCTCCTCTATTGTCGACTCCTGCCAGTCCGGCACAGCGACTGTGCCACAAACAGATCGCTGTCTTCCCGGAGCTATTTGTACGTGGCGACAGTAGAGGACACTTCTCACACTGCCGCCGCAGCCCCGAGGGGAGTTGGGTTAACGGCTGCCGTCGCCGCCCCGACGACTCCGCCGTCTACGAGCGGGATCGGCTCGTTCCCGATCCCGCTCGGCGGCCTCCTTCTGCAACAAGACTGCCTCACAGAAGGAGGCCACGGCGTCCCATTTGGTGGAGTCGCCAGCCAGCATCGCATACACGACTGCTGGCGGCGAAAGATCCCGTCCGATCTCAGGATCTTGGATCGACCCGGCTTATCATATTGTATGCCCAAACGACTAGATACTGGTACGAATGTTAAAGTTCGAACCAGTGACTTTTTGGGTGTGAAGGCCTGCCCGGACGGCTTCCACCGCTACAACAAAGCTAAATGCATATTTCATTGTGTAAATAAGTTCCATTTGCCAACAGCAGAAGGCTCAGACGGGGAGAGACAGGAGAGCACCCCTATGGAAATACTGCGACTTAGTGAAGAGAGTCATGCGTGGACGCAGTGGCAGGAAGTGCTCGCCCAGTGTGCTTCAGTAAGTACTTGAGCATTTTTTATATTTATTTATTTGTTCTCTTATCTTACTTCTAAAAAATTTAGATTTTTGCAGTAGAAAAGACTAGTACTATTAACTACAGAGTTTATTCTTAATAATAGCATTTTATCCAATAAGTGGCCCTTGTGGATCTCAGATCTCTCTGGATACCACTACATATCTTCCCGTGGGTTGTTTAAGGCGAGTAACGGAAGGTAGTCAGCAGCAGCTGCAGCAGCAGCGCTACCTGTGTACTAGATATTTAATCATTTATCATCATCATATCAGCCGAAAGACGTCCACTGCTGGACAAAGGCGTCCCCCAAAGATCTCCACAATTGCCGGTCTTGCTCTATCCGCATCCAGCGATTTCCAGCGACCCGCACAAGATCATCGGTCCACCTTGTAGGGGGCCTGCCCACGCTGCGTCTTCCGGTTCGTCGTCGCCACTCGAGAACCTTTCTGCCCCAGCGGCCGTCGGCTCTACGAGCTATGTGCCCTTGCCCACTAATAATTTATGTATACAAATAATAATAAACAAAAAAATATAAGTATTTCAATAGAAATCTTCCAGCAGACCCGCGAGAGGAGAAACTAATCCGAAAAAGATGACACCGTGTGTAGATTTATGCTACTGTACACGTGTATTTATACACTACACGCTAATACACAAATAGGGTAGAGGATATATATTTTAATAAAATCCGTTTTATTTTATTAAATCGTTGGTTAACCTATTAAAAATAAATTAAAGCATAGAGATACCACTTGACTATTATGTATAAATTAATTTAGTTTCAAATATGTAAATTAATTGATTTATTTATTTTACAGACGGGAGAGCCGTACGTAGACTCGTTATTCCCCGCGTCTCCCCGTTCCCTGTACTACGGAGGGAATACAGAGACGGGCGCGGCCACAAGGTGGCTCCGGCCCCACCAGATCCACGTAGAACAAGACCACCGCTTACCCTGGGTGGTCTTCCGAGACCCTAGACCTTCGGATATCTCGCAGGGTGAGTTATTGCGTATTAGACTCGTTATACCAACATTCTCTGCTTGGCATAAACGAGCTAGGCTTATGATGTCATGTGGAACCAGACCATCGTGTACGATGGCTCCTGTCACCGGCTCCAGAATGTCAAATATCTCACAAGGTGTTCTTGCGTGTTAGACTCGATATACCAACATTCTCTGCTTGCCATAAACGTGCTAGGACTGCTAGTATTCAAGTGGAACGAGACCAGACCAGTTCTGTTCTGGGCACCAGGCCGTCAATTTTCTCGCAGGGTGAGTTTTGTATGTTCTCATAATTTCCACATCGACCGCTCAGTATAATCCGCAGCAGATCTATAGGTAACGAAACCATCGCCTTCCTGGTTCTTGTATCAGAATTCCAGGCTCATCTCGAAGGGTAAAGTAATTCCTTGTATGTTAGAGTGAGGTGGGACGCCTGATAGTAGCAGTTCCACAAAAATAAACCTGGACGGTACCTAGACCATGGCCTTTTCTCGAACATGAACCTTATTATATAACATAATATTATATAACCTAAGACAAGGAGTCTTAAGACACAAATAGTTACCCAGCGAAATATCTGAAACCTGAGGTCTTGTTTCATGATCGAGAAAAGGCCATGGTCTAGTTACGGGTTTGATTTTTTGCAACTGCCACCATCAGGTGTCCCACCTTACTCTACTGTAGTCTAGGTAAGTCCACCTGTCTTACTCTACTCTGCTGTGTGCGACGGATGTGGGAAATATGCGTAACTTTTTTTGTAAAGTTTGTCTTTTCGACCCTGTGTCTCTTCACCATTAAAGTTTGCTACTATAAGTATCTTTGAGTTAACTAGACTTTTGTTTTATATTCCAGGAGTCTTGGGGAACTGCTGGCTTTTATCCGCCCTAGCAGTTTTGGCAGAAAGATCTTCCTTAGTCAGAGGAGTTGTAGTCCGAGGCGAGCCAAGCGTGGGCGCCTATCAGCTGCGACTGTGCAAGGATGGCCGCTGGCTCACTGTTACCGTGGACGATTTACTCCCCGCTAACAAGAAGGGACACCTCGTCTATTCCCAGGTCAGTTTTTTCCTATTAAGATACATATAGACACTGGAAAGAGAACAGACTCGGGCAGTATAAGTTGCACCGCTATAAGTAGTACCGTAGTATGACATGGCCAAATTGCTGTCTTTAAAACTAACTGATTTTTTTTGAAGTAAAACTTCCTTGAGCCCGCTTTAGTTGGTGAATACGTGACGAGAGCGTTACGAAAAGTATGATCGGGCGAGGCGCACGGAACTTGAGAGGTAGATATAAATTAATGAAGATAGAAAGAGAGAAAGAGACGTAACCTTCTCTTTCTAAGTATATTACTGTAGGGGCAAGAGAGAGAGGTGAGAGCACTCTTTATCTCATAGCCAGTTATGTTTCGTAGATCTAAGTTTTACTTCAGTTGTGAAGTTGAATAGAATAGAATACGTTTAATCAGCAATAGAGACATACAGAAAATCAAGGAAAACCAAAAATAAATTTTAGATTACAAACAACAAACACAGTAAATAGAGATATAGCTTAGTAAGGAATAGAGAAATAAATAAAGATACTTAATAATTAAGGTGAAGTATTTAAAATTAATAGACCAAATTACATATTAACTAAGGATTTCCCTGCATGTCCTGCTGAAGAATCGCCGTCACAGCATTAGCTGGGTTGCTTTAGACCTTAATTTTTAGCGTTATCTATATTTCCAATTTAGTACTGCGTAGTAATTGAATGAAAACATATCAATATCACAACATAATGCTCTTCTTTGGAATGCCTTCCGGTGCTATCAAAAACGTCTAGATTTTAATGTCAAGAAAAGAATTTAGGCAGTAAATTACAACTTGCATCCACACATATTGGAAGGTGTTTAAGTAATTACTATATTTGTTATTTGCAGGCGAAGAGAAAACAGTTGTGGGTTCCGCTAATAGAGAAGGCGGTCGCCAAGCTGCACGGATGTTACGAAGCTCTCGTCTCTGGAAGGGCTATTGAAGGTTAGTAATAAATAAATGAAATGAAATGAAAATTTATTCAGCAATTGGGTATTAACATACACTTGTACTTGTCAAGGTCACAATGCAGTACATAAACATAGTGGATAGTAAAAAGTTACAAAAAAACAATAATTAGTCAGTCCGTGCGGTTTGTTTTATCGCATATATTTTCTGAAATCCTTAAATAAATAACAATTTACTAATCTATTATTTTGAAATTTAGTTCTACTATATTAAAATTAAAGAATTGAAGACTAAAGCAAAAGACGAAATTCTAAATGAGGGTGTGATCACATGCACGGGATCACCGATCACGCGTTAATGGGCCAAAGCGATCCTCGCCGCTGAGGAACCTACCCTAGCTAGCCTGCGGCTTTCTCTAGCTACCTAGGTGGACGACCCGGAGAAGAAAGCCACAAAGAAACTCCGGGCTTGCTTTTTTCGTCTTCTTTTGCTTTCAGTTTATGATAAATAAATAAATTTGACTTGCCTGTTTGTCTAGTGATCATGTCATCCTAATGATCATGAGTTATCCTGACTGCTAAGCCAGAGGTCTTTTGAATCTTTGAGCTAATCTTTGTGCGATGAGCTGGATTACTTTATCCGTGCCTGGGTGTAATAAATTATTTAACATGTTACATACACATTGTGGGAATCAACAGTCCACACATACCTACTACTTACGTCAGCATACATTTATCGTTTCGCCGCAGCAAACGGACGACGCGCCGGCGCCGACAAGTTGGTCATACTAAGGATCGCATCGCGGCGTCCGGTGTATATATAAGTCGAGAGTAGGACAGCGCTATAGCGCGCTTCTATGTGTTAGAGTGAGAGATAGTTATATGTTTTCCTATTGGTTAATTCATGCATTTTACTCCTGTGGATAGTAGAATTTTGATTGACAACCACAACTATATAGATTGGGCCTGATTTCATAATAAAAAACGTAAACAATTCTACAATCGTTTTATTATAACACGCAAGAAAAATAACAGAGAATCCCCACATTGGTGACCAGCCGACCTACACTATGTCGAACGAAAATACTGCGACGAATACAACGGAAAACTCAACGATGGACCTTGGTGCAGGGATTTCGACGGTTCCGAAGACCGAGTTCGATCTGGCTGCAATCTCGGTGCAATCAAGATTGCTACCTTTCTGGACGGAAATTCCACGAGCCTGGTTTATCCAATTTGAAGCCGTCGTGGACCCATTAAAGTGTTCAGATGACCAGAAGTACAGATACCTGTTACAACAGCTGCAAACCACCGACCTACAGCACATCACGGACATTTTGTACGATATGACGCTTCCTAACAAGTACAACTCAGTGAAAACTCGACTACTCGCAGTTTATGGACAGTCCGACGTAAAGAATTTCCAGAAGCTCATCGGTGGACTAGAATTAGGAGACCAGATGCCCACACAGTTGTTACGCAAGATGCGAGAACTATCGAATGGCATGATCACAGAAGCCGGTCTGAAAATCGAGTGGCTCAATCATCTACCCGCTCACATACGTGCAGTTCTTTCAATTAGTACGGAGACATCTTTGGACAATCTGGCGGGCATGGCCGATAAAATGGTGGAATATTCCCAGCAGCCTGAACCCCCGTCGATTGCAGCAGTATCAAGAGACCCTGTGGTAACTACTCAGTTGGAAGTTCTCTCAAAACAGATGCAAAAATTGTGCCTAGAAGTCGCCGAGCTGCGCGGACGATCGACGCAACGAAACAGACGTCCGTTCCGTGCACATTCACGCTCGCGTTCACACTCGCGGCACGGACAGAGGTCAGTGAAACGCGGCGATCCTACGTGGGAATGCAAATACCACTTTCGTTATGGAGACAAGGCTCGTCGGTGTGAATCTCCATGTTCCAGAAGAAAGACTCCGTTAAACTAGTTCCGATGTCGACGGTAGCGGACGTCGATGTCGTCCCGCCCAGCACCACCAATCGCCTTTGTGTCTTCGAACGCGACACCAGAGAACGTTTCCTCGTGGACACAGGAGCAGATATTTCGGTGCTGGCCGCTACAAACAGAAGAAATCAAAACAAATGTGCAGATACCTACAAATTATACGCTGCGAACAACACGCCGATAAACACTTATGGTGAAAAAACGTTACGGCAAAATCTCGGTCTCAGGCGCAGCTACCTTTGGAGATTCGTCGTCGCAGATGTGAAAACCTCTATATTGGGAGCCGATTTTCTACGTCATTTCAAACTACTGGTCGACTTACGGAGCTATCTATCAATGCTTTAGAAGTAACATTCGGTGACACTAGTGTACATATTATCAACTCCGATCATGAGTACCGCGACATTCTAAAGGAGTATCCAGAGGTTCTTCGACCCATGGCTTTAAAAGAACCAGCCAAACATGATGTTGTCCACCACATCGAGACCACGGGTGCACCGCTTTACGCTAGACCACGCCCACTCCCACCGGACAAGTACAAGGCTGCAAAAGAGGAATTCGAACATTTGTTAGAGATGGGCATATGCAGACCTTCCAAGAGCCCATGGGCGAGCCCTCTTCATGTTGTCAAAAAGAAGGACGGAGGACTACGTGTGTGTGGTGACTACCGTAGACTAAACGCAGTCACATTACCCGACAGATATCCTATACCGCGTATTCAAGACTTCACTTACGAATTGAGTAATATGAAGATATTCACAAAGCTTGACCTCAAAATGGCCTATCACTGGATCCCGATAGCAGAAGAGGATGTTCAGAAGACAGCCATAATAACACCCTTTGGTTTATTTGATTATATGGCAATGAACTTCGGACTTCGGAACAGTAGTCAAACGTTCCAAAGGTTCATGCATCAAGTGCTCAGAGGAATCAACGGCTGTTTCTGTTTTGTGGATGACATTTTATTATCTTCTGTGGATGAGGAGAGTCACAAAACACTATTACGTCAAGTCCTAGAACGCTTGAAGACCTATGGAGTTACGCTCAAAATCGAGAAGTGCGAGTTCGGCAAGTCTAAGATTGACTTCCTCGGTTACGAAGTCTCTAATAACGGTATCAAGCCTACACAAGAGAGGACACAAGTCATCGCAAGCTACCCAAAACCAAAAACCGTAACCGAGTTACGACGGTTTTTAGGCATGCAAAATTTCTACCGCACCTGCCTACCCCATCAAGCCGAACATCAATATGAGCTAAACAAGTACCTACACAACAGAAAGCCTCCGGAAGCGGAAGAAGCTTTTAAACAATGCCGACTAAGCATTTTAGAAGCTACGGAACTGCTACATCCCGTTCCCGGTGGTGCCCTGGCCATCATGACAGACGCCTCGGACCACAGTTTGGGTGGAGTAATCCAACAGAAAATAAAAAATAAGTGGAGACCTCTCGCTTATTTTTCAAAAGCGATGAGCGCAACCCAGAAGCGCTATAGTGTGTACGATCGAGAGCTGTTGGCTATTTACACAGCGATCAAGTACTTTCGTCGACTGATCGCAGGATGTGACGATGTAACGGTCTACACGGACCATAAACCACTTGCCCACGCGCTAACACGCCCAGAGAGTAGCAGCGACACGCCCCGTCGCGAGCGACAACTGCATTTAAAATTCACTGATGTCACGATACCTGCAGTACGACAGCCAATCACGTGCGAGAACTCGACTACTACACCTCGACCGTATTTACCGGATACATATCGATTTGATGCATTCAAAGCTCAACACGACTTATGTCACCCTGGTGTTAGAACAACACGAAAGCTGATGACGTCTAAGTTTTTTTGGCCAAGCATGAACCGAGACGTTGGAAACTGGACGCGGGCCTGTACAAACTGTCAGCGGTCAAAAGTTCATCGCCATGTCGTCACCCCCCTAGGCGAATTCCCGCCGTCCAATCGTTTCGAACATGTACATATTGATATAGTCGGACCGCTACGCATATCAAACAATTGCCGCTACTGTGTGACAATCATCGATCGCTGCACTGGATGGTTAGAAGTCGTTCCGGTACTCGAAATCACAGCTGAGAATATAACAAAGGCGCTGTATGAAAACTGGATTTGTCGATTCGGCTGCCCCATGAGAATAACTACTGACCAAGGCCGACAGTTTGAATCTACGTTGTTTCAAGGTCTTATGAAGAGATTTGGTATCCTGCGCATACGCACTACGGCCTATAATCCAAAAGCAAATGGTAAAGTGGAAAGAATGCATCGCGTATTGAAGGCGAGACTAATGAGTCGCGGTAATACAACTCAGTGGACGGAGGAGCTACCTACGGTGTTACTCGGATTGCGTACTGCATTACGCACGACTAACAACCTAAGTCCGGCTATTATGACCTACGGAACCACACTGCGACTGCCGTCTGATTTTATTACGCCTACGAACACCAACGCAGATATAAATGACTACGTGCGACGGTTAATGGACACCATGGCATCAATGAAACCCGCACCACATGCAAACAACAGCAGTGTCGCGCCATTTATATACAAGGATCTTGCAACGTGCACACACGTCTACGTGCGAAATGACACAGTTCGTTCTCCTCTAACACCTCCATACGACGGACCTTACGAAGTTATCAAACGCTATGACAAGTACTTCAAGATAAAACTGCCGTTACGTACATCTGTGGTGTCGTTAAATAGATTGAAACCAGCCTACTTCTACGACGAGGCGAATGTAAGCACAGAAACACACAAGGAAACGATCCAGCCTTACATCACAAGATCTGGCAGAGTTGTGAAGCCTGTCGTGCGTTTTGCTTAGAGGGGAGTCCTGTGGGAATCAACAGTCCACACATACCTACTACTTACGTCAGCATACATTTATCGTTTCGCCGCAGCAAACGGACGACGCGCCGGCGCCGACAAGTTGGTCATACTAAGGATCGCATCGCGGCGTCCGGTGTATATATAAGTCGAGAGTAGGACAGCGCTATAGCGCGCTTCTATGTGTTAGAGTGAGAGATAGTTATATGTTTTCCTATTGGTTAATTCATGCATTTTACTCCTGTGGATAGTAGAATTTTGATTGACAACCACAACTATATAGATTGGGCCTGATTTCATAATAAAAAACGTAAACAATTCTACAATCGTTTTATTATAACACGCAAGAAAAAGAACAGAGAATCCCCACAACATTATAGATAAATTGTGGCGCAGCGGCTAAGACAGTTGCCTCGCCGCTTCGTGTCGCGGGTTCGAGTCCCGCGATTCGTGAACCTTTCTTCCTCAGCGGCCATCGGTTCTACGAGCTATGTGCCCTGCCCACTGCCACTTCAGTTTAGCAATTCTTCGGGCTGTCTCGGCTACTTTGGTTCGCCTACGGATTTCGTCGTTTTTTATTCGTTCACGCGGGGATACTCCGATCATAGTCCTCTCCATTGCTCTTTGTGACTAGACGTCTCTGTTCCATAAGTCATCACTGGCAACACACACTGGTCGAAGACTTTCGACTTAAGACACTGCTTTATTTGTAACGAGAGGATATTACGTAGCTTCCCGAACGCTGCCCAGCCGAGTTCGATTCTACGATTGATCTCTCTCGAAGTTGGACTTACATAGTTGAATGGTCTGTCCTTGGTAAATATAGTCGTTTACAACTTCAAGTGTAGAGTCTTCCACCTGCACTTGAGTGGGTGTAACATGGACGTTCGACATTATTTTTGTCTTGTCCATGTTCATTTTTAGATCATCGGAAAATTTAAGGTGAGTGATGTACTCGCCATTGATATTGATGCAAAAGTCTTCCCAGTCCAGAAGCTTGAAGGCATCTTCCAATGCAGCGGTGAACAGTTTCGGAGATATGACGTTTCCCTGTCTTACGCCTTGCTGCAATTGGATTGGCTCAGAGTTCTGGTCTTGATGTCGGACTGTCATGGTGGCGTTCTCGTCCAAACACTTTATCACCTCGATATACTGATAGTCAATTTCGCACCTTGAAGAAACCTCAGCACGGCCCATGTTTCGATGGAATCAAAGGCTTTCTCTAAACCACAAACGCTAAGCATAATGGCTGGTTATACTTCTCGGTCTTCTGTATAACTTGCCGCAGTGTATGTGCATGGTATATGTTACTGTAGCCTTTGACCCGCTTGTTCGGCAGGCTGTAAGTCGTCGGAGACGATTCGTAATGACTCTCGAAAAACACCTGTAAATATGGCTCAGCCGTGAGATGGGTCTATAATTCTTCAATATGGTTTTATCGCCCCTTTTTGAAGAAAGTACCACCACACCCCTGTGCCATACTTTTGGCGTTTGACCTTCAAGTTTGACGGAGTTAAATAACTTCTGCCTTGTCTGTAGGATCGGTGTACCTCCCGTCTTCAGAAGCTCAGCTGTAACTCCATCATCACCCGGTGCCTGGCCGTTTTTCAGTTGTTTGAGAACCATTCCAATTATGTACAGGCTGACATCCGGGATATTTTGGGTGTAATGTCGGGTTAGTCGTCATTTCCTTAGGCCCACACTGTTTTATAATACAAAAAGAGTAAAGAATGCATTGAAAATGAAGAAACATCAGCCTGCACTGCAAGAAGCCCTCGAGTTTCGTGCTCTCCTGGACTTCTGGATTGAACGGGGCTGGTTCGAGTACACAAATAAGTTCATGCACAATGGCCCAATTAGGAGGCTAAGTCCGTAAAACCAGTCGCCCAACTAACCTCTTACGTAATTGATTCTTCACACCATTTGTAAACAACTTTGACTTGCGACGTAATGTTGCATTTAAATAATCAGGACAGTTTTGTTCGGTCATGAAGTGCAGGGATTGTTAGTATGTATATGAAATGTATGTATGAATATTTTTATTATGTTCGAAAACTCCTCCCAGGTCTGTGCACGCTGACGGGCGCGCCGTGCGAGTCCGTGTCGCTGCAGGCGGGCGGCGCGGGCGGCGCGGGGGCGGGCGCGCCGCTGGAGCAGCTGGACCGCGACCTGGTGTGGGCACAGCTGCTGTCCTCGCGCCAGGCCTGCTTCCTCATGGGCGCCAGCTGCGGCGGCGGGAATATGAAGGTATTGTACCTGGTCCCGGTGCTCTAACCGAAGATAGATCAAAAATACCAACTGTCTTCTTGCAGAAACCACGCCATAGCATCGTTTATGCACAGAATAAAAAAGTACTAACGTATAGAAGCAGCACTTCACGCGACAGGGGGCCTACTCTCTTTCTCCAAATTTCGTTCGTTCGTTACGAATTTCTTGTGTATGCTACCACGGTTCCATTCGTTCCGCGAATTCATTCGAACGAACATAGTTTGACACTTAGATTTTCTAAACCTACTCTAATTCATGACGTTCCGAACGGACATTTGATTTTGACACATCAAACTTCGTCATTTTAACCTTAAAATTGACGAATACAAAAGTGCTACCTTTTGATTTACGTTTATGTGGATTTTGGTTCAAATTAATGGAAATGTCTGCAAGAATGCTTGTAATTGAGCCTGCTTCATGTGAAGAATGTTTAGAGCGTATAAGAAAACGGTGCCGCCTAAGAAATCATTTAAATGTGAATCGAATTGCCGACCTAGAGAAAAGTGCCTTTTGGTTTTGTTTTGTATGGATTTTGCATTCAGTTTAATTGAAATAGGTGCAATAATGCTTTCAAATGAGGCTGATTTAGGCGAAGAACGTGTAGAGCGTAGAAGAAATCCGTGCCGCCTGCGAAATCAATTAAATGTGAATCAAATTCCCGAAAATAGTTAAAACAAGAAATGGAACAATTACATTTACAGAACCAAGATGCCAGAGACACACGGGACATACTCCAAAGCATTGTTGATGAATTTGACCAATTTAGGTGTGAGTTTTAATGTAGTTTGATATATATTGATATTGCATAAAAATATTGATACATTTATAAAGAAAAGTATTTTGTATTCATAATGTTAATACTCTAAATCATAATCTGATATCTAAATAAGCATAATCTTGTTGCACATGCTACTGATCTCCACAAAATCAGTAACTCTTCTATAGGGCAGTGTTTACAAATTGTGTAGTAAGGCATGTTAATGATAAAACTGCTTGGGAATGAGTAGATTTAATTCAACACTTTTAGATGATAAATTTGTATTAAATGTTAAGTTACTATTTTAAAAAAGGATTCTTACTGTGTTTTTAGGTAGGGAATAAAATTGTAATGATTCAAAAACCATTGCAAATTTTTACTGAATAAATATTAAGACTATGCCTTGTGCCTTTTTTTATTTCATTTATTTATTTATTATTTTCACAGCGTAGGTTGTGGGTTGATTTCCATGCAGGACAGATATTTGTGTGCATAGATCAATGAGGCCACCATTTGCTATAAATATACTTTTACTTTGTTTTAGGACATCCATCACCAACTATATAAATTTACTTGAAATTGTAGTGAAATAAAAAACAGCCTTTTTATATTTGTTTTATTTACATACTTAACCTAGAAGTAATAGTTTAGAACATCCAACAGTTACTATAATGTAATGTATTCTTCCATTGCCCACCAAGCTAATGGTTGGGCATAGTAGTGCAACTGTTTATAACAATTTTGATTCATTTATTAAAACGAACGAGGCATTTTAAATTAAATATAAAAACTTACTCATAATTGACTGTTCGATTAATGTGCAAAGACTATATATACTATCTTATTGCAAAATTGAGTTTGGAAACTGTTAATCAGACAGTTAATCATGTGGAGTATGCAGATATAAATTTAATTGATCAATGTATTTTCTCATTAGTCCAGCTCTCAACAGGACATCCCTAATGCCTGCAGGCTCAGTGTTCCTGACTATTTCTTTCTCTGCATGCATCTCTTCCAATTGTAACAATCTGCGCTGATGCCAGCTGCTAATTGTCTCCTCCTGGATTTTGTAGCTGCAACAAAAACAACATTACAATTTAAAATAGGTACATTACGTAAAAATATGACTCTTCAATGGATTCAGTACATCAATATCTCTAAATAAATATTGCCTTCCCCCTATAACCTGGGACTAAGACCATCAGTAGGCAAAATGTGCAAGTTGTAATATATCTCTACCATCTCTTTGGGGACACAGATATGCCACTATATATAAAATAATTCAATTCATAATAACTTTTTTATGTAATGCAAGTACCTAGCTATGTTTATTGGATGCTAAAGTAAGATTTTCATTACTAACCATAAATTGGCAAGCTATTTCATACAAATATACTAACAAAAAAGTACCTTTATGTTTTGTCATGTACTTACATTTTTTTTACAATATTAAATACTGAAAATACCTCAAAGAAATACTTACAACTTGTGAAAGTCAGGGTTTCTTGTGACACTGATGGTTAACTTGCAATTTTATTTTATTAATGTTTTAATAAATTTTATTAATGTTTTAATACTATCAATACATGTGTACCTAAATATCTATGTTACTAGAAATAATAATGTATACAACTATAATACTACAAACATGTTCTGACTATTTACAAGCGTTTTTTTGAAGTCTACGTGAATAAAAACCTTTTTTATTTTATTTTATTTTTTATTTTAATTTCTAAGAGTTGTGTGGGCTGACTATAGTTTTGGAGTATGTAGAACATAGAGAGGATCTCTATGTTCTACATACTCCAAAACTTTTTCGGGCAATTGCGGCTGTTTAAAGTTCGGTAGTTGCCTTCCAATTGCTTGACTACTGACATTTCAAACTGAAAACATGTTACGAATGCTTATTATTACGAATAGGCCGTACTTTTAGTATAAAAATAAATATTTATGTGTATATTTATATATTTACTTACGAATTGAATTAATCGAAACCACAACTTTTGGTCATTTGTGGAGAACATACAGTAGGTACTCCTTGTAACTTTGCGGTTGCGAAAAATGTAAAAAGTACCTGAAAACGTAATTATTAACACAAAACTATTAATTTATTAAATAATCCAAACAAAAAATCCTTCAATCAAGATGGTCAACCAAAGAGAATATAACAAACTATGTTGCTATGGCGTTTGATGACATTCCGTGAATATACGGATGTTTTTTAATGTCGCATATTCTACCGATCGTTTATATGAAATAGTACTCTTCACATTAGCCGGTTTACAACGTCAGTAAAAGGGTTATTTATATAATCGCGGTTGATATCGTTGGAATTATATTTCGTCGCTGCATCCTCGAGATTTTCATATTACATTCTTCAATGTACTGGACATCGAACACTTTTTAGAGCTTGCAACATTAAAAAGACAAAATGTCAACGTCATTTTGCCGCCGCCACCTGGATTTCACCTCATTCGCTTTTCGTGTTGGGCATCGAAACATCAATTCTTTTTATTTTATTTTATTTTCAGTAAACAAGTGTTATAATTATATTATAGTGACATTTAATGTGAATTACTGTATTGGCATATAAAAATGGGCTAGTTTAAGTTCACGAAGAAGGAATATGAAGAAAAATTTGGTGCCGATTGAATCTACGCAAATGCCGAGTGTCAGCAAAAAATGTAAGTACATACTTACTCTCCAGCAAATATACAACATATTGAATCTTAAGGTGACCGACGGTTACAACGATACTATCATTTTATTTTATTACCAATTATGATTACATTACACTCCCCTGGCAAACAGGCGTGAGTCTATGAATAATTAGATTTTATTTTTACTAGCTGAATGTTTTCTGGCATTATTAGATTATTCTAACCTATTTTACAGTTAGCCATTCTATGGAATAAGATCTGCCCTTTGTGTCAGATAGTACAAGCCCTGTTTTTACAACAGGTATGTACCTGTTGTAAAACCCTAATAATTACAATGCCCTGAGGCAATGTTTGGGTTAAAATCATATGGAGTTGTGATGATTTATTATTTACAACCTGATTAATTTACTTACAAAACTAACCTAGATATCTGCCACGTGTTCTCTGAACAATGGGGGCAAATTATAATGGACGCACTTAGCAAGGAGAATACAGGACTGAATCCTGAAATAGAAAATTTTCAGTTCCAGGAATTCATTAATGCTATAGAGGTTATTTTCATTCAACCATTCAAATAGTTTAATTCTAAATAATCTGCAATGTAGTTTCTATTTAGATTAGTAGGTAACAGAAACGTACGCACATAGCCAGAATGCTTTTATTATATTTGATTAACCAATTACACGTACAACTCAAGTACAAGTCCCGATGTTGATCCCGTCTACTTCTAGAACATGTATTAGTAACATGGGTTACCAGTATAGCGAATATGTGATTGATTTGCTAGTTTTGCAGACATGGTTTTTTTCAGTTAAGTTGCCTGTGATTGTAGTAAAAAACCTGTGTAAAATAGAATTCGTTTATGGTACACGTGTATTAGTTTTGTTTGATATCCAGTATAAGAGAAAATGTTGTTCATTGCTTGTCTATCAATTTGAAATGGTATTAGTCATTTGCTACGTAACTAAGTAGCTGTAAATATTGGATCTATTAATTTGAATATTATAAGTTAATTATACAGTATATTATATACATAATAACAATAAATAAATGTCTTGCCATCTCATGGCAGACTGGGCAGAACCAGTACTGTTGTCATAGTGGGGCCAACAGACAACTGATAAATATACTTGTATATCAGTAATTACATACAAATTATAGATAAATTGCACCCAGGTACGGAACTAATAATCGTGCTAATCGAACAAATATTTGTCCCGAGTGGGGATCGAACCCACACCGTATGGCTTAGCAGTCAGGAATATTAAAATTTAAAAATAAAAAAAAAACATTAGAGGCCAATATTAAAATTAAATTTAAGATTATCGTGTAGTTCCTTATTTTGATACGGTTACTCCTATTGTTAGATGCATACATATATTTACTTTAATTTAGTATGCTATGTTTAGCAGAGAGATCGGGCTCCCCAGATCTAGAAAACAAGTTCAGGCCTACTTTTTGAATTAAAAATGACCTTGATATATTTACTGGAAGAAGGATTCTAACGCTTTCAATATAAATGTTTACCCTTAATTAGAAATAGGTACTTTTTCTTTTGCTTGTTTCCTCCGTTTTTCACCAATTTTAAAATGATTATGCAAGATAATAGACAACCTGGCAGTAGATATTATTGTCGTTCCTCACTCGCCTAGTGAGATGTGAATCTAACATAATAGTGTGGCAAAGCCAATAAAGAGGCCTTTTTTTTGTAACAAGCACTCAAAATGGAGACAATTGAATTAATGATTGCATCTCTGTCAATAAAACGATAACGACACAGCGTGTAAAATTTATGGAAATTTGGTCATAATAAAAACATTGATGATTAAAAAAAAAAAAAAAAATCCTGTAGCATTAAACTTCATTACATAACAGGAGCTAATTTCTCATCTGAAAATACATTCCGTTCAGCACTTTCTCCCATATTGAATAAACGATTTCGTTCATATGCTAATATCAGGATATGACTTATAGGTATTTACAAAACTCAATACTGTGGTACTTGTTTTGTGAGTAGATGGTACCCAAACGCAGAAATTCCATTGACAACTAAATAATAATAAATAATAATAAAAAAAAACAATATAACACCTGTTGTGCTACCAATGTTCTTACATTCACTTCTAAAACCATATTTATTTGCAAATAAATCGTTGAATTTGACTTTATTATAATGTATATTTTAAAGAGTCGTGATGTGATTACGACCGAATATACGAATACCACACCAATATAATTATTGAACCATGATGGCATTACGGTTATTTACTCACATATGTATTGTAGCCTAAGCTGGCGTCTAAAAATATATATATTAAAGAGTAGTGATGCGAATATAATTATTGAACCGTAATGCGATTACGGTCATTTACTCACATATGTATGTGTTTTATCTGACGCAGATTAGCAGAGGGTTTGCTGGCGTTTAAAAATGTATATTTTAAAGAGTCGTGATGCGATTACGACCAAATATACGAATACCATACCAATATACTTATTGAACCGTGATGTGATTACGGTCATTTACTGACATATGTATGTGTTTTATCTGACGCAGATTAGCAAAAGGTTTTTCTGGCGTTTAAAATGTATATTTTAAAGAGTCGTGATGCGATTACGACCGAATATACGAATACCATACCAATATACTTATTGAACCGTGATGCGATTACGGTCATTTACTCTTAATTATATGTATTGTATTTGATGTAGATAATGAATTTGAGCATTCATTTTCATCAAATCTGTGAATAAGCTCCGTCATATCGATACCGTTGGTCAAGATACCCATAAAATTAAAGAGTCATGATTTGATTACCGAATATACGATACCAATATTATTTCTGAACCGTGATGCGATTACGGTCACTTACTCGCTTAATAATACGTATTTTTCCTGATACAGATAATGTATCTGAACATTCATATTTATTTAATCAGTGAATACGCTCCGTCCGTCCGTCCTCGGTATAGTTGGTTAAAGCTAATACGGATTATATTAAATAGCCGCGATGCGATTACGACCGAATATACGAACAGCATATATCAATATTATTTCTGAACCATGAAGCGATTACGGTCACTTCCTCATATATGCATTTTTTTACTTATGCAGAGATGTATCTGAGTATTCATTTTCATTAAATCTTGGAATAGGCTCCGTCGTATTCATACTGTTGATCAAAGCTAATACCTATAAAATTAAAGAGTCGTGATTCGATAATGACAAAATATACGAACACATTACCCAATATAATTATTGAACCATGGTGTGATTATGGTCACTTACTCGCATATTAATATGTTTTTTTTTTCTTATTCAGATAAAGTATCTGAGCATTCATTTTCATTAAATCTTAGAATACGTACCTCGTAACGTTGGTCAAGGCTAATACGCATAAAATTAAAGAATCTTGATTCGATAACGACCAAATATACAAACATCATAACAATATAATTTCTGAACCGTGATGCGATCCTTGGTTTAGTCGAAAACCATCCAATGATATTGCTTGATCCATAGTTCAACTGTTGTTTAGTTTTAGACTTCGTTTTTTAAATAAGGGTGATAATGTATATTTTATTTTATGTGAATAATGCATCTGAACATTCATATTCAGCAAATTAGGGTATACGCTCCATTGTCGCGGAATAATATTGACCCGATTACACATACTCTTGATAATGTTGTCGCTACGCAGGATCCTACCGCTGATATTGCTACCCCGACCAAATAATCTAATAAAGATGAACTCTCAGCACCCGAGCTTTGGCCGCAGGCCTTTTGGGATGCCTTAAGTGTATCAAAAATTAAAGTTGTCAATTATGAACCTAAGATAAGAGACGTTGTTTCAAATATTAGGAATAACGATTCCAATATTTCAAATTCTTGTAAGCGAGGCCTTAATCGCATCTAATTCTTTTATCACAATTAGAAGGAGATATGCCCAGGGAAAACCCTGATAGCATACATAGAACTAATAGGACCGTTTAGAGACACGTCTATCGCAGAAAGGTTAATTCTGACCACTAAATATATATATATACCACAACGCAAATGTGTCCACAATCAGCCGCTGTATCCAGCAAGTATTGCAAGAGAGCGGATATTGACGCAAGCGTATACTCTGCGCATAGCGCTCGCCACGCAGAGACGTCCGTCGCTGCGTTTCCATTGAAGTGATTAGGAAGGCAGCAGGATGGTCATGAAATTCCCACGGATTTAGTAAATTTTATGACAGATCGAATAATGATCCTGTATGGTTAAGTATAGTTAAAAATGATTAAGTTAATAAGATAAAGTAAATTATTGCATGTATTAATTCGTTTATGGGTATTGGTTCAATACTCTTACTAACGATTTCCCTAAAGCTCTAAACATCTACTGTGTAATATGAAAATCTCGAGGATGCAGCGACGAAATATAATTGAAGGTTAAACAAACTTACCTTAAGTGAAGTTTGACCATAATTATATGAGTCGCTGCATCCGAAGAGATTTTCGATCCCTCCCTCCCTTAAAGTATTCTTGTGAATACTTTCTTCCCGTTATTTGCTTTTAATGCTTTGCCTTTAGTGAAATCTTAAGTAGATGCTGTGTTACTCTGAAAAGAATGAGGTGAAATCCAGGTGGCGGCGGCAAAATGACGTTGACATTTTGTCTTTTTAATGTTGCAAGCTCTAAAAAGTGTTCGATGTCCAGTACATTGAAGAGTGTAATATGAAAATCTCGAGGATGCAGCGACGAAATATAATTATGGTCAAACTTCACTTAAGGTAAGTTTGTTTAACCTTCAAATATATTTTAAATTTCTCTATTTATAATTTCTGCATTAATATAACAATAAATGCTTAAAAAACTACAAGATTAGTTTAAAATTAAAATACAAAGCCAATTCATTTAATTATTTATAAAAAAGTCCAAACCGTAGTTTACCAAAATAAGAAACTAAAATCCCCACACTATATAGTTCAACACGATCGTTCACGTAAAATAGTCTATGGAAGCGAACCACAAGTGTGTATCCGAAGATGAAATAGAGTAGGGTCACTTGCAAAACTTCGTTTCAATATAGTGCGTTAACGAAGTTTCGATTCGGAGAAAGAGAGTAGGCCCCCAGTTTATAGAAATAGCGACTCTTGCTACTAAGCAATAAAGTGCAGTTCACCTCGCATAAGCGCTCAGTGCCTAACGCGATATTCACCTAAACGTTGCTGCTCTCTTCTATAGCACTACACTGCTGCTATATTAGATATGAACTAACATAATTAAAACACTTTGTTTGGTATCTAAAAAGAAATAATCCATCTACTAAGTGCCTACGATAGTATTTAAATAAATTTGAACTTACCTTTCTGCATCTGTAGGTAATGTGAAAAATGACACAGTCTTGTCTTCTCTTTTCGACACACATCCGTCAAATGAGCAATAATTTGTGCCAGACTTGTGAGGAGACAATTTTGTTATTCCCTATTTATAATATGAGAGAGCTCTGCGCTCGAGCGGTGACAACCAAGTGGCGGCGCGGCAGCGAAGTGTAGGCACTTATCGCTATAGGTACGGTCGAGTGACGAGGGCCTGGTTTAAGTAATAAATATTCTTCAAATTTGAACGGCAATAATGCTTATTATTGCAAAAAAATACTATCAGTTGACTTATGCAAAATAGTCGTGGGAAAAGTAATAATTGTTTTGTTGTTTATATTTCTGAAATAACAAATGTCAAAAGTACACAAATTGAGGAAACAGATGATACATTTCCGAGGAATACTTTAAGAAGATCAACATATGCGTTGCCTTATAATAGCATTGCATAAATTGCAACTTAAAATACACAAATACTTATAAAAAGCTATTGTGATTATTTTCGCTACAAAATTATCGAGTTGTAAGTTACCGCAGGCGTTACACGCCCATATTTAGAAGGGCACGTAAAGCTTCCATCGTCATCATTATAACAGCTGTATAAAGTCCACTGCTGGCCAAAGCCTCCCCAAGAATCATCTTGGGAGGATACGCCATAATCGCTACGCTTGGCAGACGGGTTAGCGATCGCAGTAAAATTGTCTTAGTACTCAGAAAGAAGCTGCTGCCCATCCTCTGGTAGATATTCCCTCCTGTCTTCTACGCCTCCCAATGAGATGGGGTGCTGATATTCTGATATTCTGCGGAGAGACGTGGCGTCTCTATGTGTCATCTACCGCATTTATCACGGAGAGTGTTCAGAGGAATTGTTTGAGCTTATACCTTCCGCCACATTCCGCTACAGACCGTCTCGCCAAGAGTGGAAATTTCATCCTTATCACCTGGATGAATTGCCATCTAGGTACCACAGTGCTCCGTCACCGTCGCACCATGATTGGGACGACCAGTTTGAGGTGACGGAGGGAGAGTTGGACCGAGCAGTACGGCGACTTGCAGCCCGAAACACCGCCCCTGGCCCGGATGGGATACCGGGCAGGGCGTGGGTGTACGCTCTGGTAGTCTTGGGGGACCGGTTGAGGCAACTTTTCACAAGCTGCCTCCGTAGTACCGTGTTCCCTACCTGCTGGAAGGAAGCCAAGCTTGTGCTGTTGCACAAGCCGGGCAGGACCGCCGATTCTCCCTCGGCGTTCCGACCAATCTGCTTGCTAGACGAGGCGGGCAAGCTCTTTGAGCGTGTCATTGCCGCCCGTCTTGGCGAGCATCTGTCGCGCGTTGGCCCCGACTTGTCGGACAACCAGTTCGGCTTCCGACAGGGACGTTCGACGCTGGACGCGATTAACCGCGTCCGAGCCCTGTCGGAACCTGCCGTCCGGGCGGGGGGGGTGGCGTTGGCGGTGAGCTTAGACATCGTCAACGCCTTCAACTCCGTCCCCTGGTGGGCGATACGGGAGGCACTGGTGCACCATAACGTGCCTCCCTATCTGCGTGGTATAGTCGGGGCATATTTGCGCGACAGGACGATCAAGTTCGTCGGTCGGAACGGGATTGAGGTCCAGAGGGAGCTCTCCTGCGGGGTTCCTCAGGGGTCCGTGTTGGGACCTCTGCTATGGAGCCTCGCCTATGATCCGGTCCTGCGGATTGGCCTACCTCCCGGAGTGAGCGTCGTCTGCTATGCGGACGACACGCTCGTTATAGCCCGGGAGGTCAGCTTCCAGCGGGCGGTACGGCTCGCCGAACTCGGTGTTGCATGTGTCGTTGCGGCCATAAGGAGACTGGGCCTTCGGGTAGCGCCTCACAAGACCGAGGCGCTATGGTTCCACGGATTACGCCGTAGGCAGGAACCACCCAGTACGTCGATGCGGGTAGGTGACGTAGAGGTCAGGGTGGGGCGGTACATGAAGTACCTGGGCCTCACCCTAGACAGTCGATGGGGCTTCGAGGAGCACTTTGAGCGTCTGGCCCCCCGAGTGCGCCGGGTAACCGGCGCGTTACACCGGCTGTTGCCGAACCTCGGGGGTCCACGGGAAGAAGTTCGCCGCCTCTACGGAGGTGTCGTGCGATCCATGGCTCTTTACGGGGCGCCCGTCTGGTCTGAACGCCTGACGGGCGCCTCCCGCTGCAGAGCTATTCTTAATAGCCTGCAGCGTGTGGTGGCCATACGGATCGCACGAGGATACCGTACGGTATCCTTTGAGGCGGCGACACTCCTGGCGCGCCTCCCACCTTTTGATCTACTGGCGGCGGTCGACGCGGCGGTTTTTACCGAAATACGCGTCCGCCAGGGGATCGGGGGGGCGCCAGATCGGACGCTCATTGAGTATAGACGGGATGCACACCGGCGCGTACTAACTCAGTGGCGCGAGTTAAGGGTGCCCACCCTATTGATATATGCTTTGTCAGCCCTAAGTAGACATGGCAACAAGTGGAAGGGGTTGACTCAGCAACATTACCTTGGTCACGTATACAGGACATTGCGAAACATGGAAACAATTCTCCCTGACACAGCTAATTAGCTTTCCCATGAGAACCGATACCTGATACCTGACCATTGTACTTTACTTTAGTTATAAAATTAATATTAAGGATCATTCTGTATTCAGACTTAGCTCTAGCAACTTGTACATTTGGTTTTCTAAATAAAATAATTATTTTTATACAAACCGGTGTATCAAACCTTGACTGGCGCAGCCGTTAAGTGACCTGTAGTTAGGTTACCCTGTGCCTTCACGAATAACATTTTTCGGGGGCGTGGAAGCAACCAACTTTCGTTTCTACGATTCAACGGGTCTACGAACCAAACAAATTTGTCAAGACGAGCCACGACCGGGCAAGCTGAGCAGAATCACCACAAGGAGAGCGGAAAAGCAGCGGGTTATGTGAGTAAATCTTTTCACTATCCTGTCATATTTCCTTTGATTTTTCCTTGTGATTTTTATATGTGTGTCGTGTATATCTAGGGATTAAAAAACGCCCAATTTTTGCACGTAGCATTTTGCATTAGTATAAAGTGATAAAATTTTCACGCTATTTTTAGTTTTGTGTGGTAGTTAATTAATTAAATAGAAATGGAAGGAAATGCAGGCATGGTTATAGTACCACCCGGGGTATTAAAAATTATCCCCATATTTAGTGGCGAACCAAGGCTCTTGCCTCTATTTATTCGCAAAACAGAGTATATTGTTAGTTTATATATGGGAAATGCAGCCCAAAACGAATACCTCTTACATGCGATAACCAGTCGATTAAGTGGTGAAGCAGCGAACTTAGTAGGGGAACGAGAATCCATAACAACGTGGGTTTCCCTAAAAGAAATTTTAAAAGAACATTTTGGTGATCCAAGAACGGAGGATTGCTTGGTTCTTGAATTAGAGAGCATAAAAATTAACAAAAACGAAACTTATTTAGATTTTTGCCACAGAGTACAACAGTTGAGAAGTGTTCTAATAGCGAAAATAAACGAATCAATTGAGGATTCAGCCACCAGAGTTGCGAAACAAAATATTTACACGCATCTCTCGCTGAACGTATTCTTATATAATCTACCGCAACACCTAGTTAGGTTAGTACGGCTAAAAAATGTAGATACATTAGAGGGCGCATTAAAAACTGTTCTAGAGGAACAAAACTTCCACGAAGTATACGAACAGAAAAACTCGCGGAACCCTAAAACAAATAACAATTTTCAGGGCCGTAACAACTTTAATTATTCACATGCACAAGCGACGCATGGTGCGAGCACTAGTGCACCAAATATGCAACGCCGCATAAACGATTCCTTTCATAATCGTAACCCAAATTTTAATTCTCCCATTGCCGCGATGCACCCTAGAAAATACAATCCCCCAAATAATTCGTTCCAGTTTAGGAATCCGAATCGTTTCAATCAGACTAATCCATTCTATAATAATAACACCTTCGAACAAGCGAGACCGCAAGTTCAAGGTCGAGAATATGCTGATTTCGCACAGCGTAGCTCGCAGCCGGCGCAACCGTTGCCGACGACTGGATCGGGTTCCAACACTGACGTCACGATGCGAACCGCGGGGACTAGACGTGTAAACTACACCGATTATAACGATAACGGTGACAATAATATATTACCAAGTACTTCGTCCGATTACGAACAAATCGGAAATTTTCATATAAGAGCCTCTATACACGAGAGCGAATTAAAATAAATTGTAGTTTTTTAAATCTTCCTCACATATGTATCCCGGAACTTAATGCAATTTTTATGTTGGATACGGGAAGTCAACGTTCGTTTTTAAGTCCCCAAATAGCAAATAAATATTATAGTAAGTTTAAAAAATACGAAAAGTTCGAAGTAGTAAGCACCCATGCTAGTAGCAAACACAACGAGGTTGTGTACATCCCTTTGCCGGGATTATTTAATAATAATGAGTGGCATAAATTTTATATTTACAACGTAGACGATAGATACGATGGTCTTATGGGTAGCGATTTACTCACACAACTGCAGGCAAATATAGACATGAAAAATAAAAAATTGTTAACAAAAGATACCTGCATACCTATTATTTATAGCCCACCTATTCACGAATTCTATGTATTGCCGCCGCGCAGCGAATTAAGGGTCAAAATTCCTGTAAATTTGTCGAACGGCGAGGGCATTATAAACTTTACGCAATTTACGGACGGAGTTAGAATGCCCACAGCATTAGTTCAGTGTATACACGGCTATGCTACAACCATCATTCAAAACTGTAGATCGGAACAAATGGAATTAACGATAACCAGCCCATTTAAAGTAGAACCATATTTTAGAGATTTAGAACGTAAGAAAGTAGCATTAAATTTTACAGATAGTTATAACGATAGGTTGGAGCAACTTTTAAAGGATAATCTTTCCAAGCTAAAAGTTGACCATATGAATAAGGAGGAAAAACAATCTATTACTAATATTTGTAATGAGTATAAGGACATTTTCTATTGTGAAGATGTACCCCTGTCATTTACAAACGAGGTTAAGCATAAAATTAGAACTAGAAACGAAGACCCGATACACATTAAAGCACATAGGGTACCGCCGACGCAAACGGCAGAAATTAAAAACCAGGTGGAAAAAATGCTCAAGGACAATGTTATTCAAAAATCATTTTCACCTTGGAGCGCACCAGTACATCTAGTACCAAAAAAATTAGATAACTCGGGCAAACAAAAATGGAGGATGGTCGTGGACTACAGACGCCTCAATGATATCACAATAGATGATAAGTATCCTTTGCCAAATATCAATGACCTTTTTGATATGCTAGGCAAAAGCATGTATTTTACAACCTTAGATTTAGCAAGCGGGTACCACCAAATTGAAGTGGAAAGCGAAGATAGGGCAAAAACTGCATTTAGCACCCCTTTTGGGCACTGGGAGTTCAATAGGATGCCATTTGGCCTAAAAACGGCGCCGGCAACCTTCCAGCGCACAATGGACAACGTACTGAGAGGCCTTCAGGGTATCCATTGCCTTGTATATCTTGATGACGTAATTATTTTCGCAAAAAGCATCCAAGAGCACAACGAAAAACTTAGGGCCGTATTCGATAGACTTCGCGAAACGAACCTTAAGGTACAGTTAGATAAATCTAATTTCCTAAGAAAGGAAGTACTTTACTTAGGGCATACTATCACTAGTGAAGGGTTGAAACCCAATAACGACAAAATAGATGCAGTATTAAGATATCCTATTCCTAAAACCACAACGGAAATAAAAAGTTTCCTTGGTTTAATAGGATATTATAGAAAATTTATTAAGGACTTCGCTAAAATAACAAGACCTTTAACAGTGTGTTTAAAAAAGGGAAAGAAAATAGATTTCAATGATGAATATATAGAAAGTTTCGAAACATGCAAAAAGCTTCTTACAAATGCGCCATTGCTACAATTTCCAGACTTTGAGAAACCTTTCATTTTGACCACCGATGCATCAAACTTTGCACTCGGGGCAGTCCTTTCTCAGGGTAGTATAGGCTCAGACAAGCCTGTTGCGTACGCCAGTAGAACTTTAAGCGACACGGAATCTAGGTATAGCACCATAGAAAAAGAGCTGTTAGCTGTAATATGGGCGGTTAAACACTTTCGACCATATTTGTGGGGTAAAAAGTTTTACATTTATACAGACCATAGACCTTTGGCCTGGCTTTATTCATTAAGCGAACCAAATAGCAAACTTACGAGATGGCGTCTAAGATTAGAAGAATATGATTTTGAAATTAACTATAAGAAAGGGTCGCAAAATTCAAACGCAGATGCATTGTCACGCGTTAAGATTAATAGTAATAATATTGTAGTTAGTTTAAACAGAAATAAAAGTAGAGAAATAAAAATAAATATGTTAGATAATGATAATGAGTCAATGCAAGTTAATATCGACGAAAATGAACGAAATAATAGAATAATAGATAATAACGCTAATGAAGAAATAATTTGCCTATCAGATTCGGATTCGGAATCTCTTAAGTTAAGCATAAGTAGAAAAGAAGCTCCTATTTTTGATATATCGGATTCAGACGATGGAGCCACTGCTCATTCGATATCGAACAGGGAACATGAAGGAATTCCAATCTTGAACGAAGCTATAGATACCAAACCGCGACAGATACTCGTACATACTTGGTTCAAGAATGAGACATGTGTTAAGGACATATCTAATAACAATCAGAGAATATTAGAAGTCCACATGCCAGTAGATAATAACGAAGATTTAGTTAAGAATTTTTTGAAAGAATACGTAGACTTTAAACACAAATATTTTATTTACTTTGAAACAGAAGCGTTTCGAAAAATATTTAGTAAGGTTGTAACCGCGTTATACAAGAAAGGGACACAGAATTTAATTGAATGCACGGACAGAGTTGCTAACGTTACAGATGAAAGTGAACAAAGGGAAATTATATTAAAATATCACGAGGGTAAAACTGTTCACCGAGGCATTCGGGAAACACTAACGAAATTAAAAAGACACTATTGGTGGTCTAACATGAAGGAAACCATTTCAGCAATAATTAATGCTTGCGAAAAATGTAGAAAAATGAAATACGACAGGAAACCAATTAAACCTTCAATACAAATCACTCAAACACAGAGCTTGCCGTTTGAGGAAGTGTTTATGGATATTTTGTACATAGAAAACAATTATTATTTGACAATGGTAGATGCTTTCAGTAAATTAGCACAAGCTTTTAACGTACCAAACAGAAGTACACCCGAAATAGTGAAAGCACTAATTAAATATTTTAGCATGTACGGAACACCGAAAAAAATAAGTAGTGATCCTGGTACAGAATTTAATAATAACCTCATTAAAGAATTATTAAGTCTAAATAAAATTGCGATGCATGTAGGAACGCCGAATAACCCAAATTCAATGGCGATAGTAGAGCGTTTCCACTCAACAATTATCGAAATATACAGATTAGCAAGATACGAGAAAAGTGACCAAGATGCAGCGTCAGTAATGACTTATGCCATAATGGCCTATAATAATTCCATACACAGCGTCACAAATTTCACCCCTTTTGAAATGGTATTTGGTCATACGGACTTGGGAAACGTTTTCGACATAGATAGAGACAAAAACTTTTTACAAAAATTGGTGCAAGACCACCGAAAGAGACTAAAAGTTTTATACGAGTATATAAGCGAGAAAATGAAAGACAATAAGGCTAAGATTGTAGAAAAGAAAGGTGGAGAGAAACCACCTAGTTTACACGAAGGTGAGGATATATACATGAAAAACACTAGAACTCGAAAAGCCAAGGAATTACCACGCTACGAGAAAGCGAAGGTAATAGGCAAGGTGAAGAGGAATATTGTGCCAGTTAAACTAAACAAGAGAGACACAAAAGTGGCACTAAGGAATGTAAAACGCCCTCCGCAGGTGGTGGCAAGCAGTCCTGGGGTTCCTGGCCCTAGCGGCATCGGCAGGCAGCGTGAACCTGCAAGATATGCGCCAGAATCCGGGAATAGCGTCGATCCGGACAAATACAGCAGTGACTCAGAATAGTCACTGGACTATCTTTAAGACAGTAGATTTAGAAAATATAGCTAGGTATTTAGATAACAATATTAATCAATATTTTAGGTTAAAGAATATGATATATTCCCAAAAAGAGTCACGTAATGAACTCGTAGGTTTAAGCTTTCAAATTGAATCTTTTATGGAATTAACAAAAGATAGGCTAAGACAGATTATCCCAAACAAGAGGTTAAAAAGAGGTTTAGTGAACCCATTAGGTTCCCTTGTCAAGTTAATTTCGGGAAATCTGGATAACGAAGATGCAGTGCGATACAATACGGAAATTAGTCGACTTAATAATAAAGAACATTCTGTAGAAAAAAAACTTTCATTAATGCAAAAGGCATTCGATAAGTTAGTTAATATTTCAGGTGATTTAAAATATAATTTACTACAATTGAATTCTAAAACTTCGCTATTTCAAACACTTCAATATAATCAGTCTAATATTCTTAATATAGTAAGTCAGATGAATACTCTGTACCAAATTTTAAATAATTTTCGTACTATATATAATGTAGTTCAGGAAATAGAAACTTCCATAGCTTTTAGTCGTATACACATACTTCACCAGTCTATAATTAATTCTACAGAACTTTTTAATATTTTGTTAGAAATAGAAAAACACTATAGGTTAGTCTACACGGTAGATAAGCATAGCCTTACTAAGTTAGAAAGTACTATAGTTTTAAAATCATATTCAGATAATTAATTCTACAGAACTTTTTAATATTTTGTTAGAAATAGAAAAACACTATAGGTTAGTCTACACGGTAGATAAGCATAGCCTTACTAAGTTAGAAAGTACTATAGTTTTAAAATCATATTCAGATAATTAATTCTACAGAACTTTTTAATATTTTGTTAGAAATAGAAAAACACTATAGGTTAGTCTACACGGTAGATAAGCATAGCCTTACTAAGTTAGAAAGTACTATAGTTTTAAAATCATATTCAGATACGAATAAGTTAGTTTTCGTGTTAGAAATCCCTTTGGTAGACACGATCACATATAATTATTATAAAATCATCCCTGTACCTATATACAATCCCAATTCACAGAAAACCCTTATTATCGTTCCTAAATATCCCTACCTCATAGTGAATGGATTGAAATACAAACCCATATCTAGCCCGTGTAAGCAGATAGAAGAGAATCGAGTCCTGTGCAGAGACGAAAACCTTATACAATATGCTGAAACAACGTGTATCGAGCAAATCATGCTGTTAAAAAACTATTCGGCATGTCATCAGAACTATATCCAAATAGAAGATGTACGGAGCCACATGGTAACTAATGGAGTATGGTTATTATTCACTAAAGCAAACATAATTCTTACCGAAAACTGTAATAACGAAATAATAAAATATAACCTCAAAGGAACATTTTTGGTAATGCCCAACCAAAGCTGTGAAACCCAAATTGGAGACAAATTTATCAGTCGTTCGGAGGAAACAAGGACATCAGAGGCCAGCCTACAATGGAGACCTGTGAATATGCCAGAACTACAAAAAGAAATCGAGATAGAAGACAGCCAAGTCGACCTTCGCGGCGTGGACCTCAACGATATCAAAGACATTCTTAATAGTGCAAAGTTTGTTAGTGGAAATGTTGACGAAAGTGAGATAAGTGTAACCAAGGACATTAGCATATGGACCATAAGTGTTTTAGTTTTAATTTTTGTACTGTTAATAGGGTATTTGATTGTAAAATTTAAAGTTATTAATAAAATTATTGTTATTTCTAGACGAAATCACCTGGATCAAAATAATTTATCTCCAGCTGATTTCTCTCTTAAGGGGGGAGGAGTTAAGGGTGCCCACCCTATTGATATATGCTTTGTCAGCCCTAAGTAGACATGGCAACAAGTGGAAGGGGTTGACTCAGCAACATTACCTTGGTCACGTATACAGGACATTGCGAAACATGGAAACAATTCTCCCTGACACAGCTAATTAGCTTTCCCATGAGAACCGATACCTGATACCTGACCATTGTACTTTACTTTAGTTATAAAATTAATATTAAGGATCATTCTGTATTCAGACTTAGCTCTAGCAACTTGTACATTTGGTTTTCTAAATAAAATAATTATTTTTATACAAACCGGTGTATCAAACCTTGACTCGCGCACGGCTTGAGTTGCGACTAAACGCGCGCCAACGTGCCGTTGGTGCTATCCTGCCTCACCTCGAGGCCTGGGTGGGAAGGAAGGGCGGTTACGTCACCTACAGACTGACTCAGATACTCACCGGACACGGTTGTTTCGGTGAGTATCTGAGCCGGATCGGCCGAGAAGCGACGACACATTGTCACCATTGCGGGAGCGACCTGGACTCTGCCCAGCATACGCTGGAGGAGTGCCCGGCCTGGGAGGCCGAGAGACGAGTCCTGGTCGCTGAGATTGGACGGGATCTTTCGCCGCCAGCAGTCGTGTATGCGATGCTGGCTGGCGACTCCACTAAATGGGACGCCGTGGTCTCCTTCTGTAAGGCAGTTTTGCTGCAGAAGGAGGCCGCCGAACGGGATCGGGAACGAGCCGATCCCGCTCGTAGGCGGAGGAGGCGTGGGGGTGGCGGCGGCAGCCGTTAGCCCAACTCCCCTCGGGGCCGCGGTGGCAGTATGAGAAGTGTCCTCAACTGCCGCCACGCACAAGCGGCTCCGGGATGACAGCGATCTGTTTGTGGCGCAGTCGCTGTGCCGTACTGGCAGGAGTCGGCAATAGGGGAGGGCAATCCAATGGAGCCCTCCCAGGGTACGTGTCCCGACCATCTGGGACATGGCGCAAAAGGGGGGTACCGGAGCAGCATACCCGCGTTCCCGAGACTCCCCCATCAGGCGCCAAGAGAAGTCCACGGCAGGTAGGTTTAGTCGGTGCAAGTCCGACATACCCACCCGCAGACACTTTTTGCGGGTGGCATGCGAAGGCATTCCCCCTGCCTTAACAAAAAAAAAAAAAAAAAAAAAAGGTACCACAGTGCGTTTCACAAGAAACTTTTTGCCGCGCTATACCGCTCTGTGGAATCAATTAGCTGCGGAGGTATTTCCGAAACGGTATGACATGGCAACCTTTTCTTAAAGGCTTTTAAGAAAAGAATAGGTTCGCTGCTTCAAGATTGCCAGGCAACGCACTTGCAGCTCCTCTGGTGTTGCGAGTGTCCATGGGCGGCGGTAATCACTTACCATCAGGTGACCTACTTGCTCGTTTGCCATCCTATTTTATACAATAAAAAAAATATGCCGCTGTCCAAAGCAGCACGTAAAGCTTCCAGTCCGGTTGAAATGCCATCCCATGCGGATTATGACAGTGGGGGAAAGTGCACCGGTGTTTGCACACACACTCGTAATACGTATTGGGTAGTTGTGTCTCCTTTAATTGGATTTATGTATTGTAAGATCGTCCGGGGAAAAATTGATGCACCAGATTTCCATTGTGATCTGTGTCGAGTTTGTGTTCCTGATAATTATGGTCGTATTCGCCGCCATGAATTGTTTGTCGACCACGTTGCCGTACCGTAGCGCGCGCTAAGTCACCTATACCGCGCAGCCTCACAGCACTCAACGCTCTCCTGTGTGTCAATCCTGACCGTGATTTGTTTGCGGATGGATGGTCGGATATATTGTCACAATGTTTGCGTTTCTGTGAGAATGATGTAATGATTGTTTTAAAATCAATGTTTATGTTTATATATTTATATTTAAAATAATTCTTGTAATAATTATCTTTAATTATTTTAATTGGTGTCCTACCGTTTTAATTAAAGTAAATAAATAAATACATTATTACACACTACAGCTATGTACTGAAAGTCTTCTGACTTGTGCAATACTTCTATATTTCATTTCCAGGTGGACGAAGAAGAATACCAGCGGCTAGGGCTCCGCCCACGCCACGCGTACTCCGTACTGGACGTAGTAGAGTTGTCCACGACTGGGACCACGTCACCTACCCGTTTGTTGCGGCTAAGGAATCCTTGGGGACACTACACTTGGCGAGGTAATTAAACACGAACATTTATTTGATACTAGCTCCTCCCATGTAGGTGATAGCGTGATAATATGTAGCCTAAATGTTGACCCAACCTCTTAGAAATATTCATGCAAAATTTGAAGTAAATCCATGCAGCACTTTTTGAGTTTAGCCCGGACATACATACAGACAAACAGACAAAAATTCTAAAAACTATATTTTTGGCTTCAATATCAATTGTAGATCACGCCCCAGGTATCCTTTTAAAACAATATTCAATGTACAATTTTGACTTTCCTACGATTTATAGATGCACAAACTCTATGTATGAATTGAAGACCGAGTATGGTGAGATCGTAAGCATCTTGACTTCATCTTGTCAGTCGAATGACGTCCACTGCAGGACGAACACTTCCACAAAAGATTTCCAAGATTAGTGTCCATCATTTTATTTCACTACTCCAACATATAAACACAAATTATCCCTCAAAATGAGGGATCCTGACATGAAGATCATGAATCAAATGATCAAAGATCCCACTTGAGAACGTCTTCACCGCTTTGGCTGATTGTTATTTATTAAGGCCTAACCAAACGCTTAACAACTTAGGGTGGTGGTTCAAACACCGAAACAACCAGTCAGTCTGTATCGGTGCTAGATTGGCCAGCAAATAGCCCGGACCTCAACCCAATTGAGCACCTTTGGCACGAAATCAAGAAAAAAGTTGCCACTTATCGTAATACAAATTTGGATGAACTTCATGAAGCTTTTTGTGAGGCATGGGCAAACATTCCTGTCGAAACATGTCAGAAACTGATAATGTCTATGCCACCACGGTGTCAAGCGGTAATTACTAACATAGGTTTTGCTACTGGGTACTGATTTTACACGTAATAAAATAGAGCTGTTAAAGATAAACACTGCAGATTATAAGTTTTGTGTAACTGTATTTTTCATTATACTTTACTGTCCTTAATTAAATGTCCACTACAGAATTGTACCTTAATATTTAATTCTGTTGTTGTTTATTCTTTGATATTAAATACTTTTTCTATTTATATGTACATAACCGGTTATAGCCCTGTATATATATATATATATATATATATATATATATTATTATCTGTGTCAGTTTACTGAATAAATATATTTTCTTCTTCTTCTTCATATATTACACTCAGACACTGAACAAATAATCTTGCTCATCACACTAAGATTTGTCCTGGGTGGGTATCTTTAGTTTAGCAGTCAGGATCTCTAAACATTAGACCAATAGGCCAGTCCAAAAAACCTAGGGTGTTTAAAGTAAAAATTCTTTAGCTCCATCTTCGAAACGTAACTGGCTATGAGAGAAAGAGAGAAAGAAAATGTGTGCTCGCACCTCTCGTTCTTGCCCCTAGAGTGATATACGAAACCGAACTCGATCTCTTTCTATCTTCACTAAGTCAAAGTCAAAAATCATTTATTCCGTAAAAAATTTACATTTATGTGGAATCGTCATATTTTTTTACCCTACCGTGCAGTGCATGACTTGGCAGCTACTGAGAAACACTGACAGAAAACTCAGTAGGAATCCTTTTTTAAAATAAAATATACTTAAGATTAATTACAATCATGTGTGTTGACTCAGAACAACTCAATCCCAAGCACTTTTATCACTTAAATAATCAGAAATTTTGTAATATGTCCTGCTACACAATTTGGCTTTAATAATTCTTTTAAACTTATTCGTAGACAATTCTCTAATATCGTTGGGAAGTATTTTTATAGAATCTTATACATTGCCCCATAAAAGAGTTACCTACTTATTTTGTGGAGACGGGTAGTATGCAATATGAGATTATTCTTATATCTAGTATTTACATTATGTGTATCGCTCCTTTTACAGAAGGAATCGATATTTTTATGCATAACTTATATCTCCCTCTAAAGTTCTGTTTGGCTCTTAACGCTCTCGTCACGCACACACCAGCTCACTAAAAGGCTACTACATACTAAGTGCGTGCGCTCCTCAGGCGCGTGGGCGGCGGGCTGCGCGCGCTGGGCCGAAGCACGTGCGTGCGCCCCGCCCGCCGACGTGGAGCGCGACCAGGGCGTGTTCTGGATCAGCTTCGACGACGTGCTCAAGTGAGTTGCACACTCGGGTAGCATATCGCACCTTTAGAATTAAAGGTACCTTATTAAAAAATCATGATATTGACTTTATATCAAAAAAAGACCTAAAACTACAATGTTTACCGATTTAAATTAAAACACAGGCCGATTTTGGCGTAGAAAGCTACATCACCATTAATTACTAAAAAATGTAACTGTTCAAATCTTTATACAATGTGATCGTTATCCTAAAAAATCATATTTTCTTATTAGGTCACTACAATTCTAAAGGTGCGATATGTTTTCACTTTAACTTAACCAATTATATACACCTTACTTGTAAAACACCAACAACCTCGCAAGACTATATAGCTGACATCATAAACAACATCATTTGTTCTACGAGTTCGGACGTACATGGCGACTAGAGCATTGGGTCAAGTTCAAAGACGCTAACGGTACACCCCTTCCCCGCGCCCTTGCAAGGGTATACTTACGTATTTATATGATGTGCGTAGAGTTATATATAAACATTCAAACGTGAAATTAAGTGAATACTTATTTCTGTACGACAATATATACTTACAAAGTATCAAAAGTTTATAATAATAATAAAATGTAGAACAAAATTTGTTGCTTATGGTATTAGGTATCTAATCCTGCGAGGTTGCTGGTGTTTTACAAGTTACTTATAATACTTACATACATAGACTCACGCCTGTTTCCCAGAGGGGTAGGCAGAGACAACGGATTTCCATTTGTCACGATCTTTGCATACTTCTTTTGCCTCGATTACTGACATTATATTCTTCATACATGGTCGCCGGTTTAGGGTACTTCTGACCTGCCCTTTCTTGAGAACATCTCCAATTTGGTCAGAGAATGTTCGACGTGGTCTTCCCCTTCCGGTTGTAATACTTACTTCCATATTATATGGGCAGTCACCCTAGTGCCAGGGTTGCTCAAGCCGTCCAGTTGACTTCTCACATGGCTTAACAACTGATGTATAATGGCTACAACCGGGACCGCACAGCGACAGCTTAACGTGCCTACCGACGCACGGAGACGCTCAAAAATTAATCCAATTTGTCGGCCATCCATCTATGGACTAACCGTAAGACTTGTTGCTTATCCTCACCAATCACTTACGTATCGGTGAGAACATCTGGATATGAGCGTCCACTATTTATCCTGCATCTTATATATATCGCCTTTAGGGTTGCTTTAGAAATAAGATACCACATGTCCTTGTTATTCATTGTGGCGACTCCTGAGTAACGATATAGTGAAAACACACATCAGAAAAAAGTTGCTGTGATGATGATCTTACAATGTTCTCATTCTAAGATCTTCTCATCAATCGGGTGGACATAGATCATAGTTCGAGGAACTGGCAACCTTATAAATAATCATAACAGATAATTATATTCTTTCTAAATCGTTTGAACTGGCAATCTTAAAAATAATCATAACAGATTAATTATATTCTTTCTAAATTGTTTGAACTGGCAACCTTAAAAATTATAATTACAGATAATTATTTTCTTTCTGAATCGTTTGAACTGGCAACCTTAAAAATAATCATAACATATTAACTATTTTCTTTCTAAATTATTTGAACTGGCTACCTTAAAAGTAATCATAACCGATAATTATTTTCTTTCTAAACCGTTTACAGATACTTCGATTGTATAGACATATGCAAAGTGCGAGTGGGGTGGCACGAGGTGCGCCTGGCGGGGATCTTGCCACCCATGTCTTCCACGCGCCACCTCACGTGCCTGCTGCTGACCGCCACGCAGCCCACCGAAGTGGACTTCACATTATTCCAAGAGGGACAGAGGTAGCTATGCAAACTCTTTTTAAAACCAACAAGTTTTCGGACATGGTATTTTGTATTGATAGTCCAAATGGCAGAAAGGTTCTTGAGTGGCGACCACGAACCGGAAGACGAAGCGTGGGCGGGTTGCTGGAAACTGCTGGATGCGAATAGCGCAAGGCCGGCAATTGTAGAGATCTTTTGGGGAGGCCTTTGTCCAGCAGTGGACGTCTTTCGGCTGATATGATGATGATGATGAGTCCAAATGTGTGTGGTTTTCGGCCTAGAAAGAATAACAGAGCCGCCCCATACCATACGTTCTGTAACCCATCTATAGGCTGACGCGGTCAGCGAAGATACAGAAACTTAACCTCACTGAATATTTACGGGGCAGAGTGGTGGCTACCTGTGCCTTGTGTGCGAATTACTTAAAACTATTTGTCTTGTTCCCAGAAATTCAGCTAAAAGTCAACGGTCCCAACTAGATTTGTGCGTCGTCGTGTTTAGGACTAAGTCCGGTCCCAACGCACAAGTCGGCAAACTAGTCGCGCATAGCAAAAGACAGGTATGTACATTTCTTCATCACTGTAAATACTTTGAGAGAACACCTAGACCACAAAAAGACAAGTTTATAAACATAAATATTTATCTCGTACAATCTTTGGATCAGAAAGCAAGTTAACAAGTAACAGAGTTACGGCGTCGTAAAATTTATCAAAATGCGGAAACCTAACCAAAATGGGTTTATACAACCCAGTATTATAATAAAACGATGGATCTCTCTTCTCCATACTAATACATTGCCACTCTTATTACTGCCTCGTTGGTCTAGCGGTAGCGTGTTCAACCACAGATAATTAGGTTCAATTCAGGGTTCAAATCCCGGGTCGGACCAAAAGTGATTTTGGGATTTCTCCGTAAAAAGAAATTTCTCAGTGTCAGCGCGAAGTGTGGAAGTTGGCGGGATTACACCCCCGTGCCTCGCAGAGCACGTCTAGCCGTCGGTCCTGTACCTGACCTCTTTCCGGTCGTGTCGCTAGTCGTTCCATCGGATCATGAGAGTGATGGAATAGAAAGTGCTCCTGTGTTTGCGCACACAGTTGTGCACTATAATATGTCCTGCGCAATTAGCTAGTCTCCATGGAGACTAGTCGCCGTGGCCGAAATTCGATTGGGAGGACATTATTATTATTATTGTTATTGAACTGTATGGAACACTCTGTATCATTTTCTAAAGATCTCAGTTTCGTACCCAAGTACCTGCAGTGGATTCTGCGGTCTGACTTCGAAACCCATCCCATATGGGTTGGTTTTCGCATTAACTTGTGCATTTTGGTCAATGGCCATCAGGCTAGATTAGGTTGAGATGGCCGACCTCAAGAGAAATAAGATAAAGCCACAACGTTGCTCATGAACACAAAAATACATGGACATAATAAAATTGTAGTTCTCACTATGTTTTTTTCCAGGTCCGAGGATTTGTTGGCTGCCACAAAATGCTAGAAAAAGGTTTTTACCTTGTGGTGTGCCTCGCCTTTAACCACTGGCACACAGGCCTAGAACTTGCCGATAGCTCCGGCTGGCCGCGACACGTGCTAGCGGCACATTCCTCCAAGCCGTTGTCAGTGGAGAGGCCGTCGTTAAACCCTCACATACTAGCTGACGCGATCATAGGACTGACGCTAGCTCGAGGACAGAGGCATGAAGGAAGACAGGGAATGACTGCTTATTACTTGACTAAGGTAAGCTATAATTATTTATACAGAAAACGTACAGTCGTTAACAAACAATACAATATGAGAGCAAATACAATAATACAATAAGCCCAAAAAGTTCCATTAATTAATAACGAATATAAGACCTAAGACACAAAAGGCGAATACCTACTTAATACGATATAAACAGAAGAAATGCAAAGCAATAATTTATTTTTTTACAGATAGATATCGTATTGCTAACAGATGATTCCAAGCACAATAAGTGGTACAATCATAATCCATAGTACTTAGCTAATTTATCTACCATGTTAGAAAAAAGTGAATAGTATACACATAATATTAGAAAAAGAAAATCGTAATAAAAAAATAAATATACATTTCTTCAACAATATATCTGGTATTATAAAATTACAATACAAATACAGATATTTAGGTATTTAAAAATCTAGAAGAAATTATGTCACCATTTTCTTCTTGAAATTATCCAGAGATTAAGCAAAATGTCTATGTATTTTCTACATGAATGTCTAATGAATGTGTTTCTAGCATAACTTGTTCTACATGGTAATATCCGAAAAATAGTTTTATATTATATATTATATCTGTTAGAGACAGGTTAAACCGCATATTCTTTCCAGTCATTGTCAGTAGAAAGGTCTTAATTATACCCCCACTTCTCATCATTATACTGACGCTGGCTAGAGTAGCAAGTTTTTGTTATATACAGGCTTATAAAACACCAACAATCTCGCAGGATTAGATAGATAGCACCATAAACAATAACTTTTGTTCTACAACTTTTTATATTTTGTTAGGTTTCGCACTAAAATAAGTATTAATTTAATTTTTCGTTTGAATAGTTATAACTCTATGCTCATCGCAAAGATTACATAAATGTAAAGTTTTTTTTGTGGTGGAAATGCGCAATACACATGTCCATCGCATGGGGAGGAGACGGGGTATGTAGAACTCGAACCACTAAAACCACCACGGTAGCCAGCCTCACAGTGCTTGTAGCGGGGGATCTGGATACTCATGAACGATCACGCCAGTACCCCCGCTGTACACTGCAGCCTCAGCGAGGCTCTCACTCGGGGAGGGGGGAAGGCATGAATGCTTCCCATCCTCCACAGCACGCACAAGCGTGTTTAGGCAACCTGAGCAGGTTATCTCTTCCCGGGACCGGCCTCCTCCAACCGCCAGCGCTCCCAGGGTTCCAAATTTACCTAAACCAACCCGTGAAATTATCTTACACGGCGTATGAATGAAACATAGACCTACAAATGTCTCGATAGTACAACAAAAACTTATAATTTTTTAATGTATTGAGTGATGTCCTAACTTGTGGAATAAAAGTTGTTGCTTATGATGTTTGCTATCTTGTTCTGCGAGGTTGTTGGTGTTTTACAAATCTACATATATAAAAATCAATGCCACTTTTCGTTGTAATGTTATAACTCAACAACGCCTTTACCGATTTGGCTAATTTTGGTCTTGAATTATTCGTGGAAGTCCAGGAATGGTTTGTACGTACAGAAAATTTAAAAAAGTCTTGAAAAACTTTTATTACTATGCCTTATACGTAGCGAAGCATGTACCGGGCCGCTAGTAATATATAGTTGCAGGTGCTAACTACTCATTCCCTCAAGCCAGCTATAAGCAGGCCATCATTACTCTCCCATACTAGCTGATCTAATCATAAGACAGACGTCTATGGAAGAAAGAGAAAGCATATTACAGTGTTGTCTTTGTCTCAGGGATGGGCTGGCTTAGTGGTGATGGTAGAGAACCGTCACACAGACAAGTGGATCCACGTGAAATGTGACTGTCAGGAGAGCTACAACGTGGTTTCTACTAGAGGAGAACTGAAGACCATTGACTCAGTACCGCCGTTACACAGGTAAACTCCCATAATCATCTATCACAGACTCCATTTTTACCCCGCTTCAAGCATATATTTGTATTGTATGAAGATCAAACCCGCGACCTTTGCAACAGAACGAAGAAAGAAGAACTATTTGTGTGACCCATCAATAGTTATTTTGAGTCTGTATGTAATTTATTGTAAATGATGTAATTTGTGTCCGTCGTTATATAAACAAACAAGACACGGAGAAGTCACACCTTCATAAGTTAATTCATTTTCTGTTACACTGTTTTTATTATTTTAATTAGGGTTTTTATATACCCTTTCCCCAAACGGCTAACGCAGTTCAAATTCGTCATTTATTCCATTAAAATCATTACATTTGTGTGGAATTGTCATTTCTTAGGGTTCCGTAGCCAAATGGTAAAAAACGGAACCCTTATAGATTCGTCATGTCTGTCTGTCTGTCCGTCCGTATGTCACAGCCACTTTTTTCCGAAACTTTAAGAGCTGTACTGCTGAAACTTGGTAACTAGGTGTATTCTGTAAACCGCATTAAGATTTTTACACAGAAATAGAAAAAGAACAATAATTTTGGGGGGTCGCCATACATCGAACTGAAACACAAACATTTTTTTTTTATCGTACCCATACATGTGGGGTATTAGGTGGGGATAGGTCTTCAAAAATGATATTGAGGTTCCTAATATCATTTTTTTCTAAACTGAATAGTTTGCGAGAGTCCGACTCGCACTTGGCCGGTTTTTTTTTAAATAAAATTTACTTGTGATTAATTACAATTTTTTTAGTGTGTTGACTTAGAATTTTGTAATATGCCCTGCTACACAATTTGGTTTTAATAATTCTTTTAAATATATTCGTAGAAAATTATCCAATATCATTGGGAAGTTTGTTATTACTCTTATATGGGGCAATGTATAAGATTCTAATACATTGTCCCATAAAAGAGTACTTATTTTGTGGGGATGGGTAGTATGCAACATAAGATTATTATTATATCTAGTATTTATATTATGTGTATCACTCCTTTTACAGAAGGGTTCGATATTTTTATGCAAATTTAGTAGGTTTTTATATATAATATGGCCATTTTTATATATGTATCTAAGAGAAAAGTTTACAGATTTTTAGCTTTTTTAGTTTACAGCATATTTTTATATATGTATCTAAGAGAAAAGTTTACAGATGTTAACATTCTAAGTGTAGCGTTTCAGTACGCTACACTTAGAATGTTAACATCTGTTAACTTTTCTCTTAGATACACTCTCAGGCCAAGATTATAAATATCTCTAACAGCTTTTTAACAAAACAAGAATGGGCCATGAATTTACCTCTGTGGGACACCCATTACCACTGGATATCCCGCAGATATTTTACAGTTTATTTCGGCCTTCTGAATTCATTTGCCCAAGTAAGAAGTCAGAAGTTCGAGAGCCTTGGTCCTAATACCGTAGTGGTGTCCTTTTCTGACCAGAGTATCATAATGAACGCAATCGAACGCTTTGGACAAATCGCAAAATTTTATACAACCGATTACATCTTCTATCAAATAATATAAATATCGTTCGGCAGACAAGTGATCATCGTGCTGACGCAGCTGGAGGGCTCGGGCGGGTTCTCCATCGCGCACCGCCTGACGCACCGGCTGGCGGGCGGCGCGCGCCTGCAGGACTGGGCGCCGCACGCCGACGCCGAGCCCGGCCACCGCCCGCCGCTGGCGCGCCGCCTCTACGGCCTGCACGCGCCGCGCCTCATCACCTAGGCTCAGCGCGCCTGCAGGACTGGGCGCCGCACGCCGACGCCGAGCCCGGCCACCGCCCGCCGCTGGCGCGCCGCCTCTACGGCCTGCACGCGCCGCGCCTCATCACCTAGGCTCAGCGCGCCTGCAGGACTGGGCGCCGCACGCCGACGCCGAGCCCGGCCACCGCCCGCCGCTGGCGCGCCGCCTCTACGGCCTGCACGCGCCGCGCCTCATCACCTAGGCTCAGCGCGCCTGCAGGACTGGGCGCCGCACGCCGACGCCGAGCCCGGCCACCGCCCGCCGCTGGCGCGCCGCCTCTACGGCCTGCACGCGCCGCGCCTCATCACCTAGGCTCAGCGCGCCTGCAGGACTGGGCGCCGCACGCCGACGCCGAGCCCGGCCACCGCCCGCCGCTGGCGCGCCGCCTCTACGGCCTGCACGCGCCGCGCCTCATCACCTAGGCTCAGCGCGCCTGCAGGACTGGGCGCCGCACGCCGACGCCGAGCCCGGCCACCGCCCGCCGCTGGCGCGCCGCCTCTACGGCCTGCACGCGCCGCGCCTCATCACCTAGGCTCAGCGCGCCTGCAGGACTGGGCGCCGCACGCCGACGCCGAGCCCGGCCACCGCCCGCCGCTGGCGCGCCGCCTCTACGGCCTGCACGCGCCGCGCCTCATCACCTAGGCTCATCACCTGCCAACCTGCTACAACAGCACTACTCAAACAACATACACTAATCTCAAAAATGGGAAATGTGCACCATCTACCAATCCGGGGTAGGCGCTCTGCGTTAAGCTACGAACGATACACGCTGGCTCATAAAATTTTGGATTCCAATGCTAACATCCTTCCGGAGGATGTAGGTATTATCTATCGGTTTTGTTTTTCTAGAAACATGGCCGACTGATATGTTCACAGTTGCATGAGAAAGATCATATCATTTTGATAATACCTTCCCAATCATTAAATTTTAATTTTATAGCATTTTTCGCAATGCAAAGCGTTTATCTATTTTTGAGATTAGATAAACGCTTTGCATTGCGAAAAATGATATAAAATTAAAATTTAACATACACTAAGTCACTAAAGTCTTATCAATCTTGATTATAAGAAGGAGCTTGGTTTGTATGGAGAACGTATCGAGATCAGAATTTCATCACGTCCGTCGAAGTCCACTACTGGACAAAAGCCTACCCACAATAATTTCACCATAGAATTGTGTCCATCATACCATAATTGCCACGCTTGGCAGACGGGTTGACTACCGCAATATGATGGTCATAGTACGCAAAGAAACTGCCCGGTCTTAGAAAGATATGCCCGCGAGGTGACTCGTAAAACACCGACAACCTCGCAGGACTAGATAGCTGACACCATAACCAACAACTTTTGTTTTACAACTTTTGGTAATTTGTTAGATTTTATTGTCATATAAAAATTAGTATTAATTTCATTTACTGCTTGAATGTTTATAACTTTCGCGCATCGAAAAGATAACGTAAACATACGGTTCCCAAATGTACCTACCCAAAGTCATGAAATTAACTAAATAAGTCGCCAGAGCTCATCGGGGTGGGAAGGGAAGGGTCAACAACACTTGTTTGCTGACTCTTAAGGCCGGCAACGCACCCGCGACTCCTCTGGTGTTGCGAGTGTCCATGGGAGGCGGTAATCATTTACCATCAGGTGACCCACTTGCTCGTTTATCGAACTCTGACATAAAAAAATATTCTGGCGTAGAAAGCCAAGCGTCGTATGAATGAAACAGATCTACAAATGTCTCGACAGTACAACAAAAAGTTATTAAATTGTTTTTTTTTTCATGTATTGAGTTATGTCCGAACTGGTAGAATAAAAGTTGTTGCTTATGATGATAGCTATTTATTTATGCGAGTTTATTGGTGTTTTACAAGTAACCCTGTGTATATCAAAGTGACCTTCTGTTTGAAGTTAATAAATCAGTTTCAACCAAGAAAATGGGAATAACTCTTAGGGTTCTAAACCATAAACATAAAAGGGAGTCGCAATGGAGACTGCGCACGACATTCTATAGTGCACAAGTGTGCGCATATGCAGGTAAACTTTCTATCCCATCTCTCATGATTTGGTGTGACGAACCAGGTAGTTACAAGACCGAGACCGGGGCTGGGTTAAGAAAATTTTCTTAACCGAAAATTTCCTAAGATCACTTTTTTGCACTGGGATTTGAACCCAGGACCTCATGATCTGTGGTCGAATTTGCTACCGGTAAATCAATGCGGCAGTGGAAAGACAGTTGTGAATATATGCATAGTTAATCTACTTTTTTGAATGGAAGGTCTATCTGTTCTGTGTTATATTGCTAATTGATTTCTAAACGTTGTTAATTTGTGCTCTTTCACATTCTTCCACTATTTATGTGACGTCTTCTTTGAGGAAGAAATTTACAGTTATTTGGGCGATTAGCTTCCATACTTATTAACTGGCCATTGTGCGACAAAATCGTCAAAAAGTTGGATAATACCCTTGTTTTGGCAAAAATGAAGTCCTTCAATTCCCTAATGCCTAGAAAAGGTATGGAAAGAGATCAAAAGTGTTCCTTTGTTGTTTCGTCATATCAGCCGATGGACGTCCACTGCTGGACATAGGCCTCCACAATTGCAATGAGCTATCTGCATCCAGCGGTTTCCAGCGACCCTCACAAGTTCATCGGTCCATCTTGTAGGGGCCTGCCCACGCTGCGTCTTCCGGTTAGTGGTCGCCACTCGTGAAGTTTGTGCCCCAGCGGCAGTTCTACGAGCTATATGCCCCGCTTACTGCCACTTCAGCTGGACAATTCTTCGGGCTATGTCGGTAACTTTACTTTCGGCGGATTTATTTATTTATTTTTTTATTTCCTAAAGCCCTCTGCAATTACTCTTTGGGTGACCTTGAGCCTTCTTATGAGGCCGAAGCGACCATGTCTCTGTTCCATAAGTACACTGGCAACACACGCTGGTCGAAAATTGACTTGAGACACTGCGGTATTTGAGACAATAAAATATTGCTGAAATACTGAGCTTGTCCAGCCAATTTATTCTAGTTTAAACCGGGTAATTTGGACTGGTTAAAGTTGTGGAAAGAGAAACCAAGATAGCTCTTGTCAATCTCTTAATTTTTTCTACAACCGAAGTACGATATACCTACTACCTATACACGTTCGGCCGAATAAAAATGTATGCAATTTTTGTCATCCATCATTTATTTAGCCGTAACGTTTAAGAAATTGTCGAGAGCGCATAAGCACGTGTGCTATTTTTGCATAAATTGTTAGTAATTTAAATTACTATAATCTAAATTTAAAAATACATAAGTGGTTTTGAAGATAGGATAATAATTGATAAATGTTTTTCATTCCAAACTAATTTTGGAAGAATATGTAAAAACGCGTTTTGATATTTTGTATTTAGGATTTGTTTTGCTGAACCTACTGTTTTGTTATAGAGATAAGTATATATCACATAGATTGTAAATTTAACGGCATTATGATTGTTGTATAAAATCCCTCGTAAAAGCAATGATTTTTTTATCATTATTGATAAAGTTGAATAGCGGTTGTAGTTGTTATCTATATTGTAATTGATATATATCATTCTTAAAACGAATCTCCCAGTAAAATTGTATAGAACTACGTTCTAAATAAGATGAGAATGAGAATGTTCCTTAAAAACTATAGAATAGAAGTATGGCGTTTATTCGCATGGCATCATATTTAGAATAACGTAGAAATTTGCCCACCCAGTAGAATTTTGACTGATTATAGGCTTTTGAGGGAGTGTATTGTTACGTAAAATGTATAATTTTCTATAAAATCTATGTGTTTGAAAATGTGAGTTCCATCAGTATATTTAAACGTATGACAACTTTTAGTATTCGTACTTTTGGGACTAAAAACTACACTATATAGTGTTTTGTATTTTTTAATAGGTAAAAAATCGAATGATCGCTTTTTGACTCTTTGATTGCACCACAAAGGATGGTATAGTTTACGTATTAAAAATAATAACCGTAGAGATGTTAGAAATACTCTTAAAGATCGGGAAAGGACCATCCACTTGCTAGCATGGCGACTGAGAGTTACGTCTTTCTTCTGCAAACAGCGTTGAAATCACAAAAAAATTAGACATGTCTACGACTATGAGCGGTTGGTCGAACGCTGTAGTCGTCGCTATGATTAAACCAGTTTTTGAATAACTATGGAAATATATAGTACTGCGAGGTTGTTGGTGTTTTAGAGGTAACCTTGTAAATGAAATGAAAAAAAAAATGAAATCAATCAGATGAAATCATTTCATTTCATAACCTTGTATATGACAACAAATTGCGACGTTGCCAGTTTTATTATTGTAACGACCTTAAGTCCATTGTTATACTTTATGTTTTCGTATAGTCTATAATAGGCACACACAATCCTATACTGACAGGCAGATTTTTGAGGATGAGTTTTACTTTTATCTACCTTTAGTATCTCTGGACTTGACTTTATAGTATAATTAAAAACGAATTTTTGCGTTAACATTGTCTCAAATTAATTGATATAAGATTTAAATGTAATACTTGCGATTAAAATTGCGACGTTGCCAGTTTTACTGTTGTAGCGTCCACAAGTCCATCGTCATATTTTATGATTTAGTATAGTCTGCGATGGGCAGAATTCTATCTTGACAAAGGAGATTATTTTAGGATTTCTTTAACTGTGACATGGTTCTAGTATGCCTGGACTTGAATTTAAATTATAATTAAAAACGAATCTATGCGTTGAATTATTTGATATTAGATTAAAATATAATACTTGCGATTAAAATTGCGACGTTGCCAATTTTGCTGTTGTAACGTCCATAAGTCCATTGACATATTTTATGTTTTCGTATAGTCTGTAATGGGCAGAATCCTATCTTGACAAAGGAGATTTTTTTAGGATTTCTTTAACTTTGACATGGCTCTAGTATGTCTGGACTTGAATTTAAATTATAATTAAAAAAGAATCTATGCGTTAAATTATTTGGTATTAGATTAAATTATTTATTACTTGCGATTAAGTGCGTTTGACAACAAACATAGTACTTGCTAAGCGTTCCGTGTTATAGTGAGACTAAATGTCGATTTTTATACGTAATATGAAAATCTCATGTAAATATTTAAATTGCTTTACTATTTAGATCTAGGTGTGTATTTTGTCTACAAAAATGGTTTATACATGATCTTACACTGACGTGTAATAAAAGACAATTGAATAAAATTGGAAGTGATGTACTTTCATTCCATTAATACTCATTTAGTTTATTATTAATAATATTTAAATAAATTAATTGTTGACAAATTTTATATGATTTGTTTTTTATTGAGATAATCTAGTGATGATGATTCTTGCCATTACTTTGCTTTACAACGATATTATTAATGTTTTTTTTTTAATTAATATTTAATTTTTAACTAATTATAATTTACGTGGCCTATGAGTAAACTGTGCAATATTGTAAATGTCACGTAATTATTATGTTATAGTGTTGATATATACACTGGCAGGCACAAAAATGCACACGACGTGTTTTGTTATGCCTGAAGTTAGGAGAAAACTGAGAGCCATTAAAACTAGCATTTTCTTTAGATCTGTGTACGAGAAAATAAATATACAGGATATGGATGTATTCTGTATATTTGTGTTTTGTTTTCTCTATTCCGTAAATAGTCATAGTATTATATAATCGAGCTGTTTCGTTTCTCTTTATGATCGAACGGAAATGCTATCCACATTTCCGTTCGATCATGAAGAGGAACGAAATTGTTTGATTTTACAAAACGATACTTTGATTATTTACGAAATATGACTCTTTATGATCGAACGGAAATGCTATCCACATATCCGGTCGATCATAAAGAGGAACGAAACGGGTCGATTATACAAAACGATAATTTGATTATTTACGAAATATGACTCTTTATGATCGAACGGATTGCTATCCACATTTTCGTTCGATCATAAAGAGTCAAGAAACGGCTCGATCTAAATTAATTATTGTTTGAATTTTCTTATTACTTCATTTTTTCGCTTCGATCTTAAAGATGAGTTACGGTTTTCTCTTTATGATCGAATGAAATAAAAAGAGTTATGGGAAAAACCAATCCATCATATTTAGATTTACCAAGTTTTTGTTGCATTATTGGAAAGTGTAATGGCCTTAGATAAAAAGCTTAGGTACCCAAAACTATAGGAAAAATAAAAGATTTCAGTATGCCAATGTCCAGTTTTCTGCTAACTTTTAGTAACACGTTCTAATTATAAATAAAATATAATATTATAATGATAATAGTAGTAGTTAAGTTAGATCGCCTAGTGTTTTGATATTAATAGTACGCGAACGGCGTCACAGGTTCGATACACGGCTATATATTTTTACACTATAACGCAACATAATCTCATAAATATGTATACACTTACACGTAATACCATAAAACATGTAACAATTCATATTGTCTACTTCCAATTTCTTGTAACCTTTTGTATATCAATTAAAATTATATAGTATTTTTTTCTTGTAATAATAAGATAGTGCCATAATTTATTCTATGAAATATTTATTTGAAATGTTTACTCGAAATGTAGTTCTTTCATTCAATTCAAAATCGTATACAGCATCATTGAAAAGTTCTTTTTTTAATGCTGTGTCGAACACAGTGCACTGATGTGTAATGCAGTTGATTTTTTTAATGTGAAACACGTTCGTTTTCTACGATGTACTTGTGTTGTGTAGCATAAATGACGCTTATTTTACATGATAGTTGTATGTGGATGCATGTTAAACTATTTATGATAACGATAAGTAAATAAAATTATTTAAATTTGATGTGGTCATTTTTTTTTACTCCATTGGTAATCTTTTACTTTAAATATCGTATGGGCAGTGGTTATATTCGTGTCAGAGTTGTTCAAGCCGCCCAGTAGGCCTCTGACATGGGTTAACGACTGTTCTAACGACTACAACCGGGGCTGACATCACGGAGACGGTCAGAAATTAAACCACTTTGGCGGTCAACCATCTATAGACTGACCGCGTGTCCAAGTGCTTAACCTCCCCGATAACTTAGGGGCCGGTGAGAGCAACTGGCTGGGATTGGGCCCCGTTTGTAATAGAATTATGCTTTGTGGTTTTGCAATTTAGAAATTACTATTAAATCTCGGCATACATACTTCGACTCAGATGGCAGGATCGTGTACCAAATTCGGTGGTTCTGCGTTGAACCAAGATGCCTGGACTTAAGAGTCTTTTAATGAAGTGCCAACTTCGCTGGTGCGGACACGTTGTGCGATGGATTCTACTAGGCTGCCTAAACAGGTATTTTACTCTGAGCTTAACTCTGGTAAACGCAGACCGGGCGGAACGTACCTACCTGCGTTATATGGATGTCCTGAAGCGCTATCTGACTGCGACAACCATATCCAGCAACTCGTGGGAGAGGCTTGCTACTCAGAGGAGAGAATGGCGAGCTGCTGTCAAATCAAGCTTAGAAAACTTTGAGCATGCGCGTCTCGAAACTCTTGATGCCAAACGCCAGTTCCGGAAAACCCAGCCTAAGCCCTCCTAAATTATACATACTGGTAGACTTCGTGTGACTTGTTAATTTTGTAAATGTACGCGGATGCACCCACCGTTTTTTCGTCTAGCAAGAGGATATTCTAAGTGCTTGAGTGTAATTGAATGCTATTGCTTATTTATTTTATAATGATTCACTGGATGACAACGGTTCTGTGCGTGCATTAGCCTACAAAACAACCAATTGTAACACAATGTAAGTAAAATAAATGACATTTAAAAAATAATCGTAAACTGAAAGCAAAAGAAGACGAAAAAAGCAAGCCCGGAGTTTCTTTGTGGCTTTCTTCTACGGGTCGTCCACCTAGGTAGCTAGAGAAAGCCGCAGGCTAGCTAGGGCAGGTTCCGCAGCGGCGAGGATCGCTTTGGCCCATTAACGCGTGATCGGTGATCCCGTGCATGTGATCACACCCTCATTTAGAATTTCGTCTTTTGCTTTAGTCTTCCATTCTTTAATTTTATTATAGTAGAACTAAATTTCAAAATAATAGATTAGTAAATTTTTATTTATTTAAGGATTTCAGTAAATATATGCGATAAGACAAACCGCACGGATTGACAAATAAATTATATATAATAATTAATTTTTTTTTGTAACTTTTTGCTATCCACTATGTTTATGTACTGCATTGTGACCTTGACAAGTACAAGTGTATGTTAATACCCAAGTGCTGAATAAAATTTCATTTCATTTCAAAGACCAGCCAACGACGCAGTACAATTACAGTGTGTAGTGTATGTAGATTATACTATATAGTTCTGTCGTCTCATGCGTACACGCCGCACGCTATAGTATGGTGGGGGAGCGGGGCATACTCCCCCTCCCTCACTCACTTTGCTTGGAACCACGAAGCTGGACGCACAGCTGGACGGACGCGCGTGCGGCGAGTTAGGCAGTGAGCCGATATTTCAAGTTAAGTGCACGAACAGTACACAGTGTAAGTAAAAAGAAACTAGGGTAGATGACATAAAGAAAGTAGCTGGTAAGAAATGACTCTTGCGCAGGAAAGAGAAATGGCATAGGTTGGAGGAGGCTTTTATTCAAATTAAATACTAACCAAACCAAACAATAATATAAATCAGGCAAACTACTAATAACAAATAAGGAATTATCAAACTTTTTTTATTAATTTATTTGACAACTAGCTGTGCCCCGCGGTTTTACCCGCGTTAAACTTTATAAAGGATCAAAGCTCCTCCACCGTAGGTGATAGCGTGATAATATGTAGCCTATATGTTGACCCGACGTCTTAGTAATATTCATGCAAAATTTGAAGTAAATCATGCAGTACTTTTTGAGTTTAGCCCGGACATACATACAGACAAAAATTCTATAAACTATATTTTTGGATTCGATATCGATAGTAGATCACGCCACAAGTATCCTTTTTCAAATATATTCAATATAGTTTTGACCTTCCTACGATTTTATTATAGGTATAGATAATTATAATGATTGCGGAAGTAACGCACGTTCCAGCGACCACCGGCGCAGGTGTGAGATGGAACACCGGGGTGGTTTTTGTCAGTAGGAGTCCGAGAGAAATCCTCAAATCAAGCGTGTGTACAGAAGTTTTACTTCAATAATACCTCAATACTGGTTTAAGAAGTATGTGGTAAACAAAACTTAATAGGTAGGTCTGTTTTATCGAGAGGGAGGGCACAGCGTTCAAGGGCACAGCATTCATTCGCTTAAAGAGCAGTCCGACTGGGGAAGTACCTCCATCTTACAGAAGACTTTCCTTAATAATAACATTAATAATTTTAATGTTGTGTTTCTGCGTGTGAGTAAGGTCGCCAAAGCTCATCGGGGTTGGGGGAAGGGTCAGCAACACTTGCTTGCTGACGCTTTAAGGGCCGGCAACGCGCCCGTGACGCCTCTGGTGTCGCGAGTGTACATGGACGGTGGTGATCACTTCCCATCAGGTGACCCACTTGCTCGTTTTTTGCCCTCTGATTAGGGCTTCCATTCCGTAAGTACGCAGTTACGCAATTAAGGATTTTTTTATAATTCATAATTCATTTATTGTTCACAAACATGGGTACAGTTATTACAGTGGATGTTGTACATTAGTATTGACGGGCGCCATGTTTTACCTTATGGCGTATGAATATTCGATACTCCTTAAAAAATTAGATTAATAAAATATGGCAACATAATAATAATTGAAAAAAAAAATACATAAATACAAAAGTTCACAGATTAAAATTAAAAATGATTCATGTAACATAATAGATTAATCTAATTTATAAAATTCTCGTGTCACAGTTTTCGTTGCCATACTCCTCCGAAACGGCTTAACCGATTTTGATGAAATTTTTTTGTGCTTATCCGGTATCTATTAGAATCGGCCAACATCTATTTTTCATCCCTCTAAATGTTACACAGTCCACCCCTAAACTTTTTTTTATTTTGTAGACAAAATTTCTAATTCCTTTTTTTTTATGATACACCATACAAAAATACATACAATCCCCAATTTTCACCCTTCTACGATCAACCCTTACTTTTTTATAGCCATTTTAGTAATTTAATCAGTTTTCCTCTCCGGTCGAAAACTGATAAATTGTCATTTAATTAGTTATCCCCGCCAGATGTCTACAGGTGTCACTTCTGACCCAGTAAACAGCATAGAGTAGGGATGAGAACACCATGTTTTTCGCGTGTACGTGGCGAGTATACGTGGCATGCTCTCGAGTGGGTAAACCATCCAGTTTGTTTGTGTTAGCTAAAGATGGACTAACAAAAAATATTGTTCACGCTATAGCATTAAGAGATTGATATTGTTTAATAGTGTTACTGTCGTAATTGTTTAATTAATGATATATAATTTTTTGGAATAAATTATAATAACTTAAAAATAATGTTTGCCTTTTGTTATTTTTATATTTCCTCATCGTTCACAGCGCTCCATGCTTATTTCACGCATATACCACATTCTTACATACATACATACTTACAATAAGTAAGCTATTTTTTGTCTACACTAGAAATTACTAGGAAATTATTTATATGGCAAAACAACGTTTGCCGGGTCAGCTAGTAATAATATAATAATGTCAATAATTGATAGCTACTAAAATATAAATGTCTATTTATTACAGTTTATCATTAAAAAAATCGTCAATGTCGTAGTATGCTTTTCTTGCAAGAAAACTACTTTTACTTTTGATAAGTCCGTAACTACAGGGTTGAAATATTTATTTATTTATTTTTTGTCGCGTTGCGTTACAGTTTGAGTTGACCCTTATTTTCAAGTTGGCAATAGTAAAAACATTGGAACAGTAGGTACACACGACTACACATCAAGCTATACAATCCAGTATAAGCTGATCTCGCGCTATACAGGATTTCCATACAGGACAGGTCAGCTTATATTGGAAATGTATAGCTAGATATGTAGCCGTGTGTACAAGCAGTTATTCCCACGTAGAGAATAAAGTCAATTTGACATAAATTCTGTAGTTCTTGGTACCTACTTACCCGCCATTTTTTTCAGCCTTAGGTAAAGTAGGACAATCTTTGATACGTAAGCAATAGAAGGTAATTTTGGTAATCAATAGTACACAGGGAAATGGGAATTCTCTCGTCTTTCTCCGTGTGAGTTTAGCTCTGATTCATTTTTGATATATGAAATATAGCCTCAGTAGGTACTCATTTGTCTTTTATCAAGTTAATCGTTCACTCCTGGAAATCTACGAACTGACCTGGGTCGATAAATCATTTTTCCTAAGTGACAATTAGATGTGTTATAGATTAGATTAAACTGGACAACTCTGAAGAAAACTATGGACGATTTGATATTGTGGTTTCAAAAATTCTAGAATCTGAATTTCTAAAGATACAAAGATATTATAAAGAAAGTACGTGATTTGGTTAAATCTTTTAAAAAATCACCCTTGAAAAACGACTTGTTGCAGAAATACTCTGTAGAAGAATATGGGAAGCGCCTGGATTTTATTATCGACTGCAAAACACGGTGGAACAGTTTGTCCGATAATAAAAGCCGATTTATGCCGAAATCATGCTTTATGAAGGCATTACTGGTTTTAAAATCAAATAAGAATATGATTTTACAGAAAAAGAAATTCAAGACTTGCGCGACATTCATCAGAGTTTAGATGTGATAAAAACAACTGTGATGTCTTTGTGTCGGCGGGATTCAAACTTATTGATGGCAGATCCTGCTCTTGTTAAATTAGTTCTTGTTAAATAAATGTTAAATTAATTTGATCATCAGCATGACGAACTTAGTGAAAGGCTTGTTATTTCCCTTAGAAAAAGAATAAAACAGAGAACAGAACCCACGGTCTGCGGCGGGAAAGGCAAGTATCTATCAACCACGTTTACACACGTTACGTAAACACGTTTATTAGATCAGCCTATAGTAAAAAAGTTAAGAAAGCCTAGTGGTTATACTATAGGAGTCTGTGGTTACGAGTTCAAACCATAAGCGCACACTGCTGACATTTCGATATCATGTGCGTATTAGAAATCAATTAGGTATGTCGTACCTGACACGGTATAGGGACACATCAAGGAAGGTATATTAAGTCTGCCAACCCGCACTATCGCCTATGTCATCTCATTAGTGAGGAGGCCTCCATTGCCCAGCAGTGGTAAAGTACTGGGCTGCATATCCAGTCTACAATTCTTTACACACTATATTCACAGTTTTTTACTTAATAAGTAAGCACCTACAATAGTTACCTATTTGTTATACAAGAGTGCAAAGTTGGTTTTTAACCGCGTGCTCAATTTTGTGAACCGAGCAAGCGAAGGATTCTAAAAATAAAATTAGTTAGTCAGCGAGGGAACTAAAAGATAACTAGGTGAAAAATCTTTACGGTGCAACTCGTAACTTTTGATCCTACCAGCGAGGAAATTACTAAATACAAAAAAAAACATTTACAATCACAAGATACTTTTATTTCAGTTTAATTTATTGTAAGTACTTAATAAAACATTTTAAATGATATTAAATAATACTCAGGTATAACTCAGAATTTTTTTAAGTAACGTTGCTACAGTAACATAAGTTGAGTGTAATATTTAAGTTGTTGAGGAAAGTGAATAAAAAAATAAGGATACCAAGGAGGTTCCGAGTCTGAGGTTTTAACGAATAAAAAAAAAAGTATGATCAATTCGGACGATGAAGGTAGAAGTTTGACTATGTTTATTACTGCATTGTGAGTTTGACAAGTACAAGTGTATGTTAATACCCAAGTGCTGAATAAATTTCATTATTTCATTTTACATAGTTTAGTAAATTATTGTATTTTTAACGACTCTTAGCTCCTAGTTTGCCTATGAGGAGCCCTTTTATAAAGGATGCTAATTTTTTCACATCCGCGGATGCGAATACGGCTGCGGATTTTTTTTTGCGTTCACATCAGCAGATGCGGATATGGATGGCTTTTTACAAAAAAATATATAGGTGCAGAAATAAAGTTACAAGAATAGAATGATTTTTATATTTTTTTATTAGTTAATAGCAGAAATTAAAAATTGGAGCATTATATTCAATAAAAAGCAATATTGTCGCTTTCTCAGGGCCAAGTCTGTTATGCAGAGGTTCACATGGAACACTGCCTGGTGGTGTCGACAAAAATCTACGAGCTATTTGTAACAATAGTTTTAATTCTTCTCCGTAATTTTAGAGGATTTTCATCAATTAAGTCACCCTTAACAAACAATGGTCGCTGTTAGCGATGAGCGGAGCGCAATACCTAATGTTTAATTTACGCCTACGGTAAACAAATGATACACAATAACAAACGCGTCGAAACTTGTCATCGAACAGAACTTTGCTCCTATTGGTCAATGAGCACGCGCCGATCTCCGGCCCCACCCAATTTCTTTCTTGTAGCTACTTGTGCGACATCCGCATCCGCATGCAACTCCGCATCGATTGTTGCGGATGCGGAAGCGTTTGCGGATGTCTGAATTGATGCGGAAGCTCCGCATTTGCGGATGCAGATGCGAATATTCGCAACATCCCTAGTTAGTATGTATGTAACTGAAACTTTGGACATGAATTTGACCTTTAAAACGACGGCTGAAATCGAAATTTATAAGACAAGTTGTATTGCAGTGATATAAGAACTAGAATACGATTAGGTCCCTTCCATAATAGCCGTGTAGTAGTTGTGCATGTTGGGCGGTGGTAACGGAAGCCGCTTTAGCTGCCATCACAGGATCATTTCCTGTCGTCTTAAGGCCTTTGCGTTCCACTGCGGATTTTACGGATCTACAAATTATAGAATAGTCAATTTCTTTCTGTTTGTTCAGACATCGATCCGTATGAGGGCTAGCTTAATGTAATAATAATCTTTATTTATCCAAAAAACATACATAGTTTGAAATACCGCTTAATATTTGGTTTGGAAATACATTTATAGTTTATGTTGCAAAATCTGTACAAGAATAATACTCAACCTATACACTTTTAAACTTTCGCGTATAATAATTATATATGAACATTGTTGACAGGTATTAACGCGACTAAACTTATTGTTGTTTTCCCGACGTTTCGACCAAGTTGCATTGATAGTGGTCACGGGTTTTTTTTATTTTTTTATTCACGTACACTTTAAAAAATTCGCTTGTATATAGTCAGAACATATTCGTAGTAATATATAATTAATTTATAATTATTTCTAGGTACATATAGATATTTAGGTACACCGATTGTAGGAAATAATTTACAATAAGATTTATTTTATAACAGTAGCGATATTTAACTAACTTAAATTAAGTTAATGTCAAGGATCATGGGTATGTTTAATTATGACGGTCAGTCATGTGGTCATGTGTCATGTGGTCAACAATGTTCATATATAATACTCAACCTCTTAAGCTAGGGTATACCTGTATTATAAGAGGTAGTGTGCGGTCAACTATCAACAAAACTTATCAACTAAAAATTATATTTAAATAACGGTCCAGGTCCATATCATTATCTATAAAAACGAGCAAAAATTCACGTTTGTTGTATGGGAGCCACCTTAAATATTAATTTTATTTTGTTTTTTACTATTTGTTGTTATAGTGGCAACAGAAATACATCATCTGTGAAAATTTCAACTGTCTAACTATCACGGTTCATGAGATACAGTCTGTTGACAGACGGACAGAGAGACAGCAAAGTCTTAGTAGGTAATAGGGTCCCGTTTTACCATTTGGGTACGGACCCTAAAAAAGGTACAGACTTAGACCGCAAAATCAAATAAAATTAATAAAAAATTAGGAAATTTGAAAAAATGGGCGTCAGCCATCTCTAGTCCACATATATAAATTTGACGAGGCGGTTTGGTTTGGTAATTACTAGCCTTTCATGCCTCAGGTGGGTTCGATTCCCACCCAGGGCAAATATTTGCGGGCATGAACATGTCTGCTTGTACCAAGTCTGGGTGTACCTATCTATACAAGTATTTACAAAAGTAAAGTATTATAAAATATGTAGTATATCAGTGTTTCTGGTATCCATTGTACAAGATCTGCTTAGTTTGGGATCAGATGGCCGTGTATGAATAATCTCCCAGGATATTATTAATATAAATTAAGTTCACACAGATGTACAGACGCCAGCACATCAAGCTACCCCAATCTGTCAAATTTCCCCAATTGAAAGTGAACCTTATGCTTATGTGATAAAGTAGAAAATCTATAAAAGAAAATTGTCAGATTGGGGTAGCTGGATGTGCTGGCGTCTGTACATTATTTGATGTGAGAGTGCGTCATTCGCTCTTAAACTGCAAGCATAACTATTGATGTGGCTTTTTCTTTACTAGCTTATTTGCATAAATTCCTAGCACTTCTAGTATCATAACTCCGCGCCCTTGGCATTTCGCTGTACCCTCAAACAGAATTCATTCTGACGGGGAAATTGTAAGGCTTTATGATGCGAACTTTATCTTCATTTTGTAAAGAAATCTTACAAACTGCCGCGTTAATTACAAATGGAAAACGAAATTTTCCACGTAGATTTTTACTGGGATTCTAGGTTGGGATGATTATGAGTATTGTAATGTATATTTTCCCTGTTTATCTTGGACGTATCGGATTGCCATCACATCGAGAAAAGAGTTTCGAAAATAAGCATTAGCTATCTTCATCTTTTTTTATGGTATGGGCAGTGTTCACCCTGGTGTCAGAGTTGTTCAAGCCGCCCAGTAGGCTCCGACAATGCACCGGAGCAGTATATCCGCGTTCCCGGGGCTCCCCCTATCAGGCACCAGACGGCAGGTTAGGTTTAGTCGGTGCAATTGGTTTAGTAGTGTGACACGACGGGAAAGAGGTCAGGTACAGGAACGACGGCTTTATGTGCTCGCCAAGGCACGAGAAAATTTTCTTTTTACAGAAAAGTCCCAAAATCACTTTTAGCCTGACCCGTGATTTGAACCCGGGACCTCGTTCTCTGCGGGTGAACACGCTATCACTAGACCAACGAGGAGTTGTCTAGGTGCATAGTACAGGCTCTGCCTAGTTTGGGATAATAATAATAATAGAACATTTATTTCTCTCATTTTAGGTACATAGCATCTTATACATAGTTACAATTTGATAGTTTAGATTTGGACCTTTGTGAGAGCTGGAGTCTATACTGGGTTCAAGACCTGTATGACAGATCTCCAGGCAATCACCCTCTTAAATTACTTAACTAAATGCGGATATAAATAAATTCAAAACGGGATGAGATGACAGTGTTTTATTTTACTGTAAATTAGAAACCAATTAAGTTTTAATCTTTTCAATCAGGCTAATGCCTACATTTGCCATCCGCAAAAAGTGTCTGCGGGTGGGTATGTCGGACTCGCACCGACTTGGCTAAACCTACTACGGTGGACTTATCATGGCACCTGATGGGAGGAGCTCCGGGAACGCGGGGATGCTGCTCCTGTGCCCCCCTTTTGCGACGAGTCCTAGATGGTCGGGACACGCACCCCGGGAGGACTTTGAGTTGCCCTCCCCAATTGCCGACTAATGCCAGTCCGGTACAGCGACTGTGCCACTAACAGTTCGACGTCTTCCCGGAACTGCTTGCACGTGGCTGCAGTAGAGGACACCTCTCATACAGCACCGCAGCTCCGAGCAGTTGAGATTTAACCTCCATTTCAGATATCTAATCATAAATTTAAATAAAATTATTAAATACCTACGTGCCTAGTCACGTTTATGAAAAGAATCATCTCAATTCAATTAACTTTGACCTGATTTTAACTGGTATTATGTGTTAAGCCTACTAATTCCGTTTTTTAAGATGAACCACCTATTTCATAATATCAAAAAACTCAAGACAAATTGAATGAGTACCACCCTCAGGGAGCGAGAGCGTGTGTACTTTATACGTGACAAACATACAGACAACATCACTTTCAGTGGAATATTATTAGAGTATCAAAGAAAAACAAACTTGTGGTACCTAAGTAGGTACAGTCGACAAACATAAATGCATAAAAATATCGATTCCTTCTGTAAAAGGAGCGATACACATAATGTAAATACTAGATATAAGAATAATCTCATATTGCATACTACCCGTCTCCACAAAATAAGTAACTCTTTTATGGGGCAATGTATAAGATTCTATAACAAACTTCCGAAAGATATTAGAGAATTGTCTACGAATAAGTTTAAAAGAATTATTAAAGCCAAATTGTGTAGCAAGGCATATTACAAAATTTCTGATTATTTAAGTGATAAAAGTGCTTGGGATCGAGTTGTTCTGAGTCAACACACATGATTGTAATTAATGTTAAGTATATTTTATTTTAAAAAAGGATTCCTACTTGTTCCTACTGAGTTTTCTGGCAGTGTTTCTCAGTAGCTGCAAAGTCATGCACTGCACGGTAGGGTAAAAAATATGACGATTCCACATAAATGAAATTTTTTTTACGGAATAAATGATTTTTGACTTTGACTTTGAAACACATCATCAGCTGCTGGACATAGCACCCCCAAAGATCTCCTGATTTGGGATGTCAATACACATCTCAGCTTCTCGTGTGTACAATAAATGGTATTTATGTAAGTAAGTTTATTTATGTAAGTTTGACGTCGATGTCTGTCTGTGTGTGTGTGTTGTCTTTATTTTTTAAACAGTAGTAATAATAATAATAATATCTAGGGACAATGTCACACAGATCATCCTAGCCCCAAACTAAGCAAAGCTTGTACTATGGGTACCAGGCAACGATATACCGACTCATCCGTAGAACAAAGTCCGATCTGCTGGGGTGATAGTTTTCAGTAGAGGCTAGAGAAGTTGTTGACATGTGTAACTCTTGAACGGTGAGATTTGACATTTAGATTTTTTGGTATGTTGTTATAACACCCCAGCCTAGTTAAATGGTATATAGATTAGATTTCTTATGCTTTTATTTGACGTGATAATGAGTTCCATATCAACATAGGACATTTTATGGCGGAAGAGCGTGGGTCCGTAGTGAACATTATACGTTGTTTTATGGAGACGTTTGAATTAAATGACGTTCTATATCAATATGGGGCATTATTTATTGGAATTATTCATCTATCGAGAGTCCTTTATAAATAACCACCTCAAAATATTTAAAGATTACGTTGTATTCGAAGGTATTCATAAGACTACCTTTGAATACAACTAAATAATAAACTAAAACTGTCGTTTAATATCGTTTATTAATTAAAAATAAACTTAAAATAGCTAACAAAAGCATTGGATGGCATCACTTTGAATAGCAATCATATTATTATAAGTACGTACTTTAAATTAGTATTGTCCTGTAAAGTGGTGAAAGCCTTCTAGGCTGATTGTAAAGGTCATGTAAAATTAGCACAGTCTACAACTGACAGATCTATGTACCTATTAGAACAATGCGGGAGACGCGCATGAAGCAATTTAAACTTCGTATTAGTTATAAATTCAACAGTAACATATTTTTTCGAAATACCATTTAGTTTTCATTATTTTACCAATGAGAAGCATTGTGACCTAGATGAAGTTCTATGCTAAGGAATAATTTTAAACTGTATACCTGAATTGTCTTGGTAGCTTGTAATAGTCAAAACTTAAAATAGTAATTAAATGGCATATGGTATCACAGTTTGGTCACTAGGTAACCTAAACGATTACGACACGGACTTAAATAGCAGTCTTGAATTAACGTAAATATTTATTATAATTACAGAAAATATTATTAACTATATAATTATACATTAATTATTTAATGCAAAATAAATCATAACAATCAGTCATTATAATATTAGCAATTAATATCATGACCAGGCCTATGTGCACATACTTTATAGTAATGAAAACGTACGTAGACAAACATTTTTTATTAATTTGAGTATTTACCAGAATTAGCATAGCTTGGTTGTTAAATTATTAGCTAGAATACAGGAATATTGATTATACTCTAAAGGAAATACTTCTGAGCGACACATATCCTTTAACTCTTTTTTTATCAGGAGGAACGATAACACGTCCAGAATATGCAGGGTTTAGTTCAGTTTCTCGTGTTACCACAAAAATATATAATAAGGATGAGTCAGGTTCTATTTATAAAACAATTTGTTGGGATTACTACCATCTGATAAACTTCTGAAATTGAACTCCAGTAAAACTTTTTGCCCGTAATATCTTCATCCTAACCTTATTATTAAAAGATATTTAAAAACATATCAGCTTCTCCTTCATTCTTGGCCAATCTTACTAATAAACTATATTCATAATCATATACCCCATATATAGTTTTGGTTTGAGAAGCTCCCTCGATGACAGAATGTACACTGTCCCTTCATTTTATGTATGTCTCTTCTGAAAAAGTGGCATATATCTACAATGAAAATACGATTACAATTTTGACTAGCAATTGTCTGAACAAAAGCGAAACTCTTTGGCCGCTCTACATTAGCCTGGGTAAAATTTAACAGGCAACTGCTGACCTAAATTGCGTCAAATCTTGCCACAGTTTCATCCCATTTATAACAAACGGTCTTTCTTTTAGCCACATCAAAAACCGTAACGTTTAAAGAGCTTTCTAGTAATATATGTAAGGTGGCTTCACAGTAATATATGTTTATATTGCAACGAGGACACTGCAATACTTTTTCAAAATCCGATACAGCAGTATATTTCACTATGATGACTAGGTTTCCGTTGGACTCCTCAGCGTCCTTTTAAATCTTTAAGTATGAAAAAATTGTCAGAATGATAACAGATCGAATGGACATTAATAAGACACGGCATAGGAGTTTGCACTGATAGTTAGAAACTAACCGGGCTAGATCTTTTGAAGTGAAATTTAAATACTTTGAAAGCTCACCGTCAAGCTTTAAAATAATAATATTATTCTATTCATAAGGACTTGCTTCATATGAAGAGAAGATTGTCTTATTTTATTTCGAATTATATTTTTATTTACAGTGTTATTTAATAAAGCATAATGATTCTCACGTCTATCATTCTACTTTATTGTAAATGTATTTATATGGGTACAAAATTGTAAAAATAATTTGTGGACAGCGGCTGGTTCCACTGTTCGTTACTTTTAGCATTTAAGTTATTTATTATACCCTCAGTGTAAGTGTGTGTTGTCCTATACAATAATAATAATAAAAAAGATCTGTGGTGAGAAACTTCTAACAGTTTCTCGATCTGTTTACAAAACTAGAAGGTATTTACAACAAAAATATATTTGGTTGATAGCTGTAAACATCAATGGCAGACAGATGAGACATAATAATCGGTATTCTGTCGCAGATATTTTTTTTGATTTCCCCAGCCTCACGCTGAACTTCTTCCCATATATCAATACCTGACAGATTCCTTCTGAACCAGAAGGCAAAGATTTGTTGTATTATGTCAACGTCATCAACATTCACAAATATACAACAACTAAAGTAAAAAAAATGTGTTACTTTTGTTATCGATATTCATAAAATACTCTTAATAAATATCTAGCAACTATTAAACAAATTTTTAGTAAATATCTAACGATATTTTTAAATGAACAACGTCCTAACTGATTTCATTAACCGAGTATCAAGGTCTCCTGTTAATATCGAACCAACAAATCGTATCACAGATTTCGTAGAAATACGTCTAATATTCACATGAAATCCTTAGAAGTTCAAAAGTGTTCGAACAAAATCGTCCTAATATTTTATAAGACCTCAATTTTTTACTGGTTATTATTACAGAATAAACTATTCCCCTGTAAATATGCATTATGCCTATCTTATTATTATACTAAAATTGCGTTTATATGCCTCTCCATCAATGAACGTTCTATGTAAAAATCGATCGCCCACAACTATTTACTGACCCAAAAAGCAATATAGAGACAATTTTTCTTAATTTTAAACGTAATAGTATGTAATCACCAAATAGTACAACTCAAATCGTCAATTTACCGGCATTTACACTTTACTTTATATAAATAACAGAAACATTTGAAAATAATGAAACAAGCTAAGGCTTTTAAATATATTTTTTAAGCATATCCAACATTTACCGTGATCGTAAATTCTCTAAAAATATGTCTTTTCATATAAAACACTTATAAAACTTATCTTATTCGTCAATCTGAAAAAAAGTTAAGCGCATGACACAAAACTGCCCTCACTCCAACAAACAGCGGCCGTACTGCTGACCGGACGGGGCGCCCGCGCCGCACCCGCTCTCCCCGCGCCGTCGCTTGATCACTTCGGGCGTTTATATGCGGAGCTAATGTCAGATAGAACGTTATTCGATTCTATATTTCCGAAACTAAATGAGATACAAAATTTTTAAAAACGTACGTTTGTAGAGTTTGTATTTCTAATATCGTTTATCTATTTTACTGGTTTTCGCTCTATGATCACATGGGACTCTGTTCTACGGATAAGTCGATACATACTTATATAGATAGATAAATACTTAAATACATAGAAAACATCCATGACTCAGAAACAAATATTCGTGCTCGTCACACAAATATTTGCACTTACCGGGATTCGAACCCAGGACTACCAGCTTCGTAGGCAGGACAAACCTTTGTTATAAAAAGGGGAGGCCTTCCCCCAAAGGTTTTTATAACGTTACCATTTGGTGGGGTTTGCCGTAGTCGTCGCGCTTGCGCATGCGAGTTGGCGACCGCAGTTAGGTGGTAGCTAGTACACAGGTGGCACTGCTGCCCGACTATGCCATGCATTATGAAGGCAGATGCCTACTGGGCGGCTTGCATAAATCTAAGGTAACCACTGCCCATAAGAATGAATTATTAGTATTTTTTAAACAGCGTTCGTCTTACTTTATAACCACAATATTTCGGTTGATATGATTCTGATGGTGATGAATTTGGTCATCTACCGGCTAAGTCGGCGAACATCGATTTCTTACATGGCGTTCAAATAAATAAAGGTTAAAAAGGACTTAATCAATCGTTAATTCGGCTTCAACGTTGACAATCGATTCCGGACCATTTATGGCGTCACACGTGCTCATAGAAGCCGATTTAACGATTGATTAAGTAATTTTTAACCTTCATTTATTTGAACGCCATTTAAGTAATCGATGTTCGGCGACTAAGTAGAGCCACTGAAGGAAGAGTTGACAGTTGGTTGAATAGTTTGTTAAAATAATAATCATTTGATTTATTCTTATTCTATATTGCACACAGAAAATAAATACATAAGTTAGAAGTTACAAAAGAAAAGGCATGTACATAGGCGAGCTTAATTCATAGCTTAATTAATATGTAGTAAAAATATTAGACTTAAACTAGATAATTAAACATAATCTCTTGACAATAACTTGATACGAGCTAGCTAAATATCATTTCTGTAATAAAATAAATTTTATAAATGTTTTCATACAAGATGTACCTAAATATCTATGTTACTAGAAATAATATCTAATGTATACAACTATATTACTACAAACATGTTCTGACTATTTACGAGCGCATTTTTAAAGTCTACGTGAATAAAAACCTTTTTTATTTATTTATTTTATTTTTATTGAATTTTCTTCCAGCAAACCATCAGGAAAGTGAGATTTTCAAAATTATGGGTATAGGCAGTGTACACGATTTTTTTTTTTATAATAATAATAATAATAATAATTTATTTTTCACCACATGAAATTCATTGAGTACATTTAGGTATACTAAGTGTGCTTAAAAATACAGTATCTGTAGTATACTGGTACAATAAAAATATAAGGGTCCATTACGATGCTAGGTCACATAGATTGGTGTGGTGACTAGCATCTTCGCTAAGTTATTTTTAAAATAACTTGTAATAAAGATGCTAGGCCCAAACTCCCTGAAGAGCACGCTGACATCGGTAGCGAATTATGAAAATACATTTATTTAATATTAGACTATATTGATTGATTAATTAAGATAATGATTAGTGAAAAAAAAAAAAAAAGAAGTTAAATAACAATTAATAATTTAAAAAAAGCATGCAAAAATGTGTGTGTGTGTGTTTGTGTATGTGGATGTGGGTGTGGGTGTGTATGGGTGTGTGTGATGTGATGGTCCGATTGTTATTAGTTAAATTTAACTGAGTGAGCTTAACATGTTCTCCGTTTCCTCATAGTTTTTAGTTAATAACCATGTTGTTACTGACTTTTTGCATTGATGTTTAGACATTGGAAATATGTTTATTTTTGTATTAATTAAATTATATAGGTGAGGTCCTAAGTAGCATATAAATCTTTGGCTAAAAGAGAGGTTACATTTTTACACTCTTCGCCTCTTGTTGGATGGTTGATAAGGAGTGCTACTGTGTTGGGTTAAGATGGTACTCAGGATGAATTGTTGCCTAACTGTGAGGACCTCACATGACTTGTAGAGGGCAACAGTTGGATAGAGAATTGGGCGAAATGTAGCTACTTTTAGGACAGCTCTTTGTGCTCTTTCAAGTTTAATAATAATGGACTTAGGCGCACCACCCCAAACAGAAACACAATAGGATAAGAGAGATTGGCAGAGTGCTAGGTAGATTCTCTTAACTAATCGAGCCTCGGCAACATGTCGAAGTGTTTTAAAGACAAAGATCAATTTTCTCGTTCGAGAGGCTAGTTGGTCAACGTGGGCAGAAAAATTTAGACTGTCGTCGAGAGTAACGCCTAAGTATTTTTTTTATTAGTATTTTTTTTATTAGTGGGCAAATACAAGACTGGGGGTCTTTTAACTGACATACGTGAGCGAGTATGCAATGCGAGGTGTGAGGGTGATTTGGCTGTCGCAAGTTGTATGTGATCATTTTCGTTTTCTGTGAGTTTAGGGTAAGTAAGTGTTCTGATAACCAGTTCATGACAGTATCAAGCCCTTTTTGTGCCGCACTGTAAGTATTTAACCAACTGTCTCCCGTGAACGTAAGAACTGTGTCATCCGCAAACACAATGATCTTTCCGTTTGGTAGATTGAGGTTGCATAGTTGATTTATGTATGCAAGAAAAAGAGTGGGTCCTAACACGCTTCCCTGTGGAACGCCGAAAGTAATTGGAAGTTCACTGCTCGTATAATTCTGTACCTTGACACATTGGGTCCTATTGCTGAGATAATCATTAAAAAATGTTTGCGGAAGATCACGAATTCCAAGTTCTTCTAGGTTATTCATAAGGATGGGAATAGAAACCGTGTCAAAAGCTTTTGTTATGTCGAGGAATATTGACAGTACTTTTTGTTTTTTGTCAATGTGGTGGACCACGTGATTAATTAATTCTGAAATAGCGTTGTTAGTCGATTTTTTGCTTCTAAATCCGAATTGATTCGCAGATATTAGTTTTTTATCTTCAAAGTATTTTATCAGTCTTTTGTTAACGATTCGTTCAAGTAATTTTGATATAGAGGGAAGTACCGCAATAGGCCTATAGTTGTTGACACAATCTCTATTCCCACTCTTATGAATAGGATGTATTACAGCTTTCTTGAGATATGAGGGAAATGTACCCGTGTTCAGACAAAGATTAAAGACATAAGTAAGAGGTGGTATAAGCAAGTGTTTGTATCGTTGCAGAACTTGGTAGAGACATTGTCCCAACCAGTGGCGGAGTCAGTCCTTAAGGACATAAGTAATGTCTCTACCTCGAATTCTTCAGTCGCCAGCATAACAAAAGATTGCGAAGGAGATGAGGAAGAATAGTCCTTTGTTGAAGTGTGACAGCGTTCTCGAGCACTAATATTGTCGGCCAGTGTTTTGCCAATGTTACAAAAATATTTATTTATATAGTTTACTGAATTTATGGGGGAACCGGAAAACGTAAGAAGATCGTCTGGGGGTATTTTTAGTTTTGTGGTGTTGGTAACCCTTTTAATTTCCTTCCATAACCTTTTATTGTCATTTCCAGCTTCTCTTAGTTCAGCTCTGACATGGCCTCTTTTTACTTTTTTAATGATTTTGTTACAGTAATTTCTATAACGCTTGTAGGTTAGTATTAAAATGGGATCATTAGGGGTGAGCTTTAGTTTTTTATGCATAGCATCTCTATTGCGCATACAGCGGAGCAAGCCTGCAGTCATCCATGGTTTCAGGAATCGCTGGTTGTTTGGGAGTTTAATTAGCTGAGTGTGTAGGTTTATAACTTTCATGAGTTTGTTTATAAGAAGAGTGGTAGCTAAATTAGCGTCTTTGCAACAGTATATATCATGGAAGTCCATTTCAGTCATATCTATATCCAAGGTAGAGTAATTTAGTTTGGATACTACTTTACTTTGACGTTCGTTTTCTTTCGTCTTTAGGCAAAGAATTATAGCATAGTGGTCGGTCACGGTAGAGTTAACAACCATGGTTGAAGCCGTCAGATTAGTTTTAAGCAAGACATGATCTAAGCAAGCATGCTCCCGGGTAGGGAGTATGTGTGCCGGTAGTAAACCATGAAAAGCCGTAAGGTCTAGGTACTCCGATATTTTGGCAGGGCATGGAGAGCCACCAATGTCGAGGTTAATATCTCCGATAACAGCTATGTTTCTGAATGAGGAGAGATTGTTCAACAATGAGTCTAACGACTTCAGAAAATTTGAAATATCTGAAAAGGAGGGCGGACGATAGATACATACAAAGACTTTAACGGTTCCAACCTTAATTACGAGACAACTAGCATCCATAAAAATTGGCTCTTCCACTGTATAATTCATGAGGTTATTAATATAAATGACCACCCCATCATTTTGATTTAAATGGTTATTTGTCTGATAATGAGAGTAGTTATCAATTGTTGGAACTGAACATCCTTGTTTTAGCCAACACTCTGTTAAGACGACTATCTCATACTTTATCCCAGTTCTGTGAAGAAGTGTTAAAAAGTTATCTATGTTAGCGTTAATTGATCGGATATTTTGACATATTAATTTTAATTGACGCTCAGGCCGTGAAATTAATGTTGCACACTCTTCAGGTGTACAAGTAATAGAGCTAGAGACTGATATTTGCTCTAGATTTTCAGTGATTTCATTTATATTGTCCACTATTAAAATGTTTATAAATCTTACCAATCATAAGGTGGACATTTTTGTGGATTAGCGAGGCAGACATATAGAAAAAGGTTATTTTATTTAGACGTGTTGAGCAGTATAGTTAAAATATAAATATGTACGTATGTAGAAATCGGAACCGTAAGTGTTTTGTGTAGTATAAATGTGAGTTGTGTTGATATAAGTGTACTGGTACATAGCAAATATTTGTATTAATAATTTTTCACAGTAATTTTCAATATTGATTAATATTTTAAACATGCAATATAAAATAAAGACTAGTCAATCATCCTTAGATAAAGTCGCAAGTTGAGTTTCGTGCTTAATGTAAGTAGTGTTTCCATGTTCCGTCTTCTTTATTAGGACTTTTCCATCAGTGACCCAACAATACTTAATCTTATTTTCCTTACGCATTTGGCGAGCAAGATAGAAAAGTTTTCTGGAGTTTTCCGTGAGATGTTTAGACAAGTAAATGGGGTGCTTGTTGTTTTCTAAACCAGCATGAGACATGTTCAGCTTATTGTTGGGGTGTGATTTATTGTGGCTTTTTACTGTATTTAAGATTGAGTTTTTTACAAATAGGTGGGATAGCTGAGCTATGATTGGTCGATTAGTGTCTTTTTTCCCAGGCAAACGGTAGATGTCGAGTATATCCGTCGACTGCAAGTTTATATCAAGTGACTTAGAGATGTTCATTAAATAATTCAATTGGTCTAATTTAGTTTCTTGGTCTGTGCGGGGAACATTTCTTAGTTCGATGAAGGTTAACTTCGAGACACGCTGTAGTTCCTCAACTTTTTGTTGGAGACTTATTATGTGCATATTGTTGTTTTTACTTTCCTTTTCTAAGGTTTTTATTTTATCGCGAAAGGTGTCATGTTGTTTGGACAAGAATTCCACACTATTTTCAATTTTCTTGAAAGATTCCGTCATTTTGTCTTGAAAAGAATGGATCATATTTTTAATTTCATCTCTAAATTCATAGAAATCTTCTCGTGTAATGCTATTGTTCTTTCGCTTCTGTCGTTGACTGACAAACCGCGATGGCGGCGGCGTTCGAGTAACTCCTTGGCGGGTGTTGGTGTCCGCTTCCGATACGCTCTCGGAGCCCGAATGAACCATGTTGTACTAGGCGGCCAGTGGTGGACGGAGGTGAGACGTGCGCGGGCGCAGCGATGCAACGGACGCGCTGGTTGTATGTGTGCGTGAGGAGATAACGCACACAGCGCTGGATGATATCGTGGTGGATATTGTGAGTGTGTGCAGGATTTGTACTCACAGGCGGCGTGTGTGTGTCCTGGCCCGCGGCTGCCCGCTGTCCAGTAGTTTAAGAGCTTCTAGCGGTTTATGGTCGCCTGGTACTCCGGTGAATTTAATTGAATTGAATTTATTTATATTTTTGAATTATAATTTTAAACAAATCAGCACTATGAACACGTCTTTTCGCTTTCGCGGTCCGAGGGGAAGGGGTTTGTTTGGATTTGTGTTGACTGTACGCTTTTATTTATATAGAGCTCTATAAAATACTTGGTATAAACATGTTAAGAGGTAACTTACCTGTCAAATTTAGTTTTAGGCACTTTGCTTTTGCTTACAGCGAATATGGACTAAGAGGTCTTGTAGGAAACTTGTTGGAAATTAGTTAACTACACACCTAGTTTTGTAAACACTGATCCTCTTGAGAAACTTGCTTTATCTTGGTCTCTCGAACGTCAAATCATAATTTAATGAGAATAGCAAAATCTTTTTAACTCGTCAAAGTCTCTAAATGTCACTACCACTATAAAATAAATTGTATAAATGTTTTAACATTCCGTGTACCTAAATATATGTAATATGTAACTATAAAATAATAACTGTATTACTACAAACATGTTCTGACTAGTTACAAGCGCTTTTTTAAAGTCTACGTGAATAAAAACCTAATAACTGTATTACTACAAACATGTTCTGACTATTTACAAGCGCTTTTTTAAAGTCTATGTGAATAAAAACCTTTTTTATTTTATTTTTATTTATTTTATTTTTAAAGACTGTACCTTCATTCACTCGACAAAGTTAGTGGTGTAAAACTTAAAATTGAATTTTTATAATATATCCATGAACATCAGCAAAATCTACTCAGTATCCCCAAGGAAATTACAGAGATGCGTATGGAATAATGCAGAGTTATCTATCAAAAACTATTTGTTATGACCACAAACTGTATATTGGATTAAAAATTTCATGAAATTGTTTTTCAGAAGGAGATAAATGAATCTAGAAAATGTTTAAAATTAATATCTCTTCACATCGTTTGACCAATCACCGTGCTATAGAGTGATTTCACTCTGTGTGTTACCTACTTCCGTGTGATAGAGTGATTTCACTCTGTGTGTTACCTACTTCCACGTTGTACAGACGCCAGCACATCCAGCTACCCCAATCTGTCAAATTGCTTTTATAGATTTTCAACTTTATCACATAAGCATAAGGTTCACTTTAAATTGGGGAAATTTGTCAGATTGGGGTAGCTTGATGTGCTGGCGTCTGTACAATATTAAGAGGGGTCTAGCAACTCACAGAAAAATACCACTTTAGATGTACTTTAGATCTGATTATTTCGTAACTGGCATATGATTTAGAAACGCTGTCGATTAAATCTGAATATAATTTTAAAAGACCTTCTCATCCAAACCCCACTCGTGAGGGTAGGCGAAGAAATAAATTATCGTTGCTTTTCATGCAGAATGTCAAAAAGGTTTTTATCCTCGTATACTTAAAAAAGCGCTTGTAAGTAGTTTAAACATGTTTTACTAATATACTTATGGCTTTCTAGATGTTTAGATCTGCGGTTTCTACCAAATAAACATTTAACATTACACTTTCTCTTTACACTCACTCATTTAACATATAACATTTATTTATTGACAGGCCGTTTGGCGTGGTTGGTAAATGCATGCCTTTCACGCCACATGCCAGATATTTGTGTACCAAAACATGTATGTTTGTCCTGTGTCTGGGTGTAATTATATATGAGTATGTATTTACAAAAGAAAAGTTGTATAGCTCTGCTTAGTATGGGATCAGATGGCCGTGTGTGAATAATGACCCAGGTTATATTATTTAGGATAGAAATGATTAACTTACTTGGCTAGCTTATTTAAATTATTGTCAAAATTATTTCTAGGTATAAGTACATTTAAATCTACGGTTTGGGACGAATCATTTTGAATTACATTACATCATCAACCTGATATCATTCGCAGCTACGACATAGGCTTCCCCCAAGGGGTTTAATAATATTGCAATTTGGCAGCTAAATATCATTGCTGTAATAAAATAAATTTTATAAATGTTTTCATACAATATGTACCTAAATATCTATGTGACTAGAAATAATATCTAATGTATACAACTATATACTACAAACATGTTCTGACTATTTACAAGCGCTTTTTTTAAAGTCTACGTGAATAAAAACCTTTTTTATTTATTTATTTTATTTATTTATAACGGGGTTTGCTTTAATCACCGTGCTTGAAAAGCGAGTTGGCGACCGCTATATGGTAACTAGTATATAGGTGGCACTGCTGCTCAAAGTGCGCAACTAGGTGCCTAGTGTATCCTTTGGTAGCTTTTTATGACACCCTCGTAATGGTATGGGGTAGCCCTGTTATTCTTTCTGGGCCGTAGCCACACGGCTTATTTAGAATTAACATTTAACTAATAATAACACGGCTAATCTAGAATTAACATTTAATTAATAATAAAACAAGTTAAGTTCTGCTGTGTGGTGACGGCGACAAATATCAGAATCAGAATATCATCACCCCATCTCATCCCGTGGGGGCGTAGAAGTCGACCCGAGGGAATATCTACCAGAGGATGGGCAGCAGCTTCCTTCTGATTACTATGACCATCTTACTGCGATCGCCAACCCGCCTGCCAAGCGTGGCGATAATGGCATATCCCCCCAAGACGATTCTTGAGGGAGGCTTGTCCAGCAGTGGACTCATTTAGCTGTAATGATGATGATGATGATGAAAACAAGTTATTGTCGTAATAATGACTGCAGATGTGGCGCAGCGGCTAAGACAGTCGCCTCGCCGCTTCGTGTCTCGGGTTCGAGTCCCGCGCCGGACAACTATTTGTGTGACCCATAAATAGTTGTTCTGACTCTGGATGTAATTTGATTCCGTCTATTATATGTTTGTAAAGTACCCCGCGACACAGGGATTAGATACACTAATGCGCGTCTTTAAAAAAATGCTTTCTTTCAACTGTCGAAATTTACATTTTACTACGACATGACGGTCTGTTTACGTCTTTTTGTACTGACAATCTGTCCACAGAAAGAAAGAAAGAAAAACTTACTAAACGCCAATGATGAACCGTAGGTAGTTGCATAATATATTACTTTACTGCCCAATAACGTTAGCACATATTAAGCGGTATCTCTAACAAAGTCGTAAATAGTACTTATCGTCGGTTTATCGCCAATACAAATGTTTTAGTATCTGACGGAAGGACCATATATCAATCCTTTGGTGATATTAGATGAGATCATTATTTAAGTATAAAAATAACACGTGGGACAATCTTTGGGGTCTGCTGATAGAAGTGGATACTATTTTTTACGCTTCTTATCTAAATAATCTACATTATAACATAATACAAGCTAGCTTAGGCTGATTTCAGAGTGACGCGCGCGGCACGCGCCGGAGGCCAGCGCGTCTCAACAGCCAATTTAAGTGTACGCAACGGCGCGTGCGAGACGCGTCACTCTGAAACGCTAGCTGCCAGTAGAGGAGCTCGGGCAGCGCTGGCCGACGGCGCGCGTGTCACACGCGGCGCGTTTGAACTGCGTGACTATGAAACGCAACTACTATCTAGTGTAAGCGCGCGCGTTTGGACGGCGCCGCTCGCCGGCGCGACTCTGAAATCAGCCTAAATATTACTACTATTATGAAATAAATTTTATAAATGTTTTAACAATCCGTGTACCTAAATATCTATACCTACTTATAAGTAACTAGAAATAATAACTGTATTACTACAAACATGTTTTGACTATTTACAAGCGCTTTTTTAAAGTCTACGTTAATACAAACGTTTTTTATTTTATTTATTTTATTATAATAGTTATAGCCATCGATCAATAATAGTACTATTATTGATCGAAGGTTATAGCCCAAAAAATTGCCAAGCTGAAGTGGCAGTGTGCAGGGCACATAGCTCGTAGTGCCGACGACGGTCGCTGGGGCAGAAAGGTAAGACGCAGCGTGGCCAGGCGCCCTACAAGATGGACCGATGATCTTGTGAGGGTCGCTGGAAGTCGCTGGGTGTGGCGCAAGACCGGCAATTGTGAATATCTCGGGACAATGTCACACAGATCATCCTAGCCCCAAACTAAGCAAAGCTTGTGCTATGGGTACCAGGCGACGATATACATACTTATATAGATAGATAAATACTTAAATACATAGAAAACATCCATGACTCAGAAACAAATATTCGTGCTCATCACACAAATACTTGCACTTACCGGGATTCTAACCCAGGACCACCAGCTTCGTAAGCAGAAGCACTACCAACTAGGCTACGATGATCCGTCATATGAGGATGATGATAATAGTTATACATATAGCTCATGGAAACCGTGACAAATTACACGCTTTTGTTCATACAAAATGTTCACATACTTACACAATAAGCGTGACAACGTGAAGAAGTGTTCAATACGCCTAAAGAAGCATGCTTGAAAAATAGACATTTCGTTCTTTTACTTCACATGGGCGGATCACAGTTGCACAGTGCTTGAGAGTCAGCGTTCTATTCGATTAGTTATATTTTAAATCCAACATCGACGTCGCAAATGCGTAATGAAGTTATACCGCAGTGTCTTAAGTCGAAAGTCTTCGACCAGTGTGTGTTGCCAGTGATAACTTATGGAACAAAGACGTGGTCGCTTACTATGGGCCTCATAAGAAAGATCAAGGTCACCCAAAGGGCAATGGAGTGGGCTATGCTCGCAGTATCACTGCGCGATCGAATAAAAGACGTCGAAATCCGCAGGCGAACCAAAGTAGCCGACATAGCCCAAAGAATTGCCAAACTGAAGAGGCAGTGGGTGAGGCATATAGCTAGTGGCGACTACGCACCGGATGCAACGTGGGCAGGCCCCCTACAAGGTGGACTGACGATCCTGCAAGGGACGTGGGTAGCCGCTGGATGCGGGCGGCCCAAACCAGCTATTGTGGAGATCCCTGGGGGAGGCCTTTGTTCAACAGTGGACGTCATTCGGTTGACATGATGAACAAAATTTCCACTACTATACAAAGGCATACCCAAAAGATTTCCATAGTGGAATTGTGTTCAACATTTGGGGGATATGCCGTAATCGCCACGCTTCGCAGACGAGTTGGCGATCGCAGTAGATAGAGTAGAGTCCTCCTAGCCGAATTTCGGCCACGGCGGCCAGTCTCAATAGAGATTAGCCATCTGCACGGGACTTATTATAGTGCTCAAATGTGTGCACAAACACAGGAGCACTTTCTTTTCCATCACTCTCATGATCCGATGGGACGCCTATGCGACACGACCGGAAAGAGGTCAGGTACAGGACCGACGGCTTTACGTGCTCTCCGAGGCACGGGGGTATAATACCGCCAACTCCCAACTTCGGGCTGATGCTGAGAAATTTTTCTTTTTTACAGAAAAGTCCCAAAATCACTTTTGGCCCGACCCGGGATTTGAACCCAGGACCTCGTTTTCTGGGGGTGAACACGCCGCTAGACCAACGAGGCGATCGCAGTACGATGGTCTCAGAGATACGTTCTCTGATTTATATTCCCTCGGACGACAACTGCGTCCCACATGGAATGAAATCGGGTCGTGATATTCTTTAATACAAAAATATGAGGAAGGGTATAAGTTATAAGTAAGGAAGCTACTTAAAATAGACTTTACTTTAAAAAAGGTATCAGAAACGCCAGTAGAAAAGGATACCTTCTAATTGTCTCGGAACTTTAGGACAATATAAAATGTTACGATATGGCCGTATTGCAGTTAATATAACGCTCCTAGAATATCTCCGGTCACCCGATACGAAGCAGATCGCCTGAAAAAGTATAGCAATACGAGACGGAACCATTTTTCTAAAAATTAAAAAAGGAATCTTCTAAATCGGTCTACCTAGTAGAAACTTCTGAGGTAACACTGCACGTGTGGCGTAGTGGCTAAGACAGTCGCCTCGCTGCTTCGTGTCGCGGGTAGGAGTCCCGCACCGGTCAACTATTTGTGTGACCCATAAATAGTTTTTCTGAGTCTGGATGTAATTTGTATCCGTCTATTATATATTTGTAAAGTACCCCGCGACACAGGGATTAGGTTGACAGGTGCGGGAGTTGTCTTTAAAAAAAAAAAAATACAGCCTAACTTAGAACCTCATCCTTTTTTGAAGTCGGTATAAAAAACAATAAAGAATATAATGATAAAACCTTTAATTTCCCATCACCGTAGCATACACGTGTTACTAATTTAATATAATATCCCGGGACATTATTTACACACAGCCATCTGACTAAAACTAAGCAGAGCTTGTACTATGGAAACCAGATAACTGATATACTTCATATACCTCTTTTCTTTTGTAAATAGATACACATATAGATTACACCCAGACTCAGTAAAAACAGACATGTTAAAGCACACAAAAATCGGTCCTGGATGGGAATCGAACCGACGACCAGAGGCGTGAAAAGCAAGTTTCTACCAATTACCTTTTATAATTAATGAAATTTATTATTATTATTTACTATAATAATAATAAATAATATCTTCCTGGCCGAATTTTGGCCACGGCGGCCAGTCTCAATAGAAATTAGCCATCTGCGCGGGATAGATTATAGTGCACAAGTGTGTGCGCAAACACAGCAGCACTTTCTATTCCATCACTCTCATGATTCGATGGGAGGCCTAGCGACACGACCGGAAAGAGGTCAGGTACAGGACGGCTTTACGTGCTCTCCGAGATACGGGGATATAATACCGCCAACTCCCAGACTTCGGGCTGAAGCTTAGATTTTTTTCTTTTTACAGAAAAGTCCCAAAATCACTTTTGGCCCGACCCGGGATTTGAACCTAGGATCTTGTTCTCTGCAGGTGAACCCGCTACCTCTTTTTGTTATGTTACCAAAATATTCTTTTAATTTATTGACGTAGACAGCTCGGCTTAGACACGACAGTAATATTGATAAAGATTTAATTTTTATCTGAAGCATTTAATTACATGTGGGTTTATAGTCCTTTCTGCTCATAAATAGATTAAATTGGCGATATCTTAACATTTAATTTCATGTCTTGATTTTTGGTTCCACGTTTTTGTTTCACTGTGTTTCCACTGTGTGGCAGATTCACTATCGCCTTCTTCAAAAGATGAGTATGAATTACAAATTGTTTATTTAAATATTAAAGTTAAAATTAAATGCTAAAATTAAATTAGTATTAATAAAACGAATTACTTATTGGTCTACTTGGTCTAGCAGTAGCGTGTTCTCCCGCAGAGCATGATGTCCTGGGTTCAAATCCCGGGTCGGGCTAAAAGTGATTTTTGGATTTTTCTGTAAAAAGAAAAACTTTCAGAAACAGCGCGAAGTCTGGGAGTTGGCGGTATTATACCCCCGTGCCGTCCCGTGCCGAGCACGTAATGCTGTCGGTGCTCTTCCCGACCTCTTTCCGGTCGTGTCGCTCGGCCTCGCATCGGATCATGAGAGTGATGGAATAGAAAGTTCTCCTGTGTTTGGGCACACACTCTTGAATTTGTGTGTGGGATAGCTAATCTCTATTGAGACTGGCCGCCGTGGCCGAAATTCGGCTATGAGGACATTATTATTATTTTAAAACGTTTCAACGAATATAAACAGTTAAAAGATAAAATTAAAATAAGAATCTAGTATTAAAATAAAATTAGTATTAGTATCCGTTGTCTCTGACTACCCCTCTGGGAAACAGGCGTGAGTCTATGTATGTATGTATGTAGTATTATAAAAACCTAATTTTAATAAATAACCTGGTGTGTCCAATTGACGCCAATCAACCTTATCATGAAAATGTTGTAGAATTCTTACAGTAACGAATGTAACAAATTGATTGATTTATTATTTTCATATATTTTATTGCTATATACTAAATTAGAGTATGATAACGACCTAGCGGCTCTCAACAAGTCTCTCGGCCAATACATATTCCAAGCCTATCATCAAATCTATACATATAATAAAATCGTTGGAAAGTCAAAACTGTACATTGAATATTCACAATCGATATCGAAGCCAAAAATATAGTTTTTAGAACTTTTGTCTGTGTGTCAGTTTGTCTGTATGTATGTCCGGGCTAAACTCAAAAAGTACTGCATGGATTTACTTCAAATTTTGGATGAATATTACTAAGACGTCGGGTCAACATATAGGCTACATATTATCACGCTATAACCTACGGGGAGGAGCTATGAGAGCTATAGGAGCTATGATAAAATAAAATTTTACGCGGGTAAAACCGCGGGGCACAGCTAGTATATTAATAAACTAGCAGTGCCCGCGGACTTCGTTCCCCGTTATAAATATTTTTGTCCCCGCCCGTTTGTCCCGCGTAATACTCCGGGTTAAAAGTTCGGGATAAATAAAAATTATGACAATGAATCATAGCCTATTACACTCCACAATAACGTAGCTTTCTATTGGTGTAATAACTTTGAAAATCTCTCAAAACCTCACAAACGTTACTATTAGCCGAATTTGGGCCACGGCGGCCAGTCTCAATGGAGACTAGCTATATGCGCAAGATATATCATAGTTCACGTGTAGGTATGTGTAATATATTTTTTTGATAAATCGTTTGCTGTGCAAGGTGCCCGTCTGTGGAATGCACTGCCATTAGTAATTCGTCAAGCAAAATCACTACGACAGTTTCAAAATCTTGTGAAAGAACACTACTTGTCTCTTCAACAAAGTACAAATTGATTACTTTTAATTGGTCTAGAACTTCAGCATTAAAAATAGCTCTTGTGTACGTTATGGTTATAATTTTCAAGAATGTATATATATTTTATTTATATATGTATATATTTATATATATGTATATAGTATATGTTATGTAATATGTAAGTTAAGTATAAGTTTGTAGCGTATTAAGTTCACTGTTTTTGTCATGGTACCAGTGCGTACCATGTCATCATTTTTGTACACTGACAACTACCGCAACTATTTTGTTCTATATTCCAATCCCTGCCTAGGTTGTCTGGAAGAGATCACATAGGCCGCCAATTGCACATTTCTGTAATGCATCCTTGTTCCTTATATTTTATTTTACTTGGTGTACAATAAAGAGTTATCTATCTATCTATGTGAAAACCCAGCGGCGCATTTTATTCCATCGCTCTCATGATCCGATCGGACAACGTTTACGAGGTCTCCAAGGAACGGAGGTGTAATACCGCCAACTCCCAGACTTCGGGCTGATACTGAAATATTTTCTTAACAGAAAGTCCCAAAATTACTTTTTGGTCCGGCTCGGGATTCGAACCTAGAATCTCATTATCTGCGGTTGAACACGCTTTCGCTAAATCAACTAGGCAGTCAAAATAATTGTATGGGAGTGTTAAAAGTCAACATGTTGGGTGTTACATGTTAAAAGATGATTCATATTTGACGCCATAAAAAAACAAAAGGCAAAAAGATGATACTCGATTTAAGATAAATACTTTACCGATTTCCCTCATAATTCACATGCCGAAATGTCATTTAGACAGTTCGGCACGTGGATTAAATCGGTGAAGTATGAGTGAAATCGGTAAAGTATTTATCTAAAATCGAGTATCATCTCTTTGTCTTTTGTTTTTTTTTGGCGTCAAATATGAATCATCTTTTAACGTGAAACACCCAACATGTTAACTTTTAACTCTCATACATGTATTTTGACTAAATTCTTTTTAAGGTTATTATTTTGATAGATATATGGTGAAGTATCTATCTAAAATCGAGTGTCATCCCTTTGCCTTTTCTTTTTTTGGCGTCAACAATGAAACATCTTTTAACGTGAAACACCCAACATGTTGAATTTTAACTCTCATACATTTATTTTGACTAAATTCTTTTTAAGGTTATTATTTTGATAGATATATAGATAGAATACTCTTTATTGTATACAATCAAACGGAACAAAATCCATAATAACATTGCATATAAAGAACTTAATGTACAACGGAGGGTATTATCGACTTAATCGATCTATTCCAGACAATGACATAATATCCACATATAATGTGTGTCAGTCTATCATTGTTATTGGCTGATAATTTGTATTGCCGCGTAGCGAGATTATCCTGGCGTTTATAGACACTATTACTTCTTGGTTCTTTCTTGTTGAACCTCTTTCAAACAGCAGACAAACTGTATGATGCGACGAAACCCGAGTTTTCTATGTAAACGAGTATTAGGTTTCTTCCATCATTCTAGACGATGGAAGGTAATGCCCCCATTCTGTGCAATGTCAACTAATTTCTTTGTTACATAATAATGTCCTCTTGGTCTGCGGCACTGCGGCCATGGCGGCTAATTTCCATGGAGACTGCCATGAGCGTGGGAGTTATTCCATATATGACATACATTCGACGGTCCAGTTGACGGAGTTGGTTCGTTTCAGGCGGCAGGTCGTGGGTTCGATTCCCACCCAGGACAGATTGTGTGCATGAACATGTCTGTTTGTCCTGAGTCTGAGTGTAATTATCTATATAAGTATGTATTTACATAATAAAAGCAGTATATGTAATATATTGGTTATCTGGTTTCCAAAATACAAGCTCTGCTTAGTTTGAGATCAGATGGCTGTGTGTGAATTATTGTTTTATTATCACCCCGGGAAATATTATTTAAATAAAAAAACCTTAATTGTACTTATATAACTTTACCCGTCCTGAAATTTTAATTTGTGTGTCGTCTACTATGCCAGTCTTGACAGACTCGCTCACTTAAAACCGGTTCGTTTCTTCCGCTCGAGCAAGTGCGCCCGCGCAGGTTTAAGCCAGTAGCGGTAATTAGGTTGATGATGGGGAGAGAGACGGAGACTGCACTCACTCGCGTTAACATGTACCCGCACCCTCATCAGACAGAAGCCAAACTATTTTTACTTATCTCGTCGGATATCCTGCTGATACCCAAATTGCAATTATATTATCACTATTAAATTATTTGTATAGCAGGTCTAGATGGATCTGAATGTTTTATTTATCTAAAAATTTTATCTTAAAAAGTTGAGTCTCAACCTCAGATTTTAAGATAAAACTGTAGCCACTCACCGGGCTTAATTGTGAATTTAAACGATAGAGCAAAACACTCAAACCTACAAAATGTGATTATTTATTCTAGATGTATAACTCTATTATATTATCTACTATATTATTACTCTATTATATTATTATCATTAAAGTTATACTGCTATTAGTCAGATACATCTGCTATACTCAACCTGCGCTGCGGCCCCTGGACTTTTGTTATTCCACCCACCCTTCTTCTTTGCCCTCGCCTCTTCCCGTTACGCGGGGTCGGCTTTCTTAATCGTTAGGCGCCAATAACTTCGCTGATAAGTGTCGTTGTCCTTAAGGCCTAGCTTTTGTTATTGGCCCACCCGAAGTTACAAATATTTTCACTAATATAAACAACTAGGTTGATTGGTCAAATCATCGTTGAAGACAACCCCCGCACTATGGAATCTAATCCCTGTGTCGCGGGGTACTTTACAAACAACTATAATAGACGGACATAAATGACATCCAGACTCAGAACAACTATTTATGGGCCCCACAAATAGTTGTCCGACGCGGGACTTGAACCCGCTAAATATATTTTGCTTGCGGCCCTCGACAAAACGATTGTAACGTGTTTGTGGCCTATTTAGGTTGAGATTGGCTGATCTAGATCTAGAAAGAAATACAATTCTCTTTATTGTAAGTCGTTTATAAAAATGGAATAAAATAGGAATGTAATAATGTACAGACAGCACATCCAGCTACCCCAATCTGTCGAATTCCTTTTATCGATTTCCAACTTTATCACATAAGCATGAGGTACACTTTAAATTGGGGAAATTTGTCAGATTGGGGTAGCTTGATGTGCTGGCGCCTGTACAAGCCACTGGATACAGGCAGCACAAGACCCTAGGGAAGATCCTTGAGGGAGGCCTTTGTTCAGCAGTGGAGGTCTTTTTACAGATATGATGATGATGATGAAAGTTGAAGTTATCGCTACCAGCGATTTCTTAGATTTGTAGCAAGTCAGTATCTGAGGATTAGTCTATTAACCAAGCTCCTTGCTGAGGACAATGTAGTTTTCGGACCACGCGCATGCTGCCTTCCAAGAGCTTTCATCCAAAGTGTATTGCGAAGTAAGGTTGCGGAAGCTATCCAGATCACAGAATCCATCACAGCCATCCACTTGCAGATAATTGTACTCACTGTTACTAGGAGTGGGGAGGTGTACCGGCTGAAAGGGAACATACACTTTGCGTCAATAATTTTTGCAAATTTTAAAGCATTTTCTGAACTTGTACTTAGTTTTCATTATTGGTCCTATAATTTAACCCTGAGGAACGCTATGCGCTCATATTTCATTACTTTGCGTCAATATTTTTTGCAATTTTTAAAGCATTTTCTGAACGTGTACTTAGGTTTCAGAATTGGTCCAATAATTTAACTCTGAGGAAGGCTATGCGCTCATATTTCCTTATTCGTTTTAAACCGTTTTGCAAACTCATAAGGTAGTAATTGATGCGCCACTTATAGCCCCTAGTCTGGTTAAGGGTTCTAAGTAGTTTAAAACTGGTTTACTAAAAACTTTCTTATAAATTATATGTAACTAGCGGCCCGGTACGTGCTTCGCTACGCTTTTAAGTATTAGTACAATTTGTTTGTATATGGGAGTATAGAAATATGTGGATTTTAAACTTCTTCAAGACTTTTAAAAAATGTTCTCTACGTACAAACCTTCCCTGGACTTCCACGAATAATTCAAGACCAAAATTAGCCAAATCGGTAAAGGCGTTGTTGAGTTATAACATTACAACGAAAAGTGGCATTGATTTTTATATATATAGATCTAATTAAAGAATACCGCTCTAATAAATATGTACAAAAGTACAAAGAATGAGTTCCCAAGAATGGTAAGCTCATGTCTAGTTAAATTTGCTACAGCGAGTTAGAACGAAAACCGGCGGGGCGCAGTGATCAAGCATCGTATAGTTTAGCCTCAGAACAGAGTTACAATTTCGTTTCATTTAAGATCAATACTATAGTATGTTTTTAGGCCAATGAAAACAAAAATCAAAACAATGTTGCGACGCAACTTGTTAGGATACACTGCCTCCCTGGGAGGGTGCCATCCTTCAAGTAAGTTCGAGATCAGGCGGTGCTGTAGCGGAGGCTGCTGAGGGCTTTGAATGGAGTAAATATGCTGCTATAGGTGAGGGCTATATATGTTTCCGGCACTGGGAGCAAATTCCAGCGCGAGAGAGTATGCGGCGCCCGGCTGGCTTCTTCCCGGCTGGCCGCCGCCCTTGGGACCGCTGGTGTTTGGAGGAAGAACTCTACTCGTCTTGTATAACCGATCCCGGGAAGAGGTGACCTGCTGTAGGGGAGGTAGACATTCGGGCTCCTCCCCTCCCCGGGTTAGGGTCTCGCGGACGCTCAGTGTACAGCATCGGGGGTACTGTCGAGATCGTTCACGAGTACCCAGAGCCGCTACAAGCACTGTGAGGCTGGCTACCGTGGTGGTTTTAGTGGGTTGAGCCTGCCCTGCACAACTTGTCAGTTGAGCATTTCCGCCACGTAAATAAAAAGAAAAAAAAGGGCTATATGTTTATTCCGTTTGGGATTGAAACAAAAGCTCCTTAGGGCCCAGAAGCGCGGTCTTTTGTCAGAGATTGTCAAGACGGCTTGTGGAACGCTCCGGAGATCAGAGAGCTGGCAGGTACCCCGGCCAACTCATAAGCCTTGCCATCCTAAGAGGTAACGTCGCTAGCTTTTTGGGCAAGTTACCCGCAGATGACAGCTTGAAAGCGGGTTTTTATCTATAGCTTATACTTTTGTTTGTAATTTTGTATTTTATTTTAAGTTTATTATGACAGTTTTAGTTTGTGTGGAGTTTTAATCCGTTACCAATCTTAGAATACTCACCACTACAAGGTATTGTCCACTACAATCTCTCCTTAATTCCAAAGCAAACATGGAGGCATATTTCACAACGCCAAGGTCTGGAGTGATCCTAGAGGCGCCCGCGAAAGAAAGCACATTGAGATCGTGACCGGAGAGTACGTGAACCTTGGGAACGTCTTCTCCCCCTATGATCCGATCAGCTGCAATGAAGAACTGCCGGAGAAGAACACCTGGAATCATTAAATAATTAAAACATAATCTAGGTATAGATCCTCCGGCGCTAGGAGCTAATCTCAGCGCAAGAGAGTATGCGGCGGCCGGCTGGCTTCCCCCCGGCTGGGCGCCGCCCCTGGGAACGCTGGCGTTTGGAGGTGGGGAATTTCACTCCTCTTGTATAAGCGGTCCCAGGAAGAGGTAACCTGGTGTAGCTCAGGTTGCCTAAACACGCTTGTGTGTGGAGGGGAGGCATCCATGCCCCCTCCCAGAGTTAGAACCTCGCTGAGGCTACAGTGTACGGCGGAGGTACTGGCGTGATCGTTAACGAGTACCCAGAGCCCCGCTACAAGCACTGTGAGGCTGGCTACCGTGGCGGTTTTAGTGGGTCGAGCCCTACATACCCCGTCGCCTCCCCAAGAGATGGACATGCGATTTGAGCATTTCCACCACGTAAAAGAAAAATGTGTAGATCTTACTTTAAAGAACATCTCCTATTTCTACCAGATTAACCAACGCAACGTCTCATAATGCAGTGAAGATTATCATCATATCAGAGCCATTCAGACAATATGTGTAAAATATAAATTTCAATAATTAAACCTAAACATAATCTCCTTGACAATAACTTAATACAAGCTAGCTAAACATCACTACTATTATAAAATAAAATTTAAAAATGTTTTAATAATCCGTGTACCTAAATATATATATTTTTTTTGGTAAGGCAGGGGGAATGCTAATGCATGCCACCCGCAAAAAGTGTCTGCGGGTGGGTATGTCGGACTCGCACCGACTAAACCTAACCTGCCGTGGACTTCTTCTGGCGCCTGATAGGGGAAGCCCCGGGAACGCGGGTATGCTGCTCCGGTGCCCCTCATCATCATCATCATCATTTGTCCCCACTAATATGCTAGTGGGTGTGGTTTCCGCACTTAGTCCCGATGTGGACCGTTGTACGTGAGCCTTCAATCCATCCAGCCCACCTCCCTCCAGAAGCATATCAGGTCTCCTAAACTTCTCAGGGCTTCCGTAATAGTTCCCGGTGCCCCTCTTTTGCGCCGTGTCCCAAATGGTCGGGACACGCACCCGAGGAGGACTGTGGGTTGCCTCCCCATTTGCCGACTCCTGCCAGTACGGCACAGCGACTGCGCCACAAACAGTTCGCTGTCTTCCCGGGGCTGCTTGCACGTGGCGGCAGTTGAGGACAGTTCTCATACTGCCACCGCAGCCCCGAGGGGAGTTGGTCTAACGGCTGCCGCCGCCACCCCGACGCCTCCTCCGCCTACGAGCGGGATCAGCTCGTTCCCGATCCCGTTCGGCGGCCTCCTTCTGCAGCAAAACTGCCTCACAGAAGGAGACCACGGCGGTACCTAAATATCTATAATAAATAACTGAAAATAATAACTGTATTACTACAAACATGTTCTGATTTTTTAAAAGCATTTTTTTAAAGTCTACGTGAATAAAACTTTTTTTTTCAGCAGACAGACTGCAACACAAAAGCCTCCACAAAGAATGGGGAATATGCCAAAATCGCCACGCTTGGCAGACGGGTTTACGATCACAGTTTGATGGTCATAGTTCACAGAAAAACGCTGCTGCCCGTTCCCTCTGTCGATTTCTACGCTCCCCACGGTATGAGATGGGGTGATGATATTCTATGCCGTATTTAGCGTTATTCATATAGCGTTATTTATATATCACGTGGACTATAAATTCAAGTTGTATAATGAAACAAAGATTAGATATATACAACAGAACTCCTTCTTTCGAAACTTCTTCAGAAGAATATCATCATCATCATATCAGCCGAAAGACGTCCACTGCTGGACAAAGGCCTCCCCAAACATCTCCACAATTGCCGGTCTTGCGCTATCTGCATCCAGCGATTTCCAGCGACCCGCACAAGATCATCGGTCCATCTTGTAGGGGGCCTGAACACGCTGCGTCTTCCGGTTCGTGGTCGCCACTCGAGAACCTTTCTGCCCCAGCGGCCGTCGGCTCTACGAGCTATGTGCCCTGCCCGCTGCCACTTCAGCTTGGCAATTCTTACGGCTATGTCGGTTACTTTGGTTCGCCTATGCAGAAGAATATAGGAAATAAGTAAGTACAAAAATATGCACTTACCAGCTTGCATTGCAAGGGTATCCTTAGCTGCATAAATAATATTCCATGCCGCAGAAGCTGCTTTCTCCATTTCCGGTAATAGTTTTGCGATTTCATCCGGCACAGGTACTCCTAAACTTATCTAGAAACAGATTTTTTTAAGTAGTTGCTAACATAATTGGTAAAACGACACCATCATTATAATAAATACTGTCGGCCACGGCGGCCAGTCTCAATAGAGATTAGCTATCTGCATCATATTATAGTGCACTAGTATGTGTGCAAACATAGCAACACCTATTCAATCACGCCTAGCGAAACGGCCGGAAAGAGGTCAGGTACAAGACCGACGGCTTTACGTGCTCTCCGAGGCACGGGGGTAAAACACAACTCCCAGACGTAGAAATTTAGAAAACCCGGACTGAGAAATTTTTCTTTTTACAGATAAGCCCCAAAATCACATTTAGCCCGATATGGGATTTGAACCCAGGACCTCCATCTCTGCGGTGAACACGTTACCACTAGACCAACTATTTACAGAACTATTTCGGATATTCTTCACGCTATAAACATTTTTTATTTAACTAACTCATAAATCATAACTACTACTACTCGTTGTAACTTATTCTGCACTAAATTATAATTTTAAAGAAATATAACATAACTAACTATTGTAATAATTACCTTATTTGGTAAATATGGGAATAAAGATAAATCGAAATTGAAAAAAAAAATAAGCAAATGTGCAGTTCTAACTACGACTTAATAAATAATATTCTATGCCCGCCGGTTAAGGTTACGTTGTTAAATTTTGATGAAATGTCAAATGTGATTTATTAAATTGGCCCTACTTTGGTTAGTTTATTTTATATACATTAGCATTATAGTCTAAATTTCTTATTTTATTTTATATTCCATTTAGTTTTCTTAGAAAATAATATATAAAAGTTTAAAAAACTATAAAACACGTTTTTAGCACGCACAAAAAATTACAATATTTTTTTCGTATCCCATTTAGCTAACCCTTTCATTTAATACCCATATCATGGGGGTGCATTTCTAATAGCCAATCCGCCATCATGGATGTCCACCATGTTGGATTTAAATCACGTGACTATTTTTTTCTTATTCCTGATAGCAAATCCTTTCATTTGATACCCATATCATGGAGGTGGATTTGAAACAGCCAGTCCGCCGTTGGGGAGGCCGCCATATTGGATTTGTAATGACGTTTCTTAGCTAGTCATGTACTGTCATCAGAACTCGAGCGTGTGCAAAATTTCATCCTAGTCGGTGACCACGAAGTGTGACAAATTAAGATTCCAATTTTCTTACATACATAGTTACAAGTGAAGCTAATAAGGCGTGTTAAAAATAGGTTTTAGAATAAATAATTCAATTAGATTGATGTGAATACTATATAAATAAATGATATTATATATTTTACAACCTGTTGACGGGCCTGTTGGCGTGGTCGGCAAATCCTTCCTTTTGCCGGAAGTCGTGAGTTTGATTCCGACCCGACAGATATTTGTGTGCATGAACATGTCTGTTTGTCCTGAGTCTGGGTGTAATTATCTATATAAGTATGTATTTTCAAAAACAAATTAGTATATGTAGTATATCAGTTATCTGGTTTCCACAGTACAAGCTCTGCTTAGTTTGAGTTCAGATGGCCGTGTGTAAATAATGTCAGAGGTTATTATTATTAAATAAAACCCAGCCAAGTGCATGTCGGACTCGCGCACGAAGGGTTCCGTACCATTATCTATAAAAACTATCAAAATTTAACGTTAGTTGTATGGGAGCCCCCTTAAATATTTATTTTATTTTGTTTTTTAGTAGGTATTTGCTGTTATAGCGGCAACAGAAATACATCACCTGAGAAAATTTCAACTGTCTAACTATCACGACATACAGACAGAAAAGTCTTAGTAATAGGGTCCCGTTTTACCCTTTGGGTACGGAACCATAAAAAAAGAATAGTAGTGGCTTACCTGCGAAATGTAAACATCATATAAGACGATAGGCCAGAAAGGCATAGAGCTCACATTATTGCCGGATAACTTAGACCATTTGTTGAGGATATCGGTGTATGGATCCATCGCATGTGAGGCAGACGTCTGTCGTCTATCCTTTACAGCCACAAAATTCGGGCAGTTGAACAGAGAAAGGTTCTGAAAGTTTCACACCATTATGCTATAAATAAATTGATATTACAACATTGTTTTATTTATAAAACTTTGTTGGTAAACAAGGTTACTGCCCACCCGATGGTAAGTGGTCACCGTAGCCTATGAACGCTTGCAACACCAGGGGCATCATTGGCGCGTTGCCGATCCTTTAGAAACCTGAAGGGCCCCATCCTGTAGTCTCTTGAGAAAACCGTAACATGCAGGTCATTCCACAACCTCAACGTACGTGGGAGGAAGTTTCGCTGGAAGCGAACCGTATATGATCGGAAAGATTCAAGGCTGTGAGGATGAACTCCCTGTCTGTGGCGAGAGATGCGATGGTAGAAGGTGGCCATGGGAAATTAAATAATTCCTCTTTATATTGCATCCTAAGGGACTTTGAAATACTACTAATAGTTATCTCTATGATAATATAATGATACTAGGTCTACTGCTCAGTGTGACATCCCATTATGCATTTCAGAAGAACATTATATACAACTGAACCATATGAATTGCTTAGGCAATTTTAAAAACACTTAGCTGATTTTGCCAGCAAAGATTTAAATCAAAAGATACGTCTTTTCTGTCCCATGTTCAGAACATGCTTTGACAATGAAGAGACACCAGCATACATATTTCTAAACTGCAAGAGTGTTGCCCGCCAACGGGCAAAGTTTCTGAATTATCCGTAGACTCTGCGGGAGACCCTCAAGCTAAGTTTTCATGGTCTCCTGGACTTCTAGATGGAACTGAAGTGGTTTGAGAAGCTAAATAAGTTCCCGCATGATTAAATGACCCAATTAGGAGGCTTAGTGGTGAAACCAATCACCCAACTATCTCTTTTCGGAACTTCTAGTATGTAACTATGTTTTGAATCTACCACTGATCGAAGAATTATGATTGCCTTAAGCTTCTTATCTCTTATGTTGGTTAGGGTGTTGTTACTTTCGTGCAGCACTTCTACCCTTCAGGATCTTTTGTATACTATCCCCCACTGGTTTTTATTCTATCCCTAGAGCCCTGAATGAATTCTGCACATAAGTACGATTCTTAGGGGTAGATCCTTGTAGTCTCCTGGTTCTGGATATGCCAGCTCCAGGATGGCCATTCTGTGTCTTGCCAACGCATCGCATTTACATATTTTATGTAGCATTGTTTCATTTTCTTCCCCACAGGTCCTTCAGATCAGGCTATTCGTAATTATATATATTCGGGCCTGTTGGCGTGGTTGGCAAATGCTTGCTTTTCACGCCGAAGCTCGTGGGTTCAATTCCCACCCAGGACAAATATTTGTGTGCATGAACATGTCTGAATGTCCTGAGTCTGGGTGTATTTATGTATATAAGTATGTATGTACAAAAGAAATGTAGTATATCAGTTATCTGGTTTCCATAGTACAAGCTCTGCTTAGTTTGGGATCAGATGGCCGTGTGTAAATAATGTTCCAGGATATTATTATTATTATTGCCTTAAGGTTACTTACAGGATCATACTTAGCGGGCACAGTGGTGTACGGCACGGGAGTCCATTTAATATAGGAGCTCCAGTTGCTATCATTAACAGGGTACACAGCAGACATGGACGCCAGCACAGTCATTTTTGTTCTCGTAGAATCCGTGGAACGGATGTATATCTCGGACTTATTGTAATTTGGAGACAGCAGCTTGTCGTAACGATTTCGTATGAATTGTCCCAATTGATAAGCGCGTCTTTTACCAACCTAAAAGAAATTAAACAGGTTTTATAAACAAATTAAAAGACTTGCTGTAGGGACCGGTGTGTAGTCCCTACAACTTATGAGTTAAAATGGTTACCTACATAGTATTAAAAGCTGATTTATTGAGTTAAAGTTAGATTGTGGTCGCGAAATACGTCAAGGCGTCAGTGTTGCCTGTTCTACGTTGTGGTCTTCTTCTTAGCGAGTCGATGGCAATCTAAACTGTGTCCGCCCAGAACTTGGCCACGAGAATCGCATTATGAGTAGCCTCCATCAGTTCTTTAAGCGTGCTGTTGTAAGGGCACGCGCTACATGATAGTAGATGTCCCATTGTCTGTGGGACTACACCACATTTACATTGAAGGCTACGATCATTAATGTAACCCCACCTGAGCAAGTTGTCCCTGCTGCGACCAACCTGGGTTCGAAGCCTATTTAATGATTTCCAGGCTAGCCAAGGCAGTTTCCATCCAGGGGCGAGACTTTCAGATGGCGGAACAAATGGTGTAGGCAGTTTGGTACACTCTCGCCACAGCTGGCATCTAGCCTGTGAGAGTTCTCCACTCAGTGGAAGGACGCACTTCACGAAGCTGTGTCGACTTTTAAGCCTTTGTGACACAGGACTGTGATCATGCAATGGGTGCCGTGCGTCACTATCCATTTTTAATCTCTCGCTGGAGCTTGCCGCCGCTCTACGCACCGCCGGAGGAGCTATGCCTGCCAGTGGATACAGCAATTGAACTGGTGTCGGTTTAAGACAACCAGTGATGGTTCGACACGTTTCGTTTAAAGCTATATCCACTAGCTTTGCATGGGCTGAGCGACTCCACACCGGGCATGCGTATTCAGCTGCAGAGAATGAGAGCGCTAATCCGGTAGTACGTACAACGTCGGGCGAAGCTCCCCATTTGGTGGCAACTAGACGTTGTAGGAGATTGTTACGAGAGTGTACCTTCTGCTTGATATTGTCGCAGTTTTTTCTGAAATTTAGAGACCTATCCAGAGAAACCCCAAGGTATTTAGGGAAGTTACTATGTGCAATGGGCGTTCCGTTCCATACTATATTCAGTGTGCGGCTTGCCTCTCTATTGCGCAGATGAAAAACGCAAGATTGGGTTTTGCTCGGGTTAGGTTTTAGTGAATTTATGACATAGTACTCAGCCAAGTTTTCAAGAGCATTTGAGAGGTCAACCTCCACTTTCTCAAACGTGGCGGCTTGTGAGGTGAGAGCGAGGTCGTCAGCATATAAAAAATTCGACGTGTTTGTATTCAGCGGTTGGTCGTTGGTGTATATGTTAAATAGAAGAGGGGCCAAGACACTACCCTGAGGAAGGCCGTTTTTGTGTGTTCTCCAACGACTTTTATCAAGTAGGAGATGGACTTGGAAACTAAGATTATGTAGCAGTTCACGCAGTACCTTCACAAAGTTGTGGTCCTTGGTGATCGTCTCCACTTTCCACATCAGCCGCTTTAGGTTAACTGTGTCATAGGCGGCTGATAAGTCAACAAATACAGCACCCGTAACTTTTCTGTCCTCAAAACCGTCCTCAATATGTTGTACAAGTTTTAGGGACTGGTTGCCGCAAGACTTAACTGGTCTAAAGCCGGCCTGCTCTGGTATTAACTTAGGATCTATAGCGATTGTAAGACGGTTAAGTAATAGCCTCTCAAAAAGCTTATAAGTATGGCACGGTAGAGATATCGGCCGAAAGCTTTTCGGATCGTCTGTTGATTTTCCTGGCTTTGGAATTGCTATTACCTTCGATTTTCTCCAGAGTCGTGGAACAGAAGCTGACTTTAGGCAATAATTATATAGTTGCAGCAGCCATGACACGCCGATTGGGCCAAGATTCTTTATTTGTTCGACTGAGATATTGTCCATGCCGGAGGCCTTCCCACACTTTAAGCCTTTAATAGCTGTTACGATATCTGCAAGCTCAAATGGTTTACTAATATCGTCACAACTACCGTCAGATCTTTTCGTTTTAGGTACTTTACCGGGCCGATGTGTTGGTTTGCCATTTACGATGAGCTGGTGAGCTATCATGTTCGCAGTGACTTGGCTAGGAGATAAGGGTTTAGGGGGCTCGCCAGTTAACCTTCTGATTGTACTCCACGCTTTTTTACTGTTATGTGTCATATCTATATTGGTAACTGTGTTTATCCACCTTGTCCGTCGGGATTCACTTATTTGCGATAATAGTGTTTCGCCAGCAAGTACGGTCTCGGCCGAGAATGGGTCAGTATAAAAAAGTGATTGATATGATTTAAGCAGCTTAGCCGAATCAGTCGATAGTCCCGGTATGTAGGAAGTTCTGCAACCCCTTGGTATGTGCCGTCGAGATATAGTAGTTACGATCTGGACAAACTTATCGTAGTTCTGCGGTATTGGCAAGATGTTTATTATGGCGTCATCAACAGATTGCTTGAACGACTCCCAGTTAGCTTTAGAGTAGTTAAATCGGCGTTTAAAGGGGACAGTCATAGGTTTAATTACCGGTTCAATGCTGCACATTATAGGTCTGTGTTGAGTGCGGGGTATAGGGGAGCATATGTTTTTTACACACTGAGCACTAATGCAGGAACTGACAAATACTAGGTCCGGGTTATACCCACGCTTCCATCGAGAGCTATTGAAGGAAGCTGGCTGTTTGGAGTTGTGAAGCAGGGTTAAGTCATTTGTCTCAGCCCAGTCCTCAATTGCTTGCCCACTTGCATCTGTGTCGTTGTAACCCCAACTAGCGCTGCGGCTGTTAAAATCTCCTATTATAATTTTAAAAGGTCGGTCGTTAAAATTCTCAGTAGGTTCGAAATGGAATATAGTGCCAGGAGGTTTATATACGGAGGTAATGGTGCAGTTTCCTGTATCAATGGTGATCAGCTCAATTCCGTTTTGGGTCGAACAATTGGTAGATAATATGCTAACACCGGGAGCAACAAACACTGCGTTACCGTGCTTTGGGTGACAGATCTCGGCGATAAGCGTGAGTCCAGGAATGTGAGGCCGTCTTTGGTTTTCATCTCGGTGGGTCTCTTGAACGCAAAGAATGTCGCAGCGTGTTTTGCGGCAGAAATCGGAAAGGATATCCGATTTATCTTGAGAGAACCCCTCAATGTTAATTGAGACAACACTAAAAGCTGGTTCCGTTTTACATGAATTTGGGATTGCCATCGTAGTGAAAGGATTTGCCAGTCAGGATAGGATTTTACTGACTGCCCAGGGTGCGCCGGACGTACGTAAATTACACAGGTACGTCACACGGGGAGGCTCCTTTCGTGCACCCCATTACACAGGTACGTCACACGGGGAGGCTCGTTGTGGTAGCCACTGGCTTAGATTGGCCAGTAAAAAACACGCGCGAGAACATCAACTTTGTTTGGTTTTTATCAACCGAACACAGACTTTTTTCCAATTGAGAGGGAATAAACTAAATACATTCATCATGTCAGTCGAATGACGTCCACTGCTGGACAAAGGCCTCCCTCTAAGATCTTCACAATTGCCGGTCTTGCGCTAACCACATCCAGCGGGTTCCAGCGACTCGCACTAAATCATCGAATACATACCTACATTAGAACTTAATATTCTACATAATAATAATAATGTCCAAATGAGACTAGCCATTTGCGCAGGGCATATTATTATTATAGTGCACAAGTGTGTGCGCAAACACAGGGGTACTTTCTATTCCATCACTCTTATGATTCGATGGGACGACTAGCAACCGAAAAGAGGTCAAGTACAGGACCGACGGCTTTACGTGTTCTCCGAGGCACGGGGTAGTACCACCACCTTCCTAATTAATACATTGCATCCAGAAGGAACCCTCTTTGCCAAAGTAGGTGATCATTGCCAGTTATCCAGAACATTTATTTATTTTAAGTCGGTTCTGGATAACTGGCAAACCTTATGTAATATGATGTTAAATTCCGGCTACTAAGTCTTTAGTAATCGGAATTTAACATTATTTACATCAGAAGGTTTCGACGATTAAAACCAAAATGTTTAGTCTATGCTGTCACAGCAATTAATTTACCCAGGGAACTAATTATATATTAAATACGACTTCTGGGTCAAAATGAGGAGGTTTCTTTAAATGGCAAAGGTCCACAGCCCAGGCAACGTACCAGTGTCTAACACAGGCACACGGGGACAATCAGCCTCGGGGTGAATTAACCACTCAGGTCCCACCTAAGTATGTCCTCACCACATATAGACTATCGACCGGAGGGAATATCTCCAAGAGAACGGGCAGCAGCATCTCTATGAGTATTTTGATCATCATACTGCGATCGCTAAACCATTTGCGAATTGGCGATTATGGCATATCTCTCCAAATGATAGACACAACTCCATTATGGAAATCTTTAAAGGAGGCCTTTGTCCAGCAGTGGACCTCAATCTGCTGACATGATGATGATGATGAATTTAAGATATAGACTGATATATTTCACGCCTTTATGCGAGAGTTTCCTGAACGAGTTTCAAAACATAACTGGTCTTAAAAAGTGAGATATTTTTGGAGTCGGCTTATGTAAGCGGAATGGTGCGCAAGTGAGCACTTGATCTTATTACAAGCTACATTAATAATGTGTGTGTGTGTGTGTGTGCGTGTGTGTGTGTGTGAGTGTGTGAGTGTGTGAGTGTGTGAGTGTGTGAGTGTGTGCGTGCGTGTGTGTGTAGATTATTTTATTATATTTATTAAGTTTTCAGTTTCTGTATAATCGAGCTTTAAGTGCCAGTTTGTCACAGTTTTTTTGCATTGTGGCTTGCACATTGGATATATGTGCAAGAGTTTATTAACTTTATTATACACAAAACTACTTAAGAAAAGAAAAGATCTTTGGGCTAGGGATGTAGCAACAAGCATAGTTGGACAGACAACATGATTACGTCGAAGGTTATTAAATTACTTGCTGTGTGGTGACGGCATAGAATATCATCACCCTATCTCATCCCGTGGGGTACGTAGGAATCGTCCGAGGGAATACCTACCAGAGAACGGGCAGCAGCATTTTTCTGTGAACTATCAAACCACCAAACTGCGATCGCCAACCCGTCTGCCAAGCGTGGCGATTACAGCATATCCCCCCAGTGGACGTTTAGCTGACATGATGAAAGTACAGTAAAGTAAAATAAATCGAAAACAAAAAGCAAAAGAAGACGAAAAAAGCAAGCCTGGAGTTTCTTTGTGGCTTTCTTCTCCGGGTCGTCCACCTAGGTAGCTAGAGAAAGCCACAGGCTAGCTAGGGTAGGATTCTCAGCGGCGAGGATCGCGTGGCCCCCTTAACACGTGATCGGTAATACCGTGCAAGTGATCTGACCCCCATTTCGAATTCCATCTTTTTACTTCAGCGGCCGCCTGATATGTGGTCCATAAGGGTGCCCTCAGGTATTAGTCATTTAAATTAAGCTACTGGTTGAGAGCCTTTTGCGCTAGCCAACTGCTCGTTGTTTCGTTGTTTTCAATTCTTTAATTTGATATACTATTGCTAAATGTAAAAATAATAGCTTAGTAACTTGCTATTAATTATTTATTTAAGAATATTAAAAATACATGTGACGAAACAGACCGCACGGACGGACTAATTTAAAATATTTTGTTACTTTAATTACTGTTTTTAAACTGTGTTTATGTAATACATTGTGAGCTTGACAAGTACAAGTGTATGTAAATACCCAAGTGCTGAATAAATTTCATTATTTCATTTCATTATTACTTACGTCAGTTAGTTGACCAGTGCCATATTTAGCTGTCTTCGCTCTCACGGCGTCCACATCAGTACTATGTGCAATAGTAAATTCCGTGGGTGTTCTATCTCCATGGCGATGAACCTGGCAATTGAATACAAATTCATATTTACTGACTTTTTTTTTTTTTTTCACGTAGACTTACAAAAGCGCTTGTAAATAGTCAGAACATGTTTGTAGTAATATAGTTGTATACATTATTATTCCTAGTAACATAGATATTTAGGTACATATTGTATGAAAACATTTATAAAATTTATTTTATTATAGCAATGATATTTAGCTAGCTCGTATCAAGTTATTGTCAAAAAATTATGTTTAATTATCTAGTTTAAGTCTAATATTTTTACTACATATTGTCACCTATTAGTCTAGTGGTTGATTCTAGCTGCTAAACCAGAGGTCGTTGGTTCAATCTCCACCCAGGATTAAGCTTTGTGCGATGAACACGATTATTTGTTCTGAGTTTGGGTGTGATTTATCTATAACTAACGGTGCCCTGCGATTTTACCCGCGTTAAATTTTATAAATTACTAGCTGTGCCCGCGACTTCGTCTGCGTGTTAATTAGTTTATTTCGTTTTTTTTTGTTTTGTTTTTTTTGTTTGTTTAAACTAGATCATCATCATCATCATCATTACAGCTAAATAAGTCCACTGCTGGACAAGCCTCCCTCAAGAATCGTCTTGGGGGGATATGCCATAATCGCCACGCTTGGCAGGCGGGTTGGCGATCGCAGAAAGATGGTCATAGTACTCAGAGAGACGCTGCTGCCCGTCCTCTGGTAGATATTCCCTCGGGTCGACTTCTACGCCCCCCACGGGATGAGATGGGGTGATGATATTCTGATTCCGATATTTGTCGCCGTCACCACACAGCTAAACTAGATTTTTACTTACTTAAACTAGATAATTAAACATAATCTCTTGACAATAACTTGATACGAGCTAGCTAAATATCATTGCTGTAATAAAATAAATTTTATAAATGTTTTCATACAATATGTACCTAAATATCTATGTTACTAGAAATAATATCTAATGTATACAACTATATTACTACAAACATGTTCCGACTATTTACAAGCGCTTTTTTAAAGTCTACGTGAATAAAAACCTTTTTTATTTATTTTATTTATTTATAGTTGAATAAAATACTTTTTCTAAAATAAAAGTAACCTAAGTTACTCCTTATTACATCAGCTACCTGCCAATAAAAGTCCCATCAAAATCGGACTAGCCGATTCAGAGATTAGCCGGAACAAACAGACAGACAGACAGACAAAAATGGTAAAAAATGTTATTTTGGTGTATGTACCAACGTATATATTCATATTTATGGAGTAAAAACTGGTTATTTCAATATTACAAACAGACACACCAATTGTATTTATTTGTATAGAGTATAGATAACCTTTGTGTTAATCCAGGGTGTCAGCTAACTCCATACCAAATTTTATTAAAATCGCTTCAGCCGTTTAGACGTGAAGAAGTAACAAACATACACTCACAAACTTCCGCCTTTATAATATTAGTGTGATATGAATTTAGAACTACATATTTCAATATTTTTAGTAGTTGGCCTGCCTTATTTAGGATCAAATGACGGTGTGTGAGTTTTCCCAAGATATTTATTTTTATTATTTCACGTTATATATTTAATTCACAATTATTATTTTATTATTATTAAGAATTTTTTTACACTGTCACAGGTTAGCTCGGAAGTACAGACGCCAGCACACCCAGTTACCTCAATCTGTCAAGTTTATCACATAAGCATAAGGTTCACTTTCAATTGGGAAAATTTGACAGATTGGAGTAGCTTGATATGCTGGCGTCTGTACCTTCTGAGCGTTTCCGGCGATATTAATACCTGGAAAATAGCTTGTTCCAATACGGATTTGCCCAAAGATCCTTCCTCCCAGAGGCAGTGGGACCAGCCGATTTTCTACTATATACAGCAGTTAATCCGGGTAACCGCACTCAACTACTGGCTCTGGGAGAATGGGAGTCGGGCCTTTGGTTACAGTCGTTGCCCTTGCGGGGTGGAAAATCCTGCATGGATGTCCTCCACCTTGGGGGAGGCGGAGGGGTCTGTCAGACTCCTACTGACTAAAAACCACCCCGGTGTTCCATCTCACACCTGCGCCGGGGGTCGCGGGGACAAACGATACTTCCGCAACACAGTCGTTGCCCTCATCTAACATTAGTAACACGTTGAATGACAACTCAATCCAGATCGCTGCCTGCCTTCCTCTGGGGGCGTAATATGTTGCTCCTCATCGAGGCCTCCGTGTGGAGTATGTCAACTGCCTCGGATACCACGGCCTATTATGCAGTAGGAGTGTGGGCCGTCTCCCTCGCCATAGGGTCGTGTTGAAACCGGTAGTAGATGAACCCACTGAGTTTGTTTCGCTGGGTCTTCTCGTTGAGGCGCATTGGATCCGGTGGTAGCATTAAAGCGCGACCATCGTTATTAACACAAGGTCCGTCATAATAATAATACCTTAATATAGACAGAACCATTGACAATATGTAGTAAAAATATTAGACTTAATTAAAATTAAAAAAAAGCGCTTGTAAATCGCTTTTTTAAAGTCTACGTGAATAAAAACCTTTTTTATTTTATATTATTTTATTTTATAGCAAGCTAAACGACATAATTCGTTGGGCTCTTGTCACTGCTGTGGTGGAACCAAACGGTTTGGCCGGAGACGATAACAAGAGACCAGACGGGGGTGTTCTTGCTAACATGGAGGTTGGATTCGTTTGGTGTGGGACGCGACATGCGTCATGCATGTGTGACATGCAAATAATATAATATATCTAGGGACAATGTCACACAGATCATCTTAGCCCCAAACTAAGCAAAGCTTGTACTATGGGTACCAGGCGACGATATACATACTTATACAGATAGATAAATACTTAAATACATAGAAAACATCCATGACTCAGAAACAAATATTCGTGCACATCACACAAATATTTGTACTTACTGGGATTCGAACCCAGGACCACCAGCTTCGTAGGCAGGAGCACTACCAACTAGGCTACGGTGACCGTCACATTTACTCAGTACCAGCGTGGCGGCAGCGCTGCGCTGCTGCCAGTGCGGAGTCCCTCAAGGGGCGCAAATAGATTAATCTGATAAGTAATTACATATTTGAGCCGTTTGGAGTCGAAACGCTTGGAACGTGGGGTCCGAGAGCCTGAACTCTTTATCGTCAATTTACAAAGCGTTTGGTTGGAATGTCCCCTGACCGGAGGGCTGGCTTTTTCTTTGGCTAAAGAATAAGTTAAGCTTTTCAACGTGGTAATGTGGCCTGCCTGCTGGGGAAGCTTTCCTATAGCCTCGGTGGGAGGAAAACTATGCCGCCCTCTGTATTTAGTTATCATTTTTTTTTGTATATTTTACTTTTTTGTAGATTCAGTTTTTTTTTCTAAATTAGTTATTTAAGTTTATGTATCAGTTTTTACATGGCCAGGTTAAATCGTTTTAAAATGATTTTAACATATTCATGTAGTAAGTTAGTATATCAAATAAATACAAATAAGTTATTTCCTCGAGAATGATATCCATTAAAAATAAGAATAAAAAAAGCTTAGATAAATATCCATAAATCACTGCCATCTGATCCCAAACTATGACTACTACACATAAATTACACCTAGACACAGAACAAATAAATAAATTACACCTAGACACAGAACAAATAAATAAATTACACCTAGACACAGAACAAATAAATAAATTGTCCTGGGGAAGGATCCAACCTCTGGCGTAGCAGTCAGAGTCACTAACCTCTAGACTCTCTAGTCTAGACCAACAGACCAGTCTTGGGTTTGTTACAATTTTTTATTTATTTAAGGATCGTCAACGTTATATACACTCATGCAGTTATAAGACACGTACATACTTAAAAACAATAGTGCTGCAACACTTAAAGACGACCACAGCATTAAAATTTTACATTATTAAAGTTAATTACAATAAATTTATTAAAAACAAGCCATAAACAATAAACATCGAAACGAGACAAAAAGTAACATGAAAAGCAGAACACGGACAAATATTAAACTACAGAACATACACAATTAATAACATTAATAGCTATATATAAAAAATAACATACAATAAAATAATAGTGGAAGGATAAAGCTTAAATACCAAAAATAATCGCAAAATTACACGAAAACAAAAAACATTGAATTGAATTGAAATTAAATTGTATAATATATTTTTCTAAATCTACTCACCAAGAATGTCATTAGGAGCTCCGTGTTCTCCACCACAGTGTCAACTTTATAACTTGCTATCACAGCTATGTTAATTAACAGAGTGAATAAAAATACTTTAAACATCTTTTTTTCTTTGATCTAAAGTATTCAAATTCTACTCTGTTAATGGTGTTCTGTATATTATTATTTTCTTTTATACGATTTGATATTGGCATTTATAATCACGTCATTAAACAACGTTTGTCATAAAATTATTTTATTTAAAACATGGGTACAATTATAATAAATTGTGTACCGGCAGCACATCCAGTTACACCAGTCTGACAAATTTCTTTTATAGATTTTCAACTTTATCACATAAGCATAAGGTTCACTTTCAATTGGGGTAGCTTGATGTGCTGGCGTCTGTATATACTTTGCAGTTGCTGTTGTATTTTCTGATTTAATCTACGTGGAGACGGTTTATAAACGACGGGCTTGTTGGTGTGGTTGGCAAATGCTTCGATTCCCACAGGACCGGCAGGACCGGCTATTATGGAGATCCTTGGGGGAGGCCTTTGTCCAGCAGTGGACGTCTTTCGGCTGATATTATGATGATGATGATAATTAAAGTTGTGACTGCCTCGTTGGAATTTCTCTGTATCAGCCCGAAGTCTGGAAGTTGGCGGTATTACACCCCCGTACCTCGGAGAGCACGTAAAGCCGTCGGTCCTGTACCTGAACTCTTTCCGGTCGAGTGATGGAATCTATATACATATAATAAAATCGTAGGAAAGTCAAATCTGTACATTGAATATTTTTTTAAAAGGATACTTGGAGCGTGATCTACAATCTAAGTCGAAGCCAAAAATATAGTTTATAGAATTTTTGTCTGTATGTCTGTTTGTCTGTATGTATGTCCGGGCTAAACTCAAAAAGTGCAGCATGGATTTACTTCAAATTTTGCATGAATATTACTAAGAGGCCGGGTCAACATATAGACTACATATTATCACGCTATCACCTACGGGGGAAGAGCTATGATAATTAATAAAATTTAACGCGGGTAAAACCGCGGGGCACAGCTAGTAATATAATAATATATTAAAAAGAAGAGACATTTTAAGGTTCCCTGATCGTAAGACCTGTAAACCGAAAACCAACCGTAAGAGAAATATAAAAGAATTTTATTATTCAGAAATATATTAGGTCTTTACCTATGAAATTGCCGTTCTGCAGTACTGGCCATTTCAAATCAAAATAATTTTTGTTTGGCTAAGAATTCTAATTTCAAATTAATTTTATTTTAAAAACATGGATTCTTTTTTCCAAAAGTAGTCATTTCTTTATTGATTAGTGTTACATTTTCATCGCATTTCAATCTTTTTCGTCATCATGGATACGTTAAAAATTCGAGTAATTATGGAATATGAGTACCGTCGTGGCAGCAACGCGGCACAAGCGGCACGCAACATCAACGACGTTTACGGAGCTAACACTACAAACCAACGCACCACCTGTTATTGGTTTGCTCGCTTCCGTTCTGGAAATTTCGACCTGAAAAATGAACCTCGCGGTCGTCCGGAGACTTTGGTCGACAATGACGAATTAAAGGCGGTTGTGGAAGCTGATGATACACAATCTACGGCTGAATTAGCAGCAGCTTTCGACGTTAGCGTCAAAACAATATTGGTCCATTTGCGTCAAATTGGCAAGGTAAAAAAGCTTGACAAATGGGTGCCCCACCAACTCAATGATCGCCAGCGCGAAGTACGCGTCGAGACGTGCCTTGCACTGCTCAACAGACACACAAATGAAGGAATTTTGAACCGCATTGTTACCTGCGATGAAAAATGGATTCTGTTTGATAACCGCAAGCGCTCAGCAAGTTGGTTGGATCCTGGTTCAGCACCTAAACAATGCCCTAAACGAAAACTTACCCCTAGAAAAGTGATGGTCACTGTTTGGTGATCTAGCGCCGGTGTGATTCATCACAGCTTCTTACCAAACGGGGTGAGCATTACTGCAGATGTGTACTGTGAAGAACTGAGCACAATGATGGAGAAGCTGGCGCATCTCCAACCAGCATTGGTCAATCGCTCGTCTCCGCTGCTCCTGCACGACAACGCGCGACCTCATACTGCACAGCAGACGGTCTCCAAGTTGCAAGAACTGGGGTTGGAAGCTCTCCGTCATCCGCCCTACTCACCAGACCTTGCGCCTACAGACTACTACTTTTTCCAGAATTTGGATAACTTCTTGGCGGGAAAAAAATTCAATACCCGAGAGGCAGTACAAAATGCCTTTGAAGAATTTGTTGCCTCCCGTCCAGCTGATTTCTTTAAGAAGGGCATCAATAAACTGCCACTGCGATGGCAAAGATGCATTGATTGCATGGGTGATTACTTCGATTAATACAAATAAAAAAATTCATGAAAAAAATTCGTTTAAATTTTTTCATACAAAACGGCAATTTCATAGGTAAAGACCTATTATAAGACGGTCTTGTTCTGCCCGCATCCAGCGGCTTCTCGCGACCCTTGCAAGATCGTCGGTCCACCATGAAGGGGGCTTGCCCACGCTGCGTCTTTCGGTACGTGGTGACTCCTTGAGAACCAGAATATATGTAATTATTATTATTTACCATATGTATAAATATTTTAATACAAATACATCTCATACTATATTTGGGCTACATGGAAAGATATTTCCGCACAATTCGGTATTCGCCAGCAAAACCGCCTTCTGCTTGTAACTCTCCAGCCAGATATCAAGTCCTAAACTTGCAAGGATATTCAGGGATCTTCAGGGATTTAGGATCGATATGATCGCTGGAATTTCGATTCTCCATATTTATCTATCAGTGGAAACTTGTAAAAGGCTTTCAGATTTCTATAAGTTATGTTTAAGGTACCTGCTATCCGTAAGTATCCCAAAAAATGTAAAATAAAATAAAATAATTTGCAAACTTAGATATTTTTTTTCTTTTTCTGCTTGAGAGATGATCTCATCATACTATTAACTAATAAACTTATTATTATTATATAATGCCAATCTCTATAATAAATTAAATTATATCTCAATGATAACGAATGAGGGGTGTGTCACGCACTCCGCTCATGATTATCATTATATCTTTTATTATGACTGAAGATTATCATTATATCTTTTATTATGACTTTCTTGTTATTACAACGAACTGCCTCGTTGGTCTAGCGGTAGCGTGATCAACAGCAGATAACGAGGCCCTGGGTTCAAATCCCGGGTCGAGCCAAAAGTGATTATGTATTTTTTTTTGTAAAATTTTCTCAATATCAACCCGAAGTCTGGGATTTGGCGGTATTATACCCCATGTGCTTCGGAACGCACGTAAAGCTTTCGGTACTGTACCTAACCTCTTTCCGGTCATGTCGTTAGTCCGGACCATGAGAGTGATGGAATAGAAAGTGCCAACACACTTGTGCACTATAATGTGTCCCGCGCAGATGGCTAGTCCCCATTCACCGCCGTGGCCAAAATTCGGCTAGGAGGACATTTATATATGTATCTTTGCAGATTATAAAGACTAAAACAAAGAGCCTAGGATGGGTTAAACAATGTCAATTAATATTTTCAGATAATAAATGTTCAGAATAGCACTAATACCGGGCTTTGTTAGTAGTTAGTAGTAATATCTGTTTATTTTTAACGTAATGTTTTTATCTAATACTCTTTTAATGTTTTTACTTTATTATTTTGTATTGTCTTTTTGTGTTTGACATTTTATTTGTTTTAAATTATTTAGATTATAGTTGACATTCTTTAAAATTTTGCACGACATATCTATGTCAAATATAGTTGGATAAGTTTATAATGTACCTAACAACCCTGTACCTATATTTTAGCAAATAAATATTTCATTCATATATGTATCTTGCGCACTCACACTCACACTCATATTTCACGAATAGAATTGTAAGTGCTAGGGCATAGAAAATGCTTATGAGTTTCTTCTTCTGCATTCTGCATTCATTGGTGCATTATAAATACTATTAGCATAGTTTCTTGTTGGCTTGTTGGTTTTTTAACGGTAAGTTAATTATGTGTACATAATTAACTCACCGTTAAAAAACCCTCTACTATAAATACATCATTTTGGGAAAGAGCTGATACTCTTACACTGCTAAACCGAAATTAACCAAACATAGCTAAAAACCACCGCAAGGAAATTGGCTTCCAAATGAAAAAAAGCCGCATCGAAATTGGTTCATCCGTTTGAGAGCCACGATGCCACAGACAAATACACACAGACATCGACGTACTTATACATAGGTATGGATAATTACACCCAGACTCATCATATCATCCACCAAATGGCTGTCCTGGGTGGGAATCGAACCCACGACCTCCGGTGTGAAAAGCACGCATTTGCCAATAACGTCCCGTCAATTTGCAATAATTATAACATCTTCCGATAGGGTAAATAACTTTGCGACACCTTGTATATGCTAAAAAGAAGTCAATTACTTAGTAGTATTGTAAATTGCCTATCGTTTAAAGCAATCTATTTGTTGCATTAGTTTGACCGGAGCGAATGACCTAAAATTGGGTTTGGCCAGTATCATAAGTTATTATGAGATCTTTACATCTATCAAGAAGACAATTTACGCTACATTGTCACCGATTTACCGGTGGTTTTGGTGTCATTACGGATCGATTAAGGGGGGCTGTCCCTTGTCAGTAAGAGTACTCCAAATCAGGCTTAACCTCAAAGCTACAGGATTTTTTAATGTGATAAGGCGACAAACGAGTAAGCGGGTCACCTGATGGTAAGTGATCACCGCCGGGCTGCTCTTAGAGCGAATGACCGCTATGCTCTACCTTTCTTAAGGATTGCGGCAATCTCTTCTTTAATCAGAGAGTTTGTTCACAGTCATCATATCAGCCGATAGCACCCCCAGCTGGACAAAGGCTTCCCCCAAAAATCTCTACAATTATCGGACTTGAGCTATCCGGTACCTTCCAGCGACTCACCCAAGATCATCGGTCCATCTTGGAGGGATTCGTGGTCGCCACTCGAGAACCTTTCACCCCCAGTGGCCGTTTGCAGTAACGAAAATAAATGGTAAATTCATGTAACATTTAGTGCAGTCTCTAAATCAGAGCAATCGTTTCACCACGCCACTTTTTTCCATCGCCATCGTATCCAACAAAACACGTCATATACATATTTGAGAAAGCCTATCGAGCTGATGTCATCGGAAAATGACATCCAATGAAAATGGTTTCCATCAGACTTTGGTGGTAGAGTTATTTGACTATTCCGATTAGAAATTTTGATGCCAATCGTTTACTACATATTGCCTAAGGTGAATCTTTAGCCAAAAGGGAAAATTTCATCCATATCACCTGCATGAATGTTAATAATAATAATATCCTGGGACATTATTTACACACGGCCTTCTGATCCTAAACTAAGCAGAGCAGCTTGTACTATGGAAACCAGATAACTGATATAGTACATATACTACTTTTCTTTTGTAAACATATACTTATATAGATCATTACACCCAGACTCAAGACAAACAGACATGTTCGTGCACACAAATATCAGTTCTGGGTGGGAATCGAACCCACGACCTCCGGCGTGAAAAGCAAGCATTTGCCAACAGGCCCGTCAGATTTATTAGACTATTCCGATTAGAGAAAAGATTCGATGCCAATCTTTTACTACTTCTTGCCAGAAGTAAAAATTTCTGGATGAATGTTCGTGTACTACGTTGACGGTCACCGTAGCCTAGTTGGTAGTGCTTCTGCCTACGAAGCTGGTGGTCCTGGGTTCGACTCCCGGTAAGTGCAAATATTTGTGTGATGAGCGTGAATATTTGTTACTGAGTCATGGATGTTTTCTATGTATTTAAGTATTTATCTATCTATATAAGTATGTATATCGTCGCCTGGTACCCATAGTACAAGCTTTGCTTAGTTTGGGGCTAGGATGATCTGTGTGACATTGTCCCTAGATATTATTAGATATTATATTATTACTGTGCATTTCACAGGAAACTTCTTAACGCGCATTACCACTCTGCGGAATTAATTAATGGAGGAGGTATTTCCGTTGTACTATGACATAGCATCCTTCTAGAAGTGACCCTGTTCCTTTCTTAAAAGGCACTCGTTATTATTGACTGCCTCGTTGGTCTAGCGGTAGCGTGTTGAACCACAGACAAAGAGGTTCTGGGTTCTAATCCCGGGTTCGGACTAAAAAGTGATTTTGGGAATTTTCTGTAAATATTTCTCAGTATCAGCCCGCAGTGTAGCTCGTAAAGCCGTAGGTTCTGTGCCTCACCTCTTTCCAGCCGTGTCTCTAGTCGTCCCATCGGATCATGAGTCGCGGAATAGAAAGTGTTTGCGCCGACACTTGTGCACTATAATATGACTCACGCAGATGGCAGAAATCGTACAGGAGGACATTATCCTCCTAATATTATAAATGCGAAAGTTTGTGAGTGCGTGACTGTGTGAGTGTGTATGTTTGTTACTTCTTCACCCCCAAACGGCTGGAGTGATTTTAATATAATTTGGTATGGAGTTAGCTGACATATAGGCTATAATTTATGAAGTTTAATGCGCGTAAAACCGCAGGGCACAACGAGTAATTTATAAAATTGCTCTCAATTCTGACTGATACGTATTATCAGTCTGATTTAATCCTGGAAATAAATTATGGCGATAATTTCGTCTGCCTCTGTTCATAAACAATAGATAACCGTTTCATCTATAGATAAAATAATATTGTTTTATGGATAGAAAAATAGGTACAAACGAGAGTTTTAGTATTAGCCAAATCTTAATAAGAAAATGAGTTATCTTTTGTCAATGAATGTTGTCTCATCTATACTTATAATAAAATCGGAGGAAAGTCAAAACTGAACATGGAATATTTTTTTTAAAGGATTCTTGGGGTGTGATCTACAATCGATATCGAAGCCAAAAATATAGTTTTTAGAATTTTTGTTTGTTTGTCTGTATGTATGTCCGGGCTAGAGATGTAAAATGACTGAATATGACTAGTCACAATTGTCATAAACCTTAAATGACCGGTAATTTACTGTCAAATTCAGTCAATTTGACTAAAATATTATTGTCTATTCTCGACTACCACCCAATTATTTATTTATTTAGGTACCCAATTTATATGCAAGTTTAAATGAAGCAACGTTTTATTTTCTATTATATCATGAGATGCGACGTTGCCATTTTGTCTTAAATGCACGCATGATTAGAAATATAAAATGATTAACACTATATAATAATACTATAAGTCATAAAAAACACTTTTTTGTTTCAATTTAGAAGTTGTAGACTTTTATCAACGACAAAAACTTAAAGGGTACTAAAATATAACTGAAGTCAAATTGACTGAAAATGACCATTTTTGACAGTTAATTACCATTTTTGACCGAATTTGACCGTAAATGACAGTCAGTCTAATTCAGTCACTTTAATTGTTAAAAAAGAAAGAAAAAGAATAATGTCAAAAGTCAGTATTTATTAAATAATCACACTTTGCAACATATCGCTATCGCTACTTTAGTCATTTTCAACACTAGTCCGGGCTAAACTCAAAACGTACTGCATGGATAGATTTACTTCAAATTTTGCATGAATATTACTTAGAGGTTGGGTCAACATGTAGTCTACGGGGGTAAAACCGCGGGGCACAGCTAGTGAATTATAAAAAATATACAGAAAATTTAATCTTAGTTTAAGTTCGGGTTTTTGCTCCCGTGGCTTATAGGTATTCACCAGACTCTTTGTATCAACGACCTGGTGACGTAGTAAACATGGAAAGGAGGCATGGCACCGGCATTTATGTAGCTGTAGTATTGGTAAGATTTTTGATAGTTAGTGCTAATATAATGTTTGAGGGTTTATATTCAGTGGCCATAAATAGATTAGATTGATGATATTCTTTTATACTTACATTATAAAAAATACTTAATGCTTTGATTATGGGTTTATTTGAAGTCATCATTTTCTGTTTTATACTTAGCAATTTGGCTATACATAATCTTTCTGTGTCCAATAAATTGCCATTGTGATGGTCAACCATAGGACACAACTTAAGGAAAACAATGTAATAGGATTTTCTTAATGTATATCTGAATATTTCTTCATAAGACCTACGTTACTAAATCGAAAGGTCCCCAATAAAGTTCTAAGTTAATAACTTACTATTATATGTAGAGATTGCAAACCGTGTGGTGCCCTTTTAGACATCCACCGGGCCCGGTGACCGGGCTCGGTAGGTACGAAAACTGTGGCGCGGAGGGCCCCAACTTGTAGAAAATTGGCATGACAAGCGCTGCGAACTGCGATGTTGCCGTTTTGACGCGATTTTGATACTTATTAAGACTGATTTTTGGAACGAAGTTCCTTATCGCGCGTTGTGAAAGGGGGCTAGACACTTTTTGCAGCTGTGCGGCGTGCGCATGTTTCTCTGTCTGTCTCTCTCTCTTATAGAAAGCAAGCCAGATATTTTCATTTCTATTTCGCATTGAACAGTGTGGTGTCGCGACGATTATTTTTGTTGAGTGTATACAGGTTTTTTGTACATAATAAATAATAAGAAATAACTTCGTTCCATCCGGGTGTGCCTTGACACCTCTCAAGTTTTTGTTAATTTGCTGGTTTGAAATAAATATTATTCCGTAATCTTGAATCATTGTATTTCTCCTCCATTTAATTAAAGCAAATTTTCATAAAATACTTCTAAAGGTTTCATCCTAACACATCATCCCGGCCCGGTCCCAGTCTGGTTGGCGGCGACTGTTACTGGACTCGGCCAGGTTTCAAAACATATCGGGTTGCAATCTTTAATTATATGGGACAACCATTGGACATAACATCTGGCAAAATATGCAATAGGATTATTTTCTTAATATAAACCCAAACAATATTCTATGTTAGTAAATTTCAATTGTATTATTCAGCCATAGGAAATAACATCAGGAAAAATATTCAATACGATTATTTTATTCATATAAATCTGAATATTTGTTCAAACGAATTATGTCACTAAATCACGAGGTTCTAAGAGATGTCCAAACAAGGTTCTAAGAGATCTATGATTGTATATTAAATATCGATAGACACTCATATTATTATTAAGGAAAAAATCATGTTTTGTTGAAAAAAATCAGGGTCTTTTTTTATGTCAACGCCCGCACCAAGTTATCTAATCCACGCGGGTACTTTACAAACATATATTAGACAGACACAAATTACATTTAGACTCAGAACAACTTTTTATGGGTCACACAAATAGTTGTCCGGCGCGGAACACGAACTCGCGACACGAAGCGACTGTCTTAGCCGCTGCGCCACACACGCAGTCTAGTCTAGTTTAACTAAGCTATGTTTGTTTATATGGATACTATGCTTGGGATGCGTTCCCTCGGTGCGTGCCTTGGATGGTTGACGCCAACACATCAAGCTACTCCAATCTGTCGAATTTCCCCAATTGAAAGTGAACCTTATGCTTTTGTGATAAAGTTGAAAATCTATAAAAGAAATTTGACAGATTGGGATAGCTGGATGTGCTGGCGTCTGTACAGACATACATTATACATCACATAGCTCAATTTGAGCATATTTCTCGCAAAGCTACCTGCCAGCGGCGCATCTTTATAGCACATCATAGGCGTCCTGTTATGAAGTTCCATAGCATAATTTCCACATCTTTGTAGCATAGCTGCACAGCACATCTCTGGTGGATAAGCACTTTTAACTTTGAGTATCAGTTGGCAAATTTTCCATTATTTTGTTGCTGTTGGCATGGATGGCAAATGCTTGCTTTTCACGCCGGAGCCGCGGAGGTCGGGGGTTCGGTTCCCACGTAGGACAGATATTTGTGTGCACGAATATGTCTGTTTGTCCTGAGTCAGGGTGTAATTATCTATATAAGTATATATTTACCAAAGGAAAGTAGTATATCAGTTATCTGGTTTCCATAGTACAAGCTCTCCTTAGTTTGGGATCAGATGAGCATTGGAATCCCAGGGTATTATTATAATTATCAAATAACTAGCTGTGCCCGCGATTTTGTCCGCACATTTTGTAATGACTCTGTAAATATTACATCAGAATATCTCTATGTTATGTTTCTTGTCGCAAACTTATAATACATTAGCTATATTAGCATTAGCGGCCGGCGCGTCTCAACAGCCGCGTGCGAGACGCGTCACTCTGAAACGCTAGCTGCCAGTAGAGGAGCTCGGGCGCGACTCTGAAATCAGCCTTAAACTAGATAATTAAACATAATCTCTTGACAATAACTTGATACGAGCTAGCTAAATATCAATGCTATAATAAAATAAATTTTATAAATGTTTTCATACAATGTGTACCTAAATATCTATGTTACTAGAAATAATAATGTATACAACTATATTACTACAAACATGTTCTGACTATTTACAAGCGCTTTTTTAAAGTCTACGTGAATAAAAACCTTTTTTATTTTTTTATGCACCGCGGTTTAACACGCATTAAAGTAGTTTTGGCGTAAAAGAGTAACCAACATACATCCATAATAATAATAATAATGTTTTATTTCTCACCACAATATAAGCGACATTTTACATGGCATCAATAACAATACATAAACAAAATTCAATTTTCTAATTATATTGTGGGAGACTGGTGCCTAAGATAGACGTAAGGCCTGTATTTCAGGACACCAGGACTCCACCCCATTCGGAAATATTAACATTTCGGTATAATCGTTATGTACTCGCACGTTGTCTAATGTGGTAAGTTAAATAACACTAAATTAACATAGTTAGTTAGTATTTGAGTGAATATGTGCTGTGTGGGTGTGTTGGAGGTGCGTGTTTGTGTGTGTGTGTGTGTGTTTATGCGTGTGTATGTGTGGGAAGGCTGATATTAGGAAATATGAGAGTGTGCTAATAATGGGTTGGGAGAACAGGATGTATTTAACAGCATGAAGTTAACTTTATGTTAATTTATAAGTCAACCAGCAAATTATACCGGAGCAGCAAAAAGTTTTTCTGTGTCGTCATAGTTTAACTCCTGAAGCCAGTTCCTAACCTTCGTTTTGCACTGATTACTAGTAAGTCTATAAACAGAGAGCAGCTTATTTACCTTATTGTATAAGTATCGTCCCAAGTGGCAAAAGAAGCGTTTAGAGAAAATTGTAGTGAGCTTTTGTTGGTGGTCTACGGGATCAAATCGTCTTTTACCATGTGATAGTAAGGGGTTGAAGGTCAGGTGTCCATGCTGCTTAAGTATTGTTTGTAGTATAAACAGCTGACGTACAGTTAATACTTTAGTCTCTTTGTATGAGAGTGCAGTGGGATATCGGAATGGCAGATAAGAAGATACCTTCAAGATAGCTCTCTGCGATCTTTCCAGTTCCAAAATTGTGTACTTAGGTGCACCACCCCAAGATGTTATGCAGTAGGTTAATAGTGATTGTACGAGGGCAAAGTAGATAGATTTCCTCAGCTTTACGTCAGCCACACGTCTCAGGGTCTTGAAGACATAAATTAATTTACGCAATCACTTGCTGAGGGTGTTGATGTGTTCCTGGAATCTAAGGTTGCAGTCTATAATAATACCTAAGTACTTTACGCAATTTTCTTTTTGTAAATCTGTGCATCTACACGTGTTGCCATTTTGGTTGGAACAGGAGTGGGCTATAATGGAATATAACGACGTTGTTAGAGTTGTGCGCTTGTCGTTTTTTAGGCAAAAGGCAATATATTTTGTTTTTTCCGCGTTTAGTGTGAGTATATTACTGTGCAGCCACTCGGTTACAAGGTTAAAGCCTGCCTGAGCATGAGCGTAAGCTTCCTTCCATGTGTCTGCGCTAAAGAGAAGGGCGGTATCATCTGCGAAAGTTATATTTACCTATAGGGAGAGTGAGCAAACCCAGTTCGTTGATGTATATAAGGAAGAGCGTTAGCCCAAGTACGCTACCTTGTGGCACGCCATAGGTGACATTGCAATCCTCGCTGACGACATCATCAATCTTAACGCACTGGGTTCTCTCACTCAAATAGTCCTCAAAAAGTTTAAGCTGCACACCCCTTATTCCCAATCTTTCCATCTTCTTAATCAGAATGGGTACAGAAACCGTGTCGAAAGCTTTAGCAATGTCTAAGAAGATGCCCAAGACCTTTTTCCCACCATCCATGTTTGTGACAACATAGTTTGTCAGGTCATGAACCGCATCGGACGTGGACTTTCCAAACCGAAATCCATATTGTGAGGGCGACGGCAAGTTAAATTTTTCTAAGTAGCCCACGAGCCTGTTGTTCATGATTCGCTCCAGTATTTTGGATAGGGCAGGTAGAACTGCAATAGGTCTATAGTTGTCAACACGGCTTCTGTCCCCACTCTTAAAGATTGGATGTATTATAGCTCTTTTAAAGGCTTTGGGAAATTGACCAGAAGAGAGAGCGAGGTTGCAAATGTATGTAAGGGGTGGTACGACGATGTCCAAATGTTTCTTTAATAGGCCACTTGAAATTCGGCCCCACCCCGCAGCACAGTCGTTACGTAGAGACCTTATTAGTCTAGCAATTTCATTTTCGTCCGTAGGTAACAGTGTCATAGATTGCAAGAGTCCATTGTTGACAGTGTGGGGTGCATCGGTAGTTGACCTACTGGCAATGTTTTCTGCAAGATTTTTGCCGATTTCCGCAAAGAATTTGTTGACGAGGTTAGCAGATTGTAGCGGAGTAGCTGCCATACGTAGTAGATGTGATGTGTCCTCCTTTTTTTTGTTCGATTTGTTAAAGTGTTTACAGCTGTCCAGATTTGTTTGGTATTATTACCAGCATCACTTAAAGTTTTTTTTTCAAATTCGTTTTTAGTTTTTCTCAGTAGCTTATTGCAGTGGTTTCTATATCTAATAAAAGTTTGTTTTTAAAGTTTCGTTTTCGGGTGACTTTTTTAGTTTTTTATATAGATTGTCTCTATGCCTGAAGAAGACCCGAGGTGAGCCAGGGCTTCAAGATTTTTTTACGATTAGGTACTTTAATAATTTTTTAATTGGATGCATACGTCTGAGTAATAAGGCCGATCATCTCTTCAGCCGCTATATGAGGGTTTTGGGTGCGGTAAACTTGTCCGAAGTCAAGTTGTTTTAGTTTGGCGTCCAAGTGTTCGTAATTGATGCAAATAGCGAATTTTTTTGCTACTTTTGGGATTTTCTTGACTGGGAACAATAAAACCGTATCATGGTCAGTTAACGCAGAGTGGGCTACAAGAGTAGTCGCAGGTAGGGTAGTTTTTAAAATAATGTGATCAAGGCAAGATTGAAGTCGCGTAGGCAAGGTATGCGCAGGAAGTAGAGCATGAGAGGCCAGCAGATTTAAGTAAGTATTTTTTGTTGAGTCGAGACATCCATCATGTATGTTTATGTTTATATCTCCTGCGATAATTATGTTTTTATAGTGTGCGATGCTCAACAAGATTATGTTTAGTGAATTAACAAAATTTGTAATATCTCTATAGCTGGGTGGGCGATATATAGCTAATAGTGTCCACATCAATTTTTATTAGAAGACAGTTTGCATCCACGATTGGAAGTTCCTCCGCGGATACTCTAATATTTTTATGGACATAGACAACTACACCTTCATTTTGTGTCTGATTGTTACTAGTTTTGAAGTAATTATAGCCCTGGAGGTCCGGGATGTAATGAGTGTTGGGGAGCCAACATTCAGTCAATATTATTAGATCCCACTCAACCTTCGATCTTGCTAGAATGGTATGTTACCCTGTCATATTTTTTGTAATACTTCTTATATTTTGGTTAAGGATTTTAAGTTGTTGTTTAGGATCAAAATTAGAGGGTATACAGTCATCTAAGTCACAGGTGGATGAGTCCGACACAGAGACAGAATCTATGTTCATTATATTATTTTGTGTGAAATCGAATTATGTTTTTGAGTTGCCATTGTTTGCTTTTTCTTCTATACCACTGAGTTTTGGGTTGGTGAAATTAATTTTATGCAATGTTAACAAATTAGTACCGCAATAACGGATTATGGGGATAAAAAATAGTGATACTGGATCAATAAAGGTATAGGTTCCCGTTATGTACTTGTGTTGTGTATAAGTGTCAATTTTATATAGTATTAGATCATAAACTCCTGCAGCGAGTATGCTAATAGTTAATAAAAGAAGCAGTGTGTTAATAATATGTGTGCTCATTTTAGTTTGCGTTGCGAGTGTAAAATGTTTAAGACAGGTAAGTAAGTGTGTGTAAATAAGTAGGTTAGTATTAGTTTTAAACATACAAAAAATAACATTTTTAAACAATGTGGTATGACGCCGTAGCATTAACACTAGTAATTTATTTTTTTCTCTACGTAGCTTAATCAGATCATCTTCAGATTTTATAAGCCGACTGGGCAACCCTTCTCTTTCGCGTACGTATACTTTTCCGTTTGCGGTCCAGCACTGTTCATACTCACTACTTGGTGAGATAGTGGAGGCGTTTTGTTGCGAAAGTTAGCGCTTCCGATATAAATATTGGTTTTTGAGGTCCATACATCTATACTCACAAACTTTCGCATTTATAATATAAGTAGGATGTGTACCTCTATCGGTTTTGGCAGTGCACGCCGGAATAGCTCGTAGATTGTAGATTTTTTCCTACTTACTTGACACTTATCATCATATTTTGGACAATTCACACAATATCTTTATAAATTGTAGCCTATGTGTAATTCTCATGTAAAAGCTATATTATTGTAAAGTTTCATTAAAATCCATTCGGTAGTTTTTACGTGAAAAAGTGTAAATCCTTCCATCCATCATTTATAATTATCAGTAAGGATTTGTACCCACAATCTAATGACGTAATTAGCATGTAAAGGAGGCATGTCTTCGGCCATAATTTTGATAAGGTTTTTTGATAGGTAAGTATTTAAAAATATGTTGGGGCTTTAATCTGCGGCCATAAATAGATTACATTATTACAGCATATCATAAAAATTTACATAATTGTGTGATTATAGACGGGCCTGTTGGCGTGGTTGGGGTTCGATTCCCACCCAGGACAGATGTTTGTGTGCATGAACATGTTTGTTTGTCCTGAGTCTGGGTGAATTATCTATATAATAATTTATTTACAAAAGAAAAGTAGTATATCAGTTATCTGGTTTCCATAGTAGAAGCTCTGCTTAGTTTGGGTTCAGATGGCCGTGTGTGAATAATGTCCCAGGATATTATTAAAGGTTCACTTCGATTTTTCTTTTCTATTATAATAATAATGTCCTCCAAGCAAAATTTCGGCCACGGCAGTCAGTCTTATTGGAGACTAGTCATCTGCGCGGGTCATATTATAGTGCAAAAGTGTGTGCGCAAGCATATATTTATATAGTTATATGTATTTTTTTAGGGACAATGTCACACAGACCATCCTAGCCCCAAACTAAGCAAAGCGTGTACTATGGGTACCAGGCGGCGATATACATACTTATATAGATAGAGAAATACTTAAATACATAGAAAACATCCATGACGCAGAAACAAATATTCGTGCTCATCACAGAAATATTTGCACTTACCGGGATTTGAACCCAGGACCACCAGCTTCGTAGGCAGGAGCACTACCAACTAGGCTACGGTGGTGGCTAGGTATATTCTATCACTCTCATGTTCCGATGGGACGACTAGCAACAGGACTGAAATAGGTCAAGTACAGGACCGACGGCTTTTACGTGCTCTCCAAGGCATGGGGGTATAATACCGTCAATTCCCAGACTTTGGGCTGATACTGACGGACGGTCACCGTAGCCTAGTTGGCAGTGCTCCTGCCTACGAAGCTGGTGGTCCTGGGTTCGAATCCCGGTAAGTGCAAATATTTGTGTGATGAGCACGAATATTAGTTTCTGCGTCATGGATGTTTTCTATGTATTTAAGTATATATCTATCTATATAAGTATGTATATCGTCGCCTGGTACCCATAGTACAAGCTTTGCTTAGTTTGGGGCTAGGATGATCTGTGTGACATTGTCCCTAGATATTATTATTATTATATGTGGAATTTTTCTTTTTACATTAAAGGCCCAAAAGGTACCTCGGAGAGCACGTATAGCCGTCGGTACTGTACTTGACCTTCTTCCGGTCGCCTCACTAGGCGTCCCATCGGATAATAAGAGTGATGGTATAGAAAGTGTTCCTGTGTTTGTGCACACACTTGTACACTATAATACGGCTAATCTCTGTTGAGACTGGCCGCCGTGGCCGAAATTTGGCTAGGAGAACAATACTATTATAAGCAAATAAAAACTGCAATATTAAAAAATAATAAATTAAATGTTTATTACTGGTTGGCATCAGCAATAGTTATCGTTATAAGATTCTGAAGCTGCCCTTAATCAATGTTGGAGGTATCGACTTCGTAGTCTTCGGTCCATCCGCAGTTGTCCCTCCAGGTGTCCTCATCCAGGACGTAGTCAGCAGTCAGGGTACGGAAGCTTTCCAGGTCACAGAATCCATCACAACCATCCATTTGAAGGTAGTTGTACACAGAATCGCTAGGGGTAGGTAGGTGCACAGGCTGAAAAAGAGCGTAAAAAAGTGGTTTTTTTTTTGAAAAATATTCACAACATTTCCATTCGAATCGCTTTTTTTACTAAAATACAGACGCCAGCACATCAAGCTACCCCAAATCTGTCAAATTTCCCCAATTGAAAGTGAGCCTTATGCTTTTGTAATAAAGTTGAAAATCTATAAAAGAAATTTGACAGATTAGGGTAGCTGGATGTGCTGGCGTCTGTACTTTAGTAATGTAGTTAACATTTAATAAATGACAGTCATAATATCCTGGGACATTACATATTCACACACGGCCATGTGATCCCAAATTAAGCAGAGCTTGTACTGTAGAAATCGGATAACTAAAATACTACATAAACTACTTTTCTTTTATAAATACATACTTATATAGACCTAGACTCACTTCAAACAGACATATTCATGCACACGAATATCTATCCTGGGTGGGAACCGAACCCACGACCGGCAGCGTGAAAGGCAAGCATGTACCAACCACATCAACGGGCGAGTCAAATAAAGCATCTTCTACACGGTTGCAAACCAACGTCCCAACAGAGGTCGCCCTGGTGGTTGCCATTCATTTAGACTGCAGTTGCGCAGTCTAGAGGGATGGCAACCACCAGGGTGACTTCTACACGGTTGCAAACCAACGTCCCAACAGAGGTCGCCCTGGTGGTTGCCATTCATTTAGACTGCAGTTGCGCAGTCTAGAGGGATGGCAACCACCAGGGTGACTTCTACACGGTTGCAAGCCAACGTCCCAACAGAGGTCGCCCTGGTGGTTGCCATTCATTTAGACTGCAGTTGCGCAGTATATAGGGATGGCAACCACCAGGGTGACTTCTACACGGTTGCAAATCAACGTCCCAACAGAGGTCGCCCTGGTGGTTGCCATTCATTTAGACTGCAGTTGCGCAGTCTAGAGGGATGGCAACCACCAGGGTGACTTCTACACGGTTGCAAACCAACGTCCCAACAGAGGTCACCCTGGTAGTCGCCATACCTCTAGACTGCACAACTGTAGTCTAAATGAATGACAACCACCAGGGTGACCTCTGTTGGGACGTTGGCTTGCAACCGTGTAGTAGATGCTTAAAGCAATCATATTTGATATTACTAACCACCACTAGATATTCTCCATCAGCATTCTTCCTCAATTCTATAATGTATGCAGACGCATATTTGACCACTCCAAGGTGAGGAGTAATTTTGGTCGTTGCCGCGAAGGCAAACACGTTGGCATCGTGAGCAGAGAGTATTTGGAGCCTGGGGACATCTTCTCCAGCTATGACTTGATCAGCTACCGTGAAGAACTGTTTCAGTAGAACACCTTAAATAGACGTTCATTATTAAAATTGATGATCACCATCCTCAATCTCAACTGTTCTGCTGATGTCACAGGAATATTTAGGCTAAGCTCATATGACCGCGCGGTACCACGCGGAACTTCTAACCGCAAAATCTAAGTAAACGGTAATTATTGTCCACATTACCGCGCGGCAACGCGTGGCGCGCACCGACCGTTTAAATAAATAAATAAATAAAATAAAAAAGGCTCTTATTCACGTAGACTTTAAAAAAGCGCTTGTAAATAGTCAGAACATGTTTTGATATTTAGCTAGCTCGTATCAAGTTATATTGTTGGGATATAAAGTAACAAACAGACTTGAAGCAGGTCTTCCACTTAAAATACGACGCACTCAGTATCGTCTTGCGATAACTCAGCCTTCGGCATAAATTCCATAAGCAAATTGCTTCCTTCACGTCCATTTTCAATCAATGTGCGCGACAGAATGCCGCGCTTACATATGCCGTCATGTGAATGCTTTCACCGCACGTCAACGCGCGGCTTCGCGTGGTTATATGAACTTAGCCTTAATGTCAAAATTGAGTTGTAGCCTAGATGAAAGTAGCAAGATAGTTCCTTTCTTCAAAGATTCTATGACAATAAAATATGAGACTTTAATAAATATCCAGTTTACCACACTCCAATGCGAGAGAGTCTTCAGCTCCGTAAATAGCATTCCATGCGGCTGCAGCTGGCGCCTCCATCTCAGGTAAACGCTCTGCGATTTCATCAGACAAAGGTACACCAATACTCATCTAGAAACGAAGATCCAACGTTAGGTTTGCCGCAATTACGTAGTATTGGCACCAAACTCTAATGCAGAAAGAAGTTCATAAATGATAGGACTGGAAAGCACCGAACTTTTTTCTTTTAAAATGTATTTTAGTAAAGTAAAAGAGTATAAATTTGGCGGTTGACCTTAGACCCTATCTTCACTTACCTTACTACTTCAGGTGAGATGGTGTTCAAACGCAAACCCATCAACCACAAATAACTTCTATTAGCGAGCTTTTAATTTTGTTTCGACTTTCAGAAGAATTAAATTTTTTCTCAGTTTTTGATGGTATGAATAGTCATCATCATCATCATGTCAGCCTTAAGACGTCCACTGCTGGACAAAGGCCTCCCCAAAAATATAACCACATTGAAGTTGTGGCCATAATTTGGAGTGATATGCCACAGTCACCACGCCTCACAGACGGGTTGGCTATCGCAGTATGATGGCCATAGTACTCAGAGAGATGCTGTTGCCCGATCTAAGCCCTCCACGGTATGAAAAGGGGTGGCGGTAGTCAAAATAGTATTATTTAGTGTGCTTAGAAACCGTTCTTACCTGGGAAAAGTAAACATCGTACAGGATAAGAGGCAAGTAAATCATTGAGGACATGTTGTAGCCAGATATTTCAGACCAAGCGTCGAGGATATCACTGTACTGAGCCATGTCATCTGAGGGAGACAACATTCGGGTATACATCTTCGTCACAAAGTTCGGGCAGTTGACTACAGCAAGATTCTGGAATATTCCAAAGTATAGCATTATTTCGTATATTCTTAAGGATTTGTAAAGAATATGAATGTTTTTGATGATAAAATTTTTAACCATTAATCTTTCTTTTCAGGGGGCTACCGGCTAAGTCGCCGAACATCGTGATAGTGATCGGCATTCAAATAAATAATGGTTAAAAATTACTCAATCAATCGTTAAATCGGCTTCGACGTTGAAAATTGATTCCGGACCATTTAGGACATCACATGTGCTCATGGAAGCCGATTTAACGATTGATTAAGTCATTTTTTACCTTTATTTTTTTGAACGCCGATCAATATCCCGATTTTCGGCGACTTAGCTGGTAGCCCCCCTGGTCTTTATTTTCAGAAAATACAATGGTTCACAATTAATATAATATAATACCTTCAATGATAGATTACTTACAGGGTCGTATCTAGCGGGCACTGTTGTGTACGGCACGGGAGTCCAGTCAATATCCGAGCTCCAGTTGTTTTCATCAGTAGGGTACACAGCAGACATGGCTGTCAGTACGGTCATCTTGGTCCTGGTGGAGTCCGTGGAGCGGATGTATATCTCCGACTTGTTGTAATATGGGGAGAGCAAGTCATTGTAACGACTGCGGATGAACTGTCCCAACTGGTAAGCGCGTTTCTTTCCATTCTAAATGTATAAAAAAATTAAATACGTGTTTTAGTTTCTCTTGCGTAGGACATGTTGTAATGCACAGACACAGAGGCATTTTTAATTCCATCACTCTTATGATCCGATGGAACGACTTACGTCACGACCAGAAAGAGGTCAGGTACAAGACCGATGGCTTTACGTGCTCTCCGAGGCTCTGGGGTATAATACCGCCAAATTCCAGACTTCGGACTGATACTGAGAATTTTTTCTTTTTATGGAAATATTCCTTAATAATTGACCGGCAATTGTGGAGATCTTTGGGGGAGGCCTTTGTCCAGCAGTGGACGTCTTTCGGCTGATGTGATGATGATGATGATTCCTAAATAACTTTTGGCTCGACCTGGGACCAGCGTTGTTATCTGCGGTTGAAAACATTAACTCTAGACCAACGAGGCAACGACTACTATTATTACAATTATTGCTCAGATATTTATGCTAATTTTTTCGGGTCTTTTCCCAGAAAACCCCGGAAAAATAGGAAAGCCCAGTAGACTATATATTTTAGAATCAAGATAGAACAAAAGACTTTACAATCGCCCTCTGTATCCGGCATGAATTGAGTTATAGATAATGGTTAACAGACTTGCCAATGTCAGCATTTGTAAAAGATATCCTTGAAACGATGCGATGTCTAAAAGTGCTTTGTAAAAGAATCATTTAAACCGTGTAAACAAGTGTTTTATAAAAGAATCCTTTAAATCTATACATGTAATAAAATCGTAGGAAAGTCAAAACTGTACATTGAATATTTTTTAAAGGATATTTGGGGCGTGATCGTGATATCGAAGCCAAAAATATAGTTTTCAGAATTTTTCTCTGTTTGTGTGTATGTATGTCAAGGCTAAACTCAACAAAAAGTACTGCATGGATTTACTTCAAATATCTATATTACTATCTCCTACGGGGGAGGAGCTGTGAGAATTTATAAAGTTTAACGCGGGTAATTAAAATGCGGGGCACAGCTAGTGATGTATAAAAGTGTTTTGTAAAAGAATCCTTTAAACGATGTATAAAAGTGTTTTATAAAAGAATCCGTTATACGTATTATACGTATTTTCCCAATGGTGGTCAAGGTACTTTGTCAGCTATAAATGTAAAAATAATTACATCAGTCAGTTGCCCGTAGCCGTATTTCTCTGACAACGCTGTGACGGCATCCACATCAGTGCTGAAAGTAACAGAACTGTCTGTGGGCGTTCTGTCTCCATGACGATGCACCTGGAATTATAATTATAATTAATTTTATATACTATTATAAATAAAAACATTGGTTACTTCCTGCCTGTATCTTTCCACAGGGAGATTTTACAGTATTTTTAATGGGTTAAATTGTTGCTGTTGCCATAAGTTGCTGATACTGTAAGAAAACTTTGTATTGCTTGTTAGGAATCCTTATGCTATAAATTTATATAAAGGAAATAAAACGGAAAATCTATACATATAATAAAATCGTAGGAAAGTCAAAACTGTACATTGAATATTTTTTAAAGGATACTTGGGGCGTGATCTGCAATCGATACCGAAGCCAAAAATATAGTTTTTAGAATTTTTGTCTGTTTATCTGTTTGTCTGTATGTATGTCCGGGCTAAACTCAAAAAGTACTGCATTGATTAACTTCAAAATTTTAGATGAATATTACTAAGAGGTTGGGTCAACATATAGGCTACATATTATCACGCTATCACCTACGGGGGAGGAGCTGTGATAATTTATAAAAAATAACGCGGGTAAAACCGCAGGGCACAGCTAGTTACAAATAAAGATAGACGATTGGCTGTGCTTCATTTGTTAAAACATAATTACTTTTTGTATTTAGTTTAGTGGCAAATTGTTAGGGAAATATGTGATATCGAAAAAAGATGTTTATATCTTATATATTGATTTAATAAATGTTGGTGTACTTTCTTAGTAACCGCCTTCAAAAATGAGGATTTTCCTCAATTCCCTATATTTATTTACATTTTAAAATTAAGGATGTAAGTATGGAGTTTCTGGTATTGCCGCTTTAAAATTTTACCGATTCTACTTACCACGAAAGCCATCAGCAGCTCTGTGTCCTCCACAACAGAGTCTGCTGCAGAACTTGCTATCACAGATAGTGAGATTAACAGCGAGAAAAGAAGTGCTTTAAACATTTTGCAAATGTTTTATTGATCTTAAAAATTCAAATTCTACACCATTAATGCTATTCTCAACATCGAGATCTAACTTATATACTAAATTTTTTGTTTTTATCTACAATCGTATAATCAAAACGTAATTGAAGTAAGGCTAGAAATGTATTATTATCTCATTTATTATTTTATTAAGATAGATTTAAGGTGCTTAGAATATCCTCTTCATTATGTCGTAGGAATTTAGGACTTTCTTGCTGTATGGCTGACGGTATAGAATATTGCACACCCATTACATCCCGTGGGGGGGGGGGGGCGTAGAAATCGTACCGGGGGAATATCTGTCAAAGAACGGGCAGTAGCGTCTCTCTGTGTCTATGACTATCGAAATGCAATCGCCAACCCATCTGCAAACCGTAGCAATTATGGCATACTAGCCGCACCCCGCAGTTTTACCCGCTTTAAACTTTATAAATATGTGTTAATCCAGGGTGTCAGCTAACTCCATATCAAATTTTATTAAAAGAAGTAACAAACATACACTGTACACTCACAAACTTTCGCCTTTATTATATAAGTGTGATACCTCCAAATGATAGACACAATGCCGTTGTGGAAATCTTTTTCTTTTGAGGAGGCTTTTGCCCAGCTGTGGACGTCATTGGGCTGACATGATGATAATGAATTCAGGAAATTATTGAACACACTCAAACGGGAAAAGTACGAAAATACATGGCATATAAAGAACATAATGTACAACGGACGGTCTTACCACGTTAAGTGACCTCTCCCAGACAACCTATACATGGATAGGAACTGCAAGTGAAGTAAACTTTAGGAGTGCAACAAATAAATGATTTATCATATGGAGGAAATTCGTGTAAAATATGATGTTTCTAGGTCAAATATAGTAGTTCAATACCTTATTTTTATATGTGTTGACTAGGGGTGCGCCAAAGTTCACCTAAATTTTCAAAACTCCGGTACTTGGAAATCCGAAAATGTTCATCGTAACGACCACAATTCCTAACTACTCTGTCTCTAATGTTCATAATTCCGAAGCATTCAACTTCATAATGTCAGTAGCAATAAACATCTATTATACTTTTTGTTTTCCTATATTTTCTCAACATAACCATATTTTACACTTTTATTCAGTCAAATATTTTTTTGTACTTTTGTGCAATTTTCTGTTTTCAACTTTTTGTTTTCCTATATTTTCTCAACATAACCATATTTTACACTATTATTCAGTCATATTTTTTTTTGTACTTTTGTGCAATAATTTGGGTTAGAACTGCGACCATTTACCTAGATACTATCATCTTTACCCACGTATATTTTTTATCACACTTGTTAAATGTTTCTTTCTGAGTATGAGTGAAAATATTATGGTAATTACGTTTCGGGATAAAGGCGTTATGATAAAAAACAGTGAAGTTTAAATATATTTACATTAATGATATTATTAATTACAATTTTCGGAAACATGAGTGTTATGAACATCGCCGGTAGCAATACAAATAGTATGAATGGAAACTTTAGGATGAAAAATTTTAGGAAGAGAGATTATTCGGATTACAAATCATTAGGGAGAACAATTTTGGGTAAAGAACTTTAGGTGAGCCAATATGGACCCGTTGACTAGCCGTGTCAACACTTACGCCGATGGGTTACGTGAATGCCTTCTTTGCAAAATATGTTCTACATATGTTAATAATCATGTTCACGAATAATTTTTGTTGAAATTGTAGTACAAAGTATCGTATTCTAGTGGGATTTCCTTACAGCTACTGCGCTGCTGCACTTATGTTTTATTTTTATGCAATAATTAGAAGTTATATGGGACAGGATTCTGTATCATGTCCATTTATTTATTATTAGAGTTACTCTACACTAGAGGTCCTGGGTTCAAATCCCGGGTCGGGCCAAAAAGTGATTTTGGGATTATTCCGTAAAAAGAAATTTCTCAGTATCAGCCCAAAGTCTGGAAGTTGGCGGTAATACACCCCCGTGCCTCGGAGAGCACGTAAAGCCGTCGGTCCTGTGCTTGATCTCTTTCCGGTCGTGTCGCTAGGCGTCCCATCGGATCATGAGAGTGATGGAATAGAAAGTGCCCCTGTGTTTGCGCACACACTTGTGCACAATAATATGTCCTGCGCAATTGGCTAATCTCCATTGAGAATGGCCGCCTTGGCCGAAATTCGTTTGGGAAGACATCATTAGAATTACTTATAACACAAAGTAAGTACTTTTAATAATGAGACAAGCACGAGCCAAAACAAATTACTTAATTCCAACCAAATAATTTGAATTTTACGATATTTAAATTAAGGTTAAACTTTCGCTCAGGATAATTGAAATTGGAAGGTTGAGATAAATAAATAAAATAATAAAAATAAAAATAAAAAGCCTTTTTATTTGCTCCTATGAACTAACATTAACAGTACATTTTGTTTAGTGGGTTAGTAATTATAATGGAATAAAAGTAATTTTTGTTAGTATTTATTAGTAAGTAAAATTTATCGGAATTCTTCCATAGGAACCCCCGTGCGGGTGAAGGCCTCCTCCAGGTTGTGCCATTTATCTCTATTTTGTGCCAAACCAAGCCAGTGTTTGCCTGCGGTCTCGCGTATATCGTCTGACCAGCGTTTGAGCGGACGACCTTGTTTGCGCGTTCCACTTTCTGGTCCTTTCCACTCTGTGACCACTTTCGTCCAACGCCCATCCTCAAGTCTCGCTACATGACCGGCCCACTTCCATTTTAGTCTTCTGACATGTTGTATAGCATCTCTAACTTTGGTACGTTTCCGAATTTCATCGTTTCTGACCCTGTCTTTAAGTTTTATCCCTAGGAGACTTCTCTCCATGGCTCTTTGGCATACCGACAGTCTATTTGCGTTGGCTTCTGTTAAAGACCAAGTCTGGCTGCCATAGGTAAGTGTAGGTAGAATGATAGAGTCCATGAGTCTCCGTTTGTGGACAATAGGTAACTTAGATTTAAGAAGATTTTTTAGGGACCAGTACCGTTTCCATGCCAGCGCCATTCTTCTATCTATTTCCTCCGAGTCAATCTCTCTGAACGAAATCAGTTTGCCTAAATAAATGTACTCTTCAACGTACTCTATTACTTCGCCTTCGACTCTGAGAGTAGGTTTAGTATGGTTTGTAATAATTTTTGTCTTTTCGAAATTTATTTCGAGACCGACCTTCTCGCTGTGCCGATGAAGTGCTGTCAGCATGTCTTGTAGGTCTCTAGCGGTATTACTTAGAAGAACCAGGTCGTCTGCGAATCTTAAATGGGTTAGCCTTTTATTTCTGATATTGATGCCTCCCCTTTTCCAGTTTATATCGTGTAGTATAAGCTCAAGTACTGCAATGAATATTTTTGGCGACAGTGGGTCTCCTTGTCTAGTTCCTCTTTGAATTGCGAACCATGGGCCCTTTCTGTCCAACCTTATTCTACTTCTGCACTTACTGTAAATATTCATTATTATATTGATGTAAGTGTCCTCAATATCATGATACCTAAGTGCTTTGACTATAGCGCTGTGGGAGATAGAATCGAAAGCTTTTTTATAATCAATGAAGGCTAGGTATAGAGGCATATTGAATTCTTTGTATTTCTCTACTAACTGGCATAGCACATGGATGTGATCAATGGTGGAAGGTTGAGATGCAAAACATAAAATATTGACTGCAGAATTTCTTAACCTCTAAACAGGCTATGGACTGTACGAGGCCACATTAATTTCAACCTTATCACTTTGCAATAAGGTCCAAAAACAATGAAAAAAAATTATAGCAAAGCCTGGTAAAGGGTTCATTGGTATATTAAAAGAATTGAGAATGATTTCAAAGTTGGTGTGTTAGCGCTGCAGGTCGTGCGTTCAATTCCTGACCAGGACAGATATTTGTGATGAACATGTCTGTTTGTCTTGAGTTTGATTGTAATCTATCATATAAAATTCTCTTGTCACAATGTTAGTTACCTTACTCCTCCGAAACGGCTTTACTGATTTTTACCAAATTTTATATGCATATTCAGTAGGGGTGAGAATCAGCTACTGTCTATTTTTCATACCTCTAAGTGATAAGGGTTCTTCACCCTTAACATTTTTTATTAAATTTTCGGACAAAATTTTTTGTCATTATTTTTTATAATGTGGCGTTAAAACATACACAAAACCCTAAATTTTACCCACTTATCACCAAACCCTATTTCTTAAATTCCATTTTAGTAATTTATTCATTTTTCATCCCGCTCGATAACTGATCAATTATCGTCTTTTTTGTAAATGTTTTTCACTCTATTTCGATTAAAATTTCCCTTTATATTACATCATTGGTGAATCTATACTTATATTATAAAGAGGCTATGATTCATCATCATGATTTTTATTTATCCCCAAATATATATAGCTTCCCCAAAGATTTCTACAATGTAGTTGAGTCCATTATTTAAGTTTAAGTTTTTAGCATATACATTATTAATACCCGTATATCAGAGACATTACTCATTTCAAGCTCATTATTAATGCTATTATTCATATTACAGAACAATAGTATTTACTAAATATTAGACACTAGCTGTGTCCCTCGGTTTTACCTGCGTTAAACTTTATAAATTATAGCCTATGTGTTAATCCAGGGTTACAGCTATCTCCATACCAAATTTTATTAAAATTGCTTCAGCCGTTAGACGTGAAGAAGTACCAAACATACACACAGTCACACACTCACAAACTTTCCCCTTTATTTTTATAGTAGTGTGATGTACGCCGATCGGTCAATTTAGCCACGCCGACACCGCAAGTATTTGCATCGGCGTCATCGGCATCACAATTTAAATTATATTCTAATTTTATCTAGTATATTTAACGCACCTATTTTTTTCAAATTTGCATACATAGTGTTTTTGTTTGATGCTACCAGATTCCAGCAGCTCAGCAGACAGATCTCAAAGTCTTTGACTAGCGACACGCCTCAATTTAATACAATCAGTACTGAAAAGGCCATCGAGCTGAACTAAGTCTCTAAAGTGTTCGTCGTTTGGACAAAGCCAACACGACGCTGAAGACTGCGGATGATAGAATCGACACGTCTAAACCTGAGTTGCTGGGAAAGATTGAGAAGTTCTGCCTACCTATCAATAGTCATTCCTCAGATCCCAGAGCACGACTAACACGACATTATACTGAAGACCTCCCGGACGTCTGCCTATAGGAGATTAGAATGGCTCTCAAACAACTGAAGAACAACAAGGCGGCTGGTGATGATGGACTTACAGCAGAGCTTCTGAAGGCGGATGGGACACAAATCGTACGGGCCTTTCAGAAGTTATTTAACTCCGTCATACTAGATGGTCGAACGCCACACGCATGGGACAGAAGCTTGGTGGTGCTCTTCTTCAAAAAGGGCGACAAAACCCTATTGAAGAATTATAAGTCCATGGCGCACTGGTGAGCCACGTTTACATGTTGTTTTCGAGGGTCTTTACGAATCGTCACACGCGCAGGTTTGACGACTTCCAGCCTTCCGAACAAACCGGTTTCCGAAAAGGCTTTAGCACCACAGACCACATACCTATATTATACGCTGCTTTGATTCGATCGAAACCTGGGCCGTGCTGAGGTCTTTCCAAAAGTGCCAAATCGACTACCGGTATATCGCAGTATTAAAGTGTTTATATCATAACGCCACTATGCCAGTCAGACTCCAGGAGTAGAAATCGAAACCTATTCAATTGCAGCGAGGGCTGTGTCACCCCTCGCTGCAATTGAATAGGTTTCGATAGGAGATGCAATATCTACGAAACTGTTCACCACTGCATTGGAAGACGTTTTTAAGCTTCTGGACTGGAAAGGTTGTCGAGTGGCGACCAGGTATCTAAAGACGAAAAGTGGGCTGGCACCCAATATGTACCGATGATCTTGTAGGGCGCTGGAAAACACTGGATGCGGATGGTGCAAAACGCGCCAATTGTGGAAAAAATTTGGGGAGGCCTTTTTCTAGCATTCGTAATCTTTCAGCCGATATGATGAGTGCTTTTTGATAAATTCGGTAAAAACATTTTAGGTGAAATTGAATCATCGCTTTCTCATTAATAAACTGATTATCGCGGCGGTTCTTCCCGAATGCTGATTCCAAGGAATGTCAGTACAGGACAAGTTGACCTTCTTAGCGAAAACTATGAATTTGAAATGTTGTGATGCGAACGGGATGTTGACGCATCTAATAAATGTATGGGCAAAATATGTATGTTGCTCTAATGATGCTATAGATATAGATATATGAGTATACACGTGTTAATTTCAGTCAAAATAAAACAATAAAATAATTATCTTTTATCAATAAACATTGTGTCATTGATCACGAAGAGGGGGTGTGTCACGCAATCTACTCATGATAATAATTCGATGTTCTTTGTGAGTCCTACCTATCAATTTATCTGTCAAGTCTAGTTGAGGTACCGTGTATGGACTCCGGATGAACCCAAAAATATCTAACGGAATATTCTATTCCGATAAATTTAATAACAGCCCAGAGCTAAGAAATTAGTGATGTTAAATCCTAATGCCTTGGAGAGCAAGCAAAACTATCTAGACGAGTGACAGCATGTTCAGCCAATTTAAAAAAAATGCGGGACAGTCTGTGGGGACTGCAAATAGAACTACTATTTTTTACACTTTTAATCTAACTACTACTATTTTTATGCTGTATAGTTTCTAAACAGAAAACGATTTTTACAATTTTAATCTAAAAAATCTACAATATTAGTTATAAATGATAAAATATTCATGGGACTATTAAATAAAGTAAAATAAATAAAAAAGGTTTTTATTCATTATGTAGACTTTAAAAAAGAGCTTGTAAATAGTCAGAACATGTTTGTAGTAATATAACTAGTTGTATACATTATTATTTCTAGTAACATAGATATTTAGGTACACATTGTATGAAAACATTTATAAAATTTATTTTATTATAGCATTGATATTTAGCTAGCTCGTATCTCGTATATCGTAGTTATTCTCAAGAGATTATATTTAATTATCTAGTTAAAGTCTAATATTTTTACTACATATTGTCAATGGTTCTGTCTATATTAAGGTATTATTATTATGACGGACCTTGTGTTAATAACGACGGTCACGCTTTAATGCTACCACCGGATCCAATGCGCCCCAACTGAGAAGACCCAGCGAAACAAACTCAGCGGGTTCATCTACTACCGGTTTCAACACGACCCAGTTGAGACGGTCCGGCGAAACATACTCAAGCGGGCATGAACACGGGATTTGGTCCAATTAGAGTAAGTAATTATTTAGTTGGCAAACACAATATATGCTCGATCGGTTGTCTGAATGCTTATTATTTTAGATTATATTTAGGTATACAAAAGAAAAACTTCGAAACAATAACATTATTCATTTTGAGACAGAGTCAATAATTTTAAATTAAGTATATGATAGCAATCATTTACAGATAGTTCACTTAACTCAGCAGGTCAGTCATGTCTATATCGTCCCCGTAGTTGGAAAATTAAATGAGTCCGATTTTGGCGAAATTGACTTTATCCTATTTTCAAAACACCTAAAACCTGCCGCATATTTGAGCCTTACAAGCGTTTTCGTATCTTATTCCGTTCCAAAGATATAGCCATTTTTGTCAGACAGGTCATGACAGATGGAATAATAAATATCTTCAGACAAACACAATTTTTTTAAAGGAAAACTAAATAACTCAGTAAATAAATCAATAACTGTGGTCAATGACAAGATGAATGTCAAATAAATTAAATAACTTGAGTTGTTGAATTTTTCCTCAACTTATAAATTCTTTCACAAAACTAACTTAGTTCTAGGAAAACTTAATAACTCTATTTATTTAATTCTGCGATTCAGAATTCTGATATAACGTACCTAATTTATAAATACTTGATGTTATTTATTTCTTCTACAACAAGATAATGATTAATTATAAAATGATAGACAAATAAAATTAAATAAATTAAGTTGTCATCAAAGGTAATCAGAGGGTCAAGTTTCATTTCGGGTATCGAACCAATGCCGCCTTTTACAAATGAAGAACCTTTTTCTGATTCTGGATCTACATGGAATCCGGACACAAAAGAAGAAAATAGAATAAAAAGGAAACTTATTTCTTTAATAGACATCAATATTTCACTGGGTAAGAAGAAAAAAAGAGTTAAGAGATTTGAACGAATAAACCCGATTTTGTCGAGAGATTCTAAAGATGAAGCAAGTAATATTATAACAACTTGAGCTTTTATTGAAATCCCTATTGACCAATTAGTCTCACCGGGTTACCCTGATAGAAGAATTATGGAACACAATATCACAATAGCTGGGATAACAGATTCAGGAATAGAAACAGGAAATAAGGAAAAAGGAACCAGGGTGCTAAAAATCCCCGGCAGACGCAGTGTTACCAAAACCGACAACATCTGGCCCTGGCAACATATAACACTCACACACAGTGGACCGACGAGAATATCATTAAACTGGAGAAGGAACTGAGCAGGTTACATTGGGATATCATAGGTTTGTCTGAAGTCCAAAGAGAGTTTTTAGGAATATCGTGTCCTCCCGACGATAATCCTAAAATCCGGGAACCTGCTATATTTCCGTGAGGGCGACCAACTGTTCCAAGGTAATGTCGGGTTCATAGTTCAAAAGTCCCTCGTCCACAAGGAACGTAGTGAAACTCGAGAGTGTGTCGACTAGGGCGGCATACCTTATAACGTATTCGTTGAAGGTCATACAGGTTTACGCGCCGACTTTGACGCACTCCGAAGATGAGGTTGAGGTCATGTATGAGGATATTTCTAGAGCTATACATACCTCTAACACTTATTTCACTGTGGTCATGGGGGACTTTAACGCAAAGCTGGGTAAACGATTCGGGAATGAGCTGAGAGTGGGTAGTGTGTAGTAGTGGAACTGGAGACCGGAACGCTCGGGGCCAAATGTTGGCCGACATGGAGAAGGAGGGACTCTTTATGATGAATTCCTTCTTCAGGAAGCTGGATCACCGCAAATGGACCTGGGTGAGCCCCGATGGTAAAAACAAAAATGAGATAGACTTTATCTTGTCGACGAGACGACAGACGTTTAATGACGTCTCTGTGATCAATGCGGTTAAAACCGGGAACGATCACAGACTGGTGAGAGGCTCATTGAATCTAATGTCAAGCTCCAGAGATCCAGACTGATAAAGTCTACGCGCCGACCTTTACCTATCCACGTCCAAAACCCACAATTTCAGCTCAAACTGCGAAACCGTTTCGAATGCCTAGCAGACTGCAAGGAAGTGGACTCATACTACATCAGGCTCGTAGAAGCTGTCCATACGGCTGAGTTTAAGGTCTTCAAGGCCCAGCGTACAAACAGACTTTGCCCTGCAACTTATGGAAGTAATACGGAAAATGGTTCTGACATCCTTAGATGATGCTACTATATACTGGCTGCTCAAAAGACAGATCTCAAAGTCTTTGACTCGCGACACGCGTCAATTCAATACGAGTAGTATTAAAGAAGCCATCGAGCGAAACAAAGGCTCTAAAGTGTTCGTAAGAGATCTGTCTGTTGGACAAACCCAACTGAAGAAGCTGAAGACTGAGGATGCACGGCAATCGTCACGTCTAAACCGGAGTTGCTGTGAGAGATTGAGAATTCTATGGACAGTTATATACGACAACGCAGTCACCAGCCAAAAGTCATGTCTTGGATGGAGCACGAACAACCCGACATTACACTGAAGACACCCGGACGTCAGCCTGTACGAGATTAAAATGGCTCTCAGATAACTTAAGAACAACAAGGCTCTTGGTGATGATGGAGTTTCAGCAGGGCTTCTGAAGGCTGATGGTACACTAATCCTACGGGCCTTTCAGAATTTATTTAACTCCGTCATACTAGATAATCAAACACCACAAGCATGGCACAGAAGTGTGGTAGTGCTTCCTTCAAAAAGGGCGACAAAACCCTATTGAAGAATTATTGACCCATCACACTTCTGAGCCATTTGATGATTTCCAGCCTCCCGAACAAGCCGGTACCCGAAAAGTCTTTAGCGCCATAGACCATATACATACGCTACGGCAAGTTATACATAAGAAGTCGAAGAGTATAACAAGCCACTGTGCTTAGCGTTTGTGGACTATGAAAAAGCCTTAGATTATCGAAACCTGGGCTGTGGTCTCTCCTAAGGTGCCAAATCTACTACCGGTTAATCGAGGTGTTAAAGTATTTGTATGAAAACGCCACAATGTTAGTGCGACTCCAAAACTCGAAACCTATCCACTTGCAGCGAGGTGTGAGACAGGAAGATGTTACATCTCCGAAAGTGTTTGTCGCTGCATTGGAAGATGTCTTCAAGCTTCTGGTCAATGGTGAGTATATCACTCACTTACGATTTGCCGATGATATAGTAGTCATGGCTGAGACCATGGAAGATTTCGGTACATTGTTCTATGACCTCAGTAGAGTTTCTCAACAAGTGGGCCTGAAAAGGAACATGGATAAGACGAAAATCAAGTCAAACCTCAAACCCCACTCAATTGAAGGTTGGAGACTCTGCACGCGAAGTTGTAGAAAACTATATATACCTAGGACAGACCATCCAACTAGGTCGTTCTAACTTCAAGAAGGTGGTCCATCGTAGAATCCAACTTAGCTGGGCACCGTTCGGGAAACTACGTAACATCTTCTCGCCCAAAATACCGCAGTGTCTCAAGTTGAAAGTCTTCAATCAGTGTGTGTTGCCAGTGATGACTTGATGACAGATCAGATACGTGGTCGCTCACTATGAGCCTTATTAGAAGGCTCAAGGTCACCCAAAGAGCAATGGATAGGGCTATGCTCGAAGTTTTCTTGCGATATGGAATCAGAAATGTCGGAATCTGCAGGCGAACTAAAGTCACCGACATAGCCCCAAGAATTGTAAAACTGAAGTGGCAGTGGGCGGGCACATAGAACGTAGAACCCATGGCCGTTAGAGCAGAAAGGTTCTCGAGTGGTAACCACGAACTGGAAGACGCAGCGTGGGCAGGTCCCTACAAGATGGACCCATGATCTTGTGCGGGTCGCTGGAAACTGTTGGATGCGAATAGCGCAAGACCGGCAATTGTGGGCCTTTGTCCAGCTGTGGACCTTTTAGCTGATATGATGATGATGATGTTTATTTTTTAAGTTTGTGGCAAGATAAGTACACTTTTTCTAAATTTTAGTTTACTTTTCTATTTATTCCTTAATATAACTTTATTAATATCATAATACAGTTTTTATTTAATATGAGACCAATAAATATCAAAGTAAGAATATCGTACAAAACCACTAAGTTTTCCATTTAAAAATATTTCGTGCTTGATAAATTCAATAACTCCATTTATTTCACCAAAATTGATTCTACCAAATGTATTTAGTTGTAGGAAAACTAAATAAATAGCCGAAATAAGTAGCTAATTGTTATTACGTTATAAAAACAGTTGTGGCAAAATTAAACAACTTGATTTTTAATTTGTTATTTAGTTATAGTTAAAGATAGTGTTCAATTTGTTAAAGCATAATGTAAAAGGTCCACAAAATATAAAAACACCTACGGTAAAATTGCCTCACATTTTCTTACAAATGTACATTAACTAAAAAAAAAACACTAAATCGCGTTTATCTCAGAACTACAAAATCAGAGTTATTTAATTTTCCCTCTACGGGGACGATATGGCTACAAGATCTCCAGCGAGCAATGTGCAGGTAGGAAGTGAGAGCCAGACGTCTTTGTCATCGATGTACTCTTTAGTGGTGTAATAACCCCTAGCCATAAGTACACGTTTAGTATGTGTTTTAAAACTTGTGTCAGGCAGATCAGTAATTTGAGTAGGAAGCTTGTTATAAAACCTAATACAATTTCCTAAAAATTATTTATTAGTTTTGCTTCCTCTAAAGCCTGGCATGGCTAGTTTGTTTTTATTCCTAGTATTTATATTATGCAGTTCACTTTTCTTTTTATACTTATGAATATTTTTTCTAACAAACATTATATTCTGATATATATATTCCGATGGTACAGTAAGTATATTTATTTCTTTAAACAAATTTCGCAAAGAATCACGACTGCCTAAACTATAAATGGCTCTGACTGCTCTTTTCTGCAATACAAAAATAGTACCTATGTCAGCCGCCGAACCCCACAGCAGAATGCCATACGACATAATGCTATGAAAGTACGCGAACTACACTAATCTAGCAGTTTCTTCATCTGACAATTGTCTTATTTTCCAGACAGCATAGGAAGCCGAAGTTAATTTACCTGCAATATTTTCAATCTGAGGACCCCATCGCAATTTTGAATCAAGTGTCAATCCTAAAAATACGGTCGATGGGACTAAATCTAATATTTCCGCATTAAGTGCAACTGTTGGTACAATTTGAGTCTCATTCGGCTGTGAGAACCTGATGCATTTAGTTTTCCCTGCATTTAACAAGAGATTATTTGCCGAAAACCATTCTGATATAAGGCTGAGTGTTTTATTATGCTCAATAAGAACTTTATCCTTCCTATTTACTTTAAATATGAGCGACGTATCATCAGCGAATAAAACGATGTCTGATACTTTCTCTACCAGACAAGGTAGATCATTTATATAAACTAGAAATAAAAATGGGCCTAATATAGATTCTTGGAGCACCCCCATTTTTACAGGATGACGTGCCGAAGTGACGCCGCCTATCGAAACCATCTATTCTCGCCCCGATAGATAGGACAAGATCCAGAGATGTGCCAGATATTCCATAATATTTCAGTTTAACAACGAGCGTACTTAGAGAGATCACAGAAAACTCCCAGCGCATCCTGTAATCCCTCCCAAGCCTCCAATATTGACCTAATTAATGTGCAACCTGCATCTTAAGTAGAGCGGCCCCTTGTAAACCCGAACTGCTTGTTATGCAATATCTCATTCACGTTAAAGTGCGACAACATTTGGCTGAGCATCAGCTTTTCAAATATTTTACTTAAAGCTGGCAGTATTGATATAGGCCTATAATTCGTGGCATTTTTTGAACAACCTGCCTTGAAAACGGGTACTATCTTACTTATTTTCATTAAATCAGGAAAGACACCATCACTTATACAGCCATTGAAGATGGCTGCAAGGATTGTAGCAATGTTTAGTATGATTGATTCAATTGCTTTAACAGACAGTCCCCCATAATTAATAAAATTTACATCAGGGTTATAGGACCTTCTGTCATACAACTCATATAAAAAATCTCTACTCAGTCTAATGCCATGAGTTGCCCAAGAACTAAATTTTATCTTATTAACTACTGTCAACCGTTATGTTTTTTATTTTACAAGCTTTATTAAATTATTTGCAAATACAGTGGAATAATGAAGTGTACATATTGTTAGGGTTACTTTTGTTTGGCAATAGATGGCACAAACTTTTCTCCAGGTTGTTACTGAACTTTCTTAGATTAGATTTTGTTCTTACAAAATCTAATCTAAGAAAGTTAACGAATTTAAAGTTAAAAAATTTAATTTAATCAGAAAGAAAGGAGTTAGAAAATGAATAACAAAACCTCTTGGTTTTGTTATTCATTTTCTAACTCCTTTCTTTCTGATTAAATTCGTTACGGGATCAAGTTAAAGCGATTCCCCGGGATATGCCTAAGCCTCACCGCTCAGTGTCATTTCGTCAATCCTAGCCTACAGGAGTTGCAGTGGTGGTTAAGAGGGAGAGACTAGTCCCGATAAAAAGAAGCTCGTGGGTAGCGTGACGTGACGATGACGCGAGTTCCATAATGTTGGTACAACCAAAAAGTGCACAACGCGCCACAAGAAGATTTTCCATCAAAATCTGGCAACGCGCCTTGTGTAATATTTCACGAATCATTTCGAGCAAATTTTGGCCCCTTCACAACACAAATCCAATCTTACTTCCCAGTTTCCGGGTGCTCACACAACTTGGCACCCATATTGATTTCGATTGTTTGTCCATGAAGTCAGGAACGTGACATTATTGAACACTAAACTTGGCTCTTATTTCACATTTATGTTTTTAATGACATTACAGCAGTCTACTGTAGGATTCGTAAATTCCGTTTTTATACAGATAAGTAATTTGTTAAATTACAATAGGTGTTAAAATGAGCTCACTACATTATACTTTTTTACAGGTGTAAAAATTTGTGTTACAATGATCACAATTTATTTTAGCTCAATTAAAATGTTGCTGTGAGGCTGTCGGCAAAGAATATCAGCACCCCATCTCATCCCGCGGGAGGGTAAGGAGGTACGTAGAAGTCGGCCCTAGGGGAATATATACACCAGAGAATGGGCAGCAGCGTTCCTCCGAGAAAACCTAATACCATGGACATTATACTGCGATACCCCAATTCTTGGATGAGGCTCTTGTCCAGCAGTGGACTTTATGCGGCTGCTATGATGATGATGATGAATAAAAATCTAAGTTATTAAATTAAACTGTATTATAATTGATGAACTTGATAATGCTGTAACTAGGAAAATATTGTGTCTAAACCTTGAATTTAAAGATTTTCCTTTGTTCCTCAATGATTCTATGTGACGAAGAGAACACAAAATCTATTTTATTCTATTATTAAACATTACGCAAGAAAATATATGCAATGCTAACGATAAAAATAAGCCTACATTAGTAGGCTTATTCTTATCGTTAGAAGTAATAAAATTTGATCAGTTTTTATTAGATGAGTCAGATTTATTTTAAAAATATTTGAATTCAGTGTGAAGATTAATTATTTCCTACGTAATGGGCTAGTCCTTGCTTCTGCGTCCGCGCGTTCAAATGAAGGATTAAAATGTTTAAACCTCGATAAAAACATGTAGGGTTGTAACTTGCCTATGCCTTGTGTTTATAAGTTACGGTCTAGGTATGCGCCTGAGCAAACCTAAACCGTTATAGGTTTAGGTATGCGCCTGAGCAAACCTAAACCGTTATAGGTTTAAATCATTTATTCTCATAAAAGACAGAGCCACTTACATGAGAATATAACTATACATTTGGCAAATTTAATAAAGGTAACCGTCACCGAATTATACATAATATAGGTATCCTTTTTAGGAAGGTATGTGTGATAGACACTCCACAGTTTTCATCTCAAATGTTGAGATTACGCTGAAGATTTAACAGGGTAATGTTCCATTATACAGTATGTTAGTTTAAACTAGGGACGAATTCAAACCCATAATAGTGTATGCTTATATGATACTAATAAAAATATGAACAAAAAAAAAACACTGATAAATAACAAACAGAACCATACCAAAAATTTCGCAAAAGTCTCATAACGTGTATACACCCTTGCGCTAACGTGTTTAGTATTATCGCAGAACATGTGTGCGGGTCAATGACCTTTAGGTAGAATCCATTTTCGCTTCATACTTTAAACCAAACGGGTCTAAAATGGTATGGGTGCATTCCTTCTTCATGCAGCAGCTTCCACACAGTCCAATGTGATACACCGAATCGTCTTGCATTTCGAGTGCTTTCTTGTGGGTGATGCTCGAAGTATTCAAAAATGGCTTCTTGTAGGTGCACTGGGTATGGCTCCCTCCCTCGTCCTTGGGCATGCGTCGGTACGGTGAACTGGCCGAATGTTCGCAATCGTTGGTTGACACCTAGCATAAGGTTGTACAACGGAATCTGGCGGTTGGGAAACATCTCTCGGTACAAATTAATAGCTCCTCGTACACTATCATTCGATAACACGTAGGTACGAACCATATCCCAGTATTCTTCATTGGAATATTGATATGACGTCATTTTTAGTTAGTCAAGTACACGTTTACAGAACACACTTATCGGTAAGCGGGGTTGTTTATGCAATACGCGGATGCGCCAGACATGCGGTACTAGCGGCGCGCTCGCATAGACTGCGGGTGCGGTCAGCGCGGGGGTGGGTCCTGTCGGTGCATCGGAACAACACAAAGGAAAGGGCGAGGGGGAGGGCGGGGTTTACGCACGAGCTTCTACTGTTTACAAGTTCACTTCTTGCGCGCTCAGTGTTCATGATAATGTATTTTATAGGACAATTACGAAAAAAATTAGGTTATAGGTTTTTTAAATATTTGGGACGAGAATCGAATACTGAACACCCTCCCTTAATATGTCCCTCGTTTAACCTAACATACTGTATATTCAAACAGTTGAGCCCGAAAACTGCCGAATGAGTTAACATTTTTTAAATAGGAGGGTAATTGGTTGAATAGTTGTGCTCTCTTATAGTTATCGGGGCAAATCACACTAATATTATAAATGCAAATGTTTGTGAGACTGTATGTTTGTTACTTCATCACGTCTAAACGGCTGGAGCGATTTTAATAAAATTTGGTATGGAGTAACCTGATACCCTGGATTAATACATAGGCTATAATGTATGAAGTTTAACGCGGGTAAAACCGCGGGGCACAGGTAGTAGTAAATATAACTAAAGGTCACTGTTTTTCGAATTTCGATAGTTAAGGTTCTATTCAAAGACTTTAGACATTTAAAACAAATAATATGAGTATTATTAATCTATTCTCAGTGTTGACACTCAGATTGTCAGAGTGTCAAAGGCATGGTAGTGTGTATAATGATTTTTTATTAAAATAATTTACCTCGAATGCTTTCTTTTTGATAAGGCAGGTGGAATGCTTACCCATGCTACCCGCAAAAAGTTTCTGCAGGTGGGTATGTCGGACTCGCAACGACTAAAACTTGGCGCTTGATGGGAGGAGCCCCGGGGACGCGGGTATGCTGCTCATGGTGCTCCCGTTTTGCGCCATGTTTCAGATGGTCGGGACACATACCCTGGGAGGGCTCAAGATTGTCGACTCCTGCTAGTCCGGCACAGCGACTGTGCCACAAACAGATCGCTTTCTTCCTTGCACGTGGCGGACACTTCTCACACTGCCACCGCGGCCCCGAGGAGAGTTGGGCTACCGGCTGCCTCCGCCGCGCCGCCCCGACACGCCTCCACGACCGTGATATGCTCGTACTCGATCCAGCTCGTACTTCTAATGCCTATTATATAAAAAAATTGCTTTCGGCACTCCTTCTCCATATCAACTTTAACTGTTCGAAATGTTATATCCTATCCATCCGCGCATATTTCGTAGAAAGGGGTAGGTACACACTTTTTGCTTTACTTATTATTATTATTATAATATTGTTGGTCAGGATTGTTAGTAATCAAGTCAAAACGTGCATCACTCACCGGATCACTTCGACATATCTTCCGGTACATCTCACAAAACATGGGATTCATTATTTATATTTTTTGTATATATATTAAATAGTATATATGTTTAGTAGCTGTATATATATATATATATATAATACATATGTATTCTTAATTATTAGAAATTATATGTGTATATACCAGAATTATTACATGTACTATTTGAATTATTACATTATTATTTGTACAGAAGTACATACATATATATGTTAATTTACATCAGTTGATGCATTGCCAATTACCACTTTGTCTCCCTGCAGTGCTTTGGTTCACCCACCGTTGTCTGGAAGAGATTGCTACATTAGCGATAAGACCGCCGTTTGTACCTTATAGTTTTAAGAAAATCCATGTTACGATGTGATATTTTTGATTTGGTGCAATAAAGTGTATCTATCTTTCTATCAATATCTATTCTAATACATTAAATGCATCATTGGTAGCATTTTCACCCGCAGATAAAGACCAGGGTCTGAATCTCATATTTGGCCAAAATAATGTCAGATTTTTCTACTAAGAAAAATTCTCAGTAGCATCCTGAAGTCTGGAAGTTATAAGAAGCCGTAAAGCCGTCAGTCATGTACCTGAACTCTTTCCGATCGTGTCAGCTAGGTATCCCATCTGATTACCAGAGCCTGACTCTGGTAATCCGATAGTAAGTACATCTGTGTTGCCCACACACAAGTACCTACAAACATATTATAATTCGTGAACTAAACACACTTAATATACATACATATCTACCATAGAAAGGGGAGCACCGTCTCTCTGACTACTATGATCATCATACTGCGAACACCACCCGCCTGCCAGGCGTGGCGACTATGGCATATCCCTCCAAATGATGGACACAATTTCATTGTGGAAATCTTTTGAGGAGGTCTTTGTCCAGCAGTGGACGTGTTTCGGCTGACAATTAAAGTCTAAAGCAGTGCATTCAAGAATAAACTTTCCAAACTACGGTTGTCACTAAATACAATTATCAAGTGAGTAAACCAAAATTACTGTTTCATCATAACAGCTGTAAGAAATCCACTGCTGAACCTAAGCTTCCCTCAAGAATCATCTTGGGGGATATGCCATAATCGCTGCGCTTGGTAGACGGGTTGGCGATCGCAGTATGATGGCCATAGTACTATGACAATACTCCAGATGCCTTCGGGATCTTTTGATATTGGAATAAAACACGTAGGTTTAGACTTGAGTTTATATTATTATTACTTTTTCAAATTCAAATTATTTTATTTGCAGAAATATGGGTCTTACAATGTTCTTATTTCTACTTATTATTACCGTTCCATATTAGCCTTTCGGCGTGCAAATGTCTTACACATAAAAAAAATAATTTTAATTTATTAAACAAACTGAATGTAAATTTTTATTATAACTGTTACACCATCTCTACTAGGATTCTGTCGTAGACTGACAGATAAGAATATATCTATCCAACTTATTTTTAAATATTTATTTTAATACGTTATCCTTGACGAAAGAAGGTGCAGGACCATGAAGATCGTCACAGTACTCAGAGCTGCTGCCCGTGTCCTGCTAGATATTTCCTCGGGTCGACTTCTAAGCTCCCAACGGGATAAAATGGGATAATGATCTTATCCCGGGATAATGATTCACTATACACCAATTACCGTTTAGTGGTTACTTGCTTAAATGAATGGGCAGTGGTTTATACCTTTGTGCCACAGTTTTTCACACCGTCCATTAGGTTGCCAGAGGTTAACAACAGTTGTATAATGATTACAACCGGGACCGACAGCTTAAAAGAGTGCTTCGAATCATAAAGACGCTAAAACAAGATGCGGGGCAGTCTTTAGAGACTATACCGATAAGAATAATATACCCGTAAAATATAAAGGCCCGCAACGCACTAACTCACTTACCACCAGGTGCCCCACTTGCTCGTATGCCATCCTATTACAAAAAAAAATATATAATAGTTATAAATGATGTCCTCCCGACCGAATTTCGGCCACGGCGGCCAATCTTAATGGAGACTAGCCAATTGCGCAGGACATATTATAGTGCACAAGTGTGTGCGCAAACACAAAGGCACTTTCTATTCCATCACTCTCATGATCCGATGGGACGCCTAGCGACACGACCGGAAAGAGTTCAGGTAGAGGACCGACGGCTTTACGTGCTCTCCGAGGCACGGGGGTGTAATACCGCCAACTTCCAGACTTCGGGCTGATACTGAGAAATTTCTTTTTACGGAAAAATCCCAAAATCACTTTTTGGCCCGACCCGGGATTTGAACCCAGGATCTCATTATCTGCGGTTGAACACGCTACCGCTAGACCAACGAGGCAGTTAGGCAGTTATAAATATAGCTCCTGGAAATGGCGACGTGATGATGAAGAGAGTTTTGCGCTTTTGTTCACCTAAAGTACACATCTATACACAGTATACATATAGCTCATAGGACTCTTTCCATGACATATATGTATACTGCCTACCTCTAGACCAAAGGTCTAGAGGTAGGGTGTTCAACCGCAGATAATGAGGTCCTGGGTTCAAATCTCGAGTCTTGCCAAAAAGTAATTTTTGGATTTTTCTGTAAAACGAAATTTCTCAGCGTCAGCCCCAAGTCTGTAAGTAGCACCTAAAGCCGTCAGTCCTGTACCTGACTTCTTTCCGGTCGATAGTCGTCCCATCGGATTATGAGAGTGATGGAATAGAAAGTAGCCCTATGTTTGCGCACACACTTGTGCACTATAATATGTCCTGCGCAATTACCTAGTCTCCATTGAGACTGGCCGCCGTGACCGAAATTCGGTCGTGAGGACATTATTATTTTATACACATGTTTATTACCAATATTATTTACAAGATATTATACAGATAAGAATATTAATATGATAAGATAGTAGGACGCCCTCTCATGGCTCCTCCCGAACCTGGGCGGGCCCAAGGAGCGATGCCGGCGCCTCTATGCCGGCATCCTCAAAAGCATGGCCCTATATGGGGCTCCCATCTGGGCGGACTCCCTCCACAGGAGGGAGAAAGCAACCGCCATCCGCAGGCCCCAACGGGCCATTGCACGGCGGGTGGCGAGGGCCTACCGCTCGGTGGGTTTTGCGGCGGCGTGCGCTCTGGCCGGCACCCCTCCATGGGAATTGGAGGCATGGGTGCTCGCCAGAGTGTATGAATGGGCGGCGCGGCGTAGGGCGCTAGGTGAGCGCCCCGCCGCGCATGAGCGGGATGCCGTGCGGTGGGAGGCGAGGGACGCAATCGTCCTGCACTGGACACAGGACCTCGCCTCCGCCACCTTTGGGCGCCGGACGCTGGACGCGCTCGGTCCAGTCCTGCGGGACTGGATCGAGCGCCCCCACGGTTTCCTCTCGTTCCGTCTGGTGCAGGTGTTGTCCGGGCATGGCTGCTTCGGAACGCACCTGCATCGGATTCAGAGGGAGGAAACCCCGGCGTGCCACGATTGTGGAGCCGCGGAGGACACGGCGCAGCACATGAGAGGGCGTCCTACTATCTTATACAGATAAGAATATCAATATATCAATATTATTTACAAGATATTATATCTTACATACAACTCATATAATATATGGGCTACATGGAGAGAAATTTCCGCACAATCCTGGCATTCGCCAGCAAAACCGCCTTCTGCATGTAACTCTCCAGCCAGATATCAAGTCCTAAACTTGCAAGGTTGAATTTTCAGGGATTTAGGATTAACTCCATTTGTGGATATAACAATAGGTATGATCGCAAGCCTTTCGGTTCTCCATATGTGTGCATATTCAAAACTCAGATCAAGGTATTTTGAGACTTTTTCTTTATATTATGTACCCATACTGGAACTCTCGTCATCGTCACGACACGCTTGAGTTTTATCTGTTTCACATTGTTCTTTAAGTTTATTTAAGTAGGTTAATCTTTATTCATTGCGGGAGCGGCCTGGACTCTGCCCAGCATACGCTGGAGGAGTGCCCGGCCTGGGAGGCCGAGAGGCGAGTCCTGGTCGCTGAGATCGGACGGGATCTTTCGCTGCCAGCAGTCGAGTATGCAATGCTGGCTGGCAACTCCACTTAATGGGACGCCGTGGTCTCCTTCTGTGAGGCAGTCTTGCTGCAGAAGGCGGCCGCCGAGCGGGATCGGGAACGAGCCGATCCCGCTCGTAGGCGGAGGAGGCGTCGGGGCGGCGGTGGCAGCCGTTAGCTCAACTCGTCTCGGGGCCGCGGCGGCAGTCTGAGATGTGACCTCTACTGCCGCCATGTACAAGCAGCTCCGGGATGACAGTGATCTGTCTGTGGCGCAGTCGCTGTGCCGTACTGGCAGGAATCGGTAATAGGGGAGGGCAATCCAAAGGACTTGGCTGTGTGGTGACGGCCTAGAGAATATCGCCACCCCCTCTCATCCCGTGGGGGGACGTAGAAGTCGTCCCGAGGGAATACATATCAGAGAACGGGCAGCAGCGTTCTCCTGAGTACCATGTCTATCCTACTGCGATCGCCAACCCGCCTGCCAAGCGTGGCGATTATGGCATATCCTCCCAAATGATGGACACAACAAAACCGCGGCACCCAGTCCCCGGCAGCCCTGCTATTCCCAGCCGTGGTAACAGCCGTGGTTACGGCAGGGCAGGGGTGCTAAGAATCCCCGGCAGATTCCGCGTTACCAAAACCGACGACCTCTGGCCCTGGCAAAATACAACACACGCACACTGCGGACCGACGAGAAGATGATCGAACTGGAGGAAGAATTGAGCAGGTTACATTGGGACATAATAGGATTATCTGAAGTCCGAAGAGAGGGGGAGGACACGATAATCCTGAAATCCGGGAATCTGCTCTATTTCCGGGAGGGCGACCAACTGTCCCAAGGCGGTGTTGGGTTCATAGTCCACAAGTCCCTCGTCCACAACATAGTGAAAATCGAGAGTGTGTCGACTAGGGTTGCTTACCTTATACTCAGAATTACCAAGCGGTATTCGTTGAAGGTCATACAGGTGTACGCGCCGACTTCGACGCACTCCGACGATGAGGTTGAGGTCATATATGAGGATATTTCTAGAGCCATACATACCTCGAACTCTTATTTCACTGTGGTCATGGGGGACTTTAACGCGAAGCTGGGTAAATGATTCGGGAATGAGCTGACAGTGGGGCAATTTGGAACTGGAGACCGGAATCCCCGGGGCCAAATGTTGGCCGACTTCATGGAGAAGGAGGGACTCTTTATGATGAACTCCTTTTTCAAGAAGCCGGAAAACCGCAAATGGACCTGGGTAAGCCCCGATGGTAAAACAAAAAACGAGATAGACTTTATCTTGTCGACGAGTAGACAGATGTTCAATGACGTCTCAGTGATCAATACGGTTAAAACCGGGAGCGATCACAGACTGGTGAGAGGCTCATTGAACCTAAATGTCAAGCTCTAGAGGTCCCGACTGATAAAGTCTACGCTCCGACCTTTACCCATCCACATCCAAAACCCTGAACCCTTTCAGCTCGAACTGCAAAACCGTTTCGGATGCCTAGCAGATTGCGAGGAAGTGGACTCATACCACGACAGGCTCGTAGAAGCTGTCCATACGGCTGGGTCTAAGGTCTTCAAGGCCCACCGTACAAACAGAACCAAAAAGATCTCCGACTATACCCTGCAGCTTATGGACGAAAGACGGAAATTGGTTCTGACATCCTCTGATGATGCTACCAGATACCGGCAGCTCAACAGACAGATCTCAAAGTCTTTGACTCGCGACACGCGCCAATCTAATACAAATTGTATTAAAGAAGCCATTGAGCGGAACAAAGGCTCTAAAGTGTTTGCAAGAGAACTGTCTGTTGGACAGATCCAACTGACGAAGCTGAAGACTGAGGATGGCAGAATCGTCACGTCTAAACCTGAGTTGCTGGGAGAGATCGAGAGATTCTACGGACAGCTGTATACGAAAACCCAGTCACCTGTCGATAGTTGTGCCTCAGATCCCAGAGCACGACTAACCCAACACTTCACCGACGACATCCCGGACGTCAGCCTGTGCGAGATTAGAATGGCTCTCGAACAGCTTAAGAACAACAAGGCGCCTGGTGATTATGGAGTTACGGCAGAGCTTCTGAAGGCGGGTGGTACACCAATCCTACGGGCCCTTCAGAAGCTATTTAACTCCGTCATACTAGAAGGTCAAACGCCACAAGCATGGCACAGGGGTGTGGTGGTGCTCTTCTTCAAAAAGGGCGATAAAACCCTCTTGAAGAATTACAGACCCATCACTCTGCTGAGCCATGTTTACAAGTTGTTTTCGAGGGTCGTTACGAACCGTCTCGCGCGCAGGTTTGACGACTTCCAGCCTCCCGAACAAGCCGGTTTCCGTAAAGGCTTTAGTACCATAGACCACATACATACGCTGCGGCAGGTTATACAGAAGACCGAAGAGTATAACCAGCCATTATGCTTAGCGTTTGTGGACTATGAGAAAGCCTTTGATTCGATCGAAACTTGGGCCGTACTGAGGTCTCTCCAAAGGTGCCAAATCGACTACCGGTATATCGAGGTGTTAAAGTGTTTGTACGAAAACGCCACTATGTCAGTGCGACTCCAGGACCAGAACTCGAAACCTATCCACTTGCAGCGAGGTGTGAGACAGGGAGATGTTATATCTCCGAAACTGTTCACCGCTGCATTGGAAGATGTCTTCAAGCTTCTGGACTGGAAAGGCTTTGGCATCAATGTCAATGGCGAGTACATCACCCACCTTCGATTTGCCGACGATATAGTTGTCATGGCTGAGACCCTTGACGACCTCGGTACAATGCTCGATGGCCTCAGCAGAGTCTCTCAACAAGTGGGTCTGAAAATGAACATGGATAAGATAAAAATCATGTCGAACATCCATGTTGCACCCACTCTTGTTAAGGTTGGAGACTCTGCACTCGAAGTTGTAGAGAACTATATTTACCTAGGACAGACCATCCAACTAGGTAGTTCCAACTTCGAGAAGGAGGTCAATCGTAGAATCCAACTCGGCTGAGCAGCGTTCGGGAAGCTACGTAATATCTTCTCGTCCCAAATACCGCAGTGTCTCAAGTCGAAAGTCTTCGACCAGTGTGTGTTGCCAGTGATGACTTACGGAACGGAGACGTGGTCGCTCACTATGGGCCTTATCAGGCGGCTCAAGGTCACCCAAAGAGCAATGGAAAGGGCTATGCTTGGAGTTTCCCTGCGAGATCGAATCAGAAATGATGAGATCCGCAGGCGAACCAAAGTAACCGACATAGCCGCAAGAATTGCCAATCTGAAGTGGCAGGGCACATAGCTCGTAGAGCCGACGGCCGCTGGGGCAGAAAGGTTCTCGAGTGGCGACCACGAACCGGAAGACGCAGCGTGGGCAGGCCCCTTACAAGATGGACCGATGATCTTGTGCGGGTCGCTGGAAATCGCTGGATGCGGATAGCGCAAGACCGGCAATTGTGGAGATCTTTGGAGGAGGCCTTTGTCCAGCAGTGGACGTCTTTCGGCTGATATGATGATGAATCCAAAGGAGCCCTCCCACGGTACATGTCCCGACCATCTGGGACATGGCGTAGAAGGGGGGTACCGGGGCAGCATACCCGCGTTCCCGGGACTCTCCCATCAGGCACCAAGAGAAGTCCACGGCAGGCAGCAGTTAGTTCTTTTTATAAAGCTATCTTTCGAATTAAAAAAGAATTATAAAAATCATTTCATAAACAGTGGAGAAATTGCATGAGAACATAAATTCAAAAAAATAAGTCTTGCTTTCGAAGCCGTTTAAAAAAGAAGAGATTCCTAATGTTTCTGGTCTGTTGGTCAAGTGGTTAGTGACCCAGACTGCTAAATCAAAGGTCGTGGGTGCGATACCTAATCTTTATGAGATGCGCACAATAATTTATTCTGTATCTGAGTATATTTTATCTATAAATATAGGTATTTAGAAATATCTGTCCTGGATGGGAATTGAACCCACGACCTGCGGTGTGAAAGGCAAGTATTTACCAACCGGCCCATCTTTTAACTATATCTTTATACTACAATAAAAACGGGTAACTTGTAACTAGTATTTCCTCAGTTACTTATCGTATGGGTAGTGGTTACCCTAACGTCAGTTGTGTTCAAGCCGCCCAGTAATGTGATAACAATCGGGAACGACAGCTTATCGTGCCCTCCGAAGCACGGAGATGCTCAGAAATTGAACCACTTTGGCGGTCACCCATCTATAGACTGCCGCGAGCCTAGTTGCTTAACCTCGCCAATCACGGGCCGGTGAGAGCATCTGGCTATGAGCGCCTCATTTTTTTTTCACCAAGTTTTAATAACAATAGTTATGTAAATTGGGCCCGATTAATAGGTTTCGATTCCCATCTATAAGCAAATCGTTGGTCTAGCGGTAGCGTGTTCAGCCGCAGAGAACGAGGTCTTGGGTTCAAATCCCAGGGCGGGCCGGTAAAGCGATATTGGGCCTTTTCTGTAAAAAGAAAAATTTCTCAGCATCAGCCCGAAGTCTAGGAGTTGGCGGTATTATACCACCGTACCTCGGAGAGCACGTAAAGCCGTCGGTCCTGTACCTGACCTCTTTCCGGTCGTGTCGCTAGGCGGTCGATCGGATCATGAGAGTGATGGAATAGAAAGTGCTCCTGTGTTTGCGCACACACTTGTGCACTATAATATGTCCCGCGCAGATGGCTCATCTCTGTTGCGACTGGACGCCGTGGCTAAGATTCGGCTAGGAGGACATTATTATTATTATAAGCAAATAAAAACTGCAATATTAAAAAATAATAAATTAGATGTTTATTATAGTTGGTTGGCATCAGCAATAGTTATCGTTATAAGATTCTGAAGTTGCCCTTAATCAATGCCGGAGGTATCGACCTCGTAGTCCTCGGTCCATCCGCAGTTGTCCCTCCAGGTGTCCTCATCCAGGACGTAGTCAGCAGTCAGGGTACGGAAGCTTTCCAGATCACAGAATCGATCACAACCATCCATTTGAAGGTAGTTGTACACAGAATCGCTAGGGGTAGGTAGGTGCACAGGCTGAAAAACAGCATAAAAGACTGAATATTTTTTTTTCTAAGAAAAACAATAGCAATATTTCTATTCGAATCGCTTTTTCACTGAATTAGATAGCTACAGACGCCAGCACATTAAGCTACCCCGATCTGTCAAATTTCCCCAATTAAAAGTGAACCTTATGCTTACGTGATAAAGTTGAAAATCTATAAAAGAAATTTGACAGATTGGGGTGGCTGGATGCGCTGGCATCTGTAATTTAGTAATGTAGTTAACATTTAATTTATGACTATAATAATATCTATCCTGGGACAAATTCCCAGATCCCAAATTAAGCAGAGCTTATACTATGGAAACCAGATAACTGATATATTACATATACTACTTTTCTTTTGTAAAAACATACTTATATAGATAATTACACCCAGACTCAGGACAAACAGACATGTTCATGCACACAAATATCTGTCCTGGGTGTGAATCAAACTCACGACCTGCGGCGTGAAAGGCAAGCATTTACCAACCACGCCAACCGGCAGGTCAAATAAAGTAATCATATTTGATATTACTAACCACCACTAGGTATTCTCCATCAGCATTCTTCCTTAACTCTATGATGTATGCAGACGCATATTTGACCACTCCAAGGTGAGGAGTGATTTTGGTCGTTGCCGCGAAGGCAAACACGTTGGCATCGTGAGCAGAGAGTATTTGGAGCCTGGGGACGTCTTCTCCAGCTATGATTTGATCAGCTACCGTGAAGAACTGTTTCAGTAGAACACCTTAAATAGACGTTCATAATTAGCATGATGATTATCATCCTTTCTATTGAGATCTCAAATGTTCTGCTGATGTGACAGGAATATTTAGGTTCATATAACCGCGCGGTATGGCGCGGAATCAATAACCGTGTGCGTTATAAGATCTAAGTAAACGGTGATTATATAGTCCACATTACCGTGCGACAACGCGTGGCGCGCACTGATCCGCTAGCATGATCTTGAACCGCGAGTCACCACGCGGTACCGCGTGGTTCAAGTTCTACGAACCTTTTCGACCTGTTCACTTGATCCGCGCGAGTTGACGCGTACAGGTAGGAGTAAGTATAAAGTAACAAATAGGCTTGAAAAAAAATCTTTCATTTAAAATAGTATGCACTCAGTATCAGTCATTTGCGACATCTCAGGCTTCGGCATAAATTTGATAAGCAAATTGCCTCCTCCACCAAAGTACTTTTTATTCTGTGCCTCCACGTCCATTTTAAGCAACATTTTAAGCAAGCATTCACATGGCGTCGTATGAATGCTTCCAACACGTTAACGCGCGGCTTCGCGCGGTCATATGAACTTAGGCTAAATGTGAGTTGGACACTTAAAATTTAGTTGTAGCCTAGATGAAGGTAGCAAGATAGTGTCTTTCTTCACAGCTTCTCTGTCACAAAAATATGATACTTTAATAAATATCCACTTTACCACACTCCAAAGCGAGAGAGTCTTCAGCTCCGTAAATAGCATTCCATGCGGCTGCGGCTGGCGCATCCATCTCAGGTAAAAGCTCTGCGATTTCATCACACACAGGTACACCCATACTCATCTAGAAACGAAGATCCAACGTTAGGTTTGCCGCAATTACGTAGTATTGGCAAAGCCCCTTCATTCGGCCATACCTACGGTGATAATTACCTACACTTTCGCGCGCCTTGGCAGTGGCGTAGCCCAGATGACTGTTGCCGACCGCTCGCGCGCAGCGCCATACGCCACGGATTAAAAAGTACTGGCAGCTACTTAATACTATAAATATTGAACAACAAAAATGTCTCATCATCTTAAACCTAGTTGGTATTGTTCATTTGGATGTTTGTCGAAAAAATGTTTTATCAGTTTTTACATTACCTACAGTTGCGGAAAGGTTAGTTCAAACTATTATTTTAAATACCATAGATTATTTCTAATTAGATTCCAAATAAAGTGTATAGACTCTAGTTTTAAAGATTTTGTTGGCCAAGATAGTTTTTAAAAGAATTGGTTTGAGTTTCATACAATATGTAAGATAATTACGAGAGCAACTTGAAAATGTGATTTTTTGTTTATTCAGATAACTTAACGATTTTGGTGTCAAATGAAAAATCTAAGTCTTAAAACATTTTATCCGTTTGAGTCATGACAATCGGTCCACCCGTTTAGGAGATATTTATGAATTAGTATAGTATGGTTCGTCGAGCCAGCTTTAAATAAACTAACAAAAATATTATATTTGTAAAAATTTACCGTGTAATCATACGCATCAAACGTAAGATACATTTAAAAGAAAAGTTCGAGAGCATATCTTTCGGAAATTATTAGCAGAAACCCCTCGATGATAAATATATGATTACATGATCGGATTCAATAGTTGTATAGTAGTATAGTATTATATTATTATATAGTATAGTTTTATATAGTATAGTATCGTATGTATTGCATTGTATAGTATTTTATAGTATTGTATATTCCTGTTTTTTTTACTTTTAATGTTTACCTTATGATCTGTGCACCTACCATGCTCTCTCTGCACCACCCTAAGGTTGACTGGCAGAAAATGCCTAGGGCATTAAGTCCGCCTTTGTACATTTTTTTTGTGCATAAAGTGATAAATAAATAAATAAATAAATTATGTGTTTAATAAGTAGATAGACGATGAATAGGTATCATAGTAACAGCGACAAGCCGGCAACCCTATGCCAGGACACACCGTGTCCGACAGCGACAGTGTAATGCGTTAGAAGAGAGCGGCAGCGTTTAGGTGAATATCGCGGTAGGCACTGATCGCGTATGCAAGCTGAATTGCACTTAGTTGCTTAGTAACAGGAGTCGCTATTTCTATAAATTGTTTCGCGAAGAGACGCTTCTGTACGTAAGTACTTCTTATTCTGTGGTATTGGCACGAAACTCTAATGCAGAAGTTCACAAATGATAGGTCTGGAAAGCACCGAACTTTTTTTTTTAAATGTATTTTAGTAAAGTTGAAGATTATACATTTGGAGGTTATGCGCGCTCCACCTTAGACCCCATCTTCACTTACCTTACTACTTCAGGTGAGATGGTGTTCAAACGCAAACCCATCAACCACAAATCACTTCTATTAGCGAGCTTTTAATTTTGCTTTGACTTTCAGAAGAATTCAATTTTTTCTCAGGTTTTGATGGTATGAATAGTCATCATCATCATCATGTCAGACTTAAGGCCTCCACTGCTGGACAAAGGCCTCCCCCAAAAAAAACACAATTGAGTTGTGGCCATTATTTGGAGAGATATGCCACAATCGCCACGCTTGGCAGATGGGTTGGCGGTCGCAGTAAGATGGCCATAGTACTCAGAGAGATGCTGTTGCCCGTTCTACGCCCTCCAAGGTATGAAATGGGGTGGCGATAATGAAAATAGTATTATTTAGTGTGCTTAGAAACCGTTCTTACCTGGGATAAGTAAACATCGTACATGATAAGAGGCAAGTAAACCATGGAGGACATGTTGTAGCCAGATATTTTAGACCAAGCGTCGAGAATATCACTATACTGAGCCATGTCATCTGAGGGAGACAACATTCGGGTATACATCTTCGTCAAAAAGTTCGGGCAGTTGACTACAGCAAGATTCTGAAATATTCCAAAGTATATGGTTATGGTTTAAAACGTTTATTTCTCATAAAGAATACAATTCATTTATCTGAGAAATACAGGATACTTAATTTAAGCTTATTACTATACTAACAAGTATTCACAAAGCCGTATTGAGTAAGTATGATTAATATATTGGTAAATTCGATGAAAAATAAAAACATATCATTATTTTGAAGGAAATAATATAAATGTTTTTGATAATAAAATGATTGTTGATAGACGTCCATAATCTTTCACTTCAAGTTTTTCTATTCAGGCAACATATACCTACTTATGGTTCTTAATTAATCAAACTAATATTATAAAGGCGAAAGTTCGTAAGTTGTTGTGTATGTTTCTTACTTCTTCATGTCTAAAGGGATGGAGCGATTCTAATAAAATATGGTATGGAGTTAGCTGACACCCTGGATTAAGACATAAGCTATAATTTATAACGTTTAACGCGGGTAAAATCGCAGTATACAGTTAGTTTAACATTCCACGATAGATTACTTACAGGGTCGTATCTAGCGGGCACTGTGGTGTACGGCACGGGAGTCCAGTCAATATCCGAGCTCCAGTTGTTTTCATCAGTAGGGTACACAGCAGACATGGCTGTCAGTACGGTCATCTTGGTCCTGGTGGAGTCCGTGGAGCGGATGTATATCTCCGACTTGTTGTAATATGGGGAGAGCAAGTCATTGTAACGACTGCGGATGAACTGTCCCAACTGGTAAGCGCGTTTCTTTCCATTCTAAATGTATACAACAATAAAATACGTGTCTTAGTTTCTCCTTCAATAGAAAGGACCGTATCTAAAAGTCAGAACTAAAGCATTTTTTTAAGACAACGCCTGCACTAGGGAATCTAATTCCTGTGTCACGGGGTACTTTACAAACATACAATAGATGTACACAATTCACATCCAGACTCTGACTAGTATCACACTAATATTATAAATGCGAAATTTTGTGAGTATGGATGGATGTATGGATGTTTTCTAACTCTTTCACGCAAAAGCGACTGAACGGATTTTGATAAAACTTTGTAGTAATATAGCTTATATATCCGAATAACACATAGGCAATTATTTATAAAGTTTAACGCGGGTAATTACAATGCTGGGCACAGTTAGTGATGTATAAAAGTGTTTTGTAAAAGAATCCTTTAAACGATGTATAAATGTGTTTTATAAAAGAATCCTTTTAACGATGTATCAAGTACTTGGTGGTCAAGGTACTTTGTCTGCTATAAATATAAAAATAATTACATCAGTCAGTTGCCCGTAGCCGTATTTCTCTGACAACGCTGTGACGGCATCCACATCAGTGCTGAATGTAACAGAGCCGTCGGTGGGCGTTCTGTCTCCATGACGATGCACCTGTAATTATAATTACAATTAATTTTTATTTTTCTTGCCTGTATCTTTCCACAGGGAGATTTTACAGTATTTTTAATGGGTTAAATTGTTGCAGTTGCCATAAGTTGCTGTTACTGTAAGAAAACTTTGTATTGCTCGTTAGGTATCCTTATGCTATAAATTTATATAAAGGAAATAAAACGGAAAATTACAAATAAAGATCGACGATTGGCTGTGCTTCATTTGTTAAAACATAATATTTTTTTGTATTTAGTTTAGTGGCAAATTGTTAGGGAAATCGAAAGAAGATGTTTATATATTATATATTGATTTAATAAATGTATGTTTACTTTCTTATTAACCGCCTTAAAAAACGAGGAAGTTCCTCATTTTTGACCGCCTTCAAAAATGAGGAAGTTCCTCAATTTATATTTATTTACATTTTAAAATTAAGAATGTAAGTATGGAATTTTTTGCCGCTTTAAAATTTTACCGATTCCACTTACCACGAAAGCCATCAGCAGCTCTGTGTCCTCCACAACAGAGTCTGCTGCAGAACTTGCTATCACAGATAGTGAGATTAACAGCGAGAAAAGAAGTTCTTTAAACATTTTGAAAATGTTTTATTGATCTTAAAAATTCAAATTCTACACTATTAATGCTGTTCTCAACATCGAGCTTAACTTATATACTAAATTTTTTGTTGGTATCTACAATCGTATCACCAAAACGTAATTTAAGTGTCGATAAGGCTAGACATTTATTATTATCTCATTTATTATTTTATTAAGATAGATTTATAGAAGATAGATTTAAAGTGCTTTTTTTGGGTCTATTCCCACCCTCTTACTCACCACTGCAATTCCTGTAAGCCAGGATCAACAGTGGCACGAAATGAAATGACACTGAGCGGTGAGGCTCAGCCATGTCCCGGGGAATCGCTTAACTGTCTTGGATCCCGCAACGAATTTAATCAGAAAGAAAAAAGGAGGAGTTAGAAAATGAATAGTTCCACTCTCATCCAGAGCAAAGCGGGAGACAGAATGATGTAAATAGGCTATTGCCCCATGAAACGAGAAGAATTGCAACTACGGAAGCCAGCTGCAAAAGCACCGAGGATCAATTTAAGAGTCCTAAGTGAGCTGTTATTTTTGATTCCAATAGTATGTATGGCAAAAGCGCTTAAACGCAAGGAAGTTGTTCCTTGTTGCTACAAGATCCGTATAATAAAGTACTCCAGATATTGGTTGCAAACTGTTTAACATAATATCACGCAGAGTTTGCTTGAGATCATCATATTTAAAGTGCTTAGAATAACATCTTCATTTTGTCGTTAGAATTTAGGTTGGAATTTCACGACCCTATCTCATCCCGTGGGGGGGGGGGGCGTAGTATGTGTACCGGGGGAATATCTATCAAAGATCGGGCAGTAGCGTCTCTCTGTCACTGTAATACTGTATTTCGAAGTTCAAAATAGCGATGAACTGTAGCCCTAAAGTACTGAAACGCGACTCACGTTAGTGCGAAAGTGCGCCACATCGATACACATAATTTCGAATGTTTTCCACCGCGATGCACGTTAGTGCGAAAAGTATTCCACATCGTTTGGGTTAGGTTAGGTTAGAACGGTGACCATTTGGCGCTAGAAAAACATTAACCATGGATATCTCCATAATGGCATGCCTTCGCATTTACTGAACTTTCGCACTAACGTGCATCGCGCTGGAATACATTCGGCAATGTGTGAATCGATGTGGCGCACTTTCGCACTAACGTGAGTCGCGTTTCAGTACTTTAGGGCTACAGTTCATCGCTATTTTGAACTTCGAAATACAGTATTACAGTCTCTCTCTGTGTACTATGACTATCGTACTGCAATCGCCAACCCATCTGCAAACCGTGGCAATTATGGCATACCACCCGCGCCCCACGGTTTTACCCGCGTTAAACTTTATAAATATGTGTTAATCCAGGGTGTCAGCTAACTCCATACCAAATTTTATTAAAATCGCTCCAGCCGTTTAGACGTGAAGAAGTAACAAACATCCACACTAACACACTCACAAACTTTCGCCTTTATAATATTAGTGTGATACCTCCAAATGATAGACTCAATTCCATTATGGAAATCTTTTGAGGAGGCCTTTGTCCAGCAGTGGATGACAATCGGCTGGTATGGTGATGTTGAATTTACGAAATTATTGTATACACTCAAACGGGAAAAGTCAAAAATACATGGTAGGTATATAAAGAACATAATGTACAGACGCCAGCACAACAAGCTACCCCAATCCTTCAAATTTCCCTAATTGAAAAGTGTGAATCTTATGCTTATGTGATAAAGTTGAAAATGTATAAAAGAAATTTGGCAGATTGGGGTAGCTGGATGTGCAGGCGTCCGTATAATGGGCGGTCCTATAACGTTAGGCAATCTCTTCCAGACAAACTATGGATGGATAGGAACCGCAAGTGAAGTACACTTTATGATCCCAAACTAAGCAGAGCTTGTACCATGGAAACCAGATAACTGATATACTACTTTTCTTTTGTAAATACACACTTACTACTCTGTCAAGAAAGTACCGGGAAAAGATCAATAATATATTTTATTTTATTTATTTTATCACCTTCAAAGTATGCTCCTTCAGAAACGATACACTTTCGCCAACGAATAATCCATTCATCAAAACATTTTTTAAACGTTGCTTTCGGAATTGAGTTCAGTTCTCGCCGCGAATTCTCCTTTATGTCTTCTACCGATTGAAAACGGGTACCACGAAGTGGTAATTTGAGTTTAGGAAAAAGAAAGAAGTCAGCTGGAGCCATTTCTGGTAAATATGGTGGTTGCTGGATGGTATTTGTTGAGTGTTTGGTCAAAAATTCGTTCACAATGATGGCCTTGTGCGAAAGCGCATTATCGTGGTGCAAAATCCAAGAATTTTCTTTCCACAAATCTGGCCTTTTGCGTCGAATTTGCTCTCTTAAACGCCGCATAACGCTCAAATAATATTCTCTATTTACCGTTCAACCTTCCGGTAAAAATTCAGAGTGCACAACACCGCGATAGTCAAAGAAAACAGTCAACATGACTTTGACTTTTGATCGACTTTGGCGTGGTTTTTTCGGATTCGGTTCAGTTGGAAGGCGCCACTCCGAATCTTGTTGACTAGTTTGCATGTCAAACTGGTAAACTCACGTCTCGTCACCAGTAACAATGCGTTTCATGAATGTTGGGTCGGAATTAACTCGTTCTACCATGTCCTCAGCGACTTTCATGCGATTGGTTTTTGGAGAAAATTCAGATCTTTTGGGACTAGCCGAGCGGCAACATGTTTCATACCCAAATGATTAGTTAAAATGGTACGAATTGACTCGTGAGATACAGAAAGTTCGGCGGCTATCTCTCTCAGAGTTGAAAGAGGATTTTAAGTCACTATTTCCTTCACTTTTGCGATATTAACTTCAGTTGCAGACGTTGATGGCCTACCAGAGCTAGGCAAATCTTTCATCACATCTCGACCACTTTTGAAGGCTTTGAACCACTCATAAGCATAAGTTTTTGATAAAGTCGATTCACCGTAAGCCTTCTGTAACATTTTCAGTGACTCCGAACACGTAATTCCATTAGCGATGCAAAATTTAAGACAAACTCTTTGTTCGATATTTTTGTCCATTATGAAATTCGCAATACACACTATATATGATATTACTAAAACCAGCACTGTATTTAATATAAATAACAGATGCAACTCAAACTCCGCGCCAAAATGGAAAACAGTTGTGCCAATCTAACAACAACAAAAAAAACAAAAATTTGAATTTGGAACCATAAACAAATCATCCATTCCTGATACTTTTTTGACTGAATGTATATAGATAATTACACCCAGACTCAGGGCAGACAGACATGTTCTGGCTCACAAATATCTGTCCGGGGTGGGAGTCGAACCCACGACCTCCGGCGTGAAAAGCAAACATTTGCCAACCACGCCAAAAGGCCCGGCAAATATGGATGAACGTCGCGCGTCGTGTAAAATATGATGTTTCTAGTTCAAAGCTTGTAGTTGAATACCGTTTTATATGTGTTGACTAGCCATGACTATAACTTACGTGAACGTCTTCTTTGCAAAATATGTTCTACATACAACATGTAACGTAATTAACACACGCTCTCAAACACCCCAATAAGAATATTTTATATTTAACATGTATATGCATTGTTATTTACTAAATTAGTTTCTTGGAATAAAGTTAATTATTCTTTATTTTGAATTCAATTATAGAATTTGTATGAATACTAATAAAACTGTTTTAGCTGTACAGATTTAATATGAGAATAATTTCCGTAGTTTAAAAATAATTATTTTTGGAATAAAAAAATACCTATGTTAAAAATGATATAGAAATGGATTCAGTAAACGATTCTGAACAAACTATTTTCAGGATGTGCGTTAATTAAGTTCCATGGTGTATATAAAAATAATTTTCACAAATATTTTTTGTTGTAATTGCAGTACAAAGTATCGTATCCTAGTGGGATTTCCTTACAGCTACTGGACTGCTGCCCTTATGTCTGATTTTTATGCAATCATTCGAGTATTGCACCTATATGTGAGAGGATTCCGTATCCTATCCCATATAAAAAAATAAAATAAAATTAAATTGTTTATTTTCACACAAAACAAATAATTTAAAAAGTTGTAGTTCCTGATTCCCAAACTAAGTAAACTTGTATCTTGGGAATCAGGGCACTCTCCTTAACGTATTTAATTAATTAAAATAGGTAAAACTTAATACACACTAAATAAAAGAATTTACAAAAATATTAAAAAGAGAAAATATATTACAAAAAATTACAATCATAAGAAAAAAAAAGACTTAAAAATAGTAAAAAGACGATACCATTACTAACGAGTTAATGTGTAAGTAAGTGAGTGTGTGTGCGATGCGCGCGTGTGTAATGTAAGTGTACGTGTGCGCGCGCGTGTCAGTACGTAATACAACTGAAATTAAGTCAGCAGTTGCTCTGTTTCATTATAGCTGCAGTTCATAAGCCAGTTTCTGACAGCTTTTTTGCATTTAAATTGATTTAGGTCATTAAGTTTTATTTTTTGGTGCATATAGTTGTATAATTTTATACTAACTGCATCAAATTGCCGTTTACTAAAAGTTGTATTGCATTTCAGCCCGCGAAATATGTTTCTTCAGCTATTTATCTCATATTTTTTATTATAAGAGTTACTTATAACACAAAGTAGGTACTTCTTATTATGAGACAAGCACGAGCCAAAACAAATTATTTAATTTCAACCAAATAATTTGAATTATACGATATTCAAATTAAGGTTAAACTTTCGCTGAGGATAATTAAAATTGCAAGGTTGAGATGCAAAACATAAAATATTGACCGTAATTTATTGGTATATCTAGTTAAAAGAATTGAAAATGATTTAGAAGTTGGCGTGATGGCGCCGCGGGTCGTGCGTTCAATTCCCAACCAGGACAGATATTTGTGTGCATAAAACATGTCTGTTTGTCCTGAGTCCGGGTGTAATCTATATATATAAAAATCAATGCCACTTTTCGTTGTAATGTTATAACTCAACAACGCTTTTACCGATTTGGCTAATTTTGGTCTTGAATTATTCGTGGAAGCCCAGGGAAGGTTTGTTCGTAGAGAAAATTAAAAAAAAAAGTCTTGAACAAGTGTAAAATCAACATCTTTCTATACTCCCATATACAAACAATTTGTACTAATACTTAAAAGCGTAGCGAAGCACGTACCGGGCCGCTAGTTATCTATATAAGTATGTATTTACAAAAGAAAACTAGTATATATGTTTATATGTAGTATGTAAATATCGTCGCCTGGTACCCATAGAGTACTTTTTATTCTGTGCCCATAGTACAAGCTTTGCTTAGTTTGGGCTAGGATGATATGTGTGACATTGTCCCTAAATATTATTATTATTATCATATGTAGTATATTAATTATCTAGTTCCCATAGTACAACCTGTGCTTAGTTTGGGATCAGATGGGCGCGTGCGAATAATGCCCCAGGATATTATTATTATTAGAAATTTATGTTTACTTTAAATTAAGCCCAAACATCAAGTAAACAAGGCGATAGGTAGTAGGGTAAATATAACTACCTACATTATCTACCTACTATTCCTAACAATAGCATACAAAATTGTAATTAATATCTTTCTTATTTAAGAATTTTAATTATCAAAATACAAAATCACTATGTAGTGTTAATTCCGCTAATTGTCAGTTTAATCATGCCGGGATGCAATTTGCAGCGCCCTCCCGCCCGCAAAAATATGCACTTGCAAGAAGGCAATATAAAAAGCAAATTACATGTGCCAGTACGATACCCAACATGCGTTTCAGTCCTCCACGGACCATTCTCAAGGGCTGCTAACTCGTCGAGTGCTCGAAGGAGTGTCGTGAGTCTCCTTCGAGCACTCGACGAGTAAGCAGCCCTTGAGAATGGTCCGTGGAGGACTGAAACACGTGTTGTTATAGATTTCCGCAAAGTAACGCCTGATTCCATTACTTATTTTTAATAATATTTCTATTACTTACTTACTTAGTGTATGGGCAGTAGTTACCCTTATGTCAGAGTTGTTCAAGGCACCCACTGGGCCTCTGACATGGCTAACAACTCTTGCCTAATGGATACAACCGGGACCGACAGCTTAACGTGCCCTCCGAAGCACGGAGACGTTCGGAAATTAAACTGCTTTGGCGGTCACCCATCTATGGAATGACCGCGAGCCTAGTTGCTTAACCTCGCCAATCACTTACGGACCGGTGGGAGTGTCTGGCTATGAGCGCCTATTCTATTAATACTTAATTACCTAGGTTAAGTATTAGTTTGGCTAAGCGCAGTTTGGCTTATTTCAAGAAGATTCTAAAGGAGAAGAGAAAATTTAAAAATGTATTAGACGTTAACGGCCTCCTTCAAAAATGAAACGGCTCCACAATATAAGTAACTTTTTTATAGAGCAATGTATAAGATTCTATAACAAACTTCCCAATGACATCAGAGACAAATAATTTTAAAATAATTATTGATGCCAAATTGTGTAGCATATTACAAAATTTCGAAAAGTGCTTGGGATAGCGTTGTTCTGAGTCAACACACATGTAATCTGAAGTATATTTTATTTAATAAAAGGATTCCTACTGAATTTTCTGGCAGTGTTTCTCAGTAGCTGCCACGACATGCACTGCACGGTAGGGTAAAAAAAATTACGATTCCGTATAAATATAAATCTTTTACGGAATAAATGAATTTTGATTTGATTTAAATTCAAAATGCATCTAATAAATGTATGGGCAAAAAATGTTGCTGTAATGATACTATAGATATAGATATACGAGTATACACGTGTTAATTTAGTATTATGCAAAATAAAACAATAAAATAATTATCTTTCATCAATAAACGTTGTGTCATTGATCACGAAGAGGGGGTGTGTCACGCAATCTACTCATGACAATTCGATGTTCTTTGTGAGTCATTACCTACCTATCAATTTATCTGTCAAGTCTAGTTGAGATACCGGTTATGGACTCCGGATGATACCAAAAAAACCTTTCGGAATATTCTATTAAGACAAATTTAATAGCTAAGCAGTTCAGTTAGAAGACAATGTTACATCCCATTGCCTTGGAAAATAAGCAAATCTATATAGACAAGCGGCAGAGAGTCCAGCCAAGTTAAAACATGCGGGGCAATAAATGGGACTGCCGATAGTTGTGTTAACTTTTTGACACTACTAATCTATATAATCCACAATATAATAGATATACATATAGCTCATGGGAAGTGGAACTATTCATTTTTTAACTCCTTTCTTTCTGATTAAATTCGTTGCGGGATGAAGTTAAAGCGATTCCCCGAGATATGCCTAAGCCTCACCGCTCAGTGCATTTCATTGTGTGCCACTGTTGATCCTGGCCTACAGGAGTTGCGATAAAAAGTTCGTGTGTAGCGAAACGTGACGGTAACGCGAGTTCCACAAGCGATTCCCCGAGATATGCCTAAGCCTCACCACTCAGTGCATTTCATTGCGTGCCACTGTTGATCTTGGCCTACAGGAGTTGCAATAAAAAGTTCGTGTGTAGCTAAACGTGACGATTGCCTAAGCCTCACCGCTCAGTGCATTTTATTGTGTGCCACTGTTGATCCTGGCCTACAGGAGTTGCAATAAAAAGTTCGTGTGTAGCGAGACGTGACAATAACGCGAGTTCCACAATTTTTGTTTAAACAAAAAGTGTTGAACCTAAACCAGTTTTCACTTTAAAAAACTTGCAACGCGCCTTTTTTAATATTGCACGAACCATTTCGAGTAAATTTTGACATTTGTCACGAATATATTTAGAAGATATCGTCCATTTTATTTCAATCTTCAAACATGGACAGAAAAATATATGCAATGCAATTACTATTATTATTATTATTTTTGGGAGGCTTATTCTTATCGTTAGAAGTAATATTTTATAAGTTTTTATTAGGTGAGGCAGAATTATTTTAGAAACAGATCGTAATTTAATCGAATCGATAGATCGAAAATTTCAACTTAGCGAGAAGATTAAATAATTCGTACGTAATGGGCTAGTCTTGGCTTCCGCGCCGCTACAGAGTTCTCCGAGATGGATTTAAATGTTGAAATACCGATACAAAAATTAGTGTTATATAAGTTTGCCATATGCCTATGTATGTATTTTATAAGTAATGCACTTGCGCACACCTAGACCGTTATCGAGTTACATCTCTCTACACATATAATAAAATCGAAGGAAAGTCGAAACTGTACATTCAATATTTTTTAAAAGGATACTTGGGGAGTGATCTACAATCGATATCGAAGTCAAAAATATAGAATTTAGAATTTTTGTCCGTGTTTCTGTTTGTCTGTATGTATGTCCGGGCTAAACTAATAAAATACTGCATCGATTTACTTCAAATTTTGCATGAATATTACTAAGAGGTCGGATCAACATATAAGCTACATATTATCACGCTATCACCTACGGGGGAGGAGCTGTGATAATTTATTAACTTTAACGCGGGTAAAACCGCGGGGCACAGCTAGTAGTAAATATAATGAGAGATCGCACTTGTTCGATATTCGACCATTAAGGTTCTATTGTCAAAGACATTAAAGACAAATAATTTGAATCCGTTCTCAGTTTTGACACTCAGTTAATCAGTGTGTCAAAAGCATGGTAGTGCGGTATTTTTTTATTAAAATAATTTCTCATTAAGTTTATGTAAAAATATATATAATATCATTATATATAAAAATATTAGCTTTCGGCACTCCTGCTCTATATCGCAATTATCGCAAAAAAAGAGTACACAGGGTTAATTCACGAATTAATATTATGATAGTATATCTAAATCTGGATGGCTGTAATCAAGTCTAAAGTTGCATCACTTACTGGATTACTACGGCATACCTTTCGGTATATCCCACGAAAGATGGGCTGTAATATCTATACTTAGCAGGAGGAATGCCTACGCATGCCACGCGCAAAAAGTGTCTGCGGGTGGGTATGTCGGACTTGCACCGACTAAACCTTCCTGCCGTGGACTTGTCTTGGCGCCTGATAGGGGGAGCCCCGGGAACGCGGGTATACTGCTCCGGTGCTCCCCTTTGCCATGTCCCAGATGGTCGGGACACGTACCCTGGGAGGTCTATTGATTGCCCCCCGTATTGTCGACTCCTGCCATTCCGGCACAGCGACTGCGCCACAAACAGATCGCTGTCTTCCCGGAGCTGCTTTCACGTGGTGGCAGTAGAGGACACTTCTCATACTACCACCGCAGCCCCGAGGAGATTTGGGCTACCGGCTGCCGCCGCCGCCTCGACGCCTCCTCCGTCTGCGAGTGGGATCGGCTCGCTCCCGATCCCGATACTTATACATAACTGCATCATTGGTCTGGCTGTAGCGTGTTCAACCGTAGATAAAGAGGACCTGGGTAAGGACCTAGGCTAAGAAAAATTCTCTGTAACATCCTGGAGACGGGTTGGCGATCGCTACGATACACCAGGTAGTCGGGCAGCGGCACCACCTGTGTATAGTAGGAGAGTTGGCACGCATTTTTGGGTAGGTATTTGAGGCAAGCTGAAAACTTGTCCTATAACTCTTCAGACACACCCCAACACGGAACTGCAGACCAACCTCAAATTTTTTTTTTTAACCAAATAATGTATTTGAGGCAAGCTGAAATTTTGATATGTTGTAGTTTAATGTTTATACAATACAAAAAAAAAGACAGGCGATTCTGTCGGGTCTTTAGCACTGCCAGGCGTGTGCAAAAATATTTTGCAAAAAAATCGAAAAAATGTATTTGAGGCAACTTGAAATTTTGACAGAATGTTATTTATGTATTGTATAAACATTAAACTACAACATATCAAAATTTCAACTTGCCGCAAATACATTTTTTAGATAAAAAGAACTTCAAAAATTTAGGGGTTGGTTTAGACCCGCTACCCGCCAGCCAGGTCTGCAGTTCCGTGTTGGGGTGTGTCTGAAGAGCTATAGGACAAGTTTTCAGCTTGCCTCAAATACCTACCCAAAAATGCGTGCCAGCTCTTGGACTAGTAATAGCTCCCACCTAACTGCGGTTGAAAACTCGCATGCCAAAGACGGTGACTACGGCAAACCCCTTCAAATAGAAACGTTATAGAAGCCTTTGGAGGAGACTTATGTCCAGCAGTGGACATAAGCCATGATGTAGACTCTAATGGCAGTGAAAACATACCTTAAATACGTAATGTTTGTACTTAGTTATCGCGAAGTAGAAATAAAAACATGTAGTTAGGTAATATAAGTTATTATCTAATTTAAGTATTTTATAACAATAGTATGACCACAGCATGTAAGAGGCGTGGTAATGGTTCGGTGAAAACATGTCCACCAATAAAATTACGGTGGCGGATTAAACAATAAGTAGCCAAGTGCGAGTTGAGCACACGTACTAATTTTTTAATACGTTATGAGCTGTAGCTGAAGGGACTTCATTCGCGTGTTCATTTGATTTCAACTTATATCTTTTTATTGTAAATCAATATCCTTCGATATTATTTACACACAGCCACCTGGTCCCAAACTAAGCAGAGCTTGTACTATGGAAACCAGACAACTGATGTACTACATTATACTTCTTTTCTTTTGTAAATACATACTTATATAGGTAATATTATAGTTCTGAAGTTTGGCCTTTTACCAGCTGTGGAATTCTTTCGGCTGACACAATGATGATACTAAATAATAATTAAATATCAACAGTAAATAATAAATAAATGACAAATAACACAAGGCCATCTGATCCCAAACTAGGCAGAGCTAGTACTATGGTAACCAGACAACTGATAAACACACATATTTGTATATTTCTAAATAGATACATATTATAGATATAGTGATGGTGATCCAATTAAAAGGCCTCCACAATCTAAGCTGTTAAGGGGTTCAGCTAAATCTCGAATTGGAACTATAATGCCAGCCGAAGGACGTCCGTTGCTGGACAAGAGCCTCCTCCAAGAATGGAAAGAAATTCAATTGTTGCCATGTTTGACGGACGTGTCCGTTCCCGGGTCGACTTCTACACCCCTCACTCGATGAGATGGGATGATGATATTCTATGCCAAGAGCCACACAGAACAAATTGAAACTACTTTTGTGTAACTCATTTTCTGTCTGAATAACTCTTTATGGGATCCAAGATTGTTATAGTTATTATATTATTATTGTATATAGCAATACTGTAATACTGTGTATTATTTATTATAGCAATACTGGCTGTATTGCTATAGAAACTAATACCTTATATGTAAGTCCACGGATGATCCCTGTATTAATAAGGTCTGTATCGGCTCAGCATACGATGCAGCAAGGTGATGTGACGCACCTCAAGGGCGCTGTTCAGGATCTATAATGACTTGCGGCCAGTCACTGCATATCTGTGTCACCACCGGTCGTACCAGGAAACTGGCCCATCGGACAATCAGATGACGCGAGACGAGAGAGTGGTACTGCACTAGCGCAACTGTTTTTCCACTTAAAATAATTTCACGCGCAGATGAACCTAGCTATGAACAAGGATTATGAATTTTCAAGCCCTATGGCGATGGAAAGATAGTGGTGGGAACTCGAATCACGGTTGATCCGATTCTTAGCTGTCAATCTGCACATAGGCGGTTGGGCGATGATGGTCGCTCCCGGGCTCAACTGAGACGAGAGGACGGGTTCGGCAGCACGCCCGATGACAAAGCATCCCTGATTAGGAACGCTCTGCTTTACTCTGCATGGAGGAGGGGCCTAGAAAAGTGGTAAACATAGCTCTTCTCACCTCTACCCAGATGGCAAACCACGGTAATCGGGAACCGTCTAAATCGTGGTCGAAAGAAACAAAATAAGAAAACAACTTATACTATATACTATATACTTTCCCGGAATATAAGAACTCTTCTCGATAGTCCCAACAACTTATGCCCAGAAAGAAAAACCGCACTTATTGCACGAGAAGTACAGAATTGACATTGCTGCATTGAGTGAAACACACTTTAATGGTAGTGCCGAACTTTGCGAATCCGGTGGTGGATACACTTACTACTGGATAGGTAAGCCGGCAAGTGAGAGGGCTAGTAGTGGCGTTGGGTTTGCTATCAAAACATACATTGCCAAAACTCTCACAGAAACGTCAAAGGGAATCAATGACAGAATAATGACCTTGAAACTGACAATATCTCCAAGGAAACACCTTAACCTGATAAGTGTTTACGCTCCCACTATGACTTACTCTGATGAAGACAAAGATAAATTCTGATAACTTAAGGTTGGTTCTACGTTATACAACGTGTAACAGAAAGTGTGAACGTAACTTAAGGGGGTTATAGGGTATCAGGACGGCTACCTATGGACGAAACTTCAAACAGAAATAATCATTTTTTATTCAACTAGTAATTTATTTTTCTATCGACTACCTAAATCAACAAGTAAGATTACCGACATTATGAACAACACTAAAAACTCAGCCGCAAGGGTAATGAACCTTACCACGAACCTACTACTTAGACTGTAAATAAAAAGTGTGGTTCTGTACAGTCACATAATTTATTACACGTGTTTATTTTAAGATTCAATCAAATGTTTAACTGATATTTTGCTCTAATTTTTAAAGGTTCCCTGTAACGATATTTTAATCATTCATACAAATTAGATAACTAGGAAAAATCACTTAATTTAATTTAAATTGATATTCCGCAAGATGTTGGATCTTGGAGAAATAAATAATTTAATTGACTTATGTAACTGCAGATATTTTTTTGTGTGTTAAATAGTAAGAATATTAAATTTTTCTTTCAGTATATGAATTTAATCTGGCCGGAAACGAATAGTTACTTAATTTTTAATACAAACTATACAAACTAACCAGATAAACACACGCGGTACGACTACTGATAAATTACGAAAAAATATGAATAATGTACTAGGCTCATATGAACATTAGGGACATTTCGAATTCCGTCCTGATTTTGTCGCAAGGAACTCTAATACGGCGGCGAATACAAAGGATTGATGTAGGTAAATAATAAATGGTTAAATATTATTTAATATTCATCAAAGCGGGCCCCGCGCGTGGCGGCATCTTTGAGAGACTCAAAGACGCCGCCACCTCGCGCCGCGTCATTTGAATGTGTTCGTGTATAACTCATTGGTCTAGCGGTAGCGTGTTCAACTGCAGATAATAAAGTCCTGGGTTCAAATCCCGAGTCGGGCCAAAAAGTGATTATGGGAATAATGAAGTCCTGGGTTCAATTCCCGGGTGGGGTCAAAAAGTGATTATGGGATTTTTCCGTAAAAATAAATTTCTCAGTATCAGCCCGAAGTCTGGGAGTTGACGATATTACACCCCCATGCCTCGGAGAGGACGTAAAGCCGTCGTTCCTGTGCCTGACCTCTTTCCGGTCGTATCGCTAGTCGTCCCATCGGATCATGAGAGTGATGGAATAGAAAGTGCAGGGGCACTTTCAATTAATTTTTTATTAAACTCTAAATTTTAAAGGTGGAATTGAAAGTGCCCCTGCACTTTCTATTCCATCACTCTCATGTAACGACATATTAATCATTCATACAATACATACAAATAAAAAAATATGAATAATGTACTAGGCTCATATGAACAGTAGGGGACATTTCAAATTCCGTCCTGATTATATCCAAAGTTACACTAATATGGAGGCAAAATCAAAGAGTTGATGTAGGTAAATAATAAACGGTTAAATATCTTTTAATATTCATGGAAGCGAGCCGCGCGCGTCATCGATACCTAGGCGGCTCTTTTGAGTGGACTCAAAGGGGCCGCCAAAGGGGCCGCGTTCGAAGAAAGCCGCCAAATTCATCAAATATTGTGCAATTTCATTTATTTAATAAAAATATTAAAATCATCAGTTGTTCGTAAACTGCTGTCTATTTAGGTCGTGTTTAGTTACTAAATCGTCTAAAATGTCGTTTAGTAATGAGTAATGAGTAAAGTGTTCCGCGAAATCCTTAACTATGTCGTTTAGTGATCGTAATAATTTTGAAAATTTCGTGCATTCATCTATAAAGAATAGCCTCAGACGTGCACTTTGTGATGATGAGGATTCATAGGTCACAGAATTTAAGGCTGTTTAATTACGAGGAACCTATGTCGTGAAGGGTACAGTGTCGCGATGGAGGCCATGCCTCTTTATAACTAAGAAACATGAAAGCTTTACGATTCTATGAATATGTTGTACATGAGAGAGACTCGTGTTATTTGGCAAGTCTTAGAGTTAAGCTTTCGGTGTCGGTGCAGATTTTAGTGAACGTGAAATAATGAAATTCTTCCATCAGTACTGAAAACAACTTCAACTAGAAGTTAAACTATAAAAAGGATCTCGTAATGTGTTTGTGTATCACGTACTTATACGATGTAAAGTATCCAATAGCTATTCAGCAGTGCTATAAATAAAAACATAACTCGAAAATAAAACAAAATATGTGTAGTGAGTGCAATCGGAATCAAACTACCAGGCGTGCATAGAAACACAGAGGTATGCCAAACAATTTCTAGCGTAAATCAGAATCAGCTGTGCTGTGTTAGTACGGATGTTCGTTATATCGATAAAAATACTTGTCGATATATTGAATGGTATATTATTTTACGATCAAGATTAAAATGATGGTATTTCGGTATGAGATTTTGTGTATAGGTAGGCTTAAGGAGACCGTATATGCCCCTTAAGTTACGTTCACTCTTTCTGTTACACGTTGTATATCGAGCAGTGATAAAATCATATTACTTGGAGATTTTAACGCCCGTGACGGATCCCAAAATAATATCTGGAAAGACATTCTAGGCCGTCATGCAGTTGGTAGCTGTAACTCAAACGGAATGCTTCTTTTAACACTGTGCTGAGTTTAACCTCAGCATCACTAACACCTTTTTTAGATTGCCTGAGTAGCTAAAAACATCATGGATGCATCCGCGTTCCAAGCACTGGCACCTAATAGACTACATCATTGTGCGAATAAATGATATTAAGGATGTGTTATAGAAAAATTTTGCGCAGCTATCTTGCTCCGAGTCTATCCATTGTATGCCATTGTTGCAGTGGTGGGCGAAAAAGGCTGTATCTCGTTTTAGCGTTCCAATAAAGCATTCACACAATTAAACACACGAGTACACCACACCTTTAATTTTTATTTCTCTTTTTAGGGCTTACTGCCAAAATTTTTACACCTGCAATCTGTGGAGCAGATATACGCGGCGGGCATTCAGTGCATTGCGTGTTCAGTACAACAATGCGTTCAGGATGCTGATGGGGCTGCCACGTTTTTGAATGCTTCGGCGATGTTTGCGGAGGCGTCGTCGGTTGATGGTTTTGCTGCCATCATACGCAAGCGTAGCGCTTCAATATTGCACAGAATGCGTGTCAGCTCCCACGGCATTCTGAGCGTATTATGTGATAGGTGGGATTTCCCAATGTTAAAGCACTGGATTCAGCTTCATACAACTAGGTATCACAATACCCTGGGGCATTGTGATACCTAGTTGTGTGGTTGTTTTTCAGTGCATTGTTTGTTACTATATAATAAGATTACTAACTTTAGGTTAAGAACTTTGTACTAACAATATATGGAGAATGTTTTATCCGAAATAAACGATTATTATTATATTATTATTATTTTCATTTGAAAGCTTTGATTGTGCACATATTCGGCTTCAAATAATAATAACCACTCCATAGCATCACGTGGGTATTGTAAAAGGCAATTGGATATTAACGGCAATGTGGTGGTTGGTTCCAATCCTCGTGAAATCATTTGAAGGACAACCTACAAAAATGCTTGTCGTAAAATAACAACGCCAAGGCCGTAAAATAACACCATGGACTTGATGATAGCTCGATCTCACCGTTTTTCTTCATATCGGTAATAATGTCTTCCACTTCTTTTTCACGAGCAAAATTAATACGTCTAGTTCTAGATTTTGGAAAACCTGGCAGTGTAACTAGCCAAAAAGGTTCTTAATTTAAACAGTTGTAATTTGGTGAGATTGTTTTTGCCTAATTTTGGGTTTGTTGTAGCAATAATGCCAAAACTAGGCATAAATACTAAAATCCTACCCGCTACCCGCGAAGTCCGGGTGCGGGTGGGTATGTCGGACTCGGACCGACTAAACCTAACTGCCGTGGACTTCTCTTGGCGCCTGATGGTAGGAGCCCCAGGAACGCGAGTATGCTGCTCTAGCCCCTCTTTGCGCTATGTCCTGGATGGTCTGAACACGCCACACAGTCCGGCACGACGACCGCTGCAGCTGGTTGCACGTGGCGGTAGTAGAGGACACATCTTATACTGCCACTACAGCCCCGAGCGGAATTAGGCTACCGGCCGCCGCCTCCGCCGCCCCGAAGCCTCCTCCGTCTGCGACCAGGATCGATACGTTCTCGAAACCCACTCACGCGCCCTCCTTCTAGAGCATGACTGCCTCACAGATGGAGACCACGGCATCCCATTTGGTGGAGTGGCCTACCAGCATCGCATAAACTTCTGGCGAAAGATCCCGTGCGATCTCAGCGACCAGTACTCGGGCCTCCGAGGCTGGGCACTCCTCCAGCGTATGCTGGGTAGAGTCCAAGTCGCTTCCATAACACGGCCGTGTTGTCACTTCTCGGATGATCCGGCTCAAAAAGCCACCATTAAATTACATCGTGATGGAGATAGAAAAGAGAAAATTATAAAAGAAAACCTGTATGACGCATTAAAATTTTATTATGGGTATTAAAGTATCAATAATTTAATATGTTTATGGACACACATTATAAAGCCCCACAACATGGTATAAAATGCTTAGCTATCAAAAAGTGTTATCAATATTACTGCTACGTTTGATGACATGGCTACTTTATGTACTCACTACGCCCATATGCTATGATTTCATTCTAAATATGTATGTATCTTGTCCTGCCCTTATCCTAATTCAATCCATCCAACTGTTCCTTGGCCTTCCTTTATGCACATAGCTCTTCACATTAATTCCTACCACTTGATTTGTAACAGAATGTCGTGGTATAAGAATGTCATGCATACTAGTTATACTACGCATAACGTTCCTATACCATGGCAGAAGATTAATTCTTGATATTCATCCAATCTCTATTATGGTATATGGAGCTTACAAGACATGTCAGACCTTGTTACGGTCTTATGAGTTTTCAGTTTAAGAGGTGCGAAAGTTACAAAATTTGGTCATGGTTTCCCGCTACTTCATCTATTCTGCTTTGATTATATGCTTCACAACTTACTCTAAATCGTCTTTGTCTTAAATAAGTTACATTATAGAAACCATTATATTCGATACTACATATAGCCTCTTGCTCCAATTTTTAGAAACTCGGTCTTAAAAATTGGCAGATAGCTGCTGAAGCTAGCATCGGCATCATATAATGGCTTCAAAGCTATACATATATTACTTTAATTACATCAGAATGACAACAGGCTCATCACATAATTGAAGTGAGGGCATTATCTCCTAATCATCTATAAACTTTAAATTCCCAAGTACCTCAAATTTGATCTCAAAATACGTAGGAATGTGAGCTTAACTGATCACCTCTTGGAGGAATCAGTCTAGTCAGGCCTTAGGATCTAAGTGGCGGTTTTTATTGTCACTTTGTTTCGGCGTCTAATTTGTTGTTTCGGGCCGATTTTGAGGACAGACTTTAGTCGCTTGATTAATATGGTACCACAACGGATTAAATGGAACCTGATCCAATGAAAAAAATTGTAAGGGAGAAGCCAAAGAAGTATGCGTACTATACTCATATTAAATAAATTTTAATTCTTACCATCCGTACGATAAGAAGAAGAAAAAGACTATATTAAATAAAAAAATCCGCGCTTAGTTAAAATTTAATTCGTTCGTCGTTATCGTTACGACAATAAGAAGACTCATATTAAATTTAAAAAAACTGCTTCCAGTTCACTAGTATTTTTTAATTAATTTAATGAAAGCGTTCATAAATTTGGACTATTTGGACCTGCGGTATTAGTTTGATTTAACAAATTATCAAACGTTAACTAGAGTTAATTATCTTATCCCGAACTGACACACAAACTCAATTTAAAACCATGTTAGACCAGCACGCTCGAAGCTTTGGTCTTGTTGACTTTTACATGGCAGGATTATTCCCAAGTGCGAATGATGTTCTGAATTGTACCCTATCCTAACATATAACAAAATATCTATACTGTACAATAAAACTATAAACAATAACAGAGATAACAATACAATTTCAACCTTATCCATATTACTTTAAAGGTTTGATGATATGATTAAAAATGCCATCAATACCTTAGTATAAAAGCTGAAAATATACGTGAATACAATATTAACAGCGCTGAATTTGAGTAGTAAAGGTTTAAAAGAACATATTTAAAATGTTCAAACTATTTTTATTCTCACTGTTGATCTCAGTATGTGTGGTAGCTAGTTCTAAAGAAGACTCCGTCGTTAAGAATACAGAGCTGCTTATGACCTTCCTGGTGAGTAAATTCTATTAGATAGTTAGGAAAACTAAAATAAATAATAATAATAAATTCTTTATTTCTCAGTATATGGTACATTGGTCTTACATTTATAAAGCTAGGTTTAAATGTAAGTGACGTAAAACAGTCAGGACTCGAAAACGAGTGTGATACGTATCTGGGTAAGAGAGAAAGAAAATGTGCGCTCGCACCTCTCTTTTGCCCCTACAGTAACATACGATACGTTATTCTCTGTTTCTACCTTTACTAACTTCTATCTCCCCCTGGACTTCAAATCGCCCCGCCCGATTACACTTATCATAATTATATTCACCAGCTTACTCTCCAAGTCAAGCGTGCCTAAGGAAGTTTTAATTGCAAAATATATGGATGATATAGGGGTACAAAAGTGTTGGTTCACGTATTAAGTTGTCTGGTTCCCATAGTGTTAGTTGTCCTAAGATATTTATTTATTTATCATCATCAAATCAGCCAGAAGACGTCTACAGATGGACTTGAGCTTCCCGCGTCCAGCGGTTTCCAGCGACCCTCCCAAGATCATGGGTCCATCTTGTAGGGGGCCTGCACACGCTATGCTGTGTCTTCCTGTGTGAATAACAACTTATTTATATAGCAAAACTAGCTGTGCCCCGCGGTGTTACCCGCGTTAAATTTTATACATTTTCTTTGCTATAAACCTCACGGAGCCCAAGACCTTTCCAACGAATGCAAAACCGTGGAAATCGGTTAGTGCGTTCTGGAGTTATAGCGTCAGGAAGGAAAACCCGACTTATTTTTATATAGTAGATTGTGAATTCTTCGCTGTCCAATAAAAAACAGTAAACAGTATTCATTTGTATTTTTATTTCAGGTGCATCGTCATGGAGATAGAACGCCTACGGCTAGTACTGTTACCTATGGTACCGATGTTGAGGCCTTGGAAGCGTTGTCTGCTAAGTACGGCTATGGACAGCTAACTGATGTAAGAACTTTACTATTTTCTAATGACCACCCTTTGGCAATAATCAAGTTTTTAGTCGGCGCCCCGTCGTTAGTTACCCAAGACGCTATCATCGTCAAAGTGTAGTCACGCTGATTTTCTTATAGGAACACATTTACACATTGACATTGTCTCAAGTTTCATTTATTGCTCATGGCATATTGAAACGCTGATTGTTCTACCTAGCATTTCATGTTAAAGAGCTTAATTTCTCTATGAAACTTAGAAACGTGTAGTATATCAACATACAAAATACACGAAGAAAATATAGCTCCCCATACAAGGATATAATTTACGTTCATTTGGTATTCCATATAGGTAAAGCTGCATAATACGCTGCGATTGCAGCATTTCTTCTATTAGCTTTATTAATTGTTTGTAGCGGAATGGATCTATCAGAATTCCTAGCTTGACTACTACTTATAGTCAATCTTGTTACTGTGACTTTGTATTGTAAAAAAACCTTTGTTCCCTGTTTACTTTAAAAGAAAACTTCACCTATTTTCTCTAATTGTAACATGTCTTCATCATCATCATCATTCTGTCCCACTAATATGCCAGTAGGTATGCCTACCGCACTTAGCCCCGATGTGGACCATTATAAGTGTGTAACATGTCTTATTATTTTATCATTCAGAATGGAAAGAAACGCGCGTACCTTTTGGGACAATTCATAAGGAGTCGTTACGATGAGTTGTTGTCGCCGTATTACAACAAGTCAGAAATATACATTCGTTCTACTGACTCCACCAGGACAAAAATGACTGTGTTAACAGCTATGTCTGCTGTGTATCCTACTAATGAAGACAACTGGAGCTCAGAAATCAACTGGACTCCAGTGCCTTACACTACAGTCTCCGCTAAGTATGACACTGTAAGTAATAATCTGTTAACCGTATTATTTTACAGGAGTGTAACTTTTTTATAATATTAAATTATAATACCAAAAGTATTACTAATTCCATTTTATATATATTTTAATATAACGAATAAAATGAAAGTATATCAAAAGAATTATAAGATATAGATATAATTTAGTTTTATCTAATCTTGTATGGTTTAATGATCATTTTCTTTAATGCACATTTGGATTAATTTGTTTTATTAATTTTTATTTTTCATTCAAATCGTATAATATTAGTTGTTATAATGTTCGTAATCTATACGTAACGTTTAAATAATATTAAAAATCCTCTAAGTTTCTATAGATTTGCAAAAACTGATTTGATTTTAACGCATTTCAGAACCTTGCCTTTGTCAACTGCCCGAACTATTTAACATCGATGTACTCCCTAATGGCATCTTCTTCATCAGCAATGGATGAGTTCAGTGACCTCCTTAAGACTTGGTCTGAAATATCTGGCTACGACATGACTTCCAGTCCTAGCATGCCTCTCACCCTATATGATGTTTACTTAGCTCAGGTAAGGCTTGACTTTAAAAGCTCATACAATAGTACTTTTTATGTAACATTCTGAGACGACATGTGTAAGTGCCGTAAAAATAAATCGATTACCAGCCTAGGACCTAGGAGGTCTTTGGAAGTTTTGGAGGTCTTTATAGAGCACTGCCTAATGCCAGACTTGTGTTTCTAGAGGAGTTTGGGGTTACCCGTTTGTGATGAAATCGAAGAACTTTTACCAGAGATGGATAAGGCAGCTGCCGCCGCATGGAATATTATTTATGGAAATGAAGATAATTTTGCATTCCAATCTGGTAAGTCCATACGTTCTTTAGCCTTTTATTTTGCTTCTTTTATCACTGCTTCAGTTTACCTTTAGAAGTACATTAAATGTTCAAACTTAGTGACATGAACTTACAATACGACTATATTGAGCAGGGATGTTATTGTAGACCAAGAAATATTACATACAAAGAAATATGACCGTTGCCGCGGCAACGGTGATACCAAGTGCCAAATCCTCTCTATTCTTGGCGAATCGTTTCATCACATAATTTTGGGTGAAAATTTGTAAATATGGAAATTCGGTCATATAAAACAAGCATTAACAAATTGAAAATAATATAAAACGAATGTTAAACTAAATATTATTAGAGCAAAACAAAGTTACATGAAAGAGTACATTTGGCGAACATTTTAACCGAACCTATCGGATATAAGTAATAAAAATCTATCCATTACAGTATCCGATATAAAAGGTTCGAACAATTATGGATAAGGACGGAATCTAAATGAATTAAGTTATGAGAGGTTTTTGTATAGTCCGGCCGAACCGGCACACCGCTTGCGCGAATCTTGCATAGTTGGTTCACAATCGTTTCCATAGACAATCATTGCAGGATTATATTATATTTATATCCTGGGACATTGTTTACACACGGCGATCTGATCCCTAACTAAGCAAATTTTGTACTATGGAAATCAGATAACTGATATACTATATGTACTACTATTCTTTTGTAAATACATACATATATGATAATTACACCCAGACTCAGGACAAACAGACATGTTCATGCACACAAATATCTGTCCTGAGTGGGATTCGAACCCACGACCTGCGGCGTGAAAAGCAAGCATTTGCCAACCACGCCAACAGGCCCGTCTGTATTACTTATAATTTTCTATCTAAGGGTATTTCATTCGATAAAGTGAAGAAAGTGTTGTGTTCAATTTTGTATTTTACTTTTAAAATTCCTTAAGAATCGAATATCCGTAACCGAAATTATCTGAAACTAACGCATAACCGAAATAATTACATGACTTTAACGTATCCGAAACCGATATATTATTGTATCCGTAACATCCCTAGTGTTGAGTTATGATGAAGGGAAGGTAGAGATGATGATGATGTGGTTTTAATAAGTAATGATGATTTCAGGTGTTTTACTCGAGCAGTTTTTCACTGTAGCTGATCAGGTCATAGCGGGTGATGACGTCGCCAGGGTTCAAATACTCTCTGCTCACGATGCCAATGTCTTTGGATTCGCGGCTGCCACTAAGATCACTCCTCATCTGGAGGTTGTGAAGTATGGAGGCATGTATGTTATAGAATTGAGGAGGACCTCTGATGGAACAGTTATTGTTGTGGTAAGTAGAAGTTTAGACCAGTCTAGAATGAAATTATAATAATAATATCCTGGGACATTATTTACACACCCACATCTCAAACTAAGCAGAGCTTGTACTATGGAAACCAGATATCTGATATACTACATATATTATTTTATTTTGTAAAATTGTATATGTAGTAATTATATAGATAATTACACCCAGACTCAGGACAAACAAACATGTTCATGCACACAAATCAGCCCTTGGTGGGAATCGAATCCACGACCGGCGTCAAAACCAAGCATTTGCCAAACACGCCAACACGCCCGACCATGAGAGTCCATCATTTGTCGAGCAACAGATTTTTATATCAGATTATTATCTTTTCTTGCCAGACCCTCAGTAATAAAAATAAATAATAATGAATAGTTATGATGATCACCGTAGCCTAGTTGGTAGAGAAGCTGGTGGTCCTGGGTTCGAATCCCGGTAAGTGCAAATATTTGTGTGATGAGCACGAATATTTATTTGTGAGTCATGGATGTTTTCTATGTATTTAAGTATTTATCTATCTACATAAGTATGTATATCGTCGCCTGGTACCCATAGTACAACCTTTGCTTAGTTTGGGGCTAGGATGATCTGTGTGACATTGTCGATAGATATTATTATTATTATGGTAAACTTTGGAGAAGAACCAGGCTTTGTGTTCTTGTGTTTCTGTGATATTATCAACCTATAACCTAACCGTTAGAAAACTCCCGACTCCCATCTATATTTACATCGTTTTGGAAAAGAGCTGTTACTCTTACACTGCTGGACCGATATTAACCAAACACCCCTCTTTTTGCGTTGGAGGTTAAAATTTATTATGTACTAGCTGTGCCCCGCAGTTTTACCCGCGTTAAACGATATGAGAGAGATGGAATGGAAAGTGTCCCTATGTTTGCGCACATACTGCACCATAATAATAATATGTCTCGCGCAGTTGGCTTGTGTTCATTTAGCTGACTACCGTGGCCGAAATTCGGCTAGGAGTACATTATTATGACTAAAATAGTAGTCCTAACCTAAAAAGAAAAAATGTGCTATAAAGCTTAAAGTACATAGAACGTACTTATCTACCTGATTGTGAATCTATTTTCATTTAAAATTATGAAATTGTGGGTTAAACATGCGCCATGTAATATTTTTCCGAGTTGAACAAACTCCTACAAATTAACATCGACTTTACATAAAAATAATTCTAATTGCAACATATTAACGTACATAACAAAAAACTAGATTAAATACCCTTTTAAATGATATATTAATATCTATAAATTCCATACATAATTACAAAGAAACATTCAAAAGATATCTATAACTCTTCGCGCGAAATATGTCCATTTCAAAGAGCTGTCACTGGTAGACGCCACTTTACGAATGTTTTTGTTCTATGATATTCCATTTTGGCGGCCCCACTTATTTTTTTTTAATTCTATACTCTATCCTCTTGACCGTGGCGCTTCGATTCATTCCAAGTAGTGCCGCAATTTGCCACAGGATGGCATTGATTTCAACTATTGAATGCGCGGGGACTTTAGTACCCGGGACGTAGTACGGTTTACCTGCCGCGGGGACAAATGTACCCGTGGACGTTTTAGTCGATAAACATTAAAACTAATTGTGTGTTCTTTTTCCAGCCGGGATACCTTGGTATTCCTAACGAGAATGTGTTCAAATATCTCCAAATGGATGGCTGTGACGGATACTGTGACCTTGAGAGTTTCCGTAACCTGACTTCCGCTTACGTGGTGGATGAGGACACTTGGAGGACGAACTGCGGGTGGACGGCAGACTATGATATCGACACCTCTAGCATTGATTAATTAATAGACTTGGATTCCTTTACTGACCGACTGAAATATACCTTTGTTATTTTTTATATTAAAAAGAGTTATATTATATACTTGAAGTTTTCATTTAATAGTAGAAACAGCCTCCTTAGATTCTCAATGGAGTTATATGAAATTCAGCAGAGAACAGATAATATCCTGCGACATTATTCACACACGGCCATTTGAATCCAAACTAAGCAGAGCTAGTACTATGGAAACCAGATAACTGATATCACACTAATAATATAAAGGCGAAAGTTTGTGAGTGTGTGACTCTGTGAGTATGTATGTTTGTTACTTCTTCACGTCTAATCATAGGCATAGCCCTCTTCATGGCTCTTTTGGTGAAGTTGAGCCGTCAGGGCCCATAGTGAGCGACCACGTCTCTGTTCCGTAAGTCGTCACTGGCAACACACACTGGTCGAAGACTTTCAACTTGAGACACTGCGGTGTTTGGGACGAGAAGATGTTACGTAGCTTCCCGATCGCTGCACAGCCGAGTTGGGTTCTAGGCCGTCGTTCTGCCCCAGCGGCCGTCGGTTCTACGACGGCGACGGCAGAAAGAATCTCGAATGGCGACCACTAACCGGAAGACGCAGAGTGGGTCTGGAAACCACCGGATACGGGTAGCGCAAGATCGGCAATTGTGGAGATCATTGGGGGAGGCCTTTGTCCAGCAGTAGGCGCCTTTGAGTTGATATGATGATGTTTTTACCATAAAAGATATATAACTTCAGGTTTACAAATAGCATTTTCCAAGCCTTGTACTCTGAGAGATGGTGTGTGTCGGTACATGGTGACGGTTCACCACGTACGCACGTTCTACCGTTTCCACGTTATGCCTTTGTAGCATACTGAAGATCGGATGGTCTGATAGTTTTGCTAGTAGCCAAAGTTGGTGCCATTGAATTGTATTTAAATCGTCGACAACTTCAGTGGTGTGGACATATCTCACGCATCATGCAAGGAGTGTAATTGGAAACGTAGTGGGAAGCTCCCCAGATATCATCATCATCATCATATCAGCCGAAAGACGTCCACTGCTGGACAAAGGCCTCCCCCAAAGATCTCCACAATTGCCGGTCTTGCGCTATTTGCATCCAGCAGTTTCCAGCAACCCGCACAAGATCAACGGTCCATCTTGTAGGGGGCCTGCCCACGCTGCGTCTTCCGGTTCGTGGTCGCCACTCGAGAACCTTTCTGCCCCATCAGCCGTCGGTTCGTCGCCCAGATATAAATATATTTAAATGGGAATATAAATCCTTTTAACTGGGAAGCATTCGTGTGCACTGAGCTCACGTGAGTGGAAAGATTGGCAGCACAATGACGGGAATTTTGCGGGCTCGTTTCCCGGGCTTTCAGGTCATCGCGCGATGCACCGAACTCAGTATTCTCAAAGACGTGTTTTTTCATCTTCACAAGCCGGCAACATTCCAGTCGTTGTGCTGCCAATCTTTCCACTCACGTGAGCTCAGTGCACACGACAGTTTACTTAAAAGATTGGCTATGGTAGCCATCTTCCGGTGCACACCAGAGCCTAACCAAAAGTCCTAACCGATTAGGAGTTGCAGTGGTCACCACAACCGAAAATCTGTCGGAACAATTATCATTTCATCAGTAATAGAATAGACCTTAGCTCGACGATTCCACACTAATGTAATAATTTAACGAAAAAAAAGATTTTTTAATTGAGGTAATCAGCTATTAAGGATGCCTCCTCAGTCGGGACTTTTGCTGCCCTATTATAGGTGTTGAGTTGAGTTTGTACCAGAGTCCATTCAGACCATCCATATTTTAGAAAGAAATTAAATAAATAAATAAATTATAAAAACGTTTTTGTAAGTTTGGTCTAATAAATGTTTTGATAAAAAAAGATGACGAATTAAAGATGATGTCATAAAAAAATTAAAATATTTTTTACATCTGAAGTTTTATTTATTGCTTTTCAAGAGCTGGTTATAAAATCATCCAACATAGGAGCGAAGGGGTTCATAATTAAAATGGCAGGCATACAAAAATGAATTGTATTTAAATCAGTGGTCGCTGTCCTTGAGTTGACTAAGGACAGATGTCAGATTTTCTTCAAGTGGCGGACGTTAAGGAACCTGGCGTCTGGTTTATTTATTACAGCATTAAATAGTATTAGTAAAGAATTAGATAATACATACGATATCCGCCCTGATGTTGGCTCAGCCAACTGAGATAATATAGTAGCTTCCAAGGCTTGATACATTAATCAAGGTTAGAGGTATCAACAACTAAGTCTGGGGTCCATCCGCATTTGGTCCTCCAGGTGTCTTCATCCAACACAAAGCGGGAAGTCAGGTTACGGAAAGTTTCCAAATCACAAAATCCATCGCAACCATCCATTTGAAGATAGTTATACTCATTTTCACTAGGGTCAGGGAGGTGCACCGGCTGAAAAAGGACAATAATTTTAATGAACTAGCTTTTGTTCGCGACTTCCTCTACGGGGTAGTGGAATTCAGACAACGAACAGATTACAAGGAATAAATCGAGACCACATTTATAAAAGAAGAAACTGACTGGCTGACTGTTTGATTGACTGACATTGACTGACTGAAAGATCAACGTTCATTTTATCATTTTTGGGGTTTAACATAAAAAACGATGAAAAACATGTTAAACTAAATTTAAAAGAAATCATGCCATCTCATAACGCCAAGTTTGAAGTTGATCGGATCAAGAAAACACGTTGTTTAATACAAACTTTGCAACTATTCTTCACCCCTTAGGCGCTGAATTTTCAAAAATTATTCCTTAGTACACACCTAAGTCATTTAAGGAATATCTAGTTCTAAATATATGTATATTATGTAGATTGCTTTACCTAATTTCAATAATATCAAAATACGGAGTGTACATGGGAGCAAAATTGAACGAGTGAAAGGGAATTTCCGCTGGATCCCTATATACCCCATTATACCAGAAAAATAATGTTTTCATAAACGCAGATTATTTGAACTATAATATTTTATCGATTTGAGGCATTGGCATCGAGAAAAGGAAATATGACGGCATCAGCAAAATGGATTAGAACTATTAAACACGTGAAAAATACTAATATAAGCTTACGGCCAAGAAGAAAATCCCCACCCCATCTTACCCCGTGGGGGGCGTAGAAGTCGTCCTGAGGTAATATATTCCAGAGACCGGGCTGCAGCGTTTTTTTTTTTATAATAGGATGGCAAACGAGCTAGTGGGTCACCTGATGGTAAGTGATCACCGCCGCCCATGGACACTCGCAACACCTGAGGAACGTTGTAGCAAGTGCGTTGCCGGCCTTTAAGAAAAGAATAGGCTCGCTTCTTGAAGGTTGCCATGTAATACCGGTTCGGAAATACCTCCGCAGCTAATTGATTCCACAGAGCGGTAGTGCCCGGCAAAAATTTTCTTGTGAAACGCACAGTGGTAGATGACCATTCATCCATAATCTTTTCCAGTATTAGGACTATCTTCCTGCGATCGCCAACCCTTCTGACTATTCTTGAAAGAGGCTAATGTCTAGCAGTGGACGTCATTTGGCTGACATTATAAAATTCTTAGATTACTTATTGTGTACATAACACTGACCAGAACAATATATTGTCCACTAGAAGTTTTTCTTAATTCCAAAGCGTACATGGATCCATATTTCGCAACACCAATAGGGGAAGCAATTTTAGTAGCAGCCATGAAAGCAAACACAGTGGCGTCATGGGCAGATAATACATGAACTCTGGGTACATATTCACCAGCTTTGATTTGGTCTGCTACTATGAAGAACTGGTTTAGAAGAACACCTGAAATCATTGTTATTATATAAAATCAATAAATCCTCGTTGTTTTTTCAGCTATTATTGGAGTACCATGCAACGTAATAATTAATTGATTCATTGTACTCACACACATACAACCTTTATTAGTTCATAAGTCTTACTTTATGTTACACTAGGTTAAGCAATTTTGATCTCACTATGTTAATAAGTATTGAACTGTGTTGTTTATTTTCTTTCTTTGTTTAATTACTAGCTGTGCCCCGCGGTTTTACCCGCGTTAAATTTTATAATTTTGTAGGGGTAGCGCGATAATATGTAGCCTGTTACCGCGCCATCTACCGAGTGCCGCGCGCACTCACCAATAAAAACGTCATCACTAGCATGAAGTAAGGAGCGACAGCTGCGACCTCTACGGGCTGGCTACAACAAGCAACAAAAACGAACTTCACGTATCGTCCATTACGAATCCTACCACCATACGAGCGCCAGCTATAATTTTTTATAACTAATATATCGAATGTACTCGAATTTAAATAAAATACAGCTACATTTACGAAGGGAAGTCGAATCATTTATCGCCTACGCCGAATCCCCAACATTTTGGACCTCCGAGCCGACTTGGGACCTTCGAGATTCATCAGCGTCGTCAGCGTGGTACGGTCAGGCCAATCGTTCCCTTTGTTCCCATAATCCGAGTTTGTACTAAAAGTGTTTCTTCTGTTTTACAAGCAGACTTCGTGTCCGGTGTCTACATACCTACCATCGCACGCCGCCTCGTGTCGCGAGTTGTGATCATCACAGTCACGTAAGTTTCTTTTAATTCCATATTCTTCCAAAATGAGCGATGCGGAATATAGTGAAGCCGGTAGTAATATCGACAGATTAGGTGAACTTAAGAAACAAAGGGGTTCCAGCAAGGGCAGATTAACATTATTTGAGAAATATGTAGGTAAATTAAAAAATGTCGCTTTGTCTGAAACGCAGCAAGCGGAATTACGTATGCGAATTGAATCTGCTTCTGTTTTATTAAATACCTATACTAAAATACAGGATAAGATAGAAGAAACGATAGACGAATCCGAAATATCAAAGCAACTCGAGTATAGGGAATCTTTCGAAAATCAATATTATAGTGTAATGTCTATAGCTAAATGTTTAATCGGTGTTGTAAAAGGTGACAGTGACGATTCTCAGTGTTCACGTGTGTATAATAATAAGCCTACTTCCATTAAATTGCCCGAGATTAAATTACCCTCTTTCGATGGATCTTTTGATCACTGGCTCGAGTACAAGAACTCCTATTTGTCAATGATTCATAGACGTAGTGACCTCGATGCGATTCAAAAATTCCATTATTTAAAGTCATCTCTTAGTGGTTCAGCACTCCACGTCATCAGTGCATTAGATTTTACTGCAAGTAATTATATCCACGCTTGGGAATTGTTAGAAAATAGGTATCAAAATAACCGACTATTGATTCATAATCACGATAAATCCGTGTTTACTGCACATTGTATAAGTAAGGAGTCGCCAACACTGATTAGGAATTTAATAGATGTTATTTTACGTAACTTGCGAGCGCTCAAATCATTGGATGAGCCTACTGAATCGTGGGATACACTTATCGTGTATATTGTAGTGTCGAAATTAGACACATCCACCGAACGAGAGTGGGAAACTTATAAAGGTTCGATTCCGTCTGACTCACATAAAATAAAATTAAACGATTTGTTGACATTTTTACGAAACCGAGCAGATATGCTGGATATGGTTCAGCATAATAATTTACGAGTTACTCACAATAAAATTCAGAATAATAAAAATACGCCGCATATGCATAAATCACACTCGCATAGCTTCGTTTCTACACGTAATACGAGTATTAATAATGGAAAATCAAACAAGTTAGCTCGTCAGTGTGCTATGTGCGGTGGCAATCATTTATTATATATGTGTTTTAGTTTTTTAAATCTAACTGTGTCAGACAGGATCAAACTGATCGATGATAAGATGTTGTGTCGTAACTGTTTACGCGCAGGGCACCCGCTATCCGAGTGCAGGTTCGGTCCATGCAAACAGTGTCACCAGAAACACAACAGTTTATTACATAGTGATATCAATGCGTTTAAGGGGTCTTCAGGGTTAGGTGGGAGCCTAGCTGATAAAACGGTTTCAGTAGTTTCACACGCCTTGAACTCCCCTAATAATAATAATGCGAATATTGTATCGAACGGGAACGCGTCGGCGTCATCGATACAATCTCACGTTTTGTTATCGACTGCTTTAGTGAAGGTAATGGATAGCAATAAAACATATCACAATGCCAGAGCGTTATTAGACAGCGGTAGTCAAAATAGCTTCATATCGGAAGAATTATATCAGCGTTTAAATATATCGGGTATACAGTCCACTATACGTATATCGGGCGTGGGAGAATCGGTCTCTCATGCACATAAACGATGCGACATTAACATGCGATTACAATATAATAAGTTTAGTGCACAACTAAATTGTTTTGTGTTACCGTGTATCACTTCGATTATACCTTCAACACACATTGATTACAATGCACTTCGCATTCCCGAGAATATCCGTTTAGCTGATCCCTATTTTAATGTCCCATCAAACATTGACATCTTAATAGGTGCTGACATATTTTGGGACTTACTTGATAGGGACACGATCCGATTACCCAGTGGGCCATACCTACGTAAGTCGAAGGTTGGCTGGATAATTTCAGGTCAGTTATGTGTGAACAATGCACATTATCTTAAGAATATCCATTGTAATGTCGCGCAAACATTAAACGTGGATAAACAACTTCGTAAATTCTGGGAGTTAGAGGAGATTGGGTTATCGGATTCTGTTCTTACCGAGGAGGAACGTATATGCGAAGAATTATTCGTACAAACTACCACGCGCGACAGTAGTGGTAGATTCTCAGTTCGCATACCCTCAAAGGAATCTGCTGACGTACTCGGTGACTCATACGATATGGCGAAATCACGGTTTTTATCATTAGAACGTAAATTAAACCGATCTCCGTCTTACAAAAAAAATGTATTGTGATTTCATACGGGAATATATCGAGTTAGGTCATATGACTAAAATAAATAAATATACGAAGCCTTATTATTTTCTCCCGCACCATGGGGTATATCGAAAAAATAGCACAACTACAAAATTACGTGTAGTGTTTGACGCGAGCGCTAAAACTACTTCTAACAAGTCGCTCAACGACATACAGTTAATCGGGCGTCCGCTTCAGAACGATATTTTATCTATACTTTTCGATTTAGACAGTTTAAGTACGTAGCCTGCGCTGACGTGGAAAAGATGTATAGGCAAATACTCGTACATCACGATCAGCGTAGTCTGCAATTAGTATTATGGCGAGAAAACCCTTCTGAGGATTTAGGTATTTATCAATTGAATACAGTAAGTTACGGAACTGCATCGGCGCCGTTTCTTAGCATGCGTTGTTTACGTCAACTCGCTATTGAAACGGAGGATAGCGTTGTGGCTAGGGTTGTCACGGACTTTTTCGTTGATGATTTAATAACATCTCAAAATGATCCTCAATTATTATTAAGCATATGTAAAAAAACGTCAGAGCTTTTGAAATCAGCATGTTTTCCATTGCGAAAGTGGACGTTCAGCCATGACGTTAGCGTTGGAATGTCTGAACATTTTTTAATTGGAGAAAATAACCAAAATAAAACCCTTGGTTTAGGTTGGCTAGTTGCTAGTGACGAATTACATTTTATCACTCAATTAAAAGGTAACTCTGAAATAACTAAGCGTAGCATAATGTCAACAATATCGCAAATTTATGATCCACTAGGGCTATTGTCTCCAATTATAATTAAAGCAAAAATAATACTTCAAAAGCTTTGGTTAGTAAAATTAGATTGGGACGACGAGATTCCCAGTGATATAAAACTTAGTTGGAAACGATTACTACAAGATATATCACGGTTAAATGAAATACGCGTCCCTCGTTATGTAATGGGTACATGTATCGAAAATCGAGAGTTGCACATCTTTTCAGACGCTAGCATGGACTCATACGGCGCTTGCGCATACATACGTACTTATTCTAATTCTTCAAGCGTCACTACCAATTTACTATGTGCTAAAAGTAAAGTAGCGCCAATTAAAACTGTGTGTACCATCCCTAGGCTGGAGCTCTGTGGAGCGTTGATAGGTGCGCGATTGTATGATAAAATCGTAAAATCCCACGGAATGACCTTTACTGCAGTCTATTTTTGGACTGATTCAATGATTGTTATAGGATGGTTAAGAATGTCGCCTCATCGACTGAAAACCTTTATTCAAAATCGCGTATCTCAAATTAACGAATTAACCGGCGACGCGCCATGGTTTCACATAAATGGTACGGACAACCCTGCGGATATCGTATCCCGAGGTACTACTTTAACTGAGCTCATAGATAATAATTTATGGTGGCACGGTCCGGTCTTATTAAATAACGTAATTCTTAATTATTCTAGCGAATGTGACGTTAAAGAACATCAATTACCCGAATTAAAGAGTCAGAATATTTGTATGACTTCTACTACGAGTACCGATGTTAATTATTTTATTGATTTTAATAGATTTTTATCATTTAATCGTTTGCGGCGATCGGCAGCATACCTGCTACGTTTTATAAGTAATACGCGTACGAGTAAACAAGCCCGCAAAACCGGTTCCTTATCTGCGGACGAGCTAGACGCCGCAGTTACAATGTTAGCTCGATGCTCACAAATACAATCATTCAGTAGCGAATATCAGGATTTAATGAAACAGTTACCCGTCAAATCAAAGCGAATTCTTAGTTTGAATGTTTTCTTTGATATAAATAAATTAATACGCGTCGGAGGGAGATTAAGTAATTCACCTCATTTTGAATATAATAAGAAACACCCTGTCTTATTGTGTAGTAAACATAGATTTACAAGGTTAATATTTAAGTATGAACACGAGCAATTATTACATGGCGGCCCACAGGTCTTATTAGCGTCTATTCGTGAGACTTGGTGGCCTGTCGGAGGGCGTAATTTAGCCAGAAAAACTGTTAACGATTGTGTCAAATGCACACGTTTCAACGGGAGAACCATACAACCTATTATGGGTAATTTACCTGAGGTACGTCTCGACCCAGGGTTTCCTTTCATGCGTTGTGGAGTTGACTACGCTGGGCCAGTGATGATACTCAATCGGAAGGGCAGGGAATCTAGTCTCCTAAAAGGGTATATATGTTTATTTATTTGCATGTGCACACGTGCCATACATTTAGAATTAGTCACAAGTCTTACAACAAGCGATTATTTATTAGCTCTAAAGCGATTCATATCTCGCCGAGGTAAACCGGTCGAGAGAATGCGAAAAATTTTGTAGGGGCTGTACGGGAAATAGTGTCCTGTCTTACGAATAATAGTAATGCGATAATAGACTTCACTAGTAATAATAATATAAAATTTAGCTTTATACCGCCCCACGCAGCTCATTTTGGAGGGAAATGGGAAAGAAACATCCGGTCGTGTAAATATCACCTGCGACGTGTGGTGGGGTGTAGACATCTTACATACGAAGAGTACAGTACAGTTTTGGTACAAATTGAGGCCATACTCAATTCCCGTCCCTTAACCGCACTTTCCTCTGATCCTAACGACCTACTACCCTTGACTCCCGCTCATTTTATGATTGGCCGACCGATGACTGCTCCCGCCTGCAAGGAACTGACGGAACTGCCTACTTCACGTCTGCCGCGATACGATATCATCGAACAAATGAGACAGAACTTCTGGCGAAGATGGGCCAAAGAATATGTTTCCGAGCTACAAACCCGCACCAAATGGAAAACTCAACGGGACGAAATACAATTGAATAGCCTCGCACTTGTAAAGGATGACAATCTGCCTCCACTCAAATGGAAGCTAGGCAGAATTATTCGGGTCTACCCAGGCAAGGATGGAATCTCTCGAGTGGCTGACTTGCGTACATCATCAGGCATCATTCGACGGGCTTTCTCCAAAATCTGTCCACTGCCTATCGAACCTACCGCTTCGGATGGCATCGAAACGTCAACGTCGTGCTAGTTCTTTGAAACCTGCTGTTTCCAAGGCCGGGCCTATGTTACCGCGCCATCTACCGAGTGCCGCGCGCACTCACCAATAAAAACGTCATCACTAACATGAAGTAAGGAGCGACAGCTGCGACCTCTACGGGCTGGCTACAACAAGCAACAAAAACGAACTTCACGTATCGTCCATTACGAATCCTACTACCATACGAGCGCCAGCTATAATTTTTTATAACTAATATATCGAATGTACTCGAATTTAAATAAAATACAGCTACATTTACGAAGGGAAGTCGAATCATTTATCGCCTACGCCGAATCCCCAACATAGCCTATATGTTGACCCGACCTCTTAGTAATATTCATGCAAAATTTGAAGTAAATCCATGCGGTACTTTTTGAGTTTAGCCCGGACATACATACAGACAAAAATTCTTAAAACTATATTTTTGACTTCCATATCGACTGTAGATGACGCCCCAAGTATCCTTTAAAAAAATATTCAATGTACAGTTTTGACTTTCCTACGATTTTATTATATGTATAGATAGATGAATCTTGTCCATGCTAACCTATATTATAATAAGTACATACGCCAGCACATCCAACTAACCCAATCTGTCGAATTTCTTTTATAAATTTCAACTTTATCACATAAGTATAAGGTTCACTTTCAAGAGGGGTAGCTTGATGTGCTGGCATCTCTAGAACCCATGTGACCGGTACCCAAGAACCAGGCACAATGCCTAGTTTGGGACCAAAATTATTTTTAACACTCTGTGAAGCTTTACTGAAATAAAGATATTCTTATTCTATTCTTATTCTTACTTCATTGATAACTACATGTGTGTAGGTGTTGCCAGTTGTATTAACTAAGGATTTTTAATTGTTAATTTTAATGGCAATTTAAAGTATAACTTTTATGTAAAATTTAAATTTTATAAAGTATCACAGCTCCTCCCCCGTAGGTGATAGCGTGATAATATGAAGCCTATATGTTGACCCGACCTCTTAGTAATATTCATGCAAAATTTGAAGTAAATCCATGCAGTAATTTTTGAGTTTAGCCGGGACATACATACAGGCAAACAGACAAACATACAAAATATCTAAAAACTATAATTTTGGCTTCGAAATCGATTGTAGATCACGCCCCAAGTATCCTTTAAAAAAATATTGAATGTACAGTTTTGACTTTCCTACGATTTTATTATATGTATAGGAGATTCATTTTCTTCGAACCAATTTTAAGGCAAAAATATATCGTACACTTTACCGGATTGATATGGCAGTATGGCTTGATTTCCACTAACAACATTCCATGCAGCGGCAGCCGCTTTTTCCATTTCCGGTAAAAGTTTTGCGACTTTGTCAGGTACAGGTACACCTAAACTTATCTAAAACAAATAATAATCCAGTTAAAATAACTTGTAATCATTCTTAATATTAGCTTGATGTAAACTTAAACTTAAGCCTTGCCCAATATTCCTCTGGAAGATTTAAAGGTGTCTTATGAAATAAACAGATGACAGAGATCTGCTTCATATTAAGGCCTCGTCATGCAAGCTTTCTGTGCATCTTCACCGCAGGCGACGACTTCACTTCACCAGCCTGTTATATATCGTCCACTGCTGGACATAGGGCTTCCCCAAAGGATTTTTATTCCCATTTGAAGGGGTTTGCCTTAGTCACCGCGCTTGGCAGGCGAGTTGGCTACCGCAGATAGGTGGTATCTAGTACACATGAGTGTGTCTCGTAGTCGCCTTTTAGGACACCCACCTGATATGGGGTGGCCTTGATATTCTTTTAAAGCCGGAAACTACACGAGTTAGTCCGCAAACAACACGACTTGAAACCAAATAATATATCCATTAAAATAACTTGTGCTCATTCTTTATATTAGCTTCAAATATTTTCAAACTAAAGCCTACCTCAATGTATATTTCTGGAAGTTTCCAAGGTTCCATCAATTAGCTATGGAGGTATTTCAGATCCGGTATGACATGGCTATATTCAAGAAGCGAGCCTTTTCTAAAAGGCTGGCAACGCACTTGCGGCTCCTCTGGTGTTGCGAGTGCCCATGGGCGGTGGTGATCACTTACCATCAGGTTACCCACTTGCTCGTTTGGCATCCTATTTTATAAAAAAATAATCAGAAGACAGAGTTCTGGTTTACATTAAGGCCAGGCCTCGCCATGCAATGTGGCAAAATTGCCTGCTTTCTGGGCACCTTCACAGCAGGCGACGACTTCAACGCAGTTTTTTATTAGTCACATTACTTCATCAGCCTGATATCGTCCACGGCTGGACATAGGCCTCCCCCAAAGGTTTCTATAACGTTGCCATTTTGAGGGGTTTGCCGTAGCCATCGCGCTTGGTAAGCGAGTTGGCGACCGCAGTTAGGTGGTGGCTAGTACACAGGTGGCGCTGCTGTCCGATTACCTGCTGTATCCCTTAGTCGCCTTTTACGACGTCCACGGGATGGTATGCGGTGGCCCTGTTACTATTTCTAGGTCGGAGAGCACACGAGTACGCCACGGCATTTTATTGGTAAGTTGTAACAATAATACCACCTACAACTAACAGATGGCTCCACAGGAAAAATTAGAAGTCGGTGTTGAGATTCTCCGGCGGTTAACAAAACACCTAACAGATGGCGCCACAGGAAAAATTAGAGGTCGGTGTTGAGATTCTCCGGCGGTTAACAAAACACCTAACAGATGGCGCCACAGGAAAAATTAGAAGTCGGTGTTGAGATTCTCCGGCGGTTAACAAAACACCTAACAGATGGCGCCACAGGAAAAATTAGAAGTCGGTGTTGAGATTCTCCGGCGGTTAACAAAACACCTAACAGATGGTGCCACAGGAAAAATTAGAAGTCGGTGTTGAGATTCTCCGGCGGTTAACAAAACCTCGACTTTGGTAGTACTCCTGCCTACGAAGCTCGTGGTCCTGGGTTCGAATCCCGGTAAATGCAAATATTTGTAAGATGAGCACGAATATTTGTTTCTGAGTCAAGGATGTTTTTTATGTATATAAGTATTTATCGATCTATATAAGTATGTATATCGTCGCCTGGTACCCATAGTACAAGCTTTGCTTAGTTTGGGGCTAGGATGATCTGTGGGACATTGTCCCTAGATATTATTATTATCATTTATTCCAACATCTTTCTTATTAAATACATTTTAAAATATATATATAAAAAAAAACAGAAATATACATTTTAAAATATAAAAAATAGGATTTGCAACCGGCAGCAAGAGCAGGGTCTATGCTACCGGAGGTTACGGCTCTAGAGACAGGAACCTCCTGACAATGCGAACCGTGTCCAAAAGCACCGCTTTTTTGCTTGTATCAATTATATGTTTGTAAAGTACCCCGCGACACAGGGATTAATATACCTAGTGGGGGCGGTGTCAAAAAAAAAATAGTACCTAAGTATGGCAAAATAACCTAAACGCACGGAAGATGTTCCTTACATACATACATAGACTCACACCTGTTTCCCAGAGGGGTAGGCAGAGACAACGGACTTCCCTTTGTCACGATCCTTGCATACCTCTTTCGCTTCGTTTACTGACATTATATTCTTCATACATGCTCGCCGGTTTAGGGTACTTCTGACCTGAACTTTCTTAAGTACGTCTCCGATTTGATCAGAGGATGTTCAACGAGGTCTTCCCCTTCTGGTTTTACCATTCACACAGGCCAGGTATACTCCTTTTGTCAATCTTCTTTCATTCATCCTTTCTAAATTGCCAAACCATTTCAGCATACCTTTTTTAATCTTTGTGACTACATCCTCTTTCACACCACAACGCTCTCTTACATCAGTATTTTGAATACTGTCTCTCAAAGTCACACCACACATACTTCTCAGAGGTCTCATTTCCACTGCATTTATTTTACTCTCATTCTTTTTCTGCCATACCCAACTTTCACTTCCATACATTAAAGTTGATGTTCCTTGTTGATACAAATTCTGTGTAATAAACTATTTAGCGTCTTATTAGGTTCAGTTTTGTCCTCACCTGTGATAGATACACATCATAGAAGGTTATCGGCAAATAAACCATAGCAGACATGTTGTGACCAGTTATTTCAGACCAGTCATTTAGGAGGTTACGATAAGGCTTCAGTTCTTCTGATGGTGACGTCATAAGAGGGTATAACGCTCTTCTATATTTCGGGCAATTGCCTTTGGCCAGGTTCTGGAATTAAAATTCAAATATTAATAATGCCCTTCTAGACGTTTTTCGCCACGGCGGCCAGTCACAATAGAGATCTGCGCGGGACATATTATAGTGCACAAGTGTGAAACACAGGAGCACTTTCTATTTCATCAGTCTCATGATCCGATGGGATGCCTAGCGACCCAACCGAAAAGAGGTCAGGTATAGGACGGCGATATAATACCACCAACTCCCAAACTTCGGGCTAATGCTAAGATTTTTCACAGAATAATTCCATAATCACTTTTGGCCTGACCCGGGATTTGAACCCAGGACCTCGTTCTCCGTGGGTGAACAAGCTACCGCTAGACTAACAAAAATACCGGACCGGAAGACGCAGCGTGACAAACAGGGTGACAAATGAGCAAGCGGGTCACCTGATGGTAAGCGATCACCGCCGTCCATGGACATTCGCAACACCAGAGGAGTCGAGGGTGCGTAGCCGGCCTTTATAAGTGTCAGCAAACTAGTGTTGCTGACACTTCCCTCCACCCCGGTGAGCTCTGGCGACCTTACTCACATGCAGAAACACAACATTAAGTTATTAATTTTATTATTAAGGAATGTCTTCTGTAAGGTGGAGGTACTTCCCCAGTCGGGCTGCTCTTTGAGCGAAAGAACGCTGGGCCCTGACCGACAATTGTGGAGATCTTTGACGGAGATCTTTATCCAGCAATGGACGTATTTAGCTCATATGATGAACGACAGATTCAAGTTCAAGTTTATTTATTCATTATCAATTGAAATTGTGTTTGAATATACAATGATCCACAAATATAAAACTAATACAATATAATCAAATAATAACCGAAATATAAAAAAAAATAGACGGTCACCATAGCCTAGTTGGTAGTGCTCCTGCCTACGAAGTTGGTGGTCCTGGGTTCGAATCTCGGTAAGTGCAAATATTTGTGTGATGAGCACGAATATTTGTTTCTGAGTCATGGATGTTTTCTATGTATTTAAGTATTTATCTATCTATATAAGTATGTATATCGTCGCCTGGTACCCATAGTACAAGCTTTGCTTAGTTTGGGGCTAGGATGATCTGTGTGACATTGTCCCCAGATATTATTATTATTATTAATTAAAATGTCTAAAGAATACAAAAATAATAATTAATTAACACGAACAATATGTATGTCAACTAAAATATGCTAAATAATTAAAGAACTACAATAAAATTAATAATTATTGTAAAATGCCAATAATAAGGGCTCTAATTTATTATATTTATTAAAGATCGTCTATGGAATATAGAGATCTTTTGATGAGGTATGTCTTCAATTTTGTTTAAAATTCCTCGTGGTATAGTGCGTTTTTGATTTCTATTGGGAGCTTGTTAAATATTCTTATAGCGTTATAACGCTATAAGAATATTTTGAGCTATGATTCGAGCCGAGATGAGCCGAGAGCTATGTTTAACAATATTATTATTATTTTATTTGACGGTCGCCGTAGCCTAGTTGGTAGTGCTCCTGCCTACGAAGCTGGTGGTCCTGGGTTCGAATCCCGGTAACTGCAAATATTTGTGTGATGAGCACGAATATTTGTATCTGAGTCATGGATGTTTTCTGTGTATTTAAGTATTTATCTATCTATATAAGTATGTATATCGTCGCCTGGTACCCATAGTACAAGCTTTGCTTAGTTTGGGGCTAGGATGATCTGTGTGTCCGTAGATATTATTATTATTATTAATATTTAACGTGGACGCTATGGCAGGTGGTAAGTCTTTCCTCCTTGTCAGTTCTCTAATAATCCTTTCGATTTACGATTAGATTACTTACATAGTCATATTTAGCGGGCACTGTTGTGTACGGCACGGGAGTCCAGTTGATATTTGAGCTCCAGTTATCTTCAGTAGCAGGATACACAGCTGCCATTGCCGTTAACACGCTCATCTTGGTCCTGGTGGAGTCAGTGGAGCGAATGTATATCTCTGACTTGTTGTAATACGGAGACAAGAGCTCGTTGTACCGATTCCGGATGAACTTTCCCAATTGGTAGGCACGTCTTTTACCAGCCTTAATAAAACATCAAATAAATAAATAATTTCTGTCAATAAAATAATCTCAATCTTTTCATTTATAGTGATCGAGCCAGACTTCGAGATAAAATGACGCGTGTACAACATAAAACTACTTTATTTTACAAAAGTGTGTTTTAGCTAATTTCTGACATAAATACAATAAATTGCCTAAGATGATTAGAGAACTTAGTGGCATGAAACAATTTAAACGGTTGTTGTATAAATTTATTAATGGAAAATGTTATTATAATATGACTGAATACCTAAATGATATTAATTATGTACGAAAATGTATAAAAAATTTGACATGTTTAATAATATTATACCCCCGTGCCTCGGAGAGCACGTAAAGCCGTCGGTCCTGTACCTGACCTCTTTCCAGTCTCTGTTGAGACTGGCCGCCGTGGCCGAAATTCGGCTAAGAGGACATTATTATTATTATGATGTGTCTCTTGGTATGATTATAGAATCAAATTCTTACATCAGTCAATTGTCCGTATCCATATTTAGCTGACAACGCTTTAACGGCCTTAACATCAGTAGTGAATGCAACTGAATCTGCCAAAGGCGTTCTGTCTCCATGACGATGTACCTAAAATTAAAATAAATAAAACTTGAGAGGTGTCAAGGGACACCCGGATGGAACGAAGTTATTTCTTATTATTTATTAGGTACAAAAAACCTGTATACACTCAACAAAAATAATCGTCGCGACACCACACTGTTCAATGCGAAATAGAAATGGGAATATCTGGCTTGCTTTCTATAAGAGAGAGAGAGAGAGAGAGAAAGACAGAGAAACATGCGCACGCCGCACAGCTGCAAAAAGTGGCATGACCACTTATCGTAAGAATTTTTTCCGTCTAGCCCCCTTTCGCGCGATAAGGAACTTCGTTCCAAAAATATTTTTATATGTCATATCTATTTGCTGTGTGATTGCGGCATAGAATATCATCAACCCATCTCATCCCGTGCGGGGCGTAGAAATCGTCCAAGGGAATACTTACCAGAGAACGGGCAGCAGCATTTTTCTGCGCTGCGATTGCCAACCCGTCTGCCAAGCGTGGCGATTACGGCATATCCCCCATTCTTTGGGGAGGCTTTTCAGTGGACGTACTTTGGCTGACATGATGATGATGATGATTATATCTACTGTGACGTATGGCATGTAATAAAATGACGCTTACCGGAGAAGCTCCGGCATGTCTCGGGGAATCTTTCAACTGTTTTGGATCCCGCAACTAATTTAATCAGAAATAAACAACAAGGAGGTGGAATAAAATACTCCTTTCCTCCAGAATTAATGTGAGTTTTTATTTTTAATCTTACTTCTAATATACTTTTATTTGTACCTTTTCGAGAGAAATAAATGATCATATGATTATTAACTCGGCGTTGCTCGCTATGGGTAAAATTTACCCAGCCGTATAAATTTTTGTTTATATATTTTGATTAGCCAATCACAGCGCGCCGTGCTTGTCGGTACCTTCAAGTTGTGCCTTTGACTTGGTACTTGCGGCTCGAGAGCCAGTTCGTGCCACGAGTTTTTGAAAGGCGGACGTGTAAAGTGACTGTGGGTATTTTTCACCCGTAGCGATTAATACTGATACAAATTTTTAGGAAATAAGTACTTATTTTTTTTGTTATTAGACCTTATTATGGCGCGCCGTGTAATTACTGACGAAGATATCCAATAGTATATGGAACAAAGTGATAGCAGTTGCTCTGAAATTGACAATTTTGAAGAGTTCAGCGAACACAATACGGAGTCCGAACAAAATGATTAACTTTTTCTCGAACTCATTACCAAGTATTCTCGCATTACAAAGAGATGACTATTGGAAATATGTTGGATTGTTGAACATAGGTGGCATTAACGCATATGTGATTGTAGAAGCCAATGAACCAGGGAGAAGTCTGAAATGCCAACTAAGACATAAAGACATTGGCCCTATCTCTTATTATGCCTCATGTCCATAGACGATCAAAATACCCAGTTTGCTCCTCTGCATAAAAGAGAAGATTAAATTTATACTTCGTTTAGTACTATACTAAGGACGGAGAGCCGCCAAATAATGAAACCGCAAATGAAATGTCAATGATATCAAGAAAAAGGTGTGCCACGTGAAGATACCAAGTTTGTCCAACCAAAAAGGATAGGAAAACAAATTCGTGCTGCCAAAGCTGCCAGAAAATGTCGTGCAGAGAGCATTCTTTGCCTGTATGCTCTGAATGCATACAGAAAATTCAATAATCATTATAAAAATCGAATGTTCCTAAAACTATTAGACTGATTGTTGCGTTATTTTGTAATTTTATGCTGTTATTTCAAAGTAGGTTTTGAGAAGCAAGATATAATAATTTTTTATTATTTCAGTTCCTAAGTAAAAACTAAGACTATTTTATAAAAAAATTAAGATAAAAGATTAAAATATTTTTACGATAAATTATTCTTATATTTTTTTTGTAATAGTCACCCAAAAATTTTACTTTTTGCCGTATAATTGTAGCTTTCACCTGAATGTTTAATAAATACAGTTAGCGATGATTGTTTACTTTTATTTAACATTTGACTAAACATCCTCGAGGGATAAACATATAAATAATATTTATAATACAAAAGAATCACTAGGTACGCGATTAAAAAAAGGGGTATTATTCACCCGTAGCGACCAAAAGTGTTGCTTATAGGAGTGCGACGAACGTCGAGTTAAAAGTATATAGCGCATAACATTTGGCAGTCTAAACGTCGAAGTAATAGTTATACCACAGAATAAAAAGTACACCACAGAATATAAAGTACTTACGTAGTTATACTTCGATTTTTCAGGCTGCCAATAGTTTAACCCCAATTTCACCCATAATACTCACCAAGAAAGTCAACAGTAGTTTCGAATTCTCCACAACGAGGTCTTTTGCAGAATGTTTAACACATAACTTATACTCGTAAGTCATCACATAGAATAAGATAAACAGCGTTGATATTAGTGTTTTATTCATTTCAGAACGACTACAAAAAGAGATAGGCAACTTTATTCGATAGGGAATGCTTCTAAGATGTTCTCTTGTGATAAAGAAAAGCAAAAAACGTTTGACTTTTTTAATTATTAAATATCAAAGGTATTTTTAACCCTCAGTATCCAATTTAGACGATTTTAATACTGTATTCAAGAACATTTTTGGGTTTTAAATCGACTCCGATGGTAGATTTTTTATACGTTTATTATGTTTTATAAAGAGCTGCGTGCCAAAAGCAACATACCTGCCTAACATATATTCACATTATACCGTGTTAGTGTATTTATGCAGTAAATTGTTTAAAATGAAGTTTAGTTATAATTAATATTATTCAGTACCTTTAGTATGAGATACGGCGATAATAATTCTACGTTCATAGTTTTTAGATCAAAAATATTTGATATTAATCCTTATGGCCGTCGGGTAGCGTGAATGTATGCAAAACAATGTCTTTAGTACCAATATGGGCAACACTAATTAAAAAAAATATTTATTTATATTATTTTATTTTGTTGGAAAACCTACTGCTGTTGATATGTGATTAGCTATTTGTATATAATGTATAAAGCCAATTACAGGTTTTCACCAATAGCCATACATTATAAAACTGGTACATGTTTGCTTATATCTCGGAAACATGCAACTGAATACATATCTTAAAAATGTTAGAGTCCTTACAGTTACTTATTACTAAAGAAATCAAGGAATATCAACCGCTTCACTGTTTTTATGTTGAATGAATAAGGGTCTAAGTTATGTTTCTTACAAATGTATAATAGAAAAGTTAAGTAATGGAATCAGGCGTTACTTTGTGGAAATCCATAACAATCAAAATACAAAATCGATATGTAGTGTTAATTCCGCTATTTGTCAGTTTAATCCTGCCGGGCTGCAATTTGCACCGCCCTCCCGCCCGCAAAAAATATGCACATGCAAGGAGGACAATATAAAAAGCAAATTACATGCGCCAGTACGATACCCACGCTATTAGTGGAATTAACATTACATATTAATTTTGTATTTTGATTAATAATAATTATATCCTGAATATCCTAAAATGAATAAACACCAGCACACGTAGTGCTACACTGCAAGAGTGTTGCTTACAAACGGGCAAAGTTCCAGAATGATCCGAAGACACTGCAGGAGGTCCTCAAGCCAGGCTTTCGTGGTCTCCTGGACTTCTGGATGAACTAAAATGGTTGGAGTAGCCAAAAAGTATCACGCACAATGGCCCAATTATAATAATATCTCGGGACAATGTCACCCAGATCATCCTAGCCCCAAACTAAGCAAAGCTTGTACTACAGGTACCAGGCGACGATATACATACTTAAATAGATAGATAAATACTTATATACATAAAAAACATACATGACTCAGAAACAAATATTCGTGCTCATCACACAAATATTTGCACTTACCAGGATTCGAACCCAGGACCACCAGCTTCGTAGGCAGGAGCACTACCAACTAGGCTACGGTGACCGTCAAGGACTATCAATTAGGAGGCTAAGTGTGGAAACCTATCGCCCAACTAACTATCTAAATAATATGAGCGTAGTAATAGTGTGGCCGGATCTCGTACTTCTATTGATAAGAAATGTAGTTAGCTTCTGTTCAAATTATACGTTACATGTTTAATGTCCTCACGTACCAAACATATTTCAAATTAATTGGACACGATTAATAAGATTTACAACGACTATAAAATCTATCCACGACAAATAGACTCATTGCGGGTTCCTTATTGTCTGGTGGAACAGTGATACCTTCTTAGGCTGTAAACGTCATGTTATAAAAATTAAGGGCCCTTTTCTTATAAAAATTCCCACAAAAGAACATTACCTCTTTTTGAGCGAGGTTTTATTACCAATAATACCAATAATTACTATAGGAAATACAGTCCATGGGATTCTCAAATTATGGGTGTATAGCAAAAAATGATTTATTGCCAGATATATACAGGGTGGGCGAGGGGTTGACGTAAAAACGCAAAATTAAGATATTTTATGATAATAAATAATGTCCTCCTAGCCGAGATCCGGCCACGGCGGCCAGTCTTAAAGGAGACTAGCCATCTGCGCGGGACATATTATAGTGCTAAGTGTGTGCGCAAACACAGGAGCACTTTCTATTCCATCACTGATGATCCGATGGGACGACTAGCGACACGACCGGAAAGAGGTCAGGTACAGGACCGACGGCTTTACGTGCTCTCCGAGGCACGGGGGTATAATACCGCCAACTCCCAGACTTCGGGCTGATATTAAGATTATTTCGTTTTACAGAAAAATCTTAAAATCACTTTCGGCCAGACCCAGGATTTGAACCCAGGACCTCGTTATCTGCGGTTGAACACGCTACCGCTAGACCAACGAGACAGTCAATATAAATACTTTATGATGAGGAGTATCCGAATCACCCCCATTTGTTTACCCAAATATTCTACGATTCCCCATAATTATGTTCTACAATTGCGTTTTTTAGATACTTTGGAAATTAGTGAGTCCTGAGCATATATTATAGATTAAGGTCGCTGGACCTCATCGGGGAAAGGGAGAGGTCTGCAACGCGTGAATGATGGCATGTGTGTTGTAAGCGTCATGGCCTACGGTGCCCTCTCACCGTTAGGTGGGCCGCATTCATGTTGGTCCAATTGGTAGTAAGAAAATAAAATATTTGTCTGCCCGCCACTGGTTACAAGAAGCCGCTGCTCGCAATGCCTCACCTCTTCGTGTCGCGGGTTCGAGTCCTGCGCCGGACAACTATTTGTGTGACCCATAAATAGTTGTTCTGAGTCTGGATGTATTTTGGGTCCGTCTATTATATGTTTGTAAAGTACCCCGCGATACAGGGATTCGATACCCTAGGGCGGGCGTTGCTTAAAAAAAAAAGCTACACAAGACCGGCCATCGTGTAGATCCTTGGGGGAGGCCAAGCAGTGTGCAGCAGTAGACGTCTTTCGGCTGATACGATAATGATTATAATAATATAAGTAACACACAGACACAAGATGATAGTCTTCCAGGCCTCCATCTTAAGCATACTCTTGTACGGAGCAGAGACGTGGACGTTGTATGCGAAGCAGGAGCGCCGAATAGGTTCCTTTTACATGCGTTGTCTCCGTAAGATCTTGGGCATTACATGGCAAGATAGGGTCACTAACGAGAGAGATCTAGAAATAGCATAGCTACCTAGCCTGACAGCGTTTCTTAAACAGAAGCGTTTACGTTGGTTGGGGCATTTGCACAGAAAGGAACCCACTCGAATACCACGATGTGTTCTGTTGGGTGCGGTAGCTAGTGCGAAGCGCGATGTCGGTAGACCTACTTCGCTTTAAAGACTGCACCAAGCGGGATATGGCCGCTTTTAAAATCGACCACTGTAGCTGGGAAAAGCTCACTGAAAATAGAGTTGAATGGCGCAAACGTGTAGTGGAGGGTCGTAAGGTCCATGATAGAAGCCTGGTTCGGAGTAATTGCTGATAAGAGACAGAAGCGACATGAAAGCGGCTCGGCACCAACCACCGCAAACTTCCCTTGTCAGGCCTGCGGCAGGCTATGTCGCTCTCGCATCGGTTTGTTTAGCCACCAAAAGAAATATCGCTCAGACAATGGGCCGTAAATCGTCTGTAACAGACGCAAAGGCCATATATCATGGTAGGTAGCTGAAAATCAGCGTTGCAGTTGGGCTCTGGCTGTAACAGTGTGCTGAGCTGCCTACCAATTGAACACATAATATTTTTAATTATTCTTTGTTATTTGTTTCTTTGTAATGTTTTTTTTTCTTAATCATGTTAAGTTTTATGGTAGTATGTAAGTAAATATAAGACTTGTACAAACTTTGTTTCAATATGTGTATGTGTTCAATAAAAACATTTTCTTCTTTCTTCTCATATATATACACAGACACAGAAACAATAGTCGTGCTCGTCACACAAATTGTCCTGGGTGGGGACAGAACCCAAGACCTCTGGCTTAGCAGTCAGGGTCACTAACTACTAGACTAATAGGTCAATCAAAATAGTAGTTATAATTCTGCTTGTCCCTATTGTAGTTCTTACACAACAGTCGTGAAGCCATGTCAGAGGCCTACTGGGCGGCTTGCACAACACTGACACAAGGGTAACCACTGAATTCTGTAATTCAGTGATTCCCCAATCGAGCTGTTTATAGACTGAATGAATTTAATGCTCCAATTCACTGGCAGTTACTCAAAGTACATTTGGTCAATCAAATCAAGAATCTTCGCTTAAATGCAAGGTTATAATTATACTAGCTGTGCCCCGCGGTTTTACCCGCGTTAAAGTTTATAAATTATAGCCTATGTGTTAATCCAGGGTGTCAGCTAACTCTAAACTAAATTTTATTGAAATCGCTCCAGCCGTTTAGACGTGAAGAAGTAACAAACATCACACACTCACAAACTTTCGCCTTTATAATATTAGTCTGATTTACGGAATTGACTACATTTCATATTTTTAACTGGCATGTATTATTGCGTTATGTAAAAGTAAATCCAAAACTAGGGCACCCATATTTTTCCTTTTCGCAAAATTATGAACTTTTCATTTATAATTTCAACTTTGAAATTCGATGTATTCTAAAAAGACGTAAGCGGCAAATGACGTCATGCATACGGTGGAATAGCCATCGATCTTTGCTTTAATGTAACCCGTCAAAAAAAATCACTGTCTTGTCAAAATCGTTGGCGCCTAAACTTGTTTACGTTTTTTTAATGTTTTCAATTTCAAATTAAATTAAAATCGTCGATATTAAATTCGTTTCCAGTGTTATTATCCTTATTATGTTTCATTAAATCACCATGAAAGTTTCGAAATTTAAAACCGCGACTGACAATTGATAATTTGTCATTAGTGTTTTCGTTTAAAACATTGGAATGCTTAGTCAAAGGAATGTACCTCGTCCGCCGTATAAGTGACGTCATCACACCTTTTTTAGTTTTTATTTTTTTCCTCAGAAATGAAGAAATATAAAAAATATATATTTGAAATCAGGATACAAAAATAAAGAAATGGTATTTTTGTTTTAAGGTGGTGTCAGTTTTGAAATGTTGTCAGTTGAGGCCATGGGGCGATAAAAGACCTGTTGGAAGACCGCAAATGAGATGGAAGAAAGACATTATAAGAAAAGCGGGCCACAATTTACTGATAACATAATAATAGAACAGAATATTACTGTTTAAAAAACCTCGTTTGATTTGCCATTTTTCATTTCATTTCATTTATTTGTTGATAACAATAGTTACAAGTCATACATCACAATTAACAATCAATAATTTCATTAATTTTATAAATAAATATTAATAATAATAGGTTTACAAACAAATAATTTGTTGCAATATTATAATAACTTATAGTCCCAATAGTAAGTAATTAAGTAATTTCATAAAACTCCGAGTCAAAACCGTAGAATTCTTTATCTACCAGCCAAATTTTGAGCCTGCTTTTGAATATCATGGTGGAAACTGCATCCGTGACCATTAACCCTTTACCACCAAAAACTATTAACACCGAACGCATTCCCTATAGTGGTTCGGTGTTAATAGTTACATGAAACACCTAACACGTAAAGTTAAAAACATAACCTCCTTTTATTTATTTGAAGTGGTGACTTCTCTTTGCCCGTTTAGCATTTTTGGGTAAACAAAAAGCGTGAAATTGGTTTCATTGTCACTAAACACTTCCCATGAGCTTTAAATTTACTGTGTATATTACTCCGTGCGCTTTTTTTTAATAATAATAATGTCCTTCTAGCCAAACTTCGACCACGGCGGCCAGTCTCAACAGAGATTAGCCATCTGCGCGGGTCATATTATAGTGCTCAAGTGTGTGCGCAAACACAGGAGCACTTTCTATTCCATCACTCTCATGATCCGATGGGACGCCTAGACGACACGACCGGAAAGAGGCCAGGTACAGGACCGACGGCTTTACGTGCTCTCCGAGGCACGGGGGTATAATACCGCCAACTCCCAGACTTCGGGCTGTTGCTGAGAATTTTTTCTTTTTACAGAAAAGTCCCAAAATTACTTTTGGCCTGACCCGGGATTTGAACCCAGGACCTCGTTCTCTGCGGGTGAACACACTACCACTATTTTTTTTAATAATAATGTAATCGACGATACAATTCAAGTTACTTAGGTTTCACTTCTATCGCTAGTCCCTAAAGACTGCCCTTTTTATACAACATGTAACATAATTAACGCACATCCTGAAAATAGTATGTTCAGAAGCGTTTACTGAATCAATTTATATCATTTTAATATAGGTAATTTTATTTCAAAATAATTAAAACTACGGAATGTATTGTCAATTTAACCCTGTACTGTCAAAACAAATTGTAATGGACCGTAAGTCAAAGTAATAAGACTTTTAAAATCGCAGTTTTATTTGTATTCATACAAATTCCATCATTCAATAAAAATAAACTTTATTCCAAGAAACTAATTTAGTAAATAACAATGTATATACATATGAAATTAAAAATTCAGTGTATGTATTATGATTACCACATAATATACTAATTGGGGTGTTTGAGGGTGTGCGCTAATTACGTTACATGTTGTATAAGAGAGATAAACTAGCAAGTGGTTCATCTGATGGTAAGTGATCACCGCCGTCCATGTACACTCGCAACAGCAGAGGAGTCGTAAGGATGCTGTCGGCCTTTTAAAAAAGTCAGCAAACAAGCGTTGCTGACCTTTTATCCCACCCCGATGAGCTATTGCGACCTTACTCACAACCAGTAACATTAAGTTATCAATGTTATTATAAAGGAATGTCTTCTGTAAGAAATATGTTCTTTTGAACTCGCTGAAACCTTATACCGGCTTCGTTTTTCTTTTTTTTATAATAATATCCTGTGACATTATTCACACACGGCCATCTGATTCCAAACTAAGTAGAGCTTTTACTATGGAATCCAGGTAACTGATATATTACATATACTATTTTTCTTTTGTAAATACATACTTATATAGATAATTTACATCCAGACTCAGGCCAACAGACATGTTCATGCACACAAATATTTGTCCCGGGTGGGAATCGAACCCACGACCTGCGGCGTGAAAGGCAGCGTATCTACCAACCACGCCAACATGCCCGTAGGCCAAGCTTTTACTATGGAAACCAGGTAACTGATATACTAATAGAGGTACTGCTTTTCTTTTATAAATACATACTTATATAGATAATTTCACTCAGAGTCAGGACAAACAGACTTGTTCATGCGCACAAATATCGGTACTGGGTGGGAATCGAACTTACGACCTGCGGCGAGAAATGCAAGCATTTAGGTTGCCTGGAACATATCACATTTATTGATAAGGCCGCCAATTGTAATTTTTATGTAACTATGTGATTGTATTCTTGTATCCTGTAATTTTTTGGTGTACAATAAAGGGTTATCTTATCATTTACCTAACCGCGCCAACCGTCAAATCGGCTTTGCTTTATTATTTTTCATTGTTTTTGACCTAATTCCACACAGATAGACCACACAGATTCGACTGTTTAAGGTTTATTAGGTAAATAGGTTTTTTGACATAAAACTTATTTCAACTTTTTTGACTACCGATTAGAACAATTTTTTTATCAGAATGTTCGTTACCGATTTAATACACAATTATGAAATCGGTACATAAACAAAGTGGAAATCGCGTAACACGAGGAACGAGCACACATACACAAAAATACAATAAAATGTCCAATCCATGGCCCACCTCATTTCGTGCCCAGGCTGCACTACCACATGTTCATGACAGGACCTTAAGAATGCCACAAGCATTTATTTTTTCCTTTGTATCTGGCTTCTTTGGCCTTATGAGCCTTCAGTAAATATATTTTTATATCATTTATTTCCGTCATTGTCAGGTAAAGTCCGTCACAGTCAAGTCATACATAGTCCTTGTCCAAACTCAGTAAAGCAGTGAAGACTTTTATGGAGTTTTGATAACAACACGGAAAATCACAATTCACGGTACACAATATCGCACTTTCCTCCACATGTGTACGTTGTCGAAGATGTTATGTCTAAAAATCCACCATATTTACACATAAAAACTCGAATTTACACCAGTTTTTGAAAATAAAACATAGTCTCGATGCGTCTTTTTCCGTTTTGGCGCCAAAAACTCTGCCACAGGCAGGGCAATCAGTCTACACTGATTGCCGAACGTGGCTACCCACGTTCTGGCCAAAAAAAAAGAAATTAGTTTGCCATCGACACGCTAAGAAGAAGATCAGAACACATCTTAAAAACATTTTTTTTACATTAGCATGTTTATCGTTCGGTTAATGTATTACTTTTAGGTACTATTATTAATAATGTCGCTTTTACTTTCAAAGTTCTTTCGCAATTGTTTGTTTAGCTGTAGACCTATAAAAACAGGTTGATATTATCGTATTATTGAATTCTTGTATTTCATTTTTCTTTGTACAAATTTTACGTTTTATCTATCAAGATGTAGTATATTGTATTATATAACCATTAAGCAGATTGTATTATATAGACCTCACAGCACTTTATTATTATTATAATTTTTCATTTAGTAAACTTTGAAAACACTATGGGATGTACTCCTAACATTATATAGTGTCACTACTTGTAGTTTTTAAGCTCATGTCGTGCAACTGTTCGTATTCAAAATAAATAAATAACCATGAAAAACAAATTTATACAGTCGTATAACCTCCTTTTTGGGAAGGTAGTTAATAAACACCAATTGATATGATTAAAAGTGGGTTGAGACGTTGCTGATGACCAATCCAGGAATAGATGATCAAACTAACTCAATAGGTTTATAGACAATAAGCTAGACTACTATCTCGTCTTAGACGTCGAATACAAATAAATCGCTAGGCGAATAATTGATCGAATCTCCATTGCGATGTAGAAATCAAAAAAGGGTCTAGACACAACACTAGCTTAATTAAAAAGACGCTGGGTGCCTCAAGTTAATAAATATTGTGGTTTTTAGGCATATCATGTTGTGAAATCTATAACATCAATCTTACATAATTATATCTCATTCGTAACTTAGTCAAACAAATGATTGAAATTGGGTCACCTTTATTTTGCTTTAAAGTATTTTGCTGTAGAAGAAAGAGGAACACTGACTGTTACCAATTCCTTCTACGAGTATGTTTTTGGTATGATTAAATTCGTCATTAAGAAACAGTTTCGGTCATGTTTATTACATTTAAAATTAAAAAGACATTTTGAACTATCAAGCGTGAATTGCCAAGCAGAGATGGCAGTGCGCGGAGCACGAAGCTCTAGTGAGCGGAAAAGTTCTCGAGTGATGACCACAATCTGGATAATGAAGCATGGGTAGGCCTGATAAGATGGAGCGATGATCTTGTGAAGGTTGCTAAAAGTCATTAAATGCGGGTACTGGATAGATCTTTGGAGTAGGCCTATGTATAGGTGTGGACGTCTTTCGGCTATTATGATGATTATTTTAGTATAATTATTATCATTAATTCGTTTCTCTCGCTTTAGAAGGTTTTATGGTGTAAATAACTATGCATTTATAGAAATAAAAAACGACTCTCTTATTTGGTTTCCACACATAAATTGTAATATACAAATTTAGGTGTGGTATCTATACATATAATAAAATCGTAGGAACTTTGTTTAAAGAAGTAAATATACTAACGATGCCATCTGAGTATATATATCAGAATATATTGTATGTTAGAAAACATATTAATAACTATAGAAAAAAAAGTGACCTGCATAACATAAATACTAGGAATAAAGACAAACTTGCAATTTCGGGCTTTAGAGTCAGCAAAACGAATAAATCATTTTTAGGAAATTGTATTAGGTTTTATAACAAGCTTCCTACTCATATTACTGATCTGCCTGACACAAGTTTCAGGACACATATTAAACGTGTACTTATGGCAAGGGGTTATTATACCACTAAAGAGTACATCGATGACAAAGACGCCTGGCGCTTACCACCTACCTGCACATTGCTCGCTGGAGATCTTGTAGCCATATAGACATGACTAATTTCTTGAGTTACGTGAACTATCTGTAATATGATTGCTAACATATACAAAATTTAAATTTATTGACTCTGTCTCAAAATTAATAATGTTATTGTTTCAATGTTTTTGTTTCATAAATATAATCTAAATTAATATTCATTCAGACAACCGATCGAGCAGATATTGTTTTTGCCTACTTAATAATTACTTTAAGTGGACCAAATCCCGTGTTCATGCCCGCTTGAGTATGTTTCGCCGGACCGTCTCAACTGGGCCGTGTTGAAACCGGTAGTAGATGAACCTGCTGAGTTTGTTTCGCTGGGTCTTCTCAGTTGGGGCGCATTGGATCCGGTGGTAGCATTAAAGCGCGACCGTTGTTTTAAACACAAGGTCCGTTATAATAATAATACTGAATACCTTAATATAGAGAACCATTCAGACAATATGTAGTAAAATATAAATTTCAATCATTAAACCTAAACATAATTCCTTGACAATAACTTAATACAAGCTAGCTAAATATCACTACTACTATAAAATAAATTGTATAAATGTTTTAACATTCCATGTAACTAAATATCTGTAATAAGCAACTAGAAATAATAACTGTATTTCTACAAACATGTTCAAATAAATAAATAAATAAATGTTCTGATTATTTACAAGCGCTTTTTTAAAGTCTACGTGAATAAAAACCTTTTTTATTTATTTATTTATTTATAAAGGCAAAACTGTACATTGGATTTTTTTAAAGGATATTTAGGGCGTGATCTACAATCAATATCGAAGCCAAAAATATAGGCTTTAGAATTTTTCTCTGTTTGTCTGTATGTATGTCCGGGCTAAACTCAAAAAGTACTGCACGGATTTACTTAAAAATTTTCATGAATATTACTAAGAGGTTGGGTCAACATATAGGCTACATATTATCGCTATCACCTACGGGGGAGGAGCTGTGATCATTTATAAGATTTAACGCAGGCAAAACTGCGGGGCACAGCTAGTTCTAAATAATCTAAATTATTGTTATCAAGTCACCAATCTGTAAATTGTAATGTGGAAGTAAACTTCAAGCGAAGTCTCAGATCACTATAGTCTGTGGATGTTGATATCGATTGTAATCTGTAAGTTAATTAAATCGGTGCGGACTCAGCAAAAAATATACGATTTGCATAAACCTCATTGAATCGAAAATAATTGAATTTATTTTTACTTTAAATTAGGTGTGGGTTTGATTTCAGTTTGGAAAATTGGAAAGTGGTCTTAGGGGTCATTCTATTTAAACACGTTATCGAACGTGTAACAAAAATAGTTAGTCATAGTTTAAGAGAACTTGTTTTTGTGGTTTTCTCTTACTTGACCTTATTTAACTGACAGTTTGACGGCCAGTTGGCACGGTTGGTAAATGCTTGCCCTTCACGCTACAGGTCGTGGGTTTGATTCCCACCCAGGATAGATCTTTGTGTGCATGAACATGTCTATTTATTCTAAGTAAGTAAGGAAAGTAGTATATGTAATATATTAGTTATCTAGTTTACATAGTACAAGCTCTGCTTAGTTTGGGCCTAGGCTATTATTATTGTTACAGCTTTTTAGTAGATTGTAGCTTGCACACACATACACTCACTTACGTCACGTTACAAAAACTAATGGATGCTATTGATAACGCTAAATTCATAACTGAATTCTGGGTGGCTACCGGCTAAGGCTCTTAAATGGTCCGAATCGATTTTCAATGTCGAAGCCGATTTAACGAGTGATTAAGTCATTTTAACCTTTACTTTTTTGAACGCCGATCACTATCCCGATGTTCGGCGACTTAGCTGGTAACCCCCTGGGGCGCAGGTGGTATTGCGAGTGTCCATGGGCGGCGTTGATCACTTACCATGAGGTGACCCACTTGTTCAGTTCCCTTGTTCTATAAAACTAAGTATTTAATTTGTACGAATAGCACATAACACTCACAGAAACTAGCAGGAAACTGTTTGCGTCTTCTGGGGCCCTAAGACGTCTTCGTAACTTTCTGCCGATTGCCACCAAAACTGCACTTGCCCAATCTCTTCTCCTTCCAATCCTTGACTATGCTGATGCCAGTTATCTCGATATCACGGAGGACCAACTAGATAAACTTGAGCAGCTCCAGAATTTCTGTATACGTTTCATATTTGGATTACGGAAATATGATCATGTCTCTGAATTTCGTACTAAACTCAAGTGGCTTCCTATACGCCTTCGCCGGAATACACACATTCTTTCTTTTCTGTATAATATTTTATTCAATCCTAATACATCAAATTACCTTAAGGATCGCTTCCAGTTCTTAAAGGAGACGCATGCACGAAGTTTGAGATCATCAGAAAACTTACGCCTTAAAATACCAATGCATTCCACTACATTTTATGATAAATCCTTTACCGTGCAAGCTGCTCGTCTGTGGAATGCATTGCCTGTGTCGGTAACACGAGCCCAGTCACTTCCTGTGTTTAAAAAACTCTTAAAAGAACATTATCTGACAACACTCTGAATGCCATTTTGTGTATTTATGTATGTTTATATTCATATGTATATATACACATATATATATATTTATATTTATTTATTTATTTATATATATTTATTTATATTATTTTATTGACTTCGTAATATTCAAATAAATTTTCTGCTATTGAATGTACCTTCGGTATATTCATTCATTTTTTGTTCTGTACCCACCTACTACCCCCGTCTTTCTATTCACTAACAGTTCTTTCTGGTCCATTCATCGGTTGCCTGGAAGAGATCGCTTTTAGCGATAAGGCCGCCATTTGTACTATTTCCATTTTATGTAATTTTTTACTCTAAGTTTATGTCTTTGGTGTGCAATAAAGAGTTATCTATCTATCTATCTATAACACATTGTACGAATAGTAGGTACATATAACAATTTTTTTTTGTATTTTGTTCGTAATTTTACCGATTAATTTTAACATAAAGCATTTATCATGACTTGACTTGAATGGTTTCACATTAATTACCATAAGCAATGATAATTATTTTAGGTAAGTAATAAAAAATTTTGTTTGATATGCACTTGTGGCGCAGCGGTTAAGATTGTCGCCTCACCACTTCGTGTCGCGGGTTCGAGTCCCGTGCCGGACAACTATTTGTGTGACCCATAAATAGTTGTACGGAGTCTGGATGTAATTTTTGTCCGTCTATTATATGTGAAAGATGGCAGAAAAATAATGAAAGTAAAATAAATGCAGTGGAAATGAGAGCTCTGAGAAGTATGTGTGGTGTGACTTTGAGAGACAGAATTCGAAATACTGATGTAAGAGAGCGTTGTGGTGTAAAAGAGGATGTAGTCACAAAGATTGAAAAAGGAATGCTGAGATGGTTTGGCTATTTAGAAAGGATGAATGGAAGAAGATTGACCAAAGAAGTATACCTGGCCTGTGTGAATGGAACAACTGGAAGGGGAAGACCTCGTCGAACATTCTCTGACCAAATCGGAGACGTTCTCAAGAAAGGGCAGGTCAGAAGTACCCTAAACCGGCGAGCATGTATGACGAATATAATGACAGTAATCGAAGCAAAAGACGTGTGCAAGGATCGTGACAAGTGGAAATCCGTTGTCTCTGCCTACCCCTCTGGGAAACAGGCGTGAGTCTATGTATGTATGTATTATATGTTTTTAAAGTACCCCGTGACACAGGGATTAGATTCCCTAGTGCGCACGTTGTCTTAAGAAAAACAGTTTCTAAATTTGTTATATTAATCCTTCATCTGATGAATCATAAAAGCGACTTTTATTTATGACGATTGATTTTAACAAAAATCTAACAATAATAGGTCCTTCTGGTTGAGTTTCGGCTACGTCAGCCAGTTTTTGTGGACTTGGTAATATAAAAACTTGTTAACATCATGTGGAGGTATAGGGACTTTAATAGGTGTTCTTTTTTAAACACGCGTCTGCCCTATTTATCCTGTTTATAATAATATGACGACCACCGTGACTCAGTAGATAGGGATATTAATAAATAAAAAAGGTTTTTACCCACGTAGATTTTATAAAAGTGCTTGTAAATAGTCAGACCATGTTTGTAGTAATATATAATTAATAATCGTTATCTCCGAATAACTTAGCTAAGGTGCTAGCCACCACAAAGATTTACTAAATATATTGTAACAAACAAGCAATTTTATTATGTAAGAATGTATTGCATTTAACTGTACGCACCTATTATTGTTATAGTTTTATGTTATGTGGTGAAATAAACATTTATCTTATCTTATCTTATCTAATAATTTCTAGGTACAGAAGTCAGCACATCAAGCTACCCAAATCTGTCAAATTTCCCCAATTGAAAGTGAACCTTATGCTTATGTGATAAAGTTGAAAATCAATAAAGAAATTTGACAGATTGGGGTGGCTGGATGTGCTGGCGTCTGCACATATAATATTTAGGTACACGGATCGTACGAAAACATTAACAATAAGATTTATTTTATAATAGTAATGATATTTAGCTAGCTTAAATTGAGTTATTGTCAAAGAGATCATGTATATATGATCAAATGATGCGAGTTCGCTTCTAGCACAATACAAATATTTAAATATTTGTGTGCATCTTCCATTTGTTCCGGATGTATAGGTGTTTTCTGTGTATTGTTTCTATGTAAATATTTGCAAAAAGAATTAAATAAGTATCACTATCCGTTATCTAGCATCCATAGGATAAGCTTTGCATCGTTTGCAATAGATGGCGCTGTGTGATATTTATTTATTTATCTTTCCGATCGTCTCAGCTATAACGTCCCATCCGATTACGAGAAAGTATCATGGATTAGTACATGTCTCACCCACACCATTGTGCACTATAATATGTCTAATTTCCATTGAGACTGGCCGCCACAGCCCAAATTCGACGAGGTTAACATTGTCGTGTGTCGCGAGGAACTTTTAAAGTGCACCTAGCTAACCCAGACTCAGAGCAAATATATGTATATGGGTCATTAAGATAACTTTGAACCCGAAATACGTCGTCGCAGTAGCGTAGCGACTATTTTAACCACAGCACCACAGGTGCAATCTTGGTTTGAAGTGAGTCTGGCCTATTTTTATGTATGTGGTAATAAAAATAACAATATGACTGCTCGTGTGGCACACTGGCTAAGACAGTCACCTCGCCTCTTCGTGTCGCGGGTGCGAGTCTCGCGCCGGATAACTATTTGTGTGAACCATAAACAGGTGTTCTGAGTCTGGATGAAATTTGTGTCCATCTATTATATGCTTGTAAAGTACCCCGCGACACAGGGACTATATACACTAATGCGGGCGTTGTCTTTAAAAATATAGAAAAAAATAATGGGACATCCGGTAAATATTCCTCCGTGGCGAGTCCGATTTTTATAAAAAAACTAGCTGTGCCCCGCGGTGTTACCCGCGTTAAATTTTATAAATTTTCTTTGCTATAAACCTCACGGAGCCCGAGACCTTTCCAACGAATGCAAAACCGTGGAAATCGGTTCGTGCGTTCTGGAGTTATAGCGTCAGGAAGGAAAACCTGACTTATTTTTATACAGTAGATTATGGTCACTACCATTGTGTTAAATTTGAAGAAGATGGGTTCTACCTCTCAGGTGTACAATCAAAAACGAACTACTTACATAATAAATTACTAAGCCGCCGGACGCATCAAGTCCAGAATACATGCAAGTGTAATAACTTAATTTTGTATTCTTGTGTTTGGGTAAGGTTACTACAACTCATCAGGAAGTTGAAATAGGTCGGCAACATGTGATTGATGCCCCCTGGTATTTTTAAAAAATAATAAATATCGTTTATTGCAATAGTTAGTTAGTTAGTTGGGCGATTGGTTTCCGCACTTAGCCTCCTGAATGGGCCATTGTGCGTGTACTTATTTGGCTACTCGAACCATGACGGGCCAGTTGGCGTGGTTGGTTAATGCTTGCTTTTCACGCCGCAGGTGGAGGGTTCAATTCCCACCCAGGGGCTCTACCGGTTAAGTCACTGAACAACGATTTCTTAAATGGCGTTCAAATAAATAAAGGTTAAAAGGACTTAATCAATCGTTAAATCGGCTTCAACGTTGACAATCGATTTCCGATACCATTTATGACGTCACATGAGCTCATGGAAGCCGATTTAACGATTGATTAAGTCATTTTTAACCTTTGTTTATTTGAACGCCATTTAAGAAATCGATGTTCGGCGACTTAGCCGGTAGAGTTTTTTTTTTTCTTTTTGCGGGGTGGAAAATCCTGCATGGATGTCCTCCGCCTCGGGGGAAGCGGAGGGGTCTGTCAGACTCCTACTGACTAAAAACCACCCCGGTGTTCCATCTCACACCTGCGCCAGGGGTCGCGGGAACATACGATACTTCCGCAACCCCCGGCTGGTGCTGGCCCATAATTGCGGGCCTCCTCGCATTAGGGGGGGGAGTGAGGTGTTAAACTCCCCCCGCAACGTCTAAGAGCGTGTGGAACACGTCGCGCCGCCACCTGGGGTCCAGATGTGTAGTGGGCGACGGACACCCTGGAGTCCGTCGCCCCTGGGCCCATTTAGGGGGGCCGGAAGAGGGCGCTGTCCGCCAACCACGCCATAGGCAAGCATTTACCAACCACGCCATAGACATGCATCCACAAGACGACGACGGGCAGCTGCTTCTGAGTACTATGACCATCTTGCTGCGATCGCTAACCCGTTATCGAAGCGTGGCGATTATGGCATATCCCCCAAGATAATAATAATAATATCTAGGGACAATGTCAGACAGATCATCCTAGCCCCAAACTAAGCAAATCTTGTACTATGGGTACCATGCGGCGATGTGCATCGCCGCCTGGTACCTATACCTGGTACCTTATATAGATAGATAAATACTTATATACATAGAAAACATTCATGACTCAGAAACAAATATTCGGCTTATACAAATATTTGCACTTACCGAGATTCGAACCCAGGACCACCAGCTTCGTAGGCAGGAGCACTACCAACTGGGCTACGGCCAAGATGATTCTAAGATAAGGTTTATCCAGCTGTGGACTTGTTACAGCTGTAATGATGAAATAATACTTTGTCCGACTAGCACAAACTGTGGCATTGGTGCGGCAAGATTGGGATCAACGGAGTGTACAACTAGACGCCGACAGACTGTTCACCGACAAGACTTTACTTCGACTGTACTTTTCGCCGACAGACATTACGCCGACAGACTGTACACCGACAAGACCTTACTTCGACTGTACTTTTCGCCGACAGACATTACGCCGACAGACTGTACACCGACAAGACTTTACTTCGACTGTACTTTTCGCCGACAGACATTACGCCGACAGACTGTACACCGACAAGACTTTACTTCGACTGTACTTTTCGCCGACAGACATTACGCCGACAGACTGTACACCGACAAGACTTTACTTCGACTGTACTTTTCGCCGACAGACATTACGCCGACAGACTGTACACCGACAAGACTTTACTTCGACTGTACTTTTCGCCGACAGACATTACGCCGACAGACTGTACACCGACAAGACTTTACTTCGACTGTACTTTTCGCCGACAGACATTACGCCGACAGACTGTACACCGACAAGACTTCACTTCGATTGTGCTTTTCGCCGACAGACAATACGCCGACAGACTGTACACCGACAAGACTTTACTTAGACTGTACTTTTCGCCGACAGACATTACGCCGACAGACTGTACACCGACTGTACTTTTCGCCGACAGAACACTTCACTCATACTCAGAGAGAAACATTTACCAAGTGTAATATAGGACCGGTCCAGTTTTTTTTTTATTCTGGAACTACAAAGAAATATTAAAATCAAAACTTTCAATGAAACTGAAGAAAAAAAGTGATGGATTCGAGTCTATTGCCCTGTTTATCGTACGGTGCCCAAACCTGGATCTTTAACAAAAACACACCTTGTCTTAAATACGTACCTGCCAACGGGCTATGGAAAGAAGCATCCTCGGCATCATAACCATTGACAAAGTCAATAGCGTAGAAATTAGACACAAAACCAATGAGATGAAACGCATTACAATACGCACAGTGTCTGAAGTGGAAATGGGCAGGACACATTGCCCGTACCCCTGAAGAAAGATGGCCAAAACAAGTAACAAAATGGATAGGTCCAGAAGGGAAAAGACAAAGAGGAAAACCAAAAGCTCGATGGGTAGACGATATTCTTCAATTGGCAGGATGAAAACAGCTAACAACAGGGAAAAATGGTGGCAAATGCTGGAGGCCTATACGCGGAAGGGGCCATGACATATACAACATGTAACGTAATTAACGCACACCCTCAAACACCCCAATTAGAATATTATGTTGTAATCATAATACATACACTGAATTTTTAATTTAACATCTATATGTATTGTTGTATACTAAATTAGTTTCTTGTAATAAAGTTTATTTGTATGAATACAAATAAAACTGCGATTTTAAAAGTCTTATTAATTTGACTTACGGTCCATTTCAATTTGTTTTGACTATATAGGGTTAATATATATCGTCGTAGTATAGTATAGTATGTATATCGTCGCCTGGTACCCATAGTACAAGCTTTGCTTAGTTTGGGGCTAGGATGATCTGTGTGACATTGTCCCCAGATATTATTATTATTATATTACAATAATTAACGTAAATTTTATAATTTCTGAAAAAATATTACCTTTATTCAAAATGATATAAATGGACTCAGTAAACGATTCTGAACAAACTATTTTCAGGGTGTGCGTTAATTAAGTTACATGTTGTATAACGTTATGAAATACCTAGTTATTCAACATACTTTTTCTCGTTTTTTCATATTCTTTATTAAATGTTTTAAATAATAATAATAATATAATAATATCTGGGGACAATGTCACACAGATAATCCTAGCCCCAAACTAAGCAAAGCTTGTACTATGGGTACCAGGCGACAATATACATACTTATATAGATAGATAAATACATATATACATAGAAAACATCCATGACTCAGAAACTAATATTCGTGCTCATCGCACAAATATTTGCACTTACCGGGATTCGAACCCAGGACCACCAGCTTCGTAGGCAGGAGCACTACCAACTAGGCTAAGGTGACCGTCAAAATGTACTTTTTATGTCATGGAAATAAAAAGGCTTATTATTATATTATTATTATATAAGGCCGATTCGGTTCTGGCACTTCGCCGGCCGCAGGCAACCGTCACAGTTCTAACCTAACCTAAACCAATAATTGAATGAATACTGTCGGCAAAATGTTCTGTCGGCGAAAACTACCGTCGAATTAAAGTCTTGTCGGCGTTTAGTCGCACAATGGGATCAACGACCGATTGCAAAAAAATTGAATCAGCCTACGTTATCTACAGGGTGTTACAAAAGGAGACGTGTTACGCACCGAGCTAGAGTAACCACCCGTCGTGATGACCGATTTACTGTGTCAACTTCTTTGTGAAATCGTTTCCTCACGTCAGTCATCGAAATAGAGTCGAATGGAATGCGTGGTGTAAACGTGAGTTGTTTTGACTACTAGTATTATTACTTTTATAATTATAAAACCTTTAATTGTGACCTTTAATTCAGGTTCTTTCGAACCTACATCAGGCACCAGTCTCTCACAAAATAGGTTGTTAACTCCTATTTACCAATTGTCCATAGGTGGCACGCTGAGCGCGGTTGTTGGTCATCCGAAGTATATTAAAATTATCAATACTTTGATTCTTCGTGCCCAGTTTAGCCACTAATTATTATAATATGGTTTCTTTTTCACCCGTGGATACCGTGGACAGTTTCATGTATTATTTTTCAATCATGTTTATCGTAAGCAATGTTTTGTGATGAAATAATAATAAATAAATAAAAATATTATGAGTACACAACTATTAGAAGGAGCCTATAGTGAAAGGTTAGTGGTTAGTTGTGAGTTCGACCCAGCCCAGGACAACTCTGGGCACGGTTATTTGGGCTGTGTATGGGTGTAATTTGTCTATATTAGTATATATTCAAGCATATATAAGTATGTTTATTAGTGGTCTGGTTTTGCCTAGTTTGAGATTAGATGGTGGTGTGTTAGTTGTCTCTAGATATTTATATTTTTATATCTATTGTATATCTTGTTGCGCAACTACTGCTAATACTTCCTAGCCTCCAATGGAGGAGAACCTTTTCCGCCGAGCTAGACTTCATTGACGATGTAGACGGTTTCCGCCAGACACGTCGGCTAGTTCTGTCGCTTTCCGGATTGCATTCTACTCGCGCCTGCGGAGTGACCGTTTCCGGGTTTAATTTTGGAGTTTTCTTTCTCCTAGATGGATTGCAGACCAGTGCTATGACGCCCATCATGCCAATTCTATAATATCTCTCAATGTCACACAGATCATCCTAGCACCAAACTAAGCAAAGCTTGTACTATGGTTACCAGGCGACGATATACATACTTGTATAGATAGATAATTACTTATATAGATAGAAAACATCCATGACTCAGAAACAAATATTCGTGCTCATCACACAAATATTTATACTTACCGGGATTCGAACCCAGGACCACCAGCTTCGTAGGCAGGAGCACTACCAACTAGGCTACGGTGACCGTCATTGTTTGGTTAGTGTAAATACCACTTACTTCTATCGTAGGCCTCTACTGAATCCTTTGATTCTAGAGCCCCCCGATAGAGGCAGTTTGGAACAGCCATCATGGAAAAGCCATCCTAATCTTTAGCCTCTTCCAGACAACCTTCACATCCCATGGTTGCCTGGAAGAGATCATTTTATGCAATAAGACAACTCGTAGGTATACCTATACAAATGTTACAATGACTGCCTGGTTGGTCTAGCGGTAGCGTGTTCAACCGCAGAAAATGATGTCCTGGGTTCAAATCCCGTGTCGGGCCAAAAAGTGATTTTGGATTTTTTCCGTAAAAAGAATCATTTCTCCGCATCAGCCCGAAGTTTGGAAATTGGCGGTATTACACCCCCGTGCCTCGGAGAGCACGTCAAGCCATCGGACCTGTACCTGACCTCTTTCCGGTCGTGTCGCTAGTCGTCCCATAGGATCATGAGAATGATAGAATAGAAAGTGCCCCTGTGTTTGCACACACTCTTGGGCACTATAATATGTCCTGCGCAATTGGTGGAGCGGCTGCCGTGGCCGAAATTCGGCCGGGAAGACATCATCATGTAACAATATGTATTACCGCGTTATGTACGCCTAATGACGTCCACTGCTTGCCAATGGTCTTCCCGAAAGATCTGCATAATTGCCGGTCTTACGCGGCCCGCATCCCGGTTTCCAGCGACACTAACAAGATCATCGGTCCGTCTTGGAGGAGGCCTGCCCATGATGCGTCTTCCAGTTTGTGCTCGCCATTCAAGAACTACTCTGGACTGGACTGTACGCTAATTTGGTTTCACAAAAAATTTAACATAACCAGTCAAACTATAACCCTTCTTTTGATTGGATAATGAAAATCAATTCAATCTCTATACAATAATTGATAGACCTCTGTCAGAATTGGTAAATGAACTATGGTAGGATGGTCAACAAACAACCAATTCAATTATCTGCCCGTAGGAAGACGGCACCCAGGCTTCCAATCAGATACATACCTATTCCATTACGATTTCCTGTTAGAGTAGATAGTATATTATTGTTTATTTATGTTATTTTTAACATGAGATAGCTAGTTGTTCATAGGGTCCGTATATGATCGGCGAGGTTAAGCATCTAGAACGCGGTTAGTCCGTGGATAGATGACCGCCAAAGTGGTTTAATTTCTGAGTATTTCCGTGATTTAGAGGACTTTATGCGGACAGGTCTGAACGTACTTGCGCCTGGATGTTTCCCCGGTCGGAGTATGAGTGTCCGGGTATGCTGAAGGTCCCTTTGAAGTCCATGGACGGCAAAGGCCTTCTAGAATCTAAAGACGCTATATTAAAGCGATGGGCTGAACACTTTAGTGCCCTACTTAATGTTGATCGATCAGCTGATCTAGAACACATCAGATCGATGCCTCAGATGTCAGTAGCAAGTCAGATGAACGAGCCACTGTCACGCAATGAGATCGTTCTTGCCATAAAACAACAGCCAAATAAGCGTGCGGCTGGCATGGACTGCATACCGGGAGAATTGATCAAATATGGCGGTGACGAGTTGCATTCAGCCTTTTATGAACTTTTTGTTCTTGTGTGGGAAACGGAACGTATTCCAGCAGACTTTAAAGTGTCTCGTATTTGTGCCCTATACAAGAACAAGGGCGACCGTTCCGATTGTAACTCTTACCGCGGTATTTCACTTTTATCAGTCCCTGGAAAAGTCTTTGCCAGAGTATTACTAAACCGCCTAATGACCCTATCTGAAAAGATTTTGCCGGAAACCCAGTTTGGCTTCCGACCTGACCGAGGCACTTGTGAGGCGATTTTCTCATTGCGTCAACTACAAGAAAAGAGCCGTGAACAGGGGCGAAAGCTATACCTGTGCTTCGTTGACCTTGAGAAAGCCTTTGATAGTGTGCCTCGAGAAGCCCTCTGGATAGTACTGGAAAAGTTAGGATGCACGGATAAATTTGTGAGACTCCTGAGACTCCTGCATGATGACATGGAGTGCTGTGTCGCTGTCGACGACGATCAGTCAGACTTCTTCCCCGTTACCTGTGGGGTGAAGCAAGGGTGTGTTCTTGCACCTACACTGTTCGCGTTGTACTTTGCAGTCGTAGTCCGCGAGGCCCTGAAATTATTTTCCGATGGAGTTCGCATCCGTTTCCGAACAGACGGCAATCTTTTTAATCTAGCCAGATTTAAGGCCCGCACCAAAGTTTCGTATGCAATGATCACTGAGATCATGTATGCAGACGACCTGTGTTTCGTGGCGGAATCCCCAGATAGCCTGCAGCAATTGATGTCCAACTTTCACGAGGCTTGCCAAAAATTTGGCCTGAAGATCAGTGTCAAGAAGACGGAAGTTATGTCCTTGGACAATAACGGTCATGAGACACTGACCATGAAACTCGGTGAGGACTCGTTAAAGCAGGTTGATAAATTCCGGTATCTGGGGAGCACATTAACATCGAAGTGCGACCTTGATGCTGAGATCAACGGCAGAATCGGTGCTGCTGCTGCAGCATTCGGCAAGCTGGATGCCAAGGTCTTCCGTTCCCATAACCTCAAACTGGCTACCAAAATATCGGTATATACGGCAATAGTATTGCCCAACATCTTATACTCCGCCGAGACGTGGACTGTATACCGTCGGCATATCCGCACACTAGACCAATTCCACCTTAAATGCCTGCGTAAAATACTTAAGATCCGATGGTCTGATCGTGTGCGTAACACCGAAGTGCTGCGACGAGCCAATGTTGGTGGCATTGAGGCTTACCTTATGCGGCGACAGCTTCGATGGTGCGGTCACGTGTCTCGAATGGCGGAGGAGCGAGTGGCTAAGCGTATCTTTTATTCCGAGCTGAAGGAGGGGAAACGCAAGCAAGGCGGACAGTTCCTCCGATATAAAGATGTGCAAAAACGCCATATGAAGAAATGTGACATTGAGACCTCGTTGTGGGAAAGGCTTGCGGCCGACAGATCTGATTGGAGAGCTCTAGTCAAAAACAAAGTTTTTGACTTTGAGGAGCATCGTCGGTCAGAGCTTGACTCTAGACGTGACGAACTGAAAGCCCGACCACCTGCGGCGATCAGTTATAATTTTAATAATGGTGTGCTCACATGCCCGCAATGTGCGCGGACCTTCTCAAATAAGATTGGCTACTGTAGTCATATGCGAGCACACCAACGACAACTATCTGTACGGAGTTGAGGCAGTCGCCGTGACCGAAACCGGTCTGGAGTCATCATCATCATCATGAGTGTCCGGGTATAGAGACCTACTCCTGTATTTGCGTACAGACAATTATGCTGCGATGCTCCGTTCAGATTGATATCAGTTACTTATTAGTTCATAGTCAGTTGCTCTCACCGGTATGGAAGTGATTGGCGAGTTTAAGCAAATAGGCACGCGGTCTGTCCATAGATGGGTGACCTCCAAAGTGGTTTAATTTCTGAGCGTCTCCATACTTCGAGGGGACTTTAAGCTGTCGGGCCCGGTTGTAGTCATTGGAAAACAGTTATTTCATAACAATAATAATCAAAAGAAAAGAAAATAACAAGTGGTTGGTGGTTTTAGAAACCCGTTCCAATCGGATTATGATTATCCCGGAATAGAGACCTATTCCTGTTTTTGCGCACACGCAAATGTTACAGGACATTAGTATGTGTTGGGTAGTCTCTGTACAGTGGGCACTAATTGCCTTTAAAGCATCGCGTCAGGATTGTCCTATCATAACTAAATGGATGCAAAAAGTAACTGGCCAGCAACACTAGTGATATTTTGTTTTTCTGCTTAAAGGTACTATTGGGCTTATATATTACTCTTGTTATCTTATTTATTATATACTAGCTGTGTCCTGCGGTTTTACCCGCGTTTATATGCAACTTTATGAATTATCACAGCTTGGCCCCCGTAAGTGATAGCGTGATAATATGTTCCCTATATGTTGACCCGACCTCTTAGGAATATACATGCAAAATTTGAAGTAAATCCATGCAGTATTTTTTGAGTTTAGCCCGGACATACAGATAAACAGACAAAAATTCTAAAAACTATATTTTTGGCTTCGATATCGAATGTAGATCACGCCCCAAGTATCCTTTTAAAAAATATTCAATGTACAGTTTTGACTTCCCTACGATTTTATTATATGTATAGATTCTTGTTATTTTATTTATATTCCCTAATGAGTTTTAATGTTAGATTTTAATTGTATGATTGTTTATTAATTACTTGATCAATTGTTTTAATTTGAATTTAAATTTTTATAACTAACATTTAAGGAGTAATCCGGAATAAAATTATTATTAAATATTGCTATTACTTAGATACTAATTATTCAGTTGTTCCTTTATCCACCTAAGCTTTTTTTTGACATCAAGTTTACAGACAGCCAAGGAGGCTTTCACTGCTTCACCGGACAATAGATGCTAGCGTTGGCTCTGCTTATTTATTTTTTACTATTTGCACTAACTGTAGTACACTATATTACATCCAAAAACATAATATATTAAGTAAAATACATTATATATACAAAGATTTATGAACAATCAGCGGTCTTATCGTATAAATAGCGATCTCTTCCAGGTAACCGTTGCACAATAGACGCTAAGGTCAACGAAAAATAAACTATTTGCAATGAATGGAAGGAGGCCTATTTCTTTCACGTTTTTTAATATAGCGATACTAGCTGTGTGGTTTTGGTCTTGAAAGAACCACCCTATGACATCGTATAAGGCAATTTAGCAAGGCAGTAGCGACATCTGTGCACTTACTGCGGTCACCAACTCAACGCAAACCCCAACAAATGACAACGTTATATAAAATCTTTGGCGGAGAGTTATGTCCAGTTGTAGACGATATCGGGGTGATGAACTTGAACTACTTTGTTTAACAATTTATGAAAGAAAGAAGGAAAAAAAGACACACTACGCAATATAACAAGATACAAACAAAGGTATAGATGAAATTGGTAGTATACCTATCCGTTAGAAAACCCCCAACCCCAATTATAATTTTTTATTATAATTTTTTGAAGTTATACTTCTTTTGGCGCGATGGAGAAAAATGATGAGAGTGAATTTTTACGATGCGCGCGCACACCGACACCAAAAAATTAACAGCATGAAGTTAGTTCTACGTGGTATGACAGTGAATTTTTACGCAGATGCGCGCGTATCGTAAAAATAACAGTATGAAGTTAGTTCTAGGTGGTATGAAAATTGATAACTACGTTCAAGTTGTATATTAAGAAGTATAACTTCTAACGCGTGTACATAAGTACACACAAGTTTTTTTTTAAGTTGTGCTTGCTTTTTATCTTGTTTTACTTTTCTTGTTTACTTGTTTTTAATACTAGTATTATTACTTTTATAAGTAATTTTAAAATGTACTGCTATAATTATAAAATGCCGGCATGGTGGGAATATGCAATCAGTGGACAGTCCTGGTGACCTGTAATCCTATTTACCAATTGTCCATAGGTGGCACGCTGAGCGCGGTTGTTGGTCATCCGACGTACTTTAAAATATCAGTAGGTACTTTGATTCTTCGAGCCCAGTTTAGCCAGTAACTATTATAATATTGTTTCTTTCCATCCCTGGACACCGTGGCAGGTTCATGTATTATTTCTGGATCATGTAATCGTAAGCAATGTTTTTGTGATGAGATAATAAATAAATAAATAAAAACAAAAAAAATTATCATTTTGGAAAAGATGATGCTCTTACTAGTACTACTGCACCGATATGAACCAAACATAGCAAAGAACCATTGCTAGGAAACTGGCTTTCGAATGAAAAAAACCGCATTGAAATAGTTTCATCCGTTTGAGAGCTACGATGCCACAGATACATACACACAAACACACACAGACAGACATCGACGTAAAACTTATAACACCCCTTTTTTGGCGTCAGGGGATCACAATATAACAAAGACATTCCTTAATAATAACATTAATAATTTAATGTTGTGTTTCCGAGTGTGAGTAAGGTCGCCAGAGCTCATGGGGGTAGGGGGGGATGGGTCAGCAACACTTGCTTGCTGTCTTTTAAAGGCCGGCAACGCACCCGCGACTCCTCTGGTGTTGCGAGTGTACATGGGCGGCGGTGATCACTTACCATCAGGTGACCCACTTGGTCGTTTGTCGACGTCTGACATAAAAAAAAAAAAAATTACGAACTTAATACCATATTTTAAGCGACTTCAAAAAGAAAGTCATCAATTACGACGGTACGTTTTGACACATTTACACTTGTTTGTAAAATGATTTTGACAACTTTTTTTATTAGCTAGGAAATGCTTCCACAGTTTCTCATGTCCAAAGTATTCGACCACTGTGTTGCCAGTGATCCCGGAACTGAGACGTGGTCGCTCACTATGGGCCTCATTAGAATGCTCAAGGTCACCCAAAGAGCAATGAAGACAGCTATGGTCGGAGTTTTCCCGCGAGATCGAATCAGAAATGTCGAAATCTACAGGCGAAATAATAACCGACATAGCCTGAAGAATTGCTAAGTTGAAGTGGCAGTGGGCGGGCCTCATTTTCCATAATGCGGGCGTTGTCATTAAAAAAACGACCTTATTTATATTTGCAAGCAGTAGAATGCCTTGCACACCTAGAATCCAGAATATTGCTAAAGTTAGTAACGTTCTGAGATTGACCGTTTGTCCCGTAAAGTTAGTCTAGCGGTACCTTGCTAATTAAATTCTGAGTTCACATTCTGGAACCCTAGAATAGCTCTGCTCCGCGGTTATTCGGATACATAAGCCATAAACAAAATTTTATAGCCTATGTGTTAATCCGGGGTCTCAGCTCACTCCATACCAAATTTTATTAAAATCGCTCCAGCCGTTTAGACGTGAAGAAGGAACAAATATACACACTCACACACAAACTTTCACCTTTATAATATTAGTGTGATATTACTATAAAGTTATATAAAAATTCGTTCAGTAATTTTCTCGTGAAAGATCCACACATCCATTCTCACTAGCTTTCGCATTCATAACATTGGTAGGATAAATAACTATTATTTGTTCTGTGTCTCCTCACAGAAAGAGTGCTAAGCTATGTGCACCCATGAATATGATTGGTGGATATCAAACACATCCATAGCAATGTAGCATGTGGAAAGCAGCCTAATCTATACAATACAAATAAATAAAATTGGAGTGTCTGTTTGTAATATTGAAATAGCCGGTTTTTACTACATAAATATGAATATACATACGGTACATACACCAAAATAACATTTTTTACAATTTTTGTCTGTCTGTCTGTCTGTTTGTTCTAATCTCTGAAATGGCTGGACCGATTTTGACGGGCCTTTATTGGCAGGTAGCTGATGTAATAAGGAGTAACTTAGGCTACTTTTATTTTAGAAAAAGTTTTATTTTACAAAAAAGAACGAAATAAACTAATGAACTCGCGGACGAAGTCGCGGGCACAGCTAGTACTTAATAAATTATACCCTATCTATTATTCGGAAGTATCAACTTTATTTCATAAAAATCCGAAAAGACAAAGGACACATGTTTTAGGATAGGAAGTAGTGTTGCAACAATTATAGACAGCCACAACATTCAAAGTACCATGGTTAGTAGAGTTCAAAGTCAAAGTCAAAAATTATTTATTCCGTAAAAAAATTACATTTATGTGGAACAGTCATTTTTGAAGTTATACTTCTTTTGGCGCGATAGAGAAAAATGATGAGAGTGAATTTTTACGATGCGCGCGCACACCGACACCAAAAAATTTAACAGCATGAAGTTAGATCTAGGTGGTATGAAAATTGATAACTATGTTCAAGTTGTATATTAAGAAGTATAACTTCTAACGCGTGTACATAAGTACACACAAGTTTTTTTTACCCTACCATGCATTACGTGGCCGGTGGCAGCTACTAATAAACACTGCCAGAAAAGTTAGTAGTACGGTTCTCATTTTGAGTTCAGTTACATTTACATATATTTGTCATGGTTAGTAGTTGTATTTACAAATTAAAATAAGCTAAGAAAAACAGACTATGGAAAACATAGATACATACATATTTCAAGAAAGTTGGCAATGTGGGAATTTTATTCACACACTAAGTAGGTCAGAGTTTGAATTTACTGTTGAAATAATATTAAAAAAGAGAATTAAAATGTTCAGTAAATAAAAAAAATACAAATAAAGCTTTTAACAAATAACATGACTTTTTATTCTGTGTCTCCTCACAGAAAGATTTGCGTAGCATTCAGGGTCACTAACCAGACCAATAGACCAGTTAGACCAGCGAGATAAAAGAAACACCTAGTCCATTCATAGTAGCAACGGCGATGCAAATCGTTTCTCATCTGTTCTGATGTAAGAAACACGTCCAAACAAGGACCCGTTCTCTCGCCTACTTGGTTAAAAATGAACCATGGAGGTTACCTTTTGTCCACTCAGTGACGCAATTACCAATAAATAGAGATACTGAAGCTTAGTTTGTGCAAAAAATTACACATCTCCTACTCAATATCGTTTATAATTGATTTATATAAAATAACGCTATGTAGCTGATTTGGAGCAGACGAGAGGGGTCAGCGACACCACTTTTTGTGGGATGAGGCAATGGTTACAGGAGTTGGTCATCGGCACACGAGTTTCGATAGATAGCCTTGGGGGGAGTAGACGGGCGGCTGAGCGGCGCGGGCGAGCGGTGCGGTTAAGACGCGGGTTTTATGTGAAGTAAATAAAATGTTAATGTTTCGGTTACAAATAGTTTTAACCGGCTTCAACAAAAGGAGGTTATCATATATATATAGTTTGGTAGGCACATAAAGGTAGTTTACAGCACAGGTTTAGGAGAGAGGAGGAAGAATGTATAATAAATTATGTTTAAATGTTTAGCCACTTATCCAATAAATTGCTGATAAGTTTTTGTTAATGATTCGATTTTTTATTCGATTGGGAATGCTTTTGGAACTGTCCTTTATATTTTTTTAATAGCTTGACAAATAGATAATTTAATGTCAGTTCTATGTCTTAAACACAGTAATTATTTTAACATTATACTATTCCTATCTGTTGTCTTAGTTAATGGAAATAAAAACAGGTTTAATGAATTTCAAGTGCTTGTTAATACTCAAAACATTATTTATGGGATTAAAACTGTCACTACATAAAATTGTTAACATTTTTCGCAATCTTTTTTTGCATTACGAATAATGTTTGCAATTTTGACTCAAAGTGTTATTTTGGAATAAGTCTTATTATTAGATTGCTAATTTAGTTAAGGTGTTTTTTTAGATATTTTTCATGATAATCGATTGAACCGTTCAAAGGCACATCTCTCACTATTTGCATTCCAGTGTTAGAGCCGATGTGGTTTGAATGAAATAACGAAAAACATAGTAATTATTATTTTGCTTCAAGAATTTTTAAAACCACAAAAAAATACTTTATTAATAATTGATGTTTTTATACTACTAGGTTAGTTGGCCACGTGATGGTAAGCTATCGCCGTAGCTTATGACGTCCGTGGCACATAGAATCACTCATGCGTGTTGACATCATAGAGAGTGTTACAAAGACACTCTTGATTGATGATTAAACCTAAAATACAGTATCACATAAGCTAATAATGTCAATAGTATAGTTACGGAAACAGTTAATACTATTTTATTTCCTTGTTTTTATTTGGTATTTTTGTTTAGTTCGTCAGTTTAGGGCTTCACATACATTCTATAGTCTTAAACTGATACGGACATTATTTATACTATTATTTGCTTTTACATGTATGGGCAGTGGTTCACCTTACGGCCGAGTTGTTTATTCAGCCTTTGATATGACATATCTAAGACTACAGCTGGGCCCGCCCCCACCTTAACGTGCCATAGAACACGAGACGATCAGATATTCTGAGTGCTTGATTCACCCATCTGCAGTTTGGCAGATTGACTCAGTAAAACATAACTACGTGTAATTGAACGCCCGTCTGTCTCCACTGGAAATTGAAGATTTCACGGCGCTGTCTCCGTGTTAAGGCATTGGAAAGAATAGTATGGATGTGACTTTTAATATATTAATAAAAATAACTTTTCTTATTTTAAGGGTGCATTCCAAGCAAGAGTGTACAGATAGTTGATATGATGGATATTATAATAAACTATCTATACAAATAAATAAAATTGGAGTGTCTGTTTGTAATATTGAAATAGCCGGTTTTTACTACATAAATATGAATAAATATACGGTACATACACCAAAATAACATTTTTTACAATTTTTGTCTGTCTGTCTGTCTGTTTGTTCCGGCTAATTTCTGCAATGGCTGGACCGATTTTGACGGGACTTTTATTGGCAGGTAGCTGATGTAATAAGGAGTAACTTAGGCTACTTTTATTTTTGTAAAAATATTTATTTTTGAAAAAAAAAAAAACTAATTAACACGCGGATGAAGTCGCGGGCACAGCTAGTAGAAAATAAATTCACACATTTTTGTAACTTAGTGTAGTATGAAAAAAATCTCTGTTTTAAGAACCATGAGACCGACTTTTTTACGATGTACGATTTTTTGAATTCTAATGGAAACATACTTAAAATATTTCACATTCTATTCAAAAATTGGTATTAAATCTGTTCATCAACTACGAAGATATAACGTAATATACAGAAACAAAAAAACTTAAGAGTCGAATTACTTTTTGCTCTTTGAAGTCGATCTGAAACATTTAATAACTAACTACGCATGGACAATGGTTACTTTAGTTTCAGAGTTACTCAAGCCGCCCAGTAGCCGTCCGATATGGCTTAACGACTGTTGTGTAAAGACTACAACTGGGACCGACAGCTTAACATGCCCTCCGACGCACGAAGAAGCTCAGAAGTTAAACTATTTAGGTGGTCATCCATTTATAGACTGACCGCGAGTCTAGTTGCTTTACCTCGCCTACCATTTACGGGCAGATGAGAGCATCTGGTTACGAGTGGTTTTTATCAACTGAGAAGAAAGTAAACAGATATTCCAAACTCTCTCGCCATCTTGTTTTTGAAACGATTGTTTTTATAGCTTGGGACAACTTGTAAACTGCCATCTAATCCCAAACTAGAGAGAGCGTGTACTATGGCAACCAGACAACTGATAAACAAGAAACTTATACCTACATTTCTAAATACTGACATATGGATAAATTACATTCAGTCACAGAACAAATAATTATGCTTGTAGCAAAGAGATGTCTTGGAGATCGAACCCACGATCTCCGACTTAGCAGTAAGGGACACAATCAATATTGATAATGAATGCAAGATTTTGATACTTAACTTTCTAACCGATTGTTAAAAGGAGGTTGTTAATTCGACAGTATGTTTGTTTCTGCATGTACAGACGCCAGCACATCCAGCTACCCCACCCGTAAAATTTCTTTCATAGATTTTAAACTTTATCACATAAGCATAAGGTTCAGTTTCCTTTGGGGAAATTTGACAGATTGTGGTAGCTTGAAGTGTTGTCGTCTGTATATATGTATGTATATCTGTTACGCTATTTCTTCCTTGTTAGCGAAGCGATTTTTTATATTCGATAGATAATATTATCATAGGTAATTGCAGACAAGTAGAATTGTATTTCCAATACACAATAAATTTTTTAAAACTAATGATGAGCCCAAATAATATTATTTGTAAAGTAATAATGTCTAGAAAAAAATATGGGATAGATTGTAGTATACTGTTTAAGGTCTCAGCCTAACCCAGTCCTATTATGGACGGATGTGCGGTATTGGGGATCGCAGTAGTGCTGCCCATTCTCTGGCAGGTATTCCCAAGGGACAACTTCTCGGCCCCCCGTGGTATGAGATAGGGTGATAATATTCGCTGTTATCAGACAACCAACGTTCCTATTATAATTTGTTAATTACGGTGAACCAATTAATTTCATGTTACACTATAGTCGTAAATCAATAAATTAGTGGAAAGGAAATATATTCGTAGAACACCGGAAAAATATTAGTGCTTAATGAAAAAAAACCTATAATAAAATTGGTACATCTATTTACTCCAATAATTCCGTTTCATTTCATTTCATAATAGGTTACATTACTTATAATGACTTCCCGAACTGTGCATTCTCTCGAGACAGTTCCATACAATTCTCCATTCACTATAGTTATCGGTAGCGAAGAGAATCGTTTTACAAACAATATAAATAATAGTAGTTTTAGCAGACACAAACAGTTCGTCGCGAGCTACTGTCGCACAATAACCTCAGTGCAGTGAGCAATCGCGTTATGCATCACTAGTTCAACCGGAATGATGATAGCCGTACTAGCGTTAGTTGCTTTATTTATTAATATTGACGCTTTGAGTATAGGAACTGTGAGTGAACAAAATGTGGCCAAACGTGAAGCGAACCTTGGTGATTTATTCCCTGATTGGGTCCCGTTCAAGAACAAACATGGAGAAGAATTAGGCGAGTTTGTCCAGGTACCTAAAGCTAAACCCAAGAAAAGATTAGCACATCCTATGAATTTCGTATTAAAAGCTGTAGCTGAACCTGAACCACAAGGCGATGACTACTATGATAAAGGACAAGGAGAAAGTGATGGTGAAGATGACTATGAAAAAAAAGACTGGTCAGATCTAAACAGACCAGCTGAAGACCCTAAAGTTGTTGACCCTGTTAAACATACAGAAATTTCTGATATTGATGGTGTAGTTAACATTATAACGCAAAAGAAAGTTAACCCTGTAGTAGAAGCACTTAAGAAAGCTCAAAAAAATGAGGATCAGGAAAAACAGAAAGAATTCCAGAAACAAACAACTGAATCATCAACTACTGAACAGCCGTCTCAGCCGGTAACTGTCCCAAAACACAAAACAAAAGTGAAAAGTCCACCAGTTGAAGAAGATGAGGATGATTATGCACAGACTAACGCCGAAAAAGAGAAAGCCGAAGCTGTTAATAAAGAAAAAAGCGAGAGTGAAGCTAAAAAAGCAAAAATTTTAGACAGCGTCGATGAATTAAAAGAACGTCATGCCGAAGAACAAAAGTTTTTATCTGAAAAACTTAAGGAAGAAGAATTGTACCAAGAAGAACGAGAAAGAGAAAAGATTCAAGCACAGCTCTCTCAAGAAGTTGAAGACAAGTATTCAAATCAACATGGACGAGCCACATCTAAGAAACTGACACCAGAATATGATGACTATGAAGAAAAATATTCTTCCCTTGATGATAAATATAAAATACTTCCCGAAAGAACTACACCAACCACAACTCGCCCACCAAAACGAACAACCAAGAAAAAACCTAAATCTTTAAAGTCTGAAGAGCCTGGCAAACTATCTGTCTTTAAAAATCCTCAACTTTATATGGTTTATGAAGATAATGATTCTGAAGATGACGATAAAACTACGCCCAAACCGAAACTCAGGAGTAATAAACCTAAAAGAGTAAATAAATACTCAGCTAAACTTAAAAAAAACAACGACGAAGCTGAAAGAATATCGTTAGTTCCTATTGTGCGTGATTTGAAAGAGGGAGAGCCTACGCTCTTCTTCCCTAAGAAGCGGAAGAACAAGAAGCGTAAAGGCAAACCACATGGTGATTCAATTCCTGAAGAAACTGTAGCTACCAATAAATCCCAAGCTAAAAAATTCAAGTATGCATCTCCTTTGACCGCGTTATTCAGTGGATCCGATGCTACAGCATCTGATAGTTTTATTAACACCGACACAACAGCTGCAACTGGCCCATCGGCTACTGCTCCGGATTCTCTATCCAAGAACACAGACTCAGTGGCAATCACAGACGCAGTCCCAGCATCATCAGACCACAAAGAAAAGGAGAAGGATGACAATTACCAAAGAGAAAAAGGTAAGTGATAATATATATGCTATTATTCATTTCTAAAGTGATGCATTTCTTTTACAGATTGTTTTTTTTTTGATAAACTATTTGGTTTATCAAAAAAAACGGGTAAAATGGGTAAACGCTGTAGTTAGAGCTATTTAGCTCTAACTACAGCATTTACCCAAATACTTAGGAATTATATACATGGGTAGTGTCGAGTTATATTTTTTATTTAAATATTTTTGAATTTGATTTTAACCATTTAAAGATTATTTTATTAACAATCCGGTCAACCTAATAATTGAATATATAAATAACACTAATGTAGTTTCGCAAAGTTCGCTGTAATACTCGTTTTGGACTACCGATATTTAAAATTTCATAAATTAGGAGTTATTACGAGTATATTATGTATTTAAAACAGAACTTTTTCATATTGATTTTTAAATTAATAAAATATAGTCGTATCATCAAACGGTACCTAAAGCAGCAAACGTGCCCATTTGAAATTCCGTTTTATTATGCACCGCAATATGTATGATCCATTGACCATTTATCAATCTAGTATAGAGATGGATACAATTTTCTTCTAGTAGCTTATATTGACAATTTAAACGTCAGTAGGGTGATAACTGTTTCTTTATGCTGTGCTTTGATAGTGTGGATCGTCTCCCCATTTTAATAATCCCTCCCAAATTTCTATTTATCTTACGACTTAATAGTTAGTGCGGCTTGCGAAGCGTTGACCCTAACTGTGATATGAAATAAAAACTCTACATTTCAGTTTTTTCTTGTCTAAAAATCCCAATTCAGGACCCGAGATTGTAAACCATGACCTCTATAACTGCAGTAGTTTGTTCCACGCTACCGCTAGACAGACGAGGCAGTCAATATTGTACGCCTAGTAATTAGAGATTAATAACAATAATGGAATGTTTCAATTCTCACGCTTCAATGAAACGACAAAGTTATATTGAATGAAAACAAAACATATGCAGTTATGAATCAATCAATTTCTACGTAGCTGTTGTAGAGTTCTGTCTGTGTTAGGAATTGGTGAGATGATTTTGTTCACAATATTTTTGACGATTCGTTACGGCATAATTACGATGTTCACATAGCCAGTGAAACGTGTGGTTTAGAATAAAAATTAAAACAAAATCATTACACTCCAAACCTATAGATAAAATGTCACAAATGTGTAAAATTACTGGCTGTGTGAATATTAGCATGTTCACATAGTTAGTGAAGCGTTTAAGGTGTGGTTTAAAATAGAAATTAAAACAAAATCACTACACACAACACTTACAAATAAAATGTCAAAAATGTGTCATATCACTGGCTGTACGTTACCATGTTCACATAGCGTTTCAGCTGTGGTTTAGAATAAAAATTAACACAGAGTTACTACAGTCCACACTACTTACTGAAACAATCGAATTTCATCACCATCGTATCAGCCGAAAGACATCCACTGCTGGACAAAGGCCTCCCCCAAAGATCTCCACAATTACTGTTCTTGTGCTATTCGCATCCAGCGGTTTCCCGCGACCCGCACAAGACCATCGGTCCATCTTGTAGGGGGCCTGCCCACGCTGCGTCTTCCGGTTCGTGGTCGCCACTCGAGAACTTTACCGCCCCAATGGCCATAGGTTCTACGAGCTACGTGCCCCGCCCACTGCCACTTAAGCCTTGCAATTTTTCGCACTATATTCTTATATCATTTGATCACCATTATTAAATTGGCAGGATATGCTATAAAATATTATCGAAATATCCAATACATTTTCAGCGGAACACTTTAATTTATTTATACATATTTTGGTGGTTACCGCACAGTGGTAAAACTACTCATGGCAAAAGAAAATATAAGGTAATAATATTTTTATGTTTGCTTACTTAGAGTTAGGGCAAAAAGTTATAGAACTTTCATACACTCAAATTTATATCCATGAAAATGGCAATGCAAAAAGAGTGGGTACATTTTCACCTTTCCTCAAACTTGAACAGAAATGGACAAGTTATGGGCCTCATATTACGCAAAACAAACTTCCATACTTGTAAAGAAGACCCTTCATTACATAAACTACCTTATTTCGTCCACTATAAGATCTAAATTACAAAATCTCTACATGTACAAAGGGACGTTGTTGTAATACAATACAAATAACCTAATTTCTTTGACAAGGTTTTCGTTTCAGAGATGGGTAGCGATGAAATACAATATTTTGATAGTTATTTCGACTTTTATTGACAAAAAAGGGAGAAAATATAGTAATATTTAATTTACTGAGAATACTTTTTCTTAAGTAATGAGTTGGTTGATATGTGCTTAGTAATTTACTATTTTATATACGAATTATTATTAGGCTTGATTTGAAATATAGGTATATACATATTTCTCTGAGATGTCTACTAGAATTACCTACAGTTGGTAGAAACTAAACCTATAAAAATATGGGCCATAAGCTGTACTAACTAACGACTAATTGATTCCTTTACTAGACATCTTCTGATTGCCAGTGTGGCGCAGCGGTTAAGAAAGATGCCAGCTGACACTTCGTTTCTCGGATTCGATCCCGCGCAAGACAACTATTTGTGCGATCTACTCGTATAAATACCTAGTTGTTCTGATTCTGCATGTAGTTTGTATCCGTAAATTATATGTTTTTAAAGTACCCTGCGACACAGGGATTATTTTACGAAGAAGGCTATATAATTACAAAAAAAGGCTTTATTCATTACAAGAGTTTAACATGACAGTCAGAATTAATAAATAAATACAGTATAAAAATTTATACTAAAAAGTTGAAAACTTGACGCTAAATGCTTAGACATTTTCTTTTTATCTCCCCGACAATTCGATGGGGCGGAAGCCATTTAACTAATCGAATATATAATTTATGAACATTATTATAGAAACGCCTCTATAATTTTTTTAGGGTTCCGTATTCAAAGGGTATTACTAATACGCCGCTGGCCGTCTCTCCGTCTGACTGTCACCAGGCTGTGTCTCGTGAACCGTGATAGCTAGACAGTTGACATTGTCACAGATGATGCATTTTTGTTGCCGCTATAACAATAATTACTAGAAACAGATTAAAATAAGTGTTTAAGGTGGGCACCTATATGTGATTTTGGCGTATTTTGCTGGATATTGGCCTCTAAAACAAATTGTTTTGTCAAATAATGATACAGAACACTTCGAGCGCGAGTCCGAATTGGAACGCACTTGACTGATTTTTTGTTTTTTATTTCATTGCGTAATCTTTAATAACTAATGTTGTTGTGCCCTTGCACGGTGCCACTTTGAAACTTCACACTAATATTAGAAATGCGAAAGTTTGTGACTGTGTGAGTGTGTATGTTTATTACGTTTGTTCTTCACGTCTAGCCGTTTAGACGTGAAGAACAAACGTAATAAACATACACACTCACACAGTCACAAACTTATTTATTAAGAGTGATTTTAATTAAATTTCGTATGGAGTTAGCTGACACCCTGGATTAACACATAGGCTATAATTTATAAAGTTAAACGTGTGTAAAACCGCAGGGCACAGCTAGAACATTATATTTTGAGTAAGTTAATTTTATCTTCCCGTTTCTTTTATCCTCCCCTTTTAATAGATTAAATGGCAGTCTAGATAGACTGTAACTCGAAATATGTTATGTTTATTTAATTTGATAAATCGCCTGTCAATATGATAAGCTAACTGTGCCCTACAGTATTGTCCGCAATTCAGCAATGTTTTGCAGTGATTGTATTAACTCAGGGTATAACCTATCACCATTACAAGTTTCATCCTAATCCGTTCATCCGTTTTTTTTAATTTATCAAATATTATATCATATAAAAAAAAAACGATCAAATGAGCTGTTATATTTGATTCTAAGAGTCGGTATGGCAAGATCACAGTTACCAATTCCTCTATGACGTACTTTTGAGTCTAAAATACTGAAATAATGATGATGAAATAATGAAATTTATTCAGCACTTGTGTATTTACATATACTTGTACATGTCAAGCTCCCAATGTATTACATAAACACAGTTTAAAAACAGTAATTAAAGCAACAAAATATTATGAATTAGTCAGTCAGTACGATCTGTTTAGAAGAAAGAAACCCCGGGCTTGCTTTTTTCGTCGTCTTTTGCTTTTTGTTTTCGATTTTTTTTTATATCTTTTTTTTATCACTTTTTTTTTGTTTTTACATTGTGATTGACTGATATGTGGGCTCTTTTCGTACTCTTTTCTTACCTCTTATTCTATACTTGACTTACCGCGTCTTTATTCCGGCTCCAATGATGATGATAGACAAGGTCTAAGATGGACAAACATTCAATAGATACCCCTAAGTAACTCATTATCCTGGACAACTAACACACTGCCATCTAACCATCGACAATATGTAGTAAAAATATTAGACTTAAACTAGATAATTAAACTTAAACATAGTCTCTTGACAATAACTTGATACGAGCTAGCTAAATATCATTGCTATTATAAAATAAATTTTATAAATGTTTTCATACAATCAATACAATGTGTACCTAGATATCTATGTTACTAGAAATAATAATGTATACAACTATATTACTACAAACATGTTTTGACTATTTACAAGCGCTTTTTTAAAGTCTACGTGACCTTCCCTATTTTATTAATTTAAATGATCCCAAACTAGACAGACCCTTACTTAGACAACTGATAAACATACTTATATAATTTTAAATACATACATATTGTAGCTAAATTACTTACTTTCTTATCGTATGGGCAGTGGTTAGCCTTGGACTGTGGGACTCTGACATGGCTTAACGATTGTTGCCTCACGGCTACAACGGGGACTGACAGCTTATCGTGCCCTCCGAAGCACGGAGACGCTCAGAAATTAAACCACTTTGGCGATCACCCATCTATGGACTGACCGCGAGCCTAGTTGTGCACAAAGTTGTACAAAGGTGGATTTAATACCATAGGCATATCTCGCAGTCAAATTATACCCAGACACAGAACCAAAAAATTGTGTTACTCACACAAAGATTTGTTCTGGATGGGAATCGAACCTACATCCTCTAGATTAGCAGTCAGAGTTACTATCCACGGGCATGTACCACATATTGATATAATTTTTGATACCTGAAGGGGCTAATTGGTGACAACGAAGCTGTCAAAGTCAAAATATTTTTTTTTCATTTATTTTGGCTATCTGCCGATTTTTCAGTAATTTCTGCCAGTGTCATATTATGGTTGTTCACGAGTAGTTTTGAATACTTATTACATTACTAATAGTGGAAATCTTTTAGGAGCTGGAACAAAGACAAACACAAAATAAGAATTAGTAATTTAAAATACACATATTACTCAAAATCCATTAATTTACTTTATTTACAATCAACTTACTATTCTTATTGAAAGCTAAAAGAAATACATACATACATTTTGTCCAATATAAAAATGTCACTCACGCACTGTGCAAATATTATTCATCGCTCACTAGACCGTATTATTGCATCTTCGGACAAAATAACCTCGTTACGTGAATAAAGAATTTCGTGTAACGAAAAATATTTTATTTTCGCTCTGGTCCATGATGGGTTTTAAATAAACACAGTCCAAACATTTACATAGACTTACAGTCCGTTACAACACGGCTTGAGGTGCTCATAACTAGATGCTCTGCCCATAAGTGATCAGCGAGGTTAAGCAACTAGTCTTGCGCTAATCCATAGATGGGTGCCCACCAAAATGGTTTAATTTCTGAGCGTCTCCGTGCTTCGGAGGGCACGTTAAGCTGTCGGTTATAGTCATTAGACAACAGTAGTTAAGTCATGTTAGAGGCCTACTGGGCGGCTTGAGCAACTCTGACACTAGGGTAAACACTGCCCATACAATAAGTAAGTCTGTTACGATCTCGATTCGAGTTTGTTTTTTTTTAATGAACGTTATGAGTTAGCCTATAGCCTAGGATATTTTTCCGTACGAAGCCAGGACGAAGAAATCGATCCGTGTCAATACACGGATGAGTCTCACGCAATTACTACTTAGTATTAGTATTAGAGCTCGCTGCAGCGCCGCCAGTATACAGCCTTTACAAGAAGCCGTTGAGAATGCAAAGGTTGGGTCCTGGAGTGAGCTTATTTAGGGTTTATTACAATCAAAAATTATTTCCACAAGGAAAGCATTTTTGATTATCGCTTCCCCAGGGACCACTATGGGCCCTCAGACCGTCCGTCGCGTTCAAAGAACTCGATATGGTTGAGCGATTTCGAAGTGACGCAGGAAGAATTGGACCGAGCCGTAGGGCGAATGGCAGCTGGTCCAGATAAACCCAGATACTGTCAATATTTGTAGTTGAGTGTGTGGCTAAATTAAACGGCATCCGGCCGTTTATTATTATTTACTAGCTGGTGCCCACGCCTTCACCTGAGCAGGTTTAGTACTTGGAGTACCTTATTTTCTTCTCCAGGGTCCTATCTATCTGTATACCAAAATTCATCAATGAATTTTTAGAGTTCCGTAAAAAACGGAACCCTTATAGATTCGTCATGTCTGTCTGTCTGTCCGTCCGTATGTCACAGCCACTATTTTGCGAAACTATAAGGACTATACTGTTGTAACTTGTTAAGTAGATGTATTCGGTGAATCGCATTAAGATTTTCACACAAAAACAGAAAAAAAGCAATTAATTTTGGGGGTTCCCCATACATAAAACCCATAAATATGAATTTGAGGTTCCTAATATCATTTTTTTCTAAACTGAATAGTTTGCGCGTGAGACATTTCCAAAGTAGCCAAATGAGTGTCCCCCCCTATAACTTCTAAAATAAGAAAGTGATAAAACTAAAAAAAAATATATGATGATAAATAATATGGATGATCATTACTTTGCAAACTTCCACCGAAAATTGGTTTGAACGAGATCTAGTAAGTAGTTTCTTTTAATACGTCATAAATCATAAACCGCAATTTCCCTTTCATTCAATCAACTACTACAAGAACTTTTATACTGTTACTTGCTGCTACGGAACCCTTCATGGGCGAGTCCGACTCGCACTTGGCCGCTTTTTTTAATATTATGTACCTCTAGTGTATGTAAATTGATACTAAGTATTTTTGATGATGATCTCACTAATAGGTATTATAAACGCTATAGTTTGTTAAGATAAATTAATATCTACTTTAAATACCAGAAGCGATAAAAGTATTTATTTTGATATAACTATCAATTTGTTACTACTAAATGGGCATTACAAATAAGTCGTCAATTTTTATTGTGTTTTTGTTCACTATTTTAGCGATAATGGCTTACGCATAATAAGATGGCTATATGCTGTTGCGGGATTTTTGTAGGATTATATAAGATAAATAATCCTATTTTACATTATATACATGTAACTCTAAAGGTTTTTATGAATAGCTCGCTGATGGTAGAATTTTTTCCTAATTATCGGTACACACTACACTTATCGGTATTTTTTGGACAATTAAAACAATATCTTTATAGATATGATCCTATGTGTTATTTTGATGATAGCTATATTATTCTAAAATCTAATTAAAATCCATTCAGTAGTTTTTGCGATAAAGAGTAATAAACTTTCATACATCTAGACATCCAAAGATACACACTTTAGCATTTTTAAGTAATGACTTTATTCCGACAGTCACAAATACGAATTTCAAAATACCGATTTTCATCATTCCGAATGGTTCAAAATTCCGAATATTACACCTCCGATTTATCATTGCTCCTATTTTTATAATTCCTATATTTCAATATTCCTTACGATTAAAATTACTCGTCTCCAAACACCGAGCTTCAATAGATCGAATAACAAAAAGTCCGACTTAATGGTAATTCAAAATATCAACAATACGAATAAAAATATTTTGTTTCCCTGGTCACAATTTTAACCTAACCTAACCCAAAGTATGCAAGCAGGCATGCAACATGCAAGCAGGCATGCAGCATGCAAGCAGGCATGCAACAAGCAAGCAGGCATGCAGCATGCAAGCAGGCATGCAACAAGCAAGCAGGCATGCAACATGCAGCAGGCATTGTTTCTGTCACGGCTCCGGCGCTGCGGGGTTTGGGCGGGCCCACGCGAGCTTATCGTCGCAGATGGTTTTAACGCTCACCACCGCAGCTTCGGCTTGTTGGCCGGCTTCGCCGGCCAGCCTCAGCCGCGGCGGCGGGCCTTCAAGCCACCTGCTCCTCAGCTCGCGGGCCGCCCCACCCCTCCGCGCCTACGCGGGCTTAAGTTACACTCTAGGGTAGGGCAGAAAAGACTACGTGAAGTCGGTTGTGCAGCGATTCGTTTCTGTCACCAAATTTTGTAGCATAACATGACTTTTAGTTTATTCGAAGTATTGAAAATCGGAAGGTCGTTTTTCGGACTGAGAACCCTTCGAGCATTTGACTCTTCGAACGTTTGAAAATCGGAAAACTAACAAATCGTATTTACGACTTTCGGTAAAATTAATTTCGTGATTTTTAATAATAGACATTACAATTATTAGGTATTATAAAATTCGGACTTTTGAAAATCGGAACATCGGAATTCGGAATAAAATATTTCGGAGTATTTGGGTGTTCCCTAATGATAGATCGTGTTAGGTTCATATATACCTATATCATGAACCCGGTTTGCGTGGTTCGAAAATACTTGCTTTTTACGCCTCAGGCCGTGGGTTTGATTCCCACCCAGGACAGATATTGGTGTGCATAAACATGTCTGTATGTCCGGAGTCTGGGTGTAACTATGTAATATAGGTATGTAATGTATGTAATGAAAAGTAGTATATTAGTTATCTGGTTTCCTTAGTACAAGCTCTGCTTAGTTTGGGATCAGATGACCATGAGTGAATAATGTCCCTGGATATTATTATATTAAATACTAGCTGTATCCCGCGGTTTTTCCCACGTTAAAATTTATAAATTATCACAGCTTCTCCCCCGTAGGTGATAGCGTAATAATATGTAGCCTATATGTTGACCCGACTTCTTAGTAATATTGATGCAAAATTTGAAGTAAATCCATGCAGTGCTTTTTGAGATTAGCCCGGACATACATACAGACACATAGGCAAAAATTCTAAAAACTATATTTTTGGCTTCGATATCGATTGTAGATCACGCCCAAAGTATCCTTTAAAAAAATATTCAATGTACAGTTTTTACTTTCCTACGATTTTATTATATGTATAAATGTTATTTTTAATTTGCTTGCGAAATATTGGCAACCTATTGGTAAAATATAAATACAGTATTATACTTATTTACGTAAGATCATATTGGTAACCATTTGTGGTACTTAACTAAGGTGAACAGGTCAGTTAACCGTGACTGCTTTACTTACAATTTCATAACTTATTTAGACAACAATGGCTTTAAATGATGTGATTAAACTTTCAACTAGGTGTATTAAATTTTAATCGTTACCTTTATAAATAAATTTATGATTTCGTCGTAGTTTAATAGAACTCATTCTGATGCGCTCATGCGGGCCGGTTGACGTGGTTGGTAAGTGCTTGCCTTTTAGGTCGTGGGTTAGATTCCCAACCAGGACAGATATTTGTGTACATGAGCATGTCTGTTGTCCTGAATCTGGGTGTTATTAACTCTTTAGTTATGTATTTACTTCGAACCCAGGACCACCAGCTTCGTAGATAGGAGCACAACCAACTAGGCTACGGTGACCGTCAATCTTATCCGAAAGAGCTGATGCAGAGCCTCTACTATAAGATCAAACACACAACTGATAAATATACTTATATATTTCTTAATACATATATCAATTATCAATGGAGCCATGCTTATTGCACAGAGATTTGTCCAGATTGGGAATGAACGCCACGACCTCCGACTTAGCAGTCAAGATCACTAACCACTAGACTAAATTAGTCGAATGCCTAATTCAGGTTCAAATCATATTCGTAATCATAGTTTCTGCTACATTAAACTTGGGACACACCTAAAATACCAACAATTTTACTACCAATCGGACGGTAACCACATCATGTGCCGAAGCGAAAGACGTCCACAACCGCCCAAAAGCGTCCCCAAAGATCAAGATCTCCACAATTACCGCTCTTGTGCTACAGCTTCCAGCGGTTAAGCACTAATTATCTAAATTTCAATAAGAGTTTTGGCGCCAAAAGAAGCTTTGAAGCAAATTCTCATTTTCTAAAACTGGTGAATATTCAAGTTTTTATGTGTTTTTAGACATAAAGTCTTCGTCAACGTGCACAGTGTTGAAAAGTATTGCTGTGAATTGTGATTTTATGTGTTGATTCGAAAACTACATAGGAGCCACTAGTAAACTCTCTAGTGCCTTACTAGGTTAGGACTTTGACTTGACTGTGATAGACGAATGACGAAAACGAAAAGCTAATGCTATAATAAATGACTGGCTGACTGAAGGATTTAATATCCACGGTCAAGACATAAATTTAAATAAAAAAGAAATTATACAAGTGTGTGTCACCACTTTCATAATATAAAAGTCTCATGTAAGTTGCGTAATATACATAAAAACAGTCTCGTTTAGAGTGTATACATACGTGACTTTTGCTATGTATATTGTGACTTTTCTTTTAATTAATGCATAGGCCTTAATGGTCATCCAAAACAAAGTGATCTAACTTAAAAGTATTCGAATAAAATAAACATTAAATCCATAAACACAAACGGTGAGGTATGAATGTGATTAATTATCTTAAGATAAATCTAAAGCAGATGGTATCTCTCAACACTGTTTGAAATCAGTAGAATTGGGAAAAATACAGCGCAAGCGCAGATGTCGCGCCGCTTTTAAGACCGTATCGCGATTAGATTAATGAAACACCGGAAAAAAGTTGTAGCCTTCCTGAGCGTTCACAAAGATAACGTAATGATAACATCATTCGATTTTTAAGACTTTAAGTAATGTATTCCGTAAATATGTCACATTTATAATTGTAATTGTATAGTTAAGCATAGTATCTCAATCTCATTTTCGTTGTCTTATTGTATCTTATATTAAGCAAACAAGCTATTTTTGTATTCATTTGCGAAAACATATAATTGGTAATTAGTTGTAATAACCTATTACTTAGCATAAGTTGTTAATACTGTTTGTTTTCCTAATAAAATAAAATAAAAATATATGGAATCGTTGATGGTAAATAAGCTTAATTCGCTTGTTTCTACGATTTTGTCACTTGGTATATGTATACATATAATCGCAAAGTTTTTCTAGTCAAATGCGCTCATGGTCGGGGACCTGGCCGTGACCGCATTTGACAAGAAAAGCTATATGTAAGTAATCGGTGAGATTAAGCACTTAAGCGCGCTATCAAATATAGGTGACTAACTTCCTGAAATCCCTTATCGGGCACTAGTTTATGAATTATCATATCTATACATATAATAAAATCGGAGGAAAGTCAAAACTGTACATTAAATATTTTTTTTAAAGGATACTTGGAGCGTGATCTCCTTTCGATATCGAAGCCAAAAATATAGTTTTTTGAATTTTTGTCTGTTTGTCTGTATGTATGTCCGGGCTAAACTCAAAAAGTACTGCATGGATTGACTTCAAATTTTGCATGTATATTACTAGGAGGTTGGGTCAACATATAGGCTACATATTATCCTACGGGGGAGGAGCTGTGATAATTTATAAAATATAACGCGGATAAAACCGCGGGGTACAGCTAGTATATGATAATATCCTGGGACATTATTCACACATGGCTCCAAACCCATCCCAAACTAAGTAGAGCTTGTACTATGGATATATATATATATATATATATTATTACTACTTTTCTTTTGTAAATATATCCTTGCATAGATAATTAAACCTAGACTTATAGTTCACAATAGGTCTGTTTCATGACTGTTTATAAAATAGACCATATAGTACTCGGCCGCCCTTTTTAAAGCTTAGACCTAATAGTATGCAGTAACTTATGTTTATTGATGACTTTTTATAGCGTAGACCTTAGTACACGGTCTCAAAGTTCAAACTTCTTTATTGTTAAAATGTATATTTCAGGTCCGTTCTTTTAGAATCTTTTTAAATGACTTTTATAGCATATACTTAGTAAATTATACCAAGTCTCTTATGATGTTAATACATGACTTCTATAGCATAGACCTAATAGTACACGGCAGGTATAATGAAGTTTTTTCATGACTTTAAATAGCATTGACTTAATAGTACACGGCAGGTCTCTTATGATGTTAATACATGACTTTTTATAGCATTGACCTAATAGAACACTGTAGGCCTCTTAAAATGTTAACCCATAACTTTTTATAGGATTGACCTTATAATACACGACAGTTCTCTAATGTTAATACATGACTTTTTATAGCATTGACCTAATAGTACACAGTAGGTCTCTTATAGTGTTAAGACATGACTTTTTATAGCATTGACCTAATAAGTACACAGTAGGTCTCTTATAATGTTAACATATAACTTTTTATAGCATTGACCTAATAGTACACAGTTGGTCTCTCAAAATGTTAACACATAACTTTTTATAGCATTGACCTTATAGTACACAGTAGGTCTCTTATAATGTTAACACATGACTTTTTATAGCATTGACCTAATAGTACACAGTAGGTCTCTTATAATGTTAACACATGACTTTTTATAGCATTGACCTTATAGTACACAGTAGGTCTCTTATAATGTTAACACATGACTTTTTATAGCATTGACCTAATAGTACACAGTAGGTCTCTTATAGAGTTAACACATGACTTTTATAGCATTGACTTAATAGTACACCGTAGGTCTCTTATAGAGTTAACACATGACTTTTTATAGCATTGACTTAATAGTACACAGTAGGTCTCTTATAATGTTAACACATGACTTTTTATAGCATTGACCTAATAGTACACAGTAGATCTCTTATAATGTTAACACATGACTTTTTATAGCATTGACCTAATAGTACACAGTAGATCTCTTATAGAGTTAACACATGACTTTTTATAGCATTGACTTAATAGTACACAGTAGGTCTCTTATAATGTTATCACATGACTTTTTATAGCATTGACCTAATAGTACACAGTAGGTCTCTCATAATGTTAACACATGACTTTTTATAGCATTGACCTAATAGTACACAGTAGGTCTCTTATAATGTTAACACATGACTTTTTATAGCATTGACCTAATAGTACACAGTAGGTCTCTTATAGAGTTAACACATGACTTTTTATAGCATTGAATTAATAGTACACAGTAGGTCTCTTATAGAGTTAACACATCACTTTTAATAGCATAGACATTCATTATTTTTAAACGAAATGTATTCAATATAAAGAAAATTTGACAACGGTTGTATATTTTTAAACCATTAATTATTATGTGACAGGTGTGCTCAGAGTTCAAATGGTATCGCCACAAGGAATTGACTCAACCCTTATTCGTAAAGACGGAACAAAACAAAGGTTATACCAATTTATTTAATTACCTTTTGGTCCCAATTTTGCACAGCATACACAAGCCATTGTGGAAAATGTCTAATTAATTTCTCCAAAAACATTACAAAAGAGCGGATCATAAAAGATAGGAATTCTGCTTTTGATTCCGTTTTCGCTTCCTTTAACTTGTTAACTCTTTTGAAAATAATTACAAGGGCATCGTACCCAATTATTGTGTTATATTTCTTTATTACACCGCTCACTTAACTGGAAAATATCTTTTAAATTTCACAAAATGGCAAAAAACCGTACGGATCGCTTTGCAAGATGTAAAAAAATAGTGGATGTAAGTTAACGAGGAATTGACGTTTACTTATGGATTTCTTAAAGTTCAGCTCTATATTGGAAGATCGATGCGATATTTTAACTTTTAATAATAAAGTACTGTGGCAGTCTTAATGGAGTCTAGCCATCTAGCACTATTGGACACACAGGTGCACAAATTATTCCCACTCCGACGATTCTATGGGACAGGTTACTCGACATGACTGTAGTCGAGTCGATATTGAGAAACAGGAAAGTCAGTACATCTTTTTGGACGACGCGACGTGGGGTTTGAACCGTGCGGTTGAACAAGATACAGCAGACCAACAAGGCAATCACTAAATATAAGAAAACACTGCTGTTAAACTGTTATAAGTTACTAGCTGTGCCCCGCAGTTTTACCCGCGTTAAAATTTATAAATTATAGCCTATGTGTTAAGGGTGTCAGCTAACTCCATACCAATTATTTTTTAAAATCGCTCCAGACGTTTTGACGTGAAGAAGTAATAAACTATACACTCACAAACTTTCGCCTTTATAATACTAGCTGTGCCCCACAGTTTTACCCGCGTTAAACTTTATAAATTATAACCCATGTTAATCCAGGGTGTCAGCTAACTCCATACCAAATTTTATTATAATTGCTCCAGCCGTTTAGACGTGAAGAAGTAACAAACAAACACACTCACAAACTTTCGCCTTTATAATATTAGTGTGATAACAAAGGTTTCAGTTACACGGTTCTAATACCGCGTAACTTACACTTTTAATAAATTCAAGCGACATTTCGTAAATATGAAAGACTTACAGAAAATAAATTAAGCAAAATTGGATTATTTTATATTTTTACTTTGACAGTATTATTTTAAACGCAAACTAAATAAATAAAATAACGATTCTGAGAACCACAATTTTAGGTTTGATAAAAATAGCCCTGAGGACTCATCATAAGATTCTGGCTAACTAAGTCCTATGGCTGTTTACTTTGATAGTTGAACCTTGTGTTTGGCCTGCTATTAATAAATCAAGGTCCATAAGTGATCGAGGTAAAGCACTAGGTACGCGGTCAGTCTATAGATGGGTGACCGTTAAAGTGATTTAATTTCGTGTTAAGCTGTCAGTGCCGGTTGTTGTTATTAGAAAAGAATTCATAATATAGGCTCAAGGTCACCCAAAGAGCAATGGAGAGGGCTATGCTCGGAGTATCCCTGCGGGGTCAAACCAAAAACCTCGAAATCCGCAGGCGGACCAAAATAGCCGACATAGCCCAAAGAATTGCCAAACTGAAGTGGCAGGGCACATAGCTCGTAGAACCGACGGCCGATGGGGCAGAAAGGTTCTCGAGTGGCGACCACGAACCGGAAGACGCAGCGTGGGCAGGCCCCCTACAAGTTGGACCGACGTTCTTACAAGGGTCGTGGGAAGCCGCTGGATGCGGGCAGCGCAGAACCGGCTATTGTGGAGATCCTTTGGGGAGGCCTTTGTTCAGCAGTGGTCGTCTTTCGGCTGATATGATGATGATTTCATAATCCATACCAGAGGCCTTCTGGGCAGCTTGAACCACTCCGATACTAAAACGCCCACTGCCCATACGATAAAGGAAGAAGAATACATTAAACGATCGACTAGGAAGGACCCATACGAACTAGCCTATGAATAGAAAATTATTTTAGTTAAGTATACTTATACTTAAGTTAGTATTTGATACTCATTCCATATTTAAAAAAAATGTCTTTATATTGGTCTATTCGATGGGTAAAATGCCGTAGAAATGGACACACCATGGTAAAAAATAATTACTAGTATATCTATGTATACCACCTATATGACTGGTATGTTATTCTAGGGATAGTGATAATTTAGAAACCAAAAACCTTTGTGTGATGAACATGATTATTTTTTCTATGTCTATGTGTAATTTATCTATAATATAGAGATGATATCACACTAATATTATAAAGGCGAAAGTTTGTGAGTGTGTGAGTGTGTTTGCTTGTTACTTCTTCACGACTAAACGGCTGGAGCAATTTAATAAAATTTGGTATGGCTGATTTTATTTTATTTTAAAAAAGGATTCCTACTTAGTTTTCTGGCAGTGTTTCTCAGTAGCTCCACGTCATGCACTGCACGGTAGGGTAAAAAAATATGACGATTCCACATAAATGTAATTTTTTTACGGAATAAAGAATTTTTGACTTTCGTCTTTGACTATGACTGAAAATTTGCTGACACATAGGCTATATTTTCTAAAGTTTAATTCGAGTAAAACCGTGGGGCACAGCTAGTATATGATATATAGATGATATATGTATTTAGAAAAGAGCAGCTATTGATCAGTTGTCTTGTTGCAAAAATACAGGCTCTGTATAGTTTGGGATCAGATGGCAGTGCGTTAGTTACACCAAGATATTAGATACATATATCTGTCTAATCACTCATGGTGAGCTCTCAGTACATTTTATTACAAACTTCCTCGAAAGAAACGAATTTATTAAGAGAATTGGGCGTGTCAACCAAACCAATCGTAAATTCAAGGTTGTATTTACGAAACAGGCTAATATAGAAATTCATAAGAAATCACGTGAAAAGCTTTACCTAGATCCTATTCCAGTGACCCATATACAAGGTGTACGCAATATCTTGTGACGGGATGGTTGGCGAGGATCCTGCCGTTTTGACGGGCTGGTTGGCGTGGATCCTGCCGTTTTGACGGGCTGGATGGCGTGGATCCTGCCGTTTTGAGGGGCTGGTTGGCGTGTATCCTGCCGTTTTGAGGGGCTGGTTGGCGTGGATCCTGCCGTTTTGAGGGGCTGGTTGGCGTGGATCCTGCCGTTTTGAGGGGCTGGTTGGCGTGTATCCTGCCGTTTTGAGGGGCTGGTTGGCGTGGATCCTGCCGTTTTGAGGGGCTGGTTGGCGTGGATCCTGCCGTTTTGACGGGCTGGATGGCGTGGATCCTGCCGTTTTGAGGGGCTGGTTGGCGTGTATCCTGCCGTTTTGTCTTAAATGTTTCGACAAAATTTAATTATCCAAACAAATTTTAGCAACTTTTTAACATGCGTTTATTAGCCTCATAAGTATGTTAGTTTGTTAGTATGTAACAGAAACTTTGAACATGATTTAACCCCGTTCAAAACGTCGGACTTGACTATAAATTTGGCATTAGGTATTTTAAAGGACTCGGAAGATAAATATACCCTTGCGAAGGCATGGGAAAGGGGTGCAGAGCTTTTCTCTAGTCGCCAGTCGACCTTTTTCAAATATTTTATTGTTCACTAGCTGTGCCCCGCCGTTTTACCCGCCTTAAACCGTATAAATTACAGCCTGTCTCTGACTAACACCATACCAAATTTTAATAAAATTGCTCCAGCCGTTTAGACGTGAAGAAGTAACAAACATACATTAGTTATCTGGTTTCAATAGCACAAGCTCTGCTTAGTTTGGGATCAGATGACTGTGTGTGAATAATGTCCCAGGATATTTATTATTATTGTAACTGCTAACTAAAATGGGGTTGTGTAATTGTTTATCTAAAGTGTCTAAAGTAGGTAACCAAAAAAAAATAAAGAACTCGCTACCTTTTGCTCGGCAATGTGAAAAGGCTCAGCGACCCCGCCAACATCCGTTATTTCGAAATTATAGCTTAAACTGTTTACCAATTGTATATACAACTTGCACAAAAGTCGTTTGTATCACATTTACTTTTTATAATACGTTTAACAATTACTTATAAACGTAATCTGAACATTACTTTATACGTCTTTCGCAAGTTTTGTGCTTTAATTTCACAGAATTAAGGTGAACTAAGCAGTTTCAGTATTACTTTCATTAATACAATTATATGACACCAAATTTATAGTATTCATGTTCGGCTCTGTCATTTGCTAGTGGATATATCATCATGTTAGACGAAGAACGTCCACTGGTGGACAAAGATCTTCACAAAAGATTTCCACGATGGATCGTGTCAATCTTTTGGAGAGATATGTCATAATCGCCACGCTTGGCAGACGTGTTGGCGATAGCACTATAATGAAATTTATTCAGCACTGGGGTGACATACACTTGTACTTGTCGAGCTCACAATGTATTACATAAACACAGTTTAAAAACAGTAATTAAAGAAACAAAATATTTTTAATTAGTCCGTCCGTGCGGTCTGTTTCGTCACATTTATTTTTAATATCCTTAAATAAATAATAAATAGCAAGTTACTAAGCTATTATTGTTACATTTAGAAATTGTGTATTAAAATTAAATTAAAGAATTAATAACGAGCAGTTGGCTAGCGCAAAAGGGTCACAACCAGTAGCTTAATTTAAACAAGTAATACCTGAGGGCATCCTTATGGGGTACGGGCCACAGCTCAGGCGGCCGCTGAAGTGAAAAGACGGAATTCGAAATGGGGGTCAGATCACTTGCACGGGATTATCGATCACGTGTTAAGGGGGTATCGCGATCCTCGCCGCTGGGGATCCTACCCTAGCTAGCCTGCGGCTTTCTCTAGCTACCTAGGTGTATGATGGTTAAAGTACACAGAGAGACGCTGCTGGCCGTTCCCTTCGAGAAATTCCCTCGGGATCACTTTTATGCCCCCACGGGTTGACATATTAACCATTTATTTCAGAGCATTTTTCAGTCCTTAAGATGTTAACTGTACCAAAAAATCTTAACCTAATATAATAAAATCGTAAGAAAGTCGAAGCTGAACATTGAATATTTTTACAATCGATATCGAAGCCAAAAATATAGTTTTTAGAATTTTTGTCTGTGTGTCTGTTTGTCTGTAAGTATGTCCGGGCTAAACTCAAAAAGTACTGCGTGGATTTACTTCAAATTTTGCATGAATATTACTAAGAGGTTGGGTCAACATATAGGCTACATATTATCACGCTATCTCCTACGGGGATATAGCTGTTATCATTTATAAGGTTTAACGCGGGTTAAACCGCGGGGCACAGCTAGTATGAATATAATATCGCGGTACTAGGGCACCGTCTACGTCGTATGCAGTCGTATCCGGTGCTCCAGCATCGGACTACCCCATATATCACACACCATGCGTAGAAGGGATTCACACAAATATATAGAATTCACAAAATTTTGAGTGTGTTGCCGTTTCTGAGTTTACATTATTAATTGTTAATATAATAATATCTAGGGACAATGTCACACAGATCATCCTAGCCTCAAACTAATCAAAGCTTGTACTATGGGTACCAGGCGACGATATACATACTTATATAGATAGATAAATACTTAAATATATATATAACATCCATGACTCAGAAACAAATATTCGTGCTCATCACACAAATATTTGTACTTACCGGGATTCGAGCCCAGGACCACCAGCTTCGTAGGCAGGAGCACTACCAACTAGACTACGGTGACCATCGTATTAATTGGTAATGCATCTTTAATATGCCTATGACCTGTTCAAATGAGGCATTGCCAAAGATAACGAAACAAGGGGCTACTAAGTGAACTCATTCGAAATTCACTTCAAAACCCTTGTTGTGATGTCAAAAACCCGGTTCGTTTCATTACTACGCGCGAACGTGAGTTTACTGGCTACAAGCGAAGTTATCAACCATAATAAAAAAAAATTGTTTACACATAATCGGCCTCCCACGGTGAGGTGAGGTGCTTACTCTACTGAGATAGCCAAAGCATGATTCCCGCTCGTGCGGAAAGCTGTTGTTTTAAACCTGTAATTGAAAAACGGGGCAACAGTTTTTTTTGTTGTAAACTATGTCAGTAAACAAGTAGTTATATGGCCTATTTGGAAGCGGTCACTGTAGCCTATGACCTCTTGTAGAATTCGGAATATTACTCATGCGTTGCCCGACCCTTTAGAAGAAACCCAATATACTGTATTGTTACGTATGTTTGTTTGCTTGTCACTAAAAAGTAGGCAAAGTCTCTTCTAAGATATAATAAAAATTTATAAATTAATAAAGGTTGTGAATCTCTTACACATACATATACATAAATGTATAGACTCACTCACGCCTGTTTCCCAGAGGGGTAGGCAGAGTTGCAAACCTCTTACACTTCTAAACTAATTCAAATGTTAAAACATCTCTATATAACATAGATTTTATGCAAAGAACAGGGCATACATGGCGCCATCCTACTATCAAAACCACTTTTTCACACACACAATACGTGAAACTATTATGCGCACAAGCACCAGTTATAACGTGTTACACATTTTTTTTGAAGGCAACATCTGCATTAGTGAATCTATTCGCTGTGTCGCGGGGTAGTTCACAAACATATAATAGACGGACATACATACAGACTCAGAACAACTATTTATAGGTCCCACATATAGTTGACCAGCGCGGGAATCGAACCCGGGACACGAAGCGGCGAGGTGACTGTCTAAGCCGCTGCGCCACACGTGCAGTCGCTCACAATATTTTGCGCGTAAACTAAATTTACTCAACTAAAGATCCTCTGTCCTTTTTATAAGAACGATGTTAGAATGAAATGCAATGATATTAAAAATATCTGCGTTACTAAACTGGCGGATAGATGGAAATGGAAATATAATTAATAGATAAACAAAAAAACCGGCCAAGTGCGAGTCGGACTCGCCCATGAAGGGTTCCGTAGCAACAAGTATTTCAGTTGATTAAATGAAAGAAAATTGCGGTTTACGTTTAAGACGTATTAAAAATAAACTACTTGCTAGATCTCGTTCAAACCAATTTTTTGTTGTTAGTTTTGCATGGTAATGTACATCATATATTTTTTTAGTTTTATCATTCTCTTATTTTAGAAGTTACAGAGGGCGGGGGGGACACTCATTTTACCACTTTGGAAGTGTCTCTCGCGCAAAATAGAAACCTCAATATCATTTTTGAAGACCTATCCATAGACATCCCACATGTATGGGTACGATGTAAAACATTTTTTTGAAGTTTCAATTCTATGTATGGGGACCTCCCAAAATTATTGTTCGTTTTCTATTTTTGTGTAAAATTCTTAATGCGGTTCACCGAATACATCTACTTACCAAGTATCAACAGTACAGCTCTTATAGTTTCGGAAAAAAGTGGCTGTGACATACGGACGGACAGACAGACATGACGAATCTATAAGGGTTCCGTTTTTTGCCATTTAGCTACGGCACCTAAAAATGTATATAGTGTCTACAGCTTGATTTTACCCACGTTAAACTTTATCAATTATAGTCTATGTGTTATTCGGATATATAAGCGTGAGAATAATGGCATATCCGATGATGATAAATTCCAATTCTTCATTTCAGCATGCTAGTTACTTTCGTAATATATTATTAATATAATATAACTAAAATTTCGTGGGTACGATTCCCACCCAGGACAGATATTTGCGTGCATGAACATGTCTGTTTGTCCTGAACTGGGTGTAATTTATCTATATAAGTATGTATGTGTATTTACAAAAAAGTAGTATATGTAGTATATCAGTTATCTGGTTTCCATAGTACAAGCTCTGCTTAATTTGGGATCAGATAGCCCTGTGTAAATACTGTCCCAGGATATTATTATATATAATATAGGTCAAAAGTGGCTCCAAATTTTTCAAACACACGGTACTGCTTGCCAGTTCGTTTAGTTTGAACTTGGCTTTAAACACTACCGCGTGTCTTGATCGAAATCTGGTTATCTGGCTATTTGGTTGGTAAATGCTTGCCTTTCACGCCACGGGTCGTGGGTTCGATTCCCACCCGGAACAGATATTTGTGTGCATGAACATGTCTGTTTGTCCTGAGTCTGGGTGTAATTATCTATATAAGTATGAATTTACAGAAGAAAAGTGTTATATGTAATATTTCAGTTGTCTGGTTTTCATAGTGCTAGCTCTGCTTAGTTTGGAATCAAATGGCCGTGTGTAAATAATGTCCCAGGATATTATTATTGGACTACAGGTTTAAACTTTGTTTACAACAGAAAATATGTAAAACTCCAAACAATCATTGTATGGTTACATATTGGTACCATTAATAACACTTCTTTTTATGAATATATCGCAATTGTATCGCTTATGAAAATCTGAGCTATAGAACAATGGAAAATAATATAATTTTTACATATAAAAAGGTTTATTGGTTTATGAAGAAAATATAAATACAAAGAGTATTTATCGACAACGTATTTGTCGCAGGCGCTACCGCCCGAACACTCACCATACTTTTTCTGTACCTATGAAAAAAAAAACATTTTTAACTGAACCCAGAACCTCATGTCTACGGTTGAGTACGCTGCCGTAAGACCAACATAGCAAATACTTAATGACAGTATGGTTTGCAAAGCTTGTTAGAAATCTCAATTAAGCATTCGATAGGGTTACGGTCAAAATAAATGAGAACCTACACAGCGGCTTATTGCAGTACCCAACGTCCATCAAAGTTTCATTTACCTTGCGAAACCCCAGACCACCAGTTGCGTTACACTGATTTTATACTTATCTATTAGAACGAATCAGCTATTTATTTTGTTAGACATTTTCTTTGTTTTGTTTTCTTTTATGTCTGATATTGTTTTCACGGATGATTACGCCAATACATTTATTCGGAATAATTGCGGCTTTCGCGCTGTATAGGTACAAATTGTAAAGGAAATTGGTAGTCATTTAGTAGTGCTATTGAATGAATGTGCTGGTTTAGCAACTAGACGTGCCATCAGTCAATAGATAAGTAACCACTTATGTTATTAGACTTTAGCATCTAGATCAGACCTTGAATCAACTTACTATTTTATTTTAAGCTTTAATCGATGAAAAGGTTAATCAACATTTCCAAGTAAATATGCTTAACCAAAAACAAGAACTCTTTTTACGAGGGGACGTTGAGTGGTTAAAAATAAAATAAAGTCATAAGAAATAAAGTCAATAAGAAAACACTTGTTCAACACAAGGTCATTCATAATAATAATATAGATAAATAATAATATGGAATTGTTAGACAGAAATATATACTCCGTGGAGGAGTGAGATCTGACTTGCCATATCTTTGTAAATATTGGCAATATTAATATGAAATTTTATTTGAGTTGGTTAATATTTTGATGTAGGTATTAGAATTCTGTGACATTAACAATTTTTAACTTTTATTTTATTTACTTATAGACAATAAAAATGTTTTCACATGTATATACACACTAAAAAGATTATAAGGACCTAAGAGGGGTAGGGCACAGCGTTCACTCGCTCTGACACCTCTGGTGTTGCAGGCGTACATGGGCGGCGGTGATCACTTGCCATCAGGTGACCCGCTTGCTCGTTTGTCGCCCTATGACATGAAAAAAAGGACCAAATGTAATTTACCTTATTTATGTTTACTCTATTTACTGTTAAGAAATGAATTGAATTGGAATTCTTACCTTAATATAGATAGAACCATTCAAATAAGATGCAGTAAATAATATCTGAAACTTTAAAATTCGATAATTCAATATAATAATAAAAGCTTGCCAATAACTTGATATAAGCTAGCTAAATAATTATATGATCTTAATGTTTTCATACATTCTGCGTACTTAAGTATCCATATTGACCTTGAAATAATTATGTTAAGTAACTATATTACTACAAACATGTTCGGACAATTTACAAGCGCTTTTTTAAAGTCTACGTGAATAATAACTTTATAATTTTATTTATTTATTTTATTTTTAAGGGGTCAAATAGATTTTGTTTGTTTATTGGTTCAAATTCAAAATACATTCTGTTAAAATGTTCCATTTGTGTGGAATCGTCAGTTTTTACCCTACCGTGCAGTGCATGACGTGGCAGCTACCGAGAAACAATGTCAGTAAACTCAATAGGAATCCATTTTATTTTTTAATTATAATTACATGGTGTTTAAATGTGTTAATTTAGAGCAAATCAATTCCAAGCTCTTTTGTAACTTAAATACTAAGAAGTTTTGTAGTTTACCCTGCTAAACAATTTAGCTTTTTAACTCATTTATAATTCTTTTTAACTCATTTGTAGACAATTTTCTGATATCACTGGGAAGTTTTTTTTTACAATCGTTATATTGCCACATAAAAGAGTTTTTTTTGTGGTGATGGGCAATATATAACACAAGATTATGCTTACAATTGGCGGACATATAGTACACCTAAACACAGAACAACTTGTAACCGGTAATTATCTTGTGCGGGAATCGAACCTGAGACACAAAGTGAGGAGGTGACCGTTTTAATTCTACACATATTATGTAACATTTAACGGAAGAAATAAATGTCGAATTTCAATGAATTTATTGTTTGTTTGCGGAGTACCCGCGACGCAGGGACTCGTTTCCCTAGTGCGGGTGTTGTCTTTTTTCATAAAAAAATTAGCTTTTAATTTAAAATGGAAAATTTATGTATAGTATGTAGTAGTTATTATCTAATTATAATGAAGGCATGCAGCCTGTGTATCTGTAGCCATTACTTTACTTTGTGAAAATAAATGTCTTAAAATTAAACCTAAAATATCGTCACGTAAGTTAGATTCTGATAGTAATAAGCATAAGGAAGAAACAGTCATGTATTATACACTGTTTAAGTCTGGTGACCAAAATTGATTCTTAAGTTAAGTAATCACAATTTTCTCCGGGTTGTCCACCTAGGTAGCTAGAGAAAGCCACATATTAGCTAGGGTAGTCTCCTCAGTAACGAGGATCGCGTTGGCTGCTTATCACGTGATCGGTGATCCCGTGCAAATGACATCCTCTTTATTTCACCGGCCCCCTGAGCTGTGACCCGAACCCTCAGGTATTAGTGGTTTAAATTAAGCCTTCTGCCTTCCATCCAATTGCTCTTCAATTCTTTAATTTTAATATAGTACTAAATTTAAAAATAATAGCTTAGTGGCTTGTTATTTGTTTAAGAATTTAATAAAAATGTGATAAAACAGACTGCACGGAGGGATTTATTCAATTTTTTTTTGTTACTAGTGTATTCTATTCGCCTATGTTTATGTACTGCAATTTGATTTCGTTTCTTAAATTCTAATAGAAATAATAATAATATCCCGGGACATAATTTACACACGGCCATCTGATCCCAAAGTAAGCGGAGCTTGTACTATGGTAACCAGATAACTGATTTACCTACTACTTTTCTTTTGTAAATACATACTTATATAGATAATTACATACAGACTCAGGACAAACAGACAGGAAATTGGTGTGGTCTGGTGTATATAGAGGATGTTTAAGTAATTGAGAGTAGTATTTAGGATGCATACAGTCGCAAAGGCAAGCTTGTAACCGAGAACTTTATCTTGATGACACAAGACAGTATTGCCGAATTAGCCTCGACGTTTTTCATGGATTTCGTTCCGCATTTTTTATTTGTTCCACTAAACATATTAGTTCCATGATCTAGAAATTCGATCATTACTAATTCTTGCATATTCCTTCGATGTGGGTCGTCTCCAGTTTATTGGTGATGGACTTGTCTTAATTGTTTAAGCACGAGACGGCTGTCTTAATCGCTGCACCACACGTGTAGTCGAGTTTTTAGAAATATATAAGTACCCCGCGGTTTTAAACGCGTTAAACTTTATAAATTACCACTGCTCCTCCCCTGTAAGTGATAGCGTGATAACATGTAGCCTATATGTTGACCCGATCTCTTGGTAATATTCATGCAAAATTTGAAGTAAATCCATGCAGTACTTTGGAGTTTAGCCCGGACATACATACAGACAAACAGACAAAAATTCTTAAAAGCTAAATTTTTGGCTTCGATATCGATTGTAGATCACGAACCAAGTATCCTTTAAAAAATATTCAATGTACAGTTTTGACTTTCCTACGTTTTATTATATGTATAGATGTTCATCAGTTGTCTGGTTGCTAGAGTACTAGCTCTATCTATTTTTAGATCAGATGGCAGTTTTTTGTTTTTCAGTTTTTTTATGGTTTTTGGTGATATTACTTTATTTCTCTTAATTTTTTTGCCCCACAAAACTGCTCACGCAGTTTAATTGTGAAATCATTGAGTCTCTATTACAATAATAATAATATAATATCTGGTACATCTATAACCTTATACTAAATACCTACATTTTACATAGTGTATAATAAATATCTCTTTACCTGACGTGCGAATTTTAATTTCGTATCTTCTTGTCAACAGGCAAAGTATTCAATAGATATCGTTTTCTTAGGGTTCAGTCGCCATAATAATTACAAACTTTGGGTACATCATATTTACATGCTGTCATTGACCTGGTAGTATACCCGTTAGATAGCAATGAGTCACTATCCCGACTGCAATGGTTATTGACCAATAGTAGGAATTTTACATATTTTGAATAGCTGTGCCCCGCAGTTTTACCCGCGTTGAATTTTATAAATTATCACAGCTCCTCCCCCGTAGGTCATAGCGTGATAATATGTAGCCTATATGTTGACCCGACCTCTTAGTAACATTAATGCAAAATTTGAAGAAAATCCATGCAGTACTTTTTGAGTTTAGCCCGGACATATATCAGACAAAAATTCTAAAAACTATATTTTTGGCTTCTATATCGATGGTAAATCACACCCCAAGTATCCTTCATAAAAATATTCAATGTATAGTTTTGACTTTTCTACGATTTTATTATATGTATAAATAACTTATTATAGTCTTCTATACAACTGGTTTTGCTTTTCTTGTTTACTAGTAATTGAATTGATAACCCTCTTCTTTTGAAATCGGTAAATAAAGTCAAATTGATTACCTCTTCCTGTTTGAAATCAGTTCAAAAGTGACTTAAATTAAATTTGAGAAACAACAAACCACCACAATGTCTAACACACAATACATTCTTGATCAAATTGCGTATCTACTTATTATAGTCTCCTTTACAACTGTTTTTGGTTTTTTTGTTTACTAATAATTGAATTGATAACCCCCTTCTTTTGTAATCGATAAAAAAATCAAATTGATTAGCTCTTCCTGTTTGAAATCAGTTCAAAAGTGAGTTAAATTGAATTTGAAAAACAACAAACCACCACAATGTCTATCACACAATACATTCTTGATCAAATTGCGTATCTACTTATTATAGTCTCCTTTACAACCGTTTTTGCTTTTCTTGTTTACTAATAATTGAATTGATAACCCTCTTCTTTTGTAATCGGTAAATAAAGTCAAATTGATTACCTCTTCCTGTTTGAAATCAGTTCAAAAGTGAGTTAAATTAAATTTGAAAAACAACAAACCACCACAATGTCTATCACACAATACATTCTTGATGAAATTGCGTATCTACTTATTATAGTTTCCAACTGTTTTTGCTTTTCTTGTTTACTAATAATTGAATTGATAACCCCCTTCTTTTGTAATCGATAAAAAAATTCAAATTGATTACCTCTTCTTGTTTGAAATCAGATCAAAAGTGAGTTAAATTAAATTTGAAAAACAACAAACCACCACAATGTCTATCACACAATACATTCTTGATCAAATTGCGTATCTACTTATTATAGTTTCCAACTGTTTTTGCTTTTCTTGTTTACTAATAATTGAATTGATAACCCCCTTCTTTTGTAATCGATAAAAAAATTCAAATTGATTACCTCTTCTTGTTTGAAATCAGATCAAAAGTGAGTTAAATTAAATTTGAAAAACAACAAACCACCACAATGTCTATCACACAATACATTCTTGATCAAATTGCGTATCTACTTATTATAGTTTCCAACTGTTTTTGCTTTTCTTGTTTACTAATAATTGAATTGATAACCCCCTTCTTTTGTTATCGATAAAAAAACTCAAATTGATTACCTCTTCCTGTTTGAAATCAGTTCAAAAGTGAGTTAAATTAAATTTGAAAAACAACAAACCACCACAATATATTTCACACAATACATTCTTGATGAAATTGCGTACTTAAATCGTGATATAACCCGGAACTTCGCAGCCACAAAATGGTTCCGAACCTCCGTTATTATATAAATCAATTTGGACCACAAATTAATATAAATAAGCTAGTGTTAATAGAAAACGTGGTCTTGTATCTTTAGAAAAGTGATTGGTAAGTAATAGATTCCGGATAGATGGTGAATGAGTTTAAAGGAAAAGTTTTGTTGTTTCATAGAACCAGCCAAGTATGAGTCGAGGCTACATATATACAACATTTAACTTAATTAACGCAGATCCTGTCAATAGTTTGTTCAAAATTGTTTACTCAATCGATTTATATCATTTTTAATATACGTAATTTTATCCCAATAATAATTAAAACTACCGAAATTATTGTCATATTAACCCTGTACAGTCAAAATAAATTGAAATGGACGGTAAGTCAAAGTAATAAGACTTTTAAAATCGCAGTTTTATTCGTATTCCTTTTAAAATAAAGAAAAACAAACATTATTCCAAGAAACTATATTAAAAAACAATGCACATATATGTTAAATTAAAAATTCAGTGCATGTATTATGTTTACAACATAACATTCTAATTGGGGTGTTTGAGGGTGTGCGTTAATTACGTTACATGTTGTATAGTGAATTTATTCATTATTATATACTTCTTTTTTCCGCTGATAAAGGTGCAGCACATGCGATGGGGTCTAGACCGGCCAAGACTGCAAATCCGCCACTGGCTATATCACTACAAAGTTACATCAAAATACGTTCCGTAGTTTTTGGGTGAAAGAGTTACAAACATCCATACTTCCATATTCAGAAACTTTCACATTTGTAATAATACTAGTAGGATTAAACTTTATAAATTACTCGTATAGCCTATGTGTTATTCGGATATATAAGCTATATTACTACAAAGTTACATCAAAACCGTTCGGTAGATTTTGCGTGAAAGAGTAACAAACATCCATACATCCATATTCACCAACTTTCGCATTTGAACTTTAGAATATCTTTAATTAACCGTTTTGAGTATTAAGTTAATAAATAATTAATACTTAATTTAGTTTACGATATATTTTATTCTAATTAAGTAATTCGCTGAATATTACATAAAATTATATATATTACGCAAAATTACATAAAAATCCGTTCGGACGTTTTTACGCGAAAGAGACACACATCCATACTCACAAACTTTCGAATTTGTAATATAAGTACGATAGGATTATGGTAAAGTCATAATAATCGCTTTTTGTACAAATTATTTAACCAAAACAAAAAGTAAAATACCAAAATAAATGTGTAAAGAATTGTTGTTTTCGTCTATTTGTCTTAATAAAGTATTAAGGTATCTCTCTACCATCTCTCCGTCCGAAACATGAGCACATCGCTAGAAGAGATAAAAGCATATAATTATTGTGACAATCTGTCGCAAAGGACGTTATTACACTGAGTATGATATCAGAAATAATCACAAAATAATATTGTTGTAATGGAACAAATATATTGTTGCTATTTTCCTTAACAATTCCTAAAATAAGTAGAGCGAAAATATATGGATTGATATCACCAAATTGCTCACTAAAAGACGAGTAACAAGCAAAAAATATTCTATTTGAAGAACTGATTCATTATACTCCTTACCTTCAAAGAAATCTACCTAAATGATGTGCAAAAAATACTACACAATAAGTTACAATAAATTCTTTGCACAATAAATTTCGCATAATGAATACCTACGAAAAGTCATGCGTAGGAGTTTCTTTCTGAAAGAATCTACCTGGGTGAATATTTATAGGCAACAAGGCTCAATTGGTAGTTAGAAATTTTAACTTATAACTATTTTTTTTAATAATGTCCTGGGACATTATTCATACCCAGCCATCTGATCTCAAACTAAGCAGAGCTTGTACTATGGAAACCAAATAACTGATATACTACATATACTACGTTTCTTTAGTAAATACATACTTATATAGATAATTACACCCAGACACAGGATAAACAGACATGATCATGGACACAAATATCTGTTCTGGGTGGGAATCAAACCCACGACCTCTGGCGTGAAAAGCAAGCATTTGCCAAATGCGCCAACAGGTCCGTCAAACTATTGCTAAATGCCTCATATGATTAAAATATGCAACATGTAGTGGTTGTTCACGTGTAGTTTTATTAACTACAAGATTTAAGCGCCGCTTTTTAAGAAAATTGTATACAATCTATCTAACCTTGGTTTCTTAGGCATATGCCATGTGAAGTAGTAAAGATAAAAGATAAAGATAAAGATTTATTTATAGCCAAACTGTGTACATGTTAGGTCTTATTTCTAAGTTAAGATTCACAGTCTACCCAAATCGGATATGCAATACAAGGCGCAACAATGCGGCTTAAAAACTTAAATTAACTAAAACTAAATATATTTTTTCCCAAAATATTAATAGAACTGAAACCTAATTGCAAACAATAGAGATATTGTCAATACATAAAATAGTGCCATAATATCAACTGTGATTAGTTAGTTTAATAATAGTTATTAGTTATTTTTAGTATATATCTTGTTGTTGTTTTCTTGTTTATTGCGACTTTTCTCCCGCAGTCAAACCGACTGATCGGTTTTGTGGGGTATTTTTCTGTACTTGTGTTTTAATATTAAGAAAACAATAAATAAATAAAATTCCAGACGCGCTACAAAATTTGTCCTGATTTAGTAAAGCATCCGGAATGTTTGACTCTGGAGTGTTGTTGTTGACTTATGTTGAGGATGCTCAACATTAGTATGAACGATATTCTTTTTTATTAACATTATTCGTTTTCCAGAGTGTCGGAAAAGTTTAAATAAGATTATTCGTTGCTTTTAGCCCACTTCAAAATGGATATATATGTATTTGATACATATGTATTTGGAATGGTCGAATAAATATTTTGTTTAAAACTCCCAATAATTTAAATATACACCTACGAAGGTATATTTTTGGTATGTTATGCAACAAATACTTAAATGTGAAGTCATAGAACGTCAATTTAAGGGCACTGGAAAAACTGAATATGAGCAAAACCCATTATTCTTATTGTATCAAAATCTGCGCCATTAAAATAAAAGTTGTGTAATAGCATCACGTGCAATAGATCCGCACGAAAAAGTCCCATATATTGCACAACTTTGGTATTGTTGTCAATTTTAGTACAATATGAAAAATAAGATAAGATAAATACTCTTTATTGCACACCAATTACAGATAAAAACATGGGAAATATTAATTAGCAATTGAAATTGTACAATAGGCGGTCTTATCGCAGTCAGCGATCTCTTCCAGACAACCTTTGGATGGATATGAAGCAGAAATATAGAAAGACAACACGATAAGGGTAGTGCAAGATGAAATAATTTAAGTAGGAATCTAAATACTTACAAACTAATAATGGCATTTACTTAATAGTAATACTACCATGTCATTAGATATAATACATACTTAATTACATAAACATAATAATACATACATAGATACATACATAATAAATAATATAATATGGAAGGACAGTGGAAATGTTTCTTAATTGACGATAATTGATGATAAGGATTTAACAGAAACAGGTAAGGGTTAGGGTTAGGCTACAAATGCCTTCATAACAACTTACTTGTTAGCAAATTGTAGTTTAATCATTATTTTAAAAATTTACTAAAATCATATAAATTTGTGCAAATCTATTGCACAACTCCCCATGTCATACTAATCCTACTAATATTATAAATGTGAAAGTTTGTGTGTATGTATGTCTAGATGTATGGATGTGTGGATGTTTGTTACTCTTTCACGCAAAAACTATACAACGGATTTTTATGAAACTTTGTAGTCATATAGCTTATATATCCAAATAACACATAGGTTATAATTTATGATCATTGTATTGACCTTATTTTTTCAATCCCATTATACGTATTTGACATTATTTTGCAATTTTTGATATAATTTTATTACTTTTGACATTATTTTACTGTTTACAGTTTAATTTAATGAATTGTTATTTCAATGCAATGCAATGCGTGGTTATAATGAATATACTGATTCTTAAATACTAATTATTTTCACTACATGGATACTATTTAAGATGATGTAAAAGTAAAAAATACTGTTCGCATGCCTTATTTTAAGGTAGAATATAGAGCACTATACCAACACTGTAACAACTTGTACTTTTAACCTGTATTCTGTGAATAAAAATCATTGTGACTATTATTATGATTATAATTATGATTATGAATTAAAATTTAACGCAGGTAAAACTGTGGGTAACAGCTAGTATTATAAACGCAAACGTTTGTGAGTATAGATGTTTGTTACTCTTCCACGCAACAAATACAAATCGGATTTTGATGAAACTTTATAGTAATATACATAGCTTAAAATAACACATTAGCTATAATTTCAAAAAAAATAACGTAATTGGAACCGCGGGGCTTAGCCAGTTTTTCATATTACATACACACACTACATACACACACTGGCTGGTAAAAATACTTATTAACTAAATGTCTTTGTGTAACCTCACTGAATTGTTTATTTTATCTACAATAACGAGACTAGCACAGTGTAAATTTAATTGAGGAAAATATCTCACCTGTCCGAGGTGGAGGCCTGGAGACTTGTAACACAGGGTTAACCTAGTACCGGCTCCAGTCTCCACAACATATCAGTACAACCTATTTCTAAACTGCAACCTTGTAACTTTTATTCTAAAATATTTGTGGAGAATTATTATATTTTTAATAAATTTTGCTTATATTGTTGACAAAAAAATGTGTCCTTACATATATTTAGCGTATCCAATGCCCTTAAACCGAACAATTTATAGAAAATCTGTTTCCCGAATGATATGAAATTGTTTCCAAAACTATAATTCCCAGATTTTTCAATCAATCAATCAATCACACGCACGGCAAATCACATTGACATGTCATTTTACGCGTGTTAAGTCAAATCGTAGATAGGCATGAGGTAGTAAGATGAAATGGAAATGCTCATTTTGAAGGATGGATGATTAGGTATCACTTTAGGTTTGGATGTTAGGTCTATGCAAGGACAGGATAATAATAATAATAGTAATACTGGGTCAAGGGTCGGGTACAAAAGGCGGCAATAATGGGAACGGCACGCATTGTAAGGAGGTTCCTTACTCTGTCGCCCTGACCACCGGCGGTCTAGGACGTCAAACCCCGCCGCTGGAGGAACTCTGTTTTTTCATATTTATTTCTATATTATTGTTTTCTTTTGTGTATAAATTTTACGAATATAAATTTGTTAAAAATAAGAAAAATAAATAAATAATTTGGAATAATAATAATAATAATTTCCTCCCGACCGAATTTCGGCCACGGCGGCCAATCTGAAAGTCTAGCCAATTGTGCAGGCCATATTATGGTGCACAAGTGAGTGCGCAAACACAGGGGCACTTTCTATTCCATCACTTTCATGAGTTCAATAGTTCAGGTACAGGATCGACGGCTTTACGTGCTCTCCGAGGCCGGCTGCCAGACTTCGGGCTGATACTGAGAAATAACTTTCTTTCCAAAATCGCTTTTTGGCTCGACCCGGTATTTGAACCCATGACGTCATCATCTGCGGTTGAACACGCTACCACTATACCAACGAGGCAGTCAGAGGCAGGACAGGATATTTAATAAATAATAGATCTCAAATCACCCAAGAAGAGGTGAAATAGGTTTAGTAAAAATACCTAAATAATGTTATGTGAGTAATATAGATTACTAGCTGTGCCCCGCAGTTTTACCCGCGTTAAAATTTATAAATTACCCTATGTGTTAATCCAGGGTGTCAGCTAACTCCATACCAAATTTTATTAAAATCACTCCAGCCGTTTAGACTGGAATAAGTAACAAACATACACACTCACAAACTTGCGCCTTTATAATATTAGTATGATACTTAAAGCGCTACAACAGGAATACCTTGATGTGTTTTTCCCGCTTTATATGATACAACTCTAGTTTCATATGTTTGAGATAAGTAGGGGTATCATCTTCAATATATTTTACTGTGTCTTTGTGTCTAGAGTTAGTTTTTATTGTAATAAAGCGTCAGCATATGAATCTTAAATAATATTAGGTTTCTAGGTACTTGCCAAACTACACGTGATTTCTCAATTCAAAGGAAAAGCCTTATTGCTGACTTCAAAGGAAAGGGCTTATGAATTCGACAGCTTTATTTCATTGTATGGATATGAAATCTCAGACAGGTTTCATCATGTTTTTTTCTTCCCCGTTTTAAGTACGTGGTAATTAATTTTGTCGGCTCGTGTGGCGCGGCGATTAAGACAGCTGCCTCGCCATTTCGTGTCCGGGTTCGATTCCCGCGCAGTACAAGATAAAGATAAGATAAATACACTTTATTGTACACCATTATACATAAAAGTTACAGGATCTCAAATAATTATAAAATAGGGACAATGGGTTGTCTTATCAGTTTAAGCGATCTCTTCCAGACAACCTTAAGTTCGACTATATCGTATAGAATTAGGAGTAGGGGTAGTGTATGGTGTAAAACTATAGAATATGATCAAGTACTTAAGACTAATAGTGGTATCTACTTAATAGTAGTACACAGTTAACTATGAAATGAGATGAAATTTATTCGGCACTTGGGTATTAACATACACTTTTACTTAGTCAAGCATATTATACTATTTGTTTGACCCATAAATAATTGTCCAGCGTCTGGATGTACGTCTTGTCCATCAATATGTTGGTAAAGCACCCCGCGACACAGGGATTAATTTCTCTAGTGCGGGCGTTGTCTTTGTATAATCAGAAATACGCACATGCATTTGAAAAGATAGTGGTGCATGACTTAGGTTTGAACCATTGTTTTTGACATTTTTAATTTTCTATGTATTTCCATTTTTATTTTCTTACTAGCTGTGCCCCGCAGTTTTACTCACGTTAAACTTTATAAATTATCACAGCTCCTGCCCCGTATAGGTGATAGCGTGATAATATGTAGCCTATATGTTGACCCGACCTCTTAGTAATATTCATGCAAAATTTTAAGTAAATCCATGTAGTAGTTTTTGAGTTTAGCCTGGACATATATACAGACAAACAGACACACAGACAACAATTCTAAAAACTATATTTATGGCTTCGATATCGATAGTAGATCACGCCCCAAGAATACTTTAAAAAAATATTCAATGTACAGTTTTGACTTTCCTACGGTTTTGTTATATGTATAGATTATTTTGCATTAGTTTAATTTTATATTAAGTTGACCTATTGTTACACCTGTCTACCCCGTTTTCCCTTTCCTTCGTCTATCCGCTCCATAATTGGTTGTCTGGAAGGAATCGCAGTAGCGATAAGACCGCCCTTTGTACCTAATTAATGTATGTTAATTTTTATTTTAAGTTATGGTGTACCATAAAGAGTATTTTACTTTACTTTACCATTGACACCACATTCCAACGGGCTTCCCACTATGCTATCTCGTAATAATAATTGAACAATAATTGATATTATCACAATGTAAAGAGCATTGCTATGTTGTGACGGCGAAATATATCAGAATCAGAATATCATCACCCCATGTCATCCCGTGGGAGGGCGTAGAAGTCGATCCGAGGGAATATCTACCAGAGGACGGGCAGCAGCTTCCTACTGAGTACTATGACCATCTTACTGCGATCGCCAACCCGCCTGCCAAGCGTGGCGATTCTGGCATATTCCTCAAGTGATTCTTGAGGGAAGCTTGTCCCGTGGTGGACTTATTTAAGCTGTGATGATGATAGATAGATAGATAACACTTTATTGCACCAAATCGGAACATACATTGAAACATAAGTTAGCTTATATTATGAGGTACAAACGGCGGTCTTATCGCTAATATAGCAATCTCTTCCAGACAACCGATTGGATGAACCAAAGCAATGCAGGGAGACAAAGTGGTAGTTGGCAGTGCATCTACTTATATAAATTCACATATATATGTACCTATGTACTAATATTTATATATATATATATATGATGACGATGATGATGAAAGAGATTTTATTGGCTGTGTGGTTTCCGGTCCAGAAAGAATAAAAGATTAAAACGCGACTAAGGGATACACCAGGTAGTCGGGCATCAGCGCCTCCTGTGTCCTAGCTACCACCTAACTGCGGTCTCCAACTCGCATGCCAAGCGCGGTGACTAAAGGAAACCTCTCCAAATGGCAACGTCATAAAAACCTTTAATAATAACAATAATATCCTGCGATATTATTAACTAACGGCCGTTCTGATCCCAAACTAAGCAGAGCTTGTACTATGGAAACCAGGTAACTGATATATTACATAGGTATACTGCTTTTCTTCTTACAGAAGAAAAGTACATACTTCCTCAGGACAAAAAGACATGTTCATGCACACAAATATCTGTCCTTTATGGGAATCGAACCCACGACCTGCGGCGTGAAAAGCAAGCATTTACCAACCACGCCAACAGCCCAGTCCTTTGGGGGAGGCCCATGGCCAGCAGTAGATGATATTAGGCTGATGATGTGTGAGGTAATGAAAGAAATTTAAAGACTTAATTATTATCTATACATAAAATCGTAGGAAAGTCAAAACTGTACATTGAATTTTTTTTTTATTCTTGAGGCGTGATCTTCAACAGATATAGAAGCCAAAAATACAGTTTTTAGAATTTTTGTCTGTTTGTCTTTATGTATGCCCGGGGTAAACTCAAAAATTACTGCATGGATTTACTTCAAATTTTGCATGAATAAGAGGTCGGGTCAACATATAGGCTACATATTATCACGCTATCATCTACGGGGGAGGAGCTGTGATAATTTATAAAATTTAACGCGGGTAAAACCGCGGGGCACAACTAATAGGTTATATTTATGACCTAGCTACAATAACAAATGTTAATATTATTCTACCAAGTATCTATTTTACCATTCATGCGGTAACAATAACAATTGTGACATTAATTGTAATACTTCTATCTCGATAAATTATCTTATCTTAGTTTGAGAGAACCTAGTGATAAATAAAATCATCTCACGGTAATTTCAGAACAAACTAATTGCTTCAGTAAATACTCAAATTAAGAGATTAATTGAGTTGGCTGTTTTTTACATTCATCATCATCATCATGTAAGCCGAATGAGGTCCACTGCTGGACAAAGGCCCCCCTAATTTTTTTCTACAATAGAGCTATGTCCATCATTTGGAGGAATATGCCCGTCTGCCAATCGTAGCAATTATCTACGCTTGGCAGACGGGTTGGCTATCGCAGTATGCTGATCATTGTACACAGAGAGATACTGCTGCCGTTCTCTGAGAGATATTCTCTCGGGATGACTTATACGCCCCCACAGGAAGGTGCGGTGGCTTGGGTGGTGATTCTAGGCCGTTCTAGACAGTAAATATTTTATACATTATACATATATATGGAGATATAAATATTTACATTGATATAATATTTATATTTGCATTATGTATAAATAAATAGCTGCACGCCTTGTTGAGGCGACACGTTCCCAGAATGCTGGCTTATATTTCGCCCAACAAATAGGTATTGCCATACAGCGTGGTAATGCTGCCAGTATTTTGGAAACATTACCAATACAAGAATATTTAGAATACCTTTAACTTATTGCTTAGTTTTATTAATAAATTATATAATATTTACATTGCTACAAAAAATTATCATCGTAATGAGAATTCCTCCTTTTCGAGTAGGTTATACATGTGAATAAAGAACTTGGTCGCCTCATGGTGCCTACGTAGTACGTAGTTGTGTATAGAGTACTTACACACTAAATTAATGAAGTATTTGGTAGTTTCTGTATTCCCAAAAGTGTCCAACGATTTACAATCACAATTCGGTGTAAATTTAGAAAGCCTAGAGTGCCCTTACATGCGTGATGGTCATTGATTAGTATCACTCGTTCTTTTTAATGTTTTTAAGTATCAGTAGCAGATATATAGTCTTAAAATTATGATAGGAAAATCAAGATTACGATTGTATTGGAAAATGTCTAAGAAGATCCTTCGCCATAAAGTAATTTGTAAAATAACTCGTACTATGTAATTTTTTAAGTGAAAACTTCTTTAGCGGCGATGTGCACTTTTTGGGATGGGTAAAAAATGTTAAACTTGCGGCAGGACACGTGACCTGATCGAATATTCGTAAGACGGAGAGTCTTCTTTTTTAATTCACACTGGCCGTTTAAACACTCACATTACCGCAGCATTCTTTTCATAATTATGTAAGACTTTAATCTCCTAATGAATCTCCTAACCAAATTTAGTTTTATTTTTAAATTTATACCCACCATAACGAGAGAAGAAATTACTATCAGTCTTTACAGCCTAAAGGTGTGAAGTAGCATCTTCCACTCGCGACTCGGATCAAGTCCCCAAAGACTTTTTTGAATATATAACGCAGAGTAGCCAATCGAAAGTATTCGACAATACTTTCGACTGGCTACTCTGCGTTATATATTCAAAAAAGTCTTTGGGGACTGCCGATAGAAGTGAAATCTATTTTTTCATTTGTCATACTCGCAAAGTAGTGTTTATTTAAAAAGGGTAGTGTGTGTTGCCAATGATGACTTAGAAACAGAAACGTGGTCGCTTACTATAGGCCTCATAAGAAAGCTTACTTAACCGACATAGCCCGAAACTTTGGACGGCAGTAAGGTTCTAGAATTGCCTCCACGAATCGGAAGATGCAGGGTGCACAGGCTTCCCATGAGGTAGACCGATGAATTTGAACGCTGAAAGTCGCTGGATGCGCTCAGTACAATACTGTCAATTGTAGAGATATTTGGGGGAGGTCTATGACTAGATGTGGACTTTCAGCTGACATGGCTATTTTATTTTTAATTTCAAATCCTCATGCACAAAGTTGTACACTAAGTTAAGAATGATGATGAAGATGATGTAATTGTCTTTACGATATGCTAGATTTAGGTATACAATTGATAGTAATAGTGTACAAAATTGATCTTCTAGCTGCTATTACCGCTTCTTAAGAATTCCCTTCATTACTACAACTTGTCGAAACTTTGCGGCAAATTAGTTTCCGATAATTAATTTATTCTAATAGTAGAATTTACCTGTTGAAATCAACCTTCGAGGTGATAGCCATCCGATGCAATATTTGCCTACCGTTCAAATTGGATCCCGTAGATAATCTCATTGAAAACGAAAGTGGTTAGAAAGTGATGGAAAATCAATTGGTATCAATGGCATTGAACTATGATCAACGCAGTTTTATGGTAATTAGACTGGATCTAATCAGTGGTTTGAAACATTTTTGTAGTTATTATTATTATTCATATTCCAGGGGCTCTACCGGCTAAGTCTCCGAACATCGATTTCTTAAACGGCGTTCAAATAAACAAAGGTTAAAAATGACTTAATCAATCGTTACATCGGCTTCCATGAGCACATGTAAGGTCATAAATGGTCCGGAATCGATTGTCAACGTTGAAGCCGATTTAACGATTGATTAAGTCATTTTTAACCTTTATTTATTTGAACTCCATTTAAGAAATCGATGTTCGGCGACTTAGCTGGTAGAGCCCCAGGCCTGACAATTTCGATTAAGACTAGCCAACTAAATGGAACATAATAAGGTATAATAATAATACTTTAATATACACCAAACCATTCAGACCATATGTAGTAAAAATATAGCTGAAACTATAAATTTCGTTAATTGAACTTAAACATAATATCTTTGACAATAACTTAATACAAGCTAAATATCATTGCCATCATTATAAAATAAATTTTATAAATGTTTTCATACAATCCGTGTACCTCAATATCTATGTAACCAGAAATAATTATGTATACTTAATTATATTAGTACAAACATGTTTTGACTATTTCAAGCGCTTTTTTAAAGTCTACGCGAATAAAAACCTTTTTTATTTTATTTTAATGTCAAATATGTGCGTATGCACAGGTTCACTATCTATGCCCTCACTTTCGTAAACTGATGAAACAGCATTTCTGTGTCTGGGTGTATTTTATCTATAATATGTATGTATTTAGAAATATATAAGTATGTTCATCAGTTGTCTGGTTGCCATAGTACAGACTCCGCCTAATTTGGGATCAGATGGCAATGTGTTACAAGTCTTAAGATATTTATAAAAAAGAAAAAAGTGTATGAGATGTTTACTCAAGTATGGCTGTGTCTACAGCAAACTCCCATACTCCGGCCCATGTAACTTGTTAGATCTCTCATTACATTAATCAATCAATCATTTATTTGCTAGAATGTGGTTACAATAGCAGGTGGTAATACATACAATATAAACGTAACTCAGGGTGAGACGGAACTTTGCTCTGGCCGCGTATGTGGTAAAGCTATTGCGTGGTGAGGCACATAATCAAGGGGTTCTGCGTCACCTTAGACTACAGGTGCCGGACCATTACGTGTGGAAAAGGCGGCGTCCACAGCTACTTGCCGTACCGGTGGCTAGGACCAATCTACTGGCAAAAACCTCTCTCAACCGAGCAGTAACATTAACTAATGAAGTACACGAAAAAGTGGATATATTCTCATCTAATTTGAGTGAACTCGTAAAGATCCTATTAAAAGTAGTTAGTTGCATGAATAATTAGTAAAAAAATTTAGTTCAATAAGTTGTTTATAATCTTAATACTAACACTATCGCATTAGGTCAAGACCTGTAATAGTACGTGTTAAGGAGAGAAATAAATAAATAAATGAAAAAAAATTATAATAATAAAATCCAACATGCCGCTTAGGACGTGCAAATTTAGTAGCAATACATACATACATTAAAATACATACATTAACGAGATGTACACTGTCGGGCCTGTTGGCGTGGTTGGCAAGTGCTTGCTTTTCACGCCGGAGGTCGTGGGTTCGATTCCCATCCAGGACAAATATTTGTGTGCATGAACATGTCTGCTTGTCCTGAGTCTTGGTGTAATTATCTATTTTTTTTTTTTTTTTTTATTTATTAACTCTTTCCAAAAACATAAAAATTAGACATTGTCTCACAAAACCGTATAAACGGTTTGTCTGTGAGAACCATCGAGTCACAATTTTAAACTGGTATACAGTAGACCATACAAAATACAGTGAAAGTAATCAAATCCATACATCTTATGTAACATTAACTTAATTTTAAATATTCATTTATACATTTAGAGACTTTCTAGTAAATAATATCTTAAAGTTTTCATAAATTTTCCTTTTATTCGTTCATTCCTTATACTCATTGGCAAGGTGTTAAGAAGGTAAGGTATACGTTTCTGTAAGGTTCTATCTCCAAAGTAATTACCTACTTTAGGAACCTCAAACTTACGTTGACTTATGGATCTAGTGCCTTTGTTGTGTGCCATTACATAAGTATGTATTTACAAAAAAGTAGTATATGTAGTATATCAGTTATCTGGTTTCCATAGTACAAGCTCTGCTTAGTTTGGGACCAGATGGCTGTGCGTATATAATGTCCCAGGATATTATTAAAAAAAACCTTTCCATAGAAAACGTATCAGAATAAAAATTCGGGTAAAATACATGGTCTTAAAAGAGTATAAATTTAAACTATACAATAGGTAAACGCATAAAAATCTAACAAAAATAGTTTGCATAACTACTATAATACTTTTATCGCGCGGCAACATTGCTGACTGACAGTGCTATGGCAAATGTTTGCCAAACAATATATTATGATATATATATGTACCCACACGTACAACCGTACGTGCTTCCAACCCAACCATTAAAACTTGTATAGTAAACACAATTATTCTGTTAATTTGACTGGACTGGTGGTATAGTAGTTATTGAGCATGACTGATAAGCAGACGTTGAGTGTTCGATCCTCATTAGGACAAATCTTTGAAATGAAATGAAATGAAATTTTATTCAGCACTTGCGTATTAACATACACTTGTACTTGTCAAGATCACAATGCAGTACATAAACATAGTGGATAGTATAAAATTTACAAAAAAAATAATGAGTCCGTCCGTGCGGTTGGTTTTATCACATATATTTTCTGAAATCCTTAAATAAATAACAAGTTACTAATCTATTATTTTGAAATTTAGTTCTACTATATTAAAATTAAAGAATGGAAGACTAAAGCAAAAGCTTTGTTTGATAGGTTCGATTATTTGTTCTGTGTCTGGATGTAATGTATCTATGATATACTAGCTGTGCACCGAGGTTATACCCGCGTTAAACTTTATAAATTATAGCCTATGTGTTAATCGAGGGTGTCAGCTAACTCAATACCAAATTTTATTATAATCGCTCCAGCCGTTTAGCCGTGAAGAAGTAACAAATATACACACTCCAACATTCACAAACTTTCGCCTTTATAATATTAGTGTGATATGTGAATGTTCGATTCCCACGGAGGACAACTATTTGTGTGACCCATATATAGTTGTCCTGACCCTGGATGTCCGTTAATTATATGTTTGCAAAGTACCCCGGGACACAGGGATTCATTACCTAATATATACTAATGTGAGCGCTGTCTTTTAAAAAACGAAATATGTATTTAGAGATATATAAGTTTGTTTATCAGTTGTCTAGATACATAGCACAGACTTTGTCTAGTTTTTTAAATGGATACGTTAATAAATATTATCATCATATCAACCAAATTACGTCCACTGCTGGACAAAAGCCTCCCCAAAGAATGGGATACACCATAATCGCCAAGTTTGGCAGGCGGGTTGGCGATCGCTGTTTGATGGTCATAGTTCACAGAAATACGCTACTGCCCATTTTGAGGTAGGTATTCCCTCGGGACGATTTTACGCCCCCCACGGGATGAGATGGGATGATAATATTCTTCGCTGTTTACAGCAAGTTATTAAATATATTTCATTATTAAATATAATTATAACTAATTGCTTTTATTATGATTTAGATCTATTTTACTAGATTGAGGCATAAGAGGTGTGCAAAGATCGTGACAAACGGAAATCCGTTGTCTCTGCCTACCCCTCTGGGAAACAGGCGTGAGTCTATGTATGTTACTAGATTATGAAATATTAACAACAAAGAAACCATGACATAAGAAACGAACAACAAGATAAAAACGACATTCAAATCAGGCGTCCGCGCAAGTGTGCCCAAAACAGCTGACAACGATACCGTTATGTTACGTTGCCAAGGCTTAAAGTTTTATGCCTAACCTGTAAGGCCTATAAGTAGTTTAAATAAGTGCAAAACACATTTACTTTTTGGAGTTAGATGGCAGTAGCTTGAATAATTCTGGTAGCCAGCCACAGAATATTTTACTAGAAGTAAAATACAATTGTTTGACATATTTAAACTTCTGCCGTATCTGTACAGTGCTTCGAGTTCCAAATTCAAATTTCGCAGCTTCCTATATGCACATGCAAAAAGCGAACAATCTAAATTAACCTATAAAACTTATATTGCATCGAAATTATTACAATCAACGGATCTTACTGTAATTCTGTGCCACAGAGAATGCAAATGCTTTCAGAATATTGCAACATCAAAATAAATAATCACTTTCTTCAATTACATAAATTGAATGGTTATTGTTAACTATTTCCTTATTTATTTGCAGAATATTATATAAGTTACTAGTAAATTTAGAGACATGTTGCATAGACAGTATTAGTAATATCTTGATGAAAGAGGTTATGTAAACTTATTTTTATATTCCTTTTTACTTGATTAGCTTTCAAGCTACCACAATAAATAAATATCTTGGGACAACTAACACTTTGCCATCTGATCCCAAATTAGGTAGACCTTGTACTATGGCAACCAGGCAACTAATAAATATACTATTTTGTTACTCCGGTTTATATGACATGACTGAAGAGACATTAGGTGCAGGACCAGCGGCTTTACATGCCTGGATTTTATAATAGGTACGACGTTTATAGTTTGTCTAGGAGGCTATCACATAACCGACCTAACTGGTGTAACGCCGTCAATGTCTAGACTCAGGTTGGTATTGAGAGTGTTTCTTAAGAACAATCTCAATGTCAATACTAAAGTCTTGAAACCGGTAGTACATGAACCCACTGAGTTTGTTTCGCTGGGTCTTCTCAGTTGGGGCGCATTGGATCCGGTGGTAGCATTAAAGCGCGACCGTCGTTATTAACACAAGGTCCATAGTAATACCTTAATATAGACAGAACCATTGACACTATGTAGTAAAAATATAGCTAAAACTATAAATTTTGATAATTAAACTTAAACATAATCTCTTTGACAATAACTTGATACGAGCTAGCTAAATATCGTTGCTATTATAAAAAAAAATATAAATGTTTTCATACAATCAATACAATATGTACCTAAATATCTATGTAACTAGAAATAATAATGTATACAACTATATTACTACAAAAATGGTCTGACTATTTACAAGCGCTTTTTTAAAGTCTACGTGAATAAAAACCTTTTTTATTTTATTTTATTTAATATAACTTATTGGTCTGACCCCGAATAATAACTTTATTATCTGCAAATGAACACGCTACCGCTAGACCAATATATATGACTGTTTCCTTAAGGGGTAAGCAGAGGTACACTAATTTCTACTCCTAGTAACTAACTAAATATTTAAAATATTTTTTAAATAAAATAAAATAATCGTTTATATCTCTTTCCAGGGCACGCAATATTATGAGATGTTAGTTTATTGAGTTTTAAGTCATAACACGTACCGTTATTTAGTTGTATATTATGCTAAGTCTTTTCATATAACCTTAGCACTTTACTTATTGTATGATCAGTGGTTACTCTAGTGTCAGAGTTGGTCAAGCAGTACGGTAGGCCTCTAGACATGTCTTATCGACTGTTGTCTAACGACTACAACCGGGACCAACAGCTTATGGTATATTCCGAAGCACGGTGACGCTCAGATATTAAGTCACTTTGACTGTCACCCATCTATAGAAAGACCGCATACCTAGTTAGTTCTTAACCTCACCGATAACTTATGGGCCGGTGATAGCTAAGGGCTGTAAGTGATCTTTACACTTAATTTTTTTTTTATTTAATTTCATTTATTTCAGTAATCATTTTTATATTGTATTGAAAATTTACATTAAATTACAAAATTAAAACCAACAAAGGTTTAGCTCAAATATTTGTACATTCTCCAGTAAAACCAAAAATTCCCCATAAAGCGAGCATTCCCCACTAATTGGTCACCCTAAACCTGAGGCACAGAGCAAAGTAACGTCTGGCGATAGCGATAGTGTCGCAGGCTTCGCTAACTGTGCGATTATAAATCTAATCCATCTCTCTTCACGAGACGGAGTGACATTTCTCTGCAAAATACTTGATGCAATTTGTGCCGTATCGTTATTTGTAACGGGAAATGTAATTCTGTTTCTTGACTAAGCAGAGACAATATTTAAATTCCTTTTTTATTTTCCACTGACGAGATAGCTCTATAGTGTTCAATGATTTTTACGGCCATATAAAATTAAGTAAACTATTAAGTGATTTTCGAATTAAGTTATTGTAAACTAGCAGTGCCCCACGGTTTTACCCGCGTCAATAGCCTATGTGTTATACGGATATACAGGCTGGCCGAGAAGTTGACGTACAAACGCAAAATTTTGATACTCTCTGATGAGTAGTATCCGAATCACCCCCATGTATGTTTTATGATTTTGCGTAGTTTTCGAGATAGAATTTTGAATATTTTTTTCGTTAATTTCACCTAACATCTGTTTTCGCTTTTTTTCTCGTTCTGTTGAACATTTCTTTTTCAGTTTTTTTTGTGATAACTAATTAGCATAGTTTAACCCAACACCTTAAAAAGTATGGTTTATCTAATCATTGCAGACGTGACTTAGAATTTATTAGAAAATTCAAAATTAGGGTTTGAGCACAGGACTCACAAATTTTCAAAGTATCAAATAACCTAAAATCGTAGCACATACACGGGAGTGATTCGGATACTCCTCATCATAAAGTATTTGAATTTTGCGTTTGAACGTCAACTCCTCGGCCACCCTGTATAAGCTATATGACTACAAAGTGTTATCAAAATCCGTTGGGTAGTTTTTGCGTGACAGAGTAACAAACATCCATAGATCTACACATCCATACTTACATACTTTTAGTTTGAGCTTTTTGGCAAAAATAATGTATTATTATTACTTAAAATAAATTAAATAGAATTATTTGTATTGCATATCCGACATGGGTAGACTATTTTTCCTAAAATCTGTTACGTTATGATAAGACGTTATTGTACACAGTTACGCAATAAATAATTCTATATATAAATCAATGTTTGTCTGCACGTGTGGCGCAACGGCTAAGACAGTCGCCTCGCCGCTTCGTGTCGTCGTGTCGCGGGTTCGAGTCCCGCGCCGGACAACTATTTGTGTGACCCATAAATATTTTTTCTGAGTCTGAATGTTATTTGTGTCCGTCTATTATATGTTTGTACAGTACCCCGCGACACAGGGATTATTTTCGCTAATTTTTTTTAAAGAGACGCCGTTTTAAAAAAAATATTTCTAGATATTATTATTAATTCAACGGTAACTGTCCACACTAAACCGGAGGCACAGAGCTATACAACGTCTGACGACCGCGACAGTCTCAGACGTCCCTAACTGTGCGATTATAAATCTAATCATCTCTCGTCACCCGACGGAGTGACATTTTACTGTAAAATTAAACCAATTTGTGGTATAAAGCTATTTGTTACGTAAAATGTAGGAAAAGTTGAAACATGATTTTAAATACCTTTCTTATTTTCCACTGAGAAGTGTCAAGACAAGTCTTCTGGCTATACAAAATGTAATAAAACAGTTAAGTGGGAACAGGCGCTTTTGCCATACCTACTGTTGGAATCAAATATAACAGCTCACTTAGGACCCTTAAATTGATCCTCATTGCTTTAGCAGCTGGCTTCTCTAGTTGCAATTCGCTCGTTTTATGACGCTATTATATATTAGGTCTTTACCTATGAAATTGCCGTTCTGCAGTACTGGCCATTTCAAATCAAAATAATTTTTGTTTGGCTAAGAATTCTAATTTCAAATTAATTTTATTTTAAAAACATGGATTCTTTTTTCCAAAAGTAGTCATTTCTTTATTGATTAGTGTTACATTTTCATCGCATTTCAATCTTTTTCGTCATCATGGATACGTTAAAAATTCGAGTAATTATGGAATATGAGTACCGTCGTGGCAGCAACGCGGCACAAGCGGCACGCAACATCAACGACGTTTACGGAGCTAACACTACAAACCAACGCACCACCTGTTATTGGTTTGCTCGCTTCCGTTCTGGAAATTTCGACCTGAAAAATGAACCTCGCGGTCGTCCGAAGACTTTGGTCGACAATGACGAATTAAAGGCGGTTGTGGAAGCTGATGATACACAATCTACGGCTGAATTAGCAGCAGCTTTCGACGTTAGCGTCAAAACAATATGGTCCATTTGCGTCAAATTGGCAAGGTAAAAAAGCTTGACAAATGGGTGCCCCACGAACTCAATGATCGCCAGCGCGAAGTACGCGTCGAGACGTGCCTTGCACTGCTCAACAGACACACAAATGAAGGAATTTTGAACCGCATTGTTACCTGCGATGAAAAATGGATTCTGTTTGATAACCGCAAGCGCTCAGCAAGTTGGTTGGATCCTGGTTCAGCACCTAAACAATGCCCTAAACGAAAACTTACCCCTCGAAAAGTGATGGTCACTGTTTGGTGGTCTAGCGCCGGTGTGATTCATCACAGCTTCTTACCAAACGGGGTGAGCATTACTGCAGATGTGTACTGTGAAGAACTGAGCACAATGATGGAGAAGCTGGCGCATCTCCAACCAGCATTGGTCAATCGCTCGTCTCCGCTGCTCCTGCACGACAACGCGCGACCTCATACTGCACAGCAGACGGTCTCCAAGTTGCAAGAACTGGGGTTGGAAGCTCTCCGTCATCCGCCCTACTCACCAGACCTTGCGCCTACAGACTACTACTTTTTCCAGAATTTGGATAACTTCTTGGCGGGAAAAAAATTCAATACCCGAGAGGCAGTACAAAATGCCTTTGAAGAATTTGTTGCCTCCCGTCCAGCTGATTTCTTTAAGAAGGGCATCAATAAACTGCCACTGCGATGGCAAAGATGCATTGATTGCATGGGTGATTACTTCGATTAATACAAATAAAAAAATTCATGAAAAAAATTCGTTTAAATTTTTTCATACAAAACGGCAATTTCATAGGTAAAGACCTATTATTTAATCAGATAGAAAAAAGGAGGAGTTAAAAAATAATAGTTTCACTTCCCTCCAGAGCAAAGCGGGAGACAGAATGATGTAGCCTCTTTACATCATTCTGTCTCCCGCTTTGCTCTGGAGGGAAGTGGAACTATTCATTTTCTAACTCCTCCTTTTTTCTTTCTGATTAAATTCGTTGCGGGACCCAAGACAGTCAAAGCGATTCCCCGGGACATGGCTGAGCCTCACCGCTCAGTGTTATTTCATTGTGTGCCACTGTTGATCCTGGCTTACAGGAGTTGCAGTGGTGGGTAAGAGGGAGGGACTAGTCCCGTATGTTACTACTAAAAAGCTCAAATTAAAATCTCAAAGTTACTACGGGAATTGCCAATTATGATAAACTATCTATTCCCCGCGAATTCACCCGCGTTAATTCTATGTAAATTATAAACTATTTGTTATTCGGATACCTACACACATATATAAACTATTTTACTACAAAGTTTCATCAAAATCAGGAATTTCAGTTGCTGATTTTGATGAATCTTTGATAAATATTTGAAATTATGAAAAACTAGCTGTTTCACGCGGTTTCTCCCGCGTTAACTCTTTAAATCATAAACAATGTGTTATTTGGATATAGAAGCTATATTACTACAAAGTTTCATCAAAATATGTTCCGTAGATTTTGCATGAAAGAGTTACATACATCTTTCCTAGGTTCTATTAATAATAAGTTTCAATACAAAAATTGAGTTAAGAGACTCACACTAGTCACACTAATATTATAAAGGCGAAAGTTTGTGAGTGTGTGACTGTGTGAGTATGTATATTTGTTAGAGGGAGGGACTAGTCCAAAATAAAAAAAGTGTGAACAGGCGATGTATTAGTTAACTTTGTATATAGGATTACTTGCAAGACACAAACAGCCTTGCATGACTAGATTGCATCATAAGCAACAATTTTTGTTTTACGAGTTCGGAAATAACTACAACAAAATAAAACTTGAGAGGTGTCAAGAGACACCCGGATGGAACGAAGTTATTTCTTATTATTTATTATGTACAAAAAACCTGTATACACTCAACAAAAATAATCGTCGCGACACCACACTGTTCAATGCGATATAGAAATGAAAATATCCAGCTTGCTTTCAATAAGAGAGAGAGAAAGAGAGAGACAGACAGAGAAACATGCGCACGCCGCACAGCTGCAAAAAGTGTCGTGACAACTTTTCGTAAGAATTTTTTCTGTAGCCCCCTTTCACAACGCGCGATAAGGAACTTCGTTCAAAAAAAATAAGTTTTGTTTGTACTGCCGTGACATTGAAACAATGAAATAATGAAATTAATTCAGCACTTGGGTATTTACATACACTTGTACTTGTCAAGCTCACAATGTATTAAATAAACACAGTTTAAAAACAGTAATTATAGCATAAAAAATATTATGAATTAGTCGGTCCGTACGGTCTGTTTCGTCACATATATTTTAATATCCTTAAATAAATAATAAATAGCGAGTTGCTAAGCTATTATTGTTACATTTAGCGATTGTATATTAAAATTAAAGAATTGAAAACAACGAGCAGTTGGCTAGCGCAAAAGGCTCTCAACCAGTAGCTTAATTTAAGCGACTAATACCTGAGGGCACCCTTATGGGGTTCGGGCCACAGCTGAGGCGGCCGCTGAAGTAAAAAGATGGAATTCTACGTACGACTTCTACGTACAACTATATTGACACAACTAAAGATGACATGTCCTTTTCGTGAGGACTGTGTTAGAAAGAGAAGCAATGATATTAAAATGAGTTTAATTTGTATTTCATAGAATCAGGGGAATTTATAATTATAATTTATTTATTCTTCTATAGAATGGATAAATAAATATCTTGCGAGAACTAACACACTGCCATCTGATCCCATACTAGGCCGCACTAAGCAGAGTCTGTATTGTAAACCAACCAGGGGCTCTACCAGCTAAGTCGCCGAACATCGATTTCTTAAATGGCGTTCAAATAAATAAAGGTTAAAAATGACTTAATCAATGGTTAAATCGGCTTCAACGTTGACAATCTATTCCGGACCATTTATGACGTCACATGTGCTCATGGAAGCCGATTTAACGATTGATTAAGAGGCCTATTACAGTCCACTAGCGCCGCCAATCGAAAAAATGTCATAACTCTTAAATAGAATCAAAAATACAAAATATGTTCTATTATTACTGTGGAAAAGGCAATAACGTAATTGTATAACACCTTAACAACACTTGAAATATAGCTGTTTAGCTAAATCGTGCATTCAAAACATAAACGGCCGTTTTTGTTACAAATGCACGATTTAGCTAAACAGCTATATTTCAAGTGTTGACAATGTGTTATAAAATTACGTTATTGCCTTTTCTACAGTAATAATAGACCACATTTTGTATTTTTGATTCTATTTACGAGTTATGACATTTTTTCGATTGGCGGCGCTAGTGGACTGTAAAAGGCCCCTTAAGTCATTTTTAACCCTTATTTATTTGAACGCCATTCACGAAAACGATGTTCGGTGACTTAGCCGGTAGAGCCCCTGACAACTGATAAACTAAATTTTTGTTTGATTAAATATCTGATTGCGTGGCTTGACATAAATAAGTAGTAGGAGGGTATCTCATATCGAATCTAGTGCTATGTTACCTTGGCTTGAGCAATGTAACAAAGAAAACAATCGAATCTACCACATGTAATAGTTTACTAGAAATTGTTGCCGCGGAAAAGTATCGAAACTGGCACATTCGATACTAGACACTAGACTAGAATATTTTAGATGGATGAATAACTCTTTATTGCACACCAAAGACATAAACTTAGAGTAAAAGATTACATTAAAATTGAATTTTAATTTTGTCAGGGATAACTATCGAAAATGGCATATTCATTAAAAAGTGAACAGCAGTAACAAGTAAAATATCGGATGTGTAATATTAGAAAAGTATAATAATTATCAAAAACTATAGTAGACAGTATAAAACAGTCGATTTTCCAATTTAGATAAACACATATTATAGATTAATTACACTCAGACACAGAATCTATACATATAATAAAATCGTAGGAAAGTCAAAACTGTACATTGAATATTTTTTTTAAAGGATACTTTGGGCGTGATTTATAATCGATATCGATGCCAAAAATATAGTTTTTTGAACTTTTGTCTGTTCATCTGTCTGTCTGTATGTATGTACGGGCTAATCTCAAAAAGTACTGCATGGATTTACTTTAAATTTTGCATGAATATTACTAAGAGGTCGGGTCAACATATAGGCTACATATTATCACGCTATCACCTGCGGGGGAGGAGCTGAGATAATTTATAAAATTTTACGCGGGTAAAACCGCGGGGCACAGCTAGTAAATAATAATCGTGCACATAACAGAAACATTTGTCCTTAGTGGGGATCCAACCCACGACCTCTAGCTTAGCAGCCAGGGTCACTAACCACTGTACCAACAGGCCAAAGTTCAGCTCTGTACAAAAAATCAACTAACATTTAAATACTAATTTAATTCTATAAAAGCTCAATATTATTTACATACCATGTTGTAGTAGTTTTGTTTATTTAATTAATTTTAATGTATTGATTGTTTTTGTATGTCCAGCAATGACAAAACATAGTGTAACATCTAATTTAATGAAAGATAGTAACGGGTAACTCACGTAATTAATTTTATGTTGGATTCGGCCAAAGTTTCAACTTCTTCTGGAAGTCATCTTCAGGGCGAATGCGACCCGCACGACGTCGCGTCCCGTCTCGCCATCGGGACGCCACGCGTTTCGCCACGTTGCCGCGTTGGCCGAATCCAACATAAAATTAATTACGTGAGTTACCCGTTACTATCTTGCATTAAGTTAGCACTTCACTTTAGTTTTAATAATAACATCTAATTATTTAAGAGGATGATATTTATGATTAATGTATAGGTATACCTATATGTTCTACAATTATGTTTTACAAATAAACTGTGAAGTAGGAAGTATGTGGGAATCGATCCCGGGACGCAAAGTGGCGACGCGACTGTCTTCACATGTCACTCTAATATTATAAATTGTCATTGCTGGCGATTCCGTTTAAATTTCATTACATCCCACACTAATATAGCGCGTATAAAAAGACAGGACGGTTTTGGATTCGGCAATTTAATTTCGTCGCGTGTTACAGGACGAAAATAAGCGTCATGTTTCAACATGTCAAACTAATTGAGTACTCCTGACGCAAAAGGAGGGCGGTATATTTGCATTTATAGCGCAGTATTAAAGAAACAATGCTGTACAACATATTTAAAAAAATAACTTTCAATTCGTTTAGCAGTAAATAATCTTTTATAATAAATAATATTATGGCATAGCTTGGAAACCAGATAACTGATATACTACATATAATAATTTTCTTTTGTAAATTTTATACATACTTATATAGATAATTACACCCAGACTCAGGACAAACAGACAAGTTATGTATGTTACATGTCGTATATATATTCTTTTTTTTATTTATTCAATATATTATTTCATTGCATTTAACAGGCGGAACCGCAGGAACCTCTAAGGGTTTATGTGGGTATCGGCGAATCGTTCAAATATTTACATTTATTTAAGAATTTATTATATAATATTATTAAAACGCATTATTGTTAGTGATTAAATTCTTATATTCTTCATACGTGTTGTGGAATGCGCTGCCTCTCGCGATCTAAATGGTTAATCTTTACGAGTAAAACTGAAAATTTAAATATATTGTAATAATAATAACAATAAAAAATAATTTGTTTCTGTGTCAGAGGGTAATTGTAAAAAGTTACTGTCTTTAATTAAGAATATATATTATTAAGAATTACTGGTGATGAAACAGTTCTTTAGAATCCTTCGAGATAAAATGATGTAAGCGCCTAACTTTTACAGTCTGGTGTGGTCTGTTAATTTCAAATGTGAATAGATTCCAGCTGTGTTTTGTACTCATTTGTATGAAGCAAACTACTATAATTCTTTTCTTTCTTTCTTTCTTTAAACACCGCTACAGTTACTTCGTCCATTTTATTTCTATGCTTGTTCATGTTTTCGATACTTCCAAGCTCCAATTAAGCGTAACAACTCATTGAAATTTACTTTTAAATTAATAAAAATAAACATTAAATCAGTTGCTTGCTACATAAATGTGTTGTTATATTTTCGTAGAAATGTTTATATATAGATTTATAAAGATATTTGCACCATTTGCAATGTGTACTTGCTTTGTAGAAGGAGCACGCATTAATTAGCGTACTGTGCCCTGAAGGGGAATTTTCCTCCGTTTAAATTTATTTAAAAAAGCGCTTGTAAGTAGACAGAACAAGTTTGTAGGAATATTGTTAAATATACCAAGTATATATAATTATTTCTAGGTACATCTAGATAATTAGATATGCGGTTTGTATTGAATTATTTAGAACTAGCTTGCCCCGCGGTTATACCCGCGTTAAATTTTATAAATTCATAGCTCCTCCCCCGTAAGTGATAGCGTGATAAAATGTAGCCTATATTGACCCGACCTCTTATATTCATGCAAAATTTGAAGTTAATCCATACAGTACTTTTTGAATTGATCCCAGACATACATACAGACATACAGACACACAGACAAAAATTCAAAAAACTATATTTTTGGCTTCGATATGTAGATCACGCCCCAAGTATCCTTTTTGAAAAATATTCATTGTACAGTTTTGACTTTCCTACGAATTTATTATATGTATAGATTTTATTTATAGATTTTTAATATATACAATATATGAAGAATATAATGACAGTAAACGAGGCAAAAAAAATGGACAAAGCCAAATGGTAATCCGTTCTCTGCCTACCACTCAGGGAAATAGGCGTGAGTCTAGTGAACCGAATTAGCTAGTTTATTTATACTGGCACCGTGTATTTATGTACAGACGCCAGCTCATAAAGCTAATCCTCATCTGTCAAAGTTCCCCAATTGAAAGTGAACCTAATGCGTGATTGATATGATTGAGTGATGTGATAAAGTTGAAAATCTATAAAAGAAATTTGACAGATTGGGGTGGCTGGATGTTCTGGAGTCTGTACAAATAATTTTCTTAAGATGTCACTTATAGGTTTATTTTAATCAATGTGATTGGTTTTATTTATATTGAACGGGGTCGACAGTTTAATATATCTTATTGTGCCATATAAAACACATTTCTATATGCAACTTTTTAATTCAGAAAGTATTTCCATTTGTTTATTTCTTCTCGGCGCCAGGATTTAATTAAATTTCGCTCAAGTCTATGAGGAAAAATAAACCAGGATTTTGCTCGGAGGCGACGAGGTAAATCGGAATTCGATTAGGTGCTTGTGGTAATTTAGACGCGGGGTTAAGTTATTTCTAAATTATACAATGTTAAAAAAATACACATGATAGAAGTAAAATATTAACAAGCAAATTACATGTGCCAGTATGATACTCAACACGTGTTTGAGTCTACCACGGACCATTCTCAAGGGATGCTACTTCGTCACATTCGAGCACTCGACTCTGTAGGACCGTTCTCAAGGGAGGTAAATGAGTGCTTGAATGTCACATTCGAGCTCTTGATGAGTCAGCATCCTTCGTCAATCGTGGAGGACTAAAAGTGGACATATTATATTGTCCTTCTTGCATGTGTATCATCACCATAAGGGTGCCATGAAGTATTAGTCGCTTAAATTAAGCTACTGGTTGAGAGACTTTTGCGCTAGCCAACTGCTCGCTGTTTTCAATTCTTTAATTTTAATATACTATTGCTAAATGTATCAATAATAACTTAGTATCATCATCATCATCATATCATCCAAAAGACGTCCACTGCTGGACAAAGGCCTCCCCCAAAGATCTCCACAATTGCCGGTCTTGCGCTATCCGCATCCAGCGGTTTCCAGCGACCCGCACAAGACCATCGGTCCATCTTGTAGGGGGCCTGCCCACGCTGCGTCTTCCGGTTCGTGGTCGCCACTCGAGAACCTTTCTGCCCAGTGGCCGTCGGCTCTACGAGCTATGTGCCCTGCCCACTGCCACTTCAGCTTGGCAATTCTTACGGCTATGTCGGTCACTTTGGTTCGCCTGCGGATCTCAACATTTCTGATTCGATCTCGCAGGGAAACTCCGAGCATAGCCCTTTCCATTGCTCTTTGGGTGACCTTGAGTCGCCTGATAAGGCCCATAGTGAGCGACCACGTCTCCGTTCCGTAAGTCATCACTGGCAACACACACTGGTCGAAGACTTTCGACTTGAGACACTGCGGTATTTGGTAATATTACTTAGTAACTTGCTATTTATTAATTATTTAAGAATATTAACAAATATATGTGACGAAACAGACCGCACGTACGGATTAATTCAAAATATTTTGTTGCTTTAATTACTGTTATAAACTCAGTTTATGTATTGCATTGTGAGCTTGACAAGTACAAGTGTTGTACTGTACAATACCCAAGTGCTGAATAAATTTCATTATTTCATTATCGTGACAAGCAAATTACGTCCACTGCTGGACAAAAGCCTCCCCAAAGAAAGGAGATATATGCCATAATATATAATTGACGGTCACCGTAGCCTAGTTGGTAGTGCTCCTGCCTACGAAGCTGGTGGTCCTGTCATGGTCCATGGAGTCATGGATGTTTTCTATGTATTTAAGTATGTATCTATCTATATAAGTATGTATATCGTCGCCTGGTACCCATAGTACAAGCTTTGCTTAGTTTGGGGCTAGGATGATCTGTGTGACAATGTCCCAAGATATAGGTATTATTAATATTATAACCATCACGCTTAATTGCCGTCATTATAAAACAATAAATATGCCCAAAATATTCAAATGAAGATTTTTTTTTAATATTTAGGGCATATTTATATTTATTGTTTTGTGATGATGGCAATGAAGAATATTTATATTTGTCACAAAAATTGACTGGGTGTTGATTTCAACCCAGTTTTTTTTAAAGTTTATAAAGAGTTTGCAAGATTTCTTGTAATACAATCTTATTTGTTTTTAACAGGTGGTGGCAGGAAGTACAGTGCATCGCACGAGCAAGAACACTCAGAAGAAGGGAAGAAGGCTTATGAGGTAAGGTTCTAACAAACATTCCCATAAAATTACATATTAGCTATTCGGCGACAATGCAAGACCACGATATGTATGCATATATACACATAAATTCGCTCATGGCAATGTGGGCGCGACATGTTATATGGAGGAAAATTATTAATGGAAATTAGGCGCACATTGTACAGACTCTTATTCCAATCTGTCAAATTTCTTTTATAGATTTTCAACTTTATCACAAAAGCATAAATTTCACTTTCAATTGGGAAAATTTGACAGATTGGGGTGGCTTGATGTGCTGGCGTCTGTACAACATCAAAATAAGGCTTTAAGCATCTATAATGGCTGACAAACTAGGCTTTACCTATACTAGGCTTTTCGTCATTCAAGCATACATTTGTACTGTTTGAAGTATCCACTCAACCGATTCGTATTCATGACTACCTAATGCTCTGACTTCAGGCATCCAGTATTTCATAGATATGATATAAACGGCCACAGAATTGCATGGATTTAAACCCTCGTTCAATCGGATGGTTCAATGTTTGCTGCATCACTATATATTATAAACTTCAAACTATTCAGGATTTTCATATGGATAAATTGCATCCGCTCAAACATACCGTCATTTTTACTTATTACTTAGAGGTAACGATATCTTATTTCAACTAATGTAGTGTAGTCGAGACAATCCTGAATTAAGATATATCGGGTATGTACCCGAAAATTCCCAAAAGCACAGTATAATAAATATAGACAGCACGGAAACTACCCACAAATGCTCAAAACGGCACACTCACCCAAAAATGTACATCGATACGACCCCTAAGCGATCTTCTTCTTAGCGTTTCGATGGCAATCTAAATTAATTCAGCCCAGAATTCAGCTACGAGTTGAGCGTTGTCTTATCTTATCTTGTTTGGGGTGTACTTCTGTACAGCACTTCGACCCTTCAGGATCTTTTGTACTATCCCCCAATGGTTTTATTCTATCCCTAAAGCCCTGAATGTAGTCTGCACGTAATCCAGTACGCTCCTTAGAGGTAGATCCTTGTAGTCACCTGGTTCTGGATATGCCAGCCAGGAGCGTTGTCAGTAGCGTCCATTAGTTCTTGTAACGAAAAAAAGCTTCCTGAAGTGTGTGCTTCCACTTTCTGGCGAACAGTCTATAAATAAACAGTCTAAGACACGGCTCAAACTGTGGCGAGACAGTGCTTGCCAACCCATCCCGTTCGTTCCTCCCACCGAAAAGCTTCCCCCTGGATACAAGTTGTCGTGGCCAACCTGGAAGTCCCTAAACCGACTCCGGACCCAAGTTGGTTGAAGTAAGGAATACCTGCTCAGGTGGGGATTTTTAAAAGATTCCAACCTGGAGTGCAAGTGTGGTTCTATCCCTCAAACTATGGCATACTAGTTAACATGTCCTGTGTGTCCTACAAGAACCCCTAAGCGATTATCGCGATGCTGTCAGTAGTCAGTGCCGGGTCAAGACGAGGGGTCACTTATAATTTAATCCCTGCTATCTTTTTTTAAATGACACGCTGGTATTGCGAAGTAAACAGCTGTTTAAACTCGGCTTCATCAAAACCGGAGCTTCCCGCTCAATTTTGAAACAAAAATATTTTGATTGATAGAAAAATCTATATCAAAAAAAATAAAAGTTATAACCTTATTGCTACAATGTAGTGTAGGTAATTATTTCATCAACTAAGCTTAGTTTCCGTACTGTACATATTTATACTATGATAGAAGACTAGATGCATTCGCATATAGTCTGAGGCATAATATTCAATATTGTCGATAGCATATCAAAGCCAGCCGGCTCAATGAACATGATGTAGCCGGGGGCGACAGTAGTTTTTTGGACCGAGGAGATACCGGATGCTTGTAGTCAAGGCCTAAGGCTGTTTGGGGCAAATTCCAATAAAGCGTATGCATGCTCGATACATATCAAGATTGATAACTTAGAGTATTGTGTAGACCAGAGAAGCCTTAAGTCAAATATGAAGGTTTTAAATGGATTTTAAATAAATAACTTGATTTTGTTCTATTAGGTGATTGCCTTTTTGCCTGTTTCTGGTAGGATAGTTACTGTTCATTTATTCTGGTTTATAAGTGCCTTTATCAGCGAGTAAAAAGAGCTTTCCTTTTACACTTGGTTGGTATATTTAGTTTGTGGCCATTTTGCACATTATCTCTTCTTTAAGTGCCTGATTGAAAAATGTTTAAAAAAGAATGTAAACACAAATTATCGATTGGTTTAGTTATTAAAATACAAGATTCCAGAAAAGTGATCATATAACTTTTCTGGAATCCGCATGTATACTTGAAAATGGTTGCGAGTAAAACCTTGGTACATCCGCCAGCACGTCAAGCTACCCCAATCTGTCCAATTTCCCCAATTGAAAGTGAACCTTATGTTTATGTGATAAAGTTGAAAATCTATAAAATAAAATTGACAGATTGGGGTAGCTGGATGTGCTGGCGTCTGTACATTCTGTGCCATGTTCACATTAGTCCCAAAATAACTGTACAATAATAATTATTAAGTAAACTCTAAATTCTTGGGAACTAAAAATTCTTCTCCATTTATTCCAACGCCAAATTTCCTTTATTTACTGGTTTAGTGAGAGTCACCAATTTAGTGAGACCAATAAATTAGTAGAAGGAGTAGAAAATCAAAAGCGAGTAAACATGTAAAATCATTTTATTTCTTGACTTAATTTTGAAGTTATAAATCTATTTTAAACGTCACTCACTATCATAGAGAAATTGTAGAAAGTAGGTTTTATACTGTAGGTGTTGCCACTACACTGGTATAGATTTTTTAAAGAGAAAGCCTCTTAAAGTAAGTTGATTTCGGTGGTCTACCTTGTGGGTGTTTTCTGGCGATATTACCGACATTGATCACTGCCCTGACGATTTAAATTTCGCCTAATTCTGTAGCCGTATTATATTATTCGAAATAATATAATTAATATATAAACTCAAGTTATTAATTAACTTTTTATCCAAACACAAGAATCCAGAGGTGTTACACGATGCAAATGGTCGCATGTACATCTGGAAATCGCTGAAAGCAAAACCTTGGTACTATCTTTATAGTGGCGTAAGTCATGTCCATGTTATGTTCTAACATAATTGTTAAAACTACTAAAATATAATTTATAAATAATTATGTTATGTGACTGTATTTATTATGTGATAATATAAAAAAATTATAAACACTTAATCGGTTCTAATTATGTGATAATATTAGTGAATGTTATTACTATACATTCCCAGTATAAGCTGATCTCGCGTTGTATAGGATTTCCATACAATGACAGATCACCTTATGTTGTAAATGTATAGCTTGATATGTAGCTGTGTGTACACGTACTTTTGGTTAATTTGTTTTAGTTAATATATTTGAAATCTAATAGTTTTGTCTAGTTTATAAGAAGATAAAGAGTTGATTGAATCAAGTATAAACTTTTTAACAAACGAATTGCCTTGAACAATTAGGCTTTAGAACAAAAAAAATTGTTTTAATGATCCATGTATTTTAAATTTTTTAATAACTGACAACTTTGACATCCTTATTAGAACTTCAAAAAAGACAGTTTAAAATATTTTTAAATTTTGTTCACGAATCTTCACGTTCTTTGCGGTACCCTACAATCACTAGAGAAAAGCAAGATTATTTTTTTAATATAATTTATATTAAAATTAGTCCTATTTTAATACCAATCATAATTTAAATATAGCATTGGTAGACACATTTATGGCAAAAACAAATTTAAAGTAAAGGCATAGTAATTTTTAAGGTTCCGCACCCAAAGGGTAAAACTGAAGCCTAGTACTAAGACTCCGCTGTCTGTCTATAAGTCTGTCCGTTGGTCACCAGGCGGTATCTCATGAACCGTGATAGTTTGACAGTTGAAATTTTTTACAGTTAATGTATTTCTGTTGCCGCTATAACAACAAATAAAAATCCTAATCCTAACTAATATTATAAATGCGAAAGTAACTCTGTCTGTCTGTTACTCTTTCACGCCAAAACTACTGAACGGATTTAAATGAAATTTGGTATACAGATGGTCTAGACCCTGAGAAAGAACATAGGCAAATTTTTATAGTTAGGATAACACATAGGCCATATTTTATAAAGTTTAACGCGGGTAAAACCGCGGGGCACAGCTAGTTTTATATAGAATAAAATAAATATTTTATTCTATATAAAACTAGCTGTTAAGAGGGCTCCCATACAAGGAACGTGATTTTTTGCCGCTTTATAGATAATAATGGTTAAGAAACTTTCGCGCGCGAGTCTGACTCGCACTTGGCTGGTTTATTGGGTATAATATCATAGAAAAATATATTCTATTGGAGGCTTAAACCGCAGAATCCATTCATCAATACTGTATTCAATCAATGAAGGCTGTGACGTACCTAAGCGTCTTATTTGGCCAAACATATTGTTAGAGGTAATAGGATTGTGAGAGCCCAATCAGTACCGCCCTTAACGAAACAGAATTGTAGTGACCAAGCCTAAAGGGGCCCCGTAGTCTTCGGGGCCCCATAAGTTGAGAATCTATACTAATAAATAATAATAATAATATATAGGGACAATGTCACACAGATCATCCTAGCCCCAAACTAAGCAAAGCTTGTACTATGGGTACCAGGCGACGATATACATATATATATACTAATATAAAAAGATATTTAAAAACATAGTAAAGTAATTGCAATCTTTTTATTGATAACATATAAAAACATCATATGTACGAGGCTTACATTCTAGTGTCTCTTTATTAATACTGCGTTTAAGCAATGAGTTCTATGACGTACCTAAGTGTGGTATCTAGATAAACATAGACACATTAGGAGTTATACGATTGTAGGAGCTCAATCAGTGCTACCTTAGTCTAATAGCAGATGCTTATCCATGCTAATTATATTATTAGTTCAGATATTAAGGCCCCATGGCATTATTTTTTTGGAACTGTGTGTGTTTTTACCATTTCTCGGTTGAATATAAACCGATTGTTATGGAAGTTGGACTAAAGGAGACTGAAGGAGATGGACTAAATTTTAGGAAAATACCTAGGCTACACTATTCGTAATATTTGCACTTAACTTTCTATCTTTATACAGAACTAAACATCTAGTACACCATCGAGGGGCATTAACCATAGGTCTAATAAGTTTCATAGAGCTTCTTGCATTTAGGTTTGCTGTTTGCCACCTAAACTAGATAGAAATAGAATATCCTAAATACAAAGTATCACCTGGCCGAGAAATCCCACTAATATTATAAAGGCGAAAGTTTGCGAGTGTGTATGTTTGTTACTCTTTCATTCAAAAAGTAACGGACGGATTTTGATGAAACAAAGTAGCATATTTATATACCTTACTAGCTGTGCCCTGCGGTTATACCCGCGTAAATCTTTATAAATTTTGGCCTATGTGTTATTCAAGGGTGTCAGCTAACTCCTCCTCCAGCCGTTTAATAATAATAATAATCCTTTATTTCAAGTATCCATGACTCATTTTTGGTTAGTAATGCATAAGAACTAAAACTTAAGCCTATGTTAGTAAATTACAAAAATATAAAAAACTAAAATAACAAATAAATTAATAAAAGTATTACAATCACCGCTGCACCACTCCATGCGAAGTTGAACAGCAGTGATTGACATGGATGCAGTCCAGCCTGTCTGCAATCACTGCCAGTATACTAGACGTGAAGAAGTAACAAACATACACACTCACACAGTCACACACTCATAAATTTTCGCCTTTATAATATTACTGTGATGTATCCGAATAACACATAGGCTATAATTTATAAAGTTTAACGCGGGTAAAACAGCGGGGCTCAGCTAGTAATATAATAGATAATTAAAACATATAAATCTACGATAAATTATGTTTTTTTTGTTTTGTCTAGGGGCCCATTATATAATGAAGCGGCCCTGCAATGTCTTTTCACCTCCCTTTTCTGATTGTTTTGATTATTCTACCAATTGTCTGTTTTATTCTACTGTATTATGGTTTCTCTTATTTTGATACAAAGAAATCGTACCGTCTTTGTTTGATATCATTTTAACTGTCTTTCAATATGGTGAAGTCTAAATTATTTAAAGTATTTTTTTTAGTTTTTCACACAAAAGTGTATTTTTAACTAACTCCAAAAAAAGAGAAAAATGCATTTTTATTTAATGTGTATTACTTCATTACTCCGTCATTTATAAACCTATTTGAAAATAACCTTTTTTGAAAGAATATTTTATCGAATTTGTCCCATTTCTTTTCATATCGAAATTGACTTTAGTTTGAGTCGGTACTGTTTATTTTTGGCCAACTTCAAAAGCAAGTAATCAATTTAACTGTATGTTTTTTTGTAAGTACTTTATTAGTTGAGTACTTAAAAAAAAATTAGTTCATATGGAATGCTTTCGAAATGTCATATCCGATATAAATTTAGTTTAAATCGGTCAAAGTATAAGAAAATTTTGAGTTGATACTATGGAAACCATATAACTGATATACTACAGATACAAATTTTAATTTTGTAAATACATACTTATATAGATATCCAACTTCGAGAAGGAGGTCAATCGTAGAATCCAACTCGGCTGGGCAGCGTTCGGGAATCTACGTAACATCTTCTCGTCTAAATTACCGCAGTGTCTCAAGTCGAAAGTCTTCGACCAGTGTGTGTTGCCAGTGATGACTTACGGAACAGAGACGTGGTCGCTCACTATGGGCCTTATTAGAAGGCTCAAGGTCACCCAAAGAGCAATGGAGAGCGCTATGCTCGGAGTTTCCCTGCGGGATCGTATCAGAAATGTCGAAATCCGCAGGCGAACCAAAGTCACCGACATAGCCCGAAGAATTGCAAAACTGAAGTGGCAGTGGGCGGGGCACATAGCTGGTAGAACCGATGGCCGTTGGGGCAGAAAGGTTCTTGAGTGGCGACCACGAACCGGAAGACGCAGCGTGGGCAGGCACCCTACAAGATGGACCGATGATCTTATGCGGGTCGCTGGAAACAGCTGGATGCGAATAGCGCAAGACCGGCAATTGTGGAGATCTTTGGGGGAGGCCTTCGTCCAGCAGTGGACGTCTTTCGGCTGATATGATGATGATGACTTATATAGATAATTACACCCAGACTAAGGACAAACAGACACACAAATTGGGGCCTCCGGCTAAGTCGCCGAACATCGTTTTCGTGATCGGTATTCAAATAAACAAATGTTAAAAAGTACTTAATCAATTATGAAATCGGCTTAACGTTGATAAACGATTCCGGACCATTTATGACCTCACATGTGCTCATGGAAGGCGATTCAACGATTGATTAAGTCATTTAACCTTTATTGAAGTTATACTTCTTTTGGCGCGATGGAGAAAAATGATGAGAGTGAATTTTTACGATGCGCGCGCACACCGACACCAAAAAATTTAACAGCATGAAGTTAGTTCTAGGTGGTATGGGAGTGAATTTTTACTAATTAATGTATTTTAATGCGCGCGCATCTAAAAAATAACAGCATGACGTTAGTTCTAGGTGGTATGAAAATTGATAACTATGTTCAAGTTGTATAAGTACACACAAGTTTTTTTTTTGTTTTACAGCTTCGGGAATAATCACCATGTAACGATGTATAACGCTATTGATTTCAGGTAAAATCATTTGGTTGATGAAGTTTGAAATGTTTGGAGAGTAAAACGAATGGCCTCGATATTGAATTTGAAATAATGTTCTGCTTCACATTTTATATGTAGTGTATGTCCTTCTGAAGCTAGGTGTAATTTGTGTCTGTGGATTGCATCTTCGTAAAATCCCAGCAATGCACAGATTCATTGCCTTATTGATTGCGACGTTAAAAGTTATTCATAATCACATTTATAGTTATTGTGTAGTATCTTTGTCAACGTACGATAATAATGCATCAAATAAATGTTGTATGCATTACATTCGATATTCTAAACGCAATATAGTAACTAACTTAAATTAAAACAAACATTATGTGATCCAAAATTATCCAAGCTTATTCACTAGGTAATAATTAATAATAATTTGAACAGGGGTAGTTACAAAGTTGGCGCATCGTGCGCGCGCATCGTAAAAATAACAGCATGACGTTAGTTCTAGGTGGTATGAAAATTGATAACTATGTTCAAGTTGTATATTAAGAAGTATAACTTCTAACGCGTGTACATAACAAGTTTACACACAAGTTTTTTTTATTAAAACGCCGATCGCGAAAATGATGTTGGGTGACTTAACCGGTAGGCCCCCTGGGTGGGATTCGACTTGCAGCGTGAAAGGCAAGCATTTATTTATTATTAATTTGTCAAATATTGGCATACGGTCGATAAGCCTCTCGTATCCAATGTTTAAAGGGTTTAGATTATATTACAACTCTGATTGATGCTTTCACTGCCAATCAACCACGTAGTTAGGCATTGTTATACCGACAATGTTATGAGACCACCTCTATTGTTAATCTTTCTCCTTATGTTTATATCATTCTCTATTTATAAAGATAGGTATATAATGTTTTGGCAACATCTTCTTACTAATGAAAGCTGATATTGTTTGGGTTGTCTTTTTGATAGTTTTTGTGTGCAATTTTGGGGAAAATGTCTTAATAAATAGAATTATAACATGTCTAATCACAAAAATTACTAGTACATACTGCACGTGTGATTTCCGGCAGAGAAAGAATAATAGGGTCATCTTATTGACGGATCAGATGGGGTGGGTGGTAAATGCTTGCCTGTCACGCCGCAGGTCGCCGCAGGCCGTGCTCGTGCATGAACATGAAAGGTTGTCAGTATATGTAGTATATCAGTTATCTGATATCCATAGTACAAGCTCTGCTACTTTGCGATCAGATTGGCCGCGTGTGATTAATGTCCCTGGATATTATTATTATACCATCCTGTGGGTGTTGTAAAGGGCAGCAGCGCCACCTGTCTACTACCTATCGTCTAAATGCGGTCGCCAACTAGCATTCCAAGCGCGGTGACTGGAGTTAGACATCTTTGGCAGAGACCTATGTCCAGCAGTGGGCGATATCAGGCTGATGATGATGACTGCACGTGTAGCACTGTGTAGCTAGTTACTTTACAAACTTATGATTGAGGGACGCAAGTAGCAAGAACAGCCAAACTCAGAAGAACAATTTATAATATAATAATAATATAATATAATATCTGGGGACAATGTCACACAGATCATCCTAGCCCCAAACTAAGCAAAGCTTGTACTATGGGTACCAGGCGACGATATACATACTTATATAGATAGATAAATACATAGAAAACATCCATGACTTAGAAACATATATTCGTGCTCATCACACAAATAATTGCACTTACCGGGATTCGAACCCAGGACCACCAGCTTCGTAGGCAGGAGCACTACCAACTAGGCTACGGTGATCGTCAATTTATGATTCGGAATCGAACTCGGGTCACGAAGTGGCAACTGTCTTACGCTGCTCCACACGTGCAGTCTAATTTTGAGATGAAACCTCCGATTTAGTTCATTGTTAGTTTAACTAAATAGTTGTATTAATTAAATTCCTTTAGATAGATAGATAAACTCTTTAATGTACACGAAAGGAAAAACAAATAAAGTAACACCAAAACCCTTAAAAGTATACCTACAATGGGTCTTATCTCAAATGTAATCTCTTTCTTATATATTAAGTTGTTTAAACGTGTCTATTTCGTCCTATATCTAAGAAGATCATTTATTTCCCAAATAAAATATAATGCCATCAATTATCGATATACATATTACATACCTATATAATATTAGACACATTTTTAAAGACGACGCCCTCACTTTGGAAATTCCATTAAAATTACACAATACTTGTCCTGTGCGGAGTTCAAACCCGGAACACGAGAGCATGGTAGCGAGGCAACTATTTTAACCGCTGCGCCACAGGTGGGTTTACAGTGCATATATAACTACTTGAATGTTATTATTAAAGAACGAGTAGACAAAACTAAACTTCTGTCCATTGCATCATTTAATGACATGACTTGTCTATTATTCAACGTACTGTTCTACAAAACTTACATCATTATGATTCAGAACAATCTAATCCAATGACATAAACACAGTAGACACACAATTAAGAAGGATAGTAGATTTATCCTACTAATATTATAAACGCAAATGTTTGTATCAATGGATGGATGGATGTTTGTTACTCTTTCACGTAAAAACAACTGAATGGATTTTAATGATACTATACAATAATATACATAGTTTATACATCATAATAACACAAAAGCTATTATGAAGGTATTGTGTGAATTGTCCAAAATATGACGATATGTGTCAAGTAAGTAGGAAAAATTCTACCATCAGCGAGCTATTCCGGCGTGCACTGCCAAAACCGCTAGAGGTACACATCCTACTAATATTATAAATGCGAAAGTATGTGAGTATAGATGTATGGATGTATGTTTGTTACTCTTTTACACCAAAACTACTGGAACGCATGTGAAACCGCGGGGCATAGCTAGTATACATATATATATATATAAATGTAAGTATATATACAGGGTTATGTGTAAAACACCAACTGCACGTGTGGCGCAGCGGCTATGACAGTCGCTTCGCAACTTAGTGCCGCGGGTCACGAGTCCTGCGCGGGATAACTATTTGTATGACCCACAAATAGTTGTTCTGAGTCTGGATGTAATTTGTGTCCGTCTATAATATGTTTGTAGAGTACCCCGCTACACAGGGATTAAATTCCCTAGTGCGGGCGTTGTCTTTTAAAAGAAAAAAAAACCTCTCACGAGTAGATTATTGTATGTATAAGATTCTATGACAAACTTCCCAATGACTATAGAGAATTATCTACAAATAAGTTTAAAATAATTATTAAAGCCCAAGTAGCATATTACAAAATTCCTGATTATTTAAGTGACAAAAGTGCTTGGGATTGAGTTATTCTCAGTCAACACACATAATTGTAATTAACCTTAAGTATATTTCATTTTAAAAAAGGATTCCTACTGAGTTTACTGGCAGTGTTTCTCAGTAGCTGCCACGTCATGCACTGCGCGGTAGGGTAAACAAATGCATGTTGTATTAGTTTTACTATAGGTAGTTTTTCTTTATTTCCTATTTTATAAAAATTCATATCATATATTATTTGTAATACAACAACAACAAATACCAAAACCAAATTTGAGCACAATTGGTTTAAAAGATTATCTTAATAAGATTTCAGCCACATCTGGACGATGAGAGCCAATTATTAGTATAACCTTAAAAAAATGTCTCCAAAAACCTGAGTCGAGGTTGGAATTCTAAAGGATTTTTTTAAGACAACGCCCGCGTTAGGGAAATTATGCCTCTGTCGCGGGGTACTTTACAAACGTATTTGACGGTCACCATAGCCTAGTTGGTAGTACTCCTGCCTGCGAAGCTGGTGGTCCTGGGTTCGAATCCCGGTAAGTGCAAATATTTGTGTGATGAGCACGAATATTTATTTCTGAGTCATGGATGTTTTCTATGTATATATGTATTTATCTATACAAGTATGTATATCGTCGCCTGGTACACATAGTACAAGCTTTGCTTAGTTTGGGGCTAGGATGATCTGTGTGACATTGTCCCCAGATATTATATTATATAATAGACGGACACAAATTACATACAGACTCAGAACAACTATTTATGGGTCACACAAATAGTTGTCCGGCGCGAGAACCCGCGACACCAAGCAGCGAGGCGACTGGCGAGCCGCTGCGCCACACGTGCAGTCAATTCTAAATCTAATTCTAAAGGTGGTGCTTTCTATTGGTGGTTACTTAGATTTATTTGCTAGGTGGCTTGATCCCCCACTCCCTTTTCTCCGGTGAAGCTGTGAAATCATCCAGCCGACTGTAAACGCCATGCCAAAAACTCACTATGACTCAGAAATGTATTAAAATATAATAAAAAATATATTAACAACTATTTCAGTTGATTCAATGAAAGGTAAATTACGGTTTTAGATTTATGACGCATGAAAAAAAACTACTAACTAGATCTCGTTCAAACCAATTTTCGTTGTTAGTTTACATGGTAATGTACATCATATATTTTTTTTCGTTTTATCATTCTCTTATTTTAGAAGTTACACGGGGGGGGGACACTCATTTTTCCACTTTGGAAGTGTCTCTCGCGCAAACAGTTTAGAAAAAAATATATAAGGAACCTCAATATCATTTTTGAAGACCTATCCATAGATACCCCACATGTATGGCTACGATGAAAAAATTTCATATACAATTGTCATAGAAATTTTTTTTTTCAGTTCTATATATGGGGAACCCCCAAAATTATACTTATTTTTATATTTTTGTGTGATAATCTTAATGCGGTTCACATAATACATCTTCTTACCAAGATTCAACAGTGCCTACAGCTCTTATATATTTTCGGAAAAAAGTGGCTGTGACATACGGACGGACAGACAGACAGACATGACGAATTTATAAGGGTTCCGTTTTTTTTCCATTTGGCTACGGAACCCTAAAAATGACGGGCCTGTTGGCGTGGTTGGTAGATACGCTGCCTTTCACGCCGCAGGTCCGATTCCCACCCAGGGGCTCTACCGGCTAAGTTGCCGAACATCGTTTTCGTGAATGGCGTTCAAATAAATAAAGGTTAAAATCAATCGTTAAATCGGCTTCCATGAGCACATGTGACGTCATAAATGGTCCGGAATCGATTGTGAACGTTGAAGCCGATTTATCGATTGATTAAGTCATTTTTAACCATTATTTATTTGAAGGCCATTCACGAAAATGATGTTCGGCGACTTAGCCGGTAGAGCCCCAGGACAGATATTTGTCTGAATTAACATGTCTGTTTGTCCTGAGACTGGGTGTAAATTATCTGGTTATATTCAAGTTATATGGTTTTCATAGTACAAGCTCTGCTTAGTTTGGGATCAGATGGGCATGTGTGAATAATGTCCCAGGATATTATATTATTATATAAATAACATAAATGGTGCGTACTGTCACCACATAATAAAGAAAGATAGGCGGCTTTTATTAAATATTATCTTTATCGTAATAGACGTCATAAACTTGACAGATAAATAAGCCGTTTGAGCGCTAAATAATCAATATGAGTGGCCGGTGACCTCAAACAGGCCGAATTAATCAATAATCAGTTGTAAATCTATCCTACCTTACAACTTGAAGTGACGCATTGAAGATATTGGGCGGTACTTAAACTTAATTCACCGTCATCATCATCACTCTGATATCAACCATTGCAGGACATAGGTTTCACCTAAAGGTTTCTATAATTTTCTTGGGCATATATGCGTATAGCACACGGCCATCTGATCCCAAACTAAACAGACCTTGTACTATGGAAACCAGATAACTGATATACTACATATACTATTTTTCTTTTGTAAAAACATACATATACAGATAATTTACACCCAGAATCAGGATCACCGTAGCCTAGTTGGTAGTGCTCCTGCCTACGAAGCTGGTGGTCCTGGGTTCGAATCCCGGTAAGTGCAAATATTTGTGTGATGAGCACGAATATTTGTTTCTGAGTCATGGATGTTTTCTATGTATTTAAGTATTTATCTATCTATATAAGTATGTATATCGTCGCCTGGTACCCATAGTACAAGCTTTGCTTAGTTTGGGGCTAGGATGATCTGTGTGACATTGTCCCTAGATATTATTATTAAAAAAAAAAAAAGATTGCTAATATACTACATATAATTATACTACTTTTATTTTGTAAATACATACTTATATAGATAGTTACACCCAGACTCAGGACAAACATACTTGTTCATGAACACAAATATCTGTCTTGGATGGGAATGGAACAAACGATCTGTGGCGTGAAAGGCAAGGATCCACCAACCACGCCAAACGTATATATTACTTATATAATAACAACCAGACTCAGGACAAACAGACATGTTTATGAACACAGATATTTTATTTATTTATTTATTCAGTAACAATTTTCATTGTGTATGAATTTTACAATACAATTCCTTAAATAAAAGCATAATTAAAAAATCAAGAATAATAATTGGGAGACAAAATAATCAAGGCACATAACATAATTCAAATTTAACATAAATTAAAAAAAAAAGTAATACAGAAATCAAATCATATAATTAAAAAAATTAATAAAAACATGAAACAGATATATCGTCAATTTTACAACACACAAAAATCCAACCGTAGTCAATACTCAATTAAGATCCCTCACAATTTACAAACTCGGAAACACTATAAAAACATTTTCCTAAAAGGTAAGCCTTCAGTTTTTTTCTAAATAAGCTAGTATTATAAATTATTGATTTTAAATGCATTGGTAACTTCTATACATATAATAAATCTGTAGAAAAATCATTTTTGTACATGAAAAGAAAATCCAAAAAAAATAGCCAGGGTATTAAAGGACAACCAATAGAACCCATTTCCAGCATTTTTAGAATTTTTGTCTGTTTGTCTGTTTGTCTGTTTGTCTGTTTATATGTTCGGGTATCACGTAAAATATACGAAAGCAATGTAGATAACTTTTATACACAACGATTGAGCGTAACTTGAGGTAACATTTAGTTTTTGTTTTATTGCAATCGGTTCAGTCTATCAAAAGATATTAGATTTTAAAGTAATCATGGAGAAAAATAACACACATTTCGGTACTTCAAGATGAACTAATGTTTATAGTTGAACTAAACTGTCCGATAGATGTCTTTGTGCATATTATGACATCTCTTTTCTGAATGAACTAGGTTGATAGTTGATTTTTGTTTCGATAGATGTCGTTGTGTATTTCTTTTGACTCGCGGTGTTAATTTTGCCCGTGTTTGCTGATTGCATGAGTTACGTAGGGTTTTGAATGTTCTGAATTGTTTCGAAATAAGGTCTTGGCTGCCTAGAAGTATGTCGTTGTCCAAAATTGGCTATTAAAAAAATCTGTTTTCTTTGGGCAAATTGAATTATGTAGAAGGTTGGATTTGTTATAATTTCATTTTAAATTATTGATAGTTGATTTTTATTTCGATACATGTCGTTGTGCTTGATAGTTGATATTTATTTCGATAGATGTCGTTGTGCATTGCTTTTGACCCGCGGTGTTAAGATTTGCCCGTGTTTGCTAATTGCATGAGTTACGTAGGGCTTAGATTGTTCCGAATTGTTTCGAAATAAGGTCTTGGTTGGCTAGAAGTATGTCGTTGTCCAAAATTGATTATTAAAATATTCTGTATTCTTTGGGCAAATTGAATTATGTACATGGTTGGATTTGTTATAATTTAATTTTAAATTATAATGTCAATCGATCGAAAGTTTGTGCTGTCGATTCGTTTGTAACGCGAATGTACAGACGATTCGAATTTTATTGAGCCTGTCCGATTGAATGTATTTGAATGTAGTAAATTAACCCGGTCTCTCATAATTTTCTCAGCACAAATCCATATACCTACCTATGTAAAAGAGGAAACTGACTGACTGACATATCAACGCACAGCCTGAACGGCTGGGGTTAGAGACTTGAAATTTTGCCGGTAGGTACTTTTTATGCCGTATGCATTCACTAAGGAAGGGTTTTTTGGAAATACTAACCCTAAAGGGGTAAAACAGAGAATGAAAGATAATGAAAGATTTTGAAGTTAAAGGCATTGAAACTGATATTTAGTAGTTCAGCCAAAAATAAAAATAAATATTTTAGAATTTTTGGAAATTCCACCCCAAGGGCGTAAAATAGGGGATGTAAGTTTGTATGAAAAGTGTATAATTTTTATGTGAAAAGCATGAAAATTGCTATTTGGCCTTTCCGTTAAAAATAAAAAATATGTATTTCAGCATTTTAGGAATTTCCACTCCTAAGTGCGCATAATAGGGGATGTATGTTGCGTGTGGGTATACCTATAATGGTTGTAAGACTTCAAGTCAAAACTTTGCATCGTGTTATAGAGTCTACTATTATGCCTGGATCCGCCCAGGGAGAAGCAGTGTTCGTGTCACGTATTCCGTTAGTGCCAAATGATCTCCCTTTTCAGTTTAAAATACTGTAATTCCCTATAAAAGTGTGTGTCGCGATAACCATCAACAAATTGCAAAGGCAAACCCTCAAGTTAGCTGGAATTGACTTGAGGAAGGCGGGCAGGTTCACGTGGCGTGCTCACGTGTGAGTTCATCCCACAGTCTGATCCATGTAGAGCGAGGACCTACGTCTTTTGCTGAGCGCCGTAAAGTGGATGATATTGAACATCCCACATACCAGGCCGCTTGCAGAGCACGCCATTTATTAGTTGGAGGTAAGCATTGGGATGACGCTCTAGCGGAAGCATGCGTGAGCGATAGTCCACATCGCTTGCGACATTTGTTTGCCATCTTACTGACCTTTTGTGCGTTATCGGACGCTAAACAGTTATGGCAAAAGTACCATGACAAGTTTGCTGAAGATTTTATGAGACATGTACAACTAAATACTGATGGACAAATTACTGACAGGGTACGTGAAAATTGTCACAACAGGTCCTTATTGGCTATTCAAATGATAGTTATAAGTATAGGAGGGAACCCGATCAGTCAGAGGCTGCGAAAATGCACAGGAGTTTTTTATTGTTAAAAATAGGCGATGGCACATACCCCGTACAAGAAGATGGAAAAGTTATTTTGATTGGTAATCTCTGTTCTTAGGTTACACCACAGCAAGAGCTAATTTTTTCTGTGTACGGAGATACCACAAACATGGGAAATCAAGCCAGTTCTTGGCTATGTCAGCGAGCTATTTTGACTCCCCACAATGACCAAGCTGCGGCAATTAATTTCAAAATATTGAGTTATGCGTCCGGTAATTGTAGAGAATATAGCTCAATAAATACATTTATGGAAGAAGATAACGCCACGCACTACCCGGTAGAATTTTCGGATTCCCTCAGCACGCCCGGACTTTCAGCCCACAAAATAGTTTTAAAAATTGGTGTACCAATCATTCTCTTCAGAAATTAATGTCCTCCCAAACTTTGTAACGGCCCTCGGCTCAAAGTCACAAATCTGCAACATTATCGAAGCTGAAATATTAACAGGTTGCGGCGCCGGTGATATTGTTTTTATTCCAAGGATACCTATAATTCCTAAAAACTTTCCTTTCTCTTTCAAACGAGTGCAATTCCCAGTCAGTCTCTGTTATGCCATGACGATTAGTAAAGCTCAGGTCCAGACATTATCCGTTGCGGGGGTGGACCTAAGTATTGAATGCTTTTCCCATGGTCAACTATACGTAGCTCTTTCACGCGTAAACAACCCCAATAACGTTTTTGTGTACGCTCCAGATGGTTCCACACGTAAAATAAAGAAGCACTAAATTAAATAAAAAAATGTTTTCGGTATCCTCCCACCGCGCTTTACACTAAAAATACATTGTTAAGTTCCGACATCCACGCGAACGAAGTCGCGGGCACAGCTAGTATTAAATAATTCTATGCTTTGATACTGAGAACAGTGTCTTGTTATGTTTAATTTAGGTATCAAAACATTTTTTATAGTCTTTCTTCGGGACTTCTCTCTTAATTCTCTTTCTAGTTGTGTTTTATATTTTCGAATATATTTCGAAAAATTACTTAGAGCACACAAAATATACAAACTTGGTACTGTTAGTATTTTTAGGTTAATAAAATACTCCCTACTTGACTCCCACTATGGAATTTTTACAATAGTTCGAATAGCTCGTTCCTATATCAGTCCTGGGTGGGAATCGAACCCACGGCGGGCGTGAAACCGTCAATATGTTAATATAACGTATCTTGTATATTTAACGTATTTTATCTTGTAATATAATTGCAGTGAGACTTAAATAAAATTTCGAATATCACAATTGAGTCAGTCCGTGACCACGATCAATGCAGTTGTTGAAGTCAGGCAAATAAAAATATGAAAAGTCGCGTTACTACCTGTTAACAATGTTGTATAACATTAAACTAGGTCTGCAAGACGTTCAGCTACTTGAAAAAATAGAGCTAAGTGTAGTTAAGGCGATTGGCACATAGCCCCGCATGACGCAGCGTAGTGCGTGAGTGCGTGTTCTAACTTTGCTTGTAAGTATCTCAGTTAATTTTTTTCTTTTTTATTGCTATTGGTAGCAGACGAGCTAGCGGCCCACCTGATGGTACCACTTACCACCGCTGCTCATGGACATTCGCAGGGCCAGGAGGCACAGCAAACCGCTGCCTACCGTGAAATTATTACTCTATTTAAACCTCGTTTGAAGAAGGACATGTCGTAGCGCTGGGGAAACACCGCAGTAGGTAATTCATTCCAGAGCCTGCACGTACGTGGGATGTATGAACGCTGTAAGCGAACCGTGCTTGACGAGATCGCGCGTGGTGCGATGATAAAAAGGGGACGATGGCACCAGCTCAAACAGCTCCACAGAGCTTTCCTCGTGAAAGAGACGGTAGAACACGCAGAGAGATCCAAAGTCTCTCCGCTGCTCTAGCGACTCCAATCTGTCCGTAAGATTGGAATCCCCAACGATTCTAATAGCACGCTTTTGGAGGGAGTCAAGTGGGTCGAGCTGGTATTTAAGGGTTTCTGCCCAGATATGTGAGCAATACGCCATGTGCGGGCGGACTTGTGCTTTATATAGCGCAAGCCGCTGTCTTGGTGTGAAGTACCGCCTAGCTCTATTCAGGACGCCCAACTTCTTGCTTGGCAGTTTGGCTTTGTCCTCTATATGACCCCTAACTTGACGGGTACTATGGAAGCCAGATAACTGATATACTTATTACATACACACATCAACACAATCTAGGGATATTGAACATTTCATTGATTATCTAGAAAACTATAAACATTTTGTTATGACTGTAAATGGAAGAATTAAAGATAATTTCATGGCCGATATTTAAACATTAACAACACGATGCGATTTTGTTTTTCTAATTAATAAAAGTCTTAAATTAATTAAGCCATAGAAAATTACTGAGTGAACAAAAACATTTTATTCTTATAAAATTATTCAATCGAATTAAATGAATAAAAATCTTACCAAATCTGATAATCAGTAATCGGTATTTCCTCCTCTAACATTAATCACACAGCGGCAACGATTTTCCATACTTAAAATTAAGGTGTCAATGTCTTGCTGGGGTATGCAGTCCCAAGTTCTTTTTAAATGTTCGAAAAGTTGTTCTTCTGTTGTCAAGTTGGGCGGAAAATCCCTCAATGCTCTTCGCTGTAACATGTCCCAGGCGTGTTCAATTGGGTTTAAGTCTGGCGACTGTGGAGGCCAATCTAATACCTGAACATCGTGTTCTCGAAGGGCGGCCCTCACCAGCCGCGCTGTATGGGAAGGTGCATTGTCATGCATGAGCTGAAATTCTTGCCCCGTTAGGGCCCTGAGCGGGACAATGACACGTTCTACTACCTCCTCACGGTATCTATGGGCAGTCATGCTGCCCTGAATCCAAATGAGTTGGGTTCGTCCGCCGATTCGTATTCCTGCCCACACCATAATTGTCCCGCCTTGGTAAGAGTGGACTTCCTGTGGATGTCGGAGACGGCTGACCCTGCCTGGAGTTTTCCAAACGCGTGTTCGTCTCGAATCTGGATGAAATCCATAGCGGGACTCATCAGTGAACAGCACCAATGACCATTGTTGATCACTCCATGTCAAATGTTCTTGAGCCCATAAAAGTCGCCTACCGCGATTGCCACGTCGCAGCGCTGGGACTCGTAGCGGTCTGCGAGCATGAAGACCAACTTCATGCAGCCTCCTTCGCACGGTTTGGTCGCTCACCAGCAGCTGCTGACCCTCCTGGAGCCTTTGCACTAGTTGCATCGCTGTGATATTGGGTAGTCTTCTGGCGGTCATTTGGAGAAATCGATCCTGTCTCTGAGTGGTAACACGATATCTACCTGTGTGCCGTTCTGCCACATCTCCAGTAGCGCGATAACGTGACCACAGCCTGGATACCACATTTTGGCTTGTGCCCAGAGACTCAGCAACGACGCGTTGAATAGCACGGTTTTGTAACATGCCAACTGCCCGTAACATTTCATCTCGACTCAAATGATGGCGTGGCATGACGCTAAAAAGCTTACACAACCAATTGAGAAAAGAAAATAAAACAATTTATCAGGTTTTCTTCAATTAACACGCAAAAAAAATTTTAATGCAACTTCTTGAAATTAGATACAACTCAAGATTGCGCTGTGCTTTGCGTGTTTTCATTTGTTTCTCATTTTAATTTTTAAATTTTGAATAAAGAATAGACAAGGTTTAAATCTGTAAATAAACTTTTTAAGGAAACTAAATAGGTTTTAAACAATAAAGCCATGTTTGATTTCAAAATAACGTATCCCTAGACTTTGTTGATGTGTGTATACTACTGTTCTTTTGTAAATACATACTTATATAGATAACTAGCTGTGCCCCGCGGTTTTACCCGCGTTAAACTTTATAAATTATAGCCTATGTGTTAATCCAGGGGTCGTAAAAGGTAACTCCATACCAAATTTTATTAAAATAGCTCCAGCCGTTAAGACGTGAAGAAGTAACAAACATACACACTCACAAACTTTCTTCTTTATAATATTAGTGTGATTACACCCAGAATACCAATCATACAATACAAGACATATCTACCAACCAGGCCAGCCAACTCCTTATGCATTTATTTCATTGCTCGCTGACTATAATAGGTATATTTTTTATTCAGGCGTCAAAGATTTCTATTTAACAGACTAGTTTGCGGCAGCTTACTTAATAGCTTAAATAACACACTTTTCTAGACTAGTTCAGTCACCAGACACGTATTATTATGTAAAGACCGCAACAATAGACGTTTATGTAATTTTTTTTGTATAAAAGCGGGCCAATGCGAACCGGAATCGTGAACCGTGGGTTCCAAACGACCACCCAGGACAGGTATCTTGTGTGTGCATGAAAATGTCTGATTGTCCTGAGCCTGAGTGTAATCTACACATATAATAAAATCGTAGGGAAGTCAAAACTGTTAAAAATAAACTGTTTTTAAAAGGATACTTGGGGCGTGATCTATAATCTATATCGAAGCCAAAAATATAGTTATTAGAATTTTTGTCTGTTTGTCTGTATGTATGTCCGGGCTAAACTCGAAAAGTACTGCATCGATTTTACTTCAAATTCTGCAAGCAAGAATATTACTAAGAGGTCGGGTCAACATATAGGCTACAAATTATCACGCTATCACTTACGGGGGAGGAGCAGTAATAATTAATTAATAAAATTTAACGCGGGTAAAACCGCGGGGCACAGCTAGTTATCTATATAAGTATGTATTTACAAATGACAAGTAGTATATTAGTTATCTGGTTTCAATGGTATAAGCTCTGCTTAGTTTGGGATCAAATGGCCGTGAGTGAAAAATGTCCTAGGATATTATTATTATTATATTATTAATAATGGCTCATGTAGTACGGTCATAAAGTCAGAATTGATTGACATTATTTCTCAGTAGCTGCTACGTCTCTGCAAGTGACAGGCCACGTAGTAACATTGCAACAGAATAAACCACTATGCATTTTTTAAATTTCGAAACACCTATTTAAATATCACTGCTATAATTGTTTTAAATTTCGAAACACTTATTTAAATCTCACTTCTTAACATCAATTCTTAATTGTTTTTGTTTGCACTAAGCTACTCAACCTAGCAAATAAAAAATAAATTGAATCTATTCTAAATTCAAAATTGATAATCACTGTCTTTGTGAATTAATGGGTGTACAAATTGATAGTATAGTATCTACCTACTTAAAACGATGAGTAACACATCGTGAGGAAACCATGCATGCTTGAGAGTTCTCCAGAATGTTCTACATGGCATGTGAAGTCTGTCAGTCCGCATTAGACCAGCATCGTGGACAATAGCCTTTTCCCCACTCAATGCGAGAGGAGGTCCTTGCCCAGCAGTGGGACAATTATGAGACGCATTTTTTTAAGACAACGCCCGCACTAGGGAATCTAGTCCCTGTGTCGCGGAGTACATCAGAATCATATTATAATCGACGGACACAAATTACATTCAGACTTAGAACAATCATTTATGGGTTACACCAATAGTAGCCCGGCGCAGGAATCGAATTCAGCACACGAGTTATTCTGTCAAAACGCTAATGCGACTATGGCCTATTCCCTCTCAATGCGAGAGGAGTTCCTTGCCCGTGCAGTGGGACCATAATGGGCCACATACATATACATGGCCATATTTTGTTGTTATTATTGTATAAAGTGTTCCTTACCTTACCTATTTTCGAAACATAACCCTAAAAGTTATGTCTATTTAACACTAGGAAAAAAATATGTAATATGCAGTTACAGCATTATTATAATGTTGCAAAATATTATAAATGAATTCTAGATTGGAGAAAGGCGTATCTAAGCACGTAGGTGTAAATAATAACTATTGAACGCAAATCTCTCATTTGCTGGCTAAAAAAAAACTTGCGGGGCAGTCTTTGGGGATTGCCGATAGAAGTAAAAACTATTTTTTCATTCTCATTATCGGCCATGTTTCTAGAAAACAAAACCGATAGATAATACCTACATCCTCCGGAAGGGTGTTAGCAAGGGAATCCTAAATTTGATCTGCCAGCGTGTATCGTTCGTAGCTTAACGCAGAGCGCCTACCCCGGATTGGTAGATGATGCAGGTTCGAGACCCGCCGGACGATTAAATTTATGATTTCCCATTTTTGAGATTAGATAAACTCTTTGCATTGCGAATAATGCTATAAAATTAAAATTTAATACTTTTTCATTTCTCATACTCGGAAAGTACCTAGTGTTTATTTGATCCGAGTAGCGAGTGGAAGATGCTACTACCCACCTTTGGGCGGTAAAGACTCATAGTAATTGCTTCCCTCCCTATGGTGGAAATAAAATTTAAATATAGAACCAATTTGGTTCGGCATTCTTTTTTTTTTCTCCTCATGTTCTTTTCGGGAGCATTGGCTCGCATTTTTGCGGCATTTGGCTGTAAAGAATCTAACATAATTAAGAAAAAAAATGCTGAGGTCATGTGAGTGTATAAACGGTCAGTGTGAATTTAAAAACTGGCCAAGTGCGGGTCGGACTCACGCACGAAGGGTTCCGTACCATTATCTATAAAAACAAGCATAAAATTCACGTTTGTTGTATAGGAGCCCCTTTAATATTTATTTAGTAGTAGCTGTGCCCCGCGGTTTTATCCGCGTTAAATTTTATAAATTATCACAGCTCCTCCCCCGTAGGTGATAGCGTGATAATTTGTAGCCTATCAAAATATAGGCTACAAATTATCACGCTATCACCTACGGGGGAGGAGCTCTGATAATTTATAAAATTTAACCGACCTCTTATTAATATTCATGCAAAATTTTAAGTAAATCCATGTTGTACTTTTTGATTTTAGCCTGGACATACATACAGACAAAAATTCTAAAATCTATATTTTTGGCTTCGATGTCGATTGCAGGTCACACCTCAAGTATCCTTTGTACAGTTTTGACTTTCCTACGATTTTATTGTATGTATAGATAGTTTTTAGTATTTGTTCTTATAGCGGCAATAGAAATACATCATCTGTGAAAGTATCACGGTTCATCAGATACAGACTGACATACAGACAGACAGCTAAGTCTTAGTAATAGGGTCCCGTTTTACCCTTTGGGTACGGAACCCTAAAAAAGACCCTCCGTCTTATGATTATTCGATCAGGTCACGTGTCCTGACGCGAGCTTAACATTTTTTACCCATCCTATATTCCATAAAAGTGATTTTCAATTGAAAAATAAAGGAAAAAAGATACAGAGATAGTCTAACATTGCTGATCTTTAAAATATTTATATCGTAGATGCATTGCAGCTGGCTTCTCTAGTTGCAATTCTCTCGTTTAATGAGACTCTAACCCCGTTATATGGTTATATGGGGGTCATAGCCAGATGTTCCCACCGATCCGTAAGCGATTGGCAAGGTTAAGCAGCTACGCTCGCGGTCAGTCCATAGATGGGTGACCGCCAAAGTGGCTTAATTTTTGAGCGTGTCCATGCTTCGGAGGGCATATTAAGCTTTCGGTCTCGGTTGTAGCTATTAAGCTACAGGCTTTTAACAATGTCAGAGGCCTAAAGGAACAACTCTGGCACTAAGGTTAACCAGGTAGTATTCATCAGACGGATCTGTGGCGTGGTTGTCAAATGCTTGCTTTTCACGCCGGAGGTCGTGGGTTCGGTTCCCACCTAGGCCAGATATTTGTGTGCATGAACATGTTTGTTTGTCCTGAGTCTGGGTTCAATTATCTATATAAGTATGTATTTACAAAAGAAAAGTAGTATATCAGTGATCTGGTTTCAATAGTACAAGCTCTGCTTAGTTTGGGATCAGAGAGCCGTGTGTAAATAATGTCCCAGGATATTATATTATTATATATTTCTCTAGCTTTACTCTGGGCGGAATTGAAACTACAATTTTCTAACTCCTTAGTAGTTTCTGATAAAAATCGGAGTGGTATTTATTTAATTTAATTAAGAATTAAAGACTGCACCAAGCAGGATCTGGCCGCTTTTAAAATTGACCACTGTAGCTGGGAAAACCTCGCTGAAAATAGAGTTGAATGGCGCAAACGTGTAGTGGAGGGTCGTAAGGTCTATGATGAAGCCTGGTTCGGAGTACTTGCTGATAAGAGACAGAAGTGACATGAAAGCGGCTCGGCACCAACCACCGCAAACTTCCCTTGTCAGGCCTGCGGCAGGCTATGTCGCTCTCGCATCGGTTTGTTTAGCCACAAAAAGAAATGTCTCTCAGACAATGCGCCGTAAATCGTCTGTAATAGACGCAAAGGCCATATATATATATCCAAGACATTTGAAGCAATTATTGGGGACGTGTCTGAGCCTCACCGCTGAGAGTGTTCATAGCTTGCTACTGTTGATTCTGGGTTATTGATGCTGCAATGGTAAGAGAGGACACAATTGATTTAAACAAAGGGCTAGGTTATAACACAACTGTGGCAATTTTAATTGTGATCAGTAAACTGAGATTGATATACTCACTCACTAAAGTGTGAGTGTGTATGTTTGTTACTTCTTCACGTCTAAAAGTAAAAAAAAGTCTTAAGTAAAAATATAGCTAAAATTTTAAATTTCAATAATTAAACCTACACATGATCTCCTTGACAATAACTTAATATAAGCTAGCTAAATATAATTACTATTATAAAATAAATCTTATTGTTATTTTTTTTTATACAATCCGCGTATCTATATATATGTACATAGAAATATTAATTAATTAATTATATATTACTACCAACATGTTGTGACTATTTACAAACGCATTTTTCAAGTCTACTTAAATAAAAACCTTTTTTATTGTAATTTATCTAAACGGCTGGAGCGATTTTAATAAAATTTGGTATGGAATTAGCTGACACCCTTGATTAACACATAGGCTATAATTTTTAAAGTTTAACGCGGGTAAAACCGCGGGGCACCGCTAGTTGAGATATTACCTTTATAAGTTTCTAGCTATGCCCCGCGGTTTTATCCGCGTTTAGTCGTGAAGAAGTAACAAACATACACACTCACACAGTCACACACTTACAAACTTTCGCCTTTATAATATTAGTGTGATTGTCGGAGCGAAAGTAGTGATGCTCCGTCCCTTTCTCGCATAAGACTGTTAGTATGAAACTTCTAAAGCTCCATTTCAAGTAGGGTTCCCAACTTTTTGTAACTGTACTAAATAAAGAAATAATATGAACAGTAATAATTTTTTTATACGTACAGACGCCAACACATCAAGCTATCCCAATCTGTCAAATTTCCCCTAATTGAAAGTGAACCTTATGCTTATGTGATAAAGTTGAAAATCTATAAAAGAAATTTGACAGGTTGGGGCAGCTTGATGTGCTAGCGTCTGTACATGAAATGTCGCGTATCTAAGCTTATCGTCGCGTTTTAACCAGTTGCATAAAAATCCAGTAAAACAACGAGGGTGGTTGTTAAGACGCGTCATGCATCTTCTCGTCAGTAAACCCCAGAATCGAAGTTTAAGCACCAAAGAGGGTGTTTTCGGCGCCGGTACGGATTAGTTTAGTCTTTATTGCTATTGTTTGATTTCACCTGCACCTCTTTTGTCCGGTGAAGCAGTAAAAATCCTCAATCCTCAAAAACGGTAATGTTAAAAAAAGTATTTTAGAAAAATTAACAGTATTTTATTTAATTGAAGTTTTTAAAAACATATTTATTGGAGCTTCTGCAATTTAACCATTTAAGTATTATCTAGATATATATATTTTTTTAATATTCGTAAGTTTCCCATTGTTTATTTATTTGTTTAATGGCTCTATGTACCAGATCCGATTTTTTTTTATAGAATATTAACGAATAAAAAAGCATACTTAATACAATTTATACCCTATTTTTTTCGACAAATGTTTGTATACCGCGTTCTTTATCTAGCAACATATTGCTGGCGATTTTGTATTTTACGCCACAAAACCAGTTTTAATTTCTTTGCACCTTACATAACACTTGTCTATGGCATATTTCATGTCATATGTGTTTTATTATGTATAACAAAGAGTATTCTATTCTATAATATAGCTCGTATGAAAAGAACAGATCATACATAGAACTGTCAAATTAATACTACGTGCATTACGCGTATTGGCTTATTTTCCTCAGATTTTTGCGCCAAATGCAATACAATACAATTCTTTATTGCAATCATGTGTACAATATTAGTGTTACAAAGTCATATTGGTATCAACATGAACCCTGTTAGGGCACAGCAATTAATTTTTATTTTTAATATTATTCAGCAAAGTACATTATTTCAATGAAGTTAAATAAGATATAAAAACAATAAAATAAAATATTATACAATAAAATAGAATACACAACAAATTTAATGTCAATACAATATGAATGTCAAATTAATTATAATTGATGGTTGATGCATTATTATTTATTAAATTATAATAATTATTATTTAAATTCTTAAACCATAAATCATATCATTTTCCGCATAATTGTTATAAATAAATGCTCTTCTCCCGTCATAAGAAAGATAAGAAAGAAAGAAGAAAGAAATAATTTTATTTTCATAACAAATACGGCAAATACATTAAATTGTGGTACCTATACATTTTAAACATTATCAAATTTATCCGTACTAGTATGAAATGTACTGGAAGCGTGATACCAGACGAATTTACATTATAATACTTACAAGCTAACAAAAAATCCTGGATTGATATAACATTTAAGATGAAATGTCGAACAGAAAAGTAGAACAGAACAGAGAGAAAATATATTAATAACCAAAAACATAAATAACAATTAATGCTTATACTCACAATCGCATTACTTTAATTTAATCGATTCCATTAATTCATCATATCGATTCTTAATGTCCCTTGTCTTGCCTTTATGCGTTTCCGCACTGCAACTTTATATCGTCATAGATAAAAGACGCTGCGGGGTTCGCAAGCCTGACTTTATATTCTATTATATTAAGAACATAATAATATTAAGAACTAAGTCTTAAGATATTAAAAGTAGTTCAATTGGTATTGCACAGAATCGGTGCCCTTTAACTTTTACTGTTATACTATATTATAAAAAAAAAGTTTCCGTGCTCCAATTCTAATTATTTTTTCAAATTATAGGGTCATCACGAAGACACCAAGTCGGCTAAAGGCCACCACGAGAAAGAGAACCACAGCGGAGAGTACGACGACCACGGAGGCGTCAATAAACACCACGAGGACGAGTCGGGCCACTACGGCGATCACCATCACGAGGAGCATGGGAAGAAACATGCCAATGTAAGGAAAACAACGACCAATAACCCCCCCTTTTACGCCCATTTTTTGGTCAATCTATTTCACCCTATAGATAGATTTCTTTCTCTGTCATACTGACTGCCTCATAATCTAGCGAGAGTACATTCCAATTTTTGATAGGAAGTAGAAAGGCCAGGTCAGAAAAAAATATAATGACAGTAAGCGAAATCCGTTGTCTCTGCCTACCCCTCTAGGAAATAGGCGTGAGTCTATGTATGTATGAAGTATTGGATTCAATACTGGGATGAGACAAAAAGGGTAGAAGATTTTTCTCTCAAGAAAGTTCAACGTAGTAGCGTAGATTCAGGAAGTATGGAGTGTGAGAACACCGGTTCCATTCGTAGTTTAATCCTGTGGACTGTCATGTTCATCTAGCGGGAAGCATGTTCAACTGTATACTACATTTCGCAGTAGCAACCCCCAGTCAGAATGCGCCTGAGCACATATAGGCGACTATCTTGCACCTGCTCGTGTCCGCTAGCCCGTCCCATCCGATCACGAGAGTAATGGAATTAAAAGAGCATACCTGTGCTTGCGTAGACGATGAGAACTTTCTTTTCTGAAAAATAAATCAGGCAGTTAGTAATGGTAATCGAAATTTACCAATTCAAAAGAGGAACAACTCTATAATTGTCGTTACTATAAGGCTTGAATATAAAACTGGCCATCTAAATCCATTACCAAATTCAAAATTGTTCACAGTGTCGCAAAACTAGGAAATACAAAATAGTGACTGTTCATTAAACTTTTTGAATTAAGAATTCACGATGGCGGGTCGTGCTGTCTCCTACAAAGTACAATGTATACGAATATTTTGTATTTAAAAAAATGGTGAATGAAGGGTTTTATTTTCGAATAGCCATATGTTTATAATATGATTGCTCCTACTCTAGTTTCGACGGAGAGATTTGGATATAATTTTTGTTTCAGCTACATTCAAAATAACAACGACTTTACAGTAGAAATGTCATTTTCAGGCGCATTCTCTAAATTCCCGCCAACTCTGTCATTTTTAAATAAAATATTGACGGCCAGTAATTGTATTCTATTTTCAAATCTCTTATGAATATTTTTTTTACTCATTGGAACCTCATAAAACCTTTTCAGGAGCATCATTTAAGTTTAAAAAATGTCATGTTATGGCTTTTAATATAATTTAATTTTTATTCTGTGCTAGGTAAACAGTTATGATATTCTTTTGTTGTTATATTATTGACAGAACAATAAAATGTTTTATTTAACAAAGCCTTAAGATTTAAAATCGAATGACGATATGTCGGCATTTAAATATTTCTTCGCATAGTCTGCAGAAGTATGCCGAAAGGAGTAAGTTGCTATTAATATTACTAAGCAGTATACTTAATCATTTTGCATAATCCGTAGTATGAGGAACTGGGAAAGCATTCCAAAGGGCACAGCACGAAAGGGAGCCACGACATCCACAAGAAAGAGGAATACGAGAAGAAAGTGGAATTCTTTGAGGAGGATGGGGATTCCTCAGAAGAAGAAAGGCATGGCGGCCACAACGCAGAACATAGCCACTCGAAGGTAAGATTTTGACCAATACTGAGTCTAAGGAACAAATATTTTTATATGAAGTTATCCGCTTCTAATTTTTTATCGAAACTTGCAAGTGCAATTTGATAAGTTTACTCTTTCTAAGACGTGAAGTTTAAAATTTAAGGCCCGAAATTCGAGGTTTTTTGCAGCTATCACACTCGCTAATTTATATGTTTTATATAGGATATACAATTATTGTTTACACTTTAGAAAAATGTTTTAAAGTCATTTTACGAGATTAATAATTCAAACTATCTAGAACAAGTTTCCATTTTTATATTTTTTGTAATGGAAAAAGAATTGGAAGAATAGTTATACACGAACAAGAGTTTTATAAAGTACATATAATTATTATTCTTATTTATACAAATGACGACAGACAATTGACAATACAGAAAAAGTAAATAAATACAAAAACTACTCCCAAAATTTAACAAAAAAATTTACCGAAACAGATTTTTGGAGTATATATTAGGTCTTTACCTATGAAATTGCCGTTCTGCAGTACTGGCCATTTCAAATCAAAATAATTTTTGTTTGGCTAAGAATTCTAATTTCAAATTAATTTTATTTTAAAAACATGGATTCTTTTTTCCAAAAGTAGTCATTTCTTTATTGATTAGTGTTACATTTTCATCGCATTTCAATCTTTTTCGTCATCATGGATACGTTAAAAATTCGAGTAATTATGGAATATGAGTACCGTCGTGGCAGCAACGCGGCACAAGCGGCACGCAACATCAACGACGTTTACGGAGCTAACACTACAAACCAACGCACCACCTGTTATTGGTTTGCTCGCTTCCGTTCTGGAAATTTCGACCTGAAAAATGAACCTCGCGGTCGTCCGTAGACTTTGGTCGACAATGACGAATTAAAGGCGGTTGTGGAAGCTGATGATACACAATCTACGGCTGAATTAGCAGCAGCTTTCGACGTTAGCGTCAAAACAATATTGGTCCATTTGCGTCAAATTGGCAAGGTAAAAAAGCTTGACAAATGGGTGCCCCACGAACTCAATGATCGCCAGCGCGAAGTACGCGTCGAGACGTGCCTTGCACTGCTCAACAGACACACAAATGAAGGAATTTTGAACCGCATTGTTACCTGCGATGAAAAATGGATTCTGTTTGATAACCGCAAGCGCTCAGCAAGTTGGTTGGATCCTGGTTCAGCACCTAAACAATGCCCTAAACGAAAACTTACCCCTAGAAAAGTGATGGTCACTGTTTGGTGGTCTAGCGCCGGTGTGATTCATCACAGCTTCTTACCAAACGGGGTGAGCATTACTGCAGATGTGTACTGTGAAGAACTGAGCACAATGATGGAGAAGCTGGCGCATCTCCAACCAGCATTGGTCAATCGCTCGTCTCCGCTGCTCCTGCACGACAACGCGCGACCTCATACTGCACAGCAGACGGTCTCCAAGTTGCAAGAACTGGGGTTGGAAGCTCTCCGTCATCCGCCCTACTCACCAGACCTTGCGCCTACAGACTACTACTTTTTCCAGAATTTGGATAACTTCTTGGCGGGAAAAAAATTCAATACCCGAGAGGCAGTACAAAATGCCTTTGAAGAATTTGTTGCCTCCCGTCCAGCTGATTTCTTTAAGAAGGGCATCAATAAACTGCCACTGCGATGGCAAAGATGCATTGATTGCATGGGTGGTTACTTCGATTAATACAAATAAAAAAATTCATGAAAAAAATTCGTTTAAATTTTTTCATACAAAACGGCAATTTCATAGGTAAAGACCTATTATAATATTTTGATTTCCTATTTCATATCCAATTGCCACCTGACTAGTTCTTTAATCTGAAGAATCTTGTGCAAATCGGCGAGAGCAGCTCTAGTCTTTACTGTTACATTCGTAAACAATATAAATATTACATAAATTTACCCAATATAAAAACATGATCTTTTATAAAAGTATTTATATATCTGCCACTCGTGTGAACCACTTACCACCTTGATATAAAGCCATCAAAAGGAAATTAGTTTAAAACTAAATTACAGAATATGTTACTCAACAATGTTTATTATAATTTGCATGAGTTTTATGGCAATTTAATGTGTTATCATTACTTAGAATAAATTATATAGACTTGTTTGTATATCCGATGTGGGTGGACTGTTGACTTACCTAAAAACTATTACGTTATGATAAGACTTTATTGTTCGCAGTTACGCAATAAATAATTCTTTATCTTTACTACTTCTCCACGTCCTACGAAAATACTTGTATAGTAAAATTCAAAAAACTCACCACTATTGGTGATATTAGCTATGATTACGCCCGCATTATCCAGATATCCAAATATATATAGGCATAAAAAATCATGATGTAGCATACTGCACCCTGATTCTGGGCCTTAAATTGCTATTACAAGTGTAAAGTTCAAATAAATCTCTATTATTGTGTTAAGTGCAATTAGCAATTACAGCGATAGCGGCAACCCGGTCGGTGCGAAAAGTAGAGGGTAGGTATATATACATATCATCATGACGGTTTAAAAAAATACAACGGTCTTCAACTGTTTTAACCTTACTTTATTATTTTTGCAATAACCTTTTTAACTTTAGTTGATATGGGACCTCTCCACAAGCATTCCCTATTGAATAAAAAATAATGATCAATATCGGAGAAATCGTGTTACACAACCGATTTTAACTTTTCTGAGGCACTTAGACAACTGATAAAGATACTTATATATTTCTAAGTACATACAGGCATAAATTAATTACACCCAGACACAGAACAAACAATGTTTGAACAAAAAAATGTCCTGGATGCGGATAGAATCCCCGACCTCTGGACACTTAGATTTTTTTAGGTTTAGACACTAGACTAACAGCCGGTCCTACAGTAGAACCAGTTTGTTATAAAGAAAAAATATTGCTATCTAATAGACACTTAGCTTAGCTTAACCCGCTTGTTCCAAAAGTTATATAGGAGCCAGCAGACTCAGTAAAACCAATGTCTAATGCCTAGATAATCTGGATTAACCACTAAATCGCACGCTCACTCAGTTATCTTTTTATGTCCCAGACTTCAAAATCATAATTACCCGTAATTATTAATATAATTAACCGTCCAAATATAACCGTATTGCGTCATCTGTAAAATCAAATAAGCTTTAGGTATAAGGGACTAGTGGAAGCCAGGGTGGGAAACTATTGGTAACGCTAATTTGCCTTAATTGACAAGGTAAACTGAAACTAATAATATAATATTGTTAATTGAATTTCATTATGTCTGCGATGGATTTGCTTAGGAATAATGAGCAGTGATTAACATATCTTAATCTATACATATAATAAAATCGTAGGATAGTGAAAACTGTACATATAATTTTTTTTAAAGGATTTTTGTGGCGTGATCTACAATCGATATCGAAGGCAAAAATATAGTTTTTAGAATTTTTGTCTGTTTATCTGTTTGTCTGTATGTATGTCCGGGCTAAACTCGAAAAGTACTGCATGGATTATTATCACGCTATCACCTACGGGGGAGGAGCTGTTATAATTTATAAAGTTTAACGCGGGTAAAACCGCAGGGCACAGCTAGTAGTCCTATATAAGTGTTATTTAAATCTAATCCGTGCTTAAGAAAAAGATAATTTAGTAACCTCTTTGTTTTTGAGCGGTATAATGTTTAAAAACGGTACATAAAAAGATGCCATAACGAGCTCTTAAATTGGAAAGGAAGGAATTGGGGATTGTCAAGAGGCAAATGGCGACCACAAACTGGAAGACGCAGATTGGCCACCTATAAGGTGGACCGATGATCTTGAGAGGGTCGCTACAAGCAGCTGAATACGCGGAAGTGAGTTCCATAACCTGACCGCGCGGACAGTAAAGGACTGGGAGAAGAATTCAGTTTTATGGGATGGGAATTTTAGGAGGGATATAAGGCGCGACCTACATGGCTTGTCTGGTGAGTGAGTATAGGAGAAACGCTCATGTAGGTAGGACGGGAATAAAGGATTATGTAGGATATTAAACAGGAGATATAATATCCGAGTATTCCTGCGAAGGCGGATTGGGAGCCACTTGAGTTCTTTGCGATATTAAGAAAAATGGTCATATTTTTTAAAACCCAAATTTAAAACGAATGCACTTTTGTCCAGCTGTGGACGTCTTTCGACTCATATGAATATGATCAACAAGGAACAACTTCCGTGCGTTTATGCGCTTTTACCATACCTGCTATTGGAGTCAAGTGATCACTTAATATTGCCCCAAACTATTCCCTAGGTGCCTTTGCAGCTGGTCTCTCCAGTTCCCACTCTCTCTGTTTTCATGAGGTTCCAGCCTTATTATATAATTCTGTCCCCCATTTTACTCTGGAGCGATGTGGAATAACTATTTCTTTTTTTTTCAACTCCTCCTTGAATCTGTTTGATTAAATTTGTTGCATAATCCAAGTCGCCGCAGCAATTCTCCAGGACATGCCTGAACCCACCGCTCAATGACGCTCATTTCGTGCCATTGTTGATCCTGGCTTACAGGAGTTGCAGTGGTGGGCAAGAGAGATGGCATAGTCCAATTAAAAAAAATATACTCTAAAATAATAATAATAAAATATATTTAGTGATAGCGTTTATTCTCCGAAAAATATATTTTACAATCCCTTTTACCTCTGCCAAACTGCATAGCAGTTTGTTGGCAGTCGTAGCTCCTTTATTGATAATTTTTAAATTTATATTTTTACTGAAACTTTTTTACGCTCTATTTAGATGATAGCTATTTACCAATATTATTTTCTATCTATATAATTAAATACTCAAATATTCCCTACAATGAGATTTTGACAGAACATATTAAATAAATGCATATCTATTTTGTTTTTAAAAGCATTTTGTATTTTGTTTTTTGGTAAGCTATAATGTATTCTCAATTTATCAATGTTGAAGATGGACGACGACGTAGCGAGCTTGTGCCTACCTGAATGTTTTATGCGTGGCTGTATGGAGGTATATAGGTACGAGCCGGCCGATGCGCCCGCGCGCGCCGCATTATCTATTAAGTTAGTTCCTAGTTGAGTGCCGGAATAAATGCATGCGTGTTAAAGTAATCATTACGTTTTTATTTACTTGTCCCTGGATATACTCTGCCAACAATCAATACTATTGAAACGCTTGAATTATGTACCGATATTTGTTTTAGTTGCCTTGATATTGAGTAAAACAGAAAAACAAGGTCACGTCTTTAGAAAACATCAGTTTTAATAATAAAGTTTGTATATGAAGAATACTTATATATTCCTAAATATATACAATTATGGATAAATTACACCAAGAAAAGGACAAGTAATCGTGTTCATCACATGTACTGTGGCAACCAGACAACTGATATGTGTATATATATATTGTGTGTATATGTATATATATGTGTATATATATTTCAAAATATATGTATATATATACACATATAATAAAATCGTAGGAAAGTCAAAACTGTACATTGAATATTTTTTTAAATGGATACTTGGCGTGACCTACCTATTAATATCGAAGCCAAAAATATAGTTTTTAAAATTTTTGTCTGTAAGTCTGTTTATCTGTATGTATGTCCGGGCTAAACTCAAAAAGTACTGCATGGATTTACTTCAAATTTTGCATGAATAGTACTAAGAGGTCGGGTCAACATATAGGCTACATATTATCACGCTATCACCTACGGGGAGGAGCTGTGCTAATTTATAAAGTTTAACGCGGGTAAAACCGCGGGGCTCAGCTAGTCATAGATAAATTACACCCAGACTTAGGAGAAACAGGCACATTCATGCATACAAATATGCACATCTCTAGTGGAAAAGCAGCCTTTATGCGAGTAAAAAATTAAAATATGTGTCCTGAGTGGGTCTCGAAACCCCGACTTACGGCATGAAAGACAAACTGTATCTACCAACCGCGCCAACCGGCCCATCAAATGGCAACTTTGTGGACACCATTGAGGTAGGCCTATTTCCAACAGTACACGATGTCAGATTGGTAATGAATATGATTGGTGGATATCAAACGCATCCATAGCAACGTAGCGTAGCATATCTCTGGTGAAAAAGCAGTCTTAATGGGAGTAAAATGAGCGGTATATTTCGTTTCATCTCATCAAATGTCTGGCAATAACACGCCTCAGTCTCAATTTCCTAATGTTAATCAATGAGCCGGTCTTTATTGAATCTGTCACAAGTATTACAAATATGTAGTAAAAAACCAATTAAATATTTACTTTGGTGTATTAAGTGAAATACTAAATGTTAATACATTTTTCTTTTTCGTAGTTCGTTGCGTAGTTTCACAAGGATGCTATTAATAATGAGTAATGGATTGTATTACAGACGGGCCTTTTAGCGTAGTTGGTAAATGCTTGCTTTTAACGCCGGAGATATTTGTGTGCATGGACTTGTCTGTTTGTCCTGAGTCGGGGTAATTGTCTGTAAAAGTATGTATTTACAAAAGAAAAGCAGTATATGTAGTATATCAGTTATCTGGTTTCCATAGTACAGACGCCAGCACATCAAGCTACCCTAATCTGTCAAATTTCCGTAATTAAAAGTGAACCTTATACTTTTGTGATAAAGTTGAAAATCTTTAAAAGAAATTTGCGGTGTCTGTACAAGCCCTGCTTAGTTAGGGATTAGATGGCCGTGTGTAAATAATGTCCCAGGATATTAAAAAAATATAAACTATTTTACTATAAACATATATTTTTACTATAGACATCCAGACTTCGAATGTCTGGATGTTTAGAATAAATAATAAATAAATATCTTGGTACAACTAACGCATTGCCATCTTATCCTAAGCTAGGCAGAGCCTGTCCCTAATATAGCAACTAGGCAATGGATAAACATATCTACATAATATAGATAAATTACACACTGAAACAGGACAAATAATCGTTCTCATCACACAAAGATTTGCCACGGGTGGAAATCGAACCCCGTATCTCTAGCTTAGTAATCAGGGTCACAGGATAGCAGACGGTTTCGTGAGACAACTGACAAAAATTCTTATATATTTCTAAATACAACCACATTATAGAAAAAATCTGCCGTGTGAAATGTTTTTGTTCGTAAATTTCACTTAACATCAGTTTTCGTTTTTTTTTTCTCGTTCTGTTGAACATTTCTGGTTCAGTTCTTTTGTGATAACTAATTAGCATAGTTTAACCTAACACCCTAAAAAGTATGGTTTATCTTGTCATTGCAGAACTGACTTAGAATTTATTCGAAGGTTCAAAATTTGTGTTTGAGCTCAGAACTCATAAATTTTTAAGTATCAAAAAACGCAAAATCGTAGAACATACATGGGGGTGATTCGGATACTCCTCATCATAAGGTATCTCAATTTTGCGTTTTAACGTCACCTTCTCAGCCACCCTGTATATAGGATGTAAATCTAGGTATCTAGGTTAGCGACAAGTTGTAATGACGAAACGTTTTCAAAACTAGTGTCTAGATTTCTAGATGGATTTCAAAAATGTCTAGACTAGATTATTTAAGTCCGGTAGAAAAAGTTGTAAGAAAAGTAGGTAACACAAAATCTTTTGTCACTTTTTAGAGGCTTTTTTGTTACACTCGTGACAGTTCAAGGCTGTGTTCATTATTAATTTTGTTTTATAACGGCCTATGTTGTACAAGGTTTGGTTCTCGGGTCACGGAGTGTCGAAGTTCATTAAAAGTTTTTATTGTTTGGATGTTGCAATTATTTTTTATCGATATCTGGTACAAAATGTCACCCGAAATGTAAAGCCACAGCCATAAGACCAGTAGCAGTCACGAACTCTCTGATTTCTTTAAACGTCAAAAACTTTACAATCGTCGAAAAATCTATACAACTGGTTATATTATTTGATTTATTTAAAAACCATAAATATGTGTTTAGGTTTGAAAAAGATTGGGTCGGGATTATCTCGAAAGAATTACACGTCGTTTAAAAAAATTTGTAACCAGTTTTTAAACAACAGAGAAATACAAACTTGAGAACCAAAGGAGGAGCTTTTTACCTATCTCAATAATATGAGGTTTTATAAAAATTATCCTTATATTTCGTCAATTAACTTTATTTGTATTCAATCAAACTGTGTGGTGACGGCGGCGAATATCAGAATATCATCCCTTGGGGGCGTAGAAGTCGATCCGAGGGAATATATCTAAGAGAACGAGCAGCAGCTTCTATGACCATCATACTGCGCTCGCCAACCCATCTGTTAACCGTAGCGATTATGGCATATCGTCCCAAGAAGATTCTTGGTGGAGGCTTATGTCCGGCAGTGCTCTTCTTTCGGCTGTTAGGATCAGTTCAAACGCAATCCCAAAAAAGTGTATTCAAGAATAAGTATATTTTTTAAACTACTAGTGTACTTTTGAATGCAAACTGTGGGTTTACTCCGAAAGAAACGATTCAGTTCAAAGTTTGTTAAGGAAGACAATTTGAAGTTCTATAAAATCTAAATTTTTAAAATTGCATTTAGTTAGTTTTTTTGATATAATCTTTTTCTTTTTTAGAAATGCCAATAGATGGCACTTACGTCTTTCGTGTGGATGTTGGAAACTTGGAAATTTGATCTACCGCTATGTAGTGTTCTTAACTTGACATTTGGGTAAATTAACAGCTCGATGAATCGAAATGCGATCGATTGCCACGAGATGCACGAATTTATTATTTTCCAGTTAAGAGTTTAAAAGTATTTTTTATTCGTGATTTTCTAAACTGTTTGACGACTTTCTCCACATATCTAACCTTAACTCTTTTGTCAATCAAATCATCAGCCATTGTAGGTTCAATATGCAGGGTTTACTACGAGAATTTAATAGGGATAATATAATAAAAAGAGGTATTCCCGATCGACGCAGCGTGGGCAGGCCCCCTACAAGGTGGACCGACGATGTTGTAAGGGTCGCGGGAAGCCGTTGGATGTGGGCAGCACAGGCTATTGTGGAGATCCTTGGGTGAGGCCTTTGTCCAGCAGTGGACGTCTTTCGGCTGACATGATGATGATGATTCCCGATCCGCTATGGAAGGAAAACTTCAAGAAGCAAGCCTATTCGTTTGTTAACCTTGGCTTGCAACCCACTTGGGGCTCTTTTTGTGTTTCGAGTGTCTATAAGTAATATTGTTTTTGAAGTTATACTTCTTTTGGTGCGATGGAGAAAAATGATGAGAGTGAATTTTTACGATGCGCGCGCACACCGACACCAAAAAATTTAACAGCATGAAGTTAGTTCTAGGTGGTATGAGAGCGAATTTTTACGATACGCGCGCATCGTAAAAATAACAGCATGAAGTTAGTTCTAGGTGGTATGAAAATGTATGAGAGTGAATTTTTACGATGCGCGCGCATCGTAAAAATAACAGCATGAATTTAGTTCTAGGTGGTGTGAAAATTGATAACTATGTTCAAGTTGTATATTAAGAAGTATGACTTCTAACGTGTGTACATAAGTACACACAAGTTTTTTTTGTATAGTTGTTGGTTTCCCAAGTCATAAATAAATCATAAATAAGATCTCCACAATTGCCACTCTTGCATCCCGCATCTAGCAGCTTCGAGCGACCCCCATAAGATCATCGGTCAACATTGTAGAGGCTGCCCACGCTTCGCCTTCTGGTTCGTGGTCGCCACTCGAGAAGGTTTCTACCCCAGCGGCCTTTGGTTCAACAATATAGAATTCTTAGGGCTATATCGGTTACTGGTTCGCCTGCAAATTTCAACAATGCCAGGCTATTCGGTGCTTCTTCTAAAACGCGATTCTAAATGCTCAAAATTTATAAAACTGAACATATTTGAGAAATTAAAATAAAATTTCTCATAAAATATATTATACAACATGTAACGTAATTAACGTACAGCCAGCCTAAAAATTACCTATTTTAAAAATTATATAAATCGATTCAGTAAACTATTCTGAACAAACTATTTTCAGGATGTGCGTTAATTAAGTTACATGTTGTATTTATTTATAGAATAACAAGGGATGAGGATAACTGTGTCTTTTGTTTCCGAATAACTATATATCTAACGGTTAGTTACGGTAACTTAACTTGGCATTACGAAATAATTGCACCATTTCCTACACCTTACGAGGCTGCAACTTAATAAAACTTTATGTTAATAAGATTAACTTAATGTTACACCTAGCTTATCTAAGCCTGCAGCAAGTTGCAACTAAGTTACGATCTCTCTAATTAAAACACCAGGTAATCAGCTGTATTGTTCGACCAAAACAATGTTTACTTAATTAAATAAATACGTGGGTACAATGGTGTTAAGGAAAATCTTTTTCTTCATTAAACTTTACAGAACAATTGAAGGTTTAGCATTAAGTAGCATTTTGTGGAGACATTGAAATATATCGATTTTTTGCCACTTGTTCTATAAGATAAGATAACCGGTTGAGGCAGTAACTGGAGGAAGCAGATACACCCCTGTTCTGTTCTGGTCTGGTTGCTTGCGACACAAGCCTCTTTAAGCCAGCTATTTACCGACCATTGTCATGTGAAAATCTATTACAAGAAGCCTAAAAGAGAGGGAGATCGATACCCTTATCAGTAGCAAGAAATATGTACATTGTTGTATGTACATATAATAATAATAAAATAATAAAGGTTTTTATTCATGTAGACTTTAAAAAAGCACTTTTAAATAGTCAAAACATGTTTGTAGTAATATATAATTAGTTAATTTATTTATAATTGTTTCTAGATACATATAGATATTTAGGTACACAGATTGAATAAAAAAATTACGATAAGATTTATTTTATAATAATAATGATATTTAGCTACCTTATATTAAGTTATTATCAAGGAGATCATGTGTAGGTTTAATTATCGAAATTTAAAATTTTAGCTATATTTTTACTGCACAGCTAGCACAGCATAGATATGGTTATGAGTCTGATAAAACAAAATATGAGGGGCCATCTCGTAACTCAGACTGGCTTGTTAGTCTAGTGGTTAGTGAGCCTGACTCCACTCAGAACCAATCTTTGTGTGATGAGTACGATTATTTGTTCTGTGTCTGGGTGTAAATTATCTATAATAGGGTCTGCCTAGTTTGGGGTCTGATTAAAGCGAGTCACTTGTCCAAACATACATATTTATTTATTTATCCCACAAAATAAAAATAATAATAGCGTTATATACATACAAAAATCATACATTCCAATTAAAAGTTTAGACCTTATCTACCTAGACATAAGGACTGTTGTCGTAAGCAATGGTTGACATTGACATTTTGATGTGGATACTACTGCTGACACTGTCATTTGAAACTATACTACTGATCATTAAAAGTTCCCTTAAAACAAAATTTTCGATTTTTAGTTAGTAGATTTCTAACTAAGTTTATGTTTGATCACAATTCAAAGTTAACCCAACAACACAACTAAAAGTTTCATCCACAGCGATTTTAATTCGGTTTTACCATTGGCTCTTCATACAACTTTTTGTACGAAATAAAGTAAATTACTTTTTGTAGAACACTAAATAACTGTGTATTTTAACATACTTTTATTTGTCATTCTTAGAATTAGGTTTGCAATATATTTATATCGCAGTTCCTTTGTATAATTTATTTATTGCATTTACTTACAGTTCTTATCCATCGAAAGGTTGTCTGGAAGAGATCGCTTAGGCGATAAGACCGCCCGTTGTACATTATGTTCTTTATATCCGATGTATTTTTGTACTTTTCTTATTATTATTATTTGATGTTTATTAAGTCACAATGGCAACAGTGTGGGAGTCGTATTATAAAAGAAATTTGATCAATAATTAGAAATTTGACGACAACTTTTGTAACTTTTGGGACAAGTTGCGTATTGCCAACATATTTACTTCTTTTACGAAAGGCCTTCTGATGTCATATTAAACTTATTGTTTCTTTTTCAGGGCGGTCACTTTAAGAAGGGCAACTTTGAGGCGGGCCACGCGCACCATGCAAAGGGCGACTCTGGCCATTTTGCCAAATCAGGCCATTTGCACGTGTCGAAGGTAAGCTTTTAATAATTTTTAGGGTTCTGGACGTCCTACGCCTTTGGGATTGAATCAGATAGAATAAAAAATATATCTAAGACAATAAATACAGATAATCAGTGTTTTAACTCTTCAATAACCGTTCTGAGAATAACATAAATAAAATAAAATAAATTAGCTAATATATTAACGTTATTAGAAAACCGGTATTATAGTCAATTCATTTGTAAATTTCTATCTCAACATCAAATTTTTTCTGACTTTATGGCGAAAAGACACATCCACGGTCGGCCGATGTATTTCGCCTTGTGGTCTATGGAAGAGACTAGATTAAAAAGTTGTCTATTCTAGCATTCGAATGACGACAATTCAAAAAGCGTCTCTCGCAGATTTAGATTTTCATACAGTATAGTACGGCATACTCTCGGTACAAAACTAATATAAACCTCCGTAATTACAACTGTAAAAGTACTGTATAACTGTATAATGGTATATACAAAGAAGACAACGCTGCACACGAGAATCCTGTGGTTGCATTTAAACTTTACTGTCAACAACCTATAACTTTATCCCTCCGCATAGAGATTAACGTCTTGTTTAAGTTGTACGTCAAGCGTTTTATCGTCCGTGCAAATGTATCAGAATTGGAAGACGCCTTCAAAATTGTGTCGGCAAAAAGAAATATACTGGTATTACGTGAATTCTTCAAAGCCATGTCTAATTAACGCAAATAATAATTCCAATTTATCCTCCAGGGACACAAAGATGCTGGAGGACACGAGGGACATGGAAAACACAGCCATGCTGGGGCTCGCAAGGGTGGAAAGGGAGGTGGCAAGAAATGGCTGTACCACCACGGTACACCTGCGAAGACAGCCCACCTGGTGCGCATAGACCGAAGGACAGACCAGTACCAACATGGGCCGCGGTACTACGGCTAGTAGTGCTATCCTTGTCTTACATGCGTAGGAGTGGAAGAGACGCATTTATGATATATATTCATTTGGCCATATAACAAAATTATTTGTGGCCTAAACGTCGTGAGACTATCTTGTTCTTATATAGGGTGTAAGGAGCAGCGTCATAAAAACTGATACCAGAGGTTTAGGACATGTCTTTTGAACTCTTAACGCGATACCACATTGGAGCGCAAGTGTATGAGAGGGTAGCATCCATACGAGCTTATCTAAAAATAGAATGAATGATCGTACTGAGTTTGTACTTCGTACAAGTTCTTAACGGCCCCGCGCAGTCGCCTGCGCTCAGTAAATTTCATGTCCATATTTTCTAAGCGACACAAAACATCTTTCATAATATGTGTATATTTAGCTTTTAATCCCGTTCAGAATCCCGAACGGGATTAAAAGATATCCGTATATCTTTATTCACATAAACATAATTTTACTCCATATATCTTTATTCACATAAACGTAACTTTATTCCATAACGATTAAAGGAAGGGAACTAAAAGGATCGTAAAAAAACGGAGATTGATCAGTTTTACCTGACATTGCAGTTCTGAATAAAAATAAATAATAATAATTTTATTGATTACATTCAATTAAAATGAACACAACATACACACATATTAATTTTCAAAACAATATTAAAGTTCACTTTTCAATGTCCTAAAGCCCTGGTATTAGTATTATTTTCGTTGTAACCTACTCGATCGTTTAAAGAGTGCTGATTTGGATATGGACCTGTAGTTTCTTGAAAAGATTATTGATGATGCAAAATAAAGGAGAACTTAGTAGGAACTGTCATGGGTAACTCACGTAATTTATTGTGTGCTGGAATTGGCCAAGTATTTCAATCGCGTCATTAGATTATCTCTCACTACATGTACCTTAATTATTTAGTTACCCATTACAGTTTAAAACATGTGTTTAAACTATGTAGTTACTCATTGAATTAAATAATTTTATGCGTGTTCTTATTATTTTTAAAACTGAAATGAGAAGCTGAGTTACCCATTACAATAAACTGTAAAGGGTAACTCAAGTGGTGCCTGATCCTTTTTGATTTAAAATGGAATGTGACTTAACAGCAGTTATGTGGGTCAGATACCATTTGGCTTAGTACACTATTCTTGGAGGTATTAAGGTAGTAGGTGGACGACTAATATACAAAGTGTTACATAAATACAGGAGAATATTGAACTGGTATTTAATTATAAATCGAATAAAATATTCTATTCCGAATATTTAGAAATATTAATCCTACAAGATGAACGAAGCACATTTAAAAAAATTATATCCATACATATCTAATTTTATATTATATGTATAATATAAATAGTATGGAAAACTGTGTGCAAGCGAGATAGCGGCGCGCTGAGGTCCTAATTGGGGAAGCTACTTTGGGGATTACGGGTCGTATAAAATTAAGCATTTCTTACTTAATTAGGAATCTCTTTAAGTTATCCTAAGTTCGGAAGTAAGAGTAAACTTTTTATGTTGCAGTAAAATGTGATAGGTATTTTTATATTTCAGGCTAAAAAGTATGAAGTTGAGTCAAAAATCAGTATTTTAAATTAAGAATTGAACTCCAAAAAAAACATTTTTTGTAATTGATTGAAATATATTAATAAATAAAAAAAAACATTTCGTAATTCTGATTTAAATGAAAGTTTATAATTAACTTGGTAATTATAATTTATTAACTATTTAAATATAAGTAGTATAAACATTTCTATTAGCATATGCACTTGTGAACCCCTCTTCTTTCTGTATTAACTATTAAATAATATGAAATGCTGATTACCCAAGGCTATTTAGATAGAGTCTATTCTTGTTTCTGACAAATCGCTCTCACCAACAAGCAGTTATTTTAATATTAAATAGTTTTGTCTACGTTGTTATTAGTAATGAAATCAAGTGTAACTTTGCAGAAATCCATAACAATCAAAATACAAAATCACTATGTAGTGTTAATTCCGCTAATTGTCAGTTTAATCATGCCGGGATGCAATTTGTATCGGCCACCCGCCCGCAAAAATATGCACTTGCAAGAAGGCCAATATAAAAAGCAAATTACATGCGCCAGTACGATACCCAACACGTATTTCAGTCCTCGACGGACCATTCTCAAGGGCTGCTAACTCGTCGCGTGCTCGAATTACAATTAGCGGAATTAACACTACATATTGATTTTGTATTTTTATACGTTGTTATTAAACGATTCATTAATCAAACATCTACTCTCTACTAAAGAGTAGCCGGACGGTTTTGACTCGCACTTCTTTTATCCGTGAATAAGAATTTAGAGGCAACAAGCTTAGATATGAAAATCATCAATATTTAAATCATGATTTATCAATCATATAAATATAGAATATTGATGATCCAATATTTATATCATGGTTTATCAATGATATAAATATTGAATATTGATGATTCAATATTTATATCATGATTTATCAATGATAAATAAGCTATTGTATTTCCTTATTATCACTATGTTTTAGTAGGTTAATAGATTTGCATTACTATTACTTCTGTAAATACTCTACTGTGATTTTTGGACGTGTTTTGTAAATACTTTTTCGTAATAAAATGTTTTTATATGAATTCATGTTTATTTTTTTTAATATAGCAATTATTGGCTGTCTTTAATAAATTATCATACAACAAATAATAATCCTTTTTTGACTAATTGTTTGACAATTTTACAAATAAAAAATTTGATTGATTGATTGTAAATACTAATCTATATTTTTATATATAGGTAACTAGTGTGTAATGACTAACTTTTATATAACTTGTTTTACACACATGTTAACAGTAAAATAAGTAAATATTTCAGCTAAATATAAAAAAGTGATCTTAAAAATTATAAAAATGTGTGATTAAGTTCTATAAAAGCTTAGTCTGCACTAGACTAGATATGATACATGAATGTGATTTCTACTTACGAAAATTTTATTATTATTATTTTTGTTTATAGTTAGTTTTTATTTATTAAAGACAGCCAATAATTGCTACATTTTCTTACCACTAACATAAATAAGTACCATAAAAACTAAGCGTAAATTATGTAGACTTGAAAAAATAACCTTAAAATATTGCGCATGATTCGCCACAAGGTTCAGCATGTTTTCAAAAAAAAACATTAAGATTAAAAAAGCAAATACTACAGCTAAATATTAAAAGATAGATTTAATAATTATGTGATATGTGACTACGTTTCTTAAACGATTAGTTATATGGTATTCTTATTTATATGGTATATATATATATATACACACACATCGGACAGAGAATAATAAAAAATTATTCGTTGGAGTACATTCCTTTTATAATCTCAGCACATAATTATTAAATTTAAAAAAAATACTCGTTGCATGTTTAAAACACTAAAATATTCATATTTAAGTGTTTTAAACATGATTTTACCTCTTATAGAGTTCAAAATTTGGGATTAAATTAAGAATAGTTCCACCTCATGTTCCGTTCTCATTGTCTGATTAAGGGTTAAAACCACAATAATTTTGATTACGTTTCATAAATGAATCATAATGATCACTCTGTGGAATCAATTAACTGCCGAAATTTCCCGATCCGGTATGACATGGCAACCTTTAACAACCGAGCCTATTACTTTCTGAAAGGCCGTGTGCCTTGATATTCTATAAAAGAAACTTCATCGTGTCGGCCAAATGACGTCCACTGCTGGACAAAGGCCTCCTCAAAAGAATTCCACAACGGAGTTATGTCCATCATTTGGGAGGATATTCCATAATCGCCACGCTTAGCAGACGGATCGGCGATCGAAATATGATGGTTATAGTACTCAGAGAGACGCTGCTGATTCCTACGCCCCCACAGAATGAGACGGGGTGGCTTTCTTATAATTGCTGTATAAATAATTTCTTAGAATTGTCAAATAAATATCATCTAGATACAAAACAGATTACATTTCAATTACATATTTGCCGCAAAAGAAATTAAATCGGAGTTTGTCATTCTCTCGAGCAGGTGCAAAAAACTTTTCAAATGAGGACATTTTTTCTATTAATGCCTGTAACAATCTTACATCTCCAAAGTGACCTTTAAAAAAATTCGTGAATGCTTTGTTTTGATGTCGAATTTCTTTTGACAATAATGTTGTGGCGAGCAGTTTCCATGGCGACTACCCTGACACATGGTATGGCAAAAATATTTGCACTTTGTTGGTTAGCCGACTTGACCGTGAAGATGTCAGGTACAGGAGGAGTTGTGTAAGTGATGGCATAGAATATTGCCACTCCATCACATCCCGTGGGGGGCGTAGACGTGCCGGGTAAATCTATTCAGAGAACGGGCAGCAGCGTCTCTCTGTGTAGGTACTATGACCATCATACTGCGATCGGCAACCCATCTGCCAAGCGTGGCGATTATGACATATCTACTAATGATGGACACAACTGCATTATGGAAATATTTTGGGAGGTCACTGTCCAGCAGTGGACGTCATTTGGCTGATATGGTGATGGTGACAGGAGTGACAGCTTTACTTATTATTCGAGGCACGAGCGTAACACCTCCAACTTCACTGACTAAAAATAAAAATAAATAAATAAAAAAGGTTTTATTCACGTAGACTTCAAAAAAGCGCTAGTAAATAGTCAGAATATGTTTGTAGTAATATAGTTGTATGCATTATTATTTCTAGTAACATAGATATTTAGGTACACATTGTATGAAAAAATTTATAAAATTTATTTTATTATAGCATGATATTTAGCTAGCTCGTATCAAGTTATTGTCAAGAGATTATGTTTAATTATCTAGTTTAAGTCTAATATTTTTACTACATATTGTCAATGGTTCTGTCTATATTAGTGTATTATTATTATGACGGACCTTGTGTTAATAACGACGGTCGCGCTTTAATGCTACCACCGGATCCAATGCGCCCCAACTCCGCCCCGACTCCAGGCTGATAGTGAGAATTTCTTTGTAACAGAAGAACCCCAGATTTTTATGTTGACCGACCTAGGATTTAAGCCTAGTACAGACGCCAGCACCTCAATTTTCCCATTTGGAAGTCAACCTTATGCTTTTGTGATAAAGTTGAAAATCTATAAAAGAAATTGGACAGATTGGGGTAGCTGGATGTGCTGGTGTTTGTACCATATTATATGCGGTTGATCACGCTACCGCTGAGCCAACGCAATTTTGACAATTATCTATACATATAATAAAATCGTAGGAAAGTCAACTGTACATTGAATTTTTTTTAAAGTATACTTGGGGCGTGATCTACATTCGATATCAAAGCAAAAATATAGTTTTTAGAATTTTTGTCTGTGTGTCTGTATGTATGTCCGGGCTAAACTCAAAAAGTACTGCATGGATTTACTTCAAATTTTCCATGAATATTACTAAGAGGTCGGGTCATCATATAGGCTACATATTATCACGCCATCCCCTAAGAGGGGTGCTGTGATAATTTATAAAATTTAACGCGGGTAAAACCGCGGGGCACCGCTAGTAATGTTATAAGCAGTAAATCCAAAGAAAATAAGCAAATTGGATATTTAGCTATGTCATAACTATCATGTAAAAAAATCTAATCTGTCTGTGCTTAGAATTATATACACAGATAGTTTATAATACTAAAAACATATTGTATCTATTTATAAGCGCGATTTATGTACAGAAAATATCAGATACAGGATTTTTATTCTTCTTCACCACATTGGTGATTTAATAAACCAGGAAAGCTGCATCCAAAGATTATAAATAAGGCAATCTGGATAGAAATCGCACCTATAGATTTAAAAAAAACCTTCAAATTAGTTAATGTTTTGAGAACCTTTTAAATATTTTCATTAACATATTTTAATCTACTATATAAAAATAAGTCGGGTTTTCCTTCCTGATGCTATAACGCCAGAACACACGAACCGATTTCCACGGTTTTGCATTCGTTGGAAAGGTCTCGGGCTCCGTGAGGTTTATAGCAAAGAATTTTTTTTTAAAATTTTTAGCGGGTAACACCGCGGGGCACAGCTAGTCTTTTATTAATTTAATATAATTCATCAGTTCTTTTCTTATAACTTAAACTAAGGTATAAATAAAATATGTTTTTGATGTTGCATAAACTATAGTTTTGGGCTATTTCTTTATATGACAACCTACTTTCATACGAGCTATAATAAAAAAAAACGTTAGCAATATCAAAGTTTTAAGTGTAAGTAGTGTTTACATAAACGTAAATTACAAGTTTCAAGACATATATTAAAAGTGTACTTATAGCTAGGGGTTATTACAACACTAAAGTGTCCATTGATGACAGAGACGTCTGGCGCTAAACACCTACTTGCACATTGCTCGCTGGAAATCTTGTAACCATATAGACATGACTACACTGTACTACTTGTAATCTGTTGAATTACGTGAACTATCTGTGATATGATTGCTAACACGTACTAAATTTTAAATTATTGACTCTGCAAATATCTTGTTTCAAATTTTTTAATGTTTCACGTGATCGGATTGACCAATTTTGGAGTTCGACACTAATTAATTACGAAAAAGCTTTTATTTCTATAGTAACTACGTATTTGAAACCTAATACACACTTATGATGGAGATAAAATGAGGTAATTGGAAACAATGGGAGCTTTGACTTGAGACAGACATCAAAAACCTTTAGAAATACAATATTTGAGTTATTCATGTTGTATTTTTTGAAGTAGCATTATATGTACATATTTATGCTTATCATCTTAGTATTACTAACATAACTTTCCATTAAAAGGGTATGCCTGGAAAACTACGGATGGCCATCAATTCTTAATAATATTAGGTCTTTACCTATGAAATTGCCGTTCTGCAGTACTGGCCATTTCAAATCAAAATAATTTTTGTTTGGCTAAGAATTCTAATTTCAAATTAATTTTATTTTAAAAACATGGATTCTTTTTTCCGAAAGTAGTCATTTCTTTATTGATTAGTGTTACATTTTCATCGCATTTCAATCTTTTTCGTCATCATGGATACGTTAAAAATTCGAGTAATTATGGAATATGAGTACCGTCGTGGCAGCAACGCGGCACAAGCGGCACGCAACATCAACGACGTTTACGGAGCTAACACTACAAACCAACGCACCACCTGTTATTGGTTTGCTCGCTTCCGTTCTGGAAATTTCGACCTGAAAAATGAACCTCGCGGTCGTCCGAAGACTTTGGTCGACAATGACGAATTAAAGGCGGTTGTGGAAGCTGATGATACACAATCTACGGCTGAATTAGCAGCAGCTTTCGACGTTGGCGTCAAAACAATATTGGTCCATTTGCGTCAAATTGGCAAGGTAAAAAAGCTTGACAAATGGGTGCCCCACGAACTCAATGATCGCCAGCGCGAAGTACGCGTCGAGACGTGCCTTGCACTGCTCAACAGACACACAAATGAAGGAATTTTGAACCGCATTGTTACCTGCGATGAAAAATGGATTCTGTTTGATAACCGCAAGCGCTCAGCAAGTTGGTTGGATCCTGGTTCAGCACCTAAACAATGCCCTAAACGAAAACTTACCCCTAGAAAAGTGATGGTCACTGTTTGGTGGTCTAGCGCCGGTGTGATTCATCACAGCTTCTTACCAAACGGGGTGAGCATTACTGCAGATGTGTACTGTGAAGAACTGAGCACAATGATGGAGAAGCTGGCGCATCTCCAACCAGCATTGGTCAATCGCTCGTCTCCGCTGCTCCTGCACGACAACGCGCGACCTCATACTGCACAGCAGACGGTCTCCAAGTTGCAAGAACTGGGGTTGGAAGCTCTCCGTCATCCGCCCTACTCACCAGACCTTGCGCCTACAGACTACTACTTTTTCCAGAATTTGGATAACTTCTTGGCGGGAAAAAAATTCAATACCCGAGAGGCAGTACAAAATGCCTTTGAAGAATTTGTTGCCTCCCGTCCAGCTGATTTCTTTAAGAAGGGCATCAATAAACTGCCACTGCGATGGCAAAGATGCATTGATTGCATGGGTGATTACTTCGATTAATACAAATAAAAAAATTCATGAAAAAAATTCGTTTAAATTTTTTCATACAAAACGGCAATTTCATAGGTAAAGACCTATTATAAATATATCAAAATCTGTTCAAAAAACCGGAGTAATCGATGTACAGACGCCAGCACATCAAGCTACCTCAGTCTGTTAAATTTCCCCAATTGAAAGTGAACCTTATGCTTATGTGATAAAGTAGAAAATCGATAAAATAAATTTGACAGTTTGGATTAGCTGCATGTGCTGGCGTCTGTACGAGTACATACACAAAAAATAACGCATCGAATTGAGAACGTTTCTCCTTTTTGAAGTTCGTTTAATATCCTTTCACTTACAAATCATTTTATGGTTACCTGTCACACTAGGCGTACTTTCATTCATAGTACAGACGCCAGCACATTAAGCTACTGTAATCTGTCAAATTTCCCCAATTGTAAGTAAACCTTATGATTTTGTGATAAAGTTGAAAATCTATAAAAGAAATTTGTCAGAATGGGGTAGCTGGATGTGCTGGCATCTGTACCTATTTGTTGAAGTCAGTATAAAATAAAAAAATAAAATAAAATAAAGTCAATAGAGAGTATGGAAAGTTATTTAAAATCTGCAATATCTTATCAATACAACTTAAAGCTAAAATGACAGTTTTACTCGAACAACACAATAATATAACGCATAAAAATAAAAGAGTGCATAACTCCCCAACCCGTATGGCTAAGAAAAATAAGTTTAATATACGTAAAATTGTTAATTATTATGGTAAGAGAACTAGGAAATGGTTAACGCCAACTTTATAAAATGAATTACCCTGTGACATAGTAACCAATAATAAGTCTAAATACCAATTTAAAAAATACCGAGAAAGCATTATTTATCACTCTGTTCGTGAGAACAACTATTTAGTAAACAACAAAAGTAGTAGATCTATCCTCAATTTTTACAACCCTCAAAAATATAACACTTATTTGCTAGTGTGGTTGATGTACCTAACATCAGCCACACTGGTAAATGAATATTATTAATTCTTGATTAAGTCGATATGGCATATCTGTATGTATTTAAAAATAAATCTTATTTCTTCCTTTACTTTGTATTGTATAAACTTATTATTAACATATTTCTTATATCTTCTATTCTATCTCGTATACTTCCTTACTTTAACATTGCATACTGAACTGAATAGCAACTAAGTAATAAAAATGTAAACAGAGCGAGAACGTTGCCGACAAACTGCTGTGCAGTTTGGCAAAAATGTCTAAAACTTAAATGTGTACTTTTTCAATAATAAATAAATATATAAAAAAAAATGCTTTGCTCCAGGCAACGATAACTCATCAAGAAGAGGGAAGGGCCAGTACCGTAATTTCTCGCAAGCGTCATACCTAATGTATTCGATAGCTGCTTGTCAGTAGTACCGACACGTGTCTGTTTCGGTCCGACCCAGCAATAAGTCAAAGCTCTTAGCAAAGTGGGGGTGGGGGTATAAGCATGATTGCTAAATTGATGTTAAATGCTAATTGCTAATAAATGTCGCTCAATATATTGTAATTGGAACTCATCAACGCAATATATCTGCAGGAGATTGTTACAATCACATTAATACGGCAGCAATATCTAATTAATTGCACATTCATTTATTTTATTTCCTGAGTAAAAGAGATACTCGACTGGGGCAGTACATGTACAGACGCCAGCACATCCAGCTACCACAATCTGTCAAATTTCTTTTATAGATTTTCAACTTTAGCACATAAGCATAAGATTCACTTTCAATTGGGGAATTTTGACAGATTGGGGTAGCTTGATGTGCTGGCGTGTGTACCTTATATAATGGAGACCAGGGCAAAACTGTCTAGGGATCAAGTACATTTCAACCAAAAAAAAAATATCCAACTAATATTTATAAGAATGGCCTGTTCGCGTGGTTGGTAAAATGCTTGCTTTTCACGCCGCAGGTCGCGGGTTTGATTCCCATCCAGGACAAATATTTGTGTGTATGAACATGTTGGTTTATCCCGTGTCTGGGTGTAATTATCTATTTAAGTTTGTATTTACAAACAAAAAGTAGTCGTTTTCTGATTCCCATAGTACAAGTTCTGCTTAGTTTGGAATCAGATGGCCGTGCGTGAATAATGTCCCAAGATATTACTATTATTATTATATTTGTAAGTCTTACAGACTGGATTCTTACTTTAATTCCTTTTTTTTAAGTTAAGTTAAGTTACATATCGACTAGTTCAATCTTTCGGCCCATGGCATTTTTCGGCCTATGGGCCGAAACACAGAATTTGAATAATATTTTTTCGTTCCATTGATTTTATTTTAACGAATTCTTTGTTTTAAATACGGTCGGCACCGCAATCTTAAGTGGTTCAATAAAACTAATTGAATTGGTAGGTATATATTATTTTGTAAATAATGAATAATTTATTTGGTAAAGTAATCGGACTCATTGTGTTAGTATAATACCTATCTATAATTGAAAAAGAAATCAGCAATGACACATTTATTCAATTATGACACAAGACTGATTTATGAATATGTTATATGGTACAGATACTCGTATTATCTGGCAAAAGTAGATGATTTGATAAATGTAATTTTGTACCAAAGTTGCGATACAAAAAAAGAAGTTCTATAAAATGATAGAGTATAAGTATATCAAACTGTGTCAGTTAATTTTATTTAAAATTAAATATATTATTGACAAAATTGTACTTACATACCAAATTTCGTTATATTTAACAAGAAAGAAGAAGTTAAGATTTCTTTACTGACCGTACTAAAACGAAACACAGAATGAAAAAAATACATTATTCAAATTCTGTGTTTCGGCCCATGGGCTGAAAAAATCATGGGCCGTAACACTGAACGAACTAACATATCCCTTTAATTGAAAAATTAATGATAAATGCAATTTTTGCAAATATGGTAGTTGCGTTGGGAAGCCCATTCTGAAGTCAAAGTCAAAGGTACTTTATTCCGTAAACATTTTACATTTATGTGGAATCGTCATTTTTTTTTACCCTACCGTGCAGTGCATGACGTGGCAGCTACTGAGAAACACTGCCAGAAAACTCAGTAGGAATCCTTTTTTAAAATAAAATATACTTAAGATTAATTACAATCATGTGTTACAACTCAATCCCAAGCACTTTTATCACTTAAATAATCAGAAATTTTGTAATATGCTCTGCAACACAATTTGGGTTTAATAATTATTTTAAACTTATTCGTAGACAATTCTCTAATATCATTGGGAAGTTTGTAATAGAATCTTATACATTGCCCCATAAAAGAGTTACTTATTTTGTGGAGACGGGTAGTATGCAATATGAGATTATTCTTATATCTAGTATTTACATTATGTGTATCGCTCCTTTTACAGAAGGAATCGATATTTTTATGCACATATAGTAAGTTTTCATATATATACTGAGATGGTACAGTTAGAATGTTGACCTCTTTGAACTTTTCTCTTAGAGACACTCTCGGGCCAAGATTATAGATAGCTCTTACAGCTCTTTTTTGCAATATAAATATGGTGTTAATGTCAGCAGAGCTACCCCAGAGAAGAATTCCATAGGACATTACACTATGAAAATAACTGAAATAAACCATTCTAGCTGTGTCAATAGATTTAGTAAATATAATATCCTGGGACATTATTCACAAACTAAGACTTTGTATTAAAGAAACCAGATAACTGATACGTACACTACTGTTCTTTTGTTTGTTTGTGTATCTTATATACTTATATAGATAATTATGAATATGTCTGTTTGTCCTGAGTCTGGGTGTAATTATCTATCATCATCATATCAGCCAAAGTACGTCCACTGCTGGACAAAACCCCCCAAAGAATGGCATATGCCATAATAAACCATATGGACAAACAGACAAGTTGGTATACACAAATATCTGTCCTGGGAAGGAATAGAACCCACGACCTGCGGCGTGAAAGGCAATTATCTACTAATCACGCCAAGCGGACCGTCAAATATTAATTGGATATATTTATATTTAAGAATGTACTTGATCCTCTTTCATTATACCAACTGATAATGTTTAATTTACCATAAGATATTACTTTCGGCGTGATTGACAGCAAAGAATATTTCCACCCCATCTCATCCCGTCGGGGGCGTAGAAATCGTCCTGAGCTAATATCTCTCAGAAAACAGCCAGTAGCGTAAAATAAATAAATAAAATAAGAAAGGTTTTTATCCACGTTGACTTTAAAAAAGCGCTTGTAAATAGTCAGAACATGTTTGTAGTAATATAGTTGTATACATTATTATTTCTAGTAACATAGATATTTAGGTACACATTATATTGATTGTATGAAAACATTTATATATATATAAACATAATAGCAATGATATTTAGCTAGCTCGTATCAAGTTATTATGTTTAAGTTTAATTATCTACTTTAAGTCTAATATTTTTACTAAATATTGTCAATGGTTCTGTCTATATTAAGGTATTATTATTATGACGCAACGACGGTCGCGCTTTAATGCTACCACCGCATCCAATGCGCCCCAACTGAGAAGACCCAGCGAAACAAACTCAGTGGGTTTATCTACTCGCGTGTAGTGTGTAGTGTAGTGGCGTCTCTCTGTGTACTATGATAATCATCCTGCAATCGCCAACCTACTGCGACGGCAAACCCTAAGCGTGGCGATCATCGCATATCCCTCCAAATAATGGACACAACTATTTTGGACCTTAATAATAATAAAAACATTTATTTTTCTCATTACTAAGATAACACATTATACTAAACATTTAGGAACGAATACGTAAGGTATTATTAGGCTAACTTTGTGAGAGACTGGTGCCTGATTTAGGTTTAGCAAAATAAACCTGTATTACCGGTCACCAGGACCCCCCGCCATTATACTAATTAAAAAAAAAACCGGCCAAGTGCGAGTCAGACTCGCCCATGAAGGGTTCCGCAGCAGCAAGTATTTCAGTTGATTAAATGAAAGGTAAATTGCGGTTCACGATTTATGATGCATTAAAAAAAACTACTTACTAGATCTCGTTCAAAACAATTTTCGTTGTTAGTTTACATAGTAATGTACATCATATATTTTTTTTTGTTTTATCATTCTCTTATTTTAGAAGTTACAGGGTTGTGTTGTTACAGGTTATGTGAAACCAAAGGTAAATTAATAATAAGGAATATGAAAATATAGACTATGTCAGAATGATATTAAGATTCTATTATTTTCCTTTGTCCAGCTGTGGACGTCATTCGGCTGATTTAGTTACTCAATTGTTGTATTGGTATTAAAATGAGGTTTTCAATCAATTAAGATCTGGTTGATATTACAAAATCTTCATTGTTTTTTTCTGACAGTATGGACAAAGGAAACAATTGGTTTCCATAATGTGTTTTCTTTGAAATTGTGTATCTTTGCACAATCTTATTAACAAACTTACGAAATTCTCTGGTCTAAGGATAATTGTGTGTCTTTCTTAAAATTCACGGTTATAACAAGTCAATTGTATTTTCATCCGTTCTTAGTAATTGGCAAATTTTAGTTTTTCATCTATACATATAATAAAATCGTAAGAAAGTCAAACTGTACATTAAATATTTTTTTAAAAGGATACTTGAGGCGTGATCTATAATCAACATCGAAGCCTAAAATATAGTTTTTAGAATTTTTGTCTGTTTGTCTGTATGTATGTCCGGGCTAAACTCAAAAAGTACTGCATGGTTTACTTAAAATTTTGCATGAATATATTACTAAGAGGTCAGGTCAACATATAAGCTACATATTATTATCACACAATCACCTACAGGGGAGGAGCTGTGATGATTTATAAAATTTAACGCAGGTAAACCCGCGGCGCACAGCTAGTAAAATATAAACTTTCAATAGTGACCTGCACTACAAGTCTAGTGGTTAGTGACTCTACATACTAAGCCATGCATGTATTTTTTTTTCAATGTCACACAGATCATCCTAGCCCCAAACTAAGCAAAGCTTGTACTATGGGTACCAGGAGACGATATAAATATATATATAATATTATAATATAATATGTCCTGCGCAATTGGCTAGTCTCCATTGAGACTGGCCGCCATGGCCGAAAAACGGTCGGGAGGTCATTATTATTATTATTATTATAGTGTTATACATTCAGTCAAAAAAGTATCGGGAATGGATGATTTGTTTATGGTTCCAAATTCAGGTTTTTGTTTTTTTGTTGTTGTTGTTAGATTGGCACAACTGTTTTCCATTTTGGCGCGGAGTTTGAGTTGCATCTGTTATTTATATTAAATACAGTTCTGTTTTTAGTAATTACATATATAGTGTGTATTGCGAATTTCATAATGAACAAAAATATCGAACAAAGTGATGCAAAATTTAAGACAAACTAAATTTTGCATCACTAATGGAATTTCGTGTTTGGAGTCACTGAAAATGTTACAGAAGGCTTACGGTGAATCGACTTCGAGACGATCGAGATGTGATGAAAGATTTGCCTCGCTCTGGTAGGCCATCAACGTCTGCAACTGAAGTTAACATCGCAAAAGTGAAGGAAATAGTGACTGAAAATCCTCATTCAACTCTGAGAGAGATAGCCGCCGAACTTTCTGTATCTCACGAGTCGATTCGTACCATTTTAACTAATCATTTGGGTATGAAACATGTTGCCGCTCGGCTAGTCCCCAAAGATCTGAATTTTCTCCAAAAACTCAATCGCATGAAAGTCGCTGAGGACATAGGACAGAGTATAACCCACGGCGTTTTCACAGATTACTAAAACAAAAATTATAATAATATGTAGAGTGCTGTTTAAGTCTAAGGCCTTCTACGCACTATGCGGATTGCGGGAATGCGGTCAGCCGTCAGCAACCAATATTAATAAATAATAATAATAAATATCCTGCGACATTATTCACAGACGGTCATCTGATCCCAAACTAAGCAGAGCTTGTACTATGGAAACCATATAACTGATATACTACATATACTATTTTTCTTTTGTAAATACATACTTATATAGATAATTTACACCCAGACTCAGGACAAACAGATATGTTCATGCACACAAATATTTGTCCCGGGTGGGAATCGAACCCACGACCTCTGGCGTGAAAGGCAGCGTATCTACCAACTACGTCAACAGGCCCGTCAATAATATTGATTTCCGGCTGCCGCATCACAGTGCGAATAAAAACTACTTTCTCGTACAAATATCTGAGTACGGCCAGCCGCAGGGCTGGCCGCATAGTGCGTAGGAGGCCTAATGCTCAAAGGTTATATACCACAATATAGGCTATTTATGGAAAGATAAAACATACAATTTATACACAGAAAACGAAATAAAATAAATAATACGAATATAACAACCTACTTTTATAAGTACCTATACAGCTAAATTACACAAAACATTGGGAAAAAATCGAGACAAAATAACATATTGCACGTGTGGCGCAGCGGCGTAGACAGTCGCCTCGTCGCTTCGTGTCGCGGGTTCGAGTTCCGCGCCGGATAACTATTTGTGTGACCCATAAATAGTTGTTCTGAGTCTGGATGTAATTTGTGTCCGTCTATTATATGTTTGTAAAATACCCCGCGACGTTTTTGAACTTTGCCGCTGAAAAATGTCTAATACTTTGCGGCAAAGCATTATACACTTTTACACATACAGCATAGGAACTTTTTCGTTGTATTAGTTATCATGTTGCGAGGAAAAACATCTTTAGCTCTAGTAAATACTGTGGCTGCATTTTCACAAATACACCAATTTGAAAAATGTACAAACACACTAGTCATAATTTTTAGTCCTTTTAACAATGATTTACATGAGACAAACGGAGGAGTACCTGTAATTGCTTTAACGTATTTTATTGCAATAGAAATGCTCTCGATTTATCTGTTGAATTGCCCCATAGTACCATACGTCGGGTAACCAAGGTAATGATTTGCCGATATATTTATCGCGACTGAGGCCCGTGTCCACAGTATATAAAAAAAAATGTGTACAAATAGCGAAAGTTTAAAAACATTAAAAGATACCATACCTCAGGATAGAACCAAAGTACCCGAGAGATGCCATCAATATCGATTGGTAATAAGGCTGTCTTGCAAAGTCGTGACAAAACGTATACAAACCTATTGATTCTGATGCATTTTTGATCAATGTGCAATTTCCAGTCACAATAACGATCAACTGTTATCAGTCCGATTAAGGAATGACTCAAAGGAGGGTATAGAGTGCGTGAGCGGGAACCTAAGGGATATTTTCAGAAACTTGTTCAGAGTACTTAGAGGGAAAACATACTAAAAGTCCTGACGTCTAGGAGGTTAGGCGGAGGGAGGAGGGGGGAGGGGGGACAAAGACCTCAATTTAAGTTTTTTGCTAATATCTTTAAAAAGTTGCGTTTTAGCAAAAAATATTCCAAGATAAAGTTAAAGCTTACAAAATACACTATAACTTTGATCTCATATACTTTTTCATATTTCCATTCGTTTATGAGCTACATGCTCCAGAAATATAGACAATTTAAGTTATTCAGCGGAACTCTTACAGATGCCTTGAGAAGTTTAGGAGACCTGATATGCTTCTGGAGGGAGGTGTGCTGGATGGAGTGAAGGCCGGCATGGCTCACATACAATGGTCCTCATCGGGACTAAGTGCGGAATTCAAACCCACTAGCATATTAGTGGGAACAAGATGATGATGAGTTATTCAGCGTGTTGACCATTACCTGATGCCCGAATTATCTCTAAATTTATTTTAACATAAGCTGGGAGTACCTCCACGAGGTAAGGGCGGTAACAGTAAGATATCGCGTTTTTTTGTAAGAGCAGATAACTGAGCTTAGGCGGGAAAAACATCATGAAGATTGCTTTTCGCTCAATGCTCACTTTAGGAAACGCAACCTTACTGGCTAAAACTGAAAAATGACGATGAATGAATGAATGACAAAAAATGAGATGCAATAGCATGAATATGAACACATCCTCTTCTTACAGTCATTTACCGGCTACGATACAACATCAGCAACGTTTAGAAGAAGCAAGGTGGGTTTCTGTAAATTGTATTTAAATTGGGAAATTATTAAGGAAGCAGCAAAGATCTTTTACAACCCAAGCTCCAGCCATAGTGATGTTGCAGAAGCTGGGAAAGTGTGCTTCCTGAAATGGTATGGGACACCAGCAAAAATGACCCTTCTCAATGTAATTCTTCAAGAGGGTTTTATCGCCCTTTTTGAAGAAGAGCACCACCACACCCCTGTGCCATGCTTGTGGCGTTTGACCTTCTAGTATGACGGAGTTAAATAACTTCTGAAGGGCTCGTAGGATTGGTGTACCACCCGCCTTCAGAAGCTCTGCCGTAACTCCATCATCACCAGGGGCCTTGTTGTTCTTAAGCTGTTCGAGAGCCATTCTTATCTCACGCAGGATGACGTCCGGGATGTCGTCGGTAAGTGTTGGGTTAGTCGTGCTCTGGGATCTGAGGCACAACTATCGACAGGTGATTGGGTTTTCGTATACAGCTGTCCGTAGAACCTCACGATGTCTCCCAGCAACTCAGGTCTAGACGTGACGATTCTGCCATCCTCAGTCTTCAGCTTCGTCGGTTGGCTCTGTCTAACAGATCTTGCGAACACTTTAGAGCCTTTGTTCCGCTCAATAGTTTCTTTAATACAATTTGTATTAAATTAACGCGTGTCGCGAGTCAAAGACTTTAAGATCTGTCTGTTGAGCTGCCGGTATCTGGTAGCATCATCAGAGGATGTCAGAACCATTCTCCGTCTTTCGTCCATAAGCTGCAGGGTATAGTCAGACATCTTTTTGGTTCTGTTTGTACGGTGGGCCTTGAAGACCTTAGACCCAGCCGTATGGACAGCTTCTACGAGCCTGTCGTGGTATGAGTCCACTTCCTCGCAATCTGTTAGGCATTCGAAACGGTTTTGCAGTTTGAGCTGAAAGGGTTCAGGGTTTTGGATGTAGATGGGTAAAGGTCGGAGCTTGACATTTAGGTTCAATGAGCCTCTCACCAGTCGGTGATCGCTCCCGGTTTTAACCGTATTGATTACTGAGACGTCATGGAACATCTGTCTACTCGTCGACAAGATAAAGTCTATCTCGTTTTTTTTTCCCGTCGGGCTTACCCAGGTCCATTTGCGGTTTTCCGGCTTCTTGAAAGAGGAGTTCATCATAAAGAGTCCCTCCTTCTCCATGAAGTCGGCCAACATTTGGCCCCGTGGATTCCGGTCTCCAGTTACGAATTGCCCCACTCTCAGCTCATTCCCGAATCGTTAAACCAGCTTCGCGTTAAAGTCCCCCATGACCACAGTGAAATAAGAGTTCGAGGTATGTATGGCTCTAGAAATATCCTCATACATGACCTCAACCTCATCGTCGAAGTGCGTCGAAGTCGGCGCGTAAACCTGTATGGCCTTCAACGAATACCGCTTGGTAATTCTGAGTATAAGGTACGCAACCCTAGTCGACACACTCCCGATTTTCAGTATGTTGTGGACGAGGGACTTGTGTACTATGATCCCAACACCACCTTGGGACAGTTGGTCGCCCTCCCGGAAATAGAGCAGATTCCCGGATTTCAGGATTATTGTGTCCTCCCCCTCTCTTCGAACTTCAGATAATCCTATTATGTCCCAATGTAACCTGCTCAATTCTTCCTCCAGTTCGATCATCTTCTCGTCGGTCCGCAGTGTGCGTGTGTTGTATGTTGTCAGGGCCAGAGGTCGTTGGTTTTGGTAACGCGGAATCTGCCGGGGATTCTTAGCACCCCCTGCCCTGCCATAACCACGGCTGTTACCACGGCTGGGAATAGCAGGGCTACCGGGGACTGGGGGCCGCGGTTTAATTGTGTCCTTTATTTGAGGGGATCTGCCATAAGTTAGCCGTTAGATACTTTAGGTAGTCCAATATACCTAATAGATACTTTATATATGTCCATCAACACTCACACGCACAGTCATACGAAGTTTTCGTCTGTTCATCGTAAATTTCTACTGTTACATGTAGGTTTTACCTACATGTGAGAATAGTTGTTATGCAACTTTAAATCGACATAGCTCCTAAACGGCTGGTCAAATCGAAAAATGTTGAAACAAAACTAAAAATGTTTTTTAAATACCTATTCAACGATACCCCACATGACATAGTTTGTTGACTTTAATTTTTTTAATTTTCACAATATGGCGTCCAGTAGTCGCCATATTGAATTTTCACTAACGTCATGTCTTTAGTGACACTTTCCGGACTGAAAGGAATCGATTGACGTGCGAATCATTAAAATCGGTCCAGGCGTTTGGTCTGTATAGTGCTTCAAAGGAACATACATACATACATAGCCTGATAAACACATTACCCTTTGCGTCCCGCAGTCGGGTAAAAAGAAAACAAACTGTTTACCGCTACCAAAGAGTCACGTATAGGGTCACTAGAGGTGAATCTAAGAATGTGGTAGCATTAAACTCCCATTAAAAAGAAGGGATTTAAAAAAAATAATATTTAGCTCTACAATTTTTAAGCTATAGCTTGACCTTTCAACTATATCAATACGTTTAATACATGGACGTTTTCGTTAAAGGGACACTTGAGACTATTTATAATGCTATTTAGTAGGTCTAAAACTGTCGGTACTGGGCTATTGGTCTTTGATGTTTGTTTACTTTTAGTAAACTTCTCACTTATACGCATTACTTGTGGAACTCGAATCAATCAATCAATTTATTTGCATTAATATAGGTCTAACAAAGTTCTTACATTTATAATGTAATCCCATTTCATATTTGCCTTTTAGCGGATTCCAGTTTATCATCCTCATAGATGCTCTAACCGGTCCGTAAGTGATTGGCGAGGTCAAGCAACTAGGCTCGCGGTCTGTCCATAGATGGGTGAACGTCAAAGTGGTTTAATTTCTGAGCGTCTCCGTGCTTCGGATTGCACGTTCAGCTGTCGGTCTCGGTTGTAGCCATTAGGCAACAGGCTTGAACAACTCTGGCGCTAGGATAACCACTGCCTATACGATAATAATAATAATAATATCCTGGGTCATTATTTACTCACGACCATCTGATCCCAAACTAAGCAGAGCTTGTACTATGGAAACCAGACAACTGATATACTACATATGTATACTATTTTTCTATTGTAAATGCATACGTATTGTAGACATGTTCATGCACATAAATATCTGTGTGGGAATCGAACCCACGCCCACGACCTCCGGCGTGAAAAGCAAGCACTTGCCAACCACGCCCACAGGCCCGTCGTGTAAGTAAGTATCACATGATTTATCACTAGTCGGACAAAATAGCTTTTTAAATGCAGTATTTAGATACTACACTTCTCGTTAAAAAAATACAGTACCTACTCATAAATATTGGCAAAAGTTAAAAATACGAGACCACGCTGTGAGTGGGATTCATATCTAATAATCGTTGTAAACTGCGGTTGTGTGCTGTAGCGTTAGCAAAAAAGATATAAGTTTTAATAATTTATTCATATTTCATCATGTCAGACAAAGTAAATCCACTGCTGGACAAAAGCCTCCACAAAGAATGGGCGGATATGCCATATTCGCCACGCTTGGCAGACGGGTTGGCGATCGCAGTTTGATGGTCATAGTTTACAGAAAAACGCTACTGCCCGTTCTCTGGTAGGTATTCCCTCGGACGATTTCTACGCCCCCCACGGGATGAGATGGGGTGATGATATTCTATGCCGTCACCACACAGCAAATTTAATACTATGTATATATATACAATTTAAATTATCCGTATTTATAATAATAAAAATAATATCCTGGGACATTATTTACACACGGCCACCCGATCCCAAACTATGCAGAGCTTGTACTATGGGAACCAAATAACTGATATACTACCTATATTACTTTTCTTTTGTAAAGTAAGTTCTCCATATATGTAGAGATGCTATCACCGATCCGTAAATGATTGGCGAGGTTAAGCAACTAGGCTCGCAGTCAGCCCAAAGATGGGTGACCGCCAAAGTGGTTTAATTTCTGAGCGTCTCCGTGCTTCAGAGGGCACGTTGAGCTGTCAGTCTCGGTTGTAGCCATTAGGCAACAGCCTAATGGCTACAACCGAGACTGACAGCAAACTTGAACAACTCTGGCGCTAGGATAACCACTGCCCATACGATAATAATAATAATAATATCGTGGGACATTATTTACCCACGGCCATCTGATCCCAAACTAAGCAGAGCTTGTACTATGGAAACCAGACAACTGATATACTACATAATTGTATACTATTTTTCTATTGTAAATGCATACGTATACGTATTGTAGACATGTTCATGCACACAAATATCTGTGTGGGAATCGAACCCAAGACCTTCGACGTGCGCAAGCATTTGCCAACCACGCCAACAGGGCCCGAGTATGTTTGTACAGGAGGGATTGGTGTGAAGCGATCAAATTGTGCCTTGAAAGGCTTTTACTAGTGGAAATGCTGGAGGCATGTGTGCGTATAATGGATAATCACAAAAGAATAACAAAATAGTCACAAAATACATTTTTCCACAACCTTTTTCAATGAAAAATAAGGTTTTACGTAAACACATCCACCCTTTCCGTACAACAGATACTTAGGATGAGGCATTGTAATGTCCTCCTAGCTGAATTTCGGTCACGGCGGCCAGTCTCAATAGAGACCAGCCATGTGCGTGGGACATATTATAGTGCACAAGTGTGTGCGAAAACACAGGGGCACTTTCTATTCCAAGGAAAGAGGTCAGGCACATGACCGACGGCTTTACGTGGTCTCCGAGGCATGGAGTTATAACGTTTGACGGGTATATATAATAAATAAATATATAACATATAATAAAAAAAGTTTGACGGGTCTGTTGATGCATAAACATGTCTGTTTGTCCTGAGTCTGGGTGTAATTATCTATATAAGTATGTATTTACAAAAGTGTGGCATAAAAGGCAAGTACTAACCAACCACGCCAACCGGTATTAAATATCACCCTAATCCAGTAGAGGACGAGGCTTACACAATTTTAAATTAGATAGGCACTAATCACACAGAAAAAAGTAATTTCAAACATAGTTTTAAAATCCCTCAAAGCCCAACTAAGCCACCTGAACTCACAATATACCAATACAATTACAAACTTCAAAATCTTATATTGACTTTTACAACAAGATTCCAAATCAATACCGAACCTTATAAAACTGCAATTAAGTAAATTAAAAATAAAAGTTATGGCGGAACCTCCTAAGTAATTTTACATTCATAAGCTCTCCTGTATAAATAATTTAGGCTGATTTCAGAGTGTAGCGCGCGGCACGCGCCGGAGGCCAGCGCGTCTCAACAGCGGCGCGTGCGAGACGCGTCACTCTGAAACCCTAGCTGCCAGTAGAGGAGCTCGGGCAGCGCTGGCCGACGGCGCGCGTGTCACCGGCGGCGCGTTTGAACTGCGTGACTATGAAACGCAACTACTATCTAGTGTAATTGTAAGTGCGCGCGTTTGGCCGGCGCAGCTCGCGCGCGCGACTCTGAAATCAACCTTAGACGTCAGAATATTAGCATATTTTTAAGTGAGTTCCTAAACTTGCCGTTGTTTTATTGGAAGTGTAGAAAACATTTGAGAGGCCTATTGGTCTAATGGTTACTGGCCTTGACTGCAAAGACAGAGTTTTTAAAATAACGTTGTAAATTCGAATGTACGTATATATCTGCTTTAAAATATATATCTCGTTGGTACTACTGCCTCGTTGGTCTAGCTGTAGCGTGTTCAACCGCAGATAATGAGGTCCTGGGTTCAAATCCCGGGTCGGGCCAAAAAGAGATTTTGGGATTTTTCCGTAAAAAGAAATTTCTCAGTATCAGCCCGAAGTCTGTAAGTTGGCGGTATTACACCCCCGTGCCTCGGAGAGGACGTAAAGCCGTCGGTCCTGTACCTGAACTCTTTCCGGTCGTGTCGCTAGGCGTTCCATCGATCATGAGAGTGATGGAATAGAAAGTGCCCCTGTGTTTGCGCACACACTTGTGCATTATAATATGTCCTGCGCAATTGGCTAGTCTCGCATCAAGACTGGCCGCCGTGGCCGAAATTCGGTCGGGAGGACATCATCAAAATATTGGTAAAAAATTGACTGATTGAAAAATTGTTAATTTGAATATTGATTCAACATAACATTCGTATTACAAATTTATATTTTTATTGTGTTAAAATTTTGTCAAATTATGATTTTTTTTAAAATATTAATCATAGGTTTACGCAAATTGGATAATGGTTGGCTGGCATAATGTATATTGAAGTGACATTGAACATTGTATAGAGTTTCCATTAAAACATATTTAAAAAAATTGGATTAGGAACTTGATTTTAAGTATTTTGATGTTGACTTTATGTTTTAGTATCCAGAAAAAACAAAACTAATAACTTGAAATTAGCTTTATAGAAATGAAAGGCATAGAAGGCCGTAATTATTGAAGTTATACTTCTTTTGGCGCGATGGAGAAAAATGATGAGAGTGAATTTTTACGCTGCGCGCGCACACCGACACCAAAAAATTTAACAGCATGAAGTTAGTTCTAGGTGGTATGACAGTGAATTTTTAAGATATATTTATGATATATTTTTACGTAAAAATATATATAATAATATAACTATGTTCAAGTTGTATATTGAGAAGTATAACTTCTAACGCGTGTACATAAGTACACACAAGTTTTTTTTTTACTTTTTTTTCTACTATAAAGGCTAATATTATAAAGGCGAAAGTTTGTGAGTGTGTGAGTGTGTATGTTTGTTACATCTTCACGTCTAAACGGCTGGAGCGATTTTAATAAATTTACGTATGGTGTTAGCAGACACCCTGGATTAACACATAGGCTATAATTTAAAAGTTTCACGCGGGTAAAACCACTTGGCACAGTAAGTAGTTAATGAACTTAAGTATTGGCACGTATGTACATTTTTTGAGGTAGAAATTTTAGTAAAGTTAGTTATGTTACCTAAATAACCTGTCTTTCTCTAACTTACTAACTATAACATATCGCTGTACCAGACAGGATCCATAAATTGATAAATAATAACTCGAAATCTGTAAATAAATTTATGACATGACATAAACTATCGAGTGTTGACTACGTAATAAATGTTGCCTTTACAGACGAAACTATGATAGATATCTACTATAAAAGCGACAGTAAAACAACCAATTCTCTATGGATATCTTCATAAATAGAATACTTTTATGGAGTTTTCTAAATAAAACCGAAAAATGTCGAAATGATTGGGGTAAACTTTTATAAAGTCCCCAGTGGGTGACAGTCCATCTAAGACTAACGATGTCATATATATGAGTAGAACTTTGACGATTCTCAATAAATAATAATATATACTAGATCGAAATTAATGTAATATATTCAAAACTAGCTGTGCCCCGCGGTTTCACCCGCGTTAAACTTCATAAATTATAGCCTATGTGTTTAATCCAGGGTGTCAGCTAAAAATACAACGCCCGCTTTAGGGAAATAATCCCTGTGTCGCGGGGTACTTTACAAACATATAATAGATGGACACAAATTACATCCAGTCTCCTAACAAATATTTATGGGTCACTCAAATAGTGGACCGGCGCGAACCCGCGAGTCGCTGCGTCACAAGTGCAGTCAAATCGCTATAGCCGTTTAGACGAGAAGAGGTAACAAACATACATACTCACACAGTCACACACTTACAAACTTTCGCCTTTATAATATTAGTGTGACTAGTGTGATTCTCTTAACCCAATTTTTGTATTGAAATTTATTATTAATAGAACCTAGTAAAAATGTTTGTAACTCTTTCATGTAAAATCTGCGGAACAAACTTTGATGAATCTTTGTAGCTATATAGCTTCACTAACACATAGTTTATAATTTATAGAGTTAATGCGGGTGAAACCGCGGGAAACAGCTCGTTTATCATAATTTTTAAATATTTATCACAGATTCATCAAAATCAGCAATTGAATTTCCTGATTTTGATGAAACTTTGTAGTAAAATAGTTTATATAGGTATCCGAATAACAAATAGTTTATAATTTACATAGAATTAACGCGGGTGAATTCGCGGGGAATAGATAGTTTATCATAATTGGCAATTCCCGTAGTAACTTAGAGATTTTAATTCGAGCTTTTTAGTAGTAACAGGCAGACCACAGTTGAATGAGCCCATGATAATAATAATATAATATAATATCTAGGGACAATGTCAATCCTAGCCCCAAGCTAAGCAAAGCTTGTACTATGGGTACCAGGCGACGATAGACATACTTATATACATAGATAAATACTTATATACATAGAAAACATCCATGACTCAGAAATAAAATATTCGTGCTCATCACACAAATATTTGCACTTACCAGGATTCGAACCCAGGACCACCAGCTTCATAGGCAGGAGCACTACCAACTTGGCTACGGTGACCGTCAAACAGTTAGGTGGTAGCTAGTTAGTAGTACACAGGTGACGCTGCCGCCCAACTACCTGGTGTATCCATTAGACTTTTATGCCCCCCACGAGATGGTATGGGGTGACCCTTTTATTCTTTCTAGGCCTGAAACCACACGAATGCTAAATAGTCAAAGTTAGCATCCTTGAGAATGGTCCGTGAAGGACTGAAACACGTGTTGGAAATCATACCGGCGCATGTTCTTGCTTGTTTATATCGTCCTTCTTGTATGTGCATATAATCTGCGGGCGGGGGCGGGGGGGACACATTGTATCCCAGCTTGATTATATTGACAATTAGCGCAATTAATACTAGATATTAACTTTGTATTTTAACTGCACGTGTGGCGCAGCGGCTAAGACCTGAGTCCCGCGCCGGGCAACTATTTGTGTGACCCATAAATAGTTGTTCTGAGTCTGGATGTAATTTGTGTCTGTCTATTATATGTTTATAAAGTGCCCCGCGACACAGAGATTAGTTTTCGCAATGCGGGTGGTGTCATTTAAAAAAAATCTTCTACATAAAATCAATGTTAGTACCTACATAACAAGCAGGCAAAATAAACGTGCTTTACTGCTGTAAGTACTTTTCTGTATTCAGTAAACCGTTCAAACACAACTTTTTCCAACAAAAACTAGCACAGCTTTTTTTGCGAACAGTATTACAATGCAATAAGGGATACAAGCGGTAGTCCAGTGTATATCGACACAAAACTGTTGTTTCATACGCGATTTCGTGTTACAGCCATGCTGTTTGGCGAACATGGATTGAAATTAAATAGTTCTGGCAGACGTCACTTCGGTGAAATAAAAAAACATAACGATAAAAGTTGAAAAGTGATGAAATGAAATTCGGTCAATTATTTTTCGACCTTATGATAGATAACCCTTTTCTCCCTATAATATAAGTATAGAGTACAAATAGATTCCTCTTCAACATAAGTAAAGTAAAAAGTTTTAGTCGCATTCGAGCACTTGACTAGTTAGCTCTTTAGAATGGTCCGTGGAGAACTGAAACACGTGTTGGGCATCATTCCGGCGCATGTAATTTGCTAGTATCTTATGCGGGCGTGAAGGCGGTACATATTGCATTCCGGCTTGATTAAAATTAGCGGAATTAAGACTACATATTAACTTTGTATTTTCAATACTCTTCTACATAAAATCATATTAGTACCTACATAATAAGCAGGCTAAATAAACGTGCAGTATGAATGTAAATACTTTTCTGTTCAAAAAAATCCGTTCAAACACGTAATTTTCCAACGAAAACTAACACAGGTTTTTTTTCGAACGGTAGTACAATGCAATAAGGGATACACGAGGTAGTCCAGTGTATATCGACACAAAACTGTTGTTTCATACGCGATTTCGTATTACGGACATGCTGTGTGACGAACATGGATTAAAGTTAAATAGTTCTGCATGCTTTTACGAATAGTTTTTGAAATAAGTGAAGAATCACACTAATATTATAAAGGCGAAAGTTTGTGAGTGTGTGAGTGTGTATGTTTGTTACTTCGTCACTTCTAAACGGCCAAAGCGATTTTAATAAAATTTGGTATGGAGTTAGCTGACACCCTGGATTAACACATAGGCTATAATTTATAAAGTTTAACGCGGGTGACGCGACGGTATGACGTGAAGAAGTAACACACATACACACTCATACATTCACACACTCACAAACTTTCGCCGTTACAATATTAAGGTGATGTAATCACACTAATATTGTAAAGGCCAGACACAGGACAAACAGACATGTTCATGCACACAAATATCTGTCCTGGGTAGGAATCGAACCCACAACCTGAGGCGTGAAAGGCAAGCATTTACCAACCACGCCAACGGGCCCGTCAAAAAGAGCGTAGTAAGAAGAATAACAACGAAATTTCTTGCTATGATTTGATTGATTGAAAGTTTTTCTTTAGTATATAAGTAGTGGTTACCCCAGTGTCAAGAGTTTTTGGAATGAGTAACGGAATGACAATAAGTAGGAGTGGAAATGTGAGGCAAGAATATTCCAGAAGGAGGCCACCGAATGGGATAGGGAATGAGCCGATCCCGCTGGCAGAAGGAGGAGGCATCGGAGTAGTGGCAGCATCGGGTAATCCAACTCTCCTCGGGGCTGCGGTGGCTCTAAGAGATGTGTCCTGCCGCCACGTGGAAGCAGCTCCGGAGATTTGTTTGTGGTGGAGTCGCTGTGCCGGATTAGATTCCGAATTTCGGGAGGGCAAACAAAACCCCTCCCAGGGGACGTGTCCCAACTACCGGGGACATGCCGCAAAAGGGGGGCACCGGAGCAGCATACCCGCGTTCCCCCAAGCAGGTGCTAGAAGAAGTCCACGGCAAGTTAAGTTTAGTCGGTATGAGTCCGACAGACCCGCAGACACAGACATTTTTTTGCGGATGGCATGCGTAGTCATTCCCCTGCCTTATCAAAAAAGGTAAATATCTAGCCTATATAGAATTACAATTTTATTTAATTACCTATATTTGAGTTTTAGTACAGCAAAGAGCTATCTAAGTTTTGGGCAAAGCTTAGTTTGTGTTACTACAAATGTGTTCAACACAACTAGTTTGAACTTTTATATAGTGCTGCTAATTTCCCTTGAGCTCGATTTTCTTCCAGTTATTCTTAAACTCTTCACGTACCAAGTTAGCCTCGCCGAGGAGCGTAATGCCTTTTGTAGTACAAAGTGGAGAAAGAAGCCTATGGACCATTCAAGACCATTCATAAAGAAAACGCACACACCGGGTGTCATCAAGTGTCTGAATCTAAAATATCCGCTTAATATTTTAGATCCTGACACTTGCTACGGAAGCGGTATGAGCGTTTTCTTTACCCACAATGTGCTCTGACTACCTAACTGACGCAAATAAAAGTAATATTTACATATTAATGCGGTGATACTTCCCCAGTTGAACTGCTCATGGAGCTAAAACAGACACACATACACATCGCTTATCTCTCAATACTGTTTCAATTAATTATTGCATTTATTTAACATGGTATAATATAAATCAAATCGGAGACGTTCTCAAGAAAGGTCAGGTCAGAAGTACCCTAAACCGGCGAGCATGTATGTAGAATATAATGTCAGTAAACGAAGCGGTAAATTTCCGGTGGAAGTTTGCATGATAATGTACATCATATATTTTTTATCATTATCTTATTTTAGAAGTTACTTGACACTCATTTTACCACTTTGGAAGTGTCTCTCTCTATTCAGTTTAGAAAAAAAATACATTAGAAACCTCAATATCATTTTTGAAGATCTATCCATAGATACCTAAAATGTATGGGTACGATGAAAAAAAAAATTGAGTTTCAGTACTATGTATGGGGAACCCCAAAATTATTGTTTTTTTCTATTACACAGAATACAACTGATTACCAAGTTTCAACAGTACAGCTCTTATAGTTTCGGAAAAAAGTGGCTGTGACATACGGAGGAACAGACAGACAGACATGACGAACTATAAGGGTTTTTTGCCATTTGGCTACGGAACCCTAATGAATTAAGGACAACACATAACTGTTAATTTTCTGTCCGTATTTTCCATTTCAAAAATTTAAAATGTTAATTAAAATTATGTATAAATGATTATCCAATAATTTTTATAATAGTTATTACTTTTTAATTTTTGTAATAATGATTTTAAGTTCTTATGTATTTTGTTTTGTGTTTTGTCTTATTTTTCTAAATTTACTTATCATTATGATCAACTTGTTGGTTGAAATAAAGATTAATAATAATCATAAAACGAAAATTCCAAAATTTTTTATAAATCCCATTTTGTTTGCATTTATTTCAGCTCGTGGATTGAACTACTACGCAAAGAAATGATAAATATATGGAAATATCTTTTAATTAGATTGCATTCCTTCTCAAATTTAGTTTTCTATAGAGTCGCTGCATTATTTTCCTTTTTTTAAATATATATAATAGCAATGCCTTGGTGATCCCCTTGCTCGTTTACGCAAGGGCATCACCAAGGCAACACCAGAAGGGCTGCAAGTGCGTTACTGGCCTTTCAGAAAACGAATGGGCTCGCTTTCTGAAGAAGTCATAGCGAACGTAAATACCTCCGCAGTTAATTTATTACACAGAGTGGGAATGCGCGATTGAGAATTTCTCGAAAAACGGTGATTTGGAGTGACCATTCATCCAGGTGATATGGATGAAATTAAAACGACTTTTATATAACTTCCCATGTGAATAACATATTATTTGTATGTTCAACCGCAGCTGATGAGGTCCTGGGTTCAAATCCCGGATCGGGACCAAAAGGCATTATGGGACATTTCCGTAAAGAAAATTTCTCAGTATCAGCCCGAATTCTGTGATTTGGCGGTACAATGTCCCCGTGCCTCCGAGAGCACGTAAAGCTGTCGGTCCTGTACCTGACCTATTTCCGGTCGTGTCGCTAGTCGTTGCATCGGATCATGACGGTCACCGTAGCCTAGTTGGTAGTGCTCTTGCCTACGAAGCTGGTGGTCCTGGGTTCGAATCCCGGTAAGTGCAAATATTTGTGTGATGAGCACGAATATTTGTTTCCGAGTCATGGATGTTTTCTATGTATTTAAGTATGGATCTATCTATATAAGTATGTATACCGTCGCCTGGTACCCATAGTACAAGCTTTGCTTAGTTTGGGGCTAGGATGATCTGTGTGACCTTGTCCCTAGATATTATTAAATGAAAGTGATGGAATAGAAAGTGCCCCTGTGTTTGCGCACACACGTGTGTACGTAATACGTCCTGCGCAGTTGGCTAGTCTCCATCGAGACTGGCTGCCGTGGCCGTAATTCGGCCGGGATGATATATTTAAATTCGCTGCCCGTTTTTAATGGCCTTGTGTAACCTTTGTATTTCTAATAGCGAGCGTTTCATTTTGTCTCTCTTCGCCTACATAATCTGACAAAATGAACTCTAAAGAACAATAGTTTGTGAAAAACTCACTGCAATGGTTAATCATTATGGTGTACTGTCATTTACGGCAAATTTAGATAAATATACAACTGTCCAGTATAGTAATACAGAGTTTAAACTTAGTCATGTAAATTCATTACTTACTTACTTATCGTGTGGGCAGTGGTAACCCTAGTGTAAGAGTTGTTCAAGCCGCCCATTATGCCTCTGACATGACTTAACGACTGTTGCCTAATGGCTACAACCGGGACCAACCGCTTAACGTGCCCTCCGAAGCACGGAGACGCTCAGAAATTAAACCACTTTGGCGGTCACCCATCTATGGACTGACCGCGAGCCTAGTTGCTTGACCTCGCCAATCACTTACGGACCGGTGAGAGCATCTAGCTGTGAGCGCATGTATCTTACTTATTACACATAATTTTCTTGTTTGTATCCATTGTTTTATTTTACTTATTTTTGCAATAAAGTTTATTTCTTCTTCTCCTGTATTAAAGTAAGCTTTTACAGGTTTTTTTTATGTCATAGGGTGACAAACGAGCAAGGGGGTCATCTGATGGTACGCGATCACCGCCGCCCATGTACACTCGCAACACCAGAGGACCCACGGGTGCGTTGCCGGCCTTCAAAAGAGTCAGCAAACAAGTCAGTTAGACGGTCACCGTAGCCTAGTTGGTAGTGCTCCTGCCTACGAAGCTGGTGGTCCTGGGTTCGAATCCCGGTAAGTGCAAATATTTGTGGGATGAGCACGAATATTTGTTTCTGAGTCATGGATGTTTTCTATGTATATAAGTATTTATCTATCTATATAAGTATGTATATCGTCGCCTGGTACCCATAGTACAAGCTTTGCTTAGTTTGGGGCTAATATGACCTGTGTGACATTGTAAAAAAAAAAAAAAGTGTTGTCCCCCCACCCTGATGAGCTCTGGCAACCTTACTCACACTGACAACACAAAATTAATGTTATTATTAAGGAATGTCTTCTCTAAGGTGGAAGTAATTCGCCAGACAAGCTACTCTTTGAGCGAATGAACGCTGTGCCCTAGCTTACTTAAAGAGGCGGAAATGAAATTTCTTAAACGACTTGTAGAAGAAGTTGCCTGGTAGAAATTTTCCAATAAGATAATCTCTCTGGCTGTTTACTTTATATCTATAATGGGTTTGTGCTTCATTACAAGTGGATGGTAAACAGAGATGTATTCTGGGATTAAACACTGGTTCCAGGTCCCTCTGGATACACTTAGCCGGGAGAGAATGTACAATGACATTTGAGCAAACGAGCTCTGTGCCTTTTCCATGTAATTTTGTATATATCTAGGGACAATCTAGGGACAATGTTACACAGACCATCCTAGCCCCAAACTAAGCAAAGCTTGTACTATGGGTACCAGGCGACGATATACATACTTATATAGATAGATAAATACTTATATACATAGAAAACATCCATGACTCAGAAACTAATATTCGTGCTCATCACACAAATATTTGCACTTACCGGGATTAGAACCCAGGACCACCAGCTTCGTAGGCAGGAGCACTACCAACTAGGCTACGGTGACCATCATCATCAGCCCGATATCGTCCACTACCGTCTATAACGTTGTTTGGAGAGGTTTGCCTTTGTCACTGCGCTTGTCATGTGAGTTGGCGACCACACATAAGTGGTAGCTAGTACACAGAAGGCACTGCTGCCCGACTTCCTGGTGTATCCCTTAATCGCCTTTTATAACACCCACGGTATGGAAAAGATAGCCCTGTTGAATTTTTTTAAGCCCCCCACCTCCCTTCTGTTACACACCAGTGCAACTCCTTTTGCTAGAACCACTCTTAAACAGTTTGCCGCTATATCACGTTTGTGCAAGTTGTATAATTCCATGAGGGAAAACTTAGACGTCTTCAATTCCAGATTAACTAATTTTAGAAATACTGTACTAAGATTATTGAGTGATAAATAGTACTGTACCAATATTATAGATTATATAAATATATATATACTTACATAAATATAGCTATATTATGCATTGTGTACCTACTATTAATAGTTTTTAGTTATAATTAGTATTAATTTAAGTGTCTTCAATATGAGGATACTGACTAGCCTGTACCTTGTTTTTTTATCAGTGTTACTCACCAATGTCATTGTGCATGTTGTGGCACCTTTAGAAGCTGTACATTTAAATTATATTATTGTATAGATTAAAACCTTTTAGATTTAAGTAGATGTAACAGCCACTGGATGTCCTTAAATAAATAAATAAATAAAGTACTCCTGTAAGCCAGGATCACAGAACAGTGGCACACAATGAAATGACACTGAGAGGTGAGTCTCACGCATATACAATAATATATTATGAAAAATAAATATCATTCACTTCTTAAATCATCAATCCAATTTTAATAGAAATCGAATGAAAATAAAGGAGTCAGCATTTCCCGCTCGACGCGTACAATAAAACAGTAAACAATTGGTTTATCTGTGATTTTCCATTATTTTGTAAATAAACATATTACGTAAATGGACTTTGTGCCTTTTTGACGGATTTCGTTTCGTGCCATATATTCAAATAAAATGAATTATTTATTATTTGAAATACATGTGCATTTGTTTGTTGTTGAATAAAAATATTATCTACTACTAAATATTACTTAAATTCTGCAAATAAAATATCCAATTTAGAGGATTAAAATGGTATAAAGGAGTTTTTGTTTATCGATAATGGATTATGTATATTTTTTTAATAATGGTATTGTAACTATTTTCTAAATGAATATAATTACTATTTTGGAATACTAGGTGTGTTTATTATGGCATGAAAAATACGTGGGCTACTAAATATTACTAAAATTTTGATAATAAAGTAAGCAATTTGGAAGATTTAAATACTAGGCAAGAAAGCTTGTAGTGTTGGTGGTCGGCCGAAATCGCGTGCCTCCGAACGGAGTACGTAGCAGCGCGTCGCCGACACCAGCGGGCCCGTCGGAGGAGGCGAGCTTATGCCGAAGAGACTGCCGAAGCGCATGAGGCGTATAAAGTCACCGTAAAGACGCTATCCATCTTGATAGCAGAAGCCAAGGCGATACGGCGACTTTAGGCCCGTAACACCGCCCCTGGCCCAGATGGGATACCGGACCGGGCGTGGATTTGCGCTCTAGCAGCTTTGGGGGATCGGTTGAGGCAACTGTTCACCAGCTGCCTCGGGAGTATCGTGTTCCCCACCTGCTGAAAAGAGGTTAGGCTAGTGCTGTTGCACAAGCCGGGCAGGACCGCCGCCTCTGCCTCGGCGTTCCGACCAATTTGCTTGTTGGACGAGGCGGGCAAGCTCTTTGAGCGTGTCATTGCCGTCCGTCTCAGCGAGCATCTGTCGCGCGTTGGCCCCAACTTGTCGGACCACCAAGTCGGATTCCGACAGGGACCTTCGACACTGGACGCGATTAACCGCGTCCGCGCCCTGTCGGAGTCGGGTGGCGTTGGCGGTGAGTTTAGACATCGTCAACGCCTTCAACTCCGTCCCCTGGTGGGCGATACGGGAGACACTGGTCTACCATAACGTGCCTCCCTATCTACGTGGTATAGTCGGGGCATAATTGAGCGACAGGACGATCAAGTTCGTCGGTCGGAACGGGATTGAGATCCAGAGGGAGCTCTCCTGCGGGGTTCCTCAGGGGTCTGTGTTGGGACCTCTGCCGTGGAGCCTCGTCTATGATGCGGTCCTGCGGATTGGTCTCCCTCCCGGAGTGAGCGTCGTCTGTTATGCAGATGACACGCTCGTTATAGCCCGGGAGGTCAGCTCCCAGCGGGCGGTACGGCTCGCCGAACTCGGAGTTGCGTGTGTCGTCGCGGCCATAAGGAGACTGGGCCTTCGGGTAGCGCCTCACAAGACCGAGCTGCTATGGTTCCACGGCTTACGCCGAAGGCAGGAACCATCCAGTATGTCGGTGCGGTTAGGTGACGTAGAGGTCAGGGTGGGGCGGTAAATGAAGTACCTGAGCCTCACCCTAGACAGTAGATGGGGCTTCGAGGAGCACTTTGAGCGTCTGGCCCCCCGAGTGCGCCGGGTAATTGGCGCGTTACACCGGCTATTACCGAACCTCCGGGTCCACGGGAGGAAGTTCGCCGCCTCTACGGAGGTATCGTGTGATCCATGGCCCTTTACGGGACGTCCGTCTGGTCTGAGTGCCTCACGGGCGCCTCCCGCTGCAGAGCTATTCTAAATAGCCTGCAGCGTGTGGTGGCCGTTCGGATCACACGAGGATACCGTACGGTATCCTTTGAGGCGGCGACACTCCTGGTGCGCCTCCCGCCTTTCGATCTACTGGCGGCAGTCGAAGCGCTGGTTTATACCGAAATACGCGTCCGCCAGGGGATCGGGGGGGCGCCAGACCGGACGCTCATTGAGTATGGACGGAATGCACATCGGAACTTAATAACACAGTGGCGCGCACGGCTCGAGTTGCGCCTGAACGCGCGCCAACGTGCCGTCGGTGCTATCCTGCCTCACCTAGAGGCCTGGTGCCTGGAAGCAAGGGTGGTTACGTCACCTACAGACTGACTCAGATACTCACCGGACACGGGTGTTTCGGTGAGTATCTGAGCTGGATCGGCCGAGAAGTGACGACACATTGTCACCACTGTGGAAGCGACCTGGACTCTGCCCAGCATACGCTGGAGGAGTGCCCGGCCTGGGAGGCCGAGAGACGAGTCCTGGTCGCTGAGATCGGACGGGATCTTTCGCCGCCAGCAGTCGTGTATGCGATGCTGGCTGGCGACTCCACCAAATGGGACGCCGTGGTCTCCTTCTGTGAGGCAGTCTTGCTGCAGAAGAAGGCCGCCCAGTGGAATCGGGAACGAGCCGATCCCGCTCGTAGACGGAGGAGGCGTCGGGGCGGCGGCGGCAGCCGTTAGCCCAACTCCCCTCGGGGCTGCGGCGGCAGTGTGATAAGTGTCCTCCACTGCCGCCACGTACAAGTAGCTCTTGGAAGACAGCGATATGTTTGTGGCACAGTCAAATTTTAATTTATTTGATAACCGTATCATTATTATTTTCGTTGCTACTATTATTATATTACTATTAGTATCTAATAATAGTAGTTTGGTACAAAATATAATTCATAATTTATGTACTTAACATAATAATTATTTATTATATTTCTGAGATATGTGCGTATATTTCTGTCCGGGGTTCGAAGATGTGGTAGCGAGGCGTTTACCACTTAGTTACACGTTCAATCTTACGGCACAGAAAAGTGAACCATAAGTGAGCTCTTTATAAAGATATATAAGTGTTGTCTGCAAACAAAGTATTTCTCTCAAAACTATTACGTTCTAGAAGTGTCAAAAACTTAATTTCAACTCGGGAAACATTGTTAAGAGATTTTCCTTCAAAGATGCAGTTTAGCTAACAGGAAGCTACTGGGTCAGGTGAACCCCAACCATGAGTTCATATTTAATCCTTTACTACACTGTGTTTTTGGCTACGTCGTTGGTCTAGAGATAGCGTTATATACACACGTAACGAGGCCTACTGGACTGATTGAACAATCTGTCACTAGGGTAAACACTGACCTTACGGTAAAGTAAGTTAGTGGCGTAGTGTTATCATACAATAATAATCTCCTGGCACATTATTCACACACGGCATCTGATTCCAAACTAAGCAGAGCTTATACTATGGAAACCAGATAACTGATCTACTACATAATATTCGACTTTTCTTTTGTAAATACATACTTATATAGATATTTACACCCAGACTCAGGATAAACAGACATGCACACAAATACAGTCCTACGTGGGAATCGAACCCACGACCTCCTTCGTGAAAAGCAAGAATTTGCCATCCAAGCCAATTATTATTATGAATAAAATAAAATAAACTAAATAAACATAATTTTTGTAATTATTATCTAGGGAAAGTAATTTGGCAGGTTTGTCAGGTTGTCTATAAAATATTGCTTGAATTCAATTATTATTTATATTAATTAACCAACTTTCAAGGAATGTAGTCAAATCTATTGTAAAAATGATAATGGTTATTCCATTCAAATTTTATTAAATTAACACAAATATTGTAGTAAGTTCTATTTTTTAACCTTTAATTGGTCTCAACGTATTTTCATTATTCATTTGTTTAGGTCATATGCCAACAAAAAAGAGTTCAAAATGAGGTGGTAACTTATATACCGTTCTCAAATAAAGGATGAAACCAGCAACTTTTTGACTCAATTGTTCTGTGACTTCTTGTCTAACAATTAGTTGTTAGTTCTTAGTTAACCATCTCCTTCTCTTACGTTACGCTCTTGGCAGAGCGGTCGTGGTCGCATCGATGCATCCACGTCGGTGGGAAAGGTGGATAATGCTTTCCGCGCTGTTTTGCGCGTACTCCGGGAGGAGTTTAAAAAAAAAAACTATTTTTTAAACCCCGAAATAATATTTATTATTATCTATTCTATCTATTTATTATTATCAAAATTTAGTACTAATTGACCAACTCTAACTTTCGACACAATTTGAATAACCGGTCAGAGCTTCATGCTCTACGAGGTCTGGATGCTAACTAACTCGACTTTTTTTTTTTAACTTGACGCGTGCAGTTAGCTTCTCGGCTTTTACTGCTTCACTGGACAGTAGGGGTGAGCTTGGGCTCTAACCGCCTAGTAACTCGACTCTCTAACAGCATTGCAATAAAGCTTTTTATACTGTAATAAAAATGCATGCTTGCATTTACTTACAAGGGAATTACGGATATAAAACGTCCCCCCTAGAAGACGGAGCTTCATCTTAAATAAGATGAACGCGAAGTTCATAGAGATAAATGACTTGTAATTTTTTTTTAATATAATTGTATTAATAGAATTATTAAAATAATAAGACAGACGTACTTTTAAGCTTTTACTGGCAAGATTTCGTGATATAATTTAGTAGTAAGATTTCGAAGATACAACACACGCACACTGCGGACCGACGAGAAGATGATCGAACTGGAGGAAGAATTGAGCAGGTTACATTGAGACATAATAGGATTATCTGAAGTCCGAAGAGAGGGGAGGACACGATAATCCTGAAATCCGGGAATCTGCTCTATTTCCGGGAGGGCGACCAACTGTCCCAAGGTGGTGTTGGGTTCATAGTCCACAAGTCCCTCCTCCACAACATAGTGAAAATCGAGAGTGTGTCGACTAGAGTTGCGTACCTTATACTCAGAATTACCAAGCGGTATTCGTTGAAGGTCATACAGGTTTACGCGCCGACTTCGACGCACTCCGACGATGAGGTTGAGGTCATGTATGAGGATATTTCTAGAGCCATACATACCTCGAGCTCTTATTTCACTGTGGTCATGGGGGACTTTAACGCGAAGCTGGGTAAACAATTCGGGAATGAGCTGAGAGTGGGGCAATTTGGAACTGGAGACCGGAATCCCCGGGGCCAAATGTTGGCCGACTTCATGGAGAAGGAGGGACTCTTTATGATGAACTCCTTTTTCGAGAAGCCGGAAAACCGCAAATGGACCTGCGTAAGCCCCGATGGTAAAACAAAAAACGAGATAGACTTTATCTTGTCGACGAGTAGATAGATGTTCAATGACGTCTCAGTGATCAATACGGTTAAAACCGGGAGCGATCACAGACTGGTGAGAGGCTCATTGAACCTAAATGTCAAGCTCCAGAGGTCCCGACTGATAAAGTCTACGCTCCGACCTTTACCCATCCACATCCAAAACCCTGAACCCTTTCAGCTCGATCTGCAAAACCGTTTCGAATGCCTAGCAGATTGCAAGGAAGTGGACTCATACCACGACAGGCTCGTAGAAGCTGTCCATACGGCTGGGTCTAAGGTCTACAAGGCCCACCGTACAAACAGAACCAAAAAGATCTCCGACTATACCCTGCAGTGCAGCATATGGACGAAAGACGGAAAATGATTCTGACATCCTTTGATGATGCTACCAGATACCGGCAGCTCAACAGACAGATCTCAAAGTCGTTGGCTCGCGACACGCGCTGATTTAATACAAATTGTATTAAAGAACCCATTGAGCGGAACAAAGGCTCTAAAGTGTTTGCAAGAGAACTGTCTGTTGGACAGAGCCAACTGACGAAGCTGAAGACTGAGGATGGCAGAATTGTCACGTCTAGACCTGAGTTGCTGGGAGAGGTCGAGAGGTTCTACGGACAGCTGTATACGAAAACCCAGTCACCTGTCGATAGTTGTGCCTCAGATCCCAGAGCACGACTAACCCAACACTTCACCGACGACATCTCAGACGTCAGCCTGTGCGAGATTAGAATGGCTCTCGAACAGCTTAAGAACAACAAGGCGCCTGGTGATGATGGAGTTACAGCAGAGCTTCTGAAGGCGGGTGGTACATCAATTCTACGGGCCCTTCAGAAGTTATTTAACTCCGTCATACTAGAAGGTCAAACGCCACAAGCATGGCACAGGGGTGTGGTGTTGCTCGTCTTCAAAAAGGGCGATAAAACCCTCTTGAAGAATTACAGACCCATCACTCTGCTGTGCCATGTTTTCAAGTTGTTTTCGAGGGTCATTACGAATCGTCTCACACGCAGGTTGGACGACTTCCAGCCTCCCGAACAAGCCGGTTTCCGTAAATGCTTTAGTACCATATACCACATACATACGCTGCGGCAGGTTATACAGAAGACCGAAGAGTATAACCAGCCATTATGCTTAGCGTTTGTGGACTATGAGAAAGCCTTTGATTCGATCGTAACTTGGGCCGTACTGAAGTCTCTCCAAAGGTGCCAAATCGACTACCGGTATATCGAGGTGTTAAAGTGTTAGTACGAAAACGCCACTATGTCAGTGCGACTCCAGGACCAGAACTCGAAACCTATCCACTTGCAACGAGGTGTGAGACAGGGAGATGTTATATCTCCGAAACTGTTCACCGCTGCATTGGAAGATGTCTTCAAGCTTCTGGACTGGAAAGGCTTTGGCATCAATGTCAATGGCGAGTACATCACCCACCTTCGATTTGCCGACGATATAGTTGTCATGGCTGAGACCCTTGACGACCTAGGTACAATGCTCGATGGCCTCAGCAGAGTCTCTCAACAAGTGGTTCTGAAAATGAACATGGATAAGACGAAAATCATGTCGAACATCCATGTTGCACCCACTCTTGTTAAGTTTGGAGACTCTGCGCTCGAAGTTGTAGAGAACTATATTTACCTAGGACAGACCATCCAACTAGGTAGGTCCAACTTCGAGAAGGAGGTCAATCGTAGAATCCAACTTGGTTGGGCAGCGTTCGGGAAGCTACGTAATATCTTCTCGTCCCAAATACCGCAGTGTCTCAAGTCGAAAGTCTTCGACCAGTGTGTGTTGCCAATGATGACTTACGGAACGGAGACGTGGTCGCTCACTATGGGCCTTATCAGGCGGCTCAAGGTCACCCAAAGAGCGATGGAAAGGGCTATGCTTGGAGTTTCCCTGCGAGATCGAATCAGAAATGTTGAGATCCGCAGGCGAACCAAAGTAACCGACATAGCCGTAATAATTGTCAAGCTTAAGTGGCAGTGGGCAGGGCACATAGCTCGTAGAGCCGACGGCCGCTGGGGCAGAAAGGTTCTCGAGTGGTGACCACGAACCGGAAGACGCAGCGTGGGCTGGCCCCCTACAAGATGGACCGATGATCTTGTGCGGGTCGCTGGAAATCGCTGGATGCGGATAGCGCAAGACCGGTAATTGTGGAGATCTTTGGGGGAGGCCTTTGTCCAGCAGTGGACGTCTTTCAGCTGATATGATGATGATGATGATGAAAAATAAAGTTCGATCTTCGGAAACGATGCACAACGTATTTTATAAATTGATTTTTCACTGAGATTTCACTGAACACACAAATAACACAAAATAGAGTCGAACTGGTAAAAAATTAAGACTCACGTTGACATCAGTAACACGAAGATGAAGATTTTGAGGCGAGATTGCTGCATCCTTTTAGAAATCCGGCTGATAAATATTGAAGAACTAACACGTCGCAAATGTGGAGATACTTATACACCTATTAGGTTTATTGGCTCTAGATATTTGAAGACAAAGACGAAGACGGAGTCTGCTCGAAATTGGTCAAATGGTAGTCGCGGCGCCGGCTCACGCTTAGAGAGCGGAGGCTGATGGTCTGCTGCGCTCTAGTTACACAAACTAGAGATTTACGGTGACACGCTTAAAGAGCGGAGGCTGACAGTCGGCTGCAAAGGGTAAGTACCCTTTGCAGCCGACTGTCAGCCTCCGCTCTTTAAGCGTGTCATCATACAAGCAAGTGCTTGTATGATGCGGGCTCACACTGCGAGAGGTGGAGACTTATCGTATCCTCGCTCTCGGAACTGTTCGAATGCTGTGGTCTGAATACGGATCCAGAGAACCTTACAGCATCCCACTTCTGACACCAATGTTTTGCGTGATCTCCTGGAGGAGTTTTAAAAAAAACTATTTTTTAATCCCCGAAATAATATTTATTATTATCTCCCAAAATACAGTACTAATTGACCAACTCTAACTTTCGACACAATTTGAATAACCGGTCAGAGCTTCATGCTCTACGAGGTCTGGATGCTAACTAATTCGACTCTCTAACAGCATGGCAATAAAGCTTTTTATACTGTAATAAAAATGCATGCTTGGCATTTACTTACAAGGGAATTACGGATCTCCCGCCATCTCTTTCTGTTGGCGGACTGTCTGGCGCAGTCAGATACACAGCTTTCTATTGCGGATTTCACTTGGTCAGTCCAGCGCATAGGTGACCTGCCACGCGATCTGGTTTCCTCCACTTTTCCCTGCACAACCAGTCGTTCTTTGGAGTCGTTATCCCGTCTAGAGACATCTCCGAAGTACTGCAGTATGTGCGAGCGTACTATGGCCAACAGACGCTGTGCAATGCCAAGCTCTTCAAGTATGAATTTGTTAGTGCGAAACTCCGTCCACGATATCCCGAGCATATCATCTGCCAAACCCTCATGGTTACGGTTTAGAACTAGTTATTTATATTTTAGCTTGAAAACAATAAGATGGAAGCAATTTTAAAGTTACGGAGTAAACTTGTAAGGTTCTAACGCAATATAAGGAACACTTGTAGCGAAGTGTTTTATTGCAATGTGACAATAGTCGTCGCAGTATTGAGTTCAATATTGTCTTGCAGGAGTTCCCTGATATGATTCTATTTTAAGATTTACTTGATACTTTATTATATTGTTCGGAGCCAGTTGGCGTGTTTGGTGAATGATTGCATTTAATTTCTCGCCGCAGGCCTTGGGTTCGATTCATTTGTGTGCATGAACATGTCTGTTTGTCCTGTGTCTGGATGTATTTCGACGGTGACCATAGCCTAGTTGGTAGTGATCCTGCTACGAAGCTGGTGGTCCTGTGTTCGAATCCCGGTAAGTGCAAATATTTGTGTGATGAGCACGATTATTTGTTTCTGAGTCATGGATGTTTTCTATGTATTTAAGTATTTATCTATCTATATGAGTTTGTATATCGTCGCCTGGTACCCATAGTACAAGCTTTGCTTAGTTTGGGGCTAGGATGATCTGTGTGACATTGTCCCCAGATATTATTTATATAAGTATGTATTTACAAAAGAAAAGTAGTATGTGTAGTATATCAGTTATCTGGTTTCCATAGTACAAGCTCTGCTTGGTTTGGGGTCAGATGGCTGTGTGTGAATATTGTCCCAGGTTATAATTAGTTCCACGTCAATTTCCGTTCTCATTTTCCAATTGATGGTTACAGTCGCATTATTGGAACGAAGTTCCTTATCGCGCGTTCTGAAAGGGGGCTAGACGGAAAAAAATCTTACGAAAAGTTGTCACGACACTTTTTGCAGCTGTGCGGCGTGCGCATGTTTCTCTGTCGGTCTCTCTCTCTCTCTTATAGAAAGCAAGCCAGATATTTTCATTTCTATTTAGCATTGAACAGTATGCTGTCGCGACGATTATTTTAGTTGCGTGTATACAGGTTTTTTGTACATAATACATAATAAGAAATAACTTCGTTCCGTCCGGGTGTCCCTTGACACCTCTCAAGTATTTTTATTTAGTTTCCTTTTCATAAATGAAACGTAACGACCACACTATGGAATCAATTACTTAACTGCGGAAATATGTTCGATCCATTTGACATTATGTATGACATTCCATGATATTTAGGTATATTTTATTTATTTACACATCTGGTTGCATTCTATCCCTGTGTTTATACATGACCAGCTGCACTGATTAAGCTATTTGTATATAAACTAGCTGACCTTCAGACATTGGATATGTCGCTTGCAGGAAATCACCGGGTAAGTTGCCCTCTTTCTGATGAGTTATCGTGGCCTGGAGTGTACTTACCCAGCCAAGCCACTCATAGAGCAAAACTTACTCACTTCACCAAACAGGTACTATGAATAAAAGTACGCCTAGTGCGACAGGTAACTATAAAACGATTTGCACTTGACAGGATATTAAACGACTTAAAAGGAGGAACGTTCTCCATTCGATGCGTATCTTTTATTTTTGTGGATGTAAATCGTTTATTAATAAAAAATAAAAGTCACACATGTCCCAAGCCTACTACAGACTCCAGCTCTCTCAAAGGTTCAAAATTAATGTTTAATTTTTGTACTTGTAATCTTACATGGATTGTACTTTTATTTGTACCATTTTGAGAGAAATAAACGATTATATTATATTATTATTCCGGCTTTTATGAACAGATTTTGAATGATATATTTTTTTTTAATATGCTTGCGAAATAGTTCCATATAAATCAAATTAAGATCGCATAATAATGTTGGGATTTATAAGTAAAATAACTGTCCCGTCAAATATTGTACTGCCTTAATAGAAATAATAATAATAATAAATCTTTATTTCAGGCATAACCCATAATTCGTTAGTTTTGTGTTAGTATCCAGTTATGCTTACATGCTATATTAGTATTGTTAGTATTCAATTTACTAATTTATATAACTAATTAGCACCTATAACCGTCTCCACCCAGTGTCTCTGGATGGGACAGTCGGGTCTACCAACAATCATTTTCAATTGTAAATCCAAATTGTCAAAGGACATTGTGTCCTTTGACAATTTGGATTTACAAATGCACAAAAAATATATCCAGCAAAATAATTAGAGTTAAAATCGCTATTAAGAAAATGGGGTTTGTAGTATAAACTATAATGCTACAAATTTTTCATGAAAATCTGTTCAGTAGTTTTTGCATGGAAGAGCAACAAACATCATTACATCTATACATCCATACTCACAAACTTTCGCACTTACAAAATTAGTAAGATAGGAGTGTTGTGTAATAGTTTTGCGCGACTTTTGAAGAATTAATTAATTCTAGATGAAGGTAATTTACATCTGTTATTTATGTTTCGTCGTCTAGAAATAACTTCCCATACAAGAATAATCATCTGATGCATTTTGTGCCGGTTTAGGGTACTTCTGACCTGCCCTTTCTTGAGAACATCTCCAATTTGGTCAGAGAATGTTCGACGTGGTCTTCTCCTTCCGGAGTGAAGTACAGACGCCAGCACATCAAGCTACCCCAATCTGTCAAATTTCTTTTGTAGATTTTCTACTTTATCACAAAAGCATAAGGTTCACTTTCAATTGGAGAAATTCATCTGATCTACTAATATACTACATATTCTACTTTTCTTTTGTAAATACATACTTATATAGATAATTTAACCCAGACTCAGGACAAACAGACATGCTCATGCACACAAATATCTGTCCTGGGTGGGAATCGAACTCACGACCTCCGGCATGAAAACCAAGTGTTTGGCAACCACGCCAACAGGCCCGACAACAACTAATGGTGCACCTTGTAAATAAATCAAATAACAAAGCCAATAATTTCAGGATGATATAGGTACTTACCTACACATGTCAATCTACAAACCGCTCTTATCAATAATGCCTCAAGCGGACGACAGGACCAATTACAGCCAATATAACGATACACCCAATTAAATCGTATTGAGTTCTGACAGTAGAACCTCGTACGTAACATTAATAATAATAATAATATCTAGGGACAATGTCACACAGATCATCTTAGCCCCAAACTAAGCAAAGCTTGTACTATGGGTACCAGGCGACGATATACATACTTATATAGATATATAAATACATAGAAAACATCCATGACTCAAAAACAAATATTCGTGCTCATCACACAAATATTTGAACTTACCGGGATTCGAACCCAGGACCACCACCTTCGTGGGCAGGAGCACTACCAATTAGGCTACGGTGACCGTCTAACATTCACTGTCATTGACGTCTTACAAACTCCTAGACATTTTAACTCGTAAATTCACGTTAATAAGTTTAGCAGTACCAAAGGAAACCGGCTATATACGCAGTATAGTGTACGACTTTCATATCAGCCGAAGGACGACCACAGCTGGACAAAGGCCTCCCCCAGACTTGTGCTTCCCGCAACCTTGCAAGATCGTCGGTCCACCTTGAGGGGGCCTGTCCACGCTGCGTCTTTCGATTCGTGGTCGCCACTCGAGAATCTTTCTGCCCCAGCCGCCATCGGTGCTACGAGCTATGGGCCCCGCCCACTACCACTTCAGTTTGGCAATTCTTTGGGCTAGTCGGCTATTTGGCTCGCCTGCATATTATAGATAGGTGTTTTTGACAGAGCATCCTGAACTATTTCCTTGCTTTAGGTTCAAAATAGCCGCGCAGAGACCTCACAAAACATCAGATGTCTATGCATAATGGATACATTGTCACAAAAACATCAGATGTCTATGCATAACGGATACATTAATACATTGTGAGCTTGACAAGTACAATTTTGTGTAAATACCCAAGTGCTGAATAAATTTCATTATTTCATTATTATTTCATAAAATAGCTATATTACTGTTGTCAATGTGTATAATAAAATCCAAAAAACTATAACGGAACTATCTATGAGCCGTTTTAAATCAAAACTTAATATTAAAAATTACTAATAAAGAATAAGACATACAACATATTACAACTAAAAATACTTTTTTGGGCATTAAACGGATAACTGTAAATGCAAATGATAAATCTAATCTCAAAAATGGGAAATTATAAATTTAATCGACCGGCGGGTCTCGAACCAGCACCCTCTGCTAATAGTGGGCTGTCGCTCTTCGTTAAGCTACGAACGATACAGTGGCAGATATTATTGTTATTTCTGTTATGATTCTATTATTTATGTTACCTACGCAATTTTATTTATTTATTTAACAAATATTTTATTTCATATTTTTTACAAATAATATATGGTATATACAAAAATAACATTGTATTGAACAGATAGTGCCTAACATTTAATTATTATGACCTATTTTATACAAATAAATATATTCAATCCTATTTTACACCTTAACTTCATTATTAGATGGCCCGGTGCATTATACACGATATATGCATGCCACCCGCAAAAAGTGTCTGCGGGTAGGTATGTCGGACTCGCACCGACTAAACCTAACCTGCCGTGGACTTCTTCTGGCGCCTGATGGGGGAAGCTCCGGGAACGCGGGTATGCTGCTCCGGTGACACGATATGATACATGGCAGAGAGTACTATTTTAAAGTCCAAATAAATACCAAGAACACTTTTGGGTCCGCCGCCGCGCCTTTGGATTTGAACCCAAAACCAAACTTCATTATCTGCGGATGTAAACAATATATACGCGTACATTGCCACCTCGGTTTGTTGATCCATAATGACTATTGTAATTCAGTCTTCGACCGAACACCTATAAGTACTAAACATCATATTTAAATTTAACTCGAATGTACCCTCTGAGGTTAAATTCATGTTGTTATATGTATAGCAGGACATTCAACGTGGGTCTTACTTCCACACAATTACGCCGTATTGGGGAACTAGGTGTCGTAATATGTGTTAGAAAAAAAGCAATAAGATTTTTTCCCTGAATTTTTTGCCAACGCTACTCGGTTCGCCTTGCTTAAGCAAATATACATGTCTAAATTTAAAAGAGTATATTTCCTTTTTCCTGTTATATTTACGGAACCATCAACCATTCGAATATAATATTTGATTATTAACATCACAAATTTCGGAGATAAGATTCTATAGATTGGCCTCCTATAATCTTCTCTTCCTCTCTCGCTCTCTCTATCTTAGCAGTGATGACTTACGGAACAGAGACGTGGTCGCTTACTATGGACCTCATAATAAGGCTCAAAGTAACCCAAAGAACATTGGAGAGGGTTATGCTCGGAGTATCCCTGCGCGATCGAAACAGAAATGGTGAAATTTGCAGGCGAACTAAAGTAACCGACAAGGCCCTAAGCTTTGCCACACTGAAGTGGCAATGGGCAGATTCATAATAAAAATAAATTAAAAAAGGTTTTTATTCACGTAGACTTTAAAAAAGCGCTTGTAAATAGTCAGAATATGTTTGTAGTAATATAGTTGTATAGGTACATTATTATTTCTAGTAACATAGATATTTAGGTACTCATCGTATGAAAACATTTATAAAATTTATTTTATTATAGCAATGATATTTAGCTAGCTCGTATCAAGTTATTGTCAAGAGATTATGTTTAATTATCTAGTTTAAGTCTAATATTTTTACTACATATTGTAAATTTTTCTGTCTATATTAACGTATTATTATTATGACGGACCTTGTGTTAATAACGACGGTCGCGCTTTAATGCTACCACCGGATCCAATGCGCCCCACTGAGAAGACCCAGCGAAACAAACTCAGGATAGAACTTACGGACGCTGGGGCAGAAAGCTTCTCGAATGGCGACTAAGAACCGGAAGACGCAGCGTGAGCAGACCGCCCGGTGAACCAACGATGTTACAAGGGCCGCGGGATGCCGCTGGATGTGGGCAGCCCAAGACCGGCAGTTGTGGATATCTTTTGTGGAGGCCTTTTTCCGGCAGTGGACGTCTTTTGCCTGATATATAATAATATATAATACTGTATTGTGTACTTGTACTATGGGTACCAGGTGACGATATACATACTCATATAGATAGATAAATACTTAAATACAGAAACCATCCATGGCTCATAAACAAATATTCGCGCTCATCACACAAATCGTTGCACTTACCGGGATTCCGAACCCAGGACCACCAGCTTCGTAGGCAGAAGCACTACCAACTCGGCTACGGTGACCGTCTATGTCGGTGACTGATATGGTGATGATGTTCTTCAATTTACTGGGCTTGACAATATCTGAAACTGTTATTAATTGCTTTCAGATTCATCACCATTAAGCCAGCCAATTTCCGTAACCAACAGTTATTATTCAGGCGGATGATCGCCATGCTTCTAAAATAAAATAAAATAATAAATAAAATAAAATAAAAAAGGTTTTTATACACGTAGACTTTTAAAAAGCGCTTGTAATTTGTAATTGTAAATAGTCAGAACATGTTTGTAGTAATATAGTTGTAGGTATACATTATTATTTCTAGTAACGTAAATATTTAGGTACACATTGTATTGATTGTATGAAAACATTTATAAAATTTTAACAATATCAAGTTATTTTCAAGAGATTATGTTTAATTATCTAGTTTAAATCTAATATTTTTACTACATACTAGCTGGTGCCCGCGACTTCGTCCGCGAAATTTTTGAATGATAACCAATATAACTACTTATTTCTAGCTAAATCTAAAAAATATTACTTTCAAAAGAAATAAGCAATATAAATTAAAGAAAACCTAACCTATAAATAACCTAGCTATGAAATAAACTAAAGACTACTTTGCTACAGTTATTTAAAAAAATTACCCGATGTCATCAATTGTCCTTAAGTAAAGTCAGTAAGTCAACTAAAGTAAAATAATAATCAACGATGCATTAATCACAAAGGTAACTCCCATTAGATTAGGTAGACCCGACCAAAAATAAAAGAACATTTAACAATGAAACATTAATTATAATGTACAATGGGCGGTCTTATCGCATAAAGCGATTTCTTCCAGACAACCTTTGGATGGATAGGAATGAAATGTGTAAAAATGCCGGGGATGGTGCAACAAAGTGTGGTACATAGCTAAAAAAGAAGAAAAGAGTTCATTAAAAAGGTATACTAAAAACTAAAAATATGTTAATGATCATATTTTTATGTAGGATTATGGAGTGTGAGTATAAATTTGGAGATCATCAGAATAAAGATGATAGGATGACTATATTTTTGGTTTCGATATCGAATGTAGATCACGCCCCAAGTATCCTTTTAAAAAAATATTCAATGTACAGTTTTGACTTTCCTACGATTTTATTATATGTATAGAGAAGATCACAGCTCCTCCCCAGTAGGTGACAGCGTGATAATATATAGCCTATATGTTGACCTGACCTCTTAGTAACATTAATGCAAAATTTGAAGTTAATCCGTGCAGTAGTTTTTGAGTTTAGCCCGGACATACATACAGACAAACAGACAAAAATTCTAAAATTTCTTGGCAGTACCAATCCCTCTTAGAGCCTATGCACACCACGTTTTTTAAGCGCACCGTTGACGCGCGTTTGTAGCGATACAGACGCGATACACACGCAAGTGAGACGCAGCCTGTGGACCTTTGCTCACCTGTATAATATAGAGACGCGATGGAAACGCGCGGGTGTAGCGATACAGACGCGCGTTAGCATCGCGTTTGTATCGATACAAACGACAACAAACTGCTCTGTAGGAGAAAGCGCACCGTTGACACGCGTTTGAAAACGCGCGTCGACAGCGTGTTTAAAAAAACGGCCAAGTGCGAGTCGGACTCGCCCATGAAGGGTTCCGCAGCAGCAAGTATTTCAGATGATTAAATGAAAGAGGATAAATTGCGGTTTACGATTTATGACGCATTAAAAAAAAACTACTTACTAGATCTCGTTCAAATTTTCGTTGTTAGTTTACATGGTAATGTACATCATATTTTTTTTTAGTTTTATCATTCTCTTATTTTAGAAGTCACAGGGGGGGGGGGGGGGGGCAGTAATTTTTCCACTTTGGAAGTGTCTCTCGCGCAAACTATTCAGTTTAGAAAAAAATGATATTAGGAACCTCAATATCATTTTCGAATACCTATCCATAAATACCCCACATGTATATGTACGACGAAAAAATTTTTTTTGGGATTCAGTTCTATGTATGGGGAACCCCCAAAAATCATTATTCTTTTTCTATTCTTGTGTGAAAATCTTAATGCGGTTCACAGAATACATCTACTGACCGAAGTTTCAATAGTACAGCTCTTATAGTTTCGGAAAAAAGTGGCTGTGACATACGGACGAACAGACAGACAGACAGACATGACGAATCTATAAGGCTTCCGTTTTTTGCCATTTGGCTACGGAACCCTAAAAACGTGGTGTGTATAGGCCCTTAAGGCTTACTAGATTCCTTCAAAACGTAAACGTTAACAGTACTTAACATTACACTTCAACCCACCCACCGATGTTTAAGTTTGAGCCATATGGCTGAGTCGTAGGTCACATTGTACGTGGGTAGTACAAACCCACACACTTGCCTGCTATTGGCTTAAACGGGTGACGTAATATGGGGGGCGTACTATAATAATGAATTATCTTTATTCGTTACCATTGCGGGGGCAATTTTAATGATTTGATTCTATACTATTATAGATAACGATTATTGGTAATAGTATTGAAGTTACATTAGACATTTTTTTCGAAATATTTTTTTTCGCCAGCCATTTTTTGGTATAACCGGATGACGTAATACGGGACACGTACTGTCAAAACTGGGTTATATTTATTTGGTTGAGATTACGGGTGCAATATTTATAATTGGGATCGTTAATCTAATAAGTTATGTTTGATATATTTAATAAAATATTGTTTTTTCGCTAGTCATATTTTGGCATAAACGGATGACGTACTTTCAAAACTGAATTATGTTTATTTAGTTAAGATTAAGTCTGTAAGAGTTCTACAAAAATAATGCACATTTTGTAAAGTTCTTGGAGAAAAGATTTTTTCATCAAGAAATTAGGAATCATTTTACATAATATTCTTATTATTTTACCTAACTAAATTTAATAGGAAAAAGTATTCAAATCAAACTAAATGATCTACTTTATGTAGCTTGGGTGTGCAAGGATAAAACTTACTGAATGTTGAACAAAAGTATTAGAATCTTCAATCATTGAAGCGGCATTCAAATAAGGTTCAGGTTTATTATATTGAAAAGGTGAATTAATTTATTATGTAAAAATTTAATCATCAAAGGATTGACAATTAGTATTAAAATATCCTAACTTATTACTTAAAGAAACATAAAATATCATAAATATACACATATATAAAAGAATTACAAACAATGAGCTTCAGCATAAAAATATTTAATTTAATAAAGAAATATATTAAAATTATATTTTACTAGTTTTACAAAATACATATATCTAGATGTCAACATGTTCTTAGTTAATTATTTTTATTGATGGAAGCACATTTTTCCGGATGTGAATGCAATAATGGAATATCTCATAAAACTTATAATGTATGAGGGAGATAGCTGCACCCCAAATTCAAAGTCAAAGTAATTTATTTGTTAAACATAGGTAATATGGTACATGGTATAAAAATTGTGTTGTATCACTATGTTTTGCCTTGCAAGGCGTACAAATTTATTAAAGAGTATTTAGCTTGCTCTTTAATAAATTTCATAAATAGGGTAGAGTAATAAGTAGACATTTCTTATTTTATGTTTTTGTCATTTAAAAATTCATTGTAGTGTAGTAAGCCTTTTCAAAAAAAAAAATCTTCAGTTGTAATTTTAAATGGTTTATGTTACTAAAATAAAAAAAAAATCCTTTTACAATAACGAATACTAAATCACCTTTCGTTTTCAAGATGCAATTTTATAAACCAATGAAACAGTTTAAAAGCACAATTATCTTAAAACATTATGATGGCACATCTTTAAGATGCGAAGCTGATATGACGTCACACCAGAGCTGTGACGTCATCATAGCAGCCCACACAATATTAGCTGATGCTATCTTTTCAGCGAAACGAAATGAGATTTTAGGATTATTCTTTTAAGTAAAGGTTCCGTACAAAGTTATTTTATTATTTCGTTGATATGCTCACGAGAAGAAGTATACTATATTGCAAAAATAAGTGAAACAAAACACAATACAAACAAGGAAAGTAGCTTATTTTAATGCAATTGGCAGCCTAAAAGCGATAAGGCTGCCAATTGATTTCTTCCCGGCAACCGTTTTGCGTTCAATGGACCGGAATATTCTGAAGATAGGCCAGGTCAGAAGTACCCTAAGCCGGCGAGCATGTATGAAGAATATAATGTGAATAGACGAGGCATGTGTATATGGCCATGAAATAACGAATAAATTTCATTATTTAATTTCATTATACCAATAGGTAAAAATTTCCCGACCACAAAGTTTGGTGGGCTACCTTGCGACTGTGGATGGGGATAACTTGGTCCACTAAATTATAGAAGCAGAAATGAGAATAAAACTTTGCACGTGACTTCTAATGCACTTACTGTTACATTGATTTAAGGTCGATAAATTTAATTTCAATGTCGAAAGAGGTTTTTGTGTCGCAATTGTCCTATAAATTACCTTCTACATTAGCTAAATGCAATAAAGTATTATTCAGAAGAGAAATCATTATTTAAGGGACACGAGTCAAATATTGTTGAGTTGATTTAACTAGTTGTTTATAGTATCACATCGGTTTTCATTTACGAATACGACTTTTATTAATCAGTCAGTTACGTAATGTAGAAAAATTTGCGTGTATCGTTCGTAGCTTAACGCAGAGCGCCTACCCCGTAGCTGGTGCAGGTTCGAGACCCGCGGGACGATTAAATTTATGATTTCCCATTTTTGAGATTAAATAAACGCTTTGCATTGCAAAAGTGCTATAAAATTTAAAAAAAAATATGATATGTAAGGTATTATCAATATGATATGATCTATTACATGCAACTGTGAACATATCAGTCGGCCATGTTTCTAGAAAATAAACCCGATAGATAATACCTACATCCTCCGGAAGGGTGTTAGCAAGGGAATCCTAAATTTGATCTGCCGGCGTGTATCGTTCGTAGCTTAACGCAGAGCGCCTACCCCGGATTGGTAGATGGTGCAGGTTCGAGACCCGCCGGACGATTAAATTTATGATTTCCCATTTTTGAGATTAAATAAACACTTTGCATTGCGAAAAATGCTATAAAATTAAAATATATATACATATATATATATATATATAATTTGATTTAGTTCCTGGGATTAAGCAGTATCTAACGCTAGTTTTCCATTCATGAAAATATTGTTCAGAAGTTCAAAACATAAAGTAAATTGTATCACATGCTATTGTGAATTGTGATACTAATTATGCTGGCTGAGAGCAATATCACCATCTCATTTCATCCCGTGGGGAGCTTTGAAGTCCCAAGGGAATATCTATCGGAGAACAAGGAGCACCGTTTCTCTGAGTACCTACTATGACCATCATACCGACATCGCCAACCCGTGTGTAAAGCGCGGCGATTATGACGTATCCCCCCATTCTTGGAGTAGGTTCTTGTCCAGCAGTGGAATTCATTCGGCTAACAACTAATAATAATATCCTGGGACATTATTCACAAACGGCCATCGGATCCCAAACTAAGCAGAGCTTGTACTATGGAAACCAGATTACTGATATACTACATGTACGACATTTTTTGTAAATTCATACTTAAATAGATAATTATATCCAGACTCAAGGGCAAACAGACATGTTCATGCATACAAATATCTGTCCTGGGTGGGAATCGAACCCACGTCCTGCGGCATGAAAGGCAAATGTTCGCCAACAACGCAAATCGGCCCGTCCAAACAGACTTCGCCCCCCTGGGATGTGATGTGATAATTACCCACTAAAACCATCACGGCAGCCTAGCTTCTAAATGCTTATTGATGGTGCCGAAGTGGCCGAAATTCAGTCGGGAGGACATTAAACATTATATATATCATCTCCTGTATCATCATATTATCATCTCACTGTTTCGTTTACTTATTTAACCGTACGGAACCCTCAAAATAGATTGAAGTATTTATACAAAGAAACGGCGCTATCGTTCGCGTTAGTAGGCCAACACGTTGTATGGAAATGTCATGTCATTTTGAGTGGCGATAATGGCCGACTCAATATTGGTTGATATCGGTTTTTGATACAATCACATTTTTCGCTGAATTTTTAAAAGAGATAGAGATAAAATCGGTTCATCGTCGGTTTTAGGAGATATTTTTAGATTAGGGATATTTTTAATAAGTGTTGCAATTGCTCTTGAAGATCAAAATGGATACTGCTTAAATAATAATTAATATCTTAAGACAACTAACACACTGCAGACGGAACTGTCAGACGGTTGGCGTGGTCCTGGGTTTGATTCCCACCCAGGACAGATAAATAGTAATTATCTATATAAGTATGCATTTACAAAAGAACAGTAAGTATATATAACAATATAAAAAATTCGAAATCATAAATTTAATCGCCGGGAGAGTCTCGAACCACCTTGGATTGGTACCCCGGATGGTGCTGGTTCGAGACCCGCCCGACATTTAAATTTATGATTTCCCATTTTACACGCCTTATATTAGCTTCACTTTGTAAACGACGACTTAGGGCGCGATTTTGACCCACTTTAAACGGTCAGATTTCATTCAAACTTTGTAAATTTATAGAGGCCTGATGACAATACACTCAGTTATCTGGTTTCAGTATTATAACTTATTTAAATTATTGTCAGATAGATTATATATATATCTAATTATCGAAATTTAAAGTTTGAGATATATTTTACTACATCTCTGTATGACTGTTTATATTAAGGTAAGAATTTAATATTATTTTTATTGCCACCGGATCCAATGCGCCCCAACTGATAAGACCCAGTGAAACAATTCAGAAGGTGCCTCTGCACCCGGTTTCAACGCGGCCCAGTTGAGACGGTCCGGCGAATCTACTCAAGAAGGATCATAATATATGATTTTTTTATACCATAGGACGACAAACGAGCTAGCGTGTCACCTGATGGTAAGTGATCACCGCCACCCATGGACTCTCGCAACACCAGAGGAGTCACGGGTGCGTTGCCGGCCTTCAGAAGAGTCAGCAAACAAGTGTTGCTGACCCTCCCCTATGAGCTCTGGCGACCTAACTCACATTCAGAAACACAAAATTAAGTTATTAATGTTATTATTAAGGAATGTCTTCCGTAAGGTGGAGGTACTTCCCCAGTCGGGGTGCTCTTCGAGTGAATGCACGCGGTGACCTACATCTCTTAATTTTGGAATCATCATCATCATCTGGACAAAGGCCTCCCCTAAAGATATCCACAATTGCCGAATTTTAATTTTGGAATAATTACATTAAATTGATTAAAAAACTCAGGCTAGGGCTCAGGCTTTAGCTAGGCTACCACCTAATTTGCTGGTCATTGTGATCGTGATCGGCGTTTAAATAAATGAAGGTTAAAAATGACTAAATAATTCTTTCAATCGGCTTCCATGACTACATGTGACGTCATAAATGCTCCGGAATCAATTTTCAAAGTTGAAGCCGATTGAACGAATGATTTATTAATTATTCACCTTCATCTATTTGAACGATGATTACGATGATCGGTGGAGCATTATTTCAAAGTATCCATGACTTAGTTTTGGAATATATATTTTTTTTTAACTTAACGCTCACACTAGGGAAATTAAGCCCTGTGTCGCGGGGTACTTTACAAATATATAAAAGATGGACACAAATTACACCCAGACTCAGAACAACTATTTATTGGTCACACAAATAATTGTACCTAAATATCTATATGTACCTAGAAATAATTATAAATTAATTATATATTACTACGAACATGTTCTGACTATTTACAAGCGCTTTTTTAAAGTCTACGTGAATAAAAAGCTTTTTTATTTTATTTTATTTTTATTTATTGTTCGGCGTTGGACTCGAACCCGCAACACGAAGCGGCGAGGCGACTGTCTTAGCCGCTGCGCCACGCGTGCAGTCTTATTCTTTAAAACAAAAACAAATACGCATGGTTTAGTATTGGAATATATGGCATACGTATGGTATAGTATTGCAAATTACAGAAAGTTGAGAGTATTTTAATTTTTATTATGAGGCGAGTCACCGCGGTGGCACGGTTCAACTTTGGCAGCGAAATATTAAATAAGCGTTCGATCTATCGAATTCCGACAGATTTTTTATCTATAATGGATACCCCGTTTTACTTAGATTGTATGAACATTCTACGCTTAATGGAACAGCCATTTTATTGTATGTATTACTTCCCAATTAAGTTCATAAATTTTATGAGTAAGTTAAAGTTAGGTAAATTAGATGTCCACCAAATGGGACGCCGTGGTCTCCTTCTGTGAGGCAGTCTTGCTGCAGAAGGAGGCCGCCGAGCGGGATCGGGAAAGAGCCGATCCCGCTCGTAGACGGAGGAGGCGTCGGGGCGGCGGCGGCAGTGTGAGAAGTGTCCTCCACTGACGCCACGTACAAGCAGCTCCGGGAAGACAGCGATCTGTTTGTGGCACAGTCGCTCTGCCGGACTGGCAGGAGTCGGCAATAGGGGAGGGCAATCTCGAGCCCTTCCAGGGTACGTTTCCCGACCATCTGGGACATTGCGCAAAGGGGGGCACCGGAGCAGCATACCCGCGTTCCCGGGGCTCCTCCCATTAGGCGCCAAGAGTAGTCCACGGCAGGTTAGGTTTAGTCGGGCGAGGCCGACATAACCATCCGCAGACACTTTTTGCGGGTGGCATGCTTAGGCATTTCCCTGCCTTAACAAAAAACAAAAAAAGATAAATTAGATGTAGGAATTTGTCTCAGTATACTTGTTGAGCCAACATCAGAAGCAGCTCAAAGGCTTATTAGTTTAGTTTGTAAGTTTATTTTATTTTATTCATGGAGCTAAAATAATAATAATGTCCTGGGACATTATTTACACACGACCATGTGATCCCAAACTAAGCGGGGCTTATACTATGGAAACCAGATAGCTGATATACTACATATACTACTTTTCTTTTGCAAATACATACTTAAATAGATAATTACAAAGTAGTAGTATTTCTATTTATACTTAAATTCTTTTATCTTGCACTACCTTTATCATGTTGTCTTTCTTTATTTCTGCTTCTTCCATCCAAAGGTTGTCTGGAAGAGATCGCTGACTGCGATAAGACTGCCTATTGTAGAAATTGCTTTCAATGTTTCCTATTTTTTTACTCTGTAATTGGTGTGCAATAAAGAGCATTTATCTTATCATACACCCAGACTCAGGGCAAACAGACATCATCATGCACACAAATATCTGTCCTTGGTGGGAATCGAACCCACGACCTGCGGCATGAAAGGCAAGCGTTTACCAACCTGCCTGCCATATGTAACTATTCGTTAAGCCCACATAAAATAAATTAATGTATTCTGATTGAGTTTATCCAGACTCATTTAGCCTTTTATAAAATGAATACTAAAATACCGTTGACTTTTTAATTCGTTAATTTGTATTTTGTCTCTGTATTCGCGAAGCTGTTAACAACGGGCATTTATACACAAACGTTGTTTTTCATCAAACTTTTTTTTATATTCAAATTATACGACATTTTGTGACGTCACTCGTTATAACGTTTTTATTTTGATTGACGGGAGCTGTTTCGGGTCTCGGACAGACTGCAAGAAATTTAATTAAAAATATTATTACTCTTTAATATTATAGGTAATCCGCAAGGGTCGCGGGAAGTCGTTGGATGCGGGCAGCGCAGGACCGGCTATTGTGGAAATCCTTGGGGGAGGCCTTTGTCCAGCAGTGGATGTCTTTCGGCTGATATGATGATGATTATAATCCGCAGCTGACTATTTCAAATACATGTAACCTCCAACCTACGAAAATTACCTGAAACTATCACATCCACACTTACTTCTTTAACCAATACTTTTCTTTGTTGCCTGATAACCACAATTGGGACCGACATGCGACACCTTAACATACATTCCGAATCACGGAGATGCTTAGCATTCGGGTGGTTACCCAGTAATGGTCTGGCCGCGAAACTAGTTGCTTAACATCGCCGATCATTTACGAACGAATCGGTAAGAGTTGGTCTAGCGGTAGCGGAGAACGAGGTATTAGGTTTTAAACCCGGGCCATGATTTTGGGATTTTTCTATAAAAAGAAAAAAATCTCAGCATTAGCCCGAAGTCTGGGAGTTGGCGGTATTATACCCCCGTGCCTCGGAGAGCACGATAAGCCGTCGGTCCTGTATCTGACCTCTTCCTGGTCGTGTCGCTTGGCGTCCCATCGGATCATGATGAGAGTGCTGGAATAGATAGTGCTTGCTTGCACACACACTTGTGTACTATAATATTTGCTGGGCTAATCTCTATTGAGACTGGCCACTGTCGCCGACATTCGGCTAAGAAGACCTTATTATTACTATTTACTATAGTTAAATTTAATAGTGTCAATTGTTTATGTAGTAAATTGATTTTATTTAGGATATTTTAAGTTTATTTTAGTTGCCACTCCTTTAATTTATAAAATGTTTTTAAATATCTTTGTAAAGTTATAATTTTAATAATTAAATTATTATTTGTTTTTAAAATAGGTATATTACTATGCCTTTGTGGCTTATATAAGCCTCTATCGCAAGATCAGCGCTGCAGTAATATATTATATGTGCAATAAGTAGCTGATGCTGAAATATAGGGTTTTTCTATTTATGTTTTTTTTTTTGCTAGGTATAAATGGTAAGATTTATTTTTGACAAAAATAAAAATATTTTTCCTTTAATTTATACTTATTTTGTTATACGTCATTTACAAATTTAGAACACTGTTGAATTGAGAACCTCCTCTTTTGTAGGTTAAAAACTATACTATACTATATATAACTATATTATACTATTATATGCTACTTATGGTCTTTCAATAAAAAGTTATTATATATTAATGTATTCCCTTAAACGTCTAAATCAATTTGCAACGTCCATTGAAGGCCGAAATTTGAAGGTTCACGTCATTTTAAGGTTATTTGTTCTGAATAGTTTCCGCAGATATGTGTCTCTTGGGAAATTTAAGAACCACGGGAAACATAAGTAGCCCATCGGCTCGTAATGAAAGTTGCTTCGCAATTTCTGTTTTCCGTTGAGGACTTACGAATGATGGAAACAGAATGAAAAATGAGCCAATGATTTTGTGGTATTACTTGTTGTTTGTTTCGACGAATTATATCAGTTTTCGTTGGATAGGAGGCCAGATCGCTGATACACGTTATGACTATATTATATTCGTTGGTCTTATTGTAGCGTGTTTAACCGCAGGTAATGAGGTCCTGGATTCAACGCCCGGGTTGTGCTAAAAGTGATTTTGGTATTTTTCTGCAAAAAAAATACTCAATATCAGCCCTAAGTCTGGGAGTTAGCGGTATTACAGCGGTGCTTCGGAGAGCACGTAAAGCCGTCGTTCCTGTAACTAAACCTGTTTCCAGTAGTGTCGCTAGTCGTCCCATTGGTTGATGAGAGTGATGGAATAGAAAGTGCCCCTGCGTTTGCGCACATACTTGCGCACTATGCAATTTCCTGTGCAGTCGGCCATTGAGATTGGCCGCCGCCGTGGCCGAAATTCAGGCTGAAGGACTTAATCACTATTATTGATAAAATACACCCAGACACTGAATCTCGGACATCAATCTTGGGTGGGGATCAAACACGCTACCTCTGGCTTAGCAGTCACGATCATTAACCACTAGACTAACAGTTACAGATATTGATACAATTATATAGTTTATTTCAACGTAGTAAAATATAAATTTCAATAATTAAACCTAAACACAATCTCCTTTACAATAACTTAATACAATCTAGCTAAATATAACTACCATTAAAAAATAAATTGTATAAATGTTTTAACATTCCGTGTACCTAAATATCTGTAATAAGTAACTAGATATAATAACTGTATTACTACAAACATGTTCTGACTATTTACAAGCGCTTTTTTAAAGTCTACGTGAATAAAAACCTTTTTTATTTTAACGAACATGTTACTTACTTATCGTATGGGCAGTAGTTACCCTAGTGTCAGAGTTGTTCAAGCCGCCCAGTAGCCTCTGACATGGCTTAACGACTGTTGACTAATGACTACAACCGGGACCGACAGCTTAACGTGCCGGCACGGAGACGCTCAGATATTAAACCACTTTAGTGTCAACCATCTATGGACTGATCGCGATCCTAGTTGTTTTACCTCGCTCTTTGACGGGCCTGTTGGCGTGGTTGGCAAATGCTTGCTTTTCACGCCGGAGGTCGTGGGTTCGATTCCCACCCAGGACAGATATTTGTGTGCATGAACATGTCTGTTTGTCCTGTGTCTTGGAGTAATTATTTATATAAGTATGTATTTACAAAAGAAAAGTAGTATATCAGTTATCTGGTTTCCATAGTACAAGCTCTGCTTAGTTTGGGATCACATAGCCGTGTGTGAATAATGTACTAGGATATTATTATTACAATAGTGGACTTAAGGAGTGAAGTACAACAAGTATTTTAGGGGTTCACTACCAAGGGAGCACTACTAACTAGGCTTCGGTGACCATATAATATCCAAGGACATTATTTGTCCTTGGATATTATATGGTCACCGTAGCCTAGTTGGTAGTGCTCCTGCCTACGAAGCTGGTGGTCCTGGGTTCGAATCCCGGTAAGTGCAAATATTTGTGAGATGAGCACGAATATTTGTTTCTGAGTCATGGATGTTTTCTATGTATCTAAGTATTTATCTATCTATATTAGTGTGTATATCGTCGCCTGGTACCCATAGTACAAGCTTTGCTTAGTTTGGCGCTAGGATGATCTGTGTGACATTGTCCCTATATGTCCCTATACATTATTATTACCTCGCCGATCACTTACAGACCGTTGAGCCGCTCATAGCTAAATGTTCTAGCTATGAGCACCCCAACGAACGATAAGCGAAAAAAGTAACAACACATATGTTAATTTTTGCTTATATATATGTAATCCCATTAATACATACAACAATTACATTTGTTGTATGTCTAAATATGATTAAATGTCTTTATACTCAAAACCTAAAGTGGCCATGCAGGTTAGTTTGGGTAGGGTCCTTTCCGGCAAGGATCGCTTGGCCCCTTAACTTAAAAGAGAGTATAACGGGATCGGTAATCCCGTTATAATATAATAATTTATTTCATTAAAAGGTTACAAAGACCCATAACTTATATTATCTTAACTAATTTTACAATAATTATAATTAAATAAACTAATTAAAATAAAATTTAATAAAATTAATCAACATAATAAAATAAATGAACTTAATAAATCTTATAAAATTACAACAATATAAACCAATTTAGATTGACTGTCCTTTATACCCTCTTTTAGAATACGGTCTAGGGGTGAAGTAGAATTCCGTGTAAGGGTTTGTTGTGTGAGAGTGTACTCGCTCGCCAATTACCGCTCGGTGTTTTCAATGTTTATCACACTAATATTATCAAGGCGAAAGTTTGTGAGTGTGTGACTGTGAATGTTTGTTACTTCTTTACGTATAAACGGCTGGAGCGATTTTAATAGAATTTGGCAAGGAGTTAGCTGACACCCTCGATTAAAACATTGGCTGTAATGTATAAAGTTTAACGCGGGTAAAACAGCGGGGCGTAGCTAGATCCTAATATAATAGTACCTACCTACAAAATTTGTAAATAGTAGCTAAGTAACTTGTTATTTATTTATGGAGTTCTAAAATTTGTATGAGATAAAACAGACCGCACGGATGGACTATTTCAAAATTGTTTGAATTTGACTAGATTTATGTACTGCATTGTGAGCTTGACAAGTACCTCTACAAGTGTAATTTAATACCCAACTGTTGACTTATTAACCTCTTATCTGACTCATGTCGAACTGTGACTGCTATACACTCAAATAATAACATTGAACGCTCTAAGATTGCGATTTTGTATGTTATCAGGGATCAACCCGTGAATGTTCTCCTGGAGATTTTTTAAACACAGATTTCTTGGTTTGCTATTTTCCCTGAAAATTTCTTCTAGAAGAAACCTTTCGTTGCGTAGCCGCATGCAAAAAGGAAGAGATATAGAGAATTGTCTACGAATAAGTTTAAAATAATTATTAAAGCCAAATTGTGTAGCAGGGCATATTACAAAATTTCTGATTATTTAAGTGATAAAAGTGCTTGGGATTGAGTTGTTCTGAGTCAACACACATGCTTGTTATTAATCTTAAGTATATTTTATTAAAAAAAAGGATTCCTACTGAGTTTTCTGGCAGTGTTTCTCAGTAGCTGCCACGTCGTGCACTGCACGGTAGGGTAAAACAATATGACGACTCCACATAAATGTAAAAATTTTACGGAATAAATAATTTTTGACTTTGACTTTGATGAGAAACAGTAGTGTCACATTGAATGAAGTTATAAGTCCTTAGTTCGCAATTTTTTACTAGCACATGGCTTCCATTACCATCTTTTAGCTTTCTTACTCTTATCTTAATGTTGAGGCTTAGTTTTCAAAAATTACGCGAACGATGTCGCGGGCACAGCTAGTCTACACTGTACTTACAGCTAATATAGGTTCCTAGTATACCTTTAGGTTTTCAATTACTCCGCCATGGATTTCTGTTCATTAATTGTAATTTAAATTTGTCTGCTCGTGTGGCACACGCCACTTCATGTCCCGGGTTCGTTTCCCGTGCAGGATACCTAATTATGTGACCCATAAATAGTTGTTCTGATTCTGCATGTACTTTGGGTCCCTCAATTATGTGCCTGAAAAGTATCACAGGCATAAATGGAAACAGTTTTGTCAACAAAACTGTTCTGCAACTGACCATAGTTTGTCCGTTTATCCATTTGTCAAGTTCACGAAGTAATAAAAAAGGAAAGTATTATTTTAACTATAAGTGAGATGGTATAAGTACATTAATTGGATTTATCACATATCTATACTAATATTATAACGTTGTGAGCTTGTGAGTTTGTGACGTTGTAAGGGGAAATCTCTGGATCTACTAAACCGATTTTCAACATTATTTCACCAATAGAAAGCTGCGTTATTGTGGAGTGTCATAGGCTAAGAATAATTCCAAAATTAATAACACATCTTTACTTAAACTTGAATAATGTAATCCAAGTTGCGGGACAAACGGACAGGGACTAAAATATTTATAACGCGAAACGAAGTACGCGAGCACTGCTAGTTATTCAGTAAAAAATCTAAGGCGCCAAGTAAAAATGTAATCTAGAAATTTGTGGAAACGTTGAAATTACAATTTTTCCCAACTTTTCTAATTGTTAAAGCAAGTTAAAACTGTTTCGATGAGAAATAAAAGATAGGAACAATAAAGTTCTGTTAAGATAAGGTAGAACTCGTTTTAACTAATGTTGTTTTACTTGAGAAAATCATTTTCTCAGTTAATCTTTATGCTTCGTTTCTTCTAGGTCGTGAGAGACTGTGTAGTTTTACATCAAGTTACGGCGGAATTATACATAGAGTTGTTAATTCCTTTCGATTTAATAAAGTAAACTCATTGGCTTTTGAAATTTTCATCATATTCCTAGCTTTTTAGGGTTCCGTAGCCAAAAATACGGAACCTTTATGGATTCGTCATGTCTGTCTGTCCTTTTATATGTCACAGCCACTTTTTTCCGAAACTATAAGAACTATACTGTTGAAACGTAGATGTATTATATGAATCGCATACTTCTTTTGTTATTCAGCTATATAATTTGTACCACTTGTTAAGACAACTAAAGCATTGATTTTCATGTATTTTATTATACATATCTATTAGTAGAACTTGCGTTTAATTAATAAAATCAATAAGAATATTTCAATTATTTTCAATAAATAAACATAATAAAATCGTAAACTAAACGCAGTTACGTTGTCAGAAATTGCCATGTGCCATGGAAACCAGATAATTAATATATTAGATATACTACTTTTATTTTGTAAATATATACTTATATTGATAACTGCACTTGGCTCAGGATGAACAGACATGTTCATGCACACAAACATCAGTCCTGGGTGGGAATCGAACCCACAACCTGCGGCGTGAAAGGCAAGCATCTACCAACCACGCCAATGAGCCCGTCAATCATAAGTAATCTTTATCTTTAATAATCGCTTATCTTTATATTTACTAGCACACGAATAGATTACCCAGAATCAGTGTACTGAAACGGAATATCTTTCTTCTTTTGGTTATGAATATTATATTGGAGATAAAATTACGTTACTAAGATTTTTTTTTATCGTTTAGTCATTTGTATCAAACGTGACCCGTGACAAATGAGACCCCTTGAGCTAGTGAATAATATCCATATTAACACCGTGTCAAGCTATTTGAGTTCTATAATATGAATTTTTCAAGGTGCCTTATGCACCTTAAAACACTCATAATCAAAGTTTGCTATGAACATCTACGAGTACAATACTTTGGATCCGATCGTAGCAGACCGTAGCAAGATAAGTACCAAGCTTTACTTTGCTACGGCGTAGTCTTTGAATTGCTACGCGGCGTAAAAGTAAGAAATAAAGAAGACGCATCGAATCGTTAACACTCTATTTTATTTATAAAACGCATAAGTGGTCCCAATACCTTATTATTGGTATCACTTACGCGTTTTGTGGTTACGTTACTGTTTAGTTCCGGACATTTCGTTAAACTAAGTCCATTAACAACAACTAGTTACACAAACATATTTGTACAACGACTTTAAAAGCTTTAACCTAATTAGAAAAGGTATTTAGGGTAAAAAGGGTCATTAAAGAGGTCAGATCCCTGCAATCTTCCCAATTAAGAAACCTTACTCACTGTGCTTATGTACACTATCCTAATTTATCCTAAATTGCCAATACACTTTTAAAAGTAAACACGCTATTTTTTAATCTGGGTTCAATTAAATCCTTTCCTCTTTATAAATAAACTGCGACCGCAGGCTTAATGGCGGTTGTCTTGTAGCGACAGTTTAACGGTTCCTCCGAGGCACCCAAACACTTAGAAGTTAAACCACTTTGACGATCACTCATCTATGGACTCTCAGAGTTCAGACATCTTTGTATTCGTTTAGAGGTAAGTTCAGGAGTCATTTACTAAAAGAAACGAAGGTCCGACCTCATTGCTATGTTTCATGACAATTATCTAGCAGAACACAGTTGCTACGAGGCAGTGTATTTTGTATGGCGCCTATCATCTACAATAAATTACCGTCACAAATCAGATCCATTAATAGTTCAGATATGTTTAAAAATAAACTTAACACCTATCTTGAAGAGAAAGCGTATTACACGGTTAATGAGTTTTTAAATGATAATAATATTCAGTAGGTAGTCTAAACTAATTATGTTATCCCAATAATTATTGTATAATCTCATTCTATCATAATAAAATTATATGTATTTGACTTAATTTTAAGATTTGCATGCCGAAATGGTGAAATATAGTTAGCACATTATATAAATTAGAACATCTTGTATGATCCACCTATATTTGCAAATAAAGATTATTGTATTGTATTGTATTGTATTCTTTCTCCTGAATTAGCCGTAGTTCAGAAGCATTATCCTACAGCCGATAAGTAGTCTGGTATGCATTGTGTTGTATTTCCTCGTAAATATTTTCGGGCTTCGTTTGTTTTTTACATAAATCCTTACTCGAAAATATTTTCGGGCTTCTTTTGTTGCTGTAAATGCATTTTATATAGATAATTACACACAGACTCAGGACAGATAGACATGTTCATGCACACAAATGACCGACATTTGCCCTGGGTGGGTACGAGACTCGTACCCTCGCCGGTACGAGGTTCGTGAAAAGCAAGCATTTGTCAACAACGCCAACAGGTTATAATATTAATTTGTAATCATTATTCGTTTTTAGGGTTCCGTAGCCAAATGGCAAAAAACGGAACCCTTATAGATTCGCCATGTCTGTCTGTATGTACGTCCGTATGTCACAGCCACGTTTTCCGAAACTATAAGAGCTATATAGTTGAAACTTGGTAAGTAGATGCATTCTGTGAACCGCATTAAGATTTTCACACAAAAATAACAAAGAACAATAATTTTGGAGGTTCCCCATACATGGAACTGAAACTCAACTATTTTTTTTCATCGTACCCATACATGTGGAGTATCTATGGATAGGTCTTCAAAAATGATATTGAGGTTTTTAATATCATTTTTTTCTTAACTGAATAGTTTGCGCGAGAGACACTAAAAAAATATATGATGTACATTACCATGAAAACTAACAACGAAAATCGTAAACCGCAATTTACCTTTCATTTAATCAACTGAAATACTCGCTGCTACGGAACTCTTCATGGGCGAGTCCGACTTGGCCGGTTTTTTTATAACGATTTGATGTGTGGTACTTTTATATTATTTATATATGCTGTTATATATTTATTGTATTAAAGTTTTGTAATTGTTATTTATTTATCTGTATTTAATCTCCATGTGACCATCATACTACGATCACCATACCGTCTTCCAAGCGTGACGATGATGGCATATCCCTTCAAATGATGTACACAAGTCCACAGTGACTGCCATGAATGGTCGGTTTGACGGTCATCATAGCCTAGTGGGTAGTGCTCCTGCCTACGAAACTGGTGGTCCTGGGTTCGAATCCCTGTAAGGGCAAATATTTATATATAGAAAGAGAGAGACAGACAGAGAAACTAGAGTCTAGCCCCCTTTCACAACGCGCGATAAGGAACTTCGTTCCAATAATATAATATACTGCGATATTATTCACACGCGGCTATCTGATCTCAAACGAAGCGGAGCTTGTTCTATGGAAGCCTGACTGATACACTACATGTTACTTTTATTTTGTAAATACATACTTGTATAGATAATTACACGCAGTTTCAGGACATACAGACATTGTCCTGGAGGAAATCGAACCCACGACCTGCAGCGTGAAAGGCAAGGACACCACCCGGTCCGTCAAGATTACCTGAGAGAAACTGGGTTTATTAATCAAAACATTAAATAACTTCATAGTGGAAAGTAACTCACCAAATAATAATTGTAATAATAATAATAATCAAGGGCCGGATACAGAAGGCAGCAATTATGGGAACGGCACGCATCGTGAGTAGGGCTTGCAATATCCGGATAGTACGGATATTAATATTTTACTATCCGGATTATCCGGATAATACGGATATTTTTTAGTTTTTATTATAAATAAAACTAGTAAGCTTTTGTTACACTATTTAATCAGTCTCTCAAGCAAAATGACAAAGAAATAAGAAACTATACCAATATTTCAAGTAATAATCACATTAAAAAACTAGTACACTTTCTAAAATTACACAATAAAACACTGATCATACCGAACAGTAATTTGTATCTATTATTTTAATATTAAAACAATTCTAACTAAAAGTGAGATCTTACATTTATCATAAATCACAACATTCCAATAAAAACAACCTATTTAAATCATAATAATTAAATAAAAATATCACTTTTCATGGCACATCAGCTCAATTTTAAACAACAATAGTATAAATCAAATATAATAAACAAAAATGAACAAAATATCTAGGAATTCTCAAATAATCAAATAACCAAATATAATATTATATTAGGTAATTCTTAAACTATTTTTATCCAAATTTTGGCAACATGATCTTAAACGCTTCAAAAATGAGATCTTACATTATCACAAATTACAACATCCCAATAAAATCAACCTATTTAAAAAATAATAATTAAATAAAAATATCTTTTTCATTGGCAAATCAGCTTAATTATAAAACAACAAATATATAAATCAAATAACATAAAACAAAAATAATCAGAATATATCAAAATAATCAAATAATCTCTTCATAATATAATATTTCGCAATGCTTAAACTATTTTTAATCAAAATTTTAGCTTAAACTATCTAATGAATCTTCTTTCATGGAAGTTCTTAAATGGTTACATAAATATCCTGTAGCAGAAAACACTCTTTCTTGCTTGCTTCAACGCTGGTCGGTGGTATTGATAAAAGAAGATTGTAAACCCGTTCTAAATTTCTCCTCCTCTGTCCATTTCCATCAAATAGTGCCGTCTCTACTCGAATTGTGGTATCTAAATCATTTGTTGAAGAAGTCGGTTGCTGAGCAGAAGATGGCCGACTCATAAACCGGACGATTTCTTCTCGTAATTGTGTTTTAATTGATACGTTTACAGTTGAAGAAGAGCAACCTTCTGTATCTTGTGTATTGTCTGTTGAAGTTATGACTGTTTGATCTGATTGTTTTGTGTCAAAAAATGTAGATATAATTATTTTAACAATCGTCAGTCTGACAGATTCGTTTAATCGATTTTCAAAAGGATAGTCGTGTGTACTACGCTGTTCATAAAAATTGTGGGGGTTGTGTAAATATGTCATTGTACCGATTATTTCTGGAATTCGTCGTTGTGATATCCTTATTTGGAGTCATACCAGAAGTTCATTACTAATAATGCTATCTTTTTGCCATAATTTATGAATCATAAATTTTAATGTTGTCTCAGCAGTCAGTAAGTTTTCATTTTCTTCACAAATCGCTTCTACCGTAGCTTTGATAATCAAAGCTACGGTAGAAGCGATTCCGAAATTAAGGGATTCCGAAATTACTTCAAGATGTTTTAATTCCGTATCAGTAAAAATATATCAGATTTAAAATCAATTAATGCTTTGAATACAGAATCTTTTAATAATAAGAACCGATCAATTATGCTCCATCTTGTTTTGCAGTCTAAGATAAGACGAACATTCTTTTGTTTTCCTTCTGCGGTGTACTTGTAAAGCACCTCAGACTTGGTCGGTGATTTTTTAAACATCTTGACTACTTTTCTAACTCTTTTTATTATTTCGTTATAATCTTGGTTTCTTAAACAAACTTCAGTTCTACGACCGGTTGCATGTATATTACTTGTAGCTATAATAAAACCTTCTTCACCATCGGAGTCTTCAATTTCTTATTCATCTACATCTTCTGTACTGTCATCATTATCAATATTATCTTGTATGACAACAGCTGGCTCTTTTTTATCATACAGAACGTCTAGAACTCCAAACTGAATCCCGTGTGCATAACACAATTGGTGGTACACTGGTGTTTTTTTTCCTAGAGCACACATCACCGAAGCGCCATCTGTTACCAGGCAAATAACATTATCGTTCAGTAACAGACCATACTGTGTCAACTTTGATTTGAGAAGGTTAAGGCAATTATCCGCCGTACCTTTGCCTGTCATCAATGAGAGTCCTAAATTTCTGAATGATTTGTTTTTAAACTGTGTCGAGTGTATATTTATATTCATAAATCTTTTATTATGAACTGATGTCCATTCATCTAGACTTACTGCAAAATTGCATTCTCTCGATTTCAATCGGTCCAATTCTATCTTTAGGTCTACCTTTAATTCTTCACAATGATTTAAAACAATCTTTTTAACTGTGTGGGGCGATTGTGGTAATTATAACCCACTTTTAAAAAAAAGTTTACGCAATGTCTGAGATGTACAGAAAGCACTGAATGCAAATCCGTCTAGAGCTGCCAATTTAGAAATCATCACTTCCATACTCATCAGACTTAAAATATCAACTATTTTAGCTTTTTTATTTAGTGTCACATTTTCTTCAGATTTAGACGTGGATGCTTGTGTTGTCATAGTAATCGAACTACTTGGCAGGTCAGTCAATGTGCCTTCTGGTCTTGAAGTGCTTTGAATTTTAACATTAATTGAATGTTTTAATCTAAGGTGATTATGTAAAGTGTACAATGTTGTTATGATCTCTGTCACTAGACTTAGACTTATTGTGATTTGTGAAGTAAGTAAATGGAATACTTGGAATCAAGTGATTAACTATATTAAAATAATATAACGCAATAACACTCATGTGTTTTACAACTTTTTATTTGATATTTAAAAGAGAAATACAACTATCCGTAATATCCGGATTGCAAGCTCTAATCGTGAGGAGGTTCCTCGCTCTGTCGGGCTGACCACCGGCGGCCTAGGGCGTATAACCCCGCCGCTGGGGAGCTCTGTTTTTTACGTATTTATTTGTGTATTATTGTTTTATATATCAAATTTATAAGAATAAATATGTATAAAATATGAAAATAATTAAATAAGTTGGAATAATAATAATAATAAGGACGACGGGCACGCATTGTAAGGAGATTCCTTACTCTGTCGCCCTGATCACCGGCGGCCTAGGGCGTCAAACCTCGCCGCTGGAGGACCTCTATTTTTTTACATATTTATTTATATATTATTGTTTTCTTTTTTGTTTCAATTTTATAGATATAAATATGTTAAAAATAAGAACTATAAATAAATAATTTGGAAAAATAATAATATCTAGGGACAATGTCAGACAGTAATTCAACCTAGCCCCAAACTAAGCAAAGCTTGTACTATGGTTACCAGACGACCATATTCATACTTATTTAGATAGATAAATACTTATATACATAGAAACCATCCATGACTCAGAAACAAATATTCGTGCTCATCACACAAATATTTACACTTACCGGGATTCGAACCCAGGACCACCAGCTTCGTAGGAGCACTACCAACTAGGCTACGGTTACGGTACGGTAAATGCTGAAAACCATTTTAAAACTTCTACTGCCACCTTGGACAGCGGTAGCGTATTCAACCGCAGGTAAATGAGGTCCTGGGTTCATGTCCCGGGTCCTGCAAAAAGTAACTTAGGAATTTTTTGTTAAGTGCACCTACCTTATTTTTCATTGTATCACCCTAAGGTCGACCGGCAGAGAATGCCTCCGGCGTTAAGTCCGCCTCTGTACATCCATGTGCAAAAGTTTTAAATAAATATATAAGAAGAAATCTATAAAAAGTCTGGCAGATAGCGGTATTACACCCCCGTGCCTCTGAGAGCACGTAAAGCCGTCAGTCCTTTAGCTGGCGTCTTACCAGTCGTGTCACAGTTGTCCCATAGGATCATGAGAGTGATAGATTAGAAAGTGCCCCTGTATTTGCGCACAAACGTATAATATGACAAGCGAAGTTGACACATTTTAATTTATAACTGCACTTTAGTATGTGCATGGCAGCTGTGGAATCATTTAAGTCCGGTAATATTTCCGATCCGGTGTAACATGGCAACTTCCAAGAAGCGAGTCTATTCCATCCTCAAAGGCGTGCAATGTACTTGCTTCCCTTCTGGAGTCAGGTCTCCATGGACGGCGGTGAGACCATCAGATAACTCGCTTGCTCGTTTTCCTTGCGACAGACAGCACGTGTGTGTCGCGCACATAGGCTATGACAACCGCTTGCTTGCAGGCCGCACGATTGTTTGCTGATACGTACAAAATGTAATACATTGATTGATTTTAAAAAATATGACCCTGGAAAATTACTGTCTCGTTGGTGTAGCGGTAGCGTGTTCAGGCGCAGATGACGTCATGGGTTCACATCCCGGGTTGGTCCAAAAAGTGATATTTCTGTAGAGAATATCTTCAGTATCTCTCAAACTCCGGAAGTTAGCGGCGTCACATTTCCGTGCCACGAAAAGCACGTTATAGTCTTGTACCTGACCCCTTTCCGGTCGTGTCGAGCAGCTGTCCCATCTGAATGGTAAGTGTCCTATGTTTCGCTCCTATATTATTTTCATGCAGATGGCTCGTCTCCATTAAGAACTAGTCTCCGAACATTAACCAGGAAGACATTAGTGTAAACAAAATTTCGTGATGAATTTTTCTTTAAAATTATTTTTCCACCTAACTGGTGGTTAGGTGGAAAAATAATTTATGGTTTTTCAATTAAGACTGCACGTGTGGCGCAGCGGCTAAGACAGTCACCTCGCCGCTTCGTTTCGCGGGTTAGAGTCCCGCGCTGGACAACTATTTGCGTGACCCATAAATCGTTGTTCTGAGTCTGGATGTAATTTGTGTCCGTCTATTATATATTTGTAAAGTACCCCGCGACACAGGGATTAGATTCACTAGGACGGGCGTTGTCTTTAAAAAATCAAATGAATGATAAATCTATACATATAATAAAATCGTAGGAAAGTCAAAACTGTACATTGAATATTTTTTTAAAAGGATACTTGGGGCGTGATCTACAATGGATATCGAAGCCAGAAATATAGTTTTTAGAATTTGTGTCTGTGTGTCTGTTTGTCTGTATGTATGTCCGGTTGTAATAACCCACCCCCCCCCTGTCGGAAGACTGCCGTAAAGTCTGTACTCTTACCTAACCTCTTGCCTGAGCCTCTGCTAATAAACTAGTGTGAGGTTTTGTTTAATTAATATTTAGTATTAAGTTAGTTTAGTTTTGGCGTGATCGTTTATATTGAGTTTTATAGGGCGCGTGATCGTCTAGAATAAATTAACCTAATATGCTATTACATCCTATATTCATACCTTGATTCCTATAAAGTTAATTAATGCTGTTTAGAGGAGAATTGCTGTAAATAAACATCCTAATTGGAATTGTAGTTAAACATAGTATACGGCTCCAAGTTTCAGTAATGATTCGTGTAAATAAAATAATATATGGGCTATTTTCTACAACTTACCCCGGGTTTCAGCTACCGCGTGTATATGCCGGAAAATGGTTTTCACACGAGTCCTGTAGGATGAAGCGGAAAATGCAAAACTACTGTCTACTTAATCTTAACATAGCTCGTAATAATTTGTAAAGAAATATTATCAATGCAATTAGTCTCATGAGTTATGATGAGTTAACCATGATTTCCTAGAATTATTAATATCAGTTATTTTATTTATTTCATAGTCTCAGGGTCATTGTCAAGGTCATGTGTCATCAAGAGTGTGTCAGAAATAGTTGACTTATATATATATGTATATTCGGATACTGTTGATTGTAAAATCCCACTCATGTGATTGTGAATTAACTCAGTAATTCAGGTCTACGAGCTTTTGTTACTTTTACGCTAGCGGCGATTACTTTGAGGTTGCGCAGTTATTTACGTTAACTGAGAGGAATGTTACTGTAGCTTAAATCCAACATTCTCGACAATTTAAGTTGTAACATGCGTGTATGCGTACTTGTGCGTTTGAGTGAATATGAGAATACTCGGATAGTTGCTAGATCTAAGTAATCTATAGCCATAATAGTTTGAGTTAGGGTATGTTTCGGTGATTTATAATATGGGTCGATCGCAGACGTGAGCTCTAGATGCTGTAACAGTAGGCTTGCTTCTAGCGCATCCCGCGTTGCATGAGAGAGTCTGTCTGCGAAGGGATCTATGCCCTTTATTCACTTGTACGTGACCCGCGTTGGGCAAACAGATATCTCCCACACATGACTTATCGCATGCCCGCTTGTTTAGACAGTCTACACATACAGGGATTACACGCTGTCGACACTATAGTATATAATGGTAGCTGGATTCAATTGGCGTGTTCGATCATCTTGATCCGAACCATCCGAGATAGATGTCTCATTAGTGTTAGTGTGTGTGTGCCGTAAAAACCGCCCTCTTTGTATCGTATTCATCGGGAAATAGATAAAGTTTACGCACACTTACGCAGATTGCGTCACATTATAGGTATTCCAAAATCACATCTCCCCGTACATACAATTGTATATATATTCATTCTACTTTATGTTTTATATTTACTAACTGCCAACTCTCTACTTATGTGTATATGGTCATGTAAATGTCGTCAAAGTAAAAGTCAACCATCAGTATATATCGACGTCGTCGTTCTGTACATAATAATGTCCTTAATAGATAATATATAAAGAATTTAGACAAGGCTTTCCAGGATTTGTACCAGTTATTTTTATATCTTGTAAACATTCATTAATAAATAACGGATAAACCACTTATATAAGTATTTAACTGGATTTGAACCAGTTATCTCTATATCTTGAATACCGTTACGACAATGCGCATATAAAAATCTCCATTAATATATAACGGATAAATCATTTAGATCAGTATTTAATTGGATTTGAACCAATAGATCTAGTTAACCTTCACCTTAGGTTCTCACAGTCGGGTAAACATTGTAAAGTCTAGATTCATAATCGTCAGTTCTAGCCATGAAAATTAGAAATAATGATCGGATATAATCCAAAGTGTGGCTGAGAACCTATCTCAAACACAATAAAATAATAATCATTTGATTATTATGGTTAGCTGTTTGTATGTGCAACAACAACAATGCAAGAGTAATAAATTAACCTCTAACAAGTAAGCCAAAGTTACATATGGGTACTTAGTATTTAATAGAAATAACATCTGAACAGTAAACAGCGTTCTGCCTAATGTACTTAGTATATCTAGTTGAAATGAAATGTTTACAGTGTTTTGCCCAGTAATATATATATAGTACTTAGCTTTTAATTTCAGGAAACCGGCTTCATTCACTGAATTTAATTAATTTAGTTATAATATTTAACAACCAAACACTGACTCTAACATTGATACACACTGACTCAAATTTAAAACTTATAAAATTATTGCGATATGTTAGAATATAACAATCCCGATTGTAACCGGCGCGCGACAGTTCTAAGACTAACGAAATATTCCTACTATGCATAAAAATAAACGTGTTACTTCCCTTTCCAAACCAATTCTCTTTTTTTTTCAGTCTTTCGATAGAAACCAATAAATATTGTTTAGGGTCGAGACACTTGCACATGATGTCTCAAGTGGTCAACAAATTTCTCATACCTCGATGATTTTTTGTTGTGACACTTATCGACTAGACTTTTATGGGCTCTTGAATTTAAAATTCTTAGCTAAACCCAAAACGATAAATATTAATTTTTTGCCTACATCCTATGGCTGATTATTGTGAGAAACTTGGAGTGCATTCCTTTACTTGAGGTCCTATATAATACTTATGTACTGCCAGTACCTACCATATTCAAACACATAGGTAGATATTTCTGCATCCTTTAAGCATGGGGTATCGTACTACTACATCGTATAAACTCAAAAAGTACTGCATGGATTTATTTCAAATTTGGCATGAATATTACTAAGAGGTCGGGTCAACATATAGGCTACATATTATCACGCCATCACCTACGGGGGAGGAGGTATGATAATTTATAAGATTTAACGCGGGTAAAACCGCGGGGCACAGCTAGTCATAAATAAAATAATCCTGTACGAGGCGAATGGCAATATATGACAGCTGTTGCATTAAAATCTCCACGACTACCATTACTTAAGAAATCACATCCCTCAATACACGGAAAAAACAAGCAGAACTCCTAATTACTCTTAATTATTCCACAAGTAAAGTTTATTCCATACAATTGACCATTCCTCATAGGTAGGATTCCGCCCGCCCTACGCCCATTGGGCCGAATTGTATAAAAGCGGGACCAGTTGAGATGAGCACACAGTGTGTGGCGACCGCGCGCGTGGTATGTCGCGTAGTGTGCTCCGGACGTAACTTCGATAAACAGGTAAGTTTGATATAGACTATATAAAAATATATATAAGGAATTGCCGCATGATACAGATATAGCAAATATATTAAAAAATTGTGTTGGAAGGAATTTTATTAATAGAATTTTGAACACTTTAAAGGGACCGGAAAAAGTTTTTTAAAAGTTGTGGGAAATGAAAAAACGCGGCATCTTTGACGTGTTCTTTTTTTATTAGGAGTTTCAAAAAATTACGATAAATGTTCTTTTACATAGTTTAGGAATAAAAGTAGGGTTTATATGTTTATAATGGATGTTTTTTTAAATTTAAAAGTACATACTATTCGTATATTCGTATGATATTTTATGTTGGAATTAATTCTTCCATAAAACTCATGATTAATCAATAATTACTAATATTAAACGTATGTGAAAATAGAAACAAATTTTAACAGAAGTATCGTACTAAATTGTGTTTAAAATTAAATTATTTTACTTAATAAGGAAGTAAAATGAATACTTATCGCAGGAATACATGATTAACATTTTTTTATTTGTAACATAGTTGCATGTTGGCCGGAAGCTGGCATGCCAAACTTTGAACAGAAGATATTTGTGTCTAAGTACTACACTCTACGTTAACTAACAACTAACTATTTCTGTTATTTTTTTGTCATAGTAATATTAAAGCATTAGTGGGTGTTAAAAATCTAAAAGAAAATAAAATGTATATATTTATATTCTATAAAAAATTTCTGTTCAGCAAGTTAAGCCATTTTAATAAGAAGAACCAATTATTTTAGTTATTTATTTTTTTAGGTAGAACAATCCTGTTTTTCTTAATAAATAATGTGAAGAATAAATTAAAACTTATAGAATAAGAACCATCTAAATCATTACTATGTTTTACATAAAACCTTTCTGGAACCCGTCCCAGTGTTTCAGATTTATTACAAAATATGTCACAATTATAAGTTTTGACTTGTTTATTCAAACTGTTGCCCGCTCGCCACAGTAATGCATTCTGTCGGTAATTTGTTTTCACTAATAAACTAAAGACTTTTGTAGGGAAGTCAAAAGCAATTTTACTAACCAATTCAGGACTATCAACTTTCACAGATATGATATTGAGCAAGTAAATTATATCGGCTTATTAACCTTATTATTGAAATATGACCAGTAATAACGTAAATGTAGAATTAAACTAATTTCCTTAAGCCATTAAGCTATGTTAGTAACTAATAAAGTAGAGTAGATCGGAAATTTCTGTAAATTTCCTCTCGTTACTGTCCGATGCCGGATTCCGATATGGTTTTCGAATTTATTGCCCACTGAAAGGGCAAAGGAAATAAGAAACATTTGTAAAATCTAAAATAACTTCGCAGGTCAGCTCTGTAATGGACACGTTTTGGAAATTTCACATTCCTAAATATACTTCTTTAATAATTTTAGATTTTGTTAAAAATCTATAATATGTGTCATTTTACGGACTCAAAATATAAAACGGACGTCTATTAAAATAATACGACATGATTCTAAAAAATTACAAAATTCCAATTCATTTATTCCATAAAAATATTACATTTGTGTGGAATCATCATTATTTTTTTACCCTACCGTGCAGTGTATGACGTGGCAGCTACTGAGAAACACTGCCAGAAAACTCAGTAGGAATCCTTTTTTAAAACTACTCCACTTTACTAAATTTGTAGTAAGCCCTGCTACACAATTTGGATTTTATAATTCTTTTAAACTTACTCGTAGACATTTATTTTGACTTTTAAAATCTAAAATATATATTGACCATAATCATAATGTTTATTTTTGTAAGTTTATAGTTACTAGAGATGGTTATAAATAAGGTTCGTAATGTATTGTAAATAATTGTCGTACAAAAAAAGTTGTACGATTTCCTGTCAGTTTAACTAAAGTAAATAATCAAAACATAGAAAATGTCAAATACCACAAATACAAATTATACTTATATACCAAATTAATATTGTATATAATTAAAATATAAACAATGTATGCAAGTTTCAGTTTTACATTTCCACTTTATACGGTAATGGTCAAAAGATTAAGTCATATACTTCCGCTTATCATTAATAAACTCAGTAATCGAGTAATAACACTTGTCTATTAGAAATTGAAAAACCTTTTTTTAAACCAATTAAGACAATCCCGACTACTAGTAACTGATTTGCTATATATTTTTGCTATATAACGCTGTCCTATGGTGGTGCATCGCATATTGATTTATGATGACGTCTTGAGCGTAGTATTAAAAATAAATGGATATTACTTTTGAAAAATACTCCCATTTAATATATATACATTGACGGTAAGGTGAGTATATTTAAATGTTAGTTTTGTAATTATTTTAAGTATTTTCTAAACTAATATCATAAAGCGAAAACAAAATCATTACATACTACACTACTAAACTGATTCTAAAAAGAATATCAATACAAAGCTACATTGTCAGGTAAAACATGGGCTGTATTTAATTATCACAAATAATTGTAGTCTATAATGAGTTTATTATTATAATTTACGTGAGGATTTCTACAAAAATTACACTAATGTAACTCAAGGTATCAAAGAATAGCCTATCAAAATCATTATTGGTCGAGCTCCACAAAAGCTATTGATGGTCCATAAAATAATGTGCTACATGTTTATAGAGCCGACGAAAAGCTCCGTGCGTTATTAAATATTATAGTAAAGATACAATAACCATATTTTGTTCAAATTAGTCACTCAAAATTAACTAATCGAACGATATTTGTCCAAATAAAGTATCAATGTTAATGAATCTATCTGCCTGCGCAAATCTGGGGCGGGTTACTAGTTCTATTATAATATCAAAACAAAATGTTAACTGTGGAATTATTCTATACAAAATTATTATGGAATTGGAGCTGGAATTTTTTAACAAAATAAATTTCAATTTATTTATAAATAGTTCTGTATTGTGAAGCTTAATAAAATGGGATATTTTATTTAATATTTTTGGTCCTATGCATAGAAGACTTAGTTATCAGACTAGTTTTTTCAATGTGCATACACAACCTATTATTATTACGCCGATTTCGCTTGACAATGTCTGATATGCGTGGAAATAATTGAGGGTTCTTGTGTACAAAGATTGCAACTTCCAGTATGTATAGAGACGGAAGTGTCAGTAGGTTAATATTTGATAAAGTATGGCTTGCAACTATCTGTAGGTTGAAGACTAAACATGGATCTTATGCAACGCATAAGATCCATTTTTAACCTATTTTACCTAGTATTTGAAAACTATTATACTGTTAGTCGAAATCACTCAGAAAATTATTTTATAATTTATGATTGAAAAGATTTGCGGCAGCTAGACCGTGATAGGCTGTAAATGTCTCATCAATATATTAATTTCTGCAGTAATAGCATATACATATATATCATAAAAATATCTCTAGTTTACTTAATAAGCTGGGAATGTAAGCCATTTTGCTGCTAGCAACCATTGAGTTGAGAGTAGTTAAGCAGATATCTATTATCTTTTACACTGACTTCAAGAGTACATTTGTGGTTTTTCCGTAATTATTCCTCCGTGATGTGACCGATATTTATGAATTCAGGTATATAATAATAAATACTTTATTGTCGAGTGAACATGACTCATGTTTGGTTAGTAATACATAAAAACAAAACTAAAGCATAGGCATTAGTTTTGTTCTTATGTATTATTGATATAATACAAATATTATTAAAAACTCAGATAACATATTAATTGTGTGTTACTATCACCGCTGCACCACTCCATTTGAAGTTTCAATGCAGTGATTTATATAAATGCAGTCCAGCCTGACTGCAATCATGGCCATTATGTTGCATATGCACACACGAGTATGATCACTATCACTGTGTCTAATTTGAAGAAGATCCATACAGCCGTTCCGGAGGAATCCGATTAGGAATAAATTACACGAATCGCCTAAGAAAGAGCTTCGTGTACATTGAGCTGAATCACACTCATATTATAAAGGCGAAAGTTTGTGACTGTGTATGTTTATTACTTCTTCACGTCTAAACGGCTGGAGCGATTTTAATAAAATTTATTAAGGAGTTAGACGACACCTTGGATTAACACATAAGCTATAATTTCTACAGTTTAACGCGGGTAAAACCGCGGGGCACAGCTAGTAATATATAACCATTTAAATCTTTAATCCTAAAGTTATGTTTCTGCCCGTTAATCTGTTGCTGCGGTGGGTAAGCAGGCATGCAAACAACGCCGTGAAGTTTATAATTCAATTAACTAACTTAGATAAGGTAACAGCTCTCAGGGCAATGCTACATTTCATTTAATTACTATTATGGTTACCAAATGTTCGTAATTAATGAATTTTCAGCAGACTGAATAGCAATCAATTTGAGTACCGTATTATGTTGTTTATGACAAAATATCACGTGAAAATGTCACTTGTTTTTTATATCATATGATAGAACTATTTGGTATAAAGTTTCATATTGTTTGGAGAGAAAAATATATATTAAAAATTACTATAAAAAGGAAAACCTTCTAATATCTTGCAGACATACCTACAAGACAAGATATATAAAATGAAAAATTATCTATTTGCGAATTTCGTTTCGTTGTGTTACCGATAGGAATAAATATCAATTTGTAAATTAAATATATGCATCTATTTAGTTCATTTAAATCTAACAACAAATATGTGAGGAGTACAACTTGTATAGGATCATTGTACACACGGCTACATATCAAGCTATATATATCCAATATAAGCTGATCTGTCATTGTATGGAAATCCTATACAACACGAGCTCAGCTTATGCTGGAAATGTATAGCTGGATGTGTAGCTGTGGGTACATTGTACAACAAATCTTAAGTCATGTAATATACCACTGATACAGAGAACATCTGCTCAGTAAATTTCATTTTGAAACAGGAGAATTTATATAGATCGCACTTGTTCGAAAGCCGTAAAATCACAATGTTACCATTAAGGTAATATACAACATGTAACTTAATTAACGCACATCCTGAAAATAGTTTGTTCAGAATCGTTTACTGAATTGATTTATATCATTTTTAATATAGGTAATTTTTTATTCCAAAATAATTTAAACTACGGAAATTATTGTCATATTAACCCTGTACAGTCAAAACAAATTTAAATGGACTGTAAGTTAAACTAATAAGACTTTTAAATCGCAGTTTTATTTGTGTTCATACAAATTCCATCATTCAACACAACATGAAGAAAAATAAACTTTATTCCAAGAAACTAATTTAGTACATAACAATACATGTTAAATTAAAAATTTAGTGTATGTATTATGATTACAACATAATATTCTAATTGGCGTGTTTGAGGGTGTGCGTTAATTACGTTACATGCTGTATACACTTTAAAGACAAATAACGTTCATATGTTCTCAGATTTGTCACTCTGTTTATCAGTGTGTCAACAGCGTGATAGTCTGGATAATGTTTTTTTTTTATCAAAAACAATTTTCTTCTAATGCCTATTATATAAAAATATTACCTTTCTTGCACTCCTTCTCCATATGAACTCTAACTGTGAAACATTTAAATACTTAGGTAAACTCCTCCGTCCGCGAAATTTTCGTAAAAAGGATGCAAAGCTTAATTACTTCATGTATTATTATTATGATTTCCACAAACTGTATGTCAAATCATTATACATAAACCATTATACATACAATGTTTGGAAATGAGATTCATTTAACATTTCGAAATAAAAAAATGCTATATATTTCTAGAACTTCATAGCAATGCATAATATATACAAAAGAAGCGTATAGACTATATAAAAGTACGTAGTATAATACATGGGGATAGACGAAATGATATAAGGATAGAAGTGTTATAAAAGAAAGGATAACAAACAACAATTGAATATTTTCATATTATTAGGTCTTAAAAAAAGGTAACACTCGTAGTAGGGAAATAAGTTCCTACCTAGCTAGGATGATTACGTAGCGATACTGCGAAGATTAATTTAATTTAGTATGATCATTACGTTTCATAACACTTAAAAATTCATATCAGGAAGACCAAAAACATTCTTAATAAACATCTTTCAAAGCCATTGATTAGAAATATAGAAAAGATTTATTTATTAATTTCAAACACATAATACGAGGAACTTAGGTATTCCTAAGTTCCTCGTATGTTGCTATTATTATGTTATTGTTATTATATTATATTTTTTGTTATTATATTTATGTTGTTACTAGCTGTGCCCCGCGGTGTTACCCGCGTTATATTTTATAAATTTTCTTTGCTATAAACCTCACGGAGCCCGAGACCTTTCCAACTAATGCAAAACCGTGGAAATCGGTTCGTGCGTCCTGGAGTTATAGCGTCAGGAAGGAAAACCAGACTTATTTTTATATAGTAGATTACATAGAAAAATACATTTAAAAAGCAACAAAACTTAAACAATTGATGTACAATATGGTAAGTGTATACCTGTACCTATATATATAGGTATATATATATATATAATTTCTTCAAATGCTCACTCGGTGTCGTTTTGAGTGCCGAAGAGACAGCGGCCTGGTAAAGAAAGAAAGATAAAGATTACGTGAGTAGACTTACATTAATTTCTAGAGTAACTAGATAATTAAACATAATCTCTTGACAATAACTTGATACGAGCTAGCTAAATATCATTTCTGTAATAAAATAAATTTTATAAATGTTTTCATACAAGATGTACCTAAATATGTTACTAGAAATAATATCTAATGTGTACAACTATATTACTACAAACATGTTCTGACTATTTACAAGCGCTTTTTTAAAGTCTACGTGAATAAAAACCTTTTTTATTTATTTTATTTATTTATTTATTTAATCTTACTTATCGTATGGGCAGTGGTAACCCTAGCGTCAGAGTTATTCAACCCGCCCAGTAGGCCTCTGACATGGCTTAACGACTGTTGTCTAATGACTGCAACCGGAGACGATAGGTTAACAGGTTAACGTGCCCTCCGAAACACAGAGACGCTGAAAAATTAAACCACTTTAGGGGTCACCCATAATTTGGGAGGATATGACATAATCGCCACGAACCGGAAGACGCAGCGTGGGCCGGCCACCTACAAGATGGACCGATGATCTTGTGCGGGTCGCTGGAAACTGCTGGATGCGAATAGCGCAAGACCGGCAATTGTGGAGATCTTTGGGGGAGGCCTTTGTCCAGCAATGGACGTCTTTCGGCTGATATGATGATGATGATGATGAGTGGTCACCCATCTAAAGACTGACCGTGAGCCTAGTTTCTTAACCTCACCGATCGCTTACAGACCGGCGAGAGCATCTAGCTGAAGTAATGATTGGTTACAATAAAGAAAGCAATTATCTTATTGCCTCTTTAGGTCATATTTATACACTTTGAATGGATAAAATAACGTGGGCTTAATTTTTTTCATCTCTCTACTATCAGAATGTTCTTGTAAAATATTGTAAATGTTCGAAATTTGTACAAATTTCAAAAGACTTTTTATGTGGCTCTTGAGTAATCTACTTGAAAAAACCTGTCAAAATGTCTAAAATAATCTTTTCCTAAATTTTTATAATGTTAGGCGGCAAAATTGTTCTAAGAAATTGTTGAAACTCTTTAGTATTTTATGCCGACTAAACACGTGTTATTAGATCTGAATAAATTAGAAGCCCGTGCCGTCTAATCGGGTGTAAATTTGACTAACTTTATCAATTAAACTATAAATAAATTAACTTTCTACAATAGTAGCAGTATTTACGGGCCACTACGGCACCAACTATCACCTACACAAACTGGGGCTGTCGAATAACCCGATCTTTAGGACCTATGGGGAAGAAAATGAAAAAATGCTGCATATAATATGCAAATGCGATGCATTCACAAGACACAGAATGGCCATCCTGGGGCTAGCATATACAGAACCAGGAGACTTGAAGGATCTACCCCTAAGCAGCGTACTAGATTATTAATTATGTGCAGACTTCATTCAGGGCTCTAGATATAATAAAAACCAGTGGGTACAAAAGATCCTGAAGGATCGAAGTGCTGTATGCAAGTACACCCCAACCAAGATAAGATAACTATTTGTAACTGTTGTTTATTATTTTTCTTGTTTATTCATAATTTTAATAGTAGTTAGTATTTGTTTTATAACATTTAACTTTAAATCTGTTAGAATAATATAGATTACTTTACTACCTATAGAGTGTATGTAAATAAATGGTGTTTACCTATAATTCGATGCGCAATTAGAATTAAGTTTTATTGTATACCAGCATCTGTAAGTGAAATATTGTAGCTTTCGTTGTTAAACCTAATAAATAATATAAAAATAACTTAAAACTAAATCTACATCAACAAGAAAAAGTAACATACACACATCAACAAAGTCTAGGGATACGTTATTTTGAAATCAAACATGGCTTTATTGTTTAAAACCTATTTAGTTTCCTTAAAAAGTTTATTTACAGATTTAAACCTTGTCTATTCTTTATTCAAAATTTAAAAATTAAAATGAGAAACAAATGAAAACACGCAAAGCACAGCGCAATCTTGAGTTGTATCTAATTTCAAGAAGTTGTATTAAAATTTTTTTTGCGTGTTAATTGAAGAAAACCTGATAAATTGTTTTATTTTCTTTTCTCAATTGGTTGTGTAAGCTTTTTAGCGTCATGCCACGCCATCATTTGAGTCGAGATGAAATGTTACGGGCAGTTGGCATGTTACAAAACGGTGCTATTCAACGCGTCGTTGCTGCGTCTCTGGGCACAAGCCAAAATGTGGTATCCAGGCTGTGGTCACGTTATCGCGCTACTGGAGATGTGGCAGAACGGCACACAGGTAGATATCGTGTTACCACTCAGAGACAGGATCGATTTCTCCAAATGACCGCCAGAAGACTACCCAATATCACAGCGATGCAACTAGTGCAAAGGCTCCAGGAGGGTCAGCAGCTGCTGGTGAGCGACCAAACCGTGCGAAGGAGGCTGCATGAAGTTGGTCTTCATGCTCGCAGACCGCTACGAGTCCCAGCGCTGCGACGTGGCAATCGCGGTAGGCGACTTTTATGGGCTCAAGAACATTTGACATGGAGTGATCAACAATGGTCATTGGTGCTGTTCACTGATGAGTCCCGCTATGGATTTCATCCAGATTCGAGACGAACACGCGTTTGGAGAACTCCAGGCAGGGTCAGCCGTCTCCGACATCCACAGGAGGTCCACTCTTACCAAGGCGGGACAATTATGGTGTGGGCAGGAATACGAATCGGCGGACGAACCCAACTCATTTGGATTCAGGGCAGCATGACTGCCCATAGATACCGTGAGGAGGTAGTAGAACGTGTCATTGTCCCGCTCAGGGCCCTAACGGGGCAAGAATTTCAGCTCATGCATGACAATGCACCTTCCCATACAGCGCGGCTGGTGAGGGCCGCCCTTCGAGAACACGATGTTCAGGTATTAGATTGGCCTCCACAGTCGCCAGACTTAAACCCAATTGAACACGCCTGGGACATGTTACAGCGAAGAGCATTGAGGGATTTTCCGCCCAACTTGACAACAGAAGAACAACTTTTCGAACATTTAAAAAGAACTTGGGACTGCATACCCCAGCAAGACATTGACACCTTAATTTTAAGTATGGAAAATCGTTGCCGCTGTGTGATTAATGTTAGAGGAGGAAATACCGATTACTGATTATCAGATTTGGTAAGATTTTTATTCATTTAATTCGATTGAATAATTTTATAAGAATAAAATGTTTTTGTTCACTCAGTAATTTTCTATGGCTTAATTAATTTAAGACTTTTATTAATTAGAAAAACAAAATCGCATCGTGTTGTTAATGTTTAAATATCGGCCATGAAATTATCTTTAATTCTTCCATTTACAGTCATAACAAAATGTTTATAGTTTTCTAGATAATCAATGAAATGTTCAATATCCCTAGATTGTGTTGATGTGTGTATATGTTAAAAGAATAACAATTGAAATAACAGCTTTATGGACATATTTTTGTGACAAAGTAGACCATACATAATAATAAAGACTGCAGGAACCTTGTGTGCCTCATAGCTAGTTTTGGGGTTAGGGATAGTTAGTAAGGGAAGTGAAGTTTTAGAAGTTATTTTAATTTTCATTGAGCTATTTAATCTACACAATCTATGTTCCACGTAGCATTGAAATAATAAACTAACGTTTAATTAATACCACATTTCTATGTCTTTCAATTTGCAATGGAATCACGACAAGTCCTTTTAACTATTCAGAAAGCAGAGGTAAGACTTTGCAATTAATAACTCAACTAGGCATTAATAATAACGGGTCGGTTGGGGTTGTTGGTAAATGCTTGCCTTTCACGCCGCAGGTCGTGGGTTATATTCCCACCCAGGACAGATATGTGTGTGCATAAACATGTCTGTTTCTCCTGAAAGGTGTAATTATCTATATAAGTATGTATTTACAAAAGAAAAGTAGTATATTAGTTATCTGGTTTGCATAGTCCAAGCTCTGCTTATTTTGGGATCAGATGGCCGTGTGTGAATAATGCCCCAGTTAAAAGAGTGTCTGTGTCGCGGGGTACTTTACAAACGTATAATAGATGGACACAAATTACATCCAGACTCAGTACAACTATTTATGGGTCACACAATTAGTTGTCCGGCGCGGCGGACCGGTGCTCTTTCAGCCGCAGCGACTACTTTAATTGTTTTGGTTAACTTATAATCCTGCTACAGAAGCCTATCTTGGCTTTTAAAGTCTTACAAACAAAACTTCTAGACTCTGTATCAGGGCGCCATTCAAACCAGACGTATCAATAAAAGTGAATGCAACTTAAGTAGCTATACTAGCTAACTATAATATCGGTCAACCACTTCTCTTGTTCTTGGAATGTCTTCTCACTCTTCAAGCCATTTTTTACAGTTCCTGCAGTCCGTTTGTGGAATGGTTTCCACGTTGTATTCGCGCTACAACATCTCTTGAGATACTTAATCACACTAATATTATAAAGGCAAAGCTTGTAAGTATGTGAGTGTGTATGTTTGTTACTTCTTCATGACTAAATGGCTGGAGCGATTTAAAAAAAGTATGGTATGGAGTTAGCTCACATCCTGGATTAACACATAGGCTATAATTTACAAAGTTTAACGCGGGTAAAACTGCGGGGCACAGCTAGTATATATATAGACCCAACTAAGGCTTAAGGCTAAACAACTGTGTTTTAGACCATGCCGCTGAAGTAAAGGGAAAGAAAATCGGACTCTCTCCTACCCCTACAGCAATATACGAAACGTAACCCTCTCTCTTTCTATCTTCACGAACTTGTATCTTCCTCTCGACTTCCATTCCCCTCGCCCGACCACTCTTTTCATAACGCCCTCGTCACGCTTTCACCAACTTACTCCCACTTTACATGAAAAAGGCCAGTGCTCACATTTTACCGGTAGACAAATAATGAAATGGATTCGAACCCCCATTATCTCGGTTACACAACATTAGAATATATAGCACTAATAGTTCTACAAATAGAACTCAAGTTTCAATGCTCAACCAAGAGAGACTATAAATCTAAGTTAGGTCAAGACCGTACATCATAGTGCTAAGTTCTACGAGCTTTAGTTAAACCTACTCTAAAAGTCATACTCCTCATAAACCATTAAACATTCACTTTTATCAGATTACTTTAAGTTAGCAAAATTTACATTAGCAACCTTGCTAATGTAAATTTTGTAAAGGATTAGCACAATTTGTTACTAGGATTTTTTGGATTAACCTTTGTAATGTCGCGTTCATAAGTCCATTAGCAGTATAACGTAGTAGATTGACATTCTTCAGGTGACTCTAAGGGCGGGACGAGGCAACGTTGCTAGCTTTTTGGACACACTACCCGCCGATTGTGACTTGTATGCTATTTTTTGTTTCTTAATTTAATTTTGTTAAAAAATAACGCCCGCACTAGGGAACCCTGTGTCGCGGGGCACTTTACAAACATATAATAGACGGACACAAATTACATCCAGACTGAGAACAACTTTTTATGGGTTTCACAAACAGTTGTCCGGTGCGGGAGTCAAACCCGCGACAGGATGCGGCGAGGCGACTGTCTTAACCGTTGCACCACATATACAGTTTCCTTTTTTTATTTTTAAGTAGAAAAAATAGCTGTATTTATTTGATTGACATTTCTATTGTTTTGTTATAAAATTTTCGCGAGTTGTAAACGTTATCGTATATGTATTGTGGACACGGGTCTTAACGCGATAAACTTAATTTTTTATCGCGTTAAGACCCGTGTCCACAATAAGTTATTACTTCAATATGATAATTTCTATGTATTTTTATTGACTGACCTCAAAAGTAGGTTGTTTGATAAACCTATCTATATATTTGTGACCCAAATTCAGTAAAATGTTGTTTCGGTGTGCTGAACATAATATGGCAAATAAATAATTTGGCAAATGAAATAAGTTCAAAAGAGGCTTCGGCCATTAGCAAAGATATTTTATAAATCGGCGAAAAATAGTTCGGTAAAATAATATTTATGACACCTGATACTTCGATCTTAAAATTTGTGAAATAATGCATTTAGAAAAAAAGACATCGGTCAATAGTTTTCAGTAAAATGAAATTCGAACAAAAAAAGATCGGCAAAGTGATCGTTTCCCATTTATGTGACCCATAAATAGTTGTTCGGAGTCTGGATGTAATTTGTCTATTATAAGTTTGTAAAGTACCCCGCGATACAGGGATTAAACTCCCTAGTGCGGCCGTTGACTTTTTAAATAAAAAATATCAAAGATAATTCTGCCTTCCTCATGATGGATTGGGCAGTAGATTTTTCTGACAGGAATATAGATAAAAACAAATATAGCGAAAAATAAATAGCCTATTAGATATATTATAACATGTAAGTTCACTCATGTTTTCCTGTTGTTATGTATCATGCTAGTAGTTAATGAGATGTCATTATTTTTGTCTCCTTGTCCTTTTCAGCTGCCGATTCTCAGAGATGATTTGTTTCATAAATCTATATTTTTACTATATTTTTTTTGTTATATTTTTATACTCTTTCAATTTTTGTCCATTCAAAGTAAATTGATTGCCTGGAAGAGATTGCTTTTAGCGATAAGGCCGCCAATGAGGGCTACCGTTTTTGTGCTCACCAGTCGGCGCCACTGTCGCGGAAGGTCCACTATAGCTGATCAAAATCATTGTTATTGTGGACGCGACGAATGTTTTTACGAAAAATATTTAAAATCCTGTTAAAGTGTTTCATAAATAGCATGCCGCAGTGTTGTGCAGTCTCCGCACAACACTGCGGCATGATATTTATGAAACACTTTAACAGGATTTTAAATATTTTTTCAAATATTTATTACAGTCATCGAGCTGTTACTCATTTTGTAATTTATTTAGTTATAAACCAAAATTTTTAGTTATAATCGCAGTTTTTATTAATAAACAGCGTAACCCGAACAAAAACAGTGTATTTTGACGTTTCGTAGACCTGCCGCGATGGTAGCGCCTCTAGCGGCAAATTGATACGCGGTAGCCCTCATTGCATTAAAATAAGCTAATTTTTTGTTGTAATACTTATTTTTGCAACAAAGTGTACTTCTTCTTCTTCTTCTACTGATAGGGTACCCTATTATTATTTATATTATAATAATAATAATAGTATATATAGGAAGAATAACAGGACCACCTCATACCACCCAATGGGTTTCGTAAAAACAAAAATATAACAATAAAAAAATATAAATAATCAGTATCTGATATCATCGAGAAACAAATCCACAGTGTGAGCTATTTGAAAAAAAAATATTGAAATGTTGTATGACCAATTAAGGTCATTTTTAAATTTAATTATAAAATTATGATTAGTATTAGTGTAGATAAGTAAGGATAAAAAAGTGTAAAACGAGCGCGTCTCGCCAATTGTTATGGCTGTATTTATATATAAAAAAAAGAAAAAAAAGGCGACTAAGGGAGACACCAGGTAGTCGGGCAGTGTACCAGCTACCACCTATCTCCGGTCGCCAACTCGCATGCCAAGCGCGGTGACTATGGTAAACCTCTCCAAATGCTAACGTTATTGAAACCTTTGGAGGAGGTCTATGTCCAGCAGTGGTCAACATCAGGCTGATGATGATTTCCCTAGTGTGTCATAGAAAACGTAATTAATTGTTTTAATTAATTAAAGATTAGACAACACTTGGCAAGTGCGAGCCGTAATCGCACACAAAGGGTACCGTTGTATCAGATTATCCAGCAATAAAATATCATAAAAATATATCTATTATAAAAATTGCTATAATAAATTAAATTTTATAAATGTTTTCATACAATGTGTACCTAAATATCTATGTTACTAGATATAATAATGTATACAACTATATTACTACAAACATGTTCTGACTATTTACAAGCGCTTTTTTAAAGTCTACGTGAATAAAAACCTTTTTTATTTTATTTTATTTTATTAGGGTGAGAGGCAGGTGGGACAGCGTAGGAGAGCAGCGGTTAAGACAGTTATCTCGTAACTTCGTGTCCTGGGTTTAATTCCCACGCAGGACAACTACGTGTGTGAGTTGTTAACTAGTTGTTCTGAGTCTGGATATACTTTCTGTCCATCAAGTATATGTTTGTAAGATACCCCTCGACGCAGAAATCAAGACACTAGTGCAAGTATTGTTTTTAGGGTTCCGTAAACGAAAGGTAAAATGGGACCCTATTACTAAGACTTCGCTGTCTGTCTGTCTATCCGTCTGACACCAGGCGCTATCTCATTTACCGTGATAGTTAGAAAATTCGAAATTTTCACAGATGATGTATTTCTGTTGCCGCTATAACAACAAATACAGTAAATATTTAATGGGCCTCCCGAAAAAACAAACGTGAATTTTTTGCTCGTTTTTATAGATAATGGTACGGAACCCTTTGTGCACGAGTCCGATTCGCACTTGGCCGGTTTTTTAAAACACCGCGTTGTGTGGTTTTATGAAGCTACATGGAAGTGAAAATTTGTCTCTTACGGCGTAAATTTAATTCACAGTCGGAAATTTTTGATATTTTTTTTCTAGTTGACCGGGTTTTATTGACTCCCTGATTGTATCGTTGTCCATTACGATCAAGTGAACGACAACATTTATATCAATACACTGATCAAAACACAAATACCGTGGAACACTTGCACAAATGAATGTAAATTTAAATGCTACCCGGTGAACTGATCAAGCCATGGGCGTCACTATATTGCGACATGCGATAGACAGGCGAAAAATTTTGAGGCGATGTAAAAAAAGTTTCAATGACAAAATTACATTACCAGTTTATCTCAGTCAGCCTTTTAGGCCACCGCTCAAACATAGCATAATTTCCTTGGAATCAAGGCTTTGCTAACCTTCATAGGACTTTAACACGAGCTTAGATAAACACCTCGGTTGAACGTGTACCTGCATCAAACCACGGCGCTGTAACAGAACCCTTTTGCTACACAAGCACAAGCTACCTAAGCTTAGTCGTATTTTAATTAGCTTTAACTCACTTTACTAAGGCATGTTAGCACACAGAAATGAAACCGTTTTCAAAGGCCTTTATGCCGTTATAATACTCATTGAAAAAATGCATAGAAAATCAAAACATGTGTAATACAACATAGATAAGGTGTAATCACATTAATTAATGCGAAAGTTTGTGACTATGTGAGTATGTGAGTGTGCATGTTTGTTACTTTTTCATGACTAAATGGCTGGAGTGATTTTTATAAAATTTGGTATGAAGTTAGCTGACACCCTGGATTAACACATAGGCTGGAATTTATAAAGATTAACGCGGGTAAAACCGCAGGGTTCAGTTTGTGTAACATACATAGTGGATGTTAGTAATAGAGCTTAATTTGCGTATTCTACTGAACAATGTGTAGTAAATCAACATGCCTCAATCACAAAAAAGAAGATTAAGAAAAAAAATATCTTGGGGTAACTAACACCTATATGATCCCAAATCAGATAGTGCCCATACAAGGCAGCCAGACAACTGATTAACATACTTATATATTTCTAAATATATACATAATAATATTACAGATAAATAAGACCCAGACACAAAACAAGTGATCCTGCTCATTATGCAAAGATTTGGCCGACATTAAACTTACGACCTATAGATTAGCAGTCAGAGTCCCAAACCTCCCGCGTTATTTTTTATAAATTATAGCCTATGTATTGATCGAAGTATAAACTATATTACTACAAAGCTTCATCAAAATCCGTTCGGTACGAACGTAAGTAATATAGTTTTTTTCGTGAGAGAGTAACAAATATCCATACTCACAAACTTTCGCATTTATTATGTTAGTAGGATAAATCGTTCCACATTTACAGAAGTCACAGTTTACAGGTATCACAGTAATGTAATTTGATATGAAGGTTTCAGATTGCGCGCCACAAACTTTTATTTAAGTTCTGTTTCAGACAGTACTTTAGTAAATTACATTTATATCAAAATTAAGTAGCTTTAGTCAAACAACTTAACCGTTAAAAATTAAAACTAATTTATTATGATGGCAGCCCATTGCCATCTGCTTGGCAAGATCTCCTCTCACTATGTGATAGCACAGGCGATAGTCCACCAAAAATAGAAAAATATATCTAAAACTATAAATATGTACAGACTCAAAGAACCGTTTTGACAATACTTTCAATAATTAGACATTTAACTAAACCTAAACACGTGTGGCGCAGCGGCTAAGACAGTCGCCTCGCCGCTTCGTGTCGCGGGTTCGAGTCCCGCACTGGACTACTACTTGTGTGACCCATAAATAGTTGTTCTGAGTCTGGATGTAATTTTTGTCCGTCTTTCATATGTTTGTAAAGTACTCCGCGACACAGGGATTAGATTCCCTAGTGCGGGCGTTGTCTTTAAAAAAAACATGACTATTTGCTGTGTGGTACGTCCTAGAATATCATGACCCCATCTCATCCCGTGGGGGGGGGCGCGTAGAATTCGTCTGCGAAGCGTGGCGATTTTGACATATCCCCCCATCCTTGGAGAGGCTTTAGTCCAGCAGTGGACGTACTTTGGCTGACATGATGATGATGATTACTATGATATTTGACTTTGACTGCACCAGTCGCCTCGCCGCTTCGTGTCGCGGGTTCGAGTCCCGCACTGGACTACTACTTGTGTGACCCATAAATAGTTGGTCTGAGTCTGGATGTTATTTGTATCGGTCTATTATATGTTTGTAAAGTACCCCGCGACACAGGTATTAAATTCCATTGTGCGGGCGTTGTCTTAAAAAAATATATATTAAACAATAATTTGACATGATCAATAATCTAATCGTACCTATTTTATTATTCATGTTCTTCTATGTGAATAAAAACCATTTTAATAATATTTTAATAAACTTTAGTCCTAAACTACTATTTAGTCACCTTTACTATTGTACAACCTCTGCGCTAAGGTTACTGCTTGAACAGTTGCTTCGAATGAGTGAATCCAAAGCCAGTTAAGATTGTTTCCAAGTTTAGGTAACTTGGAAACTTGTCCTGTTATTAAAATTACGGTTAGACAATATCGGGTTACCTAGACTGTATATTTAGAAACAATTTGTGTTTACCTGTACATAAATAAATTTGAATACGTTATTAATGAGTTCTAGTCTTTAAACAACTTTAAAGACTTTGTTAATAGATTTCAAGGGAATAGTAATGGGTAATTTTATATTTTAAATATTATTTCAATTTGAAGAAGGAGGAGAAAGAAACTAGTGTTTTACATAAAATTTGTAGTCATATTGAGCAAACAGAATATATTACAATTTATTAAAGTGTATGGGAAAAAAATAGTTACTGTTACCGTTACCGACACCTCTCTATATAATAGCTAAAAGCTACATATATTGTGTATGTATTACTATATCAACGAAAGGAGAAAAGAGGAAAGGAGACGGGGATTTCTGGGCCTGACTGTAATATGTTGAGATATGGTTTAAAAAAAGCGTTATATATTTTTTTTCAAACTGTAAAAAATTTACCCAATTTACAATCTGGGAAACGAGAAATCTAAAAATAAGTTTAAGTCACGAATTAAATTGGTTGTTGATTACTAAAATCGATTAAAGCTAATGAGTTCAAACAATGTAAGTAATATAAATCCTCTTGCACCAGACACCAGGTAACCGATTTAATTATAATAATTATTAAATACATTAACATAATGTCAACAGTAAAAAATTAAATATCAACAAAATAAATAGAAATTATAATATCGGTTATCGTTCAAATCGATTTATTAGTAATTGGCAACTATATTTTTAATCTATGACATGGGTGACAGATTTTGAATCTTAATCTATGATTGGTCACTCGTTTCTCGTATCGTTTAGTGCGTGTGTGATTTGAGTATTTTTTATTGTTATGTTTATATATTACTCGACAACTGCATTCTCTCTACGGACTTCTGATATTGCTTAACGTGTACGACTTTTGCTAACATACTGGACACGGATAACTATTAAATAGCAATCGCCCTTAAAAATCTGCTGTTTAGTATAGGTTGGTACATAACCTCTCTATTAAGACTAAATATTTTATAACTCTGCTCACAGATTGAATTAATCCATGGATTTATAGACCCATTAATTGACACCACTTTTATCTTTGTAGATCCGAGCCCAATATTGTATGAAATCGTATCCGTCTCCTTTGACAGATTGGGGTAGCTTGATGTCTCTACATAGGAACACATGCATAGCATTTATCGAGATGGGAAAATAACATTGAACTCTCGACCCTGTTGCCGTTACCAACACCTCTGTATATAATTAACTACATATATTGGGTCCAATTACACGAGAGCAGCAAATACTTCAAGTTATCACTTCTGTTGGCACTCTCTCTATTATTTATATAATGTAGCTTTCTACATAGAACCTGTTCCTTAAGAAACGCGGAAAATAACCAAATTGAGTTGCTCTCAAAAGAGCATTTTATTAGCGCAAGACCGGCAATTATGGAGATCTTTGGGGAAGGCCTTTGTCCAGCAGTAGACGTCTTTCAGCTGATATGATGAGATAAATTACTCCCACAAACATATAATGCGTGGGAATCGAACCCACGACCTCTGGCGTAGCAGGCAGGGTAACCCCTAAACCATCAGGCCAGTAAGAAAGGCTAAATATTTTTTTAGAATATTCCGGTTTTTTTTCAAATAATTACTACTATTGCAATAATAATTAATTTCCCTGAAAATAGAAACAACGTCGTCTTTTATTTCACAAATTCGTGTACTTATAATATTTTTACTTCCTGCCACAGATTACACAACACCCGACATTAAATGAAGTGTCAATATTTTAACTTTAACTACCTCATTGGTCTAATGGTAGCGTGTTCACTATAATATGTCCCGCGTAGATGGCGAGTCTCCATTGAGACTGGCCGCTATAGCAACAATTCGACAATCTGACCTTATTTTTAACAAATAATAAAACGTCCCCTCATCACCTAATGCATTTATCATAATATCAGATTTAAACATCATTTGGCCATTATAATATTATCATTTATCAGCTTCAAGTGTGACACTGCAACGCACCTAGCTTATTTAAACTAGCCATTTATTAGGTACTACCACCGTGCGTTTCACAAGAAACTTTTTGCCGCGCACTACTGCTCTGTGGAATCAATTAGCTGCGGAGGTAATTCCGATCCGGTATGGCATGGCAACCTTCAAGAAGCGAGCCTATTCCTTTCTTAAAGACCGGCAACGCACTTGAGGCTCCTCAGGTGTTGCGAGTGTCCATGGGCGGCGGTGATCAGTTACCATCAGGTGACCAACTTTCTCGTTTGCCATCATATTTTATTAAAAAAATAGTATGGCGATCTGCAGTCAAGATGCCTTCGAGATCTTGTGGATATATAGGAATAAAATACATAGATTTAAATTTGTGATTATATTCTGTTTACTTTTACTATAGCTGTTACACCATTGATAGCAAATGGGGTTCTGTCGTTGAATGGCGGGTTGCAAGAATTTGCTTTTCGTTTGAATTATTTTCAATTTTTTTTTTTATTTCTTTTAAAACGTTTTCTTGGACGAACGAAGGTTTATGACCATGGAGATTGTCAGTACTTTAAAGAGCCAACCCATACCTTACTTTAACATATCAGTCAGGATCACTAACCAAAGGGCCAACAGGCTTTATAACGACATAGAGCACAAACGTACGCGCAAAAATAGCTCCTTGTTCTATTCTTCACACTTATAAACCGATGATCATGTGACTGATACCTTAGCGTTCTATCTTAGGAACACGAGAAGATGCCGCTGACACATTACATTACAATTCAAGTAAAATAATAATAATAAAATAAATAAATAAAATAAAGTAAAAAAGGTTTTTATTCACGTAGACTTTAAAAAAGCGCTTGTAAATAGTCAGAACATGTTTGTAGTAATACAGTTATTATTTCTAGTTGCATATTACAGATATTTAGGTAGGTACACGGAATAATAAAACATTTATACAATTTATTTTATAATAGTAGTGATATTTAGCTAGCTTGTATTAAGTTATTGTCAAGGAGATTATGTTTAGGTTTAATGATTGAAATTTATATTTTACTACATATTGTCTGAATGTTCCAGTCTATATTAAGTAATGAATTCAGTATTATTATTATAACGGACCTTGTGTTTAAAACGACGGTCGCGCTTTAATGCTACCACCGGATCCAATGCGCCCCAACTGAGAAGATCCAGCGAAACATACTCAGCAGGTTCATCTACTACCGGTTTCAACACGGCCCGGTTGAGACGGACCGGCGAAACATACTCAAGCGGGCATGAACACGGGATTTGGTCCACTTAAAGTAATTATTTAGTAGGCAAACACAATATCTGCTCAATCGGTTGTCTGAATGAATATTAATTTAGATTATATTTAGGAAACAAAAAAAAAACATCTAAACAATAACATTATTAGAGTAAATACTAAGATCTACATACATACATATACTCACGTCTGTTTCCCGGAGGGGTAGGCAGAGACAACGGATTTCCATTTGTCACGATCTTTGCACACGTGTTGCCTCGATTACTGTCATTATATTCTTCATACATGCTCGCCGCGCGACGGTGTAGGGTACTTCTGACCTGCCATTTCTTGAAAACGTCTCCGATTTGGTCAGAGAATGTTCTACGAGTTCCTTTCAGTTGTCCCATTCAGACAGGGCAGGTATACTTTATTTATCAATCTTCTTTCATTCATCCTTTCTAAATGACCTGACCATCTCAGCATACCTTAAGATCTAAGAACCCGTTATTGCTATATATATGAGCTAGTCAATAAAAATATATAACTAGGACTGCAAGGCATCCTGCTGCTTGGAAAAATATTGAGATAATTGTAGTTTAGCAGATGTATACTTTTGTCCCGCGCACGCAGTGTATCAAGTCTTCTTAGTGACGACTTACGGAACATAGACGTGGTCGATCACTATGGGCCTTATTAAAAGGCGCAGGGTCACCCAAAGAGTAATGGAGAGGGCTACGCTCGGAGTGCCCTTCGAAATGTCGGAATCCGCAGGCGAACCAAAGTCACCGACATAGCCCGAAGAATTGCAAAGCTGAACTGGCAGTGGGCGGGGCACATAGCTCTTAGAACCTACGGCCGTTGGGGCCGAAAAGTTCTCGGGTGGCGACCACGACCCGTAAGACGCAGCGTGGGCAGGCCCCCTACAAGATCGACCGATGATCTTGTGCGGGTCACCAGAATCCGCTGGATGCGAATAGCGCAAGACCGGCAATTGTGGAAATCTTTGGGGGAGGCCTTTGTCCAGCCGTGGACGTCTTTCGGCTGGTGTGACCATACTTTTACATTGATTTGATATTTTTAAATTTCGGTGATTATTCCTCCGGGCGGGTAAGATTTTTATAAATTGAAATATATGCACTCACCTGTATGGCGACTACCACTGATAAAGAAGATCGGTTTAGCCGTTCTGGAGTACGATCAGGAACGAACTACATAGGTCACATAAGAAAGTTTATACCCAGCTCAATAAACAATATATAGGTACTTAAGAATTTGCTAAAACCCTTTCTTCATTAATTAAATTATTAAACAAGGCTTCCGTAATATTAAAAGCTTGTCTGTATTTACGAAATTGGCCTCCACGCATAATTATCAGCTTAACTGTAACACATTAAATTAATATGTTAAAGATAACATGAAAGGCGTTGGTGTTAAATGAGATATTTCAAATTATTGTGTGGTGTACCATACGTTTTGTACGGAAGTTGGTTATGTTTTGTTGGGGGAGGGAGTTAAAAATATTTCATCTTAACTAAAATAAACTGTTTAAGAAGTATTTATTTATTTTAACTTATTGCACAAAACTGTACAAAGGCGGACTTAATGCCGAAGACATTCTCTGCCAGTCGGCCTTTGGGTGATGCAGAGATAATATTGTAGGTGCACTATGAATGTATAATAAAAACTTGCTTCTTAGTGCGGAGTTTATGCAATTGTCCAGGTGATAAAATAGAAGTGTAGGACTCGATTTTAATAAAATATAATAAAAACGGTTTTTATCAAATAAATTAAGAAAAGACGTTCAAATACCACATGTCAGTACATGAATAATACTTACCATATTAACTATATATTATATAATATAATATCCTGGGACATTATTCACACACGCCCAACTGATCCCAAACTAAGCAGAGCTTGTACTAAGGAACCAAATAACTGATGCATATGCTAATTTTCTTTTGCAAATGCATACTTATATAGGCTGTGCCCCGTGGTTTTACCCGCGTTATATACTATAGCCTATGTGTTAATCCAGGGTGTCAGCTAACTCCATACCAAATATTATTAAAATCGCTCCAGCCATTTAGACGTGAAGAAGTAACAAACTCACACACACACAGAACACAGACAGCTAGTGCAAAAAGCATTGATAGTACCACGAGATAGGCTGAAGCTTTGTGATAAAAACTGTTATTACATGGCAGTAAAAATTTATAATAAACTACCAGACTAACTACAAAAACGCCTAACTGACACTAAATTTAACAATGAACTTAATAATTGGCTGTGCGACAGATGTTTTTATTCTGTAGATGATTATATTAAATGTAAATACTATGACTGACTCAAATCAAACTTTTTTTGACATTTGAATGAATTATGATTAAATTCCTATTATTGTTTTATTATTCAATTTGTATAATTTTACACTAAAATTATTCTAGAGTTAAAAAATATTATTATAATTTATTTTAATTAAACAAATATTTTCACGACGTAAATGTCGAATATGGTGGAACCTCACTAATTTATATCAACAATTTGTAAACCTGTATTCTATAAAATAAAGAGATTCATTCATTCATTCACAAACTTTCGGCTTAATAATATTAGTGGGGTTACACTTACGACAAACATACATGTTTCTGCACATAAATCGTGAATCGAACCCACGACCTGCGGTGTGAATAATGGGCAGCATCATCAAGTCTTATAGACGATTAAGTTATAATATATATATATATATATTATAATACATTTATGTATACAATGTATTAGCTATATAGTATTACATGTATGTTTAAGTTGTATATTATTTATTATATATATTATGTATATATCTATTGATCTCATATTCCTATTTTTTTTTCTTCTACCGTACCGTATCTTATATCGATCTCCTATATCTGTACCTAATGCACCTATCTAATTATCTCTGCACCACCTTAAGGTTGACTGGGAGAAAATGCCTTAGGCCACCTACGCACTATGCGGTTAGCCGGAATGCGGTCAGCCGTCAGCAATCAATATTGCTGACCGGCTGCCGCATCAAAGTGCGAATAAACACTACTTTCTCGTACAAAATTCTGAGTACGGTCAGCCGCACGGCCGGCCGCATTGCGGCTAGCCGCATAGTGCGTAGGACGCCTTAGGCATTAAGTCCGCCTTTGTACCTATATGTGCTTAAAGTTTACCTAAAAAAAAAAATTAAGGAGACACCTTGTAAACCTTTTAATTATAAATCTAACACTTAATTTGCTAGTACAATAAATACACACAAAACATTACAGTCGTAATGTCGTGCATTTTGATGGTAGGTACATACTTCGATTCCCACTGAAACCACAATATTGCCCTAACACATGAATTGGCCGAATACCGCGACAATTGTAAAGTGACCTCAGTAATGACCCAGTTAATACACATTGACCAATATTCCAAACAAATAATGACACACGGCCACATATCCAGCTATAAACTTCCAGTATAAGCTGATCCAGAGTTGTATTGGATTTCCATACAATGAGAGGTCAGCTTATATTGGAAAGTTATAGCTTTATGTGTAGCCGTGTTTATTTTTATTTTGTTTATTTCTAAAAACCAAGTACAACACATGAATACAAATATTAATACTAATACTAGGTATATAGTGAAATTTATGCAAAATAATAAGAGTGCAACACAACGTTAACGAATAGAAATTACTGCGTGGTCAAAATAAATAAATAAGGTGACAAATTAAACAAATTTTAAGATTAAATTAAAAGAGTGATTGATTCATGAATGTTTCTACACACTAAATGAGTTCCTAAGTCGCATGACAAACTAAATTTATTTTTACTTTTATTATTAAGAAATTTTATTATTAGGTTTTTAAGAAGTTGTACTAAATTAACTAATTATTATTGTATAGTGTCATTTATTTAATTTCATTTAGTTTTAATTTTACTTTTTAATTTACTTTAATACTATAACATGTATAATAGTACCTAAGTCCCTTAATATTCGCATGCCCACTAAGGGTAGATGTCGGAACCTACAAAACAATGTACTTACCATCTTTGTGACCATATCTGAAGCGAATAAAGATATTATTATTATTATTAATTGCGCACTGGCTTCCAAACTGAGTTCATCTCGTATTCTTGAAACCTGTGGTTCTCTTTATCCTAATCCTAATATTATAAATGCGAAAGTAACTCTGTCTGTCTGTTACTCTTTCACGCCAAAACTACTGAACGGATTTGAATGAAATTTGGTATACAGATGGTCTAGACCCTGAGAAAGAACATAGGCTAATTTTTTATAGTTAGGATAACACATACATTTAACCTTATCTAAGTTTTTGTTTGATTTCGTGTTTGTTGATGTTTTCTTATTTATATATGTACTAACTTTCGTATTATTATCATCGTTTAATATCGTGGTTACACGTTTTGAATATTGACTGCCTCGTTGGTCAAGTGGTAGCGTGTTCAACCGCAGATAATGAAGTCCCGGGTTTAAATCCCGGGTGGGGCCAAAAAGTGATTTCGAGATTTTTCCGTAAAAAGAACTTTCACAGTGTCAGCCCGAAGTTTGGAAGTTGGTGATTTTACACCCCCGTGCCTCGGAGAGCACGTAAAGTCGTCGGTCCTATACCTGACCTCTTTCCGGTCATGCATATGTATCATATTATAGATAAACTAGCTTCCGCCCGCGGCTTCGCCCGCGTGAAATTAGTTTTTGTCAATCCTGGTCCCTTATGTCTAAGAGACTCTTACAGGGGCCAGCCTCACGTTGTGTACAAAAATATTTTTAAATGACTTATTTTAAAACATTTTTGTACACAACGTTTGCTGTTTTGTTATCATTTGTTAAAATGTGGAGATTGTTTGGACTCGACACTCGCGAGCAGGCCACGTACAGTTGGCCATGCGAAAAACAGTTTTTCTCTAAATGGACACCTGCTACTTTAAGTGTTTGCCCTTGCGCTTTGTTAATGGTCATTGCGAAGGCTGGTTTGAGGGGAAACTGGATTCTTTTAAACTGAAACGGTAAATCTGTAGGGATCATGGGTATGCGTGGAATCAAAACTTCTTCATCTTTAGCTATACCTGTCATTATAATTGCTCTAATAATATTGCGTCCTAGCTGCGTAATTTGCAATCGAGTCCCGTTGCATAGTCTCGGCGCTTCGAGATTTCTCATTAATAAAACTGGAACCCCAACTTTCAGTCTCAGCTTATGAGACGGCACTCCTGACAGCTCTAAAGAGTTTAGAAACTCGGTAGGATAAGACGTCACCTGTTCACTGTCCATGACAATATCTACTGACAAATATTCGACAACATCGCCTTGCACATGTGACATCATTCTTTCATTGATCTTTCCCACGATTTCATTGGTCGGTGCTAATATTGCCCTTTCACACAGCCATTCTCTATTCCTCATGTTATATTCTAAACCGGGATAGACGTTGTTTTTAAGATCTTCCAAGTTTTGGACAGCATTACAAAATTCTTGATTTAATGTAATCATGCCGTTAGCGTCCGTAGTCATTCGACCTTCACCGATTTTCAATAGAGCAGCTGCATATTGCCCCGATTGCGTATCATTATGTAGTTGTACTCGCATGTTTTTAGTGAGACAAAATTTTTTTACATGCACCCATAATGTAGACGCTTTCAAACATGCATTTATCTCATCTGCTGGAGTGCCTCTAGTAATGACAGGTAGTGTCTGTCGAAAATCACCAGCAAGCAGCACTACCATCCCACCCATTAAACTCGGGTTACTTCTGATATCTTTCAGAGTCCGATTGAGCGCCTCGATCGCTTTTTTATGCGACATTGTGCACTCATCCCACACCAACAGCTTGCATTGCTGTAGCATTCGGCCACGATCGCTGTTTTTTGTGATGTTACACACTGGAATTTCCTCATGATGTAAATTTAATGGGAGTTTAAGTACTGAATGTGCCGTGCGGCCACCATCGAGCAGCGTCGCTGCAATTCCAGAGGAAGCTACAGCAACAGCTATTCCTTTGTCTTTGCGAATTTGGGCTAAAAGTAAATTTAATAAAAAAGTTTTTCCAGTGCCTCCTGGCGCATCTAAGAAAAACAATCCACCCTCACCATTATAGATTCTTTGCACAACAATATCAAAGACTAATTTTTGTTCCGTGTTTAATCGAGGAACTGACTCTGATATTTGTTGCTGTAAAGAAGAGACATTGTAGTCCAGTTCTCTTATTAAATCACCACTGACTTCTCCGATTCTTTGTGGCCGGTTCATTCCAAAATCTGATAATGTCTTCCCAGATATAGCCATCACTTGGTCTTCAATCTTAGTTAGCGCCTCGTTATATACTAAATCATTATATGTGATATTGGGATTATTTTGTTGTAGTCTGTGCAAAATATCGTCAGACATATCATTTTGGTACTTTTCCCATAATATCTGAGGATTTGAAAGACCACACGTAGCTATGAGAATGGCAAAAAGATCTCTCACCTTAGGTGCTGATCTACATTGTGCAGCCTCTTCTAATGTCGAGTCCCAATGATTGTCATTCTCTAACAATCCTCTAGTTTCACAGGCTTCTCGGAAGGTAACAAACGTTTGACCGTTGTAGTTCTTGAGATCATTGAACGAAGTTGGCCCACGCACGTGGTGTAGCAGTAGTCTCAAACAAAAACATTCAATGTTGCTAACGTGGACAGTATAGACCCGTCCTAATGCATCCCCAGATTTAACGCCAGGCCAATCCAGAACAGCAGATCCTTGAATTCGGCGTTTCCAACATTTTCTACCTGCATCCCACGTGTAATACCGAGGTACTTGAACGTACAAAAGTGTTTTTGCAAATTCATCTGATCTGCAAAGGTCAAAAAAGGCGGTCAAAGTGGTTTTTGGTGGTGTTGTCACTCGCTGGTGAAAATTATTTTCATTAAAGTAAATTCGTTCACCATTCTCTAGATGCACACTGAGGTGCGTAACAGTAGGATGCCTTTCATGCAAAGGAAACCCTAACAGGCGCCATACAGCTTCGTTGCTGCTGACATAGCGACCAGACTGAAACGTTTGTACTTCGTCTACTGGGTTTGAGGACTCTGAGCTTCTGAAATTAAAAATAGCTTGATCGCTGCCTTTATTAATATATTTGCAGATGTATTTGATTGCACGTACGGAACCGCAAGCTTCTACATTTATATGGGCGTTAAAAGTTTTTAATAGGACAGGCGAATATGGTACTACCCAACTATTGTCGACAGAAACTTGACTACCATTTCGGAGTTTAACAGATGCCGTCCGGCCTCCGTCTTCTGGTGCTCTTCTACGATACATCGGGTAGCCGTTCTCATTATGGAGAGTCTCTTTCAGTAGGTTGCGAGGAAATTTTTTTGTACATTTATGGTCTTTCATGCACGGGCACTGAGGGTTTTCAGCCCCGCATGGACCATGGATCATGTTTTTCATAACAATATCATAAAGTGCCTTGTCATTGTTAGGATCTGGTATTTCAGCGCTTATAATTTTATCGATTTGGTCAGGTCGCAATTTATCTTTTAACCAAAGCAAAATGTGGGCATGTGGGAGTCCTCGCTTCTGCCACTCAATGGAATACATAAAGCATTGCACTTCTCCAAAAACCCTTCCTTTAGTAATTACAGTCATAAGCTTTTTAACTTTTAACCTAAACACTCTGGCAATGACATCGTGCCTATCGTTGGCGCTTTGACCTGGCATTAATTCGTCAACTATTTCAGACCAAGATGGATTGCAGGTGAAGGTTACAAATAAATCAGGTCGACCATACGTACGCACATAGGCAAATGCGTCTTGAGTATACTCGTGTAAGTATCGGGGACTGTTCACAAACGAAGAGGGCAGAATCACCATTTTACCTATATTATTAGGGTTCACGTTGGCATCATTCGATACAGCATCTTGGAGATGAATATAATTTTCGGCTCTTAGTTTTGTTTGATTTAAAGATATGTATCGCAATCTTTCGCTTTCAACCTTCACGTACATATCAACATAAAACTGGTTAGCGAGCTGTTTGCATCGTTGTATTACGTTAAAAACGTCTTCGCGTATCATCATATGATAGGCATAAAAGTCCATGCTCGATACTTTTTTGTTGGGCAAGGGGAGCTTGGTCACTGGATTGACTTGTGGAATTTGAAAATGGTACCCCTCTTGCCCCTTGCTAAACATAAGCGGGTATTGTAATGCGTCATAAAACTTGTGTGTGTCCGGCACCCTGGTCAATGTATTGTCACGGGTTTGTAAAACAATATCACGCGATGCGAACTGTTCACCACACACCATGGCGGCGACTTCGTTTATTAAGGGTGCATTATAACGTCTTTCATGTTCCCCGCTTGGCGTACGATCTGGGTGTATTACTAATTTGTAATTTTCCCCTGGCATTCTTTCTAAGGCTGTTTTGAAGGTGTTAATGAGGTTATTATGTTCGTGCAACATTCTTTGAATTTTTAAAACAATGTCCCTCTCAACTCCTTCAATATTTTGACATCTGCGGTCAACCTCGCTGTTTTCGTCTCCCATAAAATAAATCTGTAGAAATTTTGGTTGATCATTGTTTGTGGGAAGCAAAGAACCAATCCTATGATAAACTTGCCCTTGTACCGTAAATGTGGGTGAGAATCCAGGCATGATGACCTCATTACCCACACCAAATGATGTCATCTGAAAGCAAGAATTGTACTTTCTTATTCTGTTTAAAAATCGCCGAGATTCATTGCTGTCATATAGAAGTAAGGATTTGAGTGGCTCCTCGGGATCACCAAGCGTTGGTACTGATACTTTGCCTCCAGAACAGCACATACCTGGGGTCTCTTCCTTCCACTTGAGTGCATCACAGTGTCTGCATTTATTGGCCATTCTACCTATGAGGACTAATCGATGATTAAAGTAATCAATTAACGGATCATAATCAAAAGCAGCATCGGCAAATGCCTCCCACGTATTCATCGTAAACGTACGTCTCCTTTCTGCTTGCCGCTCGGAATTAATTAAACGTCGTCTACGTGTTTCTTCGGAGGTCTCTGCGGCTATGTACGAAGCTTGACGCTCAGCATCTAAGATTTGGCGAGCTTGGGTCTGCTGAGAGGTCTCAGCAGCTCTTTGAGCCGCGTGACGCTCGGCATCAATGACGTGGCGAGCTTGGGTCTGTTGAGAGGTCTCAGCAGCTCTTTGAGCCGCGTGACGCTCGGCATCAATGACCTGGCGAGCTTGGGTCTGTTGAGAGGTCTCAGCAGCTCTTTGAGCCGCGTGACGCTCGGCATCAATGACCTGGCGAGCTTGGGTCTGTTGAGAGGTCTCAGCAGCTCTTTGAGCCGCGTGACGCTCGGCATCAATGACCTGGCGAGCTTGGGTCTGTTGAGAGGTCTCAGCAGCTCTTTGAGCCGCGTGACGCTCGGCATCAATGACCTGGCGAACTTGGGTCTGCTGAGAGGTCTCAGCAGCTCTTTGAGCCGCGTGACGCTCGGCATCAATGACTTGGCGAGCTTGGGTCTGCTGAGGGGTCCCTGCAGCCCTTTGTGCAGCATGACGATCAGCGTCTAAATTATGGCGGGTCTGCGTGTGCTCAAAAGTTTCAGCAGCCCTTTGAGCTGCGTGACGCTCGGCATCTAAAGTCCGACGGATCTGTGAATCCTCTTCTGATTCCAGTGATCTAGCAAGTTTAGCAGCCCGAGCTCTGCTAGAGCTATTAGCTAAATTGGACTTTCGTTTGCGAGGCATCGTAGAAAAACAAAAATGAAATGAATCGAACAAAACAGATGTACAGATTAAGATTTATTATATTAAAAAAAAACCTTTAATAAGCACCTACTCGGTAAAAATGATGCGCTCATCCCACGGCGATGTCAATTAAACACATCGTCCGTCACGTTTAAATGAAAAAAAAGTAACTAAGAAATTAAATTATCAATATTTATTTACAACCAATGTATAAAAAAGTAGGAGGTTAGTAGCTTAGGTTAGTATTACACCTACTACGACCTCTTAGATTAATTAAAAAAAGGAAATAAAAGCAAATCGGATTTTTTTAAAGTAACGGAAACTATCTTACCTACTTTTAACTATGAACTAAAAGAAATATCAACTATCTACAAAATTAATTTACAGGACCTAATTAATAAAAAACACTTAAAAAGTTATACGAAACAAAAAAAATAATTTTACTGGATCGAAAAATGTAATTCTCTATAGCGCAAATTTCTCTAATCGCATGCGTCCGACAACGACGTCTGCCCTCACGTGTCTGCCCGTTCGGGTAGGCATAGTAAGATTCGTGCGCTCCCCCACTACACGACAGCGCCGCGCCGTTGCCTGCCGCAGATGCCGCCACACTTCGGCGAATGTGCGCGACGACTTAAATTTAAACTTCAAAAGCGAACTTTTTTGTAACTTGATACACCCAAAACTTCTAAATTACATGTTCCTAGGTTCAGTGATTAAGATTTCGTATACAAAAAGTTTGGCTTTGTAGTTCCAGTTCCGAATCCGTTCCGTTCGAATTTCGGGAATTCCGTTTGTAGAAAAATTCTGCACATCCTTTGAGACCTACGTACCAAGATTCATGGTCTTATCTTCAATTCAACCCCTATTTCACCCCCAAACCGGTAAAAATTTCAAAATGCTAGAACAAACGATTTTTTGTTTCTTATGACGTGATGACGTGATATTTGACGAACTTGCATACTAACTTTCAACCCTTATTTCACCCCTTAGCTGGTCGAAATTTCAAAAATGCTAGAACAAATGTTTAATGATTTCTTATCAAGTGCTTAAATATAAAGTTTCATGGTTTTATCTTTTAAAATTAAGAAATCCCATACAAACTTTCAACCTCTATTTCAACCCCTTCATCCCTTTTTTTCGAAATAAAAAGTAGCCTATGTTCTGTCTCAGGGTCTAAAGATTGTCTGTACCAAATTTCATCAAAATCGGTTGCGAGGTTTAAGCGGGAAAGCGTAACAGACAGACAGACAGACAGACAGACAGACAGACAGAGTTACTTTCGCATTTATAATATTAGTTGGGATTACACCCTGTTATAGTAACAAATCTTTGTGTTCGCACCCGCGATCTCTGACCTAGAAGTCAGGCACTAATTACTAGACCTAGCCGGTCAATATAGCATTATGGCAAATACTGTGTGATGACGGCAACAAGAAGAAGAAGAAGAAGTACACTTTATTGCAAAAATAAGTAATACAAAATAATGGATACAACAAGAAAATTAGCTTATTTTAATGCAATTGGCGGCCTTATCGCTAAAAGCGATCTCTTCCAGGCAACAACCCATCTCATTTGTCAAAACTTGTAATAATAATAATAATAATGTCCTCCTCGCCGAATTTCGGCATCGGCGGCCAGTTTCAATAGAGATTAGCCATCTGCGCCGAACATATTATAGTTCACAAGTTTGTGCGCAAACGCAGGAGCATTTTCTATTCCATCACTCTCATGATTGGACGCCTAGCGACACGACCGGAAAGAAGTCAAGTACAGGACCGACGGCTTCAAATGCTCTCGAGGCACTGGGTTATAATACCGTCAACTCCCAGACTTCGGGCTGAATCTTAGAAATTTTCTTTTTACAGAATTATCCCAAAATAACTTCTGGCACGACCCGGGATTTGAACCCAGGACCTCGTTCCCTGCGGGCGAACACGCTACCGCTAGACCAACAGGGTAAACATTATTTAAAAACTGAAATATTACCTTTGAGGATAATAATAAAGTACCTACGTGTTTTGCCTTTTAGTATGATTCAGTAATAAATTATAGAAATGTGACATTTCAAAGTTAATAAGTTACTTCGGAGAATCATAATGCTGTGGTGGGTCGAGGAAGTATGCGTATCAGGAAGAAAGCTATAGTAGGCTGGAATAAATACGTAGCCGAGGCTCACGGGCTTGCTAGGCAAAAGTTCCTCTTATGGAACTGGTGCGGTAAGCCTCGTTCTGGAGATACGTATAAGGAGATGTGTGAATCCAGAAAGGTGTTTAAGTCGCGGCTTAAATGGTGTCAAGATCATGAAACACAAATAAAAATGGACATTTTGGCGTCACACCATTCAAGTAGCGACTTCCGCAGCTTCTGGAAACACACAAATAAATTAAATCATAAGCCGGGAGTGCCCGTGAGTGTCGGTGGGGCATCAGCGCCGAAAGAGATAGCGAATCTATTTATGGAACATTTTTATGTTAAGTCACCTTTAGGTCCATCAAAAACGATGCTTAATGTTAAGGCCGGAGAGGAGCCGGGTATTAAGTTTAAAGTTAAGGAAATTGACCTTCTGATAAAAACTATGTCCAGAGGTAAATCCCCGGGTCATGACGGTCTTAGCATTGAGCACCTTCAATACGCGGGCCCGCATTTACCCAGAGTATTGTATTTGTTGTTTACTCTCTGTGTTAATCATAGTTACTTGCCTAAAGAGATGTTACGTACAGTGGTTGTGCCTATTGTTAAAAATAAAACAGGTGACTTATCTGACAAAACTAATTATAGGCCCATTTCCTTAGCCACCGTAATTTCGAAGGTGCTTGATAGCATGCTTAATACGCAGTTAAACAAGCACATTAAAATTCACGATAACCAATTTGGCTTTCGCCCCGGACTATCAACAGAGAGTGCTATACTGTGTCTTAAGCATGCTGTCAATTACTACGCAAAACGAAGCACTTCCGTTTACAGCTGCTTTCTCGACCTTTCCAAAGCTTTTGACTTGGTCTCGTATGATATTTTATGGGATAAGTTGCAAAAGTGTCAATTGCCTGACTCGATTATAAATATATTAAAATATTGGTATAGAAACCAAGTCAATAGTGTACGTTGGGAAGGGACTCTATCACGTTCGTATGGGTTGGAATGCGGGGTGAGACAGGGGGGGTTGTCATCACCTACGCTTTTCAACTTGTACGTGAATGAGTTGATCACCGAGCTCAGCGGGGCTAGACTTGGGTGTCATATTGATGGTGTTTGTATAAATAACGTATCATATGCTGATGATCAAGCCCTTCTGAGTGCTTCGCCTTGTGGCCTACGTAAGCTAGTAACCATCTGTGAAAAGTACGCTAAAAGTCATGGGCTTGTTTACAATGTAAACAAAAGTCAAATCATGGTTTTTGAGTCCAGGGGTAAAAGCCCGAATACAATGCCATCTATTTCTCTCTATGGAACCCCGCTGAAACGGGTTTATTCGTTTAAATACCTAGGTCATCATTTGACCCCTGGCCTCAAAGACGATGATGACTTGGAAAGGGAACGAAGGGCGTTGTCAGTGAGAGCGAACATGTTAGCTCGCAGGTTTGCACGGTGTTCAAGGACAGTAAAAATCACTCTTTTTAGAGCCTATTGCTCCTCATTCTACACGTGCTCCTTGTGGGCTAAATATACTCAAAAATCTTACAACGCTCTTCGTATCCAATACAACAACGCGTTCAGGGTGCTGTTGGGTCTGCCACGTTTCTGTAGCGCATCGGGCATGTTTGCTGAAGCCAGAGTGGACTGTTTCTACGCCACAATGCGCAAACGGTGTGCATCCCTGGTGAGCAGGATTCGTGACCACTCTAACAGTATTCTGGCCATGATCTCAGGCAGATTTGACTGCCTATACATGAATCACTGCTGCGCTCTTTCTCACGGAATGGGGCATCAGTGATTCATGTATTCCAGTAAACAAAATCTTAGTTATATTTTTACTAACATAGAATAAGTTTTATGTATTACTAACAATTTTGAGTCTTTGGTTACTTTAATAAATAACTTTTATTATTATAATTCTTGAAAAAATTAATTTACTTGTAGGTACAGTTATTATTTTGCTTGTTTTTAAATAAGCACTGTTTTAAAAGACATAGAACCTTTGTTTTTTAATTGGTGGATATGCTCTAGTCGCACATGGCGGTGGTTTTAGTGGGTCGAGCCCCAACCCACTAAAACCACCACGGTGGCCAGCCTCACAGTGCTTGTAGCGGGGGCTCTGGGTACTCGTGAACGATCTCGCCAGTACCTCCGCTGTACACTAAGCGTCCGCGAGACTCTCACCCGGGCAGGGGAGGGGCCCGAAAGCCTCCGCCCTACGCATCACGCACAAGCGAGTTTAGGCAACCTGAGCTACAGCAGGTTACCTCTTCCCGGGACCGCTTATACAAGATGAGTGGAGTTTCCTTTCTCCAAACGCCAGGAATCCCAGGGGCGGCGCCCAGCCGGGGAGAAGCCAGCCGTGCGCCGCATACTCTCTCGCGCTGAGATTAGCTCCCAGCGCCGGCGCCGATGAAGCGGACATTTATTTATTTATAAATGACACACCACTTGTTCACAATGCAACAAAAAATTGTGGAAATACTTAAAATGTGTGATTTTCTATTACAGGTGCATACAACATTTACAATATTATAACAAAACAAAAACTTAAAAACTATATTAGGTACCTAAAATTTGGTTTTAAATTAAAGACAGAAACTAAAACTAATTTATATTTATTAACATGAATAAATTAATGAATGATGGAAGTTAGATCAGCGTTATATATAAAAAAAACATTAGATTAAAAAAATATATATTCAGAGAAACAACATTAATTGTTTAAGTCTGACTAAGAATATACAGTATTACCCATTTAAACTTTTTTATGTTGGTCGTATGAAAAATGTCAATACTACCGTCGTAGGATAACATTTTGATGTAAGTACGCATTATTCTGTTCGTAGGAGCATTGAGTCCTAAGTTGGTTCGGCTATTATTTGGCTGGAAAGATCTAGTTATTGGATGTCTAGGTATAATGTCCGGTTCATCGGCGCCGTCTCGTTCTTCTACGAGAGGGATCGTTGCGCTCCCTCTCGCGCTCGGTGGCCTCCTTCTTGAGCATAACAGCTTCACAGAAGGAGGCCAAAGACATAGAACCTATTTTAACCTGTCTGTATGGCAATTGGCTTGGACAGTAAATAATCACATTAATATAACTCGTATATAGGCGAAAGTTTGAGAGTGTGTGAGTGTGGATATTTGTACTTCTTCAAGGCTAAACGGTTGGAGCGATTAATAAAAATTGGTACGGAGTTAGCTGACGCCCTGGATTAACTCATAGGCTATAATTTATAAAGTTTAAAGCGGGTAAAACGGCGGGGCACAACTAGTAATAAATACATAAAAATCTTATGACAAGTAACACACTAGGTACCATCTGATCCCAAGCTAGGCAGAGTCTGTACTATAACAACCAGATAACTGATAACCATAGTTATATGTTTCCAAATACGAGTGAGAGTTAATAATGAAATGAAATAATGAAATTTATTCAGCACTTGGGTATTAACATACATTTGTACTTGTCAAGTTCACAATGGAGTACATAAACATAGTCGAATACAGTATAAAAATTACAAAAATATAATTAGTCTAAAAATAATCTATTATATAAATTAATCTATTATTTTGAAATTTAGTTGTACAATATTAAAATTAAAGAATTGAAGGCAATGAGCATTTGGCTAGCGCAGAAGGCTTTTAACCAGTAGCTTAAATTAAAGAATTAATACCCGAGGCCACCCTTTTAGGGTTCGGGCCACAGCTCAGGGGCGGCCCCCGGAGCTGTGGCCCGAACCCTAAAAAAAAAAGGAAGCAAAAGGACAGAATTCTAAGAGAGGGTGTGATCAGTTGCACGGGATTACCAATGACGTGTTAAGGGGCCAAAGCGATCCTCGCCCCTGAGGAGCCTACCCTAGCTAACCTGCGGCTTTCTCTAGCTACCTAGGTGGACGACCGACGATAATTGTGTGTTAAATCCGCTAATTGAATGAGCAATGTCAATTCGCAGATTGAATTCAATTAGCGGAATTAATATACTACTAATCTATACATATAATAAAACCGTAGGAAAGTCAAAACTGTACATTCAATATTTTTTTAAAATGATACTTGAGGCGTGATCTACAATCGATATCGAAGCCAAAAATATAGTTTTTAGATTTTTTGTCTGTTTGTCTGTATGTATATCCGGGCTAAACTCAAAACGTACTGCATGGATTTACTTCTAATATTGCATGAATGTTACTAAGAGGTCAAGTCAACATATTATCACGCTAGCACCTTCGGGGGAGGAGCTGTGATAATTTATAAAGTTTAATGTGGGTAAAACCGCGGGGCACAGCTAGTATTAAATATATTATTGAATAGATATATATTATATTAAATTATTAATTTTATAGCATTATTCGCAATGCAAAGCCTACCCCGGATTGGTAGATGGTGCAGGTTCGAGACCTGCCGGACGATTAAATTTATGATTTCCCATTTTTGTGATTAGATATTATATTGTTATTTTTTTATTAGAAGTGTATAAAATAGATTTCACTTCTACTGAAAGACTGCCCTGCGTGTTTTTTTTTCAATGGGCTGGATGCAATGAAGCGAAGGCTTGGGGTCTGAAGGGTTAAATAAACAGTAATGAGACCAAATTCAATCACGATTCACTCATTACAGGCCGGGATGAAAAGAAACACGTAGCAAACCACCTCGGCTGCTGAATTTCAATCAATCAACATTATGAATTCGCGCAACGTTCGCACAGAATTATGTACAATTTTGAGTATCTACGAGTACCTAGATCTTTTGAATATCCACGCTTCTTATGACATGCAAATTCATTTAAAAAGCACTCTACTAGATATTTGTCAAGATTTGACAAATAAAATATTCCTTTTTTAAAAGTTTTCATCATCATCATGTCAGCCAAAGTACGCTGCTGGACAAAAGCCTCTCCAAAGAATCGGAACTAGTCCCTCCTTCCTACCCACAACTGCAACTCCTGTAAGCCACGATCAACAGTGGCACACAATGAAATGACACTAAGCGGTGAGGCTCAGGCATCTTCCGGGGAATCTCTAACTGTCTTGGATCCCGCAACGAATTTAATCAGAAAGAAACAAGGAGTATTTAAACTAAGGGCATATGCCATAATCGCCACGCTTGGCAAACAAGTTGGCGATTGCAGTTTGGTGGTAATAGTGCACAAAAAAACGCTGCTGCCCGTTCTCTGGTGGTTTTTACGAAGTTTTTACGAGGTGGGACGATTTCTACGCCCCCCACGGGATGAGATGGGGTGATGATAGTCCATGCCATCACCACACAGCAATTATAACTTTTAGTTACACATAATTTCGTAATATGCAGTTTCACCATCATCATCACAGCTAAAAGACGCCCACTGTTGGACAAAGGCCTCCTCAAAAGATCTCCACAATTGCCGGTCTTGCGCTACCTGCATCTAGCGGCTACCAGCGACCCTCACAAGGTCATCGGTCCATCTTGTAGGGAGCCTGGTTCGATCTCGCAGGGAAACTCCGAGCATATTATTATCACATGTTTATTAGCACTATTATTTACAATACATTATACATAGATAAGGGTATTTTAATACGAATACAACTAATAAAATATATGGGCTACATGGAGAGAAATTTCCGCACAATCCTGGCATTCGCTAGCAGAACCGCCTTCTGCATGTAACTCTCCAGCCAGATATCAAGCCCTAAACTTGCAAGGTTGGTTTTCAGGATTTAGGAATAACTCCATTTGTGGATATAACAATAGGTATGATCGCAGGTCTTTCGGTTCTCCAAATTAAATTATTATTACTAATGCTCTTTGGGTGACCTTACGTCTTCTTAAGAGGTGTATACGATGTCTAACTTAATATTCAATTGTAGCTCAAAATGCGTAATTTTTACATGAGTCAAAGTTATGTCGCAAATGTACAGACGCCAGCACATCAAGCTACCCCCATCAGTCAAATTTCCCAAATTGAAAAAGAACCTATTGCTTATGTGATAAAGTTGAAAATCTATAAAAGAAATTTGACAGATTGGGGTAGCTTGATGTGCTGACGTCTGTACTTGTACGCAAATATCTTAGTAAAGGGCTCAGCTATAGAACAGTTTCATTGTCAAATCTTATCTCGGAAAACTTTACGAGTAAGATACGGGTACATTGAAAAGACAGTGGTAAGGGCTATATAATTAAGTCATTTGTTAATTGCGTTCAAACAAACCGCAAAGGTCACCAGGAAGGTGTTTGTTTACCTTATCTCTTCTTTCCTTGTTTTTCTTTTTTTTAAAGACAACGCCCGTATTGGTGAGTCTATACCCTATGTTGCAGGGTAATTTACAAACATATAATAGACGGACACAAATTATGTACATCCAGACTCAGAACAACTATTTATGGGTCATACAAATAGTTGTCCGGCGCGGGACTCGAACCAGCGACACGAAGCGGCGAGGCGACTGTCTTAGCCGCTGCACCACACGTGCAGTCAATTTGTTTGTGCTTTCTTACCTTTGTCCTATCTTATTGAGACTAGAGACTAGCAGACGCAGGAACGACAAAATACTCGTTCCCGCGTCTGCTAGTCAAAAGTAGTTACTTGAACTAAACGTTAAACCCTAAGAAGAACCTATAAACCAAGGTGGTTATACCAGGTATTAGATCCCTTTACTTAACGTATCACATTATCTAATCTTAATCTTACGAACGACTAACTAGTCGTTCCTGCGTCTGCTAGTCAAAAGTAGTTACTTGAACTAAACGTAAAACCCTAAGAAGAACCTATATATTTTATAATCAGCTCCCAGAGAGTATAGTAACCGCCCTAACAGTCGCAGGTTTCAAGTATCGGTTAAGACGCTGGTTAGTCGAACGGGCGTTCTACACGTACGATGAATTTTTTTAATTTAAATGATTTTCACTTTATATTGACTTATTTAATCTGTCTTATAATTTTAATTTTAATTCTATAGCAGGACAAATTGACAATTTATTAATTATTTTTACGTTTGACATGACTACCTATTATTGACATTGTTTGTGATATAAGTAATCTATGTGAACATTTTTGACATGTAATTAACATTACCAATAAATTACTATTGACTATTGTCTACTATAAACCAAGGTGGTTATACCAGGTATTAGATCCTTTTACTTAACGTATCACATTATCTAATCTTAATCTTCGGTTATAGACATGTTCAACCCCCTCTACAACCCCCTTAAATATATTTCGCTGGGCCGTATCAACAGTTCTGCATCGAAACTGGTAAAACAGAAACCGGCTGAGTTTGTGTCCCTTGGTCTTCTCAGATGGGGCGCATTGTAATTAGTGGTAACATTAAAACGTAACCGTAGTTATACAAATATGGTCCACTCTAAAAGTAAAAAAAACGAGTGTTCATAAGACCACACGACTGAATTAAAACTTCTTTATGTCCATGTGCGAAACATAACTGGCTATGAGAGAAAGAGAGAAAGAAAATGTTTGCTCGCATCTCTCTTTTTGCCCCTTCTGTAATATACAAAACGTAACTCCCTCTTTTTATCTTCACTAACTTATATGTCCCTCTCAACTTCCATTCGCCTGGTCGGATCACACTTTCCCTAACGCATTCACTAGCTTACTCCCCAAGTCAAGCGTGATGCAAGATCAGGCATGATGATTATGAGGATAATTAACTAATAACTGCAGCGGCGGGCGCTGCTGCTGCCTGTGCGGAGACTCTCAAGCGGCGCAAATATGGTAATTTGTTAGGAAATTACATATTTGAGCCGTTTGGGGTCAAAACGCTTGGAACGTGGGGTCCGAGTGCCCGTGGTCTCTATCGCCAGATTTTGAAGCGTTTGGTTGACGCTTCCCGTGACAAGAGGGCTGGCTTTTTCTTTGGCCAAAGAATTAGTTTAGCAATACAACGTGGTAATGCAGCCAGTCTTCTGGGCACGTTTTCTCATGGCCTCGATTCGGAGGAATGCTACGACGCCATCTGTAGTTAGTTTTAATTTATTTATGTATATACTTTTTCATAGATTTAGTTTTTCTTTCAATTAATTAAGTAAATATTTCAATGTCAGATTAGTTATTAGTTTGTAAATAAACTATACTTAACACTAATAACTTGTAACTGCAAGTCCGTTTTGTAATTTGAGACAGTTGTTAACTATGGAGGCCAAATGTTACTTTCATTTCATACTTCGCTGAGACGTTGACATACCTATGATATAGATAAGACCATGTTCCAGCTCTATTGAGCTCCAAGTCTATGTTATCATCACCCACTATCGCACCGACTTGCCACAACCCATTCTGCGGTAGAATGAAAGAAAAATCAAAAGCCAGATTTTACTGCGACATAATTTATAAACCTTATTAAATTGTACGTATAAAAATAACATTTTAGATTTATAACAGTATTCACAATGGAAAGCGTTAATCTAATTACAAAATAAGAATATAATAAACCACAACTATGAACACAAGTCGAGCCAACAATCTCTCCATATCCGGGGTAGGCGCTCTGCGTTAGGCTACGAACGATACATACTGGCAGACTAAAGGAGAAGAAAATGGCTCCATACATTCCTGGGCCCAGGTGTTAACTGAATCAGACTAGCCTTATTTGTGAGAGGATATAATAACAAGACCTCACTGAAATTTTGGTGAAATTTGGCTATCCAGGAATCAAGTTATATGAAGTATAGTAAAAGTGAGGTTAAATTATAACATTGTAGTTTTTTACAAAATATTTTTGAATGGCTTCGGTTTTGTTATGGTTTTATGCATGGAGAGTGTGACATGACGTAGAATCTGGCACGTTTGGATCCTCCGCGCCCCGTGCAGTCACTACAGTCGAAGAAAACCACAAATAAAACATGGAAAATACGTGCGCACTTAAAACGAAAGACAACGAACGAGTGACAGTCAAAGAGTATGTAAAGGGTGTCAGGCAGAGAAGTGTTGTCCGAAGAAAAATTAAAGGAATACGATCCGCTATGAATCGATTCCACGAAAAACACTTGTCACTCGATTTTCAAACATATTCTGAGATTTTACCGATTTATTCTTACTCGATTGCGAGCAATTCATCATTATTTTATCGATTATTTCGTTTCATAACTTAATTTAAGTTTTCTCGCTTCCTAGATAGAAACATGATACCATATTTTGTGATTTCCTTTAGAAAAATATAACGGATTTTTTAATCCACATTTCAACTAGTTAACTGCTGGGCCCAGAAAATAATGTATTTAAAAGTTTTTGTTGTTCTGTCGTATCACTTATAGGTCTATGTTTCATTCATAAACGAAAGACGACGCGCGATTTAACCCGTGTGCGCTTCTTTGCGCTGCTCGTAGAGTTATAAACATTCAAGCGGGAAATTAAATTAATACTTCTTTTTGTCTATACTTATAATAAAATCGTAGGATAGTCAAAACTGTACATTAAATATTATTTAAAAAGGATACTTGGGGCGTTATCTATAATTGATATCGAAGCCATAAATGTAGTTATTAGAATTTTTGTCTGTTTGTCTGTATGTATGTCCGGGCTAAACTCAAAAAGTACTGCATGGATTTACTTCAAATTTTGCATGAATATTACTAAGAGGTCGGGTCAACATATAAGCTACATATTATCAGACTATCACCTAGGAGGGAGGAACTGTGATAATTTATAAAATTTAACGCGGGTAATACCGCGGGGCACAGCTAGTATAAAAATAAAATCTTACAAATTTGTTGTTTACAAATAACCCTGTATACGAGTATAAGATACTTACAATACACACATTGCAAAAAGATGTCTGATTAATGACGTAAATAATTACTATCACCGGAAATAGTCAAGATTAGTGCCAGAAATATTCTGTTAACTGTTCTATTGAAAAGAAAATTGAAAGAGCGGCGCTTCACATATATCTTTGAATTGAAGGTTGAATGAATCATATTTTAACACCTGCTTTTGACAGGCTTAGACAAGCACCAATCAATAGACTGTTTCTATAGCAATACTAAATGAACATCATAAAATCTCTGTGTTTGGTCAAAATATTATTCTATGGCTATGAAAACCTATTATACAATCCTAAAATCTATAAACCGTAGCCTAGTTGGTAGTGCTCCTGCCTACGAAGCTGGTGGTCCTGGGTTCGAATCCCGGTAAGTGTAAATATTTGTGTGATGAGCACGAATATTTGTTTCTGAGTCATGGATGTTTTCTATGTATTTAAGTATTTATCTATCTATATAAGTATGTATATCGTCGCCTGGTACCCATAGTACAAGCTTTGCTTAGTTTGGGGCTAGGATGATCTGTGTGACATTATCCCAAAATATTATATTATTATTATTATAAAGAACATAAATAACTTTACCCAATACAAAACAAAGCTTAAAAATTTCCTTACTGAAAAAGCATACAAGCTGAAAGAGTTCTTCGAAGATAAAAATACATAAATGTTACGTTTTAAAAATGTTTTCTACACACTTTCTTGACTTTGAGTAATTGTGTAAAAAAAATATTTTTCGTACGACTAATGTAAATTTAATTTAATTATAAATAGAATACATACTTATTTAATTTAATAATATTATGTGCAATTTAGAACTTGACCATAGAATAGATAACTTGACATGAATTTTGATTAAGTATATTTTAATTATCAGTGTGTGTTTGTACAATATGTAATTATTGTAAAGCTGTAAAGCTATATTGCTACGCCCTAACAGGGTTCATGTTGATACGTATTGAACATCTAAAACTGTTACACATGAGTGCAATAAAGAAACTTGAAACTTTAAAATATCTTCGTTGCTGTCGGTTGTCGATTCGGATGAATACTACGACGCAATCTGTAGTTAGTCATCACTTATCTACGTATATAGTTTACTTTTCTTGTACTTATTTTTTACTTTCTATTTTGTTGTCGTTGTCGTTATTAACACAAGGTCCGTCATAATAATAATACCTTAATATAGACAGAACCATTGACAATATGTAGTAAAAATATTAGACTTAAATTAGATAATTAAACATAATCTCTTGACAATAACTTGATACGAGCTAGCTAAATATCAATGCTATAATAAAATAAATGTTATAAATGTTTTCATACAATCAATACAATGTGTACCTAAATATCTATGTTACTAGAAATAATAATGTATACAACTATATTACTACAAACATGTTCTGACTATTTACAACCGCTTTTTTAAAGTCTACGTGAATAAAAACCTTTTTTATTTTATTTATTTATTTATTTTGTAAATTATAATATTGAATCATTATAAAAATAATTAAACGTATAAAAATCATCTTGGGGTGATATGCCATAATCGGCACACAGAAGGAAGCTGTTGCCCGTCCACTGGCAGATATTTCCTCGGGTCGTCTTCTTCGCCCCCCATGGGATCAGATGGGGTGATGATATTCGGATATTCAACGCCGTCACCACACAACAAGATAAACATACTTACGTATTTCTAAATACCAGTCAATAATTTACACCCAGAGACTGAACAAAATAAATAATCATGGTAATCACACAAAGTTTTGTCCTGGGCGAATCAAACCCACGACCTAGCAGCACTAATCAGTTATCTAACAGACAACTCTATAGATTTCTGTTTATAGCGGATTTTATATATATGTGGTACGTCATGTGGTGGGAGAAGGTTAGTAATCACGCGAATGATACCATATTCATCGCAATAATCACAAGTTACGATATCCGCTTATCATAAAATGAGCTGTGTGCTTTTTTCCCGAACATGTAGTAGAAAGAACCACTAACAGATTTTCAAAAGGAAGGTATAAAGTTTAGCTTTCAGGAGACTTGTTTTACAGCTTACGATAAGGAAATATTACATACACCGCCGACCTCGGATTAGTCCCCACTAATATTTATCTATACATATAATAAAATCGTAGGAAAGTCAAAACTGTATATTGAATATTTTTTAAAAAGGATACTTGGGGCATGATCTAAAATCGATATCGAAGCCAAAAATATAGTTTTTAGAATTTTTGTCTGTTTGTCTGTATGTATGTCCGGGCTAAACTCAAAAAGTACTGCATGGATTTACTTCAAATTTTGCATGAATGTTACTAAGATGTCGGGTCAACATATAGGGTACCTATTATCACGCTAGCACCTTCGGGGAGGAGCTGTGATAATTTATAAAGTTTAACGCGGGTAAAACCGTGGGGCACAGCTAGTATTTAATATATAGAAAACCTTGCTTAACGCGTACATAGATAAAGGACACTTTAATACACAAAATGTCTGATCCCGTTGATAAGGCGGTTAATATACAGCGTGCAATAAAACAGACCCCATGATTTCGGGGAAATGTGCGTTCGTAAATAACAGTCGCGATAACGCTATTGTTATTCTATAATAGTCATAGTTTGTTTATGACATTATTTAGTATTAATGTACAATATGTATATTTATCCATAACTACCATTTCCTTTCTGGAAACTGCTGGATGCGAATAGCGCAAGACCGGCAATTGTGGAGATCTTTGGGGGAGGCCTTTGTCCAGCAGTGGACGTCTTTCGGCTGATATGATGATGATGATGTATATTTATCCATTTAAGGTCACAGATCAATATTGATCCACTGACAATGCCCCCGGCATTGCAAAAAAATCTATTATCGAGCACAAAGCACACTTAGACTCAGAACATAAATTAAATAAAATAAATAAAGAAGGTTTTTATTCACGTAGACTTTAAAAAAGCGCTTGTAAATAGTCAGAACATGTTTGTACTAATATAGTTGTATACATTATTAAATATGCAATAAAATAACTTATATGAAAGAGTGTTTAAAAATAGTTAAGTAGTTTTTGAGTTTGCCCATTATATGAGGGCTACAAGCAAATAAATTTAAATGGCAGATTAAAAATAAAAAGGAATTATTCTTTTCCGAGCAATATATATAAAATTTTTATATAATATCTACATACATCAATTTAGATTTAATTTTAATTAAATAAAAATAGAGTGTCGGTAGTCAATGTTTATACCCGTAAGGTTTATTCCTTGAAAAAGGTATAGACCATTACCAGCATATTGAGTACAATAAATATTTTCGATGAAAATAACCTAATAATCATAAGTCTGTTCGGTTTTTGACTAACAAAGTAAGTGATTGCCCAGAAATCAGTGTCAAAGAAGTTCAAAGAAATTATATAACCCTGATATCTCGGAAACCGCTCATATCCGACCCACAGTAGATTGAGGTTATTTGATGCCAGTAATGCGAATATCGTTCCTTTAAGGACTATTTTATTTATTTTGGTGCGGCTTAGACAACAAAAAGTATGCTCTATATGGAATTAGACTGTCGCTATATTTAGACACTTAGCTTAACCCCTCGAAGCTAAAGAACTTTATAAAGAAAAACAGGCTAGTTGAAATAGAACTGTATGTCTAAAAATGTGAGCTCAATATGTATTGTCATTATTATTACGTATTGTCATTCTTAGTCGATACTTAGCTTAATTCGCTTGATACTAAAGTAAAGGACAACCAGACTAGCTACGGCGTAGCTCTAGCTTCGAGCTCGAGAGATCCAATAAATAATGAGCTCATTCATTTCAATCTTAAATGCTTCCGTAGCATCTTTTTTTTATAACTCGTTCATTTAAGTATGTATATCGTCGCCTGGTACCCATAGTACAAGCTTTGCTTAGTTTGGGGCTAGGATGATCTGTGTGACAGTGTCCCTTGATATTTATTTTATTTTATTTATTTAAGGACATCCAGTAGCTGTTACATCTACTTAAATCTAAAATGTTTTAATCATTACAATAATATAGTTTAAATGTACAGCTTCTAAAGGTGCCACAACATGCACAATTGGCGAGTAACACTGATAAAAAAAAACAAGGTACAGGCTAGTCAGTATCCTCATATTGAAGACACTTAAAATTAAAACTAATTATAACTAAAAACTATTAATATTAGGTACACAATGCATAATATAGCTATATTTATGTAAGTATATATATATATATATATATATACTTACATATATACTTGATATTATTTTTTATACATCTGTATATCTCGGCTTGTGCCGGTAACTTAAGGCAGCACGGACCTAGGTCAAGTGCTACCCTGAAGGAAGGAATTAGGAAGGAAGTGATGGTTGGTCATTATTTTGTAGGAACTTACGTACTATCCTACAAGTATTTAATATGGCTGCTTTCTGTAAACTATAATAAGTATATTGTGGTAACTAACCTACAATTTTTGTAAACAACGCCATCAGTATCGTACATCATTTGCTCAAAGATTTTATGGTTTCCTAGGCCCATTTCTGTACAATAAAGCAAATAAGCAACTTTGTATATTCCCGTACAAAAAAGAAAAAGCCAAAAGAAAAGTCATCAACTGGCTTCTAAAACTATCATATGATGATACGGAAAACCTTATAAATGTTATAAAATAAAACTCAAAAATAAATTAGTACCAAAACTAATTTAATATACAGAATTACGTGATCTTACTCTCATACACACACACGCACACACACACATACATACACACTCACATGAACACGCACACACACACTCACACAATAACCTATATTAGTTTTATGTCATAGAATTAACTATTTAGATTTTCCGGAGAGAGCCTGGAGTTCTGTAGTACAGGTCTCGACCTAGTTCAGACTCCAGACTCTCACAAGGACCGATAGCAACCAAAATTGTTAACTAGATATTTTTATTTGTAAATTCCTTGTGAGATGTGAATAAACATATATTATTATTATTATTATTAACTCTAGTATTTGTAGCGATTGGTGGAGTTGTTTAGGGACCACGCCTGTAGTAGACATAACTATGGGCACGATATTTACGTGTTTCAGCTTCCAAATACGGCTAGTTTCTAGTTTTAGGTCAGTATATTTTGATAATTTTTCTGCTATTTTTCTATTATTATTATTATTTAAAATACAAATGTATATAAAACAAACATCCAAATTGTATGCACTAAAATAGCGAACCCAGCGTGCTTTAATAACTAAAAGACTTAAACTAAAAAATAAAGTTAAATATAAAAATAAATTAAGACGTAAGTACTTAAACTATAAATTTCAATTAGAATAATAAAGGTAATGACAAAAAAAAATGGAAATGCTAATAATGATCTTGAAGATCATATGGTCTGATGGCGCGGGCTCTTACTTTGTGGTTTTATTTTCTAGAAGGCTCGAGCCCACGTTTTATTTTTATTTTATTTTTAAACTTCATGCACAAAAATGTACAGAGGCGGACTTAATGCCAAAGGCATTCTCTGCCAGTCAACCTTGGGGTGAGGCAGAGAAAAACATGGTAGGTGCACTTTAAGGACAGTGAGAAAAAAATATTAAAATCTAAGGATATATAGAATACACAAATACCTATATTATAATAAACTAATAAATATTATATATAAACATACACAGACAAATTATAATAATAGTTATTACAACAACAATGCTACTGTGAGGATTCAGCCAATGCCTTTTTAGCAAAATGCTTTCGAATTTTCTTTTTGAAGGAGTAACGACTTTTAGCCATTCTGATTTCTGAGGGAAGAGCATTCCAAAGGAGAATGGACTGTATCTGGAAAGAAGAGTGAATGAAGTCAGAGCCGTGGCGTTCGCCTCTATTGTCCGGTAAAGCGGTAATAGCCTCCTAGGCTCACTGTACATTTCATAAAAATTCTATACTAACATTAGAAAATTTGAGCCCACATCGCTAAAATATTTATTTAGGTCCAGCATCCGTACCATTTTCTAAAATAAACCAGATTTCACGTGATAGGACAAAATGTGCTCTGCAAATTAATTAACAGTATTACAAAGTTGACTCTGTGCAAAGCGCAGTGGCCCGAGACACGCCATATTTGCACAAATAATTATCACAGAAATGTCGACAAGCTTTGGTATGTAAGAGCGATTTTATTCCTTGGAAATAAATAGTAGCACACATTATAACATCGTTGGCTGTGTCGCTGATGCCATAAAAAATACCTTCACCCCATCTGATCCCCTGGGTGGAGTAGAAATCGTCCCGAGGGAATCTATACATATAATAAAATTGTAGAAAGTCAAAACTGTACATTGAATATTATTTGAAAAGGATACTTGGGGCGTGATCTACAATCGATATCGAAGCCAAAAATATAGTTTTTAGCATTTTTGTCTGTGTGTCTGTTTGTCTGTATATACATACAGACAAACACTACTGTAGCTTACGGATTTACTTCAAATTTTGCATGAATATTACTAAGAGGTCGTGTCAACATATAGGCTACATATTATGACGCCATCACCTACGGGGGAGGAGCTATGATAATATATAAAACTTCACGCGGGTAAAACCGCGGGGCACAGCTAGTATATAATAATATAATATCTAGGGACAATGTCACACAGATCATCCTAACCCCAAACTAAGCAAAGCTTGTACTATTGGTACCAGGCGACGATATACATACTTATATAGATAGCTAAATACTTATATACATAGAAAACATCCATGACTCAGAAACAAATATTCGTGCTCATCACACAAATATTTGCACTTACCGGGATTAGAACCCAGGACCACCAGCTTCGTAGGCAGGAGCACTACCAACTAGGCTACGGTGACCGTCAATATACACGAAAATGGGCAGCAGCGTTCTCTTGAGTACAATGACTATCTTACTGCGATTGCCAACCCCTCTGCCAAGCATGGTAATGGTATAATCCCCAAATTATGGACACAACTCCACTGGGGAAATCTTTTGGGGAGGCCTTTGTCCAGCAGGGGAAGTCATTAGTGCAAATAGTGACTGGGCAGCAGCACTAGTGTTTTGTTGTTCAGCTTAAAGGTACTATTGGGCTGAATAGCTGAACATTACTGTTGTTGTCTTATTTATTACTAGCTGTGCCCCGCGGTTTTACCCGCGTAAGTTTTTATAAATTATCATGCCTCCACCCCCGTAAGTGATAGCGTGATAATATGTAGCCTATATGCTGACCCGACCTCTTAGTAATATTCATGCAAAATTTGAAGTTAATCCATGCATTACTTTTTGAGTTTAGCCCGGACATACATACAGACAAACAGACACACAGACAAAAAATCTAAAAACTATATTTTTGACTTCGATATCGATTGTACATCATGCCTCAAGTATCCTTTTAAAAAAATATTCAATGTACAGTTTTGACTTTCCTACGATTTTATTATATGTATAGATTTGACATATGACCTGACATTCCCTAATTAATTTTAATGTTCGATTTTAATTTTATGATTGTTTTTTATTTTTTAAGTACTAGATTATTTGTTTTAATTAGAATTATAATTTTTATTTAACATTGATACTAACATGGGATAAGACTTTTATGACTAACACTTTATGGAGTAATCCGAAATAAAATTATTGCTATTATTATTTATTATAAGGCTGACATGATGATTTTAAAAAAAAAAAGTTTTTATTCGCGTAGACTTTAAAAAGCGTTTGTAAATAGTCAGAACATGTTTGTACTAATATAATTGAGTATACATAATTATTTCTAGTTTAAATTATAACATCGTTCGTGCCCCGTTGCTCTAGCGGTAGCGTATTCAACAGCTGATAATGAGGTCCGGTATTCGAATCCTGGATTGCTCCATTTTTTTTTCCTGATTAGAAAATTTCTCAGTATCTGCCTAAAGTCTGTAAGATGGCGGTATTACATCCTTGAAGAGCACCCAAAGCCGTCAGTCCTGTACCAGACCTCTTTCTGGTCGTTAATCGTCCCTTCGGATCATACGTGTGATGAAAGTAATTTAAGTGCCCCCATATTTGAAAAAATAAATAAAATAAAAAAGGTTTGGGCGCATATGTCCTGCGCAGATGACTAATCGCTTTTGAGACGTCCAGGCCTCTATGGCCGAAATTTGATCTGGAAGACATTACTAAAATACTATGTAACTATCGTTGCGTGAGAAGTCGGAACGGCTCACTAGTGAATTATAAATGTGTTATCAACAGGTTACCACTACGAACACGTGCAATCTATCTATCTATTATGACTTTAGCTTTAGGCACTGGTTCTATCGCGCATACCGCGTATCGCGGGAAACAGGAAAATTGTTTAGCGCTGCACTTAGATATGAGACTAGTTATTTCTAGCTGACCAGCTCAAATTTCAAAACAAAACATTATAATTAATTTAAAACTAACTACTATAAGAAGTAGTATGATACATATACATACCTTGGCAAGATTACATTTGCTCATGTAAATATAAAAATAAAATGCTTTTATAAAATACATAATAATATTATTAAAATTAAAGCCGACAACTATAATTATGAAATCCAAAGTAACGAAAATTTGCCTATACTACATGTAACTTAATTAACGCACATACTGAAAATAGTTTGTTCAGAATTGCTAACTGAATCGATTTATTTCATTTTTAATATAGGTATTTTTTTATTCAAAATTAATTAAATCTACGGAAATTATTGTAATATTAACCCTGTGCAGTCAAAACAAATTGAAAGGGACCGTAAGTCAAAGTAATAAGACTTTTAAAATCGCAGTTTTATTTGTATTCATACAAATTCCATCATTAAATTCAAAATAAAGAAAAATAACTTTATTCCAAGAAAGTAATTTCGTATATAACAATGCAAATTTTTTTTAATATGTATAAGTAATACATATTAAAAAAAAAATCTGTGTATGTATTATGATTACAACATAATATGCTGTGTGGTGACGGCCTAAGAATATCACCACCCCATCTCATCCCATGGGGGGACGTAAAAGTCGTCCCGAGGGAAAAATATACACCAGAGAACGGGCAGCAGCGTTCTCCTGAGTACCATGTCCACCTTACTGCGATCGCCAACCCGTCTGCCAAGCGTGGCGATTATGGCAAATCCCCTCAAATGATGGACACAACCAAACCGCGGCCCCCAGTTCCCGGCAGCCCTGCTATTTCCAGCCGTGGTAACAGCCGTGGTTACGGCATGGCAGGGGGTGCTAAGAATCCCCGGCAGATTCCGCGTTACCAACACCGACGACCTCTGGCCCTGGCAACATATAACACACGTACACTGCGGTCCGACGAGAAGATAACCGAACTGGAGGAAGAATTGAGCAGGTTACATTGGGATATTGTAGGATTATCTGAAGTCCGAAGAGAGGGGGAGGACTCGATAATACTGAAATCCGGAAACCTGCTCTATTACCGGGAGGGTGACCAAATATCCCAAGGTGGTGGCGGGTTCATAGTCCACAAGTCCCTCGTGAACAACCTAGTGAAAATCGAGAGTGTGTCGACGAGGGTTGCGTACCTTATACTCAGAATCACCAAGCGGTATTCGTTGAAGGTTATACAGGTATACGGACCCACTTCGACACACTCCGACGATGAAGTCGAGGTAATGTATGAGGACATATCCAGAGCCATACATACCTGTAACTCCTATTTCACTGTGGTCATGGGGGACTTTAACGCGAAGCTGGGCAAACGATTCGGTAATGAGCTGAGAGTGGGGCAATTTGGAACTGGAGACCGGAACCCCCGGGGCCAAATGTTGGCCGACTTCATGGTGAAGGAGGGACTCTTTATGATGAATTCCTTCTTCAGGAAGCCGGATCACCGCAAATGAACCTGGGTGAGCCCCGATGGTAAAACTAAAAATGAGATAGACTTTATCTTGTCGACGAGACGACAGATGTTCAATGATGTCTCCGTGATCAATGCGGTTAAAACCGGGAGCGATCATAGACTGGTCAGAGGCTCATTGAACCTTAATGTCAAACTCCAGAGGTCCCGACTGATAAAGTCTACGCTCCGACCTTTACCTATCCACGTCCAAAACCCCGAACCATTTCAGCTCGAACTGCAAAACCGTTTCGAATGCCTAGCAGACTGCGAGGAAGTGGACTCATACTATGACAGGCTCGTAGAAGCTGTCCATACGGCTGGGTCTAAGGTCTTCAAGGCCCGTCGTACAAACAGAACTAAAAAGATCTCTGACTTTACCCTGCAACTTATGGAAGATAGACGGAAAATGGTTCTGACATCCTCAGATGATGCTACCAGATATCGGCAGCTCAACAGACAGATCTCAAAGTCTTTGACTCGCGACACGCGGTAATTTAATACAATTAGTATTAAAGAGGCTATCGAGCGGAACAAAGGCTCTAAAGTGTTCGCAAGAGCTCTGTCTGTTGGATAGAGCCAACTGACGAAGCTGAAGACTGAGGATGGTAGAATCGTCACGTCTAAACCTGAGTTGCTGGGAGAGATCGAGAAGTTCTACGGACAGTTATATACGACAACACAGCCACCTGTCAAAAGTCATGCCTTAGATCCCAGAGCACGACTAACCCGACACTACACCGAAGACATCCCGGACGTCAGCCTGTACGAGATTATAATGGCTCTCAAACAACTCAAGAACAACAAGGCGCCTGGTGGTGATGGAGTTACAGCAGAGCTTCTGAAGGCGGGTGGTACACCAATCCTACGGGCCCTTCAGAAGTTATTTAACTCCATCATACTAGATGGTCAAACGCCACAAGCATGGCACAGAAGCGTGGTGGTGCTCTTCTTCAAAAAGGGCGACAAGACCCTATTGAAGAATTATAGACCCATCACACTGCTGAGCCATGTTTACAAGTTGTTTTCGAGGGTCGTTACGAACCGTCTCGCGCGCAGGTTTGACGACTTCCAGCCTCCCGAACAAGCCGGTTTCCGAAAAGGCTTTAGCACCATAGACCACATACATACGCTGCGGCAAGTTATACAGAAGACCGAAGAGTATAACAAGCCACTGTGCTTAGCGTTTGTGGACTATGAGAAAGCCTTTGATTCTATCGAAACATGGGCCGTGCTGAGGTCTCTCATAAGGTGCCAAATTGACTACCGGTATATCGAGGTGATAAAGTGTTTGTATGAAAACGCCACTATGTCAGTGCGACTCCAGGACCAGATCTCGAAACCTATCCACTTGCAGCGAGGCGTGAGACAGGGAGATGTTATATCTCCAAAACTGTTCACCGCGGCATTGGAAGACGTCTTCAAGCTTCTGGACTGGAAAGGCTTTGGCATCAATGTCAATGGCGAGTACATCACTCACCTTCGATTTGCCGATGATGTCGTAGTCATGGCTGAGACCATGGAAGACCTCGGTACAATGCTCGATGACCTCAGCAGAGTCTCTCAACAAGTGGGTCTGAAAATGAACATGGATAAGACGAAAATCATGTCAAACGTCCATGTTGCACCCACTCAATTGAAAGTTGGTGACAAAGCACTCGAAGTTGTAGAGAACTATATTTACCTAGGACAGACCATCCAACTAGGTAGGTCCAACTTCGAGAAGGAGGTCAATCGTAGAATCCAACTCGGCTGGGCAGCGTTCGGGAAGCTACGTAACATCTTCTCGTCCAAAATACCGCAGTGTCTCAAGTCGAAAGTCTTCGACCAGTGTGTGTTGCCAGTGATGACATACGGAACAGAGACGTGGTCGCTCACTATGGGCCTTATTAGAAGGCTCAAGGTCACCCAAAGAGCAATGGAGAGGGCTATGCTCGGAGTTTCCCTGCGGGATCGCATCAGAAATGTCGAAATCCGCAGGCGAACCAAAGTCACCGACATAGCCCGAAGAATTGCCAAGTTGAAGTGGCAGTGGGCAGGGCACATAGCTCGTAGAGCCGACGGCCGTTGGGGCAGAAAGGTTCTCGAGTGGCGACCACGAACCGGAAGACGCAGCGTGGGCAGGCCCCCTACAAGATGGACCGATGATCTTGTGCGGGTCGCTGGAAAATGCTGGATGCGAATAGCACAAGACCGGCAATTGTGGAGATCTTTGGGGGAGGCCTTTGTCCAGCAGTGGACGTCTTTCGGCTGATATGATGATGATGATGATGATTCTAATTGGGATGTTTGATGGTGTGCGTTAATTACGTTACATGTTGTATAAGCCCTTATTTGTAAAATACTAATTATAAACTAAAATTGATTTGGAAAATTCTTTAACTTATATACACAGCCCGCTAGCTGTGTATATATTTTTTTATAGAGAACCCTTATAACGTTACCATAATAATGTCCGGAATGTCCGAAAATAACGGATATTGTTCACACTCCCTATAAAATACATTATCTGGCGTCAAGTATATAAAAATAGATAACATTTAAATCACCACATTTTAATAACACCAAATAGTTCAGTATATTGCTGTCTACTTGAAATTTAAATATACACTTGGAACAGACATTTAAAGTAAAAACGTTGACGGGGTTCCAATAGGCGACTGCAATATTGTGGGAACGGATATCGGAATCCCGATAGCAATCTCTGAGAGGAAAAGTCGTTTCCTGGAAACAGTATATGTAACTAAACCACTACAATATGCATGCCACGTTAGTTTATAAACTTACATACATAGACTCACGCCGGTTTCCCAGAGGGGTAGGCAGAGACAACGGATTTCCATTTGTCACGATCTTTGCACACGTGTTTTGCCTCGATTACTGTCATTATATTCTTCATACATGCTCGCCGGTTTCGGAGACTTGTGACCTGCCCTTTCTTGAGAACGTCTCCGATATAAACTTACAAGTACTTTATTATTGATGATATATTATGATATATATATATATATATATTGATGAAAATTTTTATAAGTATAATAATAATAATGTCCTCCTAGCCGAATTTCGGCCACGGCGGTCAGTCTCAAAAGAGATTAGCCATCTGCGCGAGACATATTACAGTGCTCAAGTGTGTGCGCAAACACAATAGCACTTTCTATTTCATCACTCTCATGATCCGATGGGACGCTTAGGCTACACGACCGGAAAGAGGTCAGGCACAGGACCGACGGCTTTACGTGCTCTCCGAGGCACGGGGGTATAATATAAGATTTTTTTCTTTTTACAAAAAAGGCTCAAAATCACTTTTTGGCCCGACCCGGGATTTGAACCCAGGACCTCGTCCTCTGCGGTTGAACGCGCTACCGCTAGACCAACATATAATTAAAGAATTAGAGATTTAAAAGCGTTATCTCAATAATCCAAAGTAGTAAGTACTAATTCTTAGTAGGTAATAACCATTATTGGTTTTGGTCCTTCGTACATAGCTGTACTTAGGACCAAAACCAATTACCAATCTACCAACCAGACCTATAAAACCTTTTGTAAAATAAATTTATTTGTTTTTGAACTTTATGACAAAGTAAAAGAGTTCAAAATATTGTGGAAACAATATTCCTGGGAAGGGTTCACTACGCCTTTCAGCGATGAGGACATGCGTCATCTTTGCCTCTAGTCATAGTCATCATAAACCATAAATTCATCAAGTTTGCGTCCTGATATTACATATTGTAAGGCTCGCAGCAGCAAGGGTACTCTAACTGGGATCTAGGGGAAGATCTTCACAATGATAGCACACGTATTAAACACTAATCACTTATTTTATTGAATAATAATAACTGCACAAGTGTGTGCGCAAACACAGGGCACTTTCTATTCCATTACTCTCAGAATCCGATGGGACGACTAGCGACACGACCGGAAAGAGGTCAGGTACAGGACCGACGGCTTTACGTGCTCTCCGAGGCACGGGGGTGTAATACCGCCAACTTCCAGACTTCGGGCTGATACTGAGAAATTTCTTTTTAAGGAAAATAAAATCCCTAAATCACTTTTTTTTAGCCCGACCAAGGATTTGAACCCAGGACCTCATCAGAATTGCAGCAGCAAGGGTACTGTAACTGGGATCTAGGGGAAGATCTTCACAATGATTACATAGTATTAAACACTAATCACTTATCTTATTGAATAATAATAAACTCGTTTTTCACAATTTGAATTATATTCTAACTTTAAAACCTATGTCCAACTATTTTACTAAAATGACCAGAGTTTGCTATCTTCTCAAAAGAGGTTTTAATCTATAGGAGGGCAGGTGATATCATTACAATATTATGCCTCAAAAGGCCTTGAACTCAGGTATGAACCGGAGCTATGTCCCTTCTAGTTTCAACAAGACAAGCTTCTTCTATTACAAAAAGATTCAACTACTAAACTCTTGTAACATTATCTCGTCCATCGTGACTTTAAACCACTTTCAATCATTTCAATTTCACAAATAGTTGTGAGTTTGTGAGTTCCATCGAATCGGTAATGCGATACTTTGCCAAGTACTCAAGTGATAGGTACAGTCAAGGGCTAAAGTGATGATGAAAATCGGACCAGAGGTTGTGTCTTTGTGAGTTCCATCGATTGGGTTATGCGATACTTTGCAAAGTACTCTAGTTATAGGTATAGTCAACGGCAAAAGTAGATTATCAAAATCGACCGAGAGGTTTGGGTTATGGATATTGGGCGGCAGTGTCATGTTTGACACTGAACCTTCACGCACTACAGATAATGGGACTAGTCCCTCCCTCTTACTCGCCACTGTAAATCCTGTAAACCAGCATCAACAGTGGTAAACAATGAAATGACACTGAGCGGTGAGAGGCATGTCTCAAGGAATTGCTTTGACTGTCTTGGATCTCTTAATAAATTTACTCAGAGAGAAACAAGAACGAGTTTACAAAAAGTAGTTCCACTTTCCTCCTGCTAGAGCCTCATAAAACGAGAGAAATTCAACTAGAGAGGAATCCAGCTGCAAGGGAATAGTTTATGTAGTATATTTATAATGTAGGTAGGTTGTAGAATATTATCATAAATGTATAAGAGAGAACTGCACGAATGCTAAAAGATTTGTTTTTTGGGCGCGATTAATTATTTAGGTCTGTATGTGTTATATTAAAATAAATTTATTAAGTAAGTGGATGCAAGTTTACTCAAACATATTATGTATTATTTTTATGGTTTCTTAAGGTAGCAATAGTTTTGGTTAGATTTTATAAGTATTGATATAATTATTTTGTAATAATAACATACGAGTATATGTTTTTTTTTTTTGTTTAAAGGAGGAAGATGTAGTATATTTATAATGTAGGTAGGTTGTAGAATATTATCATAAATGTATATACACTCTCAGGTGTTTGGATAATAAATTAGTGTTGAACCAACTAACGTGTGTTTTACTACAGTTTAAAGGTTTATTTATCATCTATTATCAAGTGGGCTATTATACTCGATTCCAATAGTAGGTACTGCAAATGCGCTTAAGCACACGTAAGTTGTTCCTTGTTGCTAGCTAGTAGGTAAACTACTACTCAGCTATTTATCAATATATCACGCTCTTTACACCAGAGAACTCTACCAGAACTCATACTTGAGAACACTACCTCCCACACTATTTAAGCGTAATTTACCATTTCTAGTATTGAATATTCGATTCTGATCATCTGCTTTTGCTGTTGACTGTACCAGAATACTACTATGCTTTAGTAACCGACTTTCAAAGAAGAAGATTATCAAGTCGACTGTCGCCCGGTTCCTATATTCCAAAAACGAATCGTTTCTACTACGAATAGTTAGAATTTCTACCAGCCGTAACGCAAAACCGTTCCTAAAAAATACTAGTCGTTATCCAAATAACCGACGTCTGGTTACTAACGGATGGGAGGACGTTAGAAAGCTTATTGTATGGAGATGCGTTCGAAAGTGTTCCTATAAATATTTTCTACTGTCACGGAACTGTCAAAATAACGAGGCGTTACCGCTTTGATTACTAGTCGAATTCGGTCGGTTTACCAGTCGTTTCTATTTTATTTTGGTAGTTAACATAGTGTTTGAGGAGATTTCCGTGATGTCTAGCTCTGAAACTGATAGAGAATTCATGGCTTTGTTTTCCGTTAGAAAGCGTTGATTATTTTTCTATCTTCTAAGATTTCATAACCACAAACCTTAGATTAAATACTCAATTTAAAAACTTATTTAGAAACCATGAAATACTCCTGGACAGACGTCTGACGACAGACGCATGCGCCATGCGCTTTCCTGTTACGCGTTTTGTTCACACCATGCACTCGTAACATCAAATTTTCAATAGTAATGATTTATAAATATTTTAAACCTAAAACGCAAATTAAATTATTACTGTAACTATAAGTACAGTAATTTGTACTATTATTCACATAATATTACAGAATAATAAATGATTTTAGTTGCATAATTGACGTACGACGTTTTGTTATAACTAATCGTGAAGAGGAGCGAGAGGTTCATCGCGGAACGAGTCGTAGGTGGTTTAAACTACGGATGTTCGTCGCAGGTGGGCATTGTGGAACACTAGTTTTGCATCGGTATCGGTAGCTGAAATACGGATGGTAACGATGGTCCAATGACGGATCGTAAAATAAAGGAACCGGGCATGTGTATCGTTTCTATTTTTCTTTTTTGTACGAGTTGTATGTCACTCGGTATTTCCGTTGTTTATTAAACGATTTTGATATTTTTTTTGAGTCAATAAAGAATGTTTTCGGAATGTTTCCATATATAGGTACATTTTCTTCCAATCTGTTAGCAAGAAGGCAAGTTGAAGTTGGTTTTAAATTGTAATTATTTATCATTGTGATTGCTTCAGAGGGCACGTTAAGCTATCGGTCCCGGTTGTAATCTTTAAGCTATGACAAACCCCAAATGGGCGCCTTGAACCACTCTCACTCTAGGGTAACCACTTTCCGTACGATAAGTAAGGAGCCTTGAAGTGTCACGTTTGAAAATCGTCATGAACCCTTAATGTGTTTGTGTTCTTCAACAACGTTATTTGTAAAGCTAATACCCTGTCACGTTCGCCGCATAAAACTAATACTAAAGCTCATATATGTAACAACGTCTTTAGTCTGGGGCCTCTAAGTGTCACACGGCAGTGGACTTAACACATAGCTCGGAGAGGCAGAAAAGTTCTCGAACAGCGACCACGAACCGGAAGTTATTTATACGATTGACCGATGATCTTATTACATGGAATATGATGATCTTATTATATGAAAGCGTTATGCGGCTAGTGATAGATCTTTGGAGGAGGCCTTTGTTTAGCAGTGGTCGTCTTGTATCTGATGATGATATGTCCCGTCTCAAAAATGTCAGCAACCCTGTGTTTGAGTTCAGGAAAACTTTAATTTGTAAAGGCAATATGCCCTTTCACGTTCGCCGCATAAAACTTACATTAAAGCTAATGTATAAGTATATCACTTAATGGACTGTGTGTGGAACGAGTCGTTCAGAAGGCGCGTTTTGTAGCGTATGTAGTGCTTCATAATGTACATGCAAGGTTGGCTATTGCAGTCATATCAGATCACACATGAGAGCACACGTGAGACAAAATTTATCTCATCGGAGTTAGGACCCGTCGCCGTGACCGAAATCGGTCTGGAGAGATCATAAACAGAAATAGACTCACGTCTGTTTCTCAGAGGGGCAGGCAGATACAAAAATGTAGGCGAATGTAATATCTTGTTAGCGGCACCTAGATCTAAGACTGATCTAATTTAATAAATTAGTTAAGGTAGGCTTGAACGCAACGTTTCAGTCTGAGTCGTAGTTTTAAGCCTGGTGCCTTATAATTACAAGCAGTTTTTAACTTCTTTAGTAATTATTATGAATTGTTTATAGTTAATATTTGTGTTTTTTTCAGGTATTGACTTAAATTTCGTTAATTTTGTTAACGCTGTAATATGCGATGCTCGGTAACGTCCAATCATCGTATAATGTATTGGATTAGTTGTTATTTACTAGCTATAACTTAATATTCAGTGTTATTAGGACGAAATTGTCATGTTATTTGTGTATAAAGTCCTTTAATTAAGATTTAAAAAAAGGCCAATGTATGTTACAACGTCTTTAAGTGATTCTTCAAGGAAACTGTATTTTTCTCTTGAATTTTGTAGGTAACACTCACTTGCGGTTATGAGTTTTTATTATGAGGTTATGGGAGTAAAGGCGTCTTTTGGTGATAAGATCGTTTTATTCAGCTTATAAATTGCTTATGAGATTATTTTGCGTAATATCAAAGGTGCGCAATCTTCGCAGTGTTAACTATATATTAACTCATTACTTTCATATATGATAACCGATTTTGAGACGTAGACTATAATAAATAAAAATTATTAAATATCTTGGAACATTTATTTTTCGGGACTAGTCCCTCTCAGTTTCTAACCACTGCAACTCCAGTGAGCTAGGATCAACAGTGGCACACACTGAGCGGTGAGACTGAGACATGTCCCGGGGAACTGTCTTGGATCCCGCAACGAATTTTATCAGAAAGAAACAAGGAGGAGTTAAAAAATTAATAGTTCCACTTCTCTCCAGAGCAGGAGACACAATTATATAACGCGGCTGGAGCCTCATAAAACGGGAGAAGCCAAGTGCAAAAACAACGTGAATCACTTTTAAGGATCCTAAGTTAGTACAAAGGATCCTGAAGGGTCGAAGTGTACAAAGTACACCCCAACCAAGAAAGGCACCTAAGTGAGCTGTTATATATTAGGACAACTAACACAACCTTGTATTATGGCAAGCAGACAAGTGATAAACATACTTTAATATTTCTAAATACATATATATTATAGATAAATTACACCCAGACACAGAACAAATAATTATGCTCATCACAAAGAGATTTGTCCTGAGTGAGCATGGAACCCACGACTTTTTTTGGGTAAGGCAGGTGTAATTAGCACGGCAAAAAGTATCTACGGGTGGGTATATTGAACTCGCACCGATTAAACCTACCTGCCGTGGATTTCTCTTGCCACCTGATGGGGGGAGCCCTCGGAACGCAGATATGCTGCTCCGGTATCCCCTTATGCGCCAGGTCTCAGATTTTTTTTTTTAATAGAAAAGATTTTTATTTATGGAGACTTTAAAAAAGCTCTTGTAAATAGATTTTGGGATTCAAATTTTGGGGTTTGGGACAGTTACACTGGGAGGGCTCTGGATTGCTCTCCCCTATTGCCGACTCCTGCCAGTACGGCACAGCGACTGCGCCACAAACAGACCACTGTATTCCGGAGCTGCTTGCTTCTAAATCTACTATAGATACTACCGTACCCTAGCCCGTCACCGTAGCCTAGTTGTTAGTGATCCTGCCTACGAAGCTGGTGGTCCTGGGTTCGAATCCCGGTAAGTGCAAATATTTGTGTGATGAGCACGAATATTTGTTTCTGAGTCATGGATGTTTTCTATGTCTATAAGTATTTATCTATCTATATAAGTATGTATATCGTCGCCTAGTACCCATAGTACAAGCTTTGCTTAGTTTGGCGCTAGGATGATCTGTGTGACATTGTCCCCAGATATTATTAAGATACACCCAGACACAAGAAATAATTCATCACACAAAGATATGTCCTGAGTGGGGATGAAGCCACGACTTCTGGCTTAGGACGCAGGGTTATTAGCGGCGTGGAAAGCAAGCATTTACCAACAACGCCAATAGGCAACTAGACTTGTCTAAAATTTTATTAAAAAACATATCACACTAACTGATGTTATTAATTACGATATTATCACCTAACACTGATTGAATTTGGGAATACAAAGGATTTTGAATCATTCAATATAGAAACTAAAACAAATATTGCACGATAAAATATTTTGATTATGAACCCTGATTTGTGACCGTGGTGTGAACTCGTATAAACTGGATATTCCTGGTTTTCCCACCCCTACTTGTCCCTAGAAACATTATTGTCGAATAGTTACAATGGCCACATTAAGTTTCAATTTATTATTGACAAAGGCCAACTATTTGAAAGCCGAAACAGTAAAACTATGCAAACTAAATCATATTTGATGAACGGACAAGTTTGACGTGTTTTGCATATTGAATAGAATTTTGTACAGACGCCAGCACATCAAGCTACCCCAATCTGGCAAATTTCCCCAATTAAAAGTGAACCTTATGCTTTTGTGTGAAAGTTGAAAATCTATAAAAGAAATTTGACAGATTGGGGTAGCCGGACGTGCTGTACATAGTGCCTACGTGCCTCCCTACACGGCAAATACTACGTGTAACAAAAAATGGTACTCATATTAGTATTGTCAAGATCTCTGTTAATCCTTTTGAAAATCGGAATAAATAGATTTAAAATTGCTGTGTGATGGTAGGAATAGAATATCATGATCCTATCTCATCCCGTGGGGGCCGTATAAGTTGCCTCGAGGGAATATCTCCCAGAGAACGGCAAGCAGCGTCTCTCTGTATACTATCTCTGTAACTCCTCTATTCTTTCACTACCTAGGTTGTCTGGAAGAGATCACACCTTGTGATAAGGCCGCCATTTGTACTGTATTAATTTGTATATGTTGTCAGTTTATATTGTTTCTTGAGGTGAACAATAAAGAGTTTTATCTATAATAATAATATTCCGGGACACTATTAACACACGGCCATCTGATCCCAAACTAAGCAGAGCTTGTACTATGGAAATCAGATAACTGATATATTACATATACTACTTTTCTTTTGTAAATACATACTTATAGATAATTACACCCAGACTCAGGACAAACAGACATGTTCATGCACACAAATATCTGTCCTGGGTGGGAATAACTTTTAAAAGGAAAGTTAGACATATCATGTCAAAAAGTTAAAAATCAAATCTACTTAAGCTTCAAACTATTAGATTTTAGTTTTAATTAATTAGTTTTAAGGTGCATGTTCACCTAGGTGCGACTCGATTTGATCATGGTGTTACGTATCGTGCTTCGGTGAACTTCAAATCTATTAGTTTTATTATATAATTTTACTTTATGTCATGCGTCACTATTAGTTCCACTCAAATTGTCATGCTGTGAAAACTGTCTAGTGCTAAACCTTAATGTATACTTCACTGTGATGTATTGATAATATTCTGTTTTGTGTGCCAATAAAATAAAATAAAATAAAATAAATCGAACCCACGACCTCCGGCGTGAAAAGCAAGCATTTGCCAACCACGCCAACAGGCCCGTCATCTATCTATCTATTTAACTATGACAATCGTACTGCGATCAACCCGTGTGCCAAGCGGGGCGATTATGTGACGATTGTTACATATACCATTCCGAAATTGTAATACATATATTACACAACCGGCCATAAACATCCCCAATAATTTTACACCCCTTGTCAACAATTTGACCTTTTACAACCCTTTACTTACGAATTGAGAGTACATTAACCTTCTTCAAGGTATTGTGAATTTAAGTCACATGTTGATTGCGGGAATGGCAGGATGAGTGGCCTATTATGTACTCACCTGGGCTTTTATTGTGCCGTAAACGCCCACTCTAAGTATTATGAAACGAGGCTCGTTTTACCTATGAAATTTAAGAATAAGAACGTTATAGTAACCATGTATCATTATTGGACGATCTTTCCGTCGGACCACTTAAGCACCACCTCGTTAATCTTTATGCATGTTCACCCTCTTATTCTTATTCTTCTGGTGGCGGCTATTTCCAGTCCCCAGAAGTCCTGGTAACACTGCGTCCAGTGGTGAATTATTGTACTCGCCGCTCCAATTAAACTTCCCTGTCACAACACAAATAAATTGCAGAATCTTTTTGGCAGGAGTATCGATAACATCGTCCTGGTGCAAGAAGTGTTGGCCCAGGACGGTGTTACGTTTATGCATCAGTGGTTAACAGTGGCAGAGCAGCTGAAGAGGTGTTTCGTCCGCGTTATTGCAGAACCTACACACTCTACAATCTCCGATGCTCACCGTAGTCAGGTGTTTCCTGAGACAACAATGTCCCGTTAACTCCCTAGTTATGATGCATACATTCCTCCTATTAAGTGCGAGGGCTTAATTTGCAGTTTTGCGGTCGTAGCCTTTGATAGCTTTTTTGGAGCGAGTTAAACCTGGAAGTTTGTACTAGCGTTTAATAGATTCCTGTTGGCAATGGTTCCTTAGGGTGAGTTGGACTGTGCTTTTTGGTACACCGCATATCGGCTCAGGGCCGTATTGGACCAATTTAGCTCCAGCCCATGCAAGTTCGTCGGCACTTTCATTGCCCTCGATACCCGCATATTCACCCTCAATAGGACGAGACTCGCTGGTTTAAATCCGGCTCGAAGGACCAAAGTGTTGGGACATAAACCTACTGTAGGTATAATTTTAGATCTTGAAATAAAATATAGCAAAGTGAACTGTAGAAACTTTGGTATACAAATACATATAAATTGTTCGTGATAGGCGTAGGGTCCTCGCTCGCATTAGCCCTTTAAACCTGATTTATTATTTAGATTCCGTCTTTTTATTTCAGCGGCCCTAACTAACATGCGTCTTTCTCTATCTACCTGGGTGGAAGATCCGGCGAAGAAAGCCAAAATTAAGTTGCGTCGAGCTGTCAGCCTTTTAAGAGAGGATAACACCGACCAATCAATTATGATTGTTCCAAAATCGATTGGCCAATACAAATGTTGTTCTTTGCCTCAAATTTCAAATCAAATATGGAAGGTTGTGCTTAATTGGCGCAGTTATAATTCCGACGCGTAAATTCGATTATTTGTATTATACAGATAATTAATTTAAAGCGGAATTGTTCGGTTTAAGTGGCATGTTTTAAAGCCAATTAGATCTTTAAGTATTGGGCAGAGGCTCGTGTACAATATAATGAAATCAAAGCCAAAGTAAGTTAAAAGTTGGTAAATTATTTCTTTATACTGGCTTGCCTTTCATTCGCTTCAGGCTGAAACGTGAATTGAGTATAAATAGCAAAGGTCTTTTATATTTTTTACTACGACTACGACATTGCCTATTCGATAACGGTTTCCTTGTGAGTCAAATTAAACCTTTGTATGACGAGCACGATTATTAGTTTTTTTCAAATCAAATCAAATCGTTTATTTGCATAACACAGGTTATAGGTGGTGCTAACATAGTAATACATGTAAATAAAAAAATAAAATAAAAACGGTTTTTATTCACGTAGACTTTAAAAAAGCGCTTGTAAATAGTCAGAACATGTTTGTAGTATTATAGTTGTATACATTATTATTTCTAGTAACATAGATATTTAGGTACACATTGTATTGATTGTATTAAAACATTTATAAAATTTATTTTATAACAGCAATGATATTTAGCTAGCTCGTATCAAGTTATTGTCAAGAGATTATGTTTAAGTTTAATTATCTAGTTTAAGTCTAATATTTTTTTTACTGTGTTCTACCACAAAGTGTGCAAATTTTGTCATAGGACATACATACATGTGTTGCATAAAATATAATATTTTGTGAACAATCTAGTTCTGTGTCTAGATGTTTTATCTATAATAAGTTTATATGTATTAACCTCTAGAAATATGCCAGTATATTTATCAGTTGTCTGTCTGGAAGCCACAGTACAGGCTCTGCCTATAGTACGTAGTTAGAATCAGATGACAGTTGGTGTAGATATTTAAAAATGTGTGTATATCTGATTTCTTATTTAATTCCAATTTAATATATATTTTGTAATATCTAGCCTATGATTGTAATGTACACCTATGCCTTAGTTATGCAGAATGTTGTGTTCGCTTCGAAAAGGTCAAACACTAATGTTTAGAATTTGCGAAAAATAAATGAATTTTTTGAGTGTTTTGTACAGTTTAGTGAACCGTCAATTTAAAAAAATGCTCCAATATTCACAAAATGTACGTATAATAAGATATATTTAAGTCATATATATATTATTATATGTGCCTCTATCGGAAAACTAGTGCTCCAGCTATGTACCTATGTATTGTCATAGCTAATGCTGAGAATGAGCCGTTTATAACTTGAACCAAATTCTCGTTTTCTGCTGAAAATATTTGATATCATCTCTACAATTCCCGGTCCGTCTTGTAGGGGGCCTGCCCACGCTGCGTCTTCCGGTCGCCACTCGAAAGCCTTTCTGCCCCAGCGGCCGTCGGCTCTACGAGCTACGTGGCCCGCCCACTGCCACTTCAGCTTGGCAATTCTTCGGGCTATGTCGATTTCTTTTGTTCGACTGCGGATCTCAGCATTTCTGATTCGATCTCGGAAGGAAACTTCAAGCATAGCCCTCTCCATTCCTCATTAGGTGACATATTTGATTGCCTTACATGAATTTGTGTACATATATACAATTTTTTCATATACCTAATTTACTGGCGATTATGGCATATCCCCTCAAGATGATTCTTGAGGGAGGCTTGTCCAGCAGTGGACTTATTTAAGCTGTAATGATGATGATGATGATGACCTAATTTACGAGATAAAAGGTAACAATGTGACAAACCATCTTATCTATATTAAGATCAAATAAAAATCTACATAATACCTGCTCACGGTCGACCTACACAAAAATCTGATTTAATATCGCTACGTTGAAGTCTATTTAATTTTGTCAATAGCATTTTCGCGAAACGGTAATGATCCTATATCTTTAGGTTACTTTTATCTTTATTGAAATGAATACAAGAAAATGAGAAAGTTTAATGAAATTGTTATTATTAATCCCGAATAAGAAAGAAGGATATTGTGCGTCTTAAGGCTAGGTTAGTTTATCCGTCTATCTTTAACATCGTAGCAAAGGAAAGATTTAAAACAATTTGCTTTACAAACTTGCAACTTCGAAAAGGTGGTTTGTTTGTCTTAGATAGATAGATAGAATACTATAATAATAATATCCTGGGACACTATTCACACACGGCCATCTAATCCCAAATTAAGCAGAGCCTCTATTATGGAAATCAGACAACTGATATCCTACATATACCATCTTTCCACTGTAACTACATATTATATAGATATTTATACCAAGACTCAGGACAAACAAACATGTTCATGCACACAAATATCTGTCCTGGGTGGGAATCGAACGACGACCACCAATGTGAAAAGCAAGCATTTGCCAACCACGCCAACAGGCCCGTCGGGAATAATACATTGGATATAAAACGGGCGGTCTTATCGCGTTAAGGGATCTCTAACAGACATCCGTTGGTTGAATAGGAACTGTAATAAACAGTAGTAGAAGTGCAGCCAATAAATTGTACTTAGGAATTGTGATAGAAATATATTACATACCAAATACTGGTATGACTTCACTAATCAGTAGTAGTAATGAGGTAGGGCAAAGTGTTCATTTGTGTAAAGGGCAGCCCGACTGGGGAAGTACCTACACCTCGGCTGTCCAAAACCAAAGCCTAGCAAGTACATCTTACTTAATTTTACAGGAGAAGACATCATACATTTTCTTCTGCCTTTTAGAATTAAATAATTTTTTTATGCATTTTTTGTTTTCGTAGGAATAAGTATAAATTGTTCTACCTTATAAAATAGATAAATTGAATCTAAGTGCTTCTGGACAAGTTTTATGTGCCCTACTAATGACTACTTTCGATACTTCAAGATATTGATGACACCAAAGCAATAGCAAAAACCTAGTAAGGTTTCCACCTAGGTTTATTAATTGGTTTCTGTAAAGGTTCTGTTTAAGATTTAACATTGAAAACCTAGCAAGGACCCTAACTGGGTTTCTTAATTTGATTCATTATTTTCTTTAAAACCTTATATCTTATTTCAATCTAGTAAGTTGTATAATGTTAGCAAAAAAACTACTGGCTTAAAATAAAATGGTTTAATCAATGACAAACATGAGTTACATAATGATCTTAGCACAATGTAAAATCAGGTTTCTTCTGTCATTTCACCTTCAGTTTGGAGATCTATTGATTCATTGTTCACCGGCAGTGATTCCAAAATACCCGTCTTGTTTCTGTCATTAAAGGCACCAGTTTGGCAACAATCACATCCTTTTTTCGAGCAGGAATACCTCGAGTAGCTGGTATTTCATGATCTGTAATGGATGCAGACTGAATGCCAGAACCAGATGGTCGAGATAGTGTATAGTTATTGGTGTCATCGACTTTATAGTGATCTGTAATGGATGCAGACTGAATGCCAGAACCAGAGGGTCGAGATAATACATATTGGTTGGTGACATGCGAATTCTAACAAGAAGCAGAAGTTGCAGGGGTGCTAGAAAGAAAGAAAGCAAAAAACAACGCGTATATTAATAAGCACCACACAAACCCAGTTAACACATACCAAATTATTTTAAGTAAGGTCAGAGTGAAGGAAATGCCAGATTTTATTATGTTTGTAGAAATAACAAGAACTGACTGCACGTGGCGTAGCGGCCAAGACGCCTCGCCGCGTTGTGTCGTGGGTCCGAGTCACGCGCCGGACAACTATTTGTGTGACCCATAAATAGTTGTTATGAGTCTGGATGTAATTTGTGTCCGTCTATTATATGTTTGTAAAGTACCCCGCGACACAGGGATTAGATTCCCTAGTGCGGGCATTGTCTTTTTAAAAAGAAAATAAAAAAAAAGAATGTAAAAACTCTAAATCTGAGAATAGTCTCTAGTGATATCAAAGAATTCGCTCAATTAAAATCTTTGAAAAAAGCCTTACGTACTCATGTTCGAGTTCTTATCCAAATATCTATATTTTTTATATTTATTTTACTGACTGACTGACTACTCCACTATGACCTTAATTATTGTCAAAGAAGTCATGTTACTTGTGTTAATATTCCACTCCACACACAATCAAAACAGCAAACACGCCGATGTTACTAACGCCACTAGAACGCCACACACATTTCAGTTTTGATTAAACCTTTAAATAAAAGTATTAAGCAATTATAAATACCTTGAAAGAGCTGCTGCCAACATCCGCCTTGATCTATCACTGCTCATTATATTATTCGACGATAAATAAGCAAAATTAACGAAAACAAAGTACACGCACGCACGGCACGGCACAGACGCAAAGTTCTAAATGAGCATTTCGGCTCACGCGCCTCTTTCACACTGACTTACTATTATTAATTATAGACGTTATTTGATTGTCTAGTTCTATACTTCAGTGATTTTCTAAACCAAAAACCTAGCACAGGACAATTCCAAGTTTAAAAACTTAGTAAAAGACCGTTTTCAAATTCAAAATCCTAGTAAGTTCAATTTACAAATTCGAAAACCTAGCAGGTACTGCATTTAATAGGTTTTTGTAGTTGAAAATGGTACTTGCTAGTTTTTTGAATTTGTAATCTCCGAGTACGAATGACACTTGCTAGGTTTGGCCATTTTCGTAACTCTGATTCTATTATAGATAGAAATACAGTTGTTTTTGCCTTAGCCGCAGCTCTAAACTTTGGGAATATTGGCTTTAAAAAACGTATTTTACAAAAATTGTTCCTTGCTAGGTTTTGGTTTTGGACAGCCGACCTTACAGAAGACATTCCTTAATAATAACATTCATAATTTTAATGTTGTGTTTCTGCGTGTGAGTAATGTCGCCAGAGCTCATTGGGGTGGAGGAAGGATCAGTAAAACTTGTTTGCTGACTTTAAAGGCTGGCAACGCACCCGCGACACCTTCGGTCTTGCGAGTGTCCATGGGCGGTGGTGATCACTTATCATCAGGTCACCCACTTGCTCGTTTGTCCCCACTGATATAAAAAAACTTGAGAGGTGTCAAGGGACACCCGGATGGAACGAAGTTATTTCTTATTATTTATTATGTACAAAAAACCTGTATACACTCAACAAAAATAATCGTCGCGACACCACACTGTTCAATGCGAAATATTAATGAAAATATCTGGCTTGCTTTCTATAAGAGAGAGAGATAGAGAGAGAGAGAAACATGCGCACGCCACACAGCTGCAAAAAGTGTCGTAACAACTTTTCGTAAGAATTTTTTCCGTCTAGCCCCCTTTCACAACGTGCGATAAGAAACTTCGTTCCAAAAAGTATGTTAATAAACATATCACACACTAAATGTATATATGTTACGGTAAGAGTGAATAATTGAAGATTATTAATAATTATCCATTATTATTAATAATTACCGAAAGTCGAGGATAAAGTGATAAATTAATCACATTTGTCGGTTTTTATTAATAATTTTACCCTAGTAGTGATAAATGTAATAAGTGGCCAAGGGTTACGGGGCGGGGCGGTGTGTGCGACGTGCGAGAGGTGCGGGGGGGATGTCACGCGAGGGAACCGCGTAGGCGACGCGTTAGTTGGCTCGATGTTATTGTTTTAAAAGCACACGCACGTTATTTGTTGTTGCTGACGTAAAAAGTTTGTGAATTATTGAGTTTGAGTACCGTTTTTGCATTAAAATGGAAGACCTTCTTATTATGAGAACCAGATTTAATGAGAAATGCCTTGAAATAAAATCGAAGAAAGGAAAAAATCACCAATTATTTACACGAGATGAGTTTTTTACTTTTTTAAACAAGGTTATAACTTCTAAAGTGAAAATAAAGCAAAAAACGCCAGAAGACTATCAACGTCTGTCAAGGTACGATGTTGTTAATATAGGAAACATAAAAAAATTAGTAGTTCCAGTGAAGGACGAGAAAGACTCTCTTATTTACTATACTTATTTAGAGGAAAATTTTGATATTATTCATGAGACTCATATTTCTATTGGTCACGGAGGGCGCACCAGAATGGTTAAAGAGCTTAAAAATAAATATAAGAATATTACACTTGAACTTATAACTATTTATTTGAACTTGTGTCAACCATGCCAAAAGAAAATGAATATTCCTAAAAAGGGGTTGGTAGTAAGGCCCATTAAGAGTACTGAATGCAATTCAAGATGTCAAGTTGATCTTATTGACATGCAATCACAGGCAGACGGTCAATATAAGTTTATAATGGTATACCAAGATCACCTTACAAAATTTGTGCAACTCAGAGCATTAAAAACGAAGCGTGCTGAGGAAGTTGGATTTCATTTGTTAGACATATTTACTATATTTGGAGCGCCTTGTATTTTGCATAGTGACAATGGGCGTGAATTCGTGAATAATGTCATTACTGAGGTGTATAAAATGTGGGATGAACCTAAAATTATTCACGGAAAGCCGCGACACAGCCAGTCTCAAGGATCTGTCGAGAGAGCAAATCAAGACATTGAAAAAATGTTAGCTACTTGGTTGGAAACCAACAAAACAACACATTGGTCAGAAGGTCTAAGATTCATACAGTTTATGAAAAACAAAGCTTTCCATTCAGGAATAAATACGAGTCCTTATGAAGCTATGTTTGGTTATAAACCAAAAATTGGGTTAAAAACTTTTTTGCCCGCTGTTGATATTTCACATATTACAAGCGAAGAAGATTTAGAAAGACTTTAAGACCCTCAACATGCTGATACTGACGACTGTAACTCCTTGGATCATACTACGGACGTGCACTCAGTTGATATCCATTCTCAACAAATTGAACCTACTTCGAATATTTATCCGGTTGATGCCCATTCTGTGCAAATTGAACCTGAATTGCAGAGTGAGCTTGAAATTAACTCAAATCATGAAAATCCCACAGAAATTCCTGTTGACAATGCAAATAAGGAAGAAACGATTATCAATTCGGAAAACCAAAATATAGATAAAGAGCTTGTCTCAATCATCGCCACTACTTCCACTAAAATTCAAGAAGTTCGAGATTCTGCGAGAGAGTGTCTTCATAAGCAAGCTGAAAAAATGTTAAAACTATCCAAAACAAAATTTCCAGTTGGAAAAATAGGGGACAGCGTTAGGATACGCGTGCCAGAAGTCGATCGAGCCAAGGCAGATAGCTTAAATATAATCGGCGTTATTATGTCAGTTACTGATCATAACCTATACAAACTGGGGACAAAGTATGGCGTTCTAAATCAACTGTATTCACGAAATGAGTTTACAGTTTGCAAGGAAAAGTTTGTCAGTATTGATGAGGTTCCTAATACAACTTGCAGTCTGCGAGAATGTGCCCGGAAGGACTCAAATTTGGGGGGGCAAGGTTTTCAACACTGCAACTGTACTGGCGAATGCAACTCTAATCGCTGCAAATGCAAAAAAATGCACGTTCTTTGCAATTCTAAGTGCCATAAAAGTAATTCTTGCAAAAATAAATAATATTTTTAGTTTCTTTTTTTATGAGTCTTTAATTGTTTTATTTTGATGTTATTTTTATTGCAATTTAAATAGCAATATATTTTACTTGCACAACAAATATTTGTTGAATTCTATGAATATACTTTTAAAAATTTAATTTGTTGCATTTATAGGTGCTACAGAAGATTTACAGGCAAACCAAATATGATTGTTAATGATTGCTTTTAGGAATCGTGTTGATTTTGTTAATGAAACAATAATTGTTTAATTTTATTTTTGTTACAATTTTATGTACCACGAAAGACTTTCTTGCTTTGTTGTTTGCTTAGTTTGCAAGTACAAGTAACCTTGTTTGTGTGATCTCTAATTAATATAATTGTAAGACTGTGTTTAATATTATAAATAAATGCCTGCTGGTCAAAAAACATTGGGGTTTTATTTATTTATTAATTTTTACCAATATGTGTCGTGTATTATTAATAATTACTACTAAAAGTAATAAATTTCGATCGTTTATTCACATTTACCAAAACATGTGGTTATTATTAATAATTTTGTAAAAATATTAATAATTTTCAATTAATCAGATTTACCGTAACATATACACATACACGTGCTAACCATGTCACTTGGTCACGGGTTGACTGAAGAGCTGAGCAACACCGCTGTTGTTACAAAAGGACTACTTTACTCATGATTAATTGAAACAACACCAAGAAAGAACACCGTCTTCCATAATGTCCTTATTCTATTATAGAGACGGTAAACAATACGGCCAAAGAGTTATTGACGGAGTACTTAAGGTAAATGCTCCAGAAACTTCACAAAGCAACAAGTAATTCTTTAAAAGAATATTGTTAATTAATGAGAATTAATGAACTTTTGTTCTGGTATAAAAATGAAGGTTTTCTAAGAAATTGTTATTGGCGTTGTGTTGTTTTGAGAAAAGGTTAAAATACATGGAACTTTTTGTACAGTCGGCAACTAATAATTAAATAATAATAATTAAAATAACACCGCTGCTGTTACAAAAGGACTACTTTACTTATGATTAATTGAAACAACTCCAAGAAAGAACACCGTCTTCCATAATGTCCTTATTCTATTATAGAGACGGTAAACAATACGGCCAAAGAGTTATTGACGGAGTACTTAAGGTAAATGCTCCAGAAACTTCACAAAGCAACAAGCAATTCTTTAAAAGAACATTGTTAATTAAAGAGAATTAATGAACTTTTGTTCTGGTATAAAAATGAAGGTTTTCTACGAAATTCTTATTGGCGTTGTGTTGTTTTGAGAAAAGGTTAAAATAATTGAAACTTTTTGTACAGTCGGCAAGTAATAAATATATAGTATGTAGACTACGTGCAGTACAGGATAGCGACTGCGTTCAAGACCTCCATGGACTTATCCCTCCTTTAACCTTTCTTCATCGGATTACCAGGAGCCGGGAGGGTCTCCCCCGTTTTGTTGTTGACATCCCATAATGCTGTTCGAAGCGCTTTGCTTCCTCTTTCATTAAACCCACGGCTACGCAGTGGAACACCCTCTCGAACGACGTGTTTCCAGGCTCATACAACATGGGTTTATTCAAGGTTAGAGTGAACAGGCATCTTATGGGTACTCACGGTCACCTTCGACCACATTTTCACTTACCATAAGGTGAGATCGTGGTCAAGCACAAACCGAACCAACATAAAGAAATAGCCTAGTAGTTTGACCGTAGGGCAAAGGCGAACTCGAAACTCTTGAGGTCCATAGACCTCAATAGTTTCGAGTTCGAACTCAAGACACGAAACACTGACTTTTCGAATTCATGCAAGTTAAGTATCTAGGCTCGCGGTCAGTCCATAGATGGGTGACCGCCAAAATGATTTAATTTCTGATTTTCTCCGTGCTTTGGAGGGCACGTTAAACTGTCGGTCCCGGTTGTAGCGATTAAGCAACAGTCGTGAATATCAGAGGCCTACTGGGCGACTTGAACATCTCTGCCACCAGAGTAATTTAAAAATTAATTTAAAACGGTGATTTAAAACGTGATAGTACCTACTTACCTGAAGTTTTCTTTAAAATGTTTTTGAAGTCTGCCAACTATGATTTTAGTGGCTACTGAAATGAAACTGAAAGAAAATGATTTATTCAGAAAATTGCACAAACATCAAGAAATTTTAAATCACACTAATATTATAAAGGCGAAAGTTTGTAAGTGTGTGATTATGTGAGTGTAAATTTAATGTAATCCTGTGATAATATTGTCTTTCGCGTATTACTTGTCACTTTTGAGAGCATATAATCAATATTCAGTCCCACTACTACTACTTTTCTTTGGTAAATACATACTTATATAGATAAATTACACCCAGACTCAGGACAAACAGACATGTTCATGCACACAAATAACTGTCCTGGGTGGGAATCGAACCCAAATACTTACAATACACCCAGACCAAGACAGTTAAAGTAGGGCCAATTTAATAGATGACATTTGACACTTCATCAAAATTCAACAATAACAAAAATATTCTGTGCCGTAACTTTTCACAGTGACATCATCTGAGTAATGAAAACATCATAAATATAAGCATAAAGTTCAAATGGCCGATACTAATCGAATATACCTCTATACTACGACGTTTATTAAATAGCTAATAAAAAAATCCTAATTACATCAACAAGACACCCTATGCCTTTTACGCCACAGATCGTGGGTTCTTTTCCTACCCAGGACAGTCTGGGATCAGATGGCCGTGTGTGAAAAATTATATATACAAACATACATAGACTCATGCCTGTCTCCCGGAGGGGTAGGCAGAGACAAGGGAATTCCATTTGTCACGATCCTTGCATACCTCTTTCACTTCGTTTACTTATTCTTCGTACATAAAATATATTATCTTATGTAATTATATATAAGATCGCAGTAAAACGACTTGGTGTTGGAATATAGTAGCTATGTCCCTTATGATAACTAGAGTTAACTTAAAGTGTTAACAATGAACCATTCCTAATTTTGAGTTTCATCTGAGTTATATAGCCGAGTTATAGTTTACATTGCATTCCCTTGTGAATTACTCTAACAAATGTTATCTAAACCTAAATAGCACATTGTTATTCAAGATTCAAGATGTACCTTATAATGTTACGTTAGGTAAAATTAAAATAGAGAGTAATTAGTCCTATTAAAACAAACTAACCGATATAGATAGATAGATAGATACACTTTATTGCACAACATATAAAAAAGAAGTATACTGGAAAAATATTAATATTTAAAATAATGTACAAATGGCGGTCTTATCGCATAATAGCGATTTCTTCCAGACAACCGAAGGATGGACTGGTAAAAATTGGAAATGACAGGCAGCTGGTAGTGTACCATCGTCAGTTCTACAGAGTTCTAACCTAGTACATACATACATACATAGACTCACGCCTGTTTCCCAGAGGGGTAGGCAGAGACAACGGATTTCCATTTGTCACGATCTTTGCATACTTCTTTTGCCTCGATTACTGTCATTATATTCTTCATACATGCTCGCCGGTTTAGGGTACTTCTGACCTGCCCTTTCTTGAGAACATCTCCAATTTGATCAGGGAATGTTCGACGTGGTCTTCCCCTTCCGGTTGTCCCATTCACACAGGCCAGGTATACTTCTTTTGTCAATCTTCTTTCATTCATACTTTCTAAATGGCCAAACCATCTCAGCATGCCTTTTTCAATCTTTGTGACTACATCCTCTTTCACACCACAACGCTCTCTTACATCAGTATTTCGAATTCTGTCTCTCAAAGTCACACCACACATACTTCTCAGAGCTCTCATTTCCACTGCATTTATTTTACTTTCATTCTTTTTCTGCCATACCCAACTTTCACTTCCATACATTAAAGTTGGCACTAACACTCCATCGTGCACGGCTAGTCGAGCCTTCTTTGATACTTGCCGGCTACTCATAAAGGCGTGTAGTGCCCCATTCACTCTGTTCCCCGCATTTACTCTTCTAACAATATCTTTTTCATATTTCCCATCTCTCGTAAACAAAGTTCCCAAATATACAAACTCATTCACCTGTTCGACTTTCTCTCCTCCAATCACAATATCACACGTTGTCGTGTATTCATCCCTCTCAAATACCATTACTTTCGTCTTAACTACATTCATTTTCATCCCTTTCCTTTCAAAAGATTCATGCATACTTGTTACCACCACCTGCAACTCGTCCGCCGATGATGCAAGTAAAACTTGATCATCAGCGTAAAGCAGACATTTGATGAGTAACTCATTCATCCTTACACCGCATTCACTTTCTTTCAAATCTTTTAAACAGCTATCCATGAATAGGTTAAACAACCACGGTGACGCTACACATCCCTGTCTAACACCCTTTTGGATGCTAAAGGATTGTTGAAGTACTAGATTATTTGTTTTATTTTGAATTAAAATTTTTGATTAAACATTGATACTAACATAGGTTAAGACTTTTATAACTAACACTTTATGGAGTAATCCGAAATAAAATTATTATTATTATTATTAAACCACTCGGTGTATGACCCGTTAATCCTCACGCAAGCTCTGGAATCCCTATAAAGAGATTTTAGTGCTTGAACAAGGTTGTCGTTCAACCCATACATGGACAGTACCGACCATTCTAACCTAGTAATATATATATACTACATAGATTAATGTGCTTACATACATTCATCATATTCATACATAAACGAGTATAATAAACTAATAAATATTTCATAATACTTTTATAAATAATAATAAAAATTTAACGATATATCAGTTCAGTTTTTCAGTTTAAAAAGACAATGCCCGCACTAGGGAATCTAATCCCTGTCTCTCGGGGTATTTTACATACATATAATAGACGGACACAAATTACATCCATACTCAGAACAACTATTTATGGGTCACACAAATAGTTGTCCGGCGCGGGACTCGAACCCGCGACACGAAGCGGCGAGGCGACTGTCTTAGCCGCTGCGCCACACGTGCAGTGACTTATGGAAGCCGCCATTATAAACACATCATGCGTAGTACCATGGTTTTGACAGTACAGCACTGGTGTCCATTAGCAATTTGAAATTGCATATTTAGAAATTAGACAAGTACTATGGCGATCTGCTGGTCCAGGTACTTTCGGGATATTGTAGATATTGTTACTGGGAATAACTATTATTTCAACTATGAATTAAACACTTTTATATTCTGCTAGCTACCATTCTTGTAATTATATTCTACTAGCTGTGCCCCGCGGTTTTACCCGTGTTAAACCATATAAATTATAGCCTATGTGTTAACTCAGGGTGTCAGCTAACTCCATACCAAAATTTTATTAAAATCGCTCCAGTTGATTAGACGTGAAGAAGTAACAAACATTTGTTGGCAACATCGGTTCGACAACGCCATCTAGCGGTGAAGTTGCAACAAGAACCGAGTGTTTATAATGGCAGTGCGCGAGCGGAGCGCTCTCTCTTGCAGTCGAACCGTTGAAGTGAACACATATAATTTATTGATTGTACTAAGTTGGTATTTGAAAGCGATAATGAATTAAAGAGTATTGTGTATTTGGTATTTTATTAGAGTTCAGATTAGACATTGCAAACACACTCACAAACTTTCGCCTTTATAATATTGATGTGATATACCTTCTTTGACGATGATGTTACTCGTTTCATAGCCACTAGGGTTCTGTCGTCGCCTGACAGGTAAATCGAATCAGCTTTCCACGTTTGAATATATTCAAACTGTTTCTTGTTTTTTTAAATTTATTTTTAAATGGTTTTTATTAAGCGAACGAAGGTCCACGACCATGAAATTTGTCAGAGTACCCAACACAATTGTAAATTTTAATATCATAGCCAGGTGTTCTTACTCTATCAGCGATGCATCTAGGCTCTTGGTTGGTTTATGATTTCTGAGCATCTCTATGTATGCTTCGGGCGGCACGTAAAACTATTGATTCCATCGGAAATAATTTTACACTCATCATTGTTGGGATCAAACCTATGACCTCTGGCTCAGCAGTCAGGGTCACTTACCACAAACAAACTAACAAAGAATATATTTATTAACATTAAAATGGTCTTAAAATTAAAATAATGACACAAATTTACATTTTACGAACATAAAAAAATAAACAGATTACCAAAATGTATTATCCATTTTTTTTAAACGTAACTTTGTGTATTTTTATGGGAGTTCTCTTAGGGACAGTGGGATTTAATTGCAGATATTAAAACACATGAACAGCTGGTGTGCTCAATATTTGCATGGGTATTTTGTTAAATTTTCAAATGTTTCGGATTTTAAACGTTTTGTTGTAAAACTAAAGTCTAGATTGTTTTCTAAGTAATTTTATATAACTGCCTTGTCAGAAATGTTTTGGAGTACGCTGCTGTTGTGTGGCGTCCCCACTTTGCAATTCACTCTCTCAGAATCGAGCGTATTCAAAAGAGATTTGTTCGGCACTTGTCATATTCGGTGGGATTGGGGGGGAAAAAAGTGGATTACAAAACCAGGTTAGATTATTTTAAGATGATGGAACTATCTAAGAGAAGGGTTGTAACTGATTTGGTATTTTTATTTAAATTGTTAAGAAATAAAATTGATTGCCCTGAGTTGTTACAAAGGATACGATTTAGAGTTCCGTTCCATATTCCACGAAAACCGATAACTCCTTTAGCTCTTCCACTACGTAGAACATTACTTGGCTCAAACTCACCTCTCTGCCGAATGACAAAATTATACAACATGTAACATAATTAACGCACACCCTCAAACACCCCAATTAGAATATTATGTTGTGATCATAGTACATACACTGAATTTTTTATTTAACATGTATATGCATGGTTATTTACTAAATTAGTTTCTTGGAATAAAGTTTATTTTTCTTTATTTTATATTAAATGATGGAATTTGTACGAATACAAATTAAACTGCGATTATGAAAGTCTTATTACTTTGACTTACAGTCCATTTCAATTTGTTTTGACTGTACAGGGTTAATATGACAATAATTTCCGTAGTTTTAATTATTTTGGAATAAAAAATTACCCATATAAAAAATGATATAAATCGATTCAGTAAACGATTCTGAACAAACTATTTTCAGGATGTGCGTTAATTAAGTTACATGTTGTATAACGAATGCAGTGACAGGGTTAATATCCACCACGTCTCATTAGGATTATATAGGAAAACTATCAATAGTTGTTAGGGTTTTAGTTACACATAAAAAAAATTATAAAAGTAGCTCATTAAATTTTAAATGAAGTGTTTACCTATAAGTAACTAGACATTTAGATCTTAAGTATTGTGCTATTTTTAAAGATTTATGTTAATGTTTAAGTTGTTGGTGAACCAAATAAATAAAATAAATAAATAAAATAAGTGTTTAGGTTCTAAACGAACCTTACTTATTGTTGCTCTTTAGCGAAAAATATATAGCCTAACTAGCTATGCCCCGCGGTATTAGCCGCGTTAAACTTTATTAATTAGAACCTATGTGTTATTCTGATATTTTTTTAAAGACAACGCCCGCACTAGGTAATATAATCCCTGTGTAGCGGGGTACTTTACAAACATTTAATAAACGGACACAAATTACACCAACAACCAGACTCAGAACAACCATTTATGGGTCACACAAATAGTTGTCGTGTTGTAGGTAAATAGTTGTCAACTATTTACCGTCCCTATTTAGAACCCGCGACACGAAGCAGCGAGGCGACTGTTTTAGCCGCTGCGCCACACATGCATAAATAAGCTATAATGCTACAAAGGTTGATAAATATCAGTTCGGTAGTTTTTTTGTCAAAGAGTAACATACATCCACTTTGTTTTTTTTTACTGTTATTACTACAAACATGTTCTGACTATTTACAAGCGCTTTTTTAAAGTCTACGTGAATAAAAACCTTTTTTATTTATTATTTAGTTGACGGGCTTGTTAGAAAATGCTTGCTTTTCACTCCGGAGGTCGTAAGTTCGATTCCCACCCAGGACAGATTTATGTTTCTCCTGAGTCTGGGTGTAATTGTCTATATAAGTTACAAAAGAAAATGTACGTTGTATATCAGTTATCTGATTTCCATAGTACAAGCTCTGCTTAGTGTGGGATCACAAAACTTTGGCATTTATACTATTAGTAGGATGTGTAATCTTGACTGCCTAGTTGGTCTAGCGGTAGCGTGTTCACCCGCGGTTTATGAGGTCCTGGGTTCAAATCCTGGGTTGGGCCAAAAGTGATTTTGGGACTTTTCTGTAAATAGAAAAAATTCTCAACATCAGCCCGAAGTCTGGGAGTTGGCGGTATTATACGCCCGTGCCTCGGAGAGCACGTAAAGCCGGCGGTCCTGTGCCTGACCTGTTTCCGCTCGTGTCGCTATGGCGTCCCATCGGATCATGAGGGTGATGGAATAGAAAGTGCTCCTGTGTTTGCGCACACATTTGAGCACTATAATATGTCCCGCGCAGATGGCCAATCTCTGTTGAGACTGGCCGCCGTGGCCGAATTCGACTAGGAGGACATTATTAATCTTTCCAGACGTTACGTGAGTATACGATAGTGTATGTGATGCGCTATCTCTCCGTGCAAAAGTACGCTAAAGGATAGTTGAGCGCACTTAATCCCCAGATTGTTAGGAAGGCAATTAGATTTTCTATCTGTTAGAGCACTGCAGAGCTACTTAATCTCGACTGATCTATTTCATTACTTTTAAGTCCACTATTATTGAGTACATTCTACTTCAAACAAACTGAAAAATTTATCGTAATAGTTACAGCGTAATGGCTCAGTGGTTAAGATAGCCTTGTTATCACCTGAGTATGGTCGTCTTTGGGTTCGAATCCTGGGAGAGCAACTATTTGACGATCACCGTAGCCTAGTTGGTAGTGCTCCTGCCTACGAAGCTGGTGGCCCTGGTTCGAATCCCCGTAAGTGAATATATTTGTGTGATGAGCACGAATATTTGTTACTGAGTCATGGATGTTTTCTTTGTATTTAAGTATTAATCTATCTATATAAGTATGTATATCGTCGCCTGGTACCCATAGTACAAGTTTAGGGCTAGGATGATCTGTGTGACATTATCCCTAAATATTATTATTATTATTTGTATCACACATAAATGTTTGTTCTACGTCAGAAAGAGCTTTATGTCCGTGAATTGTATGTTTGGAAAGTTCTCCGTAATACGGGGATTTATTTAATAATTTATTTATGAGTGCGGACGTTAGTTTTATTAAAAAGCTAGTCTCCACGGTAATAAGCCATATTACTTTCTGTACTCTCTTGGGAAGTGCAACAAATTGTAGGTCTTGGTCACGTATACAATTTACTGCCAACTTTCTTGGTTCATCGTCTATCTCGTACAAGTGGTAAACATTTAATTCAACAATAATAATAATATCCTGGGACATTATTCACACACAGCCATCTGATCCCAAACTAAGCAGAGCTTGTACTATGGAAACCAGATAACTGATATATTACATATACTATTTTTCTTTTGTAAATACATACTTATATAGATAATTACACCCAGACTCAGGACAAACAGATATGTTCATGCACACAAATATTTGTCCCGGGTGGGAATCAAACACACGACCTGTGGCGTGAAAGGCAGCGTATCTACCAACCACGCCAACAGGCCCGTCAAGCCGTTTAATTGTTTATATGTACAGTGAACGGCAGAGATAGAAGATCAATATCATATAATCAATACGTGTTAACTAAAATTGCGTCAAAATAATGTGGAGGTGATGTACCTAAAGCGCGTAAGTGTTAAGTGTAAACAATATTTGCTAATGACACTGCTCCCCAATATCCACGATCATTCATAAACCAAAAACTCTCCAAACGTCCCATTTTAATCATCTACTTTTGCCCTTATCTGTTCATGCTCTATGAGCACGGGCGAGTAATTATATATTACTGAAAATACAGAAGATCTCAATAACCACTGTGCAAATTTTGACAAAACATAATTAAACAGATTTTTGGATGGGCAAACTGCTTTAGGCTCGTTGATCACTTTTTGGTTGAAAGAATCATGGAACTCACATCATCTTCACACCACGCTTTCCATGAACTATATGTACTTTTTGGATGCAACGCCACGTCACGCTTCGCATGAGCTATATGTATGTAAACATAGTTTTCACTTCTATCGGCTGTCACCAAAGACTGCCATATTTATATTTAATTTAGATAAGTGCTCAAAAATTAATCGCTAACGAAAGATGATTAATTTTAAAACTGATTGTATGGTCATACGACTCGCGCTCTTACGTAGGTATCAGAGAGTAGTTAAAATTTTTCCTTCATACTTACTTGATGCTTAAGACAAGCAAAATGCAGAAAATAAATTATTAAGATAAATTTAATGATCTTAATACTTTAATCATTCCCGCCCATACAATGGCGAATACGTACTTGCGTCTCTCGCAGCAAATGGGGATTATTAAATGACCACAAATGTTCATTATGTACGTTGTACAGTCCCACACGTGTAAATAATGCCTCATCCGTCCACAACATGTTGGGTTCCTTGTGATTTAGAAGCCACACACCCCAAGCCTTGGCTGCTAAGATCGTCCTTTCTTTAGAGACTGTCGGTTTATGGATCCCACTAGCTCGTATACGAGGTATGTTGCCCTCGTTTCATCGTTTCATTCATCGAGCTGTTCGTAAACTTTCAACACTTAACAAATACACGCTTAAAAAGTTTTCCTCTATGTTATTAATATGTCAATTAACAATTATTTCTTTTTACCTTAGTCATTAAAATTTAATTTTAGAGCTACACGAAGAGACAAATCATTATTTATTTATTTATTTATGAACATCAGGTTTACCCACAGCTTGTGCATACAATATATATCTTATGATATTTTTTTTTACAAATTCGACTTACACACTAGCCAATTACGGGTTAACCAACATTCTCCAAATCTAGACGAATAATCGGCACTTGAGATTATTTAGGCTATAGAACAATGAAATACCTACGAAGAGTTAACAGTAGTTTTGAGTGACTTCCAGATTTTGGACTTGAAACAATTTAAGGAATCATGATGTATGTCTGCATCCGGTACAGATTTCATGAAAGATTCTAACAGATATACTCTCAATATCTTTAGGGGGAGACGTCTATGCCTTTAATTATATACGATATTAATAAAACGCATACAATTATATTAAGAACTAGCTCTAACTTGCGCGCGTTGCTATATGAAATTCATTGGAATGATAGTGGCGCCATCTGTCGAAGATTGGTTGTATCAACTCAGAAATCTTCGCCGGCTCATGCGCAACGCTTTGCTGAAGATCATCACATTTACTAATGCATAGTTTACGATTCTATAAAGGACATACAGACAAATATTCAGTTTTAAGTATATAGATTTTATAGTAATAAGATTACCTACAGAATGTTCTGATGGTCCAAAATCCTAATCATTTAGGTGGACTAAGGCTTATTTACACTTATAAATTTTCCGAATAAAGTGAACTGGCAAAAAGTATCAAGATATAATCATCATAGTATACTTGCCGTTGGTCTTTATCGCAAATCTTTTTCCAATTGTCAACATTTAGTCGTCCTTTTCGTGCCTGTTTATTGTCAACAACTTCAGCGCAACACTCCATGGCACGTATTTTATTGAATTTATGCCGAATAAATAACTTCGTCGGCGGTAGCGTGTTGATCCCCAGATGGCAAAGACTTGGGTTCAAATCTCGGGTCAGAAATTTGGTGGTTTTAAGCACACGTTCTTCGGAGAACACGCTATTGATTCTATGCCTGATCTCTCCCCGGCCGTGTACAATAGCCGTAGGTACCATCAGATTATGAGAGTGAGGAATAGAGAGTGCACCTATGTGCTAATCTCTGTCGATATTGGCAGCTGGAGACGTAATTCTACCAGGAACAAATACTATTAGAAATTGATATAGAAATATGACTAAATTTATGTACTTACACATAAGGTTTCCCGTATTTTTGTTCGAAAAACGTCGCCCGCACTATGCAAATTAGCCCCACGTTCCTTACCAACATATAATTGACTTATATAAAGAACATCCAGACTATGTACAACTACTTATAGGTCACACAAATAGTTGTTCCGTGTGGAAATCGAACCCCGGGCACGAAGTGGCGCCACATATGCAGTCTATTACCCTGTATACTTTAGATAGAGAATATCCGCTTGTTCACGAAAAGTATAACCACGTTACCAAACTTAAGGGAAAAACATTAAAAAAGAAATATATAATATCAGAGGGAATACGAAGCAGAACACTATTATCAATTCATGAAATATGATTAAATATATGTAAACGCATAATATTTGACATAAATTACCGATTATCTTGAATACCTTACATAGAGAAAATCCCCTTGTTCACAAAAAGTAAATTTTAACCTTCTAACCAAGCTTAAGGAAGAAAGGCATTTCAAAAAATATTTGATTAGTGGGAATACGAAGAGGGACACTATTATGAGCATTTTCCATACTACTCTGTGTAGTCTAGTGGTTAGTGACCCTGACTGCTAAACCAGAGGTCGTTGGTTCAATTCCCACCAGTGAATCTTTGTGTGATGAACACAATATTTTGTCTGTGTCTGGGTGTAATTTGTCTATATTATAATGTATTTAGGTATATATAAGTATGTTTATCAGTTCTCTACTGCCTAGTTCGGGATTCGATGGCAGCGTGTTAGGTGTCCAAGTTATAAAAAAATGATTAACTTTATGTAAACACGTAAGATTTACCGTAAAATACTGATAATCCTGTATACTTTTGATAAAGGAAATCCGCTTGTTCACAAAAAGGAACTTTTACTTTCTAACCAAGCTTAAGTAAGGACAACTGTTAAACTATTCGCGATCAAAGGAAAACAGGCGGAACACTATTATTTGGAATTAATAATAGAGTTACACTTTTAGAGTTTACATAAAGTTAATCATATTTCTATAAACATGATTAATTTTATGTAAACACGTAAGATTTGCCGTAAATTGTCTATAGTCCTGTATACTTTAGATAGAGGTAATCCGCTTGTTCACAAAAAGGAACTTTTTACCTTCTAACCAAGCTTAAGGAAGGACAAACATTAAATAAAATTATTCATGATCAGAGAAAAGCAAGCTGAACACTATTATTATATTAATCTTCTCTTGATTGTTGTTGTCAAAACAATCAAAAGAAAATTAAAATTGATTATTCGTTCCAAACCTTACGATTTTACATAAATTTAATCATTTTTCTATAAATATGATTAATTTTATGTAAACACGTAAGGTTTCCCGTAAATCACACGAATATTATAAAGGTAAAAGTTTGTGAGCGTGTGACTGTGTGAGTGTGTATGTTTTGTTACTTCTTCACGTCTAGCGATTTTAATAAAAATTGGTATGGAGTTAGCTGACACCCTGGATTAACATTGACGGTCACCGTAGCCTAGTTGGTAGTGCTCCTGCCTACGAAGCTGGTGGTCCTGGGTTGGAATCCCGGTAAGTGCAAATATTTGTGTGATGAGCACGAATATTTGTTCCTGAGTCATGGATGTTTTCTATGTATTTAAGTATTTATCTATCTATATAAGTATGTATATCGTCGCCTAGCACCCATAGTACAAGCTTTGCTTAGTTTGGGGCTAGGATGATCTGTGTGACATTGTGCCTAGATATTATTATAGATATATTATTATTAACACATTGCCTATAATTTTAACGCGGGTAAAATCGCCGGGCACAGCTAGTTATCTATAATCCTGTATACTTTAGATAGAGGTAATCCGCTTGTTCACATAAAAGGAACTTTTTACCTTCTAACCAAGCTTAAGGAAGGACAAACATTAAATAAAATTATTCAAGATCAGAGGAAATACGAAGCGGAATAAAAGAAATGCTAAGTTGGCAACAGGTGTTACACTAACTAGCTACTTACCTCGGCACCTCTCGTCTTTTATTATGGAGATTTGACTTGTGTAATGTCAATGAAATAAAATAGATCGCAAGAACGAACTGATTATTTTTTTATATAATACTAGTTGTGCCCCGCGGTGTTACCCGCGTTAAATTTTATAAATTTTCTTTGCTATAAACCTCACGGAGCCCTAGACCTTTCCAACGAATGCAAAACCGTGGAAATCGGTTCATGCGCTCTGGAGTTATAGCGTCAGGAAGGAAAACCCGACTTATTTTTATATAGTAGAAGATAGGTATACATTTTTACATATTTATCTACAGCATTGTGAGCTTGACAAGTACAAATCAAATCAAATCACTTTATATGTTCAATATAGGTACCTACATACATGGTAGATCTTAAAATAGGTAATATAAAAATTAAAATATGTGCAAAGTTCTTACTATAAAATACGTTATTTTACTCATTATGACTATCTCATTGGTCTAGTGGTAGAGTGTTCAATAGCAGATAACGAGGTCCTGGGTCAAATTCTTGGTCGGACTAAAAGTGATTTTAGGATTTTTCTGTAAAAAGAAAAATTTATCAGAATCAGCCCGAAGTCTGGGAGTTGGCGGTATTGTACCCCCGTGCCTCGGAGCGCACGTAAAGCCGTCGGTTCTGTGCCTTACCTCTTTTCAGTCGTGTCGCTAGTCGTCCCATCGGATCATGAGAGTGGTGGAATAGAAAGTGTCCCTGTGTTGGCGCACACACTTGTGCACTAGAATATATCCAGCGCCAATGGCTAGTCTCCATTGTGTCTGGCCGCCATGGACGAAATTCAGCTAGGAGGACATTATTATTATTAAGAGTTAGGCTGTTCACTATAAGGCTATTTACAAATGACGATGGGAATAATGATTGGTGAATTCACGCCCGAGATGCTGGTAGGTTACTTACATGGCGGTGTGAGGTAGGTCTATGTCACCATTATTTAACGAAATCGGTTTATTTGTTATACATACAAGTGAGATTTAGGCGCACATTATAACGCACAAGCAACGTCTCTTCCATGAAGTCGGTAAAAAAGATGAAGAAGTACCTACACGATAATGTAATATCGAATCCTTTTAATTATGAACTGATTTGTAAAACATCAAACATGTCACGTACAGTCAGCTCCAAAAGTGGATGAACAGAATGTATATTTAACAGTACAGTTACGGCGTCAAATCAGGGTAATCTAATGATATATTTAATGGATGTGCTGGCGTCTGAACAGACTTTTTATCCATTAAATATTATCATTAGATTACCCTGATTTGACGCCGTAACTGTACTGTTAAATATACATTCTGTTCATCCACTTTTGGTGCTGACTGTACCTATTCTTTTTCAGTGAAAAGCCGCTATTGAAAAGAGAATATTTATCTATTCGTTTAGTAGATTCAGCCAGGCATATATTTATATACTGGTATACAGGGTGGGCGAGAAGTTGACGTTCAAACGCAAAATTTAGATACTTTATGATGAGGAGTATCCGAATCATGGGGGTGATTCGGATACTCCTCACCATTAAGTAACCTATCTAAATTTTGCATGTGTATGTTCTACGATTTTTAGTTTTTTTGATACTTTGAATTTATGAGTCCTGAGCTCAAACACTAATTTTGAACTTTCGAATAAACTCTGAGTCAGTTCTGCAATGATTAGATATACCATACTTTTTAGGGTGTTAAGTTAAACTATGCTAATTAGTTATCACAAAAAAACTGAACCAGAAATGTTCAACAGAACGAGAAAAAAATTGAAAACTGATGTTAGGTGAAATTTACGAAAAAAATCATTAAAAACACTTATCTCAAAAACTACGCAATATCGTAGAACATACATGGGGGTGATTCGGATACTCCTCATCATAAACTATCTAAATGTTACGTTTGATCGTCAACTCCTGGGCTATTCTGTATATACGAGTAGGTACTCTTCTTCTGATGCAATCTCGAGCGGCTACCGGATGCGGGCAGCAAAAGACCGGTAATTGTGGAGATCCTTGGGCGAGGCCTTTGTCCAGCAGTGGACGTCTTCCGGCTGATATGATCAAATCAAATCAAATCAATTTATTAATTACGAACACAGGCACATTATTAACATTTCACGGTGTCATACAAATGTGAAGATCACTATGTAATATTAAATTACAAAATTATATAAAAAAAGAAATGTCACTAGCATAATAAGTAATAAAAAATTAATGTCACATTTAATACATACATGCTTATCATTAAGTCAAAGTCAGAAATCATAAAAAAAACAATCATTGTCACCTTAAATACAGTTCGGCAAACTTTTCTGACCCGGTGGCAGCGTCGCTGTTATCGCATTTAGTGTTGCTAGTAAATATTTTTTGCAATAAAGTGGGTAAAAATAATATGCACATTGTAACGTAAATGTTACTTCACTAAAAAGCAAACAAATACTGTCATTACTAATCTTTATAACATCTTTATATTTTTATACAATAATTATGATCATTTACATAAAATGTATGCTATGTGTTCTCTAACGGAGATGCTCCAGGTATTATTATGTGACCGGAATGGTTTAATTCAGAAGTCATTTCATCATCATCATTATCGCAATCACTGCTTTCACTTTCACTATCACTACCATGAATGATGAAAGGCTCGTCTAAGTATCCATCCCTTTTTCGATACACATTTTCAATATTTTTGTACATTATTGCAATGCTTTTGCCATTCATTGACTATTATTTTATCAAAAGCTTCTGCACTGAATGATAGGATTTCAGAATTCTATCTACCATGCTCTTTTTCTTTCACAAGTTTTCTTACACATCACTCCCAGACACCTACAAAGGAAACAGCAAAAATTAAATAAATAATGAATATTTTAAAATATGTATTTTAATTTAAAGAGCGAGGGGGAATTTCGTATTTTTTCAGAAGCTGACAACACTAACCTGTAGCAGCAGCTACGCATTCATACAACTATAATATGTATAATTGGTGCCTGAAGGCGTTATTCTTCCTTCATATAATTCAATACTTGTAATATAACGTTCCCCGCATCAATTTTTAAAGCTTTCGGCATTTTTCACAATTAAAAACCACAAAGAGAAAAATAAATACGCGCAACAAACAATCAATGGCAGGAATGTCATGGATTGACATTTCAAACTGGCGTCATTAGTTCTACTTTTGGCCACCGGGCCAGATAAGTTTGTAGCACAGTAATTTGTATATACCATAGATAACAATTAAATTACGAAATTGACACACAAGTCGGAAGTCTATAACATTGGAAATATGAAAAGTAAATGTCAACTATGTTTTATCCAATATTCTATTCATATCATTATTCAGTATTCATGATGATGATATATACGAATCTTTTTGGTTCGAGGCTGAAATTCACATCATAACAGACAGGTTATAAACTAGAATCAACATTCTCCATAAGAAACCTTATACATACTTTCAAACTAGTTGCAGATTGGAGATTAAAACTTTACTTATTAAAGTTAGTGACGAGACAAACATACTAGGTGAGTGAAATATCGATACGATATCAGCATAATTTATTAACCGACTTCTAAGAGGGAGGTGGTTGTTGACTGCTCGTGCGGTGCAGCGGCTAAGACAGTCGCCTCGCCGCTTCGTGTCGCGAGTTCGAGTCCCGTGCCGAACAACTATTTGTGTGACCCATAAATAGTTGTTCTGAGTCTGGATGTAATTTGTGCCCGTCTATTATATGTTTGTAGAGTACCCCGCGACACAGGGATAATAGTCCCTACTGCGGGCGTTGTCTTTTTATAAAGAAAAAGAAAGAAAAAAAATGTATGTATGCATAGTCATTTCCCCGCTGCGTATAAACCGAGAACTTATATTTTGATAATATGTTTTTAATAGAGGGGATTACGACGAAATATTTTTGCACTAGCTGCTGCCCGCGACTTGTAATTTAAAACACAAGCATAGAGGGTACCCTAATTTACTATTTGCCAGATTATCTATACATATAATAAATCTGTAGAAAAATAATTTTTGTACATCAAAAGAAAATCCAAAAAAAATAGCCAGGGTAATAAAGAACAACCAATAGAACCCATTTCTAGCATTTTTAGATTTTTTGTCTGTTTGTCTGTTTGTCGGTTTGTCTGTTTATATGTTCGGGTATCACGTAAAATATACGAAAGCAATTTAGATAACTTTTATATACAACGATTGAGCGTAACTTGAGGTAACATTTAGTTTTTGTTTTATTGCAATCGGTTCAGTCTATCAAAAGATATTAGATTTTAAAGTAATCATGAAGAAAAATAACACACATTTCTTTACTTCAAGATGAACTAATGTTTATAGTTGAACTACCTAACTGTCCGATAGATGTCATTGTGCATATTATGACATCTCTTTACTGAATGAACTAGGTTGATAGTTGATTTTTATTTCGATAGATGTCGTTGTGCATTTCTTTTGACTCGCGGTGTTAACATTTGCCCGTGTTTGCTGATTGCATGAGTTACGTTTTGTATGTTCTGAATTGTTTCGAAATAAGGTCTTAGTTGCCTAGAAGTATGTCGTTGTCCAAAATTGGTTATTAAAATATTCTATTTTCTTTGGGCAAATTGAATTATGTACTAGGTTGGATTTGATATAATTTAATTTTAAATTATAATGTCTGTAGATCGAAAGTTTGTGCTATCGATTCGTTTGTAACGCAAATGTACAGACGATTTGAATTTTATTGAGCCGATTGAATGTATTTGAATGTAGTAAATTAACCCTGTCTACCTATGTAAAAGAGGAAACTGACTGACTGACATATCAACGCACAGCCTGAACGGCTGGGGTTAGAGACTTGAGATTTTTCCGGTAGTTACTTTTTATGACGTAAGCATTCACTAAGGAAGGGTTTTAGGAAATACTAACCCTAAGGGGGTAAAATAGAGAATGAAAGATTGTATGAAAATCCGTCATTTTTGAAGTTAAAGGCATTGAAACTTATATTTAGTAGTTCAGCTAAAAATAAATATTTTAGATATTTTGGTAATTCCACCCCAAGGGCGTAAAATAGGGGATGTAAGTTTGTATTAAAAGTGTGTAATTTTTTAAGTGAAATGCATGAAAAATGGTATTTGGCCTTTCCGTTAAAAATAAAAATCTGTATTTCATGATTTTATGAATTTCCACCCCTAAGGGCGTATAATAGGGGATGTATGTTGCGTGTGGGTATAGGTACCTATAATGGTTCTGAGGAATTTGAAGCCACCTAAACTTTGCAACGGCACTAGGCTTCAAGTCAAAACTTTGCATCGTGTTATAGAGGCTACTATTATGCCTGGATCCGCCCAGGGAGAAACAGTGTTCGTGTCACGTATTCCGTTAGTGCCAAATGATCTTCCTTTTTAGTTTAAAATACTGTAGTTGCCTATAAAAGAGTGTGTCGCGATAACCATCAACAAATCGCAAAGTCCAACTCTCAAGTAAGCTGGAATTGACTTAAGGAAGGCGGGCAGGTTCACGTGGCGTGCTCACGTGTGAGTTCATCCCACAGTCTGGTCCATGTAGTGCGAGGACCTACGTCTTTTGCTGAGCTCCGTAAAGTGGATGATATTGAACATCCCACATACCAGGCCGCTTGCCGAGCACGCCATTTATTAGATGGAGGTCAGCATTGGGAGAGCTCTAGCGGAAGCATGCGTGAACGATAGTCCAAATCGTTTGCGACATTTGTTTGCCATCTTATTGACCTTTTGTGCGTTATCGGGTGCTAACCAGTTATGGCAAAAGTACCATGCCAAGTTTGCTGAAGATTTTATGAGACATGTACAACTAAATACTGATGGGGAAATTCCTGACAGGGTACGTGAAATTTGTCACAACAGGTCCTTATTGGCTATTCAAGAGATAGTTATAAGTATAGGAGGGGACCCGATCAGTCAGAGGCTGCGAAAATGCACAGGAGTTTGCCAATTTATTGTAAAAAATAGGCGATGGCACATACCCTGTACAAGAAGATGGATAAGTTATTTTGATTGGTAATCTCTGCTCTTACGTTACATCAAAGCAGGAGCTTATTTCTTCTGTGTACGGAGATACCACAAACATGGGAAATCAAGCTGGTTCTTGGCTATGTCAGCGAGCTATTTTGACTCCCCCCAATGACCAAGCTACGGCAATTAATTTCAAAATATTGACTCATGCGCCCGGGAATAGTAAAGAATATGGCTCAATAAATACAGTTATGGAAGAAGATGACGCCACGAACTACCCGGTAGAATTTTTGGATTCCCTCAGCACACGCGGACTTCCAGCCCACAAAATCGGTGTACCAATAATTCAAATTAATAGTTTGGGAGGACATAAATTTCTCCTCAGAAATGTATGTCCTCCCAAACTTTGTAACGGCACTCGGCTCAAAGTCACAAATCTGCAGCAAAACATTATCAAAGCTGAAATATTAACAGGTTGCGGCGCCGGTGATATTGTTTTTATTCCAAGGTACCTATAATTCCTAAAAACTTTCCTTCTTCTCTTTCAAACGAGTGCAATTCCCAGTCAGTCTCTGTTATGCCATGACGATTAATAAAGCTCAGGGCCAGACATTATCCGTTGCGGGGGTGGACCTAAGTTTTTTTTATTGGATGCTTTTCCCATGGTCAACTATACGTAGCTCTTTCACGCGTAAACAACCCCAATAACGTTTTTGTGTACGCTCCAGATGGTTCCACAGGTAAAATAAAGAAGCACTAAATGAAATAAAAAAAAATTGTATCGGTATCCTCCCACAGCGCTTTACAATAAAAAATACATTGTTAAGTTCCGACATCCACGCGAACGAAGTCGCGGGCACAGCTAGTTGGGAATATATATCAAAATTTAAAATTACTTGTTATAAGGCCTGGAAACAACATTTTGATATTATAAGTCACCAAAAGGGTATATGGTATAAGACTATACAAGCCGAACCTTGTCGTGTGCCTTGGTTCGATGTTGATCAACTCAGTAGGAACTATGTGAAATTAATGTTAAGACTTCGCTCTGGACACTATCCATCAGCGAAGTTTGCATTCCTTATGAAAAAAGCTGATTCGCCAAATTGCAGAGAATGTAATCAGATTGAGGACGTGCAACATTTGCTGATGGATTGTACCCGAAACAAGCGTGAGAGGGAGTCACTTTTGAGGGAACTAGACCTAAATAAATTAAATGTAGGGTTAAACCAGTCAATTTTATCTCAACCAACTTCAGAAGGTGCTAGAAAGTTATGTCGTTTAATAACAGTTCCTCATCTGTGACTCCATTTCACCCTTATCACAAAATATATTAATAGATATACATATTATTTAGTTGTTCAATGTAGTTATAGTATAATATTAAGTTCTAATGTTATTTAATGTAAAAGGCACGATGGGGTTGGCATATCTGTTTAGATAAAAACCCCCAAATAAAAATAGAGTAAAAAAAAAAAAAAAAAAAAACACAAGCATGCAAATAAATTTTATTGTCAATTCGTGAATTTTAATTTTATAGCATTATTCGCAATGCAAAGCGTAAAAAAATACTTTTAATGACTTAATGATGAAATAAAATAATGTAATTTATTCAGGAGTTAGGTATTAACATAGACTTGTACTTGTCACGCTCTAACTACAAATTACTCGATTACTTGCCGCAAGCAGCAAGCAGAAATGGGAAATCATAAATTTATTATGATTTTAAATGCATCCTGCTTTTGTTAGTATCCATTTTCTTTCCACCAATATAATATCAAGATACTCTTTTTAATAATATTGTTTGCGGACATCTTGAACCTAATAAAAAGTCGATGCATAGCTCACTTCGCTAACCACTATCTCCTTATAGACCACTTCCATCGAAGAATGTAGACAGAACGTCTTAAATAACAGCTCAGTAGGTAATAGGTATTGAAAAACACATGGAAAAATTGGTGATTTGCTTCAAAAAGTTTTGTTTTTTTTTCACCTACAACTTAATCTTTTTCTATTTTTGTGTGAAAATCTCAATGCGGTTCACAGAATATTTTATACTTACCAATTTTCAATAGTATAGCTCTTATAGTTTCGGATAAAAGTAGCTGTGACATACGGACGGACAGACAACAATTTTTCTATTCCCTATTTTTATAACAGCAATAAATTTCCCACCGAGAAACTTAGCTGACTCAAATAAATAAATAGAAATATCTTTGGACAACTAACGCCAGTGTGTTAGAAGAAGACCATTATTTCTGTGTCCGGGTGTAATTTATCTATAATATATATGTATTTAGAAATAAGTACCTATTATATCAGTCTGATTATGTTTGTTTGAGTTGTTAGTGCAGAGATGTTACTACTCAATCACAGACTTTATAGATGATAAGCAAAGTTATAAAGGTTCTACTTATTAGTTTCCTCGACATGTAATGTATTAAAATGTAATAAAAATTAATATAAAGATATAATCTTTATATTAATTTTAATTACACATTACATTTTAATACATTGCATGTCGACCACTTCAGTTTTGTACGCCGATTATATTCGGCAAAACATAGCGGAATTATATTGTATATTAACACCAATGTAATGTATACCTATGTTTATCAAAGCAAATAAATGATTACTGATATAATAGGTACTAGTAGGTAGGAAAATTAAAATTTGTACGCCTCGACAGATAAAACATGTTCGGACTTTAGATACCTTTTTTTAAGATCTTGCATGCTTTAATTTGTATGTAAACGCATGTTTTGACAAATAAATAATCTTTATCTTTATCTGATTACTGATCAGTTGTTTGATTGTCATAGTACAGGCTCTGTCTAGTTTGGGATCAGATTGCAGTGTGTTATTTATCCCAAGATATTTATTTATTATCATAAATATTATTACTTATAATGTGCTCAGAGTTATATCTTTACTAACATAGAATAAGTCTTATGTATTACTAACAATTTTGAGTCTTTTGTTACTTTAATAATGATGCTCTCACCGGTCCGTAAGTGATCGGTGAGGTTAAGCAACTAGGCTCCCGGTCAGTCCATAGATGGGTGACCACCAAAGTGGTTTAATTTCTGAGCCTCTCCGTGCTACGGAGGGAACGTTAAGCTATCGTTCCCGGTTGTGGTCTTTAAACAACAGTCGTTAAATCAAGTCAGAGGCCTACTGGGCAGCTTGAACAACTCTGACACCAGGGTAACCACTGCTCATACGACAAATAAGTAAGTAAGTAATATTATTATGAGGTACATTATATCTTAGGCCATTATTCACACACGACCATCTGATACCAAACTAAGCAGAGCTTGTATTATGGAAACCAGATAACTTATATTATTTATACTACTGTTCTTTTGTAAATTCATACTTAATAAATAATTACACCTAGAATCAGGACAAACAGACATGTTAATGCACATAAATATCTGTCCTGGGTGAGAATCAAACCCGGCTACGGCGTTAAAGGCAAGCATTTACCAACTACGCCAACCGGCCCAAGATAATTATTTAATAATAAAAATCATCATCATCATCATATCGGCCGAAAGACGTCCACTGCTGGACAAAGGCCTCCCCCAAAGATCTCCACAATTGCCGGTCTTACGCTATTCGCATCCAGCAGTTTCCAGCGCCCCCACAAGATCATCGGTCCATTTTGTAGAGGGCCTGCCCACGCTGCGTCTTCCGCTTCGTGGTCGCCACTCAAGAACCTTTCCGCCCCAACGGCCATCGGTTCTACGAGCTATGTGCCCCGCCCACTGCCACTTCAGTTTTGCAATTCTTCGGGCTATGTCGGTGACTTTGGTTCGCCTGCGGATTTCGACATTTCTGATTTAATAATATAAATACTTAGGATAAACCGCTGGCGTCTATAGCATTTTATAAAAGACAGTGTAATAATGATATGTCGTATTTGACGGGCCTGTTGGCGTGGTTCGCAAATGCTTGCTTGTTACGCCGGAGGTCGTGGGTTCGATTCCCACCAAGGGCAAATATTTGTGTGCGTGAACATGTCCGTTTGTCCCGAGTCTGTGTGTAATTATCTATATAAGTATGTATTTACAAAAGAAAAGTAGTATATGTAGTATATCAGTTATCTGGTTTCCATAGTACAAACTCTGCTTAGTTTGGTATCAGATGGCTGTGTGTAAATAATGTCCTAGGATATTATTATTATTTATTATTATATTACTGGGACGTTTTGAAGCTATTGCATAGCTTCTATCGCGGGCCTTGAGCGTGGGGACCGAATCCAGAAATTCCGTAACAAAAAAAACCTAACACCCCTCACTCCGACCGCCATCTATCGATAAATACCTGAACTTTGACGCTGTCAGGGTCGATCTGTATATACCGACGTGCTACGATAGCGGAACACATAGGATAGTATTATTAGGCCAATAAGGTATACTTGGTTCCCATCGAGCATATATTGCATTTATTTACTTTAAAACATCATAAAATGCTTAGTTTAAATTTGTTAAGTCACAAGGCTATCTTCAATTATGCCATGCCGTTTTCAACCTTATTTCATTTTAATTGACAGTGGTTTAATTTTATCATAGTTTGACGTAACATTAGTTATCCCAAAATGCATGTTACCGAGTAACGCGAACATGTAACGCGAACTGCTATGAATCAATACAGCCCATTTATTAGAACGCATGTAACAATGATACCGCAATTTATATGCACAAATACTAGCCGATAATCTCAATAATTTATGATTTTATGCGATGAAACCCGCACTTAATATACGAGCAATATATGTATTTACATACTCGTAATCATTGTGTGTTAGTTTGTATGACCCACTTGTTACTTCAGCCTTTTTAGGGTTCCGTACTCAAACAGTAAAACGGGGCCCTATTACTAAGACTTCGCTGTCTGTCTGTCCGTCCGTCACCAGGCTGTATCTCATGAATCGTGACAGTTGAAATTTTCACAGATGATGTATTTCTGTTGCCGCTATAACAACAAATAAAAAATATAATAAAATAAATATTCAAGGGGGCTCCTATACAGCTAACGTGAATTTTTTGCTCGTTTTTATAGATAATGGTACGGAACCCTTCGTGCGCGAGTCCGACTCGCACTTGGCCGGTTTTTTTTTATATACTCAATTTCACCTACTCTAATAGCGAAAGGAAAGGGGTTATGTTGTCCATACCGCGTGTACGCCGGCCCTTGTTCCTGTAGCCCCTCAATCGACACGATTTGGGACGTTCTATCATGTCGCCTTGGAGATAATGTGCACGAATGTGCCCCGGGTCTTGTTGCAACATTTCCCAGAGTAGATCTGTATCAGTGCCGTACAATAGAGGCGATGGCATCTGTAATATATTAATAGATTTTAGTTATAATTAGTATTAATTTAAGTGACCTCAATATGAGGATACTGACTAGCCTGTACCTTGTTTTTATTATCAGTGTTACTCACCAATGTCATTGTGCATGTTGTGGCACCTTTAGAAGCTGTACATTTAAATTATATTATTGTATAGATTAAAACATTTTAGATTTAAATAGATGTAACAGCTACTGGATGTCCTTAAATAAATAAAATAAAATAAGTAAAGGCGTTGCGTTGTCACCACCGGTCCGTAAGCTATCAGCGCTGTTGGCAAAATGCATTAAAATTACTTTAGTGAGCGATCCTTTTAATACGGAAAAGACGAATATCCATTTTTTTTTTATTTTTCTATAAATTAAATAAATACAAATACTGTGACCAAATGCCTTGCCTAGTTTGGGATCATAAAGCCATAGTGCATTAAAACGCTTCTTTCTAAAACTATATCAGCTGATTTAAAAACACAATACTAGACTTTCTGTGCGAATAGCGCATGACCGGCAATTGTGGAGATCTTTGGGAGAGGCCTTTGTCAAGCAGTGGACGTCTTTGGCTGATATGATGATGATGAGACTTTCTATTTTTAAATGGACAGTCCCGTTCCCGATTCTCGCGCCGGATAACTAATAAATAGTTGTTCTGAGTCTGCATCTACTTTGTATCCGTGTGGGCGATGTCTATAAAAAATCAATATAAAGAGATTGTAGTCATTTTTTAAATATATTGCTCATATTTCGTTTGGCTTAACAAATTATGTCCAAGAAATTCACATTAATATTAAAACACGTTACATAAAAATACAAAAGTTTTAATATCCAAACTGGCACGGTAAACTTAGGTATTAAATATTTAAAAAATTTCTACCTGCGCCGCAAAAATCGCCTAACCTCATGCCCGAGACATTAAGAGGACGGTAAACACCACCCTTATGGAAGCATAAATTACTATTTCATATCAACTGCAGTCAACTAAAGTGGAATTACAACAAGTTTTAGTTTATTTTTACATTATGTCACCCCGGGGAAATCTAAGTCTGGCAAGTTATTATTCAACCTCGTGTTATTAAAGATCTAATAGTGTGCACATACTCGTAACTTTAAAGTTGAATAAAATACTTTTGGGGACTAACCTACTTGGATGTTACTCTTTGAATGTGAAAGATTAACTCGCTTAGAGTTTATGTAGTATATTTTGTGATGCATCCTTGTTTCTTTTATTTTTACCTTTTACACATTACATTTTAACTGGAATATTTTTTAATCAAAAAACATTTTTTATTAAAAACTTATTTTACTTGGTGTACAATAAAGAGTTATGTAATCTTATCTTATACGCAACAATGTGATCAAGTTGTACGCTAAAATTGATATTTTAATTATGTAAAGTCATATTAATAATATTAGGACATTATTCATACACGGTCTCTGATCCCAAACTAAGCAGAGCTTGTACTATGGAAACCAGATAACTGCTAAAATACATATACTAACTTTTTTGGAAATACATGGCAAACATACATGTTCATGCACACAAATAGAAGTATGTATTTACTCAACAAAAGTAGTATATGTATTAATTCAGTTATCTGATTGCCGTAGGTAGTACAAGCTCTGCTTAGTTTGCGATCAGATGGCCGTGTGTGATGAGGCTCAGGATATTATTACAAATATTTGTCCTGGGTGGGAATCGAACCCAGGACCCGTGGCGTGCAATGCAAGTATTTACCAACCACGCCTCAGGTCCGTCATACAATTAAATAATAAAATAAATAAATATCTTGGGGAAAATACCACACTGCAATCTGATCCCAAGCTAGGATTGTAGAAGATTTGTACTATGACAAGCAGACAACTGATAATCTTACTTAGGTATATATTTCTAAATATATACATATTGTAAATAAATTACACCCAGACAGAATAAATAATCGTGCTCATCATACAAAGATTTGAAACATTGAGATGTGATCTCATTATAGTATGTGATACATTTCAAAGAGACTGATGTCTGATGTAAGTAAAACCTGTAACAACTTAATTCAATAATAAATTATAGTAATTTAAAATGTAAGTTAAAAGTTTGCTTAGCATATAAATTTATGAAATTTGTATTAGAATCAGAGAAAAACTTAATAATAAAACTAAGTATGAGTGTGTATGTATGTATACGACTTCGTTTTCTATATTACGTAATAGGTCGATTGTTATTTTGACCTGGTTCCATCAGAAAACCAGCGCTTCAACAGTAATGTCGCAGCTAGTGCTGAGATGGGACCAATTCGGACTCGCACAGATAGTAATTAAGAACTTCTTTTTGTGCACCTATGTATTATTATTATCTGTGCTTGTTTACGGAATAAATATATTTTCTTTTCTAAGAGTTGTAACGAAGACTCATATTGCAGCCAGCATTCAGCTATGTTTTTGCATATAATATAATATGTTCTTTGTGTGGGTATGTCTATTTTCCACACAAAATTAAATAATATCTGTAAGTAACTCGTGTTGTTATAATAATATCTAGGAACAATGTCACACAGATCATCCTAGCCCCAAACTAAGCAAAGCTTGTACTATGGGTACCAGGCGATGATATACATACTTATATAGATAGATAAATACTTAAATACATAGAAAACATCCATGACTCAGAAACAAATATTCGTGCCCATTACACAAATATTTGCACTTACCGGGATTCGAACCCAGGACCACCAGCTTCGTAGGCAGGAGCACTACTTGTCAAGCTCACGATGTATTACATAAACACAGTTTAAAAACAGTAATTAAAGCAACAAAATATTTTGAATTAGTCCGTCCGTGCGGTCTGTTTTTTGTTTGTATATTAAAATTAAAGAATTGGCTAGCGCAAAAGGCTCTCAACCCGTAGCTTAATTTAAGCGACGTATACCTGAGGGCACCCTTATGGGAGCCTTATGGAAGTTTAAGATCTTCTTGTACCAGAAACCCCTGCCGGATCAACTGGTGTTTACGAATGTTGGCTGCACGTGTGGCGCAGCGGCTAAGACAGTCATCTCGCCGTTTCGTGTCTCGGGTTCGAGTCCCGCGCCGGACAGCTATGTATGTGACCCATAAATAGTTGTTCTGAGTCTGGATGTAATTTGTGTCTGTCTCTTATATGTCTCTCTCCCCGCGACACAGGGATTAAAATCCCTAATGCGAGCGTTGTCTTTAAAAATAATGTTTTCTAAGTATTACATTGAGTATGCATATTTATCGAACTGTTAAAACTTTGCAATATTGATGTGGACATACACTTATAAAGTAATGGACAATTTCATTAAGTTATAGGGTTTAAGCTTCAATCGATACTAGGCGGAGAATAACCGCGTTTTATTACGTAGGTGGTAAAGATAATTTTTGCACTACAAGTGTTTCATCGGATCTGCCGTCAACTGCACGTAATGCTCAGTTAATACAATTATAAAACCATTAAGTAAATTGCTGAGCTCTCCTATTACCTGCTTAACAAGGAAATGCACTTGGAAGTGCCCTATTTTTCATCTGAAGGTTTTAGTTAAGGGCTGTAGATTGGTTAAATGTGTGCTAAACACAATTTTTCTTTTTCTACAAAAAACAAACAATAATAATAATGTGCTCCCGACCGAATTTCGGCCACGGCGGCCTGTCTCAATGGAGATTAGCCAATTGCGCAGGACATATTATAGTGCACAAGTGTGTGCGCAAATGCAGGGGCACTTTCTATTCCATCACTCTCATGATCCGATGGGACGACTGGCTTTACGTGCTCTCCGAGGCACGGGAATGTAATACTAACTCCCAGACTTCGGGCTGATACTGAGAAATTTCTTTTTACGGAAAAATTCCAAATTTACTTTTTTATCCTGACCCGGGATTTGAACCCAGGACCTAATTATCTGCGGTTGAATACGCTACCGCTAGACCAACGAGGAAACAATACATATTAATAGAATACAGTCTGACTGGGCTCTGGGCCTCTGGGTCTAGTAGTTAGTAATTCTGACTGCTAAGCCATAAGTCGTGGGTTCTATTCCCACCCAGGTCAACTCTTTGTGTGATGAGCATGTAATTTATCTATTCACCATCATTATCATATCAGCCGAAAGACGTCCACTGCTGGACAAAGGCCTCCCCCAAAGATCTCCACAATTGCCGGTCTTGCGCTATTCGCATCTAGCAGTTTCCAGCGACCCGCACAAGATCATCGGTCCATCTTGTAGGGGGCCTGCCTGTTAATCTGTGATCTCGTTAATTTACAACGAAGCTTTAAGTTATCCCATAATTCTGTTATTTGTCTATGTAAGCTACCGATTCATTTGATATTTTTTTGACGGTCACCGTAGCCTAGTTGGTAGTGCTGCTGCCTACGAAGCTGGTGGTCCTGGGTTCGAATCCCGGTAAGTGCAAATATTTGTGTGATGAGCACGAATATTTGTTTCTGAGTCATGGATGTTTTCTATGTATTTATCTATCTATATAAGTATGTATATCGTCGCCTGGTACCCATAGTACAAGCTTTGCTTAGTTTGGGGCTAGGAAGATCTGTGTGACATTGTCCCTAGATATTATTATTATTATTATATTTGCAATCCTTTAAATACTATAAAGCCTACTTTAATGGTAAGCAATACTATTGATCAATCAGACAATGACACCATTTATCTATTATTTGTAAATATTTAGAAATATATCCAGCTAACCTGGTGGAGACATTGCACGTCATACGGATTATTCGTTATATTATTATATAAGGAAGTGGGTTTTGTAAGCCCATATGTCCCACGCATTTAATGTATTGGTTAAAGAAAAATAAGTCGTAAAATTACCACGGTTTGCCGTCGTGTTTAAGCGTAATAGCTGTAAAATTACCTTTCGGGGGGTCGGGGATCGATCCCGAACAAATATCTATATGGGTTACAGGATGTTGTTTGTATACATGAGATGATAAATATAGAAAACAAAACCATTTTACTTTTTTATAATTTATCGTACAGTCAACGCCAAAAATACATAATCAAAATCGCACGACAGGTTTGGGTTTATGAATTTTCATGGATATTGGGCGGCAGTATCAGTAGCTTATATTTTTTACACTTGACACTCACTCAATTTAGAACACTTCACACTCTATATACTACACTATTGTGACGTATATCAGACGTAAATCACACAATGACACCATTTATACCCGTTACTATTGAGCGATGTAAGTAATTACCATACATCACATATCTATGTAATTATTCTATGAATTCCGTTAACCGAACCATTTGCCATTTGGCAACTAATCAAATTCCTTAGGGCTAGCTAAATGGCAAGCGATTCTATTGATCGAACCGTTAATGGTAAAAAATGTCATCGTGTACATTAATATAATAATAATAATATCCTGGGACATTATTTACACACGGCCATCTGATTCCAAACTAAGCATAGCTTGTACTATGGAAACCAGATAACTTATGTACTACTTATATACTACTTTTCTTTTTAAATTATAAATTTTATAATTAAATACATACTTATATAGATAACTTACACCCAAACACAGGACAAACAGACATGTTCATGCACACAAATATCTGTCCTGGTTGGGAATCGAACCCACGACCTCCGGCGTGAAAGGAAAGCATTTGCCAATCACGCCAACACCCGAATCACTTGCCATTTGGCGACTAATCAGATTCCTTGGGCCCTAGCCATATGACAAGCGATTCCATTTATCGAACCGTTAATGGCAATAAATATCATACTTTAACTCATTAAATATTCTACTTTATTAGTCTCCTCGACAATAACTAAATACAAGTTAGCTAAATATCACTACTGTTATAAAATAAATTTTATAAATGTTTTAACTACAAACGTTGAATTTAACAATCCGTGTACCTAAATATCTGTAATAAGTAACTAGAAATAATAACTGTATTACTACAAACATGTTCTGACTATTTACAAGCGCTTTTTTAAAGTCTACGTGAATAAAAATCATTTTTTATTTTCATCATCATCATTACAGCTAAATAAGTCCACTGCTGGACAAGCCTCCCTCAAGAATCGTCTTGGAGGGATATGCCATAATCGCCACGCTTGGCAGGCGGGTTGGCGATCGCAGTAAGATGGTCATAGTACTCAGAAGGAAGCTGCTGCCCATCCTCTGGTAGATATTCCCTCGGGTCGACTTCTACGCCCCCCACGGGATGAGATGGGGTGATGATATTCTGATTCTGATATTTGTCGCCGTCACCACACAGCAGATTTTTGACTTTTTTATTTTATTTTACTTTATTGTTTCTCTTTTTGAAGTAAAACTTCGCTACACAAGTTTGACTTGGAAAGTAAGCTGATGAAACCGTGACGTGAGCGTTACGAAAACACACAGAACAAATAATCGTGTTCATAACAGAAAGATTTGTTCTGGATGGGGATCAAACCCACGGCTACTGACGTAACAGTCACAAACTAGACCAACAGAACCAAAACAATTTAATTTGCAATTTCATAAGTAGTACGTTCAATCAAAAGTATGATGTTGATGAAGTAGGATGATATTTATTGCCATTAACGGTTCGATAAATGGAATCGCTTTTCATTTGGCGACTAATCAGATTCCTTAGGCCCTAGCCAAATGACAAGCGATTCCATTAATCATACCGTTAATGGCAATAAATATCATACTTTAACTCATTAAATACTCTATCAGTAATTGTTTCTCTTTTTGAAGTAAAACTTCTTTACACATGCTTGACTTGGAAATTAAGGTGGTGAAACCGTGACGAGAGCGTTACAAAAACACACAGAACAAATAATAGTGTTCATAGCACAAAGATTTGTTCTTGATGGAGATCAAACCCACGGCTACTGACTTAACAGTCAGGATCACAAACTAGACCAACAGACCAAAATAATTTAATTTGCATTTTCATAAGTAGTACGTTCAATCAAAAGAATCGCTGGTCATTAATATTGAGCCCTCATAGCTAGTTGCTCTCACCACCGGTCCGTAAGCGATCGGCGAGGTAAAGTAATTAGGCTCGCGGTCAGTCCATAGATGGGTGACCGCCAAAGTACTTCGGAGGGCACGTTAAGCTGTCGGTCCCGGTTGTAGTCATTAGACAACAGTCGTTAAGCCATGTCAGAGGCCTACTGGGTGGCTTGAGCAACTCTGACACTAGGGTTACCACTACCCATACGATAAGCAAGCATTAATATTGGGCTATTCATTCGACTGTAACATTCATTTAAGACTTCCCTTTGTAACAAAGGGTAACTTTATAAACGTTACCGTAGCCTAGTTGGTAGTGCTCCTGCCTACGAAGCTGGTGGTCCTGGGTTCGAATCCCGGTAAGTGCAAATATTTGTGTGATGAGCACGAATATTTGTTTCTGAGTCATGGATGTTTTCTATGTATTTAAGTATTTATCTACCTATATAAGTATGTATATCGTCGCCTGGTACCCATAGTACAAGCTTTGCTTAGTTTGGGGCTAGGATGATCTGTGTGACATTGTCCCAAGATATTATAAAAAAAAAACGAAAAAAGAATATAAAGGTTGCAAAAACATTAACTGCAGACAAAGTCGCGTCCAATAACTAGTATCACACTTTTAATAAATCTACCCTCCAAAACAGTATGTCCTTTCTTCCAGTGATTACTGTGAGACAGTGTAATTTGCATATAAATTAAGAAATATTGTACCACTTGAGGGAACTGTGTAAAAATAGACGCCATTATTCATATTTTAATTTCTGCACGTGACGTCATATATACAACGTGTAACATTAAACAGTGAGATCAATAAATATTTAAATATCAGCTTGAGAAATAAGTGTAATGTTACCCAAATAATTGGTAACAGTCTTGGTGATTGTTTACTTTAAAAGTATGATTTTGCTTAGTATTAAAATTTAATCTTTATTAAAAGTCTGAATGTATTTCAGACAATATGTAGTAAAATATATTTTCAATAATTAAACCTAAACATAATCTCCTTGACAATAACTTAATACAAGCTAGCTAAATATCACTACCATTATAAAATAAATTGTATAAATGCTATAACATTCCGTGTACCTAAATATCTGTAATAAGTAACTGGAAATAATAACTTTATTACTACAAACATGTTATGACTATTTAGAAGTGCTTTTTCAAGTCTACGTGAATAAAACCTTTTTTATTTTATTTTTATTTATTTTAAAGAGGTGGATGAGCGGAATGGTCAATGCATTCAGTTCATTCCCGTTCATGACGTTCGGAATGTCAGCCTAGTTGGGTAGTTCTTATCGAGCGCTGGAACCAACAAATTTTTAACAAGTGTTGCATTTTGTGTGTATCTTGATTTATTTATAATACAGAAGTCAATTAATTTAGTTAAAGTTTGATAATTGTTGTAACGTGTGACGCAGCGGCTAATACAGTCGCCTCGCCGCTTCGTGTCGCGGGTTCGAGGCCCGCGCTTGACAACTATTTGTGTGACCCATGAATAGTTGTTCTGAGTCTGGATGTAATTTGTGTCCGTCTATTATATTATTATGTTTGTAAAGAACCCCGCGACACAGGGATTAGATTTCCTAATGCAGGCGTCGTCTTTATAAAAAAAAGTGTAGCACTCGGAGACTGCCGCGGTAAAGCTATTGCATAGCATTTTTTATCAACTTATGCAATTATAATTATTTATTTATTTTATAATACTGCATTTGTGATAATAATAATAAAATGAATGTACATAGAGTACTAACTCATTTTCTTTCACTATTTTTTCATGACTTTCTTAATTAATAAATGCACTTTTTTTATTCATATTTAAAACACTTTGTATACAAATTATACGAGTACAGATATTCACTGTTGTACGTAGATGATAAATACCTATACACTTATATACTTTCTCACAAACAGCTGATTACGGTAGTTTTCCAATACAACCAATGCCACCTAAAGGCGGATTGCTGAACTAAAGAGAAAAGTGTGATATTTCAAAAAGTCATTAAAAGTTCTGGTATTTATCGATAGATGGCGGTCGGAGTGTGGGGTGTTAGGTTTTTTCGTTACGGAATTTCTGGATTCGGTCCCCACGCTCATGGCCCGCGATAGAAGCTATGCAATAGCTTAAAAAAAACAAATATGGTGCTATCCAGAAAATTTGAATATTCGTCTATTGTTGCTGAAAAACGTGTTTTCTTATGAAATCACCAGGCTCTCATGAACCGTTAGACAGTTGAAATTTTCACAGATGATGTATTTCTGTAGCCGCTATAACAATAACATATACATACAAACATAAAATATACATACATACATACATTTACTCACGCCTGTCTCCAGATTGACAAAAGAAGTATACCTGGCCTGTGAGAATGGTACAACCGGAAGGGAAAGACCTCGTAGAACATTCTCTGACCAAATCGGAGACGTTCTCAAGAAAGGGCAGGTCAGAAGTACCCTAACCCCGCGAGCATGTATGAAGAACATAATGACAGTAAACGAAGCGAAAGAGGTGTGCAAGGATCGTGACAAATGGAAGTCCGTTGTCTCTGCCTACCCCTCTGGGAGACATAAAATATATATACTAAAAAACAACACAAAATGAATATTTAAGGGGCTCCCTTAAATATTCATTTTCATACAACAAACGTGAATTTTTTGCACGTTTTTATAGATAATGGTACGGAACCCTTCGTGCGCGAGTCCGACTCGCACTTGGTCGGTTTTCTATAAAGACTACGCCCGTACTAGGGATAATAATACCTGTGTTATCAAAAGTAGTGGAACAAAAGTGTTTGCTTACGATGTTGGCTATCTAGTCCTACGAGGTTGTTGGTGTTTTACAAGTAACCCTATTTACATATATATAATATCATAATACTAGGTAATATGAATGTAACTCGATGTATGTGTAAATAAACAGTAAAGTAAAACAAAATAGAAAAATTTTGAAATGGAAAATATATACAAAATACGGTTCTATTTTACGGGGATTTTTTGGTAAGCCATTGACTCACGCCTGTCTCCAGATTGACAAAAGAAGTATACGTGGCCTGTGTGAATGGGACTACCGGAAGGGAAAGACCTCGTAGAACTTTCTCTGACCAAATCGGAGACGTTCTCAAGAAAGGCCAGGTCAGAAGTACGCTAAACCGGCGAGCATGTATGAAGAATATAATGTCAGTAAACGAAGCGAAAGAGGTGTGCAAGGATCGTGACAAATGGAAGTCTGTTGTCTCTGCCTACCCCTCTGGGAGACATAAAATATATATACTAAAAAACAAAACAAAATAAATATTTAAGGGGGCTCCCATACAACAAACGTGAATTTTTTGCACGTTTTTATAAATAATGGTGCGGAACCCTTCGTGCGCGAGTCCGACTCGCACTTGGCCGGTTTTCTATAAAGACTACGCCCGTACTAGGGATAATAATACCTGTGTCGCGGGGCACTTTACAAATATATAAATGACGGACACAAAGTACAGACGCCAGCATATCAAGCTACTCCAATCTGTCAAATTTCCCCAATTGAAATTGAACCTTATGCTTATGTGATAAAGTTGAAAACCTATAAAAGAAATTTGACAGATTGGGGTAGCTTGATGTGCTGGCGTCTGTACATCCAGAGTCAGAACGACTATTTGTGGGTCACACCCAAGTTTCACGCAGAAGTTACCAGCGCGGAAATCGAACCCGGGACACGAAGTAGCGAGGTGACTGTCTTAACCGCTTCGCCATACGTGCAGTACACTTCCTTTAAGAATTTTGAATACATGAATGAGATGGGGTGATGATATTCAGATATTCACCGCCGTCACCCTAAATTATTAATAATAGTTTATAATATACATAATTATATTTAAAAAACGTATTCCCTTATTAGCACACAGTTTTGAAGAATTGTAAAAACGTTGTATTGTTTTGAAAAAGAAAATGGTTGTCGACATAAGATCCTCCGAAGTAGGTTTTTTTTAAGTAGGTAACATCACATCGCAGTAACAAGACTTCGCAGTATGATATTTTTTCAGTAAAACCGTTCGCAGTACAGCTCTTCGATGTAACGACATATTATTATCGCAGTAACAAGACGTAGCTTAGACAAGGTGTCGCAGTTGATATGTCGTTGAAAGGTTTTTGAAGAATCAAAATTCAATGATATTGTTTAATTTTATTCTTTATTATTTGATCTATTTAGTTTTTAAATTCTTGAATTATAATTCTTTTTATAACTTTACTCTTGATATTTAATTACTGTTGTTATAATGTTTTGTTGAATTTCTAATTGTATAATTTTTATATACGTAAGTTCTGAACGTAATTTTAACTTGTAATTTAACAGTTTACCAGGTATTTAATTCTGGGACTGATAATATTCTGAACAGTCATATGGTTTTATATTTACCAACACTAATGTCTTATGAGAAAAATTTGCACACCGTGTGGTAGAACACAGTGTATATTTATTATAATGTAACCACCATTGCTTGCTTATCGTATGGGCAGTGGTAACCCTAGTGTCAGAGTTGCTCAAGCCGCCCAGTACCGGGACCGACAGCTTAACGTGCCCTCCGAAGCACGGAGACGCTCAGAAATTAAACCACTTTGGCGGTCACCCATCTATGGACTGACCGCGAGCGTAGTTGCTTAACCTCGCCGATCGCTTACAGACCGGTGATAGCATCTAGCTATGAGCGCCTCCATTTATAACCTGTGTTATGCAAATAAACGATTTGATTAAATTTATACATTCAAGAAGCTAGCCTATTCCTTTCTTAAATGCTGCAACGCACCGTCATCCAGTTTCATCTATACATATAATAAAATCGTAAGAAAGTCACCTACGGGGGAAGAGCTGTGATAATTTATAAAATTCAATGTACAGTTTTGACTTTCCTACGATTTTTTTATATGTATAGATTACCAGTGTTAAATCCTTAGATCTTAGTTGTGAATACAATCGTCTTTACCAATAACTTCAGTGTTGTTAATAAACCACTAAAAACCAATAAGGATCTCACAACTCGCTATACGTAGAGTTAAACCATTCAAGCGGGAAATTAAATGAATACTTATTGTTTAGTGCGAAATGCTAAAATTATCAAAAATAGTGAAACAAAATTTGTTGCTTACGATGTTGGCTAGTTGGTTTTACAAGTAACCCTATTTAGATATATAGTAGATAATACTCGGTTATGTTAATGTAACTCGATGTATATAATAATAAACAGTTTAGAAAAACAACATGTATAAATATTGAAATGAAAATATAGAAAATACAGCTCTATTTTTCGGGGATTTTTTGGTAAGCCTACTCACAACAGAGTTGACTGATAAAATAATCTAAAATACTATGTATAGGATCGTATTTTGATGGAAACTAGAATATTCTGTTTGTTTCGCGTCCATCCGTACAATCAGTGGTTGTTTGTATCGAAAATACGCGTTTTGGTAAATTGGGTTAAACTAAATATTCCATTTCGATATCAATACGTGCAACCCTATATTATACACGTCAAACCTGTTTAACTCTTTCTACCGCAACAGGCCAGTCATCTATACAAATAAATAAAATTGGAGTGTCTGTTTGTAATATTGAAATAGCCGGTTTTTACTACATAAATATGAATATACATACGGTACATACACCAAAATAACATTTTTTACAATTTTTGTCTGTCTGTCTGTCTGTTTGTTCCGGCTAATCTCTGAAATGGCTGGACCGATTTTGATGGGACTTTTATTGGCAGGTAGCTGATGTAATAAGGAGTAACTTAGGCTAATTTTATTTTAGAAAATATTTTATTTTACTAAAAAGAAACGAAATAAACAAATTAACACGCGGACGAAGTCGCGGGCACAGCTAGTTAGTTATAAAATAATGAATTATTGAAAGAAACGTAAATGTTATGAGCCAATCTAATATACATAGCACCACAAACACCCACACAGTTAAATAATGTGCTTTAACGGCTCCATTTCTTCCATAATCTCAAACAGATTGTTCGGTCGGCACGAGATAAGCCACGGCCCTTTAATTACTACGCGAGCACCAATGAATCTCACTCGGCACTGGTAAACCTCTTAAGGGATAACTCAGGACAGATCACTCCTATCCGATTTTCTGTGCCATCACAAATGAAGCTAGCTAGTAATCTGTAAAGAAAATTCTCTTCTTCAAGATATTTGAACAAATAGCTATTCATATAACGTTGCCATTAATATTTTTTTTACTAAATACACGTCGGAAAAATCTTGCTCGTTATGAACAATCAAGTCCGCAATACTTTGACACGTTCTTGTATTTTTATTCATCAAACGCATTGTCTTAGTTTGATTTCCGGGAGCGCTAGCACTGTTTCAGTCAACAGGAATAAGGTTTTGGTCAGTGTAAACTCATCGCAAAAGTTTTTCAGGATAGCGTACTTTCTTCTACATTCATTTACATTAACTATGTAACTCGAGTAATATCCTCTAGTTTCCAACTTTACGCAAAGGATCTGCAGCTTCACCGTAAATTTTTGAGGGATCTTATTCCGCCATGCAATGCCCTATAAGACTACGGTTTAAGTACAAATCCAGCAAAAATTCAAACCATATGATTACCGGCCGACAATTGTAAAATGCGCGCGTTACTTTCTGCCCTTAGTGGCGTGATACTGCTTTGTAACTTGTCATTGGAAGCTCAGATGGCTCAAATAATTCAAAAATTAAATGTTTCCTCTCACTTGCTTATTTCGCTCGTCTCCAGTATTTTCTACTCTTGGACACAAAAATCTCTCTTTCTCAATCTCATATCCAACCTATTTCAGATTGATTATTTTGCTGATGTATTATACAGTGTGGACGTCGGATACGAATATGGCCACCCGAATTTCAGCCCGTGGTGGGCACAGATGTCGCTCTGAGGGAATATCTCAAGAGAATGGGACTGGGAACTGCGATCGCCTTCGTCTTTTTGTTTCTGGAATTATGCTTACACCGGTTCAGTCAATCCTGAGTCATCTTTAGGGCGACGTATTAATTTGCAAAAGAATGTGTTTTCCTGAGATATTTGATCTTCTCATTTTGCGGTTATTAGATTTGCTTTGAGCTGAGCAAAAATGTTGTGTATATTTTTCCCCATTACTTCACAAAGATTCTTAAGGTTAGTGTGTCTTACAAAGTTATTAGCATTTTTTATTTACATTGTTTAACATTTTTTTAAAGACGGGTTTTCTTAAGTGTCGCGGAGTTTTTAGTAATATGCAACCCGTGCGCAAATATGTTTCCTTAAACTTTAGTTTTGAAATGAAAAGATTTTTATGTATACTGCTGTAGTTACGTTGTGTTTATTTATTTAGTATTTGTGATGCATAAAACCAATGATAACTAGTATTCAATTTAGTACAAAATAATTATAATAATAATGTCCTCCTAGCCGAATTTCGGCCACGGCAGCCAGTCTCAACAGAGATTAGCCATCTGCGCGGGACATATTATAGTGCTCAAGTGTGTGCGCAAACACAGGAGCACTTTCTATTCCATCACTCTCATGATCCGATGGGACGCCTATGCGACACGACCGGAAAGAGGTCAGGTACAGGACCGACGGCTTTACGTGCTCTCCGAGGCACGGGGATATAATACCACCAACTCCCAGACTTCGGGCTGATGCTGAGAATTTTTTCTTTTTACAGAAAAGTCCCAAAATCACTTTTTGGCCCGACCCCGGATTTGAACCCAGGACCTCGTTCTCTGCGGGTGAACACGCTACCGCTAGACCAACGAGGCAGAGCACAATAATTAGGGAAGTTTCAAACCAGCACCGCTTTTTCATGTCATTAATACTTCACAATCAGTCATAGAAATTTTAGACCTTTACCACAACCTTTGTGGTAAAGGAGTGGCCCTTTACCACAACCTCACCAGATGGTTATCTAAGATGTGGTTTAAGGTGGACCACACGTACTTAAAAGATGCATGTTCACTCTAGAATCGAAAAAGCCCATGTGTTAAGTGTCTTAAAACGCATTATTCCTGAGACCATACCACAGCATTAAGAAAGATGCGCATGGCTTCGTACGTCAAGTTGGAGTATTAATAACTCCCGATGCCTGGCGATCCTAAGAGATATTTTATCTATATAGGTATGTATTTATAAAATAAAAGTAGCACCTATATGTAGTATATCAGTTATCTGGTTTCAATAGTACAGTCAACAGCATAAGTAGATGATCAAAATCGGACCTGAGTTTTGAGTTTATCATGCTATTGGGCGGCAGTTTTCACTAGTTAATATTTTTTACACTTAACACTCGCGCACACCTTCAACTAGATACCCTTCACCACCACACTATTTTGTCGCAATTTATGATAATTAGTATTGAATATCCGACTTTGATCATCTACTTTTGCTGTTGACTGTACAAGCTCTGCTTAGTTTAGGATCACATGGCCGTGTGTAAATAATGTCCCAGTATATTATTATTATTATTTAATTTGGGAAGGAGGCAAAAGATAATGGAGTTCTTTAGCTCATCTCCGTAAAACAGTCTGTAGAAAACCAATAGCTCGCCATCTGACGTTGATAATCTAGGTTTTTACAGCTGACTTTACATGCCACCAAGAACTTTTTGGACAACTTTCAGGCATGCCGGTTTCTTCACCATATTTTCCTTCAATGTTTTAAGTATGAGATAATTAATTTCTAATACGCACATGAATCCGACAAATCAGTGGTGCGCGTCATGGGTTTGAATTCGAGACCATTAACTCCACGGCCCAGCAGTCTTTCTCGTACCTACTTAAAGTAGAAGAAGAAGAAGTACACTTTATTGTAAAAATAAGTAAAACAAAGCAATGGTTTCAAACACTTACTTATTTTATTTATTATTATTTATGCATGCGTGATCTCTTTCAGGCAACCATCTTGCGTTGAATGGAGCAGAATTGAAAACAATCTGATGAAGGTAGCAGAAGATGTACTAATTGCAATGAGAAGGTCATACTTTATGTATATACTGCCCCGCGGTTTTACCCGTGTTAAACTTTATAAATTATAGCCCATGTGTTAATCCAGGGTGAGCTAACTCCATACCAAATTTTATTAAAATCGCTTCAGCCGTTTTGACCTGAAAACTCACACACTCACAAACTTTCGCCTTTATAATATTAGTGTCATACTTTAGCAATTATATTTTCCCATTTCAACTCTCACTAATAACTCCCATTAATAAAGTAGCTTTCAGCATAAAATATCGTATCTACCAGACTTTTTTAGTCCGATTGTGTAGTTTTTTACTCTTATTTATTTGTTATTGGTATTGGAACGTTACATAAACTGTGTTTTTGATAGCCCTGGACAAAGGGCTTGACCCTTGGAATGAAATCTATATAAAATAAGTATACATTTAGAAATTTACTCGTTGGTTTAGTAGCACCAGCTTAAACCGCAATAGCTCTCACCGATCCGTAAGTGATCAGCGAGGTTAAGCAACTAGTCTCGCGGTCAGTACATAGATGGGTAACAAAAATGGGTGGCTAAAAAACCCGGCCAAGTGCGAGTCGGACTCTCGCATGAAGGGTTCCGTGCCATTATCTATAAAAACGAGCAAAAAGGTTTTTTAGTATTTGTTGTTATAGCGGCAACAGAAATACAAAATTTCAATTGTGTAACTATCACGGTTCATGAGATACAGTCTGGTGACAGACGGACAGACGGACAACGAAGTCTTAGAGAACGGAGAACGAAGTAATAGAGTCCCGTTTTACCCTTTGGATACGAAACCCTAAAAATGGGTGACAAAAAAGGACGTTTTCACTGCTTCACCGGACATTATCTAGTCCGTCCGTCCAGTCCACTTTCTTCCATAAAGTAGTTTGTAAAATAAATAAATCATTAACAGCGTATTATGCTACTTCATATTTGTAACTTTAATCTATATACATATAATAAAATCGTAGGAAAATATACTGTACATTGAATATTTTTTTTAAAGGATTCTTGGGGCGTGATCTACAATCGATAACAAAGCCAAAAATACAGTTTTAAGATTTTTTGTCTGTTTGTCTGTATATATGTCCGGCCTAAACTCAAAAAATACTGCATGGATTTACTTATAATTTGCATGAATATTACTAAGAGGTCGGGTCAACATATAGGCTACATATTATCACGCTACCACCTACGGGAGAGGAGCTGTGATAATTTATAAAATTTACCGCGGGTAAAACCACGGGGCACAGCTACTATCTAATACTATAACCATTTATTTGTGAAACATAACATTAAATAACAATGCACTCATTGTTTAGAAGCCAATTAAACAAATCTATACAAATAAATAAAATTGGAGTGTCTGTTTGTAATATTGAAATAACCGGATTTTACTACATTAATATGAATATATATACGGTACATACACCAAAATGACATTTTTTACAATTTTTGTCTGTCTGTCTGTCTGTTTGTTCCGGCTAATCTCTGAAATGGCTGGTCCGATTTTGACGGGACTTTTATTGGCAGGTAGCTGATGTAATAAGGAGTAACTTAGGCTAATTTTATTTTAGAAAAAGTCTTTTATTTTACAAGAAAAACGAAATAAACTAATTAACACGCGGACGAAGTCGCGGGCACAGCTAGTAATTAATATTTGTGCGATGACCAGTATCGCCACCGCAGGGGAAATTAATTTGGGAGCCACATTATTAGTATTGATAAAAGTAGTAAGTAACACATTGCGTAGGACAAAATACCGTAATGATCCGGATATTTGCTCAAATTAGTGTGGTACAAATAATCACTTGATTGATATGAAAATAGATTATTCCTCTTTCTTAATAGAGCTAATATTACTAATATTATACAAGCGAAAGTTTGTGAGGATGGATGTATGGATGTTTGTTAAACCTCCAGGCGACCATAGCAATCCTTAGACTCAGCATGAACGGTACCCTGAGCAGAGACTCTAGAATAAAGCACACACGAATTCTCGAAGATGCGTCCAAAAGGCAACCTATGATGACATCACCGAGCGACAAAATCCTAAAAACACACAACTTTCAGAGACACTATAAAATACAACTCACAGAAGAACTATGTGACCACCCAAACCCGAATGAGACAAGAATCTATACTGATGGGTCAAAAACCGACTCCGGAACAGGAGTGGGAGTTTTCTCAAATGACCTGAACATCAAAATATCCAAACCCCTAGGGCTGCTCAACACTGTATACCAGGCCGAATGTGTTGGTATCATCCTAGCAGCACACGCAATAAAGGCCAGAAGCATCACAAACACTCGTATACATATACTTTCTGACAGCGCCTCAGTACTCCAATCCTTGGAAGGAAACTACTTTACCTCAGGATTAATACTAGAATGCCACAATGCATTGGAACACGTTGCGGCATACCACAACAATATTATAACACTACAATGGATCAAGGGACACAGCGGATCACTAGGCAATGATGCTGCTGACGAGCTTGCCAGGAGGGGCTCGAGCATGACAGCCATTGGACCTGAACCAACTGTGCCCATACCTTTCACCCAAATACGCAGATGGCTACAGAGTCACACACACACACAATCCGAGAAAGGGTGGTCCTCAGCATCGGGCTTCAGACAATCCAAAGAAGCAATGCCATGCCTGGATGGTAAGCTAACAAGACGCCTCCTACGGCTAAACAGGAGGAGCCTGCGTGTCGTGGTGGGGACCATCACCGGACACTGCTCACTAAATAAACACTTCCACACTATCGGCATAACTGACAGCCCTCTGTGCAGAGCGTACATGGATGCTGAAGAAACGGTCGCGCACGTGCTACTCGAGTGCACAGGCATCACAGAAATCCGGAAGGAAACCCTGGGATCACCGGGAACTATTACGGAAGCCCTGAGAAGTTTAGGAGACCTGATATGCTTCTGGAGGGAGGTAGGCTGGATGGAATGAAGGCCACCATGGCTCACGTACAATGGTCCACATCGGGACTAAGTGCGGAAACCACACCCACTAGCATATTAGTGGAGACAAATGATGATGATGATGAACCTCCACGCAAATAAGTTATCAATATACATATATATATATCAATAAACATGGCAATATATGACGTCATGAAGAAGATAATCAGTAATGTTGATAGAAAAATTCCAGTAGTGGCTCTATTAATGGACATGTCTAAAGCCTTTGACCATGTAGATCACAATATATTGCTTAATAAACTAGAGCGTTATGGAGTCAGAGGAAATGTTTAGAACTATTAAAATCATATTTGACAAATCGCACTCAAATTACAAGTGTTAATAGCCTAAGTTAGAAATCAAAATCTGAGAAAACCTATATGTCTCAAGCAAGGAAATCTGTGTATGGTCGACCCCATGGAAGTATTTTTGGGCCCCTATTGTTCAACCTATACATAAATGATATACCCAAAGCCAGCAAACATCCAATCATCCAGTATGCTGATGACATTACTATCCTTTTCTCAGGAAATGACATTAAAACTTTAGAATCTGACATAAATAATGATCTCAAAATTTTAAATATTTGGTTAAATGACAATAATCTTAAAATAAATCTTATTAAGACGCAAATCATTTAATTAATAAATAATTAATCAGCGAACAAATAAGTCGGATCTAGTGAGTACGGTAAAACTCCTATTACTGAGACTGAAACCAAGAAATTTCTAGGACTTCATATAGACAGGCAACTGACATGGAAATATCATATTGATTTCCTTACAAAAAAACTAAGTCAATTTGCTTATGCTCTGTACAAACTATCAAAGACTGTTAATCGTTTTATAGTGCTAATAACATTGGAGTATTTGTCAAAATTAATATCGACTTATTTGAAATATCACGCTCAAGATGTCATCAAAAAACAATATGCGTTGCATAGGACGGCACTACATAGCAAAAATGTTTTAGGTATGTCATCAAAAATATATAACAACATATCAGTTGCTATAAGAAGCCTGGATTGCATTAAATCATTTAAAAAGAGTTTGTTTAAATTCGTTCTAGACAAATGTTATTACTCGATTACTGAGTTTATTAATGACTAGCTGTGCCCGTGACTTCGTCCGCGTGTTAATTAATTTATTTCGTTATTTTTTGTTTTTTTTTTTTGTAAAATAAAAGACTTTTTATGAAATAAAAGTAGCCTAAGTTACTCCTTTTTACATCAGTTACCTGCCAATAAAAGTCCCGTCAAAATCGTTCCAGCCATTTAGAGATTAGCCGGAACAAACAGACAGACAGACAGACAAAAATTGTAAAAAATGTTATTTTGGTGTATGTACCATATATATATTCATATTAATGTAGTCAAAACCGGTTATTTCAATATTACAAACAGACACTCCAATTTTATTTATTTGTATAGATAAGCAGAAGGTACTGACTTAATGATTAGACCATTACTGTATAAGTTGGAATTGAAACCTGCAATATTGTCCACGTTCTATTTATATTGACTGTTTTAAATTAAGGTATTATAAGTGACAATTATCAATTATTTCGTTAGTTAGTTTAAGATATTCAACATTTTCTATTATATATTATTTAGTTTACGCTCAAATTATTTTGTACGCCTTCTATTGGCAAAACATAGCGAACATATATTTCTATTTATTATCATCTATTGTACCTTATACCTATGTTTACAAAAATAAAGATTATGACTATGATCAATTCACCTGTATAATAATAATATCCTGGGACATTATCAATTACGGCCATCTGATTCCAAAGTAAGCAGAGCTTGTGCTATGGAAACCAGATAACTGATGTATTACATACACTACTTTTCTATTGTAAATACATACCTACTTACATTACACCCAGAATTAGGACGAACCTACATGTTCATGCACACAAATATGGATGGGAATCGAACCCACGACCTGCGGCGTGAAAGGCAAATATGACGCGGTTTTTACGTTGTTAGAGAATAGAGTTTGATAACTTGTTTTTTTATATGATAGGCAATGGTTTTGGAATGGTGTAACAATCATATACTCCCCTCAATCAATCAGGTGGGGCGACTATCCGACTCGACCTGAGGGAGATTAGGCTGGGAACCAAGAGCTTTACGTTATATTCATTTATCATAAACAGAACCTAAATTGAAATGACTTCTGTGGGGTGGAGATACTTCACAAGCCGGGTCTCTTTGAGCGAATGAACGCTGTGCCCTACCTCTCTTAAAGTTGTCGCTTGTTACTAAGATTCCGATATGGGGAAACAGGTATACTGATTTTGAGTTCTGTCGTATATTGGAATTTACTTTATTTAATTCTCCTTGGCAAAGTCACCACTGGTATTGTGTGAAAGCCATGCTATAGGAAATAGAGCTGGCAACCCTATAAACTAAATATATTTTAACTTGACGTTTGAATTTCAAACACGGGATTTAATACATACTTATTGAGTTCCCAAGTCGTCGCGAAGTAGTTTGTACCGGTCTAAACTGGATTTGAAAGTGCAAGGTTGTCACTGGCTGTAAATGTTCTTATTAAAAGCTAATTATTGGCACATGCGGCAATATAGAGGCCAACACATATGGCCAGCGGCAATTTTTGTAAAATTTCAAGTTGATGTTTGAATTTGAACACGGGATTTAATACATACTAATTGAGTTCCCAAGTCGACGCGAAGTAGTTTGTACAGGTCTAAATTGGATTTGAAAGTACAGGGGTGTCGCTGGCCGCAATTTTTTTATTCAAAGCCCATTATTGGTCATATCCGGCAGTGGTATTTGGTATTAGTTTAGTATGGTATGAGGTAGGTATTTGTTTTCCGGTCAGCCGTGTGGTTTCCGCCCCATAAAGAAAAAAAACTTGAGAGGTGTCAAGGGACACCCGGATGGAACGAAGTTATTTCTTATTATTTATTATGTACAAAAATCCTGTACACACTCAACAAAAATAATCGTCGCGACACCACACTGTTCAATGCGAAATAGAAATGAAAATATCTGGCTTGCTTTCCATAACAGAGAGAGTGAGAGAGAGACAGACAGAGAAACATGCGCACGCCGGACAGCTGCAAAAAGAGTCGTGACAACTTTTCGTAAGATTTTTTCCGTCTAGCCCCCTTTCACAACGCGCGATAAGGAACTTCGTCCCAACAGCGCCACTCCATACCATCTCGTGGGTGTCGTAAAAGGCAACTAAGGGCCGGGACACATAAACACGATACGACGTCGTGTCGTACCACGATGCGGCGAACATATATGGCGTATGCGTACAAATACGCCGCATCGTGGTACGACACGACATCGTATCGTGTTTATGTGTCCCGGCCCTAAAGGGTAAATGTAGTCAGGCGATAGTGCCACCTGTTTACTGCTGCTGCTTATACCTAACTGCGGTCTCCGACTTTGATGCCAAGCGCGGTTACTACGCAAAACTCCTCCAAATGGAAAGAAAGAATGAGATTTATTAAAAAAATTGCACAGACAAAAATAATATCTATATTTACATATAATAAAATCGTAGGAAAGTCAAAACTGTACATTGAATATTTTTTTTAAAGGATACTTGGGGCGTGATCTGCAATCGACATCGAAGCCAAAAATATAGTTTTTAGAATTTTTGTCTGTGTGTTTTGTCTGTATGTATGTCCGGGCTCAACTCAAAAAGTACTGCATGGATTTATTTAAAATTTTGCATGAATATTACTAAGAGGTCGGGTCAATATATAGGCTATATATTATCACGCTATCACCTACGGGGGACGAGCTGTGACAATTTATAAAATTTAACGCGGGTAAAACCGCGGGGCATAGCTAGTAATAAATAATGGCAACGTAATAAATATTTGGGGGAGGCATATGTCCAGCAGTGGACAATATCAGGCTGAAGGTAGTGATCTATTCTAGACGGAAGCACGTAAAGCCGTCGGTCCTGTACCTGAACACGGTCGTATCAGCTAGCTGTCCCAGGGAATAAAAAATGCACTAGCATTTGCGCACACGCATTTAAATTATATATGTCCCACATAGATGGCTATTCTCCATTGTGATTAGCCGCCATGGCTAAATTTCGACCAGGACACTACACTACACTTTTTTGAACAACAATGATATATTTGTCTATGGCACAAGTTTGATATTACATAGTTTCAAGAATGCGTCATCCCTAAAGCTCTAAAATCAGGGTTAACCAACATTTAAAGATTGTAACCCATTTGTACCGACTTCCTAACTGTTTCAAAGTTAGGGTTGTCACCAATTATAGGCTATCAACTTGACAAATGGACTTACAAAACACGGTTTGTTAATTGCTTTGAGGAGTGAAGAACTTAGTAACTTATTTTCGTTGTCCGAGCGAATTACTTCGGGGTTCAATTGGTGAAGGCATCGATTCACTTCTTGGAGTACGAGTATTTTGTACTGACAGAGGACAGATTATCTCAAAAGTTATTTAATTGTAGGGTTACTACACAATTAAAATTACAAAAGGCCTTATAAATTAGGCGTTTTGGACTCTCTAATTTAAACTTTATCTACACTTCTATGTACACTAACGTTATATTGTTGTGACGTTGGTCTAGCGATAGCATGTTCAACCGCAGATAATAAATTTTCCGGGTTCAAACTGCCTCGTTGTTCTAGCGGCAGCGTGTTCAACCGCGGATAATAAGGTCCTGGGTTCAAATCCCGGATCGGGCCAAAAAGTGATTTTGAGATTTTTCCGTAAAAAGAAATTTCTCAGTATCAGCCCGAAGTCTGGGAGTTGTCCTCTGGGAGCACGTAAAGCTGTCGGTCCTGTACCTGACCTCTTTCCGGTCGTGTCACTAGACGTCCCATCGGATAATGAGAGTGATGGAATAGAATGTACCCCTGTGTTTGAGCGCACAACTATGCTCAATAATATGTCCTGCGCAATTGGCTAGTCTCCATTGAGACTGGCCGCCGTGGCCGTAATTCGGTCGGGAGGACATAATTGTTCTTAGTCTTCTAAATTGTGTCTGCTCAGACCTTGACTATGAGTATCGGATTATCAGTAGCATCCATAAGATATGCTTTTACCGGTCCGTAAGTGATCGGCGAGGTTAAGCAACTAGGCTCGCGGTCAGGCCATAGATGGGTGACCGCCAAAGTGGTTTAAATACTGAGCGTCTCCGTGCTTCGGAGGGCGCGTTAAGCTGTCGGTCCCGGCTGTAGTCATTAGGCAACAGTCGTAAGACAAGCATGTCTGAAGCATACTGGGCGGCTTGAACAACTATGACACTAGGGTAAACACTGCCCATACAATAAATATAAAATTAATTTTCACCCGACTTGATTTTGAAATATTAATTTATTGCGTGTTGATAACCAATATTTATCATAAAACTAGATTTTAAATTTATATTTATAGTTTTAGTTTGTAAGTAGTTTTAATCCATTTCCAATATTTGTATTAGTATAGTTTTAATTTATTTAATCTGATTTGTGAAAACATAGACATTAGACATAAATTAAAATTAAAGTTCTACTATCACATTGGTAAAATATCATACATAAATAAATAAAATCTTGGGACATCTAACACACTGCCATCTGATCCCAAACTAAGCAGAACTTCTACTATGGCTAACAGAAAACTGATAAACATACTTAATAATATATAATAATTATGAATTATTATGAATTATAAATTTTAAACATTTCGAATGACATTATTTTTTTTCAAAAATCTTCACATATATGACACGATTCAAACAAAATGTATATGGAATTAATCTATAAGCATTCACTTTTGAATAAAAATCGAAGATACGTCAAAATCGAATCATTAGCAGCGGAAAAATTGCGAAAAGAAATACTTAGGGAAAAAAATACAATCAATTCGATAACCTTCTTTCGAAATCGTTCAAAATTAGCTGAACATAGTACAGGATTGGTAAATTAAACATCCATAGTAATGTTTAATCCGGGATATCATTATCTGCCGTTGACCACAATACCGCATCACCTATAAAATTAACCACCAGTTTTGTGACGGGCCAATGTTGGTGGCATTGAGTCGTATTTAATTAGACATGAGTAGCTCGAGCGAATGATTCACAAGAGCTATATCAATTGGTTTAGGTCCATCAGATAACACATAGGCTATAATTTGTTAAGTTTCACGCGGGTAAAACGGCGGCGTACAGTTAATAACAAATATTTTTACGTACTAATATTATGAACGCAAAAGTTTGTAAGTATGGATGGATGGATGTTTGTTACTCTTTCACGTCAAAACTACTTAATGGATTTTAATGTAACTTTACAATAACATAGCTTATACATCAGAACACATAGGCTACAATTTATAAAGATACTGTGTGAATTGTCTAAAATTTGACGATAAGTGTCAGGTAAGTAGGAAAAAATTACCATCTGCGAGCTATTCCGGCATGAACTGCCAAAACCGCTACACATCCTACTAATATTATAAATGCGAAAGTTTGTGAATATGGATGTATGTTGCTATTTTACGCTGAAACTACTTTAACGCGCGCGAAACCGCGGGGTATAGCTAGTACAAAATAGTGTATTTAATATTTATTCCATCATCGGAATGGTCTAATAGATCGCTGACAAATTTGGCACTGATGAAGTTATGTGGCACGTCTAAGCACAAACTTATTTATTGAGCTGGAAAAGAATTCAATTACATAGATTCGTTGTAGAAAATTTTTTATCAAGTTTTTGATTACCTTCTGTTTCAATTCCACCTATACATTTGTTCGTCAACCGTTTGATTTTATTTTTAACCAGTAATATCTGTAACAACTTTTTTACCACGGAAAATACAATACGATATATATATAATGTACAGTCGCACGAACTTAAATCCTTTTTTGGAATGTTCCACCTAACAGGCCTAATTTTTGCTTTTTTAAAGACAACGCCCGCACTAGGGAATGTGGAATGTGCCGTGTGGCGGGGAACTTTACAAACATATAATAGACGGACACAAATTACATCCAGACTCAGAACAACTATTTATGGGTCACACAAATAACCCGCGACAAGGAGCGGCGAGGCGACTGTCTTAGCCGCTGCGCCACACGTACGATTTAATGTATTATTACAACAGATATTTTGACAACTAAATGTTATCATATCCAACTTCTTGTTATCAAATTTACTTTAATTTGTTATCAAAACCAAATTAATTGTTATCATAAATACTTAAATATGTTATCAAAACTATTTTTAACTAGTTATTAAGAGTTCCGTAGCCTTAAGAGGCTATGCACACCACGTTTTTCAAACACGCCGTTGACGTGCGTTTTAGAAAAGCGCATCGACGGCGCCCTTTTATCCTACATATGTAGCAGATTGCTGTTGTTTATATCGATAAAATAAATAAATAAAATAAAAAAGGTTTTTGTTCACGTAAACTTTAAAAAAGCGCGTGTAAATAATCAGAACATGTTTGTAGTAATACAGTCAAAGTCAAAGTAACTTTAATCCGTAAAAAATTTACATTTATGTGGAATCGTCATATTTTTTTACCCTACCGTGCAGTGCATGACGTGGCAGCAACTGAGAAACACTGCCAGAAAACTCAGTAGGAATCCTTTTTTAAAATAAAATATACTTTAGATTAATTACAATCATGTGTGTTGACTCAGAACAACTCCATCCCAAGCACTTTTATCACTTAAATAATCAGAAATTTTGTAATATACCCTGCTACACAAGTTATTATTTCTTGTTATTTATTACAGATATTTAGGTACACGGAATGTCAAAACATTTATATAATTTATTTTATAATGGTAGTGATATTTAGCTAGCTTGTATTAAGTTATTGTCAAGGGGATTATGTTTAGGTTTAATTATTGAAATTTATATTTTACTACATATCGTCTGAATGGTTCTGTCTATATTAAGGTATGCATTCAGTATTATTATTATAACGGACCTTGTGTTTAAAACGACGGTCGCGCTTTAATGCTACCACCGGATCCAATGCGCCCCAACTAAGAAGACCCAGCGAAACAAACTCAGTAGGTTCATCTACTACCGGTTTCAACACGGCCCAGCTGAGACGGTCCGGCGAAACATACTCAAGCGGGCATCAACACGGGATTTGGTCCACGTAAAGTAATTATTTAGTAGGCAAACACAATATCTGCTCGATCGGTTGTCTGAATGAATATTAATTTACGAAAAGATACAAACGCGATGCTAACGCGCGTCTGTATCGCTACGAACGCGCGTGAACGGCTCGCTTAAAAAACGTGGTGTACATAGGCCATTAAAGTTCAAAAGCCACTGGACTATGATATAACCTGAACCATTTTAAATTAACTGTTTTTATTATGTTTATGTACTAACTGCATTGTGAGCTTCACAAGTACAAGTGTATGTAAATACCCAAGTGGTGAATAAATTTAATTATTTCAATTACAATTAATAAACCACCAACAAGGGTTTAATTCTCTCATCAGGAGCCATCTTTACTTTGGCATTTAAACTTTTGACGATATTTTTCAACAGTAACCGTGTTTTTTCATATATAAGTGCGGGCGTACCTGCTCTTGACAATCCGAGATTGGAGATAGAACAGGTCTCGGGTAGATGACACTGATAGCACCGAAATTGTGGACTTGTTATACTTAAAACTTGAAGCTCGACTAGTTTCGGTGCGTATTTATTTTTAGCGTGTACCTATATGTACATAAATTATTTCGGCGTTTATGTACCAATATCAAGGTTCTTTATTTATTTTGATGTGACTAGAGATCGCACTTGTTTGAAATTCGAACAATAAGGTTCCTTTGTCAAAGGCATTAACAACAAATAATATTAATATGTTCTTAGTTTAGACACTCATTTTGTCATCTCTTCTCAGTTTGTCAAAAGCATGGTAATGAGTGTAATGTATTAAAATAATTTACTTCTAACGCCTATTACATAAAAATATAAGCTTTCTGCAATCCTTCTCCATATGCACTTTAACTGTTCCAAATGTCATACTCTTCCGGCCACGCAATCTTCACAAAAACATAGCTTTTGCTTCACATATTAACATTATGTTATATTAAGAGGAGGAAAGTTATATATTTTTATAGTATAGTACTAGCTGTGCCCGCGACTTCGTCCGCGTGTTAATTAGTTTATTTTGATTTTTAGTAAAATAAATGACTTTCTAAAATAAAAGTAGCCTAAGTTACTCCTTATCACATCAGCTACCTGCCAATAAAAGTCCCATCAAAATCGGTCCAGTCGTTTCAAAGATTAGCCGGAACAAACAGACAGACAGACAGACAAAAATTGTAAAAAATGTTATTTTGGTGTATGTACCGTATATATATTCATATTTATGTAGTAAAAACCGGTTATTTCAATATTACAAACAGACACTCCAATTTTATTTATTTGTGTGTATGTATAGAAGATGTATAGTATTGTATAGTCCAGTTTTGTTTGCTTTCAGCACCTTCTTTGATACTTTCTTATAGTTTTATTATCTGTGCACCTACCATGCTCTCTCTGTACCACCACTGGCAGAAAATGCCTTGAGCATTAAGTCCGCCTTTGTACATTTTTTGTGCATGATATAATAAATAAATAAAAGTAAGTGCAAAAGGTCCAATAAGGTCCGACCTATTCTCATAAACATTTTACTTCCTAGTATTAAATATGTCCCCCTAAAAAGAACAATAGTAAAACATTTCATTTAGTAGAACGCGTCTCATTGTCCTGCAGTATTCATTTAAATTTTTCATTGTGATAACAACAAAGCATTCTGAAGCTCAGCTATTTTTGTCTAAAAGCAATTTCAAATTGAATAAAGTGTAGTTCTATTTTGTAAGTAAATTATTTAAACACGGCGACTACTACATTTTTCTCTTCAAAAACGTAAAACATTTGATGATGTTCATTAATTTATCAAGTCGAGATAGCCTAGTAGTTAGACCGTTGGCTGTGGAGTCAGTGGTCTCAAGTTCTAACTCTAGGCAAGACTTTATCGAATCCATGTGCGTAATAGACATTATCGTCGTATTTAAAACAGTGAAGGATAATATCTTGAGTGCCTAAAAATGTTCTTGATGTGGGTGTCGTGGCTTATGCTCTCTCATTGTGAGAGGGTAGGGCTCTTGCAGTACCACTGCGAAAGTGAACTGGACTCTGCCCAGCATACGCTGAAGGAATGCCCGGCCTGGTGAAAAAAAGGCGAGCCCTGGTCGCTGAGATCAGACGGGATCTTTCACCGCCAGCAGTAGTGTGTGCGATGCTCAGCCAGTAGAAGTCCTCGGCAGGTTAGGTTTTGTCGGTGCAAGTCTGACATACCCACCCGCAGATTCTTTTTGCGGGTGGCATGCGTAGGCATTCCTCCTGCCTTACCAAAAAAATGCAATGGGAAAGTAATGGGCATGGACATAACAATTCATTAATTAACATTTCTTTTAATTTATATTAATTGAATTTAGAAAGTGGTAATTGCATTTGAACATTCCATTAATTATTTCATCGTAGATAAAAAATAAAGATTCAATAGTATTAAAAAAGCTCTTCTAAGTTTGGGATCTGATTGCCGTATGTTAATCATGTCCCAGGATATTATTACTACAATTTGTATTAAAAAAAAACAAATATATTATCTATCTGACTTCTTTATTCCAGCTATGTGTTCTGTGACTCAATATTAAATAAAAACTGTCATTAAATTGACGCCATAACGTTTAACCTATTAGCAGTAAAGTTTAAATGGTTCTAAAAGCATTAGATAACTGAGACTTTTATGATCTTTAAATAGGTTGAGAGGGTTCTTTATACTAAACAGTAAATATAAACTAGCCGTTAAGATATGCGATTTTCATCATAGTATGGACCCTAAAACTATATGGTTTTGTATTTTCTTTCTCTTTGTATCTTCTTTCTTCATCGCATGGGCAGCGGTTACTCTGGTATCAGAGTGGTTCAAGCCGCCCAGTAGCGCCTCATTTTCACTTATAATAAAATGCTACGAAAAAACAGAAGAGAACTATGTAGGTAGCGCGTAAAGAACTTTGAAGTATTATTTATACGTATAAATAATACTTCAAAGTTCTTTATGTAGTGCCACGAATCTACAGCACTGAGGCACACGCTACGTAGCGCTGCGGCACGCGCTACCTACAATTCTCTTCTGTTTGTTCGTTAAGACCTTTTTTTTTTTTTTTGATAAGGCAGGGGGCATGCTAATGCATGCCACCCGCAAAAAGTGTCTGCGGGTGGGTATGTCGGACTCGCACCGACTAAACCTAACGTGCCGTGGCCTTTTTCTGGCGCTTGATAGGGGGAGCCCCGGGAACGCGGGTATGCTGCTCCGGTGCCCCCCTTTTGCGCCGTGTCCCAGATGGTCGGGACACGCACCCGGGGAGAGCTGTGGGTTGCCCTCCCCATTTGCCAACTCCTGCCAGTACGGCACAGCGACTGCGCCACAAACAGTTCGCTGTCTTCCCGGGGCTGCTTGTACGTGGCGGCAGTAGAGGACACTTCTCATACTGCCACCGCAGCCCCGAGGGGAGTAGGGCTAACGGCTGCCGCCGCCGCCCCGACGCCTCCTCCGTCTTCGAGTGGGGTCGGCTCGCTCCCGATCCCGCTCGGCGGCCTCCTTCTGGAGCATGACTGCTTCGTAGAAGGAGACCACGGCGTCCCATTTGGTGGAGTCGCCAGCCAGCATCGCATACACGACTGCTGGTGGCGAAAGATCCCGTCCGATCTCAGCGACCAGGACTCGTTTCTCGGCCTCCCAGGCCGGGCACTCCTTCAGCGTATGCTGGGCAGAGTCCAGGTCGCTCCCGCAATGGTGACAATGTGTCGTCGCTTCTCGGCCGATCCGGCACAGATACTCACCGAAACACCCGTGTCCGGTGAGTATCTGAGTCAGTCTGTAGGTGACGTAGCCGCCCTTCCTTCCCACCCAGGCCTCGAGGTGAAGCAGGATAGCACCGACGGCACGTTGGCGCGCGTTCAGGCGCAACTCAAGCCGTGCGCGCCACTGCGTTAGTACGCGCCGGTGTGTATCCCGCCTATAGGCAACGAGCGTCTGCTCTGGCGCCTCACCGCTCTCCCGGCGGACGCGGATCTCGGTGTAAACCATCGCGTCGACTGCCGCCAGGAGATCAAACGGCGGGAGGCGCGCCAGGAGTGTCGCCGCCTCAAAGGATACCGTCCGGTATCCTCGTGCGACCCGTATGGCCACCACACGCTGCAGACTGTTCAAAATAGCTCTGCAGACATAGATCGCACGACACCTCCGTAGAGGCGGCGAACTTCTTCCCTGGGACCCCCGAGGTTCGGCAAAAGCCGGTGTAACGCTCCGGTTACCCGGCGCACTCGGGGGGCCAGACACTCGAAGTGCCCCTCGAAGCCCCATCGGCTGTCTAGGGTGAGGCCCAGGTACTTCATGTACCGCCCCACCCTGACCTCTGCGTCACCTACACGCATCGACGTACTGGGTGGTTCCACCCTACGGCGTAAGCCGTGGAACCATAGCGCCTCGGTCTTGTGAGGCGCTACCCGAAGGCCCAGTCTCGTTATGGCCGCGACGACACACGTGACACCGAGTTCGGCGAGCCGTACCGCCCGCTGGAAACTTACCTCCCGGGCTATGACGAGCGTGTCGTCCGCATAGCAGACGGCGCTCACCCCGGGAGGGAGGCTTATCCGCAGGACCGCATCGTACGCGAGGCTCCATAGCAGGGGTCCTAAAACGGACCCCTGAGGAACCCCGCAGGAGAGCTCCCTCTGGATCTCAATCCCGTTCCGACCGACGAATTTAATCGTCCTGTCGCGCAAATATGCCCCGACTATACCACGGAGATAGGGAGGCACGTTATGATGGACCAGTGCCTCCCGTATCGCCCGCCAGGGGACGGAGTTGAAGGCGTTGACGATGTCTAAGCTCACCGCCAACGTGTGTTCGTTAAGACCTAAAAGGCTGATTTGTAAAACTCGTTGCACCACATTCCACATGACTATACTTGTTGTAGTACTACGTAGTAATCTTCATTTTGCTTAAAATCTGGTACAGACAAGATTTTATAGTCATCACAATTACAGTTTCACATATTTTGTCGACAATGACATGCGAAATTTTATCAAATCATTTACATCTAACATTAATTATAATATTCTAATACATTCATAAGAAATAATAATATAAAAACAATCAACATCGTAGTCACTATAAAATAAACATTAACATATCCTATAAGTAATTTTCCATCAATTATAGTGATGTGGAGTGTGGTGCACCGAGTTTCACAAACCACCATTTTTATCTTGTGAGTAACTGTCTATTAATGCCTCATTTTCACTTATAATAAATTATTATTAGGTAACGCGTGTCGCAGCGCTGCGTAGCATGTGCCGCAGTGATTCGTAGCAACTCGTAGTAGGACAGTGCTTTGCAGTATCGAGATCCGTAGAACTACTTAATATACTTCGTAACGAACTTTGAAGTATTATTAATACGTAGTACTACAACAAATATATATATAGTGGAGTGCACTGAGTTTTACAAACCACCATTTTTATACATACATTTTCTCACGCCTGTTTCCCAGAGGAGTAGGCATGACAACACATTTCCATTTGTCACGATCTTTGCACACCAATTTTATCTCGTTTATTAACATCAAATAAGACGTTTCTTCGTCTTCGTCTCAAGATAGATATGATATCAATGTACGTAATTATATTTTTTTGTAATACAAAAAGTAATTTAATAATTCAGTAAAATGTTAAGATGAAATGTTGAAGTTTTTATAACTTACCTAAATATTGAATGGCTTTTAGAAAAACAGTTGTATATTCTTAAAGAATAATAAACTATAGTTACAAATACGGTTCGTTAAGTAACAGGGAGCGCGGCTTGAATTTTGATTACGCACACAAGTACTATTCCTTTATCAATCAGTTTGTAACGACATTAGGTAACATTATTTTGTCAGTTAAATCATCACACATAATAAGAATAATAATCTGCCTGTCTCAATAGAGACTAGCCAACTGCGCGGGCCATATTATAGTGCACAAGCGTGTGACCAAATACAAGCGCACTTTCTAATCCCTCCATCATATAACTCTATGTTACTGACGGCTTCACGTGCTCGCTGAGACACGGGGGTATAACACCGCCAACTTCCAGGGTGAGTTTTTTTTGTCTGACTGTGTGTGTTCGCATACACGTAGGCACTTTTTTATACACCTCAAGATCCGATGACACGACCCGAAAAAGGTCAGGTACAAGACTGACGGCTTTACGTTGTCACCGAGGCGCGGGGGTATTATACCGCCAACTCGTAGACTTCGGCCTGATACTGATTTTTTTTTCTATTACAGAAAAATCTTAAAATCCTTTTAATTTTGACCCGACCCGGGAGTTGAATCTAGGACGTCGTTATCTGTAGATGAACACGCTACCACTAGGCCGCGCTACAAATTATATATTTGGCCTAGTTCTAGCGTGGGGCTTTTCTATGACTGCTTCAGCATCTATGCTTTTTCTATTGTTCTAGTATTTAATCGCAAAACGTTACAAAAGCCACCAAGAACTGTATTTTTTTTTCACTTTTCTGTCTCGTCTTTTTTCCATTGTTGTTTGGGATTTAGTTATTGTATTCTTTGATTTTTATATTCGTTTTCTTTGTACAATAATGTTTTAGCTAGTTATAAGTAGCCTATATTGTAGTGTATAACCTTCTAGCATTAGACTTCACAGCACTTTACATATTATTATTATTATTTTTGTTTTAGTAAACTGTGAAAACATTGTGCGTTGTACTCCTATCATTATACAGTGTTATTACTTTTAGTTCATAAGCTCATGTTGTACAACTGTTTTTTTTTAAATAAATAAATAATCATTACTGGTACTGAGGTTCGAACCCCGAAAGTCACAATAATAAGCGACAAAAAGCCAGTCGGTCTTTGCATATAGACAATACTCGTATCTTGTTAGCTTACCTACTGTGAGCATTACTTACAAAAATAAATCCTAATTAGTTGGAACATTTTGAAATAAAAGTCTTGACTACGAAGCCGTCGGCGTCGTACTGCCTAGCATTAAATACTAGTATGTAAAAATTATGCCATTTATAATATTTATTAAGACTACGGTCGCCGCAGATATTCATTCTGTCTATAATTACTTGGTACTAAGGGAAGAGGAAACCTCATTCAGGGCTCTAGGGATTCTTATTCTTATTCTTCTGGTGGCGGCTATTTCCAGTCCCCGGAGGTCCTGGTAACACTGCGTCCAGTGATGAACTATTGTGCTCGCCGCTCCAACTAAAGTTCCCTGTCTAACCCTGCAACATACATAAATTGCAGAATATTTTTGGCAGGAGTATCGATAACATCGTCCTGGTGCAAGAAGTGTTGGCCCAGGACGGTGTTACGTTTATGCATCAGTGGCTCACAGTGACAGAGCAGGTGAAGAGGCGTTTCTTCTGCGTTATTGCAGAATCTGCACACTCTACAGTCTCCGATGCCCACCGTGGACAGGTGTTTCCTGAGACGGCAATGTCCCGTTAACACCCTAGTTATGGAGGAGTTCCCTAGTAGGGATGGAGTAAAAACCAATGGGGGCTAGTACAAAAGATCCTGAAGGGTCGAAGTTCTGTATGCTAGTACACCCCAGCCAAGACAAGGGAAGATTAGGGTGTCTTGCTGCTCCTCTAAGCTCATTCAATATCATTTAATATGGCTGACAATGGAAAAATGCTTTATGGGGTGATTAATGGAATGACGTAGTAATGTTTACCGAGGCCGAGTTTTTGCCGTACCTGTACATGTACAAAAACTTAGCCCTGAGGGAGAGTTACCAAATAGTGTAAATGTCAAACAATCACCGAGCTTGCCAAGTAAATTAATGTTAGTTTGGTGAAAAAATACGTTAACTCACTTAGGAACTTTTTGCTGCACACAAACAGTGAATGGACCGCTGATTGTGGTTATCGTTCCTGGATTTAACAATTCCCTTTAATTCATTGTGGCACGTGTGTGGTATATAGGTATACATATACATTGGTACTTAAGGATAAATCTTCTACGCGCTGCAGTCTGCAACATAAATTTATGTACTTTTTAATATAATAAGAAAGCGATCAGCTTCAATGTTAACTCGGTTGCATGGGAGCACCAACGGAATTCTAATTATGCTAGCAGGGAAAATGGATAATCCATTCCTTGAACATTGGGCATGGCTACACGTGTCAACCCGATGTTCAAATCCTGCTAGATATCAAAAATAGATCCTAGTAGAACTAATATAGTTTTTAAGTATTTGTACTAACACAATATGGCGATTTTTATTGCTGAAATAAAGTATTTATTATTATTATTATTTAAAAGTATGCTTCCGTTTTTAGGATTCCGTAGGCAAAGGGTAAAACGGGACCCTATTACTTACTTAATTACTTCGCTGTCTGTCTGTCTGTCTGTCCGTCTGTCACCAGGCTGTATCTCATGAACCGCGATAGTGAGACAGTCGAAATTTCCACGCTATAACAACAAATACAAAAAAAAATTAGGGGGCTCCCATACAACAAACGTGTATTTTTTGCTCGTTTTTATAGATAATGGTACGGAACCCTTCGTGTGCGAGTCCGACTCGCACTTGGCAGGTTTTTTGTGTTAAGTTATTCAAAGCACGTTCTCATTTTGTTTTTGTCCGGTCACCGGTCCGTAAGTGATCGGCGAGGCTAAGCGACTAGGCTCGCAGTCAGTCCATAGATGGGAGACCGCGAAAATGGTTTAGTTTCTGAACGTATTAAATTCTTAGTGACTCGGAAATCATTTCCACTTGAACAACTAAGTTCTACTTAGCATTAAGTAAGTTATAGTGAATGCAACGACTTCTTCATGTGACCACTTTACGCCTATTTAAACACCTTTGTCAAGCTTACTAAGTGTTTAAATAAGAGAATGGAGTAGTTCTTATTTATTTAGTTGGGGAACTCAAATATAGGAGAAAGGTCCTTTATTTGACGAGTATTTGTAACGATGCCCGAGGGAGGACACAAAAAGCAATATTTTCTCTCGGTACACTTGGAAAAAAACGTAAACCTTATATGTCATAGCTGTGCCCCGCGGTTTTACCCGCGTTAAATTTTATAAATTATCACAGCTCGTCCCCCGTATGTGATAGCGTGATAATATGTAGCCTATATGTTGGCCCGACCTCTTAGTAATATTCATGCAAAATTTGAAGTAAATCCATGCAGTACTTTTTGAGTTTAGCCCGGACATACATACAGACAAACAGATAATAGACAATAATTTTGAAAACTATATTTTAGGCATCGATATCGATTGTAGATTACGCCCCAAGTATCCTTTTTAAAAAATATTCAATGTACAGTTTTGACTTTCCTACGATTTTATTATATGTATAGATAAGTATAACCGTTTAGAATGGTCGACTAATGTAATAATAGGTCTTTACCTATGAAATTGCCGTTATGTATGAAAAAATTTAAACGAATTTTTTTCATGAATTTTTTTATTTGTATTAATCGAAGTAATCACCCATGCAATCAATGCATCTTTGCCATCGCAGTGGCAGTTTATTGATGCCCTTCTTAAAGAAATCAGCTGGACGGGAGGCAACAAATTCTTCAAAGGCATTTTGTACTGCCTCTCGGGTATTGAATTTTTTTCCCGCCAAGAAGTTATCCAAATTCTGGAAAAAGTAGTAGTCTGTAGGCGCAAGGTCTGGTGAGTAGGGCGGATGACGGAGAGCTTCCAACCCCAGTTCTTGCAACTTGGAGACCGTCTGCTGTGCAGTATGAGGTCGCGCGTTGTCGTGCAGGAGCAGCGGAGACGAGCGATTGACCAATGCTGGTTGGAGATGCGCCAGCTTCTCCATCATTGTGCTCAGTTCTTCACAGTACACATCTGAGGTAATGCTCACACCGTTTGGTAAGAAGCTGTGATGAATCACACCGGCGCTAGACCACCAAACAGTGACCATCACTTTTCTAGGGGTAAGTTTTCGTTTAGGGCATTGTTTAGGTGCTGAACCAGGATCCAACCAACTTGCTGAGCGCTTGCGGTTATCAAACAGAATCCATTTTTCATCGCAGGTAACAATGCGGTTCAAAATTCCTTCATTTGTGTGTCTGTTGAGCAGTGCAAGGCACGTCTCGACGCGTACTTCGCGCTGGCGATCATTGAGTTCGTGGGGCACCCATTTGTCAAGCTTTTTTACCTTGCCAATTTGACGCAAATGGACCAATATTGTTTTGACGCTAACGTCGAAAGCTGCTGCTAATTCAGCCGTAGATTGTGTATCATCAGCTTCCACAACCGCCTATAATTCGTCATTGTCGACCAAAGTCTTCGGACGACCGCGAGGTTCATTTTTCAGGTCGAAATTTCCAGAACGGAAGCGAGCAAACCAATAACAGGTGGTGCGTTGGTTTGTAGTGTTAGCTCCGTAAACGTCGTTGATGTTGCGTGCCGCTTGTGCCGCGTTGCTGCCACGACGGTACTCATATTCCATAATTACTCGAATTTTTAACGTATCCATGATGACGAAAAAGATTGAAATGCGATGAAAATGTAACACTAATCAATAAAGAAATGACTACTTTTGGAAAAAAGAATCCATGTTTTTAAAATAAAATTAATTTGAAATTAGAATTCTTAGCCAAACAAAAATTATTTTGATTTGAAATGGCCAGTACTGCAGAACGGCAATTTCATAAGTAAAGACCTAATATTAAGACAGTTATATCTGCACCTTGTTGCATTCGTAATTATAGTAATAAACCAATCAGGTATCTACCAACCACGGCAATCAGCCCTTCAATGATTTCGAATATTATGCTTCTTGGGTCAGAGGATCAGCATTATCCAGAGCCCTCCTAGGGTACGTGTCCCGACCATCTTGCACATGGCGCAAAAGGGGAGCACCGGAGCAGCAGACCCGCGTTTCCGGGGCTCCCCCCATCAGGCGCCAGAAGAAGTCCTCTTAGCAGGTTAGGTATAGTCGGTGCGAGCCCGACATACTAAAACTAAACTACCCGCAGACACTTTTTGCGGGTGGTATGCGTAGGCATTCCCCCTGTATGACCAAAAAAAAAAAGATCAGCATTGCCATCCAGCGTGGCAATGCTATCAGCCTTCTGGGCAGTTTTACCATACGCGATGCGGAGGGATTATTCGACGCCTATTAGTGTAAATTGGGTTTCTGTGGGTTTTTCTAATTGTTAGCTGATATATTATTTTAGGTGCCTATTGGTAATTAGGTCATATGCCATGAATTGTATTAAATGCTTTTAATTAATTAGTATCAATCTTCCAAATTGGTTATTCAGAATTCTAATATGGTTACTAGGAGGGCAGACAATAGAATCATCTATATTATGTACTGATATTATTGTGTAATTATAGTATAGTATGTAGTTTTATACGAATAGTATTTATGCGATTCTATTTTATAGTATCCGCACCCTATTTTAGTAATTTTTATTCGTATTTCAAGTAATCTATAGTGCAACTAGGGAGAGCTGGGACAGGGAGATGTTATATCTCCGAAATTGTTCACCGCTGCATTGGAAGATGTCTTCAAGCTTCTGGACTGGAAAGGCTATGGCATCAATGTCAATGGCGAGTACATCACTCACCTTTGATTTGCCGATGATATAGTAGTCATGGCTGAGACCATGGAAGACCTCGGTACAATGCTCGATGACCTCAGCAGAGTCTCTCAACAAGTGGGTCTGAAAATGAACATGGATAAGACGAAAATCATGTCAAACGTCCATGTTGCACCCACTCAATTGAAAGTTGGTGACTCTGCACTCGAAGTTGTAGAGAACTATATTTACCTAGGACAGACCATCCAACTAGGTAGGTCCAACTTCGAGAAGAAGGTCAATAGTAGAATCCAACTCGGCTGGGCAGCGTTCGGGAAGCTACGCAAAATCTTCTCGTCCAAAATACCGCAGTGTCTCAAGTCGAAAGTCTTCGACCAGTGTGTGTTGCCAGTGATGACATACGGAACAGAGACGTGGTCGCTCACTATGGGCCTTATTAGAAGGCTCAAGGTCACCCAAAGAGCAATGGAGAGGGCTATGCTCGGAGTTTCCCTGCGAGATCGTATCAGAAATGTCGAAATCCGCAGGCGAACCGAAGTCACCGACACAGCCCGAAGAATTGCAAAACTGAAGTGGCAGTCGGCGGGGCACATAGCTCGTAGAACCGATGGCCGTTGGGGCAGAAAGGTTCTTGAGTGGCGACCACGACCCGGAAGACGCAGCGTGGGCAGGCCCCCTACAAGATGGACCGATGATCTTGTGCGGGTCGCTGGAAACAGCTGGATGCGAATAGCGCAAGACCGGCAATTGTGGAGATCTTTGGGGGAGGCCTTTGTCCAGCAGTGGACGTCTTTCGGCTGATATGATGATGATGATGATGATAGTGCAACTATCATATTATCTTGTATCACCCAAAGGACTGTCAGCACTGGTAGTACTGTAAAGTAAAAAAAAATATGCAATACCTTTAAAATAAATAAATAAAATACAAAGATGAACAAAAAAAAATTAGGGGTGTTCGTGGCAATGTAATTCTAAGATCTACAATCAAACGAACAATCTTGCTATTATGTAAACATTATAATAAAATAGTAGGGAAATAAAGACTGTACCTACATTGAATATTTTTGTAAAAGAATACTTGGGGCGTGATCTACAATCAATATCTAAGCCAAAAATATAGTTTTTAGAATTGTAGTAACAATATTAAATTTTGAGTGACACCAAATTTGTTGTTTTGATATTTAATTAGGGGAAGCCCGAGCAAAAACTATAGTGCGGGTAAAAAGAATAACTATTTTTTCCATTAATGTATAATAGATGACACTTAGACTAATTTTCTTGTCGTGTCACGTGCAACCTGCGATGCCATGACAGTTCAAACAAAAAAATACTCGAGCTCATTCGTAGTGAAAAAAAATTATAAATAAAAACTTTGTTTTGTTACGATTTTCATCATGGTTTGTACCTTAACTTGTTTTATTATATATCGAGTTATCTATGAAAAGTTTTATTTATCCAATTGTACGTTTATTTAAGAATTACTTGTAATCTTTACTTTTTGTTTATCAACGAAAATTATTCAGAGTTTTGACTTGTTTAGAATATGATCGTGTTGGGCAAAATGGATATGGGCAAAACGGAGAGGTTTTGACGGTATAGCCCGTTTAATTATTTCATTATCTCCTTCATAAGTAAAAAAGATTTTAACAATATTTCAAATTAGACCTATTCCAACTATGGCTGCTCCTAAAAATGGCCGCAAATATAAGGAGGCAGAAAGCGGCGGTGTTGACGTCTACACCCGTCAAATTTAATTAAATTAAATTTCACTGAAGATTGGATTTAGTGTAATCAATGCAGAAGCTGGGCGCATGAAAACTGCACTTCTTATGTAGGTGTTGGGAGATACTTCTGTGATGAATGCAAAGACTGATCTTAACTAATTCATCTTTATCCTTTTGGGAAAAAAAAATAATTGATACTTTTTGTTAATGCTCATAATTAAAATAGAAATCGTTAAAGTTTTTAAATTTCTGTGATTACTATCCAAAGATGATTAAACATAGTACTAATTGAAAGTACAAAAAGATCTATTGATTATCCCATTCTGGTTTTATTAACATTATGCCTTAACGTCTTGCCCGAGCTTCCCCTACCGCTTGAATATTTTTCTGTACACTTTATGACTAAATAATTCAAAATTACAAGCATTCGAGTGTATGACGCAGTTAAAATATTTTTCGAAACAGCGTCTTTCGCGACTATTTCATCGAGTCCATGAGCTTCAGAACATGTGACGGAGTGGAAAAAAAAATAACGTAACAGCGTGTGTCGCAACAGCGGCGTTCGAAACAACATACGACATCCGCGTATATCCACGGGTGACACTGATCACTTACCATCATGTGGCCCGCTTGCTCGTTTCCCTTGCTATTATATAAAAAACAACAAAAGTAACCACCAGCCTGCGTTTGGAAGTGTTTCGTGATCGTGGGCAGTTGACACAGTAAACCAGTTAGCAAGACTACAATACAACAACCAACAATGAGTTTGTAGAAACAGTCACAATGCGACTACCCACTTTGTTTCGCGAGAACTTTGTCTGCATTAAGCTCTGTACACTTGTGTTTGCTTAAGTGGAACTAAGGTGTTATTCATAGACTCGTATACGTTGACGACTGACCACATTAAAACTAACTAGGCCGAACGAAGCCCACAATTGGCGGCCTACGCTTTTGATAATAATGTTGCCCTCCTGGTTGAATTCCGGCTATGGTGGCCGGTCTAAATGAAGACAGTTTATATATGCGCGAGACATACTATAGTGTACAAGCGTGTGCGCATACCGGTCCGTAACGTAGTTTCGAGAGTCATATGTTCGATGAACGGAAAGTCAACTGAACGATTGTTCGAATGGAATTTATTGCGAAACAACCTTTTCTCGCCAAACGCTGCTTCGACTGAACGATTCTACAAATCGTTCTTTCGAATGTTAAATTAAGATTTGGGTTAGGTTAAGTTAGAACACGCGCTAGATACACTATTGTTGGTGAAGGTTGGTGGAAAGTTTCTTCATCTCTATAATACCATTTGCATATTCTTAGTTTAACATTCGATAGCGCAGTCCATCGATTAATAAATTTTCGAAGAATCGTTCAGTCGATGCAGCGTTTGGCGAGAAAAGGTTGTTTCGCAATAAAATCTAAAATAGTTCAGTCGAGTTTCGGTTCATCGAACATATTATGTCTCACTACGGACCCTGCGCAAACACCAGCGTACTTTCCAATCCCTCCCCCTTTAACCACAATAGGACAGCTCGCTGACAGGATCAGGATCGACGGCTTTTGATGCTCTTAGAGTCAGGGGGTATAACAATTGCATAATCACCAGGGGTTAGTTTAATAGTTCACAGTCTATGCACTTTTTTTACGGGACTAGTCCCTCCCTCTTATCCACCACTGCAACTTCTGTAAGCCAGGATCAACAGTGGCACACAATGAAATGACACTCAGCGGTGAGGCTCAGGCATGTCCCGGTGAATCGCTTAAACTGACTTGGATCCCGCAACGAATTTAATCAGAAAGAAAAAAAGAGGAATTAGAAACGAATAGTTCCACTTCCCTCCAGAGCAAAACGGGCGACAGTATGATATAAAAAGGCTATAGCCTCATTAAACGAGAGAATTGCAACTAGAGAAGCCAGCTGCAAATGCTCCGAGGATCAATTTAAGGGTCCTAAGTGAGCTGTTACATTTGATTCCAATAGTAGGTATGGCAAAAGCGCATAAATGCACGGAAGTTGTTCAATACAAAACAATCTATGAACTGCTAAAGACGGCAGAAAGTAAGTAATGTAACTTCTATAGTATCCCCAACATTATTTGTTTTCCGATATTCGAACAAAAACAATTCCCCAGACGTCCTGTACATAAAGCATAACGCAAACAGTAGCAGTTAGAATACAGGCTCCTAAATACATAAAGGGTAATGCTGGAGTTTATTGCTAACTAAATATTACAGAAGGCTTACCTCCGCAGGTATGTGGTACAATTTGTGGGCTTGATTTATTTAGGTAAGAAATATAGTTCACACGGCTACTTATCAAGCTATACATTTCCAGTATAAGCTGATCTCGCGTTGTATAGGATTTACATACAATGAAAGGTCAGCTTATATTGGAAATGTATAGCTTGATGCGTAGCCGTGTGTACCAGTCTATCCTATTTGGGAAAGCAATTACTTTTACTGTCTCGTTGCTCTAACGGTAGCATGTTCAACCGCAGATAATAAGGTCCTGGGTTCAAATCCCGGGTCGGGCCAAAATGTGATTTGGGATTTTTCCGTAAAAAGAAATTTCCCAGTATCAGCCCGTAGTCTCGGAGTTGGTGGTATCACATCCCGTACCTCGGAGAGCACTTAAAGCCGTCGGTCCTGTACCTGACCTCTTTCCGTTCGTGACGCTAGTCGAGAGTGATGGATAGAAAGTGCCCTTGTGTTTGCGCACACACTTACTGTACTATAATATGTCCTGCACAATTGACTAGTCTCCATTGACACTGGGCGAAATTCAGTCGGGAGGATATTATTATAATAATGGTACTGACAGAATTTTGGTTGCAACGGCTAATCTAGAAGAAACCTAACCTAACGTAAGGATTATTGAAATATAACTTCTTTAACCACGCTAACTTGCTTGATGCTGGTAATTGCGTAACGAGAGCGTTACGAAATGTGTGATCGACAATTGTGAAGATCTTTGGGGGAGGCCTTTGTCCAGCAGTATACGTCATTCGGCTGATACGATTAATATGTTGGCAATCGGCAAGGGGAATGACATATTATGGGCCAAGTGTCTGAAATAAAAATATTTTATTTTATATATTTATTGCGCAATCAATTTATATTTAGATGCTTTCACAGGTACACTATATTTTTTTTTATTTATTCAATATATTATTACATTAAACATTTCATTTAGCAGGCCGAACCGCAGAAATCTCTCGGGGTTTATGTGGGTAGCGGTGAATCATTCACATATTTAAAACTAGCTGTGCCCCGTGGTTTTCCCGCGTTAAATTTTATAAATTATCACAGCTCCTCCCCCGTAGGTGATAGCGTGATTATTATATGTAGCCTATATGTTGACCCGACCTCTTAGTAATATTCATGCAAAATTTGAAGTAAACTTGCAGTACTTTTTGAGTTTAGCCCGGACATACATACAGACAAACAGACACACAGACAAAAATTCTAAAAACTATATTTTTTGCTTCGATATTGGTTGTAGAACACGCCCCAAGTTACCTTTTTAAAAAATATTCAATGTACCTACAGTTTTGACTTTCCTACGATTTTATTATATGTATAGATTATTTAATAATGTATAATATAATATTATTAAAATCCATTATTCTTAGTGATAAAATTCTAATACAATATATTATTTAAAGTAGTAACCGTTTAACTTGAAACCTTTCGCCCCCTCTGTATATAATTTTGTAGTTCTTCAGGAATGTTATTTATAAAGTTCGAAATGTTAAAGGACTTCAAAAAAAGGAGGTTATGAATACAACTGTAATTGTTTTTGTATGTATGTCTCGAGTTTTATTCTTTATTTGTGAACCGATCTTGTTATTTTTTTATTGTCGAATGCTTTCGGTCCCATTTATTTTTATTAATTTTTTTATCAATTGACATTGGTTCCTGCACTAAGTTCGAGACGTGTGTATGTTCATGGGGTGGGTGGTTGTGTGAGGTTATGTATCCGTGTGTTTAATTCAATCAGTTGTCTAAAATAAGAATTCAATTAGTTTATTTTATATATTCTAAACAGAAGTGAACTGTCGCATATTGATGGAAAGGAAATTCAACACGGCCGTTGAGAAATACCGGACCGTCCATGGATACAAAGTTAGAATAGAATATCAGTATACGTCGAACGTAACCGAACACCTTGCGTAGATCAAAGTAACCGTATTACTAGGAGAAGTCGCAAGATTGCTTTTCTTATCTCGCCTGAGGCCAAACCTTTCGAGATTGTTTTCCTTAGTAGATACAGCCAGGATAATATGCTGACTATGAGACAACTTCAAGCCCTGTATATATTTTAACGCGTGAGAGTATATTTTAACGTAGCGTGTCTGTGTCCTTAACTCCATTTATCACGGGAATGGATTGTTTGAACATATTTTTTTTTATGGAAGAGGCCGACAATCGAGCATGTGGGTCACCGGATGGTAAGTGATCACCGCCGCACATGGACAGCTGGGCTTTAAGAGTCAGCAAACAAGTGTTGCTGACCCTTCCCCCCACCAATGAGCTCTGGCGACCTTACTCACACGCAGAAACATAACATTAAGTTAAGACTTCTGTAAGGTGGAGGTACTTCCCCAGTCGGGCTGCTCTTTGAGCGAATAAACGATGTGCCCTACCTCTCTTAAAAGGTATACAGGTGTCCTTGCGTGTGCGTGTGTGTGTGTGAGTGTGTATGAGTAGGTGTTTGTATATGCAAAAGGTATTATGTAAGGTATTTTCGCATTACGTCGTTGTTATAATAATTTTATGTTGTGTTGCTTTTTAAACGAAAGATTCTCCGATGATAGCTGGACAATGAACTGGATGGACAATGAGAGAGTGGTATCCCTGGTTTGCAAACATCCATAAGATACAGTAACCGCTTACCATTAATCATCAATGGCATTATGGTTCAGTCCACCAGATGTATTACCCCGTAATTGGGGTATTACAAATATTTTAAACTATTAATATAAGAACTAACTTGAACGAAGTCCCATGAAAGGGTCGCAAACTATAAACAAACAGTATTCCAATAAAGAGGCCACAAATAGCCTTCTTTGTATAACACCATACGATTGAATTTTAAATGAGCACATTCCTTTAGAACGCGTCGCTGAATTGCCAGGCAAGAATAGACCGTGAGAGGGGAGGAAAAGAGGTTTGGAAAAGGTCATGTTAGGTTGGCGAGCCAGCTGAGCAGATAGGAAGTACGAGGTGAACTTTACCATCGTGAAGAGGTTTACTAGCCATAGAATTACTCCTGATATGCCTGTATATATTTTATTGAGTGAAAATTTTGTAAATATTCTTTCCGAACAATAAAGAAGAAGAAATGTTTTAATTGAAATAAAAATCTTCATCATCATCATCATATCAGCTGTAAAACGTCCACTGCTGGACAAATGCCTCCCCCCAATAACTCCACAATTGCCGGTCTTGCGCTATCCGCATTCAGCGACCTGCACAAGATCATCGGTCCACCTTGTAGGGGGCCTGCCCACGCTGCGTCTGCCGATTCGTGGTCGCCACTCGAGAACCTTTCTGCCCCAGCGGCCATCGGTTCTACGAGCTATGTGCCCTGCCCACTGCCACTTCAGCTCTTCGGGAAGCTACGTAATATCTTCTCGTCCCAAATACCGCAGTGTCTCAAGTCGAAAGTCTTCGACCAGTGTGTGTGACTTATGGAACAGAGACGTGGTCGCTCACTAATGAAAATCTTAACTATACTTAATTAAAAAACTTATATACTATCTCAACAAAACAAAATTATATTGTGTTCAATTTGTAGGCAGCTCAGCACACTGTTACAGCCAGAACAGAAGCTTGATCGAATATTGCGTTTTGGCACCTAATCGCAAAAAAAAATTGCATGGCATTTTCAGATTTTTATTATTATTAATTTTATTATATTTACGGCTTTCAATGCTTCACCGGACAATTGAGGCTAGTGAGGCTCAAGCCCGCGCCAGTGGAAACACACTTTGGCGTTTGAACCTATACTCAGCATGGTTACTGACGTGAAGATGCATGCGAAGGTTGATTTTTAGGGCAGTTTTGTGCAACTGTCGCTCTACGCAAAAACACGAGCCGCTCGTCCGATTGAGAATTGGAAGGGGCATTTTTTTAAGACGACTTCCGTATTAGGGAAATTGATCCCGCGGTAAACATATAACTATAACTAATTTACGGACACAAAGTATATCCAGACTCAGAATAACTATTTATGAGGCATATAAAAATAAAATATTGAGGCGGTTTTGCATTTTAATTATGTTGCAACACTAAAGAATAATAATAAATAATATCCTGGGACATTATTTACAGACGACCATCTGATCCCAAACTAAGCAGAGCTTATACTATGGAAACCAGATAACCGATATACTACATAATATACTACTTTATTTTGAGAATACATATAATTATAAAGAAAATTACACCCAGACTCAGGGCAAACAGACATGTTCATGTTCAAATATCTGTCTTGGGTGGGAATCGAACCCACGATCTACGATATGAAAGGCAAGTATTTACAAACACCAGTCTATTTCAAAACAATCTTACTTGAGAAGTGACAGTTTCCCAGAATTAACTCGCTCGGACATCTTTTCCGAGCAAATTGAACCAACAAAGTTGTTTACTCTGTAAAGCACGTAACTACCCATGTTTGCAAGTTTAAATGTCAAGTTGATAGCGTTTAATTGGTGACAACCCTAGCTTTAAAACGGTTGAGAAATCACTACAAATAGGTTTAAATCAGACTGAACAACTTTAAGGTAACTTTAAGGATAATACACACGTAATCCACGCAATGTCGAAACTTGATACTGGTATCTTTTTTGGGCTCATCCATCCACCATGCTCACCTCTGCCAATCATGTGTTAACTGTATACGGTCAGAGTCAGGCAGATCTCGGGATTTCTAACTTCCTAGGATCCTGCAAAGCTTTTTCAGAAAGTTTTGGCAGGAGTTGAAAAAGTAAACTGAAGTTCCTTCCAGTGCAAATCGGGAGACACCGTTTGAACTAATGAGTTGATTAATTACATGAAACCAGAACTTAATCCAGTTGAAAAGTACTACTCCGTTGCGATAGGCTACTGTAGCTACATCACATCACTTTTGTACTGATCTCTGGCGACCACACTCACACTAAGAACCATTACAATAATAGTATATAATTCTGTCTACTTTCACAGACCTGCTCATAGAGCAACATATCAAATGCTCTACCTCTCTTGAATGTTGCTACCAGTTAGTACTCCATGGACCTGTCTGTACTCAACCAAAGAAAATTTTGTTTTTGTTGGCACCTTTTTGGTTCTTAAAAATATTTACTAGAGAAAACATTCACCAGCACCAAACCAGAATTTAAAATATTATAGAATTTATGACCCTCCAAACGCCAGATTTGAATCCGTAACTTTACTATTTTCAATCACACTTGCAACTACTAGAGCCGTCGAACTCAACTCCCAACTAACATAAAGCGAATAATTTAAATTCAATATGCATACCTCCGGTTAGGGACAACCCAGAACAGTGGAGTCCAGTTCAAATTAGTTCGCGGCGACTTAGGAACTCAATTAGTATGTATTAAGTTTCGTGTTCGGAAATCAAACGTCACCTTTTTGATTTATAGGGCTGTCAGTTCTGTGTCTTATCATGGCATCGAAGTCAGAAGGGATTTTGAGATGTATATTAACATTGTAAATTGCTCTGAGGCTCTGTGTTGTCATAACGCAAAGAGCTCCTTTACTTCATTGGTTACCCTAGTGCCATAATTGTTCAAGCCGCTTAGTAGACTCTGACATGGTTCAAATAATGTTGTCTTATGATTGCAACCGGGATGGATAGTTCTCCGAAGCACGTAAACTATCCATCCCGGTTGCAATCATAAGACAACATTATTTGAACCATGTCAGAGTTTATCAGTAATCTGACAATTTGTCTAACCATCTGAGCCAATAGCTTTCCATGGATTTCGAGGTCAGTTGGGTGTGTAAGAATATTTTCTTGTAGCTTAAAAACTATTACTCGGAAACCATTTATTTAATATTGGCTTGAATCTATTCCAGCCCAAGGTCAAAAAACCTGCGGACGATGAAGAAGCTTTTAACCATTCCTGAGTCTTTTTTAAATTTTGATAAGTACCTAGTTTAAAAGTTCTAAGGGAACAGATGAACATACCAACATAGCGGTCAAAATTATAAACTTCTTTTTCTTCACTGTAGTCGGGTAATAAAGATTATCAAAATATTCGACCATCAAGGTCTGGTAAACATATTAAGTGACATTAAAAAGAATGTATCACGGTCCACCTTAGAGCATATACCAGCCGGGTGTTGCGGAAGTATCGTATGTTCCCGCGACCCCCGGCGCAGGTGTGAGATGGAACACCGGGGTGGTTTTTAGTCAGTAGGAGTCTGACAGACCCCTCCGCCTCCCCCAAGGCGGAGGACATCCATGCAGGATTTTCCACCCCGGCAAAAAAAAAAAAAATAAAGGGTAGAGCACACGCGTATATGACGTCACGAAGCCCACTTATCGTATGGGCAGTGGATAGCCTAGTGTCAGAGTTGTACAAGGTAGGGTCTGACATGGCTTAACGGCTGCTCTGTGTCTGAACCGGGACCGACAGCTTAACGTGCCCTCCGAACAGGGAGACGCTTAATTAATCCACTTAGGCGGTCAAACATCTATGGATGACCGCGATCATAGTTGCTTAACCTCGCCAATCACTTACTGGCTGGTGAGACCATTTATTTTTTAGCTTAAAAAGACATCGCCTGACGATTTCCCTGATTAATTCCTGTGACGCGTGGTACTTAACAAACATATAATTGGACTCAAAGTACATCTAGAGCCATGACAACTATTTGTGGGTGACAATAGTGTGACCCATAAATAGTAGCGTGTTTCCAGCGCGGGAATCGAACCCGGGACACGAAGTGTCAAGACGACTGTCTTAACCGCTGCGCCACAGGCGCTGTCAAAATAATAGCAACTACCTATTAATAAAACAAAACTTGAGTATCCAGATTAATGGACATGATTCCAATACCCACGTATACTTTTACATAATAGAGACAAGATTATACAATAATGTCATTTATTTTTATATGACCTCGACTATACAAGGTGTTTTCTTAGCCATATAAAAGCCTTGGCAAAAATAGATCTACATCGATTATAGAGAAGTCCTATATAGAATTTCTTGATATAGTAAACAATGTCGGTTTTTCACATCTTGTTTGCTTGCTCCTTCGGTTTACAAATATATATTTTTTTATATATTTTGTATATAAAGACAACGCCCGACAGCGAAATGAAATGTAAAGATCTCGTAAAGCTCTTACGAATGAGCTATAGAGGATTTTGAATTTACTAAGTAATATTATATACCTACTAGATCCTAATAATATTATTACTGCCAAATTTTGTGAATGGATGTATGGATGTTTGCAGTATTTTGAAGTTGAAGTATTTCATGCCAATACTACGGAACAGATTTTAATGAAACTTTATAGTAAAATAGCTTACACATCCGAATAACGCTTAGGCTATCACACTAATATTATAAAGATGAAAGTTCGTGAGTGTGTATGTTTGTTACTTCTTCGCGTCTAAACGGCTGGAGCGATTTTAATAAAATTTGGTATGGAGTTAGCGGACACCCTCGATTGACGCATAGGCTATAATTTATAAAGTTTCACGCGGATGCAATCGCAGGGCACAGCTAGTATAAAAAATTATATCTTGAGACAATTATGACACTGTTATCTGATCCCAAACTTCTGTATTATAATTTGTTTTTATTCACGTAGACTTTAAAAAAGCGCTTGTAAATGGTCAGAACATGTTTGTAGAAATACAGTTATTATTTCTAGATACTTCTTATATATGGGTATTCAGGTACACGGATTGTTAAAACATTTATAAAATTTATTTTATAATAGTAGTGATATTTAGCTAGCTTTTATTAAGTTATTGTCAATGAGATTATGTTTAGGTTTAATTATTGAAATTTATATTTTACTACATATTGTCTGAATGGTTCTGTCTATACTAAGGAACGAGGTTTTGGCAATGATACAACTGATAAACATATTTTTATATTACTAAGTACAAATATATTATAGAAAATTTACACCCATACACAGAACAAATAATCCTGATCATGATACAAATCTTTGTCTTGGGGGGGGATCAAACCCACGTCCTTTAGCTTAGCAGTCAGAGTCACGAAACACTAGACGAATAGGCCAGTCAATCCGATCTCTTATCATTATATATTATACTAGTAGCCCGGTACGTGCTTCGCTACGTATAAGGCATAGTAATAAAAAAAATGATTATTAAGTTCAGTTATTCAAACAAAAAAATATTTTAAATTGCTAAAAGATGTTGATTTTACACTTTTTCAAGACTTTTTTAAAATTTTCTCTACGTACAAACCTTCCCTGGACTTTCACGAATAATTCAAGACCAAAATTAGCCAAATCGGTAAAAGCGTTGTTGAGTTATACCATTACAACGAAAAGTGGCATTGATTTTTATATATATAGATTATATATTTCTTTATAAATGACGGGCCGATTGGCGTGGTTGGTAGATACTTGTAGGTCGGGGGTTCGATTCCACCCAGGACAGCTATTTGTGCATAAACATGTCTGTTTGTCTTGAGTCTGAGTGTAATCACACTAATATTATAAAGACGAAAGTTTGTGGGTGTGTGAGTGAGTATGTATGTTACTTCACACGTCTAAACGGCTGAAGCGATTTTAATAAAATTAGTATGGAGTTAGCTGACACCCTGGATTAACACATCACACTAATATAATAAAGGCGATAGTTTGTGAGTTTGTTACTCTTTCAGGCAAAAACTACCCAACGGATTTTGATGAAACTTTATACTAATATAGCTTAGATATCCGAATAAAAGATAGGCTATAATTTATTAAGGGGAGGGTAATCCAAAGGAGCCCTCCCAGGGTACGCAGCAAACCCGCGTACCCGGGACTCCCCCATCAGGCGCCAAGAGAAGTCCACGGCAGGTAGGTTTAGTCGGTGCAAGTCCGACATACCCACCCGCAGACACTTTTTGCGGGTGGCATGCGAAGGCTTTCCCCCTGCCTTAACAAAATATTCTCGAAATAAATAAAATAAATAAATAAAAAAAAGGCTATAATTTATTAAGTTTAACGCGGGTAAAACTGCGGGGCACAGCTAGTTATCTATATAATTATGAATTTCCCAAAGAAAAGTACCTACTATTTGTACAAGTTATCTGGTTTCCATCTCCTTTTGTGTGGATTTAGATGGCCTTGTGTGAATAATGTCTCAGGATATTATTATTCACATTATCTATTTATACGTCAATTACGTAAGAAACACTCATTTGTGAACATTACTTACCCACATTATGTTATGTCCCACGAAATATGATAGTAGTTATTATCAAATATTGTTACTGATGTACAGACGCCAGCACATCAAGCTACCCCAATCTGTCAAATTTCTTCAATTGAAAGTAAACTTTATTCTTTTGTGATTAAGTTGAAAATTTGTAAGAGAAATTTGACAAATTGGGGTATCTGGATGTGCTGGCGTCTGTAGAAAGAGAAAGAAAGAAATAATTTTATTCTCATAACAAATACGGAGAATCCATTCAATTGTAGTATACATTTAAAATATTTCTAATTTTATCCGTACTGGTATGAAAAATGGCCCTATCTCAGCAGCTAGTACTGCATTTCTGTAGTGCTGATCTTCCGATAGGCCCATTAGGTACGTGATACCAGACGAATTTACATTATCATACTTACAAGCTAAGAAAAAATCCTGGATTGATATAATATTATAGGTACACATTAAGATTATTATTATGATGAAATGTAGAACATAAAAATTAATACAACAATACAGAAAGAAAAACTACGGACGGACTATCTAGGGTCATTTGGGTTTGTTAATAAAATTGGCAAATTAAATAATTGATTAAATTTGCTTTGTAAAAAAATTGGTAAATACAATAATTTTCAATATTTGCACGCCGAAAGGCTAATATGGATCGTACGTTGTATTATTTTTAAGATCTTTTATAACCCATATTTAAGCGAATAAAATATTTGAGTTTGAGTTTGTTACTCAAACCCCATATTGCTGTGTGGCTGACGGCATATTATAATAATAATGTCCTCCTATCCTAATTTCAGTCACGGCGTCCAGTTTCAATAAAGACATAGTGCACAAGTATGTGCACAAACACAGGCGCACTTTCTATTCCATCACTCTCATGATCCGATGGGTTTACGTGCTCTCTGAGGCACGAGGGTATAATACCGCCAACTCCCAGACTTCAGGCTGATACTGCGAAATTTTATTTTTACAGAAAAAATTTTAAAACCACTTTATGTCCGACCCGGGATTTGAACCCAGATTTATCTGCGGTTAAACACCCTACCGCTAGACCAACGAGGCAGTCGCTATAAATAACGTGATCTATTAAAATTCCCGTTTCCCGAGCTTTTAGTATTTCCACAAAAAAGATGGTAATCTTCCCAATCTTTTTACCTCTAAAACGTCAGTATATTTAATTTTCACACAAAATCTGCCTTCCTACCTTTTTGCGGATGGTGACCGTAGCAGAATTGAAATTAAAAATACAGTGTAAAATTTTACCACAAATTTTTAGTACACAAAAATTCAATTTTACCACAAATTGTCCCTTCAAAATGCCATGCCCACGAACTAGGTGTCCACAGTTACCGTCTAATACAAAAAAAAATTTAAAGGATAAAATAAACAAAAAGGCTTTTTAAATAATGTGTAACAAAAATAAGTAGTCATCGTACGTTGATTCGCTTTTTGTTCGCAATCGTATCCGTCACGATACAAAGCTTCATCAAATGAAAAAGAAAATTGTGACTTCAAAAAACCTGAAGTTTAATTTCACTAATATTATAAATGCGAAAGTTTGTGAGTAATATGGATGTTTGTTACACATTCATGCAAAAACTACTGAACAGATTTTATTGACACTTTTTCGTAATGTAGCTTATATCGGAATAACACATAGGCTATAATTTTATAAAGTTTAATTTATTTATTTATTTATTTATTTATTTGGAAAACCAACAGCAACAATTACAAAATAAATAGATGTTATAAGCAACACACAGCCAATTACAGGTCTTCACTTTTAAACATCTAGTTAAAAAATATGGACATGAAAATATTACCAGTTAGTACATAAATACACTTAACCAAAAAAAGTAAAAAATAAGTTACTTATAAAATCCAATTAACAAAAGGAGAATCATAAAGCCTACGTTGGAAAGCTAAACATTAAGATAATTATTGAAAAACTCAGCGCTCATCAGCCTTCTTACTGACGCTATACTCGCATTAAATATATCTACATCATATTGTTTGAAAACATCATTTACTGTCTTGCTTGTTCGCCACAGAAAGGTATTCTGGCGGTAATTAGTTGAAACAAGCGGTAAAACTAGGGGTACGTAATTACGCGTTGATCGTACTGGGACGTTGATGTTAATTTGGGAAAGAAGTTCAGGGCTATCAACTTGATTATTTAAAAGTTTTAGGAAATACATGACATCTGCGATATTACGTCGTTCAATTAATGGAAGAAGGTGAAATTTTGCACAAAATTCTAGATAGTCTTCAGATTTGTAAACTAATCTAGTTCGATAGCATAAGTACCTCATGAACTTCCTCTGAATACCCTCGATCCTGTCGGTATACTTGCTGTATCTCGGATTCCAAATCTGCGATGCATATTCTAGTTTGCTACGGACATATGTACAGTACAATATTTTAAGCGTTTTTGCATCTTTAAAACAAGATGAAGTGCGCATAACAAACCCAAGAGCTTGAGATGCCTTCTTTGCAATGCTATCAATGTGTTCATCGAAGAGCAATTTAGAGTCATATACGACCCCGAGATCACGCATCTTATGGCATTTGGTTAATTTTTGACCCTTTAACCAATAGGTGGATGTAATAGGTCGATTACTTCTGGTGTAAGTGATAACAGAGCATTTTAAGGGATTTAGGTCTAATTTATTTTTCGAACAGTAATTATCAAGACGATACAAATCAGCTTGAAGAGCTTGGACATCCGCTTGGGATGCGATAGATGCATAAATTTTCATATCGTCTGCATAACAGAGTAATCTGGAGGTATGGAAGCAATCGCCGATGTCATTCACAAAGATTACAAACATTAAAGGACCTAGTAGGGATCCTTGCGGCACGCCACTAGGCACTGAAATCCAGCTGGATATACAACTATTTAAGGCTACGGCTTGTGATCTATTAGAAATGTATGAAATAAACCATCTCAACAAGTTTCCCCTTATGCCCGCATTAGCTAGTTTCTGTATTAGGGTGGAATGATCTATTCTATCAAAACATTTACTATAATCAGTGTAAATGACATCAACTTGCTTACCCTGGCTCATATTATCTGTAATAAAATCATCAAAAATTATTAGGTTAGAAACTGTAGATTTGCCTCTAACAAAACCATGTTGAAATTTCGTAATGTATACCCTAAGGGGTTCATATAGTTGAGTATGGATGATCCTTTCAAATACTTTAGCAATCAAACATAGTTTTGATACGGGCCTGTAATTTGTAACATCAGTCTTAGCGCCTTTCTTGTGTATTGGCGTTATAAAAGCCGATTTCCACATTAATGGCATCTTACACTCATCTAACGATTTTCTAAACAACAAGGTGATTGGTAATGCAATAGTTTCGGCACAGTTTACCAATAGAAAAGCAGGGATTAAATCCGGGCCAGCAGATTTGTTTACGTCTAGTGCCTTCAGTAATTTGACTACTTTATGCTGTTCAACTGTAGCACTACAGATATCTGACATGCATGAGTCGCTCAAGTTTATGCTGCCTTGGTTTGATGTTGGTTGTAAAAAAGTTGTCGCAAAATAATCAGAGAATAGGTTACAGATTTCTTCACTACCGGAAGCTACGATATTGTTATAATGAAGAGTACTCGGGATGCTACTTAAGTTATATCTGGTTTTAATAAACTTCCAAAAATATTTAGGGTTATTTTTTATAGAACTTTCAACAGACTTAATATAATTTTGATAACAATCTTCTTCTAACTTCTTCACTCTCACTCTCAACATCTCATAACAATTTCGGTGTGAAATATTACCATACTGCTTAAATTTTTTATGATATTTAAGTTTTTCTTTTATTGCATTTATTAATGCATAATTATACCAAACTGGATACTGCCCACTCTTAACTCGTTTAATTGGGACGTGCTTATTAATTAATTTCTTAAGAAATGAGTAAAAAAAATCCACAGCGCCCTCTATTGGTAAGTCCGCGAATTCCAACTCCCAGTTGACATTGGCAATATCATCATTCATTTCTAGATAATTACCTTTAGAAAAAACCTGTTTTGTACGCGAAGCCGATATCAAATACGATATTTGTATGAATTTGAGTTCAATAATGAGCGCATTGTGGTGGGGATCTAGGGGGACAAAGGGTTGATCGCAGTTGGACACCGTTACTACGTCATTCGATAGAACAAGGTCCAATATTCGACCGTACTTATTCAATATACCATTATACTGCCGTAGATCATGGATGTATAAAGAATCAATAAATGATTGCTCATCCACAGTGTTTACATTACCGGGGCACAAGTGTGACTCACTGCTGAAGTTACTGGGCAACCAGGAAATGCTACTCATATTAAAATCGCCAACTATTAAATATTTTTCTTCCGGTTTATTTATTATGATTGACTGCAATTTAGTCAAAAAGTTGTCCAGTTGATTAGAGAAATTTAAACCTAAGTTTTGCTTACATAAGTAGATAACACATATATTTAGATTAATATTTAATGAGTTTTTAACGTTACTTTGTTTCATTGTTAAAGTTAGCCACATGTCCTCCGCTGTACTAGCAAATGAGGGTTGAGGAATAGTGCATAATTCTTTACGAACTGCGATAAGCACTCCCCCGCCGCGAGATTGACCGGTCAACTCATAGTCCCTATCCCGCCGCCACACCACAAAACGATGGTCAAATATCTCTGAGTCACTCACACCAGGTAAAAGCCATGTTTCGGTAAGAATTACTATGTCATAATAGTTACATATACTCGAATTGCGATAAAATTGCAAGGTTTTCGATCGTAACCCACGCACATTTTGGTAATACACTTTTAGGTCACAGTAAGTAGACATTTTTGTAGAAAATCATGTAGCAGAATATGTAATATAATATGAGTACATAAATAAATTAAGAAGGCATAATTAAAACTAAATAATATAAACCAGCGTGGGTACATTGATAATGAGCGTGCGAGTGTAAGTTCTGCATAATAGAAATTATCTTTCAAATAAGTACTATAATGACGGTCCAAGTGAGACACAACTATAGAAGAATACGGCAGAGCAAGCGAGACAAATATATTATCGTTATTTTTTACTGCAATGTAAACAGTCCAATAAGGTGTAAACAATACCCGATAATGAAACCGGTACGACGGCACGAGCATCAAGGCAGAAGCGCTAAACCTTTTCGATTGCATTATGAATATAAAGGCAATTTTGGCTATAATAAAGTACAATGTAAATGAAATGTTAAGGCATGCATTAGTAATAAGAGATAAACAGTGATATAATAAAGAATAATAGTATAAGATACCGATTAGACAATTTTGTTTAAATCAGTCAACTTAGAAATAATAAAGGATCGACTAGTTTCGTTTTTTCTGACATGAATCTTACAAAATTTTACCCAAACATATTTATAATTATGATCCTTTGCAGATTGCCTGGCCTTATTAAGTAAATGCTTTGCTTCCGACGTCAAATGATCGTTCACAAAAATCCGTCCTTCACTGTCTTCAAAGCCGAGGTCGCATGCACTTATTACTTTAATTGCCCGCGCTGACGCTACAAAATCTTCTTTAATGTATCTGTTGATAAAACTGACAATAATAGTTTTGTCTTTGGAATTGTAAGTGGGAACTCGTGAAATATAGTTGATGGCAGTTTTGGGAAAGCTGTATCCAACTTTTATGGTGAGGTTTTCGACAATTTTGAACAAATTTTCGTCCTTTTTCTGAGGTACACCTTTGATCTCGACATTATTGAGACGCGATCGCTGTTCGTTAGTAAAAGTCTGAGCCTGTATATCGACTATGGAAGTTTCCAATAACGCTTGCTTTTTGTCAATGTCAGACACCTTGTTCTCTAAAGTAACAAGTTTATTGGTAAAATCTTCCAATCTAGTACTAGATAACTCGCAACAAGCTTTAAGGTCTTGAATATCATGCTTAATACTTTTTATCTCATCCAACAGGGTAGGGATATTTATAATTTTTTGTTTGATATCACGCATCTCCATAAGTAGGTTCTCCAGAGTCACTTGATCCTTTTTAGTTGCCGTCGCAGGTGACGTTGCTCGACACAACGGGCACTTCCATACCGCTCTCCGATCCGCGCCCATCCTCTTCCATCCAGATTCGGTCAGATTAGCGCAGCTAAAATCCATTAGCTTCTCACACGAGGAACACTGCACGCCATCGTTGAACTCGGCATGACACAACGCACACTTATTCATCTTAATATTAAAAACGTTTACTACTGATCAAACAAAAAAAAAAAAAAGGTTGACGATTTCTGAAAAATATACGAAGTGCTAAACGTCCTGCTTAAGCGATAGTCCACAGACGAGTCTTAAAGCGGGTAAAACCGCGTGGTACAGCAAGAGCTTAATTCCATAATATATTCTATATAGTTATGGATACACCTCGCCCCTCTGCCTTAGATTAGTACTCTAATATAGTTTATGCTTACTAAGGGATAAACTTCTAAGAATTGTTTTTATGCAGATACAGCCGTCCCTGCTTCGCCGGATGTATCTGCCCGCTACTTTTATAATTCATTATTAAATCACCTCCAAATCGGTGTAGACGTATTTTTTATTTTAATTAATTTTAATTTTTAGTTTTTAATAACCCTTTCATACGTTCCCAAACCAAAAGTATAAATATAATTGTTATTATTATTCTATTCATATTATATTCTATATATTATATATAGCTTTGCGTAGTTTGGGGCTAGGATGATCTGTGTGACACAATGTCACACAGATCATCCTAATTACCTAGATATTATTATTATTCCATAAAATATTAGCGTCTTGTGCATAAAGGATCAAATAATAAATATCTTGGGACAACTAACACACTGCCTTCTGATTCCAAACTAGACAGTGCCTGTACTATGGCAGCCTGACCAACAATCTTAAGCAGAATTAAATAACTAATCTAATGTTCTTGTAAATCCATAAACAATTTTATTAGGGTTCCGTACTCAAAGGGCACGAATCGAACCCTATTACTAAGCCTCTGCCGCCATCCGTCCATCTGTAGACCGTCTTTAAGTATGTCATCAACTCCGGGCTCGGGAAACTGGAATTTTTATACTCCACGTTATTTATAGCGACTGCCTCGTTGGTCTAGCGGTAGTGTGTTCACCCGCAGAGAACGAGGTCCTGGGCTCAAATCCCGGGTCGGGCAAAAATTATCAGCATCAGCCCGAAGTCTGGGAGTTGGCGGTATTATACCCCCGTGCCTCGGAGAGCCGTCGGTCCTGCACCTGACCTCTTTCCGGTCGTGTCGCATAGGCGTCCTATCGGATCATGAGGGTGATGGAATAGAAAGTGCCCTTGTGTTTGCGCACACACTTGAGCACCATAATATGTCCCGCGTAGATGGCTAATCTCTGTTGAGACTGGCCGCCGTGGCCGAAATTCGGCTAGGAGGACTTTATGTCATCAACCATAATAGGTAAACAGTTGAAATTTTCGCTGAATATAACAACAAAATAATAGACATAAAACAATTTCTTTTTAAATGTCTGACGATGATGCGAAACCCATTGTATGGGAGTTTAACTCACATTTGAGCAGTTTTTAATGTATAAATATAAATATCAGTACCAATTAAATAAAACCCACAAAATAATTTACTTCAAATATTTTCTTCTAAAATTGATTAACAGCGACGCTTTTAATGAATGCCATTCTATATTTGAATGAATTAAAAAATCGTCCAGTCACAGCGCTTTAAGTTTATGACTACTAATTTTTGTTACATGTTGTACAGTACTAAAGGCATGTTTTTATACAATCAACATTACAGACGCGTTAATGCGTTCAGTTTAACTTTATGCGATATCGGCAATGTGTGTTTTTGTTTTGTAACCTTTTAGCGTTGATTGGAATTGTACAATAACCGAAATGCTCTTGATTTTGTTACGAAATTAGTGTTTTTGGTAACGATATTAAATGTAAAATTAATGGTACGTTTTTCTAACGTAGACTTATTTAATGACACTAACCTTTTATTACGTATCCAGAAAGCTGCCAAGTCTCTTTAGGGTTCCTTACCCAAACGGTAAAACGGGACCCTATTACTAAAACTCCGCTGTCCGTCTGTCTGTCCGTCTGTCACCAGGCTGTATCTCATGAACCGTGATACTTAGACAGTTGAAATTTTCACAGATGATTTATTTCCGTTGCCACTATAACAACAAATACTAAAAAAAACAAAATAAATTAAATATTTAAGGGGGCTCCCGTACAACAAAGGCGAACTTTTGCTCGTTTTTTGGAACGAAGTTCCTTATCGCGCGTTGTGAAAGGGGTCTAGAAAAAATTCTTACGAAAAGTTGTCACGACACTTTTTGCAGCTGTGCGGCGTGCGCATATTCCTCTGTCTGTCTCTCTATCTCTCTCTTATAGAAAGCAAACCAGATATTTTCATTTCTATTTCGCATTGAACAGTGGGGTGTCGCGACGATTATTTTTGTTGAGTGTATACAGGTTTTTTGTACATAATAAAAAATGAGAAATAACTTCGTTCCATCCGGGTGTCCCTTGACACCTCTCAAGTTTATAGATAATGATACGGAACCCTTCGTGCGCGAGTACGACTCGCACTTGGCCTGTTTTTTTTTGTTAAATGGGTTTGCGCTTGACCACAATCTCACCTGATGGTGAGTGAAGATGTAGCCGAAGGTAGACCGCGCGTACCGATAAGATGCCTGTTCACTCTAGTCTTGAATAAACTCATACAATACAATACAATACAACTCATGTTGTATGAGTCTGGTAAACACGTCAGTCGGGAGGGTGTTCCACTGCTTAGCCGTGCGTATAATGAAGGAGGAAGCAAAGCGCATCGGCATGTCTCGCGGGGTACTTTACAAACATATAATAGACGGACACAAATTACATCCAGACTCAGAACAACTATTTATAGGTCACACAAATAGTTGTCCGGCGCGGGACTCGAACCCGCGACACAAAGCGGCGAGGCGAATTTACCCTAGGTCTATTTATAGCAAGAGTCGGAAGGTTTTAATAGTTAAGTTATATGCTTCAAACTTCAAGAACATACTTGATAGTCAGATAAGTTGATCACCTAGTCTAGTTTGAATAGATGGCTCTATTTTATATCTGACGGTCTTTGACGGTCACCGTAGCCTAGTTGGTAGTGCTCCTGCCTACGAAGCTGGTGGTCCTGGGTTCGAATCCCAGTAAGTGCAAATATTTGTGTGATGAGCACGAACATTTGTTTCTGAGTCATGGATGTTTTCTATGTATTTAAGTATTTATCTATCTATATAAGTATGTATATCGTCACCTGGCACCCATAGTACAAGCTTTGCTTAGTTTGGGGCTAGGATGATCTGTGTGACATTGTCCCCAGATATTATTATTATATATATATTATATATATCTTTAAAATACGGGTGAACGATTAAGAGCATTCAATTCAACTTGAACTTCTGTAGAACAATGCTACTGTGGCACTTAAGCGGTCTTGCTTCTGCGGGATTTGTGGAGTGTAGTTACGCGCTAAATTAGCTGATACTTTCCCGATTCCGTTAACTCGGCTAACTATTTGTGAAAACATTCCAATTGCTAAGTTTCGTTCGAACAGAGAACGTTGAACGGTACGACCTAAGTTCGCAGATAAGCGTTTGTTGAAATAAGTTTGTAGTGGATTACTTAGATTTGAGTATGTTACGAATCGAAACTTTTTTGGAACACTTTATATTCAAAATTCTTGTGCTATTGTAAAATTTTATACGTCACTAGCTGTGCCCCGCGGTTTTACCCGCGTTAAGTTTTATAAATTCTCACAGCTCCTCCCCTGTAGCTGATAGCGTGATAATATGTAGCCTATATGTTGACCCGACCTCTTCGTAATATTCATACAACATTTTAATTAAATCTATGCAGTACTTTTTGAGTTTAGCCCGGACATATATACAGACAAACAGACACAAAGACAAAAATTCTAGAAACTATATTTTTGGCTTCGATATCGACTGTAGATCACACCCCAAGTATCCTTTTTTAAAAATATTCAATGTACAGTTTTGACTTTCCTACGATTTTATTATATGTAACATAGATTATCAGTTTACAGCTTAACCTTTTAATAAACTATAGTTTCTCCTTTTATCAGCAAATTATTATATGTAATTTCCTTCCGATACTTTAACATTGTACCTGATAATGAAATAATAATGTCATGATCAAATTTTGGTCAAGGTGGCCAGTCTCAAAGACAACTAGCCTTCAGCGCAGGATATCTTATGAACCGATAGACGACCCGACCTGAGAGAGGTCAAGTGCAGAACTAATATCTTTCCGTGCTGTCTGAAGCAAGGGTTCTACTTCCTGACTCAAGAGTCAAGCCGAGGCTGATACTGGGATTTTTATAAGATAAGATAAATCTGTATTGTACACCAAAACATGACAGGATATAACAATACAATTATATACGGGCCATTGACAGGCCAGTTGGCGTGGTTGGCAAATGCTTGCTTTTCACACCGAAAGTCGTGGGTTCGATTCCCAACCAGGACAGATATTTGTATGCATGAACATGTCTGTTTGTCCTGAGTCTGGGTATAATTATCTATATAAGTATGTATTAACAAAAGAAAAGTAGTATATGTATTATATCAGTTATCTGGTTTCCATATTACAAGCTCTGCTTTGTTTGGGATCAGATGGCCGTGTGTTAATAGTGTCCCAGAATATTATTTATTATTTATTTATACATCACAAAACTGTACAATTGGCGGCCTTATCACTAAATGTGATCTCTTCCAGACAACCTAAGCAGAGATTGGAGTATGGAATAACAGAGGGGTAGTCAGTGTCAGTGTACAGTAGTAATTAAAAAAGTCCCAATAACACTTTATGTCGGGATTGAACCCAGGACACATTATAATGATTTATCACGCTACATCTAGACCAATTAGGCAGTCTTACGTAGTGTAATTTAGGTATGTCGTTTAAATTCAAATTGGGTGTAATTTATCTACAATATTCGTGTACCTAATTAGAAATATAAAGTATTTTATCAGTTGTCTGATGGCAGTGTCTTGAATGACCAAAGATATTTAATTAATAACTGTTTTAAGTCCACATGAGTAAAAATCAATTTAATTTAATTTAGCGCTTTGAATCGACAATTAGTATAAGACAATTGACAAACTGGATGCACTGCTGCCAAGAAATATATAATATAGTATAGATTTTGTAAACCTTATGACACGCCTGTTGGCGTGGTTGGCCATCCTTGCTTTTCACGTCGGAGATCGTGGGTTCGAATCCCATCTAGAACAAATATTTGTGTGCATGAACATGATGTCTGTTTGTCCTGAGTCTGGGTGTAATTATCTATATAAATAGGTATGTACAAGTATTTACAAAAGAAAAGTAGTATACGTCGTATATCTGTTATCTGGTTTTCATATTACAGGCTCTGCTTAATTTGGGATCAGATGGCCGTATGTAAATAATGTCTCATGTATGCCGTATGTAAATTATTATCACACTAAGTATTATAAAAGTGAAAGTTTGTGAGTGTGTGACTGTGTATGTTTGTTAGTTCTTCACGTCTAAACGGCGTTATTTTAATAACATTTGGTATTTAGTTAGATGACACATAGGCTATAATTTATAAATTATGGCGTTTAAAACCGCAAGGCACAGCTAGTTAGTTATAAACCTCTTTTATTTTGTTCCAGAATGTTGTACACATCACTCCCCGTCTGCTTCCTTGTGCTTGGCGCCGCACTATGCGCCCCAGAGCGGATGCAGAACGATGCCGAGCCTCACGAGGTCCAACCTCACGAAGAGGTTCATGACCATGTTGCCCCACTTGAGAAGAGATCACCCCACTACAACTTCGGACTGGGCAAGAGGGCGTACAGCTACGTGTCGGAGTACAAGCGACTACCCGTGTATAACTTCGGCTTGGGAAAGAGGTAGGTCTTCTTCTAGCGGACTGTACCATATCTGTATATATTTCCTAGCAGGTGACTGTGAAGCCAGAGGTCGTGGGTTCGATACCCACCCGGGACAAATCTTTGTGTGATTAACACGATTGTTTGTCCTTTGTCTAGGTGTAATTTATCTATAGTATTTTTTAAATTTTGAAGTTATACTTCTTTTGGCGCGATAGAGAAAAATGATGAGAGTGAATTTTTACGATGCGCGCGCACACCGACACCAAAAAATTTAACAGCATGAAGTTAGTTCTAGGTGGTATGAGAGTGAATTTTTACGATGCGCGGGCATCGTGCGCGCGCATCGTAAAAATAACAGCATGAAGTTCTAGGTGGTATGAAAATTGATAACTATGTTCAAGTTGTATATTAAGAAGTATAACTTCTAACGCGTGTACATAAGTACACACAAGTATTTTTTATTAAGGTTAACCAACAATTGTATACACATAAACATTTCTAACCTAAAGGCTAGGGTAACATTTACAAGTGCAACAATTAATTATTGGTTAGCACCACATGCACAAAAAAAAACGGCTTTATATAATATTAAATTGTAACAAATTATCTTACTTATTTGAAATTAAAAGTGAAATTATACAAACAAAAATAAGAACAAATAAAGTAATCAGTTAGTTACATTCAATGATGTACATAAAAACAACAAAAAAAATGGCATGAATAGGTGTGATTAAAATTGTAATTAATTAAATTATGTTTGATTATTATTTAAATTATGAATAAAATTGAAATTATTATAAATAGATAACAACATTAAATTAATTACATTAATAGAATTAAATTATAAAAACAATAATAATCTTAATATAGTTAAAAATAAAAATAAAATAATATGTATGTGTTATTTAGAAATATGTAAGTATGTTTATCAGTTATCTGGTCGCCATAGCACAGGCTCTGCCTAGTTTAGGATCAGATGGCAGTGTGTTAGTTGTCCAAAGATATACTGTTTATTTTTTACATAGGGGCAAAGTGGGTTCGTCTCGAATCATATAAAATTTACTTATCGTATTGGCAGTGGTTACTAGCGTCAGAATAGTTCAAGCCGCCTACTGGATAAAACCAAACCCGACCACTAACATGCCCTCTGAAGCAGGAGACGGAGACGATCAGAAATAATAATAATAATATCTAGGGACAGTGTCACACATATCATCCTAGCCCCAAACTAAGCAAAGCTTGTACTATGGGTACCAGGCGACGATATATATACTCATATAGATAGATAAATACTTAAATACATAGAAAACATCCATGACTCAGAAACAAATATTCGTGCTCATCACACAAATATTTGCACTTACCGGGATTCGAACCCAGGACCACCAGCTTCGTAGGCAGGATCACTACCAACTAGGCTACGGTGACCATCAAAGAAATTAAACCACTTTGGCGGTTACCCATCTAGTTTATGTAGTATATCAGTTATCTGGTTTCCATAGTAGGTACAAGTTCTACTTAGTTTGGGATCAGATGGCCGTGTGTGCATAATGTTCCAGGATATTAGTATTTATGTTATAGTTAGAATACCATTGACTATCCGTGTATATCTTAAAGAAAAGCGGTTAGTCTTCTTGCAGCGGATTAAGCGAGACGAATGGAAGTTGAGAGGGAGATATAATGATAGAAAGTTACGTCCCGTATATAACTGTAGGTGTACGAGCGAGAGAGAAGCGTACATTTTCTTTCTCTCTTTCTCTTATAGACAGTTATGTTTCGTATATCTATGGTTTACTTCAGTTCTAAAGTAGACTCGTTTTTTATTCACAGATCCAGGCCCTACTCCTTTGGTCTCGGCAAGCGTTCCGTAGACGACGACCAGCCTGATGAAGAGCTTACCAACGACATCGACCAGGCCGCACTAGCTGAGCTTTTTGACCAGTACGATGACGCAGGTATTATAAATATTCACCAACGGTGAACACTTACTTATACATATATGGCATAATTAGGGTTGCTAACTATACTGTTTTGAACAGTATTATTCTTTTTATTTACAAAATTATACTTTTTACTGTTTAACAAAAAAAGTATACAAAATACTGTTTATGTTTATTTAGTCAGAGGGCGTTCACTGCTCAGTTCAGCGCAGCCACAAACAAATCACACTGAGTTTCTGAACGTCAATGTTAGTAGGTTGTGCGAGAAGCTCTAAAAATATGTATTTAAACAATAACAACCTTATTTAAAAACGCTACTTAAATTTAAGCCGGCCGCTTAGCCATGGGTTATCGAAAGGAGAAGGGAATGACTCCATACATTCCTGGGCCCAAGTGTTAACTGAATCAAACTAGCCTTATTTGTGAGAGGATATAATAACAAGACCTCTCTGAAATTTTGGTAAAATTTGGCTATCCAGGAATCAAGTTATATGAAGTATAGTAAAAATGAGGTTAAATTATAGCATTGTAGTTTTTAACAAAATATTTTTGGATGGCTTCGGTTGTGTTATGGTTTTATGCATGGAGAGTGTGACATGTCAAAGATCTGGCACGTTTGGATCCCCCGCGCCCCAGGCAGTCACTACAGGCGAAGAAAACCACAAATAAAACATGGAAAATAATAGGTCTTTACCTATGAAATTGCCGTTTTGTATGAAAAAATTTAAACGAATTTTTTTCATGAATTTTTTTATTTGTATTAATCGAAGTAATCACCCATGCAATCAATGCATCTTTGCCATCGCAGTGGCAGTTTATTGATGCCCTTCTTAAAGAAATCAGCTGGACGGGAGGCAACAAATTCTTCAAAGGCATTTTGTACTGCCTCTCGGGTATTGAATTTTTTTCCCGCCAAGAAGTTATCCAAATTCTGGAAAAAGTAGTAGTCTGTAGGCGCAAGGTCTGGTGAGTAGGGCGGATGACGGAGAGCTTCCAACCCCAGTTCTTGCAACTTGGAGACCGTCTGCTGTGCAGTATGAGGTCGCGCGTTGTCGTGCAGGAGCAGCGGAGACGAGCGATTGACCAATGCTGGTTGGAGATGCGCCAGCTTCTCCATCATTGTGCTCAGTTCTTCACAGTACACATCTGCAGTAATGCTCACCCCGTTTGGTAAGAAGCTGTGATGAATCACACCGGCGCTAGACCACCAAACAGTGACCATCACTTTTCTAGGGGTAAGTTTTCGTTTAGGGCATTGTTTAGGTGCTGAACCAGGATCCAACCAACTTGCTGAGCGCTTGCGGTTATCAAACAGAATCCATTTTTCATCGCAGGTAACAATGCGGTTCAAAATTCCTTCATTTGTGTGTCTGTTGAGCAGTGCAAGGCACGCCTCGACGCGTACTTCGCGCTGGCGATCATTGAGTTCGTGGGGCACCCATTTGTCAAGCTTTTTTACCTTGCCAATTTGACGCAAATGGACCAATATTGTTTTGACGCTAACGTCGAAAGCTGCTGCTAATTCAGCCGTAGATTGTGTATCATCAGCTTCCACAACCGCCTTTAATTCGTCATTGTCGACCAAAGTCTTCGGACGACCGCGAGGTTCATTTTTCAGGTCGAAATTTCCAGAACGGAAGCGAGCAAACCAATAACAGGTGGTGCGTTGGTTTGTAGTGTTAGCTCCGTAAACGTCGTTGATGTTGCGTGCCGCTTGTGCCGCGTTGCTGCCACGACGGTACTCATATTCCATAATTACTCGAATTTTTAACGTATCCATGATGACGAAAAAGATTGAAATGCGATGAAAATGTAACACTAATCAATAAAGAAATGACTACTTTTGGAAAAAAGAATCCATGTTTTTAAAATAAAATTAATTTGAAATTAGAATTCTTAGCCAAACAAAAATTATTTTGATTTGAAATGGCCAGTACTGCAGAACGGCAATTTCATAGGTAAAGACCTAATATTTGCGCACTTAAAACGAAATACAACGAACGAGTGACAGTCAAAGAGTATGTAAAGGCTGTCAGGCAGAGAAGTGTTGCCCGAAGAAAAATTAAAGAATACGATCCGCTATAAATCGATTCCACGAAAAACACTTGTCACTCGATTTTCAAACATATTCTGAGATTTTACCGATTCATTCTGAACCGATTGGGAGCAATTCATAATTATTTAATCGATTATTTCGTTTCATAACTTAATTACAGTTTTCTCGCTTCCTAGATAGAAACATGATACCATATTTAGTGATTTCCTTTAGAAAAATATAACCGTTTTTTTAATCCACATTTCAACTAGTTAACTGCTGGGCCCAGAAGTTTCCTTCTCCTTTTCATTTAAAAACCCGATTTACCTTTGACCCGCGGTTAAGCCATGTCAAAATTTAAACCACGTCGGCCCCTGGTTTAAATCTTGTTTAAATATGGCGGATTTTATTTGCATCAGCTGACTTTTGTTTGACATTTGTTTGTGAATGAAGGTTTTATAGAAGTTATTAGCAGTTTTAATTTTTTAAATAAGTACTAAATGCCGGTTGGATTCTTATCATAAACTCCAAAAATCCACTGAAGAAAATCAAAAGTCCTTGAAAATGCTCTTTTACGATCTAAGATCTATCATTCCATGTCTACCATAGACGAAAAATCATAAAGTTTCAACACATAATCCGATTTAGTCGATTAATTTTGGTCAAGCTCTATGCCAGTCCCAGAAATGTTGACAGAGTAAAATAAAATGTCGTTACTTAACTGAGAAACCTTTAAGTAGGGTTTTTAAATAAGAAATAGTTGAGCGGGGTTCAAGTGGTTGAGCGGGGTTTAGCTGAGACATGGTTAAGCGGCGGATCACGGCATTATTTTAAATAAGAACGTAAATAAATAAAATACTGTTAATTTTTCTAAAGTACTGTGTAATATTCTTCATAGACCTGAATATACTTTATTACTAGTAAAAAAAAAATTGGCAACCCTAAGTGTAATATAAGTAGTGGACGTAACTTAAGGAACTTAAGCTTAATTTACCTGTGAAACAGAACAACGTGTACCACATTCGTGTTAAATGAAGAAAAGTAGAATAACGATCAGCTGATGCATTTTGTACGGGGTGATATTTTATAAAACGTTTACTTTTATTGTTACACCTTGTAATTATTATAATAGTCAGACTAATAGTACAGTTTATATCCTTCAGATTTTGGGCTGCGCAGATACAGTCGCCATTTTTTTTATTTATTTTTTTGACTATTTAACTAAACTTGATGAAGGCTCGGCAAGGCGCCACTGCTAAGCATAGGCTTGCATCTGCGATCTAAAATGTAGTCTACGCAGGCAACTCTGTTATTTCCAAAACATCTTCAGTGTCCACCCATATGTCTAAACCGAAATTTGGCTCAACATCAATATTTGTTCCCAGGTTACGAAAAACGAGCACGTCCCTACAGTTTCGGCCTCGGAAAACGCTTTGCCGAAGACGAGGCGTCGGAAGAGAAGAGGGGTAAAATGTACGACTTCGGCCTAGGAAAACGATTACCCATGTACAGCTTTGGATTAGGCAAACGAGCTCGTAGCTACAATTTCGGCCTAGGTAAACGATTGAGCAGCAAATTCAACTTTGGCCTCGGAAAAAGGGAACGGGATATGCATCGCTTCAGTTTCGGCCTCGGCAAACGGTCGGCCGAAGATTCAGTCGAGGACAGCGAAAATTATATTGACTCTTAAAAAGTTTTGTTATTTATAATTAAGGGGTTTCGCTTTTGGAAATTTACGTGGAAATGTACTTAACTAAACCAAAGTTTAGTTCAATAATATTTTTTGAAATATTTAACTTAATTTAACAATTATCAATATTTTCCAAACTTTTATAGAAACTAAAAAAGATTTTCATGTGAAATACCCAGCCAATTTTCACAAGAAAATCTCATTTAATTAAATGGTTTCCTTTTAATCGATCGATTAATAAATTACTTATATATTTATATTGGCGATATAGTTTGACATTAATTTTATAAAATATATAAATTCCACGCAAGTTTTCATTAAAATAGTTAATTAATAATAATAAGATTCTCGACTGCATAATTCACTTGATTTAAATATTTCAAATGTTTAAAATTAATTGGAACTTGTGATAATGTATTTTGTTAATGGTTCGAAATATTTAGTTGAAAATTATAGTATTATTTGTCTACCATTTTTATTTACCATAGCTATATATCAAAATATTTCCAGTATTGTGATATACATTGTTTCGTAATATTGTTGAAATATTGTTTTGTAATATTGTTAAAATTATGCAGTTCATGTAAAGGATTGAAAATCATTGTAAATCAATACTACTCCCTGTCGACTGGGGTAACGATTTCAGTAATCCCATTCATAAATATAAGCTTATAGTCGTATATTTATGTTGTTAAATAAATAATGAAGTGAAAAAGTGTTTTGATTTTTCTTATGGAATCTCCTTTGGGTTAAAAGATAAGTAATCTGATTTTCATCTCACTTAGTTTTATCTTTTTTTAAATAACACGACTTGTTAAAAGTATCTTAAAGATAATGTAATCGTAATCAGTCTGATATCAACCACTGCTGAATATAGGCCTCCCCCAAAGGTATGTATAACTTTCCAATTTGGAGGGGTGTGCTATAGTAACCGCGCTTGGTATGCGACCGCATTTAGGTGGTAGTTAGTACACAGGAGGCAATGGTGCCCGACTACCTGTATCTCTTGGGCTTCCTACGCACTATTCGGTTAGCCGTAATGCGGTCAGCCGTCAGCAATCAATATTGCTGACCGGTTGCCACATCACAGTGCGAATAAAAACTACTTTCTCGTACAAATATCTGAGTACGGTCAGCCACACGGCTGGCCGCATTGCGGCTAGGCGCATAGTGCGTAGGAGGCCTTAGTCACCTTTTACGACACCCACATGGTGGCCCCGTTATTCTTACTACCGCTAACCCCATGACTAAGTATTTTAAATTAATACTTAATTTAATATCAACCACTGCTGAACATAGGCCTCCCCGAAAGGTATGAATAACTTTCCAATTTGGAGGGATGTGCTGTATGTAGTAACCGCGCTTGGCATGCGACCGCACTTAGGTGGTAGTTAGTATACAGGAGACACTGCTGCCCGACTACCTGTATCTCTTGGGCTTCCTACGCACTATTCGGTTAGCCGGAATGCGGTCAGCCGTCAGCAATCAATATTGCTAACCGGCTGCCGCATCACAGTGCGAATAAAAACTACTTTCTCGTACACATATCTGAGTACGGTCAGCCGCACGGCTGGCCGCATTGCGGCTAGCCGCATAGTGCGTAGGAGGCCTTAGTCACCTTTTACGACACCCACGGGATGTTATGGGGTGGCCCTGTTATTGTTTCTACCACAAACCACATGACTAAGTATTTTAAATGAATACTTAATTCTATATCAATACTCACCGCATCATATATTATCCGCGTTTTATTAACCTTGCTAACTTTGTTAATATGTAATTGTAAACTATGTATTAATTGGAGGTATAACTATTACTATTCCATCATTTCCAAATCCATTCAACCCTTATTGTGTGTTTAAGTAGGTCACAAACGTCCAAATGACATTGTGATTTAGATATAAACCACAATATTAGCCCGATTGATTCATGATTGAATCAACAAGGCCATTTAATTTAATGTTTAACGTTTTACAGTTACAGTACTTTAATAATTTATTCTCTTTCGATAAAGTTAATTGAATTATGTTAATTAGTTCTGCCGTTCCATTAAATTCTGTTCAAAAATTCACTATATTTTGATAGAATGATTACCTATTAATAACTTTTTAAGGCGCTATTGCCAACTAAAGGCAGTATTCCAATAAGACATGCATAATATAGTATCCCATATTGCGTACTACTTAGCTCTTAAAGTAATCATTTAAATATAAGACTAAAGAATATTGTTTCAATATAACCGTTGTGGATTATACAAAATAAATGAAACGAAGAAATAGTGAAATGGCAACGTTTATTGTTTACTTAGCGTCCTTGTATAAGATCAGTTTGTGCTGTAAACTGCAGAACATGTGTATTCTGAATAAAAACTACATTAAAATAATTGCCGACTATAAAACCAACTGAAAAGTATTACATAATTTCAGATATATACTCGATAATGTAACACTTGAAGATAGTGCCAAGAAGAATAGGAAACAAATATCATATCATAACAGGATCATAACAGAAGTCCAATGCTGGCATAAGCCTCCCCCAAGGATCATCGTGGGGGGTTATAATAATAATAATAAGATGTTGACTCAACTATCGTTATACCGATAGTCGTTTCTGCTAATGGATGCATGATATCAGACAATGTATTATAGACGTTTTTTAACTGTTTACTTATAATATGTGTCATGTGGCAGTACTTTAATCTATACATAATAATAAAATCGTAGGAAAGTAAAAACTGTACATTGAATATTTTTTAAAAAGGATACTGGGGCGTGATCTCCAGTCGATATCAAAGCCAAAAATATAGTTTTTAGAATTTTTGTCTGTTTATCTGTTTGTCTGTATGTATGTCCGGGCTAAACTCAAAAAGTAATGCATGGATTTACTTCAAATTTTGCATGAATATTACTAAGAGGTCGGGTCGACATATAGGCTACATATTATCACGCTTTCAGCTATGATAGCTGTGATAATTTATAAAGTTTAACGCGGGTAAAACCGCGGGGCACAGCTATAAATAAATAAATATCAAAAAGCTTCGAAAAACACCTACAAAGGCTTACATTAGGCGGTTGGGTTTCTTTCAAGAACAAGATCCAAAAAGCGGTGCTTTTGGACACGGCTCGCATTGAGGATCCTGTCTCTAGAGGCGTAACCTCCGGTAGCATGGACCCTGTTCCTGCTTTTATAATATATATTTCAGTTTTTTATATATTTTAAAATGTATTTAATAAGTACATGGGGCCCAAGCGCACATTTAATATTTCGGGAAATAGCTAAACGCTTGATCGAAGCTTCCCATGATCAGATGGCTGGTCTATTCTTGCGTCAGAGGATCCGCATTGCCATCCAGCGTGGCAATGCGGCCAGCCTTCTGGGCACTTTTCCCATAAGCGATGCGGAGGGATTATTGGACGCAGTTTAGGGTAAATAGAGTATCTGTAGTTTATCTAATTTTTAGCTTATAATTTCATTTTATTTAATTATTTACTATTGAATAAATACATAGTGTACTTCTTATTCTTCTTATGTCTGCATTGGCATTCATTTACCACATATTTATCAATATCACCTATTTATAAGTACAAGGTTTGACTAAATGATAATAATAATATATTTAATTCAGACTAAGTCCAGAATTGCCACGTTTGGCAGACGGGTTGGCGATCGCGACAGCAGCTTCTTCTTTTAACAGTTTTTTTCAGTTGCTGTAAATAGTAATAATATCTTGGGAGATTATTCACACACAACCATCAAATCCCAAACTAAGCAGAGCTTGTACTATGGAAACCAGATAACTGATATCCTACATATACTACTCTTCTTTTGTAAATACACACTTACCTATATAGATAATTACAACAGACTCAGAACAAATAAACATGTTCATGCACACAAATATCTGTCCTGGGTGGGAATCGAACCCACAACCTGCGGCATGAAAGGCAAGCATCTACCAACCAACCGGCACGTCATGAATATAGAACGCAATCACTCCTAACCCTTCACTGTGCATATTCAACTCGTTCTAATACGTAATGTAAAACAGCAAAGTATTCCTTCGAAGTTTCGCTAACAAATTTAATGTAAACGTATATAATTAAAATTAATTATGCAGATAACCGTACGTTTGTTAAAGCTACGCTGAAATTGATTTCACTTGTTAACCAACATTGTATTAGCTAATTTGTGTGACAAGGGTTGGGTAATAATGAATTTTTATCATAATATAACACATATTTCATAAACATGATTTGGGTTTTGTTTACTGCGGTTGCCTCGTTGGGCTAGCGGTAGCGTGTTTCGTCGTCATCAGCCTGATAGTCAAAGTCAAAAATCATCATTTCTTTTTAGTTTAGTAATTTTTTACCCTACCGTGCAGTGAATGACGTGGCAGCTACTGAGAAACACTGCCAGAAAACTCAGTAGGAATCCTTTTTTAAAATAAAACATACTTAAGATGTGTTTTTTATTTAGGGCCTGTTTCACAATGTCCAGATAAAGTCCCGAATAAGCTACTTGCAACTTATCTATCGAATAAAGACATCGTTTGCGTTTCACAATCCATGAATAGTGCTAACTGGCAAATAAACTGCCAAGTAAACTATTGGCCAGATCAAGCTTCAGATAGCAAAGTTAACTGATGGATTACATATATGACAGATGTCATTCGATGCTTAAAGTCAAAGTCAAAGTCAAAATCATTTATTCCGTAAAAATTTTACATTTACCTATGTGGAATCGTCATATTTTTTACCCTACCGTGCAGTGCATGATGTGGCAGCTACTGAGAAACACTGCCAGAAAATTCAGTAGGAATCCTTTTTTAAATAAAATATACTTAAGATTAATTACAATCATGTATGTTGACTCACAACAACTCAATCCCAAGCACTTTTGTCACTTAAATAATCAGAAATTTTGTAATATGCCCTGCTACACAACTTGGCTTTAATAATTCTTTTAAACTTATTCGTCGCCAATTCTCTAATATAATTGGGAAGTTTGTTATATAATCTTATACATTGCCCAATAAAAGAGTTACTTATTTTGTGGAGACGGGTTGTATTTACATTATGATAGTCTTTATTTTTATGCACATATATATTTTTATGAAGATGTATATATACTAACATCCTACCCTCTTTAAACTTTGTCCCGGTGAATCGGTGATCCCGCAACGAATTTAAGTATAAGAACGTAATTTAGTAGCAGGTTTATCCCTTAGGTTAGTCGTAATCGCTATTCTTTTTCTTGCGTGACACTGCATCTGAGCACAAAATTATTACATTAAAATGTTAATCATGCTCCTCTTACTGGAGACTAGCCTATTGGTCTAGTGATTAGTGACACTGATTGCTTAGCCAGAGGTCGTGGGTTCGATCCACACACAAGACAACTCTTTGCATGATGAGCACGATAATTTTTTCTGTGTCGGGGCATATTACATAATATGTACGTATTTAGAAATATATAATTAAATTGAACAGTAGTCCGGTTTCCATTGTACAGCCTCGGCCTAGTAAGGGATCAGATGGCTGTGTGTTAGTAGTAGATATTTAGATACTGTATCTGTACCCGGCTATATCCCGTGGTTTGTGGGTTTGATTCCCATCCGCATTTTTCAACACAAATTTATAAAATTGATTTTGAAAGATATCTGAAACTTGTTTTCAGTTAAGCATGTTTAAATTGTTAAAAATAATAAATATAATCATAGTGATTTATAAAAAACTATGATTTAAGGAGTATTCAAAAGATATTAAGGCAACTGAGCAAGCGAGACACCTGATGATTCGTGATCACGTCTTATAGACGTATTGTGAAGTATGCTGAACTGGGACTTATGGTCGACCGCAATATACGATTATTATTATATTTGATGATCTTCTCACGAATCTAATCCCGCGCACCTCGTATTGCCCCAAAAATAGCTATAAAGTTAGTTCTCACGAGTGCGTTCACAAACTCGTACTGGACACTATATCAGCATGAACTTTAGGGTCTTCACTCCCGCACAGGACCATCACTCTAGCATATGACTAATATTACCTGCAGCGTATTTAAGGTTTTGTATAATAAGGACTTGGAGGAGAGACTTGGTATCTCTATGTGTCCGTTACTGCATTTATCACGGGGAGTGTTCAGAGGAAGTTCGAGTTTATACTTGCTGCCACAGACCTTCACGCCTAAAGCGGTAATTTTCATCCTTATCACCTGGATGAATGATCACCTAGCACCGTGCGTTTCACAAGAAACTTTTCACCACGCACTACCTCTCTGTGGAATCAATTAACTGCGGAGGTATTTCTGATCCGGTATGACATGACAACCTTCAAGAAGCGAGCCTATTCCTTTCTTAACAACCCCCCCCCAACAACAATGGTTCCTCTGGTGTGTTCCGAGTGTCCATGGGCGGCGGTGATCACTTACCATAAGGTGACCCACTTGCTTCTTTGCCTTGCTTTATATAAAAAATAAAATAAGGTTCTGCATTATACATATTAATAAATAGTTGTTCTAATTCTGGATGTAATTTGTGTCGGTCTATTATATGTTTGTAAAGTACCCCGCGACACAGGGATTAGATTCCCTAGTGCGGGCATTGTCATTTAAAAAAGAAAAAAATATATATTTCTTTTTACAAGGATCCAGTATCAGTCTGCAGTCTATGAGTCCTTGGCGGTATACTCTAATACCTCGGCGAGCACAAAAAGACGTCGGTCCGCGTGCAATCTTATGAAGAGAGTGAGGGAATGGAACCTTTTCCTGTGTTTGAACCCATTTCCTGTCATGTAAATAAGTTTAAAGCTGCAACCGTAAATTAATCAAAAAGAAAAAGAGGGAATCAAACCGTTGGTCAATAACTTGACTTTATTAATATTGTCCTCCCGACCGAATTTCGGACACGGCGGCCAGTCTCAATGGAGACTAGCCAATTGCGCAGGAATATTATAGTGCACAAGTGTGTGCGCGAACACAGGGGCACTTTCTATTCCATCACTCTCATGATCCAATGGAACGCCTAGCGACACGACCGGAAAGCGCTCAGGGACAGGACCGACGGCTTTACGTGCTCTCCGAGGCTCGGGGTGTAATACCGCCAACTTCCACACTTCGGGCTGATACTGAGAAATTTCTTTTTACGCAAAAAGCCCAAAAATCACTTTTTGGCGCAACCCGGGATTCGAACCCAGGACCTCATTACCTGCGGTTGATCACGCTACCGCTAGACCAACGAGCCAGTCGAACTAGGCAGTTGTCTTAATTAATTGTACCTGTAGTCATATGCCTACGTCACGAGAAATGATCTCTACGTATAGATGTAGAGATCATTTCTCAACATAGCGTACACGTGGTAACCTTATCATCATCAATCGTCATCGATCAGTGTACTGTTATAGGAATAGCTTCAGTTGCACTGCGAGCTTTACAACAAACACTAAAAGTATGATTCAGTGGCGTTGGGTCCATATAAACCGATTCCTCTTTATCTCCAGACTGCCTCGTTGGTCTAGCGGTAGCGTGTTCACCCGCAAAGAACGAAGTCCTGGGTTCAAATCCCGGGATTCGAACCCAGGACTCCAGGACCCAGGACCCAGGACCCAGGATCACAAGTGTGTGCGCAAACACACCGGGGTGTGTTTGCGCACACACTTGTGCACTATAATATGTCCCGCGCAGATGGCTAATCTCTATTGAGGCCGCCGTGGCCGAAATTCGACTAGGAAGACTTTATTATTTCCAGAAGACCGATCATTTAACCGATTTTCAGTGCGAATTTGATAAATACTTTTATTTGTACTTTTATTTGATAACAAAGTATTGACCGCCTTTTTTTGACGGCATTTTGAACCGCAGCCACTGCTTCCTCGGGGTTCATAAAAAGTTTTCCTCGAAGGTTTTCTTTTATTTTCTGAAATAACGGCGGATGACCCAGAAATTCCACGTTTGACGTCGCCAAGTAGTCGATTGTTTGCTTGGCGGTGTGCGACGAGGCGTTATCGTGGTGAAGGAGGATCCTACTGCGAGGTCGTTTCTCCCGAACTTTTTCTAAGACAAGTGGCAAACAATTGCTAGTGTACCATTCTGCAGTAACTATTTTTCGATCCTCTAAAGCAATTGTTTCGTAATAACCTGTCCTTCCGAAGAACGAAGCCACCATCTTTTTCCCCACGCTTCGACCTCCCTTCACTTTAGTTGGCAACTCCTCGGAAGAAAACACCCGGACAGCAGACTGTTTCTTAGTTTCGGGATCATAAAAATAAATCCAGTTTTCGTCTCCCGTAAGTATGTCAAACACAGCATTTGAGTCACCTCCGTTAAATCTTTGAACCATTTCACAACACTAATTAAAAATGCTGGAGTTTTGCGCCTCTGTCAAATTATGAGGTATCCACCGGGCACAAAGCTTCCTGACCGCTAAATGTTCATGGAGGATTTTGTGCAGTTGATTCATACCGATGCCTAAGCTTGTCCGAATCTGCTGATAACTCACTATTTTGTCATTCTCTTTCATACGCCGCACAACACTGATGTTATCTTTAGTCCGACCACGTTTAAACTCATTAAACCAGTTGTAAACAGTGGCACAAGATGGGGCTTTATCGTGAAAGGCCAATCGAAGTCTATCATAACTTTCTTGTTGACTTAAATACCATCGAAAGTCATAAAAAATCAGTGCAATTTTCTCACTTTAAATTTCAATTTGCCGCCAAATCGTAAACAGATGACATATCAATAAAATACATAAACAATAATATTGGCAAAGAGTTCCATTTTCAAAATTTTAACTTATTTTTTTATTATTTCGTTTACAAGTGGCCAGTTCTAAAAACTTTCAGTGTCGCCTAGGTATTTATTGTGTGACTTTCATCCGGGAAAAGGGTTGTAGAAATTTACTACCATAATTCTACTTCCATAATAATAATTACAGTTAAGTGGAAACTTGCGTGAATTTAGTAACAGTGCCTGTGAATTTAGATAAAATTATATTATAGGCCGTAACACTAAATGCTGGCCTACACATATTTCATATACTACCTGTTGTCATTACGTATGCCGTTTTCAGCGGAATTTTAAGTTTAAATGGTTGAAAATATTATATTCACAAAAGGCCTCGAACTAACGAGTGTAATGTAATTTTGCAAAGTGGGAAAATGTGATATGCGATTGGGATATCATCGATATTAATGATCCGAGATATATTATACATTACCATTTCAATTGGGTACATGGGTGAATAGAGTAACATTACTATCGGTAGCGTGTTCAACCGCAGAGAACGAGGGTTCGAATCCCGGGTCGGGCAAATAATTGATTATTGGGAGAAAATTTTCTGTAAAAAGAAAATTTTCTCAGCATCAGCCCGAAGTCTGGGAGTTGATGGAATTATACCCCCGTGCGGAGAGCACGTAAAGCCATCGGTCCTGTACCTGACCTCTTTCCGGTCGTGTCGCTAGGCGTCCCACCGGATCATGAGAGTGCTGGAATAGAAAGTGCTCCTGTGTTTGCGCACACACTTGAGCACTATAGGTAATATCTCCCACGCCGTGGCCGAAATTCGGCTAAGAGGACATTATATTATTATTATTATTTTAGACTTATCACCGCTAGCCTCCTCCAAATATCGCTACAATCGCTAGCCTTGCGGTACCCGCCTCGGATCCTTTGGTGTTGATAATCTAGCAACACCAGAAAGAAAGAAATGGGCTAGTCTTGACGGTTGGCATGTCATAAAGGATCAGAAATATCTCCGCAGTTAATTGATTCCAGAGGGGTCATTCGCGGTATAAAGTTTCATTTCTGAACGCACGTTGGTGGGCGACCTTTCATCCAGGTGATATGGATGAAATTTAGACTTCTGTCAATGTCTCTAGCGGAACGTTCAATAGGTACTAAATGTTAATGTATGGTTTTCTGTTTTTTTTTAATGTTTATACACGTGTAAAAGCGAAAATCGATGCGGATATGCAAGATGCATCCTTAATAATGTGAAAAAAGACAACACTTCTTTTACTTTTATATGGGTTTTTAGGGTTCCGTAGCCAAATGGCAAAAAACGGAACCCTTATAGATTCTTCATGTCTGTCTGTCTGTCCGTCCGTCCGTATGTCACAGCCACTTTTTAGCGAAACTATAAGAGCTGTACTGTTGAAACTTGGTAAGTAGATGTATTCTGTGAACCGCATTAAGATTTTTATACAAAAATAGAAAAAAAATAACAATTTTGAGGGTTCCTCATAAATAGAACTGAAACTCAAAAAAAAATTTTTCATCGTACCCATACATGTGGGGTATCTATGAATAGGTCTTCAAAAATGATATTGAGGGTTCTAATATCATTTTTTTCTAAACTGAATAGTTTGCGCGAGATACACTTCCAAAGTGGAAAAATGAGTGTCCCCCCTCCCCACCCCTGGAACTTCTAAAATAAGAGAATGATAAAACTAAAAAAAATATATGATGTACATTACTATGTAAACTAACAACGAAAATTGGTTTGAACGAGATCTAGTAAGTAGTTTTTTTTTTATGCGTCATAAATCGTAAACCGCAATTTGCCTTTCATTTAATCAACTGAAATACTTACTGCTGCGGAACCCTTCATGGGCTAGTCCGACTCCCACTTGGCCGATTTTTATTTTAATATAAAATGTATTTTTCTAGAATAATAAACTGGAACATTATTCACACACGGCCATCTGATACCAAACTAAGCAGAGCTTGTTCTATGGAAACCATATAACTGATATATACTTCTATTCTTTTGTAAATATAGACTTATATAGATAATGACACCCAGACTCAGGACAAACAGACATATGTTCTTACACACAAATATTTCTCCTGGGTTGGAAATGAACCCACGACCTGCGGCGTGAAAGGCAAGTATTTACCAGCTACGTCAACCGGCCCGTCATGCTTATAAAAAAAAAATGTTTAAGCATCTTCTAAAGAACTTCTACAGTGTAGAAGATGCTTTATAGGATTCACAATTAATATATTATAGCAAATTATCTATACATACAAATACATAAAATTGGAGTGTCTGTTTGTAATATTGAAATAACCGGTTTTTACTACATAAATATTAATATATATACGGTAGATACACCAAAATAACATTTTTTACAATTTTTGTCAGTCTGTCTGTCTGTTTGTTCCGGCTAATCTCTGAAACGGCTGGACCTATTTTGACGGGACTTTTATCGGCCGGTAGCTGATATAATAAGGAGTAACTTGGCTACTTTTATTTTAGTAAAAGTCATTTATTTTACAAAAAAACAAAAAAAAAACAAAATAAACTAATTAACACGCGGACGAAGTCGCGGGCACAGCTAGTTATATAATATATTCTTACCAGCCACAAAGGTAGCGAAAGCTCTCACTCAAATCCCTCGACCTTTTCCGAATACAGAGTGTGTTATTACTTTTTAAGGCTAATTTCTATCTGATATTGAGACATTATGTACAGACGCCAGCACATCCACCTTCCCCTAATCTGTCAAATATCTTTTATCGATTTTCAACTTTATTACATAAGCATAAGGTTCACTTTCAATCGGGTAAAATTGACAGATTGGGGTAAATTAATGTGCTGGTCTCTGTACATTATGTTAAACAAATTTGGTTTTCAGTATAGTCAACTGCATGAATATGTATAAACTTTTTAAATACAACTAGCCTGTTATTAGATTTTTATTCAATTTCAAATTTATTTTATGCGTAAAAATGTTACGTTTATGTGGAATCGTGATTTTCGGCTTCCGTACCCAAAGGGTAAAACGGGACCCTGTTATTAGTAACAGGGTCATGTCTGTCTGTCTGTCTGTCTGTCCGTTTGTCACCAGGCTGTATCTCATGAACCGTGATAATTCGACAGTTGAAATTCTCCCAGATGATGTATTTCTGTTGCCGCTAGAACAACAAATACTAAAAATCAAATACAACTCCCATACAACTAACTTGAATTTTTTTGCTCGTTTTTATATATAATGGTACGGAACCCTTCGTGCGCGACTCCGACTCTCACTTGGTCTGTTTTTTACACTACCAATAGCGCATGACGTGGAAGCCACTGACAAATACTGCCAGAAAATTTAGTAGAAGTCGTTTTTTTAAATAAATTTTGCTTAAGCTTAACGACGACGGGATGGTTAGCGTGGCTAGTAGATACTTGCCTTTTGCGCCGCAGGTCGTGGATTTGATTCCCACCCAGGACTGATATTTGTGTGCTTAAACAAATTCGTTTTGAGTCTGGAGGTAATTATGTATTTAAGTACGTATCCATTTAATTATTTATTAAAGTATGTATTTACAAAAGACAAGTAGTATATGTATTATACCAGTTATCTGGTTTCCATAGTACAAGCTCTGCTTAGTTTGGGTACAGGTGGCCGTTTGTGAATAGTGTCGCAGATTATTATTATTATGAATAATCCAAGCAACTCAATCCCATGCATTTTTGGCACTTATATAATCAGAATTTTTTAATAGGCCCTGATCATCATCATTTTAACCTTTTTTAACCGACTTCAAAAGGAGGAGGTTCTCAAGTTGACCGATATTTTTTTTTTATGTATGTACACCGAATACTCGGAGATTTATCATCGGATTTACGTGATTCTTTTTTAGTTTGATGCGGAATAGTTGCAATTTGGTCCCATAAAAATTTTATATAGTTTGGCCCAGTAGTTTTCATTTTATGGTCATTATTATATGAAAATTTTTGTTTATGTGGACGATGTAATTGTCTTTGGCACAGCTGTTTTTAAATCTTAGCCAGTCTAGCTAGACTCATACTGTTCAAGTGTGTCTTGGCTTGAACATTAATGACAGTTTCAGACGACTAGCGTTTAATACGCTCGTATAAGCTTGTTATTGGAAGCGCATATAGGCGCACCTTTTAGCACAAGCGCATTTTTATGTACGTACACCGATTACGCTGAGATTTATGAACCGATTTACGTGATTCTTCTTTAGTTTGATAAGGAATAGCTCCCATTTTTAGGGTTCTGTAGTCAAATGGCAAAAAACGGAATCCTTATGGTTTTGTCATGTCTGTCTGTCCGTCTGTATGTCACAGCCACTTTTTTCCGAAACCATAAGAACTATAGACGGTCACCGTAGCCTAGTTGGTAGTGCTCCTGCCTACGAAGCTGGTGGTCCTGGGTTCGACTCCCGGTAAGTGCAAATATTTTTGTAATGAGCACCAATATTTGTTTCTGAGTCATGGATGTTTTCTATGTATTTATGTATTTATCTATCTATATAAGTATGTATATCGTCGCCTGGTACCCATAGTACAAGCTTTGCTTAGTGTGGGGCTAGGATGATCTGTGTGACGTTGTCCCCATATATTATTATTATTATTATACTGTCGAAACTTGGTAAGCGGATGTATTCCGTGAACCGCATTAAGATTTTCACACAAAAATAGAAAAACAAACAATAAATTTTGGGCGGTCCCCATAATTCGAACTGAATAAAAAAAATAAGTCATCGTACCATACATGAGGGGTATCTATGGATAGGTCTTCAAAAATGATATTGAAATAAGAGAATGATAAAACTAAAACAAATATATGATGTACATTTCCTTGCAACCTTACACCAAAAATTGGTTTGAACGAGATCTAGTACGTAGTTTTTCTTAATGCATTATAAATCGTAAACCGCAATTTACCTTTCATTCTACCAACTCAAATACTTGCTGCTACGGAAAAAAACATTCCGCCTTTCACGGGCGAGTCCGATTCGAACTCTCGACTCGTTGTCTTGATCATCAATACCTCCTATTCTATGAGCCCAGTAATTCTGCTCAGTACACTCAATGACAAATAAGACCTAGGCTATGAGCCCTCTGCTCAGTAGACTCGTTGGCTAATCGATCATTAATAAGACCTAGTCTTCATAGACTCGTGCCCTCTGCTCAGTAGATTTGATGGCTATTCGATCATTAATAAGACCTAGTGTACAAGCCCTCAGCACACAGTCTCGTTAGCTAGATGGTCATAAATACGGCCTAACCTATGTGCTTGCTGTTCAGACTTTCATGAATCTTAACGAGTCTAGACTCGTATTGTGCACGTTTTCTTAGAGTAAACGTAATTTTATGTAGTTTTTATTACTTTACAAACGGTCTTTTCGATCATTCACTAACTCACAAGAACGTGAAAAAGAGTTTCGAACAAAATTTTTTCGGAGGATATATCTTTTTTCTGTTCTCGTTTGTTGGGACCTATAGTTTTGAGGCGTGCGGCACCTTTCGAAGTCCTACCTATAGCTATATACTAAAAAGTAACAAATAAAATAAAATCGTTTTAAAAACCGACTTCAAAAACTAAAAAGTAAAAAAAACTTAATAAAGATTTAATTTAATACATCTCTTATGCAAACGTAATTAATACCTTTAATATTAATGAAATACCTACTATAATTTGTATGTGCTACCTATTGATAGGTTTGAAGTCGGTGCCAAGTCTTAACTAAAATAAAAGTTAATATTACATACAGCTTTCAAACTTTGAGATGAAATTCCTACACTAAAGATTATAAACTTAAAGAACAATATGAATTAATATGAAACAGATGAAACTGTATCATAAAAATATATTTAATATTAATACCTGAATGAGTTACTATAGTTTTAATAAATCTATATTATGCGTATATATGAATATATTTGTGGCCCTGAAAAACAAATAGATAAATTATTAATTAGGAGACAACGCATCAAAATTTTACTATATTTCGAGACGACCGCGACCGTCAACGACGCGACGTCTGCCCGCATGGGTTGTTTGTGTAGAAATTCGAAGCCAAAATACTCTTTGTTCGAAGCTATCCCGCTGAAAGTATCGCGCGGCGAGTGTGGTACCTACTATTACATTTGGCTTGGCACCGACTTCCAACCTATCAATAGGTAGCACATACAAATGATAGTATTTCATTAATATTAAAGGTATTACGTTTGCATAAGAGATGTATTAAATTAAATCTTTGTTAAGTTTTTTTTTTACTTTTAGTTTTTGAAGTCGGTTTTTTTTTAAACGAAGTTTTTTTTATTTTATAGAATCTTGTACATCGCCTCATAAAGGAGTTACTTATTTTAAATTCAAACTTTATCTGATTTAGTGAGTTAATTTGCTGGTAAATTTCACTTTGATTTGGCCTTTAAACCTTAACGAGTACAGAGTAGGTTTTATAACAACTATAGAAAAAATAAAACTATTTGAAGGATAAAACTTTTCGCATTGAATCCCTGAGGCTATAAGCTAATTGCAGAGAGAAATACCGAACGCCGTTGTAACTAATTATTGCTAACATGAAACAAAGGCCCTATTCTATTATATCGGGACTTTGTTTTACTCAGTAGCGCCCACACTTGCATTGTAATTCCTTCAGCTAAACCGAACCATGTTCCTGTGTTATTGCCAGCATAAATAAATAAATTAAATATCTTGGGATAACTAACGCCGCCACGGGATCCCATATTAGACAGATTCTATACTAAACAACCAACCATAAAATTAAGAAACATGCTTATATATATATATATATATATATATATATATATAAGATAAATTACAGTCAGCCAGAGTACAAATAACCGTGCTTATCAAACAGAGATTTGTCCTAGAGTGGGATGATACCCATGACACACAGCAGTCTGATAGTTAACCACTAGGCTAATCAAGGGGTGTGACGGGACCTACCTCCACGCGTGCAAGGGTTTTCGCCATTCAGAATAAAATCTGTTTTTATTCTGAAACGCAAAAGTTCCAAGCCTGGTACACCCCGGGGCATTCGCTAGTAACTCCTCATGTTTTGGGGTCTCACTACCGAATGTGCGAAGAGGTCATCCCATCCCAAGCCAAGCTGTAAAACGTACCGTGGCGAAGGCTGCATGGCTGAGGGGGCGCTCAGTCGATAACGGTGTCTTTCCGATACCGGGGCACCTCGGAAAGTAACATATGCCCTTCGGCCGGCATGCGGGGCTCTGCCGGTTCGCGACCTCATACTTCCCTAGCTGCTCGTGGGACCAAGATGGAAGAACACAAAAACGAAAAAACAACTACAACAAGCAGCGCTGGTCCATCACCAGCGCTGGACCTACGCGGGCTGGCTATGGCCATGCCCAGCGTCACACCCGTAACCACCAGCTCATGGCAGGTGGTACCGCGTCGAGCCGATACGCGCCGCGACAAGCGTGCGAAAATTGGCTCCGCAACAAACGCGACCCCAGGGGGTTGTCAGAAAACGACTGGAAAGAAACGCAGTCGCCACAACTGGCGCGCGAGACCATCCACGTCACACCAAAACGCTCCAGTCGGTAGAGCCACCGGGACTGGCCAGCGCGAACACCCGGCAACTGTCGGTGACGATGCTAGGCCAACCTGTTCAGAGCTTCCGACTTCAGCCAACCATCACGCAGCTGTTGGGAAACGCAGTCGCCGTAACAGGCGCGCGAGAACCATCAGCGCTCGATCGGAGAGCAGCGAGCCTAATATGACGGTCCACGCACCTCCGACCGAGCAGCGTAGCCAAACGGTTGACACGACGGCAGGAACCCAGCGCGAACACCCGGCAGACGCTGGTGACGCTGCCAGGTCAAACCAGCCGGAGCGTCCAACCAAGGCTGACGTAGCCGAGGGAAACTCCCGAAGCAACCAAGCCGAAACAGGGCCCAGTTCTGTTTAAGATTAGATTCGCAAAGCAGCGAATCGCCCAGTCGAAGTCGAGGCCCGGAAGCCAGCAATGGCGAAGAGGGCACGCCTAGATGACACTGTGTCACCCATGACAGGGTCGAAACGCGCTAAGCTGGATGCCACTCCTAAGAGGACTACGTTCAGCTACGCAGATGCGACTAAATCGCACCTGTTAGTAGCCATCCCAACGCAGTCCTCAACCGAACTGACGGTGGAACAAGCCGAGCGGATCGAGAGCCTTCTGGAAGAAAAGGTCATAGAGTCTGCGCTTGCTCCACTGACTGAAAACGAACCGAGGACCGTACCATCGTTCCGAGGCAAGCCCATCACGGGAGAGGGCGTGCTGAAGATGTGGTGACAGGTCCCTCAACTGGCTCAAGTCGACCGTGGAACGACTTGTGTCACCCATACCGGGCACTAAGCTGACTGTCATCAGACAGTCAGACATCACAAAGCGCATCCGTGCCGCGCTTTGGCTGCCCAAAACCGTCGGAGAGGACGTAAAGAAGATCCATCAGCTCTTGGACGCGCAAAACCCGTGGTACAACATCCAAAGCTGGCAGTTGTACGGCGCGACTCTCCAGGAGAAGGGGATCTTCTTGACCTTGGGTATTCCGGAACCCGAGGTTCCGAAGATTCTGGACAGAGAGAGGCGTGTCTCGTTCATCACTGGGAGTGTTTACGTCAAGTTTTTCACTTCCACGGGACTAGAAGACACGCCCTCGGCTGAAGACCCAAAAATCACCGAGCCCAGTCAAGCTGACCCAACACCAGGCCAGGCGCTGCTACCACCACCTTTATCCACCTGTGCCAGCACTTCGGGCTTACAAGCCCAGACAACACCGAACTCCACGAAAGAGGTAGCGCCACGGGTAATGGGAGTCGGTGAGGACATGTCATCTGGGGAGGAATCCGTGAACAGTGATGTTCTCGGAACCGACTCGGATTGTCATCGTCCAGACCAACCTCCAGCATAAACAAATCGCAACGGCTACCCTACGCAGACTGCTGGAGGTTAATAACAAGACCATCGCCTTAATCCAGGAGCCGTGGATTAGGCATAGCAGGATATGTGGACTTGGCAACATCGGAGGTAAGTTAATGCTTGAAACTTCGGTACAGCAACCGAGGACATGCATTTATATACCGAAAACTATACCAGCCGTGCTACTAACACAATTCTGTTCTAGAGACCTGACCGCCATAAAACTTTCACATAACCTTGACACCAAACGACCACCACTCGTACTTGCATCAGTCTACATGCCAGGTGACGAGGAAGTTCCACCAAGAGAACTGTGTGATCTAGTACAATACTGCGAGGATCACAGTTGGGACATCATAATCTCGGCGGATGCAAACGCGCACCACCCGCTATGGGGCAGCAAGGTGCCAAATAAGAGAGGTGAGCAACTAACCGATTACATCTTTTCGACTAACCTATCCATAATCAACAGGGGCTCCGAACCCACTTTCGTAAGCTCCAGATATCAAACCATAGTGGACATTACCCTGGCGTCAGATGGTGCGAAGGAAATCATGTCCGACTGGCACGTCTCCTCCGAGCCATCATTCGCAGACCACAGGAGAATCTGCTATGCCATCAAAGTGTGCGAGATGGGACTACAACCAAGACTGACTGACGTCATAAGGTACCAGACCCTACTCGAACATGAGGTAAGCAAACTTAGTTTTCAAAACATGTCAACCAACACTACAGAAATCGAAAACAACATAAACACACTAACCAAATGTATACTACACAGTTACCAGCAGACTTGCCCACTCACAACACCAAAACCAGGGGGTAAAAATCACTGGTGGGGGCCAGAACTGGAAAAACTCAAACGGAACTTAAGAAAACTCTTCAATCGTGCAAAAAACACGAGAAGTGAAGAAGATTGGGACAGATACAAAAGCGCCCAATACCACTACAAAAAACGCATAAGATACCGCAAAGGACAATCTTGGCGACGCTTCTGCGAAAACATAAAAAGCACCAACGAAGCTTCAAGAGTGAAAAAACTACTATCCCAGGATGATCAACGCACTCTGGGCTCATTCAAGATGCAAGATGGTACATATGCCACCTCTGACGAAGAAATAAGCAAAATACTTATTGAAACACACTTCCCAGGCTGTCATATAACTGATAACATCGACTGGGAAACATCTGTGGAAAACAAACCGAACCCAGTAGACTGGAAAACTGCTGAAGAAATAGTAACAGCAGACAGAATTACATGGGCAATAAAAAGTTTCCTCCCATTTAAGTCAGGAGGCTTGGATGAAATATTCCCAGCACTACTTCAATGGGGATATAAAACCTTAACGCCCCACCTACTAACAATATACAAAGCCTGTATTGCACATCATTACATTCCTCGTCAATGGAGGGAAGTGAAGGTCATCTTCCTTCCCAAACCGGGAAAAACCGACTACACCCTGGCGAAATCATACAGACCAATCAGTCTAACATCGTTCCTGCTAAAGTCTCTAGAAAGACTGGTAGACAGATACCTCAGAGACGGAGCACTACAACGCACGCCACTACACCGACAACAACATGCCTATAGAACAGGAAAATCAACAGATTCGGCCCTGCACTCAGTAGTAGGAACTATAGAGACAGCCCTAACTGACAAATTGATGACACTAGGAGCTTTCATTGACATTGAAGGAGCTTTTGACAAAACAAAATTCTGTAGCATAAAGCACTCGCTTGCCAAATTCGGAGTGGATCAAACCACCAGTGGCTGGATTGACAACCTCCTAAGGCTGAGAGCTATAAGGTTTACGGTAAACTCCACCACAAGAGGCATCGTAGCAAAAGGGTGTCCCCAAGGTGGGGTGCTCTCCCCCCTACTATGGAATATAGTGGTGGATGACCTAATACGATGCCTAAACCAAAGATGCTACTACACTGTTGGCTATGCCGACGACATCACGATTCTGATAAAAGGCAACTCGGAAAACATAGTATGTAACCGTATGCAGTCCGCCTTCAACATCGTGCAAAAATGGTGCGACCAACACGAACTAACGGTTAACCCAAATAAAACAGAATTGGTCCTATTCACAAACAAGAGACAACCAAACATCTCGGACCTACCCAAACTGTTTGGCACCGAACTGACTCTCTCCACTGAGGTTAAATACCTAGGGATAACGCTTGATAGCAAGCTTAACTGGAACAAACACATGGAAGTGAAAATTGACAAGGCCCGAACGACCTTCTGGCAATGTAGAAGACTTATAGGGAAAAAGTGGGGCCTAAGACCATCCATGACCCTATGGCTCTACAAAATGTTACTACTCCCCATGATAACGTATGGTGCCGTTGTGTGGTGGCCCAGAACACAGCTAAACACGGCAAAAACAAAACTCCAGAGCTTCCAAAGACTAGCATGCCTAGCAACTACCGGCAGCATGAGAACGACTTCCACAGCTGCACTAGAGGCCCTCCTAAATCTCAGACCATTGCACCTGGTTATCCAACAAGAGGCCGCAGCTACAGCCATAAGGCTCAGCAAAACTGGCCTGTGGAAGCAAAACTATAGGGAAAATCACACGCGCATCATGGATGAAATTAAGAAGACGCTCCCAATGATGGACGCTATATGTGACATAATCCCTAAAAACTTCATATTTGATAAAAACTACGACATCCAACTTTAAGAGGAAGCCAAGGACAGCTCTGGCACAAATGAAGTTCGGATATATACTGATGGTTCGAAAACAAACAAAGGCACAGGAGCCGGCGTCTTCTCCAACGACCTCAACATCAACATATCAACAACACTTAGCAGTCTAAATTCTATTTTCCAAGCGGAATGCGTAGGAATAACACTAGCAGCAACAGCAGTCAAGTCTCGAGATGTACATGGTAAATCCATACGCATAATCTCAGACAGTGCCTCTATGCTTCAAGCCTTAAAGAGCAACCAATTCAACAGCGGACTCATTCTGGAGTGCCACGGTGCGCTTGAAAAGATCGCAACAACCAACAAGGTCACAATACAGTGGATAAGAGGGCACAGTGGATCTCTAGGAAATGACACTGCGGACCAGCTGGCAAGAAAGGGATCGGAAACGACAACAATGGGACCTGAACCCATTGTACCCATACCCTTTAACCAACTGAAAACATGGCTGTGTGAGAAAACCACACAAGAACATGAAAAAGAGTGGATAGATCTGGAATCATGCAGACAGACAAAAGAATTTCTACCATCTCTGAACAAACGCCTGTCGCGTAATCTATTACACCTGAACAGGAAGGATCTACGCATGGTGATAGGCACAATTACCGGACACTGCACGCTAAACAAACACCTCTTCAAGATTGGCGTCACGGACAGCCCCCTGTGCAGAGGGTGCATTGAAAATGAAGAAACACCAGCACACGTACTGCTACACTGCAAGAGCGTCGCTTACCAACGGGCAAAGTTCCTGAATGATCCGAAGACACTGCAGGAGGCCCTCAAGCCAGGCTTTCGTGGTCTCCTGGACTTCTGGATGGAACTTAAATGGTTCGAGTAGCACGTATCACGTATCACGCAAGTATCACGCACAATGGCCCAATTGGGAGGCTAAGTGCGGAAACCTATCGCCCAACTAGGCTAATCAATCTGGATTAAAAACATTTCACAATATTTTTTTTAACCTATTTATGCGACACATTGTGTTCTTTCTTTAAATATTATAAACTAAATAAGTAAATGTACACAAAACTTACAAAAAGAATTATGTGGGTGAAAGGATACTTAGAGTGTTCTTAGACGTCTAATGTGTTTTGCATTCGCTATGACGAACGGGACAAAGAACAAATTGTGACAACATTTTATATTTTTTCCCAACACCGATATACATTAGGACATCCCTACTATAGTATAAATATATGTACAGAAGTTAAACTTGAAGTGAACGCGCGGCTGCACAACAATAAATAGAAAAGGCTGCGAATCACGAGCGTATAGACAATGTGGGAGGTGGCAAATGAGAACTAGAACATATTCTGACACATAGTATCATTTGTCTGGTTAAGTATAGTGTATATTCAATTAGACAAAGGGTACACGCCAACCTCCCTTCGTACATTATACGTACATTTGGCGTTAATTTCGATAAAATGCCGACCCGTGCCATCAACTAAATGAGCGGCTTCGCGTTTTCTCGTATTGACGCTCACCTAACTCATGCACCTCCCCGTCAGTAACCATGAAAGCCTCCTAGCTAGATATGTTACATAAAGTATATTAACAAATTGTGAAATATAATTTTATAAATTTTTACAACTTTGTTACCCATATAAGCACGTATCTACAACCTTTGAATGCTTCAATAGTCTAGCAATATTTGTGTACAACCGCAATCAAAAAGGTATTTTTCTGATTAGAAAAACATCTGGAATTGGTGGTGTTACACCAACGTGCCTCAAAGAATACAAAGCTGTCGTTTCTTTTGCTGATCTCTCACTGGATCAAATGGCTTTCCCATCAGATAATGAGTTAATCGTCTGTGTTTGCGCATACACTCGTGCATTATGATGTGTCGTGGCCAGTGAAATTTGGTCAGGAGCTATTACTTATTTTGACAGGCCGATTGGCGGTGGTTAATGAATGTTACCTTTCACACCGTAGGACGTAGGGTTCATGTTCATGAACATGTCTCTTTGCCCTGAGTCCGGGTGTAAATGTCTATATTAGAATGTATTTACCAAACAATAGTAGTATATCAGCTATCTGGTTTCCACAGTACAAGCTCTGCTTAGTTAGGAATCAGATGGCCATGTGTGAATAATGTTCCCGGTTATTATTATCATAGAGATTTATAAATATTAAAGAGACTTCGGGGTACGCTAATAACATAAAATTAAGATTGCGTGGTTCACAAACCCAGAGCTTCCAGCCTGTCCGGCTTTCAGTCGATTAACCTGTCTGTTACGCCGGATTGAACAACTGTCTGTTTTTAAACTATGGCTATACAAAAGGGATGACACACCTGAAGAAAAATCTCATTTGAATTCTTTTCATAAAATAAGTTTGAATGAAATCGCATAAAAGCTTTGTTATTATTACTAAAGTTTAAGTGAGATAGAGGATAGTGTTTACATGCTATATCAGCACAGCTCTGGGGTACTGTTAAAATATTTTTATTCATTTCGTTTTTAAATACTACCCCCGCACTACTACTTTACAAATATATAATAGACGGACACATATTACATCCAGACTCAGAACAAATTTTTATGGGTCACACAAATAGTTTTCCGGCACGGACCTCGAACCCGAGACACGAAGTGACGAGGCTACTGTCTTAGCCGCTGCGCCACATCATCATAACAGCCAAATAACGTCCACAGCTAGACAAAAGCTTACCCCAAGAATGTGGGATATGCCATAATCGCCACGTTTGGCAGACGGGTTGGCGATCGCAGTATCAGCTCATAATAGTAGTGGTGAGACGCTGCTACCCGTTCTCTGATAGACATTCCCTCAAGTCGAGTTAAGATAGGAGTGGTAACTTGCTGTAGCTCAGGTAACACGCTTGTGGGGAGGGGGGGAGGCACTCAGGCCCCGTCACATCCCCGGGTGAGAGTCTCGCGGACGCTCAGTGTACGGCGGGGATACTGGTGAGATCGTTCACGAGTACCCAGAGCCCCCGCTACAGGCACTGTGAGGCTGGCTACCGTGGGTCGAGCCCCACACCCCGTGCGACTATAGCATTTCCCCAAGTATAAAAAAAAACCCACTTGATGTTCCAGGTTCGATTCCTGTGCAGGACACCTATTTGTGTGACCCATAAATAGTTGTATTGAGTCTGGATATACTTTGTGTACGTCAATTATATTTCTGTAAATGGACCCCGCGACACAAGGATTCATTTCCCAAATGTGGTTATCTTTTATACCGTACTAGCGGCCCGGTACGTACTTCGCTACGTATAAGGCAGAGTAATAAAAAAAATATTATTAAGTTCATTTATTGAAACAAAAAAAATATTTTAATATGCTAAAAGATGTTGATTTTGCACTTTTTCAAGACTTTACTTAAAAGATAAGTTAAAATAGTTGTAGCCAAATCAGTAAAGGCGTTGTTGAGTTATAACATTACTATGAAAAGTGGCATTGATTTTTATCTATATAGATTTTATATCGTCGTGGTTTGTACCGTCACGTTAACATTAGTATCAACAAAAGGCCTTTCCAGACCCTCAGTCGGATGAGCGGCTAACGCTCACCTATTTGTTTTTTTTTTGGTAAGTCAGGGGAATGCTTATGCATGCCACCCGCAAAAAGTGTCTGCGGGTTATGTCGGACTCACACCGACTAAACCTACCTGCCGTGGACTTCTCTAGGCGCCTGATGCCAGGAGCCCCGGTAACGCGGGTATGCTCCAGTGATTCCCTTTTGCGCTATGTCCCAGATGGTCAGGGCATATACCCTGGGAGAGATTGCCCTCCTCTATTGCAGACTCCTGCCAGTCCGGCACAGCGACTGTGCCACAAACAGATCGCTGTCTTCCCGGAGCTGCTTGCACGTGGCGGCAGTAGAGGACACTTCTCACACTGCCGCCGCAGACCCGAGGAGAGTTGGACTACCGGCTGCCGCTCGGGACTAATGCTCACCTAACTCATTAGTCGGTTAGTCTCCATTAGGATTAGCCGCCCCAGCTGAAATCCGACGAGCTAGAAACCAAACAAATCTACGAACAGCCGTATTCCATGTTATTTCTTTTTGGTACTTTCCAGTTTTATACAGAGATCAATCAAGCTGTCGGATCCGCTAACTTATGCCAATGGACTTGTATTATAAGTTCTCTCCAAAGTAAAAGTTGGTAGGTAATCGAACGCCTTTAAAAAGCATTATACTTTCAGTCTGGCCGCTTTGGGATCCTTTCTGTGATAGGACGTGTCTTTATCTAACATACAAAAAGCAGAAATTTTAGGGATTTGGGATTGATTTGTACCAACTTGTTGAAGTAAAACTTCTTTACCTGTGCCTAACTTGGGGAGTAAGTTGGTGAATGCGAGCGTCGACATTATTCACATAAGGCCCAGATGGATCCCAAACTAAGCAGAACTTGTACAATGGAAACCAGATAACTGATATACTACTTCTGTTTTAAGAATTGCCAAGCTGAAGTGGCGGTGGGCAGGGCACAATGCTCCTAGGGCCCACGGCCGCTGGTGCAGAAAGGTTCTCGAGTGGCGATCACGAACCGGAAGACGCAGCGTGGGCAGGCTCCTATAAGATGAACAGCAGATCTTGTGAGGGTCGCTGGAATTTGCTGAATGTAAATAGCGCAAAACCGGCAATTGTGGAGATCTTTGGGGGACGCCTTTGTTCAGCAGTGGGCTTCTTTCAGCTAATATGATAATGTTGATGATGACTTCTCTTTTTTATAATAATAATAATATCTAGGGACAATGTCACACAGATCTTCCTAGCCCCAAACTAAGCAAAGCTTGTTCTATGGGTACCAGGCGAATATATACATACTTATATAGATAGATAAATACTTATATACATAGAAAACATCCATGACTCAGAAACAAATATTCGTGCTCATCATACAAATATTTACACTTAGCGGGATTCGAACCCAGGACCACCAGCTTCGTAGGCAGGAGCACTACCAACTAAGCTACGGTGTATGTACATACATACTTACGTAGATAATTACAAGTCTAGATAATTTATTGAATTATTATATATGAGTTAGTGAAGAATGAAAGAGAGAGTTCCGTTACGTGTATTACTATAATATGAGAGGTGAGAGCACACATATTCTTTTTCTCTTTTTCTCAAAGCAAGTTACGTCACAAAATAAAAAGTACTAATGTACTTCAGTCGTGTGGTCTAAAACACACTCATTTTTTTTAAAGTTCCTTTACGTGCGTATATAGTAAACCTATCATTATTTGTATGTATGTATGTTACGCGATTTCTCCGTTTTTAGGGGAATCGATTTTTATAAATCTTTTTGAAATTGATAGGGAATGCTTTCAGAATGGGCACATAACAATTATGTTTCACTTCGTAAAACTATGCAATCTAAATCTTATTCGATGAACGGGCAAGTTTGACGTGATTTGCATATTGAATAGCATTTTACATACATTCATACATAGACTCACGCCTGTTTCCCAGAGGGGTAGGCAGAGACAACGGACTTCCATTTGTCACGATCCTTGCACACCTCTTTCGCTTCGTTTATTGACATAATATTCTTCATACATGCTCGCCTAGCATTTTGTAAATAGAATACTCATATTATCATTGTCAAGAACCCTTTTTGGTTTTGGAAATCAGAATAAGTATATTTAGAACTAGCTGTGCCCTGCGGTTTTGCCCGCGTTAAACTTTATAAATTATCACAGCTCCTCCCCCGTAGCTCATAACGTGATAATAATGTAGCCTATATGTTGACCCTACCTCTTAGTAATTATCATGTAAAATTTGAAGTAAATCCATGCAGTACTATTTGAGTTTAGCCCGGACATACAGTAGAACAGATAAACAGACAAAAATTCCAAAAACTATATTTTTGGCTTCAATATCGATTATAGATCACACCCCAGGTATCCTTTTAAAACCATATTCAATGTACAGTTTTGCACTTTCCTACGATTTTATTATATGTATAGATTACAGTGTTGTTGACGGCATATCACCGAAATCCTCTCAACAACCCAATTAAATTCATGTGAAAGAAGTCAAGTAAAAGCTAGTTGAAAATAAAAACCGCTGCTAAAGTCTCTAACAAAATGTTTGGGCTGAAATCCTAACAGTGGGGACGGATAACATGGGTCAATCAGCGACTCATTGTTGCACGTAAAGGGAGTATTGGAGTCACTGAATTGTGTAACTTACTGTGTGTTCCGTAGATATACTTACCCAGTGTGGTAGTGGTATTGTCCAGTAAAGCAGTAAAATTTCATTTTATAGCTGAGCCTAAGCGGAACGTTCATAATATCGAATGGTTAATAAGAATAGTAATATCCTGGGACATTATTGACACACAGCCATCTGATCATTAACTAAGCAGAGCTTGTACTATGAAAACCAGATAACTGATATATTACATATAATACTTTTCTTTTGTAAATACATACTTATATAGATATGTAATTACATTCAGACTCAGGACAAACAGACATGTTCATGCACATAAATATCTGTCGTGTGTGTTGAAATCGAATCCACGACATGAAAGGCAAGCATTTACCAACTACGCCAACCAGCCCGTCTTATTTACCATCATCGTTAATAAATCGAACATTCAGTCTAGGGTTGTAACGGATCTTCGCCTCCGCTTCCGTTACTGCGGAAGTTCCGCATGAAATCGTACCTTCGCATCCGCCTCCGCCTCCGCTGTTTTTTTGCGGAGTTATAACGGAGGTTTATTTACGGCATAATATATATTATATTCGATATATCTCTGCATCACCCAAAGGTCGACTGGCAGAGAATGCCCTTGGCATCAATTCCGCCTTTGTCATCATCATCATCATATCAGCCGAATGACGCCCACAGCTGGACAAAAGCCTCCCCCAAAGATATCCACGATTACTGGTCTTACGCTATCGGCATACAGCGACTTCCAGCAACCTGCACAAGATCATCCGGCTCGTGTTCGCCACTCGAGAACCTTTCTGCCGCAGCGGCCGTCGGCTCTACGAGCTATGTGCCCTGCACACTGCCACTTCAGCTTGGAAATTCTTCGGGTTGAATCGGTTACTTTGGTTCGCCTGCGGACCTCAGCATTTCTGATTCGATCTCGCAGGGAAACTCCAAGCATAGCCCTTTCCATTGCTCTTTCGGTGACCTTGTGCCGCTTGATAAGACCCATAGTGAGCGATGACGTCTCTGTTCAGTTAGTAATCACTGGCAACACACACTGGTTGAAGACTTTCGACTTGAGACACTGCGGTATTTGGGTCGAGAAGATATTAAGTAGCTTCCCAAACGCTGCCCAGCCGAGTGGGATTCTATGATTGACCTACTTTTCGAAGTTGGACCTACCTAGTTGGATGATCTTACCTAGGTAAATAATATAGTTCTCTACAACTTCGAGTGCAGTCTCCAACCTTAAGTAGTTTCAGATCCACTTGATGAGAGACTATCCTGAGGCCATTGAGGATTGTACCGAGGTCTTCTAGGGTCTCAGCCATGACTACTATATTGTCGGAAAATCGAAGGTGGGTGATGTACTCGCCATTGACATTGATGTCAAAGCCTTCCCAGTCCAAAAGCTTGCAGATATCTTCCAATGCAGCGGTTAAGAGTTTCGGAGATATAACATCTCCCTGTCTCACACCTCGCTGCAAGTGGATAGGTTCCGAGTTCTGGTCCGAGAGTCGCACTGACATAGTGGCGTTTTCATATAAACACATGAACACCTCGATATACCGGTAGTCGCTTTGGCATTTTTGGAGAGACCTCAGTACGGCCCAGGTTTTGATCGAATCAAAGACTTTTCATAGTCCACAAACATTAAGCATAATGGCTGGTTATATTCTTCGGTCTTATTTATGTGGTCTATGGTACTAAAGTCTTTATGGAATCCGGTTTGTTCGGGAGGCTGGAAGTCGTCAAACTTGCGTGCGAGACGATTCGTAATGACTCTCGAAAACAACTTGTAAACATGGCTCAGCATTGTGATGGGTCTGTAATTGTACAAGAGGGATTTTTCGCCTTTTTTTAAAAAAGAGCGCCGCAACACCTCTGTACCATACTTGTGGCGTTTGACCTTCTAGTATGACGGGAGTTCAATAACTTCTGCAGGGCCCGTAGAAGAGCTAGAAGCTCTGCTGTAACTCCATCATCACCAGGCGCCTTGTTGTTCTTAAGCTGTTTGAGAGGGATTCTTATCTCGCACATGCTGACGTCCGGGATGTCTTCGGTGAAGTGTCGGGTTAGTGGTGCTCTAGTGGCGGTTAGTGGATCTGAGGCACAACTATCGACAGGTGACTGGTTTCTCGTATACAGCTGTCCATAGAACCTCTCGATCTCTCCCAGCAACTCAGGTCTAGACGTGGCGATTCTGCCATCCTCAGTCTTCAGCTTCGTCAGTTGGCTCTGTACAACAGACAGTTCTCTTGCTAACACTTTAGAGCCTTTGTTCCACTCAATGGCTTTTTAATATATTTTGTATTAATTAGGCGCATGTTGCGAGTCAAACACTTTGAAATCTGTCTGTTAAGCTGCCGGTATCTGGTAGCATCATCAGAGGATGTCATAACCATTTTCCGTCTTTCTTCCTTTAGCTGCAGGGTATAGTCAGAGGTCTTTTTGTTTCTGTTTGTACGTTGGGTTTTAAAGACCCAGCCGTATGGACAGCTTCTACGAACCGGTCGTGGTATGACTCCACTCGGTTTTGCAGTTTGAGCTGAAAGGGTTCCGGGTTTTCGACGTGGATGGGTAAAGGTCGGAGCATAGACTTTATCAGTCGGGACCTCTGGAGCTTGACATTAAGGTTTAATGAGCCCTGTGATCGCTCCCGCTTTTAACCGTATTGTTTTATCGTCGACAAAATAAAATCTATCTCGTTTTTTGTTTTACCTTCGGGGCTTACCCAGGTCCGTTTCCGGTTATCCGGCTTCTTGAAAAACGAGTTCATCATAAAGAGTCCCTCCTTCTCCATGAAGTCAAATTGAAATTTCCCCATTAATATTACTCATAAAATACCATTTTTTGACATCCACTTTCACCTTCGCATTCGCATCCGTTAACCTCCGCATCCGCGGAGGTGAAACCCGTCACCTTCGCATCCGCTTCCGCCTCCGCTAAGAGGCCTCCGTTACAACCCTAATTCAGTCTAATGTAGACGTTTACGATACAAGATTATTTTTTTCACACAGGTCACAGTTCTAACCTAACCTACTTTTCTAGTAGCGAGTGTTTGATTTATTAACCATTGGATATTATTAACATAGTATAATTGCAATATGCTATATGGTGACGGCGGTGAGTATAAGAATATCATCACCTCATCTTCTCACGTGGGGGCGTAGAAGTCAACCCGAGGGAATGTCTACTAGAGGAAGGGCAGCGGCTTCGTAATGATTCGTAATGACTCTCGAAAACAACTTGTAAACATGGCTCAGCATTGTGATGGGTCTGTAATTGTACAAGAGGGATTTTTCGCCTTTTTTTAAAAAAGAGCGCCGCAACACCTCTGTGCCATACTTGTGGCGTTTGACCTTCTAGTATGACGGGAGTTCAATAACTTCTGCAGGGCCCGTAGAAGAGCTAGAAGCTCTGCTGTAACTCCATCATCACCAGGCGCCTTGTTGTTCTTAAGCTGTTTGAGAGGGATTCTTATCTCGCACATGCTGACGTCCGGGATGTCTTCGGTGAAGTGTCGGGTTAGTGGTGCTCTAGTGGCGGTTAGTGGATCTGAGGCACAACTATCGACAGGTGACTGGTTTCTCGTATACAGCTGTCCATAGAACCTCTCGATCTCTCCCAGCAACTCAGGTCTAGACGTGGCGATTCTGCCATCCTCAGTCTTCAGCTTCGTCAGTTGGCTCTGTACAACAGACAGTTCTCTTGCTAACACTTTAGAGCCTTTGTTCCACTCAATGGCTTTTTAATATATTTTGTATTAATTAGGCGCATGTTGCGAGTCAAACACTTTGAAATCTGTCTGTTAAGCTGCCGGTATCTGGTAGCATCATCAGAGGATGTCATAACCATTTTCCGTCTTTCTTCCTTTAGCTGTAGGGTATAGTCAGAGGTCTTTTTGTTTCTGTTTGTACGTTGGGTTTTAAAGACCCAGCCGTATGGACAGCTTCTACGAACCGGTCGTGGTATGACTCCACTCGGTTTTGCAGTTTGAGCTGAAAGGGTTCCGGGTTTTCGACGTGGATGGGTAAAGGTCGGAGCATAGACTTTATCAGTCGGGACCTCTGGAGCTTGACATTAAGGTTTAATGAGCCCTGTGATCGCTCCCGCTTTTAACCGTATTGTTTTATCGTCGACAAAATAAAATCTATCTCGTTTTTTGTTTTACCTTCGGGGCTTACCCAGGTCCGTTTCCGGTTATCCGGCTTCTTGAAAAACGAGTTCATCATAAAGAGTCCCTCCTTCTCCATGAAGTCAAATTGAAATTTCCCCATTAATATTACTCATAAAATACCATTTTTTGACATCCACTTTCACCTTCGCATTCGCATCCGTTAACCTCCGCATCCGCGGAGGTGAAACCCGTCACCTTCGCATCCGCTTCCGCCTCCGCTAAGAGGCCTCCGTTACAACCCTAATTCAGTCTAATGTAGACGTTTACGATACAAGATTATTTTTTTCACACAGGTCACAGTTCTAACCTAACCTACTTTTCTAGTAGCGAGTGTTTGATTTATTAACCATTGGATATTATTAACATAGTATAATTGCAATATGCTATATGGTGACGGCGGCGAGTATAAGAATATCATCACCTCATCTTCTCACGTGGGGGCGTAGAAGTCAACCCGAGGGAATGTCTACTAGAGGAAGGGCAGCGGCTTCTTTCTGAGTAGTATCACCATCATACCGCGTTCGCCCACTCGTCTGCCAAGCGAGGCGATTATGGCACATCCCCAAAGATGATGCTTTCGTCTTGCATGGGAAATCCAGGGTAGACGCTTGGTGTTAAGCTACGAATGGTACACACAGGCCAGGTATACTTCTTTTGTCAATCTTCTTTCATTCATCCTTTCTAAATGGCCAAACCATCTCAGCATACATTTTTCAATCTTTGTGACTACATCCTCTTTCACACCACAACGCTCTCTTACATCAGTATTTCGAATTCTGCCTCTCAAAGCCACACCACATATGTGTGGTGTAACTTTGACTTTGATACTTCTCAGCCATATCCAACTTTCTCTTCCATACATTAAAGTTGGCACCAACACTCCATCGTGCACGGCAAGTCGAGCCTTCTTTGAGACTTGCCGGCTTCTCATAAAGGCGTGTAGTGCCTCATTCACTCTGTTCCCCGCATTTAATCTTCTAACAATATCTTTTTCATATTTCCCATCTCTCGTAAACAAAGTTCCCAAATATAGGAACTCTTTCACCTATTCGACTTTCTCTCCTCCAATCACAATATCGCATGCTGTCGTGTATTCATCCCTCTCAAATACCATTACTTTCGTCTTACTAACACTCATTTTCATCCCTTTCCTTTCAAAAAAACATAATATACTTAATAAATCAGAATAAAAGATCTATGAATAATGTCTTTTGTAATGGTGGATCTAAAAGTTTGATTCTACTGTACAAGAACCCTAACCTGGCACATTTGGTATTCACACAGCGTACTAAGTACGAGTATTCCAAATGACCAGTCCAGTTACATAGCGACAAACAATTGGTCAAATTTAGTTCCATTGTGTTTATTTTCGGCTCCAACGTAATTGTTTTACGTATACAGTTAACTAGGATACATGTATTAATATTTGATTGTACGTTATTAGTTGTTTAGAAATGATGTCCTCCCGACCGAATTTCGGCCACGGCGGCCAGTCTTAATGGAGACTAGCCAATTGCGCAGGACATATTATAGTGCACAAGTGTGTCCGCAAACACAGGGGCACTTTCTATTCCATCACTCTCATGATCCGGTGGGACGCCTAGCGACACGACCGGAAAGAGTTCAGGTACAGGACCGATGGCTTTACGTGCTCTCCGAGGCATGGGGGTGTCATACCGCCAACTTCCAGACTTCGGGCTGATACTGAGAAATTTCTTTTTACGGAAAAATCCCAAAATCACTGCTTGGCCCGACCCGGGATTTCAACCCAGGACCTCATTATCTGCGGTCGAACACGCTACCGCTAGACCAACGAGGCAGTAGAAAGGTACAATGTACAGACGCCAGCACATCCAGCTAACCCAATATTTCGTTTATAGATTTTCTACTTTATCATATAAGCATAAGGTTCACTTTCAATTGGGGCAATTTGACAGATTGGGGTATCTTCATGTGCTGGCGTCTGTATATAATACGCAATTGCATTGTAATTGTAACTTTTCTATCGCAATAGTTTCCCTGTAATTATAGAATTAAGTTGAAGCCAATAAATAAATAAATACGTAACTAAATATAAGTAAGTATCTAAAATCAATTGTGGCGATCTTTGGGGAAAGCCTTTGTCCAGCAGTGGACGTCGTTCGGCTGATATGATGATGATGATGATCTCAAATCATTTTTACACGTATAAACGAGAATACGTATGCAAAGATCGTGACAAATGGAAATCCGTTGTCTCTGCCTACTCCTCAGGGAAACAGGCGTGAGTCTATGTATGTAATTTTACACATAGCACTCTTAAGAAATGGTTGAAATTTGACTAGCGTTAGCGTAACCTCTGCCTAGTTTGGGATCAGATGGCAATGTGTTAGTTGTACCAATGTATTAAAAATTTAAATACTAGCTTTTATAGCATTATTCTCATCTATCTATACATACATACATATAAATAAAATTGAAGTGTCTGTTTGTAATATTGAAATAACCGTTTTTAGTAAAAAACGGTTATTTCAGTATTACAAACAGACACTTCAATTTTATTGTATACATGTATATGCATTGGTATTTCCGATCCGGTATGACATGGCAACCTTCAAGAAGCGAGCCTATTCTTTTCTTAAAGGCTGCCAACGCACTTGCAGCTCCTCAGGTGTTGCGAGTGTCCATGGGCGGCGGTGATCACTTACCATCAGGTGACCCACTTGCTCGTTTGCCATCCTATTATATAAAAATAAATGTATAAGCATATATATACGACACATTCACCAAAATAACATTTTTAAAATTTTTGTCTGTCTGTCTCTCTGTTTGTTCCGGCTAATCTCTGAAATGGCTGGACCGATTTTGACCGGACTTTTATTGGCAGGTAGCTGATGTAATAAGGAGTAACTTTGGCTACGTTTATTTCAGAAAAATTGTTTTATTTTAGAAAATACATAAAAAGAACTAAATAAGCTAATTCACACGCGGATGAAGTCGCGGGCATAGCTAGTCATAAATATATTCGTACGGCGCGTCTAGTACTAATACACACGGCTACATATCATGCTATACCGTACCAATATAAACTGACTTCGCATTGTATGGAAATCCTATTCAACGCCGGATCAGCTTATACTGCAAATGTATAGCTTGATATGTTGCCATGTGTACAGTTTACTAGTATTTTTAAATTATTTTCTATTTTATATTTTAGTATATTTTCAATGCATTTATTGTGTTTTATTTTTATGTTGAAGTTTTGAATTTTATAGCCTGTTTCCGAGAGGGGCAGGCAGAGACAATAGATTTCCATTGGTGACGATATTTGCACATCTCTTTTGCCAAGTTACCTGTCATTATATTCTTCATACATATTTTACGTCACCCCAGAACTGAAAAATATGGAAAAAAGAATATTTTATATGAAGGAGTTCAGTTGTACAATAATCTTCCAAAAAAAATAAAACAGTGTAAAAGTATCCAAATATTTAAACTAAAACTTAAGGAATTTGTTTTCTCAAAAATTGGCATATAACAAATAATAACCCAAAAATACCATAATAAGACCATTAGGCATAAACTTTTAAAACAAATATATAAATCAATTAACACATAAAAATAAAACTTATAAGCTGACTCCTAGACTATATTGGGCGGGGCTAACACTGGCAAATGAACAAATCATACCAATCGACGCGCACCACTCGCTACGCATAGCGATGCACTGTATGTTGTTCTAATCAGTTGTTTTATTCATTTCCAGTTGAAAAAGTTTATATTATTGTTGCGTAGTGTGTACTTTTTGGGAGTTTTTGGTACTCGTGCATTGTATTAAAGTGTGTCGTGTGATGTATGTATTGTCAAGCTACGAGTATATGCATCATCAGCATCTACCAAATTATACATGCTTGTATACATCAATAAACATATATATATGTTAAAACATGTTGCAGCAGTTCTATATACTTTATTACATTTCACGACTATAAAGATAAAAAATCGATAGGTACGCCAGAAATTTTAAGGCACATGCCCGTTGTTTTTAACAATTAATATTAATTGTGTGATAAATCCCTGTCCCGTATATGAATATCACTATTCACCCAAGTACTCACACACTAACCCACTCCTTATCACCGTAAACAGGTACAATTTGATTCTTACACATACAGGCACACACACATAGGCACACACACGCACCTTACTTAGCAACTACACGACACAATACGAAAACGAAGGTGGGTATTCTGATGATGAGTAGCTGGTCAGTTTTAAGTTCTGCCTACAACATTAATTAGTTTGTAATCAATAATTGTTAAGTTTTTGTGTGGTATTTTAGTTAGTTATATTTATGTTTATAGTTATTTTATGTACCTATGCTTTATCACAAGACGACAAGCATTTGTAATTTTTTTTAAATTCTCATATAAGTGAACTGTAATTGTTCTTTTGAGATTAAATGTTCTTTAAACCTATACATGCTCGCCGATTTAGGTTGACAGAAAATGTACTACGAGAATTGTCTTGATTGTCTGAACAATGAGAGGTCAGCTTATATTGGACATGCATAGCTTGATATGTAGCCGTGTGTACCAGAGACACTTGATTCCTTTGGGTAGGTAGGTACACGGCCGGCTGCCTGAATAGAAGTCCAAAGATGGTAAAGTAAACCCTCGTCTCGGTGCTTAACTCCAACTCGAAATATTGGTACCCACTTCCTTACATTGTTGGGTTTCCAATTCGCAAAACGTTGTTTTCCCTCTCCTTATCATAATTAATTAGCGTTTAATAAAAAAAGTTGTGGCTGCTGAAGACATACAATGGCACCCGGCAATTAGACAAAACAGCGAAGCAAATAAAATTAAGCATAAAAATACCTCATAACGACGAACGAAAGATGGCTAGGTTAAGCTCTAACGAGACGTGATCGGGGACGAGTGAGTTTTGTTTTTTTTTAGGTTCGCTAAACTGGCCAAAGCTAAATTAGTATTACACAAACATAGCATGTGTGGTTGGCGCCCTGGAAGTGAATACAGCATGCATAGTAAGTAAGTAAGTAAGTATTTATTTCGCTTAAAAACGTGGTACATACAGGATGTTTACATAAGGTTTAAGTTCACACATTTTTCTACAGAGACATGCGAATATATATTTTTACATGTAGTCTATGGAATGACAATGGACGTCAAATGTCATGGACGCAAAATATTGAAATAAAATTACAAAAATTTACAGTAATTAATTGCTTCAATAAATTTGGCTGAATAGTGATCTGAAAGGCACTTGTGCCGACCGAAAAAAAAATAGTGTCTTCCCTATTTTTTTTAGGAATCATTTTAACCCAGTTTGTGAAAATAAAATAGCAGTCTGAAAGCATTCAATAATACAATTCATAAACAATACAATTCACAAAAATAAAACGGTGCGCTAAGCTGGAGAAGGATCTACCCCAGAGATGGAGATACCCAGTATGTGCTGCAGTTATTTTCTGGTTGATGATGATGGTGATGGTGATTTTGGTTTTCTGCTCCAATGGTGCTGTACATTTTAGTGAATGTTTAATGTTTAGAGGTTTATTTTTGTTGTTTTTTAAGTATTAATAAGTGTTAAGTTTTTTGTTACATTTTGAATATGTCGCAGACTGCGGGCCCTTCCTATATTGCTCTTAGGAACAGCAATGATGTCGGGCTGGTTCAGTGTCCTCATTGCTCTCAGGCGCGCTTTTTCAAGGGTCAACATGGCCTGAATGTACACATTGGCAAGCTTCACAAGTCACTTACTTGTGTACATCCGGTTCATTCTGATTCTTCTTCGACTACACTTTTACAACCTCAGGCACCATCTCTTCATACGATTCCTTTCTGGCAAAGACTCTCAGAAGTAAAATTGACAACTCCGGTTGTAAAACGCATTCCTCGTGGCGCACGCATAGTCGTAGCTGAAAATTTATCCACCAAAATTCAAAAAGTTATTAAAGAAAATTCCGAGCACGCCTGGGAGCAACTTCTATTGTTTCCATTTAATATTCTACATGTTTCTGAAACGAAAAACTCTCTGACGTCATCAATAAAAAAAAATTGTTTTGTGTCACAACACTCATCAAACTTCCCTGTTGCTAAATCTGGACTACAACATTCTTATAATATATATGAGAAAGTTGAAATGAAAGTAAGTGATGGAGACATAAGAGGGGCTGCCCAGCTTCTTTTTACTAAAGACGTCATTGCTCCCAACACGCCAGAAACTCTATCAGCCCTGGTTGACAAACATCCACCATCTAATGGACCTCTTCCTCCACTGCTTTTGGCATCTCACCCTTCTGTCAACCCAATACAAGTGACCGAAAGAGATGTCAAGGCAGCGGTAATGTCTTTTAAGAATGGCTCTGCTGGCGGTCTGGACGGCCTTACCCCACAGCATTTGAAAGATCTCCTATTTGGGGCTCCAGGGGACGCCGGTAGAGTCCTTCTGAAAGACATTACCGCACTCATCAACTTCATGCTTCAGGGCAAAGTGCATGCACAGATTTCACCACTCCTATACGGTGCAAACTTATGCGCACTTAAAAAAAAAGATGGCGGTATAAGGCCCATAGCTATAGGTTGTACGTATAGGAGAATTACTTCAAAGGTTTGCTGCAAACATATCCGCACCAAACTTAAAGATAAATTACAACCTGTTCAATTAGGATTTGGAAGTAAGGGAGGTTGCGAAGCAGCTGTGCATGCACTTCGCTCATTCATCACTCACAATGGCGGAGAGGTCATTTTAAAGGTGGATGTTAAAAACGCTTTTAACGCTGTTGACAGAACCACCTTTTTGACGGAAATTCTAAATTTTATTCCAGAAATTTATTCTTATCTTTGGCAATGTTACGGTTCTGACTCCAATTTAATATTCAAGAATCACTTAGTGAATTCATGTTCTGGTTGTCAACAGGGTGACCCACTCGGACCGGCCATTTTCAGCTTGGCCATCCATCCTATAATTTCGAGCCTAAATTCCAAATTGAACATGTGGTATTTAGACGACGGAACCCTAGGAGGCGATTCGACATCTGTTTTTAATGATTTGGAAACTTTAATAGCAAAATTTCATTCGATTGGTCTGGATTTTAATTTCGCCAAATGCGAACTATTTATCATGGATACCGTCGCTAATAATGAGAAAGAAAATTTAATTAGAAAATTTAATAGTCTGGCTCCAAATTTAAAAATTTTAAGTAAAGAGTCGCTTTACCTCTTGGGTGCTCCGATTCTTGAAGATTCATTCCCTACTTTTATTAACGACCAGCGCTGTAAATTTGAAGACACTTCAGAACTACTATCCAAAATTCATTCACATGTTGCTTTTCATATTATTAGATTTTGTTTGTTCGTACCAAAATTCATCTATATCCTCCGTTACTGTCCATTTTGGAACCAAACCTCTCTTTTATCAAGTTTGGACAACTCAATTAAAAATGTTTTAACCCAAATTTTAAATTGTTCGCTTTCGGATAACTCCTGGTGTCAGGCCTCCCTTCCGATCCGTTTTGGAGGTTTAGGTATTCGCAAAATTTCTAGTGTTTCTCTTCCAGCGTTTTTGTCTTCAGTCCATTCCACTGAGGGTTTGTATCGCAGGATAATTAGCCCATCAATCGGCAGTGCACCGTTGGTGGGCATGGATGCAGCCAAAGATGCTTGGTCGATGGCCTGTCCGAGTGCGGCGTTTCCAAAATTACTCTTCTCTCAACGACAATGGGACGAGCCCCTATGTAAGTCAATTCAAAATTCCCTACTTAATACATGTTCAGATATTCGAGACCGGGCTCGTCTACTAGCCACTTCCGAACGTGAGTCGGGTTACTGGTTGCAGGCAATCCCTTCGACCAATATAGGAACGCTTTTGGATAACAATATGTTTTCGATTGCAGTCGGTCTGCGTCTGGGCATCTCCCAAACAGAACCACACAATTGTCCCTGTGGAGTTGAAGTAGATCGCTTAGGTCATCATGGTCTATCTTGCCGCCGTAGCGCTGGACGTCAATCGCGCCATGCCGCCCTCAATGACGTCATCCACCGGACCCTTGCTACCGTCCACGTGCCGGCTCTTTTAGAGCCCAACGGTATTTCACGTGACGATGGCAAGAGGCCTGATGGAATGACGTTGGTTCCTTGGAGTCGAGGGAAGCCTTTGGTGTGGGATGCAACTTGTGTTGACACACTGGCTCCCTCTCACCTACCAATCAGCTCGAGGGCGGCGGGAGTTGTGGCTGAATCCGCGGAGGCCCTTAAGCGAAGAAAATATACATCAATCGGTGGAGGATATATCTTTCTTCCCTTTGGGGTGGAAACAATGGGTCCCTGGGGTCCAGAAGCACGTGTTTTTGTTAGGGAGCTGTCCAGGCGTCTAATCAAGTCGTCAGGTGACCAGAGAGCTGGCTCGTACTTAAAACAACGTATTAGCCTCGCTATTCAACGGGGTAATGTGGCCAGCTTTCTGGGCACCTTGCCCGCAGGCAACGATTTAAATTCAGTTTTTTATTTATAGGTATTAAATATTATAGTATGTAAGTTTTGGTTATTGTTAATATGCAAATTAATCTCCTTATGTAGTCTTAATAACTATATAATGAATATTATTATATAGTTATTAAGACGTCAAAGAATATCGCCACCTATTGACTTCCTAAATAATAAATTTTTAATTCCATAGTAATGCTAATTGTATATATGATTGTTGTATTTTAGAATCTTATATATTATTTCGACATTTAATTTTTTTAACGTGACATTGTACAATACAATTTGACATTGATTGTAATTCTATTTCTTATCCGTCATTGTTACTTTTATTGAATTAATTCTATTATATCTAATTATATTTATATAACTTGAGTTTAGTAATTGCACCTATCGAAATCAATCTAACTAATTCCATTTTAATAAATTAATGCATATTTTTACTAATATTACTGTCACTCCATTGTTAATGAAACTTGTAAATGAAACAATTTGCATGCCTTAGTTTTTAGGTAGAATACAGCGTACAAATAAGTTTAATGTGTACCATCCTCTGTAATACCTGTATTGGGCAAATAAAAAAAATTATTGAATTGAATTAAAAATTCCGTGGGGTGTAGAAGTCATCCCGAGGGAATATCTCCTAGAGAACGGAGAGAGATGGACGCAACTCCATTGTGAAAACCTCTTGGAGATGCCTTTGTCGAGTGGACTTCATTTGGCTGACATTCGTGTCGCTTTGCTCTGAAGGGATGTGGAACTATTCATTTTCTAACCCTCCCTTGTTTACATACATACATACATAGACTCACGCCTATTTCCCAGAGGGGTAGGCAGAGACAACGGATTTCCATTTGTCACGATCTTTGCACACGTCTTTTGCCTCGATTACTGTCATTATATTCTTAATACATGCTCGCCGGTTTAGGGTACTTCTGACCTGCCCTTTCTTGAGAACGTCTCCGATTTGGTCAGAGAATGTTCGACGAGGTTCCCTTGTTTATTTCCGATTAAATTCGTTGCGGGACCTAAGACATTTAATGGACGGCTTAAAGTGATCTCCGAGGCACCTGGATGTATATACCTCCAATTCTAAGACTTTACTGACTGACAAAGCTTTCTTTACAGAAAAATCTCATAACCACTTGTTGGCCCGATCCGGGATTTGAACCCATGACCTCATTATCTGCGGTTGAATGCTATCATTACACTAACGGGTCACACAAAAAGGGTGGGTGTCAATTCTATTATACTCATGAGCACACGAGCGCATGTTATTTCCTTGTTTATCTTGTCCTTCGTGCATATGTGCATATTTTTTTTAGGCAGGGGGAATGCCTACGCATGCCACCCGCAAAAAGTGTCTACGGGTGGGTATGTCGGACTCGCACCGACTAAACCTACCTGCCGTGGACTTCTCTTGGCGCCTAATGGGGGGAGCCCCGGGAACGTGGGTATGCTGCTCCGGTGCCCCCCTTTTGCACCATGTCCCAGATGTTTGGGACACGTACCCTGGGAGGGCTCTGAATTGCCCTCCCATATTGCCGACTCCTGCCAGTCCGGCACAGCGACTGCGCCACAAACAGTTCGCTGTCTTCCTGGGGCTGCTTGCAAGTGGCGGCAGTAGAGGACACTTCTCTGACTACCGCCGCAGCCCCGAGGGGGAGTTGGGCTACCGGCTGCCGCCGCCGCCCCGACGCCTCCTCCGTCTGCGAGCAGGATCACTTCTTTGCCGCTCCCGCTCAGCGGTCTCCTTTTGGAGCATGACTGCCTCACAAAAGGAGACCACGGCGTCCCACTTGGGGGAGTCACCCGCCAGCATCGCCCCTACGATTGCCGGCGGGGACAGATCCCTTCCGATCTCTGCGACCAAGACTCGCCTTTCGGCCTCCCAGGTCGGGCACTCAGCTAGAGTGTGCTGCGCCGAGTCTAAGTCGCTCCCGCAGTGGTGACAGTGTGTCGTCGCTTCTCGGCCTATCCGGTTCAGATACTCACCGAAACACCCATGTCCGGTGAGTATCTGAGTCAGTCTGTAGGTGACGCAACCACCTCTCCTTCCCACCCAGGCCTCGAGGTGAGGCAGGATGGCACCGACCGCACGTTGTCGCACGTTTAGGCGTAGCTCTAGCCGTGCGCGCCACTGCATAGTACGTGCCGGTGGACATCCCGTCTATATTCAATGAGCGTCTGTTCTGGCGCCCTCCCATTCACCTGGCGGACGCGGATTTCGGTGAAAACCGCTGCGTCAACTGCCGCCAGGAGGTCAAATGGCGGGAGGCGCGCCAGGAGTGTCGCCGCCTCGAATGATACCGTACGGTATCCTCGTGCGATCCGTATGGCCACCACACGCTGCAGGCTATTGAGTATAGTTCTGCAACGGGAGGCACCCATCAGGCGTTCAGACCAGATGGGCGCCCCGTAAAGGGCCATGGATCGCAGAACACCACCGTAGAGACGGCGAACTTCTTCCCGAGGACCCCCGAGATTCGGCAGCAGCCGGTGTAAAGCGCCGGTTACGCGGCGCACTCGGGGGGCCAGACGCTCAAAGTGCTCCTCGAAGCCCCATCGACTGTCTAGGGTGAGGCCAAGGTACTTCATGTACCGCCCCGCCCTGACCTCTGCGTCACCTACGTGCAACGTCATACTGGGTTTGGGGAGGCCTATGTTTAGCAGTGGACGATATCAGACTGACAATGATGAATGCACATGACCAGTTCGGGAATATTTTAGTGAGTCCTATGTAATAGGTTGCCTGGAAGAGATCGCTTTTAGCGATAAGGCCGCCTGTTGCATCAACACTTCTTTTGTTTATTTTACGAAATTGTAAAAATTAATAGAGCTGGTGTCGGCAACCTTAGTTATCCTTTAAATGAGGTTCAGCAGACCGTGGTGAAAAACTTGACTTTAATTGGCTTTAGAATTGTATTTGGCGGTTTTGTTCAGGGTCTTTATAATATTTTAGGACCAACATTACCGTTAAGTGACGGACACAACAAAGCTGTAATTATATAACTGAGCATGAAATGCTAAAATCTATACGTGGAAATTGGTACTGGACTAATGTATCTACACAACACAAAACTATTTCATTCACTCTTAGCAGCTCGACTGGGGAAGTACCTCCACCTTACAGAAGACATTCCTTAATAATAACATAAAAGTTGTGTTTCTAAGTGTGAGTAAGGTCGCCAGAGCTCATTGGGGTGGGGTAAGGGTCAGCAATACATGTTGCTGACTCTTAAAGGCCAGCAACGCACCCGCGACTCCTCTGGTGTTGCGAGTGTCCATGGGCTGTGGTAATCACTTTCCATCAGGTGACCCACTTGCTCGTTTGTGATGATCTAAAAAAGCTCCAGAAATAACAAATTATTTAATATATCATCAGCCTCATATATATCACTGCAGGATTTCTATTACGTTAACATTTGGAGGGGTTTGGCGTAGTAACCGAGTTTGGCAATCATAATTACTAAATATTTATTTTAATTTATGTACAGACTACACGTCAGCATATCAAGCTATCCCAATCTGTCAAATTTCCCCAATTGAAAGAGAGCTTTAGTGATAAAGTTGAAAATCTATGAAAGAAATTTGTCTGTACAAAGGGCAGTCTTATCACTTGTTGCAATTTCTTCCAGACAACCTTGAGGTGGACAAAACTAGTAGGAAATAAAAAAGGCAGAAGCGAGTGTAGTGGCAATAACTACAGTATAAAACCTACTTTCTACAATTTCTCTATGATAGTGAGTGACATTTAAAAAAGATATATAACTTCAAAATTTTACATGTTAAAAAAAAATTGTTTTACATGTTAACTCGCTTCTGATTTTCTACTCCTTCTAATAATTTAGTAGTCTCACTAAAATGGTGACTCCTACTAAACGAGGATAAAGGTGTAATAGATGATAGTAAAAGAATAATAAGATCAAATCAATTTAAAAGCAATAATGCAGTGAAGATTAAAGTGAGGAAACACTTACAATATGTAGGTATATATACAAATACTTAATCTAAAGTTATACTTAATAATATGTAATATGCAATAAGAAAGAAATTTTAGTATTAATTCTGATTCTGCTAATGAGTGTTGAGATGGGTACTTAGTGCTCTTTCACTACCCTTTTAAAGGTGAATTCCGATTGGACGCAGCTCACCAATAAAGGGACAGTGTCTCACAAAGGCACAGGAATTTCTAGGCACATTCAATTACGCTGACACAGAAAATTTCCTCGACATTTCAAAATGACCTAAATATTATGGCACCATTTGTATCACTTTAATAATAATTATCTCACATTTACTTTTAATTCACCGTAGCCTAGTTGGTAGTGCTCCTGCCTACGAAGCTGGTGGTCCTGGGTTCGAATTCCGGTAAGTGCAAATATTTGTGTGATGAGTACGAATATTTGTTTCTGAGTCATGGATGTTTTCTATGTATATAAGTATTTATCTATCTATATAAGTATGTATATCGTCGCCTGGTACCCATAGTACAAGCTTTGCTTAGTTTGGGGCTAGGATGATCTGTGAGACATTGTCCCGAGATATTATTATTATTATTTACTTCTATGATTAGTGTATCGGCATAGCATTCTAGATCATTACATAGAATGTTAATCTATACATATAATAAAATCGTAGAAAAGTCGAAACTGTACATTGAATTTTTTTTAAAAGGATACTTGGGGCGTGATCTGCAGTCGATATCGAAGCCAAAAATATAGTTTTTAGAATTTTTGTGTGTCTGTTTGTCTGTATGTATGTCCTGGCTAAATTCAAACAGTACTGCATAGATTTACTTCAAATTTTGCATGAATATTACTAAAAGGTCGGGTCAACATATAGGCTACAATATATAATCACGCTATCACCTACGGGGGAGGAGCTGTGGTAATTTATAAAGTTTAACGCGGGTAAAACCGCGGGGCACAGCTAGTTAAATATAAATATTTTCAACAATACATATAAAATCTTTACAAGACTTATTTAAAAGGTTAGACCTGTGCTTGAAACAATAGCTGTAGTTGGAGCGATTGTTTCAAGCACAGGTCTAACCTAGTTCAGATAAGATGCTAACTTTAACTTAGATCAAAAATGTAATTTACAATTAAGGTTAATTTTTAAATGTATGCTATTGTATTCTTATATTCTGTAATGTTTTGGTGTACAATAAAGAGTTATCTTATCTTATCTTATCTTATAGCTTAAGGTTTACAAAAAGTGTCTCGAGATAAACTATAAAAATACAAAAAATAAGACAAATTAAACAAATATATGCTTGTTTAATTTGTCTTATTTTTTGTATTTTTATAGTCTATCTCGAGACACTTTTTGTCTAACTATAAAAATACAAAAATAAGACAAATTAAACAAATATATGCTTGTTTAATTTGTCTTATTTTTTTTATTTTTATAGTTTATCTCGAGACACTTTTTGTCTAACTATAAAAATACAAAAATAAGACAAATTAAACAAATATATGCTTGTTTAATTTGTCTTATTTTTTGTATTTTTATAGTTTATCTCGAGACACTTTTTGTTGACCTTAAGCTATACCTTAATTGTAAATTCGAGTACCTAATACTATTAATTATTGTAGAATTCCAATGTTTATCTTTGATCAATAGTGATAAATAATTTTATGCAGCATTAGGCGATGATGGCAGTCTGTAAAAAGCTTGTGGCTTATATAAAGAACTATGGTGGTCGCCGCTACAAACTCACGGCAAGATCACTTGAAGATTTTTGTGTAATATAAAAAATAAATTATTATAAATATTTTTCATTAATAAATAGCAGAAATGTCTAGTTACGATACATGTAGAAGAACAGTAAATAATAAAGATATATTAATTAACCCGCTCAAACTGCGAAAACGACCACCATTACCTATGCTAATAAAGGTACTTTAGGAGCGTGGCAATGTTTGAGTTGCAAAGTTCATAGTCAGCTTGCTAAAGGAAGCAAGGTAATGATGCGGCTCTGGCCCAATCATCGTTTACTGAATATGATAGATCAGACTATGCATGAATAAATAAGACCAAAAATCAGCTGGAGGAGTTAAAGTTGGAAAAACTAACAATTAAAACGTCAAAGTGTTAAACTTCATCCTTAAAATGGTTGATTTTAAAACAAGTTAAAAACATGAATCAATTTATGTGGTACCTAAGCTAAATTGGAATTTCATTACAATAAAAATGAAGTTCTTTCAATGTATTACTCCAATTCGTGATTGTCGTGTCGAAGTACCTAAATAACTGTGACACTTTGAAAGGCACCCGTGTCGCCAGTCTGACGACTAACAGACTTGTTGGTGCTACAACTATTGTGGTCAAATTTTTCAGTCCGAGATGCCGATATAAGCTAGAGTACAGCTCATCACGGTATCTAGAACTGTATTGACATAATTTACTGTAACCCGACACAAAAAGCAAGTCAGGTACTCCAACACTTAAGCTGGTAGCGTAACGGGACTAGTCCCTTCCACATACCCACCACAGCAACCCCTGTGAGCCAGAATCAACAATGGTACACAATGAAATGCCACTGAGCGGTGAGGCTAAGGCATTTCCCGGGGAATTGCTGTAATTGCCTAGGATCCCGCGACGTCTTTAATTAAAAAAAAAACAAGGAGTTGGAAAAACCACGTTCCACTTTCCTACAGAGCATAGCGGGAGACAGAATGATATAACGAGATAGAGTTTCATAAAACGAGAGAATTGCAACAAGAGAAGATAGCTGCAAAAACGCCGAGGGTGTATTTTACCTATGGCTCCTATCAAGCGAGCTGTTCTAATATAATTGATTCCAATAGTAGGTATAATAAAAGCGCTTTAACGCTCAGAATTTTTTCCTCGTTGCTAGTAGCTCTAACCCGCGTTAAAGAAGTTTTGGCGTAAAAAAGTAACAAACATACATCTATACTCACAAACTTTCGCATTTATAATATTAGTAGGATGTGTTTTGGCAGTGCACGCCGGAATAGCTCGCAGATGGTAGATTTTTCCTTCTTACTTGACACTTGACACAATATCTTCATAAATTGTAGCCTATGTGTTATTCTGATGTATAAGCTATATAATTTGTTGCAAAGTTTTATTGAAATCCATCCATACTTACAAACTTTCGCGTTTATAATATTAATAGGATTACGTTTGTTATACCATAGATAGTTAAATACCGCCCACCCAAAATACTCGTATGTGGTGCGCGGTTTGTTAATATTTGCAATAGGAAGTTAAACATAGACAGATTGATGATGGTACTAATTTGAAACTAAACAATTTACTATTAAAGTTTCCGTGTTTGGTAAGAAATTGTGCCACACAATGGTCTATCACTTGCCAAATTTTATTTTCATCACCCCACCTCGGAAAGAGTATTTTTGCTCTTCGATAAAGACGTTTTTATCCTCTAGCTAGAGGTTAAAGTAAATTTGAATTTAGAACATCGTGTGCACTAAGTTTGTGAATGCAAAATATAATTAAACCTATTTACTTCTACCTCTATGGTGCCGAACTTATCATACAACTTTTTTAATTTCTTAAAAACTAAGACTATAACCTTCTTGGTGTACTATTTTTAATTTGTTTTGCGCAATATTACTGTTCTATTACACTCAAACTGTAGCAACGTTACTTGTTTTTCTCAATTATACCTAAGTATATAATTATTTGTTATAATTTAAAGCTGTAATGTGTAATTTAATACTTACATGTCATAATATAGTCATTAATACTTAAACTGAAATAAAAGTATTTATAATACGATTCTTTTTCGCATTTAGTCATTTCCTCGCTGAGGTGTGATGAAAAGTTACGTGTTGCACTCGAGTGCAAAGATTTTTCACCTTGTGCTCTTTTGATTTCCTCGCTAATGCTCAGGATTCTAAGTTTTGAATAACTCGCTGCGCTCGTGACTCTATTTTGGAATTCTTCGCTTGCTCGGTTATTAAAATTGAGCACGCGGTTAAAAAGCAAGTTTGCACTCTTGTATTAACCATTCGCGAATATCTTTTTGAAGTTATACTTCTTTTGGCGCGATGGAGAAAAATGATGAGAGTGAATTTTTACGATGCGCGCGCACACCGACACCAAAAAATTTAACAGCATGAAGTTAGTTCTAGGTGGTATGAGAGTGAATTTTTACGATGCGCGCGCAGATGCGCATCGTAAAAATAACAGCATGAAGTTAGTTCTAGGTGGTATGAAAATTGATAACTATGTTCAAGTTGTATATTAAGAAGTTTAACTTCTAACGCGTGTACATAAGTACACACAAGTTTTTTTTTTATTATTTATTTATTATTGAAAAAGTACACATTTAAGTTTTAGACATTTTTGCCAAACTGCACAGCAGTTTGTCGGCAACGTTCTCGCTCTGTTTACATTTTTATTACTTAATTGCTATTCAGTTCAGTATGCAATGTTAAAGTAAGGAAGTTTACGAGATAGAATAGAAGATAGAAAGATGTTACTACTAAGTTTATACAATACAAAGTAAAGGAAGAAAATAGATTTATTTTAAAATACATACAGATATGCCATATCGATTTAATCAAGAATTAATAATATTCATTTACCAGTGTGGCTGATGTTAGGTACAGACGCCAGCACATCAAGCTACCCCAATCTGTCAAATTTCCCCAATTCAAAGTGAACCTTATGCTTTTGTGATACAGTTGAAAATCTATAAAAGAAATTTGACAGATTGGAGTAGCTCGATGTGCTGGCGTCTGTATACATCAACCACTGGAAATCTCCATCTGGAAAGAATTGATGTAGCTATAGGCAGCTTCTCGCGTTTGGAGGAAGGGAACTCCACTCGTCTTGTATAAGCGGTCCCGGGAAGAGGTAACCTGCTATAGCTCAGGTTGCCTACTCGCGCTTGTGCGTGCTGGGGAGGGGGGGACGCATTCGGGCCCAGAGTACCACGAGCCCCTGCTACAAGCACTGTGAGGCTGGCTACCGTGGTGGTTTAGTGGGTCGAGCCCTACACAACGTGCGATTTGAGCATTACAGCACGTAAATAAAAGGCTATATGCCGGTCACCGTAGCCTAGTTGGTAGTGCTCCTGCCTACGAAGCTGGTGGTCCTGGGTTCGAATCCCGGTAAGTGCAAATATTTGTGTGATGACGACGAATATTTGTTTCTGAGTCATGGATGTTTTCTACGTATTTAAGTATTTATCTATCTATATAAGTATGTATATCGTCGCCTGGTGCCCATAGTACAAGCTTTGCTTAGTTTGGGGCTAGGATGATCTGTGTGACATTGTCCCTAGATATTATTATTATACAATAGCTTGGAAATTAGTACGGTCGCGTAGTAATAGAAAATAATTTTTTAAGCTTTCGCACGTAAATAATAAACCATTGCACGATTGAATCTGAACGTAACCAGAAATACCCCCGCTATCACAGGGAAAACCTCAATACTGACTGTTCTATCACATACTAGCTGTGCCCTGCGGTTTTACCCGCGTTAAATTTTATAAACTATCACAGCTCCTCCCCCGTAGGTGATAGCGTGATAATATGTAGCCTATATGTTGACCCGACCTCTTAGTAATATTCATGCAAAATTTGAAGTAAATCCATGCAGTACTTTTTGGGTTTATCCCGGACATTCATACAAACAAACAGATACACAGACAAAAATTCTAAAAACTATATTTTTGGCTTCGACTTCGATTGTAGATCGAGCCCGTTGTATCCTTTTTTAAAAATATTCAACGTACAATTTTGACTTTCCTACGATTTTATTATATGTATAGATGACGTTCATATATCTATAGTCACCATAATAGTAACACTATTCCATCAAGCAGTGGATGAAGCAAGCGTCCAAAACATACTTTGATTCGGCCACTCACCATCCAAACCATTTGGTGGTAAAGGCGGTCAAGTACACCCCATTCAAGGGCTTCTCACGTAAGCACCGTCGTCCCAGGTCCGTCTTGGACGAACCGGACGACGAGATCACTACTTACCTAGCTCAGATTAAAACCATTAGAGACTCCCGTGACACTCCACACAGACCGATAATTCGTACTCGTCGGACGAGAGTACGACCGCGATCGCGCCGCGACCTCCAACGCCCTCCATGACCCTTAGTTTGCATATCGTACCGATAAAAAGCCCCCCTCAACGCGGACGGGGGGCCGCGTCATGTCATTAACGTAGAGCGAAAGTTGCACTAAACTCCCTAAAATGATGATCTCTGCCCTCTCCCCGCCAGTAATCGCCCAGAGTCGAGGTTCGAACCCCACAGGGGGTGCCCTCCGGCGCGGGTTACTTAATTTCTAGACGGCTCGAGCCCTCTGCTCGCCTCTATAGTCCGGTGAAGCAGTGAAAGCCTCCTAGGCTAACTGTAGCGTCATACAAAAAAAAAAAAAAAAAAAAAAAAAAAAAGGTAACACTATTTAAAATTATTCTAACATCGGCTTTAGTAATGAATTCCTACACGAATAAGGTGGAGTATTTAAATTAAACTTAGATTGGGTAGAAAAGGCTATAAGACTTTTATAGTCGATGACTATCCTGACAAATTGAAACATGTATTGCGCGACCGCTGTCCTTAAAAGAGGCGGGTACATTTAATTTTGATTAGGTACGCTGTAGAAGCGGCGATGGGTTGTTTAAGAGAATAACAAGTCGCTTACATAATTATATACATTAAGCTATTGGTTGAGGGCGTTCTGCGCTAACCATCTGCTCCATGTTTTTTCAATTTTAATATAATAGTAAAACATTTTAAAATAATAGCTTAGTAACTTGTTATTTATTATTTGGAGGCGCTCATAGTCTGAGGCTCTCACCGGTCTGTAAGTGATAGCAGAGGCAAAGCTCGCGGTTAGTTCATAGATGGGTGACCACCAAAGTGGTTTAATTTCTGACCATCTCCGTGCTTCGCAGGGCACGTTAAGCTGTCGGTCCCGGTTGTAGTAGGTAGGCAACAGACGATAACTCATGTCAGAGAGTGATCCTACTGGGCGGCTTCAAAAACTCTTGACACTACGGTAACCAATGCCCATACGATAAGTACCTAAGTAAGTGTTGTTTATTTAAGGAATAAAAAAAAATATCTATAATATAAAAGGCAAAACTAACTCACTGACAAAATATATCAACGCAGGGCCTAAACTATTTAGATTAGAAACTTGAAATTTTGTACAGGTGTTCCTTTAATATCAAAATAATGTCCATTAATCAGCATAATAATATAATATATATAATACGGACATTTTTCACTTTATTAACTTTATCAGTTGGGTTGTAAAGTCGAATTTAAAGTGACAAAATATTTTTAGACAAAATATTTGTTGCCATTATCGGATATTATTAGTTAAAAATTAAATAGGTAATTATAAAAAAATTATGTATTATTCATAAAAAAATAATAATAATTCTAATTCCTGTGAATTTAATACCTGTATTATATATTTTATCATTGTTAAGAACAGCGCCATCTGTCGATATATGCTCGAACTACGTACTAACCACCCTGTCGTATATCTTTCGTACATCGCTACTTAGATAGTTTATCACTATTCTAACAGAGATCGCTATAATATACTGTAAAAACTATAACATCGATTATTCTACCTCTTATCTGATGAAGCAGTGAAAACCTGCTAGGCTATCAGTAAATATTGTGACTCTTATTAAACTATAAGTCTGAACACAAAATACCTACATATTTTACTCGAAACAATCAATCTTCCTCACACTGCTCTTCCACAATCCGACAACATTTATAATATTTATGTATAGACAAGCTGTGCCCCGCGGTTTTACCCGTGTTAAACTATATAAATTATAGCCTATTCGGATATACATATAAGCTATATTAGGTGCTACAAAGTTTCATCAAAATCCGTCCGGTAGTTTTTGCGTGAAGTTACTAAACATACACACTCACAAACTTTCGCCTTTATAATATTAGTGTGATTAAAGCTGCAGACGAACACTCTTACTCCTATTACCTGGTTACCTATATTGGTACTACAGTCTCGGTAACCTTGTGTTTCATATCGTACCCCCTTATTTATTGTATCGTACCCCCTTAATTTGTTCGAGGTTGTTGAATTTTAAATACATTTTTAAATCGTGGGATTCAAGGACGGACGCAGCCTCACCATAATTATAATTTCCTACTTACCATTTTCATAAATAATCTATTTTAGACGTTTCAACAAATTATTTATTACTTTCATTCCAAATTTCCAGGGATTTTAGAGAGATCCTGGGAATCCAAGGTTTTATGGGAAAATTGAATATGGAGAGAGAGGTTTCGATGGAATCCACGATTAAGGTTTACGGGTATAAGTGTATTTATAAAACATTGCAAAATGATGTAAATCATAGTAAATAATAATATAAATAAACAAAATGAATGAAATGATATTAAATAAACAACATGATATTCAAGTATGAATATCATTTTGATATTTGATGTCAAAGACAGAAAATAATAAGTAATGATAAAAAGAGCGCGTTTTTAAAGTAGCTTATAACTTCTGATTATTAAAACCAACCTCTGCTCAGATAGTTACAATGTCTTATTTTTCTGTAATATTAACGAACCCATTATTCTTCAAAATTATTGTAATTAACAATAATTATTCAATATACATAAATCTCTCTATTAAGTATAACTATTTTCTTTAGTTGTTCTACAGTAACGATTCTCTACCCGTGTAAAAGTTTACGATATTTTTAAATACTGACTACCGTGTTTAACTGTAATGAATACTACAAGCTATAATAAAATTAATATTGTATTTACGTAAAACGTACCTACGTTGTAAAATATACGTAGATCAAAACGCTGAAGTTTTGTTTTGTGTCGCTTGGCAATATTATTACGCAGCGCGAGAGAGATCCCAAATATATAGTACGGGTCAGGGTGATCCTAATACGGCAAAAATACAAGAGTGTTTCTGTTAGCAGTTTGGCCACTCCTCTAGCCATAATAAAAATCGGTTACAATAATAGTGCAAGCATAAATTGCAGACCACTACTACAGTTCGTTTTAATTTCATTATATGATCAAGATATTCTTGTGTGGCGTACTCAATGTACTCATGGAGCTATGGGCGTACTGCCACTGGATGTATAATCTGTGGAATATATTCTCTTTGGCAGATTTGTCAAAGAGCTGACACTGAACTTCACGAGGTTCTCTCCCGCGTTTTTGTTCGTAGGTACCTACTCTGAAGTCCAGTTATTTTATATGCTTATGTATATTTAATGTACAAATGTTGATAAACTTCCAAATTCTAAAATACTATACTAAATACAAGTCGTTTCATTTTCACGCATCCAAACTTGTTTTAGATACATACATACATATATAAACTCACGCCTGTTTCCCGGAGGGGTAGGTAGAGACAACGGATTTCCATTTGTCACGATCTTTGCACACCTCTTTTACCTCGTTTTGTTTTAGATGATTAGGATAATTGTCAATAATATTACCTATAAATAAAAAAAAATAATATTCATGATAATTTTCTTTTAGTGTTTACACGGTATTTTTCAAATGTGTCTACCTCTGTCAAAGATATTATAATATAACAAGATTGCGCACTCCAAGATTTAGTTCAAAGTAAAATGAACTCAAAGACTTTACGTTACAGTCCATTTCTCTTTGTAGTGTACCAATAGGAAAAACGGACCACTTGAGAGGCTCAAGTTAAGGATTCTGTCCCTGTCTAATAGATGGCCAGCCTAAAAATAACTTACTTGACGTATAAAATAATAGAATTTTGGTCAAACTACTAGGATTATATTTTCATATAACTATAATTAAATATTTTTTATTTATTTAAGACGTACACAACGTTTGGTTTAAACTACGTCTTATTCTTTGATAGTTTTTTAAATACATTTAAATTGGGTTTAGTAAATTCAATAGTAGTATTTATAAGAAATGACGTTTACCACACTCAATTTGTAAGCAAATATGGCGAATGTTAAGTTTGAAAATATTTATCGTATTGTGTTCCAATCCAGTTCCAATTTGGTTAAAAATGGTTTTAACTTGTTGCGTGAAAGGGTGTAGAAGCGAGAGTCATCTAGGGAGTGGTATGTCTTTTCACAAGTAAGTGTTATCTTGTAATGTTTCTATATTTTGGCTAAGTTCAGCAACAGGGTAACCATTCGTTACTTATTTAATGGTATTGTTTTACTAGATTTCCCAAAATTGAGGAATTAAAACAAAAATGGATGAATATCGTTCCCGGTAAAGTCACAAAATACGCGGTAGTTTGTGGCTTACATTTTAATCAAGAAGATTTTGCAAGTGTTTCTGGTGCATTCAAGAAAAGGCTAAATATAGATGCTATATTATTGTTTTATTACATTATCTATGTTTATCGTCAAAGAAATCGTTAATGTTTTTAATTTAAAATATTTGATTTAGTTTCTTTTTTATAATAAGAAGATTTCAGAATATACTAAATTGTTTAGAGTTTACTTTATATTTATTAAACATAATCTGATATAGCAATTAACTGTTTTAATATATCTTTCACATTTGTTTCAGAGTTTTTGCACATTGACACAAAATACTATTGCCACTAAGCATACCTACTCGAGATTGTTGCCTCTTACAACAAACGATTTTTCCAACCTGTCGTAATGTATATTAGGTATTTTCTTCCTACCTAATAATTGTCTATTTCTCTATATCTAACACTAAAACGAGGCCACTGTTTCCTCGTGTCAGTGTTTGTTATGAGTAAATAGGTAAGAAATAGACAATTGCTACACTCTTATTAATAACAAAAGATATAAAATTATCTCAGTTGTTTAGATTAAGCCATTTAGAAGATATTTTTAATTAAGGAAATGAGTATAGTACTATCCGTGGAATAATTTAAAAATCGGGCCTGTAGTTTATTAGCCTTACCTGATTTTCACAATCTAATCTAAATATATGTATTACAATAATTATCCTAGAATACTATAGCCCACTGACACAAAACACTAGTTGCGAAAAATAAGTAAATATAACATATAATATACTTGAAAACTATTTGGATACATTACGAATATATAATATTTGGAAAGTCTTACTGCCTTTGTCCAAAGTATCTACCATTACTCACACTCACATTAAGCGGGAATTGTACTATAAATAATTATATAATTTCCTAAACGTTTAAAAAAAATAGTCTTGGTATAATTTAAATTTATATTGCTTGCAGAGAGGCATACAAAATAAAGAAAGTATAAGTAACGAAAACATCTCGAATACGTATACCGTATGCAGTGGGGCGAACAGTAACTTTAAAAGCACTGCACAGGTAGTATGATTATACTTCAAAAGTAAGTTTATTCATTCTCATAAAAATAAAATTTTAAATTTGGCGCGTTAAAACATTCGCATATTTCCACGACGCATGGTCAATCTATTAGAAGGAGATGCCATCCAGTACAGCGACTTCTTGCTCAGGCCGTTTTTGCTCCCTCAGTGCGCAATCTTGTTATATTATAATATCTTTGACCTCTGTAACATGACACCATATTTTTGATGCATCAATACGGTATTCTTATTTTTTATCTGGTAACACTGGTTTGTTATATTCTGTTTATGAGTTAGATATATACTCTTTGTACTAAAACCAAAGTTACTGAACGCGTAAGGAAATAGGTACCTACACCTACATGTTTTGCGTTCACTGACTTATGTATAATTTAAATTGTATTGAATATTAATAAATAGTTTTGTCTTTTTTAATGCATTACCTACTAAAAACTACTATAGTATACTGGGTGCATTACTAACCATAATAAATAACATTATGCCTCGCAAACCATGTTATTGGACACGCAAATTAGAGTTAGATTTAGTGGAGTTTGTTCGTGAGCGTGAGTTCATTTGGCGTCCCAGCGGTAATACAAATCATCACATACAGCAAAAATATAAAGCGTATGCTGAATTCGCGGCACGTTTAGGACGTGGATTTACTGGTATGTACACCAATTATTACATCATGTATTTCGTAGTATTTTTACGGAAATAAATGCCGGGGTGAAGAGAGATTAGGATAATATCCATACAAGAAAATCGGGTCTGTGCGTCGTCAGAGGACAAATGGCGGTCTTATCGCATAATCGCGATTTCTTCCAGACAAATGGTTGTCTGGAAGAAATCGCGATTATGCGATAAGACAGCCATTTACCGCCAGTTTCTTTACTTAGTCCATCGTATGGACGATGGACTAAGTATATAAACTGAAAATGACCGATAGTGTAGCATTGTTATTTCTTCAAAGTAGGTAGTAGTTCTTATAACTTAAATAATATACTACTTAGACTAATGTACTTACATATATTCATACTAACTATGCCCCGTGGTTTCATAACAAAAAACGGTCAGTGGGTATTCTTAGAAAACAACTATGTTAACATTCACGGAGAATAGCCAGTATCCTAAGGCTATGGAAACCATCCGCCCAACCTAGTCTCAACTAATATAATTTAAGAGGGTTTCTGACAAATTACCTCAATAGAAAGTGAACTTTATGCTTATGTGATAAAGTTGAAAAAATCTTTCAAGAAATTTGACAGATTGGGGTAGCTGGATGTGCTGGGGTCTGTACAAGTGTAGATAATATCTTTCAATCTCTTAGTGTTAGCATTGAATGTGAGCTTTATATTTTGCTTTAAAATTCTTGAAGTTAATGGCTTACCATCAAGTGAAGTGTGCGTATTGCATGCTTCGCAGGTTTAGTTGTAAGATTTGAAACAACCTGTACTGAAATCCATCAAAATAATAATCATCTCAAAATAGCCTAAGAATTGGTATATTGCTAATTTGTCAAATTCTGATGGTTATATATGATCTTATGTGGCACATGTTATAGCCACAGAATAAAACAAAAGTAAAATTTTTTTGGTCAAGAACATCCTCAGCATGGCTTGGGAGTCTAGAAGTTGGTATTCTTAGGGGCAGGTTGTAGTAATTATTTATCATAAGGGAAGTAGTTACCCTAGTGTCAGAGTTGTTCTCCCATTAGGCCTCTGACATGGCTTAACAACTGTTGCCTAATGGCTACAACTGGGACAGACAGCTTAACATGCCCTCCGAAGCACGGACAGAGGCACTCCGAAATTAATCCACTTTGGCCATCACTCATCTATAGACTGACTGTGAGCCTAGTAACTTAACCTTGCCTATCACTTACGGGTAGAGGATCTGGCTATGAGTGTATATAAGAAGTCAGGGGTGTAAGGCTCCCATTCCTCGGAGAGCATACAAGCTTGTTGATCCTGACCACTTTCTAGTGGATTTGGCTATTCATCCTAGCAGATCATAACAGATAGTGAAAAGAAAGTGTAACTTCTGACTTGGACTTCCGTACTATTGTCTCACACTGATCTGTAAGTGTATGGCATGCTTTACCATGAATGGCAAGCCTTAAGGGTGTGTTGCCCGCCCATTCATACAAGACATTCTGTTAATAATTTAATTCTATGACTTCTACTTATAATAAATAAATTGATTTCAGACTTTGGTCTGTAACCTAGTGTTAGTAAAAATACAAATCACAAGAAGTTAGTAACAATGTTCTTAGCCTAGCGTTAGTAAAACTACAAACTACAAGTAGTCAGTAACAATGTTCTTAGCCTAGTTTTAGTAAAACTACAAACCACAAGTAGTTAGTAACAATGTTCTTAGCCTAGTGTTAGTAAAATTACAAACCACAAGTAGTCTTGGACTTCCGTACTATCGTCCCACACTGATCTGTAAGTGTATGACATGCTTTATCATGCATGGCAAGCCTTAGGGTGTGTTGCCTGCCCATTCATACAAGACATTCAGTAATCTGTTAATAATTTAATTCTATGACTTCTACTTATAATAATAATAAATAAATTGATTTCAGACTTTGGTCTGTTACCTAGTGCTAGTAAAAATACAAATCACAAGTAGGTAGTAACAATGTTCTTAGCCTATCGTTAGTAAAACTACAAACCACAAGTAGTCAGTAACAATGTTCTTAGCCTAGTTTTAGTAAAACTACAAACCACAAGTAGTTAGTAACAATGTTCTTAGCCTAGTGTTAGTAAAACTACAAACCACAAATAGTTAGTAACAATGTTCTTAGCCTAGTGTTAGTAAAACTACAAACCACAAGTAGTTAGTAACAATGTTCTTTGCCTAGTGTGAGTAAAGGTACAATTACGTTAATAGCTTGATCTCGTGTGAAGGCCTATCCAGTGAGCCATCAGTACCAACTCTCAGGCTGGCACACGGGGCCAGAATGGCGCTGGGGCTTACTGAGCCTTATTCTTTTCTGATTCCAGCTCGTTCTGTCAGAGATCGTTGGGTCAACATTAGAAGTACATTCAACCATAACCTGAGAAGAGTTGTCAATTCTAGAGAAGCCGCAAAATCTGCAACAGAAGTCTATGTTCCATGCTGGCCGTTATGGAAGCCTCTTCAGTTCTTAAAAGATAGTTCGAGAAATGAAAATTCCTTTTGTGATGTAAGTGTTTTTTTAATACTACGCCAGCACTAGGTAATCTCATCCCTGTATCGTGGGGCAACCCAGGAAATATCTTTGTGTGATGAGTATGATTATCTGTTCTACAGTACTAACTCTACTACTAGGTTTCAGTGTTATTTTACGTCCATACAGTATGGTATTATTGGGGATAAGGATCTCACACACAAACAATAATTATTATTGTATGTCACCTACCAAACATAGCGCCTAGAATGCTGTTTAGTTAAATATGTTCTATCTGTATGCATTCACACCAATAAACTTATGTGTGCTCAATTATACAAGCAAACCTAAAACATCAAGGTACAGACGCCAGCATATCCAGCTACCCCAATCTGCCAAATTTCTTTTATGGATTTTTAACTTTATCATATAAGCATAAGGTTCACTTTCAATTGGGGAAATTTGATAGATGTGGGTAGCTTCATGAGCTGGCGTCTGTACCATATCTGTAACTGTACCCCTATCACATACAATCAGTGAATTATGCATTTCGAAATTTTTAAACCTTATGTCAATGAGATAAGGTGCAAAAAATTAGTTTTCCTATCGATAGCAAATTGATTTCACTACGTGCTAGTGATAGGTACCCTTATATAACGAACATCGTTTGACGCTGTTATTGCAGCAATACTATGGGCAGGGAATCCCCTACGTTATTAATAAGGTTACTCTTATATATTCTATGTTTAACTTATTCCCCTGAAGCTCACACAATTCATATGACTGTATGTTTGCAAACTGAAACTGCCAGTTCATGGATAAAATTCACTACATATATAAACCTATGTAGGTTTAAAAGTTTTTCCTGTGAAAAGCTAATCGTGGGTTGCAATGTTTTTTTTGAAATGGCTCGATATTTTACTCATTATTTTAAAGAAAACACCCGCACTATGGAATCTAACCCCTGCGTCTTGAGGTACTTTACAAACATATAATAGACGGACACAAATTACGTCCAGACTCAGAACAACTATTTATGGGTCACACAAATAGTTGTCCGATGCAGGACTCGAACTGCGACTGTCTTAGCCCTGCAACCACTCGTGCAGTCAACTCACTGTGTATCGATTATGATATTATTTTTACACCCGAAGATTTTCTTTATTTGCTGTGATATTGTACACTGTTTTACCCTATTCTACAAATCTCCCTCAGTCAATGGTTTGCTGGAAGAAAACTCATCAATGAGATAAACTCGCTTCTGTACATGAATTTGTATAAAATGTATGTATATTTTCTGTGTACAGTAAAGAATAAGATCCTGTCATATAATGTTTTTGAAATCGAATGATCATAATGTTAATATTTATGAGGGGATTACTTTCTTTAATTTTTAAAATTACAATTATAATATTTACCTTACTTAATAATAATTTAAAAAGAAAGCAGTATAATCATCATCATGTCAGCCAAAATACGTCTACGGCTGGACTAAAGCCTTCCCATAATCGCCTCGCTTGGTAGACTGGTTGGCGATTTCAGTTTGATGGTCATAATTCACAGAAAAAAGCTATTGCCCTTTCTCTGGTAGGTATTCTCTCGGCGATTTCTACGCCCCCCACGGGATGGGGTGATGATATTCTGTGCCTATTGAATTCGTACCTGAATATAGACAGAACCATTCAGACAATATGTAGTAAAATATAACTTAAACTATAAATTTCGATAATTAAACCTAAATATAATCTCTTTGACAATAACTTAATACAAGTTACATATCATATAGGTAAATATCATTTATACTATTTTATGAAATAAATTTTAAAAATGTTTTAACAATGCGCGTACCTAAATATCTATATGTAACTAGAAATAATTATGTATACTTAACTATATTACTACTATTTTAAAGTCTATGTGAATAAAAAACCTTTTTTATTTTATTTTTATTGCTAGATTTTTATAGTAAATAGATTTAGTTAAAATAGTAAGGCTGACACTAATCTTAATTTATATATTTAGGAAATTGAAAATACTAGGTACGAATACTCTTCTAAGTGTTTACTTAGAACAGTATTCGTACCTAGTATTTTCAATTGCAACACAGAGATATTTTTTGGAAATATTAATAAAGTCAAAGTAAAAAATAATATAATAATTTATTACGCAAAAAAAGTACATTTATGTGGAATCGTAATTTTTTTACCCCACCATGCAGTGCATGACGTGGCAGCTACTGAGAAACACTGCCAGAAAACTCAGTAGGAATGCTTTTTAAAATAAAATATACTTAATTTTATTTACAATCATGTGTGTTGACTCAGAACAACTCAATCCCAAGCAGTTTTGTCACTTAAATAATCAGACATTTTGTAATATAATGCCCTGCTAAGCAAATTTGGCTTTAATATTTCTTTTAAACTTATTCGTAGACAATTCTCTAATATCATTGGGAAGTCTGTTATAGAATCTATTACATTGCACAAATATGAAGGGTAACTCTAGCTACAATTATACTCTCTGAAAGCTGTCAGTCATACACGGTACAGTCTGTACAAGGCTTTAATATTCCTTCAATGACTTTAGTTAGACATACGACTTTTGTATGTATATGTATATAATATTGTGAACATTATTTTATCATTTGCTTCTTATTAATATTATAATTTTATTTTAGTATATTGCTGTGTGGTGACGGCACAGAATATCATCACCCCATCCCGTGGGGGGCGTAGAAATCGCCGAGAGAATACCTACCAGAGAAAGGGCAATAGCTTTTTTCTGTGAATTATGACCATCAAACTGAAATCGCCAACCAGTCTACCAAGCGAGGCGATTATGGGAAGGCTTTAGTCCAGCCGTAGACGTATTTTGGCTGACATGATGATGATTATACTGCTTTCTTTTTAAATTATTATTAAGTAAGGTAAATATTATAATTGTAATTTTAAAAATTAAAGAAAGTAATCCCCTCATAAATATTAACATTATGATCATTCGATTTCTATTCGATTTCTAAATATTTGTGTGCATGAACATGTCTGTTTGTCCTGAGTCTGGATGTAATTATCTATATAAGTATGTATTTACAAAAGAAAAGTAGTATATGTTGTATATTAGTTATCTGGTTTCCATAGTACACGCTCAGCTTAATTTGGGATCAGATGGCCGTGTGTAAATAATGTCCCAGGATATTATTATATATATTATTTTAAATCAAATCAAATCATTCTTTATTTGCCATGAATGTAGGTAACAACATAAAGGTGTTGCTGGCGTTAACAATTGGAATCCAATACATTCTACCATAACGGCATTCAAAATTACATAAACATAGTATATAAATCAGTAAAATTAAATGTCAAATTCCATATGTCATCTTGATATAGTCAAAACATTATTACAATTGTGACAAGCAAAAGTAAAACATAAATTAAATGAATTACATTAAATTATAAATTAATACTTTCAGCAATAACTATGTTAACAATCAATAGTCCTACAAAAAGTAAATAAATGATGTCGCATTTCAAAGCAAGCTTTAACAATGAATGTATAGATGCTATGTTTATATGTATCATAAACAAAAGGGCAGTCATTCCTGATATCGAACAGACGGCAACAAACACTGAACTGTTTATTCAAAGCTTTCCTGTTATGTACTGTTCTGCATTCAAGGAAATTAAACTAAGTAAAGAAACCAATAAATAAATCTTATCACTCTAATATTATAAAGGCGGAAGTTTGTGAGTGTGTATGTTTGTTACTTCTTCACGTCTAAACAGCTGGAGCGATTTTAATAAAATTTGGTATGGAGTTAGCATTGGATTAACACATAGGCTATAATTTATAAAGTTTAACGCGGGTAAAACCACGAGCCACAGCTAGTCCATTATAATTTCCTTAATGGTCTTTGTTAATATTTTTAATTTATTATAACACTAGCTGTGCCCCGCGGTTGTACCCGCGTTAAAGTATAAATTATATCCTATGTGTTAATCCAGAGTGTCAGCTAACTCCATACCAAATTTTATTAAAATCACTCCAGCCGTTTAGACGTGAAAAAGTAACAAACATACACACTTACACAGGTACAAACTTTCGCCTTTATAATATTAGTGTTATTTCATGAATTAGCTAATTTTATACTAGCAGTTTTACTCGAGTTAAACTTTATAAATTACGAGTATATGTGTAGCCTGTGTTATTCGTTCGTAAATCTGTTCGGCAGTTCTTATGTGAAAGAGTAACAAACATACAAACACCAGTATGACTGGCCTGTTGGTCTAGTGGATATCGACCCTGACTGCTTATCCACAGGTCGTGGGTTCGTTCCCCACCTAGGACATATTATTGTGTGATGAGCAGGATTATTTGTTCAGACACATATATACTATATATATAATAATAATAATAATATCTAGGGACAATATCACACAGATCACCCTAGCCCCAAACTAAGCAAAGCTTGTACTATGGGTACCAGGCGACGGTATACATACTTATATAGATAGATAAATACTTAAATACATAGAAAACATCCATGACTCGGAAACAAATATTCGTGCTCATCACACAAATATTTGCACTTACCGGGATTCGAACCCAGGACCACCAGCTTCGTAGGCAGGAGCACTACCAACTAAGCTACGGTGACCGTCAAAATATATGTACATATAAGTATTTCAGACGGGTTTGCGACCTGATGTTTCCCTCCTATACATCTTATTTTTAGAACTTGACTGTCTTAGCCGGTGCGCCACACCTGGAGTCGAATCTTACATCTTACATAAAAACACCAATAAAACTTTCAAAACATCTTTATTAATAAAAACAAATGTCAGTTCACAAAAAACTACCAATCTGGAACAGAATTATTGGTACAAATATCATTTCCTTGAACCAAATGTTCAGTTTTGGTCCAATCGTAAATCCCTCCCCGCTTGTTGAACGCTTCCGAATCAAAATCAATCTGCTGCATCGCTTTCTCTACGCCCACTATCAATACAGATTCCGATTCCGCGTAAACATCTCCCTTGTTCAAGAAACGCATGTACTCATCCAGGATTATATAAGACTGTTTCATCAGGGCATTCGACTCGGGTACGAAGCAGTCCAAATGCGAATGTTTCGAGCAAAATTGTTCATACTGCTGATCAGTGATAACGTAAGTTTCGGCTCTTCTTTTGGCACTGGGGCCTGCGTTTTCAGTGTCCACAAGAAGACATTGGAACACCTTCCAGCGGAACGGCCGCAGACTCAAAATATGCTCGACCATATCCTCTTGCCAATTATAAGTGCAGATAACGGAGTTAATCTTGAATTTTATGCCATATTCTTCGCACCAATCACGGATTTCCGTCAATTTTGTCAAATGCTTACCACGTCCACGACCTATTTTTATATTTGTTTGTTCATCAAAAGAGTCTACTGATATCGCCAGAATGTCAAGATGTGATGCGTACGCTTCGAACCAAGACTTCTTTATTTTAGATCCGTTAGATACGATTGAAACGGATTCCAATTTGAGGCTAGTCTTACAAAACTTGACCAGTTCGCCGAGATATTTCGGATGTAAAAATGGCTCGCCACCGGAGAAGTTTATTTTACGCATGCCTAAAAAATAAAGCACATATTAGTATCTATACATATAATAAAATCGTAGGAAAGTCAAAACTGTACATTGGATATTTTTTAAAAAGGGTACTTGGGGCGTGAACTACAATCGATATGGTAGCCAAAAATATAGTTTTTAGAATTTTTGTCTGTTTGTCGGTTTGTCTGTATGTACCTATGTCCGGGCTAAACTCAAAAAGTACCGCATGGATTTACTTCAAACTTTGCATGAATATTACTAACAGGTCGGGTCAACATATAGGCTACATATTATCACGCTACCACCTACGGGGAAGGAACTGTGATAATTTATAAAATTTAACGCGGGTAAAACCGCGGGGCACAGCTAGTGAAGACCTATTTATTAGATTAACAATTATAATAATAAATACCTTGGGACAACTTACACACCGCAATCTAATCCCAAATTGGGAGAGCCTATATTAAAGCAACCAGACATTGATAAACATACTTCTATTTCAAAATACATCTCACACTAATATTATAAAGGCGAAAGTTTGTGAGTGTGTATGGCTGTTAATTCTTCACGTCTAAACGGCTAGAGCGATATTAATAAAATTTGGCATGGAGTTAGCTGACACCCTGGATTAACACATAGGCTACAATTTATAAAGTTTAACGCGGGTCAAACCGCGGGGCACAGCTAGTTTTAGATAAACCACACTTAGACAGAAGAGCAAATAATCGTGGTCATTACACAAAGATTTGTCTTGGGTGGGGATCGAACCCACGACCTCTGGCTTGGGGTTACAACCGCTACACCAACAGGCAGGTTTATATAACAACCGATTTAACCAAATTTGTATGGGACTAAACTATTCCCTATCGAATATAACAAAATGCGAAACGAGGCACAAATCGCGTTACATATGTACATATACAGGTGACTACAAGGATCTACCTCTAAGAAGCGTACTGGATTATGTGCATACCTCATTCAGGGCTCTAGGGATAGAATAAAAACAGAGGGGGATAGTACAAAAGATCCTGAAGGGTCGAAGTGCTGTACACAAGTACACCCCAAAACAAGATAAGATAAGAGACATATGTATACGTTCGGTGCGGGAGTTGAACCCGCGCCCTACCTGGCGCATATACCTTCTTTCTATATCCCACCCAGTAGGCCCCTACCATAACGACAATAACCGGGACTGATAGCTTAACGTGTCCGAAGCACGGAGATATTAGCTCCAGAAATTTAACCACTTTGGCGGTCACCCGTCTATTGGCTGACCGCGCGCCAAAGTGCTTAACCTACGGTCCGGTGCGTGCAGCTGTCTATGAGCGTGTATAGCTGCTTAATAATAATAACTGGACTGCACGTGTGGCTCAGCGGTTAAGACAGTCGCCTCACGTCTTCAGGTCCCGGGTTCAATTCCCGCATAGAACAGCTATTTGCGCGACCCATAAATAATTGTTCTGAGTTTGAATATACTTTAATGTGAATACGGTGAATTATGTATATAAAGAACCCCGCGACACAGGGATACTTATAACTAACGCTAATAGTTGTCTTAAAAAAAATGCTCTGAACAGTAGTCAAAAATGAAATAGCACATCAGACTAATATTATAAAGGCGAAAGTTTTTTGAGTGTGTATGTTTGTTATTTCTGCAAGTCTAAACGGCTGAAGCGATTTTGATAAAACTTGGTATGGAGTAAGCCGTCACCCTGGATTAACACATAGGCCATAATTTCTAAAGTTTAACCCAGTTAAAACCGCGGGGCACAGCTAGTATGTTGATAAAGTATCGCGCGACACAGGGATCCATAACACTAAGGCTGGAGTTGTCTTTAAAAAATAAGCTCTGACCAAACAGTCGTCAAAAATGAAATATATATTATTCGTAATAATTACCTGCATCTTTAACCAAAGACAATCCACGTTTAGCATCTTCCAGATCCGTCAGGTAAGTGGTCTTCGCCGTGTGAAAACAAAATCCACACTCATAGTTGCATTTTCTTGTGAAATGGAAATTTACTGAAACTGGTACCAGCTGCAACTCTTTCCCACTCTTATATCTCTTCCACGCGTATCCACAGATTATTAAAAATATGGATACGCGTGGAAGAGATATAAGAGTGGGAAAGAGTTGCAGCTGGTACCAGTTTCAGTAAATTTCCATTTCACAAGAAAATGCAACTATGAGTGTGGATTTTGTTTTCACACGGCGAAGACCACTTACCTGACGGATCTGGAAGATGCTAAACGTGGATTGTCTTTGGTTAAAGATGCAGGTAATTATTACGAATAATATATATTTCATTTTTGACGACTGTTTGGTCAGAGCTTATTTTTTAAAGACAACTCCAGCCTTAGTGTTATGGATCCCTGTGTCGCGCGATACTTTATCAACATACTAGCTGTGCCCCGCGGTTTTAACTGGGTTAAACTTTAGAAATTATGGCCTATGTGTTAATCCAGGGTGACGGCTTACTCCATACCAAGTTTTATCAAAATCGCTTCAGCCGTTTAGACTTGCAGAAATAACAAACATACACACTCAAAAAACTTTCGCCTTTATAATATTAGTCTGATGTGCTATTTCATTTTTGACTACTGTTCAGAGCATTTTTTTTAAGACAACTATTAGCGTTAGTTATAAGTATCCCTGTGTCGCGGGGTTCTTTATATACATAATTCACCGTATTCACATTAAAGTATATTCAAACTCAGAACAATTATTTATGGGTCGCGCAAATAGCTGTTCTATGCGGGAATTGAACCCGGGACCTGAAGACGTGAGGCGACTGTCTTAACCGCTGAGCCACACGTGCAGTCCAGTTATTATTATTAAGCAGCTATACACGCTCATAGACAGCTGCACGCACCGGACCGTAGGTTAAGCACTTTGGCGCGCGGTCAGCCAATAGACGGGTGACCGCCAAAGTGGTTAAATTTCTGGAGCTAATATCTCCGTGCTTCGGACACGTTAAGCTATCAGTCCCGGTTATTGTCGTTATGGTAGGGGCCTACTGGGTGGGATATAGAAAGAAGGTATATGCGCCAGGTAGGGCGCGGGTTCAACTCCCGCACCGAACGTATACATATGTCTCTTATCTTATCTTGTTTTGGGGTGTACTTGTGTACAGCACTTCGACCCTTCAGGATCTTTTGTACTATCCCCCTCTGTTTTTATTCTATCCCTAGAGCCCTGAATGAGGTATGCACATAATCCAGTACGCTTCTTAGAGGTAGATCCTTGTAGTCACCTGTATATGTACATATGTAACGCGATTTGTGCCTCGTTTCGCATTTTGTTATATTCGATAGGGAATAGTTTAGTCCCATACAAATTTGGTTAAATCGGTTGTTATATAAACCTGCCTGTTGGTGTAGCGGTTGTAACCCCAAGCCAGAGGTCGTGGGTTCGATCCCCACCCAAGACAAATCTTTGTGTAATGACCACGATTATTTGCTCTTCTGTCTAAGTGTGGTTTATCTAAAACTAGCTGTGCCCCGCGGTTTGACCCGCGTTAAACTTTATAAATTGTAGCCTATGTGTTAATCCAGGGTGTCAGCTAACTCCATGCCAAATTTTATTAATATCGCTCTAGCCGTTTAGACGTGAAGAATTAACAGCCATACACACTCACAAACTTTCGCCTTTATAATATTAGTGTGAGATGTATTTTGAAATAGAAGTATGTTTATCAATGTCTGGTTGCTTTAATATAGGCTCTCCCAATTTGGGATTAGATTGCGGTGTGTAAGTTGTCCCAAGGTATTTATTATTATAATTGTTAATCTAATAAATAGGTCTTCACTAGCTGTGCCCCGCGGTTTTACCCGCGTTAAATTTTATAAATTATCACAGTTCCTTCCCCGTAGGTGGTAGCGTGATAATATGTAGCCTATATGTTGACCCGACCTGTTAGTAATATTCATGCAAAGTTTGAAGTAAATCCATGCGGTACTTTTTGAGTTTAGCCCGGACATAGGTACATACAGACAAACCGACAAACAGACAAAAATTCTAAAAACTATATTTTTGGCTACCATATCGATTGTAGTTCACGCCCCAAGTACCCTTTTTAAAAAATATCCAATGTACAGTTTTGACTTTCCTACGATTTTATTATATGTATAGATACTAATATGTGCTTTATTTTTTAGGCATGCGTAAAATAAACTTCTCCGGTGGCGAGCCATTTTTACATCCGAAATATCTCGGCGAACTGGTCAAGTTTTGTAAGACTAGCCTCAAATTGGAATCCGTTTCAATCGTATCTAACGGATCTAAAATAAAGAAGTCTTGGTTCGAAGCGTACGCATCACATCTTGACATTCTGGCGATATCAGTAGACTCTTTTGATGAACAAACAAATATAAAAATAGGTCGTGGACGTGGTAAGCATTTGACAAAATTGACGGAAATCCGTGATTGGTGCGAAGAATATGGCATAAAATTCAAGATTAACTCCGTTATCTGCACTTATAATTGGCAAGAGGATATGGTCGAGCATATTTTGAGTCTGCGGCCGTTCCGCTGGAAGGTGTTCCAATGTCTTCTTGTGGACACTGAAAACGCAGGCCCCAGTGCCAAAAGAAGAGCCGAAACTTACGTTATCACTGATCAGCAGTATGAACAATTTTGCTCGAAACATTCGCATTTGGACTGCTTCGTACCCGAGTCGAATGCCCTGATGAAACAGTCTTATATAATCCTGGATGAGTACATGCGTTTCTTGAACAAGGGAGATGTTTACGCGGAATCGGAATCTGTATTGATAGTGGGCGTAGAGAAAGCGATGCAGCAGATTGATTTTGATTCGGAAGCGTTCAACAAGCGGGGAGGGATTTACGATTGGACCAAAACTGAACATTTGGTTCAAGGAAATGATATTTGTACCAATAATTCTGTTCCAGATTGGTAGTTTTTTGTGAACTGACATTTGTTTTTATTAATAAAGATGTTTTGAAAGTTTTATTGGTGTTTTTATGTAAGATGTAAGATTCGACTCCAGGTGTGGCGCACCGGCTAAGACAGTCAAGTTCTAAAAATAAGATGTATAGGAGGGAAACATCAGGTCGCAAACCCGTCTGACATACTTATATGTACATATATTTTGACGGTCACCGTAGCTTAGTTGGTAGTGCTCCTGCCTACGAAGCTGGTGGTCCTGGGTTCGAATCCCGGTAAGTGCAAATATTTGTGTGATGAGCACGAATATTTGTTTCCGAGTCATGGATGTTTTCTATGTATTTAAGTATTTATCTATCTATATAAGTATGTATACCGTCGCCTGGTACCCATAGTACAAGCTTTGCTTAGTTTGGGGCTAGGGTGATCTGTGTGATATTGTCCCTAGATATTATTATTATTATTATATATATAGTATATATGTGTCTGAACAAATAATCCTGCTCATCACACAATAATATGTCCTAGGTGGGGAACGAACCCACGACCTGTGGATAAGCAGTCAGGGTCGATATCCACTAGACCAACAGGCCAGTCATACTGGTGTTTGTATGTTTGTTACTCTTTCACATAAGAACTGCCGAACAGATTTACGAACGAATAACACAGGCTACACATATACTCGTAATTTATAAAGTTTAACTCGAGTAAAACTGCTAGTATAAAATTAGCTAATTCATGAAATAACACTAATATTATAAAGGCGAAAGTTTGTACCTGTGTAAGTGTGTATGTTTGTTACTTTTTCACGTCTAAACGGCTGGAGTGATTTTAATAAAATTTGGTATGGAGTTAGCTGACACTCTGGATTAACACATAGGATATAATTTATACTTTAACGCGGGTACAACCGCGGGGCACAGCTAGTGTTATAATAAATTAAAAATATTAACAAAGACCATTAAGGAAATTATAATGGACTAGCTGTGGCTCGTGGTTTTACCCGCGTTAAACTTTATAAATTATAGCCTATGTGTTAATCCAATGCTAACTCCATACCAAATTTTATTAAAATCGCTCCAGCTGTTTAGACGTGAAGAAGTAACAAACATACACACTCACAAACTTCCGCCTTTATAATATTAGAGTGATAAGATTTATTTATTGGTTTCTTTACTTAGTTTAATTTCCTTGAATGCAGAACAGTACATAACAGGAAAGCTTTGAATAAACAGTTCAGTGTTTGTTGCCGTCTGTTCGATATCAGGAATGACTGCCCTTTTGTTTATGATACATATAAACATAGCATCTATACATTCATTGTTAAAGCTTGCTTTGAAATGCGACATCATTTATTTACTTTTTGTAGGACTATTGATTGTTAACATAGTTATTGCTGAAAGTATTAATTTATAATTTAATGTAATTCATTTAATTTATGTTTTACTTTTGCTTGTCACAATTGTAATAATGTTTTGACTATATCAAGATGACATATGGAATTTGACATTTAATTTTACTGATTTATATACTATGTTTATGTAATTTTGAATGCCGTTATGGTAGAATGTATTGGATTCCAATTGTTAACGCCAGCAACACCTTTATGTTGTTACCTACATTCATGGCAAATAAAGAATGATTTGATTTGATTTAAAATAATATATATAATAATATCCTGGGACATTATTTACACACGGCCATCTGATCCCAAATTAAGCTGAGCGTGTACTATGGAAACCAGATAACTAATATACAACATATACTACTTTTCTTTTGTAAATACATACTTATATAGATAATTACATCCAGACTCAGGACAAACAGACATGTTCATGCACACAAATATTTGTCCTGGGTGGGAGTCGAATCCACGACCTCTGGCGTGAAAAGCAAGCATTTGCCAACCACGCCGAGTACGCCGACGATCAATAGTAATGACTTGGATATCCTGAGTTCGAAGTGCTATGTTATTGTGCCGATATAGATAATAGTAAGCCCTCCCAGGAAATGGCGTTATACGACACCCTTTTGTTATGCTTAAAGTTATCGCTGGCCTTGATTCCATGGTCAAGTCATGAGTATGGAGAAGTGAAACCCAATTAATAGCGGTTTTTACCGCTTGTTTGAAATTAACCGTTACATACCGGTACATTTGATTAAATAAAAAAGGGTTTTATGTACGTAGATTTTAAAAAAGCACTTGTAAATAGTCAGAATATGTTTGTAGTAATAAATAATAATTAATTAATTTATAATTATTTATTCATAGGGGAATAAAGGGAGGGAATAGATTCAGTAGGTAGTGCGGATTTGTCTTAAAAAAAAATGTTTTCATACAATCCGAGTAGGTACCTAAATATCTATACAGACACGAGCACATCAAGCTACCCAAATCTTTCAAATTTCCCCAATTAAAAGTGAACCTTATGCTTGTGTAATAAAATTGAAAATCTATAAAATAATTTGACAGATTGGTGTAGCTGGATGTGCTCGTGTCTGTATAGATATTAAGGTACCTACACGGATTGTATGAAAACATTTTTTTTTAATTGCACTACGTAATATAATCCCTGTGTCGCGGGGTATTTTACAAACATATAATAGACGGACACAAATTACATCCAGACTAGGAACAACTATTTAAGGGTCACACAAATAGTTGTCGGGCGCGGGACTCGAACCCGCGACACGAAGCGTCGAGACGACTGTCTTAGCCGTTGCGCCACACGTGCAGTCATTTACAATAAGATTCATTTTATAATAGTAATGGTATTTAGCTAGCTTCTATTAAGTTATTGTACCCCCATGGGGTGTTTTTTGAATATTTAGCTTTAAGGTATAAACTAACAATAGTGTTTAAGTTCATAAATTATTTAGTAACAAAAATGGATTCTAATTATCTGAAATAAATTATTATTATTATTCTCAAGCTTATGTACAGGTTTAATTACCGAAATTTAAAGTTTGAGATAAAATTACTACATCCTGTCTGAATGTTTCTGTCCATAATAAATATGTAATTGTTATTATGGTGGACCTTGTGTTTATAACGACGGTCGCGCTTTAATGCTACCACCGGATCCAATGCTGATTTTTATTATTATACATCATCATCATTGGGCACGGCATCCGTGTTTTTTTTCTTCTCAACTACAATAGTTTGGGCAGTCAGGTCTTCATAAAAATGTTCAGTTTTATTTTTATAAGCTTTATCACTCATATTTACTGCGTTGTAATTTAATTAAACAATGAATAGTAATTAGCATGTACCACACTTTATTTAATACTAGCGGTGCCCCGCGGTTTTACCCGCGTTAAACTTTATAAATTATAGCCTATGTGTTTAACCATCAAATTTTATAAAAATCGCTCCCGCCGTTTAGACGTGAAGTAACAAACATACCCACTCACAAACTTTCGCCTTTATAATATTAGTGCGATTAAACTGCATTTTGTGAAAGTGATTATTCTATACTTAAAGAACCCTTTTTGTAATTTCAGAAGTACCCAAATGACTTCACGGAGTTAACTTCTCAAGATCTAAATTTGAAAGACGAACAGCAGTTGGAAATTGAAAACTTGGAGCTTGGGATCCGACAGCGCGGTCAAAGGACTAACAGACCCAGAAGGAAGACGAACCAAGCTAAATTATCCAAAAGTACAACCAAATGCAAAGAAGTTCTAGATGATCTCCTGATTGCTATGAAGCCGTTAGTCTCAGACTCTTCTGAACAAAAGTACTGGTTTTTTGGGAAACATGTTGCGGAACAACTCAGTAGCATGAGGAAGGCTAATGCGGATTGCGCGGCTCAGGATATATTGAAGTTATTAGGTGATGGGCCGCCGAAGACTGAACCCACTTAAAAATTAACCATTTGCCAACAGAGACCAAGAAAGAAGACAAGATAAATGAAATGCAAGACTTCAAGCGCAGAATATAACAGCAAGGCCGGTCGACAGAAGACGGTGGACGTTAAGCTGTCGGTCCCGGTTGTGGTCATCAGGCAACAGTCGTTACGCCATGTCAGAGGCCTTCTTTTTTGTAAGGCAGGAGGAATGCCTACTCATACCACCCATAAAATGTTGGCGCCTGATGGGTGGAGCTCCGAGAATGCAGGTATGCTTCTCCGGTGGTGTCGAAGGCGTACTGGGCGGCTTGAACAACTCTGACAGTAGGGTAACCACGGCCCATACGATAAGCAAGCAAGACGACGAGTGAATTACCTAAATTAACAGAACATCAACATTCAGAAAACATTGGGATTGCTCCATGGTGGCAGCATCATCATGTCAGCCAAAGTACGTCCACTGCTGGACAAAAGCCTCCCCAAAGAATGGGTGGATATGCCATAATCGCCACGCTTGGCAGACGGGTTGGCGATCGCAGTTTGATGGTCATAGTTCACAGAAAAACGCTGCAGCCCGTCCTCTGGTAGGTTTTCCTTAGGACGATTTCTACGCCCCCCACGGGATGAGATAGGTGAAGATATTCTATGCCGGCACCACATATAACACTTAATAAACTTAGTAAACCTGTCTTATGAATAACAGATAGGAACATAACAAGGTTATGATGGGTGACGCTCAGAAATTGGCAGCTAGGCTGGTCTACTGACAGTCAAAAGTGAGAGAGTTATCTAACAGAATAACAAATTGTCAGAACACATTGACATTGCTACGTGAAGACAGCAGAACACTGAATCAAATTAGTAACTTTAACAACAGATTCAAATAAGAAGATAACATTAATATGATATGGATGCTAGGCTGGTCGAATGATAGAAAAAAGTGAAATAGTTACCTAACTTAACAGGATAACAAAATATTACAATATATTGACATAGCTAAATAATAAGTAAATATCCTGGAACTTATTAAACTAAGCAGAGCTTGTTATGGAAACCAAATAACTGATATACTACATATACTACTTTTCTTAAAAAGCATCCCCTAAGAATCATCTTGGGGTATATGCCATAATCGCCACGCTTGGCAGACGGGTTGGCTATCGCAGTATGATGGTCATAGTACTTGGAGAGAAGTTGTTGCCCTTCTTCGTGTAGATATTCTTCAGGTCGACTTCTACGCCTCTCACGGAATGAGATGGGTTGAAGATATTCTGATATTTGACACAGCCAAAACTGAGCGAATATCTTGGTTTGAAGATTGGCTCTGAAGACCGCACAATATACTAACCGGGAAAGGTCAACCAGTGGTCTCGCGCGGTCAACGAGTGAACGCCGAGTGGTCTTCGAGTGGACTTGTTCTACGAATTTTCGAGTGATGGGTGGGGAGCGGCGCATCGCCAAGTAGCGTCCTCGGGTGAACCATTGGCAGCGCGCGCTCGGCTCGGGCCGCCCGGCAACGCGCAGGCACCACGTTGGCACCCAGTGGAGCACCCGCAGTCCGCGCGTGGACGGCTTACGAGCGAGGCTATCCGGTGGCGCCTAGGAGTTGAATTAGTGAGCGCATACCCATACAAGTCCATATAAAGAAAGCCGTAGGAGGCGAGTCGGTGCCGGGTGGCTCTAGTGACCTTAAATCTGATCAAGCTTTTAAGTCCTTGGTCGCTGAAGGCCCCGTTTAAAAACTTCTTTTTTGAAGCTGATGAAAGTGTGGTCGGACGAGGCGAACGGAAGTTGAGAGAGATATAAGTTAGTGAAGAAAGAGTTGTTTCGTATATTACTGTCGGGGCAAGAGAGAGAAAGGTACACATTTTCTTTCTCTTTCTCTCATAGCCAGTTACTTTATGTGCGTGTGGTCTAAAGCTCTCGTTTTTTTGTCATTGTTGTTACTTCGTATTGTTTGTCAGAACCAACATTTTTGTTATCTGAAAAACCTTCATGTCATCGTTTCAAGTTTTGCTTTGAGATTTTTGGGCAAATGAAATTGCTTTTGTTGGACTATATTTTTAAATTGCGTGCAATAGCAGGGCTTTATTACGCGAGAATATTTTCAACAAATGTTAGTGTTCCTTGTCCAAAATCTACTAGGCATAAAAATATGCATTTTTAGAAGTGAAATCAAGGGCCAAACATTAATGTAGGTACTACTTTTGGTACTAAGGTAGTTTGATTTATTTCAAGTGTTATATCCACTTTAGGGAATTTAATGTAATAGAAAAAACGGGCATAACTAAAGACCAAGATGGTCTGGTTCTTAGAATATTAAAAGGTCAAACTTCCAAGTTGAACCTGATTGTAAGATGAGCAGTTGTATTGCTGCTGCTTTTTCTTCTAGACTTTTCCATAATCATGGTGTTCCTCAACAACTTGACGATGAAGTCTGCTATTTAATTATCAAGTTGGCCAAAGTCTTAGGATTCTGCTATAATTCGGTGTTGTTGTCTGCGTATCTAAATGGATTATCAAGTTGGCCAAAGTCATAGGATTCTGCTATAATTCGGTGTTGTTATCTGCGTATCTAAATGGATGACTTGGAAAAATTGCATCATGCAACTTTAAATTTCGACAGTGAATTAATTTTTAAAATATTTACGGAATCAATTATTTGTGTTATGATATAGTCTCCTTTTATAAATGTTGGTTTTAAATCTCATCAAGCAAGCATTGTACACAAAATCACATGTACAAAATCCTCAACGCTTATTTGTCCCGCCCCCGCTCTTCGTCGACGTTTTTATGGTTTGCCAATTTGTTAAATTCAATTCACACAAGGAGTCATTGTCGCGGAAAATTATTGCATAAATATAGTGTGTTAATCGAAATATACTAGTTGCAATTGGAAAGGTATCTAATAGTCCAGTGCTCGTGTGTGAAGCCCACCATTCCTTTCCTCCTTTCCTTTTCCTTCCCTCTTCATCATGTTTTTATGGTTTGCCAATTTGTTCAATTCAAATCACACAAGGAGTCGTCATTGTCGTAGAAGTCTTTAGTGTCAATCCAAATAAAGTACTTGCAATTGGAAAGGTATCTAATACTCCAATGCTCTTGGGTGTTAAGGCCATCATTCCTTTTGTTATTGAGTTATAATGCGGTATTTGGTTTAAAACATTTAGCACCTTGTGCTATTTTTTAATGTAATCTTCGACTTCGTCATTGTTGCTAGCACTTTAGGCAGCTATCAGTGTAAACTCTTGGATGAAATTGTTTCTTATAATCTTTCAGAGAAATGACTGAGGAAGGACGGCCGTCGATATACATATTTGTGGGAAACAAGTTTGCCGATGAGATTCTGGAAATCTACAGAGATTATTTTTTAAGGTTGCTGTGGAGAATTTTCTTTTGCGGTTTGGTCACCAGGTCATTAAATCCTCGAATTAGATCTGTGACTAAATGTCCCACAGCAGAAATTAAGAATTTAAGAACCTAAGGAAATAAAGAAATTAATTTGTTTGGGACTACGAAATTGTGCTTCCAAGCTAGAAAACCAAAAGCGCTAGCGCATAGCCTCAAAAATTCTTCATGCACAACATAGCCGCCATAGAATAAATAAAATATCTTAAGACCTTGTTGCACTTAATAATAGAATAGAATAGAATAGAATAGAATACTCTTTATTGTACACACAAGCAGGAAAAATAGGTAGGACAAAAAATAATAATAAATTTAGTACAATGGGCGGTCTTATCGCGTTAAGCGATTTCTTCCAGACAACCTTTGGATGGATAGGAGCTGTAATTGTTTTAAAAAGTGGGTGTGTAACAAATGAAGTAGTGGATAAATAACATTTAAAAAAAAAGAAAAAAAAATGTGTATAAAAGTGTAAAGGGGTATACCAAATACATGGTACCTATGACTACATATATGATAAACATAAATACATACATAAACATTACATAATATATACATTCTATAAAATACAATACAGTGTATAATATATAAACTAACAAAATACATACATAATATATAAAAGAGGAAGGATCTTTACAAACGCAGGTAGTGTTCTTTAACACCTTTATTAAACGTAGCAACAGTTTGGGCACGTCTTATATTAATCGGCAAGGCGTTCCATAACCTTACTGCTTCAACGGCAAATGACTTGTCCATAAATATTGTGGAATGTATAGGATTATGCAGTTTTAAGTTATGCGATGATCTTAGGAATCTCGAATGCGTTTCACAGGCGTCCGTTACCTCAGCCAGATGTGGTCGAAAATGGTCATTTGAATCTTATAGATAATTAGTTTCGCGGCTTCTGTAATTGTTGCGCACATTTTTAAATTTGTTGCGCTTATAGTTTTTTAATTATTTCACAAAAACATTTCCTGCTGAGGTAACGTTACCCCAGCCAGACCTTTTTCTTTCTAATGGGAATATTTAAATAAATACTAGCTATAAAATTAGTTGTCTAGATGAAGTAAATGTTGTGCCTTATTTTGTATTTGTTCTTTCTTCGGTTGCGAAGTTATTCGAGATTTTGCTGGGGTATCGTTTTTGGTTTTGCTAGATCTTTGAAACGGTTAAGCGGATTCTTATCATATTTTGTACAAGACTTCTTTATAATTAGTTTAAATTTGTTCTGCAATAAAAATACCAAAATAATACATAGCTTAAAGGTTATTTCATTAAATAGAAAAACACTTCAATTGGTCCCAGCACTCTCAATAAGAGGTCTAAAGACTTACTTTAAACATTATTTTGAAGCTTGTGACTGCCTTCAAATGTATGTAAAGTTTCATTAGTATCCTGTAAGTATTTAACAAGTTATGATGATATTCAGTTCTTCACGACCACGGTCATGATGCGCGCGGTGTTATTTGGCAACTGATAAGCCTGTATATGGATATATGAACTGAATGTTATGTCAATTATTAGTTGTGTAGTTCAGTTGTATATTAGTAAAATTTCAACGTAGTACATTGGATAATTAATGAGATAATACGATTAAAGTCATTAGGAAGTGAATGACCGTGGTAACCCGACCAAGTTTAGGTGGTTACGAAAAAGCGAAAACGCAGAACATTATGCTACCTTCTAAAATATGTAGGATAGTGTTACAAATTTAGTACAGACATTTACACAAGTGTTAAAAAAACTACATGTTTATTAACGAATTTTTATTAACAGGTAAAATAATCATTTCAATTGAACTTTTAAAGTATTAATAAACTTATACTTAAAAACAATCACAGATTAAAATTACAGATAGTAATTTTGCTTTTTTGAATTTTCTATTACTTTTTATTTAAATGATAGATTTCAGTAAACACAGTACACAGTTACAGTTTTTATTTAAATAGGTATACACAATATTGGAATGTGTAATGATCACAGACAATAAATAATTATATAATGGTTTTTTTCAGTTAACACTAAACTTACGTATGTCTACTAATACCCACTTATATCAATTAAAATCACAGATCAATGGTAATACTAAATGACATCACAATGTAGTAAAATGCTCACAGTTAGTCCTACTGTTTTGTTGTCTCATTTCAAATATCACATTTTTTCCCCTAAGTTTATACACATAAAATGAACTTAAACTATTTAAAAATCACAGATCAAAAATAATAAAATTTAGTAATATTAAACTGCAGTCAAATAATTATGTAAGTATTACTTTTAACTAATTACAATCTCAAAAAGTCAACGTGTAAAGGTAAATAAAATAACTTTGTGACACAAAAGTTGTCATAAACAGAGATCTAGTTGCTGCTTTAGAGAGACCATAAGCGTAGGCAGATTTTGTTGATTCTTACGTCAGTCAATCAAATGGTCATGATTTAGGTTCTATACTAAAAAGTGTGAAATATGTGTTCGCCATGTTTAATTTAATAAAAAACACATTGCTTCCGACTGCACAAGATTGGAGACGATTTTTTTATTATTATTATTATCACATCTATAAAAAAAATGTGACTAACATTAAAAGTCACAATTTTAAAGTAAATGGTTCAGGCTCATAAAAAGTGTACCATCACACACGGGAACTTGTAACGCACGATAACACACTAGAAATATGTAACACACAGGAAATATTGTTAGGGTTAATTCACATGTTATTAATTAAATTAAATACTAAGTAGGTAGTCATACATATTTATTTATTAAAGAAATTCAAAAGTATCACTAAGGTATAGCGTCATTTATTACTTCTTATACTAATTATACAAAAATAATGAGATCCTAATTATTACTTTTGTTTTCTTAAACGGTTTTATTTTTTAATAGTTTTCAATCACGTTTTAATTCACAGTTTTTTTTTTGGTATAATTGTTTTGTTTATTTAATAAACTCAAAAGCTTAGCATCATTTATTTTTTCTTACATACTAATTAATCGTACCTAATATGAGATCTTAATTTGTACTTTTGTTTCGTTTTGAAAGGTTTCGATCACATTTGTTTCAATTAATTACAGATTGTTGTTTTAATTTTTTTATGGAAGTTATTCTACTCAAAATAAATCTCGTCGCTAGTAAAAGCTAAAAAGTATTCTTTTGGTCGTTCCGTATTTTGTGAAATTTCAATCCGTTTTACAATAAAATCATCAGTGATAGTATCTTCGTCTTTTATTTTTTGAGCAACAAATTTTAGAGTCGGTTTTTTTACGGTTTTTAAGAACCGTATGGTAAAATATTTTTTCTCTTCTTCAGCACGAATATCTTCTATAAATCCTATGTAGTATTTCCATGCGCCCCTTTGGTAGTATCTTACAAGTACAGTGTCTTTGAAACAAAGCCTCCATAGATCTGAATGAATTTCCGATGTTACTTCCGGGTTTGTAACTGAATTGTCAAAGTATTTTATCTCATTTTGCTGAACCCCAGTCGTGATCGATTCTCCAGTCGAGTTAGTTTCTATTATTCTCTCATTATCATTACTTAATCCTGTCACTTCATTACTATTGTCTATTTTATTTTTATCATTTTTTGTTTCCATCTTAGTTATAACTGTTTTCTCTCTTAAATCTGTAATTTTCTTCTGCTCTTTCATTTCATAACTTGGATCGTCATTATAATTTTCTTCATCTGTAATGTGATACTCGTCATCGGAGGAATCATGCAAAGAATATAAACTGTCTTCGTCGGTACTATTACTCTCATGTTTTGTTTTAAGTTTCTTATTTCTAGGGTTTATGTCTATAAGTTTTCTTTTCTTTGGATTATTCATCTTTGTATTAATATTGGCACTATTTTCTTTCGAGCTTCTGGCAACTATCTTTGTTTTTGGATCCACTTTTATAAAATTGAATGGGTCATATTGGGTTAAATCAAAGTAAGACTTATTTTCTTCAGTATTCTTTATATCTGATAATACTGTAATCGTTTTGTTACCGTGTACAATTGATTTGTCCGTCTTTACTATTGTTGGTTTTAGTAAGTCCGCAGATTTTACATTAAAACAGTCGCAAAAACCTGGTCTACTCTTTTGGCAAAAACAGCTTAGATAACGGTAAAAAATTGAGTTTGCTGAGTCAAGTTTGTTAATAATTTGATGTATTTTCATCGTATTTGGTACTGGAACTAGTTCAACTTCTTCGTTCAATATGGCATCGTCGGGAATATAAAATAGTTGTACTTCTGTTTCAGACGCCCGCAGTAATTCGTAAGCTGTTTTAGCGTCAGGAACATCCGAACCATAGGCGACAAGTGAATCTAATGTACGTTTGATAGCCCCTCCCACGCCATCAGCGGCTCCTTTGCCATGAGAGGCTTCGAAAAAGTTCCATGTTGAATATGGAAAACCGAGTTCCTTTGTTAGTTTTGAGAAATAGTAAAAGTTTTTTTTTTGTCGGTACTGAACAGTAGGGCCATCTGAATGGAAATGAATCCCATTTACTTCAGGTAGTTTCTGTTTGATCAATTTTAGCACAGGTAAGAGATGAGCCCAAATGGCGTCTGGTCCGTGGTCTTTGTTTGGAGACAAAGATGCAAAGGATTGATTGCCGTTTTTAGTATACAAAATACCAGTGTGAAGACTAATTTGCTGTCTTGATCCATCGAAATGCATTGCTTGTATTTCGGTGCTTAATTTACAAGCATAATTTTCCGAAAAATCGATATGTAATGCTATGGTATACTCATCCAGATTTTTTGTGCACCAGCGATATTCTTTATATTGATGGATGATATTGTAGGAATGGATCTTGAAATCCTGCAATTCTTGTTGAAACGCGTCCAAAAGCATTTGCAACGTGCCAGTCTTTTTTTCTTTGTCAATTTTCTTTGTAGTCTTAGTCACATCGCAATTTCTTTTTGGTTTGTATTCATGAGATTTTAAAACCCATTCGTACCATGAAATGCTGTCATTTAGATTTTTCTCACCCATAATAAAGTTGATACACTTATTCTTGCATATTTCACACTCTCCGTAACAACAATTTTTTGATTTTATATCGCAAACAACCATGGCCAATAATCCCTCAAGATCTTTTGTTATTATTAATCCAGTTGCCTCGAGTACTGTGGCTTTCATTTGCAAATTTTCATGTCTTTTGCAAGCACATGTATCTCGCTTCTCAGTTTTTGGTGGCAATATATAAAAGGGCCTATATCTTTTGAAAGTAGCGTATGAAAATTTTCCACCTTCTTCTCTATATTTTTGGTGTAGTTTACGTAAAGTTCCGAGCAAATATCTTCTCTGCTTTTTATGTTTCTTTTTTGTTTTTACTTCATTTTTGCCTGCCGTCATTCTACTGACATCGTCCCTCTCATAAAAGTCTCTCAACTGGGTCTCTATTAAACAGCTTTTATTTTTCTGTCGCTTATGATGCCGAATTTTTCCTTTCAAACCTAAATAAGTTGCGACTTTAGTCTTCATATTGTATCTCTCTATAGTGTCACTTTTGCTGAAAACATTTTTCATCAATCGTTTTTCTTGAAAGTTTTTATTTTTGTAACTCTCCTTTAAACTTTCTATAATAACGTGATGTTCAAGCAGTGTTTTTCTCACTCTTTTCTTTTCTTCAGAGCGTATATTTGGTAAATGTTGATCAATGTAAACATTTGTTTTAGAAGAAGGAGACATTTGTTCAACATCATCTTTACTAATAGATATTTTTGGACTTGAGTTTACATTTTCTTCAAGACTACGAATTAATTTGTTTTTCTCTTTGATAATTTTTAGGAACTCATTGTTTTTGTGTATACACCTGTTTAATTTTTGCCTCGTGTTTTTTAAGAGTCGTTTTAATTTTATTACTTCCTCTTTCGATTTTTGGTTTTCCGTCTTTAGTTTATAAATCACTCTTCTATTAAGGTTTCTCTTCTGTTTTAAAACTTTTGTATGTTCCGCTGAAGGCCCTGCTTCAGACTTCTGTTCTTGTTTGTTTTTCTTCTTTCTATCTCTCCACTGCTTTCTTATATTCTCTTGCTCAGATGGAGCATATTCTGTTATTTTCTTTCTATTTTCTTTTGTTCTCTCAGCATTTTTTCTTTTTTGTAATAAGAACTTTTCCAGATCTCTTTCTTTCAACCTTTCCCGATAGAGTTTTTGTCTCTCAGCCGGCGTTAGTGGCATCTGCAAAAAATTTACTGTTGATACCAAAATAAAAATTATTTTAGCTATCTAATATTATTTTATGCATCTGGCTCAGGACCATGTGCATTTGGATTGAGTGACTTTTTTTTGCATCCACCTTAAATTGTCACAATACTTTTTAAAACCATCAAGTCATATAAAGCTAATTTCAGGTATTTATGACAGTATCATTGGATTTCTCAGTACAGACACCATTTTGTCTGAGAAATAGTTGTAATAAGGTTTAGGTTGATTTTTTCAATACATCTATTTTTATCCTAAAATGTACATGTTCCGAATACCTATATTTGTTCAATAAATATAACACAAATACCTTTTGTTTAAAAGTTATGAGTTAAAATCAATGAAAAAAAAAAAAAATCAATGCGTGTCTTAAAGTCAATGTTTTGAAATTTGCTGAACTGAGTGATCCATAAGAATACTGTTTATAGTTAACTACCTGTTTCGTATTGATTTACGCAAACTACTATTACTTTTGTACAACTTTATGACTAAAGTTGCACATAAAAATCATTTACTTACATTAAACAGCTTAATTTACGGAATACAAATCAGTTATGTCATGAAATAAAAAAAGATCACTCAAATCCAAATGCACAACTTAGGACAACCGCATGCATATTAGTGGACTTCTCAATAACATTGCCATATGAATTAAGCTTTATGCATTTCCCGTGTGTTACGTCACACAATTTCGTAACACACGCAACACACGTGAACAAACACACGTGAGTATTATAAGCTAAAAGTCATATAGCATCTTTAAAATGCAATTCAAATCTGTTATAAACTGCTTTATTTAATCATATAATTTTCCTTTTCAACTGCCCACAAACGAAACAAACATGTTTTACTACTTACCATGCGAAATTGCTTCCGAAAAGTTTCGAAAAGCTAAGGACGAAACGTAACACTCACGGAGCACTGCCTCTTGCACAAAAACCAAGATGTCTGACAATACACTGACGTGTCATATTGAAAATAGTCATGTTGCCGTCACAAAAAATAGATACCATGTGTTGCTAGTTTTTAATACAAGTAAACTAATACGTAACAAATTGATTGTAACACACGTGAAACGTGTTGGATACATTTGTTTTTTAAATCATATTTTTTTAATTTATGGCCAGTTTTATTATAATTTCCATAAAAATAGTAGTTTTAACTCCATTTACTTTACACATTACATACATTTCATGATAAAAAGTACGTAAAGGATGAAATAAATAAAAAATGAACTCGACTTGGTGTGGACACATTTTATTGTTGAATGAAATTAGAAGTAAGTAATTATTGTAGCGGTTCGTTTTGGTTAAATTCCAAATATATTCATTGTTTCAAAGGCCCAATATTAACTAGTTAATAATAGCTAACATGGAAAACAAAAGATTAATTCATTATGAATCTTCGAAATATTTTTTTTCTCTACTCAGAAACAGGCTCATAAAAAATATGGATAAAGTACAATTTTTGTGAGCCTTAACCAAATACATGTCAAGTGACAATACAAGATCTATAAAATAGTTTTGTATTTTAGATAAATTAGATATTATCAGATTGTAATGTATAAATAATAGCGTGAGGCATTAAATTAATCTGACTCTTCTGAATTTTGCTATACATATCGTCATAACATTGAAAAGTTCTAGTTTGTGTTCGATAGCAATGAGCTTTGTAGTGGCCAACTCCTTCAAAGCTGAGAGGTGGATGAAATTCAATGACTGCCAAGATCACATATAATCTATTATTAATTTCAATATTAATTGGGATATCATTTAGCTGTAAATTAATATCATGAAGCTCAAATATTATTAAATGGCTCAAATGATAATTAAATGAAACTGTGCCTATTCTGCAAGAAACACAAAGTGGTGAGAAATCGTTTTGTACTCTTGTAAATTTGTAATACTTTTTTGTTTTATGAGATCTATATTCAATGGCAAGTATTTGCATTCAAATGACTCTTTGTTTTGGTGGCTAGTGCAAGTTGCGTTTGAGCAAATTCTTTTTCTAGTAGCGGAAAAGTATGAAATACAAATTTCTTCTAATATTTTTGTAATATTACATGCGCAATTTATAACATTGGACGTAGTTTCGTTATTTGTTTCAAAATTAGCACAAAAAATATTACTTAAAAGTACATCTCTTTGGTTGTAGAGTTTTTGGCTGAAGTTCTTTGCAGTAGCAAGATTTGCGATGAACGTCGTAAAAGCGTCATTTTGCATTCTTTTACTGTTGTTGATCTCCTGTCTGAATGTATTTCTTTCTTTGTAGGCTATGGCTAATGCTTGCGAGATTGCGTCAAATGCACAAGTATTAGTGAGAATTATACTTTTATTTCTAGATATGGCTATGTTGCCATTTTGTAATATATATATAGGTTTTATGCTAACGTTTGTTTTTTTGCGAGAAACAGCAAGACCTCGCCAGTTTTCTACTTCAACAGGTTCGTCCTGAAATATAGACTCTAATTCAAAGTCCTTATTGTACTTCACGTTTCGTGTATGAACTGCTGTATTTCTATTTACTAGTAAGTTTTGAACATTTGAATTTTCTAAGTTATATGTAGATGTCTGCGGAATAGGCGCATTTTGTAAAACTACAATTTTACTTTTTGTTTCATGTGTAAAGTCAAAATTATTAGTCATTTTTCGTTTTCGTAAAATGTCTTTATTTAATTTTGTTTTTTCATTATTTTCAGAAATGTTTAATTTGACGGACCCATTTATAAAACTATAGTGTTGTACTATGAACTCATCAAGTCGAATTCGCTCATGTTTGGTATTATAATATATGGTCTTTAGGTCCTTAAAATGATTTTCATTATTTGAACTACTAGCTACTTCTTTTGCATTGACAAAATATTTGGTCATAACATTACCCCACATAGGTAATTTTCGCAACAGCCTTTTTAAAGTATCGTTTATAGACGGCAAATAATACTCATTTATTTGGTCATGCTTTGGGTCAAGTAATAGCAAATATAACTTTTCCGTTTCCATTATTTTGTTGTAATAATTGATAAGAGGACAAACAGTACCAGTATTCATAGTTACCTCGTCATTTTCATCTAGAAAATGTTTATCTGTTTGATCATCGTTATCGACACCAATCACATTAGTATCATCCTTATAATCAGTCAAACGCTGTAGAGCTTGCTCATATTTACCACATAGCTGACCATCTAAACCAGGACTAACATATTTGTGTAATGATACTGTTACTATATCATTGATAACAGATTTTATTTCCTTATAGCAATGTAGTGTATGAATTTTCTTTATACAGTTAATATAAAAATATTTGCATTTTTCTGATGCTTTGTCAAAACTACTTTGTTTAGGCAGTTTTTTAAAAAAATGCGATTTGTCTAACCGAATGTAACAAACCGGCACACAAACATCTAGCCCTTCTAAAAGCGAAAAACACTGCGATAAATAACCATTTGTATCGGTATGAAGAAAAGTACGACATATAGCTCCTAGTAGTGCAGACGAATCGTCACATACAATTTCTTTGGGTAAAGATCGATTTACTGCCCATGTACTTAACCAAGTAGCTATAGCTTCAATTGTGTGTGACTGTGATACCATATAACATAAAGGAATACTAGTACTGATAGTATATGCCATGACAGCATATAGAAAAGTATGTTTAGCGTCTTTAAGACTTACTCCTGGAGGCGCTATCGGTTGAAAAATTGAACCAGTTGCGTCGATGGACAAAACAGTGTGTGTATTTTTTAAAACGTCATCATAATATTTACTTTGTTCATTTGTCCATAAGTAAATAAAAAAAGGGACAAGAGAAAATTTCCGTATAAATGTATCGAATGGGGAACTTTGAGACATAGCATAGATGGATAATATTGTGTTTTTATCAAATTGAAGGGCCCTTTTAACATCATGTCGTATTTTCCTTAAATTACCTAATTTAGGTAGCGTTGGAGGTTCTTTTGGATTATCTATTTTCATGAGTTCATCAGCCAGCAAAGTTCTGACTTTAAGCGCCTTTTCATACTTTAATTGTACAGCAATTTTTTGTTTTCGTGTCGATGTAAGTTTATTTTTAACATTCAAATCCTGGACATGGTCTTTCTTGTAATTATTTATTTGACAAATCACCTCTAAAAAATTTTCAGTTTTAGGAGATATGTCAACAATAATAACTGCGCCACACTGAGTACATTTTCCATTGCATTTAATAGAGTCAAACAGTAAGTTCGTAGGTACGTAATTATTTTTAAAAGCAAACGTACAATTAAGATCTGTCTTTTTCCATATTTGATCTTGCAGCTCATTAGTCCAACTATTCTGTAATAACGTGTGGTTTTTAGGTGCAATACGTTTAAATTCGTGAATATCCATTAGAAACTTTACTTTGAAATCAGAATTACTGTAGCTATCATCAATATTTTCAAAATCACCGTTACTGTCAAAGTAGTTTCTTTTGTTCGTATTGTCTGTTACGTCATCAACCCGTACATCTGTGACACTATCATGGAAAAAATAAAATTTATTACGTCTCACTGACATTTGTATGGCCATTTTAGACATCTTATGTTGAAATATTTCATGCAATTCATTCTGTATACGTTCATATACATCATGAGTAATAGAAGGACACGACTTATTAAATATATATGCATATTTAGAAATAATGCGTTTTTGATCTTGCAATGGTATAGCGCTTTTTCTACCTGCCATTTTGTTTGCCTTGATTGAGTGCACGAGCGTAATCACTGTGGATAACGGGCTAAGAAATTAAATAATTGAGGTCCGCAAATATTGGTCGCTGAGAAGATTGCCATGCCATCGTACATCGGTCATCAGAACATCTATAACAAAACAAAAAAAAATAACTGTAAATATAACAAAGTTTTATTTAGAGCTAAAGGGCTGTCGAATTGTAATATGAAAATAGAGGAAAAAGATCAAAGATTCAAAACAATATTGTACACAATAAAAGCCTATTAACTACTAAATAGGGTATATAATAAAATGCATGATTCTATAATACTATGTATGATAATAATATGCATTAAATTCGTTATATCGCGCTCCCGAGGGAACCCTTCAAGATTCCGGGATAAAAGCTATCCTATGTTCTCTCCCGGGTTTCAAACTATCTCCATGCCAAAATTTTATCAAAATCGGTTCAGCGGTTTAGCCGTCAAAGCATTACATACATAATATCCGATCACATGATGACCGAAAAAAAAAATATTATTAAATTCCCCACCGACAAACCGATGACGTCATCGGGTCTCGTTTCAACATGTTTGTTTAGGAGAAAGTTAAGAAAAGGAGAGAATTCGTGAAGTTCATTAGGAGTTATACCTTATTATAATATACGCATAAGGCAAAAAGACAAAAAGAATACTTAAGTACATTATCAAGAAACTTATAACACCCCTCTTTTTGCGTCGGGGGTTAAAATTATATGGTGTCGTCGTCACTATCAGCTAACAAAACTGCTTTTCCTGGTATCAAATTAAAAATTTCACCTAAAAAATATATTTAAGTAACACTATTATAACAGCTCGTAACAAAAACTCATAATAACAAAAGGTACAATTTTGTATACGCCCGAGACGTATACGGGGTGCGGGGGGCAAAAGTCCGAGTGACACACCAATCGCGCGCTCAGATCGGCGCTACGCTACCTAATAAAAACGACTTCTGCGCATCTAACAACTTTTGCCAAGTTACGTGTTGGGGACTGTAATAGCGCGCGTATTTAGAGCATTTTTATTTACGTACACTTTACATTTGTAATAATCTACTTACTATAATGTAGAAAAATCTATTTAAGTCCTGATCCATAGTAATTGCGACAGGTAATAAAGATTGTACAGTGGCCAGCAGGTCAACCTACCTAAATCGTAGTAGTATATACCTAGCTAGATATAAGTACGTACTCACCGTAGATTGAGAGTTTCTGAATTACAGACGTAGAGAACGTCAAACGATATTTTTTACATCTTCACCACGCAGCCATAGTCGCCACCACACTCATATGCAGGTATTATGTCGCCATCACCGCGTCCATCATCGCGGCCCGTGGCTGTTGCTATGTTGCCATTCTGTTTATGCCTACAATAAAAAGAAAGAGTACATTTTTTTGTCTAAATCCTTAATGGGGTTTCAATTGTAGTTTTGCTACATATTTGAAACTCGAAACGTCATCTATTTGCAAGTTTATATCAACGCGAGTATCGCAACAAGGTAATTATGGATTTCTTAAAGTCTATGTGTCCAAGGAGTTTGTGGAAATAAATACCTACCTACTGTTGCGGTCATGAATTTCATTAATCAAGTTTCAAGTCTATTACAAACTAGCTTCCGCCCATGGCTTCGCCCGCATAATATGTTGACAATGTACCTATACATAAAAACCTTCCACTTGAATCAGTATATCTATTAAAAAAAACTGCTTCAGATTCCGTTGCGTAGTTTTAAAGATCCAAGCAAACAGGGACAGACAACGGGAAGCGACTTTGTTTTATAGGTACTATGTATCGAAGGATAAATATGTCGTCATCATTGTCGAGAATTCCAGTCCAGGTAATAACTAAGTACGAAAAAAAAGAAAATAATAAGTAAGTTCCTAAATTCAAATATTTAAGCCTTAAAAAAATACAGTTTTAGATAAGTACCTAACAACATGTACACACGCCAGCACATCAAGCTAACCCCTATACATACCTATAACTACGACGCGGCACGGAGTGTTAGAAAGAAACAATAATTGACATGATTGGTGGAGTTTTCTAAAATTATCCAATGGTTGCACACATACTTAATAAGGAGCCAATTATCATATCTCACTAGGAATCACACCGCTGACACCGCCCCCCGAGTTTTCCGATCTTTAACGACATTAAACGAACGTCGCTCGTCACCTCGTTTGTTTATGCAATACGTCACTCGTCAGTAGTCCTGTGTCGATCAATCATTTTTCGTGACCCGGGTCGATCGCGACCCATTGGATAGGTGATCGGATCAAAATGATTCGATCGTTCGATCGATCGATTATACAGAAGATTGGTCGATAAACGGCTAGTGCGCAGCTCACGTGACCTGCTGCGGCGAAGAACTACATTAATTAAAAAAAGACAATTAAGAGTAAAAAAAGATTTATTTACTTAATACAAGTTATAATTTAAAAATAAAATTTGTGATGCCTTTTCGGGTTTTAGGCTACTTCTTTTCTGGTTTATTGTCATTCCTGCCTTAGAAAAGACCCTCTCACATGGCACCGATGTCGCAGGCACGCATAATCGACGCTTCATTAAAACATATAAATTTGGATACACAAGACGACGGTCGTGCCACCACTTCAACGGATCATCGGATCTTTTAATCAGGGGTTCATTTAAATATTTTTCTATTTCTATTATTGAAGCTGCCGTAGGATTTTGAATTATTTCGGTTTATACTTCCTTATCAAAATCATCCCAAATATTGGGAGTAGTTTTTTCTAAAGGCCGTTCTGGCAACGACGGTGTTGTTTCGGTCGCAAGAAACATGCGGCGGAGTTTACCTTTAATTGTTTTCAAACATAAATCGTATTTATCCCTGTTAATAAATGCATGTTTTTTGAAGCGTGGGTCTAATAGCGACGCTTCTGCGACCAAAGGATTGTTCTCTATATCTTTGAACCTCTCATTTAACTGTTCTTTAAGGGTAACTAATAAATTCAAGTATGGTTCAGGACCACCACCACTGTCTAATAAACATTTATTAACGTGAGTTTTCATTATTTTTACCAGCACCATCACTTTTGAAATGGATACTGACTTTTCAGCGCTCATTTCAACAGTCACGTCGTAAAAGATTTTTAATACCTCAACACACTTTCCTAGAAGTGTCCACTCTTCAGGCATTACCGTGTTAAGCCGGGGTTGTTCGATAGCCAATGTACTCACTACAGCATCTTTTATTTTGAGAATGCGGTCAAGCATGTCATACGTAGAATTCCATCTAGTAATCACGTTCTGCTTTAGTTTTAAAGGAGGCAATTCCATTTGTACTTGCATTGCCTGTAATCTGCTAGTAGCTGAAGAGCTGTGTTTAAAATATTGGACTATCGCTTTTATTTTATCCAGTTGATCTTTTATTGTGTCTAAACTGTGTTGAACTACGAGGTTTACGGTATGTGCAAAACAAGGGAAATGCCGCCAAGTGGTCAAGTGAACAGCCGCTACAATGTTGGCTGCATTGTCTGTTATTATGCCAGATATTTTGTGTGCAATGTCCCAATTCGTTACTTCTTGTAATAGGAAGTTAGATAAATTCTCTGCTGTATGTCGATCTTCAAATTGAGTACAGCCCAGAAGGACTGATTCAAGTACTGTGTTTTTGTTAATAAAATGAGCTGTGAGGGCATTATAGCTAATGTTGTTGAGTGAGGTCCAGCCATCGGTTGTAAGGCATATGGCGTCCGATGCAGCGGTCAGTTGTAACACCTTTTCCTTAGTTGATTGATAAAGTCTCGGTATTAATGACAAAGAGATGGTCTTACGGCTAGGCAAAGTATAGGTGGGCAAAATCATTTTAAACATGTTTCTAAACTCCGGTTCTTCAACTATGGAAAATGAGTGGAATCCTTTTACTATCAACCGAACTATTTGTTCGTCAAGCTGTTTTGATTTATTTATAGGTAACGGTCTGGTTGATTTAGCAAAACTATCTATGTGTAATTGAACAGGTGGCTGTGTTGTTTGACATATTAAAGCTGTGGCAGAAGTGGCAACCAGTGCTGATGTTGAAGGTGCATTCGTGGTGTGCAATGGAACAGGTGACTGTGTTGTTTGACAAACAGAAGCAACGGCAGAAGTGGCAACCAGTGCAGCTGATGTTGAAAGTGCATCCGTCGGTGCTTGTGTGATCTGTTCCTGGATGACTCTGTGTGGTTGCTCTATACCTATAGACACTGTTCCGTGTAGTTTTTTCATATGTCGGTTCAAGTTGCCAATACCACCTCCGCTGTAACTAAGGATCTTCGAGCAGTACTCGCATTTAGCCTTATCTTTATTTATAATTGAAAAGTGCTTCCATATTTGACTCTTTTTTTAGCGAGTTCAGACATAATGACAGAAATCACAGAATCAATAAAAATGTACTTAATTAAAAAGTTAGTAACCACAACCACACTATTATTTTTTCCACAACCGATATTACTAAACAAAACAAGTAAGTAACAAACAAATGTTCAACTTCAACTCTTAATTGTGGCACTTGTGGGATAACCACCACAATTTCGCCAATGTCGAGTTATGATAGGCCAAACAAATGTTAGAAGTTCTCAAACTTTAATTTATTAAATTATTATTATTGTTTATAATCCACCACTTAATGAAAATGCAATTCAAATCGCTAAATTATTTTATAATTATGTACCTACCTATTGATTATTATATTCACTAATTACACACAAAATAAAAAAATGTCTACTAAAGTACTAATTTACTAGAAGAGTGCTCGAAACACGGGTCACGAGTCATAGGTCACGCCGGTAACTAATGAATAATTTGAATTTGTCATTCAATCGCTCACCAATCGAGCGCGATCGATCCACGAGTGTCCACTCCACGACCCACATAAACAAACAGGTTTATACAGGTGCAGCGAGCGACCGATTGTACGGCGCGGTGCGGGAATGAAATCGAAGTATATTTTTGTAGCGTGCGATCGAAAGAGACAAATATAGGATGTGAATTTCTATGTGTGTATGTTAGGTGTTAGGCAGTACAGTTGATTTTTGAAGAACCACAACGAGTGACTCAGTAATCGACAGGTCACGAAATGATCGAATCTTTCTTAGATCGACGACCCAATCACTCGATTTTTGGTTGCGACCCGATCATTTTGATTCGATCAATCGCGATCGACACAGCTCTACTCGTCAGTCATCATAAAAATTTCGTGGAGTTGTGCGTGTGTGCGGTGGCGCGTATTACTGTATTCGTGTGTGATAAATATAATTTACATCCAACATGGCGCCTCAATTATCTCGTCTTGATAGAGAGAGAATAGTTGCCCTCCGGTCTTGTGGATGTCGTACTGTGGATATTTCTCGGCAGATGGGTATAACGGTGAGTGATATTCTTGTGATTATAATTCCTAATTTAAAATAAACAACGTCTAAGGGGCAACGCAAATAGAAGACGGCGAGACGAAGGTACGGTACAGACACGGCGCAGATACGGTGCAGGCGCGATATCTGCGCAAACAGACGCGGGGACGATACGGCAAGTTAAGTCATTATAGAGCGTGATATTGACGGGATAAGACATGTATTCCTCTTCAGACGAAGATGAAGATGCACTGGCTTTGCTACAGATTATTAATTTACAGCAAAGACCAAGAAGGTATTGGATACATCCAGTGTGGAGAAATGCAGAAGAGCACAGGTACTATAAAATAATGGAAACATTATATGAATATCCTGATCGTTTTCGCACAGTTTATAAAATGTCACTGGAATGTTACCATATCGTATTGTCAAAAGTAAGAGAAGGACTTCGGAAGCAAGTTACAAATTGGAGAAAACCAATCAGCCCTGAAGAAAGACTACTGATAACTTTAAGGTAAGTGAAACTATTTTTTACAGATCAAACTTTTATTGACAAATCAAAAGATAATATTCATTGAAAATGTTTTTGGTTTAGCATCTTTGCTACAATTAGTATTTATAAATTGCTCTCAGTGTTACAGCTAATTTGAGTATCTGTCAAGCTGTCATCATGTGCTGTCCTTATCTCACAATACAGAATCAGCGCATGCGGACAGGGACAGCACATGACTACTCAAGCTAGCTGTCGCACTAAGAGCCATTTATAAATAAAGTTCAAGGCATTGGATAGTTCTCATTAAAATCACTTATTTCGTCTTCATGAGATTGGATAGATGTCTCTGGATTCGGGTGAGGTGTAGCTGGAGTTATTGGTGAAAATATTGGCAAACATAATGTAGTTGGAGTTGCCGGAGGTGCTAAGGATTGTGCTCTTTCATAAGCTCCCGGTGTCCGCGTTTGCTGATATTCTGAAATGCTGAGTTGATGATAAGCTTTCTCATCATAAGTTCGGTGTCTTGAAGGCCCAGCTATTTGTTCAATTACAGCCACTGCCGCCGGTGGTGCTGGATTTATATACTCTCCGGATATCAAAGTCAGCTGAGTTTCCGGATTTTTGTTAGCTGCTGCAGTATGTTTAGCTGTCTGCTGAGTCGAGGTAAACGAAGGTGCTGGACTTGTATTAGCTCTGGATGTAAGAGTCTGCTGGGTTGCACCTTCATTAGGATCATAATCTGTCTCTCGAGAAGGTGTTCGTGGATAATACGGCTGTGTCCTAGGATAACTAGGTACTGGGTCATTTAAAATTTGCTCTGATAAATTGAGAACGCCCATTTTAAATCTTCGTTTTTGGGCTGGTGTCATTGATTTCATATCTGGAAGCATGCTTTGAAAAAAAGCTAGATCGCTGTCTGTTTCAGGCTCAGCTCTATGTATGGTCTTCATTTGTAATGCTCTTTGACTGAAATATTCATGTGCTGATTTATTGACATCTTTTAAAGAGATTGCCCTAGATTTATTTAATAGTGGTAGCAGTGGCGGTGTTGGCGTGGATTGATTGGAGATGGAATCCGAATTTGTGTTTTCAGAAGCTAGTTGACCAGTAAACAGTGTCTCATCGACTTCTTCACTATCATTACCGTCTGTGCTATCATATTTGCTTAGATTGCTTTTGGTTGGTCGGGACTTCAAGTAATTGTCTAAAAAATGTAGATGTGGTGAAAGGTAGTACTCTTTAATCGTCTTTGCACCTGATCCAGATGGCAAATCTAGCCTTTTCTTGTTTTTGCTGTAACTACATCGAATATTCTTCCACCGTTCTTTACATTCTTGGGCTGAAAAATATTTAAGGAGGTTAGTTACAATGTGTGTTTAGATTGAGGTGCCACTTTTCGCATCGTAAAGTGGCTAATGGAGTTATTTAGTAGTAGTTTAGAAAATTTTGTAGAACGGATATTGGATTTTGTATTAGAATACTTCAAAAGTTAAATGAATATAAAGGTGGCACCTCAATCTAACTGTTTGGATTGAGGTACCACTCAGAACTGGGAATATTATGGATGAGTTTTCATCAAAATTTCGTAGTACTCCAGAATTCTGGAGTACTACAAAATAATACAAAATTTTTATAAAATTTCATCCATAATTTTCCCAGTTCTGAGTGGCACCTCAATGCAAACAGTTAGATTGAGGTGCCACCTTTATATTCATTTAACTTTTGAAGTATTCTAATACAAAATCCAATATCCGTTCTACAAAATTTTCTAAACTACTACTAAATAACTCCATTAGCCACTTTACGATGCGAAAAGTGGCACCTCAATCTAAACACACATATGTTACATACTTATTGCTATTTTATTTTTGTTACAGATACTACTCAGATGGCTGTTCGTTTACATCACTTTCTGGATATGTATTGAGAGGAGGCAGTACCGTCCGGCAAATTGTGCATGAAACCTCTAGCGTTTTGTGGGAATGCCTACAGCCGGAATATATGCCTGTACCTACACGACAAAAATGGGTAGAAGTTGCTGAACGGTTTTACATTCTCTGGAATTTACCGAATTGTGTTGGGAGTTTAGATGGAAAGCATATTAGAATTACAGCGCCCATCAACTCGGGTTCGACTTTCATAAATTATAAGGGATATTTCTCTATTGTATTGTTAGCAGTTGTAGATGCAGATGGTTTCTTTTTAACTATAGATGTTGGTGAATACGGCCGAAATAGTGATGGGCGAGTATTACAAGTTAGCTCTTTTGGACAAGCTATGGATCTAGGCGATCTCGATTTACCGAACCCTACACCTTTGCCTGGAGAAACACAGAATGTGCCCTTTTATTTTGTGGCAGATGAAGCTTTTCCACTAAAAAGAAATATTATGAGACCATATGGTCGAAATCAATTGACTAATGAGAGAAGAGCTTATAATAACAGGTTGTCAAGGGCACGTAAGTCAGTAGAATGTGCCTATGGTATGTTAGCGTCAAAGTTTGGTGGACTTTACACGCCTATTTGCTGCAAACCAGAATATGTTGATAATATTATAAAAGCAATGTGTGTGTTGCATAACGTAATTCGCACATGTGATGGTAAAAAATCAAATCCACGGTTTAGAAATAATTTGATAGGAGCAAACATTAACATGCGATTAATGGGAGAAAATCCCTACCATATCAGGGAATATCTTACAACATATCTAACACAACGATCTCCGATTCCGTTTCAGACTAGACATAATGTTTAAAATTTAAATAAAATACATACCTGTTGCACCGACTTTTATTGCTATTTCTTGCCATATTTTGTCTTGCACATTTCTGTTACTGTACCCTGTCTTAGTGTAGTCATAGATATTCGGGTATTGCTCAATTAACTCGCAAAACTCAATATTAAACTCAATATCGTCACGCATCCTGTATACGAAGCGACGTGCGTCTTGCGTTATCTTTTGTTCGTGACTGAAGGCGGCAAGCGGACGGCGCAGGCACGCCGCTCCTCGCCCCCCGCCACGTCGCCAGCAGATGTAGGCGCAAGCGGCGTCTCGCATTATATACAGTATGAACAAAGATACGTAGCGATATATTTTAAACTGTTCAAATTTTCGTCCATATGGATATTTAAAGGCTGATTTACATTGATACAGTAGCTGGCGCCAGCTACTGTATCAATGTAAATCAGCCTTAATCCATGATTTTAATGAAAATCCGATGTAATTTAACTTATTATGATTTGATTTATGTATTTCGATGTTATTCGTATTTTAAAGTAGTTAAATAGCAAACATAGCGGTTACAGATTGCAAACATAAGTACAGTCGACAGCACATCAAGCTATACAGTTTGACCTTGAGCACGCCTTTATTTCACTTGTAATAGTGGCGGCTTTCGTAGCGCAATGTTACACTTGATGTGCTTGAATTATAATGATACAAAAGGAGGGAATTAGTATTCGAAAAAAAACCGAAAGGAGGTGTATTAAATGTTATTTCCACTAAATAGCCCCTTGTATAATAATACTCTGTGCCGTACCGTCCCCGCGTCTGTTTGCGCAGATATCGCGCCTGCACCGTATCTGCGCCGTGTCTGTACCGTACCTTCGTCTCGCCGTCTTCTATTTGCGTTGCCCCTAATATTGCAAAAACGTATCACATGGTGTTTCGTATAGAATTTTCGAAATACCTAAGTAAGCAGAAGGGATAGGTGTAGGTTCCTTGTGTTTATAATAAAATTGTTCCTGATTATGTAAGTTTTTAACGCTGCACCACTGAAAGGTGGAGTAACCGTAAAAGCTTTAATTCTGAGTTAATTAAACAAAATTCGATGAACTATTGTTTTGATTCTATTTATTCGTTTTTCTAAGCGAAAGTTAATAAACCTATAAGTAGTAATGAGATTTTACACTTTACAGTAAATACCTACCAAATTACGCACTTTCTTTTTGCCTGTAGAATAATTGCAGAGACAAGGCCTCCTTATGGAAAGAGGAAATGGGCCGTAACGTAATTCACTATCGCATTGAGTGTAATCCTGTTCTGTAAATAATTAAAAAAAAACAAACTGCAACTAATGAATGACTGTACGGACTAATTAAACTATTGTTTGAGAGGGCACAGCTTTTTAATAGATTACCTGATGACATAAAAAAATCTTTTATAACATCAATATATTTAAAACCATTTTAAAGAAATATGTATATACTGTATAATACAATAAATATTGTCACATGGCTTTCAGCAGCCTAGAGATAAAATGTTTTATTTACACTTAAATATTCTAGCTTACTGTATCTCATTATAAATGAATTTTGTATGTTTTTAAGAGACCGATTTAATAATAGGTTATATAATTAATTAACACATACCCTATCAATTATTGTAGGGGTTTATATAATTAATTAACACATCTTTATATTAGGTAATTGAGTAATAATGCGCAAATAAACTATAGCTATTTGTTCCGTTCCAGAAAAAAACTGTAAGGTTCTGGCTTCGGCGGTGGCAAGAAAGTGGCACTCTCGAAGCCCACCACCGCCAACTCTACGCGAGAGCAACCACGGCGGCAGACGATGCGGCTATAGTCGCTGCTCATTCGGGGAATCCATTCCTCAGCACACGTGTGACCTCATCTTCGTACAGCGTGAGTCCATCTTGTAACCAACTTCCCTATTTAATAAAATAATGTGTTACCTAAAATACCTAGTCCAATAAATAATATTACGATATAACGAATCTAAACTAAATGGATAAATCGGAAATAACTAATGATAAACTGTATTGGATTACTTTATTGGACTGTATCGGCATTTACTGGTTTGAGTTTGACTGTATTGAAGCCTTAATTAATCAACATCATAATTATTATAGGTATTTGGACCTGTGATTAGTCTAGCGATCAATAATACCTACGTAATGGCCGAGATTAGCCCCTGTTCAATTAAAAGAAGAAAAGGATTCCTATTCATAAATACTAGAATGAAATTTAAAATAATTCTAAAACTTGCTAATATTTGACAATGTCCTAAAGTCAAACCTACGTCTTGCTTAATCATGTAATATCACAAACTTGTAAATAAATCGGAAAAGATTGTATGTTATCAATCCTATCATTAACCTATATGTATTCTATATAAGTCTATGATTCCTATAGCGAATGATGATGATGATGTCCTCCCGGCCGAATTTCGACCACGGCGCCCAGAGTCAATGGAGATTAGCTAATTGCGCAGGACATATTATAGTGCACAAGTGTGTGCGCAAACATAAGGCACTTTCTATTCCATCACTCTCATGATCCGATGGGACGACTAGCGACACGACCGGAAAGAAGTCTCGTACAGAACCGTCGGCTTTACGTGCTCTCCGAGGCACGGGGGTGTAATACCGCCAACTCCCAGACTTCGGGCTGATACTGAGAAATTTCATTTTACAGAAAAATCCCTAAATCACTTTTTGGCCGTACCCGGGATTTAAACCCAGGACCTCATTCTCTGCGGTTCAACACACTACCGCTAGATCAACGAGGTAGTCATAGTCAATATTGGTATAGTAAACGGGCCTAATGTGCAATAAACAAATAGGTAGTAATTAAAGTTTTACGAGTAAAGTTTTGTAAGTCATGTCAGTAGGTAGGTATATAAGATGAAAACATAGCTATAAGAACGCATATATTATGATTATGCTGTATGAACGTAAACAGAAATGTTTGTTTCAAGTAAGAGAGAGATTATAAGTAAGTAGGTATAAGCGAACGAATTTCCGAACATGGTCCAAGCCGATGGCAGAGCCGATCAGCGACCGAGTCTCTGTTATGCAATTATGATGCACAATGTTAGTAACTTTAAGGACGAAAATTGTTTTTTATATTTGATTTTAGTTGCTCGCTCATGACCTTGACTGCCGCTAAGTGCGCCATTTTGTTTAAAACAAATAATTATCTAAAACGAATTCACTCCTTGCAGCTTTACTTTATATTAGTTTATATAATATAAAATGTGTAATGACGTTATAATTTCATAACAATGTTTATATTAATAGGAAATGATTATTTTATTAGCTAGTTTTTAAAAAAGCTCCGCGAACATGGTTGCTGGACATATGTAGTTCCGAAAGGGAAGTTAAAATATACCAAAATACCTACCTAAGCACGGGTTTGCTTTAACATTAGGTAAAGTAGGTAGCTGTATGTATGCATATCTAACTTTTAAACTAATGGTGTAAAGAGACTGCCTCGTTGGTCTAGCGGTAGCGTGTTCAACCGCAGATAATGAGGTCCTGGGTTCAAATCCCGGGTCGGTCCAAAAAGTGATTTTGGGATTTTTCCGTATAAAGAAATTTCTCACTATCAGCCTTAAGTCTGGGAGTTGGCAGTATTACAGCCCCGTGCCCCGGAGAGCACGTAAAGCTCTCGGTCCTGTGCCTGACCTCTTTCCGGTCGTGTCGCTAGTCGTCCCATCGGATCATGAGAGTGATAATATATAAATTGCCCCTGTGTTTGCGCACACACTTGTGCACTATAATATGTCCTGCGTAATTGGGTAAACTCCATTGAGAATGGCCGCCGTGGCCGAAAGTGCAATAAACAAATAGGTAGTAATTAAAGTTTTACGAGTAAGGTTTTGTATGTCATGTCAGTAGGTAGGTATATAAGATGAAAACATAGCTATAAGGACGCATATATGATTATGCTGTATGAACGTAAACAGAAATGTTTGTTTCAAGTTCTTACTTGAATTACGTATAACGAACGAATTTCCGAACATGATCCAAGCCGATGGCAGAGCCGATCGACAGCGACCGAGTCTCCCCGAAGTCCCCGAACCGAACAAATACTTGTAACGTTCCGTCTTCTGTTATGCAATTATGATGCACAATGCTAGTAACTTTAAGGACGAAAATTGTTTTTTATATTTGATTTTAGTTGCTCGCTCATGACCTTGACTGCCGCTAAGTGCCCCATTTTGTTTAAAACAAATAATTATCTAAAACGAATTCACTCCTTGCAGCTTTACTTTATATTAGTTTATATAATATAAAATGTGTAATGACGTTATAATTTCATAACAATGTTTATATTTATAGGAAATGATTATTTTATTAGCTAGTTTTTAAAAAAGCTCCGCGAACATGGTTGCTGGACATAGTTCCGAAAGGGAAGTTAAAATATACCAAAATACCTACCTAAGCACGGGTTTGCTTTAACATTAGGTAAAGTAGGTAGCTGTATGTATGCATATCTAACTTTTAAACTAATGGTGTAAAGAGACTGCCTCGTTGGTCTAGCGGTAGCGTGTTCAACCGCAGATAATGAGATCCTGGGTTCAAATCCCGGGTCGGTCCAAAAAGTGATTTTGGGATTTTTCTGTAAAAAGGAATTTCTCACTGTCAGCCTTAAGCTGTCGGTCCTGTGCCTGACCTCTTTCTGGTCGTCTCGCTAGTCGTCCCATCGGATCATGAGAGTGATGGAATGTCCTGCGTAATTGGCTAAACTCCATTGAGAATGGCCGCCGTGGCCGATTTTCGGCCGAGAGGACACTACTATAAAGAGGGAACATTAGTGTTTTTTATGTGTTTGTAATGTAATGTTTTCACAAAAAAACTACGAGACCGATTTCAAAAATTCTTTCACCATTAAAGTTGCTTCTTAATTGAGTGACATAGGCTATATTACATTATCAAAAAAAAATAGTGATCCCTAATAAAAATGCAATATTATAACCCAAAGTATGAAAAAATAGTCCTAAAAAAACTGTCATCACGTACGCGGCTGAAACTATTGATGATAGAACAAAAAAATGTTCTACAGTATTATAGAACGTATAGTATCTACAAAAAATTCCGCGATACCATATATCCAACTACTGTAGTTATGCCATTACAACTAAATTTTTACATTTCAAAAGTTGATAAAAATGCCTACAATAATTAAACCATATTATTCATACCTCTGTATTAATCCTTATTCTATTATATGATATTTTATTAAATACCGTTTCATAACCTGTAAAATACTTCTTAAATGATTAAAATCGGACATTCCATTCAAAACATATATAACTAATTATAAATGTAAATATAAAGAAAATAATGCAATACTAAAATTATGCGGTGTGTATGGCCCCGAGCAGCGAGGCGGCTGATCTCAATACTTAATAGACAACATTGTCAAAATAGAGCATTAGAGCTAATTTACGTCGATTTTAAATTTCCATACAAACAGATGTATGTATAAAATTGACAAAATTTCCTTTGTTTTAGATTTCGATGGACACTGTACGAAGGCGTCTGAAGGAAGGAGGGAAAAAATGCTGCCGGCCCGAGTTAAGTTGTGGGCGGCAGCAATAGGGTTTTTAAAAAGACAAATGCAGGTGTTACCAGCTTGGAGAGCTGAACAAGACTGACGATTTTATTATCAGATATATTATACAGGGTGGCGCAATAGAACGTGCATTTTTAAAATAATTATTAAAAAATAAATACAAAAGGTATAGTTAAAATAAAACTAAGCAATTATTAAGTGATAACTGAAGTTTATTTTTTAAAAATAACATCATCTAAATGATGACCCTCTCTACGTTGGCACTCCTCTAACCGCAAACGGAAATTACCGAAAACTTTCTTAAGTAGTGCTGGTGTGATTGCTGCCATTTCACCACGAATATTCTCCTTGAGCTGACTGATGTTTCTCGGATTATTGGTGTAGACTTTGTGTTTGAGGTATCCCCCACAAAAAAAAGTCAGGAGGCGTCAAGTCTGGACTGCGCGGAGGCCATGGGATATCACCTCTTTTCGAAATCAGTTTGCCAGGGAACATCTGCTTCACAACCGCCATGGAGTCATTTGATGTGTGACTGGTAGCTCCGTCTTGTTGGAACCAAGTCCTAGAGTTCTTTATTCTTGAATTTTCAAGTTCTGGGGCCAAAAAACCTTCCAACATCGCAACATAGCGTTCGGTATTAACAGTGATGTTTTGCCCCCGTGCGTTTTCAAAAAAATAAGGACCAATTATTCCTTTGGCAGAGATTGCGGCCCAAACTGTCACTTTAGGGTTATGTAACGGTTTTTGATGTTTGAGTCTGGGATTCTCACTATTCCAATAACGACAATTTTGGCGGTTTACGAACCCATTCATATGAAAATGTGCCTCATCAGAGAAAAGGATGTTTTCAAAATTTGAAAACCGATTGAGCATTTCATTAGCAAATGTGAGCCGTGCTATGAAGTCAGAGTCTTTCAATTCTTGAGTTAATTGCAGCTTGTATGGATGCAATTTAAGATCCAAGTTTAAAATTCGTTGCAAACTTCGTCGCGATATGTTTAGGACAGACGATCTCTTGCGAGTAGACATTTGTGGATCTTCTCGTACCGACTGCTTAACACTCTCAATATTGTCTTCGGTCCTAGATGTGCGTGGACGACCTTTTGCGTGTGGTTTAAACGTCGATCCAGTCTCTTCAAACCGCTTTATCCAGATTTTAATTAAATTAGCACTCGGAGCCTCCCTAATTTGCCGTACACCATACTCAGAACAAAATAGTCGCCTGACAACTACGTACGAACGAGAGTTTTCGTAAAATGCGCGCACGCAAAATGCGCGACGCTTCCCGTCGAAGTGACTCATAGTGACTAAAACTTCATGAACCGCGCTACCCAACGATATCGGTCTCCCCTCGCCCACGCCCCTTCTACCCCGCAAAAAAAATGATGCAATATGCACGTTCTATTGCGCCACCCTGTATAAAGACTTAATCTACTTTACAAACAAAGGACCATTCTTATATTTAATGTTTCCTGTTATTTGGTGGTGGAGATAAGGAAGTACGGCCAGTGATTCCTTATCGTCTAATTAACACTAAGGTTATTGTTAGTCCTTGTGTTATGACGATATAACTCCTCCCCCCTTAAGAAGGAGGCCCGCCGATGGCTGCGCAGGCTGCTGTTCTTTGGATTTCGTGAGCAGCACTGAGGCTTGGGTCCATCGAGGTTTCCATATGAACTTGTAAAAAGCTACTCCGGATCCCGTCAGGATGATGATGATATACAATAGTATTGATGACCAGCTGGGTGTGGTTGAAATTATTTCTTTTTCCATCTGTGAAAACTCAAGTTTATCCAGTTGTTTTAGGGTATCTTTTAAGTTATCCAGTTCAACATTTTCTAGTTTTATGTTTGTTGGGGATGTCCTGGGTGTCTGGTGAGCACGTGGAAGGGGTATGGTTTCCCTTACATTAATGTATTTTTGGTGTGTTGTTAGTGTTTTGTCCATTATTTGGACCTTGCAGTTATTGTCTATTGTGACCAAAAAGACACCTTTACTTCTTTGATATTGGACGTCGTTGCCGCATGTAGTTTTCACGACTTCTTCGTTTTTCATGACAATAATCCAGCTGTTATCTTTTATTTGCTGTATTATGTTGTTATCATATGTTGCAGTTACATATGTACAGTTGTGTGGTTCTTGGTGTTGTAAAAGCTGTGCTATGCAGTCGTTGGAGTTTCTTAGATTTTGCCACTGAAGGTGTTTGCAGATTACATCGTTGTCTACGACTTTATTGCAGGGCTCGCGAGGATAGGCGAACTCGTCATTTCCCAAGATTAGGGTAGGATTTTTGGGTATAAGGATGACATTGTTGTCGTTAGGGATGGAATACAGGTGTAGGAGGTTGTAGGGTTGGTTTGCAACTAGTGGTACCTCTAGGATAAAATTTAGCGAATTGTTTGTACTGTATGCTTTTACTGTAATGGCTTTTTCCCACAAGTGTATATTTTTTATGTTGGGGGAAAATGCTAGGTGACCGTCTTCTGTATTTTGGATGTAGTTTAGTTCTTCTATTAGATAATTTGGGTCAATTATACTCGGATGCATTTTACCGAGGTGTGAAAATGTGATAGCAGTTTCCAGCGTTTCTAGCTTGTCATATAGTTGTTGGAAGGATCTCTCTATTTCGTTAAATATGTTGGTTGTTAAAACATTTGTTTCCAGAGTCGATTTCTGTTGAGAGTATCTGTCAATAACTCGATAGATTTCTTTTTGGTTACGTTTTAGACTTTGTAAACTTTTTTCATAATCTTGCATAAATGTTTTCATGACGCTTAATGTTTGCTTTTGTTTAAATGCGTTATTATTAAATGAAGATTGTATTTCTTTGATTTCATTATCTATTCTGATAGCGTCGTCTTGGTCTAGATTACCGGTGATTAACTTGACGATTGTGCCTAGTCCGTTAATTAAACCTCGTTTGTTCCTATAACTAGATTTAACTCCTACTGTTTCTAATCCTAAGTAGAGTAGTCTACTTTCAATAGTGTCTATCATATAATCTATTTGTTTAGTAACAGTTAATGTGTTAATTGAATTGTTATGTTTTAACTTAAACGTATAATAATTGCTACATATTTCTAAAAATATTTCCCTAAAGTTAGAGGTGTTATATAATACTGCTAAATGGTATGTATTTATTTGGTACTGAGCTTTTGCTTCCGTTAGGATTAATATCCCATTGTGGTTGTCTATTGGCTGTAAGACTGCAGTGCTTGCGGCGAACCGGAGCATTGCGATGAGGGCGATGGTGTTCCTGAAACATTTTCAGGGCGCCTTAGTAAGCGGAAGTGAACTCGGATAGATTTGGCGTTCACATGTTTTCCAACTATTTCTGCTATTTGTTCGGGGTGTATATGAACGATAGTGTATGGACCTAAATATCTTGGTTCCAGTTTGTTACTACGTGCTGTTTTTGCAACTTGTTTGTAAACTTTGTCCCCTACTTTAAAAGGTGCTGGTTCCGTATTTTTGTTAGCTTTCTCTATAACTTGTTGTTTGTTATCGCATAGTTTTTTACTTAGTAGATCGTGTACGTTATTCATTATTTGCTTGTGTTTTAGTACGTATTCTTGGTAGAATTCTTTCGGAAAATGTAATTCTAGTGGATTTCTACTATTTGTATGTCCATAGAGTAATTCGAATGGTGTAAATCCTGTTGACGAATGAATAGTGTTATTGTAAGCTATGATTGCGTATTTCATTAAATTTACCGGGTCATCTTTATCTGTGATCCTTTGAATTCTTATTAGTTCAGCTAATGTTGAGTGTACTCTTTCGATTGGTGAATTAGAGTTCGGGTTATAAGGGGTGGTGAAATGTATTTTAATATTATGTAGTGTGCATATTTCATTGATTACTTTGTTATCAAATTTGGAATCTGAGTCGGTAGTTATTTTGTTTGGTACTCCTATGACTGAAAATAAACTTAGCAGGGCTTCAGCGATGTGAATGCTGGTTGACGCCGTAAGTGGTATTGCTTGGGCGTATTTTGTAAAATTGTCTACTAATGTCAAAAAGGTTGTTCCTCCGCTACTGTATAAATCCATGAACATGTGCTCCATTGGTTTATGCGGTGTTTCTGTTATTGAAAGTGGTAATTTTAATGGGTTTCTCTCGTATTTACTTTTCAAGCATGTGTCGCATTTATTTATGAACTTTTGAATACTAGGAAGCATATTGGGCCAATGATAATTCCTATGCAAGTGTTTGTATGTTTCCTGAATTCCTCTATGTATAGTTTTTCCTTCATGATATTTCCTTATTAAGTCGTTTTGTTCGGAAATATTATCGATTAGGGTAACTCTAGTATTACATTTGATTAATTTCGGACCGCGATTGTTAAATATGGTTTTATAAACTTCGCAGAAAAGTGGATAGAATTCCTCGTGATGAAAATAACAATGGAATGTTCTATCGGGGATAGTGTGTTCTTTCAGAAATTGGATAATTGCTTGTTTTGTATCGTTAATAGGTATCCGAACGTCCTTTATAATCGTTTTCCCTTTAGACCTATCGTCTATCCTGTAAGTTTCGCCTGGTGATTTCCTAATGTGAAATTGTTTTAATTGTCTATCTATTGCGTCATCTATTTCAGGTATTTTATCTGTTATTCTATTCAATTGGGATTGCGAGATACTAGGTGTTTGCGTTAGGTTTTCCGGTTGACTGTCTACTGTAATCGGATTATCTTCTAATGTATGATTAACGGTGTCGGGTGTTGTAGGTGTACCTAGGATCGCTCTAAGGTCGGTGTTGCTTAGAGGTATGTTTGGTAATTCTATTGTGTTTAGGTCTAAGTTTATTAGGCCAGAATCTTGGTTTGAAGTACTAGGTTGTGGATTCGTTTCAAAATGATGCAATATTTGTACTCTAGATAGTGCGTCTGCGTTTGTATTTGCTTTTCCTTTTTTATATTCAATGTCATAGTTGTATTCTCCTAATCTCAAACGCCAACGGGTGAGTTTTGAGTTAGGGTCCTTGATGGACATTATCCATGTTAAGGGACGGTGGTCTGTATAAATTGTGAACTTTTTACCATAAAGATACGGCCGGAAGTATTTTATTGCCCATACTATACCAAGTAATTCTTTTTCTATGGTAGAGTATCTTTGTTCCGTGTCTGATAGTGTACGTGAGGCGTAAGCTATCGGTTTATCTGAACCTATGTCACCTTGTGATAAAACTGCGCCTAAGGCTACATCGGATGCATCCGTTGTGAGGATAAATCTCTTGTTAAAATCTGGGTATTGTAAAATAGGTGCGTTGATTAATACATCTTTGCATTTTTCAAATGCCTGTATGTATTCTGGTGTCATTGTAATTTTGCTACCTTTCTTTAAGCATTTTGTCAGAGGTTTTGTCAATTTGGCGAAATCTTGGATGAATTTTCTGTAATATCCTATTAAACCTAAGAATGATTTTATTTCTTTTTGGGTTTTAGGTAAGGGAAAATTTTTTACTGCAGCTATTTTATCTTCGTTAGGCTGAAGGCCTTTATCTGTTAAAGTGTGACCTAAAAATTTAACTTGTTTTTGTAGGAATTCCGATTTATTTAATTGTATTTTCAAATTGTGTGTACGGAATCTTTCAAATACTTGTTTACATTTTTCTAGGTGTTCTTGAAGAGAGGTTGAGTATATTATGACGTCGTCTAAGTATGTGAGTACGTTATCTATTCCGCGTAAAACTGCGTCCATTAGTCTTTGGAATGTACTTGGTGCATTCTTCAGACCGAAGGGCATTCTGAGAAATTCGTAATGTCCTCTATCTATAGTAAACGCCGTTTTCTCTATATCATCAGGATGCATTTCTACTTGATGGTATCCCGATGCTAAGTCTATTGTGGTAAAATATTGCGCACGTCCTAGTTTATCCAGTATATCATCTATATTGGGTAGTGGGTATTTATCTTCTATAGTTTTATCATTTAGTTTCCTATAGTCTATCACTAGTCTATATGTTCGTTCTCCAGTATTATCAATTTTTTTTGGAACAATATGTACTGGGCACGACCATGGGGAACTACTTTCTTGGATTATTTTTTGTTTTAAAAGTTTATTGATTTGTTGTTTTATTTCCTCTTTTTGTTTTGGGGCCTGTCTATAATTGCGCACATAAACAGGTTTATCGTCTGTTAATCTTAGTTGATGCTTAATTTTATGTGTGAAAGTAAGTGGTATTTCTTCACAATGAAATATATCACGGTAGTTGTAACAAAGTTTCTTTATTTCACGATTTTCTTCGGGGTTCATATGCTCTGTTCTGAGTCTATCTAAATTCTTTTTTAATAGCTGATCGGTATTTTTACATGTGTATATTGAGTTATGAAAATCTGTTGGTTTTTCTTATTTACTGTAATTTAAATGTTGTAAACGTAGGTCACAGCAATTTTTCAATTTTATCGTTTTATTTGAGGTGTTTATAACGGTTGTGAGCATGTTTCCGTTTTTTACTGTAACTATTGCTTCTGGAAATATCAGTCCCTTTTTTGAGGTTCTTTCTCCCTGAAAGTAATCTCCTTCGCTATAGTTGCAGAGTAAATTAATTACTTGTTCTGTTTTGGGTTTTAATATGCTATAGGACTTTATATCGTCTCTTATAGGTATGTTAGTTTCATCTGTCCGTAACATCATATTTTTAATATCGATTTTACAATTTAGTGGAATTAGGAGGTCTAGTCCTAATAATCCTGAGAAGTCTGAATCAAAGTTATACCAGGCGCATAAAGACGCAAGAGTAGGTTTTTGCCTAGAATATTATAATTTTGACTGGGCTAATAATATAGTAATATTTGTTGACGAAAAAAGCTTCCGGACGGATAAGGACGGAAGAAAAATATTATGGCGCAACAGCAATGAACGCTATGTTCAATTGAATACTTTGCCAAATCGGGCAAGTGGAAGAATATCGTTGAATTTTTGGGGATGGATGAGCTCAATGGGACCGGGTGAACTGGTGGAGGTTAGCGGGCGCATGACTGGGGATCAGTACGTCGAAATTTTACGCGACGTCATGATCCCCACCGTGCGCCTGCACTATCCAGAGGGCATTATTTACTTGTGCCAAGACAACTGCCGCGTGCACACCTGCAGAGTAGTGCAGGATTGGTTAATGACACGGAGTGACATTATCTGTCTGCCATGGCCTGCAAAGAGCCCTGACCTAAACCCAATCGAGAATCTATGGGGTCTTATGGTTCTCGATTAGGATGCCTCAGAAATCCGCAACAAAGAAAACTTGAGGCGAGAAGCTCATACTACATGGGAGCTTTTCAGGGGCACGGATACCTGCTGGAACATGGTGGTCGGCATGAGGAGCAGGATGGACGCTGTTCTTGATGCGCAAGGTGGACCGACTAAATATTAAAATAATTTCTTATATATATAGTTAAGTATTTTTATTTCATATTCACAATAACAAATTTAAATAATATTAATAAATAAATAACTATATTTTCGTCAATTTGTATTGTTATTACAATTTTAGAGTATTTATTGATATTGGAGTTTAATTTATGTAATAACTTTTATTTATCTGTTAATAATATTTTGTATTAGCGGTTCGGTGCGCTGCTCCCATGTAGTTACACTTCTTTACATTTGAAAGGCCGATCTTGTTGCGTATTTCTGAGGTCAACTTGGGCTCTTTCAGATCATGGCCTATGACATACTTATATTAATTATCGCTAATAGGACCGAAGAGACCTTAGTCTTAAGTCTACAACACTATAGTCAGTACACTCAATGTTAAACGCCGTGTGCGAGCACTTAGACACTTGTTGTCGCAAGGTGTAGGTATTCATTGAGTTTGAGTGTTCACACTATGTCGGAACTGAATGCACGGTGTGTTGTATCATAGCCTAAACTTTTATTATTTATTTACTTAGATTTTGACAAACTCCGATTCTACGGCACTAGTAAATAATGCTTTTAATTCACTCGGGCTTCCATAGGAACCTATCATATGTATGAATCTAGATCATTATCTATTTAGTAGGTGTCCATTGAGTTTGAGTTTTCACACTCGGTGTCGGACACCGAATGCACGGTGGGTTGTGTCACAGACTAAACTTAGATTTAGTTGACAAACTCCGATTTAGTTGACAAACTCCGATTTAGTTGACAAACTCCGATTCTACAGCACCAGTAAATAATGCATTTAATTCACCCGGGCTTCCATAGGGACCTTTGTTTTCCTTACCTTACGTGGTGGAAATGCTCTAGTCGCACATGGTGTGGGGCTCGACCCATTAAAACCACCACGGTAGCCAGCCTCATAGTGCCTGTAGCGAGGGCTCTGGGTACTCGTGAACGATCTCGCTGGTACCCCCGCTGTACACTGAGCGCCCGCGAGTCTCACCTGGGGAGGGGAGGAAACTGAATGCCTCCCCCCTCCCCAGTACGCACAAGCGTGTTATCTGAGCTACATCAGGTTACCTCTTTCCGGGATCGCTGGCGCTCGGAGGAAAAGAACTCCACTCGTTCCCTCCCCCAAACGCCAGTGGTCCCAGGGTTCCATAGGAACCTATCATATGTATGAATCTAGATCATATATATAGGTTTGACTAAAATCCGTTCAGTCAAACGTTACCGTTTAGTTGAGGTAAATGCGTGCTAAAAGTTCTGTTAATTGCTTAATAATGGCGCATTGCTGTCGTTATTTAAAGAGCGTATGATCACTGTAATGCACTGCAAGGTGAACCAACCAAATTAATTAAAGTTGTTACGACGCTTTATGGAGTTTGTCGTTATATCAAGTAGCGTTGAATGGAGTTCATACATTTAATATTGTTATTATTTTATTTATCAAATTAAAGGTGTTTAGGTATTTCCAACCACTGTTTGTCAAACGCTTATTCTTTCATTGCTCGATTTGGGAAAGACTTCTTTGATGTTGTGCCATAATAAAATGGTTTCCTCCATATCCTTCCTTCCCCAGGATTCAAACTATCTCCATACTCTTCGTCCCAATTGCCCAGTGGTTTGACGTAATATTTTGAAATTATATTATTTCATACACTTTTTATGTTCTTGAGATTTTTAACACGTATAACGCCACGTAATAAAATCATAAATTTCCATTCAGGCCATGTCGGACAATGATGGGTGACACCGACATGTTCCGTCCGGGCCGTGTCAGACAATGTTGTCCGACAGTCAGAGCTATGTTTAAACGTCTCTACTAAACTGTCTGTCAACAATACAAGGCAATATTGTACGCAGCGTGACCCGCGCGGCCTCCTAGATTAGTGGAATCACATCAGCACTCTAAAAACGTATATAAATAAAAAAGTTAAGTAAGTTTTTCTAAAAATATTATTTTACTAACATACATAAAAAAATTGTGTAATGCAAGTTTGATTTGTTTTTTCGATTTTATGGAAAAATTTAGTATTCGGTTTATAGATAAATTAAAAAATCAGACGTCCGACAGTCAGAGCTATGTTTAAACGTCTCTACTAAACTGTCTGTCAACAATACAAGGCAATATTGTAAGCAGCGTGACCCGCGCGGCCTCCTAGATTAGTGTAATCACATCAGCACTCTAAAAACGTATATAAATAAAAAAGGTACGTCAGTTTTTCTAAAAAAAATATTTTACTAACATACATAAAAAATTGTGTAATGCAAGTTTGATTTGTTTTTTCGATTTTATGGAAAAATTTAGTGTTCGGTTTATAGATAAATTAAAAAATCAGGATAGTAAAAAATCAAAATCAGTTTTATTGTTTTAAACTTAGGAAATAGGAACAATATTATCACATTTGAACTTAAAATATTTGAGATCATGGGAAAACGTACATTTATTCAATTAAGTTTACTAGGTAAATTAACATAAACAGTTTTTTAGGTTTAGAAATAATTAAAAGAAATGAAATAACAATCAATAAGAAAATAATCAAAATAACAATTAAAAATATTTAAAAAGAACGATGTACTTTATTAAAACAATCTAAACAAAGAAACGGTTTATTTGGGCAGTCGTCACAGAAAGTGTTAACTTTTTTTACTTTATTTTTCGCTTGGTTTCTACCTAGAATTTTGACTTTTTCCTTGTAACATTCAGAGCACCCTCTTCTAATAATACTACTCTTTCCTTCTTTCTTGAGTAGTCTGTGTTTTCCTCTTTTTGCTCTTTTTTCACGAATCTCTTCCGTCTCAGTCATAGGATTCGAACAAAATTCTTGCATTATTTCTTTTCTAAAGTCTACTATAGACATGTGTTCATTGGTAACTTTTTTATATAAAATCATAGCGTTTACTAATGTAGTATTAAGTAATAAATTAATAGCGAGTTTTTTATACCACTTTATTGTTTTTCGTAGTGGTGTAGAGTACGCAGCTAATTGATCAGCCAAATCAACGGCACCTTTGACTTTATTGTAGTCTACAACAATCTTTGGCTTTGATATCACATTTCCTCGTTTATTTACATGACTAAACCGTACCGAATGCTTTGTGGACAGAACATATACGTCGCGCTTGTCCCTCCATTTCATCATGGTTATTCCATCGGTGCTTTCGGCTGCGGCAAACTGGCCTCTCTTGAGCTTAGCAGTAACAACATGTTTGGGGAGCTGTCTTCTATTTTTTCGAATAGTGCCTACTAAATGAGTTTCTTTTTCTAATAGTTGCCGTGCCAAATCTACACTTGTATACCAATTGTCGGTATACAATGTGTGTCCTTTGTTGAGTAAATCTTCGCATAAAGACATAACTACATTTGTGGGCGTTGTATTTTTATCGTCGCTTTTTCCCGCGTAAATGCTAATCTTGTAGGTATATCCAGGAATCGTACATAATTTGAATTCTTTAATTCCGTATTTGTGTCTTTTTTGTTTATTATACTGCCTAAATATTATTCTGCCACGGAATGGAACCATGCTCTCGTCAATACAAATATCTTCACCAGGGGTATAGTTTTTTTTGTAGTTCTCATTTAAATTGTTCACTAGTTGACGTACTCGATGTAGTCGGTCTTCTTTGTTTTCATCATCTTCATCAGAAAAATGTAGCATCTTCAAAAGTAATTCAAATCGGTTTCTGGACATTACCATTCTCGGAAAAGGATGCCCGATAATTTTATTTTTAGACCAGTAGTCTGCCAATCTGGGTAATTTTACCAAACCCATGAATAAAATTAGGCCAAACATTTTTTTAATTTCTTTTATATTCGTTGGACTCCACTGATTAATACGTGCACCTCTTGACGCTTCAGGCATACTGGTAATGTTACGAATAGCATATTGATTTGTGTTATGCACTATTTGTTGAAACACGTCATCAGTCACAAAGAGTGAATAAAAATCGATGGGTGATTTGTCAGTCATAGATAATCTGACATGAAGCGGAGCACCCGAAATCTCGGTAAAAGGAATTATTTGGCGTTGTTTACCTGTTGGCTCACACCAAAAACTCGTGGTAGGTGTAACGTTTGAAGTTTCTTGTGTACTGACTTCATATCCTGAATTGCTGCCTTCACTATCAGATCTGATGATACGTCGTCGTTTTTGCTTAGTAGGCACTATTTGCCTTTCTTCTTCATCTGAACTAATATGAAAACTACTGTTCAGTAGTGATATTTCAATATTTTGAAGCTGTGTCAAATCGTCCTCTGTTATTTCAAAAGCATCATCAAAGTCACACATTTTGAATACCTAATAAAAATATACTCTATTCTGTAGTCGTATACTCGTAGCGTATTTACGATTCGGCGGGAAAAAAAATGTGCAACAGGCGTTCTCGACAACGTCCTGCGAGGCACTGAGACTTGCGCGCGCTCACTGCGCTAGAGTGGGGAATCGCGGGTGGGTGCTCGGGAGCGGGTGACACTTTGACCCGCGCGGCTTCAACGGAAGAAAACTCAAATAAATATACGCAGCAAGCCATGGCGGACAATGTTGGGCGACATGAATTATCTTCACATTTATAAAGATTTCTGTAGTTATGTCAATGTTCTGTACGTTAGAAATTCATATTTAATAACACTAACAATAAATCAAAAATTTGAGATTTTGATAATTTAAAATATTTTGTATGGCTTATATGGTAAGTTAAGTGTCGCCCAGCAATGTCCGACATGGCGTTGTACGTGTTAATTCAAAAGTTAGTGCCGACGCCCACTGTTAGTACGGCACGGCAAATGATTTTAGTAAGCGCAAATAATCTTATTTTATCATGATTAGCGTCCACATTTCGGAATGTTTCGCCGTGCCAGAACGTGTCGGAGGATGCCATAGGATATAAGACCGAAATCATCTGTATCACAAAATCCCTTGCCGGTCTTATATATAGCCCATTCAAATTATACTAATCTACATAGGCAAAAACTTACTTTTGCTTGGCGGCAGTATTTAAATTTGTTTAGCAAATAGTAACTGTATAAAAGTTTGTAAAAAATAATATTATCTACTTGTTACTTTAATCTATTGTATAGTTTAGTTTTATAAAACCTATTGTATATAAGACCGAAATCATCTGTATCACAAAATCCCTTGCCGGTCTTATACCTATATAGCCCATTCAAATTATACTAATCTACATAGGCAAAAACTTACTCTTGCTTGGTGGCAGTATTTAAATTTGTTTAGCAAATAGTAACTGTATAAAAGTTTGTAAAAAATAATATTATCTACTTGTTACTTTAATCTATTGTATAGTTTAGTTTTATAAAACCTATTGTATATTTTAATTTAGAGTGTTTGTTTTTAAGTTCTTCATAACGTAAAAATGTATGTTTTTAAATAAAAGGATTAGGATTCTTGTTAGGCATTTATTATTTTTCCGGCTTAATATTAACTGTATAAAAGTTTGTTAAAATTTACAGTATCTACTTGTTTTTATTAAAATATATAAATTAAAATATATAATAGATTTTATAAAACTAAACTATACAATAGAGTTTAGTTTTATAAAATCTATTACATATTTTAATTAAGAGTAAGTATATGTTTTTAAGTTTTTAATAGCATACAAGTGTATGTTTAAGAATAAAAAGATTAAGATTGTTATTCTGCATTTTATTATTTTTCCAACTTTTTCCCATAAAAAAACTTCGTTCCCGTAAAAAACTTTCCTAGGTGCATCTTTTTCTGCACCCCTGATTATGCGAAACAAACTCTATTTTAATATTTTTAAAATATTTTAGGATGTAACAAAGTCTATAAAATAACAGATTAATATTTTAATTAAAAGACAACTTACTAGTGTAGCGTTAATCTTGCATTTAAAAGCAGCAAACTTAGCGTAATTCACGTTACGAAGTTCTCCCATATTATGTTAGTAACTAGTGGCCCGTGTAGGCTTGGTACGGATGGACATTGTTTTTATTTTGGAATAAACAGTGTTATTGTATCTTTAGGTATCATAAGTAAGTTTCTTAAATTTACTATTTGAGGAGCATCTGTTCAAAAGGACGTATTTCTATGATAAACAAACTTCACAAAAACAGACAAAAACATCTAGTTTCTATTATAAAAATGCTAAAATTTAATTAAATGTAAGCTCATTGTGAGGATTAAGACTACAATAATACATGCATATAAAAAAAAAAAAAAATACATCATTTTTTTTTAAATTTAATTTTAGTTTAGAAATACGACTTATTGATCGGACAAATTAGAAATACGACCTTTTGATTTGTCACTTCTAGAAATATGCCCTTTTGATTTAACACTTTTAGAAATAAGGCTTTGTGAATGGACTTTTTGGAAATACAAAATAAAGAGAAATACTAGTGAAGTTTTTTGGCATTCTGTGAAAATAAAAAAATCAATCAATTATGAGCAATACTTTGATGTTTATTATCTACTTCTACTCTGAGCTGAAATTAGATTTTATAATGAGACAGATACAAAATTATTTTTCACATCATTTATTTTTTTATCATTAATCATTACAAAATATTATTCAATCCCTTAAACTCTAATATCCCCAATGTCAGGTTCCATGCAAATGCATTCACTGTCCTCATTATGGTTATGATCATGATCCTCATCCTCATTCTCATTGAGTGCGTTATGCTCATGAAGAATGTTTTTATACCATTGTAAATCTTCAATCAAGGCCCAATCTTCACCAAATTGTTTTACTAATAATAATGTGACATCTTTTTTTTTGTTTCCAGTAAGACCTTTGCCTGTTGGTTGTTCTTGCAGTTGTTTAGGATGTCGTTTACCACGTTTCAATAATGATTCAAATTCTTCTTGACCCGATTCAAAACGATAGTTTTGAAATGCACAAATTTTGACATCTTTGAAACGACCTCCTGGACCTTTAACTTTTTTAATTTTAATTCTCTTAGCAGTTTGAATTTTTGTAAGCTTTTTGTAATTTAGCTCCAACTTTTTTATATCTTTGAGAGTCCAATCAAAGCCAATGTCATGAACTTTTCCATGTTTCTCTATGATTTCTATGTATCCTGTCCTGTGTGTAATAATAGGTGTTTTCCTAATATCTTTTTCTATTCTACCGAATATGCGGTCTGCTGGCAAGAAACTATGCCCACGAACAGGGAAAGTTATTGTGATTTCTTCAATTGTGTTATTGTTATTAGCTAACCAGTAAATTAGTAAATGTAGGATGTGGCTATTTTTGTTTTGTCCACCACATCCATCACAGAACAACTTCAGTGACGTTAAATTTTCAGGAATAGTTAAATTGGTTAAGTATGTCAGCAATGCTGATCCAATTTCTAGAGACCCACGAGAAGCCTGTGTCTCATCCCATACAAAAAAGTCAGGTTGCTTTTTGTCTACGTCAGTTATACAAAAATTGTAAAAACTGATTTGCCTGCTGTAAAATGCGTCTTGTATAGGTGTTCTTGGTAATGGTAATACCTTCTGCAAATCAAAACACAGCCTTATGCTGTTGGCAACTGGTGTTCTCAATAGTTCATAGAAAGCATTGGATCTTAGTTTGTGAACCCTCTTTTCAACCATCAGTGTTTGCTTTCGTTGACTGTTGGTTTCATTTTTTATTTTATTCGTCCACAATATGCAAACACTGCATGCATCAGTAGCTGGGGATTTGAACCCAATGTTGAATTCATTGCAAAATATATTGTGGAACATGGTGCGGGAAACCCATAAATTTCTAGGCACTGACAGGTTATAGATTCTGAGTAATCTAGCAGCGTTTAGGTCAGATGACAAATAAATTCTTTTGCTTTTCTGTCTGTTATAGTGACTTTCCTGAGCAGGTAACTTTTTCAAGAATTCTCTTAACTTTTCTTTTTTCTCTCTTGACTTGGCTGCTTTCCTGTCCCCACCTCGCTTCTCTGTAGGTGTTTCCCCTTGACTCAGCCTAACATTTAAGTTTCTTAGCCTTTTTTCTCCAATTGAAAAAGTTTTTTGAAACACTTGTTTACACACTGTTGTCAGTTTTTTATTTATAAATAGATGGTAGGTGCAACTAACCTTTCGATTTTTCGTTGTCGCTCTTGGATTTGACTTTCCTCGATTTAGTGGCTCATACGGTGCTAAGAGCCTAGAAAGATAAATATCTTGATCTACCTTCCCACGCCGTTTAAAAAACAACTTTCTGTTTTCTATGATATCTTGTAATGTCAACCGTTTACATTTGAAAGTTTTTAGCGACTTGTGATTACATGGACATCTATAATTTATGCACAAGGGATCTTTATCTGTGTAAGTCCTGAAAAAATACATAGAAAAAGTATATTAATTAGTTATTATCTTAATAAGAAAACAGGATATCGAACTAAGAACCTACATTAGAATGTCACTTACGTTTTACGGTATTCCGAACGTTCTTTACGCTTTTTTTTCCTTGAACCAGCATTCAAGGTCTCGACTAAACCTTGCTCATCCATTTTCACTCTGATTTTTACTTTATAATCACTTCCAAACTTCAAAATTTCACAAAATCCATCAACTCGCATCGAAAGACAAAACGTTAGGAGTAACTTCTGTCAGTGTCATCTGTCGACGTCGTTATAGAGATGTAGAGTCATAATTTTTTTTATTTTTTATTTTTTTAGGGTTGATATTGGCAATGACATTCAACGTACAGCCGTCATGTTTTGACTCGATACCGTTTTTTAGTCAAACAAATCGATTTTTATTAAAGTTGTTATGTATGGAAAAAAATATGACCTTTTGAACAGAAAAATAAATAAAAGATGCTATTTGTAGAAGAAATATGCCTGTTCTGTTTAAAACAATCCAAAACAACATTTTAATGCAGAAATACATCCGTTTTGATTGGAATCCAATTTTTTAAGATTTTATTATATGGGAAATACGCTCCTTTTGAACAAGTATTTAGGCTCATTCAGTGGAGTTTTTTGTTATGAGTTCAAAAAAAAAATAAAAAAAATAAAAACTTGGAAAGTGAAATACGACCTTTTGAACAGACGCTCCTCATTTATGCTTTTCTTCTAAAATTATTCTATGTCATTTAAGTGCACTTCGTAGGAAGCCAACCTCGCGTGGCTACCTATTTCCTAGATGTGTACGCCCCTCTCCCGCACTGCCCACATATCCTCGCCGTGTTGCCGTTGTACTGCATAGGGCGGCTATATATAGTAGCCCCGAGGGCCACAACATCGTCTAGACGGCTCGAGCCCTCTGCTCGCCTCTATAGTCCGGTGAAGCAGTGAAAGCCTCCTAGGCTAACTGTAGCGTCATGTTAAAATAAAAAAAAAAAAAAACCACAACATCGCATATTAGCACAGTTGCACAATACGTCCCTTAAATAATACCCAATACCCTCTCCCTCAACCGACACATACGAGTAGAATAAATAGATGTAAATACCTAGTTAGTAGATAACATTTTTAAAAAACAGTCCAAATGCAAGTCGGACTTCAAGGTTTCCATACAAATAGATGGTTCTTTAAAACTTTTTTTTTACAATTTAGACTAGGTATTCTGCTTAGACATGTAAGTATCATTGAAACAGGTTGAGCCGTTTTGAATAATAAGGACTTTAAAAATTGTATGAAATGTCCTGCAGAGTCTAGCTCTTAAGACCGTTCACTCGACACGGAATTTCATACAAACTTCGAAGTCCTAGTTCTATTCAATGATTCAATCGAAGTGATAGGTATGACATTCTTCCTCAATTCGTTACCTACCTGTTTAAATTATTTCGAGTGGGTAAATACCTACATACTTATAAATTCTACTCAAGGTTTTCTAAATGGTATCAGCTATTGTGATTTTCCAACAACTATGTAAAAATGAAAGATTATACCTACTTAGCATATAATCCTTCTAATTCCTTATAGCATATATTTAGGTAAGTAATTGAAACAAACAAAATATAAGTAATGGAACCAGGCGTTACTTTGCGGAAATCCATAACAATCAAAATACAAAATCAATATGTAGTGTTAATTCCGCTAATTGCATCCCGGCATGATTAAACTGACAATGAGCGGAATTAACACTAATTGATTTTGTATTTTGAAACAAAATATAATTTGTAAGCTTTCATAGGTACCTATTTAAGATTTTACGTAGGCCTCATTTTATTGTCAGCCATGCCATTATCGGGTTTAAGATATTTGTTTTCTCAAAAGAATCACTTTCACTAAGTATATGAGAAACAGGTATTAAAATAAAGTAGATTCTTATGTATTACATCGGATGGTTGCTTAATACTAATAATTTCTATATCTAATTAATTATTTCGATTCTAATAAAGTAATCAACCTGCTACCGTGGTCTAGAATAAGGTATCTTATTCTACACAGCGACAACGTGCATACGCACCCATGCTCACTTACGCACTGCACACAGACACAGATAACTATATAAGTACTACGGCACTGCAGCACGAAACATTACAAGTACGAATTGACAAAAACGTCTCTATCTCTTTCGCACGATTCCCGCTGTTGTTGCTCATAACGCGTTCAAGGTCAAAGTGGGGTAGCTTGAGGTGCTGCCGACTGTACATATTAATAATAATTTTGCCACTATTTCTGTAGTTACATTATGCAAGCTTACCTTGTTCGTGAATTCATCAAGCAGCACGCACCATAATTATGATCATCAATAGAAGCACTCCACATTAACAGTAATTTGCCACACTTATTATTATAATAATAGCTCTCACGCACTCGATAAATATTTTCAAAAACAGGAAACGGAACTGCCAAAGCGCACGCGCACTCTACAAGATGAATTATGTAATTATGGAGCATGTTTAGTGCGTTATACAAACAAAGAATTACCCCTTCACCCCACCCCTCCCGCGTCCCGCCGAACGACGTGTTATCGGTGATTTTTGATAAGTATGTGCAACTGGAAGATAATAATAATGTTTTCATAGTACAGATATTATTATATTATTATGTATTTAACAGTGTACGCGTCTGTACCGAAATTGTAAGGTGTATTATACTAAACATTTCAAAAGATAGCATAATGTTCTACGTTTTCGATTTTTCGTAACCATCTAAACTTGGTCGGGTTACCACGGTCATTTACTTCCTAATGACTTTAATCGTATTATCTCATTAATTATCCAATGTACTACGTTGAAATTTTACTGATATACAACTGAACTACACAACTAATAATTGAGATAACATTCAGTTCATATATCCATATACAGGCTTATCAGTTGCCAAATAACACCGCGCGCATCATGACCGTGCTCGTGAAGAACTGAATATCATCATAACTTGTTAAATACTTACAGGATACTAATGAAACTTTACATACATTTGAAGGCAGTCACAAGCTTCAAAATAATGTTTAAAGTAAGTCTTTAGACCTCTTATTGAGAGTGCTGGGACCAATTGAAGTGTTTTTCTATTTAATGAAATAACCTTTAAGCTATGTATTATTTTGGTATTTTTATTGCAGAACAAATTTAAACTAATTATAAAGAAGTCTTGTACAAAATATGATAAGAATCCGCTTAACCGTTTCAAAGATCTAGCAAAACCAAAAACGATACCCCAGCAAAATCTCGAATAACTTCGCAACCGAAGAAAGAACAAATACAAAATAAGGCACAACATTTACTTCATCTAGACAACTAATTTTATAGCTAGTATTTATTTAAATATTCCCATTAGAAAGAAAAAGGTCTGGCTGGGGTAACGTTACCTCAGCAGGAAATGTTTTTGTGAAATAATTAAAAAACTATAAGCGCAACAAATTTAAAAATGTGCGCAACAATTACAGAAGCCGCAAAACTAATTATCTATAAGATTCAAATGACCATTTTCGACCACATCTGGCTGAGGTAACGGACGCGTGTCACAGAGAAACTCGAATCGGTTTTTAAGATATGAAGGCGTAGCAGGGTTAAAGAGTATGTTATATAATAAGGAAAGAATATGTGCATTCCGACGAAGGCGAATTGGCAACCACTTGAGCTTTAAACGGAATGATGAAACGTGATCATATTTGCGAAGACCAAATATGAATCTTATACAAAGGTTTTGGAGACGCTCAAGTTTATCCAGTTGTTCTTCCGTGAGATCTAGATAGCTGGCATCGGCATAGTCGAGAATAGGTAAGAGAAGTGATTGTGCAAGAGCAGTTTTAGTGGTAATAGGGAGGAAATTGCGTAGACGCCTGAGGGAACCTGCTGATGCGAAAAGTTTACCACTAACATTTTTAAGATGAGGACCCCAGGACAACGTATTGTCAATTATAATTCCCAGATTCTTGACGTTATTACTGGGAGGGATAACAGTCCCGTCAAAGATGATTTGTGGTTGTTGAGACCAGTCCACTTTTGAAATCATTCGAGAGCTGCCAACTACTATAGCTTGGGTCTTAGATGGATTAATTCTAAGACCAAAGCTATTACTCCACGTCTTTATCCGAGCTAAATCACCATTTATTGCCGCGATGACACTGGGTAAATTTGCAAGCGAACCATGGGAATAAATTTGTAGATCGTCTGCGTAAAGATGGTAGGCGGAAGCAAGATTATTAGAAATCGTATTTATAAATAAAGCGAAAAGTAATGGAGACAGAACGCCACCCTGCGGCACGCCAGCAACTGTATTAGACCATGTAGAAAACAAGTCATTAATACGGATTCTTTGCCGGCGGCCAAACAGGTAAGATCGAAACCATTCAATTGCCGTTGGAGATATGTTAAGCGAAGTCAAAATGCCAAGGAGAATGTCAAAATCTACAGTGTTAAAAGCATTTGTAAAATCAAGTAAGAGGAGAACTGTAAGATTTCCACTCTCCATGGCACTCCTGATGTCATCCGTAATATGGACCAGTGCTGTGACGGTGCTATGACCAGGACGGAAACCGGATTGCATAGGGTTAAGGAGATTGTGTTTACAAACATAGGAGTTCAGTTGGGAGTAAATAAGCCGTTCGAGGACTTTTGATAGGAATGGGAGAATGGATATGGGACGGTAATCGGAGAATGAGGATGGATTTCTAGTTTTAGGAAGGGGAGTGACAAGAGCTTCTTTCCATGCGGAAGGAAAAAAGCCACAGGATATGGAACAATTAAGAATATGGGTGATAATGGGTAGGATTTCGTCAAGGATAGGAATGATCATATTACGGCTGACACTGTCGCTACCGACCGCATTGGAAGATATCGACAGGATACTTTTCTTAACATCACAATCGGAGAATTGATTGAAAGCAAAAGGTGGATGATCGGCAGTTGGAAGAGATGAAAGATAGCTTAAAGTTTGAGCTTTAGCTGACGCATTACTCGAAGATGAAGAGGAAAAGTACTGGTTAAGAGAATTAATATCTAAGTTATTTGAAAGTATATCTCTGGGTTTTCCAACTCCTAATGATCGAAGAAATTTCCAAATTTTGGCTGGATCTCCATTTTCGATGGATTTATGGATATTATGGCGTTGGGCGTTCCTACACATCTTGATGCAGCGATTTCGGATGGAAAAATATTTTTCCCGAGAATAATCGGATGGGCGACACTTATATTTTGATTTCGCTGCTGCTTTGAGGCTTATTAGATTCTTGATCTCGTCAGTTAGCCAAGGCGCCGGTAGGTGTTTTACCCTTATAGCACGAATAGGCGCATGTTTGTCGTACAGATCAATTAGAATGGAATTAAAAATATCGATCTTGTCATTGACTGATGTGGAATCCCAAACTAAGCTCCAGTCAATACCCCCGGCAGCTTCTCGAAGACTTTCAAGGTTCATACCACTAAAATTGCGCTGCAGAAGAATTTTCGACTTAGCCTTTGGTGGACGGACTTCATAGGAAACGAAAATCAGATCGTGATATGAAAACACGTCAGCCGAGCATTGGCCATGCTTGGCGACGTGATCACGAGAAGAGACGAAGATAAGATCCAAGAGAGATGGAGTTGCATTAGGAAAGTGGTGTGTTGCATTCGAAGGAAGGCAGAAGAGATTAGTCGATTCAGTGACCGACAGGAGAGAGGAAGCGCGAAAATCATTTTTTAGGAGGCAAGTGTTGAAATCACCCAAGATAATAGAATGACTGTAAGAAGGAGTGAATTTTTCAAGAAGTATCTCAAAAGAATTGAAGAAGTTGATAAGGAGGGACGGAGAATAATACACACCTAGTGATACTTTCGTATGATGCAGTTCGACTTCAATAAAAAGATGTTCCCCTGCATTCAGTGGCGGTGGTTGTGGTGAATGATCTATTACGGTAAAGTTAATGTAACTGCGGAGATAAATTGCTACTCCACCACCACCACCTACCTCGCGATCATTGCGTATTAATTTGAAGCCTGGAAGGGAGTAAGAGATAGATGGAAGACAAGGTTTTAACCAAGATTCGGAGACAAGAATGGCATGGATGTTCTTACAGTCAAAATTTGCCAGCATCTCTGGAAAATGAGCCGGAATGCTTTGGGCATTGATGTGGACAACATTGAAATTCCTAAGAGCATCATTAAAGTGCGAGTTGAGGGTGTCACCAAGAGTTGGAATACTTAAGTAGCTGGAATCACTACATGCGGTTTGAAAACTATCAGAATCACTGTCATAGTCAGATAGTGACGACATAAAATATATATATATATATATGTATAATATATATGAATATATACGTATAATATAAAAGTACAAATTAAAAACTACAATACGCAAATAAGATGTTAATCTTAAAATACTACTATCCACCCGCCAGTTTTGTGTAATTACTGGTATTACATTTAACAATAAAGAAATCAAATTGAAGGAAAATTAATCTTCGATAAAATTATGTAGCTTGTAGCTACATAATTTTATCGAAGATTAACAATTATTAATTTGGTCCATTAACCTGGCTGTATTCATGCCGTAGTCATTGTTCCCATTCGCCCCGTACTAAAAGACCATAGACAAAATAAAATGGTTAAAAGACAAATGTTGCAGAGGCGTGGGTGCATGACTAATATAGTTTATGGAAGTACCGTAAAAAGGGGTGAATAGGCATGAAATCAAACTTTGCGATAATATTTCCCTATGTTGTAGTAGAAATATGGAATCAATAAGTGTTTCTTATTTTTTCCGCCTACTTAGATTTTATAAAATTGCTAAAGAATAGCCACAAATGTGATTATACATCATAAAAATAACAAAAATATAGGTCATCCCTATTCATACTCTCTCAGGGGTGTACTGGAACGAGCAAGGGGTCAATAGGGAAAAAAGCATAGGGTTGTCAATATTTACTTACAATAGGAAATAAAAAGTAGGAAGGTACGTTTATTTAAAAACATTAATTTTGTCTTAACATGTTTTTATTTATATACTAAGCAACATATTTTTATCATAGACATTCTTACAAATCTTTTAAAAGAAATAAAACTTAAACAATCTTATGAAGAAGTAAACAAATAAACTAAACAGTCCAACTTAAAAGTAAACAATATATTCATATATATTATAATTATGAAAACGAATATTATTAGAATTATTTATTTAGTATTTATACTCTGGGTTTTTTTATTGATGAATCATTTAATTTATGTCATTATTCATGAGATCACGTAATATATATTCATCTTTGGAATAGTAATTTTTAGCCTTTGTTTTAGTTTTGTGTTTCAATTTATCACTCAAAGCAATTTTTTTAACATTAATCTTCACCTTTTCTTTGGTTTCAAAATTTTCAACTGATGTTATAATTATCTTATCTTCTGTAGGCACATTACTTACTTCTACTGGTTCTTCTTTATCATCAATTAACATAGTATCACTTATTTCTATCTCTTCCTGCAAACAAAAATTATCTTCAAAAAGTAGAGGCATTTTCTCAATATCAAGGTAGTTTTCATCGGGTAATTGATCAATTTGATACGGTAAATCTATCTCTACATCTTTTACATCGTTTGAATGAATTCTAGTTTCTTGTGTTCGACTATTTTTATACTTTTTTATATCATAAGGTTTATAAAGATCTCATTATCAGTATTTTCAGTCATATTTGTATTTTTGGGTAATTCGATAGGTTTACTTTCATGTTTATCATGTCGTGTCGCTTTCATATATTTTTTAGATACAGTTTTTTGCTTCTTTATTTCGGCTTTGTCAATTTGTATGTCTACTTTAGTTTTCGTAAATTTTGCTTCGAATTTCCTTTTTCTTTCTTCTGGGATTTGTTTTGCAGTTATCAATTTTTTCTTCTCTCTGTCTTCGTTTTCCTTATTAGAGTCAGTGTCTCTGGACTGGGGTTGGAAGTTTTGCGAAGACTCGTCACTGTCTTCTAAATCAGATTCTTTGTCACTCTCCATTTCAGATTCTTCCTGACCAGTATTGTTAGCAGAAACGCTTTGACCAGGCTTTATATCAATTTTTTTTCGTTTGTTAGATATTTTGACGGTGCCATTACCATATCGCATTTCTTTTAACATTTCAATTACAGTTTCGTCAATGGTATCTTTACAAAAGATTTTCTCATCACGTAGACTATTTCCTGGTAATCTTTCCAGAACTTTATTTTTATTTAAGGGACTTATGCCTGTTTTCATAAATCCTGCTAATATATTAGACACGGCTTGACCTTCTATGCGAGTAATCAATTTCTTGAGTAAATTGGGAAAAATGCTCTTAGGAATAGTAGCCAAAGTTCGGCCGTCTGATTTCTTCCATAAAAATAAAATATTTCTCCAGGCTTCTTTGGTGGGTCTAAAAAATGCAACATCTAATGGTTACGTCAGGTGGGTTGAATTTGGAGGCAGGAAAATGAAATAAATGTCTTTTTCTTTGCATTCTCTAATCAAGTCCAAAGATAAATGCGAAGATAGATTATCTCCAATGAGAACCTTTTTTCCATCCTTGCCCTTAAAATATGGCAATGCAATAGTTCGCACCCAGTCTTCAAAGGTGTTACTATCAAACCACCCAGACGGTGTACAATTGTATCGACACCCCTTCGGCCCCTGCTCAACCCAAGATTCATATAAGTTTTTTGCTTTATATACGACATAGCAAGGAAGAAGTACACCATCTGCAGATGCTGCCATCATCAACGATGTTGATGCCTTGCTATGATTCATGACCCTCTCGGGATATTTAGCACCTCTTTTTGTTATCACCTTTCTTCTCCCAGGATCATCGGAAAGATTGGTCTCATCATAATTAATGATGTTACCTAATGGGACTCCTGCTATAGATTCTCCTAGATTACAAAAATATTGCTCTATAACTTCGCGTGAAACTGCCGCCCGTGATCGTTTAATGTTCTGACTTATTCTCAAGGAAACTTTATCTCGGTGTCTCTTTAAAAAGCTTTTAACATAGTCAGGACCTGGTAGATTGTCCCTAAACTTTTTGATATTAAGACCAAGTCTATCTAAATAACCTTTAACTAACATCCGCAAATCATAGGTATCTAGGGGATATCCCCACTCTGAGCAATAATTTATATTTGTAATAATATATGCCTCTTCTTCGGCTGTTAACACTGTTTGACCACCCTGTTTCTTCATAAACCTGGTATTGTGCCTATGTAAAACTGATTTAGAAATGTCATGTTTAGCACTAATTTCTGCTAATGAACAATTGGAGGTTTCGTATTCTCGAAGCGCTGAATGTATCGCTTCTTCGTCATATCTTTTGTATTGCCTCGTCCGTGGTTTATATGTACGAGGCATAATTACCTGCAATTAAATAAGTTTTTAGTGTGTTTTGGAAAATGTAGACATTTGGTTTGATTAGCAGATTATATTGATATATTTTTGTAAGTGACAGCCCTATCCCTATTCAAACTTTACTATTCCAATTATACCCATAAGCGTCCCTATTTAATATATACGTTCCTATTGAAATTTAAGGCGTTCCTATTCACCCCTGTACTGTATCTTTTAACCTCGTAAAAAAATCGAAATATTAAAGTTTCAGTTATTCTAGCATTTAATTAAAAATACATTATATTAAGACTTACCTTTTTGTAGAATGCTTCAATTATAAATAGGAACCAACTTAAAATCACTGGAAACTGTAGAACACCACTAGTTTTTGAAATACGGGCAAACTTTTGGGAGCGATAAACACAACAGTTTTAATATCATTTTTGAAATGTTCGTTATGACAATTTCTTGCAAACTTCACTCTAGTTTGGTGTTGCCATTATAAAGATTGAATATTCTGCTGCAAGTCAGAACGACTCCTACCAATTGGGAAGTTTTTATTTTTTTTTAAATCGCGTGCGAATTTCTTTACTGATTTTGTCCCTATTCATCCTGCGATTCCTATTCACCCCGTTTTACGGTATTTGACACGATGAACGTAAAGAAATAAATTGTTTGTTTGTAACAAATAAAATGAGAAAATAAGAATACCTACAGATAAAAAACACGATAACAGACACATGAAAACATATAGATATAGTACGAAGATAGCATAAGAACAAATATAAATACTGGGAACCCAGTAAAACAAGAAAAAGAACTATGAAATAACAGTACGGGAATAAATCTATCACTTTTTATGTGCCGTATTGCGGCGACTTCTTTGTGATGCCGGTTCGGAGATGCTTGATGCCTTTGATCCGTCTACCACAGATTTCATCGGCACAGGTGCGCTCGAGCTAGGGGCTACCGTCTCCGAATGTGAAGCATCCGTCTTAATGTTTAGAACGTCTTCGGTAGTTACAACACGATATCTCTTGCCCTGAGCACCGATCACAAATACATTTCCCATCATAGTATAAGCTTGAGATACGCCAAACCTGGATCTCGCAGCCATGAAAGCACTGTGTCTAGTCTTAGTCAGGAACTCCGAAATAGTAACTCCTGATCCCTTCAGCGCAGTTTTCAAGGACCAAGCCTTATCCCGGAGTGTTACTTCATTGAATTTGCACAGGATTGGTCGAGGTTTAGAAGACGTGCCTGCGCGCCCCATTCGATGGCACCGTCTGATGTCATTTTCAGTGAAGTGATCCAAGCCCAGTTGTGTGTGCAGAATTTTCACGATATTTTGTGCCACATCCTCCTGCTTGCCTTCGGCGACACCATGAAACAGCAAGATCTTCCTCCGTCCACGCATCTCCAGGTTGTCTACAGTGCGTGCCAGGGCATCCACCTGCTTCTGTAGTAGGCTGAGAGTCTGCACAAAGTTCACCTTGTAGGAGGCAAAATCAGTAGCTAGTGCAGTGACTGTTGGGGCACTGGTGATTGCGGCCTTATTAAGCTCAGCTTCAACACTTGCACACTTCTTAAAGAACTCATCTCTTAAGCAAGATAATGAGTCTTGAATAGTGACTGCCATTGCCACTGAAGATGATTGTAGTGAAAATGTTGTGATTGTTATGTGTGGTGATATTTACACTGAACTGGCAGGTGGGTTGGGTTTATTGGATATTATTTTGCATAAATGTTGTTCAAATGAATAGAATACTAAACAATAATTATTTTAAATTCAATTAAAACAGAGGAGCAAAATCAATGTTGTCTAATTGTCACAACTACCCACCAACCAAAGTTTTGTTACGAAGAAGTATTGGGACAGTATTCTAAGAATCGCCCTCTTCCGGGTTTTGGTATGAAGATGACATTCATTTCACTCCATGCCAGCGGCACAGATCTATTCGTTCGTAACCTGCATAAGGTTCGATAAATCTCGACTTACCATGAGGTGGCCGTGACCGTGTCAACTCTTGATTCTATTATTGGTGGACATATACTGTTGGACTAGCGATGTGTGCAAATATGAAGATGACATTCTTTTCGCGCTATGCCAGCGGCACAGTTCTATTCGATATGCAGGTTCGATAGCTCTAGACTTACCATGAGGTGGTCCGTGACCATATCAACTCTGATTCTATTATTGGTGGACATACTGTTGGACTAGCGATGTGTGCAAATATGAAGATGACATTCTTTTCACGCCATGCCAGCGGCACAGTTCTATTCGTTATGCAGGTTCGATAGATCTAGACTTACCATGAGGTGGTCCGTGACCATGTCAACTCTGATTCTATTATTGGTGGACATACTGTTGGACTAGCGATGTGTGCAAATATGAAGATGACATTCCTTTCGCGCCATGCCAGCGGCACAGTTCTATTCGTTATGCAGGTTCGATAGATCTAAACTTAGGTACCATGAGGTGGTCCGTGACCATGTCAACTCTGATTCTATTATTGGTGGACATATACTGTTGGACTAGCGATGTGTGCAAAAATGAAGATGACATTCCTTTCGCGCCATGCCAGCGGCACAGTTCTATTCGTTATGCAGGTTCGATAGATCTAGACTTACCATGAGGTGGTCCGTGACCATGTCAACTCTGATTCTATTATTGGTGGACATATGAGTCGTCTAGTTGCAAATCCCGCTAAAACGATTCAATAAAATTTTAAAGAAATGAAAAAAAAGCTAGAAACAGAGACAACTGTACTTTACTAGGCATTTTCTATTTTTTCCATGGCTAAAAAGATACCTAATATTAACCAAACTAAAAAAGGCTACAATTACTACCAAAAACTTGGCTAAAAACAGGTTTTGATTTTAAATATGGCGGATTTTGAAACTTACTAAGTGTTATAGAGGCATTTGCAACTGAGCTTTGTGAAATAGCGGGATTTGAAACTTAACCCTTCATTGCATGAGTTCATGTTTTCTTGTAGAAAAAATCATATGCATGCCCTAGGATGGGTTAAATATAATAATAAAAACAAATTGACCTTTTTAAGTATTTATTTTTGAAAAAAAAATACCATATGATGGATATTTACATCACTATGCAATTAGTAACAATGAGCTTAGTACAAAAGAAAATAATGCAACTAGAAATCAGTTTTTATGATAATTTTCATAACAGTTATTGTTTTTATTAAGACACAGATTTATTGAACATTTACTGCATCTTATTGTAGAATTCCCGGGTTAGTAGCATTAGTTCCCAGTTGCGGTAGTCCCCGAAAAGAATTATACCTATTAAAATAGAAGTTTGTACAGATGATAAAAAAACTGTTACAATATTTTAATCAGTCTTTATTAACACTTAAACAAATAGAAGTTTGTACAGATGATAAAAAAAGTATTACAAAATTTAAATCAGCCTTTATTAATACTTAAAAAAAATGAGTATTGTTTATCATAATAAATCTCGTGGAGAGGTAAATATATACTCGTATAATTGTATACTTATATCTAAATTGGTATTACAAATCACAGCACTAGAATCACAGTTTGTATATATAAACATATAACCTAACTTTAGTAAGTTATATAATTTTAATTACTAATAATTTCTCATAAATGAGCTGTTATCTTACAATTATTATGCTTTATTTACTAATCAACAAATGGTAAAAAATATCTTAAAATCAACTTACCTAAACAAACCAAAAAAGGAAACAAAAATTACTTAATAAGTATGTTCATAATAATCATATTTTTAAAAAACAATTTTTAAAACACTGCTAACTTCTTGTAGGAAATTTGTAATAGAACGTTCTTTATTCTCATATTGATGGGTCAGTTTATTAATCAGCTCATCATTTTTAATGCTTGTCTTTTTCCTTTTATGGATAGGTATACCATTCATTTGTAACCTGAAAGTTAATGATATATTTTTAATAATATAAATTAGAATTACAAAAAAGGTCTACAGTTTATATTATGAAATTAATCACACAAGCCAAGGAGATTTTATATTATACCTTTCTCGTGCAATATCGTGAGTAGAAATATCTGTTGCCACGGTTTGTAGGAACAGCAACAAACTCGGTTTGCAGCCTGTATATCGCTGGAACCTTTCATTCCACGCTTCAACAAGATTTGTTGATCTGTGATGTTCTTTAAAGCAACACCAAAGTGGTATCATTTCGGGGGGTTCCAGCCACTGCTCTACAAAATAATTGTTGAATATCGTCACTGGTTCTGCTTGAAAACTGTTGAAGAAAATTTAAACTAAATTAAAAGAAATGTAACAGCCTACTTTTCCAATTTAAACCTAATTCAGTAAAAGTACTGATTGAACTTGTATTATGGCAACCAGATGACTGATATAAACATAGGTACCTAAATTATGTTTAAATACATACATATTTCACGTCGTATCCCTAACAGGCTAGCCATTGCTAAACACCCACCTTTCGCCTTTTCAAATAAATGGCCCCACGTAATATCTAATAATAATCGGACACTGTTTAAGGAATACAGATAGAATGGATTTTAGGAACAAAATGAAAAGACCTTAGGGAAGGATACTAATGTCATGGAAAGCAATAGATAGTGACAGATCTGCTAGAGCTTGAGGACCTCGGGGTCGCAGCACAATCTTTATATACATTATGTTTGTAGTGTATGTGAGTGTGCCCCTGGAGGATATAACATAAAATCTATCCAATTTAAATATTACAATACTACGAAACATTTTTTTTATTTTTATAAGTTAAGACTTACCTGTTTTCCATTAGTGTCAACCAACCATCTTCTATGTCTTCTTTTGGGAGAAAAGCTAAACTAGCACATAATTTTATATGTTGTTTAGTCTCTTCATATTCAAGTAATTCCAACGAAGTTGCTTTCCTATAAATACTTCTTTGAAAGTGTATAAAGCAGCCATGAATACTTGCTCTTGGAAACACATTTTTTACAGCATTTATAGCTGCCATTTCAAAATCCATAGTAAATTGAATGGGGCGAAATTCTTGTACAGCGTCTTTTATTTTTTGAAATAGAGCTTCGTATGTAATGCCCCGTTTATCGGTTAGAAGCGCGTAAAATAGCGGCACTATATTTGACTGATATAAATCACTGCCAATATCGCCGTGGATGGTGTATAACTGTGTAAACGGCTTTACACATGACTTAAAAGTTCCATCGCAAAAATAATGTTTGATATTTTGCACATTAATTCGGACTTTTGGTGATGCAAACACAATGATTCTTCTTTCGTTTTCTTTGCAGTCAAATAATATGTACTTCACAAACCTTTCGGGGATCACAACGCTATCCGGATTTGTGAATTTTATCTTTGGCACTTGCAATGTTTTGTTCCTGTATCTGTAAAACTGATATTTTACACTTCGAAAGTCCGGAATTTTAGAAATATTATCCAAACCTTTTCTATCTTTTAATTTTTGTATATTTTTTTCGTATACGCTTTGTACAGTGTCTGAAAAATCTTGACAAATAACTTTTTTAGTTTGTTGCAATAATAATTTCACTTCATTCTCATCAAACTTAGGTACACATTGGGATACATGCTTGTTTTTTATTACAACACAATCCGTTTCGTGGTGTAAATTAGCTATGCCACTGCACTTAATTTTTTTTTTATTGGCGCAAGTCCACACTGTTGAATTCTTATTTTTGCGATGTTTATAATATTTGTGACCTGCATGTAATAACACAGTTCCGCATATTTCGTAATTTTTTGTTACACCCCGGGAACCACCTTCATTCGACATTGTCAATTAGCACACTGAGTAGGTCAAGTGCATAGGCAATAAATAAAGATAGACAAATACAATGGACTCTCTCCCACACGTGTGAAAGAGATAGAACGACCGCGTGTGAAAGAGATAGAACGACCGTGTTATCAGTAGATTCAGTAGGAAAGCAATAACCGGTTTGGCTGCGTGCGACCCTTTGTCGGCGAGAAGATTTATTATTGTGAAAAACATGGCACATGCTATTTAACAAATAGATACTTAACAAATTTTTTTTAATAACATAAAATTATACGAGCCCTACAATTTTTTTTACTTATGTTAGAGCTAAGAATGAAACGGAGACTAGATTTAGCTCTAACAGCATTATTTCACAATCTAATTTCAACTTAATACCCAACGTTTATAAATTACATGTATTAAGTATTAAATTAACATCCCACTGTAGAACATTAAATTGCTCTTAAATTTACAAACAGTTACATTTACAACGCCATTGTACCTTGCAAGAAACCGGGTAAAAACGCAACTAGTTATTCCTTTTTGTTTTCGGGGACTATCGCAACTGGGAACTAATGCTACTAACTTACACTGTGGGTACTTACAACGAAGTGAACCTCCAACTTGTGGCCAATGATCAACACCATCTGTTCTGATGTCCTTTGGTGGAGCAATAACTGCTGGTCTCCTCTTCCTTTTTGCCTGTATTTCGTTCTCTAGAGAACTATTACTGGGACGACCTCTTTAAACCTCTGTGTCAGCTCCTATTCTACACAAAACTTGTGTTAATTCATTTCTAAAGCTGCCCATTGAAAGTATATCCTTTTTTGGTATATTTCTATTTGCTGCATTTTTTTTTGTACAAGATCCAAGCATTAATCACTGTTAAATCAAATAGATGGAAAAATATACGCAAATACCATTTTTTTGTCCTTACTGGAATGTGGAACCTCCCCAAAACCCTGTCCATTAAGTCTACCCCCCCATATTTGGGGACATGGAATTACTACTCTTTCCTTTTTCGATTTATCATATCTAGTGACACTAGACACTGGCGTTGCCCCAACATAGGTTGATAAGAGTGTCACAATCTTATTGTCTTTCCAAGTGATACAGGACATCTCAATGCCATCATAAGTAGATTTTCTTTCTTCATGACTGCCCCTGGGTACTGCCTTCTTCATAAACTCTTTTTTTTCTGGCACTTTTGAGTTAGGGATTCTATTCTGCTGGACAGTTCCAACAGAGTGAATTCCTTGTTTGGCTAGAAAGTAAATTAGAGGCAGTGATGTGTAAAAATTATCAAAATACACAATATAATTTTGATATCTTGGTACACCTCTTAGCAAACGAATTACAATATTCCCTGTAGCTCCTAGGTCTGGTTCTCCTTCAACTCTCCCTGTTTCCTGTCCTGCATACAATTCAAATGTATGTGCATATCCAGATAAATCACAAATTACATAAAATTTGAGCCCCCATTTGTGGGGTTTTTTTGGCAGGTACTGTTTTAGAAAGTGTCCAATCTTTGTTGCACACATCTGCTCATCTACTGATAATCGTTGTTCCATTGGTAGAGAAGAAAACTTTGTTTTGAGGTACTCAATAACTGGACGAATTTTAAATAACCGGTCATGATCTGCATGGCCCACAGGTCTATGAAGCTGATTGTCTTGAAAATGCAATACAATTTTGATGTTTTCAAATTTATTGGCAGGCATTGTGGATGAAACTGGGCCATAACCATAAACAGGGTGCCAATATGCTCTGATATTTTGAAATCTTTGCACTGACATGAACAGCAATATCCCAAAAATCTTTTTGATATCTGATGCTGTGTATACTGTTTTGTTATTAGGATCTTTTTGCATGCTATATAAATTAGTTTCTGCTACAATTTTCTGTATCAAATCATCATTAAAAAAATATTTAAAACATTGGTAAGGAGTTTCTAGTTGAGATATTTCAGAAACAAATGTTGAGCAGCCTAAGAATCTAATTTTGTCTTCATCATAGTCCATATTCCTCTTTTTCCAAATAAGTTTTCTCTTGTCCAATAGTGAATTTAAAATATTTCCACCAGGGGATCTATTTTGAATTTCTGCTCCTTCTAGTGGTTCTTCAACCAGAGGTGGGTCTTCTTTATTAAATTGCTGATCATCTTCATTATCATTCTCATGACCTCACAGATGTAGAAGTTCATCTCTAGTATAGTGTGAATTTGGTGGGTCATCTTCATCAGATTCATCAGCTTCTAGTCCATCTTCTGACAGCGAACCGTCTTCCAGTTGTGCTAGATAGTGTTCTATATCTCTCTCTCTTGTAAATAATTCTAAAACAACAAAAAAAATGTAAAATTTCATGAACAACAATTTCTCCATACTTCAGGTATGACCATACTGCATGATGATGAGCATAATGATCAGATAAACATAAAAAGCTAAATCATACAATTAGGTTGACATCGTCAAAGCTGTCTTCACAAAGGTCGCTCGGTATCTCTGCTGTATCCTCCTCAATATCTACGTGCTCATAAGACCTGTCTTCCACTGTTTTATAAAATGCTAAATTTTCATTTTCTCTCCATTGCTCTCCATAATGTTTTGATAATAGATTTGAAACATCGGTAATCTTTTTCTTTGGGATTACCTGGTTTGCTGGAATAACAACTGGATTCAACATAGTGATGCTTTTACTTTTCTTTGTTATCGGCTTCTTTACGTTAATGTCAATTTTATATGACTGTTCTCCTTGAAGCAATAAATTATTTGTTTTGGAACGCGTCAAGAAAAACCTTTTGCAGTTTTGGAACTGTACATGCCAGCTAGTGGTTGGTTTAATAATTGGTGCGTAGGCCGATTTCCAATCTCGTACTGCAATTGTATCTAAAGCAGTCAATTTACAATATTGAGTTATAAGTTCTTGATATTGTTCAGGAGACGAAATTACTTCACGCTTTTTCAAATCTTTCTCTATTTGAGCAAACACCCGGTCGGGTGGGATAAAAGACTGTCCCACCACTGGAAAAATTATTTCCACCTTTTTGATGTGTCTGGGTGCTTCTGTTGTCAACCACTTTCCAAGCATGGCTACCATTCCGGAATTTTTATTTTGCCCAGAACAGCCATTAACAGCTGCTACTATTCTTAAGACTTTAATTTCTTCTTTGATATCTAAATTAGTTAACCCATATATGCCCAGAACTTTTTTTATCACCGATTTTTTTAATTTTTACATATGTTAAGTATGAATGATCACATAAAAGGCCTGTAATAGTAGAATTTCATTTTCAGTACGAGAAGTACATTTTTTTCAGCGGGTCGTAAACGACCCCATGGGCAGATAAAGTCGTACAATAGAATGGAATGAGAACCAGCAAAATAAAAATACGTTATGTTAGTCAGTCTTTAATAGGAACCATTAAGTATCATCAGATAATTTTAAAAATTATAAAAACAAGTCATAATAATGAAAATAGTACATTACGAATGAAATTCTGCAAAACATTTGTCATGCAAATTGACGTTACATTTACGACACATTTTGATCGTTTTATTTTTACATAATGCACATCGTTTTCTGACCTGACCGGTGAGAATAATATGCTGAGCTGAATATTTTCTAACAGAAACGGGTACATTTGTTCTCACTAGCTGACGTGGCCCAGGTTGAGAGCTTATATTCCCATATTTCAGGAGTAAAGTTCTTGCAATAGATCGACGAAATTCCAAAGTGTCTACGTTAGCCCCGTATGATCTAGCGAGTAAAGTAGCATTGTTCACAACGACGTCAATCAACCACATCAATATGGGCATATACCATTTTTTTCCTCTAATGGCAATCCGGTAAACGCCCACATTAGCATCAAGTCTATCTACTCCACCCATAAATCGGTTGTACTGGTGTACAACATTTGGCTGATCAATATCGATTTTCTGTTTAGCAGCAACTGAATATCGACGTGCCTTTTGAACAGGGTGGACTCCAAATTCGTTTGACAACATTGTTACGACGTTGTTATCATTCCATCGTACAGCACATATTTTATCATTTGTGTCCAATCTGTAATCATAAAATCCTCTGGGCTGCTTTTTGCAAGACTTGGCATCCATTAGTGGACACTTGTCTACTCTATTTTGACGAGCAGTTCCAGTTATTTTTACATTGTTTTCTTGCAAAGAACTTAGTAAACTAGGAGATGTAAAAAAGTTGTCACAATAAACAGAAAAAAGTGTTTCGGGGTATTCAGTCTTGACTGTATTCGTCAATTTGGTAACAACATGTTCCCCTAGGCCTGTATCTCGCGCTTCAGACCTTCCCTCATATAACTCAGCTTGTAAGCAGTATCCTAAACGAGTCGCTGCCACCCATGCTTTGAAGCCGAAACGGATCGGTTTGCCATGAATGTGCTGCTTACAGCCATGACGCCCATAGTATGGTATCATTGATTCATCGATACTCAAGTTTTTTTCGATGGGAGCATACATTAGAAACTTTTTGTTCATGATGTTGAACAGAGGCCGAATTTTTGCCATTTTGTCTCCTAAACGTAGGTTGCTGTTGTCAGCAACATGGAAGTACCTAAATATCTCTTCAAACCGATTTCGCCTCATCGACTTCGCAATTAAAACATTGTGGGTATCCTCGTTGGATTCCCAATACATACGCCGTCTTGGTAAAGGCGCATAACCGCTAAGGAGTATTATACCTATAAAACAGTTCAACTCATCCCCCGATAGACAGAAATTATAGTTGTGCTTTTCAACAGCGTACATTACGGTGTGTCTGACCATATACCTTATAACGTCTTCACTAAAAAATAATTCAAAGAATTCTATCGGTTCAGATTCCTTGGTGAGTGTAAGAACTGCTCGTGGCAGTGGAGGTGACCACTCACTTTGTTGGGTGCGAAGATCTCGCTTTATCCATTTGCGTGGCCTGACGTTGGGCTGTCTACGACGTTCTGAAGAAAGGCCATCTCCCCTAGGTGTCCTGGTGGTGCGCACATTCGAAAAAGAACGTGATGAATCAGTGATAATCGGCGGGGTCTCAACCGGACGAGAACGTCGTGACCTGTGTGGGCTGGGTCTCGATGACGTGGAAATGGATTCTAGGTGTTCAGAACTAGGACTAGGACTGACCATTACATCATCGATAGTTCTGTTCTCTTCAAAATGTTCTTCACGTTGTCGTAACACCATCTCAGCCGGCGCAAGTAATTGATGACGGTTCAATCGATTTATACTACCACAATCTTCTTCACCTGAATCACCATCCGACATGGTACCATCGCAAGGCGGATCTATGTAAACATCGATGCCCTGAATATCTTCATCGTCATCAAACACCTCCAGGGCATCGGCTATTTCATTTGTCGAGAGTACGTGTCGAGACCTAAAATCAAAAATATACAATATAAAACCCGATATGTGCCTACAGGGTCGTTACCGACCCAAGAAAACCATATCAACATTTGAGAATAGAAAAATATACTATTTTCGAAAAAACAATATCTCTTACTCTGAAACACTTATTAGATTCCCTATAAAAACTATTAATACGGTCAAATAACATAATACACACAAAATACTTACATTTGTATCCGATCGGTCGCAAACTTTTTCAAGAAATAAACAAGTATAAACTTGCACTCCTATTTGAGGAGCGTCGGAACAAAAACCGATAAATCTCATTTGTGTTTTTTGTGGAAAAATGTAAAAATACGGCCAAGTACATGGTTTTCTAATTTTGAGTTGAACGAAATCCATCAATTTATTGGTGTTAGAATCACTGTTTGGAAACCTAAATTATGCATTCGTGATTGTGGTACCTGTTGAATTATAAAAAAAAAGAAAATGGATATATCGGTTATTGACCAAACCAACTGGATATATCGGTTTTTGATAAAACTCTGTAGGATATATCGGTATTTGATAAAACGCTGGTAGGAATATGAGAGCTTGATAAAATGCGGCTGAACATGCGTCAGTATTTCTAAAGCCAGATTAGGTGGTTTCCAATCAAACAACTTTATTTAAAATCACATCATACTTTAATTAACTAAAAGCTTAATGGCTATTTAGGTTAAATGAAAAACTTAAACTATTATCGCTATTTCTGGTTCCAGGCAATCGCAATCAGAATCATGATCATGTCGTTCATGGTTGTCAGGAACATCTGCTTCTGTATCAACAGGTTCAGTGGAATTTTCACTCAATAACGTTCTGTACCAAGAAAAAGTTTCATCTTTCTCCCAGTCGTCACCAAATTGCTTTACCATGAGAGACTTTACGTCTGCTTTCTTCAGAGCACTTAGACATTTGTTTACGTTAAGTGGTGCCATTGACTGGGGATGTGTCTTTCTTGATTTTAAGATGCTAAACCGTTTTCTTTCTTGATCAGACTCGTTAACCAAATTGCGGAAGGTTCTCACCTCATATATAGTTTTAGTTTGTCTCCTTGTTCCTCGTCCCTGAATAACATTATATTTTTTCAAATGAATACGTTTTAAGTCCCTCATTCCTTCGAGTTTTTTATAATATGTTTCCAAAGATTTGACATCCTTCAAGCTCCAATCTTCTTCTAGCAATAAAACAACCCCATGTCTCTTATAAATCGTTTGATATTCTTCCTTTTGTGTAATTACTGGAACGGTTTTAACCGCCTTTTCTACTCTGCCGAAAACACGATCGGCGGGTAGAAAACTATGACCACGTACGGGAAATGTCAAATATATCTCTTTAATATTTTCTGGGGATTCATTGACGAGCCAAAACATAAGACAGTGGACTATATGCGAATTTTTGTTTTGGCCGCCACAGCCATCACAAAATAAACGCAACATTCTTTTGCCCTCTAAATTCAAAGAATTTAAGTGATGCAAGAGTGCCGATCCAACTTCAGTGGCTCCTCTTCCACCTTGATCTTCAGACCATTGATAGAAACGAGGATTTCTCGAGTCCATACCCACGAAACAAAGATTGTAATAGCTAATCTGTCGAGAATAAAAAGACTCTTGAATGGGTGTCCGAGGCAGTGGTTGGACTTGTTGTAAGTCGAAACAAAAATTTTCCGAGTCAGGATCATCATTTCTGCATAGCTTATAGAACGCTTTGGCCCGTAAATTATGAACCCTTTTTTGCACCATCAGAATGCGTTTATCGTCAGGGTCAGTAGCTATTTTTATTTTATTACTTAATAAGATACAAGTGCTACAGGCGTCAGAAGCAGGACTCTTAAATCCGATGTTGAAATCTTCAGAAAATACCTTCTGGAACATGGTCTTTGTCACACGGAGGTCTTGAGGAACCGAATCATTGTACATTTGCCTTAATTTTCGTTGATTCAAGTCACATGATAAATAAATTCTTCGAGATTTCGATCTATTATAGTGACTTTCGCTTGCAGGTAATTTTCGTATAAACTGACGTAGACTATCCTTTTTAGCAGCAGATTTTGCTGACTTCCGGTCGCCACCGCGATTTTCTTTGGGAATGTTTCCGTCAAACACCGTTCTAGTTATGTGATGCAAGCGGTCTTTTTTTAAAGAAAAGGTTTTCATAAACATAGACTTACAAACGGGTCTATTTTTATTACCTTTGTCATTGAGAAAGTATGTCGCGCTCATGAGGCGAGTCCTGCGTTTTGATGATTCCACTTTGCTCTGTCGACGTCGTTCTGGAGCGTACGGTGCGATCAGACGTGTCAAATAGACATCCTGATCGACTTTATTTCGCTTATTAAAAAAAATTTGCCTATTTTTTAAAATATAGCGGACAGACATCTTTTTGCATTGAAGTTTATTGGAATTGTGCGAACATGGCCACTCAAAATTTATTGCCAATGGATCAGTATCACGGTACCTTAAACAACCAAATACAAAATGTTGAAACCATGAAAATAAAACACTCGACTTGGCGGGGTCACTACCGTGCCCCCAGATAAACATTAATTAGAGTATGTTAAACCTTTAATCCTTTGGTTTACCAATTTCAGACACTTAGACTAGACGAACGTGTAGTTATGTTATGTTATTGACGGGGTTACTAAAAATAATAATACAAAGGTAAGTACCTATTCTCCCGTTCCAAAGCAGTTCTACGCTTGCCCTTCGTTTTTTTTCGAGCTCCTTGATTAATGTCTGCTACAACAGGATTACCTAAATCTTCCATCATCATTAGTTTACTTGCGAAGAACAACTTGATAGTTTAAAAACATTTAAACATTATGTTACGGTTTGAAAGCCGACAACCACAATAACAATACGCGGTTATTTCTGACAAGTAACTGCGACAACGTCAATGTCAAGCTATCACCTGTCAAATTTAAAAATAAGGCCGCTTTACATTACAGTATCCTACAATTGTTTATGGTTTTGTCATGAGAAACTCGAAATTAGATATATCGGTTTTTGACAGAATCAAAAGAGTCAACAATGAAAAATGTTAGGGATTTATCGATATCTGTTCCGATCGCCATCGTTGTTTAGTACGATTGATGTAATTATCGGTTTATGTTCAGATCCGGGTATTTCGTGGTCGGATTTAGAGTGGATTTATCAGTTTGCGATCAGGTTACATTAACCATAAAGCAAGATATGTACGAGAACAACCAATTGTGATCATAAAAAAAAAAAATTACAAAATGTGATTTATCGGTTTTTGTTCTGACGCTCCTCATTTGTCACTCGAAATTGTCGTGAACTGTCAACAAAACTGTCTCATCCTTCAAATTCAGTAAACAGTTCATGGTCAATATGCATTAACAGTGACGGCGTAATTTTGGTCGTTATCGACCCTATGGGCATATATGGGTTAAAAAGTGATGAACTGCTGAAATTATTTCATTACTACCTTTGTTGTGTGTGGTTTCGTTCCAGGTATATGCAAATATGTTTACCTTGGTTAGTTTTGCCTTATAGCTACCAACTACTATAGTAAAGTTGTAGAAATTCATTTGGCGGCTATAGTAGGCGGACTTTAGGAAGCCCTACATTTTTTTGGCAGTCAAAGCTCATTGTTAGAAGATCACTTCTTTGCTCCTGGCAAGATCTCATAGAATGCTTTGGACCTCAAACGGTGGACTCTTTTTTCAATTATCAATTTATTTTTCGTTTCAGCATTTGTTTCTTTTTTAATTTTCTCATCTAACTACAGACAAGTCGAACAAACATCAGACCTGGGTGTGCCAAAACCAATGTTATAGCAACAATTGAATATATTTCTAAAAAAATGCTGCTTTACTTCTAAGTTCTCTGTTATACATACGCCAAAGTTTTTTTAAATTTAGTTCAGGGGGCAAGTACAATCTTTTTATATTTTTTGACCTGCAGTAGTGGCTTTCATTCGCTTTAAATGACTCTATAAAGGCTGGTACCGCTTTTCTTTTCACTTCAAACTTCTGACTTTTTCGGTCTCCACCCCGACGCTCTTTTGCCATCTCCTCCTTTTCATAAAATCTATGCATTACTCCTTGTATACGGTCTTTCTTTACACACAATACCTTAGTAAAGGTTTTTTGACAAACAGGGATCAACTTGCCGCTCTTGTTACGAATGAAATATTTTAACGAATGATTTCGCTTGCTACCAACTTTTGTTTCAAATTTTGTTTTTGTTTTATTATAAAATTATCTTGGGAAATCTTTGTCGGATGTTTGTAAAATGATTGGTGGAATTTTCTCATTTCTGTGCATTTTAAAGTCGCGCACTGAAATGCCTTACGCCTGTGTCCACATGATGGGAATGTTGGAAGGGTATTTGGCTTGTATCTACAACAAAAATAAGCATTATTTGAACTTTCACTATTAATACAGATTTGACAACCAATTAAAAAAAAATACATGCTGTGCCAAATCTCATCAAATTCAGTGCATTAGTAACGAACAAAACAACCAACATTTATTTTTTTATACATAAAATAAGTACACATACATACTTATTTATTAGTATAATAAATAATGTTGGTATTACGGTATTTGAACGGGCTTTTTTGAAGTTATACTTCTTTTGGCGCGATGGAGAAAAATGATGAGAGTGAATTTTTACGATGCGCGCGCACACCGACATCAAAAAATTTAACAGCAGAAGTTAGTTCTAGGTGGTATGAAAATGTATGAGAGGGAATTTTTACGAGGCGCGCGCATCGTAAAAATAACAGCATGAAGTTAGTTCTAGGTGGTATGAAAATGTATGAGAGGGAATTTTTACGATGCGCGCGCATCGTAAAAATAACAGCATGACGTTAGTTCTAGGTGGTATGAAAATTAATAACTATGTTCAAGTTGTATATTAAGAAGTATAACTTCTAACGCGTGTACATAAGTACACACAAGTTTTTTTTTTTAGTCAGACCATAGTTAAAGTAAAAATTAAATTTAATGTAAGATTACAAATTTCTCGAAAATAAAACAGTATTTTATTATAACTTGTGACAATGTTTAATATAAATGCCGTCCATTTCATACAAATAGGTCAATCACACACAACACATTCGTATAAAGTCGGGATAATGCAAAGAACTTTTAGGGAAATTTATATTAGTTACTCAGAATAACAAGAAAAAAAAAAATTGTATTTTTGCACCAAAGCATGTTCAAGCATGTCCACTTTTATGGTCCTGTTTTGCATAGCAACTTTTGAAATAGCAGTTGACTGTTTAGTAGAAGAAAGTAACCAACCTTTTTTCACGCAATACTTCACGTTTCCACTTTGATTTATTGACTAATCTCTTGCGTGCTTTACCAGGCTCCGACTTTTTTTATTATAAATTGTTGTAACTCCTCCATTTTTTCCGTACATAAACAATAAAAAACCACAGCAATAACACTCGCAGGTAACGGAATCCGCCAAACTAAATAACTGTGTCACGTGACCTAATATTGGACTAGCGATGTGTGCAAATATGAAGATGACATTCCTTTCGCGCCATGCCAGCGGCACAGTTCTATCCGATATGCAGGTTCGATAGATCTAGACTTACCATGAGGTGGTCCGTGACCATGTCAACTCTGATTCTATTATTGGTGGACATATACTGAAGAAATTAATGGCAGGTGCATTTAAGTAAAAATATGTTCGGAATTTCGTTTTGCAGCAATATTCCAACAGAATTATTAGGTCTCACCTTTACGGTTGCCCTACAGACGCAAAACCTATTACATTATTTGTATATGGAATATGATTGCTTCTAAAAAGTTTACAGTTTGTTCAAATAAGGATACTGGATTAGCATCTTCTAGTGGAATAACAGCTAAAAAATAATCTTTTATACAATGTTTTTTCGCATATCTCAAGGCTAAACACAAGCATTTATTTGTACTAAGATCAGTGGACCCGTCAACAATAAGCGAAAATTAAGTTTGCCGCACATAAAAAAAATGTTATCTTGTTTAACTAGTGTATGAGTTTTTTGTCACAGTACATGATGATACGGGAATTGCACCTGTAATCTGAGTCCGATAAGCGGTAAAAGCGTAGAAAGAAGAACGAACAACACGATAGATGAAGAATAGATAGTATTCGGAATTTAAAACTTTAATAAACTATAAACAGAAATGAAATAACAACTTTTAGCAGGTAGTAAAATAGTGACACAACCGTTCGCGCCCGAGTATAATGTCCACTTACTGTAACGTTCTGTGTGTGTGTGTGTCCTATTATAAGTCTCTGTGGTGTGTGTCGTTGTGCCGCCGACCGGAACCAGTCTCACGCACACTACGTGAACACGCAGCAACTGTTAAGCCCGGGTGACACGAGGCTAGTATTTTGAAGCTAGGATAGTAAGCTAGTAAGGGGTCACTAGCTTGGTTTCTAGCTTACCTACTAGCCTGGATTGTAACCAAGCTAGTGCTGTCTACACGAAGCTAGGAAATTTCAAGCTAGTCAAGTCAGTAGTGAGTTGTGCTTAACCTGATAACACGTATACGTAAAAATGAACAGTGTGCGTAAGAGAAAAGCAATTCTACTAAGAAAGTTAATTCGGAAGTTGTGTCAACATGCGCTAGATGAAATATTAGCTCTGCTAGAAGAAAAGCGTACTTGGACAAGACCCTGGATCTTAAGAAGACATAGTCATGGAGCATCTGCATTACTTTTAAAAGAACTGCGATCTGAGGATTCCGGCGAATTCAAGAGTATTTTGCGAATGACACCTAATATTTTTGACAATTTACTGAATCTAGTGGGACCACAAATACAAAAATTAAATACTAATATGAGAGAAGCCATACCGGCTAAAATAAAATTGGAAATAACTCTAGATTTTCTATCATCTGGTGTCAATTACAGGAAGTTAAGTCACATGTATCGTGTTTCAAGATCTACTATATCTAGATTTATACCAGAAGTTTGCAGTGAAATTTATAAGGCATTAAAGAAAGATATACAGGTATGTAGAATTTTATTTATTTCAAATTAAAGTAGGTACTTATACGCTTACATAAATGGCGAGATTAAATTCTAAATTACAAAATGAGAAATCATAAATGACGACAAAATGTACGTTTACGCTACATAAATGGCGAGAAATGTATCAAGCATTTTGAAATGCTTGATAGATGGGATCTTCATCTTGCTCCAACTCTTGCTGTGGTGGCGGATGGATGATGGGTTCATCACGTTGCTCAGTCTGTTGTAGTTGTGATGGTGGATTAGTGTAGAGTGGACTTGCTGCAGAACTATTGTAAGAAAATGTGGTTGACATATTGGAGTCTGAAGAATTGATAGGTGACTGGTACGAAAATGTAGTATTTCCGAAGTTTAAATCATACATCCGACAGCGGGATAGTGTTGCGTTGATCTGATCCCTAGCTAAAATGGCCTGTCCGGGTGAAAGCTTTTTCAACTGACTTGCTACATATTTTGCAAATATCTCATGTTCATCCAGCTCTGGTTCCTGAAATTCTCGTGAACTGTTTAAATCCTCCTTAATCACCTTAATTTCATTTATCAATGAACTCACTTGCGAAACCTTCCGTTTCTTAAATTGCGGAATGTTACTTCCGGGGGAAATAAATTTAGAAGTTTTATCTTGAATAGACGACATTTCGCTTGCAGGTTGAGACATTTCAACTGTCTTTTCTGAAAGATTTTCTGCTACGGGTGGTTCTAATGACTGACTGTTGCTTGCACTGTTGTCATCTTTATTATTGTTTGGAGAATCTTGATTGTTCTGAAAATAAAAAATTTGTTAAAAATATTGTTACAGATTCCAACTACAACTGAAGAATGGGCAGCTATAGAAAATGGTTTCAGAGTGAAATGGAACTTTCCAGCGTGTTATGGCGCCGTCGACGGGAAGCATGTTCAAATCATAGCTCCTGGCAACAGTGGAAGTTTGTTTTTTAATTACAAAAAAACATTCAGTATTGTTCTTATGGCTATTGTTGATTACGATTATAATTTCATTTATATTGACGTCGGCGCCTGTGGAATGGCATCTGATGGAAGTGTTTTTAGGAATTGCTCCATATATAATCAACTAGAAAATAACCTTATACCACAAGGCGGAGTAATTTTGGCGGATGCTGCATTCCCATTAAAATCGTATATTATGAAACCGTACCCAGGTGACAATTTAACACATGAAGAAAAAGTATACAACTACCGGCTAAGTAGAGCCAGAAGAACTGTAGAAAATGCCTTTGGCATATTGGCAAGCCGATTTCGTGTTTATCAAAGACCAATCGCAGTTGACGTAAAAACAGTAGACAAAATTGTACTAGCATCATGTGCTCTGCATAATTGGTTACGAAAAGAGCAAAAAAGCACTTATTGCATTAGTAGTGATGTCGACCAAGAAGACATTGAAGCGGGAAACATTATTCCCGGTTCATGGAGAATGGAAAATTTATGTTTACCCAGTATCAGTCGACAGGGAAGTAACCACTCTTCTCTGTCAGCTATCGAAAAAAGGGAGAAATTTAAGAGATATTTCAACAATGATGGAGCAGTACCATGGCAAGCAAGAATGATTCGTTAATTCAGACAAAACTACAAGAAAAATTAAAAATGCCGACGATTATTAATATTTCAATAAGTACTTTTAAGGTAAATAATTGTAAAGAGTAAATAATATTAAAATAACTTACCGAAGTTTTTCTCTTCATTGGCACCTTTTTTATGAAATTATGCATTTCCTCAAACCAAATAATTTTTGGCTTATAGACTTCTGCAGTTCCTGCTCCAGACCTCTCAGATTTTTCTATCTTTGTTAATTCTTGACAATATGTAGCTCTTAGATTTTTAATTTTATTTTTAATCTCTTTTATCGACATTTCTATTCCATCTTTATTTAGTATGTCGCGTATTTTTTCTAGTGACGAGTCTCGCATTTGCTTGTCCTTGTAAGATGGAATACTTGCATTCCACAAACATTCCTCTTCTCTGTACAATTGAACGAATTTTAAATTAATTTCGTCCGCTAATTTCGGCATTTTAACAAATTGCACGCACTCTCACCACGCTCTCCGACTGCACACTAGCTTAGGTTCGCTAGCTTCGCGGTTGACACGAAGCTAGTAACGAAGCCAGGATAGTAAAACGGGTGGTGGGGGGCGCCTACTAGCTTGAAAAATAGAACCCCAAGCTATTAAAACTATCCTGGCTTGAGGCACTAGCTTGCTAGCTTCCACACTAGCTTACTAGCTTGTAAACGAAGCTAGTTCCGTCTACACGAAGCTAGTGTCACTAGCTTACTAGCTTGGCAGCACTAGCTTGGCTCACTAGCTTGATTTACTAGCCTCGTGTCACCCGGGCTTTAGGGCTAGGTCCGATCCACATAAGCGGAGCAATTTTGTCTCAATTGTAGGTGGTGGCGCAAGCATAAATGTTGCCGCCACAATATCTTCGGTTGTTGTTAAGGTCTCTAATGTTGGAGATAAATGAAAGTGGACTGTATCTTCTATAGATCGCTGTATTATAACTGAAGTAAATAGCGTGTGTACTCGGAAGTGGTCACGAACGTAGTCGTTGTCTTGTGGAGAGGGCGACGCGCGCCCGGTTCTGTGCCCGCGCCGCTCTCCAGCCTGTCTGACGCCTGCTAGGATGGCGAGGATTGTGGCTACGTTCTCGACAGCTGTGATTTTATATTCTTTGTGTGTATACTGTATACCGAGTGTGCTTGTGAAGACCTATGTTTCCGGTCTTTCCCTGATGTAAACTTAATCAATATTCTTATTACAACTTTTACGATAGCGATAGCTTACGCCGACTTTCTTGGTTGCAAGATAGTCTGCGTAAAATGCTTCCCATTCTTTTAATATTGTAGATGTTTTATGCTTTTTGCACTTTTACTCGGTTCCTTGTCAGACGACTATTTAACTTAATAATCTTATTATTATATTTTTTAGTCACTTCGTAATTTTAAACTTGAGAAAACTTTCTCGTCAACGTTAAAAAATTAAAGAAAACAGAATTAGAATTCCAGTTTATAGTTATATATATTTAAGTTTATAGTCTATTCAAATGAATTTCCGAAGGGGATAAGGACGAAAGGGTATTCCCCAAAATATATGGAACTTTATGCACTACTCATTCATACTTACTACTGAGGGATTCCCCATAAAGTAAATCATAAATGAAAAGGGATGCATACTTAGACGTGAAAATCGATGAAAAAAAAATTAACCGTACTTATTAGATAGTGTTAATATAATATCTTCCTTACTTGAATACTTCGGCACACAAGGGAGGTAGGTGAGAACTGGAGCCGTAGTCTGATCAGACATAAGAGCCGGAGATGGTTGAACTGTCTTCTTCGCTTCTAATCGTGCGGTTAATTTAATTAAGAGGTCATTCAAAGGATTAGTCTGATCGGGACTGCAAACATTAGATTGTTCTGACTGATGACATGACATTTTGGTTTTAATTATTTCCGACTTCAACTCGTTCATATTGCATAAGTCGACTTGAACATCTCCTTCCTCTAAGGGCTAGTACCATTGATTTTCCCCATCTTGTATTGGTGTTTTTCACAATCGTTTTGTTGAGAGCAGACCATGCTTGAAGGCAGTCTTCTCTTTTAAGAGTTTCCCAAGATGCTGGAAAAGCACTCGGATCTATCTCATATAAATCATTAATATATTTGGGTCTTAATGTTATAATATAACGTTATATATCATAGTTCAAGAGTATCAAGTTACGGGACAGCGAGACCTCGGGAGGTTCGGGAATTTCTTGTAATACTGATCTTGTATCTCTTTTTCCTTGTCAATTAATCTATATTGATCATAAGGGTCGGCATCTTGTGATAGATGAGCTATAGGAGCGGGCTCTGGACTGTCTTGAGTTTTCTGTTTAATACTCTATCCCCATGATATGTCTTGGGTAGAGCTGGCCGCAAAAACGTCTGATTCGTACTCAGATTCGGAGGTACTTCTGCTGTCATCCTCGAGGTTAATTACCAAACGTTCTGTCTTCATACAGAGTTACTTCTCTCTCACAGTAGACCTTTTCTATTTTTATGACGTGTCGGCAAGAATTCTTCCAGTCCTCGGTTATGGCCATGAATGCACGCTCAGCTGCGTCCTATAAAGATTGCATTATACTCGTACGTGAATCAATATTAAAAGATATATTTAAAAAAATGATTGAAAACTTTTAATAAGCCACCCTATACCTCTATATCAATCGTCCGTATTTATGCAAAATGGAACCACACAGCAAACACACACTTTTGAGATATCAAAGGGTTTACAAAAGCATGTGCAGCACTGTTAAATGAAGTAAAATTACTATTTCTTTTATTTAAATATGTTGATAAATTACTAAATTTAGTATGTGTATATAATTTTTTGTTGATTACTGGTATACTTTCAAAATAAGTAAGAAATCATGCATGTGGTTCCTTTAAACATTAAGTAATTAATAGGTTTTCTCATATACAAAAAAGAACCACAATTTAGGGATTTGTTGATATAAGTGAAACAATGTGATTTATAATCGGGATAAAGCTTTAATTTATCAAAAATACACGTTTATTCGACGTTATCATCAAATTGGATTTCGAAATCCACCGAGTCCATCTATGTCGTCTTCTACAGTATTATCACAGTCGAGACCATTATAAAAACTCTGTGCATCTTGTGGTATGAGATGTAATATGGATTGAATATCGGCTAGTTTCGCGGGTGATACTGGCTTCCCTGGAGTGCGTGTGAACTGAGGGACCACACCGGGAATTCGGAAAATAAATTACCAAGGATTTAGTAGTAGATTAGAAACAATTGTAGAACGAATCTTGGAATTTGTAAAAAAATGTATCAAAAACTACAGCCCTTTATATGTGGTCCCTCAGTTCTCACAGACTATTTAGCCAGCTCACGGAAATTATCTTTAAAATGAAGATAATGTGATTACACACATTTAGTATAGAATTAGTAAGGTTCATTTACTAAATAACAGGCCCCAAGCATTAAAGAAAAAACTAAAACAACGTCCAAACTGTGGTCCCTCAGTCCACACTAATAATATATATATTTCACTGAAAATTACTGAATCATATCTCTAAATCCGTAAATTTTCCAGCTATGGTTATAGTGCAAGTCTTTATATATTTTCTAAAAAAGAAATGAAGCAAAAATATTGGCGCAATTTCAAGATAATGAGTATTAAAACTGGTCCCTCAATCCACACGTCTATTATCATATTGCGTGTGTTAACTGTTTGACCAAAGTAATATCAGAAACTCAAGTGGATGTACCTTTTAGTAAAAAGTTTCTACTAAATTATCGAAAACTTAAATTGTATATTAATTACCTTTAAGCTGAGATAATCATTCATTATTAACCCTAAGAAAATACACCGAGTAGTGTGACCACTAGAGATGGGTCGAGGGCAAAAACAAATATGGACAAAATGGGCATAAACTTGGCATATTGGGCATAAATGAGTTTACGCCCAAATAAATGCCCGATCACTGGGCATAAAAGTGAATAACTTTGTTTTGTAAAAAATAAAGCAGGAACTTAACTTAGAATAAAACACAATGTCAGTAGGTATTTTGTAAATTAAAATTTTAATAAAGTATTCAGTTATAAGATAATCAGTCTTGTTAAAAAATCACAGTTGAAAATTCGAATACGTAATTATAAAAAATATTATTTTAACTCTCGTAAAATGAAAAATGAAATGAAGTTTTGTAATTGGCTTTGATTCTACAATAATCATAAGTAAGTAATATAGTATGTATGTTCGTAAGCTGTAAGACTTCCGAATAAAATAAAATAAATGTTTGTCAAGTTTTACAATCATCGTGGTCCTAATTATAATTTTGGCTTGATTTTGATGTCTATTACGTAAACTTATAATAGGTAATGAAACCGCTCAATACAATGTAAATAGCTTCAGTCATCATCATCATCACTAAAGTTGATATTAGATGCAACATCAACAAATTCTAGGTTTCGGTTTGTTGAAGTGGATGTTGATGGGCGGGAATCAAAATCCTCAGGCGTATTGAATTGAATCGAGTTAGATTTATCTTGACTATCATAATCATCGCTTAAAAAATCCTCTATTTCCGTATCAAAATCGTTAACGTTGGACAATTGGATACTTTTGGATGGATCATTATTTTCCTTTAAATTCCAATTGTATGCCAAAGATGTGATTTGAGCTGCTCTTTCTGTAGTAAGGCGATTTCGTTTAGCACTGTGTATGAAACCATGGATGCTAAACGAGCGTTCAGTAGCCGCAGATGTGCAAGGTGCAGTCAAGATACGAAGTGCCACTTTACTTAACGGCGAGGAACCACAAATTCCTTTCCACCACAATACGGCATCAACCTTCTCTGTAGCTTTCCATGTGAATTCTTTTCCCCATATACCATCTCTCGCTCTATATTGAGCAAGATCAACCAGACAATCTAAATTCAAAAAAACCGCCAGGTTTTGAATAAACTCCATCGCTTCCATCTCTTGATACTGAGTGAGTTCATGTCCTTCAGCTTTAGGGTTCAGCATATGTGCAGCGTAGTGTATGGGTTTGAGAACTTGTGTAGTTCTATGTTCTACTGCAGTCTTCAAACGTTCTATATCAGAAGTTTCCAGAATAGTTGTCGAAGTGCAAGCAAATAGCAATTTTGATAAGATATTTTTGAAGATCATATAAACTTTACTGATGTTATAATTATCACCCTCGAGTTCAAAGATCGCTTGTGTGATTGGTTCCATTATAATAACACATTGTTCAACCATAGTCCAAAAACCATCGTCGAGAATCGTACTTTTGACGTCTGGTGTAGGTTGGGTATGTTCATGGACAGCGAGAATTTGAAGTGCAGCTTTATTGACTTTCAGACTTTTTAAAGCCGCCACATGACTCCCCCATCTAGTTTTACATGGTAATTTCAAGGTTTCACCATGAATTTCTTTGTCTTTCCGAATTTTGCTTAAAAGTGCGCTCAAAATCTGACTTTTTTTAATGCACTTTATAACTTCTGTTGCAAGATCAATACAAGCTTTAATGACACTCACTTTCATGGCATCTGCACACAGTAAATTTAGGCTATGTGCTGCGCAATTTAGAGGCACTATCCATGGATATTTTCTTTCCAAAATTTCAAAAGCCTTTTGCAAATTCCTAGCATTGTCTCCAATTACAACGAAAGTTTTTTTCTCATCATAAGTTTTAATAACTTTTTCTATTTCTGTAGCCAAATATTCACTGGTGTGCCGATTATCTTCCGTGCTTAAGCTCTTGACGAATATGGTTTCTGGTTTACATATTAAAAAATTTATAATTCCCTCATTTCTGACATTACTCCATCCGTCGCACTGAACATGAAAAAATGGTGATTTTGCTATGTCGTCAGATAATTCTTTATGCAATTCATTGTAAAGTTTTTCCAAATACTTTGTTGCAAGAGCCTTCCGAGTTGGTAGCTTAAAATTTAGTTTTTCGAAAAAACTTTTCCAGAGCGGATGGTCCACCATAGACATTGGAACTCCAGAGATAAATAAGGCCTTAGCGAAATGTTCTTTTAAATTTCCCTTTTTTTCTGTGATATAAACTTCAGACACAGGAATTGTGCTTTCATTTGACTCGGATGTCAAATTTCTTTCTTTATTAATATCATTTATTTGCTTCTTGACAATAATCGGAGCTTTACTACAAACCAACAAATGGTTGGCCATTTTAAGGACATGTTTCTGTTTGTAAATCTTTTCACAGAAACTACATTTAATCGATTTATCTCCGATATCTTGATAATATTTCCAAATTTCTTCTTTCTTCGGTCTTCCCATTGTAAATCTAAAATAAAAATGTACATTTTAAATTTCATGAGTGTCTTTAGAATAATTCGTTTGCTCAATATTAACATTATATATCTACATTATTTTAAGTAGTTTTTAGGGACATACAGACAAAATGGATGTCTTTATTTTAATCAGCACCCCCAAATACCTCGAAAACGATCTCCATGACGATATTTTTTTTAAAGGTCACCCGTTCGAGTCCGTGTCTTGGATTTCTTAAGGACACCAACAACAACAAGCATTCTAAAAATGCCCACAGTAACACACGTCACAATAACTAAACAACACAATATTAGAAATGATTAGAGGTACTTACCAACTTTTACCTTTGGAAAAACAAAAAACTGAATCGTAGTGGGTATGTAGGTAGATCTAAAAATAAAAATCAGAGCGACGTGCGTCCGAGCAACTGCGTAGAGCGATGTGACGAACGGGCGAACGAGCCGCGCAGTGGGGCGCGGTGGCGGTTATATCCCTACCCCTTCCCCCGTGAACCCGCGCCCGCGTCAACCCGGTCGGAGAACCGAAATATTACTATTACTTATAGCTAGTTATAGGTATGTAGTTAACCTGTTAAGCGGGGAATTCCCTTTATAATTACGCAGCCTATAACGGGCGCGCGCCCGGAGAACGTAATTATAATAATATTCCACAATTATCACACAACATCGTCTAGTCTCAAACTAAGCAGAGCTTGTGCTATGAGTACTAGATAACTGATAAACATACTTATATATCTCTAAATACATACATATTATAGATAAATTACACCCAGACACAGAACAAATGATCGTGCTCATCACACAAACATTTGTCCTAGGTGGGAATCGAACCCACGACCTCCAGCATAGCAGTCAGGGCCACTAACCACTAGACCAACAGGCCAGTCAATTCAAAGTCAATTCAAAGTCAATTGCGCAACATATATTTCAAGGACGTATCCATATGTCCTACCCGTACCACAGATTAACCCGTACACTTTACATTTTCCGCACACTCAAATTTAGCTTTTTGAATGAAAAATTTAATTAAAGTTCTGTTAAAGTTTTTGCCCAGGCAAAAGGCATTTATTGGGCGTTTATGGGCATTTATCCGGCGTTTATTCAATGTGCCCAATATGCCAGGGCATTAACCCATCTCTAGTGACCACACAATGAAACAAAATGTATACAGTTTGCAATTTTTATTATACTTCGTATAATATAGCATTTGACAGAACTAAGTAAAGGTTGCATGGTACATTTTTTAATATTGTGATAAATGGAGCAAATGTGTATTAATTAATTGTAAATGTAGATAACAAGATCAACAAATCATTGTATGTATTTGGATGTAGCTTACTGAATGTAAGAATATTTGTTGGTCTGTACTCTCAATTATTTTCAACTGTAGGTCATCATAGCAAAAGAAACGCTCATTCATGAAACAGTGACATCGGTAATGGCCAAGACCGCCTGGGATTAACGCTGGAACGAATTCAGATGCTCCTATAATTTTGTAGGTTCTGTTCTTTACTGTTATGGTAACAGGGACATTAGTTAGATAATCTTTTTCGATGCCATTTAAATCAAACGATATTATTTTTGACAACTCGTAATTATAACTAACTTGGTCATTACAAGTAACACAGTTCCTGTTTTCTTCGTCAATGTTAATAGCCCCTTCTAAAATACTAATACCAAATATTTCAATAAAATTTATATTTAATGGCAAAAATGCAACGTCTCTTTTGATTTGGTTTGATTGGCAGGATGCGTTTAAACACTGTTTTGTGAAAGTTGCACTGGAAAAATATCTCAAAAGTATGTATTCAAATATGTATGAGATGTTACACTGACAATCATAGATAACATGATTTCCTTTCTCATGTGTTGGGCTAAAATACGAGTATTGTGAAGCAATTTGTGCTCTCATTATATAAATATCATCGTCTGTACACTCAATATCGCAGAGACACTTTATATATTGTGGAATTAAATCTTTGTCAGAAGTGGCCATAATGTCTCGAATACTCTCATTTTCATGAAATCCTACACTCAAAAAATACATAATAGAATCGAAACCACAAGTATTATTGAGACTGACAATAGTATTATTTAGAAATACAGAACGACACAAGTTACCATTTTTCAACAATTTAACATTAGAGTTTATTTTCGCTTTATCCATTTTACCTTCTCCTCTCCAATTTTCAATAAAAGAAGGTTGGTCAGAAAATATAGAGTCCGTATTAAAATATCCCGTGGAAATATTAGATTTAACTTTTTTGGCATTTTTCCTAACTTGAATACATTTTCTTTTTATCGAGCGTTTTTTAAGTGGGATTGCTTTGTTTACTACGTCTTCACCCAGATCAGTAAGAGCAGTTTTCATCACTCCATCTAAGAAATTGGAATACTGTTTGTAGAACTCGTCGATTCTATATTTTTTATCTTTTGTTTTGAAAACTAAGTGTTTCAGAGTTTTAAAGTAACTTTCGATGCCTGACGAGGATGGGGCTTTATTTGCCGAATCGAAATGTGAACATGGTACATTTGACCACAATGGAAGTCTTAATATTATTCTTCTTAACGTTGAAATGAAGGGCGGAAAATAGTATATATTTTCATTATTTTTTAGGATCATGGTGGCTTGATTTTTTGTTTTAACTGTTTTAAGAATATTGTCAAACCAAAGCGAAAAAGAAAAATCCTCAGTTTTATCATCAAATTGGTAGGTTTCATCCAAATTTTTGCTTTCTGAATGGTAGTTGTCAATCTCTACTTTGCTTAACAATTTATCAAGTCGTAATTTTGCTTCTTTACAATCACTACCCATGTTAGTAGTAAACTGGCCAAGGCAAACGTTAATAATATCATGAACGGTTTCTTTTACTACTTCATAATCTTCACATTGTTTTAAAAATACTAAACACCGTATGTAAAAATATTTTATCCGTAAATCAATATCAGACTTAAAACATGCTAAATTATGTAGCGACTTGATGAAGTGACTGGTAACAAGTCTGATAAAAGCATTAGGCTTCTTTGAAATTTTACCTTCGAGAATTAAAAATATTTCTGATAAATAACTTTTTGTGGAATTAAATAATGTGAAAGCCTGAATGCAAGCGGAAACCAAAGCCGATGAATCGTCGGTTATGATTTCGTGAGGTGGATTGTCTACAAAACATAACCATTTTTTTAACCAAATCAATATAGTTTCTTGAGAATGTGAGTCAGTCACCATTTGAAAAATTGGCACGGACTTCAACTTATCATTTGCTGTAATAAGCCCTACGTATAAAAATAATCGTTTTGTGACTTTCGTACCATCTGGAAGACAAACTTTGTCGAAAAAAGAACCAGTCGCATCTATTGTTATAGTTACTTTACGAAATTTAGTGTGGTATTCATTATAATACTTAATTTGGGAGTCACTCCAAAAACACAAACGAAAATATGGAAAGATACTAATTTCACGAATGGTATTCATATTGTCACGATTACCACTGTTAGCCATAATCAACAAAGAAATAATAGGATTTACATGTGGCAAATGCTCCAACCTAGCATCTGACTTAATGTTTCTTAAGGCAGATATGGATGGCAATACAGGAGAACTTTTGTAGTTGTTGCTGGTGATCAGTTTTGAAGCTAACTCATTATGTACCATGACACCAGATTTATAACTTAGTTCTTTAGCCAGTTGTTGCCTTCTATAAGGCGTTAGCTTGGACTTCATTTTTGGATTATGTTTGTATGTACCATCAATATACCGAACTTTACATAGAATTTTAATAATTTTGTCCGTTACTTTTTGATTTGTTACGTCAATTTCCGCACTACATTGGGTACATTTACCATGCAAATTAATTTTATCATCCTGAATTTTGTTTTTCTTGAATACCCAGGTGCAGGTTAGTTTTGAATGGATCCAAATTTTTTCCTTCAACATGTTGCTCCACTTGTACTTTGGTAACGTTTTATACTGTCTATAAGTTGAAGTACCACTCCGTTTCTTATATCCACTTAAAGGTTTTATTTTTGTCCAATCGTAAGTATCAAGATTAAATGAAAATCTTTTGGATTCTTCTATACCCGAGCTCAAGTTGTTAGTTTTATTTGCCGATGTCAATGATGAAAGAGTACTTTTTGGAGAACAATTATTTTCATTACATAAAGTCGTGAGTACATCATAAGATGGAATAACACTATCGAAAATAGAATTTCGATTGCGTTTTAGTGATATATACAAAGCCAATGGTGTCATTTTGTGCTCAAGTTCTTCAGATATTGTCAAAAAAATCGGGTCATTATATTTAATATTTAGATCTTGCAATTGTTCAGCATGATTCCTAAAAATTTTCCATTGATCTTCATTGTTTATTTTTGGTTTACGACCCCTGCTATTTTTACCACTGTAATGGAATTTGTATGAATATAAGAGCGAGAATTAATACAATGAATCCCTAATGAAAGTGACCACCATGCAGTGTCAGTGAGCTAGCCATCGAATTACTTTCATAAAAAGTACCCAAATTGTGAAAAGTAAAACAATTTAAATACCACCTTACTTATTTAGTCTAAACTTGACCAACATACTAACTCGTTACAATTATAACTAAAGATATTGACACTTGCATATCTATTCTTAACAAGATAAAGTAACGTCCACTACCTTTCAAACGAATAAATTTCGCACTAATTTCATAATTGGTGAGCAATATTTTCTGATACATAAGAGATATATATGTACTTACGTTGTAATCAACAGGGACATGAAGAATCCTGATAACAGATTCATCGTAACAATATCACAAACTTTATTATTCGCCCACAGTTTAGCTTATTCTCACTTATCCTTAGTTTCCTGTTTTATTTATCCTCATAAACACTATGCGTACGTAAACACCAATGCAACTGCGTTGAGCTGATTCACATTAAACATAAATTAATGAGGGTAGTTTAATATTTTGATCGGTAAAGTTTGCGTTCGGAAACATCTTGTTAATTATAAATATGACTTTAAAAAAAATGTAAAATATCGAAATAGTATCTGACTAATGTTCTTATAAACTTAACAAGTAAAAAAAACAAAAACTATAAAATCCTAGTCACAACTACATATACCTTAACTCTATTTATCATAATATTAAAAAATGTACATATACATTTTGTTTCATTGTGTGGTCACACTACTCGGTGTATTTTCTTAGGGTTAATAATGAATAATTATCTCAGCTTAAAGGTAATTAATATACAATTTAAGTTTTCGATAATTTAGTAGAAACTTTTTACTAAAAGGTACATCCACTTGAGTTTCTGATATTACTTTGGTCAAACAGTTAACACACGCAATATGATAATAGACGTGTGGATTGAGGGACCAGTTTTAATACTCATTATCTTGAAATTGCGCCAATATTTTTGCTCTATTTCTTTTTTAGAAAATGTATAAAGACTTGCACTATAACCATAGCTGGAAAATTTACGGATTTAGAGATATGATTCAGTAATTTTCAGTGAAATATATATATTATTAGTGTGGACTGAGGGACCACAGTTTGGACGTTGTTTTAGTTTTTACTTTAATGCTTGGGGCCTGTTATTTAGTAAATGAACCTTACTAATTCTATACTAAATGTGTGTAATCACATTATCTTCATTTTAAAGATAATTTCCGTGAGCTGGCTAAATAGTCTGTGAGAACTGAGGGACCACATATAAAGGGCTGTAGTTTTTGATACATTTTTTTACAAATTCCAAGATTCGTTCTACAATTGTTTCTAATCTACTACTAAATCCTTGGTAATTTATTTTCCGAATTCCCGGTGTGGTCCCTCAGTTCACACGCACTCGCTTCCCTGACGGCCACAAGGGAACTAAATGTTCCATTAAGATTAAAGCTGGTCTGCCATGAACAGGTGCTCTCCCTATATTAACTTCTACAGCATTACCAAAGAAGTCTGTTTTAAAATAAATTGTGTTTGGTGAGTCTCTTTCTATGTATATTTCCCGAGTTTGTAGCCAATTAATACATTCTTTGTTAATACCACGTTTTCTATTAATAATAATTTTTTCAACCCTAAAAGTTCCCAGAAAATCTGATTTTGCCATTACTGTCACTTTAAGAGGGTTCTTTTTCTTGCAATCTTTCATAACTTGTACATAATCATCAGGAGTGTATAATCTCGGATATTTTTTCATTGCAGATTCAATGTGGGAAAAATCTCTGTCATTGGGTAGGTAACTGTGTCCGGGAATCAAAAACTTTTGTGTTGTTTTTGTATTTTTTAACATCAAAACTATCTTTATGTTACGATTTTGTCCGCCACACGAATCGCTCCATAAAACTAGTTCCTCGACATCTTCAGAAATATGCTCGCCTAAGTATTTTAATAGACAAGAGCCGACTTCCTGAGCACCCTTCCCAGCCATTCCTTCTATCCAAACAAAACACCCACTTGAGTTGGTTTTTGCCGAATAAATACCCATATTATACAGCCAAAGCTGTTGTTTATAGTAAATAATTCCAGTAGGTATCTTAGGCATTGGAAGCGTTTTTTGTAGATCAAACGTGAGCCATTCTATTTCCTTACATTGAGTAGCCAGAACAAAATCAGCCTTCATTTTATGCCGCGCCTGTTCCCATTTTCGGCAATGTTCTTCGCGTTCTGTATCTATGGCTGTTTTTTCCTCAGCAGTTTTGCAATGAGCTAATTTCGCTTGTAATGTGTCACACTTGTTACACGTGTCTTTTTTAAGATTAAAATATGTGTAAAATAACTTTGTGTACATAGCCTTACTAACCTTTTCAGCTTCTCCTACATGTTCACAATATAAATCGTACATCTTGTCTAAAGTCATGTCTGGCATAAGATATTCGGTCTCGCGATCACTTCTTCTACAGTGTGATTTATACTTAGGAAGAGAGTTTATATGACATCTTACTTGGGAAACTAATTCATCGCTGCATTTGTTCTTACCTCCACTTTTCGATCCTCTTCTATCTAAACAATCTTGTGACCTCATTTTAGTCAAAGCAGTATTAACTCTCTTTGTAGAAACACCAAGTGTTTTGACAAATAAATCCCGGCATACTTCGATTTTATCCAATAGATATTTACGAGAGAATTTTTTCTTCATATTGCTATTAGTCATCCTTCTTTTAACGTCGGCTTCTTTGACGCTTGCTGCGATGTACATATTCTGGGTATTGTAATTTTCTAGTTTGTAAAAAGTCTCAAATATTTTCTGTCGATTGTTTGAATCTATTTTTTCCCAGCACTTCGTTTTACAATTACATTTATAATCAATAAATACTTTCGGTTGGACTTCGATGTTTTTATAGTTGTGAAAAGGCTTATTAGATTGTCTGTTTCTCTTTCTTTCCATCCTAGATAGACCACCATACTTAAATTGTCGGCCTTTCTTTGGTCTTCCTTTCGTAGGTACTTCGTCATTAATACTCACTGTATCATCATCAGAATATGGTATAAACGCTGGTGATTTTGCAGTATTTTCGCCTTCAGAAGCAGACTCTTCTATGATAGTGCGTCTAGACTTACCATTAGGTAGCCTCATTTTCTTGCCACCAGCAACTATTATATCATCACCATAATCTGATGAATCTGATACATAGTCAGGACTTTTAAAAGGGGACAAGTTTTTTTTACGCACGCACGCACGCACGCACACACACACACACACCCACTCTCATTACTTCACATCAACCCACCACATCACCAGAATCATACCCAAGTCTTTCATACCTCAGCACTCATCATTACGTAGAAATTTAAAAAGAAACACACACACACACATCGTTACAATCATAACATCATACATCAGCACACGATACAACGCCGCAGTTCATACGGTGCATTCGTGTGAGCTCGTAGGTAATTTGCTATGCGATTTTGCAGTTATATATGAGAGCCCTTATACCTACTTGTCGAATAATCTTTATAAAATCACTTCACAAACGGAATTAATCAAATGTGGATAATGCGCAGGTACTAGTACTTCTCAGATACATTAAGTAGGTTCTAAAATGCATTAAATAAATTTATTTACCTGTTATGGCTTCATTAGTATCTTTGGTGTATATGTCCAAAGCTTTATTCACCAACAGCTTGCCTCTACGTAACATTTTTACACTTAATTCTAAAGAAATAAACAAAAACAACAGAACTTTCTTTGCAGAGAAAAAAAACGATCGTCACGCATTCGAACTATTTCGTTGAATGTCGCCTATTTTGACAGATGACGTTTGACGTTTTACTTTGAAACTGAGTTATTGCACTTTGAGTCATACCATCAATGAAATAAAGTAAATATTTCGTTGTTTAAAACGAGAAATATGAAATCAATCATGTCATTTTTGTACCTTTGGGCGATCATAAGTTTGAAAACAATAAGCATAATGGAATCACATGCTAGTGGTTCTACTGTTTAGCAATATTTATTTATACATGATAGAACCGAATGTTTGTGGTTCCCTTTTGCAAAACAATATTAGCAACTAAATAAGAGTCTTGGGGCGTTTCGCACCACGAGTTATTCGAACCGCGGTCCGAATCGCCCAAGTACTATTTTTGAATAGGGCGATTCACACCACAGTGGTTGCAGCGGTGCGAATAACCCAAGGTATCTTTTGGAATGGGTCGATTCGGACCACTGAGCGAAAGTACTTAATAATCATATCGTGTATCTTGATTTCAACTCATAGAAATAATTAAAGATTTCTAATCATTTGGACAGACGATTAGAAAAGTGGTAAGTGTAAAAAAATATGCGATTTAGAAATCATGTTTAATATACAGTCAGTTTCATCAACATTTAACAGTTTCATGATTTACATTGTAATTTACTTATAACTACTTAGTTAAATATGTACAATCAAATGGTATAACAAGTGTATATTAATATTAGCTATATTTTTTTTTTGTTAGACGGTAATGGTTTAAAATCACAGTTTGATCAACATCATACATTTAACTTAAATCTAACTTTCATTAATCAGAGATTTACATTACAATTTACTTATAATTAGTTAAATAAGGGCAATCACAGGTGTAACAAGTGCTAATTCACAAAAAAAGAATCGGCCAAAACTGACCTAATCCGTATGTATTAATACTGGTTACATTTTTGTAGTAAGACGGTAATGGTTTAAAATCACAGTTTAATCAACATTATAACTTAATTCTAACTCTTGCTAATCACAGATTATGATATTCATTATAATTTACTTATCAAAAATCAACAAAGATAAAGACACTTGTAAAATCAATAAAAAGAAAAAAAAAGTATAACTACTTAAACTAAAATCTTAATTTTTCTAAGCAATGGCCCACAGTTATACTACCAGATAACAACTGTTGTATGATATTATGAATTCTTTGGTTCATTTCTATGGTGTCTATTTTTCTTTTTGAAATTTGTATGTCACCTGGTCTGTTTGATTTACTAAAGTAAAAGTTGGCGTCTTTTTTTATTCCATTAAGGAATTGTGCAATATTGGGTTTTTCTGGAATGATTTTCTTTATTTTTGCATTCCATGACTCCACCATATTATTGGTTCTGTCACATTGTTTATATATATTCCATGTCTTTGAGAGTACCTCATGTTCAAGCCATGTTTGAACAAAATAATCATTGAACTTAGTGACTTCCATATTGTTTGGACTTTCACTCATCACATATAGCCACCCTTCATCCAAAAAGTCTGGGGGTAGATGTGCCAATTGTGTGCATAGTTTCACATGGATTACCCCCAGTTTTGATTTGACTACTCCCAACTGCTTAGCTTTACGCCATAAACAGCGGTTAAAGTGAAAATAACAACCAAGTATTTTCACTTCTGGAAATAAATCTTTTATTGCCAATATCGCAGTCACTTCAAAGTCCATTGAAATTTCTGTAGGCTGCCATTCTTTAACTTGGCTTTTTATCATTTGAAATAAAATTTCATATGTAGCCCTTGTTTTGTCGGGAAGCAACGCATATAGCACGGGAACTACATTGGCATATTCTTGGTTGCTGCCGATATCTGCATGAATAGTGTATACCTGACAGAAACACTTTGGACAAATTTTGAATGTACCATCAATGAGATATTTTGTCGATTTTTTCAAATATTTGACCATTTCTTTCTTTGCGAAAATAAGGATTCGCTTCTGTTTTTCTTTATATTCCGCAAACAATAAATCTTCGTACCGTTTTGGCACCTCGAGTTCACAGGCTTTATGGAAGTTAAGTTTCTTAGCACCTTGCGATTCATTTCTGAGTTTGTAAAGTTTTTTCTTGATATTATCAAACTTAAGATTTTGTACAGCGTCCCCGTAAATTTGCGTTACTGGTTTATTAATGTTCTTTTGCAATGTTTCAGTACATAAATACATCTCTCGATCTATTTCCATGTCTGCTTCTCCTCTAGGTGGATGGTTATGGGAAGTCTCATGTAGTATTATAAATGGATTTGGTTTCACTTTGAGTGTTGCATTGCACTTACTAGAGTCTTTATTAGTACACCTCCATAAGTCAGACCCATCCTTGTTTGTTCTCTTCAACACATAGTTATATCCAGCGCGACAGAGCATTTGCCTCCCTCTCTTTGTTTTTTGAAAGACGACAGTGCTAGGCTCACCATGTGAAGCTGAAGGGTGACCAGACATTTTTACAGAACTGAAACAGCGACCTAAAAAAAAATAATAGTTTTGATGTACTTAACAATTATTTTACAATACAACTATTATTTCTTATGTTACAACTATTATTTCTTATGTTACAACTATTATTTCTTATTTATTTATTATCTTTACAATTATTATTTACAATTTAACGGTGAAATGTGCATGTCATCATCATCATGCATTAAATAAAAGAAACAAATTATAGTTTATACATTTTAAAGATACATTTAAAGAAACGGAACAATAGCCTTAATGTATATCAATTGATTTAGCAATTGATCAATACTTGGTAGGCTTTGGGAAGTAATATCAAGTTCAGGCAGCTTTTTGGTTATTTCATTATACAAACTTCGATAGATTATAATCTAAGAAAAAAACGTGTTTAAATTTTACTTTATAGCGATCACTTGTTTCATATATACATCCAAAAGATACATCCAAAAGATCTATTAAAAACAAAACATTTTATTTATTTCTAGTTATTTTTTAAATAAAAAATTGCTATTTAAACACATTTTTTCTTCCAATACCATGTCTTTTAAATGAATTTGTTTTACATTGTACTATATAGGTGCAAATTTGATATTAAATAAAAAACATAGAAAAATGGAAATGCTATATTGTTATGTATATAAATTATCATGGTTTCTATTACCTACTTAATAATGAATTTGCAATAAATGTAGTTGTACTTACCATATAAAATCAACACATCACAACATTTGAATAACAAATTATTCAGTCACATCACCACTCTCAAAGTTGATAAGACACTGTGACGTCTTCAATGACCAAAGTGCAAGCAAAATGACACTAGAAGCATCTACCAATCAGAAACAAGTGTTCCTGCTGTAGGGTTGTTCTATTGTTTATGTGACCGGTAAGTCAACTTTTTACCAAAGGGATAATAAATTTTACCTGAGATTCTTGGAATGTACTTGCGTGTGCACACCATCACCTTTTTTCATGTATTTGATGTATGTTTACTACATTTTAAGCCAATCAATATATTTAGTAAGTAAAAAAAATGTAAAATGCAATTGCATCAATACTTAATATGTAGCGGGCCTACGATATCTTTTATCATTTTGTGCCTGGTTGTACTGTACGAAATGTACAATAAAAACTACATCTCTTCTGTCAGACTTCACCTATCCAAAATTAGAAATGTTTTTTCCCTATATTGTGGTCCGAATCAACCCATTACCAAAAGTTCTTGGGCGATTCGAACCGCGGTGCGAAAGGACACATTCAAAAAGAGCTCTTGGGCGATTCATACCGCGGTTCGAACCGGTCACGGTGCGAAACGACTATACACCCCTAAATAATAAGAATTTATTTTACGCATAACGATACCACAGAAATTTGGTTATATTTTGTGTATAAAAAATAATCGTTAATAATAGAAATATGTATAATGGTACCAAGTATGCGTGGATCCTTTTTGTATAAAATTACATGATAGTACTATCGTTTATTTGTTTGATCAATAGAGTCATGTTGTGCCGTGGTTCCGTTTTGCTTTACAAGTAACGTTTGTTATTGCTGTTGGTTCTGTTCTGCTTTTATATACCTTGTTTCCAAGGGGAAAATCAGGTGGTTTTTTTTTGTATAAGAATTTAGACCACTTTTACATTAGTATTCTTCAAAAAAAAGTAAAAAATGAAATTTGTCGAGTGGTTCCATTTTGCATAAATACGGACAATCTATCCTAAATTTTGGGCTGCAATTTTGTGTTTCGCTATCCCCTAGATCAGCTCGATTGGATTCAGTGGTAAGGTTGGCTTATTGTAGAGTCTAGAATGACATTCATAACAACGTTAATTTTATGAAGTACTAAGTAGTTACTCAATAGGTTCATAGATGGCAGAAATACAGTGAAAGGTTGCAATAGCCCCACATCGGGGCTATTCAGCCGTTTTCCAGATTTTTAATAATTTTCCTTATTTTATAATTAAAATATTCGTGTTATTTACTAGTAATACACCGTAACTGTTAACCAATAAATGTTTTTTATGATGCATTTACTCATTTCTTACGAGTACCACTGTGACCTAAATCTTACTACAGTGTGCCCATGCTCACCTAAAAGTTCATTGATTTCGCATTTCGGATCTGGCTTGTATAAAGTTTCACAAGCATGAACAGCTGTGGCTTTTTTAATGTATCCTCAAATGGTATTTCATTTTCGATTAACCATTCCTTTATTTCGGCTATTTTGGTAGTAGAGGTGGCCGCGAGGTTTAATACCCGAATGCTATGGCGCCTTATCCATAACCACAATTGATGCCGAGGGTAAGTTGGGAATCAGGTTTTCTTCAACCCATTTTGTAAAATTGGTTTTGTTCATCTCTGAATGGCAATTTTGGTAAGCTCCAGTAAATATCGCACGTTGAGAATCAAACCGTCACTAACACGAAAACGTCAATTTTCAGTATAGGCGTGTAAAGTTCCCAAATGAAAAAACCTTGCAAAAGTGCATTAAATGTAACAAATACATTTTGTTTTATGCTAAACGCAATTGGTGCTCGTCTCAGCTTTCATGAGAACTCAAATAAGTAACAAAATAATACCTAGTTTTTTAAATATTTTTATTTTTCACCCGAAATAGAGTCACTTTTCCAATTAATGTCATGAAATGTCACTTTTTAAAGAAATGCATGAAAATATTACATTAATTAATAAGGTAAAGTGTCACTATCGTCATATTATCTGGGAATAAACAATGATAATAATTAAAAAACACTAAAATGTAAAGCATTAGTTTAATTAACTTAAGATTTATTAAAGTTTGGCTTAATTACAGTCAGTTTAACTTAAAAATAATTAGTTTTTTAATGCTAACGAACACAAGGCACTTCTTACGTGGGTAACCCTTAATTCTACTCGATAATTATAGTAATCAGTCTCATAATTATTGCAATCAGACTTCTTGTAACATTACAAGAAGCCTGATTGCAATAATTATGAGACTGATTACTATAATTATCGAACAAATAAACATTGATACATATCAATGTTTCTTATCTTATAATTGTAATCAATATCATGCAGAAAAAATAAAAACTGTGGTACCTTGACATGATGTCATTTAGTTTCCATTAATATTTAAAAAGGCTCACAAAATAAAGAAATTAAGTGCCAAGAATACAAAAAATAACGCTTTACAAAATAAAGAACATAATAAATCTGGTTTTTAGTTAACCATGTATACAAAAATAACGCTTTACGAAATAAAAAAACGTAAAATCAATTTTCGAATTAAAAAAAATAACTTCTTATGAAATAAAGAAGTATAAAAGTGGTATTTAGTTAACCACGGATATAAAAATCTACTTATTATATTGAATTAATTAGTCTCATTACATCCATTTATATAAAAAATTTAAAGAATATTATTGTAAAAAGACGACACATAATTAGGCAATATTGTGTTTTTTTTAATGAGGTCCTTGAGACCTGCTTTTTTCTTATCAGATAATGGTAACTTTGAGGTATACAGAGGAACTAATAGAGCCTGTGCTCGACGAATGTTCAGTAATTTTATTTCTTTTTAATTTTCTACCATATAAGATTGTTTATATAAAACCTTCACGTTGTCTGAATCTGCTTTTTCATATTTGGTAGGCTTTTTACGGCATAAATGTACATAGAGAAAACGAATTGATTTTTTTGTTGGTGGCAACAGCTGTCAGAGTAAAAAATTATATTGAGTTTTTCAGATGACAAAAATATTTTCGCAAAAAATTTAAAACACAGGAACCTATTTTATTGGCGCCCTTTTGGCCTTCGACTTCGCTCCAAAAGTAGCATTCTGTGGAATTGGTTTTTAATTCACAAATTGTGAAATTCAAGCAGTTTAATCTGCACTTGTACACTTCAATCGGCAGCGACAATTACATGCAATACCCATTTTCCTTTCAGTCAATTACTTTATGTTTGGAGGATGATGATGTATACTGCAACACCATATTTCGCAATGTTTTTGCTACAGTTTTTTTACTACCACGTTTTCTCTTCCGGGTTTGTTCATTATTCTGGCTTCCTTCAGCTATTGTATTAGTGACAACGATTTGCGTTATGTTTGTAGGTCTTAGTGCAGCTAGTGCATTACTTTTTAAAGATGGTGGGTTATTAAGAGGTAAATTGTTTTGCTGAGTAATTTCAAAATAGTTTTGATTTGCATTTTCATATACATACAAGCCCAGTTCTCATGAAGATTCATCTTCTGAATCCGACGCCACTGAGGGTCCAACTTCAAAAAAAAAAACAAAAGCGATAGCAAAAAATAGTTACAGTCCATGCATCCTGCCAGAAGGTGAAAAAGATCTTCGAACGTTTTGTATAATTTGTTTGGTACTGGAGCTTAGAGTTTGCCCAGGAGAATCTTGAGTATTTTGATCTAATTCTGCAAGATTATCAGCACCTTCTATATTATTATTGTATTGTGAGTTCATTTCTTTAATCATTGTTTTTAATTTACTAGTCCTCGGATTGAGAAGTGGCATAGTGAATGACTGTAACAAAGAAAAGTTTCAACTTAGCAGTATAGTTTCTAACATACTCTTAAACTCACAAAACGGTGATTAGGCTGCAACAGAAAAACGAATAAATGCAAAATACATTTAGAATGAAAAAATGCTGTCACTTTTACTGTTTTAACTTAATGCTTTAAAATATCGTTGAACAAATTAATGCTTCGTTTTAGAACTAGGTAGCAATGAAATACAGAAAATTTATGAAATATTTTCAATCGCCAATACTGACACTTTATGAATAGTGGAGGCTTTTAAAAGATAAAAAACATCTCAAATTTATAGAATACCGACATCATACTAAAATATAATTTACTTTTATTTTGTATTACGTATACGAAAATGACGGCAAAGCTGTCATTTTCTGTTTAAATACATTATACGTGCAAACCGTACCTTTACATACACACAAAAAAAATAGAAAACTGTCACTTTACGTTTAAATACATTATTCATGCAAAAAAATATGTTTTTTATTTAATTGAAAGTAACAGTAAACTGTCACTTTACGTTTAAGTACATTATTCATGTAAACAAAGGTCTCACTTTTGATTTCGACGAAATGCGTCCGTAAACAAAAAAATACACTATTCCGCACAGAGTTCACATATAACACACGCCGTCCATGACACTAATAAAAACATGTCAATGTTGTTGTCAAAGGTTGCAGCGTTCCCCACCAAACTACATAACGACACTAGTGACATCTACCAATCTATTTGTATGTTTGCCGTGAAGGTTTTTGCAATATATTTTTCTTGCTGCGTGTCACTAGATGGCATTGATACTTCAAATTTTCCTAATTTTGTATAGTGACGGTTTCTCAACGTGCGATATGAGCAAATCATTATGAAGAAACCCTTTCTCACTACCAGCATGAACAATAATATATCGTTAACCTTTCGATACATTGTGCTTTACTCCACTCACATCTATAGACTGCAAGCACTTTTTTAATTTGTATGTCTGGTGAATGTAGCTTTCGTCAAGATAAACTATATATTTTGGAAGTTCTTCAAGCAAACTTTTATTTGTAGTGATTGTCTTTAAATTCTTTGCCTGTTTCGCGGCCATGCATGGTCGTTCCATCAATGTATTTTTTCGGACTGACATTTTTTGTATTTAAAACCCAAAGCTGTAAGTAATTTCCGCAAATGTTCACGGCTTCCATCCAATCCTAAATCTTCTCTTGCTATGGGCAGTAAGTTTCGTAAGGTACTAGGAAAAAAATGTAAATGCCGTCATATAGAATATGCTTTTCAAAAAAGTAATAATAATTGGTATACATATGTACCTGTTTTTTCACTGTGTAAAAAAATTGAACTTTGTCTAATGGCACATAAGTTAAAATCATCCAACTCTTTTTTGGGACGACCTTCTCTATGTTTTCCAGGTGCGCTGATACGCCTCTATTATGCTCTCCTACTTGCACGGTTGTAGCAAAAGTGACATAAAAACACCATCATCGGGGAAGCATCATCGGGGATTTTTGTGGCTATCTGGTACACATCTCAAATGAAAGGATAAATGACAGACACAAAATTGAATGCAGCGGGCATTCCATTTTGTGTTTAATAATGATGTGCTTGCACACTGCACACGCATTATCGGATTTCAAGTGGACTTCCTTTAAAACAGTGATTCTTTTCGATTCTAGAAAGACACTGATGTTGCCTTCATCAAGATTATTTGCTTCTGGTTCCCTTTTTTATTTGAGTTTTAGTTTTACCCTTGAATTGTTCTTTCTTATTCTTCGTGACCTCTCTCCATTTTCTTCTTTTCCTTTTCTTTCAATTGATTTTCCTTATCTGACTGTTTTTTTTGTAATGCTAATTTGAAACTATCTGACGTAATAGCAAACGGTTGTCTCTCTATTTGACGTTTCCCTTTTCGTAAAAGGTGTTTTTGGATACGCTAAATTTTCTACAAAAGAACATTATATTTTGGTGTTGGGTTAACACATTCAGACTGGCTAGATTGATTTTGGCTTTCGGAGTGATATTTTGATCAGATTAAATGAAATGTAATGAAATTTATTCAGCACTTGGGTATTAACATACACTTGTACTTGTCAAGGTCACAATGCAGTAAGGTAATGCGGGGCTATTTCGTCAAAAAAAATACGTTTGAAATCCAAATGTTTGCTGTTTCGCCACGGCAAACTACAACAAGAAATAAGTAAATGCATCATAAAAAACATTTATTGGTTAACAGTTACGGTGTATTACTAGTAAATAACACGAATATTTTAATTATAAAATAAGGAAAATTATTAAAAATTCTGGAAAACGGCTGAATAGCCCCGATGTGGGGCTATTGCAACCTTTCACTGTATCTCTGCCATCTATGAACCTATTGAGTAACTACTTAGTACTTCATAAAATTAACGTTGTTATGAATGTCATTCTAGACTCTACAATAAGCCAGGAGGGTTTAATTTCCAGTAAAATAGTTTTGAAAAAACAGTGGGGCTATTACGTCTAGTCCTCATACATGCTAGTGATGCGCCATATGCTTCGATAGTTCTTAGTTAAACAATATTATTCAGTTCAAATTTATGGATAATTCAACTATATAGTTTTGTTTTATTTTAATAGGTGGTATAAGATCAAGTAAATTATAAATACCAAATTATTGTTTGTTGGATAGCAAAAAACAAATATACAGGCTTACAGGTTAAGTCGACCTAGATCCTTTAAGAGGTTGTAGTTTCTATAATTTCTGACTGATTTGTCTATAAAACACCATACCCCAAACTTAACTGTTTTCAAAATACTGGACTTTGAAGGTTTTTTGAGATGAAATCGGTTTTATGACTATTGGCCTATATTTTTTTGAGGGTTTTGCCTCTAACTGCGTGTGTTTGCAATTTTTGTGTAGTAGATAAGTTGTTTTATTATTCTCAACACTAAAATAGCAGTTCACTGAACTGACTGGGTCGTAGTAGACGATTGATAGTTATAAATTGAAATAAATTCGTCAAAAAATATTTTTTCTTTCTGAAATAATAAAAGAAAAGTCTATGACAGTTATGCTGCAGATGTGCTTAAAAATATCTACATTTCATCAGCTATCCAACAAGGTATAACAAGCTAGGTTATTATCAGAATTCTTAGTAAAAAACTTCGATGAAAGGCTCTCGGGTAGTAGTAAAGATAACAGTACTAATTTATCACGGGTCAGAAAACAAAATAAAACAATCCAAATAGGTACAAAATGACATCTATTGCTGCTATTTTTACAGAAAGTCATGATTCATGTTCCACATGGCCGCCTCTGTTTCGCACACATATTCTCATTCTGTGTCTTAATCCACTCTTTACTACACCAGTTGTTAAACCCCTTCTTATTTCATTTGCCGCATCGATTATTCTCTGTCTCAAAACATCAACAGATGTGATTGGATTAGGTTCGTTGTACACCAAACTCTTCATGTGTCCCCACACATAAAAATCCATGGGGGTCAGGTCTGGACTTCTAGCTGGCCACGGTATGGGTCCACCTCTTCCGATCCACTTATTAGGATAATTAGTGTCTAGCCATTCTCTGACACTTCTCCTGTAGTGTGCAGGACAACCGTCATGTTGAAACCACATATCACGAATGAGATAGAGTGGTACGTCGTCTAGTAAGTCGGATAAATCTTCTCTTAAAAAGTTTTCATAATGTTCTCCATTTAAATTGTCGGGAAGAAAGTAAGGCCCAATCAAATGGTTTGATATGATTCCCATCCATACATTCAAACTGAATCGTCTTTGTGATGCCTTTGGCCACTTCTTATTGGGATTTCTTTGAACTTTTGGGGCCCAATAATGAACATTGTGGTAATTGGTTATGCCGTCTTTATCAAATTTGGACTCGTCTGTCCACAAGATCTTTTTAAAAAATGATGGATCTTCTAAATCTGCATTGAGCATGAATCTGCAGAAATCCAACCTCCTCACAGGATCTCCTTCTTCGATGGTGTGTACCGGCGTGTAATGATAAGGATAGAGGCCGGCAGTATTCACCGTAAACCATACTTTCCACTGCGAGAGTCCAAGTTCTCGGGCAACAATATTGGTCGAAGTAGTTGGATCCAATCTAAACCGTCGAACTATTTCATTGTCTTGCTCTTCATCATCATCATTGACACGTGGTCTACCCAAGTCTGTTCGTCGCCTCGAAACAGAGCCAGTCTCTCGAAGTCGTCGGTAAACTCCGTCAAAGACACTAACATCCGGTACTCGGCGGCCTGGGTAACGTGATATGTATTCATCACGAGCTCGTGCGGATACACAATTGCAGTACCCATAACAAATCAAAATATCAGCATATTCCTCGTTCGTGTAGGTCGTCATCTTCAACAGTTCCAAATCAGAAGCACAAATCAATAGTCCAGTTTGCAAGCACAGTCACGATTTGAAAGAAACAGTCCAGAAATCCAAGCCAAGTCGAATGAAAAACCAAGAGCACTAAGAATCGCATCTACTACAGACGAATCGCGTAAGCAGACTAACCAAACAATAACAACAAAATGGCTGTGGTTTTTTTTTCTCGCTCACACCTAATTACATTGTATGATATCTCGCTTGCACGCACCGCAGTCCCATGAAGAACAATAGGCGCAACAAGTAACGCAAGGAAACACGTTATCTTTACTACTACTACTACCCGAGAGCCTTTCATCGAAGTTTTTTTCTAAGAATTATAATAATACCCTAGCTTGTTATACCTTGTTGGATAGCTGATGAAATGTAGATATTTTTAAGCACATCTGCAGCATAACTGTCATAGACTTTTTTTTTATTATTACAGAAAGAAAAATTATTTTTTACGAATTTATTTCAATTTATAACTATCAATCGTCTACTACGACCCAGTCAGTTCAGTGAACTGCTATTTTAGTGTTGAGAATAATAAAGCAACTTATATACTACACAAAATTGGAAACACAAATAAATTAGAGGCAAAAAACCCAAAAAAATTTAGGCCAATAGATGTAAAACCGTTTTTTTTTCCAAAAAAGCTTCAAAGTCCAATATCTTGAAAACGGTTAAGTTTGGGGTACGGTGTTTCATAGACAAATCAGTCGGGAATTATGGAAACTATCACCTCTTAAAGGATCTAAGCACTTCAAATGTGATTCATGGAGAAATGAAAATCGGTTTTTGAGGTAAGAAGGAGTAGACGGAAGAAACAGTATACTGTACAAGAATGATAGAATATGAGTATTCCGGCGAAGGCGTATAGGTAACCACTTGAGCTTATTTCGAAATTCTGAAACGTGATCATATTTGCGCAGACCAAATATGAATCTAATGCAAACATTCTGGAGTCGCTCAAGTTTATCAAGCTGGTTTTCAGTGAGATCAAGATAGTTGACATTTGCATAATCTAGTATTGGGAGCAGCAGAGATTGGGAAAGCGTGATTTTGGTGGCAATTGGCAAGAAGTTACGTAGTCTCCTTAATGAGCCAAACGATGCGTATAATTTGCGACTAACATTCTGCAGCTGTACATTCCAGGTTAGACAATTATCAAACAGGACACCTAGATTTTTAACACTGTCGCTCCACTGCAGAAAACTGCCATCAAAGTGGAGTTGAGGGAGTTGATTCCAAGGTACTTTAGCAATCATACGTGAGCTGCCAATCAGAATAACCTGGGTTTTTTGCGGGTTAACCTTAAGCCCGTGAGCACAGCTCCACTTACTAATTCTAGCCAAGTCAGAGTTAAGAGAATTAATAGCTTCAGGCAGTTTTTCAATTGGCGCTTGATAATAGATTTGTAAATCGTCCGCATAAAGGTGGTAGGAGGAAAGAAGTTGGTTTGAAATAGAATTTATAAAAATTGCAAAAAGTAATGGAGATAAAACGCCACCCTGAGGCACGCCTGCAGTAGTGCTACACCAAGAGGACAGAGTGTCATCTATGCGTATACACTGCCGGCGCCCAGACAGGTAACTACGAAGCCAGTCAACTACCGTTGGAGATACATTAAGAGAGCGTAATATTCCGATAAGAATATCAAAATCGACCATATTAAACGCGTTGCTGAAATCTAAGAGTGAAAGTACCGTTAGATTTCCTTGTTCCATGCCAGTTCTAATGTCCTCCGTAATATGAACCAGGGCTGTAGTGGTACTGTGTCCAGGCCGAAACCCAGACTGGAAAGGATTGAGGAGATTGTTTTTTGTTAAGGAAACTGTTAATCTGTTTATGAATGAGGCGTTCTAGGACTTTTGACAGGAAAGGTAGAATTGAAATGGGACGAAAATCAGAGAAGGCCGAAGGATTGGACTTTTTCGGGAGGGGAATGATGTAAGCGTCTTTCCAAGCCGATGGAAATACACCAAGGATAATAGAGGAATTGAGGATGTGGCATATGGCAGGAAGGGTTTCCTCAAGGATGGGAAGGATCATATTACGGGTGACATTATCAACACCAACTGCATTTGATGCTATGGACAGAACACTCTTCTTAATGTCACAAGCAGAAAATTGACTAAAACTCAAAGGAGAATAACCGGGAGTAGGAATAGATGAAAGATGGTTCAAAGTACTAATCTTGGTTGCCCTGTCGAAATTGGGCGAAACAGTAAAGTGTCTATTTAAAGAATCAATGTCTAAATCTTTTGGACTAAAATCGTTACGAGTTTTCCCAACTCCTAATGTTTGTAGAAATTTCCAAATCTTGGAAGGATCTCCGTTTTCAACAGAATTGTGGATGTGTTGGCGTTGTGCACTCCTACACACCTTATTGCTGTGATTGCGCAGAGCTAGATATTTCTCACGGTTTATGTCGTTAGGCTGGCTTTTATATCTCGACTTAGCTTTGGCTTTCTTATCTAAAAGAGTTTTGATCTCAGTACTAAGCCAAGGTGCGGGTAACTGCTTCACTTTAATGGCACGGATTGGAGCGTGTTTGTTGTAAAGTCGTGTTATATGATCGTTGAAAATATTGACCTGCTCATCGATAGTCTCGGCAGCGAAGAGAGTAGACCAGTCGATATTAAGAGCGTCAGCTTGCAGGCGATTTAAGTCAATGCCACCAAAATTACGTTGACGGATAATTTTAGACTTTGCCTTAGGAGGGCGAACTTTATAAGAGAGAAAGAGAAGGTCATGGTAGGAGAAGGCATCCGCTGCGCATTGGCCATGCTTAGCAACATGCTCGTCAGAAAAAACAATGATGAGGTCAAGGAGGGATGGATTAGAGTTAGGGAAGCGATGAGTGGCGTTGAGAGGAAGAATAGAAAGGTTACTAGATTTTGCAACAGAGATGAGAGGAGTCTTTCTTCAATAAACAAGTGTTAAAGTCACCTAATATAATAGTGTGACTATAGGACGGGGTAAGGCTATCTAGAAGAAGTTCGAAGGATGAAAAGAAGTTGATTCGTAGCGAGGGACAATAGTAGACGCCAAGCAGAATTTTAGCGTGGTGTAGTTCAACTTCCAGAAAAAGATGTTCACCGGCATTTAGAGGTGGTGGTTGCGAAGACATGCTAACTACCGAGAAATTGAAGAAATTCCGGAGATAAATAGCAACGCCACCACCCCCGGCACCAGTTCTATCATTTCTGATAAGTTGGAAGCCAGGGAGAGTGTAAGACATGGTAGAGAGACATGGTTTTAGCCACATTGAAATTCTTAGTTACATCTGAGAGTTGGTATTGTAAATTATCTGCAAGCGAGGGGATACTTGAAAAACTGTCATCATCACTGCTAATGGAAAAGAAATCATCAGCATCACTAATGTTATCATCAGCGTCATACATAATAATAAAATAATTATATAAGTAAATAAATTAAAAAAAATATTATTTCCAAAAAAAAAAATATATATTACTATAAAATTATTATTTTTATATTCACCTGCCTTGTGCCAAACGTGTTATTGTTTAAAACTTGTATTTAAAATAACAAAGAGCAAAAAAAAGGGAAAGTATTAGACACTATTAGATTAAATGGGGTCAACGGAAACAGTTCAATATTAAAAAACAAGACATACAAATTAAATTAAAATAAAAGACAGACTTTATGTAAAAACAAAACAAAAAACATCAATGGAATATATTACATAAGATGCAAAATACCAAAGACTTAAATAGGACTTGTTGCCGTTCACCCCATTTCAATTTTTCCAAAGAGATCACATATACCCACTTCACTTTCAATTATCCATGCTACAAATGTAAGTTTAACAAGCATACGATGGATGGAACGCGGTTAATGTTAGTGAACGGAGCCAAATGTCAAGTAAACAAAGAAAAATACAAATAACATCTTCGAACTACAAATAATACATAAAAAACGAATAACATACCTATTTAGAATAAGAAACATAGCATGGTAAACCAGTAATGAGAAAAGTAAACTGAAGAGAGAGAGAGAGAAGAAATAGAAAAATATTTATGAGAATAATTATTATACATCTCGACGATCATTTCTTCACTGCGGCTGCTCTTCTGGCCTTCGGAGCGGCGGCAGGCTTGTTGATGGCGGGTTCTTTATTCGGTCAGGTACATATTTGTACTTAAATTCTATTGATATAACTAGTATTGCAGTATGGCACGTAAGGTTTACTAAAACTTCCGTTACAAACTAAACTAAATCACCTAGAAAGTAGAATTATTTAAACAATTCACGTAGTCCTATTGTTCTAAAATCTCAATCTTGCAAGGAAATACATAATTCTTGTTGTTTAATATTGGATCAGGAAGATATTGTACAATATCTTCATTTTCTTTGATGGAGTAATCATTTTTAACTATGCGAAACACCGTCTTATCTTTTCCTTTCGATTTTAATCCTAATACAACGATCTTTTCGCTACTAGAAGATACACTTCTATGCGGCAGACATATTTATATGTTTTTTTTCCCTTTATTGTACTGAATTTAGCCAAAATAAGCTTTACTGTTTCTGGAGTACGGTCTTTTTTTTTTGTAGTTCACTGAGCATGGTTAGAACAGGTGCACTGGAAGTCGTTGCCAGATCTCTACGTATCGGGGTCCAATAATCAAGTGCATTATTTTCTTGGTCTGGTTGATCCTCATTATCTGTCGACTGACCTACAAGTGTTTGAACTGCATTGTACTCGTCTTCAGACTGATTATTATTTTCCAAAATGTTCTCGAAAAAACTTTCCACAGTTTTGTCATCGCCGGAGTCACAAACTGACTTGTAAGAGCCTGAGCTATTGCTATCACTATCAAAATCATCTCTTTTTTTGCTTCTCCGAGTTTTCAACTTTTGTCGTTTATGTGCTTTTTCTTTTTGACCTTTCAATTTTTCTTTCTTTTCCTTTTTTCCTATTGTTTTTAGGTTTCTTGTTCTTTTGCCTTTGGTTTTTTATTTGTTTTCTTTTTCTTCTTTTTCCCTTTTTAAGTTGATCCAATACACTTTTAAATTTTCTGTCTCACATGTATTTTCGTGCGTTTTCAATTCTTTGCTGTCCCCTTTATAACTTTGTAATGTTAATCCCAGTTCATTTAGTGTTTGTGTATTTGATCTTTGGTTTGCTCCACAACGATAACTATTGACGTTATCTAGTGATAAACTCAGTAAGCTTGGTACCATATTTGTGGGTGTGAAGCTTTTCTGGAAAGTTTCAACAATGATAACATCAGTTCCGGCCATATTCTCTCGTCGCATCAGATCGTTTTGGCGCTTTGAAACTTCCCATTTTTCAAGTTTTTGTCTGTCAAATACTTCTTTTGTTATAGCGTTGCGATTTACTGGGTACGCACCGGTTTTTAAAATCCGTTTTGTATAATGACGGAGTTTAACTCGTCGCAAATTTTTGTCACTATGCGAGCGAAATCGTGCTTCGGCAATTTATAGCCAATATGAAGTCGCTGCCACCTTATTATCTCGTCTTCCCATTTATCTTTAAAGGGTTTCATGACGCTGCAATCTAGAGGTTGTAACATGTGAGATGAGTGAGCTGGAAGTTTAATTATAGTGATTCCTACAGATACTCAATTACACTCAAATCAACATGTGTTCATGCCCATCAAATATGAGAAGTAGAGGCGCTTCTCCCTTTAATGAGGGCAGAAATACATCTCGAATGTATTTTTCAAAAGATTGTGGTCTCAATCCACCCTTTTTCGCTAACAGCATACGCTGTTTTCACTACTTTACCTGAGTACAGCCACTGAGACCAAAGATGTTTGCCTTGGAAAATAATTAATGGCGGTACTTTAATCTCCACAGGCATTCGTTGCCAAAAGAACCGTTGTGTTATTACGTCCAGGCCCACTGGTTGTTCTAGTGGCCTGAAATCCTTTCTTTCCTATTATTTTCCCTTTTCCTGGATCCTGGCAAATCGAGGTTTCGTCGAGGTTATAAATTCTGCTGGGTTTGTTTTGAATGCCTAACTCTTCTACGACTTGCTCCAACAAATCGAAGTACGCGTACACTATAAAAGGATCATTAGCCTTTCGCCGAGATATCTCAACCGCTTGCGGTTTTTTAATAGAGAGCCCATTCCGCTTCTTGAAAGCATAAAACCAGTCCCTTCCTGGCATATCTCCTTTAAATTGGGGTTTTAAACCATTTCGGCGTACGTATTCTGATATTAGCAATGGAGCTTCTTTTCTTGTCAAAGGAAAGAAGTTTTTTCCATTATGTGAAGACAATCAGCAATTCGTCTTTCGAATTCAGTTGTGAACACTGTCGGATGACCGGCAGATACATGAACACACTGTAGTCTTGTTTTAAGTGTTGACCTAGGTATATCATGATACTTCGCCGCTGCGTACGTGGTCATTCGATCGCTTCTCACATCATCTAAATAGGTTTTTTCTCGTTTCCGCTTGTAATGAAGGACCATCTATAACAATGAATATGTATAATATAGCACACACACATACCGACAAACTTTCCGCATTTATAATAAGTATTAGTAAGATATACAACTTTACTAAAAACTGAGTTTAAAATATATTGAAAAGCTATGGTGGCTTTTTTATTTTCAGCAAAAGTAGGCTCAACCCGAAAAAACTCCGAGGTCAGAATAATTGATACTGATAATGTTAGATTCATCGTAATTTTATCGACGCTAGGACATCACTGACTTTTTGCAATTTCATACTAAAATGTGGGGGCTATTGCGTCTTGTTATTTTGGTTGGAATAGCCCCCTTCATAGAATTTGTGGGGTTATTAAGTCGCATCACATTAATCAGTAAACAAAGCGCACGGTAAAACTAAATAGCACAAAAGATTAATCTGTTTTTCGTCTCCTCGCATAACATTAAAAGCCCTAAAAAAAACGAAATTTTACTTACCTTTGCTCAAAAATCAGCGGAGCGTGATCTTGACCGCACTTGTCAAAAATGGCGTCCTTTACAAAAATGGGCGTCAAACAATTCATGCGCTAGCACTGCCATCTATAGACCGATCTAAGAGAGTTTTCGCTTTCCATTCATAGATATCGTTATTAGTAAAACATTATGAAAAAAAGTTATAACCAAAAGACGGAATAACCCCCTAGACGGGATAGCCCCGCATGACCTTACATAAACATGTTAGTAAAAAGTTACAAAAAAAAATTAATTAGTCAGTCCGTGCGGTTTGTTTTATCGCATATATTTTCTGAAATCCTTAAATAAATAACAATTTACTAATCTATTATTTTGAAATTTAGTTCTACTATATTAAAATTAAAGTTTGGAAGACTAAAGCAAAAAGACGAAATTCTAAATGAGGGTGTGATCACATGCACGGGATCACCGATCACGCGTTAATGGGCCAAAGCGATCCTCGCCGCTGAGGAACCTACCCTAGCTAGCCTGCGGCTTTCTCTAGCTACCTAGGTGGACGACCCGGAGAAGAAAGCCACAAAGAAACTCCGGGCTTGCTTTTTTCGTCTTCTTTTGCTTTCAGTTTACGATTTCTTTTTAAATGTAATGTATTTTACTTACATTGTGATTGGGTGTTATGTAGGCTGATGCACACACAGAACCGTTGTCATCCAGTGAATCCTAATAAAATAAATAAGCAATAGCATTCAATTTCACTCAAGCACTTAGAATATCCTCTTGCTAGACGAAAAAACGGTGGGTGCATCCGCGTACAGTTACAAAATTAACAAGTCACACGAAGTCTACCAGAGGCGAAAAAAAAAAATGAGTACACCAACAGCAGTTCGACCAGTTACCACAAGCAGCACCCGTTCACGAGTATGACGTGTGGGCCAGCCATCGCCTCCCTCGTCATATTAGCATTAATAGACAATGGGAGCATGACGAGCTTATAAAGGGGAGTTCATATTGAAGTCGTTAACAGCTTTCGGTCGAACAGCGTTTGACATGTTCAAGATAATACACATTTGTTTAATAATAAGAGGTTATGTTCTGTGTCCTGCAGTTGGGTATGTTCTATAGCATGATCATTGAGAACAAATTGGGGGTGGCCCTGCTTGCTATGTGTTATAGACGGACGAGAACCTGACACTGAATCATTGAGGTTCGAATTAAATAAATGTTTATTTTCAGACCAATCAAAGCTGTCTTTACTCACTCAGCTTAAAATTTCATTCGCAGCGAGAATATGTGCCTTCATTTGATCCTGTGAGCATTTATATTTGTTAGACAGTAAGGTCTCCAGTTCATTTACTTTTCCATTCAATTTCTTTGTGTCTAAATCATATGTTAAGTTACATTGAGAAAGATGATAACTAGTTATGTCTAAATCAGACTGTAATTCCCTATGTTCCCTAATTAAATTACTAATATAGTTATAATTATACCTTTTACAGTGGCTGTATGATTTTTTCAGTTTCTTAATAGTGCTGTTGTTTTTTAGGTATTTCTTGATCTTAATATGACTTGTCATGGAACATGGAACATTTGTGTTTATGTTATTGGGTTTTGACTCAACAAGTACTTCAAACAGACCCTGGGCAGCATCCCTATTGTGTGTATCTATTTGGTGTTTCCGATTTTCAATAGTTTCATTAGCCTTTATTAGACTACATTCTAACACAGAAATGCGGTTCAAGGCCTGTTCATGAGTACTGATACACTTGTCATATGAATCAAGTTTAGTTTGCAATACATCACGTTCATTAGAAACATCTACAAGCTGTGTGTAAAACAAAGACACCTGTTTTTTGAGGGATGCATTGTCATCCAATATTTTTGTACATTCCATTTCGTCATCTTGGCGTAACTTTTCCAGATTCTTACATTCTTCTGTAACAATTTGTAACTTTTTGAGGGCCAGGTCTAACTTCATCTCCATGTCCTTGCTAGCAGCCTTACGGGTATAGGCCGTACAGAAAATGTTCCAGGGACACTATATATGTAATAGGGAGTTTGGTCACTTTTAGATGTGCTAGGGAGACTATTTACTTCTGTTGAAGAGACTTCAACTTGGTACATAACATCTTGTACTTCATCTAATATTTCAATCCGATTGCAGCCATCTGCACTCCAATTAGTGGCTGTATTGCCAGTAAAATTAAGAGATTGAGAAGATACTTGAACCTAATTTGCTGATGGTTTATCAGCTATGTATCAACTATGTCTGCATTGTTGTGAATTTTTGATTGGAATTCTTTCCAAAGGTTATAAATTATGCCCAAGTGTGGTTCACTTGTGTTAAATGATTCATCTTGAAATCTCTTGCAAACTGACGTTCCAGTTATATTTTTCAATGTCTCGAACCTAAACGCACCCCTTATGGGTACGCGCGGCACCTACGACCACTCATCTTTTATCATCAGGTGAGATCGTGGTCAAGCGCAAAGTCTATCAAGCATAAAAAATACAGTTGATAGAATCGGCATTAAACGGGCATAGACCACAAGCTCTAAAACCATTGACCAATATTAGACTTGCTACAACAACTTCATTAAGAATAGGAGCAAAATTAGTTTTGTTATCCCTTTGTTTTCATTCTACAGTTGCCATTTTTTAAATATTTTCTCCAGCCTACTTTCAGAGATCTAAATGCAAAAAAGTCAGCTGGTTGAATTATTCTCGTTGCATTGGGGTACAAATACATAACTTGCTCAAAGGATAATTTAAATGAGTTCTGTGACCATCAACATATAGAATGACTGGTAACTCGACGGATTTGCTTAATAAATATGGATGAAAGACATTGGCTATAAATTGGAAAATACTTTTCGGATACTGCAGTCATCCAACCATTGTCCAATTTTCCAATACCCACACCCTTCTGGTAAAGACTCGCATATTTTTTCACGTAGTCTTTGATAGGGATACAAAATAAATGGGCAGCATATGTCACCAGCAGCCGCAAACGTGAGTAAACCAGTTATAGATTCTTTTGCGTTAGAGTGTTCGATATTATAAACATTTTTGAATCCCTTCTCGGCTACAACGCGTCCCGAACTTAGGCAAATCTGAAAATAAGTTTCGTCCGCATTAAAAATCCTACTGGGTTGGCTGGGAACCGTAATCAATCCTTTCTCTTCAGCGTAAGCACGAATTTCGTCAAACCATCCCCTTATCTTTTTCAGATCATTTGAGCTGGCTTTAGTCACTCCTTCAGAAGTTCTGATACTGTATTTAGGGTGCCTTTTTAAAAAAGCCTTCCACCACCCCACACCAATGCCAGACATGGTATTCGAAAATGCATTAGGTATTGGATTCTCCACAAGAAACTTTTGTACGCTATCTAAAATATTTTCTTTATTCTTGGGAAAATCTTTTCGAGCTGAAGTTATAATCCAGTCCTATAAATAAATAAATAAAATAAAAAAGGGTTTTATTCACGTAGACTTTAAAAAAGCGCTTGTAAATAGTCAGAACATGTTTGTTATACTTGTAATACTTTATTATAGATATTTAGGTACACGGATTTATTTTATTATAGTAGTGATATTTAGCTAGCTTGTATTATGTTACTGTCAAGGAGATTATGTCGCACGCCCAGAACAACACTGTACTAAGTCTAAATAGCTCATTTTTCAGAATTGACGAAAAACCGTTATCTCATATTATTTCACAGTTATTGCGAATGTCTTGCACATTACAGGTGAAGAATCCAATGCGTTTCAGCATTATATAGTTCAGCTGATTCAAAACGCATTAATAAAGCAAAATAATGTATTTTTTTACTTAATTCACTGTTGCGGAATGACTGAACGAAAAAAAAAAACATATTTCGAGTTACATGCTTTTTACTGATTAATTCTGAAATAATGCACTCTTATTCTACAGTTTTTTTACTGAGATTCAATATACAATAACGTCCCATTTATTTTGTTTTTAGGAATAGACCTATTAAAAGCGAAATAAAAGACAATTTTTCTAAAATAAGTAGGTACTTATATTTAAAACATAAACTAGTACTCGTTTTGTACTCGTTGTGCTAATATTATAACATGTAAATCACAAAAAACAGTCTTCAAAAATTTTCTTTTAACAAAAAAATAATATAAAATGGCAAAGTTGGATGGATACAAAACAATCATAACACAAAAACACTAATTAAAAGTTATAAACAAAACAGTAAGTAATTAAAATACGTAATCATTTTAAACTTCAACCAACAAGTAATTATTTTTGAAAATACGACTATGTAGTCTTACCTACAATCATTCATGGCATATCACTAAAACTAAAACAAAACGAAAATTATAATTTAGACGTCAATTACCAACCACTAAACTACTTAATCCAAGCGGAGTTAGCCACTTTCAACTTACAATTATAGCTGCGATATTAATTCTTATTAAAAACTCTAAAAACAAGACATCTGGCCTTATAAAGTTGTATAAAAAGTTGGTAACAAAGAAACATTAAGCACTGTTTAGTACCATACAACTATCTTAACTCAAAGTATTATCTTGGAATCTTAAGGGTATCCCTACTTACTATAACCAGTCTTTAAGAATAACAAGTCTTATATAAATCACCAATGTATTACAATAATTATCACAGGTTTACTTGTACCTTAATATTCACTATCTTCAATTAAAAAATAAATACTATAGAAACGGGTAAAAACTTTTTTTTATAACTAATAACATAGGAACTCAACGTTTCATTTTTCAGTATTGTGCTACTATTCTAAATTTAATGCAGTCTTATAATAGGAATTAACATAATTAGCAGGAATTATATTTTTTTCGATTAATTCCATAATATCTCTTTTTTTGTTTTCAGCCAGAGGTTGTTTTTCTGTATATGCTTTAACTAACAGCGGAGAAAAGCCTTGATCTCTGTAGCGCCTTGAACGATTTCGAACACAGACTTTCTTAAAATCAGTGTCTTCGAAGGATGTTTTATAAAAGAAAGTCAAGGGATGTTGTTTTTCAACGCGTAGTTGCTTAATGTCGTGCCATTTAAGTTGATTATTGTCCTCATCTATATTGAAATTGTTGCCCCAAGCTTCCTGGAGGATTTTAATTTCATAAAAATCGTCGTATGTAAGCTCCCTTAAAAGATATGGGTTTCCTGTTTTTTTGGCAGTACGAATTAACGTAGCATATTGCTGTGGGCAATAAATAGGGCCAGATTTTAAGTGTCTTTTTATTTGTTTTTCGATTACACTGTGAACGTTGTCCCCTTCATTTTGTGAATGTCCGCGGATCAAAAATTTATGTGTTATAGAATTAACTCTCAGATTATTAACTGCATAAGCATAGACGGATAATAAGTATTTATTTTTTTGTTGCCCACAGCAATTATCACTATAAAATATCATATCCACGTCAGTATCAGGAACGCTCTTTTCAAGTACCATTTCAATGTATTTAAGGACACAACTTCCTATCTCAACTGCACCACGTTTAGCTTCGGTTTCGTCCCAGAAAAAACACGCAACATCCTTTGCGTTTAAGTCACTTACAGTGAAGTTAAAGCAATTGATTCTTGATTTATAAAAAAAAAGAGAAACTTGACCTTTGGGAACCTGCATGACTGCCTGCAGGTCGTATACTGCTACGACGACATCTTTCCTGTTTTTGTCAGCCTCTTTTTCAAATCTGGACAATTCTTTTTCTTTGAGGTGGTTATTATACTCTTCACAGAGTTTGGCCTTGCCCTCATCATCGGCATTTTTATAACGTTCACACAGGTCGCATTGGTCTTTCTTAGGAATATAAAAAGAAATATTGAACTCCTCATTGAATATCCTACTGAAAGTTGAAGCTGAGGCTGGAGTTAAATTATTTTGCTCTCGGAGGGTTTTGTAATCTCTATACAAGTCTGCCAAACATTTATCACTTGCGATATATTCTCTTTTAGTTTGAGCTCTTAAATAATGAGACTCTATTCTAGGAATAGAATTTATGAAATCAGTCACACTATCTTTTATTTCAGAGTCTATTTTGCGGTGATTACCATGCTTCCCGCGTTCATCAGATTGAATAAAACCACCATCAGTTTTCTTTGAAAGAGCCGTCTTAATATATCTATCACAAATGCTCAGCGTAGCCTTAAAAAACTCTTTACATACCCTAATCCTGTTGTTATTTTTTACAAAATAGTAAGCCGAATTCAAAGCCCTCAATTTTTGAGAAGTGATGTACCTATATTTCGGTTTGATTTCTTGTGTATGCCTTACTATGTATTCTCTTTGCCTCTCCAAATCGCCCAGCTGCCAAAACTGATTGAAAATGTCTTGTCTTACCATTTCATCTATTTTAGTTTTACAATTCAACCTGCATTTGTCGCCACAAGGTGGACGGATTTGACGCCCAGCGATCAGTTTTGTCGGATTTGATAAAGAAACATACTCTTTTCCTGTATTCCGCAATGTTCTAGCAATCTTAGACTTCCAGCCAGCAGGGTTTCGTTTTCTCTTTTTACTTAACTTAGGCTCGCTCACTGATGGAGCAGTGTCAATGGCAGATGAAGTTGAGGGTGCGTTTGTCGGAGTAGAATTAGAATCCTCATGAGTACTCGCTGTAGGAAGACGCGGTCTACTAGATTCATCATCAGATGAACTACTTGAGCTACTGGAGCTTGACGATGATGAGCTGGAGTCTGACGAGGAGCTCGAGGAAGAAGAAGATAATCTTCTAGGGATTACAACAGGCAAAATAAAAGTAGGATCCGTATCCGAATCATCTATAAAATCTTCTTCATCGCTATGATCAGATAAAACAGGAACGGGTACCTCCCTATCTGATGCTTCATCGGCTGATGCTGGCATCGCTGTTGTCTCATCGGTTGATGCTGCCATCGCTGACGTCTCATCGGTTGATGCTGCAATGGTTGTATTTACAACATCCTTTTCCACGCTGCTTTGTTGGACAGAAGGTCTGGTTTCTTCTGTGGTTGCTTCCATTGCCTTTTTGAGTAACAGGAGCCCACGACCTCTCATCATCTGCCAAATAACAATTAAAAATTTAATTAATTCAACAATAGTGCATTATCTCAAAAAAAAGTATTAATCTTCTTGTATATAAAGAAAAATATCTATTTTAAATATATTTCTTTTAATTTATAATGTAAGTAACAATTATAAGTATAAAACAATATTTATTATATTTTTATAAGAAAGTTAGGTCATAATTTATATCTACCATCAATAGTGCATCATTTAACTGATTTTTAGCTTTTACGAACAATACTGAACCATTTTGATATAATACAAAAAATCTAACATACCTTCGTCAACAACAGAGTACTATTTTGAAATAGTAACAAACACGTAGTACAAATACAGTCACCAACACTGAATTAAAACGAAATAATTCGGCTTATTTTGTATGCTTCATTCAACAACACTGCATTAACACAAAATAATTCACTGTTTCGTAAAGGATCTGCGTGCTGTTACCTGAGGCGGACAAGTTGCAACTAGAAATAGTTTTGTGTTCGCGGTATGACTCTGGCAGCGCGTCGTCACCAATAGAGAGTTAGCGCGCCATCTATTGGACATTTTTGTAAATATAAATACGCCTGTCTTCGTGGTATGCGCGGCAAATTTTTGGCTATTCAAATATGTATAAAAGTCAATTTTGAGATTTTTCGACATAATACAGTGTTGTTCTGGGTGTGCGATGTATGTTTAGGTTTAATTAAAGCTTCAAGAAGAGTTTCTTCATTTGGATTCAATATTGGACCCAGGCTAGTATTGGGTACGTTTATAAAATCTAAGCGTTGATCTTGGAAGACCATAATTCTGTGCTATTTGGCGATCTGACAATTGCTGTTCATTATTCTAAACTTCAACTATAGCTTTTTCCAGGTTTTGCTGTGTGTACTTTAATTGAAATACCGTACCAGTACCAAACAGCTTGAGACCCCCTATTCTCGCTTTGCTAGCTCATTGAACTTATTCCGTTTGATGTTGGTTCTTGTGGTACTGTTTTTGAGGAGTAGAGCAACTTTAGCTGATGTTTGGACACCCTTCTGACCTGCGCTGTAGTAGGAGTCTATCCCAGGCGTTCATAATTTGTGTTCATGAACATAGCCACATTTCTGGTCCGCATTCCTCAACAAGTTGGGCAGCGGTCCGTGGTTGGTCTTTCTAGCCTCTGTACCGTTTTTATTGCCTTTATTCTGAAAACATTTATGTTTGAACGTAGGATCCAATAATGTCGCCTCTGTATTAAGCATATAGCTTCGTAAGTGTCCCCGTGTCCTTCGTACTCGAAGGTTGGTTGTGTAGCTTATTAATGTGGCGGAGACAGTAGAAACACCAAGCACGATTTAACAGTTTATTGGACATACAGTTTAAATAGAGAAACAGACAAAATACAGTTATAGTTTAGATAGAAAAATACACGAAACATATAGATTTGTAAACAATGGTGTATTCGTGGAGACCTATTAATGGCTCTCTGTCACGTATAACATATAAAGCCAAAATGTCGCTGAAAGCTGTTAGTCTTCCTAAGAAAAATAAAATAAAAATAAATAATCCAACGACTTTGAACTTTTTCGCCTCTCTTAATTCCTCCCCTTCATAATGTGGTCCGCAGGGCGGCCACTGGCGGCACATACCGCGCAGTGTGGCGGCCTTGCAAGAGGCGGTTTTGTGCCCCTCCTTGCGGTAACAGCTGTCTGTCCTGTCGACGCTGGACGGGCAGAGGGCTCGGGTGTCTCCGGTGCCAAAGCACCTGAAGCACCTTAGAGGCTGGTCTTCAAGTGCCCGGACTGCTGCAGCCGACGCACAGTGGTTCGTGTAGAACAAGCTAGCTGGACAATATTATTTGTTTCGATTTTTATTTATAAATGAGGTTATTAAGCAAAGATATAAGGGTCATAATACAATTTGAGGTCCATTGGTCGTTTGAGCAGGTATAGTGAAATAAAAACACAATATTTTTTTAAACAATTTTATAAATAAATTTAACTATAAATGTAACTATAAAATCTAATATCAGATACATAAAACCCCACTTACTGGTTAATGTGAATGATGTGCAAGGTAACAGACTACTGACAACTTCTTGTTGCGCTGAAACTAAACGTTCCGCAGTTTTATCAAGAACTGCCTGAACTTTGATTTCAGCACGCGTTTCGTTAACAGTAATCTGTTCATCTGGAGGATAGCAAGCTACTTTTGCCCTTCTAACACTGTATAATGACGGAAATACCTTATGTCCGGCTTTGATGCTCCACTTCCGAGTCTGCATATAGCTATGGCTACTTGATTTACTATCAACATAGTATGCTAAAGCTTCCTCGCTTGTCAGACACCTGGAGGCACTTGTTGCACTCTCTTTATGGGCTATTGAAGGGTCACCAGTTACATCTTTAATTTGACGTGCTACACTTCTCTGACCCGACAAACGCGCTGACACCTCAGCAGCGTATATTAATTCACTAGCACTCCTGGACTGTAAGAGGTCATCTATGCGTCGTCTTTTCGTTTTGAGACTAGAATCATCAAACTCTTTAGAGGGTCTTCCAGGTCCCGGTTCAGTAGATGTACTTGGCATACATAAATAAACGGACACAGCGAAAGATATGTCAACTCCCTTCAGCCACGTTGAATTCTTCTCTAGGAACCGCTCTCGGTTTCTTGCACAGCTGCTCCACTTTTCAGCCAATTTTGAAGAATATTTTGAGATGATGACCTTGACGTCTCTCAGGGACTGCTCCGTAACACCATCAAAGTCATGTCTCAAAGATATAAACCGAAAGAGCTCCACGTTTCGCGTTTCCTTCGGGTGTTTTAGCCATTCTTCAAAAAAGTCCATTTTTGAGACGGTGAAAACTGTTTAAAGAAAAAAAAAGAAAAAAATTAGTTGTGCAAATAATTCGCAATATTTTTTTCTACTAATTACTACTAGATACTTGTGAGAATCATATAAAATAGATTTTACAGAGTGGACATGAGTGGACATGTAATATTTTGACTATTGAATTCAAAAATATGGGTGAAAAAGTCCACTTTTATCGAAACATTTAATTTAATAAAATTAAATAATGAAGATCCTGTGATAAAAATTAACTAAAACAAAACTACTTACCCTTATGTACACAATCCATCACAAAAACACTATCACAAATTTCTTTTAGTGACTTAAAATAATGTTAACAATATGGTGTAAAAATGCAAATGAATGCACTTTGAATTATCAACACTTTATATACTTACCTTAATGACGGGCCTAATGAGGGTAATTACGAAAATTAATAGATGTATTCCTTAATGTATAGGGCTAATGAGTTCATCTTAATAATTAACTATTAGGAATTGAAGAGTTGTTTTTGTCCAGCTAGTTTGTTCTACGCGAATAACAGTGCGACGGCGAGCCGTCCCTTTTCGAGACGGCTTTGGCAAGGGCGACTGGGCACTCAATGCGAATAGTGCCCATGCCGCATTCGGGCCTAATGCCCCGGCCTTGCACCGCTGCGACTTCGCAGCCCCCTATGCCAGCGACCGCTGTCACAACCTCCTTCCGACTTCACCGGCCTGGCCACCTTGGCCGCGTCCACGATGACCTCCTGCAGCTTTGCTACGAAGAGGTCCGCGTTTTTACCGCCCTCCGCACCCGGGGTCTCTACGATATGGGCCCCAGTCTGTGTCCGGCGCCATGAGACTTTGCCGATACCCAGTTTGGTGGGATCGGCATTGACACGCGCCCGCACCATAACGAACGCGTTCGTCTCACCCCGCTCCCCAGCCTCCGCGGTGAGCGTCACAACGACGGCTGCGGTCTTGGGAGGAACCAACTTCCGCTTTGCACCGGCCGGGGGCGAAATCTTCCCCTTTCCCTTTCCCTTGCCAGTCGACTGCGACTGACCGGCAGAGGTGTTGGTGGAGACGGCTGGGCGGGGGGTCCCCTTCCTTTTTCCCCTGCCAGCGAATGGCTGGGAGTGGTTGCGGCAGGGACGACCGCTGCCGTCTTTTTGCCCTTGCTCTTCCCCTTACCGACCACCCTCGTCCAGCCCCGCTGGCTGGTCGGGGTGGTGGAAGGGAGAAGGGCGTCCTCCCTCTGGGATGTTGGTACCGGCTCCTCTCGCCTCTTGTCCGCCGCATGCGGCGGCCGGGGCTTCTCTCCGGCAAGAGCCGGTCCTCAATTCCCGCTAGGCAGGCTTTTACAAAGGCCCTCTGCTCCGCCATAACCTTGCGGAGGATATCTTCAAGGTCGGACGAGGAGGCGAGGCTCTCTGCCGCAGGTCTAGGCTCGGCTTGGAATGGCCGGGCCGTGGCTTCAGCCAGCTTTATGTGCTGGCTTACCTCCGACTGCATGCGATCTACTTTCGTCTGCAGTTGCCGCGATTCGTCGCAGGCCTTGCGCTCCACCAGCTCCGCGACGATGCCACGCATGCTCGCGACCCGGCATTTGAGGGGCTTTTGGAATGTCCCCTTCAGGTGCGAGGACTTGGCGGCGACCTCCACGTTCACCTCTTTGTCCTCCAAAGCCTCTTTCGTCCGTGCCGTCTTCCTAATCGGACGTGTTGACTATTTTTTACTTAAATAACTTTTGCATTTTAATGTTTTGGCACACGGTAATACACACATCAACAAAGTCTAGGGATACGTTATTTTGAAATCAAACATGGCTTTATTGTTTAAAACCTATTTAGTTTCCTTAAAAAGTTTATTTACAGATTTAAACCTTGTCTATTCTTTATTCAAAATTTAAAAATTAAAATGAGAAACAAATGAAAACACGCAAAGCACAGCGCAATCTTGAGTTGTATCTAATTTCAAGAAGTTGCATTAAAATTTTTTTTGCGTGTTAATTGAAGAAAACCTCATAAATTGTTTTATTTTCTTTTCTCAATTGGTTGTGTAAGCTTTTTAGCGTCATGCCACGCCATCATTTGAGTCGAGATGAAATGTTACGGGCAGTTGGCATGTTACAAAACGGTGCTATTCAACGCGTCGTTGCTGAGTCTCTGGGCACAAGCCAAAATGTGGTATCCAGGCTGTGGTCACGTTATCGCGCTACTGGAGATGTGGCAGAACGGCACACAGGTAGATATCGTGTTACCACTCAGAGACAGGATCGATTTCTCCAAATGACCGCCAGAAGACTACCCAATATCACAGCGATGCAACTAGTGCAAAGGCTCCAGGAGGGTCAGCAGCTGCTGGTGAGCGACCAAACCGTGCGAAGGAGGCTGCATGAAGTTGGTCTTCATGCTCGCAGACCGCTACGAGTCCCAGCGCTGCGACGTGGCAATCGCGGTAGGCGACTTTTATGGGCTCAAGAACATTTGACATGGAGTGATCAACAATGGTCATTGGTGCTGTTCACTGATGAGTCCCGCTATGGATTTCATCCAGATTCGAGACGAACACGCGTTTGGAGAACTCCAGGCAGGGTCAGCCGTCTCCGACATCCACAGGAGGTCCACTCTTACCAAGGCGGGACAATTATGGTGTGGGCAGGAATACGAATCGGCGGACGAACCCAACTCATTTGGATTCAGGGCAGCATGACTGCCCATAGATACCGTGAGGAGGTAGTAGAACGTGTCATTGTCCCGCTCAGGGCCCTAACGGGGCAAGAATTTCAGCTCATGCATGACAATGCACCTTCCCATACAGCGCGGCTGGTGAGGGCCGCCCTTCGAGAACACGATGTTCAGGTATTAGATTGGCCTCCACAGTCGCCAGACTTAAACCCAATTGAACACGCCTGGGACATGTTACAGCGAAGAGCATTGAGGGATTTTCCGCCCAACTTGACAACAGAGGAACAACTTTTCGAACATTTAAAAAGAACTTGGGACTGCATACCCCAGCAAGACATTGACACCTTAATTTTAAGTATGGAAAATCGTTGCCGCTGTGTGATTAATGTTAGAGGAGGAAATACCGATTACTGATTATCAGATTTGGTAAGATTTTTATTCATTTAATTCGATTGAATAATTTTATAAGAATAAAATGTTTTTGTTCACTCAGTAATTTTCTATGGCTTAATTAATTTAAGACTTTTATTAATTAGAAAAACAAAATCGCATCGTGTTGTTAATGTTTAAATATCGGCCATGAAATTATCTTTAATTCTTCCATTTACAGTCATAACAAAATGTTTATAGTTTTCTAGATAATCAATGAAATGTTCAATATCCCTAGATTGTGTTGATGTGTGTATTACTTATGTTAGTGACCATAAAACTCTAAATTAAGTGCTACCTGTTTGGTAAAAGTGAAGGGCAAGCCCGACCTTGACAAACGCGGAGTGCCTGTGCGAGTAGTACATACTGTGATCAAAATATTATCGTCTTTGTCTTGCGCGCTCGACCGTTGAGTACCTAGCTGCTTGCTCCACGGCGGCGCCCCGGTGGCAGCGTAAACAAACATTCAAGTACTTCCCATAACGAGCGCCGAAGAATATTACTACGAATCTAACGCAGCTGCACTTCTACTACTAGTACTATGTCTACTATGGACACTTCGTTGAATAAATCACTGTCAGATACTGATGTAAACCTATTGGGAAATGCAAATAAAACCCCACCTAATTATGTTTTTCAACGAGTCAAGAGGAGCAGAGAGGATATGGATGATTGTCTCTCTAGGCAACTGCATGATTTTAAAGAAGAGATGCGGAAGATGATGTCTCTTTTTTCAGTTAATCAAGGTAATGAGATGTCTAAAATCTCCGCTACTCTGAAGGAAATTCAGCTATCAAATGCCAATATTGAGAACTCAATAGCTTTTCTTACCGCACAAAACGATGATCTCAAGAAAAAAATTCACCAATTAGAAACCGAGGCGAAGAAAGATAAGGAGTACATAGTTACATTGGAGAACAAATTTGAGGACATGCAAATTGGCAGTAGAAAATCAAACTTTGTAATAAAAAACGTTCCGAAAAAAAACAACGAAACCAAGGACGATCTTATAGATCTGACTATATTCCTGTCGCAAAGCATTGATTGTAAAATTAATAAATATGACATTAAGGATATTTACAGACTGCGAGGTACCAACAGAGACAGCAATCGGTCACCTATTATTGTTGAAACGAGTTCCACTCTTTTGAAAAACGAAATATTGAAGATGGGAAAAGCGTTTAATATCAAACACAAAACTAAACTATGTTGTAAACACCTTGGCTTTAAAACGCAGGAAGATACCCCCATATTTATTTCGGAGCATTTAACAACAAAAGGATCTCGCCTACATTTCCTCGCCCGAGACTTAGTAAAATCAGGCGCCTATAAATACTGTTGGACAGCCTACGGGAAGGTGTATGTAAAAAAGGATGATCAATCGCAGACTATTATTATTAGAAGGGAAGATCAGATTCACAGTCTGACTCTGCAGGAATGACTACATACATGTTGCCTCCGGTATTTATGCCACTATTTGTATTATACTATAAATATTGTATACAGCATTACCGCTTCGTTCCGTGTTTTTTATGCAGTCACCCGCATTTTACTGTTTACTGTTAACACTTTCCGCACGGTACTAATCACCATAGTTATAAACGGATGCTATGTAAAACGTCGTAACTTTATATCACATGTGCTTACACATAACTCATATACATGCATTATACACTTACACTACAATCATTTATCCAAAACAATCTTATTTCTCATAAACTTATCGTACACATCCCCAACCAAAACTCATTTATACACATTCCTACGTACACTTACTATTATACATTCAGTCGCTATTTACATATACCTCACTCGCCGTTGTGTATCACGGTACATTAGTAATATACAAAGGGCAATCGTTCGTTACTATACAAATTCTATATTATCTTTTCTTGTAACCATTAATTATGAGAGTACAACAATTACTATTACTGTAAGGTATTTTCTCCATGTAATGTCATTCATTCTATTAAAATTCCAACTAAATGAGTGATACGCTTCAAACAGTTACTGATATAGATAATTTTGAGATTGCGCGCACCATTGAATGCGACAGTAATGAACTGTCTAAGTACATGTTTGTAAATAAAAGTGACCTAACTATTTTCTCACAGAACATTAGAAGCATTTATTGTAACTTTGATGATTTTTTATTGACAATGTCTACGTTTAACTTCGAAACAGATATCATAATATTTACAGAATGTAGGTTAAATTCTAATAAACCTATTCCTCAACTTAATAATTACAGTTCATATATGACCTCAAGTCAGTTAAACCAAAATGATGGGGTAGTCGTTTATGTGAAGAGTGCACTCGTACATCAGGTTACAGAAATATCGCTATCTCAGGCCTCTTGTCTAAGCCTGGAAATATTGAATAACTTCATTCTCTGTATTTACCGATCACCATCTAACTCAAACACCGACAGTTTTGTCAATTCGCTCAACAATCATTTGGAGACCATACCACCAAACAAAAACATTATTGTGGCAGGCGACATAAACATTAATATTATACCTAAACTAGTTGAGCAGTCTCATGAACTGAAAAATAGAATGAACTACCTTAACATGTTGTCTTTACACGGTATCCTTCCAGGGCATCTGTTGCCAACGAGAGACAAATCATGCCTGGACCACTTCATGCTTAAAGTAAATAAGAAAAAGTTTTCATCCACTATTGCCGTCCTTAATACCACAGTAACTGACCATTACACAACCCTCCTAGTATTATCTAAGCAAAAATGTTTACAAAATGTTCGCAAAACTAAGACATTTGTTGACTTTGAACAGGCCCTGCATTATCTAAAAGAAAAGAACCTGAGTGAATTACTTTTCTGTGATGATCCTAATTCTCTATGTACTCAGTTGATACAAACTCTAGCTGACTCCATCAAATTAAATACAATCACTTTAAAGATCCCTAGCAAAAAACGCATTTTGAAACCGTGGATTACCAATGGTATTTTGCGCTGTATACAAAATCGGAATAAACTCCAAAATAAACTTCGTCAGGATCAAAGCAATGAAATTCTAAAAATAACATACAGACGTTACAGAAACTACTGTAACAATTTGATTAAAAAACTAAAAAGACAATATGAAAGGAATCTCCTATCTAATTCAGTTAAAAACAATAAATTACTGTGGAAAAATATAAAAGCTATTACCTACTCACAAAAAACAAATAATTATGATACAGAATTGTTAAAACTTCAGCCAACCCCGTCTGATTCAGTAAATTTTATCAACAATTATTTTTCTAAAATTGGTCATGATCTGGCTCAACAAATTTTACCTACAACCGTCAATTATGCCCTCGCTCAGAGCAGTAACGCATCAAATCTAGTAAATTCTTTTGTGCTTCTTGAAACTGACGCCGACGAAGTATACAGTATATTGATTAACCTAAAAGCTGACAGTGCCCCTGGCTGGGACAACATTTCTACGAAATTTTTAAAGTATATAGGCATGGAAGCCGTCCCTATCATAGCCCATCTTGCGAACCTCTGCTTTAGAACTGGCATCTTCCCTGCCCCGCTAAAAATAGCCATTATTACTCCTGTGCACAAGGGTGGAGGTAGAGACGATATTAATAATTATAGACCGATTTCTGTTCTCACTAGTATATCCAAAATTATTGAAAAATTAATAAATGTTAGGCTTATTAATTACTTAAACAAATTCAATATCATCTCCGACTCACAGTTTGGTTTTCGTCAAGGTATTTCCACTGAGGACGCCGTCATAACACTAACTTCATTAGTAGCTAATCATCTTGACAATGGAGATAAGTGCCTAACTGTCTTTTTGGACCTTAGAAAGGCATTTGATACCGTCTCTACGCCTATCCTTGTGAACAAGCTGGAAAGAATAGGTATTAGAGATATCGCGCTTGATCTGTTTAAGAACTATCTTTCAAATAGGAAGCAGAGTGTCAAAGTGGGGCAACATATGAGTGATGTCACAGATCTATCATCATACGGCGTCCCCCAGGGCAGTGTATTAGGTCCAACGCTCTTCTTGATATACATAAACGACCTGTGTAACATGAAAATTCCTAATGCCAAAGTCCTGTCGTACGCCGATGATACAGCTGTCATCTTCTGTGGTAGATCATGGCATAATGTGCAGCTAAGTGCTGAAACAGGAATGTCCCAGGTTGCGAATTGGCTCAATGCTAATGTTCTTACATTAAATACCTCCAAAACAAACTTTATAAGTTTCAGCATCTGCAATCGTACTCAACCAACCGGCGATTTTCGAATCACTATACACACTTGTGATGGTACAAATGCTGACAATTGTAACTGTTCTAGTATTGGCAAAGTTTCTAGCACAAAATATTTAGGGGTAATGTTGGATCAGAGATTGTGCTGGTACCCTCATCTTGAGCAAGTTGCCAATAGAGTCCGCAAGCTAAACTGGATTTTTAAGACTCTGCGTCATGTGCTGCCTAGGGCTATACAGAGTAGCGGTAAGCCTGGTGCAAATGTGCTCAATCAAATATATATTTCTCTTGCACAATCAATATTGATATACTGTATTCCTGTTTGGGGTGGGGCAACTAAATCTAAATTCATCCAATTGGAGCGAGCACAACGTGCCTTGCTCAAAATAATGCATTTTAAAAAAAGGAGATATTCTACAGAGAACCTCTATAAACTTAGTGATGTATTGTCAGTTAGGAAACTATACATTACTCAAATAATTTTAAAAAAGCACAAAACCTTACCTTATAATTCGGATATACACGCTAAAAGAAGAAAACACAATATAGTTCAAATACCTACAACCAAGACCAATTTCGGATCTATGCAATTTAGTAAACGATCAGCTCAATTGTATAACAAAATAAATAAAGAAATTTTCGTATATGCAAAATCTTATCATATATGTAAAGAAATGTTGATTGACTGGATAAAACCTCTGACATATGATAATACTGAAGCTCTCCTACAAAATATAACTTAATACAAGTACACGACCCGCTCATACACTCAGAGACTCTCCCGCACCTACACGTACATCCACACACACGTACTCATACAACTTCATATCCATAACACTCATGTACACTCAACAACACATACACACACACGCACACTCTCACACACGGTCACATAATTATATTTTTGTTTAACTAATACTTTGCTCTATTTTCTACATATTTTGTTTTATTTTGTTTTTATTGTGTTTTAAGTATCTACTGTTGTGAAGGAGCGGAGTCCTCTAATACAGGCATTATTTGCTTAAATGAAGACTCCAAACCCAAATTGTTTGTGTATAACTTTTGGACACAATAAACGTTATTATTATTATTATTATTATTAAAGCCATCCTCTACAGTTCGGCCAGGGTCTGGTCCGCGTACAGGACGCGGGACGCACCGTACCCAGATATGGCACGGGCGACGCGCGCCCGATCCTCCTTGGCCGCAACCCACTCCTCCAGCTCTTGCTGGAGCTGCTCCCGCCGGGCCAGGTCCAACTGGCGCTGGGCGTCTGCCAAACCCACGTCGTGAGTATCCGCCGCTGTCGTCTGCTTCTTGGCCTTGACCTTCTTTTTTGGCTCCTTCGCTGTACCCGAGGCCGAGGAGCTATCAGGGCCGTCTTTCAGGAAGGCCCGCTGCCTTGATGCCGATCGTGATCGAGAATCCTCGATTATCATCGAGCTGGCACCCGACGCTATGAACTCATTGTCAGAGTCCGACGAATCGTCCACTTTCCCTCCGTAGAAGGCTCAGCCTTCTTCCGAAGCTGAAGTTTCGCGTTGGCCCTGATAAGGGCCTTTTGGATGGCCCTGAGAAAGGCTTTTTGGTTGGCCCTGAGAAGGGCCTTTGGGTTGGCACTGAGAAGGACCTTTTTTAACAAAATGCCTGAGGGCATCCCTCGCAAGTTGGCATTTTTCACAGATTCGTAGCACTCAAGGCAATTAAAATAAAATTCGCTACGAAGCACAGTGCACTTTGGCCGTACCCGTGGTCAGAACTGGGCCGTTTCCGGAGAACACAACGAGGACGTAAGCATTGTGGGATGGTTCCCCTGTCGAGAGTACTACTATCTCATTGTTACATGAACAACGGTATGAAAAAATTTAATTGTATATTTGTCGGCTGTACCTAATCAAAGATGCACAATTTAAGACAAACTCTTTGTTCGATATTTTTGTCCATTATGAAATTCGCAATATATGAGGTATTTAATATAAATAACAAATGCAACTCAAACTCCGCGCCAAAATAGAAAACAGTTGTGCCAATCTATTAACACCAAAAAAAAATGAATTTGGAACCATAAACAAATCATCCATTCCCGATACTTTTTGACTGAATGTACTTACATTCGAATCATCCTCATTACAAGAAAAGTTAGAGCGCGATCGACCAGGAACATCTTGATCTATAATAAAATCAAATAAATGGAAGTACCACAGTGTTGGTTTATGAATGTCGTCAGATGATGCTCCGGACTTCACTGATTCTTCGCATTTTTTCTTTTCACGTCTAACGTTACTCTTCGTTTCGCTCGCGCGTAAGCATAAACGAGCTGCATAAAATATCAATTTTGATATTTGCTCGGTTGCATGTACATGCATCGAAAACTGTACAGTTGAATGCCATGCACGCTTGGGCTTTCCTGTCGGTTACGCATGTACAGTTAAAACCATCATGCATAACCTAGCGTGTATGGCTTCCATAACATTTGTTTGTCTTGCGGCAACTTGCAAAAATCGATCTTGTCGTCGAGTGGTTAAGCACTTCCCGCCTGGGTGTCTTTCAGCCACTTCACCGTGCTACTGGTAACGTGACCATAACCTTGATATCAAGGTTTGTCTTGTTCCAATCTCCACAGAATTATTCCGTTGAGTAGACCCAGCTTAGAGCATGCCTCCTGCCCTTAACATTTCCTCTCTAGTTAAATGGCGCCGCTGCATGATGTACACAATAACATTGATTCGAAATTAACCGATAACTTGTTATAAAACTTAAATTTGACACAAAAAAATTGGCAAAATCTACCGTAGGTAAATGAAAGCCTCGGACGTCGCCATTATGCCGCGTAATCAGCCTCAATCAAACGTTCGTTGTTCATTTTCCGACGACGAACAAAACGTCAGAGCACTGTATAGCATCACTACCGACTGCTCGGGCGCAGCTCGGCGGCGCGGCGCTGTATTCATGCAACGGGCCGTGGCCGAGCCGAAGCGGGACCGAGTTGTTTCCGAGCGTTGTCCGTTGCTCGGGCGTCACTCGGTTGCCGCTCGGTATAACGTGAGTGTGTTCATACAAAATATATGTAATATTAGTTGACCGTGCTACGGCCGACATTCGGCTCGGACCCAACACGGTCTAGCGTGAGTCATCCTTTCTTTTGTTAATGTTAAGTCTTTTGTTACAATTTATTTTTCTATATTCAAATTTCGAATCGTTCAAATAGGTTTACAAAATTTCTCCAAAACAGTTTCAATCTTATCAGTATTTTTTAAGAACTTCGTACAAAATGTCGCTAGAGGGTGTTGATGTGTGTAGTATATAAATTATCTAGTTTCCACTCTAGTACAAGCTCTGCTTAGTTTGGGATGAGATGGCCGTGTGTGAATATATCCCAGGATATTATTATATTATATTATTAATTACGGCCAACCAGATTCTCGGTGGGAACAAAGGCTAGATTTTCCTCAGAATATTTTTCACATCACTGCCAGATGTTATCGAATTTTTTTTCGGTCACGTAATATTTTCTGAAACTATGCGCTAGAACCCTGCAACTTCATCAGGCAATATTCTGCTTTTTATAAGTTTGAATGTGTTCAAAAAATGCCAACGCAAATAATAAATGTCTGATTCCGCGCCCAAAAGCCAAATCATTATCATTATATCGCTTTGCCAGCTCTTCAGCACGTACATGTTGACAATGCATGTAAGTTGTAGATGCGTAGATAGCGAATAGCGGGCAAGTTAAGCAGAGAGAAAGTAAATGAAATGGTTGCACGTAAAAGTCACAATATAATGTTGCCAAGCATAATAGTAGAAAGTTCATATACTTAGGAAGAAAAGTAGAACGCACAGAAGATACGAATCACAAGATACTAGATTGTGCTAGTATCTTAGTACTATTATGCTTGGGAACATTATATTGTGACTTTTACGTGCAACCATTTCGTCGCTATCGCGAACTTATTTATAACATGTGTCTCGGAGCGCGTGCGCTGCTTGACGGTGTCGCGTACTAGAGTATACTGGCCTCCTACGCACTGGCGACCATAGACGCGGCCAGGCCGCCGGCCGCCGCGGCCATGGTCGCCGTTGCGTAGGCAAGCGCGACATGTGGACGGCCGAAAAATTTGCAGTCGACTTCCAAGGGTGTGTCAAGATGGACGTGCAGAAGATAATCACGCTAACTGTGCTTGTGTATTTACTACGAAAACGAAAACGGAAGATTTCACGTAAAAGACAGTTTTGGGTGCATCCATTACTTTGCGAGAGAAAGACTAAAGGATTATATTAACTTATTTTTTGGATTTAAAAATGTATGAGAAGAGATTCTTTAATTACATGAGAATGTCAACGAATACTTTTAACCTGTTACTGGATACAATAAAACCAAAAATTACTGGAACTGGTAACAACTATCGGAAATGCATTCCAGCAGAAGAAAAATTAGTAATAACAATAAGGTAAGCTTTTTCTTTTTTAAATACAGAATGTTTAAAAAATACGTGATATATTTTAAAGGGTGTTTCGGAATGGAGTATTGTGTACAGGAAAAATAAAAATAATGTGATAGGGCCTTTTTTTTACTTAAACTGCTAAATGGATTTTTTTGTAAATTTGAATTATACAAGACTCGTTTCTGAATCGCCCTAAACCACCACTGTTGTGTTTTTCACAACAACCTGTAAAATTCGTTGACCAAGGTTTTGCCACTTTAAAAAATTTATGAACTATTGTTCAGTAGTATTCTATTTTACGACTTTGAAAAGGAGAGGAAAAGGGCTTGCTTATAACATGTTTTTAAATATTAAAAAACTGAAGTAGATAATCAAATTATTTGTATTTTCATAACTTAAAAAATGGCAATTGTGAACAATTAATCATTGAAATTGGGAAATAGGTCTATCATTTCTGAATTTTGAGAAATATCAGAATAATGAGTATGATTATCGCTGTAATTTGAATCATCTGATATCCTGTTGGTAGTAGAATAACCTGAATAACTCGGTCGATTAGGGTCATATTCTTGGTCGTTAAGAGTATTGAAATTACTTGAATAGTTTATGCGCGCTGTTGTAGGTGTACAGTTCGGTTGGTATTTTTCTATAATTTCCATGATTTCCATTTTCGCTTTGGTCTTCATTGCAGCAGGGATTGTTTGAAATCTTTCGAGGAGGGATAAAAGAAACAGTCTGTCACAATTTGAATCATTCTGTGTAGTCGCTATGGTCTTATGCAGAACTGAAATTAGAGGGTCTGTATCGGATTCTTCGTTTGGTATTTTTTTCTTCCTTTATGTTCTAAGCGACTTTGATGCAGACTGTTGAGTCTCAAGATCAGAAGATCTTGCACTTTTATTTTCTTGACTTGCCTCTTCGAGACTATTTTCTGTTGCGTTTGTGTCCAGCACTGATTTCAAAAACAGTAATTGGTTGAAATAGGTGTATTGTGATTTACGTTTTGCAGCAGAACCACTTTTGACATCTTTAAGACGGCGCAGCTCTCTTGTGAAACAGTCTCTAAGGTTTTTCCATCTTTTTTGGAGAGTAATGCCTGTAAATCAATAAATAAATGTATTACATATTACAAAACTAATATTATGTTTATTAATGTGAATTTTATTTTCAGGTATTTGGCTACTGGGTGTTCTTTATCTCATATAAGTCATGAATACCGTATAGGGCTTCCTACAGTATCGGAAATAGTATTTGATGTTTGTGAAGCAATATGGGAGATATTAAAACCAATTGTGATGCCACAATTGACCAGAGATAAGTGGATTCAAACGGCTGAAGGTTTTCAAAAATACGCCCAATTTCCTAATTGCATTGGAGCCATCGACGGCAAGCACATTAGAGTTATCAAACCACAACATTCGGGATCTCTTTATTACAATTACAAGAATTATTTTTCAATCGTGTTACTTGCAATATGTGATGTAAATTATAAATTTCTTTACGTAGATATTGGAGCATACGGCAAATGCAGTGATTCGTCAATTTACAAAGACTCTGTATTTTATGATAGGCTTTTAAATAATGATCTCGATATTCCGAGCAATAACCCCATCAAAGAAAATGGCCAATCAATGCCGTTCGTTTTAGTGGGTGATGAGGCGTTTTCACTATCGGAACATATGATGCGACCGTATGCTGGGAGAAACTTGAATAATGTAAAGACTAATTTTAATTATCGACTATCCCGTGCCCGCCGCTATATTGAATGTACATTTGGAATATTAGCCAATAAATGGCAGATTCTTCACCGACCCCTAAACGTCAAGAAAGAATTTGCAGTTGTGATTATAAAAGCTCTATGTGTGCTTCATAATTTTGTGCGAGAAAGAGACGGATATGATTTCAAGGACACGTTAACTGTACCAGAGACTTTATTAGAAATACCTGCATGTTTACCTAATAGAGCAAATAGAACATCAACCGAATATCGAGATATATTCGCAAACTACTTCAGTACCGATGGTCGCTTGCCCTGGCACAATTTGTAAATATATGGGTGCGTACCTACGACGGCTGCTCAGTTTGTGCGTTGAGGCACTTGCTCGCCGCGAGCCGCCATTGCGCGCCGTAAACAAAATGGCGTCAAACGCACATGCGGTATGAGTAATCTTTTCAAAAAGTTATTCCAATCATTACGAAAACCTGGGAAATTTTAGCAAATAATTGTCAAAACTCATGTGCAAAGCGAAAAATAGTAGAAATAAAATAGTTATACTTTTGACAATTACCTATTTGCTAAAATTTCTTAGATTTTGAATGAACGGAACAACTTTAAAAATAAACACTCATGTCACATATACGTGTCGAATGCTACTACAGCACCTGCTGCGTTTATTGTAGTTCATCGCATTATTAATTTACTTAGGCATAATAAAATAAAATACTAACCAAGTTCTGCCTTTTCTTTATCTTCCATGGATTCACCGCCAAATATATCGACCAGTTCAAGCCACAACTGCCGCTTAACATCTTTATTGGAGTAATCATTTGATTCTAAATCCCATAAACCTCTTCTATTTTCAACTTCAATTATGAACCTTTCCGTGTCGAAATTGGCCATTGTAAAATAATCACTCTGTAGCTAGCTACACGTCTGGTCGCCGCGGCCGATGCGGTAGCACTGATGAATTTTAATACAGAAGTGATGTTCTCGACGGCCACGATTGGTCGCTGGTCGCGTGGCATCAAATTGGACGCCGCGGCCAACGGTGGCCGCTGGTCGCTGGCCGCTAAGTGCGTAGGGGCTATATAGCGATTGCTATAAAAGTCCAGAATTCACTGGCCGCCGCGGCCAGGTCGCGGCGACCATGGTCGCCAGTGCGTAGGAGGCCTAAGGTGCAAGGACCGCGGCCGAACTCGCGTTGAGGCGCCGCCGCTGGCCGGTGTAACGGTATTCTTGTACCGGCATCGAAGAGAGGTTGTGCGTTAAAATGCACGCCACACAGTCATGTTCACAATGTGGAAATGATTGTTTCACGTTCGTAGGATTCATCTGAAATCACAACTGTAATTTATCTGGGGTGCAGAATTAAACATAGAAGCACATACAGTCTGTCAAGAAAGTCGTGAAAATAAATGAGGGCGCCACCATCTGTTACATGGTAACCCCATACACTTCGGCTGAAAAGTCTTGATACTTGGATTTTTTTTTAATATTAAAGTAGTTACCGTCCGCGTCAAAGGTTATGAAAACTAGGGAGACTTGATCGGGGAAAGCGTGGAAATGTTTTTAAAAAGACTTTAAAATAATTGAAGTTGAATTATTTAATTAAGGTCTATTACAGTCAGTGGCTAAAAACAGAATGACTTAAAACTATATTCAAAAGTACTGGGGAGCAAATAGTACCATCAGCACTTCTGGGTGTTCTGGTCGGGCGACAATGTGTGGGCACGTATTGTAATAATATAAAAGAGCTTAGTTAGCTAGAAAGACAGAATGTCCGGTTGATGTTGGTAATATAACTAGGGCGTAGGACAAACAACAAAACAATATGAACTGTTTATAATATTTATTTATTATTCAGAGTCCAAATAATCTGAATCCAGGCATTCGACTCCCGAAATGTTGCCTGAAACCTCAGAGTAATCCGACAGGTCGAATTCTGCCTCTTCAGATTCACTGGAACTATCGTCACCTACTGAAATCACGAGTCTGTCTATATCTTGATAAAGAGTTCCTCCACGGGTGAAATACTGCTTTTCTATTGCAATGACGTGGTCTACACAATTTTTCCATTCTTGTGGTGATATTGAATTAAATGCTTCTTCAGCTAATTTTGCAACATCTTGACTAACATTCTTTTCTGCGATTCTTCTTTTTGCTATTGCCCAAACTAACTCAATTGGGTTCAAATCACAGTGGTAAGGTGGCAGTCTTACCACTGTGTGCCCATGTTCTCCCAAAAGTTCATCAATATGGTACACTGGTTCTGGTTTATGTTTTTTTACAAGCATCAATAATGATGGTTTCCGCAATGTTTCATCAAATGATATATTATTTTCTAGTAGCCACAATTTAATTTCATCAACTCTTGATGCAGATGTAGGAGCCTGGAAGAAAAAACTTAATTTAGTAGTTGTCCCATTTCGGTTTCAAAAGGATCTATACATTAATATGGGAGCATCAATCATTTAAGTACCTTTTTAATATTATAATTATAAAATGTAAGGAATAATGAACTCATCAAACCCACAAAAACTGTGGCAAACATGTTCACTAAAATCTATATCTGGATGTTGCCAATATAGCAAGTAAAATATCTATCAAATCTCAAGCACAACAATAACATAGTTATAAAATAAAGTAGATGTAAAAAGAAATATTACAATACCTTGTTTGTTATAATAGAGTGGTAAGGTGCATTATCCATTACAATTATTGATGGTTCAGTTATATTCGGCACTAGCTTTTCAGTCACCCATTTTGTAAAATTATGGGCATTCATCTCGGAATGGTAATCCTCTTGCTTGTTTTTACCAGTAAACATTAACAGTGCATTAGGCACAAAACCTTTCTCACTTCCGGCGTGTACTATTATCCATCTTTTCCCTTTGGACACATCTTGCTGGACACCAGCAACATTAATAGACTGCCAACATTTTGTCACTTTGTATGACTCATGTATATAGCTCTCATCTAAATAAATAATGTTTTTTTGGAGCTCTTCGGGCAATCCTCTGTTTTCAAGTATTGCTTTTAAATAATACTCGCGTTTTGAAGCAATTGCGGGTTTTTCAATGAGGGCCGTTCTGTTTGATTGGCATTTCTTAAATTTAAAGCCAATTGAAATTAAAATTTGTCTTAGGAGTTCATGGCTGCCATTAAAACCTAATTCTTCCTTTACCACTACCAATAGTTTTCGTAGTGTAGGTACTTCTTTCTGTACTGTGTAGAAAAACTGAACTTTTTGCCGTATGGCACATATATCAAAATCATCTATCTGTGTCTTAGGTCGCCCTGTTCTATGTTTTCCAGGAGTTACAAATTTACCTCCATTCTTCATACCTTCATCTACTATACGCCTCACTGTGCTTTTAGATGCACCTGAAACCAATAAAAGCATGTTAAGTAACAATTACCATATTCACATCTAAATAAATAATACAAAAATATCAAAACCGTTGATGGTGTAGTATAATTAATAGGTATATTTCGTAATGTCAACTAAATGTAAACATTGCGATAAAACATATCAATTATACTGAAAAATGAATCATTGTCAAGAGATTACAGTTTCTTTATTATAGTTTTACACTATAATATATGTACTTACCGGTTAATTTTGCTGTTCGACCATAAACATCGTCCAAATCGGAGAGCAACTTTCCCGCTCGAAATTCAGCAATACACTCTTGAAAAGCCGTAAATATGACTTTTCTCGCACCACTCTTATAAACATTTTTATTCATTTTTAATCTCTAAACGGTTAAACGATAGAAACAATTCGAAATATCCCAAAATATCCGAGAGCACAACAACGACAATAATACGAAATGACAGGTGAAGTACTTCGTATGACCAGTACTTCAGTGTTGCCAATACAAGCAACGAATTAGTTCCAAAAACATTATTTTCACGACTTTCTTGACAGACTGTATGTACATGCTACAAATCCTACAGAATGGTACAGAAAACTGACGTAAAGTACCGACGTTATGCCACGGTTTTATTATTTACGCCCACCCATCGGTTGGAACACTGAATTTATGTTGCTGTTATACGCCATGCGCATTGACGAAAACTTTCAAACCCTTACCACATGTATATTTCTGCTAATGACTTATTGTCATTTCACGACCAGGATCCCGATCCAGCTGGCCAAGAGCTCGCTCGTTGAAAATTAGGATTCCTTCATGTTCCCTATTCGATATCGAATGAGCAGTGGCTCCATCGTCTGAATCATCGTCTATTATTACCTTAGAAAGATTATCTGTTAAAAGTTATCAGTAGGTGGTAATTGGGGTTCCTGGATCAAAAGAGATCCAGAAACACCCAATTACTCCCATTATTCAGTCTATTCAAAATGTATGTTCTAAAATATTTTAAAGTTTGTCTTAGAGTGATTGAATTGTCGTGCTGTACCTTCATACAATCTGAAGTTGGCTGCTAACATTTCTTTCTTATATATTTATGTAAGGTAAAGGATCTAAGTAGATCCAGAAACACTCAATTACTCTCATTATTTAGCCTATTCACATTCTTGTTCTGTATTAAACTAACTATATTACATGAAACTATATGCTAAGCCATGTTTTTAATTATTTGAACCTTTTCTTAGAATGATTGAATTATCGGATTGAATCTTCACACAAACTTTAGCTTTTTATTTATTTCTTATTCATTTCAGTGTTCAGTATAAATGAGTATCTTCATCTCTCATGTAATTTTTATCATTCAACTATTCAAATACTAATGAGTAGGTACAATTGAATATAATTAGATACAATCTATTCAACCTGGTAACCTGATGATAAAGGAATGCATTTGTGCTCACCGCTGCGTTACATTTATAGTGCAGGGGATTTCGTACATTATACAGTGAGTGCCCGATATAGTAACATTTTCTAAATAAACATTATTTACTGAATGTCATGTATTTATTATAAAACTATATTTAAGTAATATAATGTTACTCGATATAATAATAATAAAATTCAATTTTCAGTAACACCAATCGAATCGGAGTTTTGATAAAATGAAGAGCGCTATAATGAGAGTCCACTGTACTAACTATGAATATTAAATACACAAACTCACATTTTTACCTCGATGGTGTAGGTAGAGGCGTTACTGGTAATACGGTGATAATCTTAGAACAGCAATGCGAAGTGTATTTTTTTTCAGTAGTAAACGAAAATGTACATTATTATCAGGCAGAATAACGCTGTTTAGGTTAGAATTACTTCTACAGAATAAAAAATAAATCATCGAATTATTATTTATTTAATTTATTAATATTAATGAATGTAGTAGCTCAGTACACATAAACTATCTATATCTATATCTACTAACTTAAATATTATATTAGTGAAAATAAAAAATAAAAAAAAAACTTATGGTAAATATATACATACAAAACAAAAAAGAAATAAAGGAAAACAAAAATACAAAATTGAAATAACCACACGAAGCTTAATATAATTCCTATGCTTTTGGTTCGATGTCATCTTGAATTTTTGCTATTAATTCTCTTGTGGTGGAGTATATATCATCGAATAATATTGCTTTAACAACATGCTGAACACAGACATCAGCTTCACAATTGCACATCGGCTGTTCGGATTTGGGAAAATTTTCTGCATCATATATTTCGATTTTTATTATTTTTGTTCCTCGGGTGACCGGTTTCTTTATATATTGGAAAAATGTTTGATCGGTTCTCTGCCTCTTACGAGAAAGACCAAGCGACTTCTGTCCAGGTTTTTTTTGAGCTATTGGGTCTTCCATAGGTATGAAATTAAATAGTTGTTCTTCCACGTCCTAGAAAAAGTAAAATAATTACAAATTAATACACCATTTTTTTTCCTATTTATATATTTTAGATAAAACATATAATTAAGTATAATAGATAAAATAGAAACATCAGATATTCAGTTATTTACTTGCTAAATTATATCCTATATTATCAATTAAAATAAATATATAAAATTATTAAATAAAATGTATTTTAATAACAAGGTGTTAAGACTTACCGACATAATGTGATTAACGATCTACCTCGTATGAGCCTCAAATGCAAGAAAAATAATGAATTTTTTGATATTACTGTTCCCCTTTTATATAATTTTTTTTTAAATCTATAGAGTTCAAAATCCAAAACATATTTTTTAGTTACACGTTGCTAAGAACAAATATGGTAAGGTATGCGTGAAAGAAATTGAAACCTGATAATCGCGACAGACTGGTGCCGAAGACTTTATTGTTTACTATAATCATTATGAATAAAATAAATATTACTGTGCATTTGTTCATTGTAAAATTGTTCATACATTTTATTGAGAAGATTGACAAGTGAAGTCATTGTATGTAACTAGTATATCATTGAGGATATTTTTGCAACTTAAGTAATTCTTTATAAGGAGACAATCAAAACAAAGAGGTATATTGACATACTAGTTTATACACCCGGCTTCAGCCTTCTATTTATGCATTATTTAAAAATTATTAAAATAATGGATTTTATTCAATTATACATGTGTCTATGCATGATATATCTGTATGTATCTGTGTGTGAGTCTGTGTGTGTGTGTGTGTGTGTGTGTGTGTGTGTGTGTGTGTGTGTTTTTTTTTTTTATTCCTATATGCTAAGCCATGTTTTTAATTATTTGATTGATCAAATTAATTCAAAACTATTTCAGCTATGATTAATAACAAACATTCTAGCATCTAAACATACGCACATTCATATTTATAATATTAGCTACATAAAATTAAAACTACTTCATTTGTTCATTGTATGTGTATTATTAAAAATATTCAACAAGCAACGTCATTGCATGTAACTAGTGTATGATTGAGAATAAATCTGCAACGCAAGTAATTCTTTATTAGGAGTGACATTAAGATAGACAGAATTAACGTACTAGTTTATGCACCCGGTTTTAGCCTGCTATTTATGCTTCATTTCAAATAATGTTTTTTTTCTTTCCATCCACTTAACTTCTAAAGACATAGACATATATAAACTTGTAATTACACAAAAAATAGTTACTACGGCTTTGCCTGTCTATTAAAGAGGGGGATAATACGTATCCCTAGGTTAATACAGATTAGATAGATAACTTATGTGTGAGCTCAATTTCATTCATATTGCGCAGTTTTGCGTACATGAGTAACAAACATACAAATTTTCACTATTATAATATTGACATGATTGTAAAATAAATAATACTACCAGAATATTTCGAAAAAACTTTCATCTATAAAGTTAAAAAACACATTATCCTCTTTTGTTTGACACAGTCGCGTATTATAATGTACTAGTGCAATGTAGATACATATTTCAATATTGCTGACAATGTACAATTTATGTGTGTGTGTGTGTGGGGCAATCTACTCAGCGTTTTAACATCTTACACGTGTCCTATTCCATATTCGGGATAATATGACGTGTATTTTGAGCTATTTAAAAGCCGGGATGCGAAAGTTCGACCACAAATCACTTCTTGGAGAGCCAGCGAGATCATCCTACAAGTTCACAAAAAGTATACCAGATCTTCACAGCAGCAATCTACAAACATAAAAATGTAAGTATATCCAATTTTTTTGATTTTTTTTTTTTTGATTTTTTTTTGATTTTTTGATTTTTTTTCATTAATTTCAATCATTCAACTGTTTAAAAATTCTCACTTTCTTTTTGTTATTCGACTATTGAATAATTCAATTATTTAATCATTCGTTTCAATTATTCATTTTAATTACTCACCTGTTCAAAGTTTACACTTCCCATTTATTATTCAAACTATTCGATAATTCACCTGTTTAGTCATTCGTTTCTATCTTTCATTTCAATCCATCAAAGTTTTCACTTTATTTTTATTATTGAATTGAATATTATGTAGCTATTTTAATGTGTTTTTAATAATTATAAATTGGGAACTATCCAGTTTTCTAATAATTTTTAAGATAATATACTAAATATGTTTTTTTTTTGTCTTTAGGTCCAAACATAATGCAGACCAACTTTTCCCGTCTGAAGATGAATCAGGACCAGAAACTTCAATAAAAACCAAGACAGAAAAAAGGAAGCGCAAGTCCCCGCAGAGAAGCACTGAGTGTCAGCCCTCCACCAGCAAAAGATTGAAGTCAGCGACGCGACCAACGTGCAGTGACTTGTTTGGAAGTGACTCTGGAGACGAACAACTGGAGGCAACTGGTAAAAAACATCACCCGATCTCTTCATATGTTACTCGTAGACTTGCGAACGGTTTTTCCAGACAAGTTTATGATAATAAGAAAGGCGGTTTTTATGTTGAGATGAAAATCTATAATTGTAAAGATATTGAACGAGTGCCACCGGTTAATAGATGGCGGCACTCGATTATTACTATAAAAAATAAGTGTGAAACAGAATCCGAGTCTTGGAGTCATTTAAATACGTATATTAAGTGCGTTAAAAAAGAGTTTTTGAACTGCCCTCCTACATTTATTAGCTCCTATCAATAATAATAAATATTGTTATAACTGTCATTATACTACAAACAGTTGTAAAATTTATTTCTATTAATCGGTAATATTAAAATTATAATCATTATATAATTTAATATACTTATGTTATCCATTGTTTAATCTTTCTAAATAAATATTCAAAGCCATTCAATCGCATTTTTCCTTTGCAGTTCAACCGTCTTCTAATTCACAATCAAGCACTTATATTAATTGTGATAAATGCAATATTGAGATTCCAGAACATGAATACAGATATCATAAGAGAACTAATATTCATAAATCAAATAGTTTAATAAAGACAAAGTTTGAAAATGTTGATATTGTTGCCACAGCATTCAAAAACAGAATCATGACATATCGCTTACATCCATCTCAAGAAGACGAGTACCTTTTTATAGAGGCGTTCTTAGATGGAAAGCGAGTCGATATATTAAAACTAATTGAATTAACTATACTGAAACATATCAGTATTAAAGTGAACTTCGAGTTGTTTGCCTATTTTATGCTACCCGCAACAGGTGAAAAGCAATTGAAGTCATTTAATACTAAATATGAAACCGTATACCAAAATACTGATTATGATGAATTGTTTTCCCGTGTAAAGGAGACATATAAAATGAAATTGACGGAATTCGAGCATTGTCAATCTGGATGGTCATTGATGTCTTTTTGTCACTTGGAAATAAATATTAATAAGTACTCTCCCATGCGGGGAGGATCTTATATCGACTTACCTGAGAAAATTAAGAATACAAAAAGTTGCATAAATATACAGAATAATGATAATTATTGTTTTTTGTGGAGTATAGCTGCAGCATTATTCCCCAAGAAAAATAATGTCTGTAGACCAAGCTCATATCCGAATTTAAACTCAATATTTAATATTGAGGGGATGTCATTTCCACCCTCATATAAAGATATTGAGTTGTTTGAAAAAAATAATTGTGAAATAAGTGTAAATGTTTATGGATTAGACAGGCACCATAAAGTTACTGGTCCTCTATATGTTACTAGTACTAAGAGGATGGACCACGTAAACTTGCTGTATTTTGAAACCGACAACAAAGGTCATTATTGTTTGATAAAAAATCTAATGCGTCTAGTCAGACGTCAAATCTCACATCATAAAGGTCAAATGTATTTATGTGAATTATGTCTACAATTTTTTACTACTGAAAAAAAATACACTTCGCATTGCTGTTCTAAGATTATCACCGTATTACCAGAAAAAAATAGTTTTTTAAAATTTAATCATTATGAGCGACAGAATAAAATTAACTTTGTTATATATGCAGATTTTGAATGTCTTTTATCTGAGTTTAAAGAACCGAATTCAGATAAAAATACAGTAAGAAATAAATGTCACCAGCCATCATGTTTTGCCTATTATATATGTTGTTCCCATGACAGAAGCTTGAATAAATTTGTTACGTATAGAGGAAAAGACTGTGTACAAGTATTTGTTAATAGATTGATAAAAGACGCACAGACACTTCACAAGATTTTAATTTCAAAAAAGCCCATGAAACCAATGACTAAAGAACAAATTGATGATTACTGTAATGCAACAATATGTCACATTTGCAAGCAATTATTATTTGATGACAAAGTGTGTGATCATGATCATATTACTTCTGAATATAGAGGCGCAGCTCATTCACATTGTAATATATCGTTTCAAGTATGTTCATTCATACCTGTTATATTTCATAACTTATCCGGCTATGATGCTCATATATTTATTACAGAACTTTCTAAACACGATGGTGAAATAAAAATCATACCTCAAACAAAAGAAAAATATTTATCTATAACAAAACTGATTAAATCAGATATTGATAGAAAGCCTGTACAAATTAAATTTATAGATTCTTTTCAGTTCTTAAGTTCAAGCGTTGATACTTTAACTAAAAGTTTGAATGACGAAGATTTCATTCACTTATCATCCCATTACCCTCACAAAGAACAATTCGACTTAATAAGAATAAAAGGTATATATCCATATGAATACGTTAACTCATGGCAGAAATATAATGAAACCGAAATCCCAAGTAAAGATTGTTTCTATAACAGCTTGCAAATGAAAAATATAACAAATCTTGAATATGAACATGCTCAAAACGTTTGGAAATGTTTTAATATTAGCTCTATTGGTGAATACACGGATTTATATTTAAAATCCGATGTACTTTTGCTATGTGATGTATTCGAAAATTTTAGAAAAATATCTTTAAAAAATTATAATCTTGATCCTGCCTATTATGTTACTTCACCAAGTTTAAGTTGGGATGCCATGCTATTTTATACAGGTGTTCAATTAGAGCTAATTAACGATTTGGAAATTTATCAAATGATAGAAAAAGGCATACGTGGAGGGCTAGCACAGTGCACTCATCGATATGCTAAAGCTAATAATTGTTATTTACCTAATTTTGATGCTTCCAAACCATCAACATATTTAATATATCTTGACTGTAACAATCTTTATGGTTATGCTATGACAAAAAAATTGCCCATATCAGATTTTAAATTTATGAAACATGATGAGATTGTGACATTCAATGTGCTTGATGTTCCTGATGATGGTAGTCACGGTTACATTTTAGAAGTTGATATGATGTATCCGGATCATTTACATAATTTACACAGTGACTTACCGTTTGCTCCAGAAAAATTTATACCTATTGGAGGGAAGACACCAAAATTAATTGCCAATTTGTATGATAAATATAATTACATAATACATTTTGTTCACCTGAAAAAATGTCTAAGAAATGGTCTTGTATTAAAAAGAATTCATAGAATCCTTAAATTCAGGCAAGAGAACTTTTTAAAGAAATATATTGACTTAAATACTAAATTACGTCAAGCAGCTTCGACACCGTTTGAAAAAGATTTTTTCAAACTTTTGAATAATTCTGTATTTGGTAAAACAATTGAAAATAAACGTAAACGAGTCAACGTCAAATTAGTTACTAAATGGAATGATAAATGTAATAAAACAAATAAATTAATAGGTGCAGAGAAATGGATTGCAAAACCAAATTTGAAAAGCATCTCTATATTTAATGAAAATTTTATTGCAGTACAACTGAGTCATGAAAAGCTTATTTTAGATAGACCAATATATATTGGATTTACTGTGCTTGAATATTCAAAACAACATATGTATGATTTTCATTACAATTTCATAAAGAATAAATATGGTGAAAATGTCAAGCTATGTTATACCGATACTGATAGTTTATTATACCTAATACATACACCTGATATTTACAAAGACATGCGAGATAATATACAAGAATTTGATACTAGTAATTTTGATTCTCATAATCCTTATGGTATACCTAAAATTAACGAAAAAGTACCCGGTTTGTTTAAAGATGAACTGGGTGGTGATATAATTACAGAATTTATTGGACTAAGACCGAAACTTTACTGTATTAAATCACTAAAGACGCAAATTAATAAAGCTAAAGGAGTGTCAAAGGCAATTACAAGGAAATTAAATACATCTAGTTATAAAAAAGTATTATTTAATAATATTGAGTTAAAGTGCAAGATGAATATGATCAAATCAATGGGGCATGTCCTCTATTCACAAGAACTTAAAAAAGTAATATTAAAAAGAGTTGATGATAAAATACATATACAATCAAATCAAATAAATACATTACCTTGGGGGCATTCTGATATGGTATTGTAAATTGTTAAATAGTATGTAGTTGTATTTACAGTTTGTTAGTATTTATAATTGTGTTAAAGTAATTGAATAAAGTATATAATATGTTTAAATTATATTATTTTTATTTTATTTCTGATATATGGAACCGCTCCTTACTTTCTCACCTTTATTTTACCGTTCAATAATGATATATACATGTCATTTACATGTATATATTAAGAGTAGAAACAAGGTATTAAATTAAATTGCAAGATGAAGTTGATCAAACAGCCCGTATCACTGAACGTTAGTAATATCAGCCTCGATGATTATTCTCATCAAATCAGACATAGTGTTCTATTACCTAATACAATTCGCTGTATAATATGTGGTCCATCAAGTTGTGGTAAAACCAATGTTATAATTAGTTTGTTATTACATGAAAATGGGCTCAAATTTCGGAATCTATACCTTTACTCTAAGACTACTTTTCAACCAAAGTATCAATTCTTGCGAGAAGTAGTTAAAAGAGTACCACAGATTAAATTTTATCAGTTCAATGATGATAAAGATGTTGTTGCTCCAGATAAAGCTCTAAACAATTCTGTATTTATTTTTGATGATGTTGCTTGTGAGAAACAAATAAACATTCGAAATTATTTCTCAATGGGTAGACATAAACAAATCGATTGTTTTTATTTATCTCAAACCTATTCAAAAATTCCAAAACAGTTACTACGTGACAATGCTAATTTTCTTGTAATATTTAAACAAGATGATGTCAATTTAAAACACATTTATGAAGAACATGTGAGCTCTGATATGTCATGGAAACAATTTAAAAATATTTGTGATACAGTTTGGAATGAACCTTATAATTTTATTAGCATAAATAAAGATTCATTATTAAACAATGGAAGATACAGGAAAAACTTGGATGTATATTTTAGATTTGAATGAACTTATAAATTAGTGTAGTTCATAAATACATTTAGTATTATTGTTAACTTGATGGTATACGGTGTCCGAAATAAGATGGAGAAAGCTGTTAAAATAGAATTAATGAAGTCAGTCAATTCCATAAAAAATAAACTAAAGGAAATCAAAAATCAAGAGCATGCAGTTAATCTAACTCTTGATAAAATGTTTAAACCTGTTTCCGAACCACTAAAAATCCTAGCTAATTCACAAAGATTTCTAGAAAATACTAAAAATGATGAAAATAATATATCATTTGAAAATTCCATAGAAACAGATTCGAACGAAAATAGTAATAGCTCTTCTGCTAAACTTGATGATTTTTACGATGCTGATATAAATTCTGCAAGTTCTCCTAAAACCGAATTAATAAATAAATTAGATATTTCACTTGACAATGAAGACATGTATGGCATTTACGATGGCTTAAATGTTCCATTTGGAGTAAGAACTGAAAATAAGTCCTTAATGATGGGTAACTCCTCAGTATCATTTTATAAATCTGGAAGTTTAGATACAATTTTGATTAAAATCGGAAACAGAACTTACGATCTAACCCCTGGACTAAAAGAACTTTTACTTCGGAGGAAACCTGATATGAAGTTAATAACAAAAGTCGATAAGCTTGTCTATAAAGATATGCTAAATTCTACTAACGCTCATAAGAGAGATTATAATCCTGATGGTCAAATGAGAGGTGATAAAGGTTTAAAATATCGAGAAATAATCAAGCCATTATTTCTTGAGACATTAAAGGAAGAAAATAACATAAAACTCGGTGGTAGCTTGCCAAAACTAAAAAAATATAAAAAAAATACAGATTTTGTATATTGGGACGATCCCAATGAATTGGTAGAAAGACTAAAATTATTAGTAGCTTCAAAAGAAGCTGGCAACACCAATCACGACAATGAAATTTTATCAATAATAGAAGAATTAAAGGAAGCAAACATAATAAAAGCATAAATACTAATTGCTAAAAATATAGTGATTCAGTATTATAAAGTCATTCCTTATTAATGTATGTTTTTATAAACAAATAGTGTTCGAATATATGTGCATAAATCTCTTTTAAAAGTCTATAAAAATAATGCAGTACAAAGCCGATGTGGTAAATGAAATTCATAAGAATGCAAGGGTCAATTTTCCAAGAAGACATGTTATTATGAAAGATATAGATGACTTATGGCAAGCAGATCTAATCGATATGCAATCCATTTCTGGAGAAAATTATAAGTTTAGGTTTATTCTCGCCATTATCGATACTTTTTCAAAATACGCTTGGGCATTTCCCCTGAAAAATAAGAACAAAGATGAGATATTTAAGACCTTTAAGAATTTATTAGATGAGAAGCGTGTCCCTAAAAATTTACAAACAGATAATGGTACAGAATTTTATAATAATAAATTTAAAAATCTTATGCAATCATATAATATTAATCATTATTCAACATTCTCATCAAAGAAAGCTTCCATAGTTGAGAGATTTATCAGAACATTGAAATCTAAATTATATAAAGAATTTAGTTTAAAGGGTAATTATAATTGGACAAATAATACCCTCAATAATATAATGTATAAATATAATCACACTATCCATCGCACAATTCAAGAAATACCGGCAAATGTGAATAACATAAATAAAAAACATATATTAGAGAGATATAATAGCTTGATTAAAATAAGTACTTTGAAAAGTAAGTTAAAAGTAGGTGATTATGTCCGTATCAGTAAGTATAAAGGAACATTTGAAAAAGGATATACTCCTAATTGGTCAGCAGAAATATTTAAAATTAGACGTAAACAGAATACAATTCCTGTTACATACTTAATTGACGATACCCTCAGGGGTCAGCCAATTTTGGGAGCATTTTATGAACAGGAGCTCCAAAAGACAAAAAATCCTGATGTATATTTAGTTGAAAAAGTGCTTAGAAAGAAAGGGAATAAGGTTTTCGTGAAATGGTTAGGTTTTTCTTCTACTGAAAATAGCTGGATTGATAAGTCAAACGTTTTGTGAATAATAAAGTTTGTATATCAATTTTTGGATCAATATATTATTATGTGTTTAATATTCCATTGATCATTCTTATAATGTGTATTGGAGAGAGTAGTCTCGTTAATTGGTTAATAAATCATTTACCATTTGAAATTCATTTACCAGGGTACAAGTATTGCGGACCTGGCACAAACTTAATTAAACGACTTGCACGTAGAGATAAAGGTATAAATAAATTAGACGAATATTGTAAAGAACACGATATTGCATATCACAAGTCATCAAATTTAGAGGAACGACATAAAGCAGATTTAACATTATTTAAAATGGCGAAAAAACGAACTATTGCCCCCGATGCAAGTGTAGGAGAAAAATTAGCAGCACGTTTGGTAAGCAATGCTATGTTGGCGAAAATTAAAATAGGCGCAGGTGTTGGAACTCGTAGTCAAAAACTGAGAAAAAAAAGTTCATCTATAAAAGGACTAAAACATAAATTTAAAAAAGTAATTTCTGTTACAAAAACATGCTTCAAAAAAATTAAACCTAAATGCAATAAAACGGCTATAGAGTTAGCCATGGCCGCTGCCAGAGAATTAGGTTCCAATTCAAGCATTCAAGTTCCTCGTGTTATACCAATACCTAAAACAGGCGGAGTATTACCACTGATTCCTATCTTTGCGGGATTATCTGCAGCAGGAGCTCTTGCAGGCGGTGCAGCTGGTATTGCAAAAACCATAAATGAACTAAAGATGGCAAAAAAGCTGTATAACGAATCCAAGAGACATAATGAAAAGATGGAGGCTCTTTGCATTGGAAAAGGGCTACATCTTAAACCTCATAAAAATGGACTTGGAATTTTCGTTTCAAAGCAAAAAAAAAACTAAAATATAGGCTACCCAAACGAGCTTTAACTAACTTTGACATTTTAAAATATGGGAATGAGATTCCCTATTTCAGAGGTGTTTTTATGAGGGACGAGCTTCCTAAATACCCTTACCAAAAAGAATGTGGAGTTATTAATTTAGACAGCTCGGACAATCCTGGTTCTCATTGGGTAGCCTATGCAAAACACAATGATTATATCGAATATTTTGATAGTTACGGAAATCTTAAACCATTCAAGGAATTTATAAAATACTTAGGGTCAAAAGTTCACTACAATCATGAAAACATACAGGGCAGTCATCCTTTTAACTGCGGACATCTTTGCTTAAAGTTTTTGAACAAGTTTTGGTGTCAACACAGCATAAAATAAACATGACTGATCAAAAATATTCATTATACAAGTATGTCTATAACAGTAACGATCTCTGGTAATAAATCAGAATTAGAATCATATTTTCAACCATCCCTAAGTTTAAATGGAAAGTATGAGTGCGGTTTGCTGTATTATTCAGTATTAAACTCGAAAGCAAATTCACATCCTAATAATAATAAAACTCTTCCAGTAATAAGAATCGAATGTGATTTAATATACAATTCCTACAATAATGGAATACCAAATCATATAATTCACGAATTTGTAGCTAATATTTCTGCAGGCAACTATTACTTAGAAAAGCCCCAAAATGTTATTTACTTCCCTGTGAACAAAACTACAATTTCATCTGTTTGTATTAAAGTTGTTGATCAATTTGGTCACAGTATCAATTTTATAGAACATATTCAGCTGAGACTTCATATAAGAAAAGTAAAATGATTTTGTATAATATAAACCCTAAACTCAAAATAAAACATCTTACTTCTAATACATCCACTAAGGTGCAAAGACGTAAGAAAAAAGTGAACAAGTTGACTAAATCGAACATACGATTTCTTAAAGCCTTAGGTTTTAAAATATGAATATACTACATATTAATGATTTACCACAGTTCGATACATCGATCGAAAGTTATGAAGTGCATTCTTACAATCCCTACGGTAACAGCTTTAGAGAAAATGATGAAATCAGAATTCCTATACATCAGCAAGATATATACGTGTTACCATCAGCCAGTTCAATTTACATTGAGGGTCGAGTGAGGATCTTCGATAAAGATGGGAAGCCAGTTGAGAAAGCTGTTACATTTAGTAATAACCCTATAATGTTTTTGTTCCAAGACATCAGATACGAAATAAATGGTATTGAAATAGATCGCATAAAAAATTCTGGAATCACGTCAACAATAAAATCATATATTTCATTCAATGAAGCTGAAAATAAAGTGGCAGCTCTGTGGGGGTGGAAATTGAATGGATTTAAAAGTGATGGCTATTTTAGTGCTGTAATACCATTAAATAAGATTCTAGGTTTTGCAGAAGATTACAATAGAATTGTGATAAATTGTAAACATGAACTTATATTGAATAGAAGTAATTCTAACCTAAACAGCGTTATTCTGCCTGATAATAATGTACATTTTCGTATTGATGTAGAAAGAGTACAGTGGAGGGTACCACATATTAAAGTTTCTGATCGTGAACGGTTAGTACTATTAAAATATTTGGAAAAAGATAAAGCTATTCAAATGGCATTTCGGAATTGGGATTTGTATGAGTACCCTTTACTACCAAAAACCACAAAACACACATGGTCAGTTAAAACGGCATCGCAATTAGAAAAACCTAGATATGTAATCTTCTGTTTACAAACAGATAGAAAAAATAATAGCCTAAAAGATAGTTCACTCTTTGATCATTGTGAAGTAACCAACGTAACCTTATTTCTAAACTCACAATATTACCCGTATGAACCTTTGAATTTAAAGTTTTCTGAAAACAAGTATAATATATTATATGAAATGTATGCCAAATTTCGTCAGTCATATTATAACTGTCCATCAGACCCCTTGCTTTGTCTAAAGAACTTTAAAGAGAAGGCTCCCCTGTTTATACTTGATTGTTCAAGACAAAACGATACTCTTAAAACAGGTCCAGTAGATGTTCGGTTAGAAATCGAATGTTCCTCACCAATACCAGATAATACTGCGGCTTATTGTCTGATCATAAATGATCGGGTTGTGGAATACAAACCTCTAAGTAATATAGTACGCAGGTTATCATGACTGCTATTGTTGACGTCCAAGGCTTTAAAACAGAAGCAAATGAATTTATAGTGAAAGAAATTGCTGTATGGTTTGGTAAAAATTTGCAAGTATTTCTAATTAGAGAGCCATTCCCTTTTTATGATTTAACAAAATCAGAAAGACGACAAGTCAGCTGGATTGAGCGCAACAGAAAAATATACTGGTCTGAAGGATTTATACCTTACCCTAATTATCAACATTTAATCTTAGATATCTTAAGAGATAAGTGTGTTTATGCTAAGGGTTGTGAAAAAGTGTTGTGGTTGAAAGGTATTTTAAGGTCTAATAATGTAATTAATTTAGAAGATAAAAATTGTCCTAATTTGTTAAGTCTATATGATCGCTATTTAAATTCTGATGATTTGTACAGCTGCATGTATCATGATTCAATATGTGCTTTAAAAAATGTTTTGTGTTTAAAGAAATGGTGCTATGATAATAAATTTTTTAAATAAATATCCCCTTTTTTATTTTTCATATTTCCTTCCCCCATTTCATCTAACTCAGAAGTCTCAGTCAGTCAGTATAAATATGAGGAACAAATAAAATAAATGTACTGTGCTAGTTAGTTACCATGACATTGAATATTGGAGACCGGGTGCAGATAATAATAGTAGAAAAGCGACTGTGTGGACTTCATATTGTAAATATTATAAATCATGAACAATATAGTGGTATATTATTACCCTGCAAACGAGGAGATGGTGTATACCCCAGAATTCACTATGAGGGGTTCACGTTATGGGCTCGAATAATAAGAATTGATAACAGTCTTTTAGACCTAATAGAAGAAATCTAAATCTATTACGAGAGATATTGCTATTGAAAATGCTGCAGGCAAGAGGAATATTCCGTAAAATTATATAGAATTATTCGATAATAATTTTTGAATTAGATCTATCTTGAATAGACTGAATAATGAGTATATTTCCTCATACAAATATATAAGAAACAAATGCTAGCAACAAATTTTAGTTTGTGTAAAAAGGCCATCACGACAATTTAGTTATTCTAAGAAATAGATTTATACATTTATTAGAACAAGACTTTTGAATTTGAATATACTGAATAATGGGAGTAATTGGGTGTTTCTGGATCTACTTAGATCCTTTACCTTACATAAATATATAAGAAAGAAATGTTAGCAGCCAACTTCAGATTGTATGAAGGTACAGCACGACAATTCAATCACTCTAAGACAAACTTTAAAATATTTTAGAACATACATTTTGAATAGACTGAATAATGGGAGTAATTGGGTGTTTCTGGATCTCTTTTGATCCAGGAACCCCAATTACCACCTACTGTTATCTCTGTCTATAAAATTTAATACTACTTTATTACGGTCTAAATCTCCAAAATATGGTTCTTCTTTAAATGGACTGGTTATAGTTAGTTCCATTTGTTCAGATCTACAGTTTTGAATAACGGTTGTCGCGTAGCCGTGTATACATTGAACTAATGCCGTGGGCATTCTAACTACATCCGTAAATTGAGTAAAGTTTAACAAATTAACAGGAATTTACACCCTAAATTCGCTGCGCGGCGGCAATACGTAAGATTCGCGTATAGATGGGCTATATATAACGGGTATGCAGGTATCTTTTGTCAACAATTTTTTATTTTTCATATCTATGTTTGCCTGAAGTTGCGTGAATAAATCGCTACCCTTAGGCCGTCGTATCTATTGTCTACATTATAAATATAAAATTTATACCACTCATTATTATTAAACAACCTCGGTAAGGGGATGTACATAACCTCGTTGTGTTTGCTACTAGCATGGGTGCCTACTACTTCAAACTTCTCGTATTTTTTGAACTTACTATAATATTGATTTGCTATCTTAGGACTTAAAAACGAACGTTATCTTCCCGTACCAAATATAAAAATCGCATTAAGTTCAGGGGAACATATATGAGAAAGATCTAACTAAAAACTAAAAAACTACAATCTATTTTAATGCGCTCTCGTGTTTAGAGGCCCTTATGTGAAAATTTCCGATTTGTTCGTAGTTGGACGAAGTACTCGGTACTATATTGTCACCGTTGTCATTATAATAGGTGTAGTTTACACGGCTAATCCCAGCTGTTCGCATCGTGACGACAGTATTGGAACCCGATCCAGTCGTCGGCAGCGGTTGCGCCGACTGCGAACTACGCTGTGCAAAATTAGCATATTCTCGACCTTGAACTTGCGGTCTCTCTTGTTCGAAGTTGTTATAATTATAAAAGGGATGAGTCAGATTGAAACGATTTTGTGGTCTATTAGTATTCCTAATCTGGAACGAATTATTTGGGGGATTATAATTTCTGTGTTGCATCGCGGCATTGAGAGAAGAGTCTGAGTTAGAGTCTTTTATCTATAATAAAATTTGCCGACAGCATTCGGGAATAGTTAAGTACTGTACTGGCAGGATGAAACGGATTGTGAAGGACTGGCTTATTTCTCTATCATACGAGGAGACGGAATTTATCCTCACATGTTGTAGCTGATTATCTTATCACAGAACACACACATACACACACCTGCTCCCACACACACGGATACATAACCTCACACAATAACCCACCCCATGAACATACACACACATAAAATACATTCTTATTTCTTTCAATTTTATTGTTAAGTATAGTTTAATTGTCTGCTATAATATATATATATATATATATAAATTTACTTCATTGTCCAATGTTTACCTGGTTCCTGCGATACAAGTCTCGAACTTAGTGCAGGAACCAGTGTCAATTGTTTAGTGTAATAAATGATATTTTGTTAATAAATAAATAAATAAAAAATAAAATAAAGTTAGGGTTAAGGAGGCAACAGTGACTCATGTGTTTCTCGAAAAGCTAAATTAAATATAAATCCTTACTGGATTGATATGAAACTTATACATATTATTCATTTACTATTATAGTTTAACACTGCATCAACACAATTCCATAAAATAGGTTTAAAATAAAATAAATAATAGAAAACAAAAAAAAGATTTTTGAGCCCAGGTGTCCACAGTGACCCAACCCTGGGGTCCACAGTGGCTCAAAAGGTACACAGTGACTCATCAAAAGGAGTAATAAAAATAGTCAAAATAATTCAAGTTAATTATTATTATTATTTATATATTTATTAAAGAAAAAAAATGTTTACATTTTTAAGTTGTTAATTTTCCCACACTGGTATGCCAGTCTCCGGCTTTCTTTGGCTGTTAATCTGTAAAATAGAAGAGCACAATGCGTTATATAGTTTATTAGTGTAATCTCTTGTTCGGCTGTGAAAATCATATTGAGTGAATAATTGGGCTCTAGTTGGGATGATGTCAAATCTTCCAGCGAAGGAGCATCTTTAAATTTATGATGGTATCGTTTTAAAGTGGCAAAAGAGACTCCAACATTTTTCGAAGCCTTACGTATAGATTCTCCGTTTCGAATTAATATCAATCCTTCCTTTTGGGGTCGCGGCATTCTAAAAACAAAAAAAAATGCCTTTAAATGTAGCAATCATAAGTATTTAAATTACTGGTACTAGTACATAGGTACACAGTGACTCACGAGCCACTATGTACTTTTTAAAATTGAGTCACTGTGCACTACTACGCCATTTTGAAAACTTTGTTTTGTAACTATAAAACTAAAATCCAACTCTCATAATAAAGCTGTATGAATGAAGATTATACAATATTTATCAACCAGCAAGTACATATAATAGTCATAACCAATTGCCATTATTTTACGTAAACAAAACAGAGAAACTTACCTTAAAATCTAACTTCATCCAAGCGAAATTTGTTTTCTCTCTGTGACACAACACAACGACACTGCACCGGCCCGCCGACTAGTTCAAACACGTTTGGGGGTTACGTGCTATGGTGTGCAAAAGAGACAAACCTACTTTATGCTTTGTCTAACCTGGAAACATTAATGAGTCACTGTTGTCGACTGAGTCACTGTTACCTCCTTGACCCTACAATTAGGAAAAGAACCGTTTATACGGCGTTGCGTATTTGGTGCACTAGTGCTCGCACCATGCGTCACGTGTGCATACGAGTTATTAAAATTGTTACGGCCCTGAAAATAGTTATTTACTTTAAGGTTCCGCGAGTGTTTCTGTTCATATAAGTCGTGGAAGTTTTTAATACGCCTTTTTAGTATGATTTTTAATACGCCTTCTAATGTTTCTACGTTTTTTAGACGAACTAACCTAACTAGATGCTGTGGTAGATTATATAAAATACGTTAAGCGAGAGATGCGTGTATATATTTTGTTTCGCTACTCTGGTGGCTGGATCATCAATTGATTCGTTAATTTTCGCAATTAAAACTCTTCTCAACTGTAGTACTCAATAGCAGAAATCCAAATAAATTTCATCTATATTAATTGTTACGCTCTGTAATTTAATTTTCTTTACAAGGTGATAAGAAGAAACCAGTGAGTGCATTATAATATGGATTTGACAAAAGCTTTCGATTTCGTAGATCATGACATTCTATTGAGAAAACTATATGTAAAGGGTGGTTAAATTTCAAGGGTCGTGTTGATTTTGAATCAAGCACTAATTATTATTTAAGAAATTATTAACATTTTGTTTTTATTATGATATAGTGGTATGACTCAATTATGTATAGAACAAAATATCGGCCAAATAACCGCCACACACAGGCACACCTCCATCCGATGGTCCAAATTTGCGATGACGCTGAGGCATAATTGAGGTTCAATGTCGTTAATGTGCCGAATTATCTCATCCTTTAGCTCTTAAATTATTGTTGGCTTATCGACGTACACCTTTTCTTTCAAATAAACCCAAATAAAGAAGACCAACGGTAGCAAATCACAAGATCTGGGCGGCCAATTGACATCGCCGCAACGTGAGATTATTCGGCGTTCAAATTTTTCGCGCCATTGTTTCGTTAGCTGTGTGGCAAGTTGCACCGTCCTGTTGAAACCACATATCGTCCACATCCATATCTTCCAATTCGGGCCATAAAAAGTTTGTTATCATCTCACGATAGCGAACACCATTCACAATATCTGCCTGAACCGCCTCATTTTCCCGATGATGCTGCCAGCCCATAAACCACACCAAACAGTCACTCTTTGTGGTTGCATTGGTTCTTCGACAATTACTCTTGGATTCTCATTCGCCCAAAAGCGGCAATTCTGCTTATTGACGAATCCAATGAGGTGACAATGTGCCTCAAAAATAACGAAGTGCATGACATGCATTTTGATTTGAACGCCCATTTTCATAATAGGCCTGAATAACTTAAACGCGTTGCTCTACACAATCGAGCAACGCGTTAAAGTTATTCAGGTCTTTCCATGGTTCAAATTGAGTTAGTCTGAAGTTGAGAAATGTCAAAAGAATTGCAGAAAAATACTTGACGTTTAGGCATGATTCACGTTCAACATCGGCCCTTGAAATTTTACCACCCTTTATATGGATTTAGAGGTAATTGTTTCAATTTAATAAAGCCGTATTTAAAGTACAGAAATCTAGTTACTCAGATTAGTAAAATATGTACAAAAACTAAAAATAAAGTACATGTCAGATAATAGAAAAGTGGAATACGGGGTCCCGCAAAGGAGTGTGCTGGGGCCGTTATTATTTATCATCTACATAAATGACTTCCCACACTCAATTGACTAATCCATGATGTTGTTTGCAGATGACGGTACGGTAGTATTTTCTCAAAAAAATTAATCTAATTTACAAGTAGATATAAATAATGACTTATTAAAAATAATAGAATGCTTAACATTAAATAATTTAATTCTAAACATTGACAAGACATATATTATGACATTTAAAAATAATTATAGGACGCAGAGTAATACTTTTGATATTGACATAAAATACGAAAATAAGCCTATAATGACTAAAGTGAAAATAAATTTCTAGGATTGCAAATTGATGTAAATATAAATTGGAAATCACACATTGACTACATATGTATTAAATTGAGTAGGTTTTCATATGCCCTTTTTATGTTATCCAAGGTTGTGAATCAAGACGCACTTCTGTTCTTAGGTACGGGGTTATGTTCTGGGGAAACTCAACCGAGAAAGATAGAGCTTTTAGAGCCCAGAAGAAATGTGTCAGGGTAGTATTTCATATGCAGCAAACAGACTCCTGCAAACCGTATTTTATTAAATATAAGATATTGACTTTTCGTTGTTTGTACATGTATGTAACAGTTATTTTCGTCAATACAAGCAAGGAACTATTTGTTGTTTTAAAGATTAAAGGCATGAAAATAAAGTGTGCATGCCATTACATATGACAGCTCTTTTCAATAAAAGTTTTTTCTGTATGGCGCCCAGGAGTTATAATAAGATTCCAAGAAATATAGCAGGTATCCAAGACACAAGAATATTTAAGAAAAATCTGTATGATTTTCTTATTATGTGACATTATTAAGTAGGAATTTATAATAATATAATATAAAATGTCTGCTGTGTGGTGACGGCGACAAATATCAGAATCAGAATATCATCACCCCATCTCATCCCGTGGGGGGCGTAGAAGTCGACCCGAGGGAATATCTACCAGAGGACGGGAAGCAGCTTCCTTCTGAGTACTACGACCATCATACTGCGATCGCCAACCCGCCTGCCAAGCGTGGCGATTATGGCATATCCCCTCAAGATGATTCTTGAGGGAGGCTTGTCCAGCAGTGGACTTATTTAAGCTGTAATGATGAATATAAAATGTAAACTAGTCAATAATATGTATTTATATGAGTATACTAATAAAATGGACAAATTGAATAATTTATTAAATTTGATTAGTGATTAAATAAATACAATAATTGTTAATATTTGCACGCCGAAAAGCTAATATGGTGCGTACCCTGCATTATTTTTAAGATCTTTTATAACCCATATATCTTTTATAACAATGTGGGTTTCTTAAGCGAATAAAACATTTGAGTTTGAGTTTGAAGAACCAAGCAATCTTACGTTCTTGGATCGCCAAAATGTTCTTTTAAAATCTCTTTTAAGGAAACCCACATTGTTATGGAATCTAGTTCCCCAACTAAGTTCGCCGCTTCACCACTTAATCTACTGGTTTATAGCATGTAAGAGATATTCGTTTTGGGCTGCATTTACGATATATTTACGAATAAATAGAGACAAAAGCCTTGGTTCGCCACTAAATATTGGGATAATTTTGAATACCCCGGGTGGCACTATGACCATGCCTGCATTTCCTTCCTTACACTAACACAGAAAAACTATTTAATATACTAGCGTGAAAATTTTATCACTTTATACTAGGAAACGCTACGTGCAAAAATTGGGCGTTTTCTAATCCCTAGATAAACACGACACACATAAAAGTCACAAGGAAAAATCAAAGGAAATATGACAGGATAGTGAAAAGATCTACTCAATATATTGTAATACTCAATATATAATGTCCATTGTAATTATCCATTCTAGTCTTCTAGTCAGTGTAATTATCCATTCTAAACGTAGGGGCACATATTATAACATACGAATGTTATAATATGTGCCCCTACGTTTAGAATGGATAATTATTCTATGGTATTCAACAGAAGAATAGAAACTTTTAATAGCCTGTTATATTTGGATGCATGTACTCATAACTACGCGTCTCTGTTCGACTCTAACTTTTATCTGACCTATGATTATGAAATGTTTCGATACCAAAGTGGCACAGTTAATAATAACGGCATTGCGAGTATATTTGTAAACCTTAAACTAATGATCAATGAATTTATGTATCCTTCTACTCACGACTCTCCTAACGCGGCATTCAATTTATCATCTTCTTCAGAATGCACAAAAGACGTTACTGAACAGTTTTTTCTCTAATAAATGTATCAATGTATTACATCAAAACATTGCAGGCCTAATACACAAATCTAATGACCTTACTATTTGTTTAGACGATTTAAGGAATAAATCAATTAATGTAGACGTGTTGTGCATAACCGAGCACTTCATTATGGAAGGTTATCAAAATCAATTGTACATACCTAATTACAGTCTAGCAGCTTGTTATTGCCGACAAAATAAAAAACGGGGAGGAGCGTGTATACTTGTTCATAAAGAATTACAATGGAAAGAAATGCCTAAAATATCGAAATTATCAGTACTAGGTGTTTTCGAATGCTGCGGTATAGAGCTTATTCATTACGATTTAATTATTGTTTGTATCTATAGGGTGCCGAATGTTAACAATCTCAATGACTGTCTCGATAAACTTGAATCTCTTATGCAACTATTAAGACCTACTAAAAGTCAGAATATTGTAATTGCTGGAGATTTTAATATAGACATGCTAAAGCAGAATAGTCAAACAAATGCATTTGAATATCTTCTCATGAGCTATAATTTGAAACTAGCTTTAAAACAACCGACCCGCTTGGCCAGCCAAACGTGTATTGATAACTTCGCGCATAATTTTAATAAACAATGTCAGACTGATGTGCTCGAGTTTGCATTGTCTGATCACACAGCTCAATTAATACGCTGCCCGGTCAAGAAAATATGCAATATTAGCTACTGGTTTGCAGTTACAAGAGATTACAATAAGGAAAATATTATAAAATTTAAAAAGTACTTGAACGACCTTTCTTTCTCATATATATATAATACAGATGACCCTAATTTAGCATACAACGAATTTATTTCTGATTTTAAACTCATATACGATTTGTGTTTTCCTAACAAACGAATTAAAATAAGTACTACTAGAAGAATAAAGTGGGTTTCTAAAGGTCTTAAACTATGCAATAAAAAAAAAACGAAAACTATTGTGGCAGTTTAGACTACACCCTAATAAATCAAATAAAATAATTTTCAGAAACTATGCGAAGCTGTATAACAAAATTATTCATCTTAGTCAAAAATCACAAAATAATTTTAATATTAAAGCATCTTGTAATAAATCCAAAACAACTTGGCAGATTATAAACCGTTCAAAGTACAACATACCGAAATGTACTATTAATAGAATTAAATTGAATAATAAAATTGAAACAAACCCTCTAAGAATTGCTGAAGCTTTTAATAATTATTTCATTGATAAAATTCAACCTAAACTTCCTGCCAATAGCAAACCTAAATCATATGTGACAAGCAGCTGTAGTAACTCAATGTTTATGTCTCCTTGTCTACCAAATGACATACATAAACACATACAATCTTTAAAAAACACTAACAGCGTGGGCTATGACGGTTTTAATACCAAGATACTTAAATACGTATCATTGGAGATTTGCGGGCACCTCAGCCATATAATAAATCTTAGTATCAGCACGGGTATTTACCCAGATGCTTTGAAAACATCTATCATAAAGCCCATATTTAAAAAAGAGAATAGATATCTTTTGCAATCATATCGTCCGATCGCATTAATCCCAATAATTTCTAAAATATTTGAAAAATATATCTACCAGGCAATATACAATTATGTTGAAAATAATCGTATACTATGCGAGGAACAGAAGGGTTTTAGAAAACACAAAACAATCAATATGGCTATATACGATTTTTTATACAACATTTCAAAAAACGTGGATAGACGGACGCCTGTTTGTGGCATATTTTACGATATGACGCAGGCTTTTGATTATGTGCATTTTCCTACTCTTTTGACAAAATTAGAAGCTTACGGCATCAGAGGCAATGTCTTAAAACTCATAGAATCTTATTTAACCAAACGCCAACAAATTACAGAAATTAGAACAATTAATTTTACAACTAAAACAGAAGAAATTTACCGGTCCTTAGAACGCGAAGTCGTATTTGGCGTCCCACAGGGCAGCGTATTGGGGCCGCTCTTATTCATTCTGTATATAAATGATCTTCCCAAATGTACATACTATCCACTTACACTGTTTGCTGACGATAGTACTATAACTATAGACTGCAAAAATGTAGAAACATACGAACATGATATCAATAAAACTTTAACTTCAATAGTGGGATGGTTAGATGATAACAATTTAAATATCAATTTAAATAAAACTAAAATAATTTATTTCAATCAACGAAATCCTTTAAAAAGTAAATTTAATATTCACCACGATAATAATATTATACATGAAACAGAAAACACAAAATTTTTAGGACTCCAAATTGATAAAAATTTCAACTGGAAAACACATCTCGAGTCTTTAAATAAGAGGATTTATAAGTCAGCATATGCTTTAAGTTGCCTATCACCTATTATATCTACAGATGCTCTCCTCACTGCCTACTATGGCTTAGTAGAATCACATCTCCGGTATGGTCTGATATTTTGGGGCAATTCGACCGAGAAAGAATCAGCATTTAAAGCCCAAAAAAGATGCCTTCGGTCTATGTTTAAACTAAAATCTACTGACAGCTGTGTGCCATATTTCAAAAAATGTAATATACTGACTCTACCTTGTTTGTATATCCTTGAAGTGGCTGTGTTTGTCAAAACTAATCCTGATCGCTTTACACGTCGCGCAGAGGTAGTTCCACGAAACAGACGCGACAATAGCAAGCTATGTCTGCAGACAGCAAATACAGCACTCATGCGCAAGAGTGTTTTCTGCATGGCCCCATGCATTTACAACAAGTTACCGATATCTTGGAAGGCATTAAGCGTACCTTTATTTAAGAAAAAATTAAGTAACTTCTTAGTAAAAAAAGCTTATTACAATATCTCTGAATACTTTTCAGAACAAAATAATGCATTTGTTTGATTATGGTTGTTTATTTTTTGTAATGTAATTACGTGATATATGTACGTATATTGAATATGTAAAGTCGTTCGTCTTTGTTTTAGGCGATTGTTATTGGTCTTGCACCTTTCGCATGCCTTATGGTAAAATATGGCTGAACTGTATAATGTATAACACCATGTATTGTACCCATATTTGCGAAATAAAATATCTTATCTTATCTTATAATATAATGTGTATTCAAAGAGCAAAGTAGTCAATATAATCATTAAATTTTGTGATATTTTTGTCTTCTGCTGACCGACTCATTATTTAAAGCCATGCCTCATCTAAATCTGTGACAGTTAGGGTAGGAAGGGGGAATGGCGTGCACTTAAGAAAAACATGGTGTATTTTTGAAATTATTAATCAAAAATCAAAATTAAAATGTGGAACAAAGTCTTTAATTATCGACTAATCATCTATTTACCATCAAAAGCGTATATCTTTGACCTGCAATTTGTAGGAAATTATAATAAAAAAAAACATGTTTGAGCGGCATTGCCCCTGACTTTGGGTAATGCCGCTCAGGATACGGGGTAATGACGTTCAAACATGTTTTTAGTTATATAACAAGTAAGATACATTTTAATTAAAGAAATATAAATGAGATCAATGTTACACAATAAAAATAAAGTCTATAATCACAAATTAGCATCAATTGGACGTAGTTCCTGAAAAACGTTCCAACCCACTAACTTGACATTTTGAGATAATTGCGATTAAAGTTCAATCTCGTATTACTTAATGAAATTTTTATTTTTTTTCTACTGATACTTTTGTATGCTATAGATGACATGATCGAGTTTTAATGTGACCCTATTTTAGACTTCTAATGTTAATGCTTTTCTCAATATTCATAAAAATATTGCTGTGGAACGTTTTTGGTTTATTGCAATATTCGTGGTACATTTAAAATTTGAATTTGCACAAAACGTTCCAAATGACATGTACGACAAAGAAAATAATAATAAAACAAGATTAAATAGAAAAAAAAGTATATTTTGTAATGAAAAATATCTACGATATACGTTCTTCTTCGAATTCAAAGTCTTGTTCCCCAGCAAATCCTTCAATATAATCGGGTCCTTCTATACCCTGCAGGTTTTTATAAAACGACAGGCAATCCTCAGGAATTAGACTAAACATTGACTTTAGGTCATCTAATTTAGCCTGGGTAATAGGTTTTCCGTCTGGCCAAAGAGGAATAAGGAGTTCTGAGCATAAAGGAAGCACGCTTCCTTTAAATTTTCGCCCTATATATAAAACTTGATATTCCTCATTATTATCTGAACTCATGAAGACAGAGTGTACATTATCCTTTCTTATTTGGATATGTTTGGTCTTTAGCCAATTAACTTTAACCTTATTAATGAACATCTTTCGATTTGTTATATTTTTTTCTAATTTCTCAGTGCTCACGAAGTCTTCTTTTTCCATCTTTATAGGTACTAGAGGGGTCTTTTTTGTGCAAGTCTTTTTCACATTCACGTATTCTTCTGCAGTGTATAGCCTCTGAAAATTTTTTAAATGACTTTCAATTTTACCAAAGTCACACTGACTTTGGTAAAATTGAAAGTCATTTAAATTCATTGTTTAAATTCATTGAAAGTCATTTGGCAAAAATGTATGTCCACTTTCTAGGAAATTTAAATCTATAACCTTTATGGTAGGATGGCTGTATAAAATCACTTTAAGAATGAGGACCATTTTTATGTTCCGATTTTGGCCCCCGCAACTGTCGCTCCACAATGATAGATATTCAACATTAGGACGCATTACTTCGTTTATAATTTTTTTCAAACAGGAACCAACTTCTTGGGCACCTCTGCCAGCTTGACCCTCAACCCAAACAAAACAATATCCTTTATTTGTAGAAGACACATGAACGCCGCAGTTATAAAACCAGAGTTGTCTTTTATAAAATACCACGTTTGTTGGAATACGTGGTAAAGGCAACGTCTTCTCCATGTCAAATGTTAAACACTCAAATGTCTCATCTTTTTTTTTTTTTTTTTTACATGGTGAAAATGCATTAAACTTACGCATACCCGCCGCTTGGGGAGGCGACGGGTTATGTGGGACTCACCGGGCTAGTCCCGGGATACGCACTAAAACCACCATGGTAGCCAGCCTCACAATGCCTGTAGCGGGGGTCTGGGTACTCGTGAACGATCTCGCCAGTACCCCCGCTGTACACTGAGCGTCTGAGACTCTCCTCCGGGGACGGGAGGGGGCCAAATGCCTCCTCCCCTCCCCAGCACGCACAAGCGCGTTTAGGCAACCTGAGCTACAGCAGGTTACCTCTTCCCGGGATCGCTTGTGTAAGACGAGTGGAGTGCCCCTCCTCCAAACGCCAGCGCGCAGCGGTCACAGGGGCGACGTCAAGCCGGGGAGAAGCCAGCCGGACGCCGCATTCTCTCTCGCGCTGAGATTTGCTCCCAGCGCCGGCGCCGATGAAGCGGACATAAGCGTCAATATCCAGTTCATCGGCGCCGTCTCGTTCTCCTACGGGAGGTATCGTTGCGCTCCCTCTCGCGCTCGGCGGCCTCCATCTGAGCATAACAGCTTCACAGAAGGAGGCCACCGCGTTCCATCCGGTTGTCGCCGCCAGCATAGCCGAAACCACTGCTGGCAGCGAGAGGTCCAATCCTATTTCAGCGACCAGGACTCGCCTCTCGGGGGCCCAAACTGGGCACTCCTCGAGTGTATTTTGGGCCGAGTCCGGGCCGCCGCCACAATGGTGACACGACGGTGTCGCCTCTCTACCTATTCGACACAGGTACTCACCGAAGCACCCGTGTCCGGTGAGTATCTGTGTCAACCTAAAGGTTAGGCTGCCCCGTTTCCGGAGCAGCCATGCGTCAAACCACGGCAGGACCGCACCGACAGAGCGTTGACGCAAGCCTCTCGGCAATTCAAGCCGCTCGCGCCAAATCTCTAAGGCCTGTCGGTGCGCGTCCCGCCGCCACGTTTGTCCAGTCCGGTTGTTGGCCCCCGGCATCCGAGCGGGCACGGACGAGATCGTAAACTCTCGCGTCCATGTCCGCCAGGATGTCCAGTGGCGGGAATCGTCCTAGTAAAGTCGCCGCCTCGAAGGAGATCGTCCGGTATCCACGGACCACTCTGATGGCAACCACCCGCTGCACGCTATTCAAAAGAGCTTTGCAGCGGGAAGCTCTCGCCAGTCTAGACGACCAGACGGGAGCACCGTAGAGGGCCATAGACCGGATAACCCCACAGTAGAGGCGGCGGACTTCTTCCCGGGGTCCCCCAAGGTTGGGCAGCAGACGCTGGAGTGCGCCCGCCGCTCCGCGAAGTCGGGGGACTAGCTGGACAAAGTGGGCGTCAAAAGCCCACCTACTGCCCAGCGTCAGCCCGAGGTATTTGAGGGTTTGCCCAACTGGGACCGCCTCACCACACACCTGAATCCGCGTGCTGGGAGGTTCCCTACCCCGACGGAGGGTGTGGAACCAAAGCGCCTCAGTTTTATGAGGCGCTACCTGAAGGCCCAGCCCGCGGACACTGCCGACGACACAGGCCACTCCCAGCTCGGCAAGCCGTGCCACATCCGTGAAATTGCTCCCCCTGGCCAACACGAGAGTGTCGTCTGCATAGCAAACGACATCCACGCCTAGGGGGAGTCTCGTCCTGAGGACCGCGTCAAAAGCAAGGTTCCATAAGAGGGGTCCTAAAACAGATCCCTGTGGAACCCTGCGATCGACCTCCCTTGACATTTCCTCTCCGCCCCGAGCCGTGTACACGATGAGCCTATCGCTCAGGTACGAGCTAACAATCCCCTGTAGGTAGGGGGGCACGTTATGGTAAACTAGTGCTCCCCTTATTGGCCACCACGGGAGGGAGTTGAAGGCGTTGACAATGTCAAGACTGACAGCCATTGCCACCCCTCCTTCCCGAACGACGTCCTGTGACAGGGATTGGACCCGCCGGATTGCGTCCACCGTCGAACGACCGCGACGGAAGCCGAACTGGCAGTCCGACAGGTCAGGCCCATCCCGTGACAGGTGCCCGCTGAGACGGGCGGACACTACTCGCTCAAAGAGTTTGCCCACCTCGTCCAGAAGGCAAATGGGTCGGAACGAAGAGGGAGAGTCCGCATTTCTCCCTTTCTTTTGGATGAGGACGAGCTTGGCCTCCTTCCACTCAGACGGGAAAACCCCAAGGTGGAGGCAGCGAGAGAAGAGGCGACGCAGCTTACCGCCTAGCACCGACAGGGCCAGCACCCAGGCCCGACCTGGGATACCGTCGGGCCCAGGGGCAGTGTTTCGCGCCGCGAGTCGCCTTACTGCGCTCTCAAGCTCGTCCTCCGTCACTTCCATGTCGGATGTCCAGTCCGGTATAGATCGCGGTGGAGCGACCGAGTCACCGGGCTCGGCCCTTGGGAAGAGGGTGTCTACCACTCTTCCCACGAACTCGGGGTCGAGCGTTTCGGTGAGCGGAGGGACCCATGGTCTGAGCTTGCCCATAACCTTCTTGTATGGGCGCCCCCATGGATCCCTGTTGATCCCCTCGATCAGCTCCTCCCACGCCCTGGTCTTTGCCTCCTTGATGGCGAACTGGAACGCCATTGTAATATGTGGAGATTAGAAATATAACTTCATTGTTTCGTGTCGAGTAAAGTAAAAATAAAAGAACTCTTTATTGAATGCACACTTATTTATAAGTACAAAAATCCTTACTCAGCTATCCTTTAATGCGACTCGATTTATGTCGCAGCTAGCGTTAAATTGTTACAGTAAAAGTATTAATTCATACATCACATCTCCCCTTAAAAAGATCACATCTCACCTCCCCCATAAAGAAAAAAAAAAAAAAAAAAAAATGGATAGCACTAAAAGATAGCTGTTGACAAACAATACATTTTTTTTTTTATAATAATAATATTTATGACACTTAGTCATTAAACAATTTAGTATTATTTTTATGAATTATGTATTCTTTATTATTCTTTAAAATTTTAACATTGGAGTCTAAGTCTTCTACTACTTCAAAAGGTCCATTATAAATATGATCTAATTTATCACCAACTTGATTTTTTAATAACAATAAATCACCTTTTCTGTATTTAATAGGATTTAAGTTTTTATCAAATAATAATTTACGTTTTTGTTTACTATTCAAAAGATTTTGTCGCGCATCTGATTGTGCACGCTGTAACCTATATTTAAATTCTAATGGGTAATTTTCATAATTATATAAAGGTTCAATATATTTGTTAAGATTACTTGGCAAATTACATTGTTTTCCAAATACAAGCTCGAATGGTGTATAGTTAGTTTCACAATGAACTGTGGTATTGTAGGAGAAACACCAATAAGGTATCCAACTACTCCAATGTGTTCTATTATTACCACATTGAATCCTGAGAAAAGCACCTAAATTTTTATGACTATTTTCTAAAGAACCAATGGTTTCATGGTGGTAGGGCGTAGAATTTAATTTATTTATATGTAGTAATGTTCAAATTTCAGTAAAGACTTGAGACATAAATTCAGTGCCTTTATCTGTAATTATTTCCCTAGGTATACCATATCTCAATATAAAGTTATTTATAAATTCCCTAGCAACTACACTAGCCTCCTTCGTTTGTAAGGGATATGCCTCTACAAACTTAGTTAAGTCGCATTGTATCGTCAAGATATACTTAAAATTATAATCATCTAATTCTAAGGGACCCATTAAATCTAAACTAATTCGTTCAAAGGATGAACTTGCCGTGGTTGTAATAACCATAGGCTGCTTAATATTACTATTAGAAAACTTATTTAATTGACAATCCTTACATTTTTTGACGTATTCTATAACATCATTAGTTATTCCTCTCCAAAAATATCGCTTTTTAATGTTATTGAGCATCCTGCTTACCCCCGCATGGCCACTGGTGGGTAACAGGTGGAAATCATTTAAAATAACTCGTTTTTCATCATCATCTTCAATTCTAGTAAAATTTTTAATTACTAAGAACCGCGGTATATTAGAAATATTTTTTATTTCTCTCAACAACTTCATTATAAAGTCAGAGTTTCCATTATTTTTAGAAATAATTAGTTCCGCAATATTGTGTTTTTTACACATGCGTTCCAATTCTCTCGCTAACACTGACATAGTAGATAACGATCGAGACATTAGAAATATAGTTGACTTACTCGGAATAAATATACAATTACCGGTATTACTTACATCATCGTTTACATTACTTATATTTGGGGGGCGCCCGCTACATATTTTTAACTCAATTATATTTAAAGGTCTTTTCAGGACCTCCACAATGTTGGGTTGATCAGGCCTAACACTTGTGGGAACGTTCAAAGTAAAATCCGTATTACGAGCTAACTCTAATTTTCTTCTCTGTGCACGAGTAACGACTGATACTACATGCTCTCTCATTTGCTTTAAGTCTTGAATAGACATTGGAAGCCGACTCAATGCATCTGCAGCTGCATTACTTCGACCACAAATGTATTCAACCTCGAAATCGAACTCTTCTAGGCAAAGCCTAAATTTTGTGAGTCTACTAGATGGGTTTGTCATATTAAAAAGATAAATTAATGGTTTATGATCGGTTCTAATTTTAAATTTTCTACCGTATAAATATGGCCTAAAGTGCTTAATCGCCCAAACAATCGCAAGTTACTCTAATTCAATAATAGGGTATCGTGTTTCCGCAGGGTTTAAATTACGACTCGCGTACGCTACAACTTTACCATTTGCGTTAGACAACACGGCACCTAAACCGATTTTAGAAGCATCCGTCTGTAATATGAATGTATTTTGTTCTGAAAAATTTGGATATTCCAAAACGGGTGGGCTAACAAGCGCATGTTTTAATTTTTTAAATGCTATTTCGCATTCTTCCGACCAGTTAAATGATACGTTTTTCTTACATAACTGATTAAGGGGATAAACTATATCAGCAAATTTGGATATAAATCTCCTATAATAATTAGCGAAAGCGACAAATCGCTTAGTTTCGTCAGCGTTATTCGGTCTAGCATATGACTGTATGGATTTTATTTTTTCAGGGTCTGGTAAAATTCCTTCGGATGTAATTTTATGCCCTAAGTACATAATTTCTTTTCGTAAGAATTCACACTTTAATGGATTTAATATTAAATTCACCTTTCGAAGTCTTTCTAGTACTTCTATAAGATGCTGGTTGTGAGATAAAAGCGAGTTCCCTATTACAATGCAATCATCCAAATAAATAAAACATTTTTTGTAATTAAGACCGGACATAGCAACAGTCATTAACCTTGACACTAGGGCTTGTTTTAAGTCCCATAGGGCATCTTTTCATTTGGTACATTTTGACTGTAGTAAATGCAGTATATTTACGCGAATTTTTGTCAAGAGAAATTTGGTACATTTTGTCTACGTTAAATGCTGTATATTTTCGGGAATTAGGTTCTAGGCTCAATTGGTAATAACTTTGCGATAGATCTAATTTTGAAAAATAAATACTACCTGATAACGAGTCTAAAATATCTATTATGTTCGGAAGGGGAAACTTATCATCTTGTATTCTATTATTTAATTGTCGATAATCAATAACTAACCTCCATTTTTTGTCACCGAGTTTATCAGATTTTTTAGGTACAAGTAAAACCGGGCTGGACCACTCAGACGTGGCCTCCTCGATGATGTCATTATCTAGCATTTCTTTTATTTGTCTTTGTACCTCTTGTTTCAAAGCGTGAGGTATCCTGTAAGGCTTTGAATATACTGGCGTAACGTTATTTTTTAATTTAATGGAATGCTCTAATAAACTAGTCACCGATAGTTTGTCACCGGGTAAATGAAATACGTCGGCATACTTGGCACATATCAACTCAATACTAAGTCTCTCTTCTCTGTTTAAGTAACTCAAACTAAGAAGGTCAAATAAATTTTTAACACGATCAGCCGATATACTTTCACGGCTCAGGTCACACGAATCAAAACAATGTAAATGATAAGTTCTTACAGACGAAAAATCTATATCCAATTTATTGTCAGTGGTGTTTAGTATACGTATCGGAATTAATCCATTTTTAGGTTAAACTAATAATCCCGCTATGAACACACCGTCTTGAATTTCCTTCGCTAAAATAACACAATCTCCGCGTTTGTCAGTAGGTACGTGCCTTATAACTTCGCAACGTGGCGGAATAGAGTGCTGATACTTTGTTACGTCATCAAAACTAATAGTAATGTACTCGCCATCGTTTCTCAAGCTTAAAGTATTATTTTTATAGTTAATAATAGCTTGATATTTTTGTAGAAAATTACTACCTAGTATTCCGTTAGCAGCGCATTCTAACTGTTTAAAAACGTAAAACTTAACAATAAAACTTATTCCACTTATTTCTAACTTTAATAAGATATAACCTTCGGACATTAAATTTCCACTAATGCCCTTTATGTATACTTGCTCCTTATATATGTATTTGGTTAATATAGTTACTATTATATCTTTCTAACCATTCGTATTTAATTACGCATAAGCTAGCACCGCTGTCGACTAACAAATTAATATCTATGTTGCCGTCTAAGTGACACCTAATTACATTATAATTATCGAAATTTAAAACATATTGCTTAATTACTTTTGGAACGAAAAAACTCTGAATCACGCGCATAGCCATTGTTTTCCGATATGTCTCTCTGGGTATGCTGAATACGCGAAAACCGAGGCCGAGGTTCTGTTACACGTGAGCCATTGCGAAAAGGCTTTGAGTGTAACTCATTAAATTTACGTGGAGTAAAATTTTTACTTTGCCAATTATTCGATCTATTTAGATTGCTATTAAATTTAATAAAGTTATTTTGAAACTGACGACGAGGTGTATACTGGCGTGAACTATTGTAATATGTCTTATGTGTTACCTTCATAACCGGATGACCAGAAGACATAGGTTGCTCATCCAATGCAGCTCTTATAGCCTCTGACAAAGACGTAAACCTAGAAGCTATAATCATACTTAACTTTTGATCGGATAAGCCATCTGCAAACCGTTTAATTGCCGTCTTCTCATTGAGAGGTGGCCAAGCGGTATGCTCGGTAAGCCTCTGCAATCTCGTCGGCCGAGGCACGCCGTCTCCTTCTAGTCCTAGTATAACGGCGGCGCGCAGAGACGCAGGACCCCCGCAGCCGCGCTAAGTCCGCTGACCACCAGTAGACGGAGGATCTCGTTGTCGGCCTGGCCCGGGGCATGGCGACGTCACAAATAGTGGTCATCTTTTCCCCGAACCATGCCGCCACCACCTCCGGAGAGGCTTCGTCCTCCAACTCTTCCCAATCCGCGACGAGGTCAGAAGCAAGAAGCAGATCTCTGTCTAATCGCTTCAAGGCCCATCGTCGCGGGGCGGCATTTTGTTGGCGTCCCAGTTCGCCATTTGGGCACCTGCCCGACATCTCAATGAGAATGTGCCGGTGATCGGAGTTGCGAGCTCCTCAGCCACTCTCCAGCCTGACACCCTGCGCGCAGCAGGGACAGTCGCCCACGTTAGGTCGACAACCGACTCCCCCTGCCACCGCACGCAAGTACTGGTTGATCCTTGGTTGAGTAGCTGAAGATTAAGGCCTCTTTTCCATTACACGGTTGTTCAAACGTACGGTGTGTAAGCCGTACGGTTGAAAAAACGTGCTAGCTTGTACATGATACGGCAAAATCACCGCGCGAGACATTGGTAAGTACTGGCTAGTAGCGCTTTTTACTCGGGCTGTGTAGGACGTGCTGCGTCATGAATTTTCTTACGAAAGAAAAGATTATAGTTGCTTATTACATATATAGGAAAAAGAAAATAGAAAAAAAAAGGGAAGTAAGGTTTTGGATACATCCGATTTTAGAAAAAAGGGAGGAATATGGCGCGTTTCATACACTTGTCAAGAATCAATTGAGAGAAGATGAAGACAAGTTTTACAATTATTTTAGAATGCAGAAAACTACATTCGACAACTTGCTCCAAAAATTATCCCAGGAACTAAAACATCAAGATACTTTTATGCGAGAGAGTATATCGCCCGCAGAAAGATTGGCTGTAACTCTGAGGTAAGTAGGTACAAAATTAAATGACATATTTTAGTTTAAAATTGTTTATTGCACACAAACAAAATTATTACATGTAATTGAATTTTAATAATTATTAATTTAAGAACAAGTAAATCAAAAAATACACTACGCTGAAAATGCTACTCAAGTGCGGTACTAAAATCGAATTCGTCTTCAATAGAAACTTGAGAATCTGCCGAGATACTTTCCGCATTTACACTATGTACAGATAATTGTGATTCGGGTCGGTAGTGGATTGGCTCTAAACCAGAACCGTGTCCAAAATCATGAGAAGACGTCTGTGGACGACTTATTCCATAGCCCGATCTAGCAGATGTAGAATATCCATATGTTGACGATTGCGCATTTGAGGATGCTGTACCACTTAAATATCCTTGATGGCCTTGATCCCATTGGTTTCTTGATGTAGGTATATACTGAGTACACTGTCTTTGTTGAATATTTTTAATTATTGAAATTACTTGAAACTGAAAGTCTATCATATTTTCATCACTGAACTTGTCAACTGTATCAGCGATTCCCATAAAAAAGTTCATACTACGGCTTTTCTTTTTCTCATCTCGTTCTGCTGAATCCATAAACTTCATAAACCTAATGTCAACTTCACTTAGTTCATTTTTTCTTTTTTTTTTAGCCCTTTGCGTCTCTCTCCGTTCAGTGTATCCCGAGCTTGATTGATTCGGGACTGCACTATCAAAATTTTCATTACTGAGGCTAGAATCATGAACATGTTCAGTCATGTTAGAATCGGTCTTGCGATGCTCAACATTTTTTTTTAGGAACATCATTTCATCATAGAACATATATTTTCTTATTTTTTTTGCTGAAGAACCAGACTTACATTCATTAATTTTTTTGTCATATTTTATCCAGCTATCTTTCATATTGGTCCACTTCTTCATCACCATTTGCCCTGAAAATAAATAAATAATAATTATTAAATTCAAAATTTATAAAAACCCCCGACCTAAACTGAATCGACCCCGACCTAAAATGGGGTTTTAGTATTTGAACCTGAACCGTTTTGTTTTATATTTCAGGTATCTAGCAACAGGAGATACCTTTACTGACCTATACTACAGCTATAGAATTGGAATAAAAACCATAAGTTGCATCGTACGTGAAGTATGCCACTACATTTGGTTAGGACTGTATAAAGCATATATGAAAATGCCATCTAAAGAAGACTGGCTACACATTGCAAGGAAATTTCAAGAATCTTCCAACTTCCCGCTGTGCTTAGGAGCGGTCGATGGAAAACACATCAGACTTATTAAGCCAATTGATAGTGGCTCGATGTTTTTAAATTACAAACATTTTTTTTCTATAGTTTTGATGGCAGTAGTAGATAGCGATTACAACTTTATATTTGTTGACGTTGGCGCCTACGGAAAGGAGTGTGATTCCAGTGTGTTTAAAGAGACCCCATTTTGGAAAAATTTAACAAACAACGGATTAAATCTACCCGATGCAACACGTTTGCCTGGAATTGACTACGATTTGCCATATGTGTTCGTTGCGGACGAAGCCTTTGCTTTGCATTATCACTTGCTTCGTCCATTTGGTGGTCATCAGCTTGATCAATTAAAACGTACATTTAACTACAGACTCACCAGAGCGCGAAGATTTGTTGAATGTGCGTTTGGCATTTTATCCAATAAATGGCGAATTTTTCACCGGCCAATGAATGTGTCCATCGATTTGGCAGTTGATATTGTGAAAACATGTTGTGTTTTGCAAAATTTTATACATAAGCAGGAAAACTTTCAGTTTCACAATGCGAGTGAAAATGAGTCCACCCTTGATTCAGAATCGGAACTAATCCAGTTACCTATCACGAATGCAGTTCGCGGAAGTTTGGCGGCTAATGAAGTTCGCAACAGATTTGCACAATATTTTGTATCTAACGAAGGTCGCCTCTCCTATCAAAACAACTATGCATAAGTAAAAAGTTAATAATTAAATATCTGTAACTTACCAAACTTGTTTTTCTCATCACCACTTAAATCTTCAAATGTGGGCTGGAAATGAATAAATATTTCTTTCCAGGAATCATATTTAAGCCGCTTATTTTTATAATCGTCGATGGTCTGATCCCATATTACAGGCCTTTCTTGAATCAACGTAATTAATAATTCTTGATTTATGTTCATTTTATAATAAAATCGCGAAACAGCGTATATAAGCGGTCACGAATCCGTGCGTGTACGTCCGGCACCGTCGACACACCCCGATAGACTGCCATACAACACTGGTGAAAATCACGCCGTGCGTAGACGCGGCGCGCCGAGGGGCAGTCACGGCGCACGCGGCCGCGGCGCCGTGCCTTGGCGCCACCGTGCATGTCGACAAGCTCATATAGTGATCCATACCACACTGACGACCGTGCCTACACGCGGCGAATTAACCGTAGATTTTCACGGCGAGAAACCGTGTAATGGAAAAGAGGCCTAAGTGATGCAGCCCACTCTATCAGTGCTTCCCCTCTCAGGTCGTCACGAGCGTCCCCCCACACCCTGGAGTGTGCATTGAAGTCGCCCATGACGAATAGTGGACGTGAGAGTAGCCCCTGGATGCAGGTGCCCAGTCTGTCGATGGTGTCCTCGAAGTGGGCAAGGCCGCAGTTTGGAGAGATGTAACATCCCACCACTACGGCGTCGCCCCATTCGATGACAACAAAATCTGTCCCACCATGGATGAGGCGGCAATGGAGGCCACCCGATGATTCCGCCCAGTAAATAGCGACGGAACCCCCGTCCACCCCGAACCACCGTGGGTGATCCGGGATGGAATAGGGCTCCGATATCACCGCAAGGGCAACTGACCACTCCGCCAGCGTCTGTAGCAGGAGGTCCTGCGCTGCACGGCAGTGGTTTAAGTTACCCTGCAATATCTTGGATGGGGGCGTGAATTTTAGGCCTCCATAGACTCCTGACCAGCCAGCAGTGCGAACGGATTCGCTACCGGTGTAGTCGGAGGACCCTGCGGCCGCTGTACTGTCCGATTTTTGGGAGGGAAGCACTTACTTCCTCCCATCCTGTGTTTGCCAGCGACGCCAAGGTCCGTACAGATCGGACACTTGGGTTCGCTGGCATTGCAATTTGCGGCCTTATGGCCAAGGTCGCCACAGACATAGCAGCATTTGCTGCGATCTGTGGGACTGTTGCATTTGGCCTTAACATGGCCAAACCCAAGGCATTTGTAGCACTGCAGGGGTCTAGCCTTGAGTGCGACAACCCTAGCTGCGGACCAACCCACGCATACGCGTTTGTCCGCGAGCTTATTGGCCGCCTCGAGCGGGCATCTGACCCACGCAGTGTTTAGTCCCGACAGATGGGCCCGTACGGGCCCCACCTTAAAATCATTCGCAGAACAACCGACGGTACCCGCTAGGGCAACCGCGATCGCTGCGGAGGTGACCGTCTCGTCTAAGTCCAGAACACGCATTTCTGCGGTCTTAAAAGGACGCGAAACCCGAGCGTCCGTATCCGCCAGGACTTCCCTTAATTTGGCCGCGAACGCATCGGCTCTTGTGACATTATCGGGCCCAGAGACCTTTAGGACCAATCCGCCGTTTAAGGCTCTCTTCTGGAAGATACCACCTTCCAGTCCAAAGTCTTTGAGGCAGACCTTTTCCTTCGCCGTCCTTATAAGGTCGGCAAGAGGAGTCTCTGACCCTTCTGCCCGCGTTATTAAAACCGCTGCCGTTTTCGGTGAACGAGGGAGTCGCCTCGTAGCACCTCCGGGAGCGGTGTTTAATGTGGCCGCTGCCTTTTTGGCCTTGGCCGCAGATTTGCGACCAACGACTTTCGCCCATGTGGTCTCTCCCGCATTCGCATGCACTGCACTAGACTGCTGGCTCGGCGAAGCGCCAGCAATCTGTGTAGGAGCAACAGGCATGCCTTCGCTCTTACGCTGCCTCTCCCTTTCCCGCTTCTTTTTCCTCTTGGACGAGGTAGAAGGGATCGGGAGTGGCGGCGGCGCTGGAGCTTTCGGCTTTTTCGCCTCGGCACCACGAGGAGGGATGGCCGCAGCCTTCTTCCCAAGTGGGGTCAAATGTCTCATCTACTTTTGCCCTTTCAATCTGGCAATTCATTTGACTTCGTAAGGACTCAGCTAATTTTAAATGCTTTTCTTTTTCGGAAATCAATTAGTTTCTGTCTTCTATTGACAAATCGTTCGGGACTTTTAGTTTTGCTGCAAATGTGTCACATCTATTGCACGTGTCTTTTTTAAGACTTTTGAACCTTAAGTTAAATTCTTTCAGGAAAATCTTTCTGAAAATGGCTAATGATACATATTTTTTGCTGTCGTTGCCATGAATGAGTCTAAATTCGTCAACATATAAATCATGTATCTTTTGCATAGTCAATCCTGGTTGCAGATATAGTGCATCACCAATTTGAGATCTTCTGTAGTGGGACTCATATTTTGGTAAGTTATTTATAATATTACAAACAAAATCTATTTGTTCTTGCGCAGTTTTATTCCACCCACCAGATGAAAATCCTCTACAATCCCGTAAGTTATCACCATTGCGTTGCTTTTTTTAACTAATTGTGATTTTTTGTGTGGTTACTTGAAATGTGTTTAAAAACATGTCACGGCACACAGGAATATTTGAAATTCTATACGTTCTGGAGAAGTTTCGTGGCTTTTTGACCTGAGATGAAGTATTTTCAGATATATACGACCGTTTTTTACGTGTTTCCGTAACGTTCGAGCAAATGTACAGTAGCTGAGCTTCATACGACCCAAGTGTGATAAATTTATTAAATTCTTTTCTTCTTTCTTCTTCTGTTACGTTCAAATGACACTGTTTTTTACAAACGCATGCGTAACTTTCAAACGTTTTTGCGCGTACTTCTCTATTTTTTCCTCTGTACGGCAAATTAGCATATTTGCGTCATTTTCTTTGAGCTAACGTATAGTCTTTGAATTTTCTTTTTCGCCCCCTTTTTGGCCGACTTGGTCTTTTTTCAGTAGTTTCTTCTTCACCATTGATATTATTTACTACAGAATTTTCTTCTTTACACGTGCTATGGCTTATTCCTTCTCCGAGATCTTCATGCAAATTATTACTACATACTTCCTCCATGTTCTGTTCTTGTGTAATACTTCTTGGTAGTAAAATTGATTCGCTGTCCGCATCTGAAATTTCCGAACTCTCGGAAACTATGTAGTTCGGATCTTTGACACTATCATCGTCACTGCCACTTAAAAGTGTATTTAACAGATCTAGTGTAGCTGGTGACATTGGTCTTACTGGAGAATCTTCAATTCCTCAAAAAATATAATATTATGTAGCAAAATTGCGGCAAACTATTTTACATACATAAATTTTAAGTCATTTGTACGCCTGATTCGGCAGGACATGTTGATAGCACGACTATCATTGTAACACCACATGTAAAAATGTAACACATGTTTCATACAAATAAATGAATCTTTATCTTTATCTAATGTGTATTTGTTGAAATGGAACATGCGCAATACATTGTTATGGTAAATGCTATTTTGAAATGGATGTGTCTACTAATAAGTAATTAAATAGAAATCGATGACTAACTTTGAAAACTATTTTCAGAACAATCTTGTACAATCTCTTGAGGTTCTTTCTGTAAATCTGGGTTTTGTGATGCCCCAGTATGCATAAACCAATCACTCTGTATTCTCAATATATCTTCATTGTTAGTATTTCGAGGTGTGATTGGCGAATAAGAAGGAGGATCCAGAGAAATGTAACCTGAAAAAAAAGCAAACATTTCATAAATCTTACCAAATATTAACCTTACCTGCTTCCCAGAGAGGTAGGCTGCAACTACGAGTTTCTACCATAGTACTAGTTACTACAATCCTGACATGTTCAATATAAAGGTATAACAACAATTTAATAACTTTCAAAACTCTATGTTGTGGCAACTGTAAGGGAGAAGTTCTTACTTTCTACACTCGCTATATTATCTGTATTGGAGAGATTGGTATCTTGATATGTTATAGAAGTACTAGTTGAAGGTAGGACTATTTCTAGGGGTGGTATAGTCTTGAGATTGATCATATCTGTAAAAAATATGCGTATTATATACATAGTATATGGTTTGATTAGTGGTTGGTAATATTGTTTGGCTACCTCTATTATCAGAACCTTTAGTTTGTTCTAAACTGTAATGAAAATATGTATTTGTCCACACCATCCTTGCACTTCCTTTTAATAAGGTAGATAGATAGGTATAGATAACGTGCGGTCTTAATAAAACAAACGAAAATCACTCAAGAATGTCTCCAAAGCTGTATTTTGAATCATGTTACTTTAATAAAACAAAGGAAAATCACTATTAAAAAATGTAATAAACAAATCATGACTAGCTAACTAGATACTATACCTTCAGAAGCATTTTTTTCATACTGTTTTATTATCTGGTCAGGATTCATTTCCTTCAAAGTTTCCACCAGACCACTGGTTTCAACTTCACCTTGCTTTTGAGAGGTTATTTTGTTTCGGAGGTCCATGAATTTCCGTCTTTTAGCCAATAACTTTTCTAATGACAGAGTCTGTAACAAATCATAACGATTATGTAAGAAGTTAAACTTATATTAGCGAATCAGTCAACAAATATCTTTCACAATAAATTGGTATTTTAATGAATACTTACGTTTTCCTCGGCTTCCATAGTAAAATAAAATTAACACCTGACACTACAAATTAATAAACTTACACAGATCACTTAGTATTTTACAAAACACAACGATAACGAAACAAAACACGACACGGCGACAATACGTACTCCTTCAACGATGCTTGCGTCCTACATACTGATAAGTCAAGATTCACAATGACAGGAAGCAAATAGTCTGTCTCGCTTGCACTCGTGGATAAGTATTGACAGAAGCACTGAATCACTTGCATAGTTCGTATTCATTTAATAAATAATTGTACCTAAATGTGAGAGAAATAGGAAATAAAGTTATTAATATTAAAATATAAACTTTCTTTTCTTCTTGTCATTAAATCATTATGTTAACTTAAAGATGATTTTTTTTTAAATCAAAAATATTCCAATTGACTTGGAACTTTTTAATGAAAATTATATTTTGCCGACATGGGTAACATTTATTTATATCAAAAACGTTTCAAATGATATGGACCATTTTAGTGAAATATCTATTCTCCGGAGAGTGCACGTACTATGTTTAAACAAAAACGTTTCAGATGGCTTGGAACGTTTTAGTGAAACATCTATTTTAACAAGGTCAATCAGATTTCTAAAAATCAAAAACGTTTCAAACATCTTAGATCACATTTCAGAAAAAAAAATATGACTCTGTCTTATATTTGGGTTGTTCCACACAGCTTGGGCTTTTTTAGTTTAATATTTATTTGTGTTCTCTATACAAGTGGGTTGGGTTACTAGATCATGATTTTATTAATAAAATAATAGTACAGCCACCAAATTTTGACAGTTAGTAAATAGCAATCACATGACTTATTTGGTATTATAAAGTTTTGATCTGATTGTGGGTTGGAACGTTTTTCAGGAACTACGTCCAATTATCCCCATTTGAACGTAAGATTAGCCTTTTTCAATTTAACAAATATAGTAAAGTCTTTGATGTCAAATCAACTTTAATTAATACAATATAATATAAATAAATTGTTATTATTAGAGGTAAGACAAACTTATAATTACAGAAATAATAATAAAATAGTAATATTTTATTATTGGACACATAAATCACAGATCCCATCCAGAACATATAGCATGAGCCCACGGTCCGCAGATAGTGCAGCTATACCACATCTCAGAACTGAAGAACTTTTTGATTTGTCATCTTATTGTGTTTCGCTATTTTTTTCTTCTCTTTACCCTCTTAAATAATATTCATAGGAGCCGCAGTTAATAAGGTAGCGTGTTGTTTGCGCTTTCTTTGACCTGGCATAGAAGATGGTGCAATAGTTGGTGTCGTTGCTATAGAAGCAAATGATACCGGAGTTCTGTGCTCATCGACAAGTTCTTGGTTATAAACAACTGCCAAAACAGATTTAAAGCATTCATCCTTATTTGATTGACTTGCCAAAGGAGATGTATGTCCCGAAAATAGCCATACCATCGGACTACTGCATCTACAAAATTCTGCATATTTGGGTCTTGGTTTTCAGTGATTTGTTAAGACTCTTGTGCCATCAGCGACCCTGTCAGAAAATCTTGATTTTCTTTTGGACAAACCTCCTTCAACATGGCATGTCTACAACAATGAAATATAAGTCATTAAGGGGTAATGGCGCTCAGGTGAGCGCTATGACCCCAAACGGTCGTTTTGTAATTAATCATCATTACAGCTTAAATAAGTCCACTGCTGGACAAGCCTCCCTCAAGAATCATCTTGAGGGGATATGCCATAATCGCCACGCTTGGCAGGTGGGTTGGCGATCGATTTGTAATTAATACGAAATTAAAATTAAAACATACACAATTTTTGAAAATGGATAGCGTTATCAGAAAATATGATAGTTTTTTGTCGGAAAAGTAACATTAACAATTAAATAATCATTTAAGTTTTAGACTTACCGACAAAGCACCTAACCAATAATTAGATCAGATTGACCACAAATGAAGAAACGCACTTCACGGTCACATGATGCGAGCTGACTGTCCGTATGCATTGCTGTCTTTTAAAGGCTCCCTCCCCTCGCACTTCACACGACAAAGCGTGTTGCTACGTTCATTTTTGACAGAGTTACGGAGGTGAGCGGCATTACCCAGTGAGCGCTATTCCCCCTCCCTACCCTAAATGAAGTAATAAAGCGCATAAAGCAACATGTTTCCTAAAAATACTGTTTTTGGATAGACCTACTTCCCGGGATTTTCTTTGAAGCGTTTGTTTGTAATGAAAAAAACACCCATTTGCTACTGCATTAGGAAACACTGCTAGAAACCGCTGATTGCGGCTACCTCAAAGGCGCTATAAAAAACCGCTTGCATATTGGGTACTGTTGTATTCAACAATTGAAATAATAATTTGTATGTTGATTTCTTTTTATCACACAATAAAGCATACGCTAATGGTTTCACACCGCCATCAATGTCGCCATGAATGCTGTAGAGTTGTTTGAATGGTTTCGGCACACCCGTCGCAATATAAATGACGACAACTTCCTAGTTCCTCTCTTCTCTTCTGGGTAGCAATCATAACGATCCTCATTTTACCGTCATTATAATCCGCAGGGATGAAGTTGTAAAACAAGAAAATGCTTTTTATTTATGGTCTTTGACAGTGATCGGCTATTTACAAAAACGTTGACGAAAATAACGATGTTGACAAGACTGAGATCTAAGCGGCTTTAAGGTTTATGGCACTTATAACTATTGAGTGTTTGTGATAGACGTGCTAGGAGTAAGCTCACAGAGCCACTTGGTTTTTTAAATGATTATTTGTCTAGTTTTTTTTCTAATGACAGGACACTTCAATAATATTTTTTTCTTTCATTGGCAATTTTATTCAAGAATTTTAAAAAAGAACTATCTAAATACTAGCAATCCGCCCCGGTTTTGCCCGTGGTACATACATAGTCGATAGCGCTCAAGGATTACTAGGCTTTCTAACGGTGAAAAATTTTTTTTTTAATCAGTCCAGTAGTTCACGATATTAGAGCGTTCAAACAAACAAACTTTTCAGCTTTATTATATTATATAAAAAAATGTATAAAACATAGATTAATGTAACTCTAAAATATATTTTCATATTAATTACTTACTTGCACATCTGTCGGAGAGTTCCGAAATAAACGCTTTACTCGAAGAATTGTATTCCTTTTACTATACAGTCCAGTACAAATTGTGATGCCTCATTACGAACACTTGCTTATACCACCTTTTACTTATCTCTTTAATCTTTGTCTGAACACAGGTACATATTTCCCTCATATCTCAAGAAAGCACATCCTATTCATAAGAGTGGGAATAGAAATTGTGTCGACAACTACAGGCCTATTGCGGCACTTCCCTCTATATCAAAATTACTTGAACGAACACAAGAACAATCTCCTCAATCCTTTCCAATCCGGTTTTCGTCCAGGTCATAGTACTACCACATCTCTGATCAATGTTACGGAAGATATAAGGTCTCGCATGGAAAATGGAAATTGTACAGTGCTTGCATTGTTAGATTTTACCAATGCCTTTAACACTGTCGATTTTGATATCTTCATTCTTCGTTCTCTTAACATATCTCCAACGGCAATTGACTGGTTTCGCAGTTACCTGTTTGGCCGTCGTTGGCCTGTTGGCGGCATACTCTCTCCTCTTCTCTTCTCAGTATTTATCAATGCTATTACCAAAATTATCTCTTCTAATTACCATCTTTACGCAGACGACTTGCAGCTTTATCGTCACTTTAAAGTGGAGGATTTTAGTTTAGCCATAGCTGCCATCAATATTAACACCATAGATAATACTTTCGTTTATTATTTATTTTTAAAGATGCATTCAGAAATTATTTTGTCGTATTAAAATTTAATTATGAAGTATTTGTTTGCGGAGAATATGTTTTTGATTTTAGGGTATACCCTAAAATGCCCTTGCGGTTAACACACCATCCCACCATTCCACACCATCCCACGAAAACATGCATGCATGTGTTTGTCTGACCGAAATGTGGACTCAACACACTCATCAACTAAATAGTACTGCTCGAAAGTAATGACTGGGTACTTTTGGAAGTAAATCTAACCAAGCTTTTCTATTTTTGGCACCCGTGTATACTTGATACCGGCTCTGATATTATAGGTATACATAGAAAACATCCATGACTCAGAAACAAATATTCGTACTCATCACACAAATATTTGCACTTACCGGGATTCGAACCCAGGACCACCAGCTTCGTAGGCAGGATCACTACCAACTAGGCCACGGTGACCGTCAAATTATTATAATATTAAAGATATTATACCCATAAATAATTGTTCTGATTGGACGTATTTCGTGTTCGTCAATTATAATATGTTTGTTAAATTAACCTACTACGCGAAACAGAGACTACTATACTTGATACCGGATCTGAAATGCATGTATTGTTAATATCACGAGGAGGAAAATTCTCACAACGAAGATTTTCTATAATTTCATCTTCGATCCAGCGGCAAAATGTCTTCATGCACTTAACTTAAGTACACTTAAAAAATATATGAACAAATGTGGTAAAAAGTGTACTTTTTATTGCATTTGGTCATAAACATATCATGTCAATTTTTTTTATTCTGATCATTGTGATGACGGCGTCGTATTACTCTACGAACTAACGAACGTGTTATGAGCGTCTCCGTGCTTCGGAGGACACGTTAAGCTGTTAGTCTCGGTTGTTCTCGTTAGAAGACAGTCGTTAAGTCGTGTCAGAGACTTACTGGGCGGCTTGAAGAACTCTGACACCAGGATAACCACTACCCATACGATAAAGAAAGAAGAAGATTGAATTTGTATTTAACTTTAAACGGCAGCACCGCAGCTTTTTCAATCGTTGAATACAAGGTTTATGTTAGCAGTCATCCGTTGTATTAAATCATACGTAAGGTTCTCCCAAATCTTGCTTATTTATGTAATTGCATAACGTTATTTTTTATGTTGCATATCATCATCATCCGTGGATAGTATATTTTCCAAAGAGCTTAGATTATTTGTTCATAATGGTAATAATTAGATATTATTTTCACTGTTAGATAATGGCAACCGCTGTCGTTTCATCTTCGAAGACGGGGTCCGATTTGGGTCTTGCACGCAAATCCATACTGGGAGAATAGCCATCAAACAGTCGTGATTTCTTCTTTGATGGGGCTTACTGGAAAGATCTATCGATTATAGTTTATATGCGACGTACAGTTGGCGTACAGATATTTCCATCAGCGAAGGTGTTGGTTGGGTTGGAGTATGTCATTGTCGCAATACTTGTACTCTATTCGCAGTTTGTCATTGTAAGCGAAGTTATTGGACTTGGCTAATCCATAATTTTACCAAAGATAGATTTTCTCAAAGATGGCGAATTCTTTAGAGTGTAACTCGCAATGTTTTCCTGGTTCTTTGATAAAATTCGACGTGTATTGCAGCACGTTAGTGACCATACCCGCGTACAGCAGAAAGCCAACACCCAAAAGAGTGCGGTTCGCCTTTGTTCCACACACTAGACTTTTTGTTACTCCGTCAGCTAACGTTAAGTTGACTTGATAGTTAAATTCAAGGAGTGCGATACGACTAATTTTCGCGCAAATATCAATGTAGTTGTTGCTTTTATTCCTTCGATCTCTACGAAAATCTATGCCGTGAATATACATTTAAATTGTACGTTAATGGAGCAAAACTTCAAGTCCGCCTTCAAATCGGCGACTATTTCTTTCAGGCGGTACAATTGCCACAGGTGCGCCGCAGTATTAACAAGATTTTTTTTTAAAAAACGAGCTGTGCCTGTGTCTGGATTTCCGTAAAATCTTTCGCCCAGAGACCTACAACAGGCTTCTTTTTCCAGAAAATGTCCACCGTATATCACGCTGTTTTTACAAAAAGTGCATCGTTGCTTTCCTTTTCGTAACCGAGCTGTAGATGTTTCGGGTATGTTTAGCACCTCGTGCGTATTCTTGTGGAGTACTTACGGTGTTGCGTGCCGTTTCTTGAAATTTCTCGAACGTTGGTACCATATCGCGTGGTGGTAAACCGCGGTTTCGTAGTTCCAACCGTATGAGCGCAAACACGTATCTATTTGTTGGGTTTGAGTTAGTACAGGGGGAGCAAGTGATGCAAATAAGGCCCGCTTCTTGGCTGAAATGCTTCCATCGTGACATCAGACTCCTGGACCTCGTGTGTAATTTGGTGATATATCATATATGCTGGTTCCCGGGAAGCGAAAGTGGTATGGTGGCAAGGCCTGAGAAGCGGTGCAGAAAAGTGCTAAGAGTTTTGTAACAAACTCGTTACAACATTTCTTACAACTTTTCTCGTGGTGGTATCACGCGGTTTCGTAGTTCCAACCGTATGAGCGCAAACACATATCTATTTGTTGGGTTTGAGTTAGTGCAGGGGGAGCAAGTGATGCAAATAAGGCCCGCTTCTTGGCTGAAATGCTTCCGTCGTGACATCAGACTCCTGGACCTCGTGTGTAATTTGGTGATATATCATATATGCTGGTTCCCGGGAAGCAAAAGTGGTATGGTGGCAACGCGTGAGAAGCGGTGCAGAAAAGTGCTAAGAGTTTTGTAACAAACTGGTTACACCATTTCTTACAACTTTTCTGCACCGCTTCTCACCCCTTGCCACCATACCGCTTGTCCATCCCGTAGAAGAAGTGGAAGGAGTCACTCAGCTTTTCCACGTTTTTGTAGGTGGTAAAAAACCTCAGCAGCATCCGTGTTCTTTTAGCAACTATTGTTGATGATGATGCTTGACTACCATGGTTTTAAAGAATATCTGAAATTGTTCGTTGCACATCGTATTTTCAAAGTCCGTTGTGCGCCAGATTGATAAAATACAATAAATGATTTCCAACAATATTAACGTAATTATATACATAATAAATTAATCACTTACAATTACACTACGCTCGCAGAAGGGAAAAATGTGTGCTCTCAAACAGCTGTCCGGCCAGTAAGGCTGAAGCAAGCCAAGAGCGCAGCGAACACACTCAGTCGTTAGGAAGTGCGTGGTCGTCACACACCATCTCACGTGGGTGGGGGAGTTAGTGTCAGGGCTTTGGCCTCCCGTCTAAGATGTAAATCTCGCTACCCGTAAAGTCTGAATCGCATGTTTTGCTTGACCTAAATTAACTTTCTCGTGCTGGATTCTTTCGTGAGAGCGCGAACCGAGCAGGTGTAGCGTAGGTGTGCGTATATAAAGTTTATATATGCACAGCTTGGCTTTAATGGGACGGAACTGTGCGTTCCGTCCGTGCGGGTGGTGCGGCCTTTGTTTATGACTCATGTTAAAATGGGGGCCATGCTCAGGTGGTTTTCGAAGGATTTTTTTTGTTAGTAGTTATTTTATTTTATTATTATTTTATTACCGTACCTGTTGTTCCATGCCTTTTGGAGATTGTGTTAGGTTTTTACATTGCTTTAGTCTGCATGATGTCATCTAGACATCATCACAATAAACATTTTCTTTGTCTTCTTTTAGTTTACTGAATATTTTTTTTGTTAAGTTGCCAATTGTTTTTATTCTCTCTTGATGATGATGGTATTATAGTTGATTTTCCAGTATGGCTTTGTCTCTGTGTTTTATTGCCATTTTTATGTTGTGGTTAGTTATTTCCTCTGGTGTTTGACTAGCCAATTTTATAAAGTTTCCTATCGCGTCGTCACTGTCATCGGTGTAGTAGATGCATTTCTTTGTGTGACGCGATATAGCCACCACCGCATGGGACACACAGTTTTTTAGCTTAAGTTTTAATTATAAGCACCGATTCGTAGCAGAGGCCCTGAGCTTCGTGAATTGTCATTACTCTAGACTGTTCGCCTTGTCCATAGTCCATACCCTTGAGCCTTTAGACTTTCTTTCTCTACCTGGGTGTGAGTTGGGTAGAGCGTTTTTGGCTGATCTTTGGGTATTTCTTGTCCGCTTGCTGGTAGTCTAAGCATTGATTTTATAACTTCACTCGACGAGTATATGCCGTTATAGATGTCTTGAAGGGCATATGCTAAGTCCATTGGGCATCGGTGTGTGCATAGTAGTTCCTTGGAGATATTGGTTATTTTTGTGGGGCGGGCGTAGGATAACTCAAAGAGATTGTTTCTGTTGATGTAAGGTAACTGATTGACATCGCCGATTAGTAACAGGCTGCTTGCTTGAAAGGTACGCATTATATATATACTATGGAGCCGAAGTGGTTCATTAGTGCCTCGTCTGCAATGAGCCGGTTGCACTGTTCCTTTTCTTTGGACTGAGGACGGACGGAAGGACTGAAGCCATAGTGCGTAGCCTTAATACCGCGTCCGCTCCTGCTCGACGGCTGATTTTCTCTTTGAGGTCTTCCTTGTCTTCTATGGTGGTGGTAACTATTATATCTTGGGTGCTTTTGAAGTTATTGATGATATTTGTTGTCTTTCCGCATCCCGGCACTCCATTCGTCCATGTGAATTCCGTTAATACCCAGGTATTGGGAGGGTCATTTTCCAACAGATGGTTGGCTCTCTCTATGACTTTGTCCTCCAGATATATTTTTGTACCTTTGGTAGTTGCTACTATGGGATCGGTTGCTGGGGTTTGAAAGATGATAGCTCCTAAGCTCTTTGTTGCTTCTTCGTCCAGGGGGATGAAACCTACGGTGGAATTGTAGGCTGCTATGTGTTCTGTCATCTCTTTCCCTTTTATGAGTTCAGAAGTTTCGTTATTGTAGATGCTGGCCTCCTAAAGTTTTATTTTTAGTAGCCCTTCGGTTTGATATTTGTGCAGGTCTAGAATTTTCCTGCACTGGGCTATCTTGATGGTCTTGGTGGCCTTGATGATTTCCACGTACTCTAAGACGGCATTGTCCATGTGGTCTACGGGGTTGATAACGGGATTGAGCTTTGGAGCTTTGTTTTGTCCCAAGTCTGCTTGGTTCTGATGGTGGTTGCTTTGGGAGGAGTTTCTTTTTCTTTTGGTATTAGAAAGTTTGCTATTGTTAGCTCTTGTACTGTGTCCGCGGTGTAAGGTCTCCGCTGGGTTACTCGAGCTAATTTAGCTAGCAAACCTTCTGTTGCCGTCTTTAGTTTACATGTTAATGTAGGGCAATTTTTCTTTTTCCTTTCCCCCTCCCGTTTTCTTTGTACTAGTTCTGATCCGGTTGGGGCGTCCGGTGGTATTATTTGTATTCCTGGCCAGGTTTTTTGTGAGTTTTTAGGTTTTGGGGGTTTCTGTGGTCCAAGAAAGCTGAGATCTTTATTGGAGCTTTCATAGACCTCATGATGTTTAGAGGCCATTACACATCCCATGTAGTCTTTCACCTCCCCCCTGTCAAAGCCTACAGACATGACGTCCACGCTGACAATTTTTGGGGTAAATAAATAAAATAATAAATAAAAAAGGTTTTTATTCACGTAGACTTTAAAAAAGCGCTTGTAAATAGTCAGAACATGTTTGTAGTAATATAGTTGTATACATTAGATATTATTTCTAGTAACATAGATATTTAGGTACATTTTGTATGAAAACATTTATAAAATTTATTTTATTACAGAAATGATATTTAGCTAGCTCGTATCAAGTTATTGTCAAGAGATTATGTTTAATTATCTAGTTTAAGTCTAATATTTTTACTACATATTGTCAATGGTTCTGTCTATATTAAAGGTATTATTATTATGACGGTTAATAACGACGGTCGCGCTTTAATTCTACCACCGGATCCAATGCGCCCCAACTGAGAAGACCCAGCGAAACAAACTCAGTGGGTTCATCTACTACCGGTTTCAACACGACCCAGTTGAGACGGTCCGGCGAAACATACTCAAGCGGGCATGAACACGGGATTTGGTCCAATTAGAGTAATTATTTAGTAGGCAAACACAATATATGCTCGATCGGTTGTCTGAATGCTTATTATTTTAGATTATATTTAGGTATACAAAAGAAAAACTTCGAAACAATAACATTATTCATTTTGAGACAGAGTCAATAATTTTAAATTAAGTATATGATAGCAATCATTTACAGATAGTTCACGTTACACAGCAGATCAGTCATGTATATATGGCTACAAGATCTCCAGCGAGCAATTCGCAGGTAGGAAGTGAGAGCCAGACGTCTTTGTCATCGATGTACTCTTTAGGGGTGTAATAACCCCTAGCCATAAGTATACGTTTAATATGTGTTTTAAAACTTGTGTCAGGCAGATCAGTAATTTGAGTAGGAAGCTTGTTATAAAACCTAATACAATTTCCTAAAAATTATTTATTAGTTTTGCTTACTCTAAAGCCTGGCATGGCTAGTTTGTTTTTATTCCTAGTATTTATATTATGCAGTTCACTTTTCTTTTTATAATTATGAATATTTTTTCTAACAAACATTATATTCTGATATATATATTCCGATGTGCTTTGCTTCTCCTCGCTGGCTCTTGTGAGTACTTTTAGTAGATGGCAGGCTTGTGTAAATTGGGTATTTGTCGGGGTTCCATCTAGCAGTAGCACGGTTTTATTCCGCGCACCAGACGTGTCCTCAGTCCCTCTATTTCCATTTCTCCTAGCGAATCAAACTGTTTCTTCTTGAGGGTGGTTTTTGTAGTGCTGTTTTTGAGTAGCAAAGCAACTCCTGGTGAGATGTTGACACTTTTAGGACCTTCACTGTAGCAGAAGCTGATTCCCAGGCGTTCCCTGTTGGTGTTCATGAACAGGGCAACTGTTTTGGTTCTTAGGCCCAGTGATCCGCTCTCCGCACCCTTCAGCACATGAAGTACTGTGGAGTGGTGAGAGTCATGGGTATTTTTTGTTCCGCTTAGCCTCTGGTCCGTGGCTTGGTCTTGTTGTGTGTCTGTTGCTGGTGGTGCTGCTTCTTCCTCTGTTATATTGCCAGCGTTAGATTCCCTGGTGCTGTGTCTTTTTCTAGTGATTATGAAGATATTTTCCACATATCTGAGGAATATTTTTCTTTTTTCCTTGTTATTTGTTATGCTGTGTAAATTCGCCTTGCTCAGTTTGATCTCCAGTTGGATTTTGAGATCAGTTCTTTTTGCGATGAAGCGTGGACAGTCTAAAATCAGGTGACATACATCCTCTATGATTTCCTCGTCGCACGCGCATCCTGAGCTGGGCTTTAACTTGAACCGGTACAGGTATTCGGCGACTCCTCCGTGTCCGGTGAAGGCTTGCATTTGAGTTGGAGTCAGTGGGGTTTCCCTTACTATATGGCATGCCGTATGTATTTCTGGCAAGAATATTTTTGTGACTGACCCTGTGCTGGAAGATTCGTACCTGTCTTGCCATTTCCGTATTGTTTCTTCGCGGATCATACGTTTTGCATATGACAGGGGGACCTTGTCATAGTCCGGGACCGGTTTTGGTTTTAGCGCCGCTTGTTTGGCAAGTTCGTCGGCCCTTTCATTTCCGACGGTTCCTGCGTGTGCGCGTAGCCAGAAGAGCTTGACGTTCCTATCTTCTGCTCTGATCTTTTTGAGATTCTCCTTTATGGTGTTTGTTAGAGATAGCGAGTCTACGGGGTTTTTCAACAGGTCGAGCGAAGATCTTGAGTCGCTCAAGATGTTAATGTTGCTTCCTTCATGTTGACTGGAACACTGTACAGTAGAAGGCCAGCCTGAGAGTTGTGTATTGTACCTCCTTGCCATCTTCTCACCATGTTAGGGCAGCTCCTGTTTTCCCTTCTATCTTGCTGCCATCGGTGTATAGGGCCGGTAATTTGGTGTTTGATGGTTGTGTGGTCCATGTTCTCAACTAGATTGTAATCGATGGTGGTGAGTTTAGCCGGGTGTGGTTTATTTGTGTGGCTGAATCTTTTTTGGAGTTCTTTTCCTGGTGGTAGGTAGTCTTCTGTATGTCCCTTCTTTGTTTGGTAAAGCATTGCTGCCTCCTGTATCCTGAGATCTATTGGCAGCAAGCCTGTTAATACTAGGGCTGATGGTAAAGAGACTGTCCTGTATGCCATAGAGATTTTTATGGCGTAGCTTCTTTGAATTGAGTTGAGGAGAGATTGTACAGTATTTAGCTCAATGGCGGGTGCCTAGACGCTGGCCGCATATAGGATGATAGGCTAAATTACCGCCGTGTAAATGGTCCTGATTATTTCTCCATTGAGTCCCCACGTCACTTTGGCTGCACACGCTAGTTATCTGTACATGTTCGCTGCCTTTTTAGGTCTTCGTGCCGTGCGTGGTGAAAGTGAGCATCCTGTTGATGTGGAGACCCAAGAGCTTTATTTCTTCTAGTAGGCTGATCTTAGTGCCGAATATATTGCATTAATTCCCCCTCCCCTCCCCGGGCGAGAGTCTTGTGGAGGCAGCGCACAGCGGGGGTACTGGCGAGATCGTTCCTCCGCTACAAGCACTGTGAGGCTGGCTACCGTGGTGGTTTTAGTGGGTCGGCCCTACACGACGTGCGATTGGAGCGTTAAAAGGTCTTTGAGGGTAGCCAGAGTCAACTGATAAACAAATTACATATATTTTCTAATAACTGAATATAAAATATAATCGAATTATATTTTGCAAAGGTGTCTAGTAACAAAATTATATTGTAGATGTAATGCTGTTATATTAAAATTTAGCATATTAGAACATACCTAAGAGCCAGCAAAACTTCTTAGCTCTATGTAACATCTCCATATAATTTTTAATGTCACTATTTTCCCAAACAAACCGATTGTACAGATTGTACTATGAAAACCAGATAACTGATAAACTACGTAATATACTACTTTTATTTTATAAATATATATTTATAAAGATTTAACTACACCCAGACTCAGGACAAACAGACATCTTCATGCTCACAAATTTCGTCCAGAGTGAGCATCGAACCCACAACTTCCGGCATTCAAACAAGCATTTACCAACCACACCACAGGCCCGTCAAGTATGACTTCTTATAACCATTATCCTACATAAGAATGCATTATATTAACAAACAGGGATAATAAATAAAATTACACTAGTTCAAATTAACGTCTTTTTAATTTAAACTTATTATATTATTTTTTCCATGACATCCAACAATTTGCTTATGAGAATTTGCCACCGACCCTGCCTTTCATTTTCCTCTTGCCTTTACCTAAGTTCGGCTTCACGGATTCTAGGGCTTTCAGTGGCAATCTCTCTACAGCTGGCATGGATGTCGGCCACAAAATTTTGCCATTTTGAATCCATTTCGACACAAACTTCGGCTGGATCCTCAGCCAAATTTGGAGACAAATTTGGTGTAGATGAACCGCCATGGTGTGTGTATTGCGAAGTAGGTGAGGTCACACCAACATCCACCACTTCTGTCTGAAATGGAGTTGATACCGAAGTACCGGTGTTAGGTCTATGCTCCATAGTCGACAGAGATGCCAGTTGCTTCCACCTGCCACAGCATCTTCGTCAACTGCAAAAAATAATAATCATGTTATAGATGACAAATGGTCACTAAATATATAAAAATACCCTTCTATTTGAATATGTATATCTTCAAAGTAAAAATAACTCAAATTTATCGTCTTGAAGGCGTGACTTTTACTTGCTTGAATGAAATAAAATTTTAAACCTATCCCTTTTCACTGTCAGTGAAACAGTGAGTCCCTTAAATATAACTGGAAAATAGAATCAAATGCCGTTCAAAATAAACTGGTATTTACAGGAAAAATAATCACATAAGAATCAATTAAGGAACTTACCATCAACAACTTCTATTTCAACTGTAATTGACTGTGGGTGTGGATGATTAGGTTGAGGCACAGATTTCCCTCTGTTGCCATTGGAAGAGGCTGTAAAATAAAAGACAATAATAAAATTACAAATTCAATATGTGTCCTCAGAGTTGGAGGGAACTGAATGCAAGGAAGACTTAACTATAAGAACAGAAAAATAATAATATCTACCTGAACACCCTACTTCTGCAACATCTGGCATGCCTGTAGCGGCCTGCCAAGCAGGCTTAGGACTCGTAACTCTAAGTCTGTGAGCACCTATTTGCAGGCAGGACCACTGTACCTCATGCAAAGCGGTAAATTTTTTGGCCGCCTTTCGCTTGGTATTGTTTTTGAAGTCACTCCAAACCTGTACCTGCAAAGGAAAGTCTAATAAATTTATCATGCCAGAACAAATATGAAATTAATTAATGGGATATATTGACATTACGCACTTATATCTAGATATTCAGTGTCAGTGGGTACAAAATTACGAATTACAGAAATAGTTACTGAAAAAGAAATTTCATGCATTGCGTGCCAAAGATTTGCAATGATGGACACAACTATTATTTAAAAAAAAAACATAAGTACACCATGACAACTTACTTTTTCCCACTTGTTCACAGGTTTGAGATGTCCAGTGGAGTCTAAATTAATAGCCCATGTTATATCTTTCAATCTTTCCATCTTCCAACAGCCAGGGTTCGTCCGTGCGCGCCATCTGCCGGCGTTTGAAGGTCCCTATATCTAAAATTAATATCATTATAGACATTTAACATTACCGTACATAAAAGTAATTATGTTCGTTATAATTAAAGCATGTACTCTCTAAGTGGGTACTGTGACGACCTTCTTGGTTGCACACCTTCGTTCGTCCCCAGCCATGACACCGACACGGTGTTTCTGTGTGTGACTAATAAGTGTGGACGCTCATAATTAGCACTTATCACGCCTTCTGTGGTCTCGTATTCGGCTGCCATAGATATGTTGAATTTGGAGGCCCATTGTAAGAAGGCGGGGTAGGGCAGGCAAATGCTCATACCCCACTGGGCGTTGGCTGGGTGTCCGGCGTAGTACTGTTCTATCTCTTGCCGTATGGTAAATGCTCCATTTATTACCCTCTCCATAAAGGCGTCGACGTTGTGGGGCAGTACCATGTCTTGGGTGAGGTGAGCCACCCACTTTCTTATGGGTGTCTGAGCTACTGGAGCCTCATTTACACCCAACCCCGACCATGCTCTCCGCGACACATCGCTCTTGGTTAGGGCTATTCCAAGGGACAAGGTTAAGGCCACGCCCTGCATGGTGACAACATTGGTGAACCCATCGGTGTTTCTGAACGAATACTTATAATCGTCTTTCAGTTAAATACCCAGGCCCAGAAGCACCCGGTACACAGAGTTTGCGGTGCTACATTGGTATTGATATATGATATGTTCTGGGGTTTGGTCCTCCCAATGCGTGGCCGCACCCACATATACGTCTGCACAAATGACTGCTTCTGTTGCCAGAGTCGTGTAACTTAATGCATGCTGTTGCATCGGTGATGTTGACCCGAACGCATATCCATGCAATAATCTACGTTGCCGAGCTGCAACCTGTGCATCTGTGCCCTCGTCCATATTTGACGCTGAGTGTCTTGGTCTTCATGTGTTAAAATTGTGGGCTCCTAAGGTCCTCGCTCCTGCCAGCTCGTCTTCATACTGCCCCTCTTCATTTTCATGTAGCTTTGGGGTTTCTGGCACGATCGATGATAGCTCTGCTGCTAATGTTACTGCTAATTGATAGGCCATGGAAGTGCATAGGTGGTCCTCTATATATTGCAAGCATTTCACCATGTTCATGGCGGAAATCAAGTAGTTTGCTGGGGTAATTAGGTCATACAGTTGGTTCTGAATATCGACCCAGTGCGTAGCGAAATCCGGCTCGTGGAGAGCAATCCTCACCCCGCGGTACACATTCAGATTTATGTTGGCTGGCAGGGTTATGGCCGTTTCCCGAGCGTATGTGTTCTCGTCCAGCATCACCAGAACCAGGTTGCGGGGTGCTGGAATGTATACCTGGTGCGATGCTGGCATATGGGTCATCTTGACATTGGCGTCATGGGCCGCGCCGGCGTGAGTTGCGTGTCCGAGGAAAGACATTTTTCCCGCCTATAGCTCAGTGGTGGTGTGAGCTAGAAGGTATTCGAGCAGCCACGGCTGCCCTACCATATCTGAGCTCAGGGGCATTGCCGTCCAGCTGGTGTCCATTCCAGTCAGCGGGATACCGTCAGCTCCAGCTGCTGCCATTCCGGGATCCAGGTTTTTTAGGTGGGACGCGAAGGCTGGTAGTGTGACGGCCACCACTCTCACCCTCAATCTGTCGTCAGCCGCGGTTTGATGGATAAGCATCTCATCGAGTGTGCGGGTCATCCTGTGCTGTCGCCGCAAAAACTGGCCATCACTGGTATCATAGGCCCATGCATCACGTGACCTAGGGTATGCGTACAGCAGGCCGCGCAGCGGGATGGCGGTCTCCACGTGAGACACGTTGTATGTAGCGGCGTAGGCGACCAACTCCTGTGTAGCCGACATGTCACGGGCGAGCGGCCCCCGGGTCGTTGGTATGTACGGCTGGGTCGCGGCACGGTCTCCGTTCGAGGCATATGATTCGATGACCACCATAGCAGGCGACTTGGGTGGTTTGGAAGGCTGGCACCCCTTGAATGCCATGGCCACTGTGCGCACCGCTCGCAATGGTTGTACCAAAGCTTGTTCACTCTTGGCCGGGGCTGTTGCTACAACTGGGACATCATCGTCGCCACGGCGTCTGTGTAGGCCGCGCTTCTGCGTAGACTGTTCGCTGGTATCGTGTACAACACTGCTCCATTAGATGCAATGAAACGTCCGGTCAGGAACTGGCGACGCATGGCTGCGTTGGCGCTGCTCAGTTTGGCAACCACTTGATTCAATGCCCCGTCGGTGAGGATGGTGTACCTTGGCAACCCTGGCATGTGTTTCCTCAACTGGTACGTCTATGGTATATCCTACGCTAGTCACATAGTTATGACATTGCGTGTTCCATGAAGTGCAACCACCTGATCTTGCATCGCCAACAAAAATCTCCCGGTTGCTCCGTACAAATCACCATGTCGTAGCCTGTGAACGGAGGCCTTATGGTTCGTGTTTTGATCCTTCAGAACATGACAAAATAGTCCATGTACCTCTTTGTTTCTCCAGGTTTCAATTCGGTTTCCTATACTTATATAATCTGACAGTTCCAAAGGAGTAAATCGTAAATCACTTGCCACCATGTCAGGGTATCCAGGTTTTGTCTGATTCCTAAAAATAATTTCAATTTATTTATTTTCCTATTTTATTAATATTTATATTTATAAAATTTTTACATAAAACAATAATATGCAAATAAATACGTGAAAAACAGAGCTCCCTTAGCGGCGGGGTTATACGACCTAGGCCTCCCGTGGTCAGGGTGACAGAGTGAGGAACCTCCTCACGATGCGTGCCGTTCACATAATTGCCACCGTTTTTATCTCATTTGACCCAGTGATCCAGCGAGAGCCTCTTTAGATGATGGTCGAGGTTCTTTGCTATTTCACCGTTTACGGAGACGACTATTGACATATCTTGGTGGCATGAAATCTCCAGGATTCAACAAAACAGGAAAACCTGCATCAAAGACGGGTAGCCAGTCTGGGCGGCGACTGATACCAGCCCGATTTCCACAGTTGATTCCAATTTGCGAAAGGCAATGGACACAAATCATAAAATACTTGCCGCCCGGCTTGCGGCACGATAGCATTAGAGTACCGTTCAACTATGGCACCTAAATTAGAAAAAATAATGCTCAACATGTATCATTAGGGCATTTAGCGTAATACGCTTCACCTTCATATTCAAAGCTGCCGACACCAGCTAACAAATTAACCAATGGCGAGAAAGTTACAGCCATGGATTTAATGACATCACGCTCTTCAATAGCCATGCCAGCCCGCTGCGGTTGATTCCAATTTGCGAAAGGCAATGGACACAAATCATAAAATACTTGCCGCCCGCTGCGGTTGATTCCAATTTGCGAAAGGCAATGGACACAAATCATAAAATACTTGCCGCCCGGCTTGCAGCACGATAGCATTAGAGTACCGTTCAACTATGGCACCTAAATTAGAAAAAAGAATGCTCAACATGTATCATTAGGGCATTTAGCGTAATACGCTTCACCTTCATATTCAAAGCTGCCGACACCAGCTAACAAATTAACCAATGGCGAGAAAGTTACAGCCATGGATTTAATGACATCACGCTCTTCAATAGCCATGCGCGGGCGGTAGAACAATCTAGCATCGATGCCTAGGGTACTTGTGTGGACTTTCCACACAACAGTTGGTATTTAAACTACACTAACGATACATGATAAAAAGCATACGGTGAACATTCCGGTATGCGGTCTGGCCTCCTGCCATACAATTCGTAAACCTTTTTAAACATCCATTAGGTATAGAACCCCATTGCCCGGGTAGTCACGGGAACAACTGCAGCAGTCTTCTGAATCGAAACATCTACTTGCTTTTCTGCAGGTAGTGCATCGCCAAAGCTGAAGTACAAAGCTTTATTTATTTTGTCTTCAATGTCTTGTACGGCTTGTTTGGTCTTAGGATGGTTCTCTGAGAGAACCACAGAGAACTAGAGAGAACTTCTCTCCAAAAGCGTCTTGACGCTTAGAGTCTCGTTTACTTTGTTTCGGAGGACGGCTCTTCCTCTGAGGCTGTTGCTGGGGTGCCTGATCGGTATATTCAGCCGCTGTTGGGTTGTCCGGTGTTTGCCTAACCACTCTTTGGTCAAACTCAAACCAAATTGAGTGACTAGGGCCAGGTTCTGGTTGCACTGCCGCTACCGCTGGCGTTGTTGTGGTCCTTGAGGAACTTCATCCTATTTTAAGTTTTAAATCTTTTAGAGCCCTATTGTATAATCTGGAGTCCTGGAATCCCTTATTCTTAAAACGTGGATCCAGAATTGGAGTTTCCATGTTTAATACATTAGATTCGGGTATATCCGTGTTTTGCACTTGCAGCCTGCTTCTAATATGACCCAGCATAATTCTGCATATTGGAATGACCTTAGCCAATGTAACATTTTTTTCGCCACTCACTTCGACTGTTACGTCATAAAACATTTTTAATACAGGGTAAACCGATTCAATTACCACCCAGTCATTATCAGTCAGTGCGAGGTCAGGTCTGGTGAGGACTATAATGGCTATAATAGCATCTTTTGTCGAGCTAAACCGATGCAGCATGTCGTAGGTAGAGTTCCACCTGGTGGCGACATCTTGCTTTAATTTAAGAGTGGGAAGACTTAGTTATTTCTGCATAGTGACTAATTTTTGGTTTGCTTGTGAACTGCGTTTAAAATACTCGACGACGCTTTTAACTTTACTTAAGACTGGGGCCAAATGCTGCAACGCCGACTGGACGCAGAGGTTTAATGTGTGGGCAAAGCATGGAATAATCCGCCAATCACCTTCTCTTATTGCTGCTGTAATGTTAGCGGCGTTATCGCTGGCGATCGCGGTAATTTTATGTTCTATATTACATTCTCGCATGATATTTTTCAGAAATTCAGTGACATTTTCGCTGGTGCGCCTCTCGTTGTATTCCACACATCCGAGTAAATTAGACCGCAATTTCGTTTCATCTGATGAAGATTCAATATAATGAGCCGTAACAGCTAAATAGCTGGCATTGTTGTCCGACGTCCAGCCGTCAGTCGTGAGGCAGACTGCGTTGGCATTTTCCATCTTGTGCCTCACTTTCTCTTCCTGTTTTTTACACATTTTGGGAATTAACGACTGCGACAGTGTTTTCCTTGGCAGCTTGTACCCAGGGCATAGCATATACACAAATGTTTTAAATCCTTCGTCCTCCACCGGACTAAATAGACAATAGCTATTTGCAATCAAGCACACAAGCTGCTCATCTAAAAGTTCTGCACGCCGAGGTGGCACGGATTTTGTGCTGTGCGCATATTCCTTGATGGATGGCTGATGAGAATGTAACCCAGCGGAGGAAAGGCCATGGGCCGGGGCATTGGACGTGGCAGGTTCCGTTGCAGTTGATGTTGCCGCAAGTGTCTCCTCCGGGGATTCATGAAAACCTGCCTGCTGCTTTGGCTGCCTTTCAGCAACGAGGGGTACTGTGGGGTGTTTACTTTTTAAATGTCTACCCAGGTTACCACAATTTCCACCAGGTACATTTAGAATGTTCGCACAATAAAGGCATTTTGCTTTTTTAGGTTCTATTTCCTCAAAATGGTTCCACACTGCACTTCGTTTTCGTGATCCCGATCACGTTTTTTTTTTGTTAATATTATAAACACTATCTGTACAGTATAATTTACACTTAAACTAAACATGATAATTTATACTAAACGAAACAGTTATTAACTGTACAGTACAAAAACTACTTTAAATTATTTACACTGAATGTCTTATTTACCTATAAGAATTTAAATTAAACTACTCTGTACAAAACTACTTTAACTAGATTATTTACACTTAATGTCTTACATTTAAATTAATCAGTCACTAATTGTACAAAACTACTTTACCTAAATTATTTACAGTTTGCCCACATTTAAATTAAACAGATACTATTCACGAACTCCCGAAATATCCCGAAGCAAACTTATTAACTGAACTTGTTTACTTTTGTTAACAGAGCGCCAAAAACACTATTGTTTTTGAGTGGCTAAAACTTTAGGCAAAGTACATATGCAGTTAAACCAGTATAATACTTAAATGTTCTCGTACCGCTTTACGACTTAAAGCCCTACACCCCAGGTATAGAATTAGTTATCTTAGTTACCTTTGTGTGCCGACGTGTGTCAGTTGTAAAGGTACATAGGTTGTAAAGGTATAAAGGTACATAATGCCTTTGGCATTAAGTCCGCCTTTGTGCAATTTTGTGCAAGAAGTTTTTAAATAAATACACTGATACATTCGGATCTGAAAGAATACAAAGAGTGATTGAAAGAAACGGAATGATTCATATCTTTTGTATCTATCACTCCTGAGTTACCCATCTCTATACGAATCGATCGGAGGCTATCTCTCTCAGAGTTGAACGAAAATTTTCAGTCACTATTTCCTTCACTTTTGCGATGTTAACTTCAATTGCAGACGTTGATGGCCTACCAGAGCGAGGCAAATCTTTCATCACTACTCGACCGCTTTTGAACGCTTTGAACCAGTAATAAGCACGAGTTTTTGATAAAGTCGATTCACCGTAAGCCTTCTGTAACATTTTCAGTGACTCAGAACACAAAATTCCATTAGCGAGCTAACTCTTTGTTCGATATTTTTGTCCATTATGAAATTCGCAATACACACTATATATAATATAACTAAAACCAGCACTGTATTTAATATAAATAATAGATGCAACTCAAACTCCGCGCGAAAATGGAAAACAATTGTGCCAATCTAACAACAACAAAAAAAAAACAAAAATTTGAATTTGGAACCATAAACAAATCATCCATTCCTGATACTTTTTTGAATGACACGCTACAACGTACATGCTACTTAAGTCATTATTATATAGGTAGTAGGAGAGAGCTAAGCCGCACAAAAGACCTCCCCCGCTACTAAGAAAACAAAATATCGACAAAAAAAATTTTTTTCATACAAATAACAAGGCTGTGAAAAAAACCCAATTCAAACATAATCTACATAACACATACCAAGAGGGGTTGCCAGATTTTAATTGTTTTATAAATGGACTGTAAACGTTCGACTAATAATCTGTTAAAACCAAAGCAAAGCTTTAACATTCCACTGGTATGACATCAGATATTGCCTACCGAGAAATATACACTGATCATTGATCTTTACACGTGTGATTACTTTGAAACCTGTGTACCTTTTTGAAGACTTTATAATTGAATCAACATTCATTACGCCTCGCCTGTCGCATACTGGAACTTGGTTAAGCTTGACATTTTGGGCCGGGATAACCCTGGACTCGCCTTCATTCCATTTACATATTTTCTCCTTAATTAATATTAATCTTCTCGTGTTTTTATTTTGTATCTTTTGTTCCGTTAATGATAATGAAATAATTATGTTCCGTTGTTTCATTTTATACCGCCACATTATTTTTTCTTGTATTCTGTTCTTCTTATTTTTAATTCTCGATATGTTTTCTTTATTATTTGTGGTATTTTTGCTGGCCCTTCTTTATTTATGATATTCATTTTATTTTTCCGCAATCTGTTTCTTTCTCGTCAGGTCCTGGCCAGCCTTTATTATCCACGCCGTTACATGCTACTTAAGTCTATTATATAGGTAATAGGAGAGGGGGGAAGCCGCACAATAGACAATAAAAAAATGTTGTAATCGAGGCCAAAAAGGTATGCAAAGATCGTGACAAATGGAAATCCGTTGTCTCTGCCTACCCCTCTGGGAAACGAGCGTGAGTCTATGTACTTAAGTCTATTATATAGGAAGTAGGAGAGAGGCAAGCCGCACACTACAATCTAATGTAATAAAAGTAGACAAGTAAGCAAATTAGGTATCCACGTAGTGTATAACTAAAGTAATGTTGTAATTGTTAAGTTAACATTTCAAATTGTTTGTTTAAGTATATAAAAATAATAGATAGGTTATAGATATTCATAATATTTTTAGTGTAGGTGCAAGTGTGTCTTCATTTATTTGTAGCTAATAAATATAGCTAAAGCTATATAAACGGCTGGCTTTATGAATAAATGTGTTGTCGTATTCCGTAAAGGGAAATGCCCACTTGGTAAAGAAGGTTTGGCCAAGTAATGCCCAAGATAGAAACAAATGGTAGACATTAGGGTTGACATCGTAGACAACGAAATAACTATTATTTTTTACCTAGAACTTAGAGGAACATCAGAAACTGTAAATGGAAATCAATGGTAAAAAAATATGCATAATTATAGTTTTTCATTTATTTGTTTTATTCATTTTCATTTAAATAAGTTATAAGTACATCGTCTAGGAATTGGGCTGGGGGATTTATATTTGACTGATACCTCGCCCAGCCCAAGAACCACACAATTGTCATCACGTGGGCACAACACCCTACCGTTATAAGAACCTTGCGCTCTTATATGTTCTCCATAATAAGAGCGTGCCTGTTTTAATTGGTAATTCCCACATGCAATTAATATTAAATCACGGTAAGTGAGTTGGGGAAACTCAGTTATATTATCCGATTCCGTGCGGAGGTCTTTTCAGCAATCTTTAGTGCCTGGCGTCAAACAAAAATTCCGTGATGCCTCTGGGGCACCAAGCGCCAGAGACTTTGATGATTCCCCTGGGGAATCATCCGCCATGAAGTGTAACTTTAAGCTTTTTCTCGTGTTTCCACTTGTTAAAGAGTCATTTGCCATTGTGTATCGAACGTACGCGGTCAGTAAATTCCTCCAGAGCGTTTAAAAGTGACAATCTGTGTGTTTTTATGGAAATGGAAGGTAAGTGACTAATTTCTATCAGGTGTTGTAAAGGTACAAGTTGGTAGCCGACTGCACGCAGCAGCAACAGACGACATGTCGTCGCTTCATGTCGTCGCGACACGTCGTTGCGTCATGTCGCTGCAGTCATGATTTCGAACCCGACTGCAGACGGCAACAGCAGATGGCATCCAGTTGGTTCCGAGTGCTCCGTGAAACAAGATGTCTGATGTGTTCGAAAATAGTGATCGCATTTTTTTATATCTTTTATTAGAAGAGGAAGAAGACGATGATGACTTGTTTTTATTATACAGAAAAAGACGAAAAGCCACACGTCCTATGCTTAAATGCAGAGCAAGTGAGGGAACTTATTCAATCCTGATCAAAAACCATTTGAAAAGCGATATGAAAGAATTCAGAGAGTATTGTCGTTTAAATAAAAAACAGTTCGATTTTATATTATGTTTAATCAGAGAAGAAATCGAGCCAAAGAAAATAAATGCCATAAATGCTGAGCAAAAATTATTTTTAACATTGAGGTAAGTCAGTAATTTACTTATTATTACCAATCATAAACAAATAGACTCACAATCGCTAAGAAAATTTCACTAAAATGCATCCGAACGGCGATGCATATACAAATACAAATAAAATAATTTAACCAAATGAAGTAGTTGTGCCATTAGTTTAAGGTGCAATGTCAGTTGTACGTAATTGTCATTACGTCTATAATCAGGATGCACCGCCGGCGGACACGTTTTGAGCAAAATTTTGAGTCTATTTGTTTATTACTTAAAATTCAGGACTGAGTCGACAAAATTATGTTCTTCCTCTTGGTCGATTTGGTTGACCGGAAAGGATAGATCATTGGGTTCTGGTGACCCTACCTCAGTACTCACGGGAGAATTGGCATATGACGTGTGTACTAGCCCTGGTGCATAGCCTAGACCGCTAGTTATTCCGGAGGGTCCTGGTGACGCTGCCGCGGAACTATTAAGAGAATATGCATCTAAGTGGAAATCACCCGGTGTATTGCCTTGTCCGGCGAGTTCTGGCGAAACTGTCGTAGTACCAAGAGGAGAGTAAGATCGTATAAAATGTTGACTATGTGGTGGGGATGGTGTGTACAATTCTGAGGATGTCGATGCACGATCGTTCGACGTTGAATTTGAGGGAGATGAAATTGTGTTTCTTCCAGATGAGTGACTCGCTGCCATAATCTCGTAGTCTGAAAGAACTGCACCCAAATGTTTCTTTGCCTTTGCTTTTTCATATGGTGGTAAATTACGTAAAACTTCACCAATATGTCTACAAAATAGATCAATATCATCGTCCATCCTTCTGACCATATTTTTATATAGTGTCTGCCTCTGTTCGTCTCTTTTTTTCCATAATGTCAAAAATTTGTCTTCTTTCTTCTTTTTTTTGGGTGTTGTTGCCTTTACAACATTAGGCGCCACTTCAGTTGCTTCGGTGCCAACTTCTTCAAATTCTTGGTCAGTATTACTTTGCTCTGAATTATTACTGGATAAAAAAGAAAAAGTCATGTCCAAATCTTGTTCCTGTTCATCAACACTAACATTTTCATTATTGACATCAAGTTCCTGTTGTGACGGAGTTACATTAGTACCTCCGGCTCTGTGGTGTGGAACATTGTCTAGAAATGATAATTGTAGATGTCTGTTTTGCTTCGATTTTTTTAGGGCAGCCGAGCCAGTGCCCAGTTTTGAGTTTTTTTTATATCTCTGATAACTGTCACAAATTGATTTCCACTTCTTTTTACAGTCCTCACCTGCAAACAAAAATAATAAAAATATTTTTTTTTTACAGATTTTTGGCCACAGGGGAAACCTATAAGTCTTTGTCAACTGCATACCGTATATCAGAGTGCTACATATCCCAAATTTTGAAGAGTGTTCTTAAAGTTATGAGACAGAAATTAGTGCCTATTTTAATAAAACCTGCATCACAAAACGATTTCAAACGCATAGAACGTGAATTTTGGGAAAAATGGAATATACCAAATTGCGTAGGAGGAATAGACGGGAAACATGTGCGAATCAGGGCACCTAAAAAGAGTGGATCATTGTTTTTTAATTACAAAAACTACTTTTCAATTGTGCTATTAGCAATCGTGGATGCTAATTATAAGTTTGTAGCAGTTGATGTTGGTGCTTACGGAAAAGAATCTGACAATGGTATATTTCAAAAATCATTGATGGGGAGGCAAATAGAAGCCAATAATTTTAATATCCCGCCACCAAAAGTTTTACCAGGAACAAATTTAATCCTCCCTCAATTTCTGGTCGGAGACGAAGCCTTTGCATTAAGTAGATACATGATGAAACCCTATCCTAGAAGAGTGGCAAGACTTGAAAGAAATAAAGAAATTTATAACTTCAGATTATGCCGAGGCCGCCGGGTGACAGAAAATGCTTTTGGGCTATTGAGTCAAGTATTCAGAGTATTTTATACTCCGATTGCTATAGCATCAGATGTAGTTGATGACCTAATATTAACGACTTGTTGTTTACATAATCTTCTTCGGGATGGTTATCTTGAAAGTAACAGCGTTCCATTCTATACCCACGATGATACAGAGAATCCCGAGGATAACATGATAGACTTTGCCCGTTTTGGTGGATTTGCTAGTAGCGACGGTTTCGAAATTAGAGACAAACTTAAAGATTTCTTTTGTAGCGGAAATGGTGCAGTTTCATGGCAAGAAGCCGCTATAGATAGAATGTAATAGAATGAGTCTAAACTTTTTATTATTTTATGACATTATGCCTCAAAAAAGTTATTTTAAATAAGTTTTAAATAGTAATTAGAACATTGCCACAAGTATTATTATTTTTCACATAATTATGTAATATTGCAATAAAAATATATAAAAACTACCTTTATCTAACTAACTGAATTTCATCTGTCTGTACATACATCAACCTATCTCACTCACTCTCGTTACAATACCTACATATTCGCATAAACTCACGCACACCGTGAGCTTGTGGCAGATAAATAGTAGGTAACAGAAGTACCTATGTCCGAAAGTAACTAAAAATATACCAGAATTTATCTGAATTAATTTATCTCAATGATATATTGACTATAATATGACTACAATTACTAAATAGAAACAATTAATTACTTACCGCTTTTATTTAACACCTTTCCAATATTTTTCCAAATATTATCTTTTATGACCGTGTTTAGATAGTTTTTGTGAGATGCATCGTACAGTGCAGGATGTTGGGCAACCTGGTTTATGAGTTTATCTTCTTCAGAATCGGAAAAATTCATTTTGAAAAGAAACACGCTCGACGTGTCGTTGCTCCGGCGTCAGCGGCTCTACTGATCTGCGGTCGGACGTCACTGACGTCTGCCGCTCGACGACGCGTCGTTAGCTTCATGTCGCTAACTACGGAGGGAATTTCATAGAAATACGTAGAAACCAGTAGTGTCGCTGCGACACGTCGTTTGCTGCAGCTTCATGTCGTCCGCTACCAACTTGTACCTTAAACCTTTTTGCATTATTTTATGGATTTATTTATTCAAAAGTGTTATATAGAATTTGTTCACGTACCATTTGGGTTTGCAGCGATTTGATACTTATTTATAGTTACATGTTCTATATTCCAGTGTTTTGTAGGGAAACAATCTTACCTATTGACTACACAGAAACCAGACACAATAGAAAAAACTATTGTTCGCGGTAGCCGGCTACCGCTTGGGGTCTTAAGGATTAAATCCGCTATTTTGATGGTAACATTGTTTCTCTACAACACTGTCATATAGAACATATAACTAAATGGGATGTCTTATGGGTCCGATTCTAATGAATCAAAAATATTCTACTCGTACCTACAAACACTTAGGTACATGATTATGAAGTGTTTTATTTGGATAAGAATGTAAATGTATTTTTATTGATAAAAATATCTATGTCTAACTATTTAAAAATGTGGATTTTTGTTGAGCGTTTAATTGACAACCTTTTTATTTTGTTGTAGAGTTACCCAGAAAAAAAATGAAATATATTCCTCAGTCAGAAGTCGAAACTCAATGCGACGACGACGTGTTTTATGAGAATTCACAAACATATGACGATTGGGGACCAGAAGTGAATAAGGATAGTGGAACTATAAAAAAAACAACGAAGGATTGTGCAACATGCACAGAAACCGAAAAGACCCTGGAAGAAATAGATGAGCGGATTCCAACAACTATTGATTTGCAATTGCTACGATTTAGTATAAATGAAAGATATGCAATTATGCAAAATATTATAGAAATTCTGAAATAATCATTTACCAACATTATAGTAACATGTGAGGATAGAGCTGACGAATAAAAGTAAAATGAAACCAGGTGTTTATATAGATTTATTAATATTTTAGTTACGTACAACGTGATACTTATGAATAAGGTTAATTATTATAATTATGTAAGAGACTGATTTTTCATTATGTAAGATCCTGATTATAGTGAGAGAACAATTTCTAAATAAAAAGAAGTAATCGTTTTAATGTGTTTCCATTTTTCATTGAGCCTTGTCACTTACACATGTCTACCGCGAAACATTACTCACAAAGCCATATAACATTTTTAATATTTATGGTATTCCCGGAAACACGGGGTGAGACACAATCCTGGGCATCCTGGGCAATCAGGACATCCATACAGAACTTGGTTGTTTTTCTTTGTTTTTTTGTAGCATATTCTACACCGTTTTCTACTAACCCTTCCGCCATAACTTGGGAGTAGTATTGGCAAATGTATTCTTTCATTCGGAGATCGAGCAAGCCCTGGGACATTTGGCAATAAATTTTCTAATATACCCTTTCTAAAATCATAAAGTGCTATACTTGAATTGTTAATTTTTCGATATAGCAAGAAAGCGTTTACTAAGCATATTTGGATGATGTGTATAATAATTTTTTTATACCAGCGCATTGTTTTGTGTTCGCATGAGTAATAACTTAAGAGTTGATCGTGCTTGTCAATTGCTCGCATATATTTGTTATACTCTACTTGCGGCGCAGGCTTATATTTTACACTACGTATGCGGCGACTGGTAGTCTTTTTATAATTACTGTCATGTTCAGAGCTCAAAAACAAGATTTCTCGTTTATCCAACCATTTGGTAACAACAATATTTTTTCTATTATGCATTATACAAGATTCCCCGGCTTTTAATTTATTGTGTATTAAATTAGGATTGCCAGCGCGTTTTGCCCGAAGAGTCCCTGTTACATAAGTATTTTTATTTAATAACTCCTCTGCTAATCCCACACTCGTATAAAAGTTATCAACATATAGTGAATGTCCCTTATTAATATATCTTTCCAACAATAACATCACCACTTTATTCACGTGGTTTCTGCCACCCACCAATTGATCCCCAGAACCAGCATAAAGGTGTATTTTTTGTATAATCCCATGCATGGCAGCTAATATATATAATTTAATGCCATAACGATGCCTTTTCCCTTTTAGATATTGGCGGAAGGACAGACGACCTTTCCATAATATTAAAGATTCATCAATCGCGATGTTTTTTTGCCGGGTAATAAATGGAACACATTGATTGGTTAAATAAATCAATCAAAGGTTTTATTTTAGAAATGCTTTCGGGTCTTTCGTCTGTTTGGACGTTTAGTGCCCTTAAAACTAAATAAAATCTGTCTCTTGACATAAATAAATGTAGGCTAAGCCGCATTAAGTAATTTGTTGACCAATAATCAGCCATTCTGTTTAATTTAACGGTACCCATAAACAATATTATACCGATAAACACTTTTAATTCAGGTATCGTTAAATCTTTCCATTTAGCAAACCTAGCACGAGTGGTATTTACTTCGGTTTTTAATTTGTTGCCACGCTTATTTGTACACTCTACAATTAAATTACATAAATGTACATTAAGGAATAGAAAGAAAAAATCGATATAATTTTTACCATGCATGTTATGAGGCGGTAAAAGGCCTGGTGTACCCGTAAAAGGAATCTTAATCATACTGGTAGGATTACCAGGATATCAGGTATTCGGTGCTTCAGACGTGTTCTCGTGCGTCTGGGTTGGCAATTCATCGTCATAGTCGCCTATTTCGGCTTCTGGGTTTTCATTGACCCATTCGTCAATGATGTTGTCCACATTATCTGCTAAAATCCCGTAGAGATCAGCGTCACTTATTTCAACATTTAATCCTGATATATCTTGTAAATCAATATTTTGGGGAGACATTATGCCAGACAACTCCGCAGACAAGACATCCCAGTTTGACGGCCCAGGTTGAGGAGATGGTGGACTCGCCACTTTGTACCCTTGACACCACCGTCTTGCACCACTGGTGGTGTAAAAGGTATTTTTTAATACCCATTACACTACCAAAAAGCTGCAGCACCCCCTGGTGGTGTAGATGGTATTTTTTAATACCCATTACACTACCAAAAAATAGTGCTGTGCCACCATTAACTGTAGCCTATTTTTGTAAATAATAGGCCTTAGGTACGTTAACAAAATTTAATATCAAATCAGTAGGTAAAACTAAACAATACTCTCATGTGAACATAACATATAAAATACTAATAAGGAGTTTAATAATAATACACATTACTATCGTTATTTATAATGTAACATAACAATATATACAATATTTCTATAATATAATACTTAACAGACTAATAAATAGCGTCAAAAACAATTTGACCCATTTTGCCTGAAAGGGTTGAATATTTCCAAAAAGAGAAGGTACGAAAAGCATGTGTCAATCTGGTGATGAAAAGACAATATCTAATAATCGTAAAAGTCGAATGAATATTAATTTTGAACAAGCGGTCCGAAACTTCGCTAAAATTTAGAATTTTAATAACGCAATTTATCTAATGCACGGTCTACAGTTATCTCACCATTTACTAACTGCATTTGTATCTGCAAGATAAAGTCATCGTTAGCGGTTTGTTTTTTGTTTCGTTTGGCAGGTGTTTTTAAAGATTGAAACGATATATTATGTAAAACGTTTAGTAAACGCAAGACTGTCACCGAGTTCTTGTTTATTAGTTTATTTAATTTGGAATGAAAACCTTCTAATGCATTGGTCGTACGATGACGTTCACCAAAAACGCTAAATACATTACTGGTTTGCACTTTGAACCAATAGTTTTGTATATACTTTAGAAATTTATCAATTGCGCAATTACTATTATAATTTGATTCCTGTTTTATATAATCAAAACCTTCGAAAATTTTATCAGCTGGAATAAGTGGTAAAACCGCTGTCATGGCTATAATTCTTCTGTCAGACATAGTTTTAGAACAACCTAAGACTTTGGCTTTTTTCCAGATATTACGGGTCCAATGGTAGTAACATCCCCGGACTTCAATCTCGGGAAATGATTTCACAATAGCGTTCATCGCCCCTATTTCATAATCACAATGGAATTTTTGTGGAGCAAATTGTGGTATTTGTGATTTTATTAAATTAAATAGAACATAATAACTACTTTCCTATCTATTTGACATAAGAGCAAAAATTAACGGTTTAATGTAAGTTGTTTCCATTGTACTATTCATGTCACCGTGCAGACTATATAATTGTTTGAATGGGCTTGGACAACTAGCAAATGTACCGTCGCCAAAATATTCATTAACTTTCGGAATTAGATTACGTGACTCTTCATTACAAAAAACTAAAATTCATCAATAAAAGTTTCATCATCCATATAATCCGCTAGGACAAAGGTGTGAAACTTGAGTGGCACTTCTACTTCACAGACTTCTTTAAATGTAGTCCTAGATATCCCCAAAGCCTTATTTCTCGCACCGTATAAGAAATGTTTTACACCGTCATAATTTGGTAAGTTTGCAACTAAATTGAGCCCTCTGTTTTTTAAATCCAGAATTTTTTTCTCGTACAGTCGAGGTACCGGATCATCGGAAGTTACCACCATCTCCCGTAAATCACACATTTCTTTTAGTACATGGTTTTTATATACATCTGGATCACAAGTGTGTTGTTTCTGTTTCGTAATCGTAGTATTGTACTTAAACAAAAAAAAATACATTTTATTATAACAAAAACGTATAAAAATAATACTGAAACATATTAAAAGGAACTAATATCAAAATATTTATTTACCTTGCAGATAGTAAGAGTACCAAGACATTTTATGGTTCTATACTTCGAACACCTCCATATACTGGAACCGTTTTTATATATCTTATGTCTATGATATTTATATTTATCATGAAGTAATGAGTTTCCTCCATGAATTTTAATAAAATTTAACTCTTCCTGATTTTCATTCATTTTAGTTATAATAGCTTAGCAGAAAAAATATTTCATTTAAAACTGTCAAACTTTGCTTTTAAAAACGCTTTTTAGTTTTAAAACTAAAACCAAAAAGTTTCAATGCATTTATTGCACTGCGTAGTTCAATGTCATTAATTCATACACTGATAAGTAATAGGTACATAAACCAAAGAGTAAATGTAACGTAGGTACAGCTCTTTGGTAGTGTAATGGGTATTAAAAAATACCATCTACACCACCAGGGGGTGCTGCAGCTTTTTGGTAGTGTAATGGGTATTAAAAAATACCTTTTACACCACCAGTGGTGCAAGACGGTGGTGTCAAGGGTACAAAATGGGACTCGCAGCCATTTCCGTTAGGATCTGAAAATTAAATACTAGAATAAGCTACTAGGGGTGCACCAAAATTCACCTAATTTTTCAACTCCCATGATTAGAACTGCTCAAAGTTTCTTCCTTAAATTTTTCATCCTAACATTCACAATTTCTAACTAAGTAGGTACTCTTTTTCTAATGCAACTTCATAATGTCGCAGTAAACGACTATTATACTATGGGTGACAGTGGCAGCTGTACCTTCGTGCGCTGAACCACTAATTCAAAGGATTAAATAAACCATAATAATACCTAATAAGTATACCTACATTTTTAAACATACAAATATTTATCTATTAAATATTTCCATTTTTTTACGACGAAACAATTTAAGCGCTTTGCTACATTATTATGACTCATTTCTCGTAAACAGTAAAATCCCCGTGCGCTTTGACGAGCGCATGAATACCGCCAATATGCAACTTGTATGACACGAGCTAATAACGCCTGACGCGTGAAACAAAAGATAGTTCATAGAAATGTATCGCGGAATGAGCCTATTCTCGTGCGGCGCTCCTGCGATCCGAAGATTACCGAGAACCGCCGATGTTTGACGACATTTGTCGGCCGGGGCCAGCCCATGGGCGATGCGGTCAACGTTATCACTACACTATGACTATCACTGTAATAGCGTTTCGCTTACAGTTTGTTTATTGAAATTATTGCTTGTATTTTTCGTTTTATTCTATACCTACTGTGTGTACAGTGTGTGGTGTGAGTGAAAATGGGCATAAACCTTTATTATAAACATTTCAATAGCAAGTTAATGTAAAATATAATACATTTTATGTAAAGAGTTGTACTTTGCAATTTCTTAAGAAAAATAGGTACAAATAAATAGGTAAAGTGTATAAACTATGGGTTTCTGGGGAGCATAACGTCAATTATTATTATAAATATAAGACCAAATACTTACATTTAATGCACGGCAAATTAGTGAAAGGCAATCTCAAATCTCGGAGTTCAGGTAAACAGGATACAGTCGTCACAAATGTAAAATCAAAGAGTCCAATAACACAAGCCAATGTCGTCACAAATGTAAAATCACGGAGTCCAAGTGCACAAGCGAATGTCGTCGATAATATAAGCAGTAAGATCACGTCTGTTTAGAAAGGGTAGCAAGACAGAAGTGCGGGGTGAAAAAATTATGCGCCGCGCCGGCGCAAGCAATTATGAACGGTGCGTAGTTTTAAACAATAATCAACCGTATACGCAAGGGCATACGGAACTTTGTAGGCGAAAAGCCGGCGAACAGTGCAAAAAAATGGTTAAAACCCATTGTTTGTTAAGTCGCCGATCCGCCCCGCACTCTTTGTAACCCCATCATGTTTTGAGGCAAAAATGAACCTTATGACAAAAGCATTTGATTTTTTGAGAAACATTCCAGAAAGTTGACTGTTAGAATTATCTAGTGATTAACGTTGCAATAAACAATAATAAAATGTGACTCGACAACTTGGTTTACAACCCCTGAAGTCTGCTAATTTACGAAATTACTTGAAACGAACACTGTAGGCATGATATGGGGCAAATAAAGACACTTTTATTTACGGGATTCTTTTGACAAATGTCGTTTTAGCCGATTTTTTTATGTTTTAGTTTTGTATCCTCTCAGGCACCATACGCCATACGCAATAGATTTACATGGTGCCTGTGCGGCATCATCCGCACGGAATCGGTTATCTGTGTTTACATTTATTTTCACAAATTGTGTACGCCTTCGATTTAAATGATTACCTTCTACAAAATCAGCAAGATCATTGTTAACATATAAAAATCTTCTAATATTTGCTAGAATTAAGTTGGCATCTTCTCTGTCTCTTATATGTAGATGGAAACTGGTTATTAATGAACCGGCAATGGCAAAGTCTATCATTATGTGTTTTGATGCATTGTTGAAAAAATCTTGCCTAAAAAATTTAAAAGAGTGTTATAAAATGCCATTAGCCACCTCGACAACCCATCTAGTTATAGTTACACATCTTGTTTTGTTAGCTTCAAGCGTGCTTGGGTTTCACCCTCACGAAGAGATGAAGGCGTGTGAACGGAATAATTACATGTTCCTTTTTTATATACTGTGGACACGGGTCTCATCGCGATAAAGATTTAGGTAAATCGTTACCTTGGTTAGCTGACGTTTCGGCATGGATTGCACCAGCCGTGGTCACGGATCGACTGGTGTGGCTCGGCAGCTCGGTTAATAAATCAGCAATAGCTGAGCACGCAGTCGACACAGGATCTCAACACTGGATTACAAATTTACACAAGCCACAGGTCCTCTCCACCGATCGTCACTATTACTCCAGAATAGTACGTGAAGCGGTTGAAATAAAGAAACATATCAACTTCAACCGGGAAGACGGATACCACCTCTCAACATCTTGGAATCCTGTAATAACGAAGTGCCATCGTCGCGTAACCAACGTAGTGTGCGCCCGGGCGCTGATGTCATTAGTGTCGTGTGTACCGACAGTTTCGTAAAGGAAAATGAAAAATATGAAGACCATGCGAGGGTAGATACCGAAACCCGAGCTTCACAGAGACGACGCTGCCGAGCCACACCAGTTGACCCGTGACCACGGCTGGTGCAATCCCTGCCGAAACGTCGGGTAAGCAAGGTAATGATTTACCTAAATCTTTATCGCGATGAGACCCGTGTCCACAGTATATAAAAATGTGTACAAATCGCGAAAGTTTAAAAACATTAATACATGTTCCTTCTAATAATGACACTGAGTCTCTAAAACCCCTATCCAAAATAAAAACATCATTAGGCTGAAAATATTGCCTCATGGGACTGTTTTCCTCTGAAAATTCATTAATCATTATCTGAGCATCTGAGGTAGTTGCTGGATAGGGGCCCATCACATCTACAATGTAACCATCACAACAAACTATTAAAAAAGGCTTAACAAGGTTCCTATACTTATGCATTGAATATGTATTTTTTCTGATATGTATAATTAGAGCTTTTTTGAATGTAAATGTAGGTTCCATCGACAATAACAATAGGCCTACTTTCTTCACCTCCAAAAAGCTCATTTGGAATAATCAGATTTCTAGATGAGATTTGCTCGCGGCTTATGTGATTTAAACCGAGATGCTGTGGCACAAAATCTTGATTTAGGATTTCTCTAACTTTCCCCATAAGTCTTTCTAGGGTACTCCTCGGTATATTTAATAAATAAAAAAGGTTTTTATTCACGTAGACTTTAAAAAAGCGCTTGTAAATAGTCAGAACATGTTTGTAGTAATATAGTTGCATACATTATTATTTCTAGTAACATAGATATTTAGGTACACATTGTATGAACACATTTATAAAATCTATTTTATTACAGTATTGATATTTAGCTAGCTCGTATCAAGTTATTGTCAAGAGATTATGTTTAATTATCTAGTTTAAGTCTAATATTTTTACTACATATTGTCAATGGTTCTGTCTATATTAAGGTATTATTATTATTAATAATCTTGATATTCTTTGATCGCTATCTCCAGTTCTCAATTTCATTAAATAAGCGGCAAGACCAGTTTTGCCTCTATGCATTGTTCCTAGTCGTGGCACTTCTCTGATTATATTTAAATATTTTCTAGTGATAGGCCAAACCAATAATGAACTACGGAACTGTCCATATTTTCAATATTTTCAAAATCTAAATGAGCTGATTGTGGCTGTTTTTTTAAATCAGCATATTCTTCTATTTGCTCTGCTGAAAATGTATGGATTGGATTTTCAACTGCAGTAAGCTGATTATCAAAAGTATTTGATTTATGATAATTACATATCCTATTTGTTGGTGAAACAAATTAAAATCAATTAATAATCTTGCCCGTAAACTTGTAGGCACTGTTAGCCTCTCTGGTTGATTGCAATCTGGATAAAAGCAACGTTGCTGGCTGATCGGAGCCCTAATATAATTTGGAAGGTAAATTGTTGCTTCAGTATTTGGTTCGGCTATGAAACTGCTTTCTCTTGTATCCAACTCTTCAGAGCTAGCTGGTTCAACACTCAAATCTTCATTTGGTGTAGATTGAGATGAAGTAGATGCTGGTGTGAACTGTGGTATTGCTCGGCTTGCTCGAGTCCAACAAGTATGGCATACCAGATCATTTGAGGTCAACTAAAATGTAAGAAAAACATACTAAATATTACTATTTTTGTTATTTTATACATACAATTATATTTGGCTCTAGATTTTTATATTAAAAACTGAATACGAATTCAACTTCTAAGACAGAAGTCTTATGCCTTACCTAAATTAATGAATTAATTACAAAAATCACAGATAATAACGACATGTCACTGACCTGCCTTGGGATTATCCATTCTGCAACTATATTTCTTATTTGTATTTCTCTTGTTCCTGCATTGTTCGGATTAAGTTGATGGAAGCGCCGTCGTAAAACTGATTGGCCACAGTTAACGCATACTTGTCTATGACCAATATGACGGTCTTCTGAACCAGACTGCTGTTGTGCATCCCTTACCAACATCCAGCAAGGCTGGCATACCAGACTTTTATCTGAAACCTATTTCCACACTGGTCATAATTGAATTCATATTAACAACATACTGCAACATTCAATCTAAGTAACTATAAATATTTTTTTTAACGGGACTAGTCCCTCTCTCTTACCCGCCACTGCAACTCCTGTAAGCCAGGATCAACAGTGGCACACAATGAAATGACACTGAGCGGTGAAGCTCAGGCATGTCCCGGGGAATCGCTTTAACTGTCTTGGATCCCGCAACGAATTTAATCAGAAACAGAAAAAAGGAGGAGTTAGAAAATGAATAGTTCCACTTCCCTCCAGAGCAAAGCGGGAGACAGAATGATGTAAAGAGGCTATAGCCTCATAAAATGAGAGATTTGCAACTAGAGAAGCCAGCTGCAAAAGCACCGAGGATCAATTTAAGGGTCCTAAGTGAGCTGTTATATTTGATTCCAATAGTAGGTATGGCAAAAACGCTTAAACGCACGGAAGTTGTTCCTTGTTGCTACAAGATCCGTATTATAAACTACTCCAGATATTGGTTGCAAGCTGTTTAACATAATATCACGCTGATTTTGCCAGAGATCACACTCCCACAGGATGTGGTGAGCAGTTTGTTCATATTCGTTACTGGATGTTGAACACAGACAGATTGGTGAAGATACTAATTTGAAACTATACAATTTACTTTTAAAATTGCCGTGTCCTGTAAGAAATTGTGCAACACAATGGTCTATGATTAGCCAAGTCTTATTTAACCGTTCGCGTACGTCCGGAAAGAACTGGTGCAGATGGCGACCCTTGGTTGACGTATTCCATCTACATTGCCATTCATTTAGTAGTTCGTTATTTAAGTCAGCTATTGGCATAAATAGCCTGGTTATTTTCGCACGGTCGCGTAATGATAAGAAATCATTTTCTAAATTATCGCGCGTAGAATAATACATTGCTGCTCGTCTTTGAACTTCAAGATCAACCGGTAGTACACCCGCTAGGACAGGTAGGGCCTCTGTGCTCACTGTTCTATAGGCTTTACACAGAAATATCAACGCCAACCTCTGGCTTTGTAGTAATTTACGGCGAGCAGCTCCGATGGTAGCCCTATCAGCCCACACAGGCGAGCCGTAGCATATACACTCAAGATAGGTTGCCCCGTAAATGATTTTAAGAGTATTAAAAGAGAGGCCCCAGGTTGCCGTCGATATCCTTGTAAGTGCAAAAAAGTTTTGCTTAGCTTTTTCCCCAACTGATTTAATATGTTCTTTAAACGAGAAATTCTTTTCTCAAACTAAACCCAAATAACAGGTTGATATTTTGCGTTTTACAGTAACATTATTAAGTTTTACGCCCGGGGGGGATTTTAGTTCACCTTTAAGAAGGAGTTGGTAGGTTTTATGAGGAGCAAATGTAAGGCGATTTCTTTTACCCCATTCACTTATCATACTTAAGCAAGTTTGAGCCAGATTTTCCAACTCTCTCCTGGAGTTACCCTGTATAAGTAAGAGGCCATCGTCGGCATATGCCGTTAGAGAGCAGCGTGATGGCAAGGGTAATGTCAAGAAGTCATCAAAACCCAAGTTCCAGAGATACGGCGCGAGCACTGAGCCCTGGGGGCAACCCATGGTTAACGATTTAGTGACTCTGAAGTGACCAAGCTTAAGAGTTGCAGAGCCATGTACCAAATAAGATGTGATTATCGAATATATATCCCTTTAACGACGCTCTTATACGATCATGCGTTAACAACCGCGTAACTTAAGTTTTTGTAACAAAATTGGCCACCAAGTATTATCAAACGCCCCTGAAATATCTAGGAATATGGCCAAAACGTATTTACATTCAGACGAGTTTACAGCTTTCCTCACTGAGATAGCTGCGTCCACTGTCGATTTACCCGCAGTAAAACCAAATTGATTTCCGTGAAATTTTGGTCCTCCCGGCAGCAATCGCGGTACAATAAGTCGTTCTAGAAGCTTGCCTAAGGAAGACAGTAACGTTATTGGTCGGTATGACTTAGGGTCTTCAGGCAGTTTATCGCCATTTTTTGGTATAATACGAATAAAACCGCTGCGCCAAGAACGCGGAAAAGTCCCTTCAGATATGCAACGATTAAAAACTTTTAGTATTGAATCACCGGATTGTTTTGTGGCTTCTATTATCATTTTGTTGGATATTTTATCTTCACCTGAAGCTTTGTTAACAGGTAGCGATTTCACAGTATTCATAAACTCATTAATTGTAGGAAGACTAGACATATACGTAGCGGGTGGATTGTTTGCCCACTGTCTAATCTGCTTATGGTAGTCATTATCGTTCAAGGAACTATCATCAGGTATGAGCGAATTAAGTAAGGATTCCGTGGTCATGTGGCATAGAGGACTATGCCACTGGTGTAGGTATTATTGATTTTTATGTTTTGAATATAAGCTAAATCTATAGACCTATTTGCTTTAAACTCATGGTATAGGGGCGACCACGGGCCTTCTTTATCTAATTTATCGACTATTTTTCTAATAAGATTGCCTTTGGATTTCTCTATTGACGAGCGGTAACGTGAACGAGCTATTTTGAGATTTATATATGCATTATTTAAAACATCGCCTACAATTTTACGTTTTTTTAGTTTATTATATTTTTTACGTGTTCTCCGAAATTCACATCGAACTTTAATTAAGTAGTAACTATAAATATATTTCATGTCCCAGATTATAGCACATAAGTTGTAGTTTAATACACCAATGTATTGAATATTACATTGTTCACTACCAAAAGATTACCTACTATGTTTAAAGAGCCTATCCGTTGGAAGACACCAGTGCAGATTTGGTAATGTGATAATGATTTGCATGATCTTTTAAAATGGTATCACAGGAGCAAGACAATAATATGTGACAATGAGTCAAGACAATAAAATTATTTCAACACTCAAACCAATAATTCAATTCAGACAGGATAATGTGCTAGCTTGTACATACATATTAGATTTGAGATTACAAGTTGTTGAGTATACCCCTTCAAAGCTTAATGTATGTTCTTATAGTAAGGAAATAGATTAACTTACTTGCAGTGGTGCAATCCATTGCTGAATTATAGATCGCACTCCTACATCGGTTAGAGTCAATCTCTGAAGTCTTCGTGTATCTACTCCACAGTTGACACAGAGATGGCTCCATGGTAAACTACTAAGCTCATGTAAATCAGATTCCATGTTCGTGCCGGGTCCTACGTGAGAAACAGGAACGGTGTCCAAGGGTAAGCCGGTATTGTCGTGAGAAGCGGGTACTGAATCCAATGTAAAGCCAGGGTCGTTATCGGGAGCGGGTACGGGGTCCATAATCGTAAGCGTTTGAAGAAACCGTGTTGGTGTTGTGAAATATGATTACGAAAGACAGCCGTAATTTGAGTAGTTAGTTATTTCTTTAAAGTATTTTACCTAACCAAACCATTAACTATTCTAATCAAGTTTTACATTTGGAATGACATTACTGGGTTTTGAAAGCCATTAAATCAGCTGGTTGAGCCAGGACCTGAAAAAGAGATGTTTTATGATATTTTCACAAATCTACAAATTTATATAGCACAAATATTAACGGAGTTAAGAAGACATACATTACTTAGAAGCACTTCGCAATTGAGCAATGTTCAAGGCATTATCAGACTGTTCTTCTATCTGGATTGTTTTTTCGATCAGGATTTGGCACTGCTTCCTGATCAAAATTTTTGCGATAATACAGTATAATTGTTTTATCATTACATCCTGATGATCTATGCGTGTCGAGGGTCTATACCAGTTCGTGTTAATATTTTCCATGAAAATTGTACAAAACATTACCACCACATTTTATTCATGCATTGTTTCTTTATTTTTACCAAAGCAGCTTACGGCATCCTCAATGGTGCGACACAGTTGTGTCGACGGATATGTCAAAGATCTTTTTTCATCCCACCACTCCTGTAGGCTAATATATTTATAAATTGGATGATCTGTAACGTCCATACTTTAAGTAAATCTGAACACATTTGACAGGTTTTGTTCTTCAAGTCTGTAAGCGACATAGCCACTCAGATATACTATAGGCTGGTTTTATAAGCTTGTTAAATCTGTTTCTACCTTGTCTCCCAAATCATTTTCAGGTATCATCAGCAAAGGATATTCCTCATCTTGATCACTTTTTTCTACAGTGTCTGTGGTTAAGTTGTCATCGTAAGTAACTGGATCTTGTATATGACTAACAAATAATAATTTATTCATGTCATCTTCGCAATTAGCCCCTCGGATATGTGGTGCATTAATTCCAGATATATGAATCGATTTTAGTGCACTAATAAAATGCGTGCAGGTAGGGTTTTGGTTTGTGGGACTTTCCGTAAATTCAAATATTTAAATCCTTGGCTTTGGCAATAACTCCAAATGCCTTTAAGTGCATTGATGGTCATAATATAACCTTTAATACATCAAATATTCTTCAGTTTTATTCTGCTATCTGATTTAACAAACTTCATAGAGTTTAGTTCATTCAAATAAATATTCCATACATCTATATGACTAGTTTTCTTTGATACATTTCTCTTCGACCTTTGATGATATATTTTGGATTTGCTGGGCCATTAGTCACGTCAAACAAATTATTTAAATCTCTTACTACTTCAGATGTCTGTTCCACTTTTTTACCATTTAATACTTCAGATGTCTGTTCCACTTTTTTTACCATACTCTGTACCTTGATGTTTTTCAGAAATAATTTTTAAGATAGCTGCAAATGTATTACTTAAAGTTAGAGTGGCATACTTTACCTTCATTTAAAATTTTTGCGTGGGATCTAATAATGTCGACGAAATTTTATGATTATGTAGCATTCCAGTACTAATGGCTTCTGCATCACGCAAGTGTTGCTATTTAGCAATTATGCCATAAATTTCATGGTCCCTGCTTCATAAAAATTGTTTCGGATGGACTTGAAGAGATGTGGAACATCGAAAATTGTAAAAACTTTTCTCTCATTTACTGTAAAGTGGTTAACATCTGGAGGTAAGAAGGAAAATCTTTTTAGTTGAGTTAACGCTCCACAATTGGTGGGTCCTTGATCACATACTGTAGTAAGGACAGTAAAACTATTTCGTCAACAGCACTGATAACCTTCTATCCTTTATAATACTGGCCAAATTTTGTGAAGTAATAGTTTCTTGTACAAAATATAATTGAGGTTGTTTGTATTTCTTTGAAATACCTTGAATCATGAGATTTATTTGCCATTTGGCTTTTCCTTCCACGGCTATCTCCAGAACCCAAGTCAACATAACCTTTAACTTTATCGGAACATCCATTGTATATAAGCAGCTTTTTAATGAAATTTCATCGAAGATTAAAGCGCATTTTTTATTGGCTGGCGGCAACATTTCCAAAGCTTTCTGTTTTAATTGGTTCAATGTTGAAGCACTAAGACCAGGATTTATATCAACAGCTTTCAATAAGCGTTGAATTGTGCGAACACTTGGCAAAGGCATTGTATGCTGAAGAAAACAATATGTCTTTGGTGACCTTTTAAAAATCTGCAACGCCGAAATTTTATTCCTCAGAGCCCATCGCTTTCAGTTGGTTTCCGGTCTTGATTTTTTAAAGTGTCTAAAATCACATTTTTCAGAAAATCGAAATCAATTTTGTTCTAAATTGATGTTTTTGAATGTAATTTTAATAAACATTGTGTTGTCAATATCTTTTTTATGAGTTTCTTTTTACGTGGAGTCATATCTACACTGCTGTAGCCATATTTTAGCTAGGTATCTGCTGTAACAAATAAAAATAATTATTGTATCTACCTAGATCTATCTAGATGAGTATTGATTTACTATGATGAAAGTATGGAGGGTAATAATCAACAAGCCATAATAAACCAATCATAAATAACAATTTCATTTATTACATATATGAATGGTATTTCTGTACCCCCTGTAAAATATACTAGACTAGCTTGTTACTTTGGTTTCTCGCATGTTGTCTGTTTTGGTGGTTAGTGATGCCCAATCACAATCTTAAGTGATTTTTATTTATAGTTCACCCTTACTCATGGTACATCATCATCATTTTATCATGTATTTTTACCTATTGATTTTTCCTTCCTAATACTTAAGAAACATGTACCATGAGTAAGGGTGAACAATAAATAAAAATCACTTTAGATTGTGATTGTGCATCACTAACCACCAAAACAGACAACATGCATGAAATCAAACAAAGTAACAGGCTAGCATGGTACGGTTTACAGGGGGTGCCACATTTCCATCCATGTGTGACTAAACCATTAATATGTGTAATAAATGAAATTGTTATTGATTTATGATGGCTGACATAGAATAGTGACATATGTTATTTAAATTAATTACATTCTGGTCTTTGTTTTGACTAGTAAATCCTATTATACTAAATACTAGTAAGTCAACAATAAATTCACTTAATACAATGTCTTAATTTAAAAACAAAGAACTAAACTGTTTTGTTTGATTTCTCATTCACTCATTTTGACGTTGATGGTTCACATATGTAATAAATGATCTGGAGTGTTATTGGTACATAACTCTTGTGTGTTATGCTCAGCATAACGCAGTCGTTTGGAACACAGGGGATCATTTTCAACTAAAACAAATTTTACAGGATTAATATTGAACAAAAGTAGAACAGGAAATAAAAGTAATTAAAAGATTTACCTCCCTGTTTTCTTTTTCTCTTAGTAGGTTCTTTCTGAAATTCAGCTGAATCATCTGTAATGAAATGTGTTGGTGAACTCAAATCATAAAATAAAATAAAATTACCTTTTAGCGATTTTTCATGTATTGGAACAGAAATAGGAAATGATAAAAGAATTGCATCAGCCAGTGGCGTATTAAAATTTAAATATGGTACGGCATTCCTCTTCAATATATTGCCCTTGTTATTAAAAGCAATTCTACCAAATGATTGCCACATATGAATTTATTTTCGTTCAATCTTTGAATAGGTAAGTACGCCAAGTCCCGGTCAACTTCACCCATAAACGGCACCTAAAATAAAACAAAAGAGTTTATCGATAATTTGTTCACTACCACTTATGTACTATTTTAAATTATTTGAAAATAGTTCAGTTTACGTATTTACTTGGTATTTACAAGATATTTCCTACAAATATGAGTAAAAACAACTAACAAATATAATCTATAAAGTAAATTGGCATTGAAATACACAAAGTTTTACCTTGCCGGGTCAAGTGGAAATCGAGCTAAAAATATGCCAGAATATCATCTTCCGACACACCTAATGGCACAAACTTCACATTTTCTTACGGTTTTTCCCCCCATAATGTATAAAATACTCGAAACGGAGATAAAACACAGAAAAACAAAGTAATTCCATAACGCGTAACGACTAACGACAAATGTCAAAATCAAAGTTTATCCAAACCATAGAATATGAATATAGTAAAACAGTGAAAAAGTATACATTTTTTTACTGTTGGTACAATTGTGGAGTTATTATATTGCATGCACCTAAATAAATAGACTTAAGACACCTACAACCCAAAGGAATCGGTACACTTTTTAATTTAGTGGGGTTATTTTCATATTACAATGTTGGTACAAAATGCCTGGTCACTACCATAAAATATTCCAGTAACGCCAACCGAATAGGGGAAAACTGCAACTTCACACTGTACTTCCGAAATTAGGTTAGGTTAATGAGGCCGATTTCAATGTTGGAATGTTGTTCTATGATTCGCTGATCTTGATGTTGCAGCTGAAGAAATCTTGATTCATCCCAGAATTTTATCTGTTCTTTAACGAAGAACCAAGTTGCGGGCCGGCGGCGTCCGTGTCCGCAGCTGCAAAATAACGTCCCGTATATCGAGTCGCTCGCCATTTCCCGCCGATAACTCGTCGAAAATCAACTGGCACTGATCGTCTTCATCCTTGAAGGACCACTTTCGCATGTAGGAATAAAAATGCGTTGAAACTGTATAAACTATAGCGTTTATTTAATTATTTTTTAAATAAACAAAAACAGCGCGCCGCAATTAAAGCTGAACAGAGAAGGAAGTGTTGCCAGATTGCTTTTATTCAATTTGAATTCTAAATCTAATTCTTGGTGGTTTAGTTTTATCTTTACTACACAATTTTTTTTTAATATACTCCAAGCCTTTGCTACACAAATGTTTTCACTTTCTAACTTATCTTCAACTTTAAAACGTTTCAGACCCATATCAGTCCTTTTTATTAGATCTACGTTTACTATTTCTCAGAGCCGATACGACAGAGTAGACACTATAATTGAAAGCTGCAGACAAATTAGTGTCCCAGATTAAGCATCCGAATATTAGACTAAAATTATGGGAAGATATAACGATTTCTGAGATGAAAAAGTTTTTCGAATTATTGTTTCATATGGGTACCATTACATTTAATCGGTTAACCGTTTATTGGAAATCGCACCATTTATTTGATATTAAAATATTTTCAAAACATACGAGTAAGAACCGGTTTCTTTTAATTGTGTTACATTTTGAAAATGCTGAATCGAATAGTACACTCGCAAAATTAACTATTAACTATACTACTCGCAAAATTAATTAAGATTTAGTCCAGTAGGGGAAGCCCGGGCAAGACGCATATGTTAAGGGATAATGTTAATGAAACAACAATGTGATAATCAATAGAACTCATTGTACTTTTAACTAGTACCTACTATGTTTAATCATCTTTGCAAAGTAATCACCAAACCTAAAAACTTTAACGATTTCTATTTTAAATATGAGCATTAACAAATAGTATCAATTATTCGTTTTGCCCGGAGGGGGCGGGCAAAACGGATAGGCTCCAAGGGCAAAAAGGATAATGATGAATTAGTTACGATCAGTCTTCGCATTCATCACAGATGTATCTGCCAACTCCTACATAAATAGTGCAGTCTTCATGCGCGCATCTTCTGCATTGATTACACTTAATCCAATCTTCGGCTGGAGGTTCAGTGAAATTTAATAGTAGAAATGTAATTTTTGTATTTGTCAGCGCACACTAAACATTAATATCTGATTTCGGGTTTTTGTTCTGTTGTTTGACTGAGGGTATTTTAGTTTTAGTCTTGCTGGGGCCTGTTAACTCAGAAATCTTGCTATTCTTATGAGTTGCCTTCTGAAATTTTAATGCATACTCAACTTTGACGGAAGTAGACGACAACACCTCTGATCTCTGCCTCTTATGATTGCGGCCTGTTTTAGGAGCAGTCATAGTCGGAATAGGTATACTTTGAAATATTGTTGAAATATTTCTTACTTATGAAGAAGATTATGAAATAATTAAACAACACCGTCACAGCAATACCGTCAAAACCTACCCGTTTTGCCCATATCCGTTTAGCCCAACACGCTCATATTCTATACAAGTCAAGACTTGAAATAATTTTAATTGATAAACAATAAGTAAAGATCACAAGTAATTCTTAAATATACGTACAATTGGATAAATAAAGCATTTCATAGATAACTCGATATATAATACAAAAATTTAATGTATATACAAACTATAAAACACACGACAAAAATCGTAACAAAAAACGTTTTTATTTATAATTTTTTTTCTTTTGAATTCCTACTGTTATGGAGTAAAATGATAAAATGTAGTTTGTAGTAGTGTTTTTTTTTGTAAAAAGAAAAGTAAAAGTATTGCAACGAAAGACATTTAATTAATCATAATGAAGTGGTTTATTGCCTAATTAACTTATTATTTATTCTTCTCCTCCACTTACAACTTGATTATCAACATCTTATCTCAAAACATATCTATATAAATATACAACACATATCTATATAAAAATACAAATAAACATATCTTCTCCTTCCTCAGCCACAATTTCACATATTTTATCATAAATAAATAATCATATTGTGGGGTTCACTCAAAAAATGTTTCAATCTCTGAATATTAAGATAATTTTTATTAATTATTAGGATTGAATGGAATTTGAGCCTTGTACAGACGCCAGCATATCCAGCTACCCCGATCTGTCAAATTTCTTTTATAGATTTTCAACTTTATCACAATAGCATAAGGTTCACTTTCAATTGAGGAAAGTTGACAGATTGGGGTGCCTTGATGTGCACTACAATGGACTAAATTCAGTTCCAAAGACAGTGGACGCTTTATCCGTACATGGATTCTTGTCCATTCTCCTGTATAAAGTTATACGTAACCAAGACAAATGGTGATTCTTATTGATCTATTTTAATTATTCTTGCAGCTTTAATTTTCATTGCTAATTTACCGGTTTTAAAAAAATAAGGCTCTATCTAGTGCTTTTTTCAGTACAAAAAATATGTCATGAGTCCATCACCTTTTGAAGTGAAAAGTATCTTTTCACTTCAAAAGGTGATGGATGTTTGTGTGCCGTTTTTATTAGGTCATCCCATTCTACTGGAGTTTCTACGGTGTGTTTATTTTTCTAATTGCCCATTAAGGCAATGTGTGTAAAATACGTATAGGAAAAACGTATTTTACAGATTTAAGCAAGCGAAATACATGAACCAATACATATAAAAAGTTATCATGAAGTATTTTTTATTTTGACCAGGACATCCATCACTGAAGATTATAAGATGCTCATGTGTTCATTAAAATATTTTCATTAAAGAGATGTGACATCACATTGCCCTTTTTTCTCTTCTGTTTCGAGGTTGTGCATGCATACTTTATTTTTACCAATATCATGTATACCGAATTCATACATCCATAATTGACAGGCATAGAAAACATCCCCTGTGCGAATATGTGGCAGCGGCAGATTCTGCATTTTTCTTTTTATATTAGAGGGCGACAAACGAGCAAGTGGGTCAGCTGATGGTAAGTGATCACCGCCGCCCCGTTGCCGGCCTATTAGAGTCAGCAAACAAGTGTTGCTGACCCTTCCCCCCACCCCAATGAGCTCTGGCGACCTTACTTACACTCGGAAACACAACATTAAAATTATTAATGTTATTATTAAGGAATGTTTTCTGTAAGGTGGAGGTACTTCCCCAGTCGGGCTGCTCTTTGAGCGAATAAACGCTATGCCCTACCTCTCTTAAAGTCAAGTCGAAACTAATAGCGATTACATTATCTTTTTAAGTTTATATTTATTTTTATCCCGGTGAAATTTGTGTAGTCTGTACTTTGAAATTTTTTAATTTTGTTGCTTTTAGGGCGTCCAGTTAAGGATGACAGCATATGTGACTTTTTAGAATAAGGCAATATCTCGGAGATCGAAGATTTGGACGACGCTGATGTAGAATTTGATTCGGATATCCTTTTTCGGCAAACAGCTGAGGTAAACGTCTCAGAAGAAGAACATTGATGAAATTACATCCTTGGCATCATTCTCCGCTTGTCCCATGCTGCAGTAGCCTTTAGCGCTTGAGTCATCTCTGTCGTTGACGTCAAGGACTACTTCCGGATCGTCAAGAAATTTAGAAATTTAAGTTCTTCCCATTCTACTACAGTTTCCAATGATAGAGCGAGATATATGAGATAGAAAATGGATCTATCTGTGCAAGAAGATTGAAGTCCAGTACAGGCATACAAGACAGCGACTATAGAAGCAGTCTGTATTTTATTTTATTTTACATTTTTTGGGATACTTACAGCCAGCTAGTAATAACTGTTTTTTTTTTTTTTTGTTAAGGCAGGGGGAATGCCTTCGTATGCCACCCGCAAAAAGTGTCTGCGGGTGGGTATGTCGGACTTGCACCGACTAAACCTAACCTGCCGTGAACTTCTTCTGGCGCCTGATACGGGGAGCCCCGGGAACGCGGGTATGCTGCTCCGGTGCCCCCCTTTTGCGCCGTGTCCCAGATGGTCGGGACACACCCGGGGAGAGCTGTGGGTTCCCCTCCCCATGCCGACTCCTGCCAGTACGGCACAGCGACTGCGCCACAAACAGTGCGCTGTCTTCCCGGGGCTGCTTGCAGCTAGTAATACCTAAAACCTTAAACATAACTTATAGAAATCTAAAAGCCATTTACAAGTTTCCACTGATAGATAATACATTAATAAATTAGGTTAAAGGTCGGTTAGCAAATGCGAAATTACAAGAAATAAACTTGAGTTAATGTATGTTTAAGCTTGGAAACACTGGTATTGAATAGGTCCAAATTTTTAACAAGAGAGCTTGTTAAAAAGTCTACTGGCACGTATAATAAATGAGTTTTGCCTGTATGTACTCTTAAAGTTGGGAATGAAGATTATGCGAGCTTTCCGTAATGGTAGCGTGCGCGCTAATAACCCCATCTTTTCTAAACGTTCGGGCAGGTAATTGAACCATTTGCAATTTTGTGTAAGTATGTTAAGTCTGCGATGCGCCTACGTTCATGTAATGTGAAATTTACTACATCTTGTATGATAGTCGGAAGTATAAAATCTAGTTTTAAATTGCAAAAATCGTAGAAATCGCTTTTGAATGCGCTCAATTCTGTCGATGTTAGTATTGTAATTCGGATTCACAGAAAAGAACCATAACTACCCTATCTTGCCAATAAAGCCGGTAAGACGACCAACAGAATATTTGTACGATTATTTTGATAGCGAGTTTGTAGAAAAAATGGCTCACTGTACCAATTTATATCACCTTCGAACTACGGGCTGCGAACTTAAATGAACTAGTACCGAAATTGCGAAGGTGCTTGCCATATCACGGGCTGCATCCCTTATCCTCCAGTGTATTGGAGAACTGGTACTAAGTTGTTATGTAAATGACAAGACTAATGACAAAAGATAGATTTCTTACTCTTCGGAATGCCCTCCATGTTGTTGACTCCTATTCCTCCTGAGAAGGATACGGATAACCCATTATGAGAAGTGCAACCCATGATTGATAAGGTAAAAAAAACTGTACCAAGTTGGAAAGAGTGCCAGGATTCTATTTCATTGACGAACAAATGATTCCCTTCACAGGCCGTTATAAGTTACGTCAAGTAGTAAAAAACAAACCACGACCTGTAGGTCTTAAAAAAAATGGCGCTATGGTTACGATAGTCGTTTTGCGGGTTCGATCTTCTCACAGGTTAAATATTTGTCTGACTTATATATTTGTAAACTTTCTCACGATACAGGAATTTCCCAGCGCAGATATTGTCTTTAAAAAAAGTAAAGTGAAAATAATGTACTTAAACATCACTTTGATTTTTTATTCCATAATTAAAAAAATGAAATAATAGTGCAGTTCTTTTCTAAAACTTAAATACATTAAACAAATGTCAATAAATATTTTAAATATACAGTTTAGCTACATAATTTTTCGATGCAATGGCCTGTAGGTACTAATTTCACGTTTACATAATTCTAGAAGTATTCTTCTTAGACGTTTATGTATTTTAATGGACACGGAGGTATTTTTTAAAATATAGCCATCCTTTTTCAGTTTCCCAAAGTAATAACTAGTATCTTTTTGTTACGCTTTTAATAGAATAATTAAGTTTGGCTTGGGTTTTACCATTTTATTAAGACGTGCATTCCACGTCTCAATTGCATTATTGGTTTTGAGTACTTGATCATAAAAACACCATTTATTATTATAAAACGAATCATTTTTTATAGAAGTTCTTTGAAAATAGGTATTAAACAAGTCAATTTGGGGGTCCTACTCACTCTCTCCTAAATTGTATGACCACCCATCATCCACAAGTTCTCGAGGGAGATGGCCCAACGCTATGCATCGCCATACGTGGGATCTTAAATATTTGTTTTTAGTTTTGCCCTTGCAAAGTGGAAGAAACATCCTTGTATTTTCGCTGAGGGTAAAACTTCTGAGATAGCCTGCATTGCACTAGCCTCAAAATTGGTTGTAAACCTATCTGGATTGAATTGCGGAATGCGACACCTTATTAGTTGAAGCATGGCCTTGTGTGTATCTTTTTATCAGAAAGTAGGTAATATAAACACAATGCTATTAGTTTCACCTTTGTTTAATGTATTTAAGTTCTACGAAAGCACTGCACTTTTATCAAATTTTTAAATTATGGAATAAAAAATCAACGTGATGATTACATTATTTTCTCTTTACTTTTTTAAAGACAATATCCGCACTGGGAAATTGCTGTATCGTGAGAAAGTTTACAAATATATAAGTCAGACAAATATTTGACTTGTGAGAATATTGAACCCGGCGACTATCGTAACCATAGCGCCAATCACATAACACAAAAGAGACCAACTAACCTTCGCTTTTGTGTTATAATATTCCTTGTCTAAAGCTAGTACCACTTTATTGGGACCAGAAAACTCCTAGAGAATAATCGGAACAGAAATGGTCCCAATAATTAAACTTACTTAGGCCCAGTAGCCTATTAACAATTCCGAAAAGGTAGAAGTGGTCCCAGGTCCGAGTTTTGGACTGGGACCCCTAGCCCCCTAACCGGGAAATTAAGGTCCTCAAAGTTGAAAAGGATAGTCTCATAAGAGGAAGACCACACGAACAGGAGTAGTATCTACATCTGATATCCCATCAAGTTTGAATAGAGCATACACAGAAAATATTCCTTTGTTGGACGGCAAAATGAAAGAAATAAAAGAACTCGTGGATTAAAATGTAATTCCGAAATCTTATTACGATATTATTTACAGAAATAATATCGTAATAATATAAAATATTTTATATATTTTGTACTCAACTGTATTTCTATTAGTACTAAGAAAGTACTTATTATTGACAAATGATTTTAGCTGTGATTTGAAACTATGGGTATAATTGTTAATTCTGTAAGCGACAGCTTATAAAAAAAGTCTGGTTTAGAATTATATGGAGTAAAAAATAAGGATGTTGAGTTTTAAAACGTTTGTACTGAATATTAATTTTATGTGATGTAATCTTTTTGGCCGTATTAAAAATGTTTATGCCAATTTGGATTATTTAAGTTTTATTAATACTCCTTAATGTTGTTACATAACAAAGATTATAATATTGTTACGTAGAAAAGACTTCTAATAGCAACTGTGATTATAAAAGCAATAAATATAATAATTATAAGTAATTATTAACTTAGTATTATTAACTTTTGTCATTTGATTACAAAATTGTTTTATTTCAATTCTTAATCTTGTTTTACATATGTTATAAAGCTGGATTTCAAGTTAGTGAATTTTTAACACAAAATGGACAAAATAGAGATGCAAGCAACCTTCAATGGCGCCACCGTCCACTCACAAATAACAAACCAGTATTAAGTCAGAGGGTATATGACATTTCACAGCCACCCTAAGAAATATTCGACGCGCCGTCCCATAGAATATGCTTTTGTTCAAAGGAGATACCCTATTTTAGGCCTAACCGTTACATCAATCAGATATGTACCAAAAAATCCGTCTATTTTTCGTAAATCATCCACCGAAATCTTAGCCTTAATTACAATGGCCAAGTGTAGAACATTTACTGTATATGTTGTATTATACGCTATGTATAAATTTATAATGGCAGAATCAAACATGAAAATAAAAAGCCTCATCCAATACTTCCTCGATTTTCTGTCAATTGGGTACGACGAACGGAAATGGTCAAAATGGTCTACACCACCCATCGTGAGGGTATAAGAGGCAATTGCTTTGGGGCAAAGTATATCTTGCCTGGATCCGTATTTTTGTGTTCTTTTAACATACATCACCTCACGTGGATGATGAGCCGTAGTTAGCACTGATACGTCCCGGGTGTCATGCCACTTAATTGCAGTAATAGGACCTGCTGACACTGACGCAAATTGGTGCTTCTCTAATTTCAGCGCTTTTGGTTGTGATTTTTTTTAAAATGCTTGGTAAATCCTTTCTGTCAGATCGGACAGTTCCAACTGCGTATATTCCTTTCTCGTATAAGGCATCCATAAGGTTGCAACTGGTCAAAAAATTGTCGAAAGCCACTAATGTCGATTCCGGCAGGTCATTGCACAATGACATCACAACATTATAACCTAAGACTTCATTCTCGACGCTTTGCAGCATCATGCATCATCTTGCCTATACTTTAAAACCTCTTTTAATTGGTTTTTTAGGCATATATTGTTTTAATGAACTCCTTCCTTTAAATTTCACCATACACTCATCAATGGATTGTCGGCTCGAATTTTCCATTTCATTTTGGAAAATGTCATTCAACTCCCTGATTAAAGGCCTTAGTTTGTACATATTCTGCAGAATTTCTCCCTGGCTCCAATTCATTATTATTAAGGTGTAAATTTTCGGTATTTTTTTTTAATCTAGTGAGTGGAAATACCCTCGAAATTTCCGGATTATTATAGAATGTGTCACTGGACCAATACAATTCCATATCCGGTAATGGATTGAGCCCCATCAATATGAGCACGCCTAAATAAACCTTCATTTTAGCACTTGACACTGGAGACCAATTTTTACTATTTTTTTTGGCGTGCGTATGTATTTGTTTGTTGGACAATTATTTCAATTATGTAATCAGTAAAAAACTTTTCAAATACTTGAATCGGTTGAGTTTTATGGGTGTATTGTGTACTAGTGGTTGCCTTTTTGTCAAAAGGTGGAACTGTGTGAGGCTCATCTAAAATTTGCCAGTCGCGAGGCGTCAACCGATCTCTGCGAGGTGGGCGTTGAATATTACTAATAATATCCTCTTGTTCTAGATTATTGAGAATACTGAAATTATTTTCTTGATACAAGGGATACATAGTATCACTTCGGTTTTCCGGGAGAACAGCTTCGAATTCAGTTACAGAATATAAAGACTGTTGGTCACTAAGCGCGGGAACATCTTGAAATGTACGTAAAAGTGAAGATATTGACCTACGAGGACTTGATATAGAAGCAAACGTACTTGGTGTATCCTCAACTGGCACAGCAAATTCGAGGACGTTTAGCTCACTTCTGTATGGGCTATTATTAACATGTGAACTAGGCTCTAAAACTTCTAGTAGATTCTCGTGGGTTTGTTCGGGTCAGTTGACCCGAACAATTCTTCTAATCTTCTTTCTAACATCTCTTCTTCTGGCACAGGTACAAAGATGTCCGCAGGGCTACTGATTACCTGTCCCCACCATGGGTCATCTTCTTCGTCACAGTCAGAGAGATCCGATAAGGCTTCTAAATTATCAACAACTTTTTGAAGTCTACATTTTTCCATTTAAATTTATTTTCTTTGACATATTGAATATCTGAAATAAACAAAGTATTAATTGACACGTTACGTAAGAACTTTATATGAACTTCTCAAAATATTTATTTAGCTTTTTGCAGTCCAAAAAAATATACAAAAAGACAACCGATTTTTTAAAGATAATAATCTGATATTTTTCAAAGTGGGATCGGACAAGGGTAAGATATTTACCACATATTTGAAACATCTAAATTATATGAATAAGTCATTTGCAAAAGCTGCTAACACGTGAGATTAGTCAAAATATGTTATAGTTTTGGAATTTGCGTCGAAAAAGTACTTACCAGATTTTTTCTTGAACAAACTTTTAAAATTTCTGAAAACATTCGCCAAAAACTCGACTTTTTTCACAACAAAACCGTTGAGTTAACTTTGACATTACCTTACAGTGACAAATAAAAAAAATAAAAAAGGTTTTTATTCACGTAGACTTTAAAAAAGCGCTTGTAAATAGTCAGAACATGTTTGTAGTATTATAGTTGTATACATTATTATTTCTTGTAACATAGATATTTAGGTACACATTGTATTGATAGTATTAAAACATTATCAAAATTTATTTTATAACAGCAATGATATTTAGCTAGCTCGTATCAAGTTATTGTCAAGAGATTATGTTTAAGTTTAATTATCTAGTTTAAGTCTAATTATCTAGTTTTAAGTCTAATATTTGTAATACATATTGGCAATGGTTCTGTCTATATTAAGGTGATATTATTATGACGGACCTTATGTTAATAACGACGGTCGCGCTGTAATGCTACCACCGCATCCAATGCGCCCCAACTGAGAAGACCCAGCGAAACAAACTCAGCGGGTGTCTCTACTACCGGTTTCAACACGGCCCAGTTGAGACGTTCCGGCGAAACATACTCAATTGGGCATATACACGAGATTTGGTCCACTTACTGTAATTATTTAGCAGGCAAACACAATATATGCTCGATCGGTTGTCTGATTAATTATTTATTTTAGGTTTAATATATTAGAAAGAGAAAATAAAAACGACAAAATAAAAGTAACATTAATCATTTTGCGACACAACCAACAGTTCTGTAAATGTAAATGTAAATGACGTTGACAGGTTGTCAAATGAAATAAAATAGATAAACAAATTATTATAGATTATAAATATGTGATATGTATACCTTTAGTGTTACCGTATTAAAAGTGAGAGTGCATTATTTAAAAAAACACGATGTGGTAATATATAATACCTTTATTTGAATAAGGGTTAAGGAATTACAATAGATGTGTAATAAAAATGTGTCGAATCAAGGATTATAAATGTAAGCTGAATTAAAAAACATTAAAGCAATAAATAAATAATCAATTAAAACGATTGCATCACGGATTGCACTTATAAACGTCAAATGTCAGTATGTCATGTCATTCGCTTTTCGTATTTTTGCGTATGATTTTCCGTATTTCTCGAGATTTATTATATCATATCATTAGACCTCTGCTCGAATATTGGACTCCGAAATTGATTGCCTCCTGATTGACCCTTGCTTGAACATTGGATATCGTACTCTGCCACCCCTGCTGACATTTGCTTAAAATCCGGATCTGGACTGGTTGATTCATAATGTCATCATGAGCCTGTGCATTCATTGTGGAATAGCAACGGATCGCTGCAACACAATAGGAAGGCGTAGATTGGAAGATGAAGTTATACTTTCAATTGTACAGGAATTGCTCGCGCCTCGAAACGGTTAGTATCCGATATTTATGTAAACAGTGTCGCCTATGTTCAGTTGCGCGTTGATGGTTGTATTTTAAATATGAAACCATAATGTGCAAATTGCAAAATGTTCATATTCGAAGATATATGACATCACTTATGTTATGTTGGGGGTTCAAGGGTGGTTTCGTAAGAGAAACAACCGTATCGATCTAGACTTATTTATTGAATGAATCATATTCTAACACAAAATTAATAGGTAGTATAAATGGTCAGTCAGCATATTGGTAAAACATTGTTAAGGAGCATACTGACTAAATAATATAAAGGAACATACACAATAATATTATGACATACTTAATTATTACACTTCACCTCCCGGGGACAAAAAGAAAAATATATATATTGGTAATATATATATATTTTTTTTTAAATGACATATTATTACAATAAAACTTAATTAAAACTTATTTCTATACATTGCAATGTTAGTACCTAATTATTACATATTTAATTTAAAAATTGATTTTAGTAGCTAAGTCATTGCCAATATGGCCTTGTCCTATTTTTATGTACTAATTCTATTTTGTTATTTTTATTTATTTTTACATTACATCCTAAATCTTCTACAACTAAATAGGGACCTCCATATAAAGCATCTAATTTACGTGTATTTTCATTTTTTAGTAGAATTAAGTCATCTTTTTTATATTTTATTGAATTCATAGTTTTATCATAAATATCTTTTCGTTTATTTTTACTTGTTAACAAATTATTTCTAGCATCGGCATGTGCTAACTGTAATCTATATTTCAGTTGTAATGGATAGTCATCAACATTATACAGTGGTTCTACACACTCAGTTATATTACTAGGTATTCGACAGAGTTGACCAAAAACAAGTTCATATGGCGTGTACTTTGTTTCAGTATGAACAGTATTATTGAAACTAAATGACCAAAAGGGTAACCAATAACTCCATGTATCCGTATGATTACCGCATTGAATTCTTAAAAATGCACCCAAATTTTTGTGAGCATTTTCAAGAGCTCCAATGGACTGATGATGGTAGGCAGTCGATGATAATTTTTCAATATTAAGAATTTTACAAACCTGTTCCATTGTAGAAGAGATAAATTCGGCCCCTCGATCTGTTGCTATTGTTTCGGGAACACCAAATTTTAGTATAAATTCTCTAACAAATGCACCTGCAATGGACACCGTTTCTTTATTTTTTAAAGGAATAGCTTGTACAAATTTAGTTAACTCACACTGTATAGTCAATATATAACAATTTCCATTCTCGTCTCTATCTAAAGGTCCTACTACATCTAAGAAAATTTTTTGAAACGACGTAGAAGCCGTAGTTGTAATTTCCATAGGTTCCTTAATGTAACGAAAGTATTTAGACTTCTGACATTTCGTACATTTTTTTACATAATTTTGGACGTCCTTATTTATATTTGGCCAATAATACCGTCTTTTAATCGTGTTAATCATTCTGCGCACCCCCGCATGACCGCTGGATGGCAATAAATGAAAGTCGTTCATAATAATATTTTTTTCGTCATCATCTGTAATTCTTTTCACACCTCTTAATACACATAATCGTGGTCCGGACCAATTACTAAGTGTGGTTATCTCTTCACAAACACTTTTAATAAATTCAATATTAGTGTTATTTTTTATTATACATATTTCGTCTATATGTATCATTTCGCAAAATTCACTTATTTCTGCACAAATTCGGCTCGCGAAAAGTGTGCCTTAAAATCAAGATTTATATATAAGGTCTTTTTAGACTCTATAAACACAAAACACTCTACTTCTTTAGTTATTAAATATTTTTCTCTGTAATATTTTAGCTTACTGCTCTCAACCAAACACATTTCTACAGAATCACACGGTTTTCCTAATATTTCCACAACTCTTGGTTGATCAGGCCAATCGTTAATGGATTTATTAAGAATCGTTTCATCCCCAACCTTTTTTACTTCATTCATTCTCTTCTTTTGCGCTCTGGTCATTACAGCCATAACTTGTTCATTCATACTCTTCAACTCATCAGATGTAATACATACTCTGGACAAAGCATCTGCCACGACATTATCTTTACCTTTCACATAAATTATCTTAAAATTATATTCTTCTAGAGTTAATCTGAATTTTAATAGTCTACTAGAGGGATCTCGCATGCCGAACAAATACACTAACGGTTTGTGGTCGGTCATAATGGTAAACCTATTTCCATACAAATAGGGTCTAAAATATTTGACAGACCATACTATGGCTAACAATTCTTTTTGTATGGTAGGATAGTTCATTTCGGCTTTGTTTAATGGTCTACTAGCATAAGCAACTGGTCTTAAATCTTTGTTACACAATACAGATCCGATAGCCGTGCCTGAAGCATCTGTCTGTAAGATAAATTCGTGATTCTCAGAGAAATCGGGATATTGTAAAATAGGTGAAGACATTAGAGCACCTTTTAAAGTTTCAAATGCGTTTTGACATTCTTTTGTCCATAAAAATGGTACATTTTTACGACATAATTTATTCAAAGGTAGTGCAATATCTGAAAAATACCTAATAAATTTACGGTAATAATTGCAAAAAGCTACAAATCGTTTTATTTCATCGACTGATTTTGGAACTGGGTATTTCTCTAATACTCTTGTCTTTTCCGGATCAGGTAAAACACCTTTTTCAGAGACTATGTGACCCAAATATAAAATTTCCTTCCTTAAAAACTCACATTTCGTTGGATTAAGCTTTAAATTGACTTTTCTGAGTCTTTCCATTATACTTATTAAATTTTGATTATGACTAGACAAGTTTCTTCCAAATACAATTAAATCATCTTGGTACACTAGACATTTTTCGTATGTTAATCCGGACATTGCTACAGACATCATACGGCTAAAGGCGTTAGCACTAGTTTTGAGGCCCATTGGTAGGCGTTTCATTGAAAATTGGCCTGTATTTGTGGTAAAGGCTGTTAATTTACGAGAATTAGGTTCTAAACTTACTTGATAATATCCTTGGTGTAAATCAAGGTGAGTAAAATAAATGGCACCGGATAAAGAATCTAATATTTCGTTAATATTTGGTAAGGGAAATTTATCGTTACAAATAACTTCGTTCAATTTTCTATAATCTATGACTAGACGCCATTTATTTTCACTTCCTTTGCTACTTTTCTTAGGCACTAATAAAATTGGACTTGACCATTCACTATTTGTCTCTTCAATAATATCATCTTGTAACATTTTATTAATTTGTCTAGCTATCTCTGGTTTTAATGCCTGTGGTAATCTGTAGGGCTTTACGTAAACTGGTGTTGAATTTGGCTTAATGACTATAGACTGCTCATAAATATTTGTCGTAGTTAATTTGTCGCCATCTAAGTAAAAAACATCTGAATACTTAGCGCATATTGCCTCAATTGACTGTTTCTCCTCTTTGTGTAAATAATTTAAATTTAATTCAGATAATAAAGTTTTAACTCTTGTAACATTCAAGTTATTTTTATTAAATGTACATATATCATAAGTATTCAGTGGTGGTAAAGTAGGGTTAAAGGATTCTAAATCTATGTCTTTATCGCTAACATTTAATATCTTAACTGGAATCCTGTTATTTCGTACCTTTGTTATCGTATTTGCCAGAAAAAACATCCTTTGTTAGCTCTCTTCCACATACAACTACCTCCTGATTACAGCTTTCATTCACAAAAATAAAATGTATGGATTCAGAACGTGCTGGTACTACAATAGAATTTTTGTTTCTGTCGCTTTCTTCTATAAAATGTAAATAATGTGTTTTTCCGTAACTAGTAAGGGATAAAATATTTGTATCAAAATTTATGTTAGCATGAAATTTCTCTAAAAAATCTAAGCCTATTATTCCATCAGCTTTTAATAGTAATGAGTTAAAAACTAGAAAGTTATGTTTAAATAAGACATTATCGTGTTTTAAAGTTAAATTTACAGAGCCTTGAGAACGGCACTGGCCGCCTATTCCATTAATTAGAGTATTATCGCTTTGTATTGTCACATTTTTTGGCAAAGTATTACTTTTAATTACTGATAATGTAGCACCCGTATCAACCAACCAATAATAATTAATATTTCCAATATAAAAACTGACGTACTTTGCATCACCTTGGTAGGATAATACAAAGTGGTTAATCTCGAAAAAACTGATTGGTTACATTGTCGTTTTGGCCGCATTTTTGTGTATCCTCCGTTTTATGGACTGGATACATATTTTGGCCTCGCCTTTGGCTGATGTGGCCTCTGGAGCCTCTATTACCTCGCTGTTGGTTATTCGGGTTAAACGAGCGGTAATTCCCTTTATAAATACTATGAAAACCTCGACCACGATTAAAAGAAGTATTATAAGCTTGCTGTCCGCGAGAATAATTATTATAATATTGACTACGAACAGTGCCTCTTTGGTAACCCTGAGAGGGTCTCGTTTTAGAACGAAAGTGTCCATTTTTAGATGCATGCAAAATGTTACCTGACGACGATGGTTGACATGAAGACACCTCCTCGTCCTTAGCAGCTTGGATGGCATCTTTTAGACTAGTGAAGCCGCGTGCGGACACTATGGTGCTCAGCTTCGTGTTACGCAGACCGTCTGAAAACCGTTTTATAGCAAACGTTTCATTCAAGGGTTTTAATAATTTAAATGCCTCCGATTTGCCATCTGCTTGAGCGATTGTCAGTTCAGTGAACAACTTTTCTACGTCACCGCCATAGTCCTCTATCGATCTGGAACCCTGATGAACATTTTGTAGCTGGGTTTGCAAGGCTATAAAAGACTTCTTTGGTAAAAGATATTTATTTAAATCGGTAACTAATTCTTTTATTGTGGTATAGGTCCCAGAAATACGTAACTTAGCGTTATCATTAAGCCTACTTTTTAAAATGAAAGTGATCAATAGGGCCTTACCTTTATCATCAATCATATCGCCATACATTTCCACGGAATCTATCAATCGCCTAGTCGTCGCGTCGCTACCGTCCATAACTGGAATCAAGCTACACGCTACCTTAAGGTCAAACTCCATCTTTGATAAGTCTAGCCTATCGGGAAAAATACACAATTTATTTATTTCCTCGTACTTCCTTTTTATCTTTTCATAAATTTCTACTACCAATGGTAGGTCGATTTCCTTACTGTTTTTTAATATTAAATACAATTCACAGCATTTTTCAAAAATATTTTTCGATTCTAATAACTTATTTGTAACAATATTACCCTTTTACCTAGCTTGCCCCTTCTTAACTAGATAATTTCTAATTCCTACCAAAACATCATAATTTTCTAATAAACTATCAATCATAATTCATATAATCTAAAAATATAACAACATTCTAATTATTACGACACTTAATTGGATCGACAAACAGAAAACATATTGCGAAATGACCAACGCTGCATTTCAGTTTCCGGACGGCCTCACATTACTGAGTCACAATGCACGATTTTAGAACAATTAGGTAAACGCTATTTACTAAAAAAATGTATTGGAATGATGTGTGGAATGTAGATACATTACGATTGGTTAGTAGTACCTTCTTCAGTTCGCCCTCTTATGGAAGCCCTTATCCTTTGAATTGCACGGAGCCCAATTTCCTCCTGTATCCACGCGCGATGACAATTTCGGTAGACTCGTAGACCAATGTATAGTGCGACGATTGCGAGTATGGCCAAGACGACGTACATCACCACGCTAAGTCTCTCCACGTTGCCACTAATGTCCCTCAATTTGGCATCATTATTTCCGGCTGCATTTTGATTTATGAAAACTTCTTCTTTTTGAATACCCGAGCGACACATTTTAGTATATTATTGCAGCTGAAATTAATGCTGAAGAAAAAAAAAAAATTATCTAAAAAAGTATTGATTCTACTTTGAACTGACAACCCCCTTAGCAGATACCTTAAGCAGGGTCGCCATGTTATGTTGGGGGTTCAAGGGTGGTTTCGTAAGAGAAACGACCGTATCGATCTAGACTTATTTATTGAATGAATCATATTCTAACACAAAATTAATAGGTAGTATAAATGGTCAGTCAGCATATTGGTAAAACATTGTTAAGGAGCATACTGACTAAATAATATAAAGGAACATACACAATAATATTATGACATACTTAATTATTACACTTCATAGTCATAATCAAAATTTAATAAGTATAATGGAAAGACTCAGAAAAGTCAATTTAAAGCTTAATCCAACGAAATGTGAGTTTTTAAGGAAGGAAATTTTATATTTGGGTCACATAGTCTCTGAAAAAGGTGTTTTACCTGATCCGGAAAAGACAAGAGTATTAGAGAAATACCCAGTTCCAAAATCAGTCGATGAAATAAAACGATTTGTAGCTTTTTGCAATTATTACCGTAAATTTATTAGGTATTTTTCAGATATTGCACTACCTTTGAATAAATTATGTCGTAAAAATGTACCATTTTTATGGACAAAAGAATGTCAAAACGCATTTGAAACTTTAAAAGGTGCTCTAATGTCTTCACCTATTTTACAATATCCCGATTTCTCTGAGAATCACGAATTTATCTTACAGACAGATGCTTCAGGCACGGCTATCGGATCTGTATTGTGTAACAAAGATTTAAGACCAGTTGCTTATGCTAGTAGACCATTAAACAAAGCCGAAATGAACTATCCTACCATACAAAAAGAATTGTTAGCCATAGTATGGTCTGTCAAATATTTTAGACCCTATTTGTATGGAAATAGGTTTACCATTATGACCGACCACAAACCGTTAGTGTATTTGTTCGGCATGCGAGATCCCTCTAGTAGACTATTAAAATTCAGATTAACTCTAGAAGAATATAATTTTAAGATAATTTATGTGAAAGGTAAAGATAATGTCGTGGCAGATGCTTTGTCCAGAGTATGTATTACATCTGATGAGTTGAAGAGTATGAATGAACAAGTTATGGCTGTAATGACCAGAGCGCAAAAGAAGAGAATGAATGAAGTAAAAAAGGTTGGGGATGAAACGATTCTTAATAAATCCATTAACGATTGGCCTGATCAACCAAGAGTTGTGGAAATATTAGGAAAACCGTGTGATTCTGTAGAAATGTGTTTGGTTGAGAGCAGTAAGCTAAAATATTACAGAGAAAAATATTTAATAACTAAAGAAGTAGAGTGTTTTGTGTTTATAGAGTCTAAAAAGACCTTATATATAAATCTTGATTTTAAGGCACACTTTTCGCGAGCCGAATTTGTGCAGAAATAAGTGAATTTTGCGAAATGATACATATAGACGAAATATGTATAATAAAAAATAACACTAATATTGAATTTATTAAAAGTGTTTGTGAAGAGATAACCACACTTAGTAATTGGTCCGGACCACGATTATGTGTATTAAGAGGTGTGAAAAGAATTACAGATGATGACGAAAAAAATATTATTATGAACGACTTTCATTTATTGCCATCCAGCGGTCATGCGGGGGTGCGCAGAATGATTAACACGATTAAAAGACGGTATTATTGGCCAAATATAAATAAGGACGTCCAAAATTATGTAAAAAAATGTACGAAATGTCAGAAGTCTAAATACTTTCGTTACATTAAGGAACCTATGGAAATTACAACTACGGCTTCTACGTCGTTCCAAAAAATTTTCTTAGATGTAGTAGGACCTTTAGATAGAGACGAGAATGGAAATTGTTATATATTGACTATACAGTGTGAGTTAACTAAATTTGTACAAGCTATTCCTTTAAAAAATAAAGAAACGGTGTCCATTGCAGGTGCATTTGTTAGAGAATTTATACTAAAATTTGGTGTTCCCGAAACAATAGCAACAGATCGAGGGGCCGAATTTATCTCTTCTACAATGGAACAGGTTTGTAAAATTCTTAATATTGAAAAATTATCATCGACTGCCTACCATCATCAGTCCATTGGAGCTCTTGAAAATGCTCACAAAAATTTGGGTGCATTTTTAAGAATTCAATGCGGTAATCATACGGATACATGGAGTTATTGGTTACCCTTTTGGTCATTTAGTTTCAATAATACTGTTCATACTGAAACAAAGTACACGCCATATGAACTTGTTTTTGGTCAACTCTGTCGAATACCTAGTAATATAACTGAGTGTGTAGAACCACTGTATAATGTTGATGACTATCCATTACAACTGAAATATAGATTACAGTTAGCACATGCCGATGCTAGAAATAATTTGTTAACAAGTAAAAATAAACGAAAAGATATTTATGATAAAACTATGAATTCAATAAAATATAAAAAAGATGACTTAATTCTACTAAAAAATGAAAATACACGTAAATTAGATGCTTTATATGGAGGTCCCTATTTAGTTGTAGAAGATTTAGGATGTAATGTAAAAATAAATAAAAATAACAAAATAGAATTAGTACATAAAAATAGGACAAGGCCATATTGGCAATGACTTAGCTACTAAAATCAATTTTTAAATTAAATATGTAATAATTAGGTACTAACATTGCAATGTATAGAAATAAGTTTTAATTAAGTTTTATTGTAATAATATGTCATTTAAAAAAATATATATATATATTACCAATATATATATTTTTCTTTTTGTCCCCGGGAGGTGAAGTGTAATAATTAAGTATGTCATAATATTATTGTGTATGTTCCTTTATATTATTTAGTCAGTATGCTCCTTAACAATGTTTTACCAATATGCTGACTGACCATTTATACTACCTATTAATTTTGTGTTAGAATATGATTCATTCAATAAATAAGTCTAGATCGATACGGTTGTTTCTCTTACGAATTACAGACAGAACCTGCCAATTACAGCCTTTCCTGCACTACACTAATACAGACAGAACCTGGTAATTACAACCTGTCAATTCCATCTCTCAGAGAGGAGTATGGTGTCCCTGTAGTTGAATCAGAATAAAGCTACTTATATTTAACCAATTGTGCCTCTTAGATAATAGTAATAGTCAAATAATAAATGTTTGCTTCTTCAGGTTAATGAAAATGACTATCTGCCAAGCCTGCTGGAATAATGCCAATGCTGTATCTCGTGATGATAATATACCACAAAAGAGTGAACAGACATACACATGACACCAATGAGAGTGTATTCATTGAGATCGTTGCCACCAACTTAGGACTGGTACAGTGCAAGAATGCAGAATTCACGAAGTTATAAAAGAATGGATCCTACCCCACACAGTTAGTATATTAATCTTATTTATGGTTTTTAATAACATACTTTATTTTTGACTGCCATCATGGTCTATTGTTTAGGCCATAGTTTTATTGGATTTGTCCATTCATAATCGCAGTAGCAGAAGAGTCTCGAAATGTGCCTCACCCCTATTATGTAGAATTTAAACATATATGGCAAGATGTGGGTGTAATGTTACACCTGTGCCTTCAGGGGCATAATCTTGTGTCTATGTTAGTGTAACAATACTTTAGCTTTGTTTTGATAATAAGGGCATTAAAAATGTTTATTGGTATGTATGATCATTTAAGTGAATAAAAAAGATGTGTGATAATGATCAAGCTCCTACATCAGGATTCACAATATTTCTTTAGATCAATCTTTCAAATTGGGCAATAAGACATGATATGTGATGTGTGTGATATGTGGTGCCACTGGTTAATGTAGATAAATTATTTTCAGGTGGGTGCTTCAAGTGCTGGGTGTCATTCTTGTTGTGTGCGAGCAAATAGAGCATCTCAGCATTTCAGTACAGGGCTGTTAACATCTCGTGCATGTTCATCAGCTTTTAATGAGCCAGATAGTGAGGAATTTCCTCATGTATAAGAAACTTCAACAAGGCTAGAAACTAATTCTGCACCAAGGGCACCAACTGTTGGAACTTTTATTGTTGTACTTGACTATTTTAGAGTTGTGGCAACTGAAAGTAGATGTTATGTGGAAGGATGTCGCAGACATGAAAGAAACACAATAACACTTAAAATTATAATTCCAAGCAATTGATGTAGATACAAATAATGTTGGCGAGTTTGCTGAACTAACACATAGCGGGCACATACCAAATTAAACAAGCCCGTTCTTACTATGGGGAGCATGTGAGAGAAAATGGCTTATATATCATAGAAGTGTGTAGAGAGGTGGACGGTAACCTACAGCAAGAGCTGTCGACATCAGGCTACAAGGTGATTAGTAGTCGGATGTATTTCGTTTACATCCTATTCGACACTTCACTTAGTAGAAGGAATGCTAATATTCAAAAGTATTGCACATGTATCGTTGGAAGACGAACGGTTGGTTGCTGTGCCCACACCATGAGCATAATATGGTATCTTGGTTGGGCATGGCACAACGGTAGTCAATTGTCTCCTGCACAATTTTTAGATACAGTGTTATTAAATTATGATAAGCCTAGTGAAGAAGTGGATTAATAAAACCATTACTCACAATTGAGGGGGCTAAAAGCAAATGCGCCAATGTCCATAAATTGTATTTAGGTCATTCGAAGAAACTTTAGCAAAGCAACATTATATTCGATTGTCTATAGCAATGCATGTTTTTAATGTTTGGAAAGATATTTTAAATAGAATTCAATATGCATTCTATTCTAAACTAATATAAATTCGATAAAAACCTAATAAACAGACATGACAGTGGTGACTTTGCATCTCACATTGGACAGTGGTGAATCTGCGTCTAACTGATATTGGACAGTGGCGAATTTGCAGCTAAGGGAAAGGACAGTAGTGCATTTGCTTCTAAGCGTATTATTAGTAGATAAAGTACAGTCAACGAAACAAGGCAGATTGTTGTATTTTTTTTTATTCAATAAAGACGTTTATTTTATCAAAACCAGCAATACAGTAACAAATTAAGTTTTATTACGCAATTGAATTCGTAAGTCCCTAAGTAAATTGATTGATTGAGTTCAATTATGTTGGTAATTAAATTCTTAAGTCCGTATCAGGCACTTCAACTTCACAGACATCTTCATCTTCACAATCTTCAGTTTCGTTATCTGCTCGTAGCATTACCTTCTTGTAGAAGTTTAAATCATCCCTAGAATTCCACTTATCGCCAAAGTCTTTTTTTAGTAGAGCGTCAACATCTTTTATTTTATCTCTCTTTACTGCAACTTTGCCTTTTTCTACCAAATCAGGATTCAGGTCAATAAATGTTTTTCCTCTCTTTAAAACTGACTTGTAACTTCCGAGATCAGCGTTATAGTTAGGCTCCCCTCTTACATAAACATCATTGCTTCTGTTTCGTTTTAAGAAAAATCTTTTGCATTGGTTAAATTGGAAGTGCCAGTTTCCCGGTGGCCGAATTATATTTCCGAGAGCAGTTTTCCAATCCTTAACATTGTTCAGTAACACAACAGTCCCATATTTATTAAAGATTTCTATGTATTCCGCAGGTTTTAAAAGGGTCTCCATACGTTTTATTTCCTTCTCAACAAGACCGAAAACCCGATCATGACGAATAAACGAGTGACCGAGAATGGGGAAAACTAGTTCGACTGTTTTATTATGGTGCGGTGCCTGAGTTAACCATTTGGAGCACATACCGACCATAATACTGTTTTTGTTTTGGGCGCCGCATCCATCCGCCACCAGTCGAACAGTTTTGACATTTTCATTGAGCATTGTATTTTGAAGCGTGTTATAGACGGCTGACGCTATTTCATTTGCGCCTTTACGATATTCATCTTCAGTCCAGGTATACAGCGTTACGTTGTCCCTGTTCAAGGTATTTTCTGGCACCGACTTACCGACGATAATTGGCGACTGTAATATGCTGCCTGATCAGATATTTTAGGCAAAACCTGATTTTTCTGGCAATCATAAGAAAGCACAACTAAATCGTCCCTTTTTTCTTTTAGCAGTCGATAAAATGCTCTGGCCTTCAGCATGTGTACCCTTTTCTCTGTCATTAAATTTACTTTTTAGTTGGATCTGTTGACTTTTTTATGCGTTCAAGCAGCTCATTGCACTTAGAACAAGTGTCTGTACGAGGGCTTCCAAATCCCAGATTGTAGCATGTGTTGAAGATTGATCTAAAATAACATTCACGTACTTGGAGTTCTTTGCTCTGATTATACATTCTCCACATTTTCCGAATGTTTAGAGTAGATGGCAAATATTTTCTCATAATGGTAGATCTGCAATAATGTGACTCCAAGCACTGAAATGATTCTATAAATCTTTTGACTTCTCTTAATTTATGCACATTTTTGGCCGATGTATGATCTCCACCCCTTTTTTCTTGAACTACGGTTCCTGTGCTGGCAAATGTTCGAGATACTTTTCTTATTCTGTGCTCGGTAACCCCCAAAATAGTTATGAAAGTTTTTTGGCAAACTCGTAATAACTTCACTGATTTTCTCTTCCGAACAAATAATTTTGTTATATTTCGTGTTGGCTGGCCCTGACTCTTGGCCGGCGTCTTTTCACCATCGACACACTGCAATCAATAAAAATGCATCTTGGTCCTTTTTATTTTTTGTCCTATAAAATTCTTCGTTTCTCTTTTAGTTTTTTTCTTGTATGAACGTACCATTGTTTTACCTGAAAAGTAAAATCGTATTAGGCACGTACCTATTTATAAACAGATACCTAAACGAAGACCCACTTCCCCATGTTGCCCCTATACCCCTTCTTACCCCATACCCAATACACCGTCTTACCCCAAAGGCTGATTTAGAAAAAAATAATTTCTCAAAAAAGTAAATATTAAGTGACCTTTTGTCTACCTATACCACAACAAAGTAAACAACACTAACAACCATATACGAGAAAAGACATAAATTGGTTAGTCATATTTACCTTACAGTAAAGACGTTTTTAACTGCGTAAAATTAGATCGACTAGACACTCATCAGTTGATCGAGTATGGCTTCCTATTGGCTTATAGCTTTCTGTTCGCAAGAGTCTAGTTTCTTGTATGTGTGCGTGACCCCGTCTTACCGCGCGTCCCCGTCATGTACCCCGTTTCCCTAGTACTATCACGACGAGTACTATAATTCCCAGTAATGTGAAGTGGTATGGAATACTTGTCATATATAGTCTTCTCATTGACCTTACGGAAGTCAACCACCAAACGCCACTTTTGCTTCCCTGTAGCATCCACCTTTTTTGGGACAACCCAAATAGGTGAGCTCGAAGCTGATTCGGATGGCCGTATTATGCCTTGATCTAACATTTTTGTAATCTGGTCACTAAATTCCTGTAGGTGAATGAATGGATAACGATAGCTTTTTGTATAAACGGGAATTTTGTCTTTAGTTAAAAACTAAAGACGACTTACTATGTTTGATTTTATTTGTAAAAGTAAGGTCTTCTTCTACAATATAAAAAAAACGTCAGAATATTTTGAACATAGCGTCACTAAACTGGCCTTTTCTTCCTCGTTCAATTGATCAACGCGCAATCGCGAAACTACTTCTTGTGCTCTAGACGATGATTGTTCGGTACGCTTGCACTCAACGTTAAGCAAAGTCACATGCGGCGGCCGATCCATTGAAAACACAACATCATTTGATGTTGAATTTTCAATTTCAACTAACGCACGGCTATTTTCTACGGTGGTTAAACATTCGTGTTTTGGACAGTTACAAAGAGTTTGTTCATGTACTAAAATCTGTCCGTCTTGTGCGTTAATTGGCAGTCTAAGTAACTTGGAACTATTGGCGGGTATTATGTTTTCATACAAATTTAAATTCCGTGAATTATATATGCAAATTGGATTGACTGCAAATTTGGTAATTAGAGTCAAAGCAAAGGTCCAATTTAGCATGCCATATTGTAAGGAGATCGAAACCTATCAATCCATCGAAACGGTCATGAAATTTATACACATACTAGCTGACCCGTCACGACTTCGTTCGAAAGGAATCCTACCCTTACCCTACCAGTACCCTACCTCTACCTTACCCCGACCCTGCCCCTACCCTACCCCTACCCTACCCTACCCCTACCCTACCCCTACCCTACCCCTACCCTACCCCTACCCCTACCCTACCCCTACCCCTACCCTACCCCTACCCTACCCCTACCCCTACCCTACCCCTACCCTACCCCTACCCTACACCTACCCTACCCCTACCCTACCCCTACCCTACCCTACCCTACCCCTACCCCTACCCTACTGGCGGGGATAACTAATTAAATGACGATTGATCAGTTTTCGAACGGAGAGGAAAACTGATTAAATTACTAAAATGGCTATTAAAAAATAAGGGTTGATCGTAGAAGGGTGAAAATTGGGGATTGTATGTATTTTTGTATGTTGTATCATAAAAAAATAGAAATTAGAAATTTTGTCTAAAAAATAAAAAAAAAATTTAGGGGTAGACTACCCCTAACATTTAGGGGGATGAAAAATAGATGTTGGCCGATTCTCATAGATACCGGATAAGCACAAAAAATTTCATCAAAATCGGTTAAGCCGTTTCGGAGGAGTATGGCAACGAAAACTGTGACACGAGAATTTTATATATTAGATAATTTAATATTTTCAGAATAATTAAATTGATTATAACACGTATAGTTATGGAATGATGATGTCTACTGGTAGCGTGGACATTGGTGACCTCGAAAGGGTCGTAATTCAATGGAACACCGGGAATTTTTTTTTACCGTTTCCGGGCTAGTAAAAGATTGATTAGCGCCAGTGTCGATTAGCAAGTTTAAGTCAGGGTTTGTTACATGGATGAATGGAAGTTGCCGTTGTGTTTGTAGATTCAGTTCTATTTGGATCTTTTTGACGTCATAGCTCTCTGAAAATCCTCACTGGTAGAGGGTTGCATTTGACTATTACGTTCAGGGTCATTTTTGAAGTCAGCTTCGGATGTCTCGTCCTGCTGGTAGCATGCATAATCATTATAGTCAGTATAGTCGTTATGTTCATAGTAATTGTCGTACGTAGGCTCATTGTCGTAGCATTGTGTATAATAAAAGTCATCATAACCGTAACATTCCTTAACGTTAACGTCACGACTCTTGAAATAATTTTAAGTGGGTGGATTTCCTTGTCTAGACCAATCCCAATTTGGTTGGCTGGGTGGTAGCTGTCTCGGTTTGAAGCTGACAACTCCACTCACTGGCTTAGGGCCATTATGATTTTGGGGTAAATGTCGCGGGGTCATTCGAAATATATTACTCTTTGGGTTATAGTTTGGCGGTGGGGCGCCGAATATTTGTTACGTACGCGTCGGTTGACCACGTGACTGGTTGAATTGGCATTGAGACGCCGTGTGGGGATGGCTTTGGTTTTGCATAAAGGTTTTCGGCATGGGCATATTGCTAGGCCCTGGTATATTTTAGGGCACAGACACATTATAAGGCACAGATATTGGGACACTACGAATAGCAGGCGAAGCAGGGTAGGAAGCATGCATGGGCGGTACATTAATATTATTACGGTAAGGGCTTCGATTAGTTTGATAACTTTCGCTTCTCTGTAATAGGTACATCACATTAAGTTCCTCCTGTTCATTCTCTGTTAAGCTGTCTCTATATTAGCGGGACGCATACATCTTATACGGGTCCCCAAGGGTTCCTTAAGGCCACGGACAAACACCTGCTTAGTCAGATTTTTATAGAGGTCTCGCTTTGCCACAATAGTTGTCTCAACTGTTTCATTAAATGTCACATATGTTATTATGGTACTAAAAAGCGTCTGGCATCTATCGTAAAACTCTTGTGTGGAGTCTTGGCCTTGAGTTTGCAAAGACAGATCGTTGTATAGGGTGGTCTCATCTCTACGATCGGCAAAATTATAAATTAACGTGTTTCTAATACCTGCCCAATTTTCGGGGATACCGTTTGAGTTAACAGTCGTGGCGGCGGGACCTGTGATTTTATTTAGTATTTCGTTAAGCAATGATGGGTAGTTCAACTCAAACTCGCACCCTACCTGTACATATTCTGCAACCAACTGGTCACAAATTCTGATAAATCTGGTCAAAACATGTGGGTTTCCATCGAAATCCGGGACTAAGCGGAGGGCCTTGTAAATGGTGTCGAAGTCATTGGAATTCATACTGCCGGATTCTATATCTAATTCCCTAATCGTATCTAGTAACCTGGCCCTTCCGGACTGCCTATTCTCGGCCGGGAGTCATAATTCCTAGGATGTATAAGTACGTTTGAGATTACCCATTATCAATTTGCCGTGGATATATAACAGTCAGCATTAGTTGATAGGCGAAGATAAGAAGGCACAGATGAAAAACTAAAGTACATAAAGAAGCGTTAAGAGTTTTGAGTTTTTGTCTTTACTGGGAACTTGGCCCATCTGAATAAGAAACACCTTTGATTTCACGGTATTTCTTACTTAGGAGCTTTATAACGGGTGAAGCCAAGTCACACCCGGTTCAAGACATTCATTATTTTATTTTATTTTCAAATTTCGAAAACTTACAGCTAATAGGTTACAATTATTTCAGATTAATAAAAAGAGATGGCCAATTAAAAGTTTTCACAAATAACTTAATAAAAACATAATTTATACAAAGGCAAGTGTTTGTTAGGATATCCTCGCACGCATATCTACTATGTTATTAATTCAGATATTTATAATGCTAAGACTGTTAATTAATTAATTTGGCTGCTATTACTCATAAACTCACTGCACATGGTTCTTTTTATGCTTGAAGCACTTGAGTGAAAGAGGATGCGACTCTGACTGACAGTGTTATATGTACGGCTCGCCCTGATTAAAAACAAGTTCTGCCTGTAATCGCAATAGGTAACAGGCGTATGCAGAATGTCCTGTCGCCTAAGAAATGCTGATGGTACGCGGAGCCCTATTTTGTCCACCAACTCAGAAACATCTGTCAATCCATTCGCAATGCTATGCAATATTATCCGAAACAGAACAAAATAACTGTGAAGAAGAAGCCCAGTAGACCATGCCACATTGCAAGGTGATCTGATTTTTGAACGCTTCGAAACGGGTTGCCTGTACCTCTGCCGATGACTTACATTCGTAATTTTCACTTAAATCACATATGATTATTGCGTCGTTTGGACTTGATCTTTCAATTTTAGCGATATTTACGTTGTTGGTGTTTCCAATTGTACATATGTATTTATAAATTTCTCTCAAATTTAGTTACTAAGTCTGTGGTTGAGCCATATTATCATTTTTTTAGTTTTCATTTGTTTTAGTTCTCATTTTTTCATCTTCTCATACGTATAGTCTACTCGTTCCCATTGTTCCCAGTATACTTTTTTAGAAAGAGTCTCGCCTTCTATAGCCTAAATTAATTTTAATCGTTTACAAATCGTATATTTCCCATGCATACAGTTATAGGATAAATCAGAAGTTGATTTTGAAATGACGTCAGTGAGCGATTTGTCATTGTTTGAGAAGACACCGTTGCTTTTAAAACTCGAGAACAACATGTCCATATTGCTCTATTTTACGCACAACCAAGTGTTTCGGTACTGAAGTGCGTGTTTTAGAGACATTACGTATGCTGGTTTGTGTCTGAAAAAAGCTGTAAAACTAAGGCGTCCTTCGTCTTTATAAATTTGGTACAAATTAGATCATTTATCAGTGAGATATCGAATTTGATTTCTCTCTTTATTAACTGTTTTGAATTCTTTCTTTCCGCTTGTACTGCGACTTATACCATCACGTATTAAAAATAATTTTAACTCATTTATTGTATTCATTCTTCCCTACACTTCATTTATTTAATGACTTTTCCATTTTCGAACCTTTACTATTTTTATGCGGCATTCTAAGCTTAAGAGTTTTGCAATGTTTGATAGTAAATTGAAAGGTTATCCAGGGTCAAAAAGTTTTCTAATAATCAGTTTTACTGCAAAGTTATTAGACATGAGTAGATACAAAATAAATAGAATATTTAGTTTCTCCGTTGTCCGCACTGATTGACATACAATTCATATCATCTAAATAGAAAATGTTACATTTAATTTTATATAAATATGAATAAAAATTAAATAAAAGTAATTATAATGTTTATTTAATTACTTAGTACCTACATTACTTATTAATTTATTTATCTTCTTTTACGATGGTTTTTACAGGTGTTAACCTAATACAATAGTGTAACTATCTGTTGATTGTAGCTTATTACAAATAAAGCTATCTTCGTGAATTCATTCAGAGAACATCATCCATATTGTCGATTTTCATTTCGAGTGACTACGGCATCGTAATTGGCAGAGCTCGAAGCCTTGATTGTCAGCTCGTTATCGCGTTTTTTGTGCTGTTCGTGATCGGTGTTCTGCTGATCAACCGAAGCCTTTAGTACATACACATCGGGAGATAACATTCTCAGAGTTGATTTGTTTGAAACTTTTTTGCTTTTCTTGAAGTTTACAATATTTCTCCATTAATTTCCAAACAAGATACATAACTACGAATGGCAATATCAGCCCGAATGCGTTTTGCAATAACATTGAGGTACTTGGCCAACGGAGATAGCTTCGTATGCCTTCATTTTTCATTTAAAGTGTCGCCTCAATCGGTTTTAACAATTATTTCTGAAGTATGTGCAGCACTAAACCAAGTATTTGAAAAACAAATACAGGTGAGTTTTAATAAAAATATTTATTAGGTACTAAATGTTATCTTTGGGTTAATCAGTCACTAATTTAATTAATCAGTATAAAATCAGTATCACAAGCAAAAATTAAGCATAATTGTAGGCTTTAGAAATAGTGGTGGAAAGCTGACTGTCGTCCAACTGCTCATATGATTCAGTTTGCGCATCTGTATTTTGTGTTATTGGAATTTGTGGTGATTCAGGATACATGTGGTATATATCTTCTTGTCCAATATGAATTTGCGGTGGTTCAGAATATACCATACGGGTATTCTGTCGATGACCTACATTGCTTAACAGTGGTTTGGAATGGGAAGACATGGTAGATGGAGGTCGAGAAGGTGGTGTAAATAATGGTAGAGTGTTTGAAAATCTTTCAGAATGCTTAGTGTGAGTTTTTTAACTACTCGGTCGCGTTAAAATAAACGCGAATTTGTATGGAGTTTGCTCAGCGCCATCTTGCGAAAAGTTTGTGAACCATATTTTGTGAGTGCGAGATTGTTTGTCAAGTTAACGATCGTGACCATCGACTAACTTTATCGAAGTGAGCATTTATACGAGCTTGAATCGAATGGCGTTTATGCGAGTGCGAGTTACAACATTATCCTATTTTGACAGTTCGTTTGTGAATAATCGTGAACTCTTTCACTTGCGAGCGAGTTAACTTTGTCACGGAGCTTTTGTTAGTGAATACAATATTAATACGAACCTCTTTTTACGGAATTCATTTATTTGTGAAAAATTATATGTAAAAAAATGGCAGCACGCAATTTTTTAGCTTGGAGGATGTTGTCGACGGCAACAGCAAAAGACGAGCGTAATCACTTAACCAGTGTTCGTGCAGAAGCTCGCATTTATAACAATCCGCTGTTACATCTTCCAGACACCGAATTCAAAAGAAATTATCGCCTTTCGAAGAAAGCGTTTAAATGCTTGTGCAAAGAATTAAGACAACTAACAGATTTGAAAGCTACTCAACAGGTTACCTTGGAAACAAAAGTAGACATTTAAAAACATATGAATACATAAAATGTACATGTACACTCATGCATGTGTATTTTTTTATCAATAATTGTTATTATTCTAGGTACTTACTGCACTATTTTTCTTTGCAACGGGGTCTTACCAGCGGCCAGCTGGGGATGCAAAGAATATGTCCCAAAAAATATGCAGTGTTTATATTGAAGAGGTTACTAAAGCCTTAATACATAAGAATATGCTAAATAAATATATTCGGTTTCCTGACACTATAAATGCTAGACAAGCAGTTAAAGGTACTTTTTTGATATCATAATACAATACTTTACAGGTTTGAAAATATACAATTTTTTCAGATTTTCTGCTGAATATAGAATACCAGGCGTTGTTGGATGCATTGATTGTAGTTGTTAAGTACGCGGGAGCGGGGACAGAAGTGAAACACTCGCTAGCTAGCAACGCACTGCTTTATTGGCGGTTAAGACGCGCTGACACGGGAGCGGGCGCGGGGGGCGCCCGCCTTGCACACAACATACATAACAATTCCTCCCTCTTAGTCCAATACACCAAATACAATCAACATTCCTAACCATAGTATTATTCTAGTCTACTTGACATCTAACGCTAGAAGTACTTTTTAAAACAAATAACTGGGCGATTACGTAACGATCTCTTTGGAGTAACAACTATTGGCTCATCGTGTTTTGCGGTCTGGGTATCGGGTTCCGTCCCTGCCTTGTGACCCACATCTCCGTCGTTCGAACTAGCTTCGTCCATTTCTGGCTCGACTTCTCTCGATGACGAAGAAGTACTTCGTACGTACGATTCTGCTCTCCTCCCTCTGGCCGAAGTACCCGGCCCGGGATCTGGTAAGTTAGGTTCCGGCCGGAGTATGTGCGCTTCTGGAGCGGCTGCCGACGGAAAATGCGGCGGCAACGACGACGGCGACGACGGAGGCGACGACGACGGTGAGTGCGGCGGTGACGGCTGCTGTGCAGGAGGACGACCCGACCCAGGTGAGTACACTTCCGAGTTTTGTACATTATTATAAATACTGTTACTTGTTCCTTTATATAACATCAGTTGATCAATGTCCCTTTTGTAACTTTCTGAACTATTACTGTCTTTTACTAAATACAAAACATTTCCTATTCTTTTAAGTATGACGCCCTTACACCATGTATAACTTGCTTTGTTAACAAATTTTTGTACAATACAACATTGTTTTTCTTAAAATATCTTGTTTTACTTTTCCCTTGTTGCTTAATTTGCGTACACTGTTGATTTTTTACAACGTTAGGATCGGAAGGTGACAAGGGTGCCGATGACTTTGGATCCATCAGATCTAGTCGCGACCTTACTTTGTGCCCAAACACCAATTGCGCAGGGGACAACCCAGTAGCAGAGTGAACTGAATTACGGTAATCCATAAGATATTTAAGTAATTTAACTGATGTTTCTTTCGCGCTGTGAGTCGACCAAATACAAGACTTTATTCCCTTTTTAATTACCTTAACCAAACTTTCGACCTGGCCGTTACTAGGTGGGTGATAGACTGGTGACGTCAAATGCGAAATTCCGTTTGTTGCGCAAAATAGTTCAAATTCCCGTGAACAAAAAGCTGTGCCATTATCACTTACTAATGTTTTCGGAACTCCGAACCGTGACATAAAGTCATACAGCTTTTCAATCACCGCGGCCGAAGAAGTAGCCGTGTTCATGTTGTAAACTTCTACCCATTTAGTATGTGCATCTACCACTACCAAATAAACGCATCCTTTAATCGGACCTAGGAAGTCTATGTGTATTCTGTGGAAGGGACAAGGTGGATATTCCCAGTGAGCAGGCGCGGCTCGCGGCGGCGCGGGGCGCAGCTGAATACACACATCGCATGAACCTATCATTGTTTCTATAGCCTGGTCAATTCCCGGGAACCAAAATCTTGATCGCGCTTCAGCCTTGGTTTTTACTACACCTAAATGGGAAGAATGTAACTCCTTAAGAATAATTTTGTATAAACTCGAAGGAATAACTACCTTGTGACCACGCATGACGCAACCATTCTCGTACGCTAATTGTGATCTACATAAAAAGTATGGTTTTACACTTTCATCGTTTATCTTCGGTGGCCAACCATTTAAAATAAAGTCTTTTACTCGCCTTAAAACTACGTCATTACTAGTTTCCTCACGCAATTTATCTAACGTAATGGGCATGCTTCCGTCTACAACAAAACAAACATAAGTCGCTCGGTCGTATGATACTTTGCAATCACAACACTTACACTGTTCGGTGCACGCGCACTCGTGAACCGTGCGCGGTAAGCTCGCGCGGGAGAAGTAATCTGCGCTGTTGTTAGCGCTGCGAACATATTCTATTTTATAGTTATAACTACTTAAGAACAAGGCGTACCGTTGTAACCTATTTGCGGACATTTCCGGTATACCCTTATGGGGCCCAAAAATTGCCAATAGGGGCTTGTGATCCGTTCGAAGAATAAACGGTTCCGATCTTCCATACAAATATTGATGGAACCGCCGCACGCCGTAAATAATGGCGGTAGCTTCCTTTTGGATCTGAGCATATCGCTTTTCCGCAGAGTTTAAGGTACGCGAAACAAATGAAATAGGTTTTTCCACACCATCCGAACCTACTTGTGAGAGGACTGCTCCCAACCCACTTGGGGACGCGTCTACCGTTAATATTATAGTCGCGTTCGGGTCAAAATGTGGAAGAACTTGTTCCGATGTCATGAATTCTTTTATTGCCCTAAAAGCCGAGTCGTGGGTATCAGTCCATGTCCACTCGCAACCCTTTTTTAGCAGATCATACAACGGGCTGAGGATAGTGGATGCGTTAGGTACGAAATTCCTATAATAGTTAATTAGGCCCAAAAACGATTGAAGCTGATTAACATTAGTGGGCACCGGTGCTTCCAACATTGCCTTAATTTTTTCCGGCGATTTTTTTAGTCCATCCTTAGTGATAATATAACCTAAATAACTGATTTCGTCTTGAAAAAAACTACATTTTTCTTTTTGTAAAGTTAACCCTGCTTCTTCTAAGCGCTTTAAAACTAAATTTAGTTTTTCTGAATGTTCCTGCCTATCCTTGCCCGTTATCAAAATATCATCTAGCAGGCACAACACTCCGTCTATACCAGATAACAACCCCTCGATAGCGCGTTGGAAGATAGACGGCGAGCTGGCCATTCCAAACACTAGACGTGTAAACCTATATAGTCCGCGATTAGTATTTATACAAGTTAGGTTTTTTGACTCCTCATCCAAAACTAACTGGTTATAGGCCATAGATAAATCGAGTTTACTAAACTGTTGACCCCCATGGATCTTTGAAAATAATTCTGTAGTCGTGGGGAGCGGGTACTGTTGAATAAGTAACTGTTTATTTATACTAACTGAATAGTCGGCACATAATCTGACAGTCCCGTTTCGCTTTAGCACTGGAACTATCGGTGAAGCGTATTCCGAATATTCTACGGATTCGAGTATACCTAATTCAACCAATCTGTCGATTTCTTTGTCGACCATTGTCCGCAACGCAAACGCAACCGGGCGCGCTTTACAAAAAACCGGCTTTGCTCCTTCCTTCAACAATAGTTTTATTTCATATTTATTAAATTTCCCTAATTCATTCGAAAATAACTTTGGGTATAACTGCTGTAATCCCGTAGTCTCACAATAATTGACCGGTATTAACTGTAAGCGAAATAATGATAAGAAATCCCGACCAAGAATGGGGGGGCCGCCTTCGCGCACGACATACAAGTACATAATATTCGTTCGATCCGCGTAGCGTATCGGCAGACGTAACGTACCTAGGCACACAACTTTCCCGCCGTTATACGTTACGAGCTGTTTACATGTATTTGATAATGGCATTTTTGAAATAACTTTTATTAAACGTCTCCGGAACCACGGTTACCGCGGACCCGCTATCAATTTCGAATTTGAATGCCACGTTCTCAATCCAGACAGTTTCTACCATGGGTTCTCCCCTGAATGAACGGATATAATACAGCTTACCGTCATCACCATCCTCACCCTTGTCACCACCATCCACCTGTACGTAATTCACTTTAGGACACATTTTACGCAGGTGGCCTTTTACATGACACTTTTTACACACTAAGTTTGCGAATCTACAGTCCACCGATTTATGATTCGTATACCCACATACACTACATTTCACTTTCACTACACTGGTACCACTTTTGCCTTTATCCGCTATCTTGAAGAGCTGCTGGTCTGCCGCCGACGCCTGCGCCTGCGCTCCCGCACTGGCCGCGGCGGCAGCGCGCGAGCACCGGAGGTTTTCTGCCATCTCCACGACCTTGGCCAGCGTAAGGTCGGCCAGGTCTTTCGTGTACAGCTTCTCCTTCTCTTGTCCTGGTTGCATCCCCATAATAAACTTGTCGCGGAGTGCCTCCTCCACGTTAAGAAAGGCACATTTTTCTGTCAGCCCTCGCAATCTCGCTGCCCATTGAGAATGGGACTCTCCTGCTTGTTGTGACGCCGCGTAGAAGTTGTGACGCTCACCAAACCCGACACATTTAGGGGTGAAATGGTTATCCAGTAGTGATAAAAGATCTTCGTAGGGCACATCCTCAACGGCTTTAGGTAAAACTAAATCCGTTGTTAGCTTGTAGGTACCTTCAGTGAGTGCGCTGAGTAAGATGGCCTTTCGTTTTCCACCCGCGGAATCCGTCTGCTCGTTGATGTTATTTGCCACGAAATATTGCGAAATACGTCCTTTGTACGTCTTCCATGTCTGTGTATTATGATCAAACGTATGTAGAATCCCAAATTGCACAGAACTAGACATTTCGAACACGTGTTGAGGTTAATTTCTCGTCGCCAATGTTAAGTACGCGGGAGCGGGGACAGAAGTGAAACACTCGCTAGCTAGCAACGCACTGCTTTATTGGCGGTTAAGACGCGCTGACACGGGAGCGGGCGCGGGGGGCGCCCGCCTTGCACACAACATACATAACAGTAGTCATTTTAGAATACATGGTCCACCAAAAGAAGATGAGCATCGCTACTATTCCCGTAAACACTATCATTCTATCAATGTCCAAATGGTAAATAAATTATTCTTGAACAATCATAGCAGGAGTAATTTTTAATACCTAACTATACTTATATTAAAAATGTTGCAGGTATGTGATGATGAATATCGGATCCTAAATGTAAATGCCAAATTCGGAGGTGCAAATCATGATTCATTTATATGGGACAATAGCGACCTGAATCAATATATGCAGTTATTGCACCAGAATGGGGAAACAGTGTGGCTTTTAGGTAAAGCTCTACTATCAGTAATTGACTACTTTTTATCCCAGAATCGTGCTAGGCTATAGGGTATTATTACAGAAGAAATTGATTTACTAAATTAGGGAAAAGTTTGTGTTAGGCTGACATAAATTATGATGTTGTGATTTATAATATATTTATTAATTTTAAATTCTCAGGTGACTTAGGTCATCCACAACGTCCATGGCTGATGACTCCAATTTTAGATGCAGCTTCTAACACACCTGAAGCAAACTATAATCAAAAGCATATGGCTGCTAGAGTTGTCATAGAAAAACATTTGGAAGGCTCAAGAATCGTTGGAGATGCTTAAACAAAGACAGGGCTCTTCATTATAAGCCATTGAAATGTTCTAGAATCGTATTAGCTTGTTGTGTTTTACACAACACTGGCATTAATTATGGCAATGCAGAGGATGTGGATATCACAGGTATACAGGAATTACAATTTTTAACTTATTTAATTGTGGTATAAAATAAGTTTAAACTTTTCATACCTTGTTTTCATTGCTGTTTGTATTCAATAAATATACATTTTTCAGATATGGTACAAGATGATAACCAGGACTATAATGAGAGGATTACCCTTGACAGAGAGACAAGTTCCACCACTGAGTTAATTAGAGGATGGGTGTTAACCCTTAATGGGTTGTGAGTGATCTAACCATCATAAAGTTATGAATTTTGGAAAATATACTTATTATGAGGTCTAGAATAATATTTTCTAAGTTTGATATTTATCATTTATTGCTTTAATGGGTTTTACCACGTGGGAACTATTTCCCTGTTGTCCATATAAAAATATAATTATGTTTTTGAGATACAACATGAATATTATTCCCACATCTGAGTAGGGAAGAATGATAGACATTTTATTACATGTCACCATATTTATTTATGAAAGTTGTCAAAACATTCGGGGCAAATAGATACTTTGCAAGTTTTGCATATGAATCTGAAGCGTTTCTCTTTTACGCGAGTAGAACAAAAGCGGCATCTGCGGAATTTCAAATTATCTTGAAGTAGCTGTAGTCCCATATTCAGCAGTCTGATTTCATCAGGAACACCGTATACTCCACCCTTTTTGTTCTTAAAAAGGGGAACAGTCACTTTTTTGGCACTGAAGTTGTTTATGAGTAGACGGCCAAGTCGGAGACGAAAATCTCTGTGTGTCATAAGACTGTTTTGATGGTAAACAATATATGAGTTCACCACAGCCGCCTCGAAAATAAACCAAAACAAACGGTGCCAGTATTTTCTTGACTTGCGACTCAGAGGATAGGATGATCTATAATGATCAAATAGATCGACTCCTCCCATGTGTTCCGTATATTTCTTTATAGCAACTGGGCAAAACATTGTTTTTTTGAGCCGTTCTTCTTTGTCCTTTGTATTACTTCAACAGACCTTGGATCATGCGCTGTAGTACTTACTAATACATCTTTTGTATATATCCATTTAATGCATGCAATAGGATTGGAATATTTGAAGATGAACTCACCAGGACTCAGTTTTAGATCTTTGTTTTGCTTGCTAATTTCTGGTGGCAATCCCTTCCTGTTCGCTCGAATGGTTCCTACAGCATATATCTTCTCTGAATACAAAATCTCCAGCAACGGCAGGCTCGTAAAAAAATTATCAAAATCTATGAAAGTATCTTCTGGCACATTTTGACATAAATCCAAAACAACTCTACACCCTAATCCCTCTTCAGCTGTATTATCTGTTTTGCCTGTATAAATTTGGAACTGATAGAGGTACCCAGTTTTAGAATCGCAACGACACCAGCATTTATAACCTCGTTTAATCGGTTTTTTAGGCATGTATTGTTTCATAGATGATTTGCCTTTAAATTTTATCATACTCTCATCAATGGATTGATTTTGAGATGAGGAGCAGTTTTGTTGAAAGGTTTCGTTCAGAGCGTCCACTATTGGTCGTACTTTACACAGTTTGTCATAGCTCGGGTCATCGCGTTGAGCTTCTTCTAATATGTTATCAATGTGAAAATTTTCTGTGATTTTCTGAAAGCGTTTGAAAGGCATGACTTCACTAATTACAGAATTTCTATAAAATTCGTCAGTAGACCAGTACATCTTTATATCAGGTATTGGGTTTATTGATACCAACAACATAAGCCCAAAATATGCATTCATTTTTTCATATGTTGTATCTTTCCAATGTCTTGAGCATTTATAAGCTGCATAGATATTTGTGTTTCTCACATTCAAATTTACCAACTCTTCTGGAAACATATCCCGGAAATAGGACAATGGAGTAGATCGGTGGTTATATTACTTGTTTACAGTTGTGGTAATTAGGGTGTAGTTGTGAGATAAATGAAATCTGACTCAACAGTTTACCATTTTTATTTCTCCATCTCGATCACAATACACATCTCCATCACCAACAAATATAGAAGGTGCAAACACAAAGTACAGGCACAGAACAACAGCAGAAGAATGAAGAATTGTATAACGCACGAACAGAAAATAATGTTTTTATATAAAATTATGTGGGTATCGTTTACACGGCACGGAAACTATGCACTTGTAATTAGTGCGACAGGTAGCTATCAACTGGTGACGGAACAAAAGATGCGTAGACGCATTGGCTCCGCCCATCCTCCCGTTTCCATTATCACATTCGTCAACGCGTTCGCACGTTATTATCGTGATATATACAATATATTAATAAAATATAAGAAATATGTGTTATAAACTAATGAGGATGGAGTGTAAAAATCTGTACCTCAGAGGTATACAACATTATGTGACAAAACGAAAACTTTACAGGAGAGGCAAAAATGCGCGGAATGAAACTTTGAATGAAATTTTGTCATAGTTGCTTTAAAGATATTGGAACAAACTAAACAGTATTTTTTATTATTATTAAATGAAATTATTATGTCTTACACATTATTACCATAAAGTTAATTTTTATCTGATTTTGTGGACTTGAGACTATTTACCTCCTAACATAAATTAACTTAGGTGTTTTAGAAAGCATTATGATATCATACTTTTGTTAACCTCTAAATAAAACATGTGGATGTCATTGGAAGTCGGCACATAGAAACATTATGTCTCTTGTCAGTATGTACTGTTATGCAATTATTTAAGAGATTTGGCGGGGTTTATTAACAAAATGAAACAAAAGTTACTTGACAAACTTGAAAATAAAAATATTATTTAACCAACACAGCTATTCACATAGTTCAGGTAAGTCAGGGACATCTGCACATGGAAGATTCCTATAATAATCATGGAACATGGATGGAATCCACTGCAAAGATTTTTGTAAATCGTTGTATTTGAGTCTCGAAATGGGCTTTCGAGTGTTTCGAATAGGTTTTGGCGTGGGCACAGAAAATCCTCTCCGTGTATTTCGTATGAAGCTAACTTCTTTAAAAGTTTCTTGATCAAAAGAAGTTTTGTAGAACATTGAACCTATTTTATTTTTTCGGAATTGCATCCATACTATAGCAGAATATGGTACCAACTCTCTCGCAATAGATTTTTTTCTGTGCACAAAAGGAGCTGATGATCCGTTACAAAAGGCCGAAAAATCCATGAAATTATCAGACTCCATGTTTACCACCTTTATTTTGGAGTTTCTCGAACAGCTTTTTATAAACTGTTGCCAGTCCCAAGGAGTCACGATGGAAAACTCTTGGATTTTCTTTTTTTCTCTCTCTATTATTGAGTGGACTACATCAACTTCCATGTGAGTATGCCCTTTTAATAAATATTTGTGGTTTATTACCTCCACATTTTCTTTTTGAGACAATATCCACAAATAAGCCATCATTAAATAAATATTTTTATTTTGCCCCGCACAGTTGTCGCTCCATACTGTTACTTCTTTTAATGGACTATTGTCAAGCTGCTCAAAAAACTTAACTATCCCAGAAGCCATTTCATTTCCACCTCGTCCTGCCACAGTTTCATCCCACATAAAACACCAACTTTCTTTGGGAACTGAATCCATAATTGTGAAATTAAAAGTCCACAACTTTCTGTAATAAAAACTCTGCCCATTAGTTAAATAGGGTGTGGGCAACATTTTTGAAGGTCCACTGTCAGCAACTTCTTGGCACCATGGCTTTCAATAGCTGCAACTTTATCAAATCCCTTCAAACTGTATCGTAGACTGCTTTCCTCAAGATGTTTATTATGTAGAGCTTTCATATTATTCTTTTCAGTTTCATCTGTGGAGTTTTTGTATCTGATAACAAAAGTATCACAATCATCACAAGTGTCAATAGCAGGTGGACTGAAACCGAGATTAAATTCCGTATTAAAAATATGTCTGTATAACCACGCCTTTGCCATATTCTCCTTCGGTATACCCTCTTCAGCACAGAACTCTACATATAAGGAATATAATTAATCAATATTTAGGTGGCTTCCAAGATACTGTCTTTCTGTTCTGTTTCGACTATAATGGCTCTCATATCTCGGTACCTTGCCAATGTGTTTTCGTACTGATTCTTTAACTATATCTGCTGTTTTATTGGGCGGCGGATGTCTTCCTCGTCTATCTGCTTGAACAAATCCTTGTTTAGATTTTTTTATTGCGTTTCTCACAACAGTTTCTGAAATAGCCAAGGTATTAAAAAAAACTTCTTGCAAACCTTTTCAACTTTATCATCAATTAAAAATGTGTACCATAATGTGTATTCTCTTTTAGGTGGTTGATCAGGATCACGGCGTCTGGATCTAGCAGTTTGAACTTCTGAGACTCTAGAAATAATAAATTGTCTTTTTAAATCCCACGTCATCTCTTCCGCGTAATACTTCTCATAAATAAAGCGTCTAACAGTTTCGTCTATACGTTCACTACATTTCAATCTGCAAGCACATACTGGTTTCATCTTCTTTTCTGGAACAACTTTCCCTTTCTTAGAAGTGTATGATTTTCCTGTGATTGCGCCTTGTTTTCTTAAATTGCATTTTCATTTTAATTTATTTAAAGTTCTTTTACGACTCTCCATTACAGAAATTTGAGGTGATAGCTCTGGCTGAATATGTACTAACTCTGGCTGAATATCTGAAAGAGTATTGATCAGCAATTGAGTCGTTCCGTTTTCTGTCATATTGTCCAGATCATCGATGGATGACCTGTCTGATTCTGGTATATTAAAATTTATACGTCTTCGTTTTCTAAATTCACAATCTAGGGAGTCTTCATCAGTGTTTGGAATGTACTCTTCGTCTGATGGTGAAAAATCATCCTCAGAGTCCATACCATCTTCAGTTGTCATGCGGTAAAAGCTATTCGATGGCACGAGATTTTTTGAAATGTCAGTGAGCAAAGCAGAAGTTGACGGTTGCGCATCATCGTTCGTGGCATCACTGACAGTATACGTTACTTCGGTTGCAGCCGGAACTACGTCAATATCTTGGGATGGCCTTAAAAGCGATCCTTCGGGCCTTTCCAGGAAAAGCTGTTCTTCTCTCTGCGATCCTAAAAAAAAAGTTTCTACATTAGCTGTGTACTTATGCTATTATTTATCCTACTAATATTGTAGACGCGAAAGTTTGTAAGAATGTATGGATGGATTTATGTTTGTTACTCTTTCGTGCAAAAACTACGGAATGGATTCTGATTAAACTCAGAATAATATAGCTTACACGTCAGAATAACACATAGGCTATAATTTATAAAGATATAGGAAGTCTTATCCAAAATGTAACGATAAGTGACAAGTAAGTAGGAAAAAATCTGTCATCTACGAGCTATTTTGGCGTGGGCCGCAAAACCGTTGGAGTTACACGTATATAATGTATAATGGAAATGTTTATTTTAAATTTTCCTACATAAAAGCCCGCGACAGCATATAACTATATTTTATGTGTAAGCCATGAATACAATAAAAATTGACTTACACCTAATTTATTTCTAACGCATATTTCGCATATTTGGTAGAAACAAATTGATTCTTATATCAAAATAAATACATTTATCGCATCTGGTATTTAAAGTAGATAAACTTTGTCTTTTACACTACATTATTTGGACAAATTTTGAATATTTAGTTATGACGATAAATAACCCAGTGCGCTATATTATGGTGTGGTCCAGCGGTGGGCGAATGGGACCTACCAATAACTTTCGCATTACCATCAATCAATCACCATTTACATACGTACCTACCTATCTATCCTTACAAACTTTAGCGATTATAATACCTTTTACAATTTTCCAGTACCACGCGGGTGAAACCACGGGGCGCAGCTAGTAACACATAAAAACTAACCGAGAATCAGCATATTTACTTTGAACATGGTGTACCTAACTACCTACTACTAGTGTATTTATGGCACTGAAAAATGGACCTTAACGCACAGTAACACAGATTAATTTCATATGAAACTTAAAGGAGAATCTACTTAGCTGCGGAGCGTTTTACTCCACTATGTTTTAAATTAATGAAAAAGTACTACTTATGACAACACCCTGTTTGGAGTAAACACTGATACCGCAAGAATCATAGGAAAATCTAATATTAATTCACAACGATGTAAATCTACCTACAAACAATTTTTGACATTGAAAAACGTATCTTAACACCAAGAAATAAAAATCAATGGTATAAGACGTTTCCAGGAGATACTATTGTTTACCTCTCGTTACGTTTTCGCACGATAAGTATTAAAATTTTGAAATTATTTTTAAGGCTAAAATTGTAAAATATAAGTTATTGGGAATTATGTGCCCCACATCACCCCCCTCCAGAGACCGTCAAGGGCGATAAAAAATAGGAAACTTAACTTGACGTCCGGAACGAGTTTTATAGTTATTTGGAGGAATGTCATCGGTGATTGGGTCAATATATATGCTGGTTTAAGGCGGTCAATAGAAACAGTGACTTCCTTGCCCTTAACTAAGATTTTAAACACTTTGTCCCCCTTACTAACGACTTTATGTGGACCTGAATAGGCAGGTTGTAGGGAACCACGGCTGGCATCTTCACGAAGGAAAACGTGCTCTGTAGTAGCCAGATCTTTAAAAATAAATATTTTGCTATTACTGTGACGGGAGGCAGGCACAGGTTGTAATTTTTGCGCAAATGACCTGATTCGAGCAGTAAATTCTGCAGGGTCCGTAGAACCAGCACTCGGAACAAAGAACTCTCCGGGCAGTCTAAGCGGCTCACCACATAGCATTTCAGCTGAAGATGACTGCAGTATAAGTTCACTATAGATATATAATAAAAATTACTTAAACAGGGTTCATAATAAGTATAAAATACAGTGATATGAATACCATACATACTTATTTATTACTAGCTGTGCCCGCGACTTCGTCCGCGTGTTAATTAGTTTATTTCGGTTTTTTTTTGTTTTTTAGTAAAATAAAAGACTTTTTCTAAAATAAAAGTAGCCTAAGTTACTCCTTATTACATCAGCTACCTGCCAATAAAAGTCCAGTCAAAATCGGTCCAGCCGTTTCAGAGATTAGCCGGAACAAACAGACAGACAGACAGACAAAAATTGTAAAAAATGTTATTTTGGTGTATGTACCGTATATATATTCATATTTATGTAGTACAAACTGGTTATTTCAATATTACAAACAGACACTCCAATTTTATTTATTTGTATAGATTTAGTATAAAATAGTTCTTATAGTAAATTTAACAACATTAAAATATTATTATGATTAAAAAATATAAAAAATATTACGGAAAAACATTAAATATTATATAATAATAAAATCAAGCTATATTATTATCCCAATTACAATATTAGCTTTCTAAACACATAAACAACAGTAAAAATAATTATATAACTAATTAAAACTAAAATTATCACATGTACGCCAACTTGAACAAAAATATACTAACTACATTGAAATGTTTAAAGTATGTGCTTAGTGGTCAAATAAGCTTGCTATTGACAGCAAAGTATGCATATTTGTGACGAGCGAAGCGACCCCTCACTCGATTAATAAAATATAAATACCCGCAACCTTATTTTATATATTTACATATAAGTCTTAGATTTAATATTTAGAATAAATTTAGAAATTATACTTGTTTTAAAGATATTATTGTACACGTCTGTTTTTGTTCTATTACACAGACATAAAAGAAACTACCGTCTGAGGTACAGGCTCGGCCTAGTTTAGACGGTAGTGTTCACTTAGAATAATGTCATAAGTATAGAAACATACTCTTAGATTAAGAACAATTTAAACTTATCACTTACGTCAATAAAGATTTTTATTTATTTATTATTTATAACTACATACTATAATATAAGTAACTATGAAACTTACTTTCTACGATTTCAAGATCTACATCGATGGCTTGGCTGTGAGGTCTTGACTCTGTATGATGTAGGATGTAGGAGATGTATGATGCAGTGATGTTAGGTCCTTCCAATGCTGGATGGTCACAAGTCTACCTCTTGCATTGCTTAAAGGCTTACAAAGATCTCCATGTCTACAAAATATATCACAAGTTCAATTCAACAACTCGCTTTAAATATTGTAAGTAAACTTCTTGCTTGCTTACTCTTCCATAAAACTTAATAACAACTCAAATTGATGCTAGCTGGTTTTCATTTTGCTAAACTTGAGTTAAAAACAAAATTCACAGACACAGTATGTTTACACAACAAATTCGAAGATATGACCAAAGAGTATTTAAATCTATGACGACAAGCGTAACATGACTATTTTTGATAGTACAACACCTCCATATAAATAGCATAAAAAAATCATTGTATTTCCGGTTCCGTATTGAAGGTTCCGCAGCAGAAAGTATTTCAGTTGATTAAATGAGAGCAAATTGCGGTTTATGACGTATTAAAAAAAACTACTAGCTAGAACTCGTTCAAACCAATTTTCGTTGTTAGTTTCCACAATGTACATCATAATATTTTTTTTAGTTTTATCATTCTCTTATTTTAGAAGTGACGGGGGGGGGGGGGGACACTCATTTTACCACTTTGGAAGTGTCTCTCGTCGAGGCTATACAGTTTAGAAAAAAATGATATTAGAAACCTCAATATGATTTTTGAAGACCTATCCCTATGACCTATCTATGGGCACGATGAATATAGCACGCGGAGTAGCTGCTAATGCTAACCAAGTGGGTGAAGAGTTCACAACCTATTTTTCCAATATGGGGTTAATTTAGAGTTTTTGTTTAAAAAACTTAATTACATTTGATGTCGTGTTTATTGTTGTCCTCGGAGTGAGGCCATCACCCAGAAACAAATCAAGAGCATCATTCGCAAACCATATTGGTTTGTAAACCTCATTTTCCCCAGCACCTGATTTAAATGAATCTTTAACAATCTTTCTATGTTTGCGGTAACTAGCAAAGAGAGATTCCTTTTTTTTCCAAGTCTGGTACTGCTATTTCCATTGGCTCTCCAAGTCGATTCCATGCGTCATGATTTAGACTTTTGTCGTGTAGTGTCTATGTTTTGCATCCCATAAAATAGGCTCTGAATGAAATGTTCTGTGAACTTTAATTCTAATTCGTTATTCCACATTTTATACTTTTTATAGCACTCACGTGGCACAAACCACCTAACTTGTAATAGCTTGGCGACCACAAAGTATTTATTTTAATTAGAAATTTAGGTACCTACACAATCAATGCCACGATCGCACTGAGACCGAACAAGAATGTGATACCCTTCTCTTTTCTCGCCCGAGAAGCCCTTTGATTCGGGTCAAAAAACCGACATCCATCGGAGAACAGGCGAGCGCGAGAACGAGACGGCAAGAAAGCGATCACATTCACGCATCTCGGGTGTTCTCGGGGCTTCTCGGCGTGAGTCTGTAGCTGGTATAAGTTACACTGATAATTTGAAACTCAATGTCGCGCCCTCTGGAGGCACCACGCGAATTAGCGAGGTAACTCAGATATATGAGGTGCACAATTTGCCAATGATCTATGGATTATCAGGTAATAGCAGTGGCGAGTTTCGTCGTCTGTACCTACTTGAGCCAAGGTTATGGAGTGAAAAATATGCTTCTGGTCTTGACACGTATAATATATAATAATAAAACCTCAAAATTGCAATAGGTATCTACAGCATAATTTGGATTAGGTAGACAATTAAAATAATGACAGTATGAATTGAATTGAATGGACATGTGGTCCGTGCTTGCGCCGTGGTGTCGTCAAGATGGTGGCGCGGTCGCATCGGCCCGCCGCCGCGAACCGCGTGCTGGCAGCGTAGCGGGGCGACGACTGGTGGCGGAAACAGCCGACGCCGCCCGAAGTCTCCTGCGTTAACAAGCTGCCCCCCTTGGAACGTGTGTTTCCAAGATTGGTAGTGGACGCAGCCTGTTGAATCGTCTCCTGATGGTGCCTGTCATGGTCCGGACGTCGGTTGATGCCATCATTGCCTGGATACACTGCGATAAACTTCCCGAGCAGTTTGGTGGCTTCATGGCTTCACCAGCACCATGTTGCTTAGTTGTGGCTGATTGCCCTCCTTTCCCCATTTGCTCTTTCTTTGTTTGTTCTCAGAAATGTACTCTTTATAGTAACGCTGGCAAAAATGGTCATTAAAACCTGGATAAGATTGTATCTGCTTAAGGTGCTGAGCGGAACATCATCAACCCGGGCAGTGGGCAGTGTCGTGAGTGTCGTTCCGATTAAAAAATGCATAGGAGTGAGAGGAATTAGGTCATTAGGATCAGAGGAAAGGGGTCAGTGATCTCGAATTTAAAATTGCCTCTATGTGTATCAGTACGGAGTTCATTTCCTCGTAGTCTAAATGAGCTTCAGAGAGTACACGTTTAAGGTGATATTTTACAGACTTTACTGAGCTTTCTGCCACGCCATTGAAATGGGGACTACCTATATGCTGGCCAAAAGTTAAAAGTAATACTGTGTTCAGTTGCAGCAGAAGCAATGGTTTCATTATTTTGTTTTAAAAATCTAGATAACTCGTTACAAGCACCAACGAAATTAGTACCATTATCAGAAGTAATTGTGTTAGATTTTTCCCTACGAGCGAATAACCTATTTAGAGCAGCTATAAAACCAGTTCAGTGAGTCTAGCTCAATGAGGACCGATAATGTAGCTAACACACAAATATACATTCGAGTCTTTTTAGGAAAAACATCGTAAGGGCCAAAAATCCCATAATATTTTTTTGTCGAAGCGTCATGATCAGACAAATCTGCACTTAATGCGAAATTTCCTAGTTTTAATTTTCCAATAGCAGCAATTTTATTGCAGTAAGAAAGTTTTATCGTAAGTTACAAGAAATAAATTTTGTATCGCAACCTTCACTTGCCGTAACATAGATACTTGTCGCTTACAAATGTAATGTTTGATGACCAATTAATTCTATTATCTGTACTTGACGCTTACGATATGCACACAACGTGAATTTTGCGTTTTTTTTTAATATGCATCAATTATTAATATTATACATATATTATTTATATTTTATTATATTATCATACTCATTTATTTCTATACTTATTATATATACTTACTATAAACATCTGTGCGACTACGTAAAAATGAATAAAAATTCTCTAACGATGGCTATTCCTTTAAATTATTTTTGTATTCTTCCCACTTTCCACTCGTATTAGAATCTAACTTTGCCGGGACAGTAAAAATTATTACAACATCCCACTGCTCACTCGGTAGACCTAGTGTACGCAAAGACCTTATATTCTTAGAAACATGATGGATTATGTACCGCAATGATTTGAAAGGTTCTTTTGTCATTGAATCAATAATAACAAATAACAAAGATTTGAGGTGATTGTTGATTAAAAAAAAATATTATCATAGCGTTCTGTAATACGGGACTTCAATAATCACTTAAAAAAAAGAAATTTAATTAATTAACTTAGTTTATTGAATTAGAGGGAGTTACACTCGAGATCTTTTCGCAAACTTTACGCGATGGAGGATGCAGAGCGACTGAGGTGTGAGGATGGACGAGTGAGGGACAGAGAAATGCTGAGTTAGCGGGAATAATGCTGTGTAGGCAAATAGGGGTGCAACTCTAGGGTATAACACCTTCCCGGATAAAATATGCCACCTCTATTTTTAAAGAGTGATTCAGCGTTAACATTTACCTTATGTTTAAAGTGAAGTGATACAATATAGACCTGAATATCATATTTATTTATAATATGGTACACCAACAATATACATATTAAAATATTAACAGAACAATTCGAGAGCCACAGTCTGATACGTGTATCAATTACAGGTGTACACAACATTCTCATTAACAGAACAGAACATGCAACTTAATAATAGGGTTCAACAAGACAATCAATTAAATATAACTACTAAATACAATACAAAAAGAAATATATATATCAATTATTAATGTCGCAATAGTACCTAATGAAATTTAGAAATTAAAGAAATTAATACACAATATAAATTAGTGGTACATAAATACGCTAATCACTTGTTTTTAAAATTATTCGTTTAAGTTTTTTCAGCGAGTCATTGAATATATCCAAATCAACACTAGAAGTCGCACATAACTCATTATGATGAGAGCACATTCTGGTGAGAGGTGAATGAAGACCAGTATTAGTTCTGCATCGTGCAGTATAAAATGGTTTGACCAGGGGTCGTCTTGGAATACCACGTGGCATTGTAAGCCTAATTTCAACCAAAATGGCGCTAGCGTAAATTTTTTCATGGATGATGTTGAGCAAGAAGGCCAAATCATGAAACCTGCGGCGATCGCGGAGTGAGTTCATGATGTAAATGATGATGAGTTTATTGGCAGAACTAAGTCACAACTCTGCCCAGAGTAAAAGAACAAAGTGTTGTGCTCGTTCTTGTTCATCGATCATGAAACAACATATGGTTGTACAAAAATATTCCACTCACATAGTGCTGAACAATTTAAACCCTTATTTAAAAACGAAGTCTAAAGTTAAACTGCAGTTGAACTATGGATCAAGCAGTCTCATTGGATGGTTTTCGACTAAACCAAGGAAACTGCAGTTTAACTTTAGACTTCGTTTTTAAATAAGGGTGTTAGTGTATGTATGTTAAAATTTGTATGATTGTTGTGGCTTAAAATAGCAGAAAAAGCTTTGTCAATTTATAAATGTTATGGTATGACTACTGAAGATAAAATCCCAAACAAAGTCTTGATCAATCACAATTTATTTATATATTTACATTATCAAAAATATCTACCAATTATCTTTATTTCTAGAATGACATTTTATTATATTTAGAGGGAGTAATCGTCACAGACACTCCAGCTGGAATGCCGAGGTCTATATGATACATGGCATTGTTTATTTAAACATATGATATCAACAGATTGATGTATGGTAAGCATTAGACTAACAGCTCAGTAGTAAAATAAACTTAACTAACCTGAACTGTTTAAATACTTTTCTTCTGTTATATTTTTATCTGTGTTACTCTTTATTTTTTTATATTTGCAATCTTCTCTGATTTCTCTTTGCCGGTTTAGAAGACAGCTTGCCTTTGGCACATCTTCTTATTTTTATTTTTGAATTATTTAAATAGGGCCCAAAGTATGTAGATATGTATATTTTCTTTTGTAAATATTGTACATATTTCTTCAGCATATTGGATTAGCGTAGAACTCGATCGATATTCTTCGTTCTAAATCTTTTTCCAAAAGTTGCTTTATTATAATGTTACTGTTGAGTGCGTTAAGGTTCAATTTGGTTTGGAACGGCTGCGAGAATCAAACGAACGACCTTTCACTTTGTGGTTTTATTTTGCACTGGGATTTATAAAAAAGACATTGGTGTTATTAAGGATGTTGAGATGCATTGGCCATACCGCCACCCAAAAACAATAATTTTTAATTAAATTGAATAAGCAAATACCAAACATTTAACATCTAAACTATTCATTAAAGTGTGTAACAATTTATAGCAAAATTTCAATAGCAAACTACATAGAACAGTGGACTGTATTTATTGAATTTAAATAGAACAAATCGATCATCACATAATAATAAATATACTTTTAATCATGCACTTAATCACTTCACACACCACTCCTGTCCCTTAATTATAGATAATCCTTTTCTTTCGGCAGAGGTATTATTTTAGACAAGGGTCTTTTTAGTTCGTAGTCTCCCTTACATTGAACATTTGTTATAACTCTGACTAGATTATTGGTCCCAGGGTGCAAATAATTTATTCTTCCTAGGAGCCACTTTGTCGTGGGTAAGGTTTCATCCTTAATTATAACGATGTCCCCAATCTCATGAGCTGGAACCGTGCTTTGCCATTTGTATCTTTGTCTAAACGTATTCAGATACTCTGACTGCCATCGACACCAAAAATCCGGCGTCAGCCGTTGGACTAACTGCCATCTTGATAAGAGAATTATCTTCATATCAACATATTGAATATCTGGGACACTTATTAAAGCTTCTCCTATTAAGAAATGACCCGGTGCCAAAGAGTCGTTTGGTGTATTGTCAAGTTCACAAAGAGGCCTATAGTTGAGACAGGCCTCAATCTGTGCCAACAGGGTAGACAATTCTTCATATGTATAAACAAGTCGTCGCGCTTATCGCATTCTTTTGTTCTCATTAACCGGACCCGCTAAGCCGTAATTAATAATCATCCGGCTCGAAGGAATATGTTGAGTGCGTTAAGGTTCAATTTGGGTTGGCACGGCTGCGAGAATCAAACGAACGTCCTTTCACTTTGTGGTTGTATTTTGCACTGAGATTTATAAAAAATACATTAGTGTTATTAAGAATGTTTAGATGCATTGGCCAGTTACAAATTATAAATGAGGATCAGATGTTAGCAATCACATAATGTCAACTTTTCATGTTTCTTATAGGATATACTATTGTTTACTGTACCAGATTAGAGTTTCGGTACTTTATTAGCTAAACTGGACTTGATGATTTTTGGAGAGTGGAAATGAAACGAGCTTTTACGTTGAAACCAAGTTGGTATCTACTGGTATATTAGTTTAAAAAATACAGCGTTCGAGTATAGGGGGGAGGGAACAATATTTGACCAACACAAGGCGTTTATTATCGCGTGTACATAATCTCTAAACCAATAGCAAGCGCCCACCATCACGTTATATGACTACGGTTTAATTGGTGGCAAGAATCTGTCCAGGTCCCCACGGTTGTTTAGCACGGCATCTTTAGCATTATGCGTGAACATACCCCCGGCCTTGGAAGCAGTAGCTTTCAACATATAAGTATTGAAATATCTTCACTCCTCGTCGTGGTCATAAACGAGAGGACAAATCCTGGCGTAAGCTCGACGCACGATGCCCGCAGCTGTCATGACGTCTGCCACTCTTGACATACCATCTTTGCCAGGGATGGTACGAAGTACCATGGGCCATTTCAATGGTGGGAGATTGATGTCCTTTATAAGGACAAGTGAGTTTTCCTCCAGATGCGTCTTATTATTTGTCCATTTTGCTCGAACCTGCAGCTCCGAGATGTATTCTTTGGACCAGCGTGTCCAAAAATGTTGTCGAATTTGTTCTACTCTCTCGAACCTCTTCAATCTATGTTCGGGTATGTCGTGAAAGTCCTCACAAACTGGCGCAGTTAGAGGTCGACCAACCAAGAAATGAGCTGGAGTAAGAGGGGAAAGGTCTTGGGGATCTGAAGAAAGAGGTGAAAGTGGTCGGGAATTTAGGACAGCTTCTATTTGTGACAGCACTGTGCTAAACTCCTCAAAAGTAAGATGCGCATTTCCTACTACTCTGCGAAGATGATATTTGCAAGATTTTACTCCTGCTTCCCACAAACCACCAAAATGAGGCGAATACGGCGGAATAAATTTAAAATGTATTTGTTGGCTAATGACGTAATCCTTTATATCTGAATTACATTTACGTAAATCATAGATCATAGAAATCATTCATCAACCCTACGAAATTGCGACCATTATCAGAAAAAAATACGTTAGGTTTACCACGACGAGATACGAACCGTTTAAGTGCTAATAAATATGCTTCACTAGTGAGATCACTAACGAGTTCCAAATGTATTGCGCGCGTAACAAAGCAAACAAACAAACAAATGTACCCTTTAGACCCCCTACCTTTACGGTTAAGTTTGAATATTGGCCCACAGTAATCCACTCCACATTTAAAAAACGGAAACGTAGGAGTTATTCTATCGTTAGATAAATTACCCATTTGCGGTGTTAAAGTTTTACCCTTATTACTTGTACAGTCAACGGCCAGAAGTCCACTTACACCGCAATGGCCATTATCGCCTGCGGGCTGCGGCGCCTATACACACACGCATATTTATCCGTGTAAGCGATGTTCCAACGCTAACAAATTAACATGTCGTGTAGCATCGCTACGAGTAGTTATAGATGTGGTCAATGCTAGACAAGGATGACAATATCAGTAACTTGTTTTTTTTATCGCCGTCGATTATTTTTTTCCTAGTAATGCAAAATTTCAACACGTGAATATAAGTTAACATTAGCTAGATCGGTAACGAGGCTGCTCTCGCTAATGTGATCGGGATAGTTGTGAGTTCGAATCCGAGTTGGGCCAGTTTTTTATGTTTTATATAATTATTATTATTATGTTTTAGTAATTTATTTTAGTAAATTACCTTGAAAAAATAGATATTACAATAAAGGTAATTTATTATTATAATATGATAATAAATGAAACTAATTTTGATATGGTAACATTGTAATATTTTTTATATAAAAGAAATCCTTTACACTTACTTATGTTATTACTATAGTATTGAATGTTAAAAAACACATTTTAGGTTACATATAGATATTATGAAAATTCTGATATAATTTAAGAGGTTATAGCTTAATTATTCATTTTCTCAATGAAAAGAGGATTGAAACTTAACCTCAATATTACAATAATATAAATATTAATTTGTTAAAGTTACGGACACTATGTCCCCTGACACAAAATTACCCTACCTGTTTAGGATTTTTAATATTTCGTGTGACCTCCGTTAGCCTCGATACAGCTAATCAGACGTCGACGCATAGACGCCACAATATTTGCACAGATATTTGTGCCGCGCAAACTATCCCATAACTGCATGCAATGGGATGCGAGTAGCTCAGGGCATCTCTCGTCCCGAGTTTCCCATCTTTGCACCATTAAACCCCATATATTTTCTATGGGGTTTAAGTCAGGGGACCGAGCTGGCCAAGGAATAACTTTAATTTCCGGATGATTGCTAAACCATTCGCGAACAATGCTGGCACGGTGTATAGGACAATTGTCTTGCACAAAACTTATCTCGTTCAAGTCTTCTGCGGGGTAGATATTACGCACCGTAGGCAACATTATATCGTTCAACACTTCCACATAGTTGACACTATTGGCTCGCGTCGGTATAAAACTTAATTCACCGGGCCCTTGAGCACTTATCCACCCCCACATATTCACACTGATTCTGCCTGACTCCGTATTTGGTCTGACATTGCCTTCAGACCAACGCGTGTTATTTTTACGCCACAAATGCAGTCTTCCTTTTTGGCACGATTTAAAAGATTTTTCGTCGGTGAATATTGTCGTCTCCCAATCAAAGTCCAAATATTCCCGGGCAAAACTTAACCTCTCCTCTTTATGCCGTTGGGTTAAAAATGGTTTCTTAGCTGGCGCTCGGTGATGAAGACCTTCGGCATGGAGTATGCGGCGAACGGTGCGTACTGATGTGCCGAACTCATCGGCAAAACGCCTTGTTGGGATGAAACCATTCGTCTCATATTCCGCTACCATATAACGTCGCTGAGGCTGGCTAATAAGAGGTGGTCTTCCGCTCCTCTCACGACTGTTCAGGCTACCTTCTTCCTCAAATCTCTTCACCCAACGACTAACAGTCTCTCTCTAAAAAAAAAAAAATATATTACACACTTGCAACACGCGATTAATCTACCATTATATTTTGTAGGTATCGTATCATCACATAAAATTAAAAAAATAAGCTTACGCATAAGCCGGTTTCATTCGATATTTGAGATATATTAAGGCCATTCGAATATAGGGCCACAATATTTGCCTTGGCTTCAATACTGATATTAGCCTGCATATTGAATTCAGAAGAATACTAAAATAGCAGCAACAAGATAACACAAACGCTCGTAACTATGTTCACCAACCAACAACAGCGAATAGTGGAATAATTTATGTGAACTAGTAAAGTAGTTAAAATATGAAGGTATATTTACAAAGTGAACTTATCACTTTGTTTCAAATCTACCCTCATATTGTAATAACGACGCTAAGATTGAAAATAATTGTAAAACGAAAGAATCTTCGTTTAGTTGTGGAATATTTAACATATTTGTTAGCAAATCGGCATTCTTATTTCACATTAATACTTAAAAAATATTTTTCATGTTTGGTGTGAGACTCGAACCCGAACGTTCGCCATGCGAGGCACAGTGCTAACCACTTTAGCCACCGTAACGCTTACGATACTTATTGAAATTTGTAATAACAATCATAAGCGGGCAACAAGTTGCCAATGTGTAGTGTTGTCAAACGTTCTTATAGAAGAAGGTCATAAGTACAACTAATATTGCTATGCCACGGTTTTGTGAGATTGCTAGTCGACTTCTGGCTGTTACTGTACATATAACGCACTCGTTCACTATGCGCCTAGACAGACTCCTACCACCTAAAGGCCACCATGTTTCACGTAAATGGCAAAGCAATGATTGAGGTCCAGCGTGAAGAAGCTGTAGATGTTCATACCGAAAAAACAATACAGTAAAATTATGTTTACTCGATAACAATATAGGATGCATTTTATTATAACTAAATTCATTTGAATAACCTAACCGCCCTTCTACCCGTATAATTTATTATTTGATTTAAAAATAAATTGAATCTTTATAAATTATTTTTAACTTTAATTATTGCGCAATTCGTTAAAAGCTTATGTTCATTAGAATAACTTTCCATTGGACACCACCGCGTTAAAACTATTTGTGACTCATTCAACTCATTAACACTAAGAATACCGTTCCGTTTACTATTTTTATTGTATTGTGTATGAAACGTAATAAATATGCGACGGCACGCTTCATACGCTTAAATTGAGAAAATCGGTAAAACGGAAAAATACTTAAATCACACGAATCACGGATCACTAAAGAACAAACAACAGATTTAACTTCAGGCAGTTCGACATTTATATCTATGTTACTATAACTAAAATTGTCTAATGAGAAGCTAGGACTTCTCAAAAAATCCGGACCTTCCCACCATAACCGGGAAGAAGACAGGTCCTCTAAGTAAACACCTCGTGATGCGAGGTCCGCGAGATTATCTTTACTCTTCACATGGCGCCAAAAACCATCTTGTGTGAGTTCGTGAATCTCCACCGTTCTGTTTTGAATAAATGGTTTAAGTTTGTTTGGAGACATGCGGAACCATCCTAGTACAATGGTTGAGTCAGACCAAAACACTATGTTCCTAAACTCACAACGCAAAGAAAGTCAAAGTAATTTATTTGTTAAACAAAGTTAATACAACACAATTTTTATACCATGTACCAATGGTATAAAAATTGTGTTGTATCACTATGTTTTGCCTTGCAAGGCGTACAAATCATACAGAACAAGCAAACAACCAAAATAATGACATAATAAATATTTAATTTTATAAATAGGCTAGAGTAATAAGTAGATCGGACATTTCTTATTTTATGTTTTTGTCATCTAAAAACTCATTTTCAATTAAAAAATTCTTAAGTTGCAATTTAAAATGGTTTATGTTACTAATGTTTTTGTAGTTTTTGGTAATTTATTGAAAATTTTTGGTCCTATGCCGAGACAACTCTTCGAAAAAAGTGCAGTATTATGTCTTTTTAACTTTAGTGTGCTTTGGTGAAACGCGCCTAGTATTTTGCGAATTATTAACTAAGCCAGATATTATCCAACCTAACTTAGTATTTAGTAGACAGTATCATTCTGCCTTCTAATAACAAGTCCCAAAACCCATCTGCGCCTATCAAAATGTCTATGGTATTATATTACAAAAACGTTGGATCCGCGAGACTTACATTATTTGGAATATTAAATTGCGCGTTTAGATTTGTTAGACACAAGGCCGGCATCATAGACGTTAGCTGTGATAATACAAAACAATTGATGCGTGTTTTGTACATATTATCAGTTCGTGACTTAATCTCGATGTTACAAGTTTCTGAACATTGTATTACCGAGTCACCTACACCTTTAATTTCGTAATTAGAAATAAGCATACGAACGTTAATTAAATTACAGAAAGATTTCGTTATAAAACACCGCTGACTACCACTGTCGAGCAGGGCGCGCGCTTGATGATAAACACCGTTAATGTCGGGCACTTCGACAACAGCTGTTGATAGTAATACCGAGTGAGAATCTATAGAATTATTATGCATATGTATCTTGTTTACGTGAATGCGCTGGGGACCTGCGGAGGTTGAAGAGGCGGGGCCGGAGGATGCACTCGATGCGCCTGCGACCGCACTCACCGCTTGGCAGTCAGTCGTAATATTGGAATGCAATGCAACTAAACTATCGCTGTTGTCACTGTGTAGTAATGAATTATGTTTACGATTACATTTTCGACAAGGCCCAAACATACATCTATCGGGAGTGTGACCGGAACGTTAACAATTCTCACACAGTTTATGCTCGCGAACTAAGTTTAATTTTGAAACTAAGTTACTGTCAATAAATTTCTGGCAAGAATAAAGTGGATGATTAGCGTAACATTTTAAACATATCCTTTGCCTTTAGCACGAGTTCCTGCAGTTTACTTACTCGATTACACGTACAGTTTCGTCCCATACATTGAGCACCAGAGTTTTAGTTCTTAATAGTTTCCGCGAGAGGCGCTGGTGCTCAATGTATGGGAGGAAACTGTACGTGTGATCGAGTAAGTAAACTGCAGGAACTCGTGCTAGTGGCACTTTTGTGGTGGGGCGAGCGGCTATCGTATGATTTATGTGTAGAAACATTGCAATGTGATGTGTTGTGTGAATGTTGTTTTTTATTCTCAGATTGAATTGTTGGTTTATTGTGTGATAATTGCAATGTTTCTGACATATCCGCCCGGTCTTTTAGGAAGCTAACTAACTCATCAACCTTAATTATGTGTTTAGAATCGTTTACGTTCGAATTTAATGTGCAATTATGCTTTTCCCATTCGCGTTCGGATGTCCTATCCAACTTTGAGACTATCATATAATTGACTAGCGTATCCCACGAGTCGGTAGGTTCGCCGATTAACTTTAAAGCGCGTAGGTTTTTTAAAACTATATCAATAAGTTTCCTAACGCTAGCCGATGATTCTTTTACTAATGGGTTAATAGTAAACAAGGCCCTGACATGATTGTGCACTAGGAGTCTATTATTATCATACCTATTTTGCAACAATGACCATGCGATTTCATAATTATTGGACGAAAATTCGACAAAATTAATAACTAATTCAGCGTTGCCTTTTAACGATGACTTCAAATAATGGAACTTTTGAATTTTACTGATGCGCTTATGATTGTGAATTAACGATAAAAATGTGTCCCTAAACTCAAGCCAGTGTTCATATGCTCCGTCAAAGGTGGGTAGTGTAATGGTTGGAAGCTTAACCGACTGCGATTGTTCGCTAAAGTAATGGTTATTGGAACCGTTAGTGACCTCAGCATCGGTCAGCATGGACTCCGCGCGAGCTTTAATACTGTAGTATGAGGTTTCGAATGATTCTCTGCTATCTAATTGCTCAAATCTCTCGCCATCCGAAACACTTTCTTCTATTTGAAATCGCGTTATAATCGTTAAATAAGCTAGTAGCACCCTTGATACGCAATTTTTATCTATTTGATCCCGACACGACATTAATCGCTTATTCTCTTCTATACTACTTAAATAGTTAGAAAACTTAGTAAGTCTGCCTTTGATGACGCCGCGCTTTCTAACTAAGTCACGTAGTAACGGGATTTATCCCGAGACTTAACACTTTCGCTCGCCATTTTGATAGTAAGTGAAAACAGGAGTACTTACAGTTAAAAGCTTTAACTTGTGGCCTTAATAGCAGCCACCTGTTCCGCGCTCCGATGATTCAGGTAGTTCAAGACTCCAATGCGTCAATCTCACTGAAATCAGGTTAGGCACAGGTATTACAAAGAGAACTAGGAGATGGTTGGATAAGAGAGGATGGGTGGCCTCACCAGCCTGCGTATAATTTGCGATGAACAGCCAATCCAGCTCGCGTCCAATGTGCGCTTAGCCTCCAATCGCCTTTGTTTCCAGGTTCATGCGTTTCGGGTCTCAGCAATAGCGCGTATGAGCAGGAGTTCCACAGGATGCTGATTCGGGATGCGGTATCGAAGGACCAATATGTACCAGATTAGAGTTTCGGTACTTTATTAGCTAAACTGTACTTGATGATTTTTGGAGAGGGGAAATGAAACGAGCTTTTACGTTGAAACCAAGTTGGTATCTACTGGTATATTAGTTTAAAAAATACAGCGTTCGAGGATAGGGGGTAGGGAACAATATTTGACCAACACGAAGCGTTTATTATCGCGTGTACATAAACTCTAAACCAATAGCAAGCGCCCAACATCACGTTATATTACTACGGTTTAATTGGTGGCAAGAATCTGTTCAGGGCCCCACGGTTGTTTAGCATGGCATCTTTAGCATGATGCGTGAACATTTGCAATGTTCACTTTTACTTAATAAAATATCCGATTATTTAAATCAACCATAGATACAAATAAAATAACTCTTATTTTAATATTTATGAAACTCGCGGAAACATATTTTTAGGCATAGCCCTGGAAATTCGGGACAGTCGGGACATCCAAATAAGACGGCAACTCTTTTTTTTGTTTCATTATAGAATACTCTACACCTTTTTCTCATTGTTTTACCGTCCCTTTTCGGTAGATTAGCTGGCAGGTGAATTTCCCCATGTGACAAAGGCCGAGAAAGTTCTGTTGTATTCGGCATTGGCAGTAATTGCTCAATTATATTTTTCCTAAACTGATACAGTGTAGTTTTATTTTGATTTAGGGTCTATTTCATAATGTCCAGATAAAGTGTCGGATAGCTAACTAACATATATATATATATAAATATATAATAAACTGACAGATATAAGTTCTGGATAAAACACATTGCGTTTCACCACCACCTTCCCGATAAATTTGCCAGATAGCTATTCGGCAGTTACCAATAGGTAGGTTTGGCAACGTCGCATTTTGTCGTTCCGTCTTACGAAACAGACAACCTATAAATACATTTCTTATGATAAACACACCTAAAAATATCTTTTTACAAATTTTTTATGGTTAGCATTTTCAGGTTTGCATAAATATTTTCAAATTTATCTTCAAACTATTATTTTATCAAATAAAAATACATACATAAATTGATTTTTTTGCGTGAAATTAAACGTACGAAAGTCAAATAAATAGACGTCGAATGTAATGTCAACAAATGTTTGTTGCGGTGTTTCGGTGGTGTTTTTCTTAGCGGTGTCGGATTTATGCGCGGTTCACGATCAAATAATTCATCAATTTCGTCTTTAATAGTATCAAATTTTACCATTTTATTCTAACAATAAACACCACCGAAATAAGCATCGAATGATATGAGATATCTTACCCATCAGTTAACTTTGCTATCTGAAGCTTGATCTGGCCAATAGTTTACTTGGCAGTTTATTTGCCAGTTAGCACTATTCGTGGACTGTGAAACGCAAACGATGTTTTTATTCGATAGATAAGTTGCAAGTAGCTTATTCGGGACTTTACCTGGACATTGTGAAACAGGCCCTTACTGCATTAAACATTGAAAAACCATTTTATCATTTAAAAATACTTTTAAAGGCAATTATCCACATAATACAAAATGGGTCATTTGTATTATGTGGACCTTTTTATACCAGCGCAAGGTTTTTCTTTCGCAACAATAATAGCTTAATAATTGGTCGTGTTTGTCGATTGATCGCATATATTTATTATATTGACTTGCACCTTAGGCTTATATTTTACCGTACGAACACGGCGACTTGTAGTTTTGCGCGAAGGGTTCCTGTCACATATGTGTTTTTATCTAAAAACTCATCAGCTAACCCCACACTGGTATAAAAATTATCCAAGTACAACGAATGGCCTTTGTCAGATTCTAAATTGTCATCTGACACTTCGGGATCGTCGGGTAAACCATAAAGCTCATTTAATTCGTTGATTATATCCAAATCTTGTAGTATCTTTCTATTCATTTTCGAATAAATCTACAATAAACAAAAAAATAATATTTACATGTGCCAAGGCAAAGGGAATATTTTTCTCACCACAACCAACCCATGTAATCAAATTATGCAAATTCCCAAGTTGAAAATATGCCTACATTTTAATTGAATAAACATTTGTCTTTAGAAATAATAACATCTTACCGTTTTTGAATCGCAGAAAATGAAGATTTATAAAGATTTATTTTGTTGTACAAAAGTTCACCAGTTTTTCACATTGAGAACGTCAACTGATCTGAACGAAAATATTGAATTAAAAGTCAATTGAAATACTGCCATACGAATAAAAACCGTACCTTTACAATCTAAGCCAAAAATATTGGAAAAAGTTGGTGGGAAAAATATTACCTCTGCCTTATAAAGGCTTAAAAGGTTCCGAATTTTGGTTTTATAAGACTTTATTTACATCATTTAACATAAAAAAGGCAATCAAGACATTTTTATATTACCTAGGTACGTATGTACTAGATTACCTACCTACCTAGATTAGTTTTCGCATATTATATGTGAGTGGTTGACCAAAAAGGGACCTCAAGGGAAAATAATTGATTTCGAGTAAATCGCGTTTGAAATTTCGTGTAGAAACAAGTTTCGACTCGTGCGCGGGCGGGGGGCGCGGCATGTTTTATGTCAGTATGCGACTTCGTTAGTGAGTGTCAACACGTGTTTGCGGTTACTACGTTATTGGCGACTTATTTAGTGTCAGTTTCTTGTCTTTATGTGCGTAACTAAGTGTGAGCTATGATTAAAGCCACGTCTGTTTTGTTAGAGGACGAATTACGTCAGTTGGACGATTATTATGGGATGACTGAAAATAATGAGTTGGAATTGCACGACCTTGAAGTGGAAATTTTAGATTTCGATGCAATAAGTTTGGAGGACATGTATACTGGTGCTAAAACTGTAAATGAAGGAGAAAATGACAACATTATGGAGCGAAGCACTGAAGATATACGAGAGGTCGAAATTATTACTAAATTCATGGATGATACATGTAATTGTAGTAAAGGCCCAAATGGTGGCCCATGCTCAGGCATATTTTCTCGACAATATCTATCACGTGTTCGGCAGCAATACATGGATATGGATAAATCTACAAAGTGTACAGCGATTTTGAGTAAGTTGGAGTGTCATAGAAGAAGCACACAGCTGGGAGATAAGTACAAAAAATTTTCTTACACCAAACCCATATTGCGGAACAAATATTTTCATGCCGATATAGAAATATGCCAGTCAACGTTTTTATTTCTTCATGCAATAGGCATCAAGGCCTTCAAAAATATTCTCAAACATTTTGATGAGAAAGGAGTGGCTGATAAAGTTCATGGTCTAAAAGGCAAACCTATTCATAATGCAACTCCCACAGAACATTTGGATATGATAGTTAAATTTATTAAAAATACAGCTGAAAAAGTATCTATTCCACTACCTGGTCGACTTCCGCAGTTTTGGGACTTTAGAGTCATGAAATTGCCTGCTAATTTAACAAAAAGGCGTATGTATAGAAACTATGTGGAGTCATGCAATGATAGCAATATTGATCATGTCGGCTGGACGACTTTCATACAATGTTGGAATACATATGTGCCTTACATAACATCCATGAAACCAAGCTCTGATCTCTGTCCAGTATGTCGAGATAATAATAATAATAATAATAATAATATATTTATTTCAGACAAAGTCCATAGTGTGTTAGTAAACAATTTCCTTAAAAAATATTGTTAGTAAACATAAATAACTAGCTCACATTAAACATAAACATGTAGCTGCATCCATCTCCTCATCATAGGGGACTCCCACCTATCTACAAACACTCTTAGGATAGTGTTGGTGCTGCCACGGATACGTGCCATCAAGGAAGCGCACCTTTTTCGCATGATAGCTGCGAACCCGTCAATACGCGTCTCGGCGAACATCCCTGACGCACTGCACCGCCACGGCAGCCCCAGCAGTACCCTAAGCGCGTTGTTATATTGGACACGCAGGTCGCTGTATGCCCTCTGACTATATCTGGTCCACAGGCTACACGTGTAAAATGACTGGCAGTATGCTTTAAATAGCGTTATTTTGACTGAGTTTGTACATCGTGCAAACCTGCGGGCCAGCATGTTACAGCGAACAGCCAGCGACCTACGTTCTCTGTCTATATCAATAACATCTTGTAAGTCGTCGGTGACCCAGTGGCCCAAGTACCTAAACCTTTGCACCCTGCACAGGGGAGTGCCATAAAGTGACACGTCTGGAACGCTTGGGTAGGTATTATTCCCTCTCGCTTTGAAAATTAAAAGTTCACTTTTTTTTTACGTTATACTTGAGCCCATGAGTCAACGCATAAGACTCACATATAGTGAGGAGTCGCCTCATAGCACCTAGTGAAGGTGTCAAAAGGACAGCATCATCAGCATAATTGATATTATTTGTGCAAATCCCATCGACATGACACCCTATACCGGTGCTGCTTAGCTCCACGATAAGTTGGTTCATATAGAGGTTGAAAAGTCGAGGCGAGCTTATACCCCCCTGTCTAACCCCACAATCCAGCCTATACATGTCAGAGACGGCCCCTAACCACTTTACGCTATTGCATTGCCTATTATACCAATATTTAAATAGTCCTGTTATTTCTCTGGGTACATTTGTATCATTTTCCATTTTCTGCCACAGCACATCATAACAAACAAGATCGAACGCCCGAGATAAATCCAGAAAACAGCCAAAAACAGGTGTTTTCCTATCAGTATAGTATTGAACAGTCTGCTTGAGACACATTATAGCGCTTTCAGTGGATAGCCCCGGCCTGAAGCCAAATTGGGCGTCGTGCAGCTCAATATACTTAGCCAATTGTTGATCAAGCAGACTGTCCAACACTTTTGCTATAACAGTAGCTAAAGAGATAGGCCGGTAATTGGAAATGTCCGAAACATCCCCAGTTTTATTTTTGACTACAGGTATCACCATTGTATACATCAGATCATCAGGTAGGTAAGAGTGGCTTAAACACAAGTTGAAAAACATAGCCAGCACTCGTGGTAGATGCACACCAGCGTACCTAAGATGCTCTATGCTAAGGTCGTCATGGCCGGGAGACTTACCCCTTTTCATATCGTTTATTACAGAAGCAATATTCTTCGCTGTGAAACTAACAGTAATATCCCCAGCAACTACCTTAGCATCGACCACCTGGCTACACTTATTAAGAGGCGATTCAACCTTGAAGTGTTGCTGGAAAATTTTGGCTATATCGGCCGGTTCATGCAAGCCTGCCACACTCACAGGGGGACTTGGCTTTGGATTAAATTTATTTGTGGACTTCCAAAAGTCGCTAAAATGTTTCGCAGTGTGTTGTTTCGCTATTATGTCCATCTTAATTTGCTGTTGATTATCTTGACAGTATTTTAATTTACTTTTGAAAGTCTTTCTAGAACCACACATATTCTGATAAACAAACCCAGACGAAGGTTTACCATGCCACAACCAAGTCTGATAGTATAAACGCGCTTCCCTGTGAGCGTCACGAACGTGCCTGTTCCAGCCTGTTATATATTTTCTTTTGTAGGGACTATGTTTTTTCTCTATATGACAATCAGTTGCGGCATTTTTTAAAATACATATTAAATTCGTATAAATTTTATCTAACAGTAAGCGATGGTTATGATCCGAACACATCCCATATGAACAGGAACGGAATTCGGTAGGGAAATCTAACAATCTTAAATTTAAGTTACAATAATTTGTGTAATCATTAATTTGATTACAATTTCTTTCACCCCACTTGACTTTATTACAAACCTTATAGTGTGAGTGTCTTAAGACAGGGGTAATCAAATCGATATTACATTCTATTAATAAAGGAATGTGATCGGATACATACACGTCATACAGAATAGTCGCATTCACCACTAATTGCTGCGCCGCACTGCTCACAACACAATGATCTAACCAGCGAAGCGCGCCGTTAGCCGTACTTTTAAATGTGAAAGAGTTACTCGGCAGTAACTCCATGTCTATGCACGACCACACTTGTTCGGTACACACCGTATATAACTCCTTCGCAAAACGTTCACCTGGATGCGCGTTAAAGTCACCTAATATGAACACTGATTCTACACTGCTATTCTCAATTATGGCAATTATTTCTCCAAAGATGTCCGTAAAGGCTATGAGATTCTCTGCCAGGTAAATCGGCATGTAAACAGAGAATATTAATAATGATCTATCTTGCAGATCAATCTTAATAGCCACTAAACGATCACTACTGCACTGCACCACAGATACCATAGGAAACGTAGACTTTCTCCACAGAATAGCAACTCCACCGTAGGGTCTGCCAACAAGAATACCAGCCGACGTATCGACAGCAGACTTGCCAGCATACGCAAACCCATCATGTAAACTTCCAAGATATGACACATCATGGGGTAAAAGCCAAGTCTCCTGAAGCGCAATGATATCGGCAACACTGCACAATCTTCGTACACAGTCAGCTGATCGCTTAACGTTTTTACAATTAAATGATGACAGGGTTATATTTTTTTTGTGTGTATCCATTATGTTATTGTCGTATTATTATTCTCTATTCTAGCGTACTTCTTGAAATTAATAAAGCGTCTAAATGAAATGCCCTCCGGCCATAACTGGTCATCTAAGAATGTACTTATTTTATGTTTAGGTACTAACAACTTAAATGCGTTATATGGTCTTTCAACTGACATATTAATTTTTTCTAAATTTACTACTTGATTAGCTTTTTTCTTTATATATTCACATATGTCGGTTTCGGTAGTTTCCTTATTTACATATGATATAAAAAGGGGTATTTTCATCTCAGCAGCCCTAAATTTTCCTGGCGAGTTAGAGGCAGCTTTCCCTATCATACCAGTAAATCGACTTTTTGGTTTGTTTTTCTGAATTAAAGTCCAGGGTTGATGCTTCTTACTTTCTTTCCACTCGCCCTCTTTAACCATTTCCGCCATTGTTAACTGTTTAGCACCGTTATCTACACATGACACAGGTAGCTGATTGTTATCTCTCTCCGCTACAATCGGCAGCGGCAGCGGAGTGGTTTTATTGGGCGTCTCGTTCCCGCTTATAGCCACGACGCGCTCTGTCTCAGTCGCACGAGACTCCGAACAGCTGACACTCAATGACTCAAGCGATGCGGTGGAGACGCCGATACCGCTACTTTTTGAGGGTAGTTGGTGTTCATAGGGTGAATCACCCACCAAAACATAGCCCCTTCTTTTAATATTAATGCTAGAATTCGACACAAGATTCGCTTTATTTGATTTTAAATCCTCTAACTGGCTATTAGTCACATAATCATTTTTAATGTTATTTACTTCAGTTCTCAGGGAAACAATATCCTTCAATAATTTTGTGACGTCTACATGATCAAAACATACAGGAGGCAATTTATGCAAGTCATATGCAACAAATACCGGTATCTGTTCTGGGTCCACTGTTTTGAAAACTGATATCATATCTTCCAAGTCTTTCAACTTCTTATTCTTACGTCTCGATACAAGTTTCTGAGTTGTTTTTGTTGACACAAACAATAACTTCTTTGCTTCATCGATCTCGTCCTCCGAAAAGGCGGAACCACAAATCCTAATTAGGCTCTCATTATCCACAACGTCGTGCCTACTGCGAATAAATGCAAGTACTTCCGAAATAACAACATTGCAATTCGTACACTTCACCGTATTCACTGACATTATCGGCAACCGCTCGCGAGTGCGGGCGCGCGATGACTGATGACTGATGCGACGGCGCACGCGGTCACTAGATTTTTTATATGGTCCAAATCGAGACGGATTTATATATAAAAAATCTAGTGACCGCGTGCGCCGTCGACACGGCGAGAACAATAGCATTCCAGAAATTATCTTTGCTAAATCGTGCGAGTAAATAATACATCATTAGCAAAATAATCATTCAAATCTATATCAATATTGTTTGGATTTTGGAGCTTCAACGTCTACACATTTGTACACCATGGATGCGCTTCTGGCATATCAAAAGGAAGTGCTGGATAACCTGAAGAAGTCGGAGAAAAACTATAAAAAGACACCTAAAGATCGGTTGAAGAAACCTTACTTAGAAACCAGATTAGACAATTTGGAGCAGCTGTGGATAACGTTTAAAGATGGACACAAGTCTCTCATAGGCAAGGTCACCGTGAAGGACAAACAGGACACATACTTCACTGGGGATATGTATGAGGAGTTTGAGGAATTATATGTATCATACAAAACTTTATTGAAAGAAGCCCTGCAGCCCTATCTCGCGTCATCGAGTGGAACTTCGTCCGTAACACCGAAAATAAGTGCTGAACAAACAGTCAGTGAGTGCGAGGTTAAATTACCACGCGTGCAGTTACCTACGTTTAGTGGTAAATACGTTGAATGGCAGTCGTTTTATGATATGTTTAATTCGCTTGTGCATACTAATAAGAATTTGTCTCCAGTGCAAAAATTGCATTATCTTAAAAGTAACCTGTCAGGTGAGCCGGAAACTTTGTTACGTAATTTTTCTATAACTAATGAGAATTATGACGAGGCTTGGAAACAGTTACTTAAACGTTATGATAATAAGCGGTATAATTGTAATGCACTTATGAGATTATTGTTTACGCAAAAACCGGTTACTAGCGAATCTCCTAGTGCCATTAAGCATTTATTAGATACAACTACAACTTGTTTACAATCTTTGCGTAATATGGATATTAGTCCTGAGTCAATTAACGATGCGTTTGTTATTTATTTAGTGGTTTCTAAATTAGATCCTGAATCCATTAAGCAGTGGGAATATCAGTTGGGTGTACTTAGTAAAGATTTACCGACATGGACACAATTATCTGAGTTTTTGGAATCGAAATTTAGGTCGTTGGAGATGATAGACTCGAATAAGGTACGTAACAATACCAACACAAAGTCGAAGTCTTTTCATGGGTCCATAGAAAGTAAAAAGCATAATTCTAGTATACCTAAATGTTCTAAGTGTAAAGGTGAACACTATTTATACAATTGCAAGGAATTTAGTCAACTTAGTGTCAAGGAAAGGCAAGATTATGTTAAAAATAATAACTTGTGTTTTAATTGTTTCTCTCCATCTCATCCAGTTTTTAAATGTCGTAATTCAGCGAGTTGCAAGCGATGTGGCAGGAGGCACCATTCATTATTACATTTGGAAAAGGAGGTGAGCAGCGAATCAACGAGTGAGGACGTTTTGGTGCAGAGTGAGTCGGACAAATCCGTGAGTACATCTATTTCAACTAACTTTTCGAGTAGAGGTTTAGAACCGAGTCAAGTTTTGTTAGCTACTGTATCTATTTGGGCATACAGTGAGCATGGATACAAACAACAGTTGAGAGGATTATTAGATCAAGGGTCGCAAGCGTCCTTTGTTAGCGAGTCAGTTGTTCAATTGCTTGGACTTTCACGTAAACATGTTAGCGGTACAGTTTCCGGGATAGGCGGTAATGGCCACACTAGTGTGAAGCACATGGTTTCTCTTCGAGTGGTATCACGTCATAACCCTGAGGTTTCAATCCAAGTAAATGCCTACGTTTTGCGATCTGTTACGTCATTGCTTCCTTCAACCGAGTTACATACACCTGAATGGCTACATTTTGATAAAATACCACTAGCCGATCCAGGTTACGCCACACCTAGTAAAATAGATATTCTTCTTGGAGCAGAGGTATATAGTGAGATTTTATTGGATGGTATCATACGTCACAATAAAATATTGGCACAAAACACTACCCTAGGTTGGGTATTATCAGGAAGGGTGTCAAAAAATTCAACTTCTGCTAACAATGGAATAATCACCATGCATTTACACCTAAGTGGAGAAGAACTGCTTAGGAAATTTTGGGAAATGGAAAATGAGCCCAACTTAATACAGAAGAAGATGACAGACATAGAACAACGATGTGAAGAATTTTATGACCGGACAACTACACGAGATAAAGAAGGAAGATTTATAGTTAAGCTACCTTTTGATAAAGAAGATCCAGAGTGTCAATATGGAAAATCAGTAGTTATAGCTACAAGAAGATATAAGTATTTAGAAAATAGACTGCAGAAGGATCCTACCTTAAAGGAAACATATAACAATGTTCTACAAGAATATCTTACAATGAATCACATGATACCAATAAATAAGAAAGACATAGATAATCCTAAGGCGGTTTATCTCCCGCACCACGCTGTGGTTAGAGAAGATAAAGACACCACAAAAGTGCGAGTTGTTTTCGATGGGTCATGTAAAGGATTGAACAACTTTTCACTTAATGATAACCTGATGGTAGGTCCCAAGTTACAACAGGATTTGAGACACATCCTGATGCGTTGGAGAAGCCACAGGATTTGCATAGTAGCTGATATCATTAAGATGTTCAGAATGGTGAAAGTCGATTCCGAGGACTCAGACTTCCAAAGAATTGTATGGAGACCACAAACAAACGAGCCGCTACAACATTTTAAATTATTGCGTGTGACCTTCGGTACTGCATGTGCTCCTTATTTGGCCGTGAAAACCCTTCAAAGGTTAGCTGATGTAGAACATGCAAGGTTTCCTACTGCATCAAGCATAGCAAAGACGGATTATTACATTGATGATCTCCTGACGGGCTGTGAGACACTACCAGAGGCTATACACATATATAACGAAATGAACAAGTTGATGAACAGTGGTGGCTTCGAACTGCAAAAGTTTAGTAGCAATAATCAGGACTTATTGACACATATAGGAGAGAATAATCACAGTAGTGCCGATTCATTAAGATTAAAATCAACTACTGTCATGAAGGTATTAGGCTTAAAATGGAATAAGAATATGGATTGCTTTCAGTATTCACTCGACTTACCAGACGTCAAACAACCTATTACTAAACGGCAAGTATTGTCGGATGTGGCCCGACTATATGACCCGTTAGGATGGATTGCGCCCGTGATAATCAAGGCAAAAATATTTATCCAAAAACTGTGGAGGTCGAAGCTTGATTGGGATGATGTACTGACTGCAGATTTAACGAGTGAATGGTTACAGTTTAGAGAAAGTTTGATATATTTACATAAGATAAACATACCACGATGGTATTGTTTTAGTCCAGGGTCAAAGGTTGAGTTGCATGCATTTGCTGATGCTTCAAAGGTAGCGTATGGTGCTGCTGTATACATTCGTGTTATTAATAATAACAACGAAACATTTGTGAGTTTGGTATCAGCAAAAAGCAAAGTTGCTCCTATTGAGAAGGAGATATCAATTCCTAGACTAGAACTATGCGGTGCAGCTCTAGCAGCAAAATTATTATTTAAGGTTTCACAAATAATGAACATTTCGAAAGAGAACTTGTTTGCGTGGTCCGACTCAACAATAGTTCTAGCCTGGCTGAGAGGAGGGTCTAGCCGCTGGACTACATTTGTGAGCAATCGTGTGTCAGAAATTCTAAATATTTTAGACTACAGACAATGGAAACATGTTACAACTGATTCGAATCCAGCTGACTGTGTTTCGAGAGGCATCGCTACACAAGATTTACTTGAACATTCATTATGGTGGTCAGGACCTTCTTGGCTTTCACAAGGAAGTACAGAGTTTGATAACGCTGATATTATCGAGGACACCCATGAAGAAGAAAAACATACATCTTTAACTGCTTTACCTGTATTGGAAAATAAATTCATCTGGACTATGTTTTCATCACTTGCCAAAACCTTAAAAGCTATTTCGTATTGGAGAAGAGTTTTACAGAATTTAAGATTACCAAAGGAAAAACGAAAATTATATGCGAATAATATTACACCGGCAGAGAAAGATAGGAGTTTAATTATATGCATCACACAGGTTCAAAGAGAGAATTTTAGTGAAGACATAAAACAGTTAAAGTTGCAGAATTCAGTCCCCAAAAAAGGTAAGCTTCGCACTCTTTATCCCTTTTTTGATGAAAATGGGATACTAAGAGTTGGCGGTCGTATTGATGAGTCAGAAGTAACTTATGATACGAAGCATCCCATAGTTATGCCTGCTAAGAGCCATCTTACCAGTCTTATAGTTAGTGATGCTCATCTCAAAACCTTTCACGGTGGACCACAAGCTATGTTGTGCTATTTAAAAACGAAATATTGGATATTACGAGCAAAAGAGATAGTTAAAAGTCACTACAGATCCTGTGTAAAATGTTTAAGATATTCTAGGTCTAAAAGCACCCAACTGATGGGTCAAATCCCAGATGTTAGGTTGAAACCAACCAGACCTTTTAAATCATCTGGTTGTGACTATATGGGGCCTATTGGCGTGAGATTTTCACCCGGTAGAGGGTCGAAATCCTATAAAGGATATGTTTGTTTATTTATTTGTATGGTTACGCGAGCCATTCATTTAGAGGTAGTAACAGATCTGTCATCCAAGGCATTCATTGCAGCGTTTAAGCGTTTCACAGCACGAAGAGGTCACTGTCAAGATTTATATAGCGACAACGGCACTAATTTTGTTGGTGCCAACAGACAGCTTCGTGAGATGTTCGATCGAGCTAAGTCAACTGTGCCACGTGAAATTGAAGAGTTATTGAGCTTAGAGCACACAACATGGCACTTCATACCTCCACATTCTCCTAATTTTGGTGGTCTGTGGGAGGCTGGAGTTCGCAGCGTTAAAACACATTTATTTAAGGTGATCGGAGATAGCACACTCACATATGAGGAGTTATCTACTGTTTTAGCACAGGTCGAAGCCTGTCTTAATTCTCGACCAATCACAGCAATGAGTGATGATCCTAACGAACCTCAAGCTCTAACACCGGGACATTTCCTCATAGGTGAACCGTTGATAAGTATTCCCGATGAAGATAATTCTAATCATAACATTGTAGGTTTGGATAGATGGCGATTAACACAAAAAATAGTAAATAACTTTTGGAAACGTTGGTACTTGGTTAATCTTAATCAGCGATACAAATGGAACACTAAAAAATCTGAACCCGAAGTTGGTGATGTTGTAATTTTAAGAGATGATAATATCCCACCTGCTAAATGGATTTTAGGGAAAATAACTAAAAAATATTTAGGGCCAGACAATATTGCACGAGTTGTATCTGTTAAATGTAAGAATGGCGAATTTAAACGTCCCATTAGTAAATTATGTTTATTACCTAAGTGAATTTTATTGTTTACTCACTATTGTAATGTTAACTTAACTATGATGTTACAATAATAGATATCTATGTACCTTGTACCTTCTTACCAGTTATCAAGAACCGTAAATGTAAAATACCTAAAATATACAAAATGTATCATAACTTTTATACTGCAAATGTTATGTCTTCTTTGTTACATTTCTATGCAAGGTTTTGTATGCTAAATCATTAGCATTTTGTCGCTTAAATGTTGTCTTTTGTATCACGGTGGGCGGAGCTCACTCATCCTTGTAAAAACTTTAACATATTAAAATTCCAGAGACATATATTTTATATGAATGTTATTTTTAAGTATAGCATTTAAGTACATACCAGTATTACTAATAGGTACACATACAAAGATTGTTAGACATAAGTAGGTACTCACAATGTACACTTTAATGTGTTCTGGATCCTTAATTTATGTTCTCAGGCTTTTTTGTGTTTTGTATATCGATCATTTTTTTTTGAGTTTATAAAGTACTACGTCCTTTGGTGGGCGGTATGTCTAAGTAGATTAGGTTCACATTACGTTAGTAGTAACCTTTCACGCACAGTCATACTTCACACTCTCAAATTACGTTCATACAGTCCACTCATCTAAATAATAAATTGTAAAGAAGGCAGTGTGCAATAAATACCCGTTGAGTAAAGACGTATTAAAAAGTTTTATTTCACCAAACAAGCCGATATAGACCTTATCGTCGTAGACATATGGTCCTTCGAGCCGGATATAGCCGTAATATAGCCATCATGCGTAATATTAACATGCCCGATCAGACGAATACTGAAAAACTGAAGCAAGCAATTAATCATTTAGAAGAAGCTGATATTCAAAGAAAATTCTACAATGATATAAGGAAAGATGCAAGTGTAGCTCTTACTCAAGCCAAACAACTGGAGCAGAAACCTGGAATGCGTGTCTTCAGTATCGATTATGCACAGAATATCCATTATCCCTCATCTGAAATGCAAGTTGGACCTGCCTTTTTTAAAACTGCAAGAAAATGTGGCCTTTTTGGAATAAATGATGAAGCAGACAACACACAGACGAATTATCTCATAGATGAATGTGACAACATAGGAAAAGGGGCAAACAGTGTGATTAATCTCATTCATCACCATTTAGAATCCAATATTTGTGACCAAGATATTCAGCATATTTGTGCAGATAACTGCGTGGGTCAAAATAAAAACAATGCTGTTGTGCATTACTGTGCATGGAGGGTAGCAAGGGATTTAAACAAGACAGTGCATCTTAACTTCTTATTGGTGGGCCACACTAAGTTTTCCCCAGACAGAATGTTTGGACTTTTTAAACAGAAGTTTTCTAAATCTACAGTAGATACTTTGCATGATATCGAAGAATGTGTGGCTAACTCGACAGTTTCGGGAAAAAATAAGGCTATCTGTACGAATGACTACGTGAACGGAATAATAAATGTTCAGTGGTATGAGTGGAACGCCTACCTCAGCGAATTCTTCACAACTATTCCAGGAATAACACGATATCACCACTTCACTATTAAATCGGATGATCCATTTACAGTGGAATGTAAAGTTCTAGCTAACAGTTCAGCTCAAAAATTTAATATTGTTAAGAAGGGAATGACTTTAGATGATATCACTGGTATGCCAAATTTATTAGTTCCACCAGGGCTTTCACTTGCAAGACAATGGTATTTATTCGAGGAAATAGCACCCCTTTGCACTTCGAAAGACGCAGCTAACCTAACATGCCCAAAACCACAAGAAGCGAAACCTACAAGCCAGATGGCTAAAGTGGATCAGCCAGGACCTTCTGCTAAAAAACAGACGGCTAAAGAAGATCAGCCAGGTCCTTCTGCTAAAAAACCCAGGAAAGTTACTGCCTGTGGGCGTTGTAAAGAACCAGGGCACACCATACGTTCATGCAAACAAAACAAAAAGTAAAGACTATTCATTATTATAATTTTTTATTTGTGATTGTAATGTTTGTGATGAGACTTCATAATTATTACTATTGTCAATTATTTACTACTGTGCTCGATTATTTTTATTATTTCATACATCACGAAGCGCCTCTTTATTTGTGGAACAGTGGATAGTTCCTTGCCGACAAATACTCCGAAAGCCTCATTAGACGCCTCTTTTTTTTAAAAAAAATCTTCAACATCTTTTTCCGTTTGAGTAGTAGCATCCAACATCTTCGGAATTGCTTCATTTATTGTGTCATCCCAAGCTTGACCGTATTGTTCAAACAAAATATTATCATCATTAATTTTATTAGGATTTAAGTTTTCTTTGACTTCTGAAACACAGAAAAATTGTTAAGTTTCTACTCGCAGATTATTTAATATTGAAGTGTGAGCTCCATTATAGACTTTGAAACAAAAATAAGTTGTTTTAATTACCTTGGGTATCATTGGAGACCTTTAAACTTTTAGGACTGTCCATTTGAGTAGCGTCGTCGTCACTTTCTGACAAGTACGAACGTCTTTTTGGACCTGCACACGATATAGAGACTTCGTTGCACTAGAGATAACCTTAAAAGTACAATAAAACAATAAAACTGATTGTATCCACTTACCTGACATCACAAAAACTAGTGTGCGCTGTGTGCAAGGTGTAATTTTTCCAATACTGCCTCGGCTCACAAAAAGAATCATAAAAAAAACACTACAGCACCTAAAAATATTCTGGTTAGACCAAAACAAAGCTAAAAGACCACAGATTAAAAAATTCAAAAAAAAAAATTAACGGTTTCCAATCCCTCCAGGTCCCTTTTTGGTCAACCACTCACATATTGTGAACAACTGATTGTAGGTACCTATCAACCTAGTACAAAACAAAAAGAATGCGCTGCGCTGTGCCGGCTGGCCGGCGGACGAACAATAGAATGCAGTTTTTGCAAACCTTTTTTTGTGCAGGTAGCGTTCGATCTTTTCAAGCAAAAATAAACCTTATACCATACCAACTTTTTACCCTGTTAGATATTTTGATATGATAAATTGGCCACAAATGAGGAGAGTTTATTAAATAAAAAAGTATTTATTATATCATTTCATACTAAGTTATTTATAAAAATGGCTATGCCATAAGATTCCATTTCATGTAACTTATTATGTTTTATTTTTTTCGAGACGCTAAAAAGTCACGCAGTATATATAATTCTTGTCTAAAATCATAAAATATTTTTATCTCGTTTTCTAGGGTACAAACATATGTACTTGCAAATTGTACAAGCAATTCTGGCTGTGCTGTTTATTCATGGCTCAATTTATTGATAAAGTTAACTGACCTAACAATTAAATATATTTAAATAGTGTTCCACATTAAGCTGTATTAGGATATTCAATTCAACGATAAAAGAAGCATTTCCGCATTTAATAATAAAATAACGTAAAAATCTCTTGTCAAAAAAGGTTTTCCGGCCCTGAAAATTTCAAATTCACAAAATATCTAGAAACAAAGGCTATGGGCATGAACTACGTGCAACATCATGCATCTTTTGTCTTAGATAAGTCGTTCAAAAACGTAATTTGAGCAAGTTATAACAAATTTTTAAATGACACGACTTGCGTGCCTTCCGCCACAAAGAAAAGAAATCGATGGCGCGCTTGGCGTGTCATACGCAACGAATCGGTTAAATCACAGAGCGCAGAACCATTTGGGAAAAGGTATCGCAGCTATTACAAATTTAATGTCAGCGTTGATTGATGACGAGATGGAAAAGACTACGATTATCAAGAGATTATCAGAGTTGGGACAGTTAATTTTAGATTTACACTGCCAAAATACATATGTCGGAAGAAAGCTTTTAACATTTAGCCTGGACAAAAAAATTATGCCTATGGTTCAGTGTGTCAAACGGGATTCATTATTGTTCGGTGAGAAAAAATTAAAGCTAACAAGACTGCTGAAAGATCAGGACTTCAAATCAAAAAGACGTTTGAACCACAACCGTCAACCTCTTATAGATCTAATCAACCAACCCCGGTTGGGGCCCACCAAGATCACAAGCTCAGAAAGGCAAAAGGGGTGGGCCCAAGAATCCAAGGCCGAAGCAGACGTACGGGCGTCCTCCACCAGTACCGACCGATCGGAACAATGCCTCCACCAATCCGAACAACAACAAATATGTTCAAAGAAGAGATAAGGACACTTAATATGCTGGTAGACTTCGATATTTTTTAAGTAAGTGGAAGATCATTACTAATGATCCAGTGATACTGGAATTCGTTACGAGGTACAAAATCCCATTCAGTGGTCCAGTTATGCAGGGGTTCGCACCAAAAGAACCTTTTTTTTCGCCTATCGAGTTATATCAAATTCGTTTTGAGATATCCAAATTGTTACTATCGGGTGCGATTATAAAATGCCAGGACGTTCCAGGTCAATTTATATCGAATATTTTTCTTATTCCAAAGAATGATGGGAATTATAGATTTATTCTGAATCTTAAAATATTAAATGAATTCGTTGATATACACCATTTCAAAATGGAGGATTAGAATAGAACCGCGTCGAAACTAGTATCAAATCTCGATTATATGGCAAATATTGATTTAAAGGACGCCTACTTTTCTGTTCCGATTCATTCATCCTTTAAACGATTTTTAAGGTTTAAATTTCTAGGTCAGACTTATGAATGAATGAATGAATGAAATATTTATTTGCCAGAATATATGTACAAAGTAGTTGGCGACATTGTAGTACAGTTTCACTATATTCAACATACATATGTTGTGCAAAATGTTTGGGTAAGTATGTAATCTAATGTTAGGCATGCAAATTTAAATTGTCAATAAAAAAAGAATAATAATAATTACAATAATAAATCCTTTATGTCACACCCTGATTAAAATAATTTCAATTACAATTTTAAATGTCCTATATTCACATAAAATCTATACATATAATAAAATCGTAGGAAAGTCAAAACTGTACATTGAATATTTTTTAAAAAGGAAACTAGGAGTGTGTTCTACAGTTGATATCAAAAATATAGTTTTTAGAATTTTTGTCTGTGTGTCCGTTTGTCTGTATGTATGTCCGGGCTAAACTCAAAAAGTACTGCATGGATTTACTTCAAATTTTGCATGAATATTACTAAGAGGTCGGGTCAACATATAGGCTACATATTATCACGCTATCATTTATGGGGGAGGAGCTATAATAATTTATAAAATTCAACGCGGGTAAAACCGCGGGGCACAGCTAGTATCAAATAATTCCAAAGTCACCACTATAGTTTAAAGTCTTTAAATTTAAGTTTAAGGTAGTCGTCCACTGAATAAAAACATCTGTCACATAGCCACTGTATAGTTTTGTATTAAATTCTAAGTTACTCAATCTCCTAAATTGTTCCGGAAGATTGTTTTATATTGACACAGCCATATTATAACAGTTTTTGTCACATAGTTTAAGTCTATTCCGTGGTATAATGCTTCTAATGCTTTTTGTACAGTTTTCCTTTTAAAGGGGGCTTTTTTATTTATTTAAAACATTGATTTGGTTTATTATTAACAAATTTACACATCTCAAAAATATAGAGACGGAAGCGTAAGGAGTTTTTCTTTGTAAAATATTGATTTGCAGGTTAAAGTTAAATATTGATCGAATACATTTTTTTTGCACTATAAATACCCTCTGGGCAATCTTATAAATTTCAATACTTACCTCACGGTTTAAGCTCAGGACCATTCGTATTTACGAAACTCATGAGACCAGTTACAGCATACCTAAGGAACCGAGGTCATCGGATGGTTATATATCTGGACGATATATGATGCAAGTGTGAACGCCTGCACATAAATCGGAGCAATGCTTAAAACTCCACTGTTGTCTATGTACGATGTAAGGCGTTACGCCTATTCCCTTCTCTCATACATTTCTTGCGCTGTCTTTCGGTATCTTTTTATTTAATTCCAAATAAATAGTGTTATACATTTTATTGCCTTTGTTTCCATTTTATCAGGTTATGGTCCCAAGCCTGCAGATTATTGTTATTGTGGTGTTTTGAACAGTATTTGCAAAAGTAAATAGTGAAAGTAAAAATCTGGTGCATAACCTCACTTTTAGTTACCGTGTTCGCGAGTGACTTTTTCTTATTTCAGCTATTTACAAATTGAATAAGCATGGCTGGCACTAATTCGATGATGTCAATTGGAAAGCTAACGGGTCGGGGCAATTGGGCAAATTGGAGTTTTGCGATGAAAGCTTATCTTCAACATGAAGATTTGTACAACTGTATTTTAAATGAACCAGACTCCACCGATCCAAAAGTAATGAAATATGACATAAAGGCCAAGTCGAAATTGATATTATCGGTTGACCCGATTTTGTATGTACACATTCAAGAAGCTCAAAATGCCAAACAGGTATGGGAAAATCTGACAAAGGCATTCGAAGACAATGGTTTGACTAGAAAAGTTGGTTTATTAAATGAATTAATTAACACTAGCTTACAAAACAGTTTATCGGTGGAAGATTATGTAAATAAGATAATAACAGCCGCGCACAAGTTACGAAATATTAACTATAATGTGGATGATGAGTGGTTGGGCACATTAATGCTGGCTGGGCTGCCGGAAATGTACAGACCCATGACTTAGAAAGTTCAGGTATGAAGATTAGTGCTGATTTAGTAAAAAATAAATTACTCCAGGAAGTAAAGACATCAGACACTACCGCACTTTATACAAATACAAAGAAATATCAGCCCGGAGGTGACAAATGCAAAAATAGAAAAGGCAATGTTTTAATTGTAATAAATACGGTCACCTTGGTAAAAATTGCTAGCACAGGAAAACAAATAATACAATGAAAACAGATAAAAAATCTGGATATGTTGCAGCTTTTTCAGCATCCACATCTAGTTTATGGCATGTTGACTCAGGAGCATCTATGCATATGACAATGCACAGGAACTGGCTCACCAATGTCACTCCTTCATCTGTACCGAGCATAAGAATTGCTAACAATATAGAATTAAGTGTTGAATGCTGTGGAAATGTCTGTATAAGTGTAATTAGAGAGGATGGCAGCACCGATTCAATACAGGTCAGGAATGTCATATATGTACCTAAATTGAAAACAAATTTACTATCAGATAGTAAAATAATTAAAAGTGGATGCAAAGTTATTTTCAATGAATATGGTTGTCAAATTTATAATCCAAGTAACAAGTTAGTAGCAAAGGCCAAATTAATCAATGAGACATATCTCAGTCCAAGTTATGATGGCTAAGGCCGATGATGATATTTATATGTGGCACCAGAGAATGGGTCACCTCAATTTCAGTTGTCTTTATAAATTACCCAACTGTACAGAAGGTGTACTATCTAAAAAACCAGAAATATCTATTTGTGTTACCTGTCTGGAAGGTAAACAAATGAGAAAGCCGTTTCCCACTGAAGGATCCCGTGCAACAAAGTTGTTAGAACTTATTCACAGTGATGTTTGTGGACCGATGAAGCATACTTCTATTGGAGGGTCCAGGTATTTTGTAACCTTCATTGATGATTTTTCTCGAAAAGTTTATGTGTATGTGATTAAGAATAAAGTAAAGGTTTTTGAAAAATTCATAGAATTTAAAAATAGAGCAGAGAATGAGTTGAGCACAACAATAAAAATTCTTAGAAGTGATAATGGTACTGAATATATAAATAAAAATTTTGTAACCTACTTAAAGGAATATGGAATACTGCATAAGACATCTAATCCTTACACACCTGAGCAAAATGGACTCAGTGAAAGAATGAATAGAACTTTGATAGAGCGTGCTAAATGTATGATATCAAATGCTGAATTACAGGTCACATACTGGGCAGAAGCAATTACTACAGCTGCATACATTGTGAACAGGTCGCCTACCTGTTCCTTATCTGATTTGACACCATATGAAGTGTGGACTGGAAAGAAGCCAAACCTGAGTCACATGAGAGTTTTTGGATGCCCGGCAATGGTGCTAATTCCAAAAGAAAACAGAAGTAAGCTTGATATAAAGTCACGTAAGTTGGTATTTGTTGGATACAGTGACAACACTAAAGGTTATCGATTCATCGATCCTGAAACAAAAAAGGCAGTGATGAGTAGAGATGTTGTATTTCTTGAATCTTCAATCAAAAGAAATAAGGTGGATAATGTACCCGAAAAATTAAATGAAATTAGTAAAAATAACATAGACATAGAAGAAAAAAGTACAGTGAAAGAAAGCAAAATTGTTTACTTACTGCAAAATAATGAACTCAATGAATCTAAAGATAGAGACTCTGATGATGATGGGATTCATGACAGAAGAGCTTCAACTGCTTCTCAAATTGTTTGTAGTTCAGATGATTCTGACCATTTCCAAGATGTTTATGATGAAAAATACATACCTGAAAGATCATTTAGCTCTTTACCAGAATTTCGTATGAATTTGAGATCACTGCCGCAAAGAATGAGAAATAATAAAGATGTTCTTCAAAGTCCTTCATTACTAATGTGTCAGAATGTTGAATCATCTATAAATTTATTAAAAAGTGATCCGCAAAATCTTCAAGAAGCTCTAAACAGTGATAAGGCTGATGAATGGAAGACAGCCATGCAAGAAGAGTTTCAGTCGTTGATCAAGGATACATGGACACTTATTAACATACCAGAAGGTAAATCCATTATTCCAAGGAGATGAGTTTATAAGACCAAAGTTGATGAGAATGGCGCTGTTACACGCTACAAAGCTAGATTAGTGATTAAAGGATATAAGCAAGTGAAAGGCATAGATTACAATGATGTTTATGCTCCAGTGGTTCGTTATATATTCATAAGATATCTAATAGGTCTTGCTGCCAAATATAGACTTAAAATACACCAAATAACTGCATTTTTTCAAGGAGAAATCGATGAAGAAATCTACATGTACTTACCTCCTGGCTATGAAGAGCAAAGGTAAGTAAGTAACTCTTTATTGTACACCAAAAAATAATACATAAAAAGAACTATGAGCATGTTAAGATTGTACAAATGGCGGCCTTATCGCTAAGTGCGATCTCTTCCAGAGGAAAATTAAGTTTGTAAATTAAATAAGTCTATAAACGGACTAAAACAAGCCAGCAGGCAATGGAACAAAAAATTAAACACAGCTTTGTTAGAAATTGGAATGAAACGTTCAGACATAGATCCATGTGTCTACTATCGTATCTTAAATTATAATGATATGCATTAAGAAATAATAGACAAGTTAAAGGAAAAATTCTGTATGAAAGCTTTAGGATTAGCCAAACATTGTATCGGTTTAAAAATTTGTCATGATATAGATAAGATATCCATTGACCAATCTGTTTACATAAAAATGATACTTACCTGATTTGGTATGAACAAAGTAAATAAAGTAAGCCAATGTGGACACCTGTTGATGCTAATGTGAAGTTAAAGAATGCTGAATCTCAAGAAGAAATTTTGAATATTCCATATCAAGTAATAATATGAAATGTTGATGAAGCGATTACAGGTTACTGTGACTCAGATTGGGCAAGTAATATTAATGATAGGAGATCTTGCACAGGCTATGTATTTTTATTTCAGGGTGCTGCAATAAGTTGGAACTCAAAGAGACAACATACAATAGCTCTTTCTTCTACGGAGGCCGAATATATGGCTATGGCATTGGCCATTCAGGAAGCTCTTTGGTTGAAACAACTTGCAGACGAGTTTCAACCTGAACTTAAAGGTAAATCTTTAATACTTTACTGTGATAATCAGAGTGCGATTAGTCTTTCAGGAAATGCTGCTTACCACGCACGCAGTAAACATAAAGACGTCCGATACCATTTCGTTCGAGAGAAAATCGCTGCCAAATAATCACAGTTCAATACAAATGCACTGGAAACATGGTCGCCGATATTTTGACCAAGGGACTTCATCGACCGAAGCATGAAGACTTCACCGCAGCCATGGGTTGTTTTAAAGAGTCAGCGTTCAGGAGAGGATGATGCAAGTATGAACGCCTGCAAATAAATCGGAGCAATGCTTAAAACTCCACTCTTGTCTATGTACGATGTAAGGCGCCTATTCCCTTCTCTCATACATTTATTGCGCTGTCATTCGGTACCTTTTTTATTTAATTCCAAATAAATAGTTTTATACATCTTATTGCCTTTGTTTCCATTTTATCATTATACATAGATAGTTCTTTTAAAAGCTGCTCCACGAAAGTAAAAGAGCTGGTTACCCTATTACAAGAGTTAGGTTTTTTAATAAACAATTATAAAAGGGACATGAGTCCCAGTCAACGGAAAAGATTCTTAGGCTTTGAAATAGATTCGGTAAATATGGCACTTCAATTACCTTTAGCTAAACGTTTAAAAAATTTTGACTTTGTAAAAAATCTGTTTTTGAAACATGTTATTTCTATTCGAGACTTTCCTAAGTTTTTAGGTTTACTTACTAACGTCAGTTTGTCCAGCCATCGATTACGGCTGGGTTACAAAGCAGTTTGAGAGGGAAAAATCTTTGCACTCCAAGCTGCAAATGGTGATTATGATAAGATTATGGTCTTGAGTCCCACCTTAATACCTTACTTTGGCTGGTGGGAGAACAATATTATGTCTTCTATGAAACCACTTCAGAATAATCAATATGCGCTCGAGATTTTTTCTGATGCGTCTCTCACGGGTTGGGAAGTTTCTTGTAATGGCGAAACCACAAATGGTTTTTGGAGTTCAGCGGAGACTCAAAACCATATTAATTTATTGGAGTTACGACCATAAATGCTGCTCGTAACTCCAATAAAAAAATGTTTCGCAAATAATCTGTCTAATATAGAAATTCTCTTGAGAATCGATTATACGACGGCAATCTCTTACATAAATAGGATGGGAGGAGTTCAATATGAGCATCTTAATAAAGAAACACAAGAGATATGGCAATGGTGTAAACAACAGCGCCTATTTATTTTTGCATCTTACATCAAATCCAAGGATAACGTAGAATCAAGGTAGTAACGTAGATACCGAGTGGAGTTAATCGCTTGAGGCGTTTCTTACAATAACGGAGACATTGGGCCCCCAAGATGTAGACTTATTTGCCTCATTTCTTATACCCTGGGTAGTTGAGGTATGTCGTGTCTGTCGGATTTTTGATCTGCGTCTCCGTAAGAAAAAGTAGGTGCGGATTTTCTGTCTCGAGGTGGAGGTGGACTGAGTTGATAGGGTAGAGGGACGTGCATCCACTGTTTAAAACACATTTTCTTTTTGGACGTTTTCATTGTTTATTGTTGGATGACGAGTGAACAGGAAAAAGATGGCAGTTAGTGGAGACACTAGCCCAATGACCACCAAAGAACATGGCGCTAAGGGCTTGGGAAGCCTAGCCTGGAGACTGCGGGGACGCCCGAACCCCCCCAAAAGTGTCTACGGGGTCCCTCGCTCCGGTCGCCAATCGGCACGATAGCGCACCCCGGGATTTTTCACAAGCGGTGGGGCAGCCTTTTGCGTGTGGCTAGTACGCCACTTGGTCCCCTTACAACTTGCGGTCAGCCAGCGGAGAACTGTGCTTCGGATCCCGCTACCTTCCATGACTAGGCATCCGGTGCAGAAACACCAGTATTCATGGAATCGGTCTGTCGAGGTAACGCAACTGACTATACCCATCCTCTTCGAACGGCTTCACCTAGCATCGCGACGGAACGCGGCAGAGCCACTATGGCGCCTCGGTTTTTGCCAGATTGGTGGTGACCAGCCACGGCCGAAGCCTACCACCGGAAATGATGCTACCATTTAGCTCTACCCAGGGGTCACGTGATCTATGATGACTCTAGAGCAAAAGCCTACGGACGCGGTAGCATTTAACCCCCAAAAGATAATAGATATCTACAATCCTACGGGTATGCATATTATTATTATATGATATAAGTTCAACAACTATATATCTAGCAAGTGCAAATAGCATTATTTTAACATTTAGGGTGTGTTTATTGTAATTTTACTAACAATATTTTGTAGGATAATTATTTCAATAAATAAAAAAAGACATATCTTTGTAAAAAGTTTGATTATTTTTTATTTACATTTAAAAACATCAGCTTTTTTACTTTGTCTGACAAGACACGGGTATCAGAAATGAGTTCTCCAGATTTTGAAAACATTCTTTCACGGGGCACTGATGTGGCCATTACACAACAATGCTGTTTAAATAATTTACTGAGGTTAGGGTATAAAAAATAATGCTTACGCCACCACTCATTGGGACTTGCGTTTCAGGGTAATATTTTATCATTTAAGTACCTCTGAATCTCAGCTATAGCTATAGCCGTTGGTGACACTAATGTAGAAACCTCTTGTAAATCGATATCTGCCCAAATATCGGTATGTATAGGGCTTGCTGCTAGTTTCTTCTAATTCTTGAATTGACGTAGTAGGCTCTTTTGAGATCGGTGTAGATAATGTAGCTTGTCTTGAACTTTCTTTATTTATTTCTAAGACTGCTAATTCAACTACCCGTTTTTTTTTTGCTGATTCGGCAGCTCTTTTACCTAAAAAGAATGCCATCTTAAAGCGTGGGTCAAGAAATGTAGCTACTCCGAAAGTTCCGCTCATCTCTATGTTCTCCGCTCAGTCTTGTTATCAACCCTCTTATATTCCCTTTGCACACGGCTGTGTCATCAGGATGCAATGTATCATCGTGTGATAATTCGTAAGAATAAACAGTAAATAACAATCTGTTGAATATAATGACAAGACTGCCCGTGAGGTACTTCTCTCCACTTATCTGGACAGTGACTTGATCTAAAGGCTTTAAAACTGTACATATATCTGTACAGAGTTTCCATTCGTCGGTATTAATATTTTCTAGACGTGCACTGCTGCTGGAATCTAAGATTGCTAATGTACTTGTTAATGCTTCCTTTAATAGTAAGACCCTTTCTATCATATAGAAGGTAGAGTAACATCTAGTGGTAGTCATCATTTTCTTTGGCTGGGGTACATTATTATTTACCTGATATTTTAAGAGTTTTTCAACAGCTGTGGTACTCCGTTTGAAATGACTTACAATGGCTCTCAATTTATCCAAAAGATGTTCCACTTCTGGAACCATTAAGCTGTTTTTGGCTAACATGTTTGGAGGAGTTTTACCTTTCAGTTTTCTATTGAGGCGAGAATGCCAGCCTTCTACTTTATAATTAGTCCGATGTTGTTCGTTAAAAAAATGTCATTTCCATTGCATGGTTCGATTTTGAAACCACTGCTCAACAAAGTAATTATTAAATTTCGTAACATCAGCTTCGTTTGAGCTATCTTCCATAATGTAGAGCCTTCCATCGTCTTCATTTTCTTTGGGTAGTAAAGCCAATGCCCTGCACAAATTAATGTGATTTTTAGTGTATCATCTTTGTATTAGATTTAAAATTTTGCCTTTTTTCCTCAGAGCTTGGGAAAAGTGGAAGAAACATCCCATTACTCTTGCATTTGTGAATGTTGATATAATAGCGTTGATTACAGCTGCTTCAAAGTCCACATTAAACTGTCCAGGGCACCAAGAAGGAAGTCTTCTTATGAGCATTTCAAAAAGAAATTCATATGTCAGGCACTATATGGTTGCTAGATACGGTACTCCCCATGTCACCATGTACAGAGATGAAGAAGTGGGTCCACATCTGTTGCTATTTCGTAACGGAACTTAGTTACACCACATTCCTTTTTTCTAGAATTATATAGGTGTTTAATGGTTTTATACTTAGGAAAATTTTCAATTATATCTAACCCACTGTCTTTATAGGATAAAACTTGCTTCTCGTATATCTCATGTAATGATTTCGTTGCATCTTTTGTAGCTTCTTTTTTACATTCATGTAATATTCTCTTAATTTCATTTTTAAAGAAATCCGGAATACACAGATGTCAAGTTTCTTTTAAAATGTTGTGTCCTTTGATTGTAAGGGTTCCTTTGCAATTTGGTCTATTCATGCAATGCCAATTAGAAGAACCGTGCTTGTAACTTCTTTTCTTGTGGTATCTGTGACCAGCTCGCAACAAAACTGTACCTCCTCTTTTTGAAGAAATATACATTATACTAGAAGTCACATTATAACTTGAACTGCTGACTTCTTCTGACATTTTACTGTAGGAAAAAAGGCGTAATGAATACTATTGCTTTTTTTTATTCTGCTTTGCTAGATTCCTAGATTTTGTATTAACTAACTGTATTGGCATTGATAATTTGGTGATATTTTTCTCGCTAGAATAGCTACTACCAACTAGAGATGACTAGTCTACCACATCCTAAGCTTGGAGACAACAACAGTAACTTACTTATAAATGTTACACATACTTGAATATGTTTATTAGAATGTAAACAGCTCAATCGTCTATTAACTGACCATAAGCTAAATCAAAACTTAGTTTTTGATAAAATACATAGTAAAGAGTACTATATTCTGTCATAAATAATGATTAATGAAATACAAACTTACCCAATGTCTTAGCAAGCATATAATATTGACACAAACAGGTACACAGTTCACGCACAAAGTTATGCCGATAACTGCACTATTAATACAATTACAACGAAGTGACCCTTTCATGATAACTATTTTCGCAAATCTTTTGTTTAAATTGCTCCAATCAGGATTCGGCAAATGCACATCTATTGTCACCCATCAACATAATACCACTGCGCCTAAACATAAATGGCGTAATTGAATTTGGTCCTTACGGTAACACCTTAGAATACTTTTGTCCATGACAGAATTTCGAAATATGCGCTCTTCTATGATACTTCGCTAAGTTGTTGTTGCAAAATAAACCAAAGTTTCCTCAGCTCTAAATGGCAAATAATCGTTTATCATTATTACATGAAGAAAAGGGTAATATTTAAAAAAAATTACAGTTCTGTTCTTGGTTTATATTTATCGAAGAAGAGTTTTTAGTTTATTTTTTTATTTTATGTACTGACTGTACTGTTTTTAATCTAAATATCACAAGGGGCGTACGGGTGCTTCAAAATATTGAAAAATAATTCGATCCGCGTCAAGGGGCGAATAGGTATTCTGATAGGGGGCGAACAGGTGTTTCTAAGCACAGGGGCGTAAAATAAGGGGCGAACGGGTCCGAGACCGGAAAAAATTACATTATGAATAGGTATTTAACTCTATTTTTTTGCTTTATTGCAAACCATAACAATTGCTGTTATTTAAAAAAAATGTGATCTCTTAAAGTAGGTTATATTTGATTTGACCAGTTTTCATTACATCAGTCATTTTATAAAGTTATTCAACGTATATTTTTTAATTATAAAAACGGCCAAGTCAAACCTACTTTAAGATCTCACATTTTTACCACATAAAAACAGTTATTATGTTTGGAGAGATACAGAACCGTATGAATATTATGGAAATAAATAGATTCTGTAAAAGAAATAATAAAGCAATAAAGTAAATTAGAGATATTATAACAAACGCAAAGCTTATATGAATAATATTCAAATTGAAAGAGAATTGGAATATAAAAAAATAAAAAAGAACGATATTATGTTTTAGAGGTATACAGAACCGGAAGACCATTACGGAAATCTTGTTTGACCGCTGAGACCAACTGGGTAACTGCATTCCATGTGGGTCTTTTAATATCTACAGCACCTTTTAAACTTATGAGAGAATTATGCCACCTGTCCGTTGCCACCCCCTCCAGTTCACGACAGTTAGAGATGCGTACATCGATGTAATACTCGCCTTGCTTGGTAGGGTCACTTTGATGAGTATTACCCGAAGCTACGCGAAGTGATAAGAAAAAAAAATTTCAATGTTGCAGCTCGAACGGTACAGCCTCTTCATCCTGTAATAAATAAAAAGAAATGATAAGTTATTTCATTCAGTATAACACATTACGAATTAACACCCATTATGAATTAACTTCATTGTAAGTTCGTAAGTTTACATAGATAAATCAGTGCGTAAATTTAAAATCTATCATAATATTAATATACGACCTTAACAATTTGAATTATAATGAAAATGATGATAACTAAATATATACCTATGCATTAAAATATATTGAAATCTTCTTCATCACTAGAGTCTAATCTTAAGTATGGATTAACATTTTCTAAATCCATGTTAAATTTATTATTTCCAACTCTTAAAAATGTTATCTCTGAGATATTATCCAAGTCATCATCTACGGTCAATGTCAGGCTTTCTTCTGCATTTGCCTCCTTTTGCCTGTTTCTTCATTTTCTTTCATCATAGCAACTCCTTTGTCTATACTCTAATTTATACTTAATTATTTGCGTGTATCCTTACTGTTTATTTGGTATATTAAATACGATTTCGTCATCTTCAGTTTCTTGATATGTGTAATATTTTTATTACTCTTTCGTGTGTTTTTGTTTTTATTTGAAGAAATGTTGTCTTGTGTTCCAAAAAGATTCACTGATTCACCTATAATATGTCTTTTTGCATTAGCTAGCGGTGTGACCGATAAGTTTTGCTTTCCCGATATAAAAACCAAGATTTTTCATGCCAGGATCGCAAATGACAGTTTAATACAAACAGACAAATGTTATGTGTACAGCTCAGTTTGCGAACGGCTAACGAAGTGGAATCGGAGTTCCGTACTATCTGGTGCATTTTCATTGAGCCTGGAAAGCTTTTCACATTTTGGGGGAAAAGGAAGTCCTTTTCATTAACATCATATTCTGGAAGAGTTTTCAATTTCACTTTCTTTAAATTTTGCTCCATTATATTTAAAAAATCATCCAAGTCTTTTGTATCTTGTCCTTGTGAAACAACACGATCGGCAATCCTCTTCATAACAGCACCTACTCCATCCGGGGCACCCTTTCCATGACCAGATTCGCTGTAGTTCCACGTAATGGCTTTGATGGAGCTCAGGTATATATTCAAGGGAGAAATTAGATGAAATATTTTTTATTCCGATATTGACTAGATGGAGAATCTGAAATAAAATGTATAGTATGAATGTCTGCCTTTGTTTCGAGAATGGGTACAATATGAGCCCACACAGCTGAAATATCATGACGAAGGCACTCACTAACCGTACAAAAATATTGTATAAAATAAAGTAAATAAATAAAAAAGGTTTTTATTCACGTAGACTTAAAAAAAAGCGCTTGTAAATGGTCGGAACCTGTTTGTAGTAATATAGTTATGTATATAGATACTGGCTGTACTAATGGTAACTGTTTACGGCTACCACCAAAGTGATAGGACTGTATTTCTTCAATACATTTGACTCACGACATTCTTCTATCTATCCTTTCACATTTTAATATCTCTGACGAAGCTCTTGGACTGGTTTGCATCCTATCTTCGAGAGCGCCAACAGTCATTTCACGTCGGTGAATCATCAGCGGTATACTCTCTCCTTTACTTTTTCTTTATTTATAAACTTTCTTACCTATCATCTTCAGTGTTAGTACCATCTCTACGCCGATGACCTCCAACTTTATGCCCTGGCTGGGATTGATGGTCTGCCTACAGTTATTAATAAAATTAATCTCGACTTAGAATTTATAAAAAATTGGACTGATAGGTCCACTTTAGTAGGTGGTTCTCATCTTATAAATAGGGTGGTCTTAGATGATCACCCACCTCTGCTCTTTAACAATTCAAGCATCGGTATAAGCCCGTTTGTAAAAGACCTTGGTGTTCTAATTGATTAAACATTAAGCTGGCAAAACCAAATTGCAAGTATCAGTCAGAGTCACAGGAATCTTACGGTCTCTTTATCGTCTTAGGAATTTTTTGCCTCGGAAAACAAAAGAAACATTAGTGCAGACTTTAATTTTTCCAATAATCGACTATGGTGATGTTTGTTATTTCGATCACCTCAATAAACTCGATCAACTTCTGAACAATTGCATTCGATTTGTTTTCAACCTTCGTAAATATGATCATGCTTCTTCTTTTCGAACTCAACTTCAGTGGTTACCGATCCGTCAACGTCGTTCCTTACGAGCTTTGACCACTCTTTTTACTAGTGGTGTACCCCAGGGTTCCTTAATGGGACCCTTATTATTTATATTATATGTAAACGACATCGACTCTTGCCTTCAAAGTTCTAATCTTCTCTGTTTTGCGGACGATATGAAGATTTACTCTATTATATCGTCGCCAAATGATGTAGTGGATCTTCAATCCGATCTGACGCGGCTTGACAAGTACTGTCAAGTAAATAAGTTAGACCTTAACCCATCCAAATGCTCAGTACTCACTTTTAGCAGGAAACGCTTCCCACTGTCAACATCGTACCAACTTAAGGGCCAAGTATTACCAAGATGCGACGGTGTACGTGACCTTGGTGTCTATCATGATTCGAAGCTACAGTTTGACATACACATCGAGCAAACTATCGCCAAAGCATGAAGAGCTTTGGGATTTGTAATGAGGATATCTAGGTGCTTTAAAAAAGCTAAAACATTTAAAATACTTTATTGCACTTTCGTAAGAAGTCATCTGGAGTATGCCTAACAAATATGGAATCCCTGTTACAATAAATATATTGATCGCCTTGAAAATATTCAAAAACGTTTTATGAAGTTCCTTTGTTATCGTCTCAAAATCCCTTACAGTTCTACGAATTACTTAGACCTATGTAAGAAGTTCCACATTCAACCTCTAATAAATCGAAGGCGTTTGGCCGACTGTACGTTTTTATTAAAGCTATTATCTAATGAGATTGAGTGTCCCCATATTTTACAGAAACTGCACTTTAACGTTCCCCAAAGATCGTCTAGATTTAATACACCTATATCTATTCCATTTTCGTCGACTAATTATAGGCAAAATTCATATATAGTGCGAGCGAGCAAGGATTTTAATAAATTATGTAAAAAGTTTGATTTTGACCCATTTAATACCAAGAGCGAGGTGGCACGCAGGCAGCTGAACCTGATTTTTTTCCAATAACTTTTAACATAATAATATGTCTTCAGCTACTCTGTTTAAGAGTAAAATCGGAAGCATTTGTAACTTTTTTTTAATAATACATTTTGTTTACCTTTAAAACGCCGGTTAACCAATTTCCTTGTATTTCCGTATGATATTGGTGACGAACAATATATAACCAACCTCTTATCTTTACGTTATACATATTCACATTCAACTGGCACTTGTTTTTGTATTACTTATTTAGATATCATTAAATTCATTCACTTTGTTATGGTAAACATTGCTATGAAAACATCCATGATGACAGCTCGTATCAGCGACATCTAGTGTGGTGCATTCCATACTTAATCGATTTCTTATTTCACATACTTATTCAAAATTATTAATTACTAATTTCTATTTCATTTCAATTCCTTCCATCCGAAATTTTTTAGACTAGCTAGGTTGCATTTTAAATAAGAATCTTAAAATATTAAATTTAGTAAGTTTAGTATGTTTTTATCGTGTGAACGGAGGCGGAAAGGCTGTCTAGAATGATGTGGCCATTTTGACGTTCTTTTTTTTTTCTCTGAGCGGTGTCTGGACGAAGTCGTGTCTTTTATTTTGCGGTTAAAAGTGGTTGGCTGTGTTGAGGTGTTTTCCGTTGTCGTTACGAGGTTTACCTAGTTCCTCGTGGGTATGTCGCCATTTATTGAAGTATTTTTTGTGGAAATCCGCCATGCGGTTGCCAAGATGGTAATGTGGGAACTCTTTTACAGAACGTGGCGCTCTGGTGTTTGTTGTGTGTGTTCCCGGTGCTCCTCGTGTGTCCATCCACCTGGGTAGGTCAACCACATGTGGAAACAAATAAGTATTTCTATTATTTTCCATTCTTTGCTAGGTCGCTAATGCTAGTGTGATTTTTTTCCAGAGGCGTTATCTATTAAGTGTTTGTGAGCTGGGTGTGCTGTGCTGTTGAGCTGGTGTGCTGTGCTTGGGTCTGGCTATCGATCGGACAGGATCGAAGCTAGCTGTCGCCTCCGACCAGGTGTGTTTGCATTTGCATTATAACCTCTACTCTAAATTCTCTCAAACTCTCATTCACTGCCTCATTGTTGTTCATGATGATCATGCAAACTCACTGTCAACTGTTGTTTTTCCCTTTTAATTCACTAGATAACTAGACTGATAGCTAATTGACATAGCGATCCTCGTACAAGGTTGATTGTTGTCTAAAGAAACTAATTAAATACAAATGTTTAGATGTTCAGTTTGTTCTTTTCACCAACTAAGTGTAAATTTATTGTTGTATGTAAATTATTATCCAAGGTAACCGACCAATGAGTCATATACATTTTAAGCTAGTAATTTTATTAGCTTCATCAATACAAGATCATTTAATTGTGTACTTTGTCAATGGTTAATGGATGTATGCAAGTTCTTTTCAATTGTGGCATTGAATTGTACAATATAGTGGATGTAAATTCAACTCAATTATGAGAATGAATTACCTCATTATACCCAGATGTTTTGTTTTATAATTACAATATTTGTTTTGTTTGTAACTACAGGAGGTGTACAGTACGGGTGTACTATAAGGGTGAACAGCCCTGGCTGTCACTGGCCCTGGTGTTCTGCGGGGTGACGGGGTGAAGTTTTTTTCTTCTCTAACTTTTTTTTATATAAAACCCTTAAACCAGCCGAGCGGATCAACAAACCTCCCACTATTTTCTTTTGGTTCTTAATAAGTATAAATTAAGAGTTATTTTGCTTCTATAACTTTAATTTCTAAAAATAAATTAATGTGTACCATATGGTGGTTTTTTATTATTTAAAATTAAAACAGTTACACATTGTATGTGTGTATCAGTCGCTATCCGTGGAAACCTGTAATTGGCTTTATGTTTCCTATTATAACAATTTTACAGTATATATTATATGTATGTATATATTAGTTGATCACATATTCATTTTTTTTCTTCAATCGTACCATATCTTAATTTCGTTCTGCAATATCTGTACCTGATGCACCTATCTAATTATTTCTGCACCAACTTAAGGTTGACTGGGAGAAAAGGCTGGAGCATTAAGTCCGCCTTTACCTATACGTGCATAAACATACATAAATAAATTATAAATAATGCACTTCTCGTAAACTCACTCAGAGAACACACAAATAGGTCAGTTTCAGCTGCTATTAGGTTAAGAGTACGGAAAGCACGCGTCAGGGGCGCCTCATGTACAAGGTTAGTCCGACCACGCGGCTCCACTAGCAATTCTCGAAACAAACCTGTCCGGGACACACAGGGCTATCTGTTCTAAAAAGGCTCATATTGATAAAATTAACAAGAAAATATCCAGTGCCTGTAATGCGTTGTCTATACTGGCAGAAGGGACAAATGAATGCGTTGCTAGAAATGCCTACTTTGGGAATATGTATCCATTATTAACTTATTGTATTATTTACTGGGGAAACTCAACAAATACACAATCCACATTTATTCTCCAGAAAAAGTGCCTTAGGACAACATATAAATGTATAGTGATGAGTCTTTGAGAGATGTTTTCAGAACGAAGGGCTACCTTACAGTGAAAGCGATCTATATTCTGGAACTATGTCTATTTGTTAAAAATAATATGCAATATTTTATTTTTTAAATCAGACTCGAAAGGGGAACATTCGTAGACAATATAAATATGACATAAATTTACCTAGTATTAAAAACATGATTTATTATAAAAGTACTTATATATCTGCTATTCGTGTATATAACCACTTACCACCTGATATAAAGCAATCAAATGGAAAATTGTTTAAATCGAAATTAAAGAATATGTTAATAGAGAATGTTTACTATAGTTTGCATGAGTTTTTTGCCATTTAAAATAATGTGTTATTATTACTAAGAATAAATTAAATCGACTTATTTGTATTGCATATCCGATATGGGTAGACTGTTGATCCTGAATACTGTTACCTTATTGTATACAGTTACGCAATAAATAATTCTTTATATAAAAAAAACATCAGCATTATGAATTTTACCCCTAAATATTTTAAAAAGATATGATGTTTGATCTATGTTTTATTAACTCGCTTGTCTACATACATGACATATCGTAACATTTTGTTAGTATCTCAAACATTTGGTAGCGTGTTCTATACCAGCGATCAAGGGATGAACCTACTAATGTCTGACGAGTACCTATATGCAGAGTACATATATGCCAATTCCAGATTCGAGTTTTTAGTAATTACCTGATAACATTTTACTCGTTACTCGGAATCGAACCCCAGATCTTACGTTGACATCAATAGTACAGTCACGAGCACCAAGATATATTTATACCTACAGAAATAAATGTTTCAAATCGATTATAATATTATTAATAAAAATTATGGAATGTTTTTAATAATGTAAATTATATTCAATAAAACTAAATATCAAGAATATTTCCATAGATACTTTAATAAATCATTTGCATAGAAGATCGGGTTCAAATATTTGTTTGTGTATGCATCTTAGTGTTCGTGACTGTACAAACTTATGCCACTGTAATAGTGAGATAATCGCTTTCCTGAGTCATTCAAACATATCAATTAAAACTGTTTAAATATTAATTGATTTTGACTCACCTCAGAATCAGGGAAGATATTTAATTTATTTTTCTTAATGATGGTTGGTCCTGTGGCGGTCTCCGACTCCGAATCACTTTCCAATATAGGCCGTTTTTTCTTCTGCATAATTTTCACTATGATCAACGTGCACAATATGAGTGTATTGTGCACGTTGATCATAGTGAAAATTCCTCTTGAAGATGACCTTTTAAAGATTTAAAGCCTTTTGTTGAGCAACTATATTACCACAACGCATGAAATACTCAATCAGTGTAGATTCAAATTTTTCAATACATGTTTTTGGTTCTTGTCTTTTTCATTTTCTCAGTAGTTCTTATTTTTCTTGCCGTACCTTCATTGATGTCTTGTTTAGCCTCCCACTGCCAGTAGGTTATATCGATAGAATTATCAAATTCTTGATAACAGGCCACCTTATTCTTGCATGCTGAACACGATCGATGCAAGCAATCCACATCATATACGTCGCAACATAGCAAAGACAGAAGATCTTGGGAGCTTTTAGTTGATATTATCTTTCTCTGGTACAATCCCTGGACGATTAAATCCATGTTAGTATGCAATTTGCACAAACAAGTGTTCCATGATCTAAAATCAGGTAGTAGCACCCAAAAAGGTTTTAGTTTGCAGAATGCTGATCTGCAAGACTCCCACCCGGGGAGGGGAGGGGCCTGAATGCCTCCCCCCTCCCCAGTACGCACAAGCGCGTTACCTGAGCTACAGCAGGTTACCCTTCCCGGGACCGCTGGCGCTCGGAGGTAAAGAACTACACTCGTTCCCTGCGGTCCCAGAGAAAAAAAAAGTGGAACGCTTCACGATTTTGCGTGTCATCCTTGCGCAGGGGCCATGCTAATCTTCTCTGTATCCTTCCAATTTTAGTATATGTACTGCCGAAACAAGTACAAGCTATCCGAGAACCTAAAACTGCATACACTGAAAAGATCCCTATTTCAAAGGCGAAATATCACGACTTAAAGAAAATGTTCGAAAAGGGTGTCATACCAGAAGTATTCCTCTCTTTCGTCCAGATCTCAGTTGGGAGCAGTCGCGATTACTAAAAAGATATTTACAACTAAAATAATATACCAAACAAAAATAGTTCTTATGTTAAGTGTAGTTAACTTGCAATTAGAACTATTTGGAAAAAAGTGAAAGTGAACGTGCCATCGCCGGTGCCAAAGTCCGCGATACCTGCCCCATCGCTATAGCAAGCGTGAAGAGGACAACTATATGTTACTGTCTCTGTCGTCAGTGCAAGGATTCCATAAGCAACGTAGCTTTACTGCAGAATACAAAGTGTACACCGAAACGTACTATTTACTGCTACGGTGCTATTTACATCAACGGCGCGCCGGTGGCGGGCGATTTAACGCTACGACACCAAAAAGTGTTTTATAGTCGCTTACAGGTTTGAACACATTAATTTATCGTTAAATAAAAAAAATTGAAAAACACAATCTCAATAAATCTCATTCGGAAACGTACTTGGAACGTGTGGAGTTACAACCACAACTTACAACACCTACTAACTTTGTAACGTCCCGACAAAAAAGATCGAGAGTTGAAGATTTAATTGAAAATTTTGCTCAACTAAGGAAAGAGATGCAAGCTATGTTTTCAACAATGATGTGATCCCAGGAGAGTGAGTTTAAAAAGAATGCCAATATACTGCAAGGTATTCAGCAATCGAGTTGCAATATTGACACTTCTATTGCTTTCTTGACGTCTCAGAATGAGGAATTTCAGAAAAAAAACGAAATGTTGGAGGGTAAAATAAAAGAGGATATAAGAACTATATAATCACTTTAGAGGACAAAATAGAGAGTTACAGATGCACAGAATGCAATTCGTCAGCCGAAAATTTTATTTTGAAATTAAAAATGTGCTAAAAAAGACAAATCAAACTAACTTAATTGTGATGGTTATCAACTTATCTAGCTTAGTTGGTTATCCGATTAATAAGACTGTTATAAGTGATGTATACAGAATTAGCGGCAGGAACGGTTCTCTTACTAACACACCAATCCTCGTAGAAACAGACTCAACAATCGAAAAAAAATTACATATCTACTTCCTCGCGCGAGAGCTCGTTAGAACTAAGTCTTACAGGCAGGTAATATCTAAGACTATAGGACGACTCCCCAATCTACCAAACTAAAAGTGAATCACAAATCCAACAATTGATTAACAAACAATGACTATATTGTAATTTTCTATATTTGTCATACTGGGTACGTAAAAACAATACAAACTCGAACAAATTATATTATTTACTATTCACTATAATACGTTAACAAATACATACAAACATTATGTTAAAATTTGCCCTACTTACGAACCCTGGCCACAGGGGTTCCAAGAAAAACCAATTATGTTTGAATTAAATTTAATATAAACTAAATAAAAGTTACAATGTAAAAGTACTTATTACTAACAATAACCTAGCTATGTCGGCGATCGACCAAGAAGTGAGCCGTTCCCACATAATGCTGGGAACCACGGTGCCGGTGTCGTCTTCGGCACGTTACGCGGTGTCAGCAATTAGGCAACAGCGCTTGTGTTATCGAATCGAGTGCGTACTTGCACTTTCCTCTGGCGATGCTTGCGTAACACCTCCCCCCGTAGAACAGCGACTATTGGAGACACTCGTCGTAAATTGCGCTGGGAGATGACCTGGGTTATTTCTTCTCCTGTCAGAGGTAGCGTACATCCTTTGCAGTTCAGGTTCATTACTCAGGTTCATTACAGATTCTCTATTACGAGGCTTTAAAAGTTTCAAGCGATAACTTCTGTAGATCAGTCCACTAGCAAGTACACATGCACTTAATAGTAGTACATATATAGGTATGGTTGTGTGGTAAAGGCTCTCGTTCGAACTTTTGTAAAATGTATCGGTGGCTGCAGGGATATCTCGGTAGGTGTTGGGAAGCTGACAGTATAGTGACGGTCGTCCAACTTCTCGAAAGCTGACTTCTGAAGAGGCTGGCAAACTTTGGAAGACTGGTAGGACTGCATTCGGGGATCTTCTGTTGCGTTTCGATTAGAGTCTGGATACAATATGGAGACATTCGGCCATGTACGTTGTGTATCTCTTCACATAGATACCCTTTACTGGACTTCGGGCAATCAGCCTCTATGTACTTGAAATCTTTCGAATGGGTTGCAAGGAAACGGGAGTCAGGAGTAAGGATTTCATGATTTTTATTGGATACATGGGATATCTTATACAAATCATAAGTCTGAGATAGAATAATGGTAAATTTAAAGACTATTACTATGTCATTGCCTACATAATACGAACCTAGTTTTATTACATCATAATATTCTTTGAAAATTAAGATATCTTATCATTACTATATAACGTACGTAATCTATTGAGTATGGACTTAATTGACTCTAGATCTATTGTCAAAATTCTCAAGTTTTATCTATTGCATTAGAGCCGATCTCATGAGAAGATGTACTAGTACTAGGAGGATCCTGTAACAATTGGGAACTTTTAGGTACTCTTTTAAGTCTAGATTTAGCAATGGGGCCACGTTTTTTACGCGTATATATATGGATTGGAAGATCCGCCATAACGAGGTGCTGTTTTCTGCCGGGAAGCGAACGGATTCTTAACAAAAACTGATCAGGAGAATATTGTTTCTCAGTTTCGCGGGATTCATTTCGATTATCTATAAGCTCTTTACGGTAAGACATACTATTTTCATAAATTATATTATAGGCTTTATTCATTTTACTAAATGTTGTGTACTGTACATTATGTTCAGTTGTGTACTGTTATAATAAATGGAAAGACAAATCAACATCAAATGGGTCCCGTGGATCAAAATGACCCGTTATAACATCTATTGGTCGGCACTTTGTAAAACTATGTATAGTACTGTTATATGCCAGAAGGGCATAAGGCATAAGGTTTAAAATGGATTCATTTTTCTGTTGAACTTTTAAAATACGCAAATGTTCTAGGATTGTCGAATGAAACCTTTCTACAATGCCGTTTTCGTTAGGCGTATGCGGTGCTATTCGATGATGATGAATTCTATGCAATCTAAGGAATTCAGTGATTAACTGATTAGTGAATTCCGGTCCATTATCTGTAACTACAGTAAAGGGAACTCCATGATGCGTACAGAATTTGAGTAAAGCTTGTACTACGCTTACCGCTGTTCCATCTCTTAAGTGAGAATACTTTGAAAATGAGTCAACGATAGTTAAAAACTTTTCGCTTTGGATAGTAAGTAAGTCTAAATGTACTAACTCGAAGGGTCTGCTTGCTGAAGGCACTAAACGGAATTGGGGTCTCACGGGATTACGGTCATATTTAGACTGACCACAGACGGTGCATTCATTAATGAATTTAGTTATATGTTCACGCATTTTTGGCCAATAATACTTATGGGATAAGGCTAGGTAGCACTCATTTATACCTCTATGGTTAGTCTTGCCATCGTGGTATTTATTAATCATTTCTTGCTGTCGTAAATATTCTCTGATATTTTCTAGTTCTGATTTAGTTAACATAAGCTTCATTGCCGAATTTTTAAACGTTCTTTGGATAATAGGAATTATAGTGTACATAGCCAAAGGTGGATTTATTAATAAGCCAGTCTTAATTTTGGGTTGAACATATTCCTTTATTGCATTAATGAGGTCTTCTTCGAGATTAGATTCGGATAATTGAACGGATGTGCGTGTATGCGTTTCAAATGGTTTTGTGACGATGCACATAGGAGTATTTGACATAAAAAGTCGGACATAATTATTTTATATTATATTTTTCTATTTTATTAAATAAAAGTCAATAATTCATCATAATAAGGCATTTATTTAAAAGTTACAAATTAAAGAGGGTATTTACTTTCAGGATTTTTCTGGATTGGATGGATGAGGAGACTGAATCAATCAGAATCACTGTTTCCCAGTTCACAGGTGATTTGGTCCTCATCATCTTCGTCGTCGGAACTGTCACAATTCATCGTTTTCGTGAGAAGCATACTAATAGCTTCCTGGGAAAAAGACTTGCATTACTTCTTCCGTTTTACTCTGTTGCAGCTGATGAAAGGATTAGATGTCAGCAACAACCTATTTTAAATATCTCTGTTGCAGTCCACTCTTAAAAATTTTCTTGCAAAGTCTACGCGATATTTACGAAAATGTTTGTTCCGAGCTTCAGCAGCCTCCTCTGACGGCTGTCCGATAGGTACAATGTGACTTGATATAACTTGAGCGCCATGCAGTAGAATCTTGTGAACTGTAGGTGACATGGGATGCCAACCATACAGTTCCACGTGGAGGTTGGCAGTTGTGTGAGCAAAGCCATCGAATTTCTCAGGATCAGTATCATATCCGCTTGATATCACTTCAAGAATGATAATAATATTTCAAAGAACGGCTAAGAACAGTTGTTTTTTCTGGTGGACATGTAGTTAGTTCCACAAGTCTTTCCTCCAACAATGAAAATTTTTCTTCAATCTTCTTTCCTTTGAACTCTTTGATAATAGTATAAAACTCCATTCTGGTGATTTTTTTCACTCTTTCCGAAGGATCTATGACAAAAGACAACAAAAAATAAGCTTTGTCAATATAATTATTTTCTTTCTCTTCTAGTTTGAAGTACTATTAAAAAATATGGGGTACATTGGGGGGACTTTTTATTCAAGTTTCAAATTCCTTAGAGTTGACATTGTATGCCCACATAAAAAATTTGAGGCGACAAGGCGCGACATATAAAAAAAAACACTAATGTATTTCAATTTTCTTCAAAAAACCAGTAAAAAAAGAGCCGTTGTTTATTGTTGGCTATACAAGTAGAAAATTTGGAAGAAACATAATAAAATATACTTCAGTATATAGTACTAACCTTCTATATCCATGTCCGAATAGATAATTTCCTGTTTTTTGCTACATGAAGCCATTTTAGCACAGAAACGTGATAAACACAAACGAGAGCGCCGAGAACAAAGACACGCGTAAAGTACGATAACTGGGTTCCGATTGATGTTGTCTGACATGCGCGGTAGTTAAGGGTTAGTGGGGGTATGTCTTTTGATAAACCGGTTATCGTAGGTAAAGAAACATGTATTTTGGGTTCGGTTGGATTAACATCAATATTTTCAATTTTGTCCGGTTTTTTATGTGTAATACTCCTATGTGCGATGGTTCTGCCTTTTATATCACCTACAACGGTTAAAACTAACTGTCTAGTGAATTTATTTAATGGCTCATCGGTAATCGGGACTTCTAAGATGGGATTTTCATCTTCTGTGTGTACAGTAAGAGTTTGTAATTCATCTGTAGCTTCTGGGGCGGTGTCTGTCCTAGAATTGTCAAGTGATGGTTCCTTTTCGGAAGGGTTTACAATTATTGAGCTAATTTCGTCATTATGGATTTCGATTCGTGATAAGGCATCGGCATTGGTGTTACATTTACCTTGCTTATACACAACTGAATAATCGTACTCGCTTAATTTCAAACGCCATCTTGTAAGTCGGGAATTCGGTTCCTTTAGGTTCATGATCCATTGTAAGGGCTTATGGTCAGTAATAATTTTGAATTTACGGCCAAATAGGTAGGGTCTGAAATATTTAGTGGCCCACAAAATGGCCAAGAGCTCTTTTTCTATTGTGCTATAGTTAAGTTCACTGGAATTTAAAGTTCTAGAGGCATAAGCGATCGGTTTATCGGAACCAATTGAACCCTGGGATAAAACGGTACCTATTGCAACATTAGAAGCATCTGTTGTTAATAGAAACTCCTTAGTAAAATCAGGATATTGTAGTATGGGGTCATTTGTTAAAAGCGTTTTACACTGTTCAAAACTATTTATGTATTTCTGGTCAAAGACTATTTTAGAGCCTTTTTTTAAACATTGCGTCAGAGGTTTAGTTATTCGAGCGAAATCGGGTATGAATTTCCTATAATATCCTAGTAATCCTAGAAAACGTTTTATCTCAGTTGGTGTCTTAGGCAAGGGATAATTTTGTATTACACTTATCTTATTGGGATTTCCATCACTACAGATAACATGACCTAAAAACTCGGTTTCCAACTTTAAAAATTCAGATTTATCCATTTGGACTTTGAAATTTGATTCTCTCAATCGTTTAAAGACTTTTTCTAAATTGATCATATGCTCTTGAAGTGACGTACTGAAAATAATGACGTCATCCAAGTAAACGAGGCAGATGTCACGGAGATCCCTAAGGATATTATCCATGACATTGGTATATCCATGGATCCATCCATGGATATTTTTGAGGCCCATTGGCATCCTTAAAAACTCGTAGTGCCCATTTTCAACATTAAAAGCACTTTTATGAATATCTGTAGGGTCCATTTCGACTTGATAGAAGCCACTGACTAAATCTAGGGTGCTAAAGTATTGACACTTACCTAACTTATCTAATATATCTGAAATATTTGGAATGGGATACCTATCATCTATTGTTTTCTCGTTAACTTTGCGGAAGTCTATGACTAGACGCCATTTTGTTTTTCCTGAAGCATCTGCTTTCTTGGGAACAACCCAGATGGGGGAGCTCCACGCGGAGTCGGAAGGTCTTATTGTATTCTGCTCAAGCATTTTTCTAATTTGATCGCTTACTTCCTGTTTATGAACATACGGATATCTATAACTTTTAGTATGAACTGGGATTTCATCGGTTGTCTTAATCCTATGCTTAATCTTATTAGTAAAAGTTAATGATTCACCGTCGAGATAGAATACATCCGCATAACGCGCGCACAAAGTTTTTAAATTAACTAATTCTTCGGGATTTAAATGACTGGTACGGAGACGTGATAAAACTTCCTGTGTGCGGGGCGACTGACTTTCAGTGGGATCACATTCAAAATTAAATATCTCGGCCGATACCGGACGGTCCATTGAAAAAACTACGTCATTGGAAGAGACATTACTAATCTCTACCCATCCTCTGTTATCTTTAACTCTAGTAAAACAATCAGTGATTAAACAATTACATGTAGATTGATTTTTTTTTTCTTTTTTTTTTGCTGGCGGGTAGTCGTAACGGCAAAACGTTAAAAAGTTAGTCTCTTTAAATTTTATATATAATATTTAATTTAACAGTGCATTGTTCAATTATCTATGCTTATAGTTAATATATAATCATCGTTACCTGCCATTGAGTGATCTCTCCTGTATTCATCACAAAACTACACTGATTACACCGAGGATGGATTCCGATCAAGTTACACTGACTCAGCTTCGTGATATCTTCATGCAAAGGATGGCTGATTTCGAGAAGGAATTGAAAGAAGCACCTACGACGCCCACCAACTTAGCAACAGAATTCAGCTGCTTCAAAACCTTTATTCTGCGCTCGCTTCACAGTCTTCAGAAGCAGAGCGAGCTACTTCAAAAACAAACTGAACATCTCGAGCAGCGGGCCGAGCGTTTAGAGCGGCGTCAACGTCGTAAGATGCTTTTGTTACACGGCGTGGATGAAAAGAAGAATGAAGTGACGGCGGAGGAAGTTGTGACGGTGGTACAGAGTCACTTGAAATTGAGTGATTTCTCAATCGAAGTCATCAGGCGTTGTCATCGACTGGGGAGGCCTGCAGCTAACCGAGTTCGGCCAATCCTTATCAAATTTAATGAAGTCGCATGCCGGGATAAGGTATGGTTTGCTAAAACTCCGCTTAAGTCAACAGGAATCACTATATCTGAATTTCTGACCAGGAGTAAACACAATTTATTTATGCTGGCCCGTGAAAAGCTGGGTATTTCGAATTGCTGGAGTCGCGAAGGGCGTATTTTTGTTCAGGTGGCAGATGGGTCTCGGCAGGAACTGGTCTCGGTTCGGGACTTGACTCGCTTAGAAGCACCCGTCGCAAAAGAGCTCGCTGCACAAGGCACGTCAGGTCCAGCAAAGCCCCAAATCAACACAAGATCCAAACGCACAGCAGCCACGAAAAAGTGATTCCTAGTAGCATTAAGCACCTAACACTGTACAAGCGTACCTATATTTATTTTATGTAATGTCTATCACAGTTTACTCCGAACACTTTAGTTTTCTTAAACATAAGTATATTCCATGGCAAAGCGTATTCAAGCATATTTAGTGCACTACAGAATTATTTACACTATAGGAAACGTAGTGGAATTAAGCGAGGGTTACTAAAGTGTCACACCGAACTAGAGTGGGAGACGTGGGCACCACGTCCTAGCGTTAAATCTGAACTGATGGTCGAAGCGTGTAGGCCGCCGAAGCGACGTTCCGTGCGCAGGTAAGGTACCTCCGCGCCCGCGCATGCTCCCCCGGGTTCCCTTGCTATCAAACGTTAAAAGTTCTATAGTTTTGTAGCAATGGAATATAGTTCAAATGTTACTATTTAATATACCTATTGTCTGCAGTTATTTATAGTATTACCATTCATTTTGGTGTTACGGTATCTAATTGCTAAATCCTACACTATTTTAGTATCTATTTACACACATATATGGAGCCTATAGGTTTATAAATCTATGCCATACGTATATATACATAACATATATATATATATATATATATATATATATTGCTATTTTGTTTTAAATTTTAGTACGCACACATATTTACTTGACAGTGTTAGATGTTTGTTAATGCTTTTATTTTGTTTATTACGTTTTATTTGTAATACAGTGTTTGTTTAGTATAATTGTATAGTTACTAAATAAGGTCACTCAACTGGCGGGTGGACACTATTGTTTAATACAGTTGTACTGTTTGACTGTATACTTGTAGCATTTATAGTATATTTTTAAATATTTATCTTATAGTAACATTTGAAATTATATACATTTATTGAATATTTTGGTTTAATATACATTATATACATATTATTATATATTATAAACATATAATTCTTATCTACTCTAATTAACATGTCAGATCATGAAAATGATAGTGAATTTGACGACTACTTCTCTGTATGTAGCAATGCCAGTTTTATGAGTCTCCCGTCTCTTGCCGATAGTCTCGAGTTGCAATTCTCCGATGTCTCACAGAATTTTAATGTAGTCCATATAAACGCGCAAAGTATCCCGGCCCATTTCCCGGATATGCTGGCCAGTTTTAGCTGTAAGAACATACACGCTATTCTTATTTCAGAATCTTGGCTTAAACCATGCCTTCCTTCTTCATCTTATTCTCTTCCAGGTTTTACACTTATCCGCAATGACCGCATAGGCAGTGGTGGAGGTGGTGTTGCTATATATCTGCGTTCCTACATTCCATTCACCATAATTAGCACATCACCACAACCTCCAACACCTAACGCAGGCGAACATATATTGCTGGAAATAGAGTTAAAGCACACTAAAGTTCTTCTTGGTGTATATTATTGTCCCTCATTACGAATAAATTACTTTTCGTCCTTTGAAGCTATACTTGAAAACTTTACTCCATCTTACGATCACACAATTATCATGGGTGATTTCAACACCTGTCTCCTTAAAAACGATTCTCGATCTTCTTTATTACGCTCCGCAGTACATTCTAGCAATTTGTCCATTCTCCCACTAAATGCCACTCATCACTTTCCTAACTCAAATCCATCTCTTTTAGACTTAATTCTTGTATCTTCACATAATCTCGTCTCTAAGCATGGTCAATGCCCAGCTGACGCTTTTTCCTACCATGATTTAATATTTCTATCTTATAAAATCCGTCCTCCCAAAGCAAAGTCTAAAATACTTCTGCAGCGCAATTTTGCAGGTATGGACCTTCCTGCTCTCCGCAGTGATGCCAGAAATATAGTTTGGGATCCTCTATATTCTGCAGAGTCAATAGACGAAAAATTTTTTATTTTTACATCAAAAATCATACATTTGTACGATGTCCATGCACCTATACGTGCTATTAAGGTCAAACATCTGCCAGCACCCTGGATTAGCAACGAGTTAAAGTCTATCATGCTTAAAAAGGTACAAGCAAAGTCAAAGTACAAATGTCGTCCCTCTCCTGCAAACTGGGAGAAATACGTCTCCATCCGAAACCATTGCAGCAAGGTGTGTAGGAAAGCACAACGCCAACATGTCCACGACTCAATTGAACATGGTAATCCATCTAAAGTTTGGAAATTTCTTAAATCAATGGGAGTTGGAAAAGCAAATTCTAACCTAACCTACAATAATTTAGATATTAATTCTCTAAATCTACATTTCTCGTCGTCATCAAATTATAATATGACAACTAAAGATAATACTATGAGATATCTTTCATCACTTCCAAAGCCCGATTATGCTCCCTTTGTTTTTAATCAAGTAACCACTTGTGACGTTAGGAAGAACATTTTGTCGATTTCATCGAAAGCTGTTGGTAGCGACAGTATTAGCCGTATTATGATCACCACAATCCTTGAAGAAATCCTCCATGTCATCTGTCATATCCTCAACTATTCCCTGTCCAACGGTTGCTTTCCATCATCATGGAAAGAAGCACATGTTATCCCACTACCAAAGAAACCCAATCCTTCATCCTTCACAGAATTTCGTCCTATATCCATTCTTCCTTTCCTTTCCAAAGTCCTGGAGCGCCTAGTTTTTAGCCAGCTCAATACATTCCTCTGCAGAAACCAACTGCTTAACCCCATGCAATCCGGTTTCCGTCAAGGTCATAGTACGGCTACTGCTCTCGTTAAGATTACTGACGATATCAGGCAGGGCATGGATAGTGGACATCTCACTTTACTGTCCTTGCTTGATTTCTCAAATGCTTTCAATACCGTAGATTTTGATATCCTGCTCGGCATTATACACTCGCTTAACGTATCTCCATTGGTTACTGATTGGTTTCGAAATTACCTGTTCGGCCGTCAACAGCGCATCCGTATAGAAGACACACTCTCTTCATGGTGTCAACTGTCTGTTGGTGTGCCACAGGCAGGGCTTTATATAACGTTAAAAAAATATAACGTTACCTCATCTAGACAGCTGATAACGTTAATAAAAAATAACGTTAGAAAATGTAACGTTTTCTTAGCTAGTTTTTAACGGTAGTATTTACTAACGTTAATGGTAAACTAACGTTAGTTTAATGTGAATTTATGCTCGTTTGATAACGTTAAACTTGCAAGTGTATCAATGAAGTGTGTGATTTGTTCACATTGCGTTTGTTGATGCGTTTGAGTGAATACCAATATTCGTACGGTGAATCAGTTAGTTGCTCTTATCAAGATGAGTGTAGGCAGTAATGAAGGTAAGTTATTAATATATGTATATTGCTGCAGATTTTATTATGAAACTATGTATTTTTCCGTGAATGAATGGTACAACGAGTATCCACTTCAATTGTGGCGGCCATTTTGCACGAATCGACGCATTTGTGTCGTTTAGTTCTAGATCGACAGTTGAGCAATATCATTATTATACCTACATATTAAACATAAGTTGTATTTTGTGTTGTTTACTTTTGCAATGCTTAGCTGTGTCTGTACGCGACAGTAACTCCTTGCTATTAGGCTAGCTGAATGCTTGTTTGTCACATAAGTTGCATAAAAAAATTTTATGTCCTTTGCTGACTGTGTGACTGTATGAACTGATTATTTTTAGTGTCTATCTGTATGTGTCTATCTATTGTATTTGTTTATTTGTAGTGACTGACAAATTAATTATACTTTTAGATGGTGTTAGTAACAAATATGACGAATACAGTCAAGTTTTATTTACCGAGGAAAATAAAACTGCCAGCCCAACGTATAGTGCTAATAGCGAAGATGGTATGTCTTTAATTAATCTAGTAATGGGCAGACTCGGTGTGATTGATTGATGGCCCTATGTTTAACAAAGTATGAGTAAAAACAAACATTGGGCGAGTACAATTTCAACGTAACAAAGTTCTTTGTCTCATTTCATTTTGATTTTTATTTCATTTTATTTGTAAAATACACGAAGACTGAAGTCGAGAAATGGCACCGGGGTTGTTATGTTGACTTATTTTACCCTGTTAATAAATTAGTCCGGCCATTAGGGTCCCATTCCGGTACGCCGCCGGCCGGGACGCAACCACATGTCCAATTTAAGTTGAACTCTCTTCAATATGGTCGTATATAACCTACGTCTGTGAAATATTATTGTTTTACTCCAAATTTACTCCAGATGTACCCAGGTAATATACGACCATATCGAAGAGAGTTCAGCTTAAACTGGACATGCGTGTGCGTCCCGGCCAGGGGCGTACCGGAATGCGACCATAACGCCCTGCCCCTAATTAATTTACTTACTATGACTTATTATTATGACTAGGTCCTTATTTACCAAATAAATACCAGTAGGTCACACCTTTTTAAGTTTAAGCGAGACTAACGAACAGCCCGCAATTGATTTATAAATATTATATGGACATAGTGAATAAAATAAATAGAGTGCCGTTATATGAATGCGGACGGCTCATAAATAAATTAAACCTTAAATAACTTATATTACAGGCTCTTCCGAAGATAACGACAACAATCCTGATTACAATATGTCTCAATCTATTTTACAATCTGGAAATCATAATAAAAGAAAATATAAAAAAACTGAGACCAACGAAGATGTTAATAATCATGAATTGAATTATAACGATAAGAGGAGAAAAGAAGATAATTTAGATCATATTAATAACGGTGACAACAACTGTATACATTGCACTTTCGATAAAGAACTTGATAAAAGAAATTATTACTTTGGTAATTTGTTAATAGGGGAACTGCAGTTTTTGCCTCCATGTATGAGGTCTGAAGCATACATTGATATATTGCAATATATAAAAAAGCTGAAACATAAGCATCTAGAGCAACTTGTAAAACGTCCCAATATGTAAAACTCGTTTTAAATTATATAATATTTTTTTCGGCTCCGGCGGATATATACGGCTCCGGCGGTTAATGGGTTAAACATTAGTCGATTAAGCTTATGCTAAGCCACTGATGTCCGAAATGAAACACGTTTGAATTATAGGTAAATCACAATATATTATAATTATATTTCAATTAGTTCCGTTTGCTTCCGAAGCCCGGGCTCCAAAGGGGAATGCCCAAGTGACTATGGAACTTAGTATCGGTGCAAACATTATTGTGCCTGGATGAAAACTACTGTTCTATGTTGGGATTACTTATATTCTTTCAATTAAAATTAACATGATTTATGTAATTTGCCGGGTATCAAGGAAATAGATGGGTGAACATAGAACATCTTAAGTAAAGAAACGTTGGTTGCCGACTAGTTTCTAGGCAAATTATGACTTAAGTAATATTATGGGGTAGAGGCGGCTAATCTCAACGGAGTCTAGCTTACTAAGCAGGATATATTGTAGTCCATGTGCAATCATAGGCGCACTTCTATTTCATCGCTCTGATTGTCTAATGGGGCAGCAATCTAACACGACCTGAGACAGCTTAGGCACAGGATATACTGCTTCATATGCTTTCGAGACACGTTAGTATAATACCAGCACCTTCCTGTCTCCGGGCTTCATCTTTTTAAATAAAACAAAGCCTATACTTATGTGAAAGGATTGTGTAAATTGGTCCAGTAGTCTGAGAATTCACTTCATATACAAAACATAGCAAGTATCACATCTCTTTATAATATTAGTTTGGGTTGACAATTGAAAGAAATACTCATTTCAGTGAATGTGTATTTTTTATTTACAACAAAAATACAGAGATTGGTAGGTTTTAGTAGTAACGAAATCCAAGTAGTTAGAATGTAGATATTATCATTGACTTCGCACAATGACTGCCAACTTCCATGCCGCAATCGGAGTGAATAGGTGAACTGTACTATCCATAATGAATTTAGTCTCCCGTCTCAAAATCACTTTTCACAATAAGGAGTCTCTGTCTCAGATTACAATTATTAGCGTAATGGAGTCTCTTTCTCAAAGTCACTCGAGTTGTTACGAATAATCCACAACTGCACACACAAGAAATATCAAAACATTCGCCAAACACTATGATAAAAACCAGTTGTGACTTGCGATGGCACATAACGTCAAATATCACTTAAGTGTTGCCAAAAATATTAATCAGATATCGATGTTTTTATCGATTTGCTTGTCATGTGTTATTCATTTTATATGTTCGTGTTTTTATATTGTAGCATTTAGAAAATAAAAGAAATTAATAGTAAAAGAAATAATAGTAATAAATCTATAATTAGTTTGGTTGAACAGAAATAATGTTTCAGTTGGAATATGGCTTAGTGGTCTAGGTTATTTCACAAAGCAGGTGCACCCGCACCACAACGCATCGAAAATGAATAGACTTAAAAATATTTAGCGCTAATTTACCATTACTAAGTGCTATTGGCCATTTTATTGCGTAGTAACATCACTAATTTGACTGAAATAAATCCTTATTTCTTTTTTGTCCATCGATTATTGACTTTAAATATTCCGAGTGAATTTATTTTCATTTGCGGCAACATTTTGTTAACCTTTTGAACGCCAGAGCGTAAACACATCGGCGCCCCTTCTACGCCAAGCCACAAATTCAGTACAAAAACCTACAAAAAAAATAGTGATTCCAACATCTTAACGAAAAGTTATCGATAACCAATGAATCCGTGCTTTTCGTTCTATATTTTTTAAATAAATATTATTCGTTGCATTGGTCTTTTATTTAACTTGAGCCTATTTGGTATCATACTATCATTAAACAGCAGTTACTAAGTTCTAAGCAACCTAAAAGCAAACATTAGAACTACAAACGAATAAATCAATAATAAGGTACGTACATCACTAATCTGGTTCGTGACGTCATCCGCCGACGTGAAGACACGTCTCTGGCGTGGCTGGCACGACTTTTGACAACTTTCTCGCATGCGAGTAGGGATGTGATCATGTGATATTGTGGTACATAAAAAATAATAATATTTTATTATTTAAAACAATTTAATCATTTTACATATAATTATTAGTCGGATTCTTCGAAACTTGGCAAACTTATGTCATCCAAGTCCTTTTGCTGTCTTACTTTTCTTATTACGTTCAGTATATTGACATATGTGACTGACCGTTTTTCTTCTGGCACTCGATCCAATTCAAAAGCGACCAGTCTTGCGAACGCCGCATTTCGTGGGTCGCTAGGTCCTGGTTGGGCAAAATCCAACGGAGGTAAATTAGAAACGTCACACCTTAATTCATTTGCGTCCCATACGCTCCGTTGATAAGTGTTTGCACTCGTTATATCTTCTGCAGAAACTTGTATTTTTATAGTTTTCTTTGTCGTTTCTTCATTTGAAGATGCCTTCCTTTTGCGACTTAGGTCACTTATTATGCTTGGTGAGGAAGGTCCAGCTATATCCTCAGGAGAAGACATAATTATCACTTTTATAAACTTAACAAACTTTTTAACTTGTCGTAACTTGTAATTACGGCAACTACCTACTTTATGATTACTCTATGATCAAAACTTTTCTAGTATTCTATCTTTTTTAGTGTTGCCAACCAAAATGAAAAAAATATAATGAACGAATGAAATCACTACATAATATAATTTATGGAAAGGATCTGCTGCAGATGTAAGCTAGTATGCAATAAGTTTCATTCAATTAAGATTTTCCTGAATCTGAAATTAAACTAGTTAGTAAACGAAAAAAAAAATACAAGTAAATAATCAGTCTTTTAATTGTGTTATTCTCGGAATTACTAATAATATTATTTATAAAAATAAAGCATCAGTAGTGAGTGCTAATCTCTATGGATAATGTTTTGTGCCAGCACGACCTCAGCGTCGAAACTAGTCACAGGTAATCAAAACACTTAAGGTGATAACGTCAGGGTAGCCCGCGAAATTCAAATTTTCTTTGTTTTTTTGTAATTTGCCGGTCAGTGTTAGGATATATACTAACCAAAATATGATTCGCGATCGTAACACGTATGCCTTTATATAATTATAACATTAGAATCTTCAAAACAACCTTCTTAACCCAATGATGGTCCGATTCATAATATTTTCATGAATCGGACTATCATTGGGCTTAAGAACTAGGAGGGTTGTATTTATGATTTTAATTCTTTAAATGCGTACGTGTTACGCTCGCGAATCATATTTTGGTTAATAAATAGACTGACATTGTCCGGCAAATTACAAAAAACGTAGAAAATTTGAATTTCGCGGGCTACAACTGAGTCTTCACCTTAATATTATACTGTAATATTGTAAATTATACAGGGTGTAACACCAACGCGAAAACGCTTACCACATACTCAGTCCATAATAATTCTGAACCCCACATAATAAATTAAAAAAAAAACAGCTTTTCCCTACAAAACTGCAAAACAACATTTATGGTCAAAATTTATGGGACAGCTGTTTTTTTTTAAATTGCTGACGACAATTTTCTGTTGTTCGGGTTGATGGACTGAGTATGTGGTAAGCGTTTTCGCATCGGTGTCCCTTACATCCTATATGACGACAGTTTTTATAATTGAGTAGATAAGTATACAAACATCATTAGTCTTAAAATATCACAATAAAGTCAACAACTCTTCAAAATTATAATACTTAAAACGGTTTTAATAATAATTATAATATGCACCTACGTAATTGTTAATTAGTCTTAAAATATCACAGCAAAATCAAAAACTCTTCAAAATTATAATAATTAAAACAAAGGTTTTTATAATATAATATTTACTTACGTAATTGGTCTTTAAATATCACAGCAAATCAACAAAACATTGGTAAATATAAAATGTAACATTGATATAAACATACAATTTTGTAATATACCTACAAACTTAAAATAAAAATATAAAAAAGTATTAAAAAAATTGTCATTTATAAATAAAAAAATCATATGAAAAAAAATCAACACCATTATTTAAATTAACAGTGATATTTTACAAATGTACTTTTTACTACAAAAAGTACATTGGTCAATTATCACTCGAGTGATATTTTTCAAAACATGGCGCAGCACACAAATAGACCTTGCATATTTTACAAGCGTACTTTGTTTCTTTTCTTTTTTTTATAACTGCGCATTGTCTACAACGTCGGTATTTGCCCATAAGGGTCGGCATGTGATCATTGTTATTTTTCGACAGTATACGAAGTGGGTTATGACTACTGCTTATGGACTGAGGTAGTGTATTGTGACTATGAAAATTTTCTATAATTTGGCGAATAAGAGATGAAATTTTGCAAAATGTAAATTTGGCATGTTATTTATTTCCTTATAACAGAAAAAAGAATTTAATACGTGCATATCAATTATGTGGAGAAACAACTTTTTATACCATTTTATGGTTTTTCTTATGCACTGTATTGAAGACAGTAACATGTCAGCCGTATCAACGCTTCCCATATTTTTGGAATAGTCCAAAACTGCTTGTGGCTTCATAACTGGTAGCCCCGTCGCTCTATCCTCTTTCAACGATGGCGCCATGATATCACTATGAATTGTTGACAAAATAAATATATCTTTTTTGTCTCGCCATTTTAGAGCTGTCATTGGAGGACAATATTTAGCTTGGATTTCACCACGCTTAATAGTATTATTAAAGCGTGGCATACCGACTCTGTTTTTTTTTACAGTACCACACGCGTATATATTATTCCTGTGCAGGTAATCCAACAATACCGGGCTAGTGTACCAGTTGTCAACATATAAATGACGGTTTGAACCGAAAAAATCCCTAATTAAAGTTGAAACAACAGCGCCTCCGACACCTAAATTACAAGGATCTATTATTTCAGTAGCTGCGCCACAGTAAACAATAAAATCTATGATAATGCCGGTTTGTACATCACACATTACAAATAACTTTATTCCAAAACGATTCCTTTTCTTTGGCAAATATTGCCTTATTGATAATCGCCCCTTGAAGGGAACGATGCTCTCGTCTATGCACAGATTTTTATAGGGTGTCATAAGCTTTTTATACTTTTCCCTAGCGTGATTAATGCAAGTGTCGACTTTTGATAATACGTTAGTCTCTTCACTATGCCGAGAAAAATGTAGCATGCTTAGAATTGTGCAAAAGCGATTTCTAGGCAATAGTTTGGAAAAAATCGGCGATGATAACAACACATCCGTACTCCAGTGCTCTTCTAAAGTCAAATGTCGATTTCGAGTCATTAACATTAATAAAGCAAAAAATATGTACAATTCTGGAATGGATACATCGTGCCACCGTTGTAGGCGAGAATGCATACGAAGGTCTACGTTTATTGCAAAGCGTGAGTGAAATAAATTTGTCATATCTACAATGAACGACATAAAGTCTAAATCTAAAAATTTTTGAAATATATCGAATTCAGTAATATTTTCTGTTACTTCTAAATGGAGACCTGACGTAAACTCATCAAAGCTAGTTAATGCAGGCACGTGTGGTACTGAAGTCCACTGGTAGGACGGCTCCGTTTGTCTTCGACGGGGGTCACGGCGGGATGTTGATGCTGATGCAGATGTCGAGGCCCAATTGTTGTCAGGTGTTTCTTGAGTAGTGTGAGATGTTGAGGGCGAAACAGGTGAGTCATTGACTTGTTCTTGACGATCTGTGATAGACTGTAAACAAAAGCGAAGTGCTTATTACTATTTACGACGACAGAGGCACATAATATAATATTTTGGCTAAATTTATTTACAAATAGGTACTTATACTTGTTATAGTTATCGCTCCTTACAAGCTCTCTAGTCCAACTCAATAAATAACTATTATAACATGATTAAAATAAAAATAATAAAACGTGTCAGCTGCCTCCCCACGGCTTAGGTAGCGGTTTCTGTGTTACAATAAACATATACCTACTAAAATGTACATACCTACCATATCAGATGTGTTTGAAACAAGCAATAGTTAAACTTAGTTTTTGTAATTTTTTTGAGTTGACAGTATTCATTGTTCTAAATGAAAAAATAAATACATGCATATTCCCCTTTTTACTGTGCCTTAGGTGCCGGTTTCATATTTATTAGTGTACCTACCTATAATACTTACTTTGTATAAGTATACCTACTTTTTTTAGCTAAATTCGAAATGGAATTAAAAGAGAAAATATACAAAATAAATGTAAGTAGGTATAATAATTTGTATCGTTAAAAGTAATAGACGGAACCATTTACCTTTTTAATATTTTATATTCGCTTTTGTTTTCCTAACGCATCATTTAATATTAAACAAAAACTACGTACCTATCTATATATGAAAAGTTTGATCATAAATAAAACTTACCTCTAAATCGTCCTCGTATAGAGATATTGCTTCGGAAAATTCGTCATCCTCTTCTACATTTCCTAACACACGAAGGAGTTCTTCAGTAGTCATTTGACTGTCAGCCATTTTTAATATAGCCTCGCACAATAATAATGCTTCAAATTTTAATATTACCACCGATCATAATAATAAATGTAGTAAAGCACTAGCAGACTCCCGTAGCGCTAATGACGTCACCGCTTGACGTCCATTCCCGTCTGTGGCGTACAGGTAACTGTCTATGAGCTCTTACATAGGGATGCGCGAGAGTGGACAGTAAACTATCGATTTAAGGATATCAATTATAAGTTCTTTTCCACATTTTTAAAAAAAATATACATTAGGAATATTCAGATACGAATATTTGTCAGTAAAAAGTAATTGTCAAAGTAATAGTAAGCTACTTTCAATAAAATATTTCATAAATTTGGAATATAAGTTACCTTACCTACCCATCACTAGCTGACGTGTCTTGACGTCTGTGGCGTGGGGAAATACACAATTTTACGGATTTCGATTAGCAATATTTGACGATTGTTTTTTCTTGTGAATTCAAATAATGAATATATCTTTGTGTCAATTTACAATATTTCACTAAAGTAGTTTGAAATAATAGGAAAAAGAAACACAGAAAACTTAATTTAGTATATTTATTTTGTATTTAAAAAATGTCGTTTTCTTGACGTCTATAGACGTCGGTGGCGTGTTTGGCACGATTTCGTTAGACGTCTATAAACGTCCGTGGCGTTCAAAAGGTTAATGGCGCCGCTTGTTTATAATGCAAAAACAATAAAAGGACTTATAATTGTTTTTTCTTTTATCCGGCAAATGTGAAACTCCATATTATAGTACTAAATTATGATAATTAAAAATAGGATTTTTACTTATAATGTTCATGTGGCACAACTTAGTTTTAAACGATACTGTCTATGGGCATTTGACTTTTCATTGGTGGAAGCCAAACCAGTAACTTAAAGCCTATCCATCTATCTATATGGTTTAGAAATAGGAGCTTCTTATGCAACTGAAACTAGTGATCGGATGAAACCATACAAGATGATGACCATTAAGAATGATTGCAATGTAAAATTATTTTTTTAAATATTTTTTTTAACTGATCGCTGTTCTATATTTTACTATATTAGCCCTGATCCCCACGTTTTGGTTGTTCGTCAGTAGGTGAAGGAAAGTCTTTATAGAGATCGTGACCATGGCTGCTGAAAAACTACTCATACGTCGGGATTCGGGATCAATATGAATGCCAAGATAGCATAATATGGAAACAAATTATAGTTTGGTAAAAAGCGTTTTAAGTCACTTGAGCTTAAAAAATAAGTGGTTATTAACACCGACCAAATCCAGTTTCATTAAATATAAGCAAAATAATTTTGTTAATTTTAAGTTACAATTTTTTTACTGAGCTTGTCCGATAAGTAAAACCCTAATTGTACAAATTCGGCTTTGGCAACTGTTTTTTTATCACAATCCCTTACGATAACCTATATAACTAAATGATGAAAAAAATATGATGAATAAAAAAAATAACAGCCATTTTCTTAATAGTAAATATACATTAGTTGAACGCCTTTACTTTGTAATCAACGTACTAAATAAAAAAAGTAATCTGTACTCAATTAAATTGTAAGTATGATACTTAATTTTCATTATACAATTTATTGCATCGAGTAAAAAGTAAATCTTCAATAATGCTGTCTTTCATTGCCAATCTGTGATTTGATAATACAAATTTCAGGGACGAAAATAATCTTTCTACGCTCACTTGTGTCATTGGTGCGGCTAGTATAGCTGTAGATAATTTGTATAAACAAGGAAACTTTTCTTTAGAATCTTCCCAGTATTTTAATACACTCTCTGTTGACTTTAATAATGGTTCGTTTAAAAAATTATTCATTTGTTCTTGGATGCCTTGCAAGTTAGAATTTGAATTTCTTCTTAATAGTACAGTCAAATCATGTTTTTCTACATAATTTGAATTTAAAAAATCGTCAAGTTCGCTTTGAGCTTCTGATACTCTTTCATTTCTCATTTCGGTAGACGTATTCTCAGTATTCTCATTTTCTTTATTACTTTGTTCTAATCCAATATAATCTGTGTACAATTTCATACAGTTCGTTTTGGCTCTACTTACTTGATCTGGGGTTAAAGTGGCATTTAATCTTGGATCTAAGAATATACCATTTATATAGGTATCATTTTCAACGAGATTTTTTTCTCTATTTTTCATCGATACTAATAAGTCAGTGGCAATCCTTGAATTCATTTTTGTGATTTTAAGTTGACACAACATCCATGCTATGTAAAAGTCTCCAACGGTAAGCTGTTCTGCTTGAAGTTTTTTTATCAATTCTCTAGCAGGTGCTAAAGAGGCGACCAGTTCAGTTAAGTCCTCCCATGTTGTATTAGGCAAATGTAAGCGCTCATCGTCATTACAAAATTCGCGTAACGACAACATGCTTTCAACCATGTCAATTGTCGAATGCCACCTTGTACCACAGTCTAGTTTCGGTACACTTTTTTCTATTTCTCTTAAAATTCTCACAAAATGTGGTGTTCGAAGTCGTCGAACAACCTCACGACAGCTTGTAATGAGAGAACTAGTACAGATATCTTTAAAAACATCTTGCAGTACTAACTGAGCTGTATGTGCGGCGCATCTAACAATTCCGATATTGTGTCTATCATCTGTTAAATTTCGAGTTGTAAATTGGTCTCTTAAAACATTAGTTACTTCAAGTTCAACATCGCTAATGTCAATATCACCAAAATCTTCGGAATCTTCACTGTAATGAATATCCTCGTCAATAAACTCGGAGCTGGAAGTAGATGGTATATCGTTGGGTACAGTGAAAGCACTCTCATTTATAAGCTTGCTCATTTTGATCATATTTGCTCCATTGTCTGTCGTAATGCAATAAATTTGTTTGTTATGTTCCATGTCAATACGATATCGGTTAAGATTATAAATAAGTATATATTTAAGGTGTTCAGATGTATGCCGCTGGAATAGTTCGATCGTTCCTAAATTTCTCAAATTTATGACACCATCTTGTAAATATTGGCAATTAATGCCCATAAAACTCCTAGTACCTACTGATGCAATATCCACCTTAATAGATATTATTTTATCTCTAAGAGTATTGGCAAGATCGTCTCTCATTTGCATAGCGGTAGATTTCACATTGTCTCGAACTTTATGTGCATTTATAGTAAAAGTTTGTTCTGGAATGAGAGACAGTAGGTTTTTAAATGCTTCATCATTCATCATGGAAAATGGACGCCCGTGAACAGCCACTAAGTCGGTGCATGCTTGTAATACTTGTGCTGAAACAGTTTTTTGACGGATCGTATTTGTAGTGTCCTGCGTGCTAAAATTAAGGTCCACAACTTGTTGGTATATATTTATATGTCGATGTTGTAAATGTTTTAATAGATTACCACTGTGTTGCGTCTGAAAAAAAACAAAGCAAGTGTATCTTATTTATAATAACTGCCATGCTGCATTTGAAAAAATGTACATAAGGGCTTTGAAGGTGATGGGGCTAAAGTCAGCCAGCATTTTTTTTTTCAAATTTGCGTTGCACATTAAATTTCATATATTTAGATATTTAAACAAAAACAAAGCAAAGAAAACAAAAAAACAAAGCAAGTGTATCTTATTTATAGTATCTGCCATGCTGCATTTGAAAAAAATTACATAAGAGCTGAAGGTTTTGGCCCTAAAGTCAGCCGCCATTTTTTTTTAAATGCGATGCACAATAAATGTCATATATATAGATTGAGTCCTATATCCTGAGTTGCTGGGAGAGATCGAGAAGTTCTACGGACAGTTGTATACGACAACGCAGCCACCTGTCAATAGTCATGCCTCAGATCCCAGAGCACGACTAAACCGACATTTCACCGAAGACATCCCGGACGTCGGCCTGTATGAGATTAGAATGGCTCTCAAACAACTGAAGAACAACAAGGCGGCTGGTGATGGTGGAGTTACAGCAGAGCTTCTGAAGGCGGGTGGTACACCAATCCTACGGGCCCTTCAGAAGTTATTTAACTCCGTCATACTAGATGGTCAAACGCCACAAGCATGGCACAGAGGTGTGGTGGTGCTCTTCTTCAAAAAGGGCGACAAAACCCTTTTGAAGAATTATAGACGCATCACACTGCTGAGCCATGTTTACAAGTTGTTTTCGAGAGTCGTTACGAATCGTCTCGCACGCAGGTTTGACGACTTCCAGCCTCCCGAACAAGCCGGTTTCCGAAAAGGCTTTAGTACCATAGACCACATACATACGCTGCGGCAAGTTATACAGAAGACCGAGGAGTATAACAAGCCATTATGCTTAGCGTTTGTGGACTATGAGAAAGCTTTTGATTCTATCGAAACCTGGGCCGTGCTGAGGTCTCTCCAAAGGTGCCAAATCGACTACCGGTATATCCAGGTGCTAAAGTGCTTGTACGAGAACGCCACTATGTCAGTCCGACTCCAGGACCAGAACTCGAAACCTATCCAATTGCAGCGAGGCATAAGACAGGGAGATGTGATTTCTCCGAAACTGTTCACCGCTGCATTGGAAGATGTCTTCAAGCTTCTGGATTGGAAAGGCTCTGGCATCAATATCAATGGCGAGTACATCACTCACCTCCGATTTGCCGATGATATAGTAGTCATGGCTGAGACCTTGGAAGACCTCGGTACAATGCTCGATGACCTCAGCAGAGTCTCTCAACAAGTGGGTCTGAAAATGAACATGGATAAGACTAAGATCATGTCGAACGCCCATGTTGCACCCACTCAAGTTAAGGTTGGAGACTCTGCACTCGAAGTTGTAGAGAACTATATTTACCTAGGACAGACCATCCAACTAGGTAGGTCCAACTTCGAGAAGGAGGTCAATCGTAGAATCCAACTCGGCTGGGCAGCGTCCGGGAAGCTACGTAGTATCTTCTCGTCCAAAATACCGCAGTGTCTCAAGACGAAAGTCTTTGACCAGTGTGTGTTGCCAGTGATGACATACGGAACAGAGACGTGGTCGCTCACTATGGGTCTCATAAAAAGGCTTAAGGTCACCCAATGAGCAATGGAGAGGGCTATGCTCGGAGTTTCCCTGCGAGATCGAATCAGAAATGTCGAAATCCGCAGGCGAACCAAAGTAACCGACATAGCCCGAAGAATTGCCAAGCTGAAGTGGCAGTGGGCAGGGCACATAGCTCGTAGAACCGACGGCCGCTGGGGCAGAAAGGTTCTTGAGTGGCGACAACGTACCGGAAGACAAGCCCCGGAGGCAGGCCCCCTACAAGATGGACCGATGATCTTGTGAGGGTCGCTGGAAACCGCTGGATGCGGATAGCGCAAGACCGGCAATTGTGGAGATCTTTGGGGGAGGCCTTTGTCCAGCAGTGGACGTCTTTCGGCTGATATGATGATGATGATGATATAGATAGACTTAAACAAACCTAACCTACCTGAATATTATCAAAAACTGTTTTTAGTTGAACTGTACAACGATACGTCGAAATTTGATTAGTAGGGATAAGTGAAAATAAAATTCCACTCATCGTTACCAGTGACGTGTGATAGGGAAGAGTAAAAAAAATTAACTTGTCCCCACCAGGGGGATAGCTGGTAGGGACAAGTGTAATAGCCCTCCTCATCGGCGGGGGTATACATATATTTCGGCTCTTCCCTCATAACTAAAATATGTGGTATAAGTTTACTTTGCAAATAAGCGCAATGCCATTAGCCCCAGCCACTATAAGGTAGCTGTTACGAAAACGTACGGTGAGTAAGAGAGCCGGAGGCCCAACCTCGCCCTGCCCATATTCTGGAGAGGGCAATTTTTAAAGGCAACGCAGTTGCAGCTCCTCTGGTATTGCAAGTGTCTATGGGCGGTGGTGATCACTGACCATCAGGTGACCCATTTGCTCGTTTGCCTATCTTTTCCTTAAAAAAATATATATGATGCAATTATGTTTCCATAGTACGATATGCTTACATTTAGGGAAAAAACGACAAAATCCTTGTTTCTTCCAGGTTTAGCATATATTTCGATGAATAACTCCGAAACCGGACGCTTTGGGATTTTATGTTTTGCAACGTTTTTTGTTGCTATAACTATCTTCTCTCTAAATATATAACTTTCGTTGTGTACTGCAATTCTGAACAAAAATTAAAATGGCTGCTGACGTTAGAGCCACCCTCCATACCTTCAAACCTAATATCTTCAAACCTCTTTATGTATGTTTATTAGCTGTTATAAGTAGTTAGATAGCATTGTAAACTGTTGTTTGCATGCGTAGGAATATTATTATTTCGACTGCAAAATAAGTGTCACGTAATAAAGAGCGAGCCTATATGGTAATATATAAATACTTTCCATATTTAAAAAAATATACCAAAACTTTAAAAATAAATACATTTTGCTTAAGCCCCGGATTTGAACCACGATACCTTTATTTAAAACCTTAAGTTAGTGTAAAGCAAGCTTGAAGAATTATTTAATTGACATTTGGTTAAACTTCTTATTTTCGCTCAAACTTCATCAATAGAAGCTTATACATAAATGTATTCAAGTAGGTAAGATAGAAGATATTTAACAATATTTATCCACTTACCTTCAATATTTTTCCACATGTCTCTTCCTTACAAGTAGAAGTTTTGTTTGCGTTGAGCTCAAAGTATCGGTAGACTCTATTTTTTTTACGTCCCATATTAAAACAATACTTAGGTATAAACACGAGTCGCGTACGGCCTGTTTCGTTCACTAGTTTGCACTTAGTGGCAAGTAACAACTGACAAAGAATAGACGCGCGCGGCGGCTGCCGCCATGCGCCGCGCTACATGACACCTGCACGAAATGGCAACGTAGCGTAGAAAGCGTACGACAGCAGGTATCGTTAAAATTCACAGTACAACTAACGTTAATTTATAACGTTACATACTAACAACGGTAGCTAGTAGCGTTAACCATTTTTTATCGTTACGTAAGTATCACAATGGAATTAACGTTAAGTAACGTTAATTTTTATGTTCATTGGTAACGTTAGCAAGCCCTGGCCACAGGGTGGCGTGCTATCTCCTCTACTTTTCGCAATATTTATTAATACCATCTCAAACAATCTCCGTTCTTCCTACCACCTCTATGCTGATGATCTTCAGATATATACACAGGCTTCACTTGAAAATTTGCCCGCTGCCGTTGAAATCATTAATGCGGATATGACTCATATATGCGAGTGGAGCAAGTCGTATGGATTAAATGTCAACCCGGCAAAGACACAGGCCATAGTTGTAGGCAGCTCTAAATTAATATCTAGAATAGATTGGCTCCAGCTACCTAAGGTCTATTTTGATCAAAACGTCATACCTTATAGTGATAAGGTCAAAAACCTTGGTATTTTTATAGATAATACGTTATCCTGGGGTCCTCAGCTGCAAGAAGTCAGCCGGAAATTATTTGCTTCGGCTGGTTCGTTACGGAGAATCCGTAACTTTCTTCCAATACCCACAAAAATTGCGCTTGCACAATCTCTTCTCTTTCCTATTTTAGACTATGCCGATGCCAGCTATCCTGATCTCACTGTAGCCCAGCTTGATAAACTTGAGCGCCTTCAAAATTATTGCATAAGGTTCATATTTGGATTACGTAAGTATGATCATGTTTCAGAATATCGCGCTAAGCTCAAGTGGCTGCCTATTCGCCTCCGCCGAGATACTCACTTTCTGACTTTTTTATATAACATACTGTTCAATCCTACTACCCCTTCATATCTTAAAGAACGTTTCGAGTTCCTAAATGACACACATTCTCTTTCTCTGAGGTCATCGGAGAACATGCGACTAAAAACTCCTACCCATTCCACAAACTTTTACACGAAATCTTTCACCGTCCAAGCTGTACGTTTGTGGAATGCCTTAGCAATGACGATTAGACGCGCCCAGTCGATACACGTTTTTAAAAAAATGGTAAAAGACCATTATCTTGCACAACTCAACATAAATTAGCAGCGGAACATGCTACGAATATTTTCCTTTCATTAATAATAAATATATATGTTTGATATATGTATTTATATATGTATTAATATATGTATTTATTATAATATATTATTTATTGCCTCTATTTATTTTATTTAGCAGGTATATATTGCATGCATTACATATAAATTATGTATACATAGTATTTTAGATGATTATATATTCACCTACAAAATGTAGGTATACTCCTACATAATATCTGATACCTACCTTTTCTGTTTCTTTTAATCTTTTTCTTTTACTGAACTTTTTACACCTCTTACCCGTTTTCATTTCATACAACTCCTGTCCATCCTAAGGTTGTCTGTAAGAAATCGCAGCTAGTGATAAGACCGCCCTTTGTACATTATTATGCTAGTATTTAAGTTCTTTTTTGTAATTCATTTGGTGTACAATAAAGAGTATTGTATTGATTAGGGACAAAAACATCTCCATCTTGCGAATTAATAGGTAATTTTACTAACTTAGATGAGTGAGCGGGTATAATATCTTCGTATAAGTTCACATTGCGTGAATTATACATTTCAATAGGTATTTCTACATTACGAGGTACTAATTTCTTATTCTTAAAATCTATATTAGAATCCCAAGCATCGAGCAAATCGAAACCTAGTAATCCATCGAAGTAGTTGTGGAAATCGTATATATATAACGTAATATCAGTTTTCTCTCCAAATTCGGGAAAACTGGGTAATGTAATAGAATAATCATTCTTACTTACAGCGTGTACGTTTGTAACCTCGAACGGGTCACAATTAAGGGCTATATTGGGAAAATACTTTTCTACAGCTTGAGGTGTTATAAAAGACTGGTTAGAGCCAGTATCTATCAAAAATTTTAATGGTGGGTTATGTGTTTGAATATACCCAAGTTGCCGTTAGATCTGAAAATTTACCTCTATTTTGGCTTTTCTAATTTCGAAACCGTTGTAAAATTTTGCTGTTCGTGAGATGCATCATTAGAATCGATTTCCTCAACTACTGGACTATCAGAATATTGTTCATAGTTAGCGTAGCCCTCGGGATATGGCTCATAAATGTTATAATCCTCATAAGTACTCATTATCATAGTTTAATTCATTAAAATTAACTTCACGGGTTTTAAAATAATTGCTAGATAGAATAAATAGAATTGGTGGATTGCCATTTCTACGCCAATCATGGCCATGCATTAAGGGCCTTGGTACAAAATTACTTACGCCACTCATAGGACGCGGTGTATTATTGGAATTAAAAGGCGTCGCATTGTGTCCTGGCTGTGGTTGGGGTCGATTTGGCAATTTAAATACATTGCTCTGCGCATTATAATTCTGTGGCGGTGCACGGAACATTTGTACTGTGCGCGACGGCCAACGTGGCTGCTGAAATTGGGGTGGATTCGGTTTCCACCCTTGATTAGGCTGAGAAAACATAGGCTGGGGCCTTGATGGACCTCGAAAATTATATACGGGTTGTCTAGGAGGGCTGGTTGTATTAAATACTGGTAATCGTTGCGCAAAATTGTTCAAGGGCAAATTAAAATTCGTATTAACTGTTTGTTGAACATCCCTTTTGGTAGACGGTGGGATTTCGGTACGTTGCTGCATGTAAAGTGTATTAAGTTCATCTTGGACATATTCCAAGGCTTCTTCTATGGTGTCGGGTCTCATACAACGTATTCTCGAACCTAATGGGTCTTTTAAACCTCGCAGATAGCATTGTAACGTCAGTTTTTTATAAAGATTGCGCTTAGCTTCAATAGTAGACTCAACCTCCTCGTGTAACGAAATGTATGTTATTATGGTGCTTAATAAATTATGGCAACATTCATAAAATTCCTGCGGGGTAGAGGACCCCTGAGACTGTAATGATAAATCATTATATAATGTGGTTTCGTCGCGATGATCAGCGAAATTGTTAATGAGAGCATTTTTTATGCCTTGCCACGTGTCTGGAATACCGTTGGAATTCATAAGTCTAGCCGCGGAGCCGGTAATTTTATTGAGAATGCCGTTTAAAAGAGCGCAATTACTTAATTCGAAACCTGGTTCTACTTTAAAATAGGCAATAACTAACTGATCACATAGTTTTATGAAACGTGTTAACACGTGGGGGTTACCGTCGAACTCGGGCACCACCCTAAGGGCCTTGTGTACAGCGTCCATATTTTCCTGGGCCATACTTCGCCTAAGTTGTCTAAAGTCGCCGAATGCACTAAGCCTACTGGAAGACCTACTACTAGCTAAACTATCACTACGTGTTTCCCTTGGATGGAAAATTTTGACGACTTTTTTATTCTACACACAAATAAAATAAATCACACGATATTATATAAAACTACACACAAAAATTTTAACACTAAAATGTATAAGATATTGGTTTTAGGTATTTAGGGTATATAGGGTCGATAGGTACTAAGGATAGGTATATACTAAGGTTAAAAATTAGGGCAGTAAGGACTTGAAAGATTCAAGGTACTTACAGCATAACTGGTTTCTCTGGCCGAATCGATGTCTGGATTCACCCCTGCCGGTACGACTCGTAGATTCTGAATAGCTGCGTTGTGCTGGCTTGATATTAGAACCCTAGCTACGATTCTACCATTAAAATGCGCCACTTACGAACCCTGGCCACAGGGGTTCCAAAAAATGCCAATTATGTTTGAATTAAATTTAATATAAACTAAATAAAAGTTACAATGTAAAAGTACTTATTACTAACAATAACCTAGCTATGTCGGCGATCGACCAAGAAGTGAGCCGTTCCCACATAATGCTGGGAACCACGGTGCCGGTGTCGTCTTCGGCACGTTACGCGGTGTCAGCAATTAGGCAACAGCGCTTGTGTTATCGAATCGAGTGCATACTTGCACTTTCCTCTGGCGATGCTTGCGTAACACCCTCGTACATTTGCTTTCCTAATCAAATTAAATATTGTCTGTTCGAATTTTCGAATAACAATTACATATAAACACTATATAATAAATAGTTTATGTATATTTCATTTCTTAGTTTCTTACAAAAAGGAAAATAATAGTATTTCACTACAATATTTACACCCAATAACAACTACAAATACATGTATACATTGTATCATATCCACAAAAATCAAAAATGACAAAACACTATCTGTATTTAAATCAAAATGCACACGGCATCCATTACTCTTGCCACAAAATAGTAACGTTAATATTACCCTGTTCTCAATACATGTCGGGTACTCTATGTCATACTACAATCAGTGATCTAATACAAACTCTAAATGATGAAGACAATCTGAATATTGCAAAATCGATAGAATGTAATAGTAGTGAACTTTCGCAGTACTGCAATATAAATAAAAGTGACCTTACCATAATTTCCCAAAATATTAGCTAACTAATATATTTATTTTATCCATCCTTAACTGTAATTCATTAATTTGCAATTTATTTAGCTTCTTGTAAGCGTTGATTTTTATGGTGTACGAGATTTATTAATTTAAGTTTATTTGCAGTCTCTTCTTACTCTCCAGCTTCGTTTTATAAACACGCGCCATTTTGAGCTTAAACCATAAATAAATACGTCAAACACTTTAAATTGAGAAAGGAAGTAAATAAATAATAATATCCATTATGGAAGACTTGATCCGGATCAAGTCTACCCCATCTTAGTGTACCATGTCTCCCCAGTATTATCTAGGTTAGAAAGTTACTTTTCCAAATTAAACTATTTATGTCTTGCAGTTCATAGCGCGTAATAATGAAAATACGTAAACTATGCAATACCATTTCTATCTCAGCAATTTCCAAAATAAATATTTAATAAATAATAAAATATAATCAAAAACTCACCAATTTTAGTTCCGTGTTCTCGGAAACAACAAACCGTCGCCATTTGCAAATTTGATTGAATATTGACATGATAGATTTTTTTAGATTGGCGGTGGTGTAAACTTATAATAAAAAATTTAAAAAAGTGTACCAAGTCTCCATAAAGGACCAAGTATCCCCAGTTTCCCGTACTAATGGTTTAGACAATTACGCGATACAAAAATGATACAATTGGGGTTCTTTTTAAGATTCATCATCATTACAGCTAAATAAGTCCACTGCTGGACAAGCCTCCCTCAAGAATCGTCTTGGGGGGATATGCCATAATCGCCACGCTTGGCAGGCGGGTTGGCGATCTCAGTAAGATAGTCATAGTAATCAGAAGGAAGCTGCTGCCCTTCCTCAGGTAGATATTCCCTCGGGTCGACTTCTACGCCCCCCACGGGATGAGATGGGGTGATGATATTCTGATTCTGATATTTGTCGCCGTCACCACACAGCTTTTTAAGATTAACCTTGTAATATCACAAAGAAAAAATACTAATTACTCAATTTGGAACGTTAATAGGTAATATGACGTATGAATTACTGAATTAAATGAGAATTATGGGGTAAACATTGGAAATTGTGAATGTTAACTCAAAACTAAACCACGTTATAAACAGCAGCGGAGCGGGCCGACGACTAGTGGCGTAAACAGCCGACGCCGCCCGAAGTCTCATAAGTTAACAATCAGCATCTGATAGTACCGCTTGTCATGTAATGATGACCGTAATATAAATTGTCTGTAGCGTCGATGTCAAGCAGTTTTGATAAAATCAGATAAACAGTCACCGCTATTATGTTCTATCGTATGTATTATATTATCTTCATTATTATTCATTCATCATTATTCACTATTACAAACAATTAAAAGTCACTCATCTTGTTTCCTGCAGCGTTTTAAGGCGAAGGGTAACGCAATGAACTTTAGAGCATTTAGCGCTACCCGCACGCCATCTGTCACCATGAGTTTGTATTAATAGGTAGGACGCTACCTTACTATCGAAAATCCATGCTGAAATGCAACTAGGTGGCGCGGGGGTAATCCGCTTTATGCACAGAGTAATGCGAAATATTAGAGAAATGGATACTCTCCAGTTAATATTGTAGTTTTGTAATTTGCCTTAGTCAAAAAAATTAAAGTACACATACTATACTTTACATATGTTCGTTGTTATTCCTAACCAAGTACACCTGGAATACTTTTTATAAGTTTAGGTCAATGAAAATCGTTTATTTATTTATTCCATTTTGAGTGTCAAATATATTTTTTTCTTTCTATTTTCTGTGTTGAATTGGCCTAAAGTGAGCTAGCTACTTTTTTTCATTTGGAATCTGTAGTCTGCGCTGGGCTGGTAGATGGCTGAACAGTTTCTGGAGCCAATTTTCTTTTCTTAGGAGCTTCAGTTTTTCCTCTTAGTTCTCTTCTCTGAATTGCCTCTGTTATGTAGTCTGGGTCTCTTATAGGCATTTTCCTAGTATACTTGGGATCAACTAGTTCAGGCAACAAGCAATCTAAGTTATTTTTTGCTCCATTTTGTTTGACCAAAATTCATCATCTTTTTGGATTATGTCTTTACAGAAAATTTTTCTCCTGACCAAATACCAAAAAGACATTTTTCTCTTCGCAACACATGAAGCTGGCCCTGAATTGACGATTTATTAAAGTTTTGTAATATAATACTAGTACATGATAAAGTAGAACACTTGATAGCATTAGAACAATATAAAATGAATGAATACAAAGAGCCAATAAATCACAAATATAATACTAGGAATACTAGGATTCAGAGAAAATTTTGAATACCTTATGTAAAAAATTATTATGGTTCAAGAACTAGGCAATATTTAACTCCAACAATATTTAATAACAAACATTTTATAAGCAACTCGTCCAAAGATGATAATATAAGTGCTGTATCATTTAAAAAAAGACTGAAAAAGTACTACCTAAAATAAAAATATATATAGTTATATAAAAAAGGTATAAATGTATAATGTGTATAAAAGTAATATGTAAGAGCGCCATTATCGCCAACAAACTGGCAACAGTTTGACGATTTTGTTACATTGTTTTAATGTGAATAAGACTTTTTCTACTCCAATTTTATAGCACGTTATTGGACACTTAATCTCTACTAAGATGTTTTATCTATTAGGCCATCTGGTGTTGCACCTAAATATGGCACGTCTGGGTCAATCTGTAAACCGCAGGGATGAACAACAATATTTTCTTGTTGGGACAACTGTTCGAGAGCTACATTTTCATTGTCTCTTCCGTGTTTTATTGACTTAACGTGCTCAATCGATTTTTATATAATATGTCCTTGACCATATTTTGACAACTAATATTCATTCGCCTATTAATTACACGTCCAAAATTAGATGCCGTCAGAATATTACGACGCAACTCCAGCCATTCGCTTTTTCCGATTTGCAAAACGGTTTCTTCAGCTATTATATCTTTCGGCGCTAGATTTTTTAATTTTGTAAAAATACCCGTTTCGTTTCCTCCGTCATGTCTTCATACATGTCCGGTTTTGAGCAATTTTCCCCATAGTTTTTTATGTCTTAAGTATGAAATAATATTGTGGCGGCAACACCGTCGCGTCACTAGACTGAAGTCAACGAGTGACAGACGAAAAAAAGCGCGGGAATTCCTTTCTTTCTAGTCTTTTTTATATAATTTAATTAATTTCTATATAAATAACTGTACGTTAGTTTTTTGGAATGGGTAAAAAGGGAAGTGCCAGGAAGAGAAAAAAAGAAGAGGATACAGCCTCCCTACCATTGCAGCCGGTTTCCGAAGACGATGGCGGGGAAACGTCGGGCTCCGATGAGTCTACAACTTCTGTTAATAAAGACAATTATCGGGAATTTAGAATCCCAGACTATATCCAGAAAATGGAGGTCCCGATCGGCGATAGAGACATAATTTCTCTATCCACAAGCATAAAAAAGTACAACAAGGGCGTAAAACAATTAATTAGGACGAATAGATACAAAATTGGTGTCATCTTTGAAAGACATGGGTTAGCTAATGCAGCGTTATTGAATCGCAAATTCCTGGATAGTTATAAATTGAAAGCCAGTATACCTGCAGCTGCCACTGAAAATACGGGTGTGATTATGCACGTACCCTTTGACCTAGGAAATTAACAGATATATAATGCAATTTCCAGTACTAAAAATATTATTTCTGTAGGAAGATTTATGCGCCGTACTATTTCAGAAAATGGAGCGACGACGTTTATGCCAACAAAAACCGTGTCCATTACATTTTCTTGTGCTTCATTGCCTGATAGTGTAGACCTAAATAGCTGGCGATTTGACGTTCGTCCGTACATTCCGCCGGTAAAACAATGTCTGAAATGTTTGAGATATGATCACATAGCCAAATTTTGTAAAAACTCACAAAGATGTTCTATTTGCTAAAAAGATCATCACTATACACAATGTACAATACCAACAACGGAAGCTACTTGTTGTAACTGCCATGGCAAACATGTAGCAATTTCAGTAGAGTGTCCAACTACAAGATAAATCTCTCCCCCTCTCACAAAAAACACCATCAAGGAAGAACCTCCGCCAGTCACAAGGCAAACATAATGCACAATCCTTAACCTGTGAGACTCCTGCGAGTAGTTTAGAACCATCAAAAGAGTCCGTTATAGTCAATACAACAACTGCATACAATATGGAATCCCCTCGCGCCAGGAGTAACTCAACCCTTCCAACGAAGAATATATGCTCAAAACCTAAGAAAAACCGAAATTTTGCATCATAAGCAGCAATAAAACAAATAAGATATTGTCTTTGACTGAAGAAACCTTTCCAAATTTTCAAATATGTCATTTTCTATCACCTAACTGAGGGCTACAAGAACTTATTAAAAATTTGTATACAAAACTAATAGAATACACATTAGAAGACTTCTGCATCATTATGATTGACCCAGAGGACTTTCGTAAAACTAGTAACTATGTTGATATGGTTATGAACTTGCGAGAAACATTATTACCACTACAGCATACGAACATTATACTCTGTGCCCCTACATTTAAAATAAGTGATTATAATGTTATGTTTAACTGGATAATAGAAATTTTCTGTAATCTATTGTACTTGGATGTAGATACACATAACTATGTAATGTTATTTGACTCAAATTTAAGATTAAAATACGACTACTCTATGTTCTCTAAATCAACTCCTTAACTATAAAATAGCTGTCGTATGTATATATAGGATCCCTAAAGCTAATAATTTAAATGTGTTCTTTCTTAAGATGGAACAACTCTTGCTAAAATTAAACAATAACAAAAGATTTCACCATATAATTATAGCCGGTGATTTTAACATCAATATTTTAGAACCTAGTAATGTAGCCCTTGACTTTAAATGTCAACTTTTGCGATTTAATTTGAAATTGGCTTTAGAACAACCCACTCGTATCAGAAGTCAAACCTGTATTGATAATATAGCACACAACTTTCCTAAACCGTGTAAGACCGATGTAATAGAATTTGGTTTATCTGACCATACTACTCAATTAATATAATGTCCAATAAACATTAAGTGTATTATTCAATATTGGCGCAAAAGAGAACGCGATTATTCAAGCGATAATATTGCGAAATTCAAAGATTGCTTAAAAAACCTTTCCTTTACTGAGATATACAAGACAACCGATGCCAATGTAGCTTATGATTTTTTTATAGATCTATTCAAATTACTCTATAATCTTTGTTTCCCATATCGAATGGTTACCATTAAAGTTAACAAAAAACCTAGCTGGTTATCTAATGGTATAAAAATTTGTAGTAAGAAAAAAGGCACCTCTTATGGGCATATCGTCTTAATCGCTCCACAGCAAACTATTGCAAATATAAAGACTATGGAAAACTATTAAAAAAGATAACAATGTTAACAAAGCGAGCCCAAAACTGCCACAAAATTAAAATGTCAAATAATAAAAGCAAAACCGTGTGGCAAGTTATAAATAATAAGAAATTTAATGTCCCGCAAGACAATATTGAAAAAAGTATAATTGATAATACGTCAATTAATGACCCTTTAATTATAGCAAATCAATTCAATAATTATTTTATTAATAAAGTCACCCGAATCCAACATCCTAATAAGATTAAAAATACTAGGGGAAGGGACCCGATTATCGGATGGGTTCCTAATTTCGGATACATAAATATCTCCCAAACCAAATAACGACATCTATTAAACATCCCGGTAATTATAAATGCATACCTAGATGGAAGCACTGCAGCGCTTTCAGTGGCCTCTTAAACAAAATGGCGACCATATCGACGCACGTTTGATTTTGTCTCGAGAAAATATTACGTTGTGGTTTTTAAAGACAATATTTTGATAAAGTAAGTGGTTTATTATGTTATGTTTTCATTGTAGTTTAGTTATTGCTATATAACTTGCTAGAAACTGATAAATTTAGTGTTACAACTGTTTGTTTTTTTTAATATTTTCACTTGTTCGTTTGCATGTGTGAATTCTGAATATCGGATACAAGAGGTGTTGCTCAATATCGGATATCCGATTTTAGGAGTCGCATTTTGTTAAAGACGTTGCTTGACATAAACACATTTTAAATTACTCGTTTCAGGTTAAACAAATGGCTAGTCAGAAAAGAAGAACATGGTGCCCGGGTGCTATGAAAAAGGCATATTTTGCTGTGAAAAATAAGGAAATGGGGTATCTTAAAGCCTCAAAAATATATAGTGTCCCTAAAAGTACGTTGGAAGACTATATCAAAAGAAATACAGATATAGACGTATTACTGCAAGGTAAGCTTGGCCGGAAACCTACCTTCCATCAAGGAATTGAAGATGAATTAGTTAAATACTGCATGGAAATGGTCAATAGGTATTATGGTTTACGTGCGTCAGACATAAGGGTCATGGCATTCCAGCTAGCTATAAGGAACAACATTCCTCATCAGTTTTCAGATAAAGGCCGAGCAGGTAAAAAGTGGTTATCAGCTTTTTTAAAAAGACATCCATACTTAGCATTCCGCACTCCTGAAGCGACCACAGCTCTTCGGGCCAAAGGATTTACCAAAGAAAAGGTGTCGTATTTTTTTGATATATTAAAACCAGAGTTATTAAAAGTAAACCATGATCCCACCCGTATTTTTAACGTCGACGAAACTGGAGTGACCGTGGTTCAGGCCAAAATGTCAAGAGTACTGTGTATGAAAGGACAGAAGCAGGTTGGTGGAATAAGTTCAGCAGAAAGGGGTAGTCTCGTGACGCTAGTCTTTTGTGCCAGTGCTGCTGGAATGTATGTACCACCAATGTTTGTATTTCCACGTGTGAATATGAAAAAAGAAATAGAAGATAGAGCACCACCGGGGTCTATATTTTCAGCTCATAAATCTGGCTGGATTCAGTTGGATTTATTTACTAAATGGTTCAAACACTTTGTTGATTACGTTAAACCCACTAAGGAAAAACCGATTGTGCTTCTATTAGATGGCCATTTTTCACATACGAGAAATTTAGAATTAATCGAAATAGCAAGAGAGAATGGCGTAATTCTCGTGTCTATACCGCCACATTCTTCTCATAAACTACAACCACTTGATGTGGGATTTATGGCGCCTTTTAAAACCTACTACGCACAAGAGATTGAGACATGGCTTCGGTCTCACCCAGGAAGAGTAGTGACGTCGTATCAGATCTCTGAATTAGTAGGAAAAGCCTATTTACGAACTGCAAGCGCAGAGATAGCTGTAAAAGCATTCCAAAAATGTGGAATTTGTCCCCTAAATGAAAATATGTTCAGAGATTGTGATTTTGCGGTAGAGTCTCAAGAACTAAATATTGACATAGAGAGGGAAAAAAATGATGAAATATCTGGGCTTGCCATATCAAACTCAAGTCATCCCGTTATTGTAGACAGATCTATGACGCCTTTACCATCAACATCTCGAGATGAAACGGCTTATAAAACAGGTACTCCAAGTCCAAAAATTAAGGCAATAAGTTCAAATTTATTGGTATCTCCTGAAATGATACAGCCTATTCCATTCATCGAAAAGCCAGGAAAAGAAAATAGGAGACAAACAAAACCTAAGGTTCTAACAGCATCCCCATACAAGCAAGAGCTCGTAGATGCAGTTGGAAAAAGAAGCAAGTGTCTTACAAAAAAGAAAACAGCAAAGATAGATAACCAAATAAAAGGAAAGGGCGTGAGAAAACGCCCCCCGAATGCTCACACTATTGCATCCCCAAGCTGAATGATATGCATTAAAATCTCCTCCTAACAAGAGTGGAACAGGAATACTATTAATTAAATTATCAAGCTTATACTTAGTGAATGAAGCATTTCCGGGGCTGTAAAAACTCACTATTGAAAGTTCTTTATTATTGCCTTATTTTAAGCGTATTGCTACATTTTGGATGGAATCATCATAAAAAAGTATCTATTTTACTAAATTGTTAACTATTATGAATTAAGATAGCAACACCGTTGTGTGCATTAACTGAATCTAATCTTACTGTATTATAGCCTGTAATATTAAATCTCATATGAGGCTTGAGCCAAGTCTCACACAATAGAGCTACATGTATATTGTTCTCATGTAAAAAATAGGAGAAATCTTGTTTAATTGCTATTGATGCTCTGAGCATTCCACTGTACAATATTTAGCTGATCCATAAGATTAAGAAGCATTTGTATTCTTATTCTGAATTTTTGATAAGATAACTTCTTTTATGTTTTGAGTGTTAATACTTTTTTCTTTATTTATATTTTGAGACATTAATGTTACTATTGTTTGTACTATAACATTTAAAACTGATTCTGACTGTATTACTGATTTAAGTTGTTCTGTGGGACTGGAGTGGGACTTTGTAAGGAATGGAAATGACTTTTCATTGAATATATCAACATAAGAACGTTTACGAATTTTGTCTTTATTTTCTTCAACTTTCTTTTTCTTTATTGGATAAAGATAAAGATGCATTTATTTGTATGAAACATGTGTTACATTTTTTACATGTGGTGTTACAATGATAGTTATAGTGGTATCAACATGTCCTGCCGAATCAGGCGTACAAATGACTTAAAATTTATGTATGTAAAATAGTTTGCCGCAATTTAAAACACAATAATTTCACATATTTGGCACAATAGACTTATCTAGTAAAAAATCATTCACACTATAGTAACCTTTTTTACAAAGTAATTCTTTAAATTTCTTTTTGAATAAGTTTATTGTTAGGGTTTTATATGAAAAAGGTATTTTATTGTAGATTTGTGGGGCCATACAGAAAATACTTCTCCACATAAGTGTAGTTCGGGAATTATACAAGCGGAGTCTATTACCATTACGTCTATTGCGTTTAATAACATCCGATTGATGAGGAAACAATTCTTAATTTGTTCTTACAAATAAAGCTACTTCAAGAATATATAGTCATGGGAGGGTTAAGATTTTATATTTCTTGGACTTTCAGTCCAAACATGGCTCGGATACAGCGTTTTTGGTTTTTAAAAGCAATCTCCTTGTCAACTGAATTTCCCCAAAAAATAATTCCATATCTTAGGATGGATACAGCCAGACCGTGATAGGCTGTGAGAAGAGTGTCTGTATTCACAATTGGCGCTAGTTTATATAGGGCATACGATGATTTACTTATTCTTTTACTGATATATTCAATATGAGCTTTCCAATTCAATTTCTTATCAATAATAAGACCGAGGAATTTAGTGGTGTCTACTGCTTGTATAGTAGTGCTGTTGTGATGTATATTCATTAGTTGTGGTGTTTCTTTACGTTGACCAAAATGCATAATGTTTGTTTTAGATAACTTAATTTGCATTTTTGTTAATATTTAATTTAGCCGTTATTTGTTTTCTGTTAGATAAAAAGGATTCAATAAGTTTTAAAGTGTTACCTCTTATGCCGTAGTAGTCTAATTTATCTATTAAGGTTTTGTGGTGCACGCAGTCAAAGGTTTCGGTCATATAACAGAAAATTGAACATACAAGTGTAGTTTTATCAACATTTAACATAACAGTATTAAGGAAATCGTATATGGCCCTATTTATTGTCATGTTTTGTCTAAAACCTTTTTGTTCACGAACCAGTAAATTATTTTTTTCTAGATATTGATTAATTTAATTATATATATATTTTTCAAATATTTTGGAAATAACAGATATTAATGCGATAGGCCTATAATTCATCATTAACTCTTTGGAATCTTTTTTATGAATAGGTTTTTTTATTGAAGTCTTTAAAATTTTCTGGTAAAACACCGTTACTTTTACACATGTTGAGGATATAGCTTAGATGCTGAGAGATTAAGTTGCCAACTGATTTTATTATTTTAGTAGCTGTTTTATCCACTCTTTCACTATTTGTAGGTTTAAGACCTTTTATTATATTAAAAATATTAATCGGTGAACTTGGCATTAAGAACATAGAAACACAATTGCGCTCTAGATGGATAGGGGAAGACACCCGAATATCGGATACTTTTTGAAAAAAAAAAATTAAATTATTAAATGTAATCTTAGTCAAATACAATTTTCTGTAGGTACTCTTGGATCCATAAGCTATATGAAAATTAAACGAATTTGACGACAGAGGTGTTAAATTATGCACAAATTTATGTATTTCAATTTATTAAGAAATTCAGGTCTTAACCAAGTAGGCTCCCAATATCGGATATCTGATAATATCTCAATATTGGATATCCGATATTAGGCGCCCTACTTAACATAGTTAAGAAAAAACATTTAAGGGAGTTTTAATAATAAAATCTGCTTAAAATTAATACAATACTTAAATTATATATTTAAGGAACTTTTATAATCACCAAATATAGCATAAATATAATAATAATCTACTGACATATTTAAATTTCAGACCTTCTAACATGTAACATAAAGAAAACAAAATTGAACACTTAGAATTAAAAGCTTTGGAATTCTTCTTAATAAAATCAGAATAAAATATCAACAAATACTTATTTCTACGAGAATCAGTCTTCGCTCCGTCTTCAGGCTATAATTAGTCTCGTCCTTGTATACAGACATCACAAATAAAATCAACTATATTACTGTCATCGATTCCAGCATAAAGCTCGTGACACCACCTGTAACAAGCTATGCATCGAATCCACTTTTCTCCATGTATGTCATTAGAATAGGGTCCGTTACAATATAAGCATTCAACATCTTCATCACTCCCACTATCTTCGTCACTCTCTAAAATCATTTCAATATCAGATTATCCGAGTATTTTCTGTATGGCCCCACAAATCTACAATAAAATACCTTTTTCATATAAAACCCTAACAATAAACTTATTCAAAAAGAATGTGAAATTATTGTGTTTTAAATTGCGGCAAACTATTTTACATACATATATTTTAAGTCATTTGTACGCCTGATTCGGCAGGACATGTTGATACCACTATAACTATCATTGTAACACCACATGTAAAAAATGTAACACATGTTTCATACAAATAAATGCATCTTTATCTTTATCCAATAAAGAAAAAGAAAGTTGAAGAAAATAAAGACAAAATTCGTAAACGTTCTTATGTTGATATATTCAATGAAAAGTCATTTCCATTCCTTACAAAGTCCCACTCCAGTCCCACAGAACAACTTAAATCAGTAATACAGTCAGAATCAGTTTTAAATGTTATAGTACAAACAATAGTAACATTAATGTCTCAAAATATAAATAAAGAAAAAAGTATTAGCACTCAAAACATAAAAGAAGTTATCTTATCAAAAATTCAGAATAAGAATACAAATGCTTCTTAATCTTATGGATCAGCTAAATATTGTACAGTGGAATGCTCAGAGCATCAATAGCAATTAAACAAGATTTCTCCTATTTTTTACATGAGAACAATATACATGTAACTCTATTGTGTGAGACTTGGCTCAAGCCTCATATGAGATTTAATATTACAGGCTATAATACAGTAAGATTAGATTCAGGTAATGCACACAACGGTGTTGCTATCTTAATTCATAATAGTTAACAATTTAGTAAAATAGATACTTTTTTATGATGATTCCATTCAAAATGTAGCAATACGCTTAAAATAAGGCAATAATAAAGAACTTTCAATAGTGAGTTTTTACAGCCCCGGAAATGCTTCATTCACTAAGTATAAGCTTGATAATTTAATTAATAGTATTCCTGTTCCAGTCTTGTTAGGAGGAGATTTTAATGCATATCATTCAGCTTGGGGATGCAATAGTGTGAGCATTCGGGGGGCGTGATGTTCTTTAGGTCATTAAAAATTTCTTAAAGGTTCTATTAAATTATGGAGAAATGACCACAATTGGCTCTGATAGGTGGCAAAGAAATGCACTTGATTTAACTGTAGTGTCTCCTTCCATATCATTGTCTTGCAATTGGTCTGTTCATGATGATCATTTGGGTAGCTACCATTTGCCTGTAATCACAAAAGTACATGTTAATAATTATAATATTCTACATCCAGAAACATCAGATTTACCAAAACATTTTAATTTCAACTTAGCTGATTGGGAACTTTATAAGAAAGTGGTTGATAATACAATTAAAGATTTTAAGCTAAATCAATACCACCCACTAAAAATATACAAGTACTTGATACAACTATTGACTTCAGCCATTTCAAAATCTGTACCATCAACTCATAGCAGAAATACAACTTTAGTTACATCTTCAATAAATAGTCATTGAAAACATTTACCTCTACCATGGTGGAATCTTAATTGTGCTAAAGCAGTGGAAAACTCTAAGAATGCCTATAAAGATTTCAAGCATAATCTCACTTTTGAGAATTATATAAAGTTCAAAAAAATGCAGGCTCTTGAGAAGTTAACATTAAAAAGAGAAAGATATTTAGGTTGGCTTTCTTTATGTGAGACATCTAACAGAACAACTCCAATTTCTAGACTATGGCAGATTTAAAAAAAAAAAAAAAATCGTATACACCTCCAAGTAATAATATTTCTTCCTGGGTATTTGATTTCCATAAAAAAAATTACACCAGATACAGCTGAGGCCCCATTTCAATCACTTCAGCATGTAAGTCATGATTCAGAAAACTTTAGTTATTTAACTGAACCATTTTCCCTTCATGACTTAAAATCTGCAGTGTTATCCAGACGTGATTCAGCTTTTTGCCTAGATGGAATACTATATAAAATGTTTAAAAATATATCGGTTAAGGCTCTTTCTGTTGTACTTAGTATTTTAAACTTACTTTGGCAGAATATGATCATCCCTAAGGAATGGAAAATAGATTGTCTCATTCCATTACTAAAACCTACTAAAGAAAGTCATAAAGCAGATTCATATAGACCAGTAGCATTAACATCATGCATGGGAAAAATTTTCGAACAACTGATCAAACAAAGACTAGAATTTTATATAGAAAGTAATAGCCTCTTACCTTCAAATCAATTTGGGTTCCGACGTGGGTGCTCCACTCGGGATAGTATCTCTCATCTACAACTTGACATATTCAACTCTCGTAAAATGAAGCATCAATTAGTTGGTGTCTTCTTTGATGTGGTTGGTGCATATAATAATATTAATCACCATGTTTTATGCAGTGAACTTCGTGCCCTTGGTATTCCTGAAAAAAAATTAATATGAATTTTTTACATTTTACATGGTAGAGAAGTTTATGTTAAAGTGAATAAGCAATTAATAGGACCACGTTTTTCATAAAAAGGTGTATGTCAAGGTGGTATACTGAGCCCATTACTTTATTTACTTTATGTACATAGACTAAATATTGTGTTAGGACCTCAAGTAACTAATCTTCAGATTACCGATGATTTAGTAGTTTATGCCTCTTATCTAGACACACATTCCATTGAAATTATTTTAAACCCTGCATTAAGTAGATTACAGCATTACTTTAGCTATTTAAATTTATTTATTAGTGTAGAAAAATCAAAAATTATAGTTTTTGGAGAGTCTGAATCAGTCCTACACATTTATTATAATAATGATGAGCTACCAGTAGTGAATGAAGTTAAGTTTCTAGGAGTAATCTTTACAAGCAATCTCTCAGGGAATAAGTAAGTTGATCATTTGTTAGGTAGAGCTAACAAAGCTTTTAATTATTTAAAACCACTGTCAATTGCTGCTGATCCTAAAATTATGCTTATGCTGTATAAATCTTTAGTCCGTAGTCATTTTGAATATGGATTTTTATGTTTTGGGTCTGATCAATGATTGGTTCGTAAGCTGGAGGTACTTCAAAATCACAATCTTAGATGTATAACTGGTGCAATGATTACTACTCCAATCAACTCACTTCAAATTGAGTGTAACACTCCACCTATAAGTATCAGATCCCAATTTTTGAAATCCAAATACATTCTCAAACTTCTTTCTTGTGAAAATCATCCTTTAATGAAGAAAATTTTATACTATCACAGAGTGTACAATCCCTCTAATTCTATTAATGTTCCCTATATACTTCATGACTTTTTAAAGTTGATCAGTATTGACCAACAACATCAGATTCAGAAACGTAAAGATAAATGGCCATGTTATTCCAACAGTTATAACAGTAAATTCTGGCCCATGGAGATTTACATCAATCTTGACATAAGGAGTAAGGAAGAAGTATATAATTTAATAGCAGAGTTTCCTAGACACAGGTGTATATTTACTGATGGATCTAAGAAGAATAACAAAGTTTCGATGGCTATATATTTACCTCATTTTAAAGTTGGACATGGAGCTCGGTTGCCTGATGCTATGACTATATTTACAGCTGAATCACTCGCTATTCAATCAGCTCAGCAGTATATAAGTGAAGAGAATCTTGCGCACTTGACGTGGCTCATAGTAACAGACAGTATGAGTATTCTACGGGCTTTACAAAATCCAAAACTAAACGCTAACACCAGTTATATAATATACCAGATTCATCTATTATACGCTGAGCTATGCTCAAGAGGATTTGAAATAGCTTTGTTTTGGACACCGTCTCACATAGGAGTAGCAGGAAATGAAAATGCAGATCATCTCGCGAGAACCATTGTTGACGTTCATGAGTTCGTAGAAGCATAAAAGGTTGCCATACCAGTTCAGTACCCTGGTTCACCAGATCAGTTTTTCCTAAGGACAGAAAGTTTTATGTTAATTTAAATCGATTGAGACTTGGACATGGAAAATTTAACGCTCATCTTGCCAGAATAAAATATATAATATAATAAGCCATAAGCCAATTGTAACAGCTGTGATATGGAAAGCGATCAGACCTTGGATCATATAATCTTTGTATGCCCTGCTTATGCCATGCAAAAAAAAAAATTAATAGATAAATTATTAGAAGTTTATAAAACGCCAGCAAGCATCCCGCGCGACACCCAAGCTTTGCTGGAAAATTACAGTATCTATACAGCATTGTATAGATTTATTGACACGACTGGCAATTTAGCCGATCGGGACAGGACATGAAACTGGATATGACCAACACATGGATATGAAGATCTCACGGACTTGAAGAACAAAATGGAAATGACCCTTAGGTAGTAGTAGTAGTAATATTTCGTATAGTTAGCTATACGAAATATTACTACTGAAGACGAGGCTTTGGCCTAATTCCAACATGAACTCTACTAATACACTAACCACAGACAAGGCGGTATGGTCTTCGATCTTAGCCTGCCCAAAGAGGGCGAAGATAAAAAAAAAATATCAACGAGTGACAGGGATCTGTCACTTAGGTAAAATGTGCGCCATAAGTGGGTCATTTTCACAAAAAATGTACATTGACATATTTGATATGTCCCATAACTTGCAATAGAAGTTCAAAAAGTATTACGCTTTTTTGAGATTTTTTTTATGTAACAGCACAAATTATAATCTATGATCAGACTCTAGCAATATTTTCAAAGGTTTTCCTTAAACTACGAAGTTAAAAACTATTTTATTTTTAAATATTAGTGGTATAGTATTGCGCTGTCCCACTACGAATTATTTAGTAAAATCGTAACATTTATGAATATTTATAAGTTAAATATGTTATTATATATTTTTTTTTAAAGTTAGTTAATCTGTTGTTTCATTTTAATTGTTTGAAATAATTTTAAATTAATACTGAATATTTAATTAATTAATCTTAGCAAGGACGGAACTCATTTCATGTGGAAAATTCCTTTCCGAAACCACAATTATTCCAAAATGTTTTTATATTTTTAAGTTCCATACATATCAGGGAATCATATACAGCATTCAACTTTCCGAGCTGTTGTCTTAACTTTATATTAGGTCTTTACCTATGAAATTGCCGTTCTGCAGTACTGGCCATTTCAAATCAAAATAATTTTTGTTTGGCTAAGAATTCTAATTTCAAATTAATTTTATTTTAAAAACATGGATTCTTTTTTCCAAAAGTAGTCATTTCTTTATTGATTAGTGTTACATTTTCATCGCATTTCAATCTTTTTCGTCATCATGGATACGTTAAAAATTCGAGTAATTATGGAATATGAGTACCGTCGTGGCAGCAACGCGGCACAAGCGGCACGCAACATCAACGACGTTTACGGAGCTAACACTACAAACCAACGCACCACCTGTTATTGGTTTGCTCGCTTCCGTTCTGGAAATTTCGACCTGAAAAATGAACCTCGCGGTCGTCCGAAGACTTTGGTCGACAATGACGAATTAAAGGCGGTTGTGGAAGCTGATGATACACAATCTACGGCTGAATTAGCAGCAGCTTTCGACGTTAGCGTCAAAACAATATTGGTCCATTTGCGTCAAATTGGCAAGGTAAAAAAGCTTGACAAATGGGTGCCCCACGAACTCAATGATCGCCAGCGCGAAGTACGCGTCGAGACGTGCCTTGCACTGCTCAACAGACACACAAATGAAGGAATTTTGAACCGCATTGTTACCTGCGATGAAAAATGGATTCTGTTTGATAACCGCAAGCGCTCAGCAAGTTGGTTGGATCCTGGTTCAGCACCTAAACAATGCCCTAAACGAAAACTTACCCCTAGAAAAGTGATGGTCACTGTTTGGTGGTCTAGCGCCGGTGTGATTCATCACAGCTTCTTACCAAACGGGGTGAGCATTACTGCAGATGTGTACTGTGAAGAACTGAGCACAATGATGGAGAAGCTGGCGCATCTCCAACCAGCATTGGTCAATCGCTCGTCTCCGCTGCTCCTGCACGACAACGCGCGACCTCATACTGCACAGCAGACGGTCGCCAAGTTGCAAGAACTGGGGTTGGAAGCTCTCCGTCATCCGCCCTACTCACCAGACCTTGCGCCTACAGACTACTACTTTTTCCAGAATTTGGATAACTTCTTGGCGGGAAAAAAATTCAATACCCGAGAGGCAGTACAAAATGCCTTTGAAGAATTTGTTGCCTCCCGTCCAGCTGATTTCTTTAAGAAGGGCATCAATAAACTGCCACTGCGATGGCAAAGATGCATTGATTGCATGGGTGATTACTTCGATTAATACAAATAAAAAAATTCATGAAAAAAATTCGTTTAAATTTTTTCATACAAAACGGCAATTTCATAGGTAAAGACCTATTATTTAAATAATTAATATTGTCTAGAATTAGGCTCCCGTTACTTCCGTTCCGATACCAAAACACAGGTAACGTAGAAGTGGAACTAAAAAGTTTCGGAATGGATTCCTAAAGCACAGTGTATACTGTGTGTAAAGTAATTTAGCTACATAATTTATTTAATCTTATATAATAATATTTACTTAGATTAATTTTTACTATTATATATATATATATATATATATATATATATATATATATATATATATATAATTATTATATTACCACTAAATCAGTATGAGTATCTTTTTTCATTTATTTATAAGGGTGATCTGTTGGTGTACCTTATAATGATCAAGTTAATACTATACTACGTTGTTATTTATATTATTTTATCAGTAATATTACAAATTAGGATAACTTTGTTCTTAAATCCATTCAACTAGCAAAATGTACATTTTAATAATTTGCGGTTCGTTGACGTTTATATGTAGGAGTAATTTTATTTGTTTCAGGTGTTATAAAATGGTTGTAACCGCAGACGTTGATTGTTTCCTAAATAAAAACGTATTTTTGTTATTACAAGAATCGGCGTGGCCCTGGCCAATTACGCATTTTAGTATTGTGAAGAATTGTTATGGTTGTGGATTTCCTACTACATTAACCCGTGGCGCGTTTCCCGCTCAAAACATCGAAAATACGCCGAGCGTTTCGTTCAGTTTACGAGTTAAATTAGCTCGTGGACTTGATCGACAAGAAGTGATATTTTAGGTGTTTCATTATAATTATACTAAACATGTTATATATGATTATTAAGCTACTTAGATGAGCTACTAAATACAAGTAATAACTTAGTCAGCCGTTATGCTTATAAAGCATAAATCCGAGTTATTAGCGACGTTTTTAGTTTTTTTATGTGGTGCTCACATTGGTATATTCATTTTATTACATTATCGCATTGTTTTACATAAAACAACTATATGTATCAAAAGTCCATATTCCGAACATCAGTTTAAGCACACAGTTTTTTGTCTGTACACTGTAATAAAACCATAAAAACAATTTACCTACGCTATAAAATCAAACACGCAACATACTTCTTTGAGTCTGGACACCTTCTTTTGAAAACACGTAATTATCGCCTTTATATAGTATTTACCGAGGCATGTTATATATAAAAATAATCCTTATTTAATGACCTATTCACTAAAGTAATTACTTAGCCTAGCTACTTACCCAGAAATTATACATACGAGTTATTAGCGACCAATTCACATCTTTTAAAAATGTTGGCACTTTGACGAACTAATTTTTACACAATAACATATTTCCACACAAATAACTATTTTCACTAAAGGCACATATTCTTAAGACGAATATAAACACATTTCACTTTAAGTTCATCACTTATTAGCGTTATAAACACATTTTATCAATTCAAAACAAACAAAAACGAACTGTACTGTCCACCATTTTGATAAAACTACTCTTAAAGCGAGACATCAACATGCGATAGAGCGAGTAAGATGCGAGCGTGCAGTTTGGTACAATTCGCAAAAAAAATCTTCGAGTTATTTTTGGCTTTTATTTTTTTTAATATAAATAATATGTTTGAATAATATTAGTAATAGATTATAAATTTAATACCTATTAATTAATGTTAAAAAAAGGGTTAGTTGGTTCCATGAATTAAAAAAAATAGTGTAATTCAGAAAAAAAAATGTTTATATTGAAAAGGGCGTGGGGTGCTTTTTAAGATATTATCGAAATAATCCTTCTTCTCATACCTGCCAATGAAATATTTGTTGACACGATGCACCCCACGCTATTTTTTAAATAAATCATTTTTTCATATTTACTCTATTATTAATTTATATTTATTAAAAAAATACACTATTTTTAATTATAATTTATAGTTCTTCTTTTTAGTTTAGTTTTCTATGCGTTATATAAAGTGTGTTTTTTAGTTGTTTTTAAGTATCATAATTTTTATTTTTTAGTTTAATTTATTTATAAAAGTGTGTTTCTTTAAACTATTATTTGTTTTGTTGAATTAAAATTTTCTTTGGTATTCGAATATGTGTTTATATCAGATAAGTCAGTTAAAGATCATGATTAGAAATGAAAATTATCACCAATTCCTGCCTTATCGACTATAGATAAAATTAATATAAATTAAAAAAAATCTTTATTTTGCAAATTGAATAATGGAATAATCTTATCAAATTAGTGTATTGTCATCGGACCTCAATAAATTTACAAAATTTGAATGAAATCTGAAATGATAATATAATACACTTACATACTAATAATTGCATATATACTTAAATACATATAAATATTATATCCAATTTAGACTTAGCAATAAACTAAATACTAATAATACATTCTATGAGGATGAAATTGAAAGATAGTGATTTTTCACTAGTCTTTTGAAAGTGTGAATAGTTTTACAGTTTTGTATATTTATCGGAAGAGAGTTCCACAGTCTGACTGCATGAACAGTAAAGGAATAGGAATTAAAATCTGTTTTATGGATTGGAAGTTTTAGGATGGATTTCAGATGAGATCTACACAGAGCATCATTTGGATATTTAAAAGAAAACCGCTCTCGCAGATAGGACGGGGACAGAGGATTTATATACGTTACCTTACCGGAAGTAGTGAGTAAATAAAATATAAATAAAAAAGCGTATTTTTTTCATAATCATTTATTTATTCCCTGATCACGGGTACATATGAATAAACAGGTTTGACTTTAGTGAATATTGTGACGTATGTGTGTGTGGTTTAGAATTCCCGATGTCACTTTTTGCCCCGAATTGGTAGTTGAACCCAGGACCTCGTTATTTGCGATAGAGCACACTTTCGCTAGACCAACATCATATAGAAGACCAAGATCATATAAAATTTTATTTTAATTTAGGATAATAATGGTTTAGTTAAATAGCTTATTTCATCAAATTATTTTCAAAATGGTTATTTAAGGTCCTTCGTACTATTTGTTAATATTTATAGATTTCGATATATTTTACTACATCTACTCTGATTGGTTCTGTCTATAGGTAAGAATACAATATTATTAATATGGCGGACTTATAGACTTCATAAGGATATACCCCGCATTTTGAGTAGAGCAGGCCCTTGTAAACTCAAATAGCTTGTTATGCAATATCCCGTCAACATCAAAGTGCGACAACATTTAGCTGAACATTAGTTTTTCTAATATATGTGGTAACCTGTAATTTGTAAGTGCAGTTAGCCTAGAATAATTTAAGATATCATTTTTTTATGTGTCTAGTTATGCTGTACTTATGTTGGTAACCCTATTAATAAATAAATAAATAAATATTGCTTAAAGCTGGTAATGAGAAAGATGTATCAATTTCTATAAATATCGTGGCATTATTTGAACAACCGGCCTTCATACGGGAACTATCTTACCGGTTTTGACGACGATAAAGACATAGATATCATCAGTTATACAGCAATTAAAGATGGCTGCAAGGATTTAAGCAATGTTTTCTATAATTGATTGAGTTGATTTAACAGCCCGTCCCCATAAGTGCCCTTCTTTTTAATACTCTTGGAAGCTTTTATTATATCCTTTGCCCTTTGTTTCAAATCTAAAATTGACATTAGTCACAGTTTGTTATGAACAACAATTTTTAAAAAGTTCTGCTAAATTTGGTGACGTTGAGAGACACTTAGTATCCCCGGGTATATTTGTAAAAATCACAGTAGAAAAGCTTGTTTGAAACCAGTTGGTCACAAATATTTAATTTTCTTTTTAGATCTACCAATTTCAGTATTAATATTATTTACCAAGCAGATTTAATTTTATTATCAGTAGTCAGTAGTAAAACATAAGCATAAAAACTCTGAAGAAAACCTAACCTAACCCTGTGTAGGTCGGCTTCCTAGCCTAAACCCCCCTAAAATGCGGCAGTTCCCATTCACATACATGGCTATTGGAATATTGGTCAGCACCAGTGGCATATGCAGCCCGTTTTTTCATAAAGGTATGATTCCGAACCACGCTGCACGCAGCAGTGCTGCCGCAGCAGTGCTGCCGCAGCAGTGCTGCCGCGACACTATTGGTCCCCATACAATTTCTATAAGTTTATATGAGATTACATTCCGAGCTAGGCAGCAATGTCGCGGCAGCAATGTAGCGGCAGCACTGCTGCGCATCAGTGTCACCCTACCGCCGCGACAGACCAGTAGTGACGCGTCTGCCGCTGCAGCAAGTGTACCTACGTGAATGTGACGTAAATTGACAACAATAGGATGAATTTCTCTGATTCAGAAGAGGAACAGTTAATTAACTATGTGACTTTATATCCAGCCCTTTACGATAGCAGTCATACTAATTATCGTAACAATTTAATAAAAGAAAACATATGGAAGGATATATCGAAGAAAATCAATAAAACAAGTGAGTTGATGTTCTTATTAACTTTATTTTCATTTCATGGTTACATACCTACTACTTAGTTACAGATTTTTTTTTTCAATTTTTTTTTTATTAAATTAAGTACTAAAATAAGTTTATGAATATCTTTTTAGAAAAGAATTAACCGTAACACAGAAAAAAGAAAAACAAAAAAATACTGTTCAAATGATAAGCTCCTGCTTTTGTGGAGATCGGTTAAAAATGTATTTTGCTTGAAATCTACACTAATATAATAAAGAGGTAAAGTTTGTTTTTTTGTTTTTTTGTTTGTAGGAGGTAATCTCTGGAACTACTGGTCCGATTGGAAAAATTTTAGCAACAATAGAAAGCTGCTTCACTCCTGAGTGACATAGGCTATATTTTATGTACCTACGCGGGCGAAGCCGCGGACAAAAGCTAGTATACTATATTCGACTAATTGCTGCTTCTTGCCATGACACTGAACCGTTCTCAGTAACGAAAAAATCTTTTAGTTTGTCTCTGACTTCGAATCCATTGCTATTCGAAAACCCACCCGAAGCCACTAAATCTATCATGTTTTGGTCAGGGAGATTGTCACTATTTGTTTGATAATGTGGAATGCTATTTTCTTCGAGGTAACCATCTCGAAGTAAATTGTGCAAACAACAAGCTGTTAGTATAAGGTCGTCAACCACCTCTGTCGATATACCGATAGGCGAATAGAAAACTCTGAAAACTTGACTTAAAAGACCAAAAGCATTTTCTGTCACTCTCCGAGCTCGACATAATCTGTAGTTAAAAATTTCTTTGTCTCTAGACAATCTCGCTGTTCTTCTTGGGTATGGCTTCATCATAAAGCTACTAAGAGAAAACGCCTCGTCTCCAATTAAAAAGTGGGGTAGAGTTACATTTGTTCCAGGCAAATTCTTAGGTGGAGGAATATGAAATCTCTCGTTTGCTATATCATTGCCCATTCTTGACTTTTGAAAAATGCCATTGTCAGATTCTTTGCCGTAAGCTCCAACATCAACGGCTATAAATTTGTAATTTGCATCCACAATAGCTAACAAGACAACTGAAAAGTAGTCTTTATAATTAAAAAAGAGGGATCCACTATTTTTTGGAGCTTTGATACGCACATGTTTGCCATCTATTCCTCCAACGCAATTCGGTATATTCCATTTATGCCAAAAACCTGTTTCAACGACTGTAAAGTCGTTTTCCTCCAGAGGCTTCATTAGGAGAGGTACTAATTCTTGCCTTAAAACTTTCAATACACGTTTCACGATACGTGATATATAGCTCTCAGATATACGGTATGAATATGATAAAGATCTGAAACTTTCACCGGTAGCCATGAACCTGTAAAAATCATAATACTATTTTGATATATATAAAATAATAATAATAATGATTTAACAAAGTGAGAAACATGGTGAAATCCTTTACTCATTTTGTTTAGGTATTTAACTAAACTTTAATGTCTATGTGTTTCTTTATTCTTTTTAATTTTAAAAACTCAGTAAATAAAATGCAGCTAAAACCAATCTAAATAGGTACAACAATAGTTTAGGCAGGAAATGTGTTTTGCTTAAAAAGTTACATCATTGTTTACGTTTATTTAAATATCTAAACAATACTAGTATAGTTTGATGTACATAGTTATATATTTAAGTTCGTAGAATACACCAAACTCATCCAGAAAAACATAACTCACTCAAGTTCTTGGTTTTAGGTGATGACTGCAAGAAAAAATGGAAAATGATACGCGATTCCTATACAAGATATAAAAAAAAAAATAAGGCGGGTACTGGGTCAGCCGCAGCAAAAAACGCAAAAGACAGAAGGTACCAACAGTTGTCGTTCCTAGACAATATTCCCGAACACAGATCGGGGGGTACGAATATAATAGCCTCACCTCCGATTGTCACTGATAATGAGGATAGTATTGATTTAGATCACCTAGAAAGAGAATCACAAAATGATCATACCGAGGAAACGGAAACATCACTGGTTCTAAATGAGACTCCAATAAAAGTAAAACGCTTTAAACAGAGCGACGATAATATAATAAACATTTGGAAAGAAAGAAATGAAAAAAGGCAAGATTTGATTAAGACGATTGTCCAACGCAAGGATGATGACGTACAACTTTTCTGCAATTATATCGGTAACGTTTTACGAAGTTTACCGCCTTTACAAAAGGCTGAAGCGAAAAGGCATATTAGCTCTGTTGTATCAGATTATGAAATCTTGGCAGCAAGAATTGCGACCGGAACGGAGAGATCAGATACGTTGAGTTCCTCATATTACATAACTTCATCAGAAGGGTCCGGGTCTTCAACGAATGTATCTCCAGGCCCTACAGATACGCATGATCTATCAGTACTTGGCCAAAGCCCTGTTCAACATATTACGGGCCCATATTCTCCTATTACGGATGTTCAATCACCAGGACATGTATCATCACCAGAACCTACAGATTTACGTACAACTAATCAAGACACCAATGATAGTCTGCAAGACTTTTTTAATTTATAAACTTAACTCACCTTAATGTTAAGAATAATTTTTCTTCAGCGTTGATAACTTCCTTGCGAGAAACTTTAGCTTCAATTTCGTCAGCAATTAAACTATGAATAAAACTGAACTGTTTTTTATTTAAACGACAGTACTCTCTGAATTTTACGTCATCACTTATCAAATGGTTTTTAATCAGCGTCTTGTAACATCCTTCCCATTGTCTGCTTTTATAAAACGAATCTGTTGCTTTTCTTTTACTATTGGTATAAAGCAACAATAAATCATCGTCATCTTCTTCCTCTTCCAAAAGTAAAAATAATAGTTGGTCATCAATCGACATCTTGTCAACTCAAAGTAAACTAACGAATACACAACAACGCATCACCGTGAACAGAGCGACACTGCAGCCTTGGTCGGAATCAGCGCGGCAGGCAGCACTGTTGGCCACCTTAGTGGCAGCACTGCGGGAACAGCACTGCTGCTTGTTGCCGAGTTCGGAATCAAACCTTTACTGTCATAAACCTCTAAATAACTGTAAGTCGTAATATATAACGATGTTCATCGTAAATAGCCCGCATCAAAATGCCCGCTGTTCATAAAGAGCCCGCATCAAAATGCCCGCTGTTTACCCTAAATAGCCCGCATCAAAATGCCCGCTGATAACTCGCTACAAAAAGGCTTATTTGTTAGCATCCACTAGATTATTATCATGTAGGAATGCATAAAATTTGATGTTCTGTATAGACTCAAAAAAAAATATTTCGTTTTCTGTTGGGTACAAATAATTTACAATAATACAAGTTACTACAAATATATAAAAGACAAAAATAGTTAACGTCATTATAAATCCGTTGCTACGAAAAGTAATAAACTTAAACTGGGCACTCACTTCTAGATATGACAGTATGAAAAAACACATACAAACAAAAATACAAACATACATTACCCAAATCAGGCTATCAAATGCACCAAAATATCGAAAAAAGACGAGATAGGTAGACGTATGTGGCCACTATCGTGCGTACAAATCTTTGCCTGAGAGTTTAGGTAGTGTGTGCCACTTTATCCAACAATCCCCCAAGCAAAGGCTTACTTCACAAGTGACACATATGGTACCTATCATCTTTATGATACCAAGCCTATAGCAAACTTTACAACGCACTCGCTTCCCGCCTTTGTCTGGTACATGGAGAATTTGCCTGTTTAACCGTCTGTCCTCATCTACCACCGCACCGCTGACTCCAATAATCGGTCAGGTGCAATTGTATGGTGCCGCCTGATTATGTTTTCGGCAAGTATGTAGCGGAACTGACGGTGACTTAAACTGGGCAAATTACGCCGTGCCAGCGAGGCGTTAAGCATAATGAATGCGTTGTGTATGCTTACGTTTAGCAGTCTTTTAAATATTTTGATGTACCATTTGATCCCACGCTTCCTTTCCATCAGGTACATCGAGAGTTTTTGATCTTTTAGATCAATACCCCCCATGGTCTTATTGTATTGACGCACAGCTACAGGTTTCACCTGAGGTTGTCCGGCTCTAACACCTGTAAAAGTATCATTATTGTGGAAAGTCGAAATGACAGTTACACATTTGGAGTCCTTCCATGACACTATGGAAATATCACCACAATGTAATGCTATCATTTGGCCCTTTTTGACTTTCTTGTTCTTCGTGAACTCTTTGATACTATCGGGTACATTTTTGCGATTTGGACGCATTGTACCTAAATTATCGAAACCCTTGGATTTCAGGTATCCATAGTTACAAGATGTCCCCTATGCTCAAGATCTTTCAATAATTCCAATACAATTTTTGTTGTTTTTCCACCTAAATCCTGCCCAGCTGACTGGGCATTGCTTGTTGAAGCATTTTTCCCGGTGTATATTGAAAAACGATACATATACCGTGTGCGTGACTCACATAACTCATAAGACTTTATACCGAAGCGCGCAGCCTTAGTCCTGATGCACTGTATCCAAGACAAATGGCCCTTGAATAGTGTCAGAGACTCATCAAGTGCTATATTCTGCTCTAGATTATAAAGCTCTTCAAATTTAACACCGAGGTTTTCCATAACAGATAAGGCCAATTCTGGTTCGTCGAGAAGAGCGTCAGCGGGGATACCTCGACCGATACGGGCAGTGACATCGACACCGCCATCATCAAATTCGTTGTCTATTTCCCTCATAATTTGATTATCGATGGCGCTGTCGGCCTCACTGCCCTCATCAGCTAATGTGTCGATTATCACCCTCAAACCTCCTGTCGTAGAAAGCAGATTGGCCCCTCTATCTGCAATGGAAAACGTGGTTTCACCTAAACCGGCGACCGATGGCGGCGTTCCAACCCCAGCCCAAGAGGGACCGGCACGCGGTGACGCTAGCTGCGACATAGTCGGGTATACTGCTGCCATCTCCACCAGGTTCACCACTGCATCTCCACCTACTAGCGACACTCCCGACGGAGATGGCAACATGGCTGCTGCTTCCATCATGCCAGCCCCCGCAGCACTGCAAACACCACTTCCGGCATTCACCACCGACGCTCGTGCTCGCTGCAAAGCTACCCCCGAAGTAGATGGCACAGATGCAACATTTTGGTCTACGAACCACTTCTCTAAAATCCAAGAAGTTCTATCCGGCGCCTGCGCCTCCTCTTCATCATCCTCCAGCAGCTCTTTGAGCGCTTCTTGGTTACTAGAAAAAAATAAAGATAATATGTTAATTAAGTATAAAGTCTGAAAGAACTGGTCAGAAGTACTCTAAGCAGATTTGCATTTATGAAAACTGTAATTGGAGTGAAAAACGGCGACATAAGTGTGCAAGGCTCGTAGTTAATAGAAATCAGTTGCCTAATATACATGTATATGCAGTAAACAAGAAACAAAAAAAAATACGTACAAAACAGAAGGAGACATGAATGCGGTAGGAGGCATGGCTGGAATCTGGCGCAGGCGGGTTCCCCCAGGCGATACTTCATACGTAGTTTCAACCAAACGGGTGTACCGTTTAGTACCGCTTGGGGTTACTTCTTGGCTCTTATGGTTCCTGTGAATGATAAAATACCAATTTTAGTATTTATTACACACACACATTTTCGGATAATATTAATGTTATATAGCCAAAACATATTAAATTTATAGAATTATTCGCAATGCAAGGCGTTAATCACTTGAGCCAAAACAGTTATAATGTAGGTTACTTACGAAGGCGAGGGACAGATGTCAACTTCTTTCTGTGCCACCTTGTCCAGTCCCCCCATAATTAGGTTCCGGCGTGAGGAGACTGGATGGGCTCGTCGAAACTCGGGGGTAGCGGACCGCGAGCGGTCGCTGTCAGTCTGTGGACGTATTCTAAAACGAATAATACAAATAAGTTATTTTATACATTTTACACTCATTTCTTTCCCTACTTACAGTATGGGCCCTTCTCAAGATATTCCAATCGTAAAAAAATCAATCAAATAGATTTATAACACGAAAAAAAAATTAGCACCTAGATTATGCATATCGGTGTCAAGAACAAATGAAATTTTCACTCACTACAAATAATTCCATTCAAATCATATTCTCACGCTTTTTCAGCAATTTTTTATTTTCGAAAAATGAAACTTTCTAACGCGTTTTCTGTTGACGGTACCTCCCAACCGACAGGATAAGATCGCCGACAATATTTCGCGCCGTATCTACTTAGAATCACGATATTTTTATTTGTACTACAAAATACACGATATTGTATACATATAAATAATCGCAAATAAATACTGTACAAACTTATTATAGTATTGATATCTGAAAGATAAACTCTAATGAATTACGACGCAAAAATCACCGCCATTGTAGCTACTAGCGGTTTGTTTTTAAAAGTTTTGGCCTTTTTTCATGGCGATAACTTAAATATTTAGTAAAACAAAAACTATATCCATAATCGACATCTAATTCTCAGTAATTTGGTGTATATATCATATAAGAACACTTACCTTTTGCGACGGTAATCCATTTTTTAAATATCCTGGCACACTAACAATACTGCACTAGAAGCCGCCTGAATGCGTTTAAGCCTATGATGACGTTTATGAAAGTTCGTTATTTTTTTGAGCCACCATATTGGTGGAACTGTACCAAAAGTTAGGTGAATCTTGTAGCTTAAACATTAAGGTTGAATATTGAAATTTTTAATTTCATAATTATTTGGTCGTGGAGCATTCAGGAGAGAATTAATAGAACACGGGAAAGATGTACAACTGCTGTACAAGATTCGCCCGACGCATAAAAAAATGTTGTATCATTTTTGATACAAAATTCGCTCGTAGGGTTAATTAACCAACCGTATCACTTTATTATATTTGATAATACGGTCATAAAAGAGTTAATTAATCATAACTTCTTTTGGTGCCAGCAGTGTTCTTATTATGCCATATACAATCATTATTGTGAAGACGAGTGTGACTATTGTAACTAATTTTTGAACATTATTTAAAATTAGTAATTCGTTACGTGTTTTAAAATATTATATTATACGGTAACAAAAACTTATCAATGGTAATATTATTATATTGTATTATTTTGCTAGTTATGGAGACCCAAATACTTAATTAATTGGTTCTAAATTTCTATGGTTCTTTACTCAACTGTATTTTTTAATCTTTAAAGATGCCACTTACTCCTGCCGAGAAGATGAGACGGTACCGTGAAAAACTAAAAAAAGACCCTGATAGATATGAAAAATATAAACAAAAGGATTTAAATAGAATTAAATTAAAGAATAAAAAGATCATAGAATTATCAGAAAAGGAAAAGAAAAACCAAAGAAAAAAATGGAGAGAACAGAAAAAAAACAGAAAGAGAAGAAGACTGATTGTGAAAAGAAAGAAACTGAGAAAACCACGCCTATTACTTCTACCGTTGAATATAGCAATAAATGTACAAACAAGAATCATATATTGACTATTAGAAGATTGCGGCGTATGTTAGAATCTGCAGTCAATAAAAATAAATTGCTACTTAAAAATATAGAAAAATCTAGAAAGAAATTTTATCGCCTAAAAGTAAATATTCAAAAGAAGTCAATAGTTTGAATGATAAAATAATACAAATGAAAGCAAGGGAAGAAGTAATTGAAAGTGCTCTGCGGTCTGCCTATAATACATCAAAAAGCCAAATAGAAAAACGGGTGATGAAGAGGGTTGTTGATATAGATATTGTAAAGAACAAAAAATGTAAAACCTATGTTGCAAAACTCTTGGGCTTAGAAGGCCGCATAAGAATAGTAAAGAAGGTTCAAAAATGGAAAAGTGAGAAAATAATAGAAGAGATGAACTCATTTTTCTTACGTGATGATATAAGTCGCAGTACAAGTGGAAAGAAAGAATGTAAAACAGTCAATAAAGAGAAAAAGCAAATACGATATCTCACTGATAAATTATTTAATTTGTACCAAATTTATAAAGACGAGGGAGGACGCCTTAGTTTTACTACTTTTTTCAGACGTAACAGCATACGTACTGTCTCCAAATATTCGTAACAGAAACACTTGCTTGTGCGTAAAGCACAGCAACATGGAGATGTTGTTTTTGAGTTTAAAAAGCAACGGTGTCTTCTCATACAACGTCAAATCTGTCACTGACATCATTTCAAAATTAACTTGTGATTTTAATTCCTTTAACTGTATGCATGGGAAATGTACGATTTTTAGACGATTAAAATTAACGTACACTTTGGAAGATGAGGCTCTTTCTAAAAAAGTATACTGGGAGCAATGGGAACGAGTTGACCATACGTATGAGAAGATGGAAAAAGGAGAATTAAAAAAAATGGAAACCAAAAAGACGGTCAAGAATAGAAAATATGACGCAATCAGAGACTTGATAACAAAATTTGAGAGAAATTTACCAATATATAAAATTCATATATACAATTGGAAACACCAACAACGTAATATCGCGAAAAAATAGAAAAATCAAGTCCAGACAAAGCGTTAATTTTATGTGATTTTAGCGAAAATTATGAGTGTAAGTCATTGGAAGAGGTACAGGCAACCCATTTCGGAGCGTCCAAAAATCAAATCACCTTGCATTGTGGCATGTTCTACTGGGCTTCTTCACAGTCGTTTTGTTCTGTTTCTGATAATAAATGTCATGGACCGGGTGTGATTTGGGCTCACCTCTTACTCGTTATAAAGCTCCTAAGCACAAAATGCCCTGAAAACAAACGTATTCATTTTTTTTCGGATGGGCCAAGTTCCCATTACAGGCAAAAAAAAAACTTTCATCTCTTGAATTTTTATACAACAGAACTGGGTTTAGATTATTGTACCTGGAATTTTTCTGAAAGTGGTCATGGGAAGGGAGTAGCTGATGGAATCGGAGGGTCTGTAAAAAGAACTCTGGATAAACAAGTAGCTTATGGCGGGGATATTACAAATGGTAAACAAGCGTTTGAGACACTTAAATCTGCATCCAAAACAATTAATTTTTTTTTTATTGAGGAGTCTGCATCCAGTTGGTTCAAAATCATGTGCCTGATGCCATTAAAGCAGTGCCTGGAACATTGAAAATCCATCAAGTGTTTTTATTTATTTATTTATACTTATTGCACAAAACTGTACAAAGGCGACCCCCAGTCAACCTTAGGGTGATGCAGAGATAATATGGTAGGTGCACTATGTCTATAGACCAAGTATAATAAAAAATACTAAAATACTTGACAAGTACTATATAATACAATCGTATAAATATTATAGTTACATAACTACACACTATACTATAAATACATAAATATATATATAAATATATAGACAAATATATTAATATATATAAATTTATAAATATATAACATATATAATAATATATACACAAACTGTAATATTAAGATGATTCTGCCTTAATTTTTTTGTGAATGTAGTCACGAGTTTTGATTTTAAAAGTAACCCGCGTCTTAGCCATTCTGATTTCCAGAGATAGCGCATTCCAGAGAAGAATAGCTTGTACGAAGAAGGAAGAATGTAAGAAGTTAGTCCGATGGGAAGGGCATTGTAAAAGTCTGTTATGAGTGGAACGGAGATTTTTGTTGTGGTTAGAAGATAGATACTGAAAATAGGGAGCTAAGTAGGATGGAGATATAGGAGAGTCGAGAAGAGAAAATAGTGTAGTGAGTGCTCTGAGATTTCTTCGGTGCCGAATGGGCATCCAATTCAATTGAGAACGGTAAGATGACACATGGTCGTACTTACGAAGATTGAATACGAATCGAATGCAGTTATTCAGAAGACGGTCTAATTTATTGAGTTGATCTGCATTCAGGTCAAAGTAGCACACATCACCATAGTCGATTATAGGAAAAAGAAGGGCCTGCACGAGCGTTACTTTTGTCTCGGATGGTAGGAAATTCTTCAATCTATACAGTGACCGCAAGATCCAAGTCACTCTTTGGCTGACGCTAATGATTTGGTTTTGCCAGCTTAAAGTAGCATCAACCAGCAGACCAAGGTCCTTAACATTCTGGCAGTATGGGATAACAGAATTGTTGTATAAGACTGGAGGTTGACTGTCAACATCCACTAAACTCATCATTCGGGAACTGCCCACAATGATAGCCTGACATTTGAGGGGATTGACAGTCAAGCCAAACCTGTTAGCCCACTCCCTATTAAATCAAGATCCCTATTTACGGCGACGATCGCTTCTGCTAACTTATCGGTGCTTACCTGTGCGTAAAGTTGTAGATCATCGGCGTATAGATGAAACGAACACTGAAGATTTTGAGTTAAGAGATTTATAAATACCGAAAATAAGAGGGGAGAAAGGATACCGCCTTGAGGAACGCCAGTGTCTAATTTACACCAGTACGATGTAACATCACCACTGCGAACAGACTGTTGGCACCCTTGAAGATAGGAAGAAAACCACTCCAGAGATTCGTCAGACACCCTAAGGTAGGAAAGGATACATAAAAGGATATCGTGACTGACGGTATTAAAGGCGTTGGAGAAATCAACCAGCACCAGGACTGTGACCATAGTGCCCTCCATACCAGCCCTAATATCGCCAGTCACTTTTAGGAGAGCGGTGGTGGTGCTATGACCAGGCCTCAATCCGGATTGTAAGGGACTTATTAAGTTATTGGATAGGATAAAATGGGAAAGTTGTTTATGGACAGCGGACTCAAGTACCTTGGATAGGAAGGGAAGGATAGAGATAGGACGATAGTGGGTGAGAAGTGATGGGTTGGTGACTTTAGGAAGTGGACGGAGATAGGCTTTACACCATAAAGTTGGAAAAGATCCATGGCGCAAGGAATAATTGACGATATGGGTTATTACGGGAAGAAGGTGGTCCAGGATTGGTACTAACATGCGTCGACTTATGTTGTCACAGCCAACCGCGTTAGATTTGATAGATAGGATAACCTTCTTAATGTCCTTCGAATCAACTGGAGAAAAATGAAAACAATCTATATTGGAGCGCGTTAGACCATTTAAAAAATATATAGTTTGGGTATTTGTTTGATAATCTATAGAAGAACTTGTGGTGAAATGTAGATTAAGATCATCTAAACTTAATGTGCTGGGGAGGTCTAAATTTCGCGACTTGCCAATACCCAGAGTTCCCAAAAACTTCCAGATACCAGCAGGAGTAGAAGAAGATATATTATCGAGAATATGTCGGCGTTTAGCGTCACGTATCATCTTATTACACCGATTTCTAGCAACCTTAAACAAGCCCCATTGCTCATTAGCTCGATCCTTTTTATAGCTTCGAAAGGCACGGTCTCTGCGACGCATTGCCATTCGGATCCCTTGCGTCATCCAAGGCGCTGGTGGACGTTTCAGTCTAACATTTTTAATCGGTTCATGGATATCATATAGCCTGGTGACAGCCTCATTTAACAATCTGATCTTACTATTAATGTTATCAGCCTCCATCAGCTGCTTCCAGTCGATATTGGACGCATCCTTTGCCAAATTTTCAACATTAATCCGAGCATAAGAACGCACACGCAGTACCTTGGGTTTGACTTTAGGTGGCTTAAGGATATAGGACATGAATATGAGGTCATGATGGGAGAATCCAGGAGCATCGTACTGTCCGTGGGAGGAAACCAAGGACGGATTAGAGGTGAGGATTACATCGAGCCAAGTATCATCACCGGACGCATTATGGTGAGTAGCTTAAAGCGGCAACACATGCAAGCTGCTTGACTCGACGATGTGAAGGAATTTGCGGGAACGAGGAGAATTTGGAGCTAGGAGATTGGTATTAAAGTCGCCCATGATGATGTAGTGTGCATACTCAGAACCCAACGATTCAAGAACCAGTTCGAAATTGGTGAAGTAATCAACAGAAGGGGGGCAATAAACAACGCCAATTATAGCCTTGGACCCCTTTATAGTAACCTCAATAAATAGGAATTCGGCGGAGGCTGAGTAGCTGGATGGGGAAGCCTCAATAATCTTGTAGGGAAGATCACTTCTAATATAAATGGCTACCCCGCCCCCCCTTAACCTATCCGGTCATTCCGGACATGTAGCCCGGAAGGCAAAGCCCGGAGGGTAAGTGGTTGAGAGAAGATGAGGTTTGAGCCAACTCTCGGAAATCAGAATGGCATGGACATTGCAGTCTGTGAATGCTTCAAGCAAGTCGCTGTATTTACTCGGTATGCTTTGAGCGTTAATATGGCATACATTTACCATATTACCACGACGAGCATCAAACTGTTGTCGCATAAATGCACCGAGTGTATCGCTTATAGAGCAAAAACTATCATTGGCCGATATTACAGAATCATTAGCAGAATGAAAAGATTCATCATCAGAGTTACTAATATACATAATAATAATATAAAATATTAAAAATAATTATTATATAATATAAATATCTAATAATATAATATTGAATAACTAAACTAACCCAGTGCAAAATTAAGAACAAAATTTTAATCTCTGCACCACCCGCCAGCGTACAAAAACACAATTAAATTAAATAAAACACAAAGTAAAAGCCAGTAATCCAAAATAAAATACAGATAATCCTACCGCTAACCATATGCATCTTAAATACAAGTAATTTATGTGTAAAAAACAGAAACTTAACGAATCTATTTGAAACTAAAACTAAATTAACAATAAAAAGAAATTTAAAAAGATACAATACGTCCGAAGGTTCATTTCCGTTTCGAATTTTATACCTGTGTATCCAAACTCTTCTCGTATCCGATCTGTCATCTGTCTGTCATTACTGTTTACCAAAAAGTTTGTGACGAAATGTAATTACAAAATTTACAAAGCGAGACAATAGGATATTTAATACAAACTCTGTGGTGACACCTACCTTCTATAGTTAGAAGAAATAAAAAAGTAAATGTATACATAAACGATATATAGGTAGAGTGGTGGTATAGATAAACAATAGGACAGAAAAGAGCTTAAGTATTTGCGAAACAAGACTAAGAAACGGTAAATGGATATTATAAAATAAGTAATTAAAAATTACTTGGATGATATTGATTAATTGATCGATCGACGTCCCGTATTCTTCAGATAGTCGCCGCTTGCACTGTAGTAGCCTCCACTGACGCTTTCGGGAACTTCGCCGCTAGTGATAAGAACTGATGGTTCGATGTGATTTTGTGGCGGCTACCATTAGACGTTTTGACAACGATTACGCAATCCTGGGTCCACACCGAGCGCATCCCGAAGAATAATCTAGCTTTATTGAAGACGGCTTGCCTGGTTTTTGTAAGGAACTCCTTGACTGATATTGATGAGCCTTTGAAGCCAGTCTTAGCTCTCCATATTGCCGATTTGTTGGCCAACGATGTAAAACGAACGAGTATCGGCCGTGGGTGGTCTTTATCAGTGGTGTTTTTGCCTAGTCTATGGCAAACCTCTATTGATGCTGGAGAAATATTGTCACGTAGACCAAGCTTGTTATGAATGACACTCAGTATCACTTGGCTGCAATCTTCATCATCTACTTCAGGTACTCCAGAGAACACAAGTGCTTTTCGACGACTCCTTGACTTTAAATCGTCCATCTGCATGCAGCACTCATTGATCTGCTGACGGAGAAGGCTGATAATACCAAATATAAGCTCCTTGAAGGTGCGAAGTTCTTCTGCAACCTTAGCTGCTGTCTCCTTATTGGAAGACCCTTTATTTTGAATTTGGGCCTGAAGTTCATCCAGCCTCTTCGTAACAGTCTCTTCAATCCTGTTCTGTGTAGACAAAATTTCAGAAAGTTTGGACATCTTTTGAAATAATTGGTTTTGTGTTATGAAATCAGGTGAGCTGGCAGGTGGTGTAAATTGAAGTGTTTAAGTTACATAAACTGCTACAAACGTAAGTACCACTATTTTAAGTATAGGGCACAAAGAATCTATAACAAAATACTTATAAAACACTTAAAATTTGGTGTTGTGTTTTGCTAACTCGTCACGATTACTACACAGAGTGTTAAGCTGTTTTTGCCGAATTGAAAAAGATAATATTTGTGAATGTTATGATTTGAAAGAACACCCTCTCCAAAATTACACAATGAACCAAAGAAATTATGCTATTTCAATACCATCAACTAGCAAGATTTCAGATACAGTCATAACTGATTCTTTTTTCTTGAATTGCCTCAAAGCCCAGAAGTCTTGAATTTATTTGAAGAATACCATGACCTGAATCCCGTCAATAATTTGGAAACGTTAGAAGGAATCGTTGAGACAGATACATCAAATTTACCAATTTTACTTTTAAATGAGTCGATTTCTAAACGATCTCCTATTTCGTGTGAAGAATCGTTATGCTATAATTTCAATACTGCTGAAAATTATTGTCATGAGACTACTATAACAGAAGCATTAACTGAGTCTACCACACCTTATTTGATAGAAGAAACTCAAATTTCACAACCAACAAATGACAGAAGAATATTATGTGAATTAAAAAATACACCCATTACTATTTCCAGAGCAACTCAAAATGACCCACACAATACAATTAAGACATTAAATTCGCATAAGAGGCTTGCTTCAATGCTGTCTACAACAAATCAGATTGAAATTAATCGCATTAAAAAAAGTCGTACAACTAGCTAGAACAAAATCAGCCATCAAAATAAAAACCCTTCTATCAGGACAGTAATATATCGAAACATACAGTGTTTTGCTTGTAAGAAAAAAGTTGCGGTAACACCGGTTGATTTAACAAAATTTATATCGTGTTTAAATTGGTTTTGCAGAAGGTGCAGTGAAGGCAATGATAATATTGATTTTATATGTCGAAAATGTTTTGGCGAAGAATATTTGTAAAACTTGATCTCATTTCTCTTGTCAGTGTGCCCTAGGTTTAAGAATTCTATTCCGTTATAAGTATAGTCCATTCCGTGACCGTCCCGTTTGAGATTTTGTTGTGATTGTTTTTAGTTTTTTTTATTGATACTTAATTTGTTTTTTTTTGTAATTATCACTTAAATATGGCTTCTAAGTTATGCCATTATTAAGATATATACAAAATATTGTTCCTAATTTTACCAAGAAGTAACGTATTGGAAATAAAAAAGCTAATAACTTAGGTTTTTTAAAGTGGATTCTATTGTTATAAATATTTTTTCTAAGTTTATAGTATGTTTAACTGATTAAACTACTTAAAGTTGCAATGCTTGTGTTTTTTTGAACATTACAATTGTAAATTATTTGTTACGGAATGGAATAAATATTAATACCTGCGTGTAATAAAACAGTTATATTTTACGAAATAAATTAGATTCGTTGATATAAATATTATTTTCTGATAATTTAATTAATTACAAATATAGATTTATCACATTTATCTGTTTACAATGGTAAATAATATTAACATCGAATTTTTCGAGTTGTACAATTTTGGGGAAAATGACCCAAGTCTACACCAGACAAAAGAATCGGGATATATATGTGTGATATTATGAAGTTGGTCCCGGGTATGACCTTAAACTGCCTCTATCGGTTGCTCTAGAATCTTAGGATTCATCAGAGGCCTACGATAGCATAGTTACTATCAGTACAGGATAGTAACTTAGAGCGGCGGCGGAAGAGTAGGCATAATTATGCATACCAACGGCGGCGCTCACAGGCCGAGTTAGCTGGCTTACTGTACACTCACCGAGACGCAGGGGACGAGCACAAGTGAGCTATTTAGTCCGAGGGAGCATACCTGAAACAAAACCCCGATCCAAGGTGTTATCCGACCCGTGCTGAGGGATCCTTGGCCAGAGGGTATTCTGGTCGATAACGGAGGGTGTTTATGTTGGCGGTCATAGGACACAACATGGATCCGCCTTACCCCCGTATAGGGCTCTGCGAGGGTGGACCGTTTAGTCCCTAATACTCGTGGGAACGCAATGGATATAATTCATTTTAATCCTTCAAATGGCGGCGACGTGGTCCGCCACCCGTCACGTCTCGTTTCCCGGAGAGGCGAAAAGTGGCCAACGGAGACCCGTTTTGCTACGTTGAATGTGGGAGGAGGAATAGAAGGTAAGATGGACGAAGTATGTCAGCTGATGAGTGAAAAGCGGATCGATGTGTTGTGTGTGAATGAGACGAAGCGGAAAGGGTGTGATACTACAACACACGGACAATACACGGCGTATTGGTCTGGAGTACCGAACACCACCAGAGGTTGCCAAGGTGTGGGTCTCATTCTTTCCACAAGTATGTCTGAGTGTGTGACTGAGTTCGAATGCGTGAATGCAAGAGTAATGTGGTTGAGAATGAAAGTTGGTATGACCCGTATCTTCCTAGTAGGAGTGTACGCTCCTGTAGATATGGGTGCAGTTGTAATACAGCGAGAACAAGAGGAAAGAAAGGCATTCTGGGAGACCCTGAGAGATGTGTTGCGGTTAAGTCAGTATAATGAAAGAGTAATAATGTTAGGTGATTTTAATGGATGGGTTGGGGTAAAACGTGATGGTTTTGAAAGAGTACTAGGTCAATTCGGTGACGAGAGTGAGAATGAGAATGGGTACAGTCTGCTTCAGATATGTTTGGAATGGGGTCTTTGTGTTACAAATACTATGTTTGAACATAAAAGAATCCATACGTTTACACGAGAGAGGAAAAATGTGAGAAAGAGACTGAGAAATTGACTTCGTGATTATAGATGAAAGACTGAGAAAGAATGTTCTAGACACAAGAGTCTATCGTGGGACCGCAATCCATACAGACCACTTTCTGGTAATGAGCCGAATAAGTGGTCTATTCAAAGAATGGCGCCACCGAATCCCTGAGACTAAAAGTGTACTAGAGAGAATAAAAGTAGAGGAACTGCAAGAGGAAGAAGTGGCAGATGAGTACAAAAGTAAGTTGGTTGAGAAGTTTGAGGGATCTGAAGACATAAGAGAAGTAGAAGAGCTATGGAAGGTAGTCAAAGAAGGTGTGGTGAGTGTAGCTGGTGAAGTATGTGGTGTAATAAAGAGACGAAGAGGAAGAAAGATGAAGAATATTTGGTGGGATAAAAGTGTACAAAAAGTTGTATGTGAAAAAAAGAAAGCGTGGTTAGACTGGCTAGCCACCAGAGCAAACGAACGAATGCATAAGGCGACGAATGAGGATATAGAAAGGGCCTGGAATGATTATAGGAAAATGAAAGGAATTGTAAAGGATGTGGTGAATGAAAAGAAAAATGAACAAAAGGATAATTTTGATAGAAGGTTGTCTAAGGATTTTCAGACGAACATTAAGTTTTTCTGGAAATCCGTTAGATCAGTAAGAGGCATAACTCAAACCTCAGAACTGGAATCCATACGAGACCAAGATGGAAATATAGTGAAAGGGGAAGAATGCATACAAACTTTCAAAATACTCCTTCCAACGTTTTAACACGCATAAAGATTAAAGATAAAGATTATTTATGTTTAAGCAAATAAATAATCTTTATCTTTAATCTTTATGCGTGTTAAAACGTTGGAAGGAGTATTTTGAAAGTTTGTATGAAAGAGGTGTAACAGAGAGTGAACGTAGTTCACTAAGTATAGACAAGAACAAATGTAAAGATGACATTGGTATGGATGAGATTGTGAAAGCTATTAAGGGTATGAAATCAGGTAAGTCACCTGGGTATGACAGGATAACTTCCGAGATGCTAAAGGCTGGACATGGCGTCATAGCGAGTCAGCTGTGCAGCCTTTTCAATTTATGCTATACCACCGGCCAAGTGCCAAGTGATTGGTGCAAGGCTGTCATCGTACCTCTTTACAAAGGGAAAGGCTCACGGCAAGACTGTAAAAACTATAGGGGCATTAGTCTACTCAGCATCGTTGGTAAGTTGTATGCAAAAGTATTGGTTGAAAGAGTTGTGAAAGAAACCGATGCGAAAATATGGGATGCACAGGCAGGTTTTCGGAAAGGAATGGGATGCACGGATCAGGTCTTTTCTCTGCGAAGCATAGTAGAGAAGTTGCTGGGCAAAAACCAAAAGGTTTACTGTGCCTTCGTAGACTTAGAAAAGGCCTACGATAGAGTGTTGAGGAGTGAACTATGGTCGGTACTGTCCATGTATGGGTTGAACGACAACCTTGTTCAAGCACTAAAATCTCTTTATAGGGATTCCAGAGCTTGCGTGAGGATTAACGGGTCATACACCGAGTGGTTTAGCATCCAAAAGGGTGTTAGACAGGGATGTGTAGCGTCACCGTGGTTGTTTAACCTATTCATGGATAGCTGTTTAAAAGATTTGAAAGAAAGTGAATGCGGTGTAAGGATAAATGAGTTACTCATCAAATGTCTGCTTTACGCTGATGATCAAGTTTTACTTGCATCATCGGCGGACGAGTTGCAGGTGATGGTAACAAGTATGCATGAATCTTTTGAAAGGAAAGGGATGAAAATGAATGTAGGTAAGACGAAAGTAATGGTATTTGAGAGGGATGAATACACGACAACGTGTGATATTGTGATTGGAGGAGAGAAAGTCGAACAGGTGAATGAGTTTGTATATTTGGGAACTTTGTTTACGAGAGATGGGAAATATGAAAAAGATATTGTTAGAAGAGTAAATGCGGGGAACAGAGTGAATGGGGCACTACACGCCTTTATGAGTAGCCGGCAAGTATCAAAGAAGGCTCGACTAGCTGTGCACGATGGAGTGTTAGTGCCAACTTTAATGTATGGAAGTGAAAGTTGGGTATGGCAGAAAAAGAATGAAAGTAAAATAAATGCAGTGGAAATGAGAGCTCTGAGAAGTATGTGTGGTGTGACTTTGAGAGACAGAATTCGAAATACTGATGTAAGAGAGCGTTGTGGTGTGAAAGAGGATGTAGTCACAAAGATTGAAAAAGGCATGCTGAGATGGTTTGGCCATTTAGAAAGGATGAATTAAAGAAGATTGACAAAATAAGTATACCTGGCCTGTGTGAATGGGACAACCGGAAGGGGAAGACCACGTCGAACATTCTCTGACCAAATTGGAGATGTTCTCAAGAAAGGGCAGGTCAGAAGTACCCTAAACCGGCGAGCATGTATGAAGAATATAATGACAGTAATCGAGGCAAAAGAAGTATGCAAAGATCGTGACAAATGGAAATCCGTTGTCTCTGCCTACCCCTCTGGGAAACAGGCGTGTGTCTATGTATGTATGTATATTATAAAGTCCTCTGCATTGCATTCTACTGTTGTGCACCAATAAAAAGATGTGAAGGTGATGTACTGTGTTCTTAACGTCCCACGACATCACCCACTTCATAGGTGACCCCGACACGAACAAGTTCCTACGTTTGCCGAGTGAACCGGAATCCTTCTAAGTGTCTACTCTACAGTGCACAGTAAGAGTCGTGTTTCTAAAACAGCGCGAGCTCATTCACTGTGCCGCGAATCGGCAATGAATCAGACCTCTATCGCCCACCGCCGTCGTCGTGCCGCTGCTGCAGAATTGGCGTACTATTAACCGTCACATGTTGACCGCCCGGCACACTGCTATCGTCATTGTGCGTCGTGGATAAACTACCTAGCACACGCTACCTGCCGGGTGTCACTGCTACCTGCTGCTGCCAACTGCTGCTGCGTTGCGGAAACCAAGCCTTTTCGTCAATTTCAAAACACGGACGCCTAGACACACCGGGTACATGGTGTCATGTCAACAATCTAGTGAACAGAAGCTCATTACCTACCCATAGTGACCTTCACGTATATTTGAAATAAATTTTAATCTTTGTTACAAGTGAGTGTATTGTTAAATGTAAAAAAAGAAACTGTATGTTCTGATTATACTTATACTATAGAAACACTATAATTTTGCAACAGAAGTGTTATTTCACTATATAGACATTCAGGCATCAAAAGTGACACTCCTCATCAGCGATAAATCAAGCTAATTGATAAAGACAATATTACTTAAAATAATGAATTCTCACCGTGTTATATTACCCAAACTGTGCTTATACAGCTTGGTCTGGTGTAACTAACTTGTGTATCAACTCATAAATTTGATGATGATATCACTGAATGTAATTATAAAATAATGTAACCATATGTCTGGGAAACTGGGGACACTTGATCACCATTTTGGTTTCTTGCTTATATTTTTTTCAAATTTAGTTCGATAAAAATAATACATACATGTTTATTACTACATGCATGTTTATCACTGTTGCCCATTATTTGATTATTATATTTATGAGTGTTTCATTTTTTTTGCATTTTCCCAAAACTTTCTAATAGGAACAAGTGTCCTATATTCTGGGAGACTTGATCCCAGTAACGGGTAGACTTGATCATAAACTTTAAATAAATGAAAACCCGGTTTGGTTATAAAAGTATCATTTATTATATATATATAGCTTTATGTGTCTCAAGTATTAATTTTAGTGACTATTAAGTCTCAATCTCAATGTAAGTTCTACATTTTCATAAATCTAATAAGTATTAACAGGTTTTATTGAAGTATTTTGTAATAACTCTATTCATATCACAAATTATTAACTCTTAAAATGGAGCTTCAAAAGTCTTAACAGTGTCTCTATGATTTAACCATCACCTAAAGGTTAGACTTCAAATTCAAATTCAATTCAAATTCAAAAGTCATTTGTTCCGTTAAAATATTACATTTGTGTGGAATCGTCAATTTTTTTTTACCCTACCGTGCAGTGCTTAACGTGGCAGCTACTGAGAAACACTGCCAGAAAACTCAGTAGGAATCCTTTTTTAAAATATTTCTTACATAAAGTTACATTGTATTTAAATGTGTTAATTTAGAGCGACTCAATCCCAAGCTGTTTTGTCACTTAAATAATCAGAAGTTTTGTAGTAAGCCCTGCTATACATTTTGTCTTTTATAATTCTTTTAAACTTAAGACATTTAAGATATCACTGGGAAGTTTGTTATAGAATCTTATACATGGCCCCATAAAAGAGTTACTTTGTGGAGACGGGTGGTATGTAACACAAAGTTATGCTTATATCTAGTATTTATATTATGAGTATCACTCCTTTTACAGAAGGAGTCTTTATATTTATGCATATAAATTAGATTCTCATATATATACTGACATGCTACAGTCAGAATGTAAGTAAGTAAGTAAGTAACTCTTTATTGTACACCAAAAAATAATACATAAAAGAACTTTGAGCATGTTAAGATTGTACAAATGGCGGCCTTATCGCTAAGTGCGATCTCTTCCAGGCAACCGTTGAATGGACCAGGAGTAAAGAAAAGGCATTTGGGTATTTGTTGGCATAATTAGCAGAAAGGATTTTTTTTTTTTTATTATTTTTTTTTTTTTTTTTTTTTTTTTGGTACCATGGGTACTTTTAACAATACATAAATACATACATATATATATATATATAAGGCAGGTCATAGGAAAATAAGATAAACAGTAATTTAACGTTAAAGAGAAAGATAATAACTCTTCACCATTTTCTTAAAAATGTCCAGTGACTGAGCACCTCTCACTGTCTCTGGCAAAGCATTCCACAATCGGGCAGCTTGTACGGAAAAGGAATGATCTAAAAATTTTGTGGAGTGCATTGGTATCTTGATTCGTAAATTTTTCGATGATCTCAGCAACCTCGAATGTGTCTCGTGGAGGAACTCAAAACGTTCTTTTAAGTAAGTCGGAGTAGCTGGGTTGAACAGTATACTATATAGAAGAGAAACAATGTGAGCATTCCGGCGAAGTCGTATAGGTAACCACTTGAGTTTTGCACGAAATTCGGAAACATGATCATATTTACGCAAACCAAATATGAATCGAATACAGAAATTTTGGAGCCTCTCAAGTTTGTTTAATTGGTCCTCCGTGATATCGAGATAGCTGGCATCAGCGTAGTCTAAAATCGGTAGGAGAAGGGAATGGGCTAGCGCAATCTTGGTGGTGGTCGGCAAAAAATTACGAAGTCGTCTAAGTGACCCAGCGGAAGCAAACATTTTTCGACTAACTTCTTTAACCTGTGGGCCCCAGGATAACGTGGTATCGATATGTATACCAAGGTTTTTTACCGTCTTCGAGAGCGGTATGACTGAACCATTAAAGCGCACCTGTGGGACAAGCGACCAGTCTACCATAGAAATCTTTCTGGAGCTACCAACAACAATGACTTGCGTTTTAGATGTGTTGATTTGCAGTCCATAAGACCTAGCCCAGCTACTTATTTGACATAAATCGGTATTAATATTATCAATGGCTTCGTGAAGCTCTACAAGTGGTGCTTTTGAATAAATTTGAAGATCATCTGCGTAAAGGTGGTAGGATGAAATAAGTTGATTGGATATGGAATTTATGAAAATTGCAAAAAGTAACGGAGATAGAACGCCACCCTGAGGCACACCAACATCTGTATTGCACCACGAAGAGTAGCAGTCATCAATACGTATACGTTGCCGGCGGCCAGACAGGTAATTACGAAACCAGTCAATTGCCGTTGGAGATATGTTAGTAGAGCAGAGTATACCTATCAAAATATCGTGATCGACGGTGTTAAATGCATTACTGAAATCGAGTAATGCTAACACCGTCAGATCACCTTCCTCCATGCCTGACCTAATATCCTCCGTAATATGAATCAAAGCGGTCGTGGTACTATGACCAGGACGGAAGCCGGATTGGACAGGATTCAGGAGATTATTTTTGCATAAAAAGGAGTTCAATTGGTTATGAATAAGGCGTTCTAGGACTTTGGAGAGGAATGGCAGTATGGAGATAGGACGGTACTCGGAAAAGGAACTTGGATTGGATTTTTTTGGTAACGGGGTTATTTGGCCATCTTTCCATGCTGATGGAAAGGCCCCATGGGATAGGGAAAAATTAAGGATATGGCATACGACAGGAAGGATTTCATCAAGGATGGGAATGATCATATTACGACTGATACTGTCAGTTCCTACGGCATTGGATGTTATTGACAGTATACTCTTCCTAACATCACAAGCCGACAATTGATTAAAGATAAACTGAGAGTATTTGGGGATAGGTAGCGATGAAAGATAATTTAATGTATTAATTTTAAGTGCCCTATCAAAATTGGACGACGCAGTAAAATGTTTATTGAGTAAATTGACATCTAAGTCTTTAGGAATTGCATTTTGCCGAGACTTTCCAATCCCCATTGAGTTTAGAAATTTCCATACTTTAGCGGGATCACCATTTTGTACAGAGTTGTGAATGTGCTGGCGTTGTGCATTCTTACACACCTTGTTACAGTGATTTCGTAAAAAGACATATTTGTCACGGTTCAAATCCGTTGGCCGACCTTTGTATTTTGATTTTGCCGCGATTTTTTTGTTTTGGAGAGCTTTAATTTCGTCAGATAGCCAAGGAGCAGGTAGGTGTTTTAATTTAATAGGCCGTATTGGAGCATGCTTGTCGTACTATAACGTTAATCTCTTTAAACTTCTAATAATGTTAATCTCTTTAAACTTCTCTCTCAAAGATTCTCGCGGACCAAGTTTATATATGGCTCTTACAGCTCTTTTTTGCAATACAAATATGGTGTTAATGTCCGCAGCGCTACCCCAGAGAAGAATTCCATAAGACATTATACTATGAAAATAACTGAAATAAACCATACTAGCTGCATCCACATCAGTAAGCCGTCTTATAGTTTTAACAGCATATGCAGCAGAACTTAATTTGCCTGATAGTTTTTCTATTTGTGGGCCCCATTGTAGTTTTGAATCAATTGTGATACCCAAGAACACAGTTAACTCAACAGGGGTCAATCCAGCCCCATTCAGCTGTACATTGGTAGCCACCTGTTTTACATTAAGTGTAGAGAATTTGATAACTTTAGTTTTCTTCTCATTTAGCAAAAGATTATTGGCATTAAACCAATGAAAAACTTTAGAGATTGCGTCATTTACTTAGTCATAATTGCGTAATTGTCGATTTATTTTAAACGTCAATGAAGTATCATCCGCAAACAAAACAATCTCATGTTTATCCCTTACAAAGTATCGTTAATATAGATTAAAAATAAGAATGAGCCTAGAATTGATCCCTGTGGAACGCCCATTAGCACTGGGGATCCCGCAGATTTTTTACCATTTATATCGACCTTCTGAATTCTATTGCCCAAGTAAGAAGTCAAAAGTTCGAGAGCCTTGTTCCTGATACCGTAGTGGTGTAGTTTCCTGGCAAGACTGTCATGATGAACGCAATCAAATGCTTTGGACAAATCGCAAAAAATACCTAATGCATCCTGCGAGTCCTCCCAAACCGCGAATAATCTTTTTAACAGATTGACTCCTGCATCTATAGTTGAACAACCCTTCGTGAATCCAAACTGTTTCCTATGAAGTAAATTATGTATATTAAAGTGACTGAGCAACTGGCTAAGCATTAGCTTTTCAAATATTTTACTTAAAGTGGGCAATACGGAAATAGGTCGGAAATTCGAAGGATCTGTAGTATCACCAGCTTTAAACAATGGAATAATTTTACTATACTTCATCAAGTCAGGAAATACGCCAGATGCGACACAGCAATTGAACACAGCAGCTAGATGTGGGGCGATTATAGTTATTATTGATGAAATAGTCTTAACAGATAAACCCCACAGAACCCTAGTGTTTTCCATATTAATACTTTTGAAAGCATTGAAAATATCTTTAGAGTTAACTACCGAGAATTCAAAATCTGTGCCACACTTCTCTACGCTTTGCTGGAGTATTAGCTCAACAGATACAGAAGAAGACGCGAGAGATTTGGTAACATCGATTGGAACATTAGAAAAATATTTTTCAAACTCAGACGCAACTTCTAAATCGCTTTTTATGTCAACATTATTTATTCTTAAATTAAAATCACGACTACGTATTTTTTTCCTACCTGTCTCAGTATTAATTATCTTCCAAGTAGTTTTAATAATATTTGTCGAATTTTTTATAATATTTTTTAAGTACAACGATTTAGCAATGGAACAGGTTCTTCTAAAGATTTTGGCATATTGTTTTACATGTTCTAGAAAAGTCGTATTTTGATTATAGGATCTTTCTTCATACAATTTATATAATTGATTGCGACTTTTATAAATTCCTGGAGTTGCCCAATCACAGAACATTAGACGGTCACTCACAGACAACCGTTTGGGTGTCAACCGTGTGAATATTAACCAGAACTCACAGTTAATCAAGTTGAACAAAGAGTTGTACAAGTGATCCGGATCACTATGATAGGGCAACAATGCCAGTTTTCTTGCTATATTATATTTAAATATTCCTAAACGGCTTTCACTATATGGTCATCAACACAACTTATTTGTGTACTTTGAACCTTTGGAGAATTTGAAAAAGTGACCAACTGACCAGAATGATCTGACTGAATTTTATTAATTATTAATTTATGTAAAGGTTTTGCCGAGCTCAATATATCGTCAATGCATGTAGCACTTGCGGCAGTAACTCTAGTTGGTTCTGTAAAGTTGTGATGTAAATTATAGGACTTGAACAAATTTAAAAAATTACAACTTGTTGAGGTTTTCTCCAAAATATTTACATTAAAATCTCCACAAATGATAACAATTTTATGGCTATTAGATAACTTATTTAAGGCATCCTCCATAATGTCTGAAAAGGTATCAAATGGTGCACAAGGAGGTTTGTAAAGACTCACAACAATAAATCGCTCCAACTCAACACATGAAATCTCTACTACTCGCTCAACAGAGAGGCTCACGACGTCACTTCTTACTTTAAAATTCAACAAAATATTTATTAATATTAGAGAGCCACCATGAATATACTTTTCTCTGATGAACGAGCTTGCAACCTGGTGATTATTGAAGCTGGAAATGAATTGATGGCGTTGTAGCCAGTGCTCAGTTAAAACAAAATATCAATATTGCTACAATTCAAAAACAACTCCAATTCTAACTCTTTCCTCATCAAACCTTGAATATTTTGATGCACCAGGTTGATACAATTTTTTTGGTTTTTCTTATTGTAGGCATTTATGTTTGATGGGTTCACATTATTTTCCATTACAAGATCTGAACATTCCTTATCATGCTTGACAGTACAATTAATATTTGAATTTGCTATTACGCAAGAGTGATTCTCATATCAGTTAATTTAAATTATCCTGTATACAGAGTCACTATTCAAGCTAGATATGTCATTGTCAGTAGGAAAAGTACTGACATTATCTATAGCATCAGTACATTGCTCAATAGGAGCAGTATGTTTAGCCAAGTTCTTGGCTGAAATATGAAAACAATAACATAGCGACAAAGCTATTTGTCTGGTATAAAAACTAGGCAGATAACAATAGTTATCTTTTGTCAAATAAAAGGGTTTCTTAACATAGGAGTTAATGTCAATTACATGTAGTTTTTCTCTCATGTAGGTAGATATTGTATGTAATGTCAAATTCAAATTATACCTTATCCTATTTTCCTCCTGTGACAAACTATGGCTATAAGGAAATGTAAACATAACAATTTTACTTATATATAAATGATCTAAACAATTAATATATTGTATTAGGGTTTTTTTTTGTTTAAATTACTCCTACTTCCCATAAAAAGAATTAGATTTCCATCATTGTTAAATTTATAATTAAAGACCTTTTTAAAAATGTGGTGACAAGAGGCACCCGGCATACAAAAATTGATTTTTGAATGTCCTTCTGTTGACAGTAGGCGCCCTAAGTTTTTACCTATTTCATCACTGAATATTGTTATTTCAGGTTTAATTATTTTTTTTTCATTTCTTGTGTATGACTTAACTGTTAATGTTTTGTTCTATACAAATTGTAATTGACTAATAAAACTAGTGTTATTCTTATCATTACTAATTTGCAATAAAGCAGAAGTATCATTTGGTGGTGAGGAATGGCTAAGTGACCGTTGACACATACAAGAATAATTATTGCTGAGCGATTTTAATCTTTCATTATTATAATTTCCAAGGTCAATCAGCTCATTCATAGCCAGAATGTAATGTTGTGTCTGTTTTTCAGATAGTTCATACTTTATTGATAATGTATGGAGTTCATCTTTAAGAGAGTCCATTTTCTTCTGTTGAGCTTCTAAATCACAAGAGTATTTTAAACTAACATTTTTTAGTTTCATGGTATACATATTCAATTTTTCTATTAATTCTAATCGTTCCCTATAACTAGAAACTACTAATAAAAATAAAAAAAGGAACTACTAATAACATCAGGTATTCATATCACACATTTGCATTGCAAGATTTAAGACTTATCTAATCAAAAAGTAACAAATAGTTTAAATCTAAATTTAGAAACGTCTAAATTTAGAAATATTATATTCAATGTTAGGCTGTTACCTAAAAAGAGTGCACCTTTTTAGGTAACAGCCTAACATTGAATATTAAATTTTCTTAAAGATTTAGTAAAATTAAATGAGATCACTCTTTTGCTGTTAGACTTGAACTCAGGTGGATTTTTTTTTGTATTTGGTATCTAGCCACTTCAGCAACATCGTCTTTTATAGGCCACTTGAATTTATTGTCGTCAATTTTTTTTGCAAATTTTTTAATGTAACCAGAATCTGTAACAGACTGAATTTGTCCAACATAACAATGTACCAAATTTTTCATTGATTATAAATTGACAATAACCCAATCGTTAGTTTCTGGTGACATGTCATTTCCATTATCATCTTCAGATTCACAACTAGATGAAATATCATATTCGTTATCATTTTCATCTTCAGACATATCATAAGTGGAATCTGGTGATGGAGGCAATTCATTATTATCTTCCGATGAAGATTTTTTCGTCTGCGTAAACCCTTTAAAGTTCCGTTTAACTCTATTCACCTTTTGTCGACTCGTTTATTTATCTTTTTGTTCTTTTTTTCTCTTCTAATTAATAGTTCCTCAACCAACTTTTCTTTTTAGGTGTATCAGTCATTTTTGTTGTACCTTTTTTACGACCTTTCTGGGTTACCTTTCGGCAACCAGCTTTCGGGAATGGTTTTATTTTCTCAGGAGTCTTAAAACATTTCAAGATTTTCGAACAAACTGGTTGTAGACTCGATGGAGCAGCTCTCTTTGTAGAAGTTTTGTGTGTACTAGATATCAGGATCTCATTTGGATTGACAGAGTCTGATGTGAATTGTTCCGATATAATCGCATCTTGTGTGGTATTTTCAGTTTTTTTTGGGTTAATTTCAAAGTCTTGACGTGTCAATGTTGCATCAGATAGAATTGATTTTGATATTTTCGCCCGGGCGCACTACGTTGGTTACGCGACGATGGCACTTCGTTATTACAGGATTCCAAGATGGTGAGAGGCGGTATCCGTCCTCCCGGTTGAAATTGATATGTTTCTTTATTTCAACCGCTTCACGTACTATTCTGGAGTAATAGTGACGATCGGTGGAGAGGACCTGTGGCTTGTGTAAATTTGTAATCCAGTGTTGGGATCCTGTGTCGACTACGTGCTCAGCTATTGCTGATTTATTAACCTGTCGGTTCCTGACAGCTGCGATATGTTCTTTGGCCCTTTCAGCAATAGACCTTTTAGTTTGGCCGATATAAAACATACCGCAGTTGCACTCAAACCTGTAGACACCCGGTGTTTGAAGAGGAATAACATCCTTCGGTGTACGCAGCTGGTTGGAGACTTTGGAGATCGGACTATATACAGTCTTGATGGAGTATTTCTTTAGTACTGATCCAACTTTATCCGTTACTCCTTTCACGTAAGGTAAAAACGCTGGTGCTCTGCTTACTTCCGGATGCTTCTCCCTCCTCTTCGTCCGTTTAATGGGCATTGCCATGCCGAAACGTCGGGTAAACAAGGTAATGATTTACCTAAATATTTATCGCGATGAGACCCGTGTCCACAGTATATAAAAATTCATCATAGGTGAAAATGTCTTTATTGAAGGGATAAATCCCAGTTACTCGAAATCCACTCATAATATTCTGAGGCGTAAAAGCTTTTGGAAATGCTTTCCAAGTAATTCCGATGTTTCATAAATCGTTATAGTTTTGCCAGGATTCTGGTCCATCCAATCGCTACAAGCAGTATCATAATAGGCTTTGAGTGGTCCAAACACTGTTCTGTCCAAAGGCTGTGTTTTATGAGACGTGTGGGGAGGTATTGTCAATAGACTTATACTGTTCTCTTTAGCGAAGTTTAATGATTCTATGCTTATATGACTGTCATGATTATCCATTATAATCAACATCGGACACTCAACTGAACATTTGGTCTATTTTTTAAATGTTGTAAAAATTTTATAAAATTCTCATCCAAGCAGTCGTCCAGCCTGAAGGAAATACGCTCGCATTTGTACCTGCAGGTGCACCGTTCAACATACGATCTTGCCAGTTCTTGCGTGGAAAAATCATGAATGGAGGAATATATCCTCCCATTGCATTTATAGCACAGCACGCAGTTACCAATTCACCACGTTCACCTGATGTCATCTACCCTATTTGCTTTACACCTTTAGTAGCAACAATTTTCTTCGGTTTATGTACAGTACTCAGCCCCGTCTCGTCAATATTCCATATAGCTTCCGGTCCAAAATGATACTTAACCAATAGTTTTTGTAAATTTTCAAAGAAACAGCCAATGTTATATTTATTGAAGCTAGTCGATCTACACAGGCTGGTCGCTTCAGGTACACGTAGAGACAATTGTGTATTTCTCTTCATAAAGCCATAGAACCAATCGTACGACACAATATTATTGGTCCATTTACATATTTTCTCATCTGCCTTTTGGTTTTGAATAACCAACTGATATGCTAGCTGCCGAACACACAGAGAAGATAACCCATGATGGAGTTTGTTAGCTTTTTCTCGGTACTTGGCTAAATGCAACTCCTCTTCTTTAGTGAAGACTTGGGACTGTCTATAATTAGGCTCGTATGTAATCGCATTTTCCTGGTGTTTTGTTTTCTAGCATACCTTTTTAGTGTCATTATTGGGACGTTATACACTTTGGCAGTACCTTTGCTCGTATTTCCCTCCAATACCTTGTTCACAGCTTCTTTAAGAATTTGTGGGTCAACACGTATACGTGGTTTTACATCTTCTTTTCTTTTATATGTTCTTCTTATTTTATAATTAATCTAAAACAAACGAAAAAAGAAAACTGATTAATTGAATGTATGGGACACTTGATCAAGTGTACCTCATCTTGCCATGATCAAGTGTACCCGAGAGTGCTCTTTTAAAAAATATATTTTTTTCATGTCAAGAGAAAACGTTAATCAGATAAAATACATGTAAATGCAAACTTTAATGAACTACATTCAATGATTTTGACACATACTCAGGGAATTATTCATTCAGTTATTTGAAAAAAAAAACAAATGAAAAACTTACTGAAACAAATGCTGACACAGGAAAATAAAAATGGCTGCACTGGTCTGAAGTTGTCTATATAAAGATGTCAAAATGACGTTTTTGGGTCACCATAGACAACAAGGACTTATGTTGCCAATATAAAAAATAGTAAAAGCGTTTAGTTTTTGATTTGTCACTGGGTGATCAAGTCTCGTAAGGGAACATGTCTCCCCAGTCTCCCTACCTATGTTGTATTGTTATATTGTTGTATACCATCAATTTTTTTTTGTAGTTTTTCAGAGCTCAGCTTATTAAGTCCCAATTTACATTTACAAAAAAAAACATTGTAATGTTTTTAACTTTAGTCTTAGGTGTAAAGTGGTGTAAATTGTACCAGCTGTACCTAAATGTAAATTTTGATTCCTAACTGAACTATAATACTAAGATTAACATTGTTTATTATTTTATATAGGAACAAAGTGGTTTATATTGGGACAACTGTTAATGTAAATTTATATTCTTAGCTGCACTATAATATTAAGATTAGCTTATGTTTATTCTTATATATATATATATATCGAGGGGTGAAAGGCTGTTTGCTTTAAGCGACATTTTTGCAACTTTACAGAAGAGCCATTTAAAGTTTTAAATAATCGAAAAAACATCATAACAAAAAAACTTCTGCAGCTATTTGAATGGGGTAAACTAAAAAGAAATTCAATTTTATTTAAAAGCGTTGAGTTGTTGATGGTTATACTAAATAAAACGGACCTCTACAAAGATAAATGTCGCTTAATACAAATTTCCCTAAACCCCTATTTTTTAGGGAAAGGAAAAAAGATTTAAGAGGCTCTGCTGTATATTTTCAGAAGAAGCCAAACAGCATGAAGTGACGCAGCCCATAATGAACAGTAGCAAGCTATTTATATCAACTGGCAATTGATATTAAATTTAATGGCAGGCTAATAGACATATCGAGGGGTGAAAGGCTATTTGTTTGAAGCGACATTTTGGACGATATTGAGTTATATACATATTCGGATTCAACGAATTTTTCTGCATCGGCTGAGCCGGGTTTCACACAATTCTGAGCACTTTTATGGCGCTTAAAACAATGCAATTTTAGTGCATAATACATGATGTATGATCCGACATCAAATTTGCCATATTTTTTTAGTATTTAATTTAAGCTGTACACAAACAAACAGAGAATAAGCCGTTATTCTCGTCCTAAAATTTCAGTTCGATGGCAGATAAATCGTTTTTCGATATGGCTAACTTTAGATAAGAAGTCCTTCATACATTTTGCTTACGACTACTTACACTATGCAATGTCGCTTCAACCAATTTGCCGTCAGCCAAATTCATTAAGACATGTCGGTTCAACCCTTTTCGCTGCAACTGTTTTGCACTCTGTTTGGAACTTCAAACAATATTTCTGTTCTCAAAACTGGGTTCCTTAGTCGCTTGAACAGTTTGTTAGTATTCACATTTTTTAAATACGTCACTTAAGATAAATCTAATACCAAGTGATTAGATTTAAATCATTTTTTCCTGTATCATAATATAACTAGTTTGTCTTTTAAATCATCCAATTTTAATACGACAATAACAATCTATGTAATTTAAAACAAATAAATGTTGGCATAGTTTTCGTAAACCGTGGCAATATTATTACTGTCCCGCCCCGCGCGAGCGCATCAGTCAGTCGTGAGTGTGGCGGGAGACAGGACGCGCGCTGTTGTAGTTTGGGATAAGACCGAATAAAATAAGCTTGTAAGTATGATTACTTTAATATTGTGTCTATAAATGAATAAATTAATTATGTTTTAATGTAAATAGTAGATTGCGAATGTTTGTGTATTGTTTATCGCATGTATTGATACATTATTACCATAGTAAGTACCTGCCAAGCTGCCTGCTGTACTAACTACCTGCCTACTTAATAGGTGAATAACGGTTACTGTTTAAATATACGCGGTTACTGAATTATTTGTAATGGTGTACCAATTCTTAAATTTAAAAGTATGCAATTTACTGGCTATAGAACAACAGGCCAGCTTATACTATACCTGGTCTTGTTATCAGCGACTTGCGGCAGAACGTAGTTTCCTATGTAGGTACTACATAGAAACCTACCATGTAGCTTTATTTATCAGTTCTCTCTTATTAACGCCTAAAAGTATAAGTAGTTATGTTATTTATGTTTACTTAAATTTTTAGCCCACAATGGAGCCAAAAAGACTAAAATATTTGATAAGCAAGATTGAACGCATAAGTGATGAAAATTAAAACAAAACAAAATGGTTACAGCCCAGTACAAAAAGAAGATCTTCAGTGACACTCTTAGAGAGCTCGTCTTATCATGACCAAAACAAAGATTTACGTATTTTAAATACATTTGATGACAAATCGTACCCTCAGTGGAAAATAGGCATAAGTGAATTTACATTGAATCATCGATTTTATCATATTTGAAAAGTACGTTTAAAGATACATACGCAATTTTTTTTTCATATTTTTCTTGTTTAATTTGACGAATTAATTCAAGAAAATAGTTTTGAGAATTTATATTCCATCACTTTTTTTCTTAAGGATTAGTAGATTATGTGATATAACGCAAATAATAAATTAAAAAATATGACATATTAATTAATAATATGTTTATACCTAAAATTTAATGTAGAAAATAAATAGTAACAAATATTATGATTTAAATGCGTTTGCTTTTTTTACATCGCTAGTCTTGTATACACGATTATCTTTTTATTCGTTATATTAACTAGGTAAGGAAATTATCTTAAATGCGCTTACTTAACCAAAAAGATAAACTTAAAAAATAAAAACAGCAGTATGACTGTTTACTTCTTATGAACTTAAAATAAATTACAATAATAACAATTACTGCTTTTTTCCACTAAAAACTTTCCTTTACGTCGAAACATAAGACTACAAACTGCAGCACGGCTGTAACATAAGAATTATTACTTCTTTCTTCCACTAGAATATTTTCATTGCACCGGGACGTAAGATTTGATACAGCGGCGCGGGAGTAGACAGCGGGAACATAAGCGTGAATACGTCGATGCAGGGGGGAGGGGGCGGTGCGTATCCACGCGCTTGACAGTCAGTGCCCGTTTCTAGGTCAAGGTAATAGCTGCGTTTACGCATTTGCGAAAACAAAACAACAACAATTGAGTGGTTTTTCTTCTTATTTTAAAGTAAAGTGACCTGAAAATGTATAACCGGACACAGCACAGTAGGGCGAGAAGAATTTTGAAGTTAATAGGTAAGTACATTTAGATTTAATTCTTATAAAAGCTAAAAATAAATTATTCCACAATGACGTGTTTACTGTATAATCAATAACATTGAGCGACTGTCGTCCGACCTTTGTAACCGGAACCAAAACAATATCGTGGTTACACATTCTGAATGAATGAAGGTGCAGTTTCCTCACGATGTTTTATCTTACCGCCAGCTAGTGGTTCAAGTAGTATGTAAGTGCGCTAGACAATTACAGCAATCGTCTGGTCTCAAACTAGGGGAACCTATATGAATGATTCGCTGTCTATTATTATAAAATTAATTTCTGTTACTAACGTGTAATTTTATTTCTAATTTGTAAAGACATACCATAGATGTTATAACAAAATGTGTATTTGTAAATATTTATATTAGGTACATGATACTTTCAAAATCGTTAACTAGGTATTATTGTTTAATCTATACTAATATTATAGAGAGGTAATATTTTTTTGTTTGTTTGTTTGTAATAAATAGGCTCCGAAACTACAGGACCGATTTTAAAAGTTCTTTCACCGTTCGAAAGCTACGTTATCCACGAGTAACATAAGCTACTTTTTATCCCCGTAAGTAGGTACCACGCGGGCGGAGCCGCGGGCGGAAGCTAGTATATTTATATAAAAGTAATCGATCTGTGTCCGAAAAAACCGACACAAAGTTTGTTCAACCCGGGAATTGAACCCAGGACTTATACCACTAAACTAACGAGGCGTTATATTTATATACTTACATCTAAAAATCTCAGCCATATCACTTTAATTACCTGGTCTTAAACTAAGGATTCTGTAAAGGATTTGGCAAGGGGTACGTACACTCAGACCCAAGTCAGTTTAGTAAAGTTTGTTTGTTTGTCCGACCGGGAATCGAACCCGGAGCCTTTCGTCCTATAGACACTAATAATTGTGGCATCGAGGATGTCAGACAAAGAATAATGTCTTACCTTAACTTACCTTATTTTGTGAGCAAGACGTCTTTAGTAACAACTTAATATGATATTATTTATATTACATTTTATAATAAAATAATTTATTTACAGACGACGACACAGAAGCAGAACAAACATCTGGAAATTATGAAGTCAGTCGTGGTGATATTATTATGTACACCGCGCCGTCAACAAGTCGAAGTAGCAGACGACAATCTACAGTAAATTACAGAATTAGTGAGTCTTCGAATGAAGAGCCATTTTCACCACCGGTATCTGAATATTTACCAAGTTCGAGTCCTAGTCCGATAGCAGACTTAGGCAATACTTTACCATCTTCAATATTGAATGACTTCGATTTTAGTTTGAGAGATTGCTTAGGTAATTCTACACTTTTCTCTTCTCCAATTTCCACCACTCATAATAATTTAATTTTTATAGCGTCACCTACTGTCGTTTTTATATCTAATCCTCAAAAAACAATTTCTATGGGTAACAAAGACAGTTATGAAAATTTAGCGGTATCATCAGGAAATTACATAGAAGGAGTTAATCCTTTGCCGAATGATGCCGATCTTGAACCCGTATCCACGTTCTGGTATAATGCACCACTTCCTGAAAAGAGCATAACTGCCGCAGAACCTGAAACAGAACCTACATTTACTAGCCCTACAAGAACTCTGCTGACTCTTGAAAGTACTACGGTCATGCTTCGTGAAGCAGAGCCTGCATCCATAGCATGTCGCGACGAATTTCCGTTAGTTGAACATAATACTGCCGCAGAACCTGAAAAAGAACTTACATCTACAAGTCTTGCAAAAACTCCACAGACTCTTGAAAATACCCCGGCTATACTACCTGAAGCAGAACCTACATCCATAACATGTTATAACGACGAAACTCTTCCAGTTGGACATAATACTCTCACAGAACCTGAAACAGAACCTATATCTACAAGCCCTGATAGAACTCCACCGGTCTCTTCAATTGCCACAGCTATAGTTCCTCACTCAGACCCTCCAATCATAGCCTGCCACGTTGAAACTCTACCAGCTGGATATAATTCCACCACAGAACCTGAAGCAACGAATTCTCGTCCAGTGTTAGTAACTGAAGCTAATACAAATCCTAGAAAAAGAAAGCGTAATCCCGAAAAATGGTCTCAAACACAAAAAAAAATCAAATTAAATACAGGTCAACAGCCTCAAAAACAGATGCAAGAGCCTTGCAAGTGTAAGCTTAAATGCTTTGAAAAAATACCCAGCGACAGGAGGTTGGTAATATTTAAGCAATTTTGGGCTTGTGGTAACCATGAAACTCAATGGCAATTCATTTTGAAAAACACTGAGATTATAGAACTTAAAGTTATGAAAATTCAGCGTAAGCGTGAACGAAATCGTACACTGGTTTATTATTTGCCGTCAAAAAACGATGTATGCCTTGTGACTAATTTGAAAGTGTGCAAAACTATGTTTCTTAATACGCTAGGTATTAAAGAAAGAACAGTTTACACTGCCATTGATAAATATGCTAATGGGGACCAAATAACAGACCTTCGAGGAAAACATACCAATAGACCTCATAGAACAGCCAGCGAAACAGAACAGAGTGCAATTCAACATATTCAGTCCTTTCCTTGTATCGAATCTCACTATCTTAGACAAAATTCCAGCCGTCAATATTTGTCACAAGACTTAAATATCTCAAAAATGCATCGTTTGTACAAAGATTGGATATCAGAAAATGAAAACTTTCGTAATACTAAAGTGGCAAGCGAATATCAATATAATCAAATATTTAATACACATTTTAACCTTTCTTTTTTCCGGCCGAAGAAGGATTTGTGCAATTTATGTAGCAAATACGACAATTCAACTGAAGAAGGTAAATTACATCTGAAAGAGGATTATGACAGTCATATAAAAAATAAAAACATCATACGAAATATGAAGGATAGTGAAAAAGAATCAGCAGATCCTAATGTGAAAACTGTAGCTGTTTTTGACTTGGAAAAGGTTCTTAGTTTACCGCAATCTAATGTGAATATTTTCCATTATAAAAGGAAATACCCCGCATACAATTTCACTGTGTACAATTTAATATCCCGTCAAGGGTTTTGTTATCTATGGCATGCACAAATTGCAAAAAGGGGTGCGAATGAAATCGCTAGTTGCTTATTACACTTCATTAAATCTGAAGTTAACAGGGGTATAAAGTCAATTTCACTGTATTCAGATAATTGTTCGGGCCAGAACAGAAATCGGTTCATATTCGCGATGTATATTTATGTATCACGTGTATTGAACGTAGAAGTTACACACAGGTTTTTACAAACTGGCCACACTCAGAACGAAGGCGACTCAATGCATGCCTGCATCGAGAAAAATATGAAAAATAAGACATTGTACTCGCCTGACCAACTGTACGAAGTAATCATGAATTCAAAAGTACAAAATAAGTTTGTAATTAAAGAAATGAATCAAAATGACTTTTACAACCTAAAAAGTCAAGTCACGACAAGCAAGAATTGGTCACAAGACACAAACGGGCATAAAGTATTTTTCTCAAAAATTAAAGAAATCAAAACAAGTCCCGATGCACCAAATAAATTATTATTTAAATATGATTTCGAAAGTGAATATTTGGTACTAGACACTACAAATCGTACGACGACGACGCGCACACGCAAATCAAATAATGCCAATGCTGTAGATGTTAATGAACTTCCACTTGCATATGCTCAATTGTTACCTATTTCTGACGCGTTGTTCAAAGACTTAATTAGCCTGTGTAATACAAATGCTATACCTCTACATTACCAAACATTCTATAGAAATTTGTTACCAGCGACTGAATCTCCAAATTTGGAGGTATTTGATTCATCTGAAGAAGAATAACTTTACTAGTTCCCGTATTTTTGATCTCATTATTATTTTAATTTGAATTTTGTTGAATTTTTATATTCATACGTATAAACATATTGATTATTAATAATTTTAAAACAAAAGGTACTGTGAAAGTATCAAAGGTCTTATTTTGTTAACAAATTATGCATGTCATGTTACCATAGATTTGTATTGAGAAAATAATAATATTTTGTTACATTTATATCCCTTCATTACCAAACATTCTATAGCCTAGAATGTTTGGTAATGAAGGAATTCGTAGAACGAAGATAACGTAGAAGGGAACAAGAATTTTTTGATTTATTGCTTAAAGAAGGTTTTTTTTTGTATTTTTATTTGTTGATTATTTTAAAACAAAAGGTACTGGCAATGTGTAAAGTACCTTGATTTGTTAATAATTTTTGCTTGTTATCTTAGATTTTTATTGAGAGAACATAATATTTTGTTGTACGGAGCCAAGAAAGAAGTTATTTCGTTAATTGTTACAAATCTTAACAAATGATCTACTGATTAGTTAATCATTTAAAAAAAAGTCATTAGTGGTAGTAATCTTCACCGAAACTCCACATTGCTGAATTATTACTGTCAAATTTTATTGTTGATAGTACGAACTTTAATTGTAGCCAAAACTATAATTATAATTTGCCTGAAATAAAAAAATAATGAACACAAAAAATGCATTTCCTTTTTTTCCCTTTAGTCATAAATATTAACTCTAAGTAATATGTGTTAATATGCAGCTAACTTTTCTTTAACATAATAATGGAATAAGTAATTATCTTTGTTTATTTAAGTTACCTTAGCAAGCCCCTAAATTGAAAAATGGGGTAAGTATTGCTAATACATTTCAAACATAATTGTAATAAAGGAAATAATGTAGTAATCTTACTTATACTAGCATAAATGTTTGTATTTACAAGTTCATTACTGCTTTAATACAACATACTTTTTGAAATATTTTTTCTTTTCTGGCAAAGTCTGGCATACATTTTGATACTCAGAATCCTGTATTTCATTACATTTTGAAAAATTGCATAATATTTTTTTTTTACAATTCCTAATAAACTATAAACATTAGTACTAACTTAAATACAACACGCAGTGCAACTTTTTTTTCTCCTTTTTTTGATACAAGAATAATTCTTCTTCGTTTGAAAATAAAGTAAATATGCCCATAAATTAAATTTTTTCGCCATACTGAAAAATCACCATTTTCGTCTTATGCCTTTTTTCCACTGGGGGTACGAAATGTAACAGTGATCCGGAAAGAATAACAAATTATGAACAGGTTTGTTCAGGTTTTTTATTTAAATAATAATGCTACACAATTATGTTGACAAACTATAACCACATTGATTGTCTTTTTAGGAAAAGTAGAACAGCAAAAATAGTGATTCGGGTGATAACAGCATTAATGTCATAACAATCGAGTTTGAAAGGGTAATTAATTATTTATTACTTAGTAGTAACTTTTGTCAGCGTAAAATTTTGTAGGTATCCCTGAATATTTCGAGAAATCCTTTTTAACCAGGCGCCTAAATTAACTAAGGAATGCCTGTGCTAAATTCAGACGATAGTTCAACATCTTTTTATATAGTAGGTACACACACAGATTATCTATATACACGGTCGAATGATGGCTTCTAATAGAAGGAACAACGTGACACAAAGTTTTACCACAGATTCAGTACATGATACTAGACTAAAACCAATAAATATGTTCGGAATTTACTATATTAAAATCAGCTGTTCCATACAAAACTGTAACACCTGTGCGGTCAAAATGTATGGAACAGCTGATTTCCTTTAACACCCAACAAAAAATGCTATCACTGGCCCGTTTAGAATCATTAACTGAATGTATGGTAGAAGCATGTGTCATGATGTTCCTTCTATTAGAAGTAATTTTATTTGTTTTATCGCTGTCTGTATTTAATCCGTAAAAAATAAAACACACTTAATCTTATTTACCAATGAAACTTTCAATTTGATGCTATGAAACAATTTTTTTTTCAGTATGACGAAGAATTCCAAAAATTTGAAGAAGATAACGTAAACCCAATGAATAAACCTACAAAAATATTAGGATTAGAAGAACACGAACAAAACACCAAAAATCCAAACAATGTTGATCAAGTAATCGTAAAACACATGGCCCAAGACACGGTAATTGAAATGAGCGATAAAAATAGAACAGACAGTAATGAAAGTCTTCAACCAACGTTAACAGAAATTATACCGGAAAAAGAAATGGATATATTAAGGAAGTCCTTGGAGGAGGACAATAATGCTGAATACCAAATCGAGCAGAAGACGTTCCTAAAAAAGTAAGAATAAGCAAACGTGCAGTGATTCAAAAAAGCTATTTAGATTTTATGAGCGAAGATGAAGATTTTGTCTGGGACTCGACTTCTTGGGAAGAGACGGACGAGTCCTCAAGTGATAACGATCAACCAAAGAAAAAAAAAAGCAGTAAACTTAATATTTAGTATAATAATCATAGGAAAATCAACTATAAACTAATTCTTGTACAGAAAACAAAACTTCTAGCAATTATAAACCATATCAATGCTTGATAATAATCAAAATGCAAAATAAAAGAACGAGAAAGTATCTAATTATCAGTTTCCTCGGCTATATTACTATCCTCTACATCAGTATCGAGTAGAACGTCTTTGGAATTGCAATGTTGCAGATTTAAATGTTCTTTATGAAATATCGTGGGTATGACCCCGGTGTCACACAATTTCTTTAGGTCCATGTATTTGGCTTTGGTAATCGGCAAACTTGAATTATTTCTACGATTTATATTTCTAGGCTTCGCAATAATTTGTATAATATCTTCCGGTGCATAGGCTTTAATTGAAAATTTTAATTTCATCTGATTTGTATGAGATTTCTTAAATGTTGCTGTACGGATTTTACTAATCTTGCCTACAAGGTTTCCCTTAAAATATTTATCAGACAAATCATCAAAATTTAAGAAATCCTCGTGTGTTAGATTTTCAATATTATAAGGTGCCGGTTCTTTTCTCGCTAGCTGGAATATTGTAGCCCATTGCGTAGGAGCCCATACAGTAATATTTCGAACGGATTGTTCTATTGTAGAATGTATGCTATCTACCGACATTTCCGTGTGACCAGGTAAAAGGTAATTTATTTGAATTGCCTCTAAATTGGTCGATTGCAATAAAGCATTGTGTATTGTTGCAAGGACTACTTTATTCTTGTTTTGTCCAGGGCAAGAACCAGAAGATAAGATCAAAAATTTTATGTTGCCCCGAGAATCAACACTCTGGATGTACGTCTGTATAATAGTGGCAATTTCATTTGCACCCCTCTTTGCTTCGGATTCTCCCCAGATGAAACAAAGACCGTTCTTTGTGATGCTTTCGTAGAAACAAATTAAAAACAGCATACTTTCTAGAATAAAACAGTAACACATTATTGCCATGAGGCGTATTGAGAACCTTTTGGAGGTCAAACGAAGTGCACAGAATGGAAGGGTTTTCTTTACCTAATTGTCGGTGACACTCCAACCGCTTCTTTGATGCCTCTTTTTCGTCTAAATGAGCTTGCAATTCAGCACAATCCTTTGGCTTCTGGCCTTCAAAACGCAGGCACTTTAGGCATTTGTCCTTTTTAGGCACGTGAAATCCAATGTTAAAATCAGTAGTGAATATTAAACGGAATACTTTTTCACTTACAACATCGACTCCTTTACTAGTTAGGTCTTCTTTATAACAGCGGTATAAATTTTTTATAGTTTTAAATTCAACAGGCAGATATAATTTTGTACTATCCTTGCAGCAGTAGTGCGATGGAATTGCAGGTAACATTTTGATAAAGGATTTTACTGATTCTTTGGTTGCGTTAGATGTTTTGTTGCTGGGAATGCATTTTCTTCTTCCTTCTTCTTTCGCCATGCCAAGATCCTGTGTTGTCAATGTATAATGAATGTATCTTTGACTGATATCCAGAGTATTCAAGAGAAACTTTAAACAAACTTGTCGCCGACCCTCTCCATCATTTATGAAATAAAAGAATGTGTTATTCCTGTAATTAGAGTCTTTAGATCTCTTCCTTTTTATGGTTTGTTTAGAGGACAGATATGAGCCACTGTTTTTTTCTTTCTGTTGATAATTCCCAAAAATATTTAAATAGGGACATCCTCTTTTCTGGGGTTATTTCTTTACACTTGTATGCAGGGACATTTTTTTTCTAAGCAAGGATTCGGTTTCATATTCCTGTCTTTCGCAATTGAACCATCTGCCTTAACATATTGAATGCCCTTTGATCTAGATTCCTTTCGTACCTTTTTCTTATTTATTTTAATCCTGCATCTCCTACTTTTACATATTTTATACTCTTTTTTATTTTTCTTCGTTAGTGTTTGATCATCTTGATCACTTGAAGATTCATCTGTTTCTTTCCACGACGTTGAGAAGCAAAATCTTCATCTTCACTTAAAAAATCAACATAGCTTTTTTTAGAACTCGTTGTTTTTTCTGCCTTATTGGATGATCAGCCTCTGTTTGTATCTCTACATTATCATCGGTATTATTATCTTCTAAAGATTTCCTTAATATGTTCATGTCGGTTTCAGGTATAATTTCAGTCATAGTTGGTTGAAGACTGTCGTTACTAATTGTTCTTTCTTCTTGATTCTACAAGACAATTTAAATGTTATTAAGCATTAAATGTTAAATCGTGTTAGGTTCTACTGTAAACGCAAAAGTTTATGAGAGTAGATGGATAAAGCGATGTTTGTTGTTCATTTATGTTGAAACTATTGATTAGATTTTGATAAAACTTAACAATCATGTAGCTTATAATTCAAAATAAAATCTTGACTACTTTTTATTTCTTATTATATAAAAAAGTCACCTCTCTTTCCACTTCAACCGTAACTTCGTTAATAATTACATCCCTCTTCCTCATCTTTCAAATCGTCAAGCATATTTTTATGTGTCGTTTTTGACTGAAATAAGTTGAATATAACGTGTTAGTACATAACAAATGACTACTCTTAGAAGCATTACAAATATGAAAAATATACCTACTTCTATATCCATAGTATTGGCATAAAAGTTCGATTCACAATTTAAATCAATTGGGTCATCAATTAAGGATTCCGGTTGTCTCTATGCTGTTCGAATTAAAAATACTTAAATCGTTGACTTGTTCAGGATAGGTGGCACTTCCTAATACTGTTAAAGTAGATTTGGTCGTGTCGCTTTTATCAATTTCGGAAGACGTATCATCCTCGTTTGAAATACAGATTCGTTTTTTTGTAGAATTTCCGTCTTTCTGTCTCTATATTTATCTAAAATAGTAATAATAATAAGGGAAACACATAAGATGAACCTTTACTACCGTAAAACGGGGTCAATAAAAACGCAGGCGTGAATAGACACAAAACCAAAAATGTTGTTCTACAGAAAATAGCCAAACATTTTGGAAGAAAAAAGTTCTGAAATTTATATTTTTTTTAAACTGTAGTATTTTATTTTTTTAAATAGCAATACTGAATTGACGTAAGGTTTGGCCAACATAATAAAAAACATCTTGAAGTTAGCTCCTTGAACGTAGGTTGAACGAGGTCCAGTTTATTTTATTGTTTTCACTGTGAAAGAAAGTGTTTTGTGCTCTCACAACTTGATAATATATTCGTTGATTTCTTGTGACCTAGATTAATAAAAGGTAAGTGCAATTGTGATGTAAATTTGGAAATATTTCTTAAATTGTAAACCAAGTCATTTTTTATTTTTGATTGAGGTTAATAGACACGGGAAAGGGGCGAATAGATACGTAGTATGGGGTGAATAGATACGTATTATGGGTTCAATAGACATGTGACAGGGTACAATAGAAACGAGTAAGGGGTGATTAGAAAGATGTGTGTTAGGGCTGCTACCTATTGAAATAATTTTGTTTTTGTTAGAATATTTTAGAATTCTTTGGAGTTTTATGATTTGAAGACGATATTGATGATCTAAAAGTACTGTTTAAAGATTTAGGTCTAGGTCCCTGTCATATGTACCCAGGTCAATGTTCGAGATAGTAGTTATTATTAAATTTCAAACTTTAAAATCACGGTTATATTCCAATTTTACGTACAGTGTTACTAATTATGTGGGAATATTTTCATCGCCTACATATTTTTTTTTGTTATAGGTACCTACAATTCATTATGCCGCGTATATACAAACCTGATCCTAGGGGGAAAACGTATAGAAAGTACGATGAAAACATTATAAATGAAGCTGTTGCCGCATATGCAAATGGCAAGTTTTCTTTTAAGGAGATAGCTGAGAAATATGATATCGATAAATCTGTACTTTATAGACAGTGTCAAAACTATGAAAAAACAAGGAGGGCAAACTATTTTAACAAACGAAACTGAAGAGTGCATGATAAAGTATATTAATATATGTGCGGAATGGGGATGCCCTTTAGGTGCATTGGATTTGAGGTATATTGTTAAGGCTTATCTTGACCAAGTGGGCCGGACAGTGCTAAAATTTAAAAATAATTTGCCAGGACCCGACTTCGTCGCGGGTTTCCTAAAACGTCATAAAAACCAAATTTCCCAAAGATATAGTCAAAACATTAAGAAAAAAAGGGCAGAAGTTTCACCAAATACGATCAAAGAGTATTTCAAGGAGTTGGGAGAGTCATTGGCAGGTATAAATCCGAGCAATATAATAAACTACGATGAAACGAATTTGACCGACGACCCAGGACGCAAAAAATCATAACTAAACGAGGATCTAAGTATCCAGAGAGGGTAATGAATAGTTCAAAGTCTTCAATTTCATTGATGATAGCCGCTACGGCCGACGGCGTTTTACTGCCACCGTATGTGGTGTACAAGGCTCAGAATTTGTATGACACATGGACTCAAAACGGGCCACCAGGGGCAAGATACAATCGCACGCAATCCGGTTGGTTTGATGCAACAATATTTGAAGATTGGATTAAGACGATCATTATACCTTATTTCAAAGATAAAGTTGGAGGAAAAGTCCTAATAGGCGATAACTTATCATCGCATTTATCTATGGAGACAATAAAACTGTGCCACGAGCAAAATATATCGTTCGTTTTTTTACCGGCGAATAGCATACATCTGACGCAGCCTCTCGATGTGGCTTTCTTCAGACCTATGAAGATAGCGTGGCGAAACGTAGTATTAAAATGGAATAAAAACTGACGGAAAAAACCAAGCGACGATTCCAAAGGGATGTTTCCCTAAACTTTTATGTAAATTAATGAAAGAGCTTAGTGACAACAGTAAGACTAATATACTAGCAGGATTCAAGAAAACAGGAATATATCCGATTAATGAAGAAGAGGTTTTAAGCAGACTACCTGAAGTGCAAAACAATGAAAATAAATCTATAATAGAAAAATCCGTTCTAGATCTGCTAAAAGAGATGAGATATGGAACCATGAACATAACCGAACCAAAATAATACCTGGACGAAGCGTTGGTACTGAGAGTGAAGATTACATAGAAACAGAAGAAGAGGAAAGCCAACAGAAAACAAAAAAGAGAAGACTACTGTCATCCAAAATAACACAAAACAACAAAGAAAATACTACAACTAATACTTACGATGGCAAAGAAAAGAATAAATATAAGGGAAAAGGTATAGGGAAAAAAACTAAAACACAAGATCAGAATATTGCAGAAAAGGAAAATATACAGAAAAACGGACAAGACACTGAAGAAATATTACTTAACACAATAAATGACTTTGATTTTATAGCAAACAATTCCATAGAAAGAATGCCTATTGTATTTGAAGACATGTTAGTATGTGAAAATGAAATTGTTATAAATAACATACAAACAAACGAGTTGCAGAATAATACCGGAATTGAAATGATTGCTTTAAATGAGATGCAGAATAATAACGGAATAGAAATGATTGCCTTAAACGAGATGCAGAATAATACCGGAATAGAAATGATTGCTTTAAACGAGATGCAGAATGATACCGGAGTAGAAATGACTTATAAACAAAATAATGCAACCGAAAAAAATAAAAAAAAAACTGAAAATTATATCGAATGAAAATGTATCAGATATTACTACGATGAAAAAAGATTCTTTGAATAAGTGCAAAAAAATAAGTAAAAATTCGCGTCTTAAAATTTTAAAAGATGAAATTGATAACATAAGTCGTCCTGGTCCAAGCGGTTTACAAACTCGGCGAACATCGTTTTACAAAAACGATAATGATATTCTGAAAGATTTAATGGACAGCGATGATGCATAATATAACTTTTTATCTTATAAATTATATCAATTTATCTGACTGATAACTGACTTACTTTTACGGACAGTTTTAGATAGGTAGTGGCTTAGCGTCTACCTATATCTGTGCTATTGTTAAAAAGTGGAACTGATTGAGTTATTACCTAGTTAGTCTTAAATGTTGATTATCAAATAGTTTATTATTTTAAATGTTAACTACGTACCTACCTAATAATAAGACTGTTTCTTAGAATTATAACTTGTTTTTTGTGTAATTAATAAACGATGCAACTGATTGATCTCGTATCTGATAAGAATAGCTGATTAAACTTTTACTTGAATGTTTCATTTGGTTAGGTACCTAACGTTTAAAACTTAAATACCTCCTTTATATACTTACGTTATACCAACTTAGATAGGTGTCTTTGGAAAGCCTTTAGAAACTTAAGTTTTGGAATTTGCCAACCCTAGCATTTTTTTCTATTCACCTCATATCTCGTGTCTATTGAACCCATGTGCGTACATAGAAACGACACATATTTTTGCATTTTGTGCTGTAATTAATGAATAAATATCAATTTTGATGACTGAAAACTGTAAAAAAAACTAAGAGACATGTTGTAAGCACAATATAATGTTCTCTTGACTATTCAAAACATATAAAAATTAATTCAAAGTTCAAAACTGTGTCTATTCACCCCGTTTTACGGTACCATAAGTATGTACAAACATTATATTCAATAGTCACGTATCCACCGATACGCGTCATGAAGTATTATAGGTTTTATTGTAATAAACAAAGTGACCTACCATTATCAAAATGCATCTAAAGATACGAGTATTAACTAATTATTTATTAAGAGATCCTGAAGTTGATGAAGCTTTGCAATTACTGAGGGAGATTACATCTAATGCAAGGCAACGCGATGATGCTCCTATATTTGCAGACTATATAAGTAGCAAGTTGAGGAAGATGGATCATTACACGATGTGTACAGTACAACATCAAATCCAGAATATTGTCTATGAAGCAGCAATGAGAATGGGTCCGATGAATTTTGATACCAATAATACTACTCAGCCTCTTCGTTATCAAAATGTTCGTCCAGGATACTTCACAGGCCAACCTACAACGTCAACAATGTCACCATCGCCCTCAACTTCGTGCTCTTACTCTGTTCAATCAGACTATGAAATGCAAAATAGCCCAGATGTCAACACAAGTGACAGTCTGTTACAAGTCTATAATTTAACCGAAAATATAAGTGTATAAAATAGAAGTGTTAAGAAATGTTTCTGATTCCTAAATAAAACAATTATTTGAATAATCATATTTTATTTCTTTAAAACATTATAATTGATATTGCCAAGGAAGCTGACCTTGTTCCGATAGAAAATAACATTTTAGCTCATTTCTAATTACACTTGGTTCTACATTTAGAGCGATCTGCGGAATATTTTGTTGCTCTTCGTTCAAAACTCCATCAGTAGTTCTTTCATTTCTCTTCATAAAATTATGCAGATGCACACAAGCCATCACGATAAGTTTTGCTTTCACATTTTGTAAGCCAATGCGTGAATGTAAAATTCTGAATTTATTAGATAAAATGCCAAACGCGTCTTCTACAACCATGCGCCCGCGACTAATTCTATAATTAAAAACCCTCTCAGGTGATCCTTTTGCATGATATCCAGAAAATGGTTTTATTATATTCTGTGAGATGGGGAAAGCATCATCACCGATGAAATAAAAAGGTACAGGTGTAAGTAATGGAATCAGGCGTTACTTTGCGGAAATCCATAACAATCAAAGTACACCGAAACACGTGTTGGGTATCGTACTGGCGCATGTAATTTGCTTTTTGTATTGTCCTTCTTGCATGTGCACGTTTTTGCGGGCGGGAGGGCGGTGCAAATTGCATCCCAGCATGATTAAACTGACAATTAGCGGAATTAACACTAAATATTGATTTCGTACTTTGATAGGTACAGGTGTATTTCTCCCTTGTAATGGAATCGCTTGTGGCAGACTTAAAGTTCCATCTCGTATCATATCAAATAAAGTTGAATTGCGTAGAACTCCACCATCAGATATTCTGCCCTGACATCCAATGCCCACGTATAAAAAGTTATAATTGGCATCGATTAAAGCTAGCAAAACAATACTGAAATATGACTTATAATTAAAAAACTCAGAACCGCTATTAATTGGACATGAAATACGTATATGTTTCCCATCGAGGGCACCTACGCAATTAGGTACATTCCATTTCTGCATGAAACTCCGAGCCACTGATAGCCATTCTTCCTGTGTATTCGGCATCTGTAAAATAAAATTGTTTGTGATATTTGTGTGTGTAGTTCTAGTTATATGTATGTAAAATGTGTGTGAAGTTCCAGGTACAGTATAAAATCATAGATATTATAATTCGACTAGGAATAGATATGTTACTTAGGAAGGTTCAGTTTCTAACTACCTAATGTGTTACGGATATTTGTACTTACCCTTAAATAATTGGATAATGTAGATACCAACGCTTGACAAACATCTGGAATTATTAAAGAAATAACTTGTGGAGACACTTTAAACAGCGTACCGAGTGAAAAATAAGAGTCTCCTGTAGCCAGGTATCTCAAAGTAATTGCTAGTCGATCGGAAGCTGACACAGCATTTCTCCAGCGGGTGTCAGTTTTTGATATCATGGGTCCAGTTAAATTCAGTAATATTTCAAATTCTTCACTAGAGATCCTTAGAAAAGTGTTAAATTTCGAACGAATATTTCTTCGGTTTATGTCATCCTTTCTAAAATCTTCAAGTATCAGGGACACATTAGGCCTATTTCGTAGACTTGGTCTGACCCAATATCTTCGTTTGATTTTGCGGTTCTTTTTACGAATAATAACATACAACACTACACTTGCGATACACGCAACTATATCATAGTCCAACATCTTTCAATCCTACGTACACGACTAACTTCGACGAAAGTCACAACACTACTGCGAAAATTGCAACCGCATCTGCAGGCTGCCGGCAACCGCCGGTAAAGCCGGCGGCCTGCATTCAGCGGCAAGGCGGTCTGAAACCCGGCGGCATAAGCCGGCGGCATGTGTGGATGCGCCATGAGGAAGGGTAATTAGTTTATGTATCGGTTCTTTATACCATTGTACAGTTCAAGTACATGACTGAAATAAAAATGCAAAAATGACGTCTGATAATACGCTGCCCCTTTAGAAGCAACCCAAAATAATGTTGTTTCAAACGCCAAAAAAGTGCTCTGATTTAGATGAAACTGGCATCATTCGACGAAGAAAAAATCGCTCATTCCGAATATGTATTTAACATAATATCGCCCAAGATGTCGCTTAAAGCAAATAGCCTTTCACCCCTCGATATATACACACATCAACAAAGTCTAGGGATACGTTATTTTGAAATCAAACATGGCTTTATTGTTTAAAACCTATTTAGTTTCCTTAAAAAGTTTATTTACAGATTTAAACCTTGTCTATTCTTTATTCAAAATTTAAAAATTAAAATGAGAAACAAATGAAAACACGCAAAGCACAGCGCAATCTTGAGTTGTATCTAATTTCAAGAAGTTGCATTAAAATTTTTTTTGCGTGTTAATTGAAGAAAACCTGATAAATTGTTTTATTTTCTTTTCTCAATTGGTTGTGTAAGCTTTTTAGCGTCATGCCACGCCATCATTTGAGTCGAGATGAAATGTTACGGGCAGTTGGCATGTTACAAAACGGTGCTATTCAACGCGTCGTTGCTGAGTCTCTGGGCACAAGCCAAAATGTGGTATCCAGGCTGTGGTCACGTTATCGCGCTACTGGAGATGTGGCAGAACGGCACACAGGTAGATATCGTGTTACCACTCAGAGACAGGATTGATTTCTCCAAATGACCGCCAGAAGACTACCCAATATCACAGCGATGCAACTAGTGCAAAGGCTCCAGGAGGGTCAGCAGCTGCTGGTGAGCGACCAAACCGTGCGAAGGAGGCTGCATGAAGTTGGTCTTCATGCTCGCAGACCGCTACGAGTCCCAGCGCTGCGACGTGGCAATCGCGGTAGGCGACTTTTATGGGCTCAAGAACATTTGACATGGAGTGATCAACAATGGTCATTGGTGCTGTTCACTGATGAGTCCCGCTATGGATTTCATCCAGATTCGAGACGAACACGCGTTTGGAGAACTCCAGGCAGGGTCAGCCGTCTCCGACATCCACAGGAGGTCCACTCTTACCAAGGCGGGACAATTATGGTGTGGGCAGGAATACGAATCGGCGGACGAACCCAACTCATTTGGATTCAGGGCAGCATGACTGCCCATAGATACCGTGAGGAGGTAGTAGAACGTGTCATTGTCCCGCTCAGGGCCCTAACGGGGCAAGAATTTCAGCTCATGCATGACAATGCACCTTCCCATACAGCGCGGCTGGTGAGGGCCGCCCTTCGAGAACACGATGTTCAGGTATTAGATTGGCCTCCACAGTCGCCAGACTTAAACCCAATTGAACACGCCTGGGACATGTTACAGCGAAGACCATTGAGGGATTTTCCGCCCAACTTGACAACAGAAGAACAACTTTTCGAACATTTAAAAAGAACTTGGGACTGCATACCCCAGCAAGACATTGACACCTTAATTTTAAGTATGGAAAATCGTTGCCGCTGTGTGATTAATGTTAGAGGAGGAAATACCGATTACTGATTATCAGATTTGGTAAGATTTTTATTCATTTAATTCGATTGAATAATTTTATAAGAATAAAATGTTTTTGTTCACTCAGTAATTTTCTATGGCTTAATTAATTTAAGACTTTTATTAATTAGAAAAACAAAATCGCATCGTGTTGTTAATGTTTAAATATCGGCCATGAAATTATCTTTAATTCTTCCATTTACAGTCATAACAAAATGTTTATAGTTTTCTAGATAATCAATGAAATGTTCAATATCCCTAGATTGTGTTGATGTGTGTATATATACACAGTCATGGTCAACTAATTAGGGACATTCAAGATAGTAAAGGGCTATAACCGGTTATGTAGTATCTCCCTATTATATGGACGTTCCAGCAGGATAACGACCCGAACGTATCTTGGCGGACCTTCCATACATCATCCATGTATGGTAGGAATTCCGCAACGGCCACCCGCGTGTTTGTGCCGTGCGCGGGGACCCGTACGGGGGGATGAAGGAGTCCTGGAGGTTGAGTTGGTGAGGGGTCGGGCAGTAGTTATCCCTCACCCGCAACACGCCTCTTTGGTCCGGATTTCCCCTTACACGGGCGGTCGGGGTCTAGCCGGGCCCCGATCAATCGGCTGCGACGTCCGGTCGGACGGCCGTCAAGGCTAGCCATGGGTAGGCGTAACTGCAGGTGGCGTCTGGGCTGGCGCCGTGTGCCGGTCTGCAGACGAAGGCGCGCGCCGTGCTGGACTTTGGGCTGTCCAGTATCGGTTCGCGTTGGAGGTCTCGCAGATTGGCATAATCCCATGGCTATACCGCCCAATATCCCTGGTGCTTGTAAAGCATCCCCTTTGAGGGCTCGGTGGAGGGTGGGGAATTGGGTTGGTGAACGCCAATAAAGAAGTTTTCATGGACCGAAAAAATAAAAATAACGCCCAACCTATTGTTAAGGTCAAGGCCTTAACAAATGAAGAATTAGCGGGTGTGCCAGGTGTGGCGCAGCCCGTATTAGAAGAAGAGACGGCAGCAAAGGCTGCTGCCAAGAAGAAGGTCGCCAGACGGGTCAGGGAGACCTTTTCCCGCCCGGCCACTCCGGTTCCGGGGGCGTCGACAGATCAGGCCGCGGGCATGGAGAGCGATAGCTCTCTTAGGTCCGCGGTATCTATGGAGTCGCTATCCAGTCGAGATGGCCGCGCGAAGACTCCGGGTTCGAAACGATCGAACCCCGCTGGGCAGGATGGACGCCAGGTCAAGGCCGCAAAACTGTGCGAGGACGCGGATGACGAGGCAGACTTGGCGTTCATCCTGGACCCTGCACAGGGCCCGGCGGATAATAAAAACAAGAGCCGACTGCCCCGGGTCGAGGACCTGGTAGAAGAGCTACGCCAGCAGCCCTCAGCCGACCTGGGTGCAGTCATCCAAGAGTCATTGGCAGCGGTTGAGAAGGTGGCGGACACGTCCCGAAACCTGAAGGGTAGTTTTGTGCGTGTCCTACGTCTTGCGGCGCGTAAAGCTCAGGCGGCCGCCGCTGAATTACACGGGAGGACCAGCGGGAGCTCACTGGAGCTAGAAAACCAGCGGCTGCGCTCCCAGCTGGCCTCACTGGAGGCGCGTGTGACCGCCATGTCGGCGGAGATGGCGGAACTCCGCGGTAGAGAGCTCGGGGCGTTTCCGCCATTGCCTTCGCCATCCCAACCGTCACCTTCTGTGCGGTCTCCTTTAGGGTCACCGCCACAACCACCACAACGGTTGTCGAATCCGTCGCCGCCGCGAGCAACCGAAAGGGGCCTTTACACTCAGGCGGCACCCGCGGCCCTGGTTCGGCGAGGGAGCAGCGCTGGCGCTCCTCCTTCTGTTCCTGCTCGGGAAGATCAGGCCTCTCCAGAAGAGAGGTTTGCGGCCATCATGGACCGCAAAATGAGAGAGATGGGGCGCATCTGGGACCAACGTCTGGTCCAGATGCGTCATGAGGTCATGGCGGAGATCTTCCCGGGCAGGGCCATCCGCCCGCCGCTCGCTGGGAGCGCAGCGCCGCCCCAGGTGCCACCCACCGCGAAGCAGAGTGGCCGGCGTAAACAACGGGCTGCCGCTGCGGAAGCTGCTGCGGCTCGGGCTCCGGCAATGCCGGCGCCGACTGCGCCGCCACCGCACGCCGAAGGCACATGGGCCCAGGTGGTTGGCCGAAAGGCCAGGGCAAAGGCTGCCCGGCTGAATCGGCCACCGCCACCTCCACCTCCAAAGAGGCCGATCGCGCTGCCGCGACCTCCTCCGTCCGCGGCAGTGACGATCAACCTGCCATCGACCTCGGCCACTACCATGGCTGAGGTCATGAAGGTGGCGAGGACCAAGGTTCAATTAAAGGACCTTGGCTTGGAGGCGGGCCTTCGCCCTAAGAGGGCCTTGACCGGGGGTCTTATTTTGAGGATCCCTGGTCCAGAGGGGTCCGCGAAGGCGGAGGCCCTAACCTCTCGGCTAAGGGAGGCCTTAGCCGAGACAGGTGCGGTGGTGGCGCACCCAGTGGCAATGGGAGAGCTCCGGGTGATGGACCTGGACGACTCCGCCGACCCCACCGAAGTGGCAGAAACTTTAGCCACGGCGGGGGGATGTGCTGTCGCCGACGTAAAAGTCGGTGAAATTCGGTTCTCCCCGTCGGGCTTAGGATCGGTGTGGGTTCGTTGCCCACTAGTGGCCGCCCGCAAATTAGCGGCAATCGGCCGGGTACTAGTGGGCTGGATGTCGGTCCGGGTGGTGGCACTTCCACCCAGAGCTCTCCAGTGCTACCGTTGCCTGGAGAAGGGGCATGTCAGGGCTCGGTGCACAGGGTGCGACCGGAGCGCGTCGTGCTTCGTCTGTGGCCAACAGGGCCACAAGGCGAAGGAATGCACGGCGCGCGCCCCTCACTGCGTAGTGTGTGCCGACCTTGGCAGGCCGGCAAACCATCGCCTGGGCAGCGGTAGGTGCACGCCACCGAAGAGAAAGGGAGCGGGACGTCCTGCCACGTCCGCTCCAACATCGTCGCGGTCCAACGATCCGGGCTCTGGCCCCGGTGGGGTGTCCATGGAGGTGTAAACATTCTTTCCCCCCCAACTTATTTTGCAGGGCAACTTGAACCACTGCATCGCTGCGCAAGCTCTTCTTGCGCAGACGATTGCTGAGCGTTCGGTTGCCCTAGCGATAGTGGCGGAGCCTCACTCCGTTCCCGACCACCCTCGTTGGTTCGGGGCGGATGGGGGCCTCGTCGCCATTTATTGGGCAGGGGGGGAACGTGACCCCCATTGTACACTCCTGGCCAAGGGGCCCGGATTCGTCGTCGTGGAGTGGGGACCAGCAGTCGTGGTGGGCTGCTACATCTCCCCGAATTGCGGCCTCGCAAATTTTGAGGCGTACCTGGACGGGCTAACGAGCCATATTAGCTCTTACCAGTCCCGTCCGGTACTCGTCCTGGGCGATTTTAACGCCCACTCTAATGTGTGGGGCGATGCCCGGGACGACGTTCGAGGGGAGTTATTGCTGGAATGGGCCGCCGGACTGGACCTCCGTCTTTTAAATCGGGGTTCAGTCAGCACCTGTGTGCGATGGCAGGGGGAGTCGATCGTCGACTTGACGTGGGCGACTCCCTCGGCCATGCACCTGGTCTCGGGGTGGAGAGTTGCGGAAGAAATTGCCACGCTGTCGGATCACCGTCACATCCTTTTCAGCGTGGCCTTCCGTCCGCCCCGAGGCGGCCCTGACCGCAGTAATGTTGTCCCGCCACGGCGCTGGTGCCTACGCCGCTTGGACCGCGACATGTTGACGGCTGCCGCCGTCGCCATCGCCTGGGGGGCGAGTGAAGGTGGAGAGAGGATCCCGTCCGATCCCAATTCGCAAGCGGGCTGGTTCCGGGGCATCATGTCTCGCATCTGCGACACGTCGATGCCCCGGATCCGCCCGGGTGACAGACGAGGCTCGCAATATTGGTGGTCGGCCGAAATCGCGCGGCTCCGTTCGGAGTATGTCGCAGCGCGTCGCCGACACCAGCGGGCCCGTCGGAGGAGGCGAGCCAATGCCGAAGAGGCTGCCGGAGCGCACAGGGCGTACCGAGTCGCCGTCAAGGCGCTATCCATCGCGATAGCGGAAGCCAAAGCTCGGTCCTGGAACGAGCTCATCGAGGGACTGGATAGGGACCCATGGGGGCGCCCGTACAAAATGGTACTGGGCAAGCTCAGACCGTGGGTCCCTCCGTTGACGAGTACCCTGGACCCGGATTTCCTGAGGAGGGTGGTGGACACCCTCTTCCCTAGGGTCCAGGACAGTCCCTCGGACCCTCCGTCACCGTCGTACCATGATTGGGACGACCAGTTGGAGGTGACGGAGGGGGAGTTGGACCGAGCAGTACGGCGACTTGCGGCCCGAAATACCGCCCCTGGCCCGGATGGGATACCGGGCAGGGCGTGGGTTTGCGCCCTGGCAGTCCTGGGGGACCGATTGAGGCAACTGTTCACCAGTTGCCTCCGTAGTGCCGTGTTCCCCACCTGCTGGAAAGAGGCAAGGCTTGTGCTTCTGCAGAAGCCGGGCAGGACCGCCGATTCTCCCTCGGCGTTCCGACCAATCTGCTTGCTAGACGAGGCGGGCAAGCTCTTTGAGCGTGTCATAGCCGCCCGTCTCAGCGAGCATCTGTCGCGCGTTGGCCCCGATTTATCGGACAGCCAGTTCGGATTCCGGCAGGGACGTTCGACGCTGGACGCGATCAACCGCGTCCGCGCCCTGTCGGAGCCCACCGTTCGGGCGGGGGAGGTGGCGTTGGCGGTGAGCTTAGACATCGTCAACGCCTTCAACTCCGTCCCCTGGCGGGCGATACGGGAGGCACTGGTCCATCATAACGTGCCTCCCTATCTCCGTGGTATAGTCGGGGCATATTTGCGCGACAGGACGATTAAATTCGTCGGTCGGAACGGGATTGAGATCCAGAGGGAGCTCTCCTGCGGGGTTCCTCAGGGGTCCGTGTTAGGACCTCTGCTATGGAGCCTCGCGTACGATGCGGTCCTGCGGATAAGCCTCCCTCCCGGGGTGAGCGTCGTCTGCTATGCGGACGACACGCTCGTCATAGCCCGGGAGGTAAATTTCCAGCGGGCGGTACGGCTCGCCGAACTCGGTGTTGCGTGTGTCGTCACGGCCATAACGCGACTGGGCCTTCGGGTAGCGCCTCACAAGACCGAGGCGCTATGGTTCCACGGCTTACGCCGTAGGGAGGAACCACCCAGTACGTCGATGCGTGTAGGTGACGCAGAGGTCAGGGTGGGGCGGTACATGAAGTACCTGGGCCTCACCCTAGACAGCCGATGGGGCTTCGAGGAGCACTTCGAGCGTCTGGCCCCCCGAGTGCGCCGGGTAACCGGAGCGTTACACCGGCTTTTGCCGAACCTCGGGGGTCCTAGGGAAGAAGTCCGCCGCCTCTATGGAGGTGTCGTGCGATCCATGGTCCTTTATGGGGCGCCCGTCTGGTCTGAACGCCTGACGGGCGCCTCCCGCTGCAGAGCTATCTTGAACAGCCTGCAGCGTGTGGTGGCCATACGGATCGCACGAGGATATCGAACGATATCCTTTGAGGCGGCGACACTCCTGGCGCGCTTTCCACCGTTTGATCTCCTGGCGGCAGTCGACGCGACGGTTTTCACCGAAATCCGCGTCCGCCGGGAGAGCGGCGAGGCGCCAGAGCAGACGCTCGTTGCCTACAGGCGGGAAGCACACCGGCGCGTACTTGCACAGTGGCGCGCAAGGCTTGAGTTGCGGCTGAACGCGCGCCAACGTGCCGTCGGTGCTATCCTGCCTCACCTCGAGGCCTGGGTGGGAAGGAAGGGCGGTTGCGTCACCTACAGACTGACTCAGATACTCACCGGACACGGGTGTTTCGGTGAGTATCTGTGCCGGATCGGCCGAGAAGTGACGACACACTGTCACCATTGCGGGAGCGACCTGGACTCTGCCCAGCATACGCTGGAGGAGTGCCCGGCCTGGGAGGCCGAGAGACGAGTCCTGGTCGCTGAAATCGGACGGGATCTTTCGCCGCCAGCAGTCGTGTATGCGATGCTGGCTGGCGACTCCACCAAATGGGACGCCGTGGTCTCCTTCTGCGAAGCAGTCATGCTCCAGAAGGAGGCCGCCGAGCGGGATCGGGAGCGAGCCGACCCCGTTCGTAGACGGAGGAGGCGTCGGGGCGGCGGCGGCAGCCGTTAGCCCTACTCCCCTCGGGGTTGCGGTGGCAGTATGAGAAGTGTCCTCTACTGCCGCCATATGCAAGCAGCCCCGGGAAGACAGCGAACTGTTTGTGGCACAGTCGCTGTGCCGTACTGGCAGGAGTCGGCAAATGGGGAGGGCAACTCACAGTCCTCCCCGGGTGCGTGTCCCGACCATCTGGGACACGGCGCAAAAGGGGGGCACCGGAGCAGCATACCCGCGTTCCCGGGGCTCCCCCCATCAGGCGCCAGAAGAAGTCCACGGCAGGTTAGGTTTAGTCGGTGCGAGTCCGACATACCCACCCGCAGACACTTTTTGCGGGTGGCATGCATTAGCATTCCCCCTGCCTTATCAAAAAAAAAAAAAAAAAAAAAGGATAACGACCCGAAACATACCGCCCATTCAGTCAAGTCGTTTCTTACCAGTCAGTCTGTATCGGTGCTAGATTGGCCAGCAAATAGCCCGGACCTCAACCCAACTGAGCACCTTTGGCATGAAATCAAGAAAAAAGTTGCCACTTATCGTAATACAAATTTGGATGAACTTCATGAAGCTTTTTGTGAGGCATGGGCAAACATTCCTGTCGAAACATGTCAGAAACTGATAATGTCTATGCCACATCGGTGTCAAGCGGTAATTATTAGCAAAGGTTTTACTACTGGGTACTGATTTTACACGTAATAAAATGGAGCGTTAAAGATATTATAACACTACAGATTATAAGTTTTATTTAACTGTATTTTTCATTATACTTCACTGTCCTTAATTAAATGTCCACTACAGAATTGTACCTTAATATTTAATACATGTTTAATCTTTGATATTAAATACTTTTCTATTTATTTAATTTTTATTTACAGCCATTTATAGCATAATAATCGGACCACATTATGCAAATAATAGGTGCTGAGCAATCAATAGGGTTTTATATTAATATGTACATAACCGGTTATAGCCCTTCACTATCTTGAATATCCCTAATCAGTTGACCACGACTGTATATATATATATATTGAGATTTAGTATTAAGTAGGTTATTAGGTAGGTAGGTATCCCATCCTGTACCATGGCTTCCCCTGAAGAACAAATTAGTCTCCTTCAAGAGCAACTCAGGCTGCTCCAGTCCAATCAAGAGCAGGGAACAATGGCAGTTTCTGTGAAGATGTCCACCTTTTGGGCTGATAAACCTACAGTTTGGTTTGGATAAGTCAAGACACAATTTGAGATTGCTGGGATCAAGCTGGACAAGACCAAGTACAGCCATGTGGTGGCCATGTTGGACTCAAAAATTGCCGGTGAGGTAGCTGACATTATTGAAAACCCTCTAGAGACCCAACAGCTATGGATTTCTCAAAACAGAGCTCATTAAGCGTCTATTAGCTTCAAGAGAGGACAGAGTTAGAAGGCTCCTTGGTGAAGAAGACATCGGGGACCAAAAGCCATCACAATTCTTGCGGCGTCTCCGCTCTTTGGCTGTGACAGACTTGAAAAGTGAATCAATGTGCAGGCGATTCTATCATCTCAAAAGGACCTGCCACTGCAAAAGGCAGCGGATATAGCCGATAAGATAGTCGAGGTGGCAGTACCAGCTTCAGTACATGCAGTGGCAGGCCCTTCATCTGAACTGTCTGAGCTTGCCCGTCGAGTGGACCACCTTACTAAGCTAGTTGAAGAGCTCACTAATGACAGGAATTCACGCTCTTCAACAAGATACAATAGCAATGGTTCGCGCTCCACATCTCTTTCTGCATCCCGGTCTTCTTCAGCATGTTGGTACCATCGGGTATACAAGACCAAGGCCAACAAGTGCACTAAGCCTTGCAGCTGGAAGGATCCGGAAAACGAGAAACGCGGTCAGTAGTAAGTGCGGCGACTGACCGTGAGGTGTTGTGCCGCCGATTATTTGTCACAGACAAGGGGTCTTCCCGACGATTCCCCATCGACACTGGCAGTGACCTTTGCTGTTATCCGCACCGCTTATTAGATTCAATAAGAGAGACAAGGCGAGATGAGCGATAATCATTCTTCAAAAGACATGTATTGAAATCCCCCATGAATATGGTGTGACTGTAAGAAGGGAGAACCTTTTCCAGGAGTTTTTCAAAGAGGAGAAGAAATTTACTCTTAAAGAAATGTGTTAGTTATTGTGAAGTAAATTTGTGTTTGTGAAATATATAAGTGTAGGTGCAATCATGAAGCTGAAACATGATCAGCTTCCAAGCTCAATGTTATAATTAAGCTTATCCCCGAGATCAGCAGTTTTATTCTTAGCTATAGTCACTACCACGGTGCGCGCTCCACATCTCTTTCTGCATCCCGGTCTTCTTCAGCATGTTGGTACCATCGGGTATACAAGACCAAGGCCAACAAGTGCACTAAGCCTTGCAGCTGGAAGGATCCGGAAAACGAGAAACGCGGTCAGTAGTAAGTGCGGCGACTGACCGTGAGGTGTTGTGCCGCCGATTATTTGTCACAGACAAGGGGTCTTCCCGACGATTCCCCATCAACACTGGCAGTGACCTTTGCTGTTATCCGCACCGCTTATTAGATTCAATAAGAGAGACAAGGCGAGATGAGCGATAATCATTCTTCAAAAGACATGTATTGAAATCCCCCATGAATATGGTGTGACTGTAAGAAGGGAGAACCTTTTCCAGGAGTTTTTCAAAGAGGAGAAGAAATTTACTCTTAAAGAAATGTGTTAGTTATTGTGAAGTAAATTTGTGTTTGTGAAATATATAAGTGTAGGTGCAATCATGAAGCTGAAACATGATCAGCTTCCAAGCTCAATGTTATAATTAAGCTTATCCCCGAGATCAGCAGTTTTATTCTTAGCTATAGTCACTACCACGGTGCGCAACATATCTGTAGGCATGTAGCTATTTGTCATACAGAACGAATAGAACAACGATAACACTCTAGGTAAATGGGGTCCGGCATATTGAAGGTGCTCAATACTGAGACCGTCATAGCCCGGTGATTTACCTTTAGTCATGGATTTTATAATATGAGCAATCTCTTTGGATTTAAACTGTATCCCCGGTGCCATGCCGGCCACAGCACTAGGCATCCTCGAAGGGGGTCCCAACGGAGATTTTATGTGGAAATGATCCTTGAAGAGGTTTGCAATATTTTTCGGTTTCGACTCGCCACTGACACTCACGGGCAGCCCAGACTGGTATTTCAATTTATTTGTATTTTTCCAGAATCCACGAAAATCCTTTTTTGAATATTGCGACGCAAGTATATCCAGTTTGATTTGAGTTTCGTGATCCTGATACCATTTCAGACGTGACTTAAAGATTTTTCTGGTTTCGCACATCTCTTTGTAAACTAGTCCGGACGAAGGTTTACCATGCGAAATCCATATCAAAAATTTTTGCCTAGCCTGTCCGTGAGCCTCAGCGACGTGATGGTTCCAGCCCACAACTGTTTTCTTTCTAATCCACTTGTTGCTCCCTCGACCCACCAACGCAGCCTCCGTCAAGGCTTTTACAATATCATTATATAACTGGTCTATGAGAATTGTCATTACACATTTTATCATTTTATAACACATTTATAGGTGAGTATTTATGAAATAATTAAAAATTCTCTGTATATTACACCGCAACACCACGATCTATAAAGTGGTGAATGCAATTTAGTGAGTGTGAGATGTATGTAAGTTGTAAATGTGTGATGAACGAGTTGTAACCTAATAGCAGTAGGAAACGAACAGGACATAGTTTGCTCAGTATGGAAGCGGATTTTTACTCAGGAAAAATCCTTTCCTAAAAAGGGGGGTATGTAACGCCTTCAATTATTGCAGAGCAATGAAATGGAATCTTATAAGGCTACCTCATATTAAACCAACGATTGCACTTTACGAGGAAGTTTTAGATTTAGTTCCTTCGACCGTATTTTTGGGAATAACACTGGACTCAAAATTACAATGGGGTCCTCATATTGAAAAATTATCTCCCAAATTAAGTTCAGCTTCATATGCAGTTTGGAAAATCAGACAATTGTCAGACGAACCAACTGCTAGACTAGTATATTTTGCTTACTTCCATAGCATTATGTCCTATGGTATTCTGCTGTGGGGCTCAGCAGCTGACATAAGTGCTATTTTCGTATTACAAAAACGAGCTGTCAGAGCTATTTATAATCTAGGCAGTCGCGAGTCTCTACGAAGCGTTTTTAAAGAGATAAATATACTTACTGTTCCATCGGAATATATATGTATATAATGTTTGTACGGAAAAATATAGATAAATATAAAAAACGGAGTGACTTGCACAATGTCAATACTAGAAATAAGGACAAACTAACTATACCATGCCTTTCGAGTTAGCAAAACTAATAAGTCATTCGTGGGAAATTGTATTAGGTTTTATAACAAGCTCCCTATTCATATAACTAAACTACCTGATAATAAGTTTAAGTCACACATTAAACGTGAACTTATGGCTTAGGGTTACCACACTACTAAGGATTACATTGACGATAAAGACATTTGGCGGTCGGCATCTACCTGCACATATTCCGCTGGGGATCTTATAGCCATATAGACATGACTAATCTTTTATGTTACCTGAACTATCTGTTATAAAACTATCTATTATTCAAATATTCTACGAATTTCAGAACTGCTGGTTGTGTCTCAAAATGATTAATGTTAATTTTATTATGACGTTTTTATTTTCTCTTTTTAATATATTAAACCTAAAATAAATACTAACGACAACCGATCGAGCATATATTGTGTTTGCCTGCTAAATAATTTCAGTAAGTGGACCAAATCTCGTGTATATGCCCCATTGAGTATGTTTCGCCGGAGCGTCTCAACTGGGCCGTGTTGAAACCGGTAGTAGACACACCCGCTGAGTTTGTTTCGCTGGGTCTTCTCAGTTGGGGCGCATTGGATCCGGTGGTAGCATTAAAGCGCGACCGTCGTTATAAACACAAGGTCCGCCATAATAATAACATTTAATTCGTACCTTAATATAGACAGAACTATTCAGACAATATGTAGTAAAATATAGCTAAAATTTAAAATTTAGATAATTAAACCTACACATAATCCTTGACAATAACTTATTTTAAGTTAAAATAATTAAAGCTAAATATCGTTACTGTTATAAAATAAATCTTATTGTAAATTATTCCCTACAATCCGTGTGCCTAAATATTTATATGTACCTAGAAATAATTATAAATTAATTATATATTACTACGAAGATGTTCTGACTATTTACAAGCGCTTTTTTAAAGTCTACGTGAATAAAAACCTTTTTAATTTATTATTTTATTTATTTAATTGAACATTGCCTTGACGTTACGAATCTTGCATCGCACAAGCGAAATTTTTACAGCGCATCGCAATATTCATTTATTTATTGTTTTGAAGGATGGGGTCAGTTTACACCGTAGGAGGGTGGTGTGGCGGCAACACCGTTGCGTCACTAGACTGTCAAGTCAACGAGTGACAGGGATCTGCCACTTAGGTAAAAAGCGCGCCATAAGTCTACACGAGACAAAAGACTCGGGATATATATGTGTGATATTATAAAGTCCTCTGCATTGTATTCTACTGCTGTGCACCAATAAAAAGTTGTGAAGGTGATGTACTGTGTTCTTAATGTCCCACGACATCACCCACTTCACTCTTCTTTTCGTTTTAAAATATGTTTGCGTTATTTCCCGACTTTTCAGACGCTTCCCTTCATTCCTCTTTATTTCATTATGAGGACTTCTTCCGACTATGAATTTATGCAAAAGAGACAAAGGTTTTTGCGTATTAAAAGATAAAGCTGCAGCATTGTGTAATAGTAAAATAACTAGGTGGGTTATAAAATGGCACACGTATTCACCGCTTGAGCATTTAATCCGAACTAACTGCACATACATGTTTCCCAATATACCCACATCATAAAAAACTTACTTTACACTCCCCCACACTAAATGTATACTACTTAACTAATAAACATTTTAAACATACTTATACAAGCTTATGAAATAATTAAAACTTATATTTAACATTCTTATTAATCCTACATTGACGTATCGGTCGAGGCTGTGGCGATACCGAGGTAGATGGATGCGGTGATGATGCTTCACTCAGAGATAGCGGCTCCAATGAAGCCTTCATTATTAGTTGTCACCTCCCCCTCAGCCATCTCAACTGGGCCATGTTGAAACCGGTAGTAGAGACACCCGCTGAGTTTGTTTCGCTGGGTCTTCTCAGTTGGGGCGCATTGGATCCGGTGGTAGCATTAAAGCGCGACCGTCGTTATAAACACAAGGTCCGCCATAATGATAACATTTAATTCGTACCTTAATATAGACAGAACTATTTGACAATATACATACATACATAGACTCACGCCTGTCTCCCAGAGGGGTAGGCAGAGACAACGGACTTCCATTTGTCACGACCCTTGCACACCTCTTTCGCTTCGTTTACTGACATTATATTCTTCATACATGCTCGCCGGTTTAGGGTACTTCTGACCTGACCTAAGTACGTCTCCAATTTGATCAGAGAATGTTCTACGAGGTCTTCCCCCTTTTTTTTTTTAATTCTTTATTATTTAGGGACTTTTATAACGCACAGCGTATGTCAGTCCCATCGTACCCTAAGACAAGTTTCAAATCAAACGGGATCAATGGATCAGGGCCATAAACTCGAACAACTTTCTCGCATCATCGGAAGTCGGCTTACTTAATATATGGTGTCTTCCCCTTCCGGTTGTACCATTCACACAGGCCAGGTATACTTCTTTTGTCAGTCTTCTTTCATCCATCCTTTCTAAATGGCCAAACCATCTCAGCATACCTTTTTCAATCTTTGTGACTACATCCTCTTTCACACCACAACGCTCTCTTACATCAGTATTTCGAATTTTGTCTCTCAAAGTCACACCACACATACTTCTCAGAGCTCTCATTTCCACTGCATTTATTTTACTTTCATTCTTTTTCTGCCATACCCAACTTTCACTTCCTTACATTAAAGTTGGCACTAACACTCCATCGTGCACGGCCAGTCGAGCCTTCTTTGAGACTTGTCGGCTACTCATAAAGGCGTGTAGTGCCCCATTCACTCTGTTCCCCGCACTTACTCTTCTAACAATATCTTTCTCATATTTCCCATCTCTCGTAAACAAAGTTCCCAAATATACAAACTCTTTCACCTGTTCGACTTTCTCTCCTCCAACCACAATATCACAAGCTGTCGTGTATTCATCCCTCTCAAATACCATTACTTTCGTCTTACCAACATTCATTTTCATCCCTTTCCTTTCAAAAGCTTCATGCATATTTGTTACCATCACCTGCAACTCGTCCGCAGATGATGCAAGTAGAACTTGATCATCAGCATACAGCAGACATTTGATGAGTAACTCATTCATCCTTACACCACATTCACTTTCTTTCAAGTCTTTTAAACAGCTATCCATGAATAGGTTAAACAACCACGGAGACGCTACACATCCCTGCCTAACACCCTTTTGGATGCTAAACGACTCAGTGTATGACCCGTTAATCCTCACGCAAGCTCTGGAATCCCTATAAAGAGAGTGCTTGAACAAGGTTGTCGTCTAACCCATACATGGACAGTACCGACCAAAGCTCATTCCTCAACACTCTATCGTAGGCCTTTTCTAAGTCTACGAAGGCACAGTAGACCTTTTGGCTCTTCCCCAAAAACTTCTCTACTATGCTTCGTAGAGAAAAGACCAGATCCGTGCATCCCATTCCTTTTCGAAAACCCGCCTGTGCATCCCATATTTTCGTATCGGTTTCTTTCACAACTCTTTCAACCAATACTTTCGCATACAACTTACCAACGACGCTGAGCAGACTAATGCCCCTGTAGTTTTTACAGTCTTGCCGTGAGCCTTTTCCTTTGTAAAGAGGTACGATGACAGCCTTGCACCAATCACTCGGTACTTGGCCGGTGTTATAGCACAAATTGAAAAGGCTGCACAGCTGACTCACTATGACGCCATGTCCAGCCTTCAGCATCTCGGAAGTTATCCTGTCATATCCTGGTGATTTACCCGATTTCATACTCTTAATAGCTTTCACAATCTCATCCTATACCTAATGAACTACGTTCACTTTCTGTTACACTTCTATCATACAAGCTCTCAAAATACTCCTTCCAACGTTTTAACACGCATTCTTCCCCGTTCACTATATATCCATCTTGGTCTCGGATGGAGTTCAGTTCTGAGGTTTGGGTTATGCCTCTATATTATCCTCTATTCGACAATATGTAGTCAAAATATAGCTAAAATTTAAAATGTTGATAATTAAACCTAGGTACACATGATCCTTGACAATAACTTAATTTAAGTTAGTTAAATATCATTACTGTTATAAAATAAATCTTATTGTAATTTATATCCTACAATCCGTGTACCTAAATATCTATATGTACCTAGAAATAATTATACATTAATTATATATTACTACGAATATGTTCTGACTATTTACAAGCGCTTTTTTAAAGTCTACGTGAATAAAAACCTTTTTTTTTTTTATTACGATTTTAAAACTACAATCTTAAACCTATTACGGTAATGTTTGTACCAATTTAAACCTTATTATAATACCTAATTAAATTTCTAAAATAACAGATCTTTTCTTTTCTACGGAGTAATCTTACCGCTGCATATAACTACTCCACGTCTCCGAACATCACTCCACCTCATCAGTTCCGGAACTCGATCTACAGCCCTTAAGACTGCGCCGGACATCACGACACTACTACCAGGGGATTGGTATTTTAAATTGTCAGATCGTACCCGAAATTGAGTAATAAACCTACGACCCTCCTACCTAACTTTTCTATCTAGACGCGCGGTAGCGTGTCGAGCCAAGTTTATTTTTTCTTCTGTAATTAAATAATTTTTTTAAATTGCTCTTTAGTCTTTTTTCTTCTTCTAACTACCTACAATTTTTTCTATACTTCGTGGAAACGCGACAGCGTACCAAATATATAAATAAATATATGTGAATGATTTTAATATTTCTTTTTGGTGCCCAAAAAAAGATCAGTGTGAAGATTGCACTGCTTATCGCAACGCAGAAAACAAAGCTTTGTTACAAGAAAGGTATGATATACACCTCAAAGAAAAAGATTTATCAAGATCAGAAAAAGAAATAGACAAACACAATGTTAGAGATAACTTTATTGTTGCTGTGTACGATCTGCAAGCCGTGATGCCATGTCCGAGAAGAGAAATTTCAAGTTTTTACTGGGTGTCTAAATTGAATCTGTACAACTTCACAATTACACAAAAAGCTTGCATGACAAAGCGAACGCAGACTTTGATGTAGTTTTTTATAGTGACACCTGCTGTGGTCAGCAAAAAAAAAAATTATGTTGGCCACGTATCAACATGCTTTAAACGAGTTACCAAAACTTAAAAGCATTACTCACAAATTTCTGATAAAAGGCCATACTCAAAACGAGGGCGACTCTATTCATTCAATGATTCAGAGAAACATCACCAGGGCTTTAAAATCCTCGCCTATCTATGTCCCCGATCAGTACATCACCCTGATAAAAACAGCAAAAAGAACGGGATTGCCCTACACTGTTCAGGAACTCACACATGAAAACTTTTGGAACTTGAAATCTCTCGCTACTGGGAACTACACTACGAATGACGACAGCGAAAAGTTGAAATGGGCAGATCTTAAGGTTATTAAGAGTGACAGAGAACACCGGAATAAGATTTTCTACATATGATGGAAATAAATGCCTACAGCCGGGCGCTACGTAAACATGAGTTAGGGCTGCCCTTCTCCAGTCTTAACACAAGCGTAAGTACCTACCGTATCTTAATTCATTCAAAACCGCCTATAACTACCTATTTCACTCGTCTCAATAACTTTCCTTTACTCTATTCACATTATTTATTAATCCAAACACCTTTTCTTTCGTGAGATAAAAGAAAATACTTATCCATTAAAAAGACACATATTTTATTCCTACCTTCTAGTAAGTAAAATTATTTAATAGTCTTAACTTTCACAATTTCCAGGTAATTTAAAAAAAAGGTACCTATGTCTGAAAGCGTTATTGACGAATTCATACAACCAAAAACAGCACAATATCTCCTACCTATCGTATTAAATATGTACTTGAATAGATTTTATTGTTAAAAAAACAACACACCGTCCGTTCGTCACTGCGGTACAGTCGCTGCTGTCCGCGCACCGAGCGCACTGCGACATCGAGGCGCGTAGGTATAGCTCGCGTTTCGTCCGTTTGTATGAAGATGGAATACTGTATACAAGGTGGTGCAAAGGTTATCACATAAAATGAAACAATAGGTCCTTCTGGTCCATCTTATGCTAAAACAACTATAAAATAACAAAAATAAAACTAAAAATTTTGGACCAAAAAAAAGCGCGCGAAAATTTAAATAAACGATATCTGGGTGGGAATGGGTGGTAGCCGCACTATCTATTGTTTTTTAGGGTTAGTTATTGACCCCCTAGGGCTCACCTAGCTTCAATCTTTGCAATTGTAACGGGATATGCTAAAACTATCTAAGAGGACAGTACCCTAACCATTTAAGTGTAGTATTTTATGTGTTTTATACCTTAATATGCCATTTGTACTGTACTACAGCAACTTTTCTAAGAAATAAAGTTATTATTATTATTATTATATTATATGCTAAAACCATGAAATTTAAATTAAGTTAAATGATGTCCCTTCCCTGTAGATAAACTAATGATTATTTTTCATTGATTTCTTTTTTAGAGTACTATTCATGGTCTGGTTTATCCATGGTTTAATTTTATATGATAACCTTTGCACCACTTTGTATAATTATACTGTGCCCACGAACTAAAACCACACGGAGTTACTGCAGGTATGCCCTAAAAGGATTACCCTCAACAGACTTTGGCTGTTGTTGGAGCCTCGCCACTCGGGTCGCTGCGTTCTTGACAGGCTTCTGTAAGGGCCGAAACACATAACCGCGTTGCGGCGCCGCGCCGCGAGAATCGGCAGTAGCGGCACTGCCGATTGTAGCGGCGCGGCGCCGCAGCGTGGCGCTAGTTCCAGCGTTATGATGTCATACTTGTTGACAATGATTTAGTTTGTTTCTATCACTCTACCAAATAACACGTGTCAGTAAACCCGGAAGCAGTTTTAAAATTATAATGTCTGACTTTGACATCGACTTATTTATATCGTTGGTTCGGTAACGCCCTTGTTTATGGGATACCAGTGACGAAACTTATAAAGACAAATTTATAAAACAAGAAGCATGGAAAACCATTTGCGAAATCATTTATGAAAATTACAACGAAAAAGACGCTATCGAAAAATCAAAACTGGGTAAGATGTGTAGTCTTTTCTTTTGAAATAAGTTATTAAGGAAAGTGAGAGAACATGGCGGTGTTGTTATTTGCTTCACGCTCACACTTATGCGTGTGTGAGCGAGAAACAAATAACGGACAGCGTCGCCATTTTCTTTATTTTTAAGGCAAAGTTCCTGAGTGTAATAATTGTTTGTAGGTATATGGCGCTCTTATCCTAAAAGGTATACAAAACAATAAATTAAATTCTAAATTGCTATTTTAATAGTTTATTTGCAGTTTACAACATGTCAGATAGACTAAATAATTTTTATGTCAAATTCATATTTTTGTTAATTGCCAACTAAGGGCACCAACATCACTAGAAAAGTAATCACAAAAAATATTTCGTGTTAGATGTGGGCTCATACTAAGTTCATTAGTTGTCAGCGGTTCTAACATTTGAAGATCAGAATCATCAAAGATAATGTCATCAGACACTTGTACTCCATCTCGATTCAAAACAAAGTTATGTAGTACACAACATGCCTTAATTATGTCTGTCGCAAATTCATATTGCACATTCATAGCTCGATGTAATATGCGCCATTTATTGGCTAGGATGCCGAAAGCGCACTCCACATATCTTCGGGCACGTCTCAACCGATAATTGAAAATTCGTTGTTGTACCGACAAATGCTTTCCTGAGTAAGGGCGCATAACGTTATTTGAAATTGAGAATGCTTCATCTCCCACAAAAACAAATGGAGTTGCATTTTGATTACCTGGTAAAGGCTTTGGTGCTGGAATAGGTAATTTATGTTTCATAATCAAATCATAAAGTTTAGAGTTCTGAAAAACGGTGGAGTCATTTTCCTTTCCATACGCTCCTATATCGACAAAAATGAATCTATATGAAGAATCAACAAGAGCTAATAAAACTATTGAATTATAGCTCTTATAATTGTAAAATAGTGATCCACTGTGCGCAGGACACCAAATACGGACATGTTTACCATCGAGAGCTCCTATGCAGTTTTTGTCAAAGTCAATAGCGACATCTTCTAAAAGCTGTCTTGTTATAGGAGGTATATTTTGACTTAATAGATGTTTCCATATGCCACGACAAACGATCCTCACAATGTTTGCTATTGTACTTGCCCCTCGGTAGTATTTCGTATGCATAGTTTTGAAATCACTGCCGGTTGCTAGAAATCTGAAATGAAATAACAACTAGTAGACATGTAATAAAATAATAAAAATGTAGGTATAATAATACAAGGTGCTATAAAATTATAAAGGTAGGTACGCAAATTGTTACGGGTGATTGATACGGACAGATTTGATTTACCATATCAGGAACAAGCTGTTAATGTTTTCAGTTTGTGTACATAATTTTAAAGCTCTTTATACATTTGTTAAGGGCCACATAAGGTTAATAAATTAAAATTTTGTAGTTTAAATGTAGTCTAGGGTATTTTTATGTTTGTAATTTTGATTAAATTTTAAGCAATTAGCCTTGCTTTTGGCTTAATTATTGTTAAATAAATGCACAAAGTCGATTTTTTTTCCTACTTTACTAAAAAATTTTCCACTATACAATTTTTCTACAATTTAATCGAAATTACAAGTATTGAGTTTTCTACATTCTTTACAACATTAATCCGTCGGTATCGGGATTTGTTGACGTACAGCCTCTGAATGGCTGACGGTGATGTGGTATACGTCACTCTCATGACGTAGCAAGCAGTGGAGAAATTTGAAGCTCGAAGTAGGGTCTCGGATGGCATAGTTGGTAGTGCGCTAGGACGGATTCCCGAGAGGCGTGGGTTCGAATCCCACTTCGAGATTGAAAAAATTTTCCACTTTGTGCATTTATTTAACATTTTTATATTTTTTTATATTTATTTCAATTTTTTATTTGTGATTTTTCTGATTCAGGTAATGAACTAGTTAAGAAGTGGAAGGCCATAAAAGATAATTTTTCTAAATATCAAAAAAAAACTAAAAGATGCCAATCGGTCTGGAGCTGGAGCTTCAAAAATAAAAGAATATCACTTGAATAAACAATTACAGTTTTTGAAAAAAGTTTCACAAAATGCAACTGATTCCAGTATAAATGTAGTGGAAGAAGATAGTGAAAACCAAACTGAAATAACAGCATTGCCTCGTTATCAAAGTCAATCACGAAAACGAAAGGTAGCTGAGAAGGATGGCTTTGAACAAAATATTTTGAAAATATTAAAAACACCGGAGAGTAGACATTTCCATTTTTTTAAGGGGATTTTACCATCTCTTCAAGTTTTGAATGATAATCAAACATTGATATTTCAAAGTCGAGTGCTTCAAATACTAACAGACATTCTTCAGCCTACAAATCAGCAATATACACCTCACGGCTATACTCAAGATTATCAACATCAGGGCTATAATCAAGGATATTCAACTCAGAGATACGATAATACTTTTCAGAGTGGCTACCACACTTCTACTCCTGGATGTTCCAGTACTGAACTGAGGTCTGCCTCATCCTCACAAATACATTCCGATCCATCAAGCCAGCAGCGTCCAATAAATTCACCATTTACACTGGAGGAAACGACAAGTACTTCCTATGGTACACAAGACGAAGAGTTTGATTTTTCTTGAACATTGTATTTTTGAAAGACTAATTAAAGTATTATTAAAGTAAGTAATTAATCAATAAAAACTATCAATAAAAACGTATTTGTTTTACTTTACCTTACAGTCAAGCCCAACATTTCCAAAGCAGTAAGAGGTGTCCTTCCTTTAATATTTTTTTTATGTATATATTTTGATAACCCGCGTAGTAGCTCTTCAAATGATGTTATACTAATTCTAAAGTAGGCGAAAAAAATTTTTTCGTCTATCTTTAATGCTTTGTATTTTCGAGAATAGTACTCGCCATCGGGATTCATAGCCTTATTAAATGGATGTATCCAGTATCTTCTTTGTCGTTTATTTAAAACAGAGTAATGTCTTTTTAATAACAAATAAGATTCTCACGATTGTCCATGGCAGAGACACGTCTATCCACAATTAAAAATCACGTGGAACTGGATACCCTACCATACGACAATAAAATGCTCTTTTTCGCGACGCCGCAAAGCCGCAACGCAAACCGCCGATTTTAGCGGCGCGGCGCCGCAACGCGATTATGTGTTTTGGCCCTAAGGGTTTTTATTTTTGTCTTGCGTCGTAAATACCTATACACTTTGATTATTTACACATTTACACTTTACCTGGGCACTTAACGAAAGGGACATTTGTATTCAACAGGTAAAAATATTCCTTAGGTACTTTTACCCTACAAATATTGTATTGTATCATTACAGATTCAAGAAGCAATGTCATGGGAGCTGGCATTAATTGGACTACGCAAATTACTACTCCACATATAGAAGAATTTGACGACTTTGTTTGTGGACTGTCGCCTGCTTTCAAATTAGATAGCACCTTGACGGAACTACAATTCTTCGAACATTTTTGTAACAAGGAGTTGGTACAGAAAATTGTCAATTGTACGAATAGTTATCATCAATACTTTGTAAGACATGCGACTCTCGGCATTTATTCAAGACTGCAACGATGGCAAGATGTAACTATTGAAGATATTTACATCTTACTAGCACTAACAATGCTTTTCACCAGGAATAAAAGAATAACAATCGAAGAACACTGGTCTACAGACCCTTTACTACACAGTGAGGTGTTCCATAACACTATGTTCAGAAATAGATATTGCTGTATTCTAGCAATGTTGTCGTTTTATGAAGCACCTGCACGGGCAAATGATGTACCGAGATTGTATAAAATACAAATGTTAATTGTCCACGCACGTGAAACTTTTAAAGGCACATTTATCCCGGGTAAAAAATTGTGCATAGATGAAAGTATTGTACCTTTTAAAGGTCGCCTAATGTTCAAACAATATTTACCTAAAAAACGCAATAGATTTGGAGTAAAGTTGTTCGTAATGTGTGATGTCGAAACTGGGTGTATTGTTGATTTCATAGTGTATTGTGGGTCAGAAACAGATATTGAAATCGTACCAAATTTAGGCCTAACAGGATCAGTAGTGACCGAACTTTTAAAAGATTATTTTTTTTGTAACCGTGAATTGTATGTCGATAATTGGTATTCCAGTCCTCAACTTTTTATGTATTTAAAAGAAAGGGCCACCTATGCATGTGGCACCGTAAAACCAAATCGGAAAGGGATGCCGAAATTCCAAAAACTAAAACGCGGTGAAATAGCCGCTTACATGTCTCCTCCACTCTTAGCTTTAAAATGGCAAGATAAAAAACCGGTCATAATGATGTCAACGAAACATGATGATAAGATAGTTCCATCAGACAATGTCGTCTACTCAACAGGGCTACCCAAAATGAAGCCACAGTGTGTGGTAGATTACTCAAAAAATATGGGGTTGGTTGACACAGCAGATATGATGACTAGCACATTAGGCTGTATAAGAAAATCCAAAAAATGGCATAAAAAGCTTGGATTCCATATAATTGACATGTTTTTACTAAATGCATTCTATTTATTTAAAAAAGTAAAAAAATATCAAAAATGTAGTTTAGCTGATTTTCAATTAAACGTAATCAGGCAATTAATAGAAAACTACAAACAATGTAATTTAAATCAACCATCAACCTCGCGTGGCATCCGTGACCTAGCCGTATTGTACATAATGATGTCTTACAGCATTTTCCTATTAAGAACCCAACCGGAAAAAGTCAACGATGCAGAATGTGTTCGGCTAAAAATAAACGATCAGACACTCGTTTTATGTGTCAGAAATGCAATGTTTATCTGTGCGTAGATCCGTGTGCTATTGAGTATCACAAATCGGTAAATCAATTAGTATCGTGATTCCACATCACTATTTTTATGTTTCGTTTATTAGATTTATGGTGATATGACAACACTCACCGTACACTCATTCAATCATTCACTCAACTCAATTCTATATATTCGACATCGACAGTAGGAAACAAGTGTTTGTGGTACGACGCAACGTTTATAAAATCGAGATTCTTAATTTATTGTAACAAAATGGGATCCAAAAGTGTGTGGTCTACAAAATATAATTACTATTTTAATGTAAGTCGTAATATGATTATAAAAACTAATTTGATTTATTTTATAGGAAAGTTTGAAGACAGCCAGTCAATTTTGGCTGGCTTTGGCTATAGTGAAGACGAAGTAGACATAAACATAGAATATAGCCAGGATGTTAACCAAAGTGAGTATATGGTTTTTTTGAAAGAGGGCCAGTCGCAGATAAGAAGTTGTGACAGTACGCCGGATTTACATAGATCTACGGCGACACAAACTTCGATTAAAACGCGCAATGCATCTACACAATACGAACATATTAAGGATCCAGTTAAAGTAACTGCCAAAACCTTAGCGGACACTTATTTTGTTGCCGACGACCCTGGTAAACAAAAATTTATTGAATGCTACATAAATGTGGTCTCGTCCATAATTCGTCTCGCTGGTGTCGATCGTAAATAATCTTTCGATTGATTAATACCTATTATTGAAAAAAGTTACCTGCGTGTGGTTGCAGACTGACTAATTATATTATTAAGAAATTGTAACTGTGATTATTTGACTGATTTTACTTTAAAGGTTAACTATAATATTACTGTAGATATAATTACATAACGGGACCAGGAGGTTAAAAACCAACCAATAAGCATAATTATTTTTTTTATTTAAAATGTTACTTGTAATAGTTAGACTGATTAGTGTACTACTGAGATATTAAAAGACGAGGTTCATTCAGTAGGTACCTATAGTTATACTTCAGTATAAGAATACTTAAATAAATACCTATTAATATATCGATCGATGTTTTATTTCCTTACAAAAAATGACGGATATTTCCATAGAGTAATCAGTAGTAGGTAAGTATGTACATAGGTGTTAGTTATCAAGCTCGTAAATACAAATATTATTATAGCGAAATATCGATGTTGAAAAATTTATTTACCTACTTACATCCCTATTTGTTGTAGGTATTTATTGATCGATTTAATGTGTCGGGCGCTGGGGGCACGCTAACTGATAAAAATCCGGGCGGTTAAAAGGTTAAATGTTCTAAGTATAGATTTAATAATTTATTGATTTTTTGTGTATACGAGATTTTTAAGTTCTAGACGGGTTTTAATAATAATTACTGTGATTTCCGTGAAGTGCAAAATATAGACTTAAATGTCATTAGCATTGTAATATTGCCATAACTGTAAGACAGATATTTAATATTTAGAAACTTTTTTTGTGTTTGAATTAGTTATTTAATAGACAAGTAATTTCCTTAATTCGGTAGTTGTTATACTATGTTGTGTTATGCTTATTCTTTTAATGTGTAGTTAAGGTATAATTGTCTTGGTTTTTTGAGAAAAACGTTAATAAACATTGCTAATTTTGCGTTATGTGGCGTTTTAATAGATAAAATGTTAAGAATCTACAGTCATTTTTATAAGTAAAACGGACTCATGTGACACTATACTTTCGTAGATGCAAGCTGATACAATTTTTTGGTATTACATTAATAAACACTTATATAACACTCACACACACACACGATATATAACACTTAGTTGTAGCACTAGTAGATTCGCAAAAAAACTTAAAATATCACGATGAAATCTTTGATGGGCTCTCCTGTAAAATTTAGCATTTTCGTCATGTGGCCCTCTGGCATTTAATCAGCGATATATATATATATCAAGTTGGCGTTGAATGTTAAATAACCAGATGATGTTGAATTCTAACCTAAATTGTGGATATATATTTGAGCTTCATTTTTTATGAGTGTATCTTGAGGATATCCAAGGATAATTTCTTCTGTCTTCCGATGTTGTTTTGCTGATGTTTGTAGCACTACAGTTCCTAAAGTGTAACTTACACTATTTTTAATAAGTGTTTTATTGACGATGATTGTCACAGACGTGTTGATACTTTAACGACCAGAAACGTAATAATAAGTGAGAAAACCAAGAAATCGTATACAATTTTTTATCAATAATAAAAGCACTAATTCTAGAATGGCAACAACAACATTACGAATGTGATTTTAAAATCGTAACGATAAACGCCATTCAATTTGTAATTCCAAACGTTATAGTAAAAGCGTGCTACATTCACTACTTGCGCGCGATTTGGAATAAAGGACGTGCATTAAATTTGACAAGATCAAAGGTCTAGAAAAACTAGTGGCACTATCTGCTGTTCTACCACTCTAACCGGCAGACGAAATTACAAATGGTTAGTTTTATGTAGCCAGTCAGAGCCCCGATGATAATATCAGCAAAAAAAAATCGCCAATATATGTTACAACAATGGCTACATGAACACAACAAGCTTGGCATTAAAAATAATGGAATCTTAGCAAAAAGAAACCCAACCTCACACAGATTCCGAATGCTCTGTTTGAAGATGCATTAGTAAATGCAGTTCGTGCAAACAAAGTGTCGAAAAATGTCAAAATGAAGAATAGAACAAAAGCAAGTATGTGGACGGATGATTTAATTCACGACACCCAAATGGAATTAATAAGCGGGATCATTACAATTCGAAATTTCTTTGAAAAATTAAAATAATTTGAATTTTATTATTATAAGTAATTATACTCTTCGATCGTTGATTTTCTAGATATTTTAGTTTTTGTGTATTTGTAATTGTTTGAGTTATTCTAATCTCATAAATAATATTGTATGTTTCAAATGCAAGAAAAAGGGATCACAGTAGAGGAAAAGGCCAAGGGAGAGCATTTAGAAGCCCGAGATATCGTGGAGATCAGCTCACCGTGCAGAAGAACAAACCATGTTCATAGCGTCAAATCAAGCCCTAGTTTCTAATGAAAATATAATGTTTGCTGTAGACTCTGGTGCAACACAACATTTTACCTTTCGAACGCCATCGACCACTTAGTTGCTGAGTGATTCACGGAAGCGATTCACGGAATCGCTCAGCAACTGATCGCAATTGACTACTAAAGTTATAATACTATATAAAGACTTTTAATTGAGTTTGAAATATGTTTCGTATGTTAAAATTCATTTTAAATACTTTATGTAATTATTTTAGTCTCTAACAGAAAAAGAGGTGTCTGAAGTTGTTATTGAATTCTAACGATTTATTTTACTCATACCGGCGCCAATGACAACTTTAGAAGACGGCTAGTGATGGCCGATGGGGTAATTATCGTCAATTTGTATTCGTGTGCTCGTGTATAATAAAAAAATGAAAGTACGCTTTACATTGTTTATTATTTGTAATCGACTAAAACAAAGAAACACTTCAGTATTCTGGCGATGGGCAACTTGACTCGATACTACGCTCTCCTCTAACTTCACGAATATAGTTAATTATTTTGATATAGAGTATTAAAGCAGCAAAATATTCATTCCACGGATCACGAGGATTTGGATTCAAAAAGTTTGCATCTTCCATATTAATCATAACGGCACGAAAGTCATCGTCACTGACTTTAATATATTGTATATAGCTACAATCTGTTTGTGACGATTTATATTCTCTGGTTTGTATGTTTCGTTGTCTGGGAAACAAAATTGACGGGGAACTTGGGCCTTCCTCCTGACTGGCTTCAATAATGTCGGTGTCTTTATCTTCAAACATAACGTTTACACCTTGTTGGACAGACACATTACACTACTAACACTTGAAACTATTTTACTATAATGATAAATATAGATTGCAGGTATGATTTATAGAAGACCACATTGAACCACTGAACTCAAGTACTTTATTATTATTATCGATAAATATGCCGTAATACGTAATAGAAGTTTCTAGATTTTTAAATCATTCTAATCCCTACGCCAAAGGCAACTATAATCGCCCGCTTATAATAATAATAATTTATTAGCTTCAAACAGTATAAAACAATATTAAAAGTATCGGAAGCCTCCTTTTAAGCATATAATGCTTGTGTTAGGAGACTTCGCTCTTCAAAAACAGTTGTTCATATTTAGTGTATCACAAGTACGTACTTCAATACTAATTCTAACAATAGGTATTACTAAAAATTACAAAATATCAGGTGACAGCGAATCAAATGGCCGTGTGCGTATGTGTGTGTGTGTTTGTTTGTATGTGTGTGTGTGTGTGTGTGTGTGTGTGTGTGTGCTTGAGTGAGTGCTGTGTGTGTGCCCCTCTTATTTTATGTATTCCAGAAGTGCCTCGGTGTCTTCATATGTAAGTGACTTAATCCAATTTGTTAAAGTTTTCCTACAGTCATAATAAGTTTTTGAATATATGTAAATTATTTTATTAATTCTGTTGTACAGTTGAGCAGACCTTTTATTTAATTGCTTGCAAGCAAACATAGTTTTAGTTTGAGGAACTACTGCAATAATGTCTTTACGTCTTTTAACCTGTATGCCTGAATTATATGGTAGACTTTTGTGTTTTCTTAAGACAATATTAATTAAATATAGCTTTCTAACCGAGAGTAGATCGCTAAGTTGGTATAGGTTCTCTGTTGGGAATCTAGTTTTCTTAAAATAAATTAACTTGATCAGTGCGCGCTGGGCTCGCTCTAATTCTATAAAATGAGATTTTGCTGCACCTCCCCAGACAGGAATACAGTATACCAATACAGATTGCACCAATGCAATATATATTTCATTAAGCACATTTCTGGATGATCTACGGCTGCTGGTCATATTTTTCGGAATAATATACCTAAGTGTTTTAAAAAATCCAGCTTAATCTCCTCACTCTATTTCCAACTTGGTCCAAGTGCGGATACCAGGATAATCGCTGATCTACTACCACGCCTAAGTATTTAGTCTGTGTAACTTTACTGATGGATGAGCAGTCACAATAGCTATTATTTATATCTCCACACACATGTATTTTTATGTTAAAATCCTGTTTTGGTTCGGTACGATTTGTTATACTAAAGCATATATAGTTTGTTTTTGACGTATTTAACGTTAGTAGGTTATTGTTTAGCCAATTAGCCACTTGCACCATGCCCGTCTCAGCCTTAAGTTTTACGTCACTCCAGGAATCCCCAGTGAAAGCGACAGCGGTATCATCGGCGTACGAGAAGATATTTGCATTTTTGATGTTCAAATTGCAGAGATCATTTATATAGAGTAAAAATAGTGTAGGACCTAGGATGCTTCCTTGAGGCACGCCGTATGATACCCCCCCTATTTATGACGTCACAAGCGAAGCTAATAAACAAACAGCGTTGTGTAAACGTGGGTAAGTGTATATATATTTTTGTATTTGTATCTAACTATCTTACAAAGCAAAACTTTGGTTGGTTTAACACTGATGCATTAATTTATTTTCGTTAATATTTCCTTGTTCGGGGTACAGTTTGATGAAGGATCCTGTGCATAAATAATTTAATAATACCAAAGGGAAAAACGGGACCCTATAACTAAGGCTCTGTTACGCTGTCTGTCTGTCCGTCCATCACCAGGCTGTATCTCGTGAACCATAATAGTTAGACAGTTGAAATTTTTACAGATGATGTATTTCTGTAGCCGCTATAACAACAAATACTAAAAAATAGAATAAAATTTAAGGGGGGCTCCCATACAACAAACGTGATTTTTAAGCCGTTTTCATAGACTCGTACTTGGCTGGTTTTTAATAACGAGCAGTCGAGTAACTTTATATTAGAGAAACGAACCTGCAACTTACAGGTTAATAGGCCATTATATGCTCCAACCGCTAGACCACTACCGTTGCAATTTGAATATATTATGTACAAAAAAAATGAAATGCCTTGATTATTAAATTTCAGGAAGAACGTGAATCTTCCCACTCACGGGAAGGTGCTGAGGAACCTTCAAGATCAGAAGAGAGCACTGTAAAACCTACTCGTCCACAGGGGGGGCGTCCACATGTTTAATTAAACACAAAATTTTAGTATTTAGTCATTTATTCATAAACAAAATAATTTGTATCTGAATTTGCACACATAAATAAATTACAAAATTAAAATTTGTATTTATATTATTGTATACGGACCACCTGATGTTAAGCGGTCACCCTAGCCTATGGATGCTCTTTAGTTTTTAAAAACATAGAGCAAGTAGAAGTGCCCAAAAGTGTTTTAGTTATGCGATTACCAAGATGGATCGACCGAATATTGATATTTTCCCTAGAAAATGAGGAAACCATATCAAAATTTACTGAAGTCTTTGTAGATGGGACCATTAAATTTATAATTATTCCATTTATTCAGCTGTTCACCATCCACGCTGATATTGGAAGTTCCCTTACCAGCACGAATATTGTACCATTAATATTTCTGCTGCTTTTAAATAAAAAGCAAAATACGTATGAAACTGTATTTTATTTGCTGAAAGATCGTTTTTCCAATTGACGTTCACGTTAGTTCAAGATGGATTTTGAAATGGCAATTCAGAACGCAACACTATAGGTATACCCAGATACTTTAATTTCTGGGTGCTATTTTAATTTTTTAAAATGTCTCTGGAAGAAAGCTAAAGGTCTGGGACTTAAATCTCGTCAACATAAGAAACATGTTGCCGTTTGCGCTTCACTGGCTTTAATACAAGAAGAACACGTAGAAGACAGTTGGCTCTATATCATGGAGGATTGCCATGAAAATAATAAATTTTCAAGCCTTAACGACTATTTTGTCAGTAATTGGCTCGAGGATAGAAATACACTAAGAAAATGGAACGTGTATCAACAACGTCATATAACCAGTAATTTAATAGAAAGTTTGAATGCAAAATAAAGAAAAAATTAAGTGGCAGAACTAAGCCTAATATTTTAAAACTACTAGAAACTTTCGAAAAGAGAATTGCATTGGGGCCGCGCAGTTGACGCCCATATTTTGAGCCGAAACGTCGTTTCGATAGCGTATTTATTTGTTTATGAAAGTATTGTTAACTATAATTATGGATGGCTTCGAAGATTTTGAGATTACTCAAGATATCTTAAATGAGATAGAAAACATAGAAATCAATCTACTCGACAAAACTTTAAGTTCTGATGATGATGAAGAAAAGATTCAACCTCCCCGATCGAGTTACAGGCGCCTGCGGATTCTGTCATCAAGTGAAGGTAGTGATCGTGAAATTGGACGCGCTATCGAAGATTTAGAAAGAAGTTCATCATCTAAGTGGACGAACCCCAAAGGTAATCAACGCAATATAATTCCTTTCACTGAATGTTGTGGCATGCCAGCTTCTATCCGCACGTCAATGACTAACAAATCTCCAGCTGATTTTTATGCACTTTTGGTGACAGATAGTCTTTTACAACATATTGTTGATTGTACTAATGCTTTCGCAATGACTAAGATAACACGCACGGCAGAAGCTTCAAAAAATGCGAGAATTCGCTCGTGGTCTGAAACTAACCTTGCCGAGATGAAACATTTTTTCTGCTTGATTTTGTTTATGGGTTTGGTGAAGCTTCCCAAAATTGCTGATTATTGGTCCAAGGATGAGATTATGGGCCAAAATTTTCCACGAACTGTAATGTCTAGAAATAGATTTGAACTGCTATTACAAATGATCCACTTTTCCCAAGATGATGATAATAATAAATCGGACCGACTTCACCGCGTAAAGCATTTGCTGGAGGTGATGAATGATAATTTCAAGAGAAATTATATTCCAGGTCAAGACATATGCATTGATGAGAGTATGGTTCCGTTTCGAGGACGTTTGATATTCCGCCAATATAATAAACAGAAACGACACAAGTACGGGATCAAACTGTTTAAACTATGTACTCTACCAGGATATACATACCGGATTAATATATACGCTGGTAAACAACATGAACAAATCAATGTCACCCCTCAAAGAGTTGTAATGAACCTTTGCCAGGATCTACTTAATAAAGGGCATTGTTTATATACAGATAACTGGTACACAAGTGTAGCCTTAGCCAGAGAACTCCTAAAAAATGAAACACATCTGATTGGTACTTTAAGAAAGAACAGAAGACATTTCCCTAAAGTTGTTGTTTCCACTAAGCTAAAAAAAGGCCAGCACATAGCGAGAGAAAGTGATGATGGGATAACGGTTTTGAGGTGGAAAGACAAACGAGATGTTCTGGTGCTTTCCACAAAACATTCAACGCGTTTTATTCCCGTTACCAAACATAATAAAACTACAATGAAACCGGCTATAGTCGTAGATTATAACAAGGCAAAGGGAGCAGTAGATCTGTCGGATCAAATGGCAGCATACCAGACACCATTAAGAAAAACTTTAAAATGGTACAAAAAAATTGTCTTTGATCTGATTTTGAATGTCGCCATGGTGAATGCTTTAATTTTGTATAAAACCGTCACGAACAAACATATAGCTATTGTGGATTTGAGAAAAGAAATACTGAAAAGTTTTCTGGCAAAACCTTCAACCTCCGAAGCACCTTCAGAACGGACGATAAAAAAGAAGAAACACGTGCTTCAGAAAAAAGTAGGACCTTCTCTGAAGGTGCGTCGGATGTGTACAGAATGTTACAAGAATAATGTCACTACATTTGGACGTGCACTAGCCAGAAACAAAACTAAAAAAGTGCCTACTTTTTGCGATAGTTGCGTAGACAAACCTTTTCTGTGTGTTGAATGTTTTGCCAACGTTCATGCACTATTTTGATTACTTTCAGTATGGAAGAGTTATTTTTATTTTATGTTTAATTTTTATACCAATAAACCTTTTGATACCTTTGAATAATTTGTTTGTTTTGTACAATTTTCGCTAAATATTTTACAACCACACAGACTCGCGCACAATCACACATCACACACGCATACATACAACATATATACCCTCTGACACAAACATTAACACACAAACAAACCCACACATACACACCCATACACAATAACTTGTGGATTTATATTATTAGTGAAGCGCTCATCGATAACGCAGCTTACTACCAGTGAAAGATTTTTTTAAATTGAATGAGTATGTAGGTAGTTTTAGAGATTACTTTCTACATCCACACTCACAATCCTGCACAATTTACTTCTATATCCTCATCAAACACAAAAATCTACTGCTAGACAAAGGCCTTTCCAATTTCGCTGCATACAAATTTTCACTCTTACGTAAATGTTGTTTTTTTTCAAAGTCATTTACGATTTTCAAAAACCATCATAGTTGGCGTAACTAGAAGGCCACGCGGGTCAATGAATATAGGAATTAGTTTGATAGCACTGCCCTACGGCCTGTAGGAATGGATCAAAAACACTCGTAAATTGCGGTCAGCACTGACCGACGCAGCCTGAACGGAAAGTCTAGTTGTCGACCATCACTGACCGACACGGCCTGAACGGGAAGATGCATTTTTTTTGGTGGCATTCAACGTGTTAATAAGTATAATAAGATTTTCAATGCACAGTTTGAGATTTCGGTTTGTTTACACAATATAAACGCTGTTTTTTTATGTTTTAATACCTATGTTTGCCTTGAAAATCATCTCAAACGCGTAAAAATTTTATTGAACTATAGTTTTGAATAAAAACATTAAAAATAATAGCAAGATATTAGTACATATTCAACATTTTTGGTAATTTTACATAGACTCACGCCTGTTTCCCAGAGGGGTAGGCAGAGACAACGGATTTCCATTTGTCACGATCTTTGCATACTTTTTTTGCCTCGATTACTGTCATTATATTCTTCGTACATGCTCGCCGGTTTAGGGTACTTCTGACCTGCCCTTTCTTGAGAACATCTCCAATTTGGTCAAAGAATGTTTGACGTGGTCTTCCCCTTCCGGTTGTCCCATTCACACAGGCCAGGTATACTTCTTTTGTCAATCTTCTTTCATTCATCCTTTCTAAATGGCCAAACCATCTCAGCATGCCTTTTTCAATCTTTGTGACTACATCCTCTTTCACACCACAACGCTCTCTTACATCAGTATTTCGAATTCTGTCTCTCAAAGTCACACCACACATAATTCTCAGAGCTCTCATTTCCACTGCATTTATTTTACTTTCATTCTTTTTCTGCCATACCCAACTTTCACTCCCATACATTAAAGTTGGCACTAACACTCCATCGTGCACGGCTAGTCGAGCCTTCTTTGATACTTGCCGGCTACTCATAAAGGCGTGTAGTGCCCCATTCACTCTGTTCCCCGCATTTACTCTTCTAACAATATCTTTTTCATATTTCCCATCTCTCGTAAACAAAGTTCCCAAATATACAAACTCATTCACCTGTTTGACTTTCTCTCCTCCAATCACAATATCACACGCTGTCGTGTATTCATCCCTCTCAAATACCATTACTTTCGTCTTACCTACATTCATTTTCATCACTTTCCTTTCAAAAGATTCATGCATACTTGTTACCATCACCTGCAACTCGTCCGCCGATGATGCAAGTAAAACTTGATCATCAGCGTAAAGCAGACATTTGATGAGTAACTCATTCATCCTTACACCGCATTCACTTTCTTTCAAATCTTTTAAACAGCTATCCATGAACAGGTTAAACAACCATGGTGACGCTACACATCCCTGTCTAACACCCTTTTGGATGCTAAACCACTCGGTGTATGACCCGTTAATCCTCACGCAAGCTCTGGAATCCCTATAAAGAGATTTCAGTGCTTGAACAAGGTGTCGTTCAACCCATACATGGGCAGTACCGACCATAGTTCACTCCTCAACACTATCGTAGGCCTTTTCTAAGTCTATGAAGGCACAGTAAACCTTTTGGTATTTGCCCAAAAACTTCTCTACTATGCTTCGCAGAGAAAAGACCTGATCCGTGCATCCCATTCCTTTCCAAAAACCCGCCTGTGCATCCCATATTTTCGCATCGGTTTCTTTCACAACTCTTTCAACCAATACTTTTGCATACAACTTACCAACGACGCTGAGCAGACTAATGCCCCTATAGTTTTTACAGTCTTGCCGTGAGCCTTTACCTTTGTAAAGAGGTACGATGACAGCCTTGCACCAATCACTTGGCACTTGGCCGGTGGTATAGCATAAATTGAAAAGGCTGCTCTTGGTCAAAATAATAACAATTCAAGATGGCCGCGCACTCGAATCGTACATAAGGGTGGGTTTATACGTGACGGGATTTGCTTGAATTATGTACTGGATGAAATTTCGATGACTTGTATTAAATTACATCTTTGTCCGCTATTAGAAATAAATACTTTCTTATTAAATTTGAATTTTATAGCATTGTTCGCAATTCAAAGCGTTAATATAATCTCAAAAATAGGAAATCATAAATTTGATCGTCCGGCGGGTCTCGAACCCGCACCATCTACCAATCCGGGGTAGGCGGCTCTGCGTTAAGCTACGAACGATACACGCAGGCAGATCAAATTTAGGCTTCTTTTGCTAACAACCTTCCGGAGGATGTAGGTATTATCTATCGGCTTTGTTTTCTAGAAACATGGCTGACTGATATGTTCACAGTTGCATGTGAAAAATCATACCATATTGATAATACCTTCCAAATTATTAAATTTGAATGTTATAGCATTATTCGGAATGCAAAGTGTTAATATAATCTCAAAAATGGGAAATCATAAATTGATGGTGATGTAGATGGTGCAGGTTCGAGACCCGCCGGACGATTAAATTTATGACTTCCCATTTTTGAAATACTTTCTTGTTTTAAAAAAAGATGTTTAGTGTGATTTTTTCGTTCATTTGTTTTATTGACTAGTTCTTGTTCACGTTTTTGTCCTGAATCAAAAATACTTATTTTTCTGATTTGAGTAAAATATTCGAGTGTGTAATAATTATATTTTTTTATTGACGATATCTAATTCGCACTCGTCTTTGTCCACTTTTATTATGAATATTTTTGCTGTCATGTTTTTGCATATTATAGCTTTATTTTCCTTAATTCCTGCTTTATTTAGCAAAAATGGATGCACAACCACGCTTTAGTGGCACAAAAGGAAGGGGACCTTGTGGTGGTGGTGCTCGCTCTCGTGGTCGTGGTTGTGTTGTGGCACGCTCGCTTAATTTTGGAACGTTAGTGTTTCAAGTTATTTTATTTTCTGTTTATATTCTTAGATGGCTTTATTCTTTTTGATCGGTTTGGAGGTGATAAGAGTGCACTTGACAACAGATGCACTTGATGTATGCGCTGTTATTTTGTACGCACATTAACACCGATCAATAAGATTAAATCAATCTATAACATTAAAAGTCTTTTAGTATGGTTTCTGTAAAGTGGCACAGAAAATAACTACTAATTATAAGAACTTACTTTTTAGAGAAAATTTACAACCTGGTTCTCAATGCAAAAAAAATATACCTGTATAAGCCCCGCACGTTGATATTGCGATTGGCGGCCACCTTGGTGACGTAGTCGAAGCGTCAGTACCGTTCGCTACGACACCAGCGCATACGCGTATTGAGTACCTCTGACTTCTTACTTACTTATATTGTTATAGCTTTTTGTTTTCGTTATCCTGTTTTATTGTTGTTAAGTTTTGTTATTTTAATTATTTTGTGAAAATGAGTAAGAAAGTAATTAAAAGGCGTGCTCGTGAAATAATAATTAAAGTGGACAATTACTTTGTAAAAGAGAAAGAAGACGCTAAGTTATTGATACAAAATATAACCTGTGTCCTAAAAAATGCTTCGGACACTACTGGGGAGATGCTAATTTCGAAGCAACTTGTGACGGACATTTTAAATAATTTACATAATTCCGCTAAAGTGACGGAACGTGTGGCAAGTGCAACAGGCGTTGCAAAAAATACAGTAACAAAATTACGTCGAGAGTATGAATCTGTAACAGCAAGTGGCAGCAAAATGAAAACTCCTACGAAAGCAAAGAGACGTAGAAAGGAATATTTTGACGGATTTTCTTTAACATCATTAAGAAATATAATTCACTCCATGTATTTATTTTTTCTACGGACCCCTAATTAGATTCTTATACCAACGGAAAGGCCTCCTCAAGGCGCTTCTAGTGATACCCGGTTCACCTACAGCTGTTCAGATCTCGTAACAAAATTACTCAAATTACGTTCATTTCATAGATTTGTAGGTACGAAAAATCTCTGTATAAAAAGCTAACGGACCTCCGTTTGAATCTCAGTGGCAAACATCCATTTGTCGGAATCAAAGCTACTATCAGTGCTCGTGCTTCCTTTGGAGTGCTCTAAACCCAAAACCAACGAACCTAACCCCCCCAAACCTTGGATTTTTTGTAAGTTGTTCAATTTATAGCGTTTTTACAGCGATTTCATAAGCTTTTTCGACGTAACTTCACTTTTTTGCACGGCGCCTTCTGCGCTATAATTTTTATCTTATAGATCTCGGCGAGGCGCGTCTTTCGACACCTCATTCGCGCATATAGGATCCCGTTCCGATTTTTTGTGATTATTTTTAAACCGCGAATCAAAATTTCAGCTACCCACCCACCCGGTAGTCGTAAGGCCATATAGGGAATAGTCATTTTTTTTATTTTAGCATCGGATAGAGCTCCCTCTGAGCTCCCGATAAAGCCCTATAAGCACATATCTGCGCACTCTCCTTCACCCTCTAAAAAATTAGGTAGTCTCACACTTTTCTCTAGTAGTGGTGAAACCCTCACGATGTCAACGCAAGACCCTAGTCGCTCTCGAAGCGACTCCCTAAACCTCTCCGACGAGGAGGGGCTCCACGAGGTGCCTAACACCGCCCCCCCCACCACCCCCGATGAGGATATCCGCCTCAATCTTTCGGCGGATTCCACCGCCTCCACCAACAACTCTGCCCCTGACCCATTTTACAAAATGGTAATGGGGAAACTGAAAGAGGCTAGGAAGTTCCTCCTTGCTGGCAGAAGCCTCAAGAAGGAGAACAAGGCGGCCATCCTCCGCATCTTTGACGATGTGGAGGCCTTCAAGGCTCCCCCTCCTGTGCCTTCTCAACCAACTATTCCCAACCCTATACAACTCAAACAGGAAATCATCACTGATGTCTCTAAGATCATCAGAGATGAAATTGAGTCTTTAAAAAAGACTCTCAAGCCTCCCCAAGCCCAACTCAGACTGCGCTATGCAGATGTGGTATCAGCTGTACCCCTCGCCCAAGATTCCCACCACTAAGCCCAGCATCATTGTTGCGCCCAAGAAGGAGGTGTCCTCTGCTAAAGAGACACTCAAGTCCTTCAGATCCGAGGTGACCTTCAGGGTTACAGACTTCTGCCCCCTGGAAGTCAGATACGTCTCCAATAACAAAGTGAGGGTTGAATTCGCAAGCGAAAGCCAGCGCGATATCGCCCTCAAAAAGATATCCAAAGCCCCCAACATCTCTGCTGAACCCAGCAAGAAACTCAAACCCATGGTTATCCTCAAGGGTGTTGCCTCCCATACCGAGCAATCGGAACTCTCCCAAATCATCCTGAACCAGAACACCTTTTCCACGAAATACACACCATCCGATCTCGTCTTTAAGTTTAAACGGGGTAACCGCAACCCTCAACTTTATAACGCCGTCTTTATGGCATCCCCTCCCCTATGGAGGGAAATCATAAAGGCCCAAAAACTTAACGTAGACCACCAACGTGTACACGCTGAAGGCTACACTCCCCTACTTCAGTGCTACAAGTGCCTGAAGTTCGGCCACACTCGCACCCAATGCACGGAGAAGGACAGTGTATGCTCCTTCTGCTCTTCCATGACTCACACATTCAAAAACTGTCCAGTAAAGGCCGATCCCACCAAGGTGGATTGCTACAACTGCATCTCCCACGCCAAGAGATTTAACTTGACCCTCACCAACACGCGCCATAGTGCCACCTCCAACGCCTGTCCTAGGTTAGTCCAAATGATGGACAAAGTTAAGAACCGAACCGACTATGGACAGTAACACCTCACGCAATCACAACACACACACACACATTTTACATGCGTCCAAGTTAATCTCGGGCGTGGCAGAAATGCCACACACGAACTCAGAACCCACACACACAGACACAAAACAGACATCATTTTCATCAACGAACCGTACATTGGTTCGGGTAGACTGATGGGCCCTATTCCTGGGTACATCACCTACCAATTTCCCCAGCCCTCTCTGAACACCAAGGCTGCGATCCTCGTCAGGGAGCGCCTTTGCTGCACCATCGGCTTCACCGAGTTTTCCGATGCCAATATGGCTATCGTCAAGATCCTCACCAAGGCCAACAAACCCCTTTTTTGCCGCTTCCCTCTATGTTGAGCCTCGCGACGACACTCACAATACCCTCGACAAATTCTCTGCTTTCTTGCAAAAGACTGCAGATTCGAGCCATATTATATGCGGCGACTTCAACGGCTGGCACAGCCTTTGGGGTTCGCTCTGCAATAATAGGAGGGGTAACACCGTCGCCGACATAACATTACTTCACAACCTACACGTACTCAACACGGGCAGCGAGCCCACTTTTGTCACGACCACACACAGTCGCCTTAGGTCCTCCATTATTGATCTCACCCTCACTAATGACCCGGACCGCGTGCGAGTCTGTGACTGGAGGGTGGAGCCCGCCCTGTGCCCATCTACCGAGCACCGGGCCATAACTTTTAATTTATCTTTGGACCGAACTCCCCTTGCCAAGAGTGCCAAACTTACCACGTTTAGATATAACACATCTAACGTGAAATGGGATCGAGTTTCCGACCAATTTGCTCGGGGACTCGAGACCCATATAAACTTTAACACTCCTCTCACTCAACTGCAGATCCCGGAAGTAGATAACTACATTGCCCACATCACCTCTGGCATCCAACGCGCATGCGATAAACTACTTCCCCGTAACTCTCATCACCAAGATCGCGCACCCTGGTGGAACGATAACCTCGAGACACTCAAATCTCGGGTCTTGTCCATCCACCACCGGATGTTAAACCACCGACGCCGAAACCGCCCTATGGACGACCTACTCACTGACAATGAGGAGGCGAGAAGGGAGTATGCTGATGCGATTCGTGCCGCTTCCACCGAAAATTTCCGCGAATTCTGCGCTAAGCAGAAAAAAGAGGATGTGTACTCGGTCACGAATCGGATCATCAAGACCTCCCCCTTGAGACAACCGCCCTCCACTCTCAGGCTCGCCGACGGCACTTACACAAATAACTCCACCGACACTGCAAATGCACTACTCAACAACTTTTATCCAGACGACACTCCCGACACTACTGACACACAGAAACGAGTCAGATCCACCATGCGTCAACCCATCGACACTCAGGCAGATCCGGCTTTTACTCAAACAGAGGTGATTCAATGCCTCAAAAGCATGAATCACCGCCTTGTGACTCATACTCGGCATTTGGACAATACATAGCCAACGAATTGAGAAAATATGATCCAGTAACTCTGGCGCACGTAAAAAAAGATATATGCGGAATAATATTTCAAGCCGACCAGGAGCTTATACACAAAGCTATGCTGGGTCTACGCAACGTCCAAGCACTCATGCTTCATCTTATGACACCACTAACTCCTCAACCATCTATTACCACTGTTCCAATGACTTCTCCAATTCAATCTGAGATTCCACCTCACCCTACCCCTCCGATGATTTCTAAAAATTCATCAGACATTGTTACACCCTTCCGCTCCGATGACTTTTCAAAATCTATCAGACATTCCTCCTCTCCCTCGGCTTCCTGCCTCCTAATTATGCTAAAACGTAATACGAGCCACAAATTAAAATTAGTTTCACCTTTCTTTGTTTTATGTGGTTATTTTAAAGTTCTATTAAAGTGATTGGACTATATTGACAAGATATTGTTTTTTTTTTACTTACTTTTACATGAACCTTTAAATGTTCGATGTTGGCATCGCAAACTTCAGGAACAATCTTCGAAATAGATTGTTTGGAAATGCGAAAGAGATACTGCAAACTGGTATAAGAATCTCTTGTCGCTAAGAACCGTAATGTCAAAAGTATCCTTTCTCTCACGGTTATCGCTCGACGCCAGTTCGTATCATTTCTTCGTCTGCTTTGCAAGTCTGAACACAATAGATCCAACTCCTCTGTACTAATGCGTGCAATTTTTTTTCCACTCCATCATTTATCAATTCTTGGTACAGTTCGTTCCCATTATATAATAAAAGTCGTTACTCCTTCAAAAAGAAAATTCGAGAGCATTTTGCTAAAAATGCATTGGCTGAATCCTCACAGTAGCATTGTTGTTGTAATAACTATTATTATAATTTATCTGTATATGTATATATATGTATAGATAATATTTATTAGTTTATTTTAATATAGGTATTTGTGTATTCTATATATCCTTAGATTTTAATTATTTTTCCTCACTGTCCTAATAGTGCACCTACCATGTTTTTCTCTGCGTCACCACAAGGTTGACTGGCAGAGAATGCCTTTGGCATTAAGTCCGCCTCTGTACATTTTTGTGCATGAAGTTTAAAAATAAATTAAATCCATACCAATTGAAAATAAACCTTAAAGTTTCGAAGTGAGGGTTTACATTGATTATTTCTTAACTAGGGTCAGGTAATAGATATCACCGACTCTACACGAAAAAAGCTTTTGACTAACTTACGTAAAAAAGGAAACTATATCAAAAAAGAGACAAAATGCTGTAAACCTATGAAAAAAAAGCAGTATTTATCCAGATATTGACTACTTGCCAAGTGACAAAATATTTGGGTTTTTATTCCAGAAAACAACTGTGGAAACACAAAAAAAGGGTCAACCATTATCCAATCTGAAAGTAGATCAAAATCTAAAAGAATATGTATTTCCCACAATGAGTCCAGATTAAATATCCCTAGAGGCTAAAAAAGACCCACTGATATGCGCATTCGGTGCTAAATATATGCGGATCCACCGTGAAAAACATTTTATCCATGTCACATAGCGAAAAACCGACTATTAAGGATTTAATGGATTCGTTGAAACTTCAAAACTATAATGTAATAGTTACTGCGACTAAAAAGTATCCAGTTACAATAATCAAATAGAGCGCTATGGTGCTCCTACATACGCAATGAACATTATCAGGAGTCTAAAATAGTGTTGTAATATTGCCATAATGACAACCTTGATATTTGACAGCGGTGTAAAACTGCTGGAATTGAAGCTGATCTAAAAACATTCATTTATCTTATACAGTTAACTTGGAAGTTTGATGTGTCAAGTCAGGCATATAGTGATATAAACTAAAAAAAAATGAATAAACTAACTATAGTTCGTCTCGCAAGTGACTTGAAACTCCTTAAAAATCATCTCTGCGAGAAAGCTCAATTAGCAGCCTCCAACTTAGCAAAGTGGGAAACGAGTAACATTACAGCGTATATTTTAGCGGAGACAATTTACTGTCGCCTCCTTTTACTAAACAGGCGACGATCTGGTGAACTACACCGGCTTCTTCTTAGCACATACCAAGAGAGCCAAAATAATAGTAATGCCTCTGAAGAATTCGACAGAGACATTTCTAAGTCGAAAATATATTAATAAAGTCTTTCAATATTTTTTCGACTTTCGCTTTTGATTCAGAGCAGTTGAAAACTATATTTTATTTTTCTATGTCTAAAGCGCTATACTTAATCATAATTAAGATTGTATAAAAGTTGAAAATAAAAAGTGAACAGAGCTTCGCGCGGATGATTTATATAACAAAATATATTTTTTTCAAGTCACCTTATTTTTTTTAGTATATAGTTATATTTATGGAATACTTGTTAGACTTTCGTTGATTCCTAGTATTCTTGCGGAGTTTGTTTTGCTCATTCTTTTGTACTTTTCTTTAGGCGATTTCATCATCTGACCAAATCTCAAACTATTTCCTTTGTTAATGGTCTAGCACGTCCTAATATAAATCTATTTTTCTTGTCTCCAGTAGATTCAGAAGAGATCAAAAAGATTATCCTTGCCATCAAATCCAACGCGGTTGGTTGCGATAACATCAGCCGACGTATGATTACAACTATCTTGGACCAACTTCTTCCCGCGATTTCCCATATTATCAACCATTCCCTTGAATCTGGTTCATTCCCGTCGTTATGGCGCAAAGCTCATGTCCGTCCCCTTCCTAAAGTCTCAAGTCCGTCACTTCCCACGCATTACCGTCCAATTTCCATCCTTCCCTTCCTCTCCAAAATACTGGAATCCTGTGTCCATAAACAGTTTTCTAGTTTTGTTCTTACTAATAGTTTGATCAGTACGCTACAATCTGGATTCAGACCAGGCCACAGTACTACCACTGCACTCCTTAAAGTGACTGGCGATATTAGAAAGGGCATGGAAGACACCAAACTCACAGTTATGGTTTTGGTGGACTTTTCGAATGCTTTTAATACCGTCAGTCACGATATCCTGTTATCCGTCCTTTCCCATCTTATGATCTCAGACGAAGCACTGGAATGGTTCTTCTCATATCTTCGAGAACGTCAACAATGTGTAAGGTTCGGTGAGACTTCATCAAGTTGGAGAAACCTCGACACAGGCGTTCCTCAAGGCGGTCTACTTTCTCCTCTTTTATTTTCTGTCTTTATAAACCTTTTAACCCATGATCTTCTGAGTGCGTATCATCTTTATGCAGATGACCTACAGCTTTATGCTCAAGCATGCATTGATACTCTGCCGGAAGCGATTGTTAACCTTAATAGGGATTTGGATCTGATCAAGAACTGGTCTAATAGGTTTGGTATGACAGTCAATCCTGATATATGCCAAGTTATCATTATACGAAGTTCCCGCATAATTAGCAAACAAGATATCGACCGATTACCACGGGTTGTATTTGATCAATCCCCTATCTCTTTCAGCCAACGTGTAAAGGATATTGGTTTACACATTGATAGGACTTTTCGCTGGACGAATCAAATGGCTGCTGTCAGCCAGAGTGTTACGTTTATCTTGCGCAGTCTCTACCGGCTAAAAAACTTCCTACCATCTGAAACCAAAGTTTTGCTCGTGTAGTCCTTTATCCTCCCCAAAATTTACTATGGTGATGTGTGCTACTTCGACCTGAATGCAGATCACCTCAATAAACTCGACCGACTTTTGAATAACTGCATTCGGTTCATTTTCAATCTGCGAAAATTCGATCATATTTCTTCTTATCGAGTAAAGTTGAAGTGGTTACCAATACGCCAACGGAGAACGTTACGAGCTCGAGTGTGGTGAGCCACACTGTACTCTTTAATTGACTCTCCTTCTTCTCCTTCATATCTAACTTCTGAATTTAATTATCTTTATACCATCCACAACAAAAATCTTCGTTCTTCTCACAACCGTCTCCTACAATGTCCCCCACACCGCTCTGACTTCATTCACTCTTCTTTCCAGATACAGTCCATTCTCCTTTGCATTGCAAAGGAGAATGGACTGTATCTGGAATCTCTTCCCTAGAAATCAGAATGGCTAAAAGTCGTTACTCCTTCAAAAAGAAAATTCAAGAGCATTTTGCTAAAAATGCATTGGCTGAATCCTCACAGTAGCATTGTTGTTTTAATAACTATTATTATAATTTATCTGTATATGTATATATATGTATAGATAATATTTATTAGTTTATTTTAATATAGGTATTTGTGTATTCTATATATCCTTAGATTTTAATTATTTTTTCTCACTGTCCTAATAGTGCACCTACCATGTTTTTCACTGCATCACCACAAGTTTGACTGGCAGAGAATGCCTTTGGCATTAAGTCCGCCTCTGTACATTTTTGTGCATGAAGATTAAAAATAAAATAAATCCATACCAATCGAAAATAAACCTTAAAGTTTCGAAGTGAAGGTTTAAATTGATTATTTCTTAACTAGGGTCAGGTAATAGATATCACTGTAAGCACACTCGGAAGCAGAGGTATTTCTATACGGGATCTAGGGAGATCTTCTCAATGATAACACATGTATTCACAAACAATCACTGATTTTATTTAAAATAATTATATTAGATTCACAATGTTTACTTTAGCACACCATTTTTATAACTATTGACAAACATCAATCAAACGTAACACCATGCTTTTTATTTGATTCGAATTCTATTCTCATTTTAAAAGCTATGTTTAGTTATTTTAATAAAATGACCAGAGCTACTAGCTATCTTGATAAAAGAGGTTTTATTCTATAGGAGGGCAGGTAATATCATTACATCACCCCCTCCCCAAAAAAAAAATTTTGAAAGTCTTGAAACACTTCCAAAATTCTGTTACCTTCCTACATTATAACTGTCTACCTATGTTGGGAGTTATCAAATACATAGGTGCAATAAAAAAGAGTAGAATTGAACCCAGGACCCACTGAAAGTCTAGCAAATGGGAGTATGAGTCCGACTTGCTCAAAGTATAAAAAAAACCAACCAAAAATTATACTTTCAAGGCCCTAATTCTACTTTCCTAACACTAGCTAAACACTACCTAATTATAGCTATCCTAGCTAAAATAAAATATTAGTCAACCTTCACACACAAAAGCTTAAATGATCATACTTGGTCCTATCACCAAGTAAAAGTACAGAAATAAAAAAAAATGAAAATAATTACAACTTTTAACCATTTAAATAAATCATAAATTAATGATCTGAAAATAATTATTTTAAAAGAGCAAACTTAATTATAACAACTGGTTAAAAGTTTAATCCAAATTAAATTATTACAACAGTTGACCGTTCAACTAAATTATTAATGATAATCTGAAATAATTAATTAGAACAAGTGGTTAAAAATTAATTGAAGCATGTATAAAAGTTGGCTAATGGCTATCCTATTATAAAACCTAACTGCTAAACTATCCAAAATAATTGATAACAAAAAGATATCAATCTTATCAATCAAGGATGGGGTTCCAGAGAGTCATGACCATGATGGAAGATCATATACCAACCAAGATTAATGAAAAATAAATATCTCATTTATACCAATTAACCTACCCTATCATCTATTTGTCCCCAGACATGAAAATAAAAGTGTTAGGTAGAACAGAATACCCATCAACATCATGGAGTCCATGAGGTTCTCCCACATCTATCGGCTACTATGTGCTAGATGTGTGATGCCAATGAATAATTAAATTCTATCACCCACTCTTAACTATTGACGGAAATATCCCCTTAATCTACGCTTCACCCATTTCCTAACTCCCTATCTCTACCTGGATATTTACTTCTTGTAAATCCCGTTATTCATTTTCCGATCTTCCATCATGTCCATTGTGGTTGTACTGGAACACCGCCCCTGGTCATCGTTGCTCTCGTACGTTTCACATGAAAACAAAATTTATGCGCCAAAGTATATTCATATATTTGACAAATAAAATAAAATTGTAATTATAAACATTCTCATCAGTAACATAAGTGAACGGCTTATCTATTCTACCACTGCCATAACAACAGCAATAAAACTCACAGTCTTATCGCAGCGCCATCTATCGGGTCTATTAACAAATCTAAGTCATCGAAAGACATTTGATTGGATGCAAAAAAAATTATCCAAATAAACATAAAATTAAATTATTGTTACTAAAAAGAAAAAAAAAATAGATAGGGCTTGGTAGTAGACTGGTGAATTTAAAGTTTTATTTAATTTTCAAATTTTTTTTTTTTTTTTTTTTTTTTATTAAAGGCAAATATTTAGTAGTGGTTCACCCTTAAACTTAAGGTAAAAAAAAAAAATATTCGCCAGATATTCATACAAAATTTTATGCGAATCGGTCCAGCCGTTTCGGAGATTTTTGGTCGCAAACACCGTGACATGATAATTCCATATTTTTGATGTAATCTATAAATATCGTGTGTTTTCTGGCATAAACTAGTTTTAGGCTTTCATTGCTTCTCCAGACAATGAACATCCTGTGTGTGTGCCCCAAACACGACTCTTTTCAGGGTAACACCTGATAATCATATAGCAGCGCCACTTATACATCATCACCACCAATTAAATACGTCACTATAAGTGTGATGACTATAGTCAGTCATAACAAATATTATTAACATTATAAAAATATTTAGGCTACGCCTATTTCCAGCAGTGGACAACTTTAATATTATAATTTTATGCTAATCGTACAATGTTAAATAAAAATAACGGAACAAATAAAATAACTCTCATTAGACATAGGAGCCCAGCATATCAAGTATTTATTCAAATCTCCCTTGTCTGGAATGATTTCATCCGATTGATATGTACTGTGTCGGATCTATTCCGTCCAGGCTTTCGCACCACATAAGTGACATCACTTACACGTCTAACCACCACCCATGGCCCTACAAATAACCGTTGTAATTTGAAGTTCTTACCAGAAATTCGTCTCGGAGTGTACAAGAGCACCAGATCTCCCGGCTGGAACTCTCGCCTTGACGCTCGCCTGTCGTGGCTGGACTTCTGTTTCTGCTGCGCCTGGGTTATGTTGTTTACTGCTTGTGTGGCTAGGTTTTCCAAAGCAATTCTTTTCTCATCTACAGACATATAATTATGTACGTTATTTGTTGACAGATCCATATCTAACACTGTGCGTGGTTCTCTACCATACATGAGTAGATGTGGAACAATTCCGGTGGAAGCCTGTCTACTGGAATTGTATGCATACGTTACCAAAGGTACAAAGTGACACCAATTTCTCTGGTCAGCAGCAACAAATTTAGATAACATAGATAATAAAGTTCTATTAAACCTTTCGACTAATCCATTAGTCATTGGGTGAAACGCACTTGTTAGAACTGCTTTAGCTCCAAACAATCTGATGACTTCTTGTACTATATGGGCTGTGAACACCGTCCCTCGGTCGGAAATTATCTCTCTAACGCCTCCAAATCTGCAAAAAATCTCTTCAGTCAAAAATTCCATGATAACATTCGATGTCGCTCTAGGAACTGCTTTACACACCGCATACCTAGAAACATATTCTAAGGCCACTATAATAAATTTGTTACCTCTATCTGAGACACGAAAAGGACCCAAGACATCTATCCCCACCTTTTCCATCATACTGGTAACGGAGATAGGCATCAACTCAGCAATTTTCTGCGTTCCTTTTCTCTCCTGACAAGGAATGCATGTGCGAATATATTTTTCAATTTCTTTATCCGCTCCATACATAAAATAACGGACCCTGAACTTACCTAAAGTTTTAGCCAGCCCCAAATGGCCCCCTAGCCATGGGTCGTCGTGTATCTCCTTCATAACATCCTGGAACAGAGATTTTGGAAGGACAACCACCTCACGTACCGAGCTATTTCTATATACCCGTTTATATAAAAGACCATTATTGATATAGAAGCCTCTATATTCTCGACCCGACTGTAAAATATTCATAATTCTAATACATACATTATCTTGCCGCTGTCCCTCCTGAAATGACACAAATTCTATTTTAAATACCTCTAAACCGTCGTCCATAGGTTTCTCCTCATCGACATTAGAGTCCTGTCTTATTGATAATGGATTTCTACTCAAAAAATCTGCCAAAATATTATCCTTACCTTTGCAAAAAACAATTTCAAAATCCCATTCTTGTATCGCCAGGGCCCATCGTGCTAATCGACCAGATGTGTCCTTTCTTGACTGCAACCAGCACAATGCTTTGTGATCTGTGGCTACCTGAAAAGAGGAACCCCAGAGATACGTTTTAAAATATTTTAACGCCCAGACTAGAGCTAAACACTCCTTCTCCGTAGTCGAATATCTGGTTTCCGTTTCCGATAACTTTCTTGAAGCATAAGCTACCGGGTGCATTTGCCCCTCATGACTCTGCAATAATGCTGCTCCCAGGGCACCGTCACTGGAATCAACCATTATACGAGTCACCACCTTTGGATCTGAGGAAAAATAACGTAATATTGGAGGATTACATAAAATTGTCTTCACTTGCTTAAATGACCGCTGACATTCAGTTGACCAATCAAATTTGACTCCCTTCTTTAATAATTTTGTCCAAGGTAAAGTGACTTCTGCAAAATTCTTAACAAATTTCCTGTAATAAGAAAAAAGACCTAATAATTTCCTTACATCCTTGGTGTTTTTGGGTGCTGATACTTCCCGAATAGCCTCTAATTTGGTCGTGTCTGGCTAAATTCCTTCTCTCGAGATATGGTAACCCAAGACGCAAAGCTCCGTTAAACCAAATTGACATTTCGATGATTTAAATGTCAGATTCGCCCTTCTGAAACGTACAAATAATTCTTTTAATGCTTCTAAAAATTCATGGAATGTTTCACCGTAAACTATAATGTTATCTACATAAACTATTGCGTTTTTGAAACGTAGATCTCCTATAACACGATCCATCATACGCTGAAACAAAGCCTGACTCGATTTTAAACCAAAAGGAACTACGTTAAAGAATATAACCCTGACGCCGTGATAAACGCTGTTTTATGCTTCCCTTCTTGTATACTAGTTTGCCAATAACCGGAATTCAAATCTAACTCCGCAAAGAATCGAGCCTTAGATAAATATCCAATTAGATCATCAATTGCTGGAATGGGGTATCTATCTGAAACAATTTTTTTGTTTAGCTTCCTATAATCAATGCAGAATCGCCATGAACCATCGCTTTTCTTAACCAAGACGACCGGTGAAGCATAAGGGCTATTTGATTCTTCTATGACACCCAACTCCAACATTTCTTGAACCTGTTCATCAATGATTTTACGCTGGGCTGGTGAAACTCTGTAAGGTAGAGAATTAACAGGTTGCTCGTCCGTGGTTTCGATATTAACTTTGATAATATCACAGCGGCCCAATCTGTTAAATTTTTTAAAAGAAAATATGTCTATACTACTATTCAATAAATTTACTAACTCTGCCTTATGCTCCGACTTCAAATTTTTGCCCAAAACAAAATTGCATTCGCTTTCTAACGAGAAGTCAATTGTGTTTTTCAATCCTGAAAAATAATTATAATCACTACGTGATAAATCTACATAGTTTTTTTCCGTAATGTCTGTCACAGCGGATTATTGACATTTGACATTGCTGTCAGAAAAAAAAGAAGTACAAATTTCTTTTGAATTAAGATTTTCAGAAGAAGCCCGATTTTTTGTTTTTCGACCAAATTCTACGCTGTCTTTGCCGATCGTGACCTTACCTTTTGAAAAGTCCATAATAACGGCATACTTGCTCAAAAAATCTTGACCTAAAATTAAATCACAAGCTAGATTTTCTACAACATAAATATTAATATTGAATTCTTTATCAACAATATAAAAATTAAACTTAGCAGTTCCTGCCGTATTAATGTGCCAGTCGTCCACCCCTCTTATCACGCCGTCTGCAGCCCCTGATAATTGTAAATCCAACCGACATGCTAATGTACGTGACATACAAGATATTGTGGCTCCTGTGTCTAAGAGAGCCGTAAAGGATAGGGTCTTACATGAAACATGCAAATAAGGCGCTTTATCTCTATTATTAAAACAAAAATTCAATACTTCCCCCGTTTGAGTGCCATTTTCACACGTCGCCACGTTCTGCTGACTGGAAACGGCTGCCTGATGCGTGACGTTCATGGCCGCCGAGGTTCGTTTCCCTCCTGGCGCCGTACATCTTGAGTGAGGGGCTGTCCTCTCGATCGTAATGCATACGGTGAACGTTCTGCTCTCGCATGCATGGGCGATGTCGTGTAGTGTCTCATACTACCTGATGGGGGTGTGTAGAATCGATCTTCATTATTTGAAGGCATCATATCTCCCCTACCTCCCCTATTTTTTTGGGAATGATCCACCATAATCGGTATATTGGTTTGTTTCAAATCGCTCATATTATAAACGTCTTTAAGCTGCATGATTAATTTTTTTAATTCTTTTTTGTCCTGTATCAATGATGTGGCCAATTTATTTCTGAAGAAGGGTCCTGATGATTTTATAAATTTTATTATAAATTTTTTTTCGTCTTTCATTTCTGCTCTGTATGCCAATTCTTGTAATCTATAAAAATATTCGATGATGTCCTCTTTTTCGCCTTGTTTTGCTAAAAAAAATCGTTCTACGTAGTCCACTATCGGTGGGAATTCTTCTAAGAATAACTTCTCAACTTCGGCAAACTCTGTTGCTGTCTCTTCTATAGTTTTGTAAAATGATGACGCCGGACCTTGTAGGAAAGACGGGAAAATCGCAATTTTTTCTTCGTCTGTAAATTTTTTAATAATAGCCAATTTTCGAAACTGTTTTAAAAATTCTTTTGAATCCTGTTCTATGCCATTGAATAATTTTACTTGAACGTTTGTCGATTCCATGGTTTCTTCTTTTCTTTTTAGTTTTCTTGTTTAATCTCTCTCCCCTTTGAAAACTTCAAAATCTTTTCAAATAACCAAAGGCGCCTACCACCATGTAAGCACACTCGCAGCTGCAAGAGGTATTTCTATACGGGATCTAGGGAGATCTTCTCAATGATAACACATGTATTCACAAACAATCACTGATTTTATTTAAAATAATTATATTAGATTCACAATGTTTACTTTAGCACACCATTTTTATAACTATTGACAAATATCAATCAAACGTAACACCATGCTTTTTATTTGATTCGAATTCTATTCTCATTTTAAAAGCTATGTTTAGTTATTTTAATAAAATGACCAGAGCTACTAGCTATCTTGATAAAAGAGGTTTTATTCTATAGGAGGGCAGGTAATATCATTACATCACCGACACTACACGAAAAAAGCTTTTGACTAACTTACGTAAAAAAGGAAACTATATCAAAAAAGAGACAAAATGCTGTAAACCTATGAAAAAAAAAATCAGTATTTATCCAGATATTGACTACTTGCCAAGTGAAAAATATTTGGGTTTTTATTCCAGAAAACAACTGTGAAAACACAAAAAAGTGTCAACCATTATCCAATCCTATCTGAAAGTAGATCAAAATCTTAAAGAATATGTATTTCCCACAATGAGTCCAGATTAAATATCCCTAGAGGCTAAAAAAGACCCACTGATAAGCTGAGGCCAAACCTGCGCGACCAAAGCGACTGCGAAGCGGGAGCGTCTACCGCGCGACGGACGCTACCCATAACATCTAATGGCGCTTTGCATACCTACGCGACCGCATCGCGGGACGGCCGCGTCGGCAGAGCGGGACGCACGCGTTCAGTGGTCAGACGTGTGTTGTGAGCGAGTTTGTTTGTTATTTAATTCCACAATGACTACAACAGGAGATACTACAGAGTTGTTTATAGAAAAAGTAAGAGAATATCCTATTTTATATGATTTGAAAAATCCACACTATAAGAATTTACGAAAAAAGGATAAAATATGGGATTTGATCGGTCCGGTGTTTAAAATGGATGGTAAGTAAATAAAACACATTTCATTACTAATTTTGTAGTATATTCTCTATAATATGTATACAATATCCGATTATAATTATATGAGGAGGGGGGAGGTTGAAACAAGGAAGCACAACTCTTTCTAAATTCATTGATAAACAACCAACCAAAGTCTCTGCGTAGGTACAGTTCGAACCGAACTTAATGGCGGCTCGGAACATCGTGCGTTTCGCTGCGCAAAACGCAATTTTGAAGGTGAAGACGGGCGGGGGACACCCCGCGCACCCTCTGTCTCACTCGCACTCGCACGACTCGTCGTGCTTTCAGTGCTGTCTGTTGTCAACTTGACGTTACCTGCGCGAAATTGCACTCGCGGCTAACTTCCGAGCCGCCATTAAGTTTGGTTCGAACTGTACGCTGCACAAAATGGCAACGTCGCTCACGTTCGCAAGTACTTGAACTGGGTATACATGTCGCAGAGGCATATTGTAGGTATGAATAGCCCGTTTGCAAACGGCTACGAAAATGTTTAGGAAATCGCAATAATCCACGTCTTATATTTTTTTACACAGCATTATTATTCATATTATTATTATTAAAGTAGTTTACAAAACGGTCACGTATTTGAAAAGGAACGTTAGCTGCTCTTCTTACATCGACATCAAAGTTCACAAAGACCGTAGTCGTAGGAGATGGTAATAAATGCAAAAAAGTATCTGCCTTTTTACAAATCAAGTAGTTATGTAAAATGCAAGTTGTTTTTACAACAAGTTTAGAAGTTTCAACATCTATTTCTAAGGGTCTATCATATATCCTCCATTTTTTTGCTAGAATACCAAAAGCGTTTTCTACGACACGTCTTGCTCTGCAAAGTCGATAATTGTAATTGTCTTTACTATTGTCCTCCCTTGCTGACCGCCTTGGAAAAGGTCTCATCAAATATGTTTTCAAGGCAAATGCTTCATCTCCAATTAAAACATGAGGCGTAGGTATATTTTGCTCGAGAAGAGGTTTAGGTGGCGGAATATTTAGCGAATTGTTTGACAACTTTTGTCCCATTGATGATTCTTCAAGTATTCCTCCATCACTATTTTTTCCATATCCTCCAATGTCCACACCAATGAACTTATAGTCTGGTCCAACTATTGCCAGAAGTACTATGGAAAACTTCTTCAAATAACAGAAATAGTTAGATCCACTGTTTGGAGGACTTTTAATGGTAACATGCTTGCCGTCAATACTACCCACGCAATTTGGGAACTGCCACCGTTCGTGGAACATGTTAGCCGATGCTTCCCAAATTTGTCGTGTAGGCACGGGCATGTAAGTGGATTGTAGTCTCGAGCAAATATAGTAACATACTTGTTTTACTATGTGTGCTACTGTAGAAAATCCAACCCTGTAGCTGTGAGAAATGGTTTTGTAGCTATCGCCGGTTGCAAGAAATCTGAAAAATAAAACAAATTATTATAATAGACACTCACATCAACACCTCCTCCACACATCCCATACACGTGCACACACACACACACACACACACACACACACACACATATATACATCAAGAGAGAAATACCATAAAATAATTAAATATAAATATATTATATTAAAATTCCAGGTGATGCTGCGAAAAATAAGTGGAAAAATCTCCGTGATACATTCGCAAAATATCTTAAAAGTACGAAAACCACTACAGGACAAGCAGCAAAGAAAAACTACGGCCAGTGGCAGTGGGCCGAACAAATGAAATTTCTAAAACCACATTTAACTTTTGCTAAAACGATAGATAATATTAATGATCCCTCTGAAAACGAAAGCATTGATCAAACCGACGATGCCCAAATTGCAGTTGAGAATAATGAATCACAGCCGGTAACACAAACTTCTGCATCACAGGCTGAGATCATTGCTGCACGAAATGCACCTATTTCAAATACTCCGCCTGGATCTAACACTCTTACGCAAAAAAATAACAATAAAGTCACGCCAGTCAACCAAGTGCTAGAATATTTTGAAAGGAAATCGCAAAAGAGATCACAATCACAAATGGACGATTTGGAACATATATTTATTGGATATGCAAAGAGTGTTAAGAGATTGTCGCTCCGTAGACAGACTATTATAAAAATGAAACTAGCTCAAATCATAGCAGAACAAGAATTAGCAGAGATCGATGAAAGCACACGTGTCTCGCCTTACACTAATTCATCGACTCCTTCAATCTTTTCCGATGATGGTAATTATTCTAATACTTACAATACAAGTGCACCAAATATTTTGGACTTAATATATAACAGTAACACAGAAATGACATCATCTGCGGCTACGGCAACTTTAAACTTTTCTAATTACGCCGATTATTCCAACACTCCTAATACAAGTTCAACAGTTAATTTACAACCGATTATTCATAATAATAATTCAGACGAGACAACAGCCGAGGCTGTGGTTACAACTCGTGAACATGAACTGCACGGTTTGAATGAAGAGGCAGTAAATGCTGATGGTGATTCTACTGCAGCGAAATATTTCAAAACATTCTCGGCTCAAATCTGATTTTCATATTATATTGACTTCATAATTTTAAATGATTAAACCTCTGAATGATTAAATCTTAGTCTTTTTTCTTTAACCTATGTCATTTATATGTCAGAAATAATTTTGGTTATAGAGATTTAGCAAAATTGGGTGTGAGCAGATGCAAAACATAGGTACTAACCTTAAAGTTATTGCTAACCGTTCCTCTGCAGAAATAGCTTCGCGGTATTTTGTATCTTGTTTTGTTATGTCTTCTTTAATCAGTTCTAAAATTTCATCGAAACATGCTTCTGGCATTCTGAAATAGATAAAAAACCGTTGTGGGCTGTTTCGTAAATCTCTCATTAGGGTATGGTATTCCCCATATTTTTTTCTTTCCTTGTTAATATCGTGTACCCATAACCTTTTCCTGTAAGTAATAATAATTAAGTTAAAATATAAGAATACTTTGTGATAATACTTATAAGGCACAGTCAGCGGCTCACTATGAGCCGTCATTAAGCGCGCCATGCTCTTTTTAGGGTTCCGTAGTCTACTAGGAACCCTTATAGTTTCGTCATGTCTGTCCGTCTATCCGTCCGTCCTGGCTCGTTCTCCGCCGTTTCTGCACCGATTGCCACGAAAATTGGTGGAGAGATGTATATTGATAATCCAAAAATTGGTTTTTAAAATTATCGAAAAATAATTATTTCCCCCCCCCCCCCCCTCCCATACAGCGAAAAGTTAATTCGAAGAAAAAAATCGACTTACCCCATCGTGTGGGGTATCGTTAAAAAGGTCTCTTTAAATACAACAAAAGTTGCCTTGAAACCATGTAGATCAAAAACCCCAGTCTCGAGATATATTAATACAAAGTTAAAATTAGAGCGTCCCCCCGCCCCCCTTAACTTTTGAAATACTATTACAATAATTCTGAAAAAAATGTGCTGTATACCTCCAAGTAAGTACTTTCAACTAAAACTATAGCGGACTCTGTATCATACATAGTTATTTTTATACAACTCGACCAACTTATGAAGTGCAGTTGCCCTAACTAAATGGTAATGTCGCTCGTCTGTGAGCTCTTACTCATTCACTAAATACAATACTTACCGTGTTGTTTGTTCCGCAAGAGCAAGCAATAAAAGGTCTTCCTCATCAGAGTCAGACTCTGATGTTAAGTACCAGGATGTCATCACCACAACAATTTAGTAGTTACACCAGATAAAGTCGCGCGTTTTCAGTGATTGTTCATCAATTAATGAAGTTGGCGATTCGCGCCGCAGTCGCGCAGGTATGCACGTCAGTTTCGCTTTGCAGACGCTCCCGCATCGCGTCCCGCGTCCCGCTTTACTGACGCGCAGGTTTGGCCGAGGCTATCTGCGCATTCGGTGCTAAATATATGCGGATCCACCGTGAAAAACATTTTATCCATGACACATAGCGAAAAACCGACTATTAAGGATTTAATGGATTCGTTGAAACTTCAAAACTATAATGTAATAGTTACTGCGACTAAAAAAGTATCCAGTTACAATAATCAAACAGAGCGCTATAATGGTGCTCCTACATACGCAATGAACATTATCAGGAATCTAAAATAGTGTTGTAATATTGCCATAATGACAACCTTGAAATTTTACAGCGGTGTAAAACTGTTGGAATTGAAGCTGAACTAAAAAAAAATCATTTATCTTATACAGTTAACTTGGAAGTTTGATGTGTCAAGTCAGGCATATAGTGATATAAACTAAAAAAAATGGAATAAACTAACTATAGTTCGTCTGGCAAGTGACTTGAAACTCCTTAAAAATCATCTATGCGAGAAAGTTCAATTAGCAGCCTCCAACTTAGCAAAGTGGGAAACGAGTAACATTACAGCGTATATTACATTAGCGGAGACAATTTACTGTCGCCTCCTTTTACTAAACAGGCGACGATCTGGTGAACTACACCGGCTTCTTCTTAGCACATACCAAGAGAGCCAAAATAATAGTAATGCCTCTGAAGAATTCGACAGAGACATTTCTAAGTCGAAAAAATATTAATAAAGTCTTTCAATATTTTTTCGACTTTCGCTTTTGATTCAGAGCAGTTGAAAACTATATTTTATTTTTATATGTCTAAAGCTATACTTAATCATAATTATATATATAAAAGTTGAAAATAAAAAGTGAACAGAGCTTCGCACGGATGATTTATATAACATAAAATATTTTTTTTTCATGTCACCTTCTTTTTTTTTTAGTTTATATTTATGGAATACTTGTTAGACTTTTGTTAATTCCTAGTATTCTTGCGGAGTTTGGTTTGCTCATTCTTTTGTACTTTTCAATAGGAGCTTGTTTTGAACAGTGATTGCAATGTAAGTGTATTTCGACGAATTAGTGTTACGGTGTAGGTGTTTAAGTTTTTATATAACTACTCATCAAAGGTTATATGAAAATTTTGTTGATTTATGCAGAGTATATGATAGGAGGCATATGAAAACCTCTGACTTATTATAAAAAGAGCTGATAATTCTGCACGTGTTGCGCAGCGGCTAGGACAGTCGCCTCGCCGCTTGGTGTCGCGGGTTCGAGTCTCGCGCCGGACAACTATTTGTGTGACCCATAAATGGTTGTTCTGAGTCTTGATGCAATTTGACTCATCGGAAGATCAGCACTGCAGAAATGCAGAACTAGCTGAGATAGGGCCATTTTTCATACCAGTACGGATAAATTAATAATGTATCAAAATTGAATTTTTGGTTTTTAAAATTGAATGTATTTTCCGTATGTTATGAAAATAAAATTATTTCTTTGTTATTTCTTTCTTTCAATCGTATAGTTATAAGAGGCAAGAAAGGTCAAGTGTACCTTTGACTGATGAAGTCAAAAATGACATTGACTTGCTTATATCTGTCAGATGGAAATATGATAGTGATAAAAACCACTTCTTATTTGCTAGACCCGGATCCGAAAATACGCTGTGGCTTTAAAGTTGTGGAGAAATACGCTAATACCAGTGGAGCTAAAAATCCTAAAGCAATAACCACAACAAAACTACGCTGTACCTATAAAGTATTGGAGAAATACGCTAATACCAGTGGTGCTAAAGCTGCTAAAGCAATAACCACAACTGATTATTAAGGATGAGCTGAACAACTAAATAAACCTTTATATTTACGAAATCTCCTTATTTATATAAAAAGGAGTCCTAATCGATTTCCATTAAACCAAAACGTTTCCGTAAAACTAAGTAATAAACATCATGGTAAATTGCTTGTACCTGCTCAAAGATTAAATTGCTATGGTATTATTATTATTATTTATTTATTATCAGATAACATGATCCATTATGATTAGTAACAACAGGAGCTTATAAACTATGTTAGTAAATAACTTAAATATATGTCGAGGCAGGACGGCTTGAAGGCTCTTCACCACAACTCATCCTCTTATAATTTCATGGGTAGGTGAGGGCGGAACAGAAATAAATTACTTCAAATCACAATCAACGTAATTCACAAGAATCACGATTTAATTAGATGTTTAGTGATTACTACAACGTAAAATCAATCAAATTAAATCTTAAAATATCGTGATGGCGAAGATTCTCAGCGATTCGTCACAAGGGTGGTGCGCGGGCGCCGCACGGAGGGGCAATTCTACGAATTAGGCGGCCAAAAATACAATTCCTAAAATTTGTCTCAGGTAAATAAAAACGAGTTCCTACAACTGGTAAATAACCGTAGAACAATAGGGGACCCAACCCGCTTCCACACTCAGAGCGCGCGCCAAGGTGTGCCAGTGTAAACTTGATCATAGCTCTAAGTGTTCGTATTGCTTTTAGACATTTCGTACAAAACTGTTATTTTAAAAGTGAATATATTTTATTTGGAGTGTGTTATGGAGAAAACTGTGATGGATTCAACTATAGCGGGTAAGAGTTTATACATATTAATATATTTTAAGCCAATGGTAAAAAAAATATTGAGTACAGGCAGATTACAAAAACATGCTCGTGATTGTTGTATTAAATTCATATTTTTTTTAGTTAAAATGTTTTTTGTTGAACTTCAGGGTTCGTCCCATCGGTTTTGTCAGTTGTAGTATAAAAAAGAGTATTTAAGCTAATTGAAAACGATAAAATTTACCGTGATGTCTCGTGAAAACAAAGTTTTCAACATCAATGAATTATATAGTACAAATTCATCGAATTTGCAACTTTTTTTTATTATTTTTTTAGCGAGTTCTCTTTTTGTTCCAGAAGCTGGGGGTGCTTCAGGGGTGCAAGTAGTAACGCGTAGATACCTTTTAAAGAAAATGCAGGAACAAGACTTGCATAATTTTGACGAAAAGTTGAATTATCTCGAGAGATTGGTTTTATCACAAGATGAGTTTTGTAAGGAACAAAAGAAGGAAGTGAAGCATAAATTCTCCTACTTGAAGTCTCAATTTAAGAAAAAGTGGAAGAGAGCCCATAAAAAAACAACAGCTTTTCCTTCAAAAGAATTATAATTGGTTACAAGGAACATTCGAAATACCGAGGGTTAAAGGCGTTCTTCGGGTTGACCAACAAAGTCATTTTAGAATCAAGTGAGTGAGTGAAGTGAGAGTAAGCGCAGAAAAACACGTGAAGTCCGCAGTGTTGTTGATAAAGAATGGTTAATACATTCTGCGCAGACAAGCCTTCAACGTTCGGGAGAGATAATTGCATCCAATATTCTAAAAGACATTACGAACTCTCCACAGACAGCTCAAGCATATCTAAAAGGATACAAAATAACCAAGCAGTATGTAAAACAATCACAACTAGATCCATCAACCGCCCTTTCAATGTTTGTGGAAGCTGATCTTTCAAGGCGACATAGGAAATAATAAGAAACAGCAACAAGAAGTTTTATCCGAGCTACAAATTGTTACAGCAAGCTAAAAAGACTTGTTATCCGGCGAAAGATGCCTATCGGATAACTGAAACATGTACTGAAATTAACCTGCAGAATCTAATGGACCATATAGCTTGGCAACATATTTAGAGGACGTACTAAAACACTTAAGTACAGAAGAGCGTCAATCGTTGACCCTAATATCAAAATGGGGATGTGATGGATCTCAACAATCACAATTCAAACAAAAAATGCAAGATAGAGACGCGAGTGACAGTAACATTTTCCAAAGTTGCTTTGTTCCGCTACAGTTAGTATGTGGGTCAAACATAAAAGTGATTTGGCAAAATCCAACTCCTTCTTCGCCACGATTCTGTCGACCAATAAGGATCCAATTTATCAAAGAAACAGTGGATATCACTAGGTCTGAAATCGCAAATGTCGAAGAGGCCATAAATGCTTTGAAACCCAGTGAATTCGCACTGAGCGAAAGTTTATTAAGTACAAAACACATTATGAATCTGACTATGGTTGATGCAAAAGTGTGTAACGCTGCAACTTCGACGACTTCAACTATGAAATGCTACATCTGTGGTGCAACATCAAAGGAATTGAATGACCACAACATAAAGAAACTGTCGACATCGAGGCAATACAGTTTGGCCTATCTGTGTTGCATGCTAGGATTTGGGTTTTCGAAAGAAGATTATAATCTGGTGAAGAGACGTGGGACTCCTCATCGTAAAATAAAAAGTTATGTTTTATTTTTTCAATAAACCGTAATTTTCTCATCAACAATTGTGTTTTACTTGAATATATGTTCACCAAAAGCTTTTATAGTTAAAATTAAATAACAATAAACTATTTAGAATACATAAAACAAAGAAAATAATTTTGACCGCCTAATTTGAATAAATACCCCACCGTGCGCCGTCTCGTTCAAAAGTGACTTCAAGATGGCCGCCCACACTACCATCGACAATGACGCTTCGCTAGGTTGACATTGACAGTCCTGTCAACCTGACGTTTGACATAAACGCCGTCATATACATAAGATTTAAATACAATTTACACTAAATACACCTTAAATTATTTTATTTTGCCGTCCCAATGTATGGCAATGTATGGCAATTAAAATTTTAATTTTAATTAATTGCCAAATGACTTTAGAATGTTACCATTCAATAAATTCCAAACTAAAATATTTACTTTTCGCTGGTTATTAGACATGTGTTTTTTAATTTATAAATATTACCATTGTAATTTTCGTTTGTAGTTTAATTTTTTTGGTTTAAGTAATTATAAAATGTTGACATTCATTGCGGAATATTGTTAATTAATTAATTGCTCTCAAATGAACCACCAATTGGAAGAAGGGCCACTTTTGAAATGTTGGTATTGTGTAAAGATAAAGAAGATGTAGGAGCCATTGCATTTAATTATATGCAAAATCTGCCAATTCCTAAGATCCCAGTTCAAAGATGTTTTGTTTGAGAAAACTATGGCTGTATGTGTTTTGTGTTCACGACTTAAAGACGAATTCTGCTAATTTCTACACTTGCCATGAGGGTGAAGCTCAACGGGGCCCAGACGAAGTATGCAGTTTATTGTGGAAAACGATACAGAATATGGATCTATCTGTCAAAGTTTTTAGCGATGCGTGTGGAGGACAAAATAGAAATAACACTCTTGTATTAGTATTTTCCTGTCTGTGGATTCGTTTCAACAATGTGACAGAAATTTTGGAACTGCTAAAAGACTCATTAGGAGAAAGGACAGAATTTATGTTCCAAATAAATATAACTATCTCCTTTTGGCAGAAAAAACCAAGAGGTTTACAGTTAAACCAGTTACATCAAACGACATACTTGATTAAAAAAAATCATGGCAGCAATGTTTCAAGAAAAGCTGTAAGTCATTAGACAAGGCAACAATATTCAAGATCTCGCAATATCGAAATTTAATATAGTTCAAGTCATAAAAGTTACTTGACATGTATCGATGGTTTCGTTAAAGCTACATTTTTGCTTCAAAAACTTCTTCTACTAACCCGAAAGTACCAGAAATTCTTCTTCACTTCTCTTCTCTTCGGCATATGCTACTACAATAGACATTAATGAAAAAAAAAATAATACGACCTTAAAAAAATAAGAATTAGATGCATAATAGAGTGTTCTTAAGTTTTTCTAATAAATAAATAGATTTTGTCTTCATAATGTCTATTGTTTGAAATTATTTTGTATATCGATCTTATAAATTGGAAGGGAATAAATTTACATGTATGTGTAAATGAGTATTACATATATTTCAGCAGATCTATTAGTAAATAAGTAATAATTTATATTTTCTTTAATATCAGTGATGTTACGTGAGCCTATTATAAGTCGAAAGTAAAAACATATAAAGATTTTTTTTTATTATCTCTATTTAATGGTTTTTTTTGGATTTATTCCCTTTTTTCAATTTGTGGTTCAATTATAAATCAAAACATTGTATTTCTGTAATTTATAATTTTATTCAAATTGACATTTTATACAGTGTTCACGTTGTTTCTAAATGTAAGTAACGTCATTAGATGGCGTTGCACTGTAGTGAGATTTTCCATAGATCAATCTACTTCAGAACATTATGTTTTCTGCTTAGCACCATAGATGGCGTTGTACCAATAGTTAAATGTTGCAAGTTATATTCTCCGCACATTGATATAGTCCTAAGATTTTTTTTATTTAGTGTGATTATCGAAAGCATTGGAATCGATAGATCCTATTAAAAGATCACATATATCCTATCAGGTATTTTATTCAGCACCCTGTAAGAGAATATCCCGCCCATTTCGTACCGACTGCAAGTTTTATACATACAATTTATTTAAATTGTGGTGGTAAGTCTTGTAATATTTTTTAATGTATTAATACTTGCATGAAATATCTATTTATTATTTCTACACCAGCAATGGTCGTATATGTGATTTAATTTATAAATGTAAGAACTCTATGTATTCTGGGATATAAAGAATTTATTATTAATATTGGGTTTTTTTTATTTTTATTTTGACCTTAGCACAACGATGTACAAGGTGGACTTAATACCAGAGGCAAGGCAAAAAAGAATCTATACCAGTCAACCTTAGGGTGATGCAGAGAAAAACTTGGTAGGTGCACTATACAATGTTATGTGTGAAGGTGAAAAATCCTATACTTACATAGAATACATAAATAAAGTATATAAATATATATATTAGAATACAAATCTAATGCGCACGGGTTTTCTTTTTAAAACAAAAACGACTCTTTGCCACCCTGATTTCCGTCGGAAGAGAGTTCCAGCGGAGAATGGACTGTACGAAAAAGGAAGAATAGATAGAGTCAGTACGATGAAGAGGACAATGAAGACGACGGTTGTGAGTAGACCGAAGGTTTTTTATTATGAGTATGATATACTGAGTACGTAGATATTTAAATTGACCAGTTAAATATTGAGGAGAAGAAGGAGAATCTAATAGGGAGAACAGGGTGGTTAAGGCTCTTAAAGTTCTACACTGACGAATAGGCAACCACTAGAGTTGAGCTCGATAACTACTCACATGGGTTCCTCAGGGATAAAAATTTAATATTACAAATACGATTAAAACGTTATAGCAACTAACACCCCTTAGATCTACATACTGTTATATACTAATAAAAGAATACATGTGATAAAACTAAACTTATGAATTAAACTTGCATGCGAGCAATGCGTTCCTGAGCTAATGTTTTAGGTCCACGAATCAGTGGTGCAGGTGGAGATTGAAATGTGGGAGTTTCCTGAGTCACTTTCGACTGTTCCACATCCATATTGTCTTTCAAGTTCAAATCTTCACTTGCATCTCTGAATTCGTCATCATATTCGACATTGCTGTTACATTGAGATGCATTTTCAGACGTTTCACATTTAATTAAGTGGCGCCGATTACGTCTGTATTTGGCCCCCACCTTATTTTGCACATCATATGATCTAGGAGTTCCTGCATGACCGATGACTTTAGCTCTAGATCTCTTTTTACCATCTAAAATGATAACAGAATCACCAGTCTTTAAATCGGGTAAAGACTTACAATGTTTGTCATAACGTAACTTAGATTTGTTCTGTTTCTCAATCATAATTTGATACTCTTTTGGGTCGACTGTGCGAGGTTCTAAAAGTACAGGGTGAACTGGTAATTAACACCTTAGCCTTCGAACCATTAATAACTAAGCAGGAGAGCTCAAACCATCCCGAGGCGTATTACGATAGTTAAGAAGAGCTAAATTAAAATCTCCATTACTTCTTAATGACTTCACTAACAATGACTTTATAGTTTGTACCGCACGCTCACTCTTACCATTCGCTTGAGCATAATTCGGTGAAGACGTAATGTGATCAAAACCCCAGTCATTTGTAATTTTTTTAAACTATACTGAGTACCATTATTACTTATCAGTAAATTTGGGACCCCGTGACGTGAAAACACTTCCTTCATATTTTCTATTACCGTGTTTGACGATAACGTATTTAAACGGGCTACTTCCACATAATTGGAATAGTAATCTACAATAATAAAATAATACTTCTTTCTGTATTCAAAAATGTCGGATCCTACTTTGTTCCACGGTAACGGTTCCACGGCTTGAAGGCCCAAGAGCCTTAAATGAAGGACTCGAGTCGAAGCTCGAGCTTTATATATGCCTGATAATATTAAAATGAAATATTTTTGTTTTAATGTGGTAAGTACGTATAGAAATACTGAAATAAAAAGATAGAAAAAAGAAAACTTTATTATAAAATGAATGATTATTCGATTTTTAACCATGACGATAAGCATATTGATGCCTGGATATTTTTGTTATTAAATTACCAGACTTTGAAAAGGCTTGTTCACTAGGAACGCTTGTCGCTAGTATAGACAAAACTTCAAATGCTATTTGAGATAAAGTTGACAAAGACATGTTTAATGGTTGAGTGTTGTTCTTTGCTATGAAATAATTATTATTAAGTCGCGGATCTAACAGAACGGCAAGTTGTGCCAAATCACTGTTTAAAATCTCGGAGTACTCATTCAATTTTTCGATCATGGCCGTTGCACATTTTTTCATTGGTCCATCTTCTTGTCTGTTAAGAAGATGCTATGTTAAAACATCAAGTATAGGCACCACATAGTACAAACTTGGATAATTGTGTTTTGAAAGCATAACAGTGGCTTCATAAAACGGTTGAAGAAAATCTACCAATGCTTCTACTATCTCCCAATTCTCAATAGTTTATGAAAAAAACTCAGTGTAATCGAAACACATATAATTAAGCACTCTTTTCATTTTAAAAGCTTTTCCAACATCATATAAGTAGAATTCCACCTGATAAGCATATTTTTTATCAAGTTCAGATGACAAATGCTTAAGGACGTACAACATTCTTCATATAGTTGTTTTTTTTTTTTTTTAAAAAAAGAGGAGAAAATCTTATAAATTTTAGTTACTTATTTTTTATAGATTTGATCAATTGGCGTGCGAAGATCTCTCCGATGGTGATATTCCTAATGAAGATGAAGAGATTAGTCACCAATTATCACCATTGATATGTTCACCAGTGATGCAGCCTCCGTCTACATCGATACCGCAACCTTCTGCTTCATTAATGACGCAACATCCTCCTCCAACAACGACTGAATCTCCCTCAACAATGCAGTCGCCTTGCACATCGTTATCATCTACGTCTCGTCGTCCTTTACATCGACTAAGGTCAGTAAATTTATCCTCTGAACGTTCGAGATCAACCACCAGTATTCAGGAAAGAAGAACAGTGACAGCATCACGTTCTCAAGGACAAAGATCGGCATCAACACCAAGTATTAGGAAAAGAATATGGAAGCAGGTTCCATTTGTAGATAAACTGCACAACTATCTTCCATTGCCTACAAAACCAGTAAGGCGTCCCATCGAGTACTTTCGTGACTACATAGATAACGAGTTCATAGAAAGGATATCACACTGTACTAACTTATATTACTTACGTACTAAGGCCGGCCGTGAATTGAAAAGTACAAGCAGTGAGATCGTGAAGCTTATTGCAATACAAATACTCATGGGATGTCTTCCTTATCCCCGACTGCCTATGTATTGGAGGGCTGGTACTAGGTTGGAAATTATTGGCGGTTTAATGTCACGGGACAGGTTTTTAACCCTTCGTAATGCACTACACGTAGTTGATTCAGATTCTCCACCTCCAACTGAAATTGGTAATCCACAATGGAAGGTTCAACCCATGATCGATCAAAGTAAACGTGCTTGTAATAAATTAGAAAGGGTGCCGGGATTTTACTCAATCGATGAGCAGATGATACCATTTACAGGCCGCTGTCAACTACGTCAGGTAGTGAAAAACAAACCTAGGCCTGTAGGGTTAAAAAACTTCGTTCTGACAACTAGTGAGCGATTGATGTTGGATTTCGACATATACAGAGGTGCAAGGACGATGTTTGGTGATACGAATCTCGGCCTCGGTCCTTCGGTAATCCTACATTTATCTAAAAGTATTCCCCCTGGTAGCTGTGTGTATCACGATAAATATTTCACCACAGTACCTTTAATTGAAGAAATGAACAAGTCAAATCTGCATTCTACAGGGACAATAATGTTAAATCGTATCCCTGACCGAGCTACAATAAAATTTAAAACGGATGTTCAAATGACTCGTGGAGAAAGCCAACAATTTGTTTGTGAACCTACTACCATTGTAAAGTGGAAAGATAATAAATCCGTATTACTCGCATCAAACTGTACTGGCTCCGGTGCAACCACTCTCGTAAAAAGGTGGGATAAAACTATGAAACGGTACGTCGACGTAACTGCTCCAATAATAGTAACAAAATATAACCAACACATGGGAGGCGTAGATGTACTGGATCAACAAATGGAGTATTATCGAACATTTATTAAAACCAAAAAATGGACCCTAAAAGTATCGACGCATTTTTTTGCCCTCGCGCTGGCAAACTCTTGGAGGCTGTATAGAATTGACTGCCACAGTAATAATTATGCTAAGAAAGACACAAAGCCTTTACTGGATTTTCGCTTGGATGTGGCATTATATAAGCCTTGGAAGCTAAATATGCCTCCTTTGCCTTTTGCCTCACGTCTTACATATATTCAATGCAACAAATTATCATCATCATATAAGCCGAAAGACGTCCACAGCTGGACAAAGGCCTGCCCCAAAGATCTCCACAATTGCCCGTCTTGCGCTATTCGCATCCAGCAGTTTCCAGCGACCCGCACAAGATCATCGGTCCATCTTGTACGGGGCCTGCCCACGCTGCGTCTTCTGGTTCGTGGTCGCCACTCGAGAACCTTTCTGCCCCAACGGCCGTCGGTTCTACGGCTATGTACCCCGCCCACTGCCACTTCAGTTTTGCAATTCTTCGGGCTATGTCGGTGACTTTGGTTCGCCTGCGGAATTCGACATTTCTAAATCGTTTCCGCAGGAAAACTCCAAGCATAGCCCTCTCCATATGCAACAAATATTCACAACGAAACTCTCCACGAGAACAAACGAATCACAGCACCCGGCACGTCAAGAACTTTCACATTCAACGAAAGACAATTACATTTTCAATTAACAAGCAACGCGTCCCGCACATGTGTCAGCTCTGGGGCAACTGATCGAGAGAATCAGTGAGCGCGCGCGCCTCGGGCCTTGCGAGGGAAAAGGAGAACAACAGGCAGACAAGCCGTTCTTCTAGACTATTCTCGAAGAATCCATTTATAACAGTAAAGTTTTCTGTTTGTTTCTGTTGTGAAATCCCCCAATATAGGTGAATAATATCTAAATTAAATGCGCATTATGATCTACTGCAATAAATAATTGTCACCCCAGGCAAGAGTCGCCGACTCATATAATATTTAAGTATGCCTTTAGTTTTACAACGTGTAACTCGCAATAGGCAAAACCTGGAACACTTCGTAATTTCAGTGTAAAACGTCGCCTTAATTCTAATATGTATGTCGTATCTCATTTTTGAACGAAACCGAAATTTTATGTGCTTTGGATAAAGGTAACAAAAGTACATCTTCTATGAAAAAGAGTTTACATAATGCGACGTATCTCGGATCAGTCGATCTTCCCGCGAAAATGCACTTACTCATTGATTCACCATAGTTTGTTGACATCACGCAGGTTGCTCCGTGAATTAAGTGGTGTGTGATTATTTTTACAAGCTGCCAAAAGTATGAAATCGGTTTTATTTTGTTATTAGACATTTGTTCAATGTTTGCATGAAAAACCACTGATAGTAGAATAATTACGAACTATTCGAATTGACATTTATAGGAAGTATTTGAAATACGAAATATTCACATGGATGTCGTAATTGATTTCAGATACCATAAAAATGGATTTGTTGCCATCAGAGGATGAAGAACAGGAAATTCTTAATATATTAGCAGAAAATGGGATAAAAGTAACGAATCCTAAGAAAGAACATCAGAGGCGGTGCAAATTTCAGAGAACATTATACAAACCAGACAACGAACTTCTAAATGCGATTAATATAGCAATCGAATCTGATCCTGTCATGTAGTTCCACAAAAGAAAACCCTTTAGAAGTTGACAAGCCAGCATCAAACTTTGGTTCATTACTTAGTGTTGCAACTGAAAAAGGTACTGAAATTTAATTTGAAAACACATTTATTTTTGTTACCGGAATTGAAGAAGGTATCTCTGAATCTCCTGCTAATATTGAAACATGCGAAGCTACAGAAGGTATGAGTGAATTAGCAATCGCGCATTTTGCTGCCCATATCAATCCAGCAATTGAAGTTGAAGAATTGGATGCCACCACTACTGATCCAATTTTAGACTCAGAAACTTTGGTTGTGGAATCTGGACATGACACAATTGTCACTGAAGAACAAGCGTAAACGCAGGAAACATGCTGCTTGTACAGAATAACATAGAAATACACACATCAACACAATCTAGGGATATTGAACATTTCATTGATTATCTAGAAAACTATAAACATTTTGTTATGACTGTAAATGGAAGAATTAAAGATAATTTCATGGCCGATATTTAAACATTAACAACACGATGCGATTTTGTTTTTCTAATTAATAAAAGTCTTAAATTAATTAAGCCATAGAAAATTACTGAGTGAACAAAAACATTTTATTCTTATAAAATTATTCAATCGAATTAAATGAATAAAAATCTTACCAAATCTGATAATCAGTAATCGGTATTTCCTCCTCTAACATTAATCACACAGCGGCAACGATTTTCCATACTTAAAATTAAGGTGTCAATGTCTTGCTGGGGTATGCAGTCCCAAGTTCTTTTTAAATGTTCGAAAAGTTGTTCTTCTGTTGTCAAGTTGGGCGGAAAATCCCTCAATGCTCTTCGCTGTAACATGTCCCAGGCGTGTTCAATTGGGTTTAAGTCTGGCGACTGTGGAGGCCAATCTAATACCTGAACATCGTGTTCTCGAAGGGCGGCCCTCACCAGCCGCGCTGTATGGGAAGGTGCATTGTCATGCATGAGCTGAAATTCTTGCCCCGTTAGGGCCCTGAGCGGGACAATGACACGTTCTACTACCTCCTCACGGTATCTATGGGCAGTCATGCTGCCCTGAATCCAAATGAGTTGGGTTCGTCCGCCGATTCGTATTCCTGCCCACACCATAATTGTCCCGCCTTGGTAAGAGTGGACCTCCTGTGGATGTCGGAGACGGCTGACCCTGCCTGGAGTTCTCCAAACGCGTGTTCGTCTCGAATCTGGATGAAATCCATAGCGGGACTCATCAGTGAACAGCACCAATGACCATTGTTGATCACTCCATGTCAAATGTTCTTGAGCCCATAAAAGTCGCCTACCGCGATTGCCACGTCGCAGCGCTGGGACTCGTAGCGGTCTGCGAGCATGAAGACCAACTTCATGCAGCCTCCTTCGCACGGTTTGGTCGCTCACCAGCAGCTGCTGACCCTCCTGGAGCCTTTGCACTAGTTGCATCGCTGTGATATTGGGTAGTCTTCTGGCGGTCATTTGGAGAAATCGATCCTGTCTCTGAGTGGTAACACGATATCTACCTGTGTGCCGTTCTGCCACATCTCCAGTAGCGCGATAACGTGACCACAGCCTGGATACCACATTTTGGCTTGTGCCCAGAGACTCAGCAACGACGCGTTGAATAGCACCGTTTTGTAACATGCCAACTGCCCGTAACATTTCATCTCGACTCAAATGATGGCGTGGCATGACGCTAAAAAGCTTACACAACCAATTGAGAAAAGAAAATAAAACAATTTATCAGGTTTTCTTCAATTAACACGCAAAAAAAATTTTAATGCAACTTCTTGAAATTAGATACAACTCAAGATTGCGCTGTGCTTTGCGTGTTTTCATTTGTTTCTCATTTTAATTTTTAAATTTTGAATAAAGAATAGACAAGGTTTAAATCTGTAAATAAACTTTTTAAGGAAACTAAATAGGTTTTAAACAATAAAGCCATGTTTGATTTCAAAATAACGTATCCCTAGACTTTGTTGATGTGTGTATAACGAGAGAAAAGAGAATGTGGGGAGAGGTTTGTTCAGGATATTCAAAAAAGGTTACAACAGGTATACAAAGAAGTAAAAGGCAGATGGGTCTAACATGTGACTCCAAGTTCTGCGAAAATAGCGCCAAGCGGTTTGTTCAAAGTTACACCATGATAGACAGTGTATTTTAGACAACTATTGGAAGGAGCTCAATTGGTCAGGGAAGAAAAGTTTTGTAACTTCTTTGATGACAAGATTCCAATCAAATAAAGAACAGTTGATTCACATAAAAGACAACAAAGTTAGAATAATGTTTATTTGACAACAAACACAGGTACATTAAAGGTGTTATAAATTAATCATGGCCCACTATGTTTTGCTCTTACGAGCGTACAAATATTTTATGAAGCTAAATACATTCTTGTTTTTCAACAGCACAACTAACAATATAATGTCAATTTATAATTTAAATTCAAAGAAATCATGAATGCTATAGAAACATTTTTCAGCAAGCCACCGCGTTAACTCTTTTTTAAATTTAGAAAATGTCATTGATTTAAAATTATTAGGAATCTTATTGAATATTTCAAGGGAAATTATAAGTCTAGCCACAAAATTATTTATTGGTAACGTGATCAAACTTCTAATTTTATAACTAAGCAACGGGAAAATGACATAGCCTCTAATAAACTAATTCGTCTTTTTTACAACACCCACTAAATATTCTATAGAAAGCGTCAAGTAAAGATCATCAATTATTGTGACTTGTCCTTCTTATTTATGCATTGCCACCTAATTTACTAACTCGGCCACGGATTTTACATCTCGTCACCATTTTACGTTTTACAGCTTCAACGCAATGCCCTCAAAAAAATATAATTCATGCTTCTACAGAAAGCATCATTTATTATAACTTAGTATGTAAAATAATATATCATATTCTTTTATCGTGAAAATAGCCACTGCATTATTTGGCGCGAGTACGCGAGACGACAGCGACCGGCCATTTGCACCAATCAGAGAGCGCCATTCGATTCATGTGACGACGAGTTGAGTTGTTCACGTGTATTCGTTTATTGTCGTTCGTGCGTTTGTATTGCAAATGTTTTCGCTGTAATTAAATTAAAGTTTTCGATGAGTAATAATTAGTTATGACGTCTAAAAGTGAAAATGAAGTACCACTGTATTGTTCTGACGAAGAATCGCAAGAAGGTCAGCTGTCGAATAAAAAAAAGCGAGGTGAATCTAAGAACTGGATATTTGTAAACAAGTTTTCGTGTGTAAGTTTTGCTGAAGAAGCCGTGAGTGCAGAAAAGACGTGGGCAGTAACGCACTACACATATTTCCATAGAAGGAAAAAAACGATTTTATAGATGCAACAAAGTACCACGTAAAGGAGTACAGTGTGCTGCAGAAATATATTTGAGGCGGATACAGAGGCAGTGTTACTTTATAGCACAGATCACGAGCATAATCACGATTTTGTTAAGAATAACTACCGTTATGGTATTTGCGACGAAACAAAATCTGAAATTAATAATTTGTATGACCTCCACCTAAAGCCGAAATCAATCTTAGAGCATTTAAAGAAAAATCCTGAACTTAAAATACCTACAAAAACTATTTAGCAGATCGCCGGCGTATCAAATATGGACCATCCACAATTTCTTTAGGAGAGCTAGAAAAATGGATTATTAATCATACCAATGTCCCTGACAACGAGAACGAAGTCTTTGTTATAGCCTATTATATTTTAGAAAGTGATCCACCTAGTTTTCGAATCGTATTATCTACTAAGAATTTGTTGAAACAATGTATTTCTGCTGACATTCTGCATGCAGATGCAACATATAAATTGATTTGGCAAGGGTATCCTGTATTGATACTAGGAACAACCGATAAAAACAGAAAATTTCACCCCATTTGCTTGACAGTATCTACAAATGAATGTAAGGCTGATTTTAAAACAATGTTTCAAGAAGTAAAGAACAATCTTTTTTCAATTTTTTCTCATACCTTTGAACCGAAGATCCTAGTTTGCGACGCGGCAAAAAATATACAGAATGCATTTCGTGATGTGTTTGGAAAAGAAAAGATTGTGAAAATGTGCTGGGCTCACGCTAAGAAGAAGATTTGCACTAAATTAGACCAAATATCAGAGAAGAATTTTCGAAAATATTTATTGGAAGACATTGATGCATTGCAATCAGCTACATCTGTTGAAGTATTTTCTGCTGCTTCGAAGTTGTTCTTGAAGAAATGGAAAGACCAAAAAGCATTCGTAAAATATTTTAAAACAGAATGGCTAATAAAAAACCCAAATTGGTATTTGGGTGCAGCACTAATATCACCAGCGACGAACAACGCACTCGAGTCCTTTATAGAGTTATAAAAGACCACAACACCCTACGCGAGCGTATACCGTTGGCCCGTTTCCTCGTGGTAGCAGAGGAAATGGTTAATAGCTGGTCACTACAAGCAACAGAAGAAAAGTTTGCGACACAACCTGAATTGCAGTTATCAAATTGGACAACAGGATATCAATGGGCTAAAACTGATACCAAAATTAGAGTTGTAGATTCAACACCGGACAGCACCACATATCTAATTCCAGGTAACAACTCATTCAAAATTAATCAAGCTGAGAAGAAATTCAGGTGTTTTGACGAATACAAAAAAGTGTTTTTTTCATCTTGGAACGTAGTACTACCAAACAATCAGACCGAGTGGATTACTGGTTGCTGTGATTGTCCAGACTTTTATCGCAAGTACAGCTGCAAGCATCTAATAGGCCTTGCAATCAGACTGAAATACGTGACGCCACCAATAGAGGCAAAGTCACAACCACTTGGATTAAAACGAAAGCGTGGAAGGCCAACTAAAGCGCGAGCTGCGTTAATTATCCATTAACCCTTATTTCGAATTTGTCCGCTATGACGAACAAGTATTTAAAAAAAATCTGTGACATTATCAAAACCTTTTTTAAATAATTTATTTCAAATAAATGGTAGAAAATATAACTGTCAAATGGATATAAATATGAATCGTGATCTGGCAACACTTCATCTGTCACTTATCGGGCAAAATGCCGCCAAAACGGAAGTCATCGACTTTACTCAAGGTATTTAAATAATTTTTTAATATTATTTATGCTTTCGGACTGGATTTTGGGTGTGATATTTGTTGTTATATATGTACCCTATGCATGTAATAACAAAACTATGTATTTTCTGCTGGTTATTCACCCAAATTATACTAATCAATTAGTTGTCCGTCATACCGGACTCCGCCAAAAATGTACCAAATAATAGCTAACATTACATGTCCGTGACAGCGGACTTTGTCGAAAGTCTACCAAAGCAAACCGAGTTTTACTTCTCCATAGCAGCGAACATTATCAAAAAGACAATTATAGATAAATTACATTTTATGTACCTACCTACTTACTTCAAAGGTTTCGTAAAAGTGACAAACTAATAGCTATATATTTTTGTACATTCAATCTTACTATTTATAAAATAATGAATTAAATACTTATAGGTACAATATAATTATATTTGGGGCCTATGTCCAGCAGTGGGGGTCTAACAGCTAAAATGATGATCACTTATATTTATTGGTACAAATATTGCCTATTGGCCTGGTATTATACAGGTATACTTAGATACCTATATGGTTTTATTTGCGCTAAGGTTTGCTTAGTTTTTCTTTTGCTTTTTTGTAGTGTCACCTGCAGCATGAACGTTCTAAAAGAATATTAGCACTTGTACCTAAAGAGCGTGCACCATCTGAAATTAGTGAAAAGTCAGATTCTGATAATGAGCTTGATAATCTGCCTATTTCAAACTGTTCTTCGCCTGCACCATCGCTAGATTGCTCTATAGAGCGCATGAATCTTCTCGGTGATTCTCCTATCAGCCTGTATGACACTTATAAAGATGCTGACTTTCCTCTCACTCCTATTTTACAAGAAGTGCTACCTAGTCCAAATCAAGAACCAAACTTTCTCAACTTGCCTTCTATATCGTCTTTACCATCGTTGAATACTCCATCTCCTGTCACTAGAAAACTAAAAGCAGACATCTACGAATTCTGTTGTAACAAAAAAGCCAAAGAAGTTAGAGAGATTATCTTTAGACTACAATTGGAAGAAGAATAGTTTTTTACATAATGCTATTATAGAAGACGTAGTCATTACTGCCACAAACTCCGAAGTTCGTTCACCTTTGCAATATTTCTTTTCGTTTTTTTCAACTGATATTACAACCGACATCGTCAGTGAAACAAATGCTTATTCAGTTCAAAAAACTGGCCGATCTATACAAGTTACAGACAATGATTTGCGTGACTTTCTTGCCATACACATTATGATGGGAATCGTACCTATGAACTCTTATTTAGATTACTGGAGCGTGAAATACAGATATGATAAAGTGGCAGATGTAATGCCTTTGAAAAGGTATGAGCAAATAATAATAATAATAATATAATTTTAATAATAATTTTTATTCATTAAACAAGACAAACATTACACCATTTAGCATTACAAAAAACACCTCACACTAGGCGGGGCCTGTTTTGTGAGGACTTTTCCTTAATACGTCGATTCATTCATTTTACTGACAACAATTTTGAAACTACTGACAGATATTTTAAAATTAGACCTGTAATGGAGAAGATACGCCAAAATTGTCTCGCTCATGAAGATGAAAATAAGTTTAGTATCGATGAGATGATGATTGCGTACAAAGGCCACAAGGCCGGTAAAAGGCGCCAATATATGAAGGATAAGCCTACAAAATGGGGATTTAAAAACTATGTCCGGGCAGGTACATCTGGTATGATTTACGGTTTCGTTATGTACGGAGGAGAAGATACCTTCAGAAACCATATATTTTCAGATAAAGAACAATCGCTGGGTTTTGGGGGTCAAGTTGTGATTGCTCTCTCTAAATCTATAAAACAAAAGCCAGCCATGGTGTACTTCGATAATTTTTTTTCATCGCCAGAATTAGTATATTTGCTACGCCAAGATTACGGCTTGTTTTCTTTAGGGTCGATCCGAAAAAACCGTCTGAGAGGAGCAGACCGTAAATTGATAGACGAAAAGACTCTGAAGAAAAAGAAACGAGGTAGCTATAGTCGGGTTGTCTGTAATAAAAATAAACTATCTGTAGTAAGGTGGAATGATAATAAATGTGTCACTCTAATAAGTTCATACACAGATGTTGAGCCGATTCATAAAGTGAAGAGATATTGCAAAGATGCTAAGAATAAAATAGATGTCGATTATCCTAATATAGTGAAGGACTACAATCAAAATATGGGTGGGGTGGACTTGGCAGATATGCTGATATCTTTGTATAAGACACCATTTCGTACTAGACGCTGGTATATTGCGATATTTTCGCAACTTATTGATATTTGTATCAATAATGCATGGATTTTATATAGAAAAGATATAGCAGGCACAACAGCTTCCTCTATTGCTACTTTATCTGGTCCTGTCAAAATAAGGGAAATGAGGCTTAAAGATTTTAGGTTTGAAATTTATAATGGATTGCTTAAAACTGATAGAATTACCACCCAGCAAAAGACTGAAAATAGTAGCATCCGCCACCCTTGCAAACCTAGGCCAGTTGCGGACTGTCGATTTGACCAGGTGGGTCATTTTCCCTTTACGAAAGAAGAAGGTCGATGCATGTTTTGTAATAAAAAAACAACTGTATATTGTCTGAAATGTAATACTCGTATGTGTTTTGTAACAGGAAAATCTCCACGCAACTGTTTCGTAAATTTTCATGTTAAGTTAGCTATTTTTTAAAAATTTTCACTAATAATTAATATAATATTAATTTCCAAATTTCGTTTTTTTATTTTCATTGCCCTATTGGTAAAGTCCGTCCTAGCGGACAAGTCATGTTAGTAAATTACCGCTATTTCGACGCAGTCCGCTGTGACGGACCCCCCACTTCTCAAAAATGGTAAGGGTTATATTTTTTTTGTAATTTTTTGGGGGGTCTATTTTGCTACAAAAACTTAATAATTAACTTAATATTGTAATAAAATAATATTTACAACTTCGTCGAAACAAGGGTTAATGGTTAATTTTTTTTTTTGTTTATCTACCTACATTCTTTTCATATGTTTATATTATTTACTATAAGTAAAATGATGGTCATTCAATACCCAAATAGATTTTTCAAAAATAGTCTTTTATTTTGTCTCTCCTCAATAGCTTCTGATATTATTAGTGGCCAATATACCGACTATTTGATGTCATTTTTAGCAAAATTTTGACGATCAATGAATATGGGATGAGTTACATTTTAAACGTACTGAGTTAAAAAGTTAGAAGCTAAATAAATATATTTTTTGATGTCATTTAATAGTATTTTAGAAGTTTACTGTAAGAATGCATGCTACAAATTTAGATGCTAAAAAATAATCATTATGCTGAGTTGTATTTAGAGTGGTTTACATAGAAGATAACTAGTGGCTAAGATAGTATTATTTAGATGCTCGTTAATTGTGGCTGACTTAGTAATTTAGAAGGCAACATACATTTTTGGGGGCGAATAATGAGATTGAAAAGAAGCCTGTTTAATTAGCACCCATATTTTAATACACATTATATAACTTTTATTAGATGTCAAAGTCTGTTTAGTAAAAGGTCTGCATAATTTATGCTGATGACGCGCCCGTCTACTAGAAGAACTAGAGGCTTCCTGAAATAGGTTCTTATGCTTAAATACAAATATACATGCATCCCAAATATACAAGCATGGAGTTACGTATTGCTTACACAAACAATCAATTACAGGACAATTAATTCCTGAAGAGCATTGAAGCGACTATATGCGAAAGGTAGCGCGCACGAACGCGACTGCGCGTTACGGGCGTGGCCCCATCACCACGGGTACGGCACCGTCGCCGTAAAACGGTACTGCGCCGTGCCGCGACATAAGGCCTCTTTTCCATTACACGGTTTCTCGCCGTGAAAATCTACGGTTAATTCGCCGCGTGTAGGCACGGTCGTCAGTGTGGTATGGATCACTATATGAGCTTGTCGACATGCACGGTGGCGCCAAGGCACGGCGCCGCGGCCGCGTGCGCCGTGACTGCCCCTCGGCGCGCCGCGTCTACGCACGGCGTGATTTTCACCAGTGTTGTATGGCAGTCTATCGGGGTGTGTCGACGGTGCCGGACGTACGCACGGATTCGTGACCGCTTATATACGCTGTTTCGCGATTTTATTATAAAATGAACATAAATCAAGAATTATTAATTACGTTGATTCAAGAAAGGCCTGTAATATGGGATAAGACCATCGACGATTATAAAAATAAGCGGCTTAAATATGATTCCTGGAAAGAAATATTTATTCATTTCCAGCCCACATTTGAAGATTTAAGTGGTGATGAGAAAAACAAGTTTGGTAAGTTACAGATATTTAATTATTAACTTTTTACTTATGCATAGTTGTTTTGATAGGAGAGGCGACCTTCGTTAGATACAAAATATTGTGCAAATCTGTTGCGAACTTCATTAGCCGCCAAACTTCCGCGAACAGCATTCGTGATAGGTAACTGGATTAGTTCCGATTCTGAATCAAGGGTGGACTCATTTTCACTCGCATTGTGAAACTGAAAGTTTTCCTGCTTATGTATAAAATTTTGCAAAACACAACATGTTTTCACAATATCAACTGCCAAATCGATGGACACATTCATTGGCCGGTGAAAAATTCGCCATTTATTGGATAAAATGCCAAACGCACATTCAACAAATCTTCGCGCTCTGGTGAGTCTGTAGTTAAATGTACGTTTTAATTGATCAAGCTGATGACCACCAAATGGACGAAGCAAGTGATAATGCAAAGCAAAGGCTTCGTCCGCAACGAACACATATGGCAAATCGTAGTCAATTCCAGGCAAACGTGTTGCATCGGGTAGATTTAATCCGTTGTTTGTTAAATTTTTCCAAAATGGGGTCTCTTTAAACACACTGGAATCACACTCCTTTCCGTAGGCGCCAACGTCAACAAATATAAAGTTGTAATCGCTATCTACTACTGCCATCAAAACTATAGAAAAAAAATGTTTGTAATTTAAAAACATCGAGCCACTATCAATTGGCTTAATAAGTCTGATGTGTTTTCCATCGACCGCTCCTAAGCACAGCGGGAAGTTGGAAGATTCTTGAAATTTGCTTGCAATGTGTAGCCAGTCTTCTTTAGATGGCATTTTCATATATTCTTTATACAGTTCTAACCAAATGTAGTGGCATACTTCACGTACGATGCAACTTATGGTTTTTATTCCAATTCTATAGCTGTAGTATAGGTCAGTAAAGGTATCTCCTGTTGCTAGATACCTGAAATATAAAACAAAACGGTTCAGGTTCAAATACTAAAACCCCATTTTAGGTCGGGGTCGATTCAGTTTAGGTCGGGGGTTTTTATAAATTTTGAATTTAATAATTATTATTTATTTATTTTCAGGGCAAATGGTGATGAAGAAGTGGACCAATATGAAAGATAGCTGGATAAAATATGACAAAAAAATTAATGAATGTAAGTCTGGTTCTTCAGCAAAAAAAAGAAGAAAATATATGTTCTATGATGAAATGATGTTCCTAAAAAAAAATGTTGAGCATCGCAAGACCGATTCTAACATGACTGAACATGTTCATGATTCTAGCCTCAGTAATGAAAATTTTGATAGTGCAGTCCCGAATCAATCAAGCTCGGGATACACTGAACGGAGAGAGACGCAAAGGGCTAAAAAAAAAAGAAAAAATGAGCTAAGTGAAGTTGACATTATGAAGGTTTATGAAGTTTATGGATTCAGCAGAACGAGATGAGAAAAAGAAAAGCCGTAGTATGAACTTTTTTATGGGAATCGCTGATACAGTTGACAAGTTCAGTGATGAAAATATGATAGACTTTCAGTTTCAAGTAATTTCAATAATTAAAAATATTCAACAAAGACAGTGTACTCAGTATATACCTACATCAAGAAACCAATGGGATCAAGGCCATCAAGGATATTTAAGTGGTACAGCATCCTCAAATGCGCAATCGTCAACATATGGATATTCTACAGCTGCTAGATCGGGCTATGGAATAAGTCGTCCACAGACGTCTTCTCATGATTTTGGACACGGTTCTGGTTTAGAGCCAATCCACTACCGACCCGAATCACAATTATCTGTACATAGTGTAAATGCGGAAAGTATCTCGGCAGATTCTCAAGTTTCTATTGAAGACGAATTCGATTTTAGTACCGCACTTGAGTAGCATTTTCAGCGTAGTGTATTTTTTGATTTACTTGTTCTTAAATTAATAATTATTAAAATTCAATTACATGTAATAATTTTGTTTGTGTGCAATAAACAATTTTAAACTAAAATATGTCATTTAATTTTGTACCTACTTACCTCAGAGTTACAGCCAATCTTTCTGCGGGCGATATACTCTCTCGCATAAAAGTATCTTGATGTTTTAGTTCCTGGGATAATTTTTGGAGCAAGTTGTCGAATGTAGTTTTCTGCATTCTAAAATAATTGTAAAACTTGTCTTCATCTTCTCTCAATTGATTCTTGACAAGTGTATGAAACGCGCCATATTCCTCCCTTTTTTCTAAAATCGGATGTATCCAAAACCTTACTTCCCTTTTTTTTTCTATTTTCTTTTTCCTATATATGTAATAAGCAACTATAATCTTTTTTTTCGTAAGAAAATTCATGACGCAGCACGTCCTACACAGCCCGAGTAAAAAGCGCTACTAGCCAGTACTTACCAATGTCTCGCGCGGTGATTTTGCCGTATCATGTACAAGCTAGCACGTTTTTTCAACCGTACGGCTTACACACCGTACGTTTGAATAACCGTGTAATGGAAAAAAGGCCTAACACGACGTCGTGCCGCAGCACGGTGCCGTGGACGGCGCGCGGCTCCGCGGACGATGCGCCGCGCACAGTCGGTATTTCGCATTTGGCGTGCGCGCACATTATGCAAACAAAATGGCGGACGATATCGATGTAGACTTCTTTATTTCATTAGTGGAGGCTCGTCCAGTGTTCTGGGATAAGACGAATGACAATTTTAAGAACAAAAATCACAAAACAGAAGCGTGGAAAGATGTTTGCAGAAACCTTTTTGAATCATTTGAAGACAAGGAAAATAAAGAAAAAACTAAACTGGGTGAGTACTATCATTTACATTTATTTAGTCACAACTCACATAACTTTCTCACTACTCTCAAGATTCACCCAAAAATGTCACGTTACCCAGGTGGATGGGGGGTTAAGAGGTTGAAGAGTTGGTGGGTTGGGGAATTTGGAGACGTTGGGGGAAGTAGCGGAAGTTGGAAATGTTGGCTAAGTTTATTAAGTACTAGCAGTCCGCCCCGGCTTCACCCGTGGTACATGCATATCCTAAGACACTCAGGGAATCTTTCCAACGGTGAAAGAATTTTTAAGATATTAAAGCTTCATATTTAACAATACTGAGATATCGATATTCCATCCATTCCGTTTCCATCAACTTGCACCGCGCCACTACGGTGCGCCAGTATATATGGCTTATGTGCTGCGCAGGCGCATCGTGCACCGCGGTCAAATTAATGTCGAGCCAGTCACTACATTGTTACCGCATCGAGCCCACGCCACTTGCACACCGCATTTTTAATAATAAACCTCTCGCGAGCTTCTCAATATTAGTGTTTCTTCATTTCTATGTAATACTAGACGTTAAATACTGTGCGTAACTATCTGTATCGCCTATCTTGCTTCGTTTTCGCCTACTCTGTGCCCGTTTAATCTCTCTACTAGTGTACTATCCTCCTTCAATGTAAAATAGGTGTATGTGCTGTGAAATAAACATTTATATATTACTGTGAGTAGTAAAACATTATTTACTACCTCAATTACCATAAGCTCTTTTGTTCGTCTTAGAATAACTTGTGCAAGAAAATAAAAAAATGTATGGCGAAAGCCTGCACCGTATTCGCCTAGATATTGTAGACCAATAAGGTTTCGGGTTGGTTCTATGAATGTAACAACAAAGGAGGAAATAAGTTATGTTGAAGATGCTATTAGATAGTTGACGTCAATCGCATGCCTTTCCGCAACCAGCATTACTCAACATTCCTAGCCATCGTATTAAAAATCATCCGAAAAAATAAAGTTAACTTAAAAACTTGTATTTTATGTAAAAACAAGGCTTCATATCGAAATAAACTATCTCCCTGGAAAGTCATCGCAGTTCATACAGGGAAAAACGGCTCCATAATCCCATCATTCATAACTCCACCGCCAAAACCTACGGGCATAATAGCAAACTTGGAATAGTTATTGGATCCAAAGAGCGCAAATGTTCTAAAATAACACGTATTCCGTGCCTACTGGAGTTGAGTTTTAACCGGCAGTGGTCGTACAACTCTTAAATAAATTCTCACCGAACGTGACCAAAAGTTGGTAAAGTGCGTCTCTCATACGCTGCGTATTAACCCTTAACAAAACAGAAGTCGTATTGGAAGTGCCGAAAGGGGAGCTAATATATTTCGAGCACAAAGCACAGAACTAGGCCCAATTCAGCAAGAAATTGATTATGACTCTTTCACGTCTCATGAAAACATACATGAATAAATAAATAAAATACGCATGCACTTACCCAACGTGACTCTGGGGGTCAATCGCATGCCTTTCCGCAACCGGCACGGCTAAACATCGTTAGTAATCCTATTAGAATAATCCGAGAAAATCAAGAACTTGTGTTACTTTTATAGAAAAACAATGCTACATATCTAAATAAACTCATACAGGAACAAAACGGCTCCATAATCACATCATTTATATCTCTACCGCCAAAAACCCCCAAACAGTAAGTTTGGGAAAGTCCCAAAAAGGAAAGTGATCCAAAGGGCACAAATATTCTCAAATTGTATGTATTCGATGCCTTCTGGAGTACGTTTTTACTGGAAGTGGTCGGCCATACGCCAGCACATCAACGTAATTTAATTAAATTTGAAAAAAATAGTACTAGGTTAAATTACATAAAATATTTAATTTACCAATAATAAAACATTAAAATCTACGATGATCGGGTACCCATCTCACTCTGGCGCGTGCGTTCTGTATAGCGTCGCCTGCTTGCTCGCTATAAATATTATCGAAACCGGCGTTCTCATAGTCAATCAGTAGACCGCGCGCCGCAGTGTGGGCGCGTCGTCGCATGTATTGTATTACTCCCATATAACTATAACTGCGACGCCTCATGGAGTGTTTAGAAAGAAACATTGCTTGACATGATTGGTGGACTTTTCCACGTCACCGCGTCCGCCACGCATCCAAGTGTTCCCGATCCTTAACGAAATTAAACGAACGTCACTCGACACCTCGTCCGACTATCGAACATGTCAGTCGTTTAGTCGTTAAAAATTAGTGGACTCGTAGTGACCGGAGGCGGGTGCCAAAATAAAAATTATTCTGAAATAAAATGGCGCCTCAGTTGATGCAAATTGAGAGGGCATCATGTGTTTTTATCTAGCGGGGCCCCCTTAGCTAGAGGGATGAAAGTGAAGAGGGCGGTTAGCTTGTTTAATGTACCTACTAAATATAATGAAGTGTATACACAGAAATGACCTCTGAAGTCGATTTCCATCCAACGGGGCTCCCCGTCGTTATCAGGCCGAGATACCTAAAAATGGTGTCAGACGAAACTTGGCCCTATGTACCTTCATGTCACATCACATTTAGTCATGTATTTGTTCTTAACCCTTAAATGCATCATGATGTAAAATTACAATATACCGTTCAAACGGCCTCACAATTATCGATATGCGTTTAGTGCATGCTGTTGCAGAATTATCTCTAACAGGATAATATATTGTATCGAATGGCAACACATTTGTCTGTGTTCTATATTTTGGTAACTTTCAAAATGTATACCGCCGTTTTCTGTAACAAAATTATGTAAGACTGTACAAGCTTTAATTACTTGAACTGCTGTGTAGGATATATAGCTCGATAGAGTATTCGCCACTTATTTGCCAGAATACCAAAAGCGCACTCAACATACCTTCTTGCTCGACTTAATCTATAGCTAAAAATCTTTTTTATCAGTATTCAAATGTGTACCTCCATACGGACGTAGGAGAGTAGGTGTCAAAGCAAAGCTTACATCGCCATCTAGTATAAACGGTAATTCCTCGTGCAAGTTTTCATGAAGTGGTCTAGGCTTTGGTACATTGAAAATACCGTCATTGATCTTTTTCCAATCCTTGAATATAGTGGAATCGCAATCCCTGCCATAGGAGCCCACACTAACAAAAATAAATCGGTAGGTACTCTGAATCGACAACTGCCATATTCCTTTGGCTTGGCCAAATCTATCAAGCAAAAACCATGATCTGTACTATACTTTGACAACTTTTTACGTCAATTGAATTGATGCAATATCTAAGGAATAAGTATGGTATATTTTCCTTAGATACCGTCAGGGCAAATAGACTTCGTGGGGCAGAGAAAAAATTACCAAGTGATAAGAAGTTGAAAAATAAGAGCAGGAGAGCTTTTGCACAGGTTGTGTCTAACGAACACAATATCGCTGTTGTAAAGTGGTTCGACAACAAGTTTGTTGTCGCGGTAAGTACTAATGTGGACGCTCACCCTGTACAAAATATAATGCAGTACCAGAAAGAAAAAAAGAATTTCTCGTCGCATGCCCAAATGTAATAAAGCACTATAACGGAAATATGGTTGGAGTTGATCTAACCGACATGTTAGTTGCTTTATACCGTACTGTTTTGAAAGGCCATCGTTGGTATTTAGTATTGTTTTCACAGATTCTGGACATCTGCGTCAATAATGCCTGGTTGCTGTATCGTCATGAGAGCAGTGGTAATCAAAAACTATTGCCACTCAAAAACTGTCGCGATCTACAACCTGATGCTCTTTCCAATCTGTGAGAAAAATAAAAAAAAACCTGTTGCGGAGAGGCCTGATAATGCTACTCGTTACGACCTAACGGGACATCTTCCTGCTTTTACCACAAAAGGCAGATGTAGGTAGGCAATGTACCAAACATCAAACCAATTTTTTTTTGCGCAAAATGTAATGCACGACTATGTATAGTTGAAAGGCGAAATAGCTTTATAGATTTTCATACTAAGTAGTATTCAAGTTTTTCATATTGTTACAAAGTAGATAGATATAAATTTAATCTCAGAGCATTAATGATTCAAATGGATAGGAAAGGAATATTGGCCTTGGGAACAGTCAGAGCCAATAAATTGTCGTTGTTGAGTTAAATTGCTGACAAAAAATACCTTTTAAAGGAGGGTAGAGGATCTGCAGTGGAAGTAGAAGCTAATATTGATGATAGAACATTCACTGTTGTAAGTTGGCTCGACAACAAAGTTGTCAATATACATGTATTTATATGTTCGACTTACGTTGGTATCAATCCGTCTGATACCGTAAATTGATTAAATAGAAAGAGAAAATGTTGTCAGGAGATAACAAGTCCAAGAGCTATTTTGTTCTACACACTACTACAGGGTGGGGTTGATACGCTTGATTCAATATTAGGCTACTACAGGATCAAAGTAAGATCCAAAAAGTGGTGCATGCGAGTTTCTTTTCGCATGTTTGATATAAAAAAAAAACAATTGGTTAATTTGGAGGCGTTTGAACCAAGATTCGTACATGCCGCTCTTGGATTTCAAATTATTGGCAGAAGTGCTGACCATCAAAGGGCCACGTATTTATTATACACGAACCACTAGAGGTAGACCCATCATTTTCTGTTCAGCCGAAACTAAATAATAGCAGAAACGCTTAGAAATGCGATAACGAGAAGAAGCGGAAGATGGCATACATCACTTCTCAGAAAGGACAGATAAGCGGCAAGCCTGCAGAAACCTTGGATGCAAAGGAAAATCATACATATGGTGCTTGAAATAAAAAAAAATATGATAGACCCATTTCTTTATTATATGTTTCAATAAAACAAGAAATTGCTATATGGAATATCATGTTCAGTAATTTACATATTATTATTCATTTATTTCGGTATAATAAATATTCCATATATTGTTAGTAAATCAAACTTATAACTATGTTAGTATATCAATATTAAATGTCAACATTACAAATATGAATCTAACATTACAATAACATTCTTACATGCGCACTATTTTACATTAAAGAGGACCCCTCCAGATCCATGTACGGTATTCCAGTGCCTCACAACCGGACAATCAACCCTTCCCAATATGGTATTCAGGAGGCCGTTGTTGCTGTCACGCACGCGCCGCATCAGGGAGGCCACTCTTTTCCGCACAATAGCCCTAAAGCAGTCTGTGCTAGCCTTAGCAAACATACCTGACGCACTGCAATAACGAGGCAACCCCAACAGCATCCTAAAACCATTATTGTAGAGGACCCGTAGGGCATTGAAAGATCTACACGTATAGCGGACCCACAGGCTACAGGTATAAAATGTCTGGCAGTATGCTTTAAAAAGAGAAATTTTTACATCTTTTGTGCACCGTGCAAACCTGCGAGCCAGCATATTGCATCTCACTGCCAATGCCCTACGTTCCCGCTCAATATCTAAATCATCCGAGAGGTCCTCGGTGACCCAGTGCCCCAGGTACTTAAATTTGGTGACCCTACTTAACTGCATTCCTCCAAGCCTGACCGGTGGAACGGTTTTAGGACTCTTATTACCCGCCTTAAAAATAAGTAGTTCACTCTTCTTGCAGTTATACCTGAGGCCATGTGTCCCCGCGTACCTCTCACAGATTCCTATTAGGTAGTTAAGGGCTGTAACAGATGGTGCCAACAGCACCATATCGTCGGCATAACTTATGTTGTTCAGACAAACACCATCCACTGAACAGCCGACCCCGGACCCGCTGAGCTCACCTAACAGTCCATTAACGTACAGGTTGAAGAGTCGTGGTGAAGTCAGGCCTCCCTGTCTCACACCACACTCCAACCTGTACTCTGACGAACATGATCCCGCCCACCTAACGGTATTGGTCTGGTTGCCGTACCAATACCTTAACATATTTATTACGTCTCCGGGTGTGCTGGTTTCCCCCTGGAGCTTATCCCACAGCACGTCATAAGACACCAAGTCAAATGCCTTCGACAGGTCCAAGAAACAACCATATACAGGCGTCTTCCTCGTCACATAGTACTGGACAGTATGCTTGAGTCGCAGTACGGCGGTTTCAGTCGATTGCCCACCCCTGAAACCAAACTGAGCTTCGTGGAGATCTATATGCTCACTTAGCTGACTATCAAGCAAACCATCCAGTACCTTGGCGATCACTGTAGCCAATGAGATAGGTCTGTAGTTGTCCCTGTCGGAGGCATCACCCGTCTTGTTTTTAGGTATTGGTATAACAGTGGTCTTCATAAGCTCTTTAGGTAAATATGAATGTCCTATACACAAATTGAACAACATGACCAACACCCTCGGTAAATGAACACCTGCGAACTGCAAGTGCTCGATGCTAAGGTCATCATGTCCCGGAGACTTGCCTCTAGTCATATTTTGGATAATATGGGCGACTTCTTTCGCTTTAAATCTGCACGGCTCACAGTCTACCTTCTCAGCATCGAGCACCTGCTGCACACATCCTAGGGGAGACACAACTCTAAAATGATCCTTAAATAATTCAGCAATTTGATGGGGCTCACTCCTACCCCCAACATTTACCGGGACACACGAACCAGCTTCCAGTTTCCTGGTGTGCTTCCAAAAGCTTTTGAAATCCCTCTCTTTGTGGTGTGTTGCTAAGATATCCATTTTAATTTTATCCTCATTGTCTTGAAACCATTTCAATTTAGATTTAAACCGCTTACGGGTTTCACGCATAGTATATTAGACTAATACCTAATATTTTTAATAAATAAAATATTTATATATGAGCGTTTTTAAGTTAATTCCATCTCTCCCTACAGGCAACATTCTTGCTATACCCGACATATCTACTTTCTTATTTTAATCTTCAATGTTTATTTATTACTCAATTTCTACATACAATGATATACTTGGCAAACTTGATAACAAACATAGAACTGCAAAACTAACGATAGATTTTTTTACAATTTTTCATGGTCTTTCTAGAGGTCCATACCATGTCATATTTTTTTTAACCAAATCGAAAAATCAATGCAGTGAGGGGTTAAAACCTCTTCAGAGCACAACCATGATTTTAGTGTGCAGAAATGGTTAAATCACAAAAATATTTAGGACTAACGCTAATATATAGCAATACTTAAACCTTAAAAAAAATATATAATAGGGTATGAGTATGCTTAACCAGAGAGTGGACCAAATCTCGTGTATATGCCCTATTGAGTATGTTTCGCCGGAGCGTCTCAACTGGGCCGTGTTGAAACCGGTAGTAAAGACACCCGCTGAGTTTGTTTCGCTGGGTCTTCTCAGTTGGGGCGGATCCGGTAGTAGCATTAAAGCGCGTTATAGACACAAGGTCCGCCATGATAATAACATTTAATTCGTACCTTAATATAGACGTTTTGAATTGTTATACGCTGTTCTGATTCTGATATTTTAATTATACTTCTGGGAAATATGGATCACCTGAAAGCATCTTTGAAAATTTGGATAAATATGGGTGTTGGAAATCATCAGCGTTACATAAACATCAATGAATTACACCGAATTCTTGGTGTCTCTTTATGCAAAGCTGTACCATGCTTCCACGTAATAACCGGATGTGATTACACGCCAGCTTTTTTTAGAAAAGCAAAGTTAAGCCTTTTATTAAATATTAGAACATTCTAAAGAATACCAGTTAGCTTTTGATGATATAATTACGGATGACGAAGAAGTACTTGAAACTACGTTTGTAACCCTGGAGAAATTTATTTGTCAAATGTATGGAGTTAAAAATTGTTCCAATGTTAATGGTGTTCGATTTCATTATTTTCAAGTACATTTAAGTCAAAAAAATCAGATGAGAATTTCGACAAAAAATTTCGAAACTTTGACTCATCCAGTTTGCCACCCTGTAAAGCGGAATTGCAACAGCATTTATTGACGGTTCCTTACGTGACGAAAATTTGGAGAAATGCTCACTCAAAACATCCAACATCTTTATCTCCAATGGCTTTCGGTTGGACCATTAACGGTGACAAATATGATTTTGTCTGGTTTTTGGGAGATCAATTACCATCCTCAGTTTGTGTTTTTGTGCCAGAACAATAATATCTGCTATTGTTCAAAGTAAGTGTGAAATGGAATATTTATCAATAATAACTAAAATGTTTTATAACGAACAAGAAGAATTACACTGTTTATTTTTTATCTGTTGCAGATGATAGAGTTTTAGAAGATAACGAAAATTCCCAAGAAGATGATATGAATGATGCTGACAAAGATAGCGACGATAATGATGATGATTATGAAGATGCCTCTTTTTTGTGACGTCACTATAGGCTGAAACAACTTGATAAATTTAATATTGTAACGCGGCAAACAAACAACCACGGCAGAAACACTCGCGCGCACGTGAACACGGCGGGCGTCATCACTACCGCGCCCCGCACGGCCCTCCGCGGCGCTCCTGGCCGCCTTTATAAGCGCTGCTCGGGCTATGGATCGCCAGTCTACAGTCCGTAGCTTCGTGCGCACGCGCACACCTCTCACCTCGGAAGCTGCCAACTCCGTCGAGATCTCGCTCGGGCCCACCACCACGCGCTTTGCGCGACCCTGCACCCAGACCCTCGGGTCGTAGGGCCGCGAGGGAAGCCACGAAAACCTCAAGAATCTCCGGCAGAAGGGAAAAACTTTTTCTTCGCCTACCCACATCTTTTCGAGTATGAAGAAAAACGGGAACTCGTCGGGCCCCTCGCAGGACCGGACGAGCGACGCAGCCAGCACCAACAGGGCACCCAGAGCTACGGCAAAGCCTGGACCCTCGCCACCGGGAACCGGAACGCGTACGTTCGTCCGGTCTCCTCCGCGCGACCCGCGTGTTCCCCCTCAAGCGAGAGGGTGGAAGCCGTCCGCACCCGCTCCCCAGCCGTCTGGGTCGAGCGATTCGCGCGCGCCTCCTCTGGCCACGCCGGGGTCGAGTGCCGCCCGTACCTCTCCGCGCGCGCCTCCTCCGGCCCGACCGGAGTCGAGTGCCGCCCGTGCCGCGCCGACCCACGACGCACCCCGCGATAGCCCGCTATCCCGGAACAACAAGGGACGAAGTGGAACTACCCGCCTCGCACCCGCACCAACGCCGCCAACGCCGCGAGCAACCGCGACCCGTGCCGCAGTACCTATTGGTACACACGCGACCGCTACGCGACCTTTCGCGTCGACCCAACCGCCGCCCATACGCCCGACCGCCCCAACAAGGGAGTCGACGGGCGCAATACCGAAGATCCCTCCCGCCAAAGGGACAAAAAGTAGAAGCTCGCCTACCAGAACGCCTACCCCAATCGATCTCCGCCCGATTGACGCCGCACGCGGCATCGACATTGCGGAGCTCACAGAAGACCACGTTCAAGAGGGGGGAGAGGAACACCGCTTCACTCCCTCTACGCTACCACCGACGGACTCTCGCGCGTCTACCCCACTCGACTCTGCGCGCTCCAGGGGACACTCGGCGTCAGACGAGTCCCTATCGGACGCGTGCTCGGCCGACGACGCCGACAGCTATGACGACGTGTCGGACTTCGACGAAGCTTCCGCCCTCAACGAAGCCCTTGCCGAGATAGCCGCGATGGATATAGACCACGCGGCGGTCAGCGACAAGAGGGAACGCAGCCCGGAAGAAGAGGAGGAGTCAGCCAAGCGCATGCGCGCCGCCACGACCACCTCATCAACCTCACCGAGTGCTTCCTCGTACGCCGCAGCAGCCGCAAGCAACCCAGCCGCCAACTTCGACAGGGTGCGCACAAGCGGGGCCGCCGGTACGAAACCACAGCAAGCAAATGTCCAACTACCCACAGATGGACAAAATAAAAAGATGCCAAAATACCCCCCGTTGGTAGTATAAAACTGTTCCCAAACTGGGCTCCCCACCTGAGGGCATTAAAGAGCCAATTGGGGTACAACCCCTATGTACGCCCCTACCAACAGGGGATAAGATTTGTACCGGCGACCCCTGAAGAATACAGGGCAGTGCAGAGCTATCTCTGCAAACTGGAGAAGGAGGAGGGCCTATCATGGTTTTCATACTCCCTGCCGGCCGAGAGAAACCTAAAGGTGGCCATTAGAGGGCTGCCCGTTCACACCCCGGTTGAAGAAATCGAGGAAGCACTCCGAGAGCTCGACATCGAGCCGGAATACGTGCGCCCCATCCGTGCCCGACAAGGTAGACCGGGGTGCATATACCTAGCTATCATCAAGAGGAAGCCCGACACGACTCCGGGTATATATCACATAAACGAATTTATGTGTATGCCCGGAGTCGTCTTCGAACCATGGCGCGGCAAGAAAGGGCCGGCGCAATGCCATAGATGCCAGAAGTTCCGGCACTCATCTCACCAATGCCACCGCAAGCAGGCCTGCGTACGCTGCGGGGACGAGCATGCCGCGAGAGAGTGTCCGGTACCGAGGGAACAGCCGGCCCGCTGCGCCAACTGCGGCGAAGCGCACCCGGCTAATTACCCAAAGTGCAGAATATATCGAATAGAGGCACGTAATAAGAAGGCTGGCATGATCGCCCTCAGCGACCAGTCACAACGGAAGCCCGGGGGACACCAACCAACCCCCACTACACAAGTTGAAGCCTCCTCGGGGTCCCTAATGGCAGCCGCCAACGACCCCAAGCCTCGCGGACCAAACCCCCGCAAGCGAAAAAAGAAGAAAAAGAAAAAGCGGCAAGCAGGAGCCGCCCCCGATTCCATCATTCCTACGCCTACGACATCGGCGAACCGCAACATCGCCGCCCCGGCCACAAAAAGCATGACCAGGGCCAGGAGAGCAGCCCCCCCACCTACACAGGCGGAACAACCCACAGCCGCACCGACACTGTCGGCTCCGCTAAACATAGCGGAACTGATACGTCTCGGTTTGCGGCTGTTACAGGAAGCAAACGCAGCAGTAGGGGACTCTTCCACCTTGTGGCCTCTCACATGGGCGGAGCGTCTACCGCGCCAACTCAGCCCATCACAAGTCTCGGGCCCCCTAGGGAATCGCCCGTAGCCGACGCCCTTAACCACGCTACTCCCCCGTAGATCGGGGTAGCATAAGCGCGTCCCCCTTACCAAGCGCCATTGGCCGCTGGTCAGCCTCGCTGGGCCTCGCCTTAGGGCGTCTCACCTGGTGTGGCTAGACCGCCCAATGGCAAGAAGACTAAGAAGGGACGCCAAAGACTCCCACCATCAGAGGACACGGCAATTCGGCTATGGGCGGCCCCCTTGGTGTCAAGGGGGTACAATCTACAGCACTCATTCCCTAGGGTGCGAACACAACTGCCCACCCCGTTTGTTAGCGGGGTGCGATTAGACACCTCCAGAGAGGGGCCACGCCCCGGAATGGAGTCCTCCGCCCCCGTTGAGGGGGTGCGAGAAGGCAAGCGACGTCGGATCGCCAGTCTGAGTTCGGCACGACTTGGGTGCACACACCGCATCGACTTAGGTCGGTCACGTTTGCCCCACTTCCGCTGAGTTCAGATTAGCGCCTGCACTGTGCGAACGTGTTGTTGGTGATCCACATTACTGACGTAGAGGGCACGGTGCGCTTAGGATTTTCGGTAGGGTTTAGTTAGATTAATTAATTTCTTTCATTCATTTGTTTTATTATTAGTTAGCTCTTTGTGTTACCTTTGATGTACTTAGTTATTAGTTTAAATAAACTATTTATTGTTATTTTTGCGAAGTGGGTTTAGATTTATCTCCTCACACTGAACCTTGCCACAATTGGCGTCCCACCTTGGGCTTTCTTACCTACATATTTTATCATAGGTAGATTTATTGTAGTACCCACATTTATTGTAGGTAGATCTTAATATTATTGTTGTTGTCAATTAATTAATTTGTTAGATAGATCTTAGTTCTGTTAGTAGGTATATACAGTATTTTTTTTTGTTATTGTTATTATATATAAACAAGCTAGGGTTTTGGAGTAGACAGTATACAGGATTAGTTACGTAATTCATAACAATCAAACTGATTTCTATAGCATAGTTTAGATTTATCATTTCTGTGTAGTCTTTTGCTTTAGTATATCTTCACGCTAGATTCCTTGAGAGTAAGCAGTTTATTAGGTTACTGTTATTTATTGAGCAAATCAACATTGATTTTTATAACGTTTTACCTAGACGTAGCCGGAGAAATAAACAAATGGCAAACGTCAGTTTCTCTGATGATCAGTTTAGGGATCTTTTAGGGGTGTTAGCAAACCGAGACAATTCTCGTGTTTCACAAAAAACAGGCAGTTTTGCTTCATGCACTGCCCGTTTTGATGGGACTCGTCAGTCGACAGTGGTCGAGACGTTTCTGTCAACTATCACTACTTTTAAGAAAATTGAGTCCGTTAGCGGCGAGAGTGCCATAGAAGGGCTTACTCTGCTGCTTATTGGTGATGCAGCTACTTGGTGGCTTGGAGTGAGAGAAACCGTCAGTACTTGGCATGAGACTGTGTCATTATTACGGACGACATTTGCCCCAAAGAGACCTGCCTATCAAGTACTCAATGAGATTGTGTGCAACAAACAAAGCGGTCCTACAGCCACAGAACTATTTGTTGCTAAAAAACGTGCACTCATAGCAGAATTGCCAAAGCCGTCGCCCACCTTATCACAAGGGTTGGACCTGCTATACACATCCCTCCATGCCAAAATAAGGGATAGAATACAGAGGGATTCCGTTCAAACATTTGACGAATTTCTCGTGAAAGTACGCCAAATTGAAGAAACCGCTACTGAACCGACCACTGAACTGACCAACACTGGTGCCACTCCGATAGTGAAGAGAACCCGCTGCAACTTCTGTCGCGCTTATAACCATAGCGAGCAGGAGTGTCGCAAGAAAGCTGCTAAGGTCGAGACGTCTAAGGAAACTCCCAAGAAAACTGAGACCAGACCACCGCCAACGTCTAGAATAACCTGCTACGGATGCGGTGAGCCTGGTGTAGTCAGAAGCAAGTGTCCAAAATGCAACACACCCAAAATAGGCGCAGTGGAAGTTGGGTTTTATGCACTGGCCACTGGAACTCGACTCAGGCCAACTGTCAAAATTTCAATCGATGGCATCAATGGTCAAGCTCACGTTGATTCTCGCGCAAAAATGAGCGTCGCATCTACTTCACTGTACTACGTGCTAAAGCGAAAAGGAGTGACCTTTAACACGGAAAAAGCCACTGTAACCCTTGCCGATGGTCTACGGCGAAGACAACGCGTACAGTCAGCACGAGTACCTGTAACTTTATGTGGACGGACGATCCCCACAACTTTTATCGTGTTGCCCGAAACACATGATAATCGCACACTCCTAGGAGTAGACTTTATCCAAGATGCAAGCATAGTTCTCAACTTGCCGCAACTATTGTTCCACTTCTTGGATGAACCTGGCAAGAAATACGATCTGCATAACGAGGATGAAGACAGCGCATCCGTGTCCACGGTGCAAATGGAACTTGAGGAAACCGAGTCGGTGATCGCAAGGCTAGCCTCGATTACGTCTCTGGAGCCAATGTTGAGCCCAATGTTCCAGACCCCATCCCCAAGTGAGAATACGCTGGAAGAAGAACGCAATATGGCGGACGCATACGGACCACCTGTATTAATTGATTTCTGTACGCCCCCACAGTCTCCCTCTCGACAATAACCTACGCTCAATGGTTACTCGCCGAGGTTTGTCGGTTCACTATTCCGGGATGCGCAGTCCAGCATTAATAACGCGGAACTTACTCTGTCTCCACAGAGTAGTAAGTTGTTTGGACCCAACATTGACATCGCAATGGTTGCTATAGATGGAGCTGCCTCAAGTGAAGAGATGCAACTTAACAGATTGTTAGAACAGCACGCTGGCGTATTCACTGGTAATGGCAAACCAGCTACTCTAGTGGAACACATCCTAGAAGTTGGAAACCATAAACCGGTCGCTGTGCCTCCATACAGAGTATCACAACAGCGGAAAGAAGTTCTACGCAAAGAGATTGATCAGATGTTGGACGACGATGTTATCACACCTTCGAAATCTCCATGGGCAGCACCAGTTGTTATGGTCCCCAAGAAAAATAGAGGTACAAGAGTCTGCATAGATTACCGCCAGCTTAATAGTATAACTGTAGCTGACGCGTACCCCTTACCTCGAATAGACGACCTTCTGCAGGAAGCAAGACCGACGCCTTACATGTCGACTCTTGACCTAAAAGCAGGTTATTGGCAAATAAAAGTGCGAGATGAAGACCAGGAGAAAACGGCTTTCGTCACCCCCTTTAGATTGTACCACTTTAAACGAATGCCGTTTGGTTTGCGCAATGCTCCGGCGACCTTCCAGCGATTTATTGACAGATTGAAGCTGCATCTTGATGGAATGAAGTTGCTGGCTTACTCAGACGATCTCATCCTGCTCTCGCCGTCTTTCAAGCAACACCTGCAAGATCTAAATAGACTGTTCCAACTGCTTCAGGAAAATAATGTGGTTGTAAACAAGCAAGTGTCGATTCTGTGAGGAACAGATTCCTTATCTAGGACATATCATAACGAAAGCAGGCTTGTGTACAGATCCTGGAAAAATATCCGCCATACTAGACATACCTGCGCCGAAGAATATCCGACAGGTACAATCTTTTCTACAAACATGTTCATGGTACCGTCGTTTTGTACCGAACTTTGCGAAGATTACTCAACGACTTACCCGGCTGACGATAAAAGATATAATCTGGGAGTCGGGGAGCTCAACAAGAGGATGCTTTCCGTGAACTCAAGCAACGCCTAACTAGTGCCCCTATCTTGCGCCAAGCAGATATAAGTAAGCCATACACCATAAAAACAGACGCTAGTGATTATGCTCTAGGAGCTGTTTTGGTACAGGGGGAGGGCAATGAGGAGCATCACGTCGAATATGCTAGCCGATTATTAACAAAAGCAGAACGTAATTATTCTACTACAGAGCGTAAAGCCCTAGCAGTGGTATGGGCTGTAGCAAAATTTAGGGGCTATATAGAAGGTTCTACGGTAGTAGTTGCCACTGATCATCAAGCACTGAAATGGCTTATGTCTATTAAATCACCTACAGGACGACTTGCTAGATGGGCACTGCAACTCCAGCCATACAATTTAATAGTTCAGTACATACAAGGTAAAACTAACGTGATTGCTGATAGTCTATCAAGACCGCCTTATCCAGAACTCCAAGTTAACCATGGCGTGTGTATAGTATCAGTGGATATGCTCCGCCGCTCTGGAGAAGAGATTCGGAATGAACAACTGAAATACGATGCCCTAAAATCAATTATGGAAGCACTGGAGAAGCCAGTTCGGGATGAAGATGCTATTTACTGGTCAAACAAAGGTTACATTATGAACAACGGACTGCTGCACCGCTATCTTCAAGACAACGAAAATGACGCTGCCCAGCTGGTTATACCAAAACATGAAACCAAGCCATTCTTTCAAAATATCATGACGAGCCCACTGCCGGTCATTATGGGGCTGATAAAACATTTCATCGCATCGCTGCCAGATATTATTGGAGAGGAATGCGAAAAGACATCGAAAGTTACGTCAAAGATTGTATCAAATGTCAAAGATACAAACCAAGCAATTTGAAGCCAGCTGGACTTTTACAGACCACGGTAATGAACCAAAATTTCGAAACCTTATCCTTTGACTTGTTCGGGCCTTTACCTCCAACTCTGGATGGAAAACCCTGGATTTTTATCGTTGAAGATATCGCAACCCGATGGGTTGAATTATTTGCTTTAGAACAAGCCACGGCTGAAGCTTGTGCAACCGTTTTACTAAATGAAGTCTTTTTGCGTTTTGGCGTTCCACGAAGATTAATAAGCGACAATGGAACACAATTTATCAGCTCAGTCATGCAAAAACTCACTTACTGTCTGGACATACAACATTCGTTCACGCCAGTATACCATCCGGAAGCTAACCCTGTCGAAAGGAAGAACCGAGATTTGAAAACACAGCTGGCAATCTACGTAGAAGGTGATCATCGGTCTTGGGCAGAAAGGCTCCCAAGCATAAGATATGCTATGAACACATCGCACTGTCTCAGCACGAGCTTTAGCCCTGCATATCTTACCTTCGGTAGAGAGTTAAGGACCTTCGATGATGTTAGACACGACCTTCATCAGATAGCTTTATCGGAAAACTTTATCCCCGAAATAACCCCAAAACTTATTTTGTTAGCAGAAACATTTAACCAAACGAGAGAAGTGCAAGAGAACAAAGAAGAAACAAGGAAGAAGGCAGCAGATGAACATCGGCGTCCAGCTCCTACCTACCTACCTGGCGATCGCGTCATGGTTGCGGCCAATGTCCAGAGCAGCGCAGCTCGCTACCAAAAAGCGAAGCTGACTCCACGTCGCGACGGGCCCTACATCATCCTGCGACGGCACGGGCCTTGTTCTTACGAGCTTGCACACCCAGCACAGCCTACAACTCCTCTGGGTATTTACCATACATCCGCGCTGAACCCATTCCAGGGCTCCGGCAACGATGTGCCTAATCCTGAAAGACCTTTGCGCAGACGCGGTAGGCCCAGAAAAGCAGACAGCAGCCTCTGAAACAACACTGGTCTCTTCATCGGGACGTCTTCGGGACCAGAGGGGGAGATTGTAACGCGGCAAACAAACAACCACGGCAGAAACACTCGCGCGCACGTGAACACGGCGGGCGTCATCACTACCGCACCCCGCACGGCCCTCCGCGGCGCTCCTAGCCGCCTTTATAAGCGCTGCTCGGGCTATGGATCGCCAGTCCCCATCTTTTTCTCCCCGGCAGCAGTCCGACGCGCTATCTGGAGGATGAAGCCCAAGAAAGCCCCCGGCGCAGACGGGATCACAAACCACGCCCTGAGGCACATCCCGATGCGGACCATCGCCTCACTAACGCGACTCTACAATGGCATCCTCCGGACAGGCAGATTCCCGAACTGCTGGAAGACGGGCCACGTCATACTACTTCCCAAACCGGGGAAGAACATCTTAAAACCAGAAAGCTATCGGCCGATCACCCTCCTCTCAACGACCTCCAAGGTGTTCGAAATACTTCTGCTGCGTCACCTGAACCCGCATCTAACTCCCAGACCGGAGCAACACGGGTTTCGGTCGGAACACTCCACTACTCTCCAGTTGTCGAGGGTACTGCACGACTTGGCTGTCGCCAGGAATAAGAAGGAGTACGTCGCTGCAGTATTCCTCGACATGGAGAAGGCGTTCGACCGTGTTTGGCACGAGGGCTTGATTTACAAGCTCTCTACCTCCTCGGCGCCCCGAAGGATAATCTAGGTAATCTCCAGTTTCCTCACCAACCGGAAGTTCCGAGTGGTGGTGGATGGCTGTGTCTCAACGGTCCGGACGATGACCGCCGGGGTTCCCCAAGGGAGCTGCCTCTCCCCGGTGTGTTACTCACGCTTCACCGATGATATCCCCGTCCTCCCGGATGCCAGGCTTGCGCTGTACGCAGATGACGCGGCATATATGGCGACATCTATGTCGGCCACCTTTGCCGCTGTAAAACTACAGCGCAGCCTCGACGCCTTACCAGACTGGCTACAGAAATGGAAACTATCGGTGAACGTGAGAAAGACACAGGCCATCATCGTGGGCCGTGGATCCCACTACCCGCCACCACTCCAAATAAATGGACAGAGCGTGGAGTGGTCACCAAGAGTGAAGTACCTGGGGGTGACCATTGACAACTACCTGAGCATGGCCCCCCACGTAACAAAGGTAGTCCAGAAGGGACGCGCCACGAGGGCGCTGCTCCACCCCATCCTTAGCTCCTCTCTCCCCCTCAGGGCCAGGCTGTGCGTATATAAACTATATGTACGTACACGCCTGACCTACGCTGCCCCTGCCTGGTTTGCTCTCACGAGCGAGTCGAGCAGGCGTAAATTACAGGTCCAGCAGAACCTAGCGCTCCGGACCATCGCTGCCGCTGCTCGCTACGTGAGAAACGCCATAATCGAGAGGGACCTGAGGATGGAGGGGATCGACGCCTTCGTGCGGCGCCTGGCGGAACAGATGTTTTGTCGCGCCGACTCCTCCTCTTGGGACCACCTACGCAACATCGCGCCCTACCACGCTCGTCCTCCTGACCGCCGCCGGCTCCCTAGGGACCTGGCTACTGCAGACGCCGACAACCAAGCTGCCCATGGCCGACCGGGACAGCCTCCGGGGGCCACCTCACGTTGAGTCGATGTCGGTTGTAGATCGGCTCCTGCTGGGCCTCACCAAATGGTGTCTCACCCGGTAGGGCTTTGATCTCCCGACACCGTGAAGAAAGAGGTGGTCAACATAAACCCCCCCACTGCTGCCCCGGCCCAGGCCGGCTTAAACTACACTCGGCACAAGCCATGACCCGCCCCTAGGGCAACTAACCGCAGCTCAACTCTATTTTGAGCGCACCCAAATACCTACCCGTACTTTTACGGGTAGCGACCGACACTTCGGGCAGGGAGCCATCGCTGCGAACCCGAATACCTCCGCCCCCGTGAGGGGACGAGAGATGACCGATAGAGAGTGGATCGCCAGTCTGAGTTCGGCACGACTTGGGTGCACACACCGCATCAACTTAAGTCGGTCACGTTTGCCCCACTTCCGCTGAGTTCAGATTAGCGCCTGCACTATGCGAACGTGGTGTTGGTGATCCACATTACTGACGTACAGGGCACGGTGCGCTTAGGATTTTCGGTAGGGGTTAGTTAGATTAATTAATTTCCTTCATTAATTTGTTTTATTATTAGTTAGCTCTTTGTGTTACCTTTATTGTACTTAGTTATTAGTTTAAATAAACTATTTATTGTTATTTTTGCGAAGTGGGTTAAGATTTATCTCCTCACACTGAACCTTGCCACAATATTAATTATTTATAATTTACATTTAGTAATCAGAACAATTTAAATAAAGTGTTGTTTTTTAAATTTTAATCTAATTTTATATTCCTTTTTATGCTTAATTTTTTTTCAACCTTCCCTGACTAGAATGATTATTTTTCGGGCAATGCAATTCTTCGGGCTATGTCGGTGACTTTGGTTCGCCTGCGGATTTCGACATTTCTGATGCGATCCCGCAGGGAAACTCCGAGCATAGCCCTCTCCATTGCTCTTTGGGTGACCTTGAGCCTTCTAATAAGGCCCATAGTGAGCGACCACGTCTCTGTTCCGTATGTCATCACTGGCAACACACACTGGTCGAAGACTTTCGACTTGAGACACTGCGGTATTTTGGACGAGAAGATGTTACGTAGCTTCCCGAACGCTGCCCAGCCGAGTTGGATTCTACGATTGACCTCCTTCTCGAAGTTGGACCTACCTAGTTGGATGGTCTGTCCTAGGTAAATATAGTTCTCTACAACTTCGAGTGCAGAGTCACCAACTTTCAATTGAGTGGGTGCAACATGGACGTTTGACATGATTTTCGTCTTATCCATGTTCATTTTCAGACCCACTTGTTGAGAGACTCTGCTGAGGTCATCGAGCATTGTACCGAGGTCTTCCATGGTCTCAGCCATGACTACGATATCATCGGCAAATCGAAGGTGAGTGATGTACTCGCCATTGACATTGATGCCAAAGCCTTTCCAGTCCAGAAGCTTGAAGACGTCTTCCAATGCAGCGGTGAACAGTTTCGGAGATATAACATCTCCCTGTCTCACGCCTCGCTGCAAGTGGATAGGTTTCGAGATCTGGTCCTGGAGTCGCACTGACATAGTGGCGTTTTCATACAAACACTTTATCACCTCGATATACCGGTAGTCAATTTGGCACCTTATGAGAGACCTCAGCACAGCCCATGTTTCGATAGAATCAAAGGCTTTCTCATAGTCCACAAACGCTAAGCACAGTGGCTTGTTATACTCTTCGGTCTTCTGTATAACTTGCCGCAGCGTATGTATGTGGTCTATGGTGCTAAAGCCTTTTCGGAAACCGGCTTGTTCGGGAGGCTGGAAGTCGTCAAACCTGCGCGCGAGACGGTTCGTAACGACCCTCGAAAACAACTTGTAAACATGGCTCAGCAGTGTGATGGGTCTATAATTCTTCAATAGGGTTTTGTCGCCCTTTTTGAAGAAGAGCACCACCACACTTCTGTGACATGCTTGTGGCGTTTGACCATCTAGTATGACGGAGTTAAATAACTTCTGAAGGGCCCGTAGGATTGGTGTACCACCCGCCTTCAGAAGCTCTGTTGTAACTCCATCATCACCAGGCGCCTTGTTGTTCTTGAGTTGTTTGAGAGCCATTCTAATCTCGTACAGGCTGACTTCCGGGATGTCTTCGGTGTAATGTCGGGTTAGTCGTGCTCTGGGATCCGAGGCATGACTTTTGACAGGTGGCTGCGTTGTCGTATATAACTGTCCGTAGAACTTTTCGATCTCTCCCAGCAACTCAGGTTTAGACGTGACGATTCTACCATCCTCAGTCTTCAGCTTCGTCAGTTGGCTCTGTCCAACAGATTTTTTTATTTTATTATATGCACAGTGAAAAGTAATTTAATTTCGTAATGGTTCTCTGTATCATTCTCGACTTATTCTGCAACTGTCTCTCTCGGACTACTAGCATTATACTGCAATACTTTTCATGACTTTTTTATTTTAATTTAAGACTTAACAATCGAATTAATGTCTGGCAAATTTATTTTAAGTTTTTCTTATCTTTCAATAACATAATAGTAAAATTACAGGCATTATAAAATACATTGAAATTTTTATTAAAAAACAAAAATCGCGTATGGCACATAGTTAGCATTGTCAAAAATGTCTGGCAACAAAAAAAATATGTCAGGTAGACTTATTTAAAAACAAAAAATTACAAATTACGCCTACTATTTTAAAATCCAGGATTATTACCTGGACAGGTAGGATGCGCCCTAATGAACGCAACCGCTACCGCCAGCCAGATAGCCCAGACTCTAACCGAAAGTGCAAGAAGGACGACATATCACAAAATCAGCTGACCTAAAATTCTTACTTTTCAAACGTTGCTAGCTCCCGTACTATAAGGGCGAATGGTACCTATTCAATTGAAGTTTGCAGAGAGGTCAACAGCAGCCTACTAAGAGAGCTGTCAAATCCTAATGCTTGGATTTTACGAGGGAAAATACAATCTAGACATATTAGTCGCAAAATCTATTCTGTATATATTTTACTTGACAGTTCTCTGAATGGAAGAGATGCTATTATTCAGCATTATTATAACTGTATAGTAGGAAAAAGGACAGTAGGCTGCTGTGCTCATATAATGTCTATTATATGATTTGAATTTTATAGCATTATTCGCAATGCAAAGCGTTAGTATAATCTCAAAAATGGGAAATCATAAATTTGATCGTCCGGCGGGTCTCGAACCTGCACCATCTACCAATCCGGGGTAGGCGCTATGCGTTAAGCTACGAACGATACACGCTGGCAGATCAAATTTAGCCTTCCCTTGCTAACACCCTTCCGGAGGATGTAGGTATTATCTATCGGCTTTGTTTTCTAGAAACATGGCCGACTGATATGTTCACAGTTGCATGTGAAAGATCATATCATATTGATAATACCTTCCAAATTATTAAATTTGAATTTTATTGCATTATTCGCAATGCAAAGCGTTATTATAATCTCCGTCCATTATATGGTTCTTGGGTTGGGCAAGGTTTCAGACTGGTATTGCACCTCCTGCACCGCACCTCGATAATATATTAATCACATATGATGAAGCAAATGATCATGAAAATGAATAAAAGCCTAATATAAGTAAGCAGTTTTTCATTTATTTTTCTGTAAAAAGTACACCTTTATGGCCGCGGATATTTTTTAGATGGGTGTGAACTTACCACAGTTGTCACAAAGTATTAGAGAGAATTTTTAATATTCGTTCCATGCCCTAATTCAATATTTAAATCTTATTCACCTTAGTAGCCTTATATTACATAACTCCCATGTTTTACATTAAAAAAAATATACAGGGCGATAGAATATTAGTACCCCTTCAAAATGCATATTGTTTTATTTATGTCCATTCCAGGCCATGTTTGTATGGGCTGGTTGCCTTTTTTGCTTTCATAAATGAATATCAAATAGCATATCCATTTATCAATTTTTATTATTAACTAGCTGTGCCCGCGACTTCGTTCGCGTGTTAATTAGTTTATTTTGGTTTTTTTATTTTCAGTAAAATAAATGACATTTTCTAAAATAAAAGTAGCCTAAGTTACTCCTTATTACATCAGCTACCTGCCAATAAAAGTCCCGTCAAAATCGGTCCAGCCGTTTCAGAGATTAGCCGGAACAAACAGACAGACAGACAGACAAAAATTGTAAAAAATGTTATTTTGGTGTATGTACCGTATATATATTCATATTTATGTAGTAAAAACCGGTTATTTCAATATTACAAACAGACACTCCAATTTTATTTATTTGTATAGATTTGTGAAACGATGGAGCGCATGCGTGACGACTCAACGAAAGAAAACGATCCTCTGAAGTGTCATCACACATCTACTGCCATCACCAAGTTAGTAAACTTTTTTATGCGAATGTGAATTAGTAGATTTATATGTACAATTTAATTAAAAGATTAAAATAACTTTCCTCGAGCCTCGGGACGTATCTCACCAGCTTCGCTCGAGTCCTTGGAAACTCATATGTCTACACCAAAGAGGTTTCGGAACCCGGAGAAACCACTACCACATGCTATACATATCTAGTAGTAAACAGTGGGGACATAACAGCACCTTTGGAAGGCTTATTCGAGCGAGTCAATACAAATGCGAAAGCATTACGTGTCTCACTTGTATGGTTGAATACCTTGATAGCGGCAATGGTCGTCAAATCCTTAAAAACGTTCTCCGACCAGTGGATTTCGAAAATAGTAAGTGCGCCTTTCATCGTTTGGCGGTTATACGACAAAAAAACGGGCAAAGAAGCGATTCTGAAAGTACCGAAGGGGGAACTGGAGCACCTGAAGTGGAAGGCCTACAACAAGGAGTGGGATCAGTGGAATGGTGGACTCAGCTGATAAAACCGATAATGTGCTATCTCCAATTGGAGGACGGGGAGTGGAGTGTGAACAAGACCTCATTGGCACTGGAGCGGAACAGGCGCAGGTAACAAGACGAGTCCGACGATCTAACAACAGAATAAATTCGGGTGGGTCTGGTATTACCAATGCAGAACTTGTTTTGCTATTTTGCGAACAACGCGCTTTTAACGAGGGCGACGGAGAAAGAATATTATCGACGCTACCTGAAGGGATTGAACTCATGTTCAAATAACGATCCGGAGAACGCATCAAAACCGTCATCACAATTGCCCGAATATTGGTATTTCAAGAAACGTTAAAAAAACGAGCCGAACGGTGTCGAATTTGGCAACATAAAATGGCACCAGAATGTAAGAGCCCAATTGAAATTGAAAAGGGACTTTTGAAATTAATGGAAATTTTACGCAACAACGATATAGACGAATCAGACTTTGCACGCAACACGTATCTACACTTTTTTTTTTTTTTTACACGGTGGAAATGCATTAACCTTACGCATACCCGCCGCTTGGGGAGGCGACGGGTTATGTGGGACTCGCCGGGCTAGTCCCGGGATACGCACTAAAACCACCACCACTTATTTGTATGGGAGAAATTTTGGCAGAATTACGATATGGAGATTTAACCCCTCTGACCACTCGAGTGGCACGTTTATGATGTGGAGTCATAGACCTTTGAAACATTACTGACCTTTTTTTTTCTGAAACTGATAAACACATCGAATAATATTAAACACCGTATTGTGTATTTATATTTAACTAGCGGCCCGGTACGGGCTTCGCTACGTATAAGGCATAGTAATAAAAAAATGATTATTAAGTTCATTTATTCCAACAAAAAATTTTTTAAATTGCTAAAAATTGTTGATTTTAGACTTCTTCAAGACTTTTTTTAAATTTTCTCTACGTACGAACCTTCCCTGGACTTCCACGAATAATTCAAGACCAAAATTAGCCAAATCGGTAAAGGCGTTGTTGAGTTATAACATTACAACGAAAAGTGGCATTGATTTTTATATATATAGATTACTTTAAATAAACAAACAAACAACGAATAACGAACAAGCGTATCACACGTACTCCGAACAAGTAAGCGACGAATCCAAGTAAGATATCGATCAACTTAATATAAGGTAAGTAATAAGTTATTGCCATTAAAAATAAAGAAAGTACAGTCAGAAACATAATTTTCTAGACACGGTAATTTTTTAATTGTTCTTTTTTTATACTTCACTTATTGATGTATTATCAACAATATAACTAAAGTACAGTCAGAAACATAATTTTCTGTACTCGATATTTTTATATTGTTCTTTTTTTTAAACTTCACTTATTGATGTATTATCAACAATATAACTAAAGTACAGTCAGAAACATAATTTTCTGTACTCGTTAATTTAAATTGTTCTTTATTAATACATTCACTTATTGATGTATTATCAACAATATAACTAAAGTACAGTCAGAAACATAATTTTCTGTACTCGTTATTATTATATTGTTCTTTTTTAATGCATCAATTATTGCTGTATTATCAACAATATAACTAAAGTACAGTCAGAAACATAGTTTTCTAGACAAGTTATTTTACATTGCTTTTTTAGTTTTAACACATCACTTACTGATGCATTATCAAAATTTATAACTACAGTACAGTCAGAAACATAATTTTCTATACTCGTTATTTTTCCATTTTTTTTTCTTTAATATATCACTTACTGATGTACTATCGACATTTGTAACTACGGTACAGTCAGCACCATAGCTTATTTTGTGTATATGTACTTGTATTTTTTATATAAAATTGTTTTGGTATTTGCCTACACGTAAGTTGCAGTTTTGTTTTTCGTTGTTTTATTGCATTTTATTTTTGGTTGCAATATTTTTTCAGCTTTTTATTCATACATTTTTATGTTTAAGTGAAAAACAACCAGAACGTTAGTAGTTTAATTTAAAAATTGTAACAGACGGAGTATTTTCAGTAACGTAATTGTCAGTTCTCTTGTAATTGATCAACTCTTACCCAGATTTTGTATTTTTTCTTATAACAATTTTTTTTAAATATTTTTTTATAATTATAATGGCTTATCTGGTGAATTTAGATCATAATGCGTTAAAGTGGTTTATTTCATTGAAAAATCTTATTGTTGGTTAGCAAGCTGGGGTGTCCGATTATCAGCCTTTAATTTTGTTATTAAACATTGCCGAGGCGTAGATAACGTAATCCCAGACGCGCTCTCTAGAATCGTTCCAGTTTGTGCCATCAGGACTTCCAACTCTTATTTGGACACTAAAGACTGCTGGTACAATAACATTTTCAATGACTGTCTAAATGACGCTTCTAAATTCCCGAGCTTCTAAATAGCCAAGAAGTAGATTTTCTTTTTCTTTCTTTTCACAACTTAAATATTCCTTTCGCTCTACTTCCACCCTTTACTAGAACAACTATTTGTAAGGTATCACGTTAAATTCAACGAGTTACCTACCATTTATGTATGTAAGCGACAGTTATTTTAGTCCTAAGAACAATAACTGCTGCTGGTTTTATGATTGCGTGAGGTATGATAGATGATTATGTAAGAGTAAACAAGTAGTTCCACAGAGTTCTAATGCGGATTTTACGATTTTAGAAGCGGTAAAATCCTTGACTGAGCGCGGGGGTATTGTAACGTTGTATTTCTATTCAACGCTCCTTAGTTCATTTTAGTATTAATTCTCCGCCGCTTTAAACCAGTTCGGTAGCCGCCGAGCGGTCGCTAAGCAAAACCGGTTGGGAAGCGTGAGCCGCCGAGCGGGGATTTAGCGAACGTTGGGAGGTCAGACTCAGATTGCACTCATTGCGATAGCACGTACGCACTCACTTAAAAAGAAACGTTATATTTTTCTTAGTCGCGTCGTGTTACATCTTCAAGTTGAAGTGAATCTTCAATCACAAATAGTTATTAGTTTAACAAGTTAATTTCAATCAGTGTTAACCCCATATTGGGGTCCAAAGTTCGGCCTACGAGGGTCCAAAGTACGAATTGCAACTGTACCTCAACATCCGTCACCGTTAGCGACGAAGCCACACTTCAGACCAGCCCAATCCCTGTGGGTCATCCTCCGGCCTGCGTAATCCTCCTGGAACTCCGCGACATCTCCGTTAGCGACGAAGCCAGCCAGGAGAGTACTTGGCGCGCCTACCTCCATAGGGCATAATAAATGACGGGCTTATAACCCATGACCATACTTTTGTTTAAAATAAATTTGTAAGTTTATTGAGTATAGTGATTTGTGTTTAATTATAATCCAAACCACACCTCATACGCTTCAACCGGTTCCCGCCATAAGTTATAAGTCAGCTACTGTAACCAAAAAATGTAAAAACAATGTAAAATTAAAAAAAAATATACAAGGAAAATGTAAAAAAACGCTTTGTAAATATAGGTTTATGCGCTTTGTAAATATAGATTTAAGCACATGACTGTTTTTTTATTGCCCCTCGGGGTATAAATAGCGGGCGCGCACACGCAATTCCCCAAAAGAGTCTCGTTTGGACAGTCGACGCGCACGGACACGTTCGTGCGCTCCTGCCTTTACCCGTCTACTTCCGACCACACGTGCTCGTGTACGTTCGTCAGCCGAGATAAATCGATCGTTAGATTGGTTGAATCTCGGCAAACCTTCACACTATTAATTTGTGTAGTGGCGTCTTTTTCAAGACAGCGCTACCCCAATATAGTGTGTGTTTCTTAGTACTTCTTGCCCCTTCAGGGAAAATCCACTTTTCTAGTGGTACTTGGTGGAAACGTAACCATGCCAACTAAGCCAAGTTAGTGTAGCCCCAAGCACTAGGCCTTGCTCCTTCAGAGCAACGCCAGTTAATTGGAAGCGGTTTGGAATCACTGGCCTTGGGGGCTACCCTAGTTAACTCCAAACCGAAATCCCACCTCCTTACCCTACCTTCCCATTCTCTTTGGTTGTTTGGGTGCTAACGGCTTCGGCCCATATCACCCTCTGCACTAGAGCTGCTAGGAACCTTTTCGCACAATAAGACTGGCGAAAGGGATACAAGCTTAGGGCTCACCTCAGGTACACATACCTCCTCGTCTAACCCGGCGAGGAGGGTGATACACACACTAACACACCCTCGGGCCCGTCCAACCCGAGGCGATAGGTGTAGGGACAAACTCTGTTAGAGCGACTGCCGAGAAGTTTCTTGTTGGTTCTTCTTCTCGGAACGCTCCGGGAGCGAACCAACGTAACTTTCGTTAGCTGTTAGGCCACTACGACCATCACAAGATGGCCGCCCCCGTCCCCGCGTCCGTCGCTGACGTCACCAAGGACCCCCGCTTCATAGAGGCGATTATTAAACACCTGAAGTCCGACCCAGTAGTCTGGGCTAACTTGATGGAGATCATTAAGGTCAAAATCATGTTAGAAGACCCCCCATCCTCCCTTGGAGCAACTCAGTCTCACCGTCCCCTCCTCCTCTGCCCTGTTCAGTCCGACGGACAGGCAGTCACCACTCCCCCGCAAGCGCACCCCCTCTCCATCTCAGCCTCCAGCCATAGAGGAAGAGATGGACATCGCCCAACCAGACAGCAATGACGAAGCCCACAACAAGTGGATAACTGTCAAGCGCAACGGAAAAGCTGACAAGCGGACCCGCGCCGACAAGTCGTCATCATCTTCGTCTGACAGCTCTTCGGGCTCCGATTCTGAGGCTTCAACTCAGGAGAAGAGCAAAAAGAGCGCCAAGACGAAGAAGTTACGTACGGAGAGACCCTCCGCCACTAACTCTGTCCCCTCTCCCCCCACTACAAGCGCCCCCACCTCTCAGGCTAAGGCCAAACCTTCTGGCTTCACGGCCAAGATCACCAAGCCCCCTCACATCATGCTACTCAATATTGATAAATGGCAAGAAATGTCCACAGTATTGAAGTCAAAAGGGGTAGTCGCGCTAAGCACTACCTACATACAAAAAGAGCAGATGTACAAGATACAACTGCAAACCCCCAACGAATACAGAATTACCACCTCCTTCTTCGATGCCAGTAAGGTAGATTACTACACTTACGGCACCGCAGAGGACAAGTCCCTCCGGGCGGTAATTCGGCGCGTTTGCCGCCACCTCCCAGTCGACCTGATCAAGGAGGACCTCATCACCCAGGGGTACCCCGTGAGAGAGGTGCATCGGATGCGCCGATCGAACGGTGGCGAGCCCTTCGACATGGTGCTGGTCCAACTTGATCACTCAAAAGAAGGACAGAAGATCCTCACTGTCCTTAAAACAGTTTGCGGCGTCGGCGGCATCCACGTCGAACCGCCGCGGCGAGGGACCGTACAGGGGCAGTGCCACAACTGCCAACTGTACGGGCACTCGTCCAAGAACTGTCATGTAGCCCCGAGGTGCGTCAAATGCCTGACCCCAGGCCATCACACCTCCGAATGCCCCAGACCAAAGGATCGTAGCGAATGCTCCGAGCCACCTGGTTGGGTTAACTGCCAGTCCCTGGGACACCCTGCGAACTATCGCGGCTGTCCCAAGGCACCGGCGAGGGGACCCGCCAGGAGGCCTCGCAGCAAGCGCAACGCTCGCAAGCCTCAGGCGCAGACTAGCTCCGCCAAGGCACCGGCCACACAGAACAGACGCAAGGCGCGGACCCGTCGCAGTCGCGGCACCCGTTTAATCTACTTGCATATAAAATATATACAGCCGTCGCGACGTAAAACATACAGAAAAGACGGGACGCCGTCACGACGTTAACTCGTCGGCGTCCTATTGGAAAACATATAGAAAGGACAGGGCGGGGGCAGGGCGCGGGCCTGCACGGGCGCAAGCGGGGGAGAGGAAAAGGCGCGGAGGGCAGGTTCTCGCAGCGCTCGCCCGCTCGCCATTGTGCATCTTGCATCGGAGTAGTTAGAACGTTAAGTAAAAGTAAAAAAGATTTATTCCCAACAAGCACAGATAATCCTTAATTTAGTTTACATCTAAGATGATATAACTAATTGCGTTTAGTTAACATAATACTTATGAAGCATGCAACATTATAAGTACTAGCTAGGAAAGGCGTCTACCTCAGCAACTTTACAGTAAATAATAATTACCTATTACTGTAACGCTGATCTTCCGGTAGCGCTTAAAAAACTACTTTCAATTTTATAACAAAATTGTCATGCGTATCGTGCGTACCTGTAGTAGCGTTTGGTTGCGACTCCAACCACTTTAAATGTCATCAAAGATAATATAAAACAAACAACTAGTATTGCGTCATTGCTGTGTTTACCTATCAAAACTGTCAAAGTATAAAAATATTACGATAAATATGAATGTGAATGTGGGCAGTTTAATAAGGAAAAAATCGTGGCCATGTGTTTTGTGATATTTAAATGATCCTGGCAGTTGAATTAGAAAAAGACCGGAAGTAATTGCTATGGACTTTGCTGGCGGCGTGCATAACCTAAGTAAGTTACAATTGATTCGTTTTTTGTTTTTCGAGTAAATGCGTCCTAAAATGTGCTTTAAAGCAGTGTTTTGTTCGCAGCGCACGAAGAGGGGGCAATAAAACGTTCCAGATATGACTAGCGGCGAATCGAAAACTGCCGCGGAACGCATTAGTCCTATGTTTAGGAGTTATCAATAGGTACGAAGAGGCCCTAGTTTTATGTGAGTTGTGATCATGACACCAAGTCAATTTATTATATAGATAACCTGGTTTCCCAGTTGCCACCACACCAAATAGCAGAGTAGCAAGATGTAGTTTTCTGCGAGCTAACATTTTTAGCATATTACCACTGTTCAGATAAGGGGTTATGTGTGATCTAGGAGGCACATTGTAGCAGAATCTAGCACATGCGTTTTGAACCCGAACCGTATTAGCCTCTCGGTCCGAGCAAGCAGACATGCTCCATACATTGTGTCGGCATAGTTGAGTTTTGAGAGGATGAGAGACTCACAGAGCATAATCTGCACATCAACACTTATGTATGGGCGAACCCGGTAGAGTAGCTTGAGACGATACAAACAGTTTTGTACAGCTTGTACAACATGAGTTTCAAATTGTAACTGACCATCAAAAACAACCCCAAGGTTTCGTGCCTCCATTACCCGCTCTATCAAACAGTCTCCTATTTTAACGATAGGTGGTTTCTGTTCAACCTGCTTGATGATATTTCTAGAACCCATTAGTAAGTGTTTGGATTTACTAGGATTTAGCACTAATGAGTTCTTAGAAGCCCAGTTTGCAACACTCTCTAAATCATCATTTATATTTTTTACAGAAAACTCACAATCAGATGGATGAAAGGAAATAAAAAGCTGGAGGTCATCAGCATAGAGATGATATTTACAGTGTTTTATGACAGTGGTGATATCTGTACTGTATAAGATGAAAAGTATTGGCCCCAGTATAGATCCCTGCGGAACTCCTCTTGACACACGAGAGTAAGAGGAAGAGGCTTCATTACCACTCCGATCATTTATTACCCGAACAAACTGATACCTATCACTGAGATAGCTATGAAACCACTTGATTGTTTCCGCAGTGCAACCATAGTATGCAAGTTTAGATAGCAACAGTGAGATATTAATAGAGTCAAACGCACAAGAAAAATCAAGTAAGGTTAGTATGGACCCTTTGCCCTGGTCTCTAGCCTCAAGCAGATTATCCACAACATCAATCAAGGCCGAAGAGGTACTATAACCCCTTCGGAATCCTGACTGATGTTTAGGCAATATATTAAACTGCTCGAGATACTTAGTTAACTGGTCACATACCACCCGCTCTAAGATTTTAGACAAGCAGGGTAATAAGGATATGGGACGTAGGTCACCTGGCCCAATGGGACTGGAATTTTTGGCTATAAGTTTTACCATTGCTATCTTCCATAGATCTGGAAATTTTGACGTGAACAATGACTTATTTATAATACTGGTAATTGTGGTAAGCGTATAAGGTAGAGTCAACAGAAGCATCGCCAGAGATATGTCATCCACTCCCATGGCATTTGATTTTAATTTTTTATGATTTTTAGTACCTCATTCTCACTTACAGGCCCAAGATGAAATTGACTACTACCAAATCTGTTATGCTCATAGAAAGTCAACTGGGATATTGAAATATTATCTGGGCCAGACACCTCCAAAAAGTATTTATTCAAGATATCAGGATTACTGCAGTTTTTAGGTAAATCTGGGTGTTGAGTATTTTTTTTACTGAGTGTAGTTTTTAAATTTTTCCATAACATTTTAGGATGTTTAATATTTTTATTAATACAGGGTGGGCCAGAATAAAGTTCACTTTCCCTTGTCAAAAAAAACCGTTGCTCGCGGCAGGTAGCGGGGAGCGCGGGGTATGATCGGTTGCCGCGTCTCTCGCATTTTTAGTCGCCATGAGTCCGTTCACGGGTGAGCATCGCGCGTTCGCTATTCAAGCGTTTTACGAAAATGGTCGTTCTTATATTGTTGCGCGGCGTAAGTTCAGAGTTAAATTTAATTTACGATGTATCCGCCAGTGTCCTAGCACTCAGTTACTTAAGCAATGGCTAAAGAGGTTCCAAGAAACTGGTTCGACGCTTCCTAAGAAACGTCGAGGTCGTTCCCGCACAGTACGCACAGTGCAAGCGATTGAAGAGGTTAATCAATCTGTTGAGCAAAATGCGGAACTCTCTACACGGCGACGTTCGGCAGCTATGGGAATTTCAAGAAGCAGTTTACGACGAATTTTACACGATTTAAAGCTTCATCCGTATAAAATCCAATTAGTCCAGCAACTCAACCCTGATGACCATACAAAAAGAGAGAGATTTTCTTCCATCATGTTAGAGCGGTTTTCCAACTTCGGGAACATCCTTTTCTCAGACGAAGCCCATTTTCACCTGAGCGGATTTGTAAATAAACAAAATTGCCGTTATTGGAGCGCTGAACAGCCTTCACGCAAACATCAAAAGCCTCTTCATTGCCAGAAAGTGACGGTTTGGGCAGCGGTTTCAGCTAGAGGGCTCATTGGGCCTTATTTCTTCGAAAATTCTAGCGGCCAAGCATTGACGGTAAATACGGAGCGATATGTCAAAATGCTAAAAGATTTTTTAAGACCAACTCTTGCTGGGCTGCAGGAGTACAACTCCCTGACTTGGTTCCAGCAGGATGGCGCCACCTGCCACACGTCTAATGCCAGTATGGAGGTCGTAAAGGAGATGTTCCCCGGTAAAGTGATCTCTAAGAGGGGTGATATCGAGTGGCCACCACGAAGCCCCGACTTGTCTCCACCGGATTTTTTTTTGTGGGGATACCTCAAAAATAAGGTTTACTCCTATAAACCAGAGACAATTACCGCCTTGAAAGAAAACATTCGAACGGAAATGGCGGCTATATCAACAGCAACGTGCCAGCGCGTTTTTGAAAATTTTAAACACCGCTTGGAAGAGTGCTCCCGGCGAGAGGGAGCACATCTAGATGATGTTATTTTCAAAAAATAAATTATAATAATGTTACATTAAGTTACTTTTTAAATAAATTGTTTTAGTACTATCAGTCTTTTTTTATAAAGGTTTCAAAAGTGAACTTTACTCTGGCCCACCCTGTATAATGTTTGTAATAAGCTGTTTTTTCACGTTCAAGAGCAGCTCTGACTTCATATTTTAAATGCTTATAGAAGTTAATGTGGACAACAGACTTAGTTAATCTAGACCTATTTTGATACCTGTCACGTGTACGCATAATTTCCTTGATTGTATCTGTTATCCATAGAAGGCATCGTTCTTTTATTAATATTTTCTTTAAAGGAGAATGCAAGTCAAAAAGAGTAATTATATATTTATTAAATTTTTCTACCATATTATTAATAGCATCTAATTTGATAATAGAGTCCCAATCCATTTTGCCCAGATCCTGTAGGAAGATTTCATGGACAATATCACCCAGTGGCCGGAAGGTGATCCAGTGGGGAGGAGGCCTGTCTATCTTAAAATTAAATACAGCCGAAACAATGGCATGTTGACCAAGCTCTGGTATGTGCGTTACTGTGATTTCACGTGCTTGGGCATCAATACAGATCAGTTCTATAAATGTCTCACTGTGGTCTGTAAAATGAGTTGGTTTAGATACAATATTGACTAGGCTCGAACTCCGCAGGAAACAATCAAGTAGTTTGGTTTTGTTCTCAGAGTGATTGAGCCAATTTATATTAAAATCCCCCATCAAAATAATTTTATCAACACCAGAGAAAGTAGTGATGGAATCAGTGATAGCATCAAAGAAAACATTCACATCTAAATGTGGTGGCCTATACGCAGTTCCTATTTATTAATGAATTTAAGTTTATTTTCAACCTGAGCCACATCTGTTCCACAGAGGGCGCGGGTGGATGCGGGGCAGTAGTAACTCTTAATCCTTTGCGGATATAGAAACCTATGCGTGACGACTTTGAATTTAACGTTACATTTTGTAATTTAATTGAAAGTAATCCAGTAATTTATAATTATAACAGACCAGATTATTCTTACAGAAATGTCCAAGATCACGCTTGGTCAATAATTGCCAGGACATTAAATGAAACAGGTAAGTACCTAATATTGTTTATTAAAATCAAATATTTATATAAACGCTCACAAAGTAGCATTGTTTATTAACTTTGATACTAGGATGGAGTTGCAGTACTAGTGTTGTAGATGGAGAGCATATGTTAAATATGTAGATTTCATACATTATGTCTATCTTGAAAGGGATAATGAGCCCGATTCACGAAGTAATTGGTGAGGTATTCCCTGATGTTTTCTGCGGTTTCTCGGGTTTGTGAAACAATTCTTGTTCCAACCAACGTATTTTGGATGTATGGCTGTGTAAATATTCCATCGCATTTTCCAATAACGTTATGCAATATACACATAGCTTGTATTATTACATCAGCTTTCGCAGGGTCACAGCTTAGGGGCATGCTCAATGCGTGAAATTTGGTCCTCGCCATTCCAAAGGCACATTCTACTGATTTCCGTCCTCTAGATAGTCGGTTATTGAATACTCTTTTTGCATTAGTCAGTTGAATCCTTGAGTAAGGTTTCATTATGTTTTTTTTGAGAGGAAAAGCTTCATCTGCTACAAAATAATACGGCATAGGTCGTGTTTCTCCAGGAAATGGAGAGGTTTCTGGTAGATTAAGATCTTCCCGCTGTATAGCTTGTCCAAGAGCACTAACTTGCAACGCACGCCCGTCGCTATTTCGGCCATATTCCCCAACATCGATCGTTAAAAATAATCCATCGGCGTCTACTAATGCCAATAATACAATGGAAAAGTATCCTTTGTAATTTATGTATGCTGACCCTGAGTTAGGTGGGGCTTTTATACGAATATGTTTACCATCAAGACTTCCAGTACAATTTGGTAAATTCCAGAGAGCATGAAAACGTTCAGCTACCTCCAGCCATTTTTCTGTATTAGGAATAGGCATATATTCTGGTTGTAATGTTTCCCATAGAATTTGACAGGTATCGTATACAATTTGTCGAATTGTCGACTTCCCTCGTAGAAAGTAAGTTGATAGTGATTTGAATGAACATCCGTCTGCGAAATACCTGTAAAGAAATATCTTATATAATATACTATATTATAATACTTTAGCTTTTGACATTTGATGTTTTAATTGTTTCAGTTACTGATTGCAAAGCACGCTGGGGAAATATACGGAACAGATATGTGAAGTATAATAAATCAAAATTGCTTCCATCTGGCTCTGCAGCTAAAGTACTGAGAGAATATTATCTCGCCCCACATTTACATTTTTTGGATGGATATTTAAAATCAAGACCATCCAAATCTAACCTTCCTACTAATCCTGTTCAAACGGACGACAGTGACGCTGGCGAGGACTCAATGTCACCGTATCAGCCTCCCTCTCTCTCACCATCTCCACGCACAGAAAGACATTCTTCGCCGTTATCTGTAAGCTCAAGCAAAAAAGGTACAACGATTACTCTCAAAGAAGTCAATCAATCTGCGTACGATTACTTCACCTCAAGATGAAGAGATGGAAAAAAGATGAACCACTTGATACAGACCTTTCTTTCCTCCAAAGTATGTTGCTTGAAATGAGGGCCATGAAAGTGGCTCAAAAAAGAAGGTTCAAGATGGGAGTGATGCAGTTAGCGACGTAAATCTTGGATGAAAACGATGCAACATCTACCAGTACATCGACGTCAAATATCGCATCATCCGCCTGTATTTCTCAATTCAACACAGTCCCATATTATGCTCCAGCTCCACCAATACAACAAACATTTCAAAATGTTAAAGCTCCAGCAGCCCCACAGCAGACTATTAAAAATATCGCACCTCCTCCAGTGATACAACAGTCCATTAAAAATAATCCACCTGCATCTCACAACACGCATTTCAAAATATTGCATCTCCAGCATCACCACGAAATGTCGCATCTTCATCCGCTTATCAACATTTTGAAGACTGTCGACAAGATGAAAATACGTATTTCAACTTGTCACCATATTCGGTCATTTCGGCTTCATCTACCCACATGCGCAATACACAGTGTTACAATATTGAGTCACCTTCGTCGAAAAATTTGGAGAATTTGTAACAATTGAATTTTAAATAATTGATTATTATGTTTCGTAATTTTGTAACAAAATCTTAAAACAATATAAAATTGATTAAAGATTATTTGTTTCACTTACCTTAGCATCATAAGTAATCTTTCTTCAGGACATATACATTATCTCCAATTTGTGTCCTTTTTCTGTAAAGCATTCTTCACTTTGGACATAATAATGTTAAAACATTGTGGAGTCATCTTGTATACTTCTTGAAAACGATCAGGATAATAATGTAGATCCTCCATTATTTTAAAAAATCTATTCTGTCCATTGCTTAGCCATACCGGATGTACCCAGTAACGTCTAACCCTCTGCAGATTAGCGAGATATACCAGTGCCAATACATCTTCATCTTCAGAAGAAGACATGTTGTCGTATCAAAATCGGACGGTTGAATGCCGGGAAAAGCTTCTAGTGCGCGCCATAAAAAGTCTGCAACGGGTCCGTGTCTTTTCTATATATGTTAAAAAGTCGTGACGGCGCCCTGTCTGCGACGTGTCCGCGCACCGCCCTCGTCTTGCGTCTTTTCTGTCTGGCCGTAGCCTAAGGCTGTGCCAGTCCCAACCAAAGAGGCGTCCCCCAAACCCTCAACCAGCGCGGCCCCTCCCGCCCCAGTCCAATCGGGCTGGGCTTACAACCCCCTGACTAAGAAGTCCCAGGCACCAAAGGCCCCGGCCAAAGGAGCTCAGACTTCAAAGTCGCCAGCCCCAGCACCCAAAGCCCGGGCGTCCCCAGCGAACAGCAAGGGGCGCGCCTCCGACTTTGCGGAGCGTATCAAGTCCCAAGGCTGGGAGTTGCTCGACCAGTTTGAGGAACTCTCCCAGAGGGCCGAAGCTGATCCGTCCAACATCCAGTTGGCCATCGACGCGGCACACGTCTACCGCCGCTTTATTAAATCACTTCAACCGTAATGGCTGTACACCCGCTAATGACTCCCCAATTCACTTGCAGACTGTAACCCAGATCTCTAAAGATCGGGTTTTACAACGCAGACGGATTAGCGAGACAACGCGATGAAGTCGCAGAATTCCTCTGCGACCATCAACTTGATCTCTTCCTCGTTCAAGAGACTTTCCTCAAACCGAGCAAACGGAGGAGTCCTATCGCAACGATAGGACCCACTCCGTCAAAGGGGGCACGCTGATTTACTTTAAGAAATCACTGCATTGCGTACCTTTGGACCCTCCCGTGCTGAAGAACATTGAGGTCTCTGTCTGTCGAATAGGCATGACAGGCCATCAGCCAATCACGATAGTCTCAGCCTACCTCCCCCCAGACAAGGAGATGCTACTTAGCGATCTCCAAGTACTGTATGATTTAGATGGCTCTGTCATAGTGGCAGGCGATCTAAACTCCAAGCATGAGCAATGGAGTTGCCGCTCGAGCAACTCGAACGGCCGCGCACTTGCTAATCACTTGGCAATCATACCGTTCGATCCTATATTGTCTCTCGAACCGACCCACTTCCCCAGAATTGACAGTCACCGACCCGACATACTCGACATCGCACTAATTAAGGATACTACCCCTATAGATATTAGTATAATCAAACCTAAGTCTACTTATTAATTATGTTGCATAGTAACAAGGATGATGCAATAATATATTTAATGATGAAATAATATTTAGTTCCCACGAGAAACTTACGATCGAATGTTCTAGAACAAATTATGCTGACTCCTTTCCTATAATACGGATATATGAAACCCTTGTTGTTTGCAACCTATCTTTCATTCTAAATCAAATTGTATTTAACGTCATTCTGTTTTTGCTCGTCTTCCTGTACACTAGTTTTACGGTTTTGTTCAATAAATAAATATATTTTTGGCAAACCGTATTATCAATACCTTGACTGGCGCAGCCGTTAAGTGACCTTGTCGTTGGGTTCTGTTAGCCATCACGAATAATACTTTTCGGGGGCGAAGAAGAAATCAACGTTCGTTTTCAAACGATTAAACGGGTCAGCGAACCAAAGAAATTCGTCAAGGACCACGACGCAACGCAGGGCGAGCAGAGCTGAATCACCATCGCACAGGAGAGCGGAAAAGCAGCGGGTTATATGTGAGTAAATCTTTTCACTATCCTGCCAATTTTCCTTTGAATTTTCCGTGTGATTTTTATGTGTTTTGTGTCTTTAATTAATTAGAAAACGCTCGTGTAGGACATACCACATTTTATTATTAGGTAGATTAAGTGATAAAATTTCACATTAGCTTAGTAGTTAGATTTTTTTTTTTTCGTGTTGTGATAAATTAAATAAGTAAAAATAATGGACGGAAACGTAGGTATCATTGGTGTTCCTCCCGGTGTTTTGAAAATAATTCCAGTATTTAGTGGCGAGACAAGACTCTTGTAATTATTTATTAGGAAAACCGAATATATTGTCGGCTTATATAGGGGAAACGAGGCGCAAAATGAATATCTTTTCCACGCGATAACGAGTAGGTTAAGTCGGGAAGCAGCCAATTTAATAGGGGAACGTGGTTCTATCGGAACCTGGATAGAATTAAAACAAGTTTTACAAGACCATTTCGGGGATCCAATGACAGAAGACTGTCTAGTCCTAGAATTAGAGTCCATAAAAATAAATAGAGGTGAAAGTTATCTAGAATTCATCACAGAATACAACAGTTACGCAGTATTCTAATTGCAAAGGTCAACGAAACTATTTCAGAAGAAATCGACCGAAATGCTAAGCAGACTATTTATACAAATCTTTCATTGAATGTTTTTCTATACAATTTACCACATTATCTTGTAAGATTAGTACGTTTAAAAAACGCTACAACATTGGAAGTTGCATTAAAAATAGTTCTAGAAGAACAAAACTTTCAAGAAGTGTATAACCAAAAGAATCCAAGGTCTCCTAAATTAAACCACAACTTCCAGGGTCGTAACGGAAATAATAATTTTAATGCTAAGAATTAATTAATTTAGATTTTTAATATTTATTTTGACGTGCAGTTTGTTAATTTATTATTTTTTGTTGTTTCTTACATATTCATATTTTAAAGTAATGTCAACTGTGACGTTTAAATAAAATTTTTAAGAAATTTTATAATTAGATGTAACCAGTTTATGTCACTTAATATGTCATAACTATGTATCTCATTCAAGCGAGCTGTAAAGTTCTTATGAGAAATAAAGTTCTTTGAACCTAATTCGCAAGCAACGCATGGTGCAAATGCTAGTATGTCGAATACGCAACGTTTTAGCAACGGTTTTTCTCCAAATCGAAATTTTTGCCGTAATTCGTCACAAAATCAAACACAAATGCGTACTTATTTTATTTTATTTAGAAGGTACAGTTACAGATATCAGATTATATAATATAAAGTATACAACTATATTAATACATTGTGAGTGAATCTGAAATCCAGTTACAGCTGTACACAACACTTGTAGTAGACAATACTTCTTTGTAAGTTAAATTAGAGTTAATCTTAAGTTAAGTTAAAAAGTACAATTAGATGTAAGTTAATTACTATTACATTTTGTTAAATTGAAGTAAAAAATATTTGAATCTGCTGAAGTTGTCGTGAAATATGTCTGTGTGTGAGCAAATAGCATTATAATTTCTACACATTCTATTAAGCGGGTTATTTTGTGATACATTATTGTTACTCGAGGGTACATTGAACAGTTGTGGAATACGAACAGATCGCAATGGTATTTTAATGTTTACCTTTTCAATGAGACAACTATCCAATGAACCATTTATAATTTTGTGGAGTGTGCATAGGTCGCTTATCCATCTTCTACTTTGTAGCGTTGGCAAAGAAAATTTATGAAGCCGGTCACTATAGTCTGGAATTTTGCGCCTTAGCCCATATTTTGAGCACAGAGCTCTTACAAACCGTCTCTGTACTGCCTCTATACGATCAATATGTGTGCTGTAGATTGGAGACCATACAGGAGAACAGTATTCCAGAATGCTTCTTACCAAAGAACAGTATACTATAATTACGGAGCTGGTTTTTTTAAATGGGCGAGTGGTTCGGAGTATAAATGAGAGCATACGATTAGCTCTATTACAAATATTGTCATAGTAACCCATCAAATAATAACTTTTAAAATACGCCATTCCAATATAGGAATAACAGGCAACAGTATAATAACTTCAATCAAAATAATCAGTTCTCTAATGGCTATAATAGTGCATTCGAGCATGCGAGGCCACAAGTTCAAGGGCGGGATTTTGCTGATAGTGCACTGCACGGCTCGCAACAGGCACAGATGCAGCCAAATGGCTTGGGTTGCAATACGGACGTCACGATGCGTACGGCCAGTAGTAGACGTGTTAATTACACTGACTATAATGAAAATGAACCTAATGTATTACCTAGTCCTTCCTATGATAACGAGCAAGTAGGAAATTTTTGTATACGGGCTTCTACATGCCGGAAAAACAAAATTAAATTGTAGCATATTAAACCTTCCGCATATACGTATTCCAGAATTAAATGCAATCTTCATGTTGGATACGGGAAGTCAACGCTCATTTTTAAGCCCAAAATTAGCTAACCAATATTATTATAATTTTAAGCAAAACGAAAACTTTGAGGTAGTTAGTACCCATTCGAGTAGTAAACATAATGAGGTTGTTTATATACCCTTACCTAAAATATTTAAAAGCTACGAATGGCATAAATTTTATATATATAACGTAGATGATAGATATGACGGGTTAATAGGTAGCGACTTACTTACGCAGCTTCATGCGAATATTGATTGATATGAAGAATCTGCAGTTATTCACAAAAAAATCGTGTATACCTATTATGTATAGCCCTCCCATACGAAAATTCTATATTTTACCGCCGCGCAGCGAATTACGGGTCAAACTTCCTGTTAATTTGTCTAACGGAGAAGGCATATTACATTTTTTAGAGTTTACCAAAGGCGTGAGGATGCCAGCAGCCTTAGTTACATGTGTTAATGGCTATGCAACGACGGTTATTCAAAATTGCAACTCCGAACAAATGGAGTTGACGATAACCAGTCCACTTAAAGTTGAACCCTTTGTTGGGAATAGTTTAGATAGTAATAAAATAAATTTAAATTTTACAGATAGTGATAGCATTAGGATAGATCAATTATTAATGGATAATCTTTCCAAGTTAAGAGTAGATCATATGAATGAGGAGGAGAAACGGAATATTATAAAAATATGCGAAGATTATAAAGATATATTTTATTGCGAAGACGTACCGCTGTCGTTCACGAACGAAGTAAAACATAAAATAAGAACAAAAAATGAAGATCCAATTCACATAAAAGCACATAGGTTACCGCCGACGCAAACTACAGAAATTAGGGAACAAATTGAAAAAATGCTTAAAGATAACGTAATTGAAAAGTCGTTCTCACCTTGGAGTGCACCAGTAGACCTGGTTCCGAAAAAATTGGACAACTCAGGGAAACAAAAATGGAGGATGGTCATAGATTATAGGCGCCTCAATGACATCACCATTGACGATAAATACCCCTTACCTAATATCAATGATCTTTTTGACATGTTGGGAAAGAGTGATTATTTTACAACTTTAGATTTAGCTAGCGGATACCACCAAATAGAAGTGGAAAAAGAGGATAGGGCTAAGACGGCATTCAGTACGCCGTTCGGTCACTACCAGTTTAATAGAATGCCTTTCGGGTTAAAGACAGCCCCAGCAACGTTTCAGCGCACCATAGACAATGTTTTAAGAGGCTTACAGGGCATTCACTGTCTCGTATACCTTGACGATGTAATAATTTTCGCGAAAAGTATACAAGAACATAACGAAAAGCTCAGAGCAGTTCGAAAGATTTCGTGAAACTAATTTAAAGGTGCAGTTAGACAAATCACAGTTTTTAAGAAAAGAAGTCCTTTATTTAGGTCATACTATAACAGACGAAGGATTGAAACCTAACAACGATAAAATTGATGCGGTATTAAAATATCCCATCCCTAAAACAACAACAGAAATAAAAAGTTTTCTTGGTCTTATAGGATACTATAGGAAATTTATTAAGGATTTTGCAAAAATAACAAGACCACTTACAGTATGCTTAAAAAAGGGTAAAAAGATAGAATTAAATGAGGAATACATAAAAAGTTTTGAGACTTGTAAAAGTTACTTACAAATGCTCCATTACTGCAATTTCCGGATTTTAATAAGCCTTTTATCTTAACGACCGACGCATCTAACTTTGCTATCGGATCTGTCCTTTCTCAAGGCAGTATAGGTTCAGATTAACCAGTGGCATATGCCAATAGAACTTTAAGTGATACAGAAAGTAGATATAGCACCATAGAAAAGGAGCTTTTAGCTGTTATATGGGCAGTTCAGCATTTTAGACCTTATTTATGGGGCAAGAAGTTTTATATTTATAGCGACCATAGACCTTTGGCCTGGTTATATTCACTTAACGAACCAAATAGTAAACTTACGCGATGGCGTTTGCGACTCGAAGAATATGATTTCGAAATTAATTATAAAAAAGGGTCGCAAAACTCCAATGCAGATGCTTTATCACGTGTAATAATCAATAATATAAACACGGATAATAGTAGTATTTTAGTTAGTTTAAATAATAAAGAAATAAGAAGAATTAAAGTTAATATTTTAGATAATGATGATGAATCTATGAAAGTTAAATGTCGATAATGATGAAAATGCTAGAAATAACGTAAATATAGATAATAATGTAGTAGAAGAAATAATTAGTTTGTCCGACTCAAATTCGGATACTGTTAACTTAAGAACTAGTATAAAAGAGGCACCGGTTTACGAAATATCGGATTCGGATGACGGAGCTACCGCTCATTCAATTTCTAATAGGGAACACGAAGGAATCCCAATATTAAATGAAGCTATAGATAGTAAGCCGAAGCAAATACTTGTTTATGTTTGGCATAAAGACGAGATTTGTGTCAAGGATATTTCAAATAATAACCAAAGAATTCTGGAAGTCTACATGCCTACAGAAAATAATGAAAACTTAGTTAAAAAACTTTTAAAAAAATATGTAGATTTTAAGCATAAATACTTCATATATTTTGAAGAAGAGGCTTTTAGAAAAGTATTTAGTAGAGTAGGTACAGAATTATATAAGAAAGGCACACAAAATTTAATAGAGTGCACAGATAGGGTAGTTAACGTGATAGATGAAAACGAACAAAGAGAAATTATCATGAAATATCATGAGGGTAAAACAGTTCATAGGGGAATTAGGGAAACACTAAATTAAGAAGACACTACTGGTGGTCTAACATGAAACAGACAATTTCAGCTATAATTAATGCATGTGAACAGTGTAGGAGAATGAAATACGATAGGAAGCCAATAAAACCTCCTATTCAATTTACCCAAACGCAAAGTATGCCGTTTGAAGAAGTTTTTATGGATATTCTATTTACAGAAAATAATTATTACTTAACCATTGTAGACGCATTTAGTAAATTGGCACAAGCTTTTAATGTACCAAATAGAAGTACACCAGAAATAGTTAAGGCATTGATTAAGTATTTTAGCATATATGGATTACCTAAGAAAATAAGTTCATTTTACAATACAATACAATACAATACTCTTTATTGTACACCAAATAAATAACAAAATAGAACATGAATAGTAGTATGATAATGTACAAAGGGCGGTCTTATCGCTAGCTGCGATTTCTTACAGACAACCTTAGGATGGACAAGAGTTGTATGAAATGAAAACGGGTAAAAGGTGTAGCAAGTTCAGTAAAAGGACAAAGATTAAAAGAAACAGAAAAAGTAGGTATCAAGTATTAAGTAGGAGTACACCTACACTTTGTAGGTGAATATATAATTATCTAAAATACTATGTATACATAATTTATATGTAAGGCATGCAATATATATCTACTAAATAAAATAAATAGATACAATAAATAATATTATATTTATATTTATATATATATACATATAAATACATATATTTTATGAATGAGAGGATTTGTAGAATGTTCCGCTGCTAATTATTAAGGTTTTGTTCTGCAAGATAATGATCTTTTACCATTTTTTTAAAAACGTGAATGGACTGGGCGCGTCTAATCGTTATTGGTAAGGCATTCCACAAACGTACAGCTTGGACAGTGAAAGAGTTAGTGTAAAAGTTTGTGGAATGGGCAGGAGTTTTTAGTCGCATGTTCTCCGATGACCTAAGAGAAAGAAAATGTGTGTCATTTAGGAACTCGAAACGTTCTTTGAGATATGATGGGGTAGTAGGATTGAACAATATGTTATACAAAAAAGTTAGAAAGTGAGTATCTCGGCGGAGGCGAATAGGCAGCCACTTGAGCTTAGCGCGATAATCTGAAACATGATCATACTTACGTAATCCAAATATGAACCTTATGCAATAATTTTGAAGGCGCTCAAGTTTGTCAAGCTGGGCTACAGTGAGATCAGGATAGCTGGCATCGGCATAGTCTAAAATAGGAAAGAGAAGAGATTGTGCAAGCGCAATTTTTGTGGGTATGGGTAGAAAGTTACGGATTCTCCGTAACGAACCAGCCGAAGCAAATAATTTCCGGCTGACTTCTTGCAGCTGAGGACCCCAGGATAAAGTATTATCTATAAAAATACCTAAGTCTTTTACCTTATCACTATAAGGAATGACATTTAGATCAAAATAGACCTTAGGTAGCTGGAGCCAGTCTATTTTAGCTATTAATTTAGAGCTGCCTACAACCATGGCCTGTGTCTTTGCTGGATTTACATTTAACCCATACGACTTGCTCCACTCGCATATGTGGGTCATATCCGCATTTATGATTTCTATGGCGGCAGGCAAATTTTCAAGTGAAGCTTGTGTATATATTTGTAAATCATCAGCATAGAGGTGGTAGGAAGAACGGAGATTGTTTGAGATGGTGTTAATAAATATTGCGAAAAGTAAAGGAGATAGCACGCCACCCTGTGGCACACCAACAGACAGTTTACACCATGAAAAGAGTGTGTCTTCTATACAGATGCGCTGTTGACGGCCGAACAGGTAATTTCGAAACCAATCAGTAACCAATGGATATACGTTAAGCGAGTGTATAATGCCGAGCAGGATATCAAACTCTACGGTATTGAAAGCATTTGAGAAATCAAGCAAGGAGAGTAAAGTGAGATGTCCATTATCCATGCCTTGTCTGATATCGTCAGTAATCTTAACGAGAGCAGTAGCCGTACTATGACCTTGACGGAAACCGGATTGCATGGGGTTAAGCAGTTGGTTTCTGCAGAGGAATGTATTGAGCTGGCTAAAAACTAGGCGCTCCAGGACTTTGGAAAGGAATGGAAGAATAGATATAGGACGAAATTCTGTGAAGGATGAAGGGTTGGGTTTCTTAGGTAGTGGGATTACATGTGCTTCTTTCCATGATGATGGAAAGCAACCGTTGGACAGAGAAAAGTTAAGGATATGACAGATGACATGGAGGATTTCTTCAAGGATTGAGGTGATCATAATACGGCTAATACTGTCACTACCAACAGCTTTCGATGAAATCGACAAAATGTTCCTCCTAACGTCACAAGTGGTTACTTGATTAAAAACAAAGGGAGCATAATCGGGCTTTGGAAGTGATGAAAGATATTTAATAGTATCATCTTTAGTTGTCATATTATAATTTGATGACGACGTGAAGTGTTGATTTAGAGAATTAATATCTAAATTCTTGTAGGTTACGTTAGAACTTGTTTTTCCAACTCCCATTGATTTAAGAAATTTCCAAACTTTTGATGGATTACCGTGTTCAATTGAGTCATGGACATGTTGGCGTTGTGCTTTCCTACACACCTTGCTGCAATGGTTTCGGATGGAAACGTATCTCTCCCAGTTAGCAGGCGAGGGACGACATTTGTACTTAGTTTTCGCTTGTACCTTTTTAAGCATAATAGACTGTAAGTCGTTGTTAATCCACGGTGCTGGCAGATGTTTAACCTTGATAGCACGTATAGGCCCATGAACATCGTACAAATGTACGATTTTTGATGTGAAAATATCATTTTTTTCGTCTATTGACTCTGCTGAAAATAGAGGATCCCAATCTATATTTTTGGCATCACTGCGGAGGGCAGTTTGGTTCATACCAGCAAAATTGCGCTGCAGAAGTATTTTTGACTTTTTAATTTTATTAATTTTAATTTTTTTAATTAATTATTTCAGGAACTGAATTTAATAATAATCTTATAAAGGAATTATTGAGTTTGTATAAAATAGAAATGCACATAGGGACGCCAAATAACCCTAATTCAATGGCGATTGTAAAGCGTTTCCACTCTACCATAATTGAAATATATAGATTAGCGAAATACGAAAAAAGTATTCAAGATGCAGCGTCAGTAATGACTTACGCTATTATGGCATATAATAACTCTATTCACAGTGCAACTAATTTCACACCCTTTGAAATGGTATTTGGACATACTGAATCAGGGGATGTATTTGATATTGATAGGGATTAAATTCTTTTGCAAAAATTAGTGCAAGACCGCAGAAAGCGATTAAAAGTTTTATATGAATATGTTAGCGATAGAATTAAGGAAAATAAAAGTAACGTTTTAAGTAAGAAAGGGGGCGAAAATCCACCCGAATTAAAAGAAGATAACATTATTTTTATGAAAACCACTAGAAATCGTAAAGCTAAAGAAGTACCTAGATACGAAAAAGCTAAAGTAATAGGCAAAGTAAATAGAAATATTGTTCCAGTAAAGTTGGGAAAAAGAAATACGAAAGTAGCTATTAAGAATATAAAACACCCTCCACAGGTGGTGGCAAGCAGTCCTGATGTTCCTGGCCCTAGTGGGATCGGCAAGAGGCATAAAAATACAGGATATGGGGCAAAATCCGGGGATAGCACCGATTCGGATGAGATCAGCAGTGATTCAGAATAATCACTGGACTATTTTTAAAACTATAGATTTAGAAATTATAAGTAGATTTTTATAAGGTAATACGAATCAATATTTTAAATTAAAAGATATGATATACTCGCAAAATGAGTCGCGTAGAGAACTTGTAGGATTAAGTTTACAAATAGAATCTTTTATTGAATTGACTAATGATAGATTAAAACAAATAATGCCCAATAAGAGGTTAAAATAAGGATTAATTAACCCTTTAGCTGCGATAATTAAAATAATTTCAGGTAATTTAGATAGCGAAGACGCTTTAAGATATAATTCTGAGATAAATAAATTGAAAAATAGAGAACATTCAGTGGAAAATAAAATATCATTAATGCAAAAAGCATTTGATAAGTTAGTAAATATTTCTGACGATTTGAAATATAATTTAATTCAGTTAAATATTAAAATTTTGCAATTAGAAACACTGCAATATAATCAAACTAAAATTCATAATATAATAAGTCAAATGAATATTTTATATCAAATTTTAAATAACTTTCGTACTTTTTATAATATGGTTCAGGAAATAGAAACCGCCATAGCTTTCAGTAGATTGCATATATTGCATCAATCTATAATTAATACTACGGAACTTTATAATATATTATTAGAGATAGAACAATATCATAGATCCACGTAGTAAATAAAGATAATATAATTAAGATAGAAGAAACTATCGTTTTAAAATTATATTGCGATAATAATAAGTTAGTTTTCGTGTTAGAGGTTCCCTTATTGGAGAAAGACACATATAATTATTACAAAATAATTCCCATTCCTATATATAACCCTAATTCCTTAAAAACCTCAATTATTATACCTAAATACCCATACCTTATAGTGAATGGATTGAAATACAAACCCCTAGTTAGCCCATGTAGAGCAATCGAAAATGATCGAGTTTTATGTCAAGAAGACAATATAATTCAATATGCGGATACAACCTGCATCGAGCAAATAATGTTGTTGAAAAATAATACGGCGTGTCATCGAAGTATTATAGAAATTGAAAATGTGAGAAGTCATCGAGTAGCTGAGGGAATATGGTTACTATTCATGAAAGAAAATGAAATTCTTACTGAAAACTGCAATAATCAAATAATGAAGCATAACCTTAAAGGAATATTTTTAGTAGTTCCAGAGCATAATTGCGAAACGCTAATTGGCGACAAAGTAATTAGTAAGAAAACTGAAACTGAGATGTCCGAGGCCAGCCTGATGCTGAAATCAGTAATGATGCCAGAGCTGCAAGAAGAAATCAAGTTAGAAAATAATCTAATAGATCTACGTGGCGTGGACCACAGCGATGTGAAGGACATTTTAAATAGTGCAAAGTTTAATAGCGAAAGTGTTAGTGAAACCAGTGAAATTTTGGTAACCAAGGACATAAGTGTATGGACAATAAGTTTATTGATTTTTATTTTTGTATTCTTCATAATATTTTTGGTTGTAAAATGTAAGATTTATAAAAATGTTTATATACCTAAACGAAATCATCTGGACCCTGAAAAAATGTCTCCAGCTGATTTCTCTCTTAGGGGGGGGGGGAGGAGTTAAGGATACTACCCCTATAGATATTAGTATAATCAAACCTAAGTCTACTTATTAATTATGTTGCATAGTAACAAGGATGATGCATTAATATATTTAATGATGCAATAATATTTAGTTCCCACGAGAAACTTACGATCGAATGTTCTAGAACAAATTATGCTGACTCCTTTCCTATAATACGGATATATGAAACCCTTGTTGTTTGCAACCTATCTTTCATTCTAAATCAAATTGTATTTAACGTCATTCTGTTTTTGCTCGTCTTCTTGTACACTAGTTTTACGGTTTTGTTCAATAAATAAATATATTTTTGGCAAACCGTATTATCAATACCTTGACTCACTCCTTAAGAATACAAACCTGCAAACTAGTCAACAAGATTCGGAGTGGCGCCTTCCAACTGAACCGAAACCGAAAAAACCACACCAAAGTCGATCAAAAGTCAAAGTCATGTCGACTGTTTTCTTTGACTATCGTTGTGTTGTGCACTCTGAATTCTTACCGGAAGGTCGAACGGTAAATAAAGAATATTATTTGAGCGTTATGCGGCGTTTTAAGAGAGCAAAATCGACGAAAAAGGCCAGATTTGTGGAAAGAAAATTCTTGGATTTTGCTCCACGATAATGCGCCTTCGCACAAGGCCATCATTGTGAACGAATTTTTGACCAAACACTTAACAAATACTATCCAGCAACCACCATATTCACCAGATATGGCTCCAGCTGACTTCTTTCTTTTTCCTAAAATCAAATTACCACTTCGTGGTACCCGTTTCCAATCGGTATACATAAAGGAGAATTCGCGACGAGAACTGAACTCAATTCCGAAAGCAGCGTTTAAAAAATGTTTTGATGAATGGATTATTCGTTGGCGTAAGTGTATCGTTTCTGAAGGAGCATACTTTGAAGGTGATAAAATAAATTTGGATGAATAACAAACATTTTGTATATTATTGATCTTTTCCCGGCACTTTCTTGACAGAGTAGTATTATACACCCAGAGCTAACGTCGAGGACTTGCTTCCTAATGAGGATCTGTCGTTATATACCATTTGGGCTAAATCTAAACACTATTTGGCAGAACATTCATCTCAGACAGCAACTATCGCGGAACAATCGATACAAGTCTCAGATTCTCCCGAACCTGAACATGCAAGAGAGTCCGAGATTTTGGCACCAAAAACTCCTGAGGCATATGTGTCCGAGAATCCAGATTCTAGTTTCCCTGAACACACAGTGGACGCTGATCGCATCAGCAATAAAACACCAGAAACGTTGACCACAGATATGCAAGAAAGTGAATATCAGCCGAGTACGTCACAAGTTTGTACAGACTTGAATGCTACCGATGGCGATGGTGGCAATCCAGATCTACAGGAAAAGGACATTGAAACACTGTTTTTTCCTCAAGTCCTCTTCCTTCTGTTACAGATGTAACTAAAACGGCATCCAAAGATATTTCCTGCACGGCAATGAATTCTACACCTAAGAAAGTTCAGACTTTTAAATCAAGTGACACTACAGCAAAATCGTTGCATTCCAACGCACAACATTTAATGGAGGGAACTATTGAATCTATTACAGAATTCGAATATGATGTCAAATGATATTCTATGCTCAGCAATGTCTACTCCAGATAAAGTTCAGACTTCTGAATGAAATGACACTATAGCCAAGCCCTTGCCTCCAAAGCCCCAAAATCTAATGGAAGAAAATATTCCATCCCCGTTTAAACATGCTTTATTTTGGCCAGAACCAGATACGAAAAAAAGGCGTACTAAAGAACGGATTTCTTCAGCAATTACTGGTGAAACATGGATAGCATATATGACTAAGAAGGAAAACGAAAAAAATACGAAGCAAGAAGAGAAAAATAAAAGAATGAAAGAGAGACAAGAAAACCAACTAATGAAAAAGAAGATGGCTGAAGAAAAGAAAGTTTTAAATAAAAAAACATCCCGAAAACCGTAAACGAGAATTGAATCATCATTTCATCAGAAGCAGAAAATGATATACATATACCATATCAAGAAAGTGACCAAGATTTAGAGTTGTCTGTAGAGGACCAGATAAACCAACCAAAACGTAGAACTGAATCAACAGATTCAGATGAAAATATTCCTCTAAAAAACATATCCCTACAGTTATTAAGGACAAATACATATGTTATAATTAAATACGAAGGAGAATACTTTCCGGGGTTGATTAAAAATATTGATAATAATATATACGAAATAAGTACAATGGTAATTTCGAAAGGAAATACATTTAGGTGGCCTGATACTCCAGGTGAAATTTGGTATAATAAGGAAGCAATCATTGAAAAAATTCAGCAGCCTCAGGTTATTGACAAGAGGGGATTTTTGAAAGTACCTGAAATGCAAAAATATTTGCAATTTATCTGTTAAGTTTAGTACTTATTGCCATATTTTAACAAGGTACATATTGGTAAATATTTTGTTTATAATTAATTATAAGTGCAAAGATATTGTTACTTTTTGTGAGTTCAATTAAATAGGTACCTAAGAAAGTAGTTTTATAAAATTTTGTTACATTATTTGTATTTTTACCCTGATGTTTATAAATAGTTGTGTTATACACAAGGAAAACTTAGATCTATGTTAAATATGAATGACTGAAGAAAATGATTTTTGAGACTGTTTTTTCTAGTGATATTTTAACCTAGTACGTATTGGTAAATATTTTGTTTATAATTATAAGTGCAAAGATATTGTTACTTATTGAGAGTTAATTTAACAACCTAAGAAGGAGGATTATTAAAAAAAATTGTGTCATTATTTGTATTTTTACCCTGATGTTTATAAATAGTTGTGTTATACACAAGGAAAACTTAGATCTCTGTTAAATATGAATGACTGAAGAAAGTGATTTTTGAGACTGTTTTTTCTAGTGATATTTTAACTAAGTACGTATTGGTAAATATTTTGTTTATAATTATAAGTGCAAAGATATTGTTACTTATTGAGAGTTAATTTAACTACCTAAGAAGGTAGATTATTAAAAGAATGTGTCATTATTTGTATTTTTAGTCTGATGCTTATAAATAGTCGTGTTAGTTACGTGTCCTGCGTACACCGAATATGCTGAGTAGCGGCGTGATGCAGTTTACTTCACACACTTATATTTCATCATACGCAAGTGTCGTAATTGCTGAGCTTGTGCCTCGTGTCGCCGCCCCGTGTCGCCGCCGCGTGTCACCTAACACCTACCTCATTATTGCTGACAGAAGATGCGCGCTTTACCTTTTTCCCACATTCGTTATAATGTAATTATTAATATGTATTTCACTTCGGTACCACCATCGTCCGAGTCTAGACGCTAGGTTCAAATTGTAATATTCAATTTTTATATTAATTAAAGTATAAGTATAATCATCTGGGTTTTTTTTAAACCCTCTGGCTGGCGTATTCGTATGTGGCGCAGTCGGTCGTTCTTCGGGGCAGTTTCGCGGCGCGTAGACCTTCAGAAATCGTTGTTCTGCTGACTCCGTATAGTCGCTGCCTGCATTCTCCAGTGCTTCACCGAAGAGTCGAATCTTAAGAAGACTACACCGGCCGAGGGCGTATTAAATAATCAATACAAGAAGAAGACCAGATATGCAGATTTTTATGTAAGTACTTTGAAAGTTTTTCTAAGTGTTGCTTCCTTGTCCCTCCTTCAAAATTTTCCATCCACGGAGAACCGGAGAGACACCTGTCTCAGATCGACAGGGCCGTAGAAATAGGTATTTAGACGAGTCTAGAAAATTGGACTCTAGTGAGTTAGAATTAGATACTTTATTTTATAGTGACTTAGAAATTATGTCTTTTAGCATGGACGAGATATATAAGGCCGTGAGGGCAGTGCCGGAGTTTGATGGCAACCCAAACGTTTTGACTAGGTTTATCGCAGTATGTAATACGTTAGTTGAGGCCTACGTAAAAGAAGACCCAAATTTTAGATTAACCAATATTTGTTTAATAAATTGCATTTTAAATAAAATTGTTGGCCCTGCAGCTGCGAAAATTAATTCAAATGGTATTCCGTCCAGTTGGCTAGAAATACGTTCATTATTAATTAGCAATTTTGCCGATCAAAGGGATGAAGCCGCCTTGTACAATGACATTTCTATGTCATCCCAAGGAAATAGCACCCCGCAGGAATTTTATGACAGATGCCAAAACCTTTTCAGTATGGTAATGACGTATGTTACCTTACATGATGAGTTAAATACCACTATCCTCGCAAAACGCGAGTTGTATAAAAAATTAACATTAAAAGCTTTTATAAGAGGTCTTAAAGAACCTTTAGGGTCCCGTATCAGATGCATGAGGCCCGAATCAATGGAAAAGGCTTTGGAATTTGTCAACGATGAACAAAATGTAATGTACCTACAGCAGAGAAGTGAGCCGGTAGCCGATAGGCGCAACGCACATTTAGCGCATTACGCGCAACAGCCGAATTTTTCGAGATCTGTAGGTACTGTACATATTTCACCTTCCACTTATTTAGGTCCGAGTTGGCACATGCCTACACAAATGCAGATGGCCCCTGCAACCCCCGCAATGGAAACCCGCGTTTAAATTTAACCACCCACCAGGGCAACCGCAATCGCGAGCCCCTATGTATAATCGTACTCAACAAATATTTCGCGCACCTCCACCAAATTACAACCCCCGTAGTAACGTCTTCAAGCTACCTCAAATAGTTGAACAACCACATTCATCTGGGCCCAAGCCGATGAGTGGTGTCAGCCATTTTATTCAAAAAACCCTTCCACCAACCATTAGAGGACATGATTGGCAGAAATCTGGCAATCCGCCACCCACAAATTATTTAAAATCCCAACAACTTAATTTCAACATGACCGCCGACCCTAATAACGACTTATTATACCATCCCGACTACTATGACGAGAACGGTGTCGAGTATCTTTCTTGCGACGATAACAATTATATGCACAATTATAACCAATACAGTCAGGACGACAGACAGTACGATATGACATATGACGACTCGGATTTTCACAAGGCTTTGACGAGAACCGAACCAGAATAGAATTAAATTTACAAACTAAACGGGAACTTCGTTATATACAGATAGCGGACCCCCCACTCAAATTACTGGTAGATACCGGGGCAAACCAGTCTTTTATAAGCCCCGAGGCTGTCGAAAATTTTTTTTCACACATCCCCTTAAATGTTGACCCCTTTGAGGTAACCAGTTCTCGTTCAACTACTGTACATGATTTTTCTATAACGTTGCCTAATTTCTCCGCATTTAACGAACAAAAATTAATTAAGTTATTCGTCTATAGATTCCATAATCATTTCGATGGACTTTTAGGGTTAGATATTTTAAACAACTGCCAAATAGATTTAAAACATAACTTTTTAATCACAGAAAATACAAGCATACCTATGTTACTGTATAAGTGTAGAACTTTAAATTCTCAGGAAATAATTCCTGCCCATTCTAGTAGATTGGTAAAAGTACCGATGTATAACTATGACGGTGACGTATACGTGAACGAGCAGATCATGTGTCATTGCATTGTTCATGAATGCATTACTACTGTTACCGATGAAATAGGTATCTTAGAGTTAGAAAACCCAACGAACCGCGATATAATTATATCATGTGAACATTTTAATTACCCTTTGCAAGCATATTCGTTTAATACTGAATGTGCGAGTACTGAGTTAGACCCCCAACGCGTAAATAGGGTATTATCGAAATTACGAACTGATCATTTAAACGCCGAGGAAAAAGCTAATTTGGAAAAGTTATGTAGTCGTTACGCCGACGTATTTTATTTAGATAACGAGCCCCTTAGTTTCACTAATAATATAAAACATCGTATTAGGACAACCGACGAAATTCCTATTCACACCAAAAGTTATCGCTACCCTTACGTACATCGAGAGGAGGTAAAAGACCAAATTGCTAAAATGTTAGAACAAGGGATCATAAGACCCTCAGACTCCGCATGGAGCTCACCCATATGGGTAGTTCCTAAGAAAATTGACGCGACCGGTAAACAAAAGTGGAGACTTGTGGTTGACTATCGTAAATTAAATGACAAGACTATTAGTGACAAGTATCCTATCCCCAACATATCTGACGTTCTTGACAAGCTTGGTAGATGCCAATATTTTACAACGTTAGACCTTTCTTCAGGTTTTTATCAAATTCAGACCCATCCAGAGGACATTTCTAAGACAGCATTTACTGTCGAGCACGGACATTTCGAGTTTTTGAGAATGCCCATGGGTTTAAAGAACAGCCCTTCAACGTTCCAGAGGGTGATGGACGAGGTACTCCGTGGCCTTCAAAATGAAATTTGTCTTGTGTACCTTGACGATATCATCGTTTTCAGTACTTCTTTACAGGAAATGATGATAAATCTAGAGAAAGTTTTTAATAGATTGCGTGATTCTAACTTTAAAATACAGATGGATAAGTCAGAATTTTTAAAGCTTGAGACACCATATTTAGGCCATATAATAAGTAGGGAAGGTATTAAACCTAACCCTGAAAAAATTTCAGCCATTCAAAAATACCCCATTCCTAAGACACCTAGGGAAATCAAAAAATTTTTGGGACTACTAGGATATTACCGTAAATTCATACCAGACTTCGCTCATATTACTAAACCTATGACTAAATGCCTGAAAAAATCGAAGAAAATTGTAATAGACTCTGAATATATAAACTGCTTTGAAAAATGTAAGTCCCTACTGACTAATGACCCTATACTACAGTACCCAGACTTTTCTAAAGAATTCATACTGACTACGGACGCTTCAAATGTGGCAATTGGAGCTATCCTCTCTCAAGGTCCGGTGGGATCAGATAAACCCATCTGTTATGCATCCAGAACTCTCAATGATAGCGAAGTAAATTATAGTACCATTGAGAAGGAGCTTTTAGCTATAGTATGGGCGACCAAATACTTTAGGCCATATCTTTTTGGTCGTAAGTTTAAAATTATCACTGACCACAAGCCGCTTCAGTGGATAATGAATTTAAAGGAACCTAACTCTAGATTGACCAGATGGCGCCTTAAACTGAGTGAATATGACTATACAATAGTGTACAAAAAAGGGAAATCTAACACAAATGCCGACGCATTGTCCCGAATACAATTAAACAATGAGGAAACCGAATCGCTTATAGTTAACCCCACTGAAAAACCTCCATCTCAATCAGGTTCTACGACAGTTACCGTCCATACTAGTGATGAAAACCCCATCCTAGAAATACCCATAACAGACGAACCATTAAATAAGTTTCATAGACAAATATGTTTCACGATAGTAGGTGACATTAAACGACGTCCGACCGCTACAAAACCCTTTGACATGCACACGCGTACCTTTATACAAGTTTCCGAATCTAACTTAGAACATGACGTAGTAAATGCAATAAAAGAATACGTAAATCCAAAAGTAAAAACTGCTATTAAAATTACACCACCCTTAGGGATGTATTCAATTATTCCGATTATTCAAAATAATTTTAAAAGTTCATCTATGAACTTAGTTCTCACTAAAAACGAACTAGAAGATGTAAAAGAATACTTAAAACAGCAGGAAATAATGAAACATTACCACGAAGGCAAAACCAATCATCGTGGCATAACTGAGTGCTATCTCGCTCTATCCCGTAAATATTTTTGGCCTAAAATGAAAGAGGAAATCACTAAATATATTAATGAATGCACAATATGTGGGCAATCAAAGTATGACCGCAATCCAATTAGACCCCAATTTAATGTAGTTCCACCCGCAACAAAACCCTTAGAAAGAGTGCATTTAGACCTTTTTACTGTACAAAACGAAAAATATTTAACATTTATGGATGTTTTTTCGAAATATGGGCAAGCGTACCATTGGAGAGATGGTACGGCTGTCAGTATTTTACAAGCCCTATTGACTTACTGTACTCATCACGGACTCCCCATGACTATTATTACAGACAATGGTACGGAATTTACGAACCAACTTTTTTCAGAATTTGTAAGACTGCATAAAATAATACATCACAGAACTTTAGCGCATTCACCGAACGATAACGGAATAATTGAACGGTTTCACCTTACATTGTTAGAGCATTTGCGAATTTTACAACTTGGGCGAAAAAATGAACCTATCATTAATCTGATGCCTTATGCATTACTAGCGTACAATAGTTCAATACATAGTTTTTCGAAATGTAGACCCCACGATATAATTCGAGGTCATTTTGACCCTCGTGACCCCCTAAGTTTAGATTTATCCGAGCACTTAATGCAACAATATATTTTAAATCATCGCGAGCAAATGAAGACCGTATATAATTTAATAAATGAGTCTTCTTTGGAAAATCGCACTAATTTAATCAAAAACCGTAATAAAACCCGTGAACCAGAAATTGAGTACCAACCCGATCAACAAGTATTTATTACCAACCCATTGGCAAGCCGACAAAAGACCGCATCCCGTTATACGCATGATACCGTGCTAGCTGACTTACCGATACCTACATATATACACGTCTAAAAAGAGAGGCCCCATTGCCAAAAATCGACTTAAACGTATCCCTAAATCATCAAAATTGTTACAGACTACTTCTGGTAACTTGGACCGCCCACCTGACAAGGCACTAGAATAGCTCATATATAATAAAATATAAATTTATTTCAGTTTGTTAGGTTTAATTAACTTTTAGCTATATAATACGTTAAAATGCTTACAGCAGATTTTCTTACAGCATTAATTAGGATAGAATATACATAGTTTAATTTTTTTATTCGTGCATCAAGCACATATCATAGTATGTTAAGCTTTGATCTTTTAAGAGGAATTGTCAGTCATTTGAAAACTATATATAGTCACAATCAGATATTATGGACAGATTTGAGGGAATACCACAAAATCATAATACATAGTTATTTTTATTCAGATAATATTAGGTCTTTACCTATGAAATTGCCGTTCTGCAGTACTGGCCATTTCAAATCAAAATAATTTTTGTTTGGCTAAGAATTCTAATTTCAAATTAATTTTATTTTAAAAACATGGATTCTTTTTTCCAAAAGTAGTCATTTCTTTATTGATTAGTGTTACATTTTCATCGCATTTCAATCTTTTTCGTCATCATGGATACGTTAAAAATTCGAGTAATTATGGAATATGAGTACCGTCGTGGCAGCAACGCGGCACAAGCGGCACGCAACATCAACGACGTTTACGGAGCTAACACTACAAACCAACGCACCACCTGTTATTGGTTTGCTCGCTTCCGTTCTGGAAATTTCGACCTGAAAAATGAACCTCGCGGTCGTCCGAAGACTTTGGTCGACAATGACGAATTAAAGGCGGTTGTGGAAGCTGATGATACACAATCTACGGCTGAATTAGCAGCAGCTTTCGACGTTAGCGTCAAAACAATATTGGTCCATTTGCGTCAAATTGGCAAGGTAAAAAAGCTTGACAAATGGGTGCCCCACGAATTCAATGATCGCCAGCGCGAAGTACGCGTCGAGACGTGCCTTGCACTGCTCAACAGACACACAAATGAAGGAATTTTGAACCGCATTGTTACCTGCGATGAAAAATGGATTCTGTTTGATAACCGCAAGCGCTCAGCAAGTTGGTTGGATCCTGGTTCAGCACCTAAACAATGCCCTAAACGAAAACTTACCCCTAGAAAAGTGATGGTCACTGTTTGGTGGTCTAGCGCCGGTGTGATTCATCACAGCTTCTTACCAAACGGGGTGAGCATTACTGCAGATGTGTACTGTGAAGAACTGAGCACAATGATGGAGAAGCTGGCGCATCTCCAACCAGCATTGGTCAATCGCTCGTCTCCGCTGCTCCTGCACGACAACGCGCGACCTCATACTGCACAGCAGACGGTCTCCAAGTTGCAAGAACTGGGGTTGGAAGCTCTCCGTCATCCGCCCTACTCACCAGACCTTGCGCCTACAGACTACTACTTTTTCCAGAATTTGGATAACTTCTTGGCGGGAAAAAAATTCAATACCCGAGAGGCAGTACAAAATGCCTTTGAAGAATTTGTTGCCTCCCGTCCAGCTGATTTCTTTAAGAAGGGCATCAATAAACTGCCACTGCGATGGCAAAGATGCATTGATTGCATGGGTGATTACTTCGATTAATACAAATAAAAAAATTCATGAAAAAAATTCGTTTAATTTTTTTCATATAAAACGGCAATTTCATACGTAAAGACCTATTAGAGTAGTTTTGATTTAGAATTCCGGTCATTTCTCCATTTACTTTCCAATTGTATTGCCCCTCACAAATCCTTCCGAAATCTTATTCCCCATATCCCTATATAGCAACCGACGGAAAAACCTTCATGTACATGGAGGCTGAATGCCCGAAGTTTAATCAACATCATATCTGGGGAAGGAATCAGTAATCGTCCGAGAGAACAACGAGGCTACTTATAAAATAGCGGAGATTTCGCCAAATTTTTATGTCAATCAATCTACAGTCATCCCGCATTTCAAGCTGAGCACCATAAACCTGAAAAATCTACATAATATCGAAGACAAGATCTTACTTCATCATCCTATACATATAAAACCCGTAGAGCAGAAAGAAACACTATACCATACAACTATCCCTTTCTACGGAGTGTTATTCGGTGCAGCCGTACTCGTATTCGTCATCGCTGTTCGCCGCTACAGACAACGCACTAAATTAGTTGCTGTAGAATCTAAAACAGAAGAGTATATCTAATCCAGAGAGGAATATTCCAGCAACTTTCTCACTCAAAGTTCTCGAATAGTTGCTGTTCTGAGGGGGGAGGAGTTACGTGTCCTGCGTACACCGAATATGCTGAGTAGCGGCGTGATGCAGTTTACTTCACACACTTATATTTCATCATACGCAAGTGTCGTAATTGCTGAGCTTGTGCCTCGTGTCGCCGCCCCGTGTCGCCGCCGCGTGTCACCTAACACCTACCTCATTATTGCTGACAGAAGATGCGGGCTTTACCTTTTTCCCACATTCGTTATAATGTAATTATTAATATGTATTTCACTTCGGTACCACCATCGTCCGAGTCTAGACGCTAAGTTCAAATTGTAATATTCAATTTTTATATTAATTAAAGTATAAGTATAATCATCTGGGTTTTTTTTAAACCCTCTGGCTGGCGTATTCATATGTTGTTATACACAAGGAAAACATAACCACAAACTCTGTTGAATATGAATGACTGAAAAAAGGTGATTTATGAGACTTTTTTTTTCTAGTTATAGTAAGGAAAGATTTTTAATTTGTTATGTTATTTCTAGACTAATGTTTATTAATACATCTAAACTCAAGGAAACATTGATCTCTGTCGAATATGAATGTTTATTTTTAATTTCTATTTAAACTGTAAGAAAAAAGTTGATTTTTGATAGCTCACTACCTATCGTATTATCTTGATATAATAAGGTTGCTCCTGAAATCCTGAAATCCGGGAATCTGTTCTATTTCCGGGAAGGCGACCAACTCTCCCAAGGTGGTGTTGGGTTCATAGTCCACAAGTCCCTCGTCCACAACATAGTGAAAATCGAGAGTGTGTCGACTAGGGTTGCGTACCTTATACTCAGAATTACCAAGCGGTATTCGTTGAAGGTCATACAGGTTTACGCGCCGACTTCGACGCACTCCGACGATGAGGTTGAGGTCATGTATGAGGATATTTCTAGAGCCATACATACCTCGAACTCTTATTTCACTGTGGTCATGGGGGACTTTAACGCGAAGCTGGGTAAACGATTCGGGAATGAGCTGAAAGTGGGGCAATTTGGAACTGGAGACCGGAATCCCCGGGGCCAAATGTTGGCCGACTTCATGGAGAAGGAGGGACTCTTTATGATGAACTCCTTTTTCAAGAAGTCGGAAAACCGCAAATGGACCTGGGTAAGCCCCGATGGTAAAACAAAAAACGAGATAGACTTTATCTTGTCGACGAGTAGACAGGTGTTCAATGACGTCTCAGTGATCAATACGGTTAAAACCGGGAGCGATCACAGACTGGTGAGAGGCTCATTGAACCTAAATGTCAAGCTCCAGAGGTCCCGACTAATAAAGTCTACGCTCCGACCTTTACCCATCCACATCCAAAACCCTGAACCCTTTCAGCTCGAACTGCAAAACCGTTTCGAATGCCTAGCAGATTGCGAGGAAGTGGACTCATACCATGACAGGCTCGTAGAAGCTGTCCATACGGCTGGGTCTAAGGTCTTCAAGGCCCACCGTACAAACAGAACCAAAAAGATCTCTGACTATACCCTGCACCATATGGACGAAAGACGGAAAATGGTTCTGACATCCTCTGATGATGCTACCAGATACCGGCAGCTCAACAGACAGATCTCAAAGTCTTTGACACGCGACACGCGCCAATTTAATACAAATTGTATTAAAGAAGCCATTGAGCGGAACAAAGGCTCTAAAGTGTTTGCAAGAGAACTGTCTGTTGGACAGAGCCAACTGACGAAGCTGAAGACTGAGGATGGCAGAATCGTCACGTCTAAACCTGAGTTGCTGGGAGAGATCGAGAGGTTCTATGGACAGCTGTATGCGAAAACCCAGTCACCTGTCGATAGTTGTGCCTCAGATCCCAGAGCACGACTAACCCAACACTTCACCGACGACATCCCGGACGTCAGCCTGTGCGAGATTAGAATGGCTCTCGAACAGCTTAAGAACAACAAGGCGCCTGGTGATGATGGAATTACGGCAGAGCTTCTGAAGGCGGGTGGTACACCAATCCTACGGGCCCTTCAGAAGTTATTTAACTCCGTCATACTAGAAGGTCAAACGCCAAAAGCATGGCACAGGGGTGTGGTGGTGCTCTTCTTCAAAAAGGGCGATAAAACCCTCTTGAAGAATTACAGACCCATCACACTGCTGAGCCATGTTTACAAGTTGTTTTCGAGGGTCATTACGAATCGTCTCGCACGCAGGTTTGACGACTTCCAGCCTCCCGAACAAGCCGGTTTCCGTAAAGGCTTTAGTACCATAGACCACATACATACGCTGCGGCAGGTTATACAGAAGACCGAAGAGTATAACCAGCCTTTATGCTTAGCGTTTGTGGACTATGAGAAAGCCTTCGATTCGATCGAAACTTGGGCCGTACTGAGGTCTCTCCAAAGGTGCCAAATCGACTACCGGTATATCGAGGTGTTAAAGTGTTTGTACGAAAACGCCACTATGTCAGTGCGACTCCAGGACCAGAACTCGAAACCTATCCACTTGCAGCGAGGTGTGAGACAGGGAGATGTTATATCTCCGAAACTGTTCACCGCTGCATTGGAAGATGTCTTCAAGCTTCTGGACTGGAAAGGCTTTGGCATCAATGTCAATGGCGAGTACATCACCCACCTTCGATTTGCCGACGATATAGTAGTCATGGCTGAGACCCTTGACGACCTCGGTACAATGCTCGATGGCCTCAGCAGAGTCTCTCAACAAGTGGGTCTGAAAATGAACATGGGTAAGACGAAAATTATGTCAAACATCCATGTTGCACCCACTCTAGTTAAGGTTGGAGACTCTGCACTCGAAGTTGTAGAGAACTATATTTACCTAGGACAGACCATCCAACTAGGTAGGTCCAACTTCGAGAAGGAGGTCAATCGTAGAATCCAACTCGGCTGGGCAGCGTTCGGGAAGCTACGTAATATCTTCTCGTCCCAAATACCGCAGTGTCTCAAGTCGAAAGTCTTCGACCAGTGTGTGTTGCCAGTGATGACTTACGGAACAGAGACGTGGTCGCTAACTATGGGCCTTATCAGGCGGCTCAAGGTCACCCAAAGAGCAATGGAAAGGGCTATGCTTGGAGTTTCCCTGCGAGATCGAATCAGAAATGATGAGATCCGCAGGCGAACCAAAGTCACCGACATAGCCCTAAGAATTGCCAAGCTGAAGTGGCAGTGGGCAGGGCACATAGCTCGTAGAGCCGACGGCCGCTGGGGCAGAAAGGTTCTCGAGTGGCGACCACGAACCGGAAGACGCAGCGTGGGCAGGCCCCCTACAAGATGGACCGATGATCTTGTGCGGGTCGCTGGAAAATGCTGGATGCGGATAGCGCAAGACCGGCAATTGTGGAGATCTTTGAGGGAGGCCTTTGTCCAGCAGTGGACGTCTTTCGGCTGATATGATGAATAAGGTTGATTTTGATAATTATTTTCAATTACTTAATAATAATTGGCCGGTCTGTTAAAGATAAGCATTTCTTTAAAAAAATTACCTTATTGATTATTTATATGTCCATAACTAGCGGTCCATGGTTGGGGACAATGTTCATTATTGGGGGTCCATCACTGGAAAATAACCGTCCATAAATGGTGCCTGAGTAAGATTGTTGTAATTGGTTATTTTTTATATTGTACTGTGTATTAAGCCTAAAATTAAACCTCGAATACTGATTAAGAAAAGTAGGGGAGACTGGGGATACTTGATCCTTACGGGAGACTAGGTACACAAGATTTACAGAACTTCTATCTGCAATATTTAGTTTTATAGTGGCAGCAATACCGCTTGTCTATGATACCCGCTAACTTCCTAAAGTTGGTACACCTGTCAGATTTGACACTTTCACAAATGGCGGACGATCGAGTGATTGTTGTTGCAGAAAGAAAATTTTCGTAAGTTTTTATTTTGATTAAAAATTTGCTTAGATTGGGTTTATATGTGTGTGTGAATATAATTAGAGTCATCATCTACACTCGCGAGCAACCAAATCGACTCAAGCCTTGTCGGCGCACACATACATTGATACAACTAAAATCATGAATGGAAATTATTAAAATGATATGTCATTCGAAAGCTTAAGATGTCAGCTTTAATTTGATATCATTATCATTGAAATCCATCCATCATTTTTGAAATAAATGATGTCTGAATGCAAGAATAGGAAAAACGGGAATTTAGGAAAAAGGGTATGTGTCTCGTATTTGACAAATTAAACAAAAAAAATTAAAAATAAAATTATTTTATTTAAATCAGTATTTCGTATTGCCCCCTCTAGCCCTAATTACATCCCGCAGTCTGTTTTTCATGGACCTTATCAATTTTTTGACATTTTCTTGAGGAATGCCGTCCCACTCCTCTAATAATGCTGTCTTTAGCTCGTCTACGCTTGAAGGGACTGGATTTCTGGCCCGAACTCTTCTTTTAAGCTCGTCCCATAAGTGCTCGATGGGATTCATGTCAGGACTGAGCGCAGGCCAGTCCATCGTGCGTAATTCGACCTCTTGCAGAAACTGTCGAGTGACTCGTGCCGTGTGGCAGCGGGCATTGTCGTGCATTAACACGAAGTCTTCACCGACAAACCCTGCGTAGGGCACAACATGATCCAGTAGAATGTCGGTGATGTACCGATCAGCTGTTAGCCCGCCTCCTCGGCCGCCCCCAGGCACGAAAACAAGTTCGGTTTTTCCCTCTAAAGAGATACCAGCCCACATCATGCAGGAACCGCCGCCATATGCCACTGTTTCAGCGAAACAACATTGGGCAAATCGTTCTCCCGGACGCCTGTAGACTCGGCCTCTCCTGTCACTGCCATGCAGACACATTCTGCACTCATCAGTAAACAGGACCGATCGCCATTGCGCAACGCTCCAATTGAGATGCTCTCGAGCAAATTGAAGGCGCGCTTGTCGGTGGCCTGCAGTCAACTTAGGGCCCGTCGCAGGTCTTTTTGGCGTCAAGTTGGCTTCCTTCAAGCGTCTTCTCACTGTCCACTCGCTGACAGCCACTTGTCGTACACGTCTCAGTTCTTGCTGCACATCAACGCCCGTAAGGTGTCGATTGCGCAGCGAGGTTGAGACAATGAAGCGGTCGTCTCTCTCTGAAGTGCACCGGTGGCGGCTCGTTCTTGGTCTCCGATTGAAGGCACCAGTCTCTTGGAACCGTCTGTATACTCGGGATACAGAAGACTGGCTCAAGTGGAGCTGGGCAGCGATTGCTCGCTGACTTAACCCTTGTTGCAACAAGGCAACAACTTGAGCGGCTTCTTCTGGTGTGGTATCCATGGGTTAGCGAAAACAAGGAATGCAATTTACGGAGATGTGTACCGGTCAACCTGTAACAAGCAACTGATAAGATAAACCGGAAGTGGGGGGTTTTATAGCGGGAGCAGGTAGCGCAAGTCGTGGATTCCTAAAGAGGTAATTTACGCTGACGGCCAATTAAAATGTGTCAATAAATCAGCGCTTAGTTTTTTTTAAGGTATTGATGTTAATTGAAAGCCTAATTCTTCAGCTTTCGAATGACATATCACTTTTGTAATTACCATTTATCGTTTTAGGAAAATCAATGTATATGTGCGCCGTCTAGGCTTGAGTCGATTTGGTTGCTCGCGAGTGTATATTTGTAGTGTTTTGTCGGGTAGGAAAGTGGTAATCTAATAGACAAATGAAAATATTTTTGATTTTAACCTCAAACTGCTCAGGGTATACTTGGTACACTTTTCTAAGGGAGATTTGATCCCCCTGGATCAATTGTCCCCTAACTTATTTTTTAATTAATTGCAGATTACCAATATGCCCAGAGTATACATAACACGAGACGGTGCCCGAAAACGAGTACCAATCGATGAATAAATATTGCGATCGGCAGTGAATGCTGTTATCGCCGGTAAGAGTATACGTGGTACTGCAAAAGGGTATGGGTTAGCAGTTATGACACTCAAAAGGTACGTCAGGAAGAGGAAAAATGCTAGTAGTACTGATGAAATTGACTACACTCCAAATTATCGTCACTCACAAATTTTTTCAACTTCGGAGGAGAGAGAACTAGACATTTATTTAATGATGGCCAGCAAATTGTATCATGGCTTAACACCTAACTAAGAATGTACGACACCTTGCATTTCAATATGCTATTGAAAATAAAAAGATAATACCGCGTAAATGGTCCGAAAATGATGAAGCAATATACGATTGGTTCTACGGTTTTATAAACCATCACAAAGAGCTATCACTCAGAGTTCCCGAAACCACAAGCTTGTCTTGCGCCACGGCGTTTAACCGATTCAACGTTGTCAAGCTTATTACAGAGATTTAACTTTGGACCGGACCAAATTTGGAATATAGATAAAACTGGTATCACAACAGTTCACAAACCAAAAAAAATCGTGGCATGTAAAGGAATTAAACAAGTATCTAAAGCGGTCTACACACCAAAGCCGCTGACCCGGCGGCACGGATCGCCGGCCCAACCCGCCGGCCTTATTTTGTACAATCATGCCGCCGGCTTGCGCCCGCGCGGGCAAGCCGGCGGGGCAGCATGCCGATGCCGACGGCATCCCTCTCCACTCACTCAGTCAGTTGCCCGCCGGCTTTCATAGAGTAGTGACGTATCACTTATTCATTCTCTGTTGTTGTGAAGTGTCGGCACTTTTATTTTTTATCAACTAACCAATATGGAGTGGGACGATGCAACAGTTATAAAACTAATAGACCTCTATCATTTAAAAGAAATATTATGGAACCCAAAAAACCGTGACTACAAAAGCCGGCCAAAGCGTTACGACGCATTTAATGAAATTACCAGTGAATTTGCTACTGATGTTCCGGAAATCGAGAGAAAGATAAAAAATATAACTAGTCATTATTACCGAGAGAAAAAAAAGAAGATAATTCAAATAAGTCTGGTGCGGGTACTGATGATATTTATCATAGTAAATGGTTTGCCAACAAATCACTAAATTTTCTGCGGAACAAAAATGTGCCTACTGGAACCACCGATACTGTAAGTAAAGATTTAATTTTTTTTTATTTATAATCAGGCAACTAGGGCCCCATAGACATATAATTATATTAGTTAATTTATTAGTGTAACTTTGTATTTACATTTTAACCCTTTCCCGGGCATTGGCAAAATAGTTGCCACTCAGGTAAAAAAAAATGTGTTTGAAAAAAAAATAATTGAAATGTTGAAGACTTATTCAGTGCCTTTAATAAAATCCATAATAAAAAAATACACAATAAATGTTGATTTTGACTAGATAAACTTATTTATTTTTTATTAAATAAAAGTAGAACGGCTAAACGGGCAGTCTTTTTCGTCTTTTTTCGCAGGACACACCGTCGACGAGCCACGATTCACAACGAGATTCACAATCAAATCAAAATGATTTACCACAGATGTCGCCAGAAAATACAACTTGGCAACGAAATAAACGTCCTAAAATCAACCCTAGTAAAGAGTTGATATCCGAAGCATTGAATATTATGAAGAATGTCTCCCAACGACCAAATGTGACAAAAGATGAGGATGGTTTATTTGGAGAGTATATTGCGGGTCAGTTAAGACAAATGGATCGACAAATGAAAGCTATTGTGAGACATCGGATCAACAATATAATATTTGAAGCCGAAACTGGATATAGATCCGATACATTTACGTATTTTGCAAGACCAAGTAGTGTTTCTAGTTCACACAGTCATCCAGGATACTATACAGCATCTTCACTTCAACAGACGGTTGTAAGCCCTTCTACAAATAACTTAACTTCTTCTGAATACTCTGCCCAAACAAACCCAGATTCACAAACAATTCAACCTTCGTCACTAGAAACATTTGCTGAAGAAAACCTAGCTCTAAATCCTTCTGATAGTGTTATAAAGTAATCTTCAATCTTCTTTTTGGTATGATAAAGGTAGCCCCATTAAAGTTAAATTAAAATTAGTGTTGACTATTCCCTTCACACGAGTAGAGCTTGACATATGTGCGAAAGGAATAGCAAGGTTTTAATTTTAGTTTAGTGACACTTCTACTGTTACCAATAGTTAATATCATGTTATTGGTTTACAAAAACACATTTCTTATTTTGTTTAAAACTTTATTATACGATTCACAATAAAAGTGTATCTCACTATTTGTAATTTACGATTTTAGATTTAATGGATAATACATGGAACTACTTAATGATTAAAAATAATATTGATTATAGGAGTTGAGTTATTGGTTATATTGCCATTCTAATCCTCCGACACTAGAAAGAAAATAATGAGTCAACTCCACTCTTGTATCCTCAGCGGTCACTGTAGTATCCGAGGTTTGATTGTCTTCTCCTGACATATTATCTAAGCAACTGTCGTTTTCAAGATGTCTACGCCATTCACCGGGAAAGACTTCTCCTTGATTATTTTCAGTATCGTATTCGTTTTGCTGAGTTGCAGCGGTTCGTTTGATATAATTAAATAAATGTATACACGCCAAAGCTACTACTGTATAGTAGCTTTTTCTGGGATTAGCTGAATAGGTCTATGAAAAATCTTAAATTTGTGTGTTAACTGCCCAAACACGTTTTCAACTACTCGTCGCCCTCGACATACGCGATATTAAAAACCCTCTTAGATGATCCCATTGTGTGATTACCGTCATAAGCCTTTATAATATGGGGTTGCAGAGGAAACGCGTCATCACCCAAAAAAAAATACGGTACTGGTAGATTCCTTCCGGGTAAAGGGGTTTTATGTGGTATATTCAATTCATTATCATTTTACAATTTACCTAATGCTGAATTATTAAAAAGCCCACCATCTGAAATCCGACCCTGACATCCCACATTAGCGTACAAAAAGTTGTAATCAGCATCTACTAAAGCAAAGAGCACAATACTGAAATATTTTTTATAGTTTATATAATCACTTCCACTTTTTGGGGGACATTGAAGTTTTATGTGTTTCCCATCCATTGACCCAAGACAATTGGGTATTTGCCATCTTTTTAAATATTCATCTGCAATTTCTCTCCATCCTTCCTGACTCCTTGGAATTTTCACATAATCTGAAAGTCCTTCAACTAAAGCATCACATACTTCAGGAATAATGCTTGAAATTAGTTGAGGAGATACTTTAAAGACGTCGCACAGGCTACTAAAAGAATTTCCTGAGCTTAGGTATTTTAACGTTATTGACAATCTTTCCACTGGTGAAACGCGTCCGTTATGCTAGCGTACACCAGAACTGCAACGAGTTAGTTTCTATGCCAAAAAACTCTGTGTAAATACTGCCTAATTACTGTAAAAATAAAAAAAAATCTTCCTCTTTAGTTTAGGAAATAAACACCATTTTCACTATGTACGCTAGCGTCACGATCAAGCTAGCGTACACATGGCCGTACTCGAAAACGGCTAATTGTAAAGCAACAGATTTGGACACAAAAATACTGTTCTAATACTTCTCCCGCTATGCAAAATTTCATAACGATTGCTCTTGTAGGAACAGAGATATTGAACAAGACTTTTCAATGACATTCGGAGCTGGCGTCATGGCAGCGTACACATAGTAGTTCTTATAGAAAGGGAACTTTTCTTGTAATGAATGCTATTTATATAAATAGTGCGTGAAATTCTGCCTCTATTAGTGTAAATACTTTATGCGAATTCGCAGGGGAATAAGTAAAAAACCCTGTTAATTTCTGTTCATAGTACAGGTACAGATATGCTCAAAGGTGCTTTGTCAAGTTTTTTTTAATAGAGAACTAAAACTGAAACGTGATGAAGTACTGAACTAGGAGTATGTACACTTCATTGTAGATATAGTTCTGAGTGAAAATTAAATAATTGGAAAAATTCAAATAACATTTATTATGCCAAAAACAATTATTTTTTAACACAGTATAATCATATTATTACTGATTTGGTACAATAATGACAATTTACTTCTTTTTAGTACTAGTTTTTGTTTGTGTTTATAATGTAATACAACATAACAGGTTACGATTTAACCATATTTATCAGTCTTAGAGAATATTTACAAATAATAAAAATTGTACAATCATTAATAAGTATCTATATTAAAAATCACAGTATAATCACATTAGGAACCGTTACAATAATCAGTCTTAGAGAATATTTACTAATAATAACTGCTGCATGAAATCATTCATTTGTACAAATAATTACTATATTAAATCACAGTATAATCACATTGTTACTGACAAATCACAGTTTAAGTTAGACTTACAAAACTAATTTTTATTTACAATAGTGTTTTAAAACTTGTATACAAAATAGTTATAATTTAAAAATTTACATTACAGAAATTTAATACACGTTAGCATGATGTGTTTTGACATAAATAAAATTAAAATGATTACATACTGTAACACCGCATTGCAAGTACGACATTGCACGGTGTTCGAAAACAGTGGCCCCTCAAGGAAACGACAGGGGCAGGCGCGCGCGCCGGAATTCACCCGCGCAACTACCCCTCCAAGAGCACTCGGCCGCCCGCTACGACAAGGGCAATACGTGCCGCGCGTGAGCACGTCCGTGATAATAATATTATCATCCCCGTAGAATGATAATACTAAAACCGTGTTGTGTATGTGTACCAAATAGTTGTGTAATTAATAATATTATATCAGTACGAAGACAATCATCACAGTCATTACATTACCTATTTATGTGCTTGACTGTAAAAAATTGGTTTGTGTGAAATGGAAAATTTTCTAATTCTAATGTGAAATAGACAATACGTTGTTCGCGCGTGCACAACTTATGGCAGCTCTCATGGTCTTTAAAAAGATGAGAACAATATCATTGCCGTTCACGGATTTAGTCGGACCCTGATGTGTTTAGAATTGTGGCAGTCAATTTATTAGGTAAGTTTACAAATTATTATTTTATGAATTACTAGCTGATGCCACGGCTCCGCCCGCGTGAAATTTTGATCCTGTTCCCGCGTCCCTTGGGACACGTTTCCCGGGATAAAAAGTAGCCTATGTGTTATTCCAGGTTCTATTCTACCCCTGTACCAAATTCCAGCCAGCCGTTAGAGCGTGATTGTGTAACAAACTACTAAACATCTTCACAAACTTTCACATTTATAATATTACTAAGATGTTGTCATTTTGATATCCTAACTTTGGTCATTTTAACTTTTTATCTTGAGTTTGTTCAAATTAAAATGAAATAATTTCATATAATTATCTTCTCTTTTTGTAGCAGGTTTAAATAATTAGTAGCCACGTATGTAGCCGGTACGCGCGGGCACTATTTATACATTCATGTTCATCCCCCTCCCCCCGGTCGTAAACCACATAGTTCACCGTCCCCAATCCTCGTCCCAGACCCTGAAGTTGCATAAAATCTACTAATTCTATTTAAAAATAGTAAATCTAAATACAATTTTATTTTACTTATTTCAGGTCGAAGCCAACAACTGCAGCGATAACCCACGACCATGACGTTATCGTAAACTGGACAGTACCTTGAGTCATCACGACACGTGCCTCCGATAAATTGATACTGGATTGAACTGAATTATGGATACTAACTCAAAAAGGGGTCCAAAACCGAAGGTGCCATTAGAGATACAAAAAGATGTTTATTTACAATTCAAAGATGACTTTTGTAATGGCATAATACCACCTATTTCGCATACTGTCTATAATAGTGTTCAATCTGCTTTAAAAAACAAAATGACAAAAAAGGGTATTCAAATGAGTATAAAAACTAATTATGTTTTTTTCTTTGGACATGTCATGAGCAAAAAAACACTCCCTTTTGTCACTGAACCTATGAGCTGTTCTTCTTCTGGCACAAATTATGACACGGACAATGCAGAACAGGACCGTTCTTGGAATTCTTTGACTGATAACAGTCCTAATAGTATAATACACATTTTATGCGTAGATAAAATAACTTGGGAAGAAATCAAACCAAAATATTATCACTATCGTCGTAATAGTAAAACGGATTGTAAACAACAAAAGAGACTTAAGCTCCAAATAAATAGGTGGACCAATGTCATACAAGGACAACTGTGGAATGCACTAAAATTAAGCTGTACATGGTGTTTTAAAGGAAATTATGCCAAGAGTGATTTTGAAGTTACTTGTAAGGGGTATTGTAAACAATGTCATGCAAATATCACAGTCACATCACAACTTAAAACTGAAAATTTAATTGAATTAAAATGTTTAATAACCAATTGGCACAATGATTACAAACATTCCGTTACTATAAAAAATCATATTAGGGCACGTACACGGCATATTCTTTCTCAAAATTTGCAAAATAGATCACCTATATCGGTCAGAAATGAACTAGCTTTTAAACTGATGCAAAAAAATGATGAAGAACCTCCAGTCCTACCAAAATTAGAGACATTACGTCAAATAAAACACCAAAGTAGGAAATCGTTACATTTTCACGAAAACCTTATTTTATCGCTTACGTGTATGGCTTTTACTCCACCGTATGATAAATGTGTGAGAGCTGTATCAGCACTCCCTTTTTATGTTTATTATTGGACAGATGACCAAATAAACTATTATCAAAATTGTCAAAAAACTTGTAACTTTATAAGAGTCTCTATAGATGCTACTGGATCCCTATTTTGTAAAAAAATAAGACCAATTGTTAACGAACACACGGAAATTGCAGAAAAATGTCAAGGCCCTATATTTTTGTACACTATTATGACCGATACTACGGTGAAAAGCAGTGTGCCATTAGGGCAGTTTATTTCTGAAAGACATACAATGGCTAGTATTTCGCAATGGCTAAATACTTGGCTTTCAGGCAGGAAACCTCCTAACGAAGTTGTTACTGATGACTCAGCCGCCCTAATTGGAGCTGTTGTTAAAGCATTTTGTGGTTACAACTCCACAAATGAATATTTGGACAGTTGTTTTAAATTATTAGAAAATAAATCAGATAAAGTCCCCATTTGCCACGTTAGACTGGATACATCTCATTTTATTAAGACGCTCTATAATCTCACTGTTTTCAAACATGTAGACACGAGAATTATCCATTTTTATGTACAATGCTTTAAACAAATAAAAAATTCTATATCTTACATTCAGATTAAACAAATTATTCAGGATATTATTATTGTGTCCAAACATAAATATCGCGGAAGTATAAATGGACAACAAACACGATGCGAAAGTTCACTACAAAAATTACGAAATATAATTACAGCAGATAAAGAAACGAGTTACCTAGAATACGAGAAAAATGCAGATTATCCAAATTTTGAAAGTAATAATATTTTCGAGGACACTGACATAGATTTAGATACGACATTAATAAAGTTTATTGAAGACGTTGATGCTAAGGAAGATTTATTTATCACATTAAGCGGCGATGACGTAACCGAATTTGAAAACATATTCTATTTTCCACTTCTGAAAGGTACTTTAATCAGACTGTTACGCAAATTACCTATGTGGGGTAATATCATGTGTCCTTTTTTTCAGTCAGATGTTTGTAATAATTCAAGCTCTAACATAGAAAGTTATTTTAGAGATATCAAAAAGCTATTTTTCAATTTTAATTTTGGTAAACTGCGTATTGACGAATTTATCATAAAACATTATACTCTAATAACAGGAGCGTTAAGACTGGGTTCAAGCGATTTAAATAACTTAAAAGCTGAAGAGGAAATGGATGTAAATTCGCGTAATGAAGACGACATGTTTTACGACAACTCTATTTTTAAAGATAACCCCAAATATATTGAAGATTGGCGAGGCCTTGTCAGTAAGCAATATAAAAAAGTGCGTACTACTGGTGTAACATTACACGTTCTACGAAATGGTAATATTAGCACGTCTGGAAACTCTAACATTTTCACCAACACATGTGCATTTGACTCAGTAGTACAAAGTTTAGGTATAGCTTACTTAGACTATCCACGTTTTAAGAAATATATTTCTGACAAAGAAAATATTCTTACAAAATTGATTCAAAATCTAATTATATCAAAACCAAAATCTAAGCAACAATATACCACTAAAGGCATATACGATTCAAGGGCTAATATTTTAATGGATATATTTGAAAACGAAACAGCAGCGTCAGCAGATAATATTATAAATTGTGTTTGTAACGTGACACGAATAATAGACAATATAGCAAAATATGACTTATACAGTGCAGGACGTAGCTTAAAATGCACAAACATAGATTGTGATGTTAATAAGGATAACGTTCGAAAATGTAGTTGGATACCTTTGAACACAAATACCATTGAATCAGAAGGTTTGAAGGCCTTAAGTAAAGCAGCTTTGATTACAGATTCGTATAGAAAATGCAAAATTTCGGCTTGTGTTGGTTACAATAAATACGAATATGATTTATCTAATTTAATTTTTTTCGAATTTAACGATGAAACTGCGGTTAACATAAACGACTTCCCGAAAACGATTGAATTAAATGGGAAATGCTTTCAAATTGTTGCCATTGTTGACTACATTAATAATGGCAGTAATAGCATAGGACATTATAGAACACGGTGTTTCCGTAGACGTACAAAAACTTGGCAGTGTTACGACGATATGTTACCAACACAACGTAAAAGTAAGTCTCCCCCCCTTGTTGTTCCCCACTGTGCTATTTATATCAAGCTGTGATGATTGTTTATTTAAGTAGAGATGAATCTCTATTATTATATACAAATTTCTGTAATGTAAATTTTTAAATTATAACTATTTTGTATACAAGTTTTAAAACACTATTGTAAATAAAAATTAGTTTTGTAAGTCTAACTTAAACTGTGATTTGTCAGTAACAATGTGATTATACTGTGATTTAATATAGTAATTATTTGTACAAATGAATGATTTCATGCAGCAGTTATTATTAGTAAATATTCTCTAAGACTGATTATTGTAACGGTTCCTAATGTGATTATACTGTGATTTTTAATATAGATACTTATTAATGATTGTACAATTTTTATTATTTGTAAATATTCTCTAAGACTGATAAATATGGTTAAATCGTAACCTGTTATGTTGTATTACATTATAAACACAAACAAAAACTAGTACTAAAAAGAAGTAAATTGTCATTATTGTACCAAATCAGTAATAATATGATTATACTGTGTTAAAAAATAATTGTTTTTGGCATAATAAATGTTATTTGAATTTTTCCAATTATTTAATTTTCACTCAGAACTATATCATTATAAACACAAACAAAAACTAGTACTAAAAAGAAGTAAATTGTCATTATTGTACCAAATCAGTAATAATATGATTATACTGTGTTAAAAAATAATTGTTTTTGGCATAATAAATGTTATTTGAATTTTTCCAATTATTTAATTTTCACTCAGAACTATATCTACAATGAAGTGTACATACTCCTAGTTCAGTACTTCATCACGTTTCAGTTTTAGTTCTCTATTAAAAAAAACTTGACAAAGCACCTTTGAGCATATCTGTACCTGTACTATGAACAGAAATTAACAGGGTTTTTTACTTATTCCCCTGCGAATTCCCCCTGCATAAAGTATTTACACTAATAGAGGCAGAATTTCACGCACTATTTATATAAATAGCATTCATTACAAGAAAAGTTCCCTTTCTATAAGAACTACTATGTGTACGCTGCCATGACGCCAGCTCCGAATGTCATTGAAAAGTCTTGTTCAATATCTCTGTTCCTACAAGAGCAATCGTTATGAAATTTTGCATAGCGGGAGAAGTATTAGAACAGTATTTTTGTGTCCAAATCTGTTGCTTTACAATTAGCCGTTTTCGAGTACGGCCATGTGTACGCTAGCTTGATCGTGACGCTAGCGTACATAGTGAAAATGGTGTTTATTTCCTAAACTAAAGAGGAAGATTTTTTTTTATTTTTACAGTAATTAGGCAGTATTTACACAGAGTTTTTTGGCATAGAAACTAACTCGTTGCAGTTCTGGTGTACGCTAGCATAACGGACACGGTGAAACTGCTTTTCTGTAATTTGTGTCTTGTTTAGCTATTTTGTGTCCAACAATATTCAGTAAATATTCAAAGTCGGTACTGGTTAATGACAGGAAAGTCTTAAAAGAAATGGGTTTGTATAGAACCAAGTCGTCTTCCTTTAAATCACTAACAGTCTTATTTAAAAACGCTACTTAAATTTAAGCCGGCCGCTCAACCATGGTTTATCAAATTTTTCATTTAAAAACACGATTTAACTTTGACCCGCGGTTAAGCCATGTCAAAATTTAAACCACGTCGGCCCCTGGTTTAAACCTTTCTCAAATATGGCGGATTTTATTTGCATCAGCTGACGTTTTGTTTGACGTTTGTTTGTGAATGGAGGTTTTATTGAAGTTACTAACCGTTTCAATTTTTAAATAAATACTGAATTCCGGTTGGAATCTTATCACAAACTTCAAAATCCACCGATGAAAATCAATAGTCCTTGAAAATGCACTGTTACGATCATAAATCTATCATTCCATGTCTACCATAGAGCAAAAATCATTAAGTTTTGATACATAATCCGATTTAGTCGATTAATTTTGGTAAAGCTCTATACCAGTCCCAGAAATGTTGACAGTGTAAAATAAAATGACGTTACTTAGCTGAGAAACCTTTAAGTAGGGTTTTTAAATAAAGAAATAGTTGAGCGGGGTTTAAGTGGTTGAGCAGGGTTTAGCTGAGACATGGTTAAGCGGCGGATCACGGAATTATTTTAAATAAGAGTGTTAATCTTTGACAAGTACTGCATTTATTGCGACTCATTAAACTTAGCCTAACCCAACACTTTCGTGTGTTGAGGGATCCACCGATAATAACTCCACAAACTGCTATTATTAAATCATTGTTATCGTCCTCCTCCATGTCAATCTGAAAATACTACTTCTGAATTATTCGAAACACACACGTCCAATCTCTACGACTATTTGGCAATTACTAGAACACCACATGCCGCGGCTGTCGTGCCGCCGGCAAAGTCGTTCGGCTTGGACATTCTGAAGCCGGCTGTGCCGCCGGGTCAGCGGCTTTGGTGTGTAGACCGCTTAAGGTAACATCTGGCGAACGTGGGCAGCTCGTAACGGTATGATCAGCTATAAATGCTATAGGTAACCATCTGCCACCATTTATTATATTTCCTCGTAAAAATTGGCAGCAGCGAATGATAGATGGAGGGCCACCAGGCACAGAAGGAGCTCCACATCCCAGTGGTTAGATGACTAGCCAAATTTTTTTGCTTTATTTGAAATTTTTCCTTAAGCATGTAAGGTGCAATAAGAATAATCTATGTCTTATTATATTAGACAACCATGAGTCACACATTTCAATAGATTCTATAAATTTTATGGCATACATCTGCTAACTATACCACCGAATACCTCTCAAAAATTGCAACCGCTAGATAGAATCATATTTGGAGTAATGAAGTCGTATTATAATACCGCATGTGACAATTGGATGGTTGGCCACCCAGGGCGGCCATTAACCATTTATGATTTAGCTGGATGTTTAGCCAGTGCTTACCCAAATTCAATGACACCCAGAAATATTCAGAAAAGTTTTTCAGTTACTGGAATTTTCCCATTCAACCCTGATATCTTCACAGACGACGAATATTTATGTGTATACATGTCCCATCAGAATGATAATATGAGTGAGAGAAAAGGAACTGCACCTGACTTTGCGCAGACAATTATGCACTATAATATGTCCCAAGCTGGCTATTCTCTGTTGAGATTGGCCGCCGTAGCCGAAATAAAACTAGGAGGACATTCTACTTACTATACTACTACTAGTATAGGTACACAACTATTACTACTTATTTAACTATTATTACTATCTTTAACCACAATCACACTTCTTTTTTAGTAAATCAACAAATATGGAACCACAAAAAAACAGAAAGCGTGGTATAGGATGGACTCAAAGCGGTCTGGAGAACGCTTTAGAAGAAGTAAAAAAATGCCAAATGTCGGAACGTGCGGCCGCTTTGAAATACAATATACCACGACGAACTCTTAAGAATTACATTAAATCTGGAAGTGCAGTAAAGAGGATGGGAAGAAAAGCAATTTTCACGGAAGAACAAGAAAAGGATTAAGATGTTCTCTGCGGACAGGATAAAGATGTTCTCAAAAATAGGAGTTCCGTTAACACCAAAATTAATACGTAAACACGCTTATTTGTTTTGTAAAAAACACAAAATACAAAACTGCTTCAGTGATAAAACATCGACAGCTGGCAGAAAATGGCTAAAAAACTTCCTGGCAAGAAATAAAGATATATCAAGACGTAAAGCACAATTGATGAACCCAGCAAGGGCTCAAAAGCTAAATAAGCCCATTGTTGAACATCACTTCAAAGCAATTCGGGAAATCTATGACAACCTTAATATAGACGAACACCCGGAACGGCTGTATAATATCGATGAAAAGGGGTGCAGGCTTACTGTGCATCGACAACCACAAGTACTGGCTGAAAAAGGTTCTCGTAGGGTCCATCTCGTAGCTCAAGAGCACGCCGAAAATGTAACTAAATGTAGCTATGTGCGTTAACGCTGCTGGCATGGCAATTCCCCCAATGATATTCTTCAAGGGCAAGCGAATACGTGATGAATTTAAAGAAAATTTACCCTCGGGGACCTTAGTCAAAATGGCCCCGAAAGGTTCTATGACCACTGAACTTTTCGTTGATTTTATCAACCACTTGGCAAAATACAAATCTCCAGGCACGTGCCTTCTCATTTTTGACGGAGCGTCGTCGCATTTAAATTGCGACATTGTTGATGCAGCGGAAAAAGAGGAGATAGTCCTTTATTGCTTGCCTTCGAACACTACCCACGAACTGCAACCACTCGACAAATCTGTCAATAAGTCGTTTGAGCACTTTTGGGACGAGCAGGTATTACAGTTTAATTACCAGAACCCAGCTCGTTTCAATAAAATTTTGCCAAAGGTGTGGCCAAAGTGTATGACGCAAAGCAATATTGCGAACGGATTCAGGGCAACTGGTCTGTACCCCTGGGACCCAAGTGCGATCCCCGAAGAAGCCTTCGCTCCATCTATATTGACTCATGTATCTGTGGCGCCCACAACTACTGAAATTACAGTGACGACACCAAGTTCTCCCGAATGTATTCAAGTCCTACATGACACCTTCGACCCAGACGTCACCTTCTGTGAAGAAGATAGCTTAGTACAAAATTTTTCTCCAACCAAGAAACAAGTGGGACGATCAGTTTATAATTTTCAAAAATTGGTAGATTACAGCTCTTCTACAGAATCAATTCAGGAGGAAATAGATTTAATCGCAAACCATACACCAATTGAGAATGTTCGCTACAGTACGCCCGTTCCAGGTCCTTCAGGACTGCATTTTCATCGTCCGCCGACCCTTTTATCTTCTCCGTCTGAAGGTTCAGACTTTGAATACAATCTGCCAATACACAACAATTATCCAGCCAGGAATATCAGAATTTATACGTCATCCTCTTCGGCATCTGACGGAGAACCAAATGAGATACCAACTCAGAAATATGTTGCATCAAAAGTGATCGAGACGGAGATGTCCGATAGTGACAATATCCCATTGTTAACATTTAGCAATAATCAAAATCATTCTAGTGTGCAAAGGAAACCATTTCAGGAATTTATTCCTACCCCTAATTATGCCCAAACTAATCTTATCTGTTTACTACAAAAGTGAAATTAAATAATAAAATAATGAACTTTCATATATACATACGGAATAGAAATGGGCCTTATTAAGTCTACCTATTCTTAATAAAGTCCATTGACAAGCTTTTAAAAAACAAATTTTGTCACTAATTTACTTTTCATACATGATTTATACCTAAGGTTTTTAGTTCAAATATGAGCAATTTGTATATTTTAGACGTTTTTTAAATTGAAATACTTCTTAAATAAGGATTTTCAAAAACGTGGTCCTTATTAGGCGGATTTACCTCATAAGTAAACCATGGACAACTACTTAACAAGTGATGTCATGCTCCGGGGCAGGCCAGTTGACGATTTTGGGATTTTATCTCAGTGAAAACAATTGTGCATAATGGGTGCATAATTAGTACTCCCTTTTAATTAATAGTACTTCTGTCATTTATGAGCACAAAAATTTTAAATTGGTACTGCTGCGGAGCATCCTCTCCAGCAAACCATAATGCAAATTAGCGCTTCTGTGAATGATTTTAGCATGAAAGTAGGATAAAAAAAATGTACAGGAGAGATAAAACAAATCAAACCAATATTTGAATTAATAGTAGGCGCCGAATAACAAGATTTTTATATTTCAATTTATAATATAAAACTGCGCCTGATACAAATATTATGGCAAAGTTTTATTTAGCTAAATCAAATATTAATGTAGGCGCTTAGCCTTTATTCCATTTTCCTCAAATACAAATTTGAATAATTTTATAATTATCCTTCTATTATTAAAACTTTCCGTTTACAACACATTCTCATATATTCCACTAGTTTTATCTATATAATTTTTGCAAGAACAAATGAATATGGTAAACTAGTTTATACTTAGATTTAGAGTTCGAAAATATATTAAACTACCTTCATATTTTCGTAACGTGTTTCAATATTGAAAATAGTTACTTACATATTAGTTTATTAAAAAATGAAGCGCGGAAAGAGACTTAGTGTGTGTTTAGAAGAACAAAAAAGTGTATTTCTGGAATACGTGAAAAATATTGACGACATTAGTAGTTTACCACCTTCCGGGAGTGATGTTTACAAAAAAAATTGTAGAAAACTGTGTGCTCGTATGTCTACGAAGGCATTATATATATCAGCGAAAAGAAATTTTGAGTTCTTCTTTCGTGCAACCGACTGTAAAAAAGGTAACATTTCAAAAGAATTAAATGAGGCAAATTATATTATGCCGTACAAAAAGTACGGATTTGAGCAGTGATTGTTCTTCTACTCAGAGTGGTGGAGAAGATAAAACGGATAGTGAGAAATCTTTTATTGATGATAATTTGGATCATACGAAGTCGGCTTTTTTTGAAATCAGTTTAGAAGCGTGGGAGAAAATAAAACCTAGCTATTATGAACTTAAAAATGATAAACGTACGTCTGGAAGAAAGTCGTATTAGGATGAGACTCACGCCTGAAAAGTGGACAGATTATTTAAGGAAATATATTTGGATTAATACACAGAACCGATGCAATTGGGTTTTCAAGAACAACTACGCAACCAATGATTGTGTAAAAATTAATGGAAATGTAATCAATGCACTGCGAAAATTCATATAACTACAGAAAAAAAAATCTCTTCAGTGTCTGTCAATTGTTTTTTTCAAGATGTAGATTTGCAATTGATACACGAATCCCGCAAAGTCAGAATAACGAAGTTCACCAAGAAAAAGTACGCGTCTAAATTGCAAAATGACTATCCAGTGATTGTTAGAAACAAATCAATTAATTCTGCTATGACCGACGATGACACCATCGAACCACCTTTTATCCCTAGTCTTAAAACCCTGCAAAACATTAAGAGTCGAACTAACTCTTCAAAATACTTTCATAAAATAGTGGTGCTCTCGTTATGGATTATGTCTGTTACGCCACCATACAATAATGTTGTTCGAAATGTTTCCATTCAACCATTCTTCATGTACTATTGGACAAATTTGCAATGTAAATTCTATGAAAATTTTTCAAAAACCCATTATACTACCATAAGTCTCGATGCAACAGGATCTCTCTTTAAGAATATACAGCCACCTTTCGACCCGAATCATAATTATCAGTCGAAGCATTTGTTTTTATACGTTGTAATTCTTAAAATAAAAAATACATCTATCCCTCTCGCTCAGATGATTTCGGCAACTCATACGTTATTTAATATATATGTTTGGTTAAAACATGGATTGGTAGTATGGTAAAGCCTAAAGAAATAATAACTGATGATTCAAGCGCCCTCATTGGGGCCTGTGTCAAGGTTTTCACTTCGTTTAATACAACTAAGGAATATATAGATCATTGTTTCGCAGTTTTAGAGAAGAAAACAAATATTATACCTAGTTGTTTCATGCGCCTTGATACATCGCATTTTATAAAAACTTTATACGCGCTAAATTGTTTTAAGAATGTTGATTTACGAGTAAAAAAGTTTTATATCAAATTTTTATTAAAGTTAAAATGTTGCACATGTTATATAGACGCCAAAGAAATGATCAGAAATTTAATGATAGTTGCTGTAAACAGATACGATAGGACAACTCTAAATGGCGAAAAGACAAAATGTGAAATCGCAAAGGAAAAGTTATGTAGCTTATCATCATCATCATTAAAAGAAGAAGACCTTATTGAAACTGAGTTAGCAGAAATCTTAAAACGGCAAAATTCCATTTTGGAAGAAGACAACGATGATGTAGTACTACACCAAAGAACGTTTATGGCCGAGTTTGAACGACTGATAGACAGCGAAAAGATCTGTGATGAACTTAGTGACGAGACGATTTATGAGAACATGTACTACTTGCCTGAATTTACTGATAGCTTTAAAAGGCTTTTGTCTCGATTGCCGCTGTGGACAAATTTGATGTTGCCATTCTACAAACAAGAAAATGATGTAGCTAGCAGCTCTAATATTGAAAGCTATTTCAAAACTATTAAACAGCTCCTATTGAATTCACGAAGTGGCCTTATGCGTGTCGATGATTTTGTTATGAGGCATACAGAATATTTATCAGGAGAGTTGAAATCAGCCCAATGCCTGTACTCAGGCAGCGATAACAGAAATACTAGTAATGAAACGCAGGCATATGTGGAAAAATCCACAAAAAGTGATGAAAATTTTAGAGAAAAATCTATATTTATGACAGTGCCAAAACAAGAAGAAAACTGGCGTAACAAAAACGAGAAAAATAAACAAATATCTTTAGTAGAAAAAATTAAACCTAAATGTAACAAAAAAAATGTACAATTGATTCCCAATGGAAATATTTCACAATCAGGTATAAAAAACGTAATTTTACAGAATACCTGTGCGTTTGATGCAGTTCTGCATGGATTTGCTGTTGTTTATACTAATAACAGAGGTATAAGGGAACATATAGATGACAAGAAATCAAATTTTTCAGAATTAATCAGGGCGGTTTCACAAAATGATTTTTCAGTAGACGTTTTAAGATTGAGAGCTGAAATATTACTTAATTTCTTTGAAGTTATAAACAAAGGTTCCATACAGATTAGTCGATTGTCAATGTAATGTGACAAAAATTTTTGAAAGCCTATTACTAAAAGAATACTACAGTGCAATCATATCAAAAAAATGTTCCGATTGTAATATAAAATGCGAAAGGCGTCTACCAATACTGCCACTAAATGTTCTTCTTTTAGCAGATAACGGTGTTACTTGTTTAGAGGCATCAGTGAATTCAATGATTCAAGATGAACTAAAACCGTGCAAAACAAATCAGTGTACTGGCACGGTTACTGAAACTTATGAATTATCAGATCACTTTTGAATTTTTGAAGTAGATGACATAGTAAAAATACAGGCTATTCCAAAAACCATTGTTCTAAAATCTGACAAAATATATTATCTAGCGTCAGTAGCTGAATTTGTACCAGCTGAAAGTCTAGGTCATTACAAAATGCACTGTAAATCAGGAGACAATTGGTATTGTTACGATGATCTAGCAAATAAAGTATGTAAATCAAATTTAAAAAAAAATATTCAATCACATGTACTAATTTTTGTAAAATTTTAATTAAAAACTGATTATTTATAAATTACTTTATTTAATCCTTAGGTATACTGTAAGACATTTTATAGGTAATGTTCCATTCGGCCACACACACACAGGGTAATTAGGCTTGTACCCTTGTTTATCATATTTCTACATAGATACTTACTTAAATTCATATGAAAAAGTTTAATTACGTTTAAGAAAACTGAAAAAGGATTACATTAACATTCAATTTAGCTAAATAAAACTTTGCCATAATATTTGTATCAGGCGCAGTTTTATATTATAAATTGAAATATAAAAATCTTGTTATTCGGCGCCTGCTATTAATTCAAATATTGGTTTGATTTGTTTTATCTCTCCTGTACATTTTTTTTATCCTACTTTCATGCTAAAATCATTCACAGAAGCGCTAATTTGCATTATGGTTTGCTGGAGAGGATGCTCCGCAGCAGTACCAATTTAAAATTTTTGTGCTCATAAATGACAGAAGTACTAATAATTAAAAAAAAAAGTACTAATTATGCACCCATTATGCACAATTGTTTTCACTGAGATAAAATCCCAAAATCGTCAACTGGCCTGCCCCGGAGCATGACATAACAAGTGCGTTAAATCTCTGTCATACTGTACTATGGCAGCTATTAGTCCTTAGGACATTTTGGAAGGGACAGATGACAATCCCCCGCCAACTATCCCCTTTTCTATTATATCATATAAGTCACAAAATTACCCAGACATCAATCTTAGTTTTTGTTGACTTGCATTGAAAAACGGAACATTACCAGATGATGACCACTGTGATTTGCAGAAACAGCCCAAGTCATGCAAGACCTCACCTAAACCCATTTATTCCCCGTGGTACACCCATTGATACAACTGGTTGTACTACAGGACTTTTTTTTTCTCGATGGATCAACCGTACCGTGGAACAACTAAAAACATTCCCTGTGGTACAACTATAAAACTATTGACGCAACTGGTTGTACCAAAGGGATTTCTTTTTCCCGTTGGACCAACCATTCGATGGAACAACTAAAAACATACCCCGTGGTCTAGCCTAGAAATAATAGCAGATAAAAGGTTATCAATATTTTTGATCAACATTTATTTATATCTGCTTAATTCCATGCAAACTTATATAATTGTAAAGTGGAAATAAATGTATATTAAACCAAAGAGTTTTCCAACCTTTTTTTATCGTATTAATGATTAGTTCTTTTTTCTACTTTTAAAATTAGAAGCAATTTAGCATCAAATATTTTCTATAACAATATTTTGTTACTTCTGCAATAACTGTTCAAATTTAATTAAAAATGTCAGAAATAAGGATTGTAAACCGAAAAGGAGGAAAAGTGTTAATTTTGAATGGGCGGCAATTTTATAAAATAAAAGTATATAAGAACTGTTCGAGTTTCTGGCGTTGTTCTCTTTACAAAAAAGAGAAGTGCAGGGGGTCGGTGACAATTGGACGTATTATATTAAAAACGTTTCAGCCCATATGACATTCAAATTGAGTAATCTTCATTTTAAGTTGAACAGAGTAATGTTCAGTAACAGACCAATATATCGCGAATTTGATAATGGGAGTCGTTTTAAGGTCTTTTTTTCTTTTTTTTTAGTAGTTAAAAATTTACTTATTTATATCACATCATCAGATAATCGATAAAATAAGACGTGGAACGTTTTTAATTAATTGTGATTTGCTTAAGGCAGTTACAGAATATTTTTCTCAAAAATGTTCCAAACGTTTGAATAGTAGAAATAAATGGTTTGCCTGGTCATTTAACATGAATGTTTGACCAAAAATTATATACTTACTCCATCCTCACCTTTCACCATTTCATCATCCTTCTGGTAGTGAAAACTCTGTTTAAATCGACTGAGCAATTTAAAAGATATAAGAGATGAAACATGCATTATTGTTACGTATTTTAATATCATGGATAGGAATTCGAGGCAAAATAAATAATAAAAGTAATCATAATCAGCAATCAATTCTTTAATATTAATATTATAGTTAAGTAAATAAGAAAAAATAAACGAAAAAAACTTCTACAAAAATGAAAAACTGCTACAAAAATTAAAAAACTTCTATAAAAACATAAAATTGTAAACATATAACATAAAATTCACTCCTCTTCCGAATTTTCAATGTCAAAATCAGGAGTGGTGCCTAATCCATCTACATCATCCAGGACATTATCATTTCCTTTGAGGTTTTTGTAAAACTGTAAGCAATCTCTTGGAATGAAGGGGTACAAGGATCTCAGATCATCCAATTTTACTTGGGCAATCTCTTTTCCATTGGGATATAGCGGACACAACAAACTTTCGATTATAGGACATACTTTGCCCTTTATCTTTTTCATTATATTTATCTCTTCTGAAACTTCTGTAGTTTTGATAAATAACGAGTACAGTTTTTCTTTTTTCAAAAGTATTTCTTTAATTTTCAGCCAATTTATTTTATTTTTGTCAACAGAAACTTTTCTATTCACGATGTTTTTCTCTAATTTTTGTGTCCCCAAAAAATGTTGACTTTCCATCTTCTTTACTATTAGGGGATTCTTAATTATACAATTTTTTATTACATTTATATAATCGTCGGCAGTGTAGAGTCTGGGATGCAATTTTAAGCTTGTTTCTATTTTCGAAAAATCCGTATCATTTGGCAGGAATGTATGCCCTGGCTGTAGATATTTAAATGTAATTGTTTGTAAAGTGGGATGACTTTCCAGAACAGCCTTCAATAACAGAGTTATCTTTATATTGCGATTTTGGCCACCACATGAATCGCTCCACAGAACTAAATGTTGAACCTCTTTATTCAAAATGTTTTTTATGTAATTTCTCAAAATTGTTCCAAACTGTTTAGATCATTTCCGTGATAGTTATAATGTAAGCAATATCAAAAGTACAATTGAACAAAAACGTTTCAAGTTACTTAGCTCATTTTAGGGGAAAAAAGAAAAGAGCCACGCCATAGAAAACAAATATGTCAAAATGGTTTCAAATAGTTTGGACCATTTCAGTGTTTTTTATATTCAGACCTTCCGTTGTGTGGGTTGGAACCCTATTGTTACTTTTACCCATACAAGCAAGGTACCTTAGAACGTTTTCGATATAATGAAAGAACTATGCACGCTGACCTCACTGGTGTAGATAACTCATTTTTGGACATGTTGTGGGTTGGAACGTTTTTGATATAATACGTCCAATTGATGTAAGTACATTTTAATTGAAATATCTCTATCATTTTGAATCTGTATTTTTGAGAATAGTTCCTTTTGCGAATAAAGTATTTTTACGAATGTATGTAATATAATAATCATGTGTGTCCATTGTTAACAGAGCAGCAATAATATCATCAAAGAGTGTGACCATTCTTGTGAAGCTAATTTTATTAGAAATGATGTCACTCTACAAATTGATGAAATGAAACAGAAAATAATAAAATCTGTTAAACCAATTCCAAGAATTTATAAAAAGTCACTGAAGGATCTGAAAGATTCGGGATTTGATTTAGTATCCAATCTACCTACGTTAAACAGTGTAAAACATTCTTTATATCCCTTTAACGACGCTCTTATACGATCATGCGTTCAACTTTACAAAAATATTTTCGCGCGCTCGATCAACTTTACGAGACGCGGCCGGTACCAGACGAGGAGCTGGGGAACAAAAGCGGACTTGTCCACTGTACTCGAATTTTTTATTTTTATTTTTTTGCACTCTTTAAGCTCATATCTATCGAACCCCGGAGTATTGTGTATCAAAAGCGGTCCGATCTTAGAGAAAAAAATTGTTAAAAATGATGATTTCGTTCAAAAGCGGACTTGTCCTGTTAGAAATTTATTAAAATTCTAAGGGATTTTTTCTCCAATCAAAACCGGACAAAAACGTAAGGAGAATTGCCGTTAGTACGAAAAATGTCAAACAAAACCGGACAAGTCTAAAAAAAATCATTGTTTTTTTGTTATGATATCCCTAAATCAGTTGTGGCAACACTGCTAAATTAAAAAAAAGATAATCAGCTGTGTGACGGTCATTGCTTTCGTAATTTTGAGAAGAATTTTCCTAGAAAACCGACAAAATTATGGACGGAATCGAAGAAATAGTGGCCAATATAAATGACGGCTCACGTAAACGAAAAAAAACAGGACGGCAAGCGCAAAACAACAGGGAATCGAAGTGAGTGTAAAATTATACCTACCGGTGCGTGTTTGTTATTATTCTAACCTATGATGAATTTAAAATTGCTATTATTTTGTTTTAGGTACGCAGATAAAGACCCCCTTGCTTTGAATTTCGTGTCTGCGTGTGAACATAACAAGGGAAAATTTAAGTGCCAGACTTTGACATTAAACGAAATTGTTTACAACCGCAAACTACTATATGAAAAAATTGGCAAAAAATTACAGGATTTTTACTTGTCACGGCTCATATCACCATGCCCCATAGAAAGAGAAAGATCGAGAGAGGAATCTCGCAAACCGCAGAGGAATAAGTACTTTGTGACATACTTTCTCTTCCGTGATTCAAAAAGGTTAGTAAAAGTATGCAAATCTTTTTTTTTGGCTGCTCTTGGGCTCAGTAAGCACAGGGTAAACTTAATTGCGAGCAAATTATATGAAGGCAAAACGCCACTTGACGGCAGAGGAGGAGACAGGAAAAGTTTCAAAAGTATTGATAAAAAGGAATCTGTAAGAAAATTTCTCGGTGGTTTGCCAGCAAAGGAGTCACATTACAATCGAAATAAATCAAAAAGAGTGTACCTGTCATACGAGCTAAACGTAAAAAAGTTGTGGGAGTTGTACAATAATTCAGCGACTGATGATTTGAAAGTCTCACAAACGATGTTCCGAAATGTTTTTGAGAACGATTTTAATATTGGGTTTGCGTCACCATCTTCCGACATATGTAGTACCTGCGAACTGCTGAAAAATAGGCAGAAGACTGAAAATAATCCTGAAGAACTTCAATCATTGAAACTTCAACTCCGAGTTCATAAAGCTAGAGCCAAAGCGTTCTTTTCCCTTACCAAAGAAAAACCTGAAAATTCTATGACAATATGTTTTGATCTCCAACAAATTCAATCCCTTCCTAAAACGCCAATCCAGGAATGTTTTTATTTACGACAAGTTGGACTTTATTCTTTCTGCATTACTGATATGCCTACAAAGGAGCCACATTTCTTCATATGGACAGAAAACCAAGCTAAAAAAGGCGCCACCGAAATTGCGTCTGCCCTTTTAACATACCTGATGTTTACTGATTTTTCTGAAGTGGAAGTTTTACGCCTTTTTTCGGACGGGTGTGGAGGTCAAAATAAAAATGCACATGTCGTCCACACTTTGATTTTCTGGTTGAAAAACTACGCCCCTCAAAATGTCGCCAAAATCGTACTAACCTTTCCTGTACGCGGTCACAGCTTCTTGCCGGCGGATCGAGTGTTCGGGAGGGTCGAAAAGGATTTGCGGAAGATGCCTTTCATTTTGGATCCAAAAAAATATCATGAGGTTTACGCAAAGCATGGCAAAGTTCATATTTTAGCTGAAAACTGGAACCTTTACAACGTCAAAAACCTTGAAGACTATTACAAGAAAGTGGAAAGTATTCGTGATGCAAAGAGAATAATAATAGAAAGAAAGTCAACCATCATCCAAACAGAAACTCCTAGTCAATCTCAACAATCAACACGAAGAAGTCAGGGCCGTAGTCGTGGCAGAGCACGTGGCCGAGGCACTGCAAACATACGAAGAGATCCTACTGCACGTTTAAATCACGTAAACTTTGGTGTGAAAGTCTTAAACACCTATTATGGAGATGAATCATCAGAAAATGCTGTATCATTGTTAAAAATGACAAAAAACCATCCGAGTTTACTACAAAGATTTTCAATGGTTAATGAACTAAAACCAAACAAGAAAAAAGATGTTGAAACACTCTTAAAGAAACAATTCGGAGATAATTGGATGGATAATCAAGAGCTTGATTGGTTTAAAAACAATATATTCCATACCTCACCAGTGGCAATTGCTGAAACAAGTCAAATAAATGACGAAGACGACGACCACAGTGACGATTGTGACTGTTGCGAACCAGATGTGGGAGAGTTCATATAATTTTTAAATAAAAAAAATACAATAATAGAATCTAGTTTTCTTTCATAACCGGACATGTCCATAACTCTTTCAATCATAACCGGAGTTGTCCACCTTTTGTAATCAAAACCGGACTTGTCCATTACAAAAAAAATAAAAAAAAATTGAAAACGCATAGTTTTATGACCAACAAGCAGGCTATTAGTTATGTTGTATTAAATACTAATTATACTGAAATGCACAAAATTACAGCCCATATGCATATACCTATTTCAGTTTTTTTGCTCTAGTGTAAAATTTGATTAATTGGACAAGTCCGCTTTTGTTCCCCAGCTCCTCAGACGATAGTGCGTTTAGTATAGTGTGAACTTTGCCGCAAAGGTTACACTTGTGAGAAGTTGTCGCGGATTTCTGCCCTTTTCAAAATGGCGGTGCAGCTGATCGACGCGCGTGGTAAAAGTAAGTAATGATTAAAAATATTTTAAATAGTGATTGACTACATTGATTGTGCGATTTTAATAGGTAATAAAGTCAAGTAAATGAGACAATTATAGTTCAATGCATACCTCTATCGGACCCGAAGATACTTGGTTGTTAGTTCAAACACGCACGATAGTGCGAGTCCGGCTTTAACTCGTCTATCAAAATTTATGTTGATTAAAAATTAGATCAATGTTTTTAATTGGTAAAAAAAATACAATTCGCTCTTTTTTCTGTTGCAGAAAGAACATTAACCTCGGAATACTTACTAGAATTGATAGGAGACGGAAACGACTCTGAGATAGAGTTTCGAAGATGAGGAATGTCATGAAGAGGAAGGCATTGAGGCTGTACCAGATCGGGTGGCGGGTCAGTCATATTCGGACGACGAAATTTCAAACAGTGAGCAAGAAGAAGAAGCCACTAACATTCAGGTACCAGAAATAATATGTACTAGTCCGAATACAGTCTGCGCTGGATCTCAAGGTGGTCGTGGGGATTCACAGAGAGGTCGAGGACCTTCGCAACGAAATCGTGGTGTCTCTCAACGTGGTCGTTCTGTAAGTCGCCGGCATCATCTACCTGATCGTTCATCAAGCGCACCAAGCACATCTCATGGTACTTCTCGGTACCGCACGAGGGACCGCATGAGTAGAAATGATCAGCTGCCTGATTTATCTGGTACTCTGCCACCTAGCGTTCGTGCTCAGTCCGAGGCAGCTCAACGCAACAGGGATCCGTCTAGGCGAAGACTATGGAAATCTATTCCATTTGACCAAAAAGAACATAATTTTCCGCCACGGGAACAACAAACCGTTAGAACGCCTCTCGAATACTTCGAGGACTATTTTGACGATGCATTTTATGAGAAAGCTGCTTACTGCACAAATAATTAATACTTGAGGCAAACTGGAAGGGTTCTTCATACCAATCCTGTAGAAATAAAGAAGTTCATTGGTGTGCATTTTATAATGGGGTGCATAACTTATCCACGACTTCATATGTACTGGAGGCAAGAAATGAGACTGGCATTAGTAGCTGATATCATTCCAAGAGACCGACTGAAGCTGTTGCGCACAAATTTTCATGTGGTGGAAGAGGATATCGCCCCAGTTGGTAATAAGAACAGTCTATGGAAAGTGCAACCGGTATTAAATCAGGTAAAAAATGCCTGTGAGAAAATAGAAAGACTACCGGGTTACTATTCTATAGACGAACAAATGATCCCGTTCTGCGGCTTGTGCCCAAAAGGTCTACGCCAAGTGATAAAGTCTAAACCTAGACCCACCGGCTTGAAAGCTTTTGTAGCCACAACAAGCGATGGTCTAATGCTCGACTTTGAAGTATATCAAGGAGCTAACACCCCATTAACAGATAAATCTCTGGGTGTGGCTGCAGCAGTTATTTTGCACCTTTCCAAATCCATTCCCCCAGGAAGTTGCATTTACTTCGATCGTTATTTCACGTCAATACCTCTCTTGGAAAGATTATCTGAAAAAGGAATGCATGGCACAGGAACGGTTATGATGAATAGAATACCTGACAAAAAATATATGACTTTTAAAAAGGACCGTGAAATGAACCGAGGAGATACTGAACAGTTCGTAAATAATGGTGTTGTAATTGTGCACTGGATGGACAACAAATCCGTTCTGGCGGCATCCAATTGCACTTCGGCAGATGATTATATTTTCGTGAAGCGATGGGATAAAAAGGAGAATGCGTACATCGATGTCAGGCAGCCCCTTATCATTGCCAATTATAATCGGAACATGGGAGGAGTTGACGTCCTCGACCAATCAATCGAGTATTATCGAACTTTTATGAAGACCAGAAAATGGACTTTGAAGATCATGTTACATTTTTTTGATCTTGCAGTCGCAAATGCTTGGCGTTCATACAAAATACACTGCCAGACGGCTCACGTACATAGAGGTCAAGTCTTTGACTTACTTCAATTCAAATTGCAAGTAGCTGATGGTCTTACCAATACCCCTGATCGTCCAAGGCCAGAACAAGATCCTGTTGAAAACATGGAAGGTTTGGAGACTCAAGATCCAAATGTCGATCCAAATATTCCTGCCAAGAGATACCGACCGGCTAATGTACCTTCAGAGGCGAAACGTCATGATGGTTATGAACATTACCCAGTATTTGACGAGATCGAAAACCCTCGATCCTGTAGAATGGAAGGGTGTACCTACTTGTACACCCTTCCATTCTACAGGATCGAGGATCCAAGATAAGATGTGAAAAATGCAACGTGTATCTTTGTCTTAACAGAAAAGGCAACTGTTTCACATCCTTTCATAAGCAATAATTAGAGGCTAAGTTTCCTAAGATTTTATTTCAAAGTGATTGTACCAAAATGTTTAAGAAATGATTGATCTCAAGAAGTTATTTTTTAGTTTAAATGTTGATTAATTAATTTTTTATTTATATAAATAAATAATTAAGAATAATCATGCCTTTTTTCATTATAAATTATAAAAATATACATAGCAAAATTATACCTTAACAAAATTCTGATAGACAAGGTAAAGCCGACATCGCACTATCGTGACATGGCGTTTTCTCAGGGGGGGAGGGGGTGGGATTTTTTTTTTTTTTTCTAGGATGACTTTGGACATAAGTACTTAGAATATAAGATCGAAAACGAGCTACGCAAGTTTTTTTTTCTCCGGCCTTAAAGGGATATGATGCCAGAAACAATGCAGCTGGTGTGAGTAAAACCGTATATAAATCGGCTTATGAAGTAGAAGTTCCCTTACAGCATTACCAATTTCTGTTAGCTGATTATTTTTTTAACGGATCTAGAATTCTGGTATTCTGCACTAGTGAAACGAGACAACTTATTGCAAATATAACAGAATTTTTTGGGGACGGCACATTTAAGTGTTGTCCTTCTCCATTTGTACAACTGTTTACAATACATGGAGAAATAGGCAGCTCTAATAACAGTACTAGCGTAGTGCCACTGGTTTACGCTTTGTTAACCGACAAAAAGAGACAAACTTATGAAACATTATTCAATTTAATCAAATCACAAATTCCTGATTAGAAACCAAAAAAATATCATTCTGATTTTGAAATTGCGGCAGTTAAAGCTATGGCTGAAGTATTTCCTGATGTTGTAATACGAGGTTGTTACTATCACTGGTCAAGAGCTATTTGGAGAAAAGGTAAAGATTCTGGTCATACAAAAAACAAACCTGAAAAGCGAATTGTGTCTCTCTGTTCAGTATTGCCATTGTTGCCAGCTGAGAGGATCTTAGAAGGTTGGAAATATATTAAGTCGGAATGTAATAAACAATGTCCCAATGAAATGTCAACATCTTTACTTTATATTGAACGTACTTGGATAAACAATAACAATTTTAACCAATTGATCAGTGTTTTTGCAGGGAGACATCGCAGTAATAATGTGGCTGAATCTTATCATTCTGAACTCAGCAAAAACATCAATAAAAATACAGTAACCCTCATATGACTCCTGAAACATTTAGAGCAAATTGCATGCTTAGCTGAAATAAACGTGAAACGATATCAAAAAAACTTAGGAAAACCAAGAACCAAAAGTATGGTAGCGAATGATGATTTCATACGTAACATTCAAATGGAATTAATCAATGGCTTTATAGACTTCGGTTTTGCTTTAGAAAAACTAAGATGAATCTGATTTTTACAAACATTAAATAAGTCTGAGTATTATTGATAGGGACTCCTGTAATTCATAAAAGTATTTGTCAAGTTTCCACTTAAGTTTGTACTCCCGGAATTGGTTTTATTTAGTTTCTTTTTAGTTCAACATGCTAAAACAATAATAATATGATAATAAAAAATTGTCTTGCAACTTTTTTTAATTTTATTTATTCTTATCCACGTTATCCTTTTAAATTACAGTTGTATCACAGCAAATGTTTTTAGTTGTTCCATCGAATGGTTGGTCAAACGGGAAAAAGAAATCCCTTTGGTACAACCAGTTGCGTCAATCGTTTTATAGTTGTACCACAGGGAATGTTTTTAGTTGTTCCACGGTATGGTTGATCCATCGGGAAAAAAAAAGTCCTGTAGTACAACCAGTTGTATCAATGGGTGTACCACGGGGAATAAATCCTATACATACTTACTATATTTACAAAAATTAATAATCATAGCTTACTTTCAGACCTTCCTGACACAAACCAATATACCTGCATTTTACAACAATAATTGTACGTTTTTACCCACATTAAACTTTATTAATTATCACAGCTCCTCCCCCGTAGGTGATAGCGTGATAATATGTAGCCTATATGTTGACCCGACCTCTTAGTAATATTCATGCAAAATTTGAATTATATTGATGCAGTACTTTTTGAGTTTAGCCCGGCCATACATACAAACAGACAAAAATTTAAAAAAATATTCAATGTACAGTTTTGTCTTTCCTAGGATTTTATTATATGTATAATCATTAATTTTTTTATTTAAAATACAAAGAATCAGATCCACAATCTTCACTATTTAATGAAGATTGTGTAGCTTAGATTTAGACTTACAAAGAATAATCCATTGAAACAATGAAAACCTCCAAGTTAAACTATAATAATACTATGGGGTACATAGTTTTCACTTACTTATATTTAAATATATATACCATAATAAATAATATGAAAATATTAATAATGGGTGGCGATATTCTATGCCATCAGACACAGAGCAATGAATTTGATGGTATAATATTTTAATTGTATAGATGGTATATTATTTGGATACTTCCATCTGTTTTTTGAGAACCATTGTCAATAGTGAAACTATTGCTAAGAAGACTTAATTCTTACCATTCCATAGATTCACTATAAAAATACTTATTAACTAAATGTTTTTGTGTTACCTCACTGAATTGTTTATTTTATCTACAATAACGAGACAAGCACAATGTAAATTTAATTCAGGAAAATATCTCACCTGTCTGAGGTGGAGGCCTGGAGACTTGTAACACAGGGTTAACCTAGTACCGGCTCCAGTGTCCACAACATATCTGTACAACCATTTTCTAACCTGCAACCTTGTAACTTTTATTCTAAAATATTTGTGGAGAAAATAAACTATATTTATTATTATTATTACTGTGCAGAAACCAGATCCATCATGAGGTAGAAGAGGGAACACTCAACCGTGATGCATCAATGCTTGCCTTCTCTGTCTCTCAGTGTTCCCTCCTCTTCCTAGCCAAACTTGGTAAGACCCTAACAATGCTGCTTTGGATAATCATTCTAATATAGAAATTATAGAACTTTTTGATATTCCTAAGTCTTTTAATCAATTATAAAGGGATTTTGCTGGTATACCCCTCACACCCACTTCAATGGCATATAAATTAACCACAAAGCCATTTCTGGTTAAACGATTTGATAAGTTGTTATATTTGTTTGTCTGGATGTGATCTTTTGGGATGTTGGTTTCCCACGGTATGGTAAGCTCTATGAGCACAATGCATTCTAGTTTTGGTGAGTAAAAACATGTTGGGTCTAGATTGCGAAGCAGCAATACCCTATAACAACTCTAATTTATATACATAACTGCTGATGAAATTTATTGGTCACAGGTAGCATAAAGCTGAAACTCAGTACAGTCAGTCTTTGAAGTTATAAAGAAAGGTTCCATACAGATAGTCGATTGTCAATGTAATGTGACAAAAATTTTTGAAAGAATACTACAGTGCAATCATATCAAAAAAATGTTCCGATTGTAATATAAAATGCGAAAGGCGTCTACCAATACTGCCACTAAATGTTCTTCTTTTAGCAGATAACGGTGTTACTTGTTTAGAGGCATCAGTGAATTCAATGATTCAAGATGAACTAAAACCGTGCAAAACATATCAGTGTACTGGCACGGTTACTGAAACTTATGAATTATCAGATCACTTTTTAATTTTTGAAGTAGATGACATAGTAAAAATACAGGCTATTCCAAAAACCATTGTTCTAAAATCTGACAATATATATTATCTAGCATCAGTAGCTGAATTTGTACCAGCTGAAAGTCTAGGTCATTACAAAATGCACTGTAAATCAGGAGACAATTGGTATTGTTATGATGATCTAGCAAATAAAGTATGTAAATCAAATTTTAAAAAAAATGCTGATGAAATTTATTGGTCACAGGTAGCATAAAGCTGAAACTCAGTACAATGGAACAACACTATTACCAAAACTGCTTTAATGTCAATTTTATTTTTATATTACTTTACACATTGCTGCAAAACAAGTACTGTGCCGCCTTGTAAGAATATATACATACATAGACTCACGCTTGTTTCCCAGAGGGGTAGGCAGAGACAACGGATTTCCATTTGTCACGATCTTTGCACACATCTTTTGCCTCGATTACTGTCATTATATTCTTCATACATGCTCGCCGGTTTTGGGTACTAACAAATTGTAACATTTGACATTTAACCCTACAACTGTATTACAAGATTTAATATGGCTCAACCATCAATTGAAACAAGTTACATACATTTATTCACAACTACGCCAGTATAGTTTAAGTGTACCTAAACACAAATTAGTCAGACCAAGGCAAATTACTTAAAATTGATCCTTCTCAACCTAATATGAACGACAATAACAGATAACGACTTGAACATTGAAATAGACACTATAACCATGATAACAAATACAGAAGTGGAATCAACCCTGCGAGTAAATATGCATAATTCCAGTCAGTGGGCATTCTTAGTTCCCACTAAATTTCTAATCAATCTTAAGAAATGCAGTGAATATTAGTTATTCTAAAACCAAAAACAACACTAAATAAACAGACCGTTCGACAGGGCCATCAAAAGCAAACACTTACAAGACAGTTCACATTGCAAGGCAAGTTACAAAGGATTCTCGTTAATTACTCTTGGTTTTTGGTCAGTGGGTATATTTCTTCCAAAGAACCTCTTTTGTATAATCCACATCACAGAAAATAAAACAGACCATACATAATTCAACAATAACTCGGTAACGCACAACTAGCCAGTATACTATAGTAGTGTTTGCGCACAACCAAAAAGAGATGTGGTTGGTTGGTTAGCACCGTTAGCAGATGATGTGGTGAGTGGTCCCGGCCGATTTCAACCACGGCGATCGCTTCTTCTCCTACTGTAGCCGACGTTCGAGTGCTCGCATCAACTCGCATGTGACTTAGCCAATTTTTTTTGAAAATATACTCGCACATTACGGGCATGTGAGCAAACCATTGTATTATTTGTAAATATTGTAATTGATCGCCGACTAAAATCCGCCATTCTGACCGTTTGGCTGCCTGCTGTTGTTCCCATTGCGAGGGCTCCAGGCTCTACCACAGATAACTATATTAGTGGAGCTCTACGCTACAGTTATATTCATAGATAATACACTTAAGTTATATTAATCTACTCTTTAACCACAGTTCACTACAGTTCTTCATGTGGCGCCGTAGACAGAGAAACTAACTGGTTTCTCTATCTACGTGTGGCGCTTAACTTAAGCACATCTTTAAATTAAACCTGAGTTGTTTAGCAGTGTTGCCAACACACAATTTTACAATCACGACGAGATTTCCATCAAACATTTAGTAATATACGATAATAATGACCAATAGCACATTTCGATATGTTAAAGTGGTATTAAGATAAATAAATACGAATGTATAGCGCCGCATTTTTGACAGTGCCAGTTAGTTAATAAACATGCTCTTTTGGACCAGTATACATAATTAGAAATAGTCAACTAAATGTAGGTATACTTTTTACATATTTAGTGACAAACTAATATTCAATGTTCAATCAAATCTACTTAAGCTTCAAACTATAAGATTTTAGGTTTAATTAATTAGTTTTAAGGTGCATGTTCACCTAGGTGCGACTCGATTTGATCATGGTGTTACGGATCGTGCTTCGATGAACTTCAAATCTATTATATTATAATTTTACTTTATATCATGCGTCACTATTAGTTCCACTCAAATTGTCATGCTGTGTACACTTGTTTAGTCATACTGTCTAGTGCTAAACCTTAATGTATACTTTTCTGTCATGTAATGATAATATTCTGTTTTGTGTGCCAATAAAATAAAATAAAATGTTCGACGTCAAATTTTGCAATATTCACTCATTCGTTTTGTTTACCTATTTTAAACGTTACTATAGTAAAAAAAAAACTTGTGTGTACTTATGTACACGCGTTAGAAGTTACACTTCTTAATATACAACTTGAACATAGTTATCAATTTTCATACCACCTAGAACTAACGTCATGCTGTTATTTTTACGATGCGCGCGCATCGTAAAAATTCACTGTCATACCACCTAGAACTAACTTCATGCTGTTAAATTTTTTGGTGTCGGTGTGCGCGCGCATCGTAAAAATTCACTCTCATCATTTTTCTCCATCGCGCCAAAAGAAGTATAACTTCAATTATATTAAGAATCCATTAGCCGTATAACGAAATTAATAATTTCACTGTTTACAGTTTGCGACACTTAGGGAACCCGTCATGTTTGAAGTTCCATCCGTCAACATAATAATAATAAGGCTGATTCGTAGGCTTGGCGCCAAAACGTTAATATGTTAATGTTTTATAAATTTAGAGCAATCTGGGATGATTTAGTTCTATTAAACTATTCTGAACGTGTAAACTTGCCCAGAAGACAAAGCCACTATCGATAAAAAAAATAACATGTAGTCCCTAAAGGATGTAATAAGTTTCAGTTACTATTAATCGATTTTCAAAATAAATTGATTGATCTAATATTGAGAAACATACAACTTAGATTAATAAAACTCTTATACATGACGTTTTGACTATGAAGAATGGGAGACAATAGAAATCTTAGAAAATAATTACTCTGCACTGCCACCGTCTATTCCTAGAAGTAATGGCGATATTTTGAACCATATTTCTCCTGACATTTTTGTTCAGAATTGCTGTTTAATTTTGATTTTAATGCCAGATTTGAGATCTCCGATTATCACAAGTTTCCCACACATACGATTGTAAATATTTATATTATTTATCTTAACAATCTATTGGATTGGAAATCATTATCACGTCAATGAATGATGTATTTTGTTAAATTCTAACCTAAAATCGTGATTTTTAATGGTGTCTGGTCCACTAATTTTGATATTTGTTTCCACCGGAATAGTGCCCAGTGTCATAAAAAAGTTTTTTTTAAAGGTGTTGTGCCTTTTGAGAAGAATTTTTCTATAACACCCAACATTTCTGAATAAAATGGAAAACTTCGAGAAATCCTCGAGTTCAGAACGGCTTCTATGCGGCTCTCAGAGTGGACTATGTACATACATGAATCCGTCGAGTTTCTAAGATTGTAACCTATGTTTATTTTTCCCTATCGATTCATAAGTCACAACTAGGGATTTGAGTTGATAATCCGCACAATGCCATTTTCAACCAAATATCGTTTTTGAAATTTGTCTGCGATCCACCTGTAGATTACTTGTCTACAGATATTCCAATCTAAGCAAACGTTATTTACACACATAAAAAAAATATTCCATTTGTTATTAATTATTTCAATAAAGAGACACAGATTTTCTGAGACTAGTTTTATATTGCTCTATAGTATAGAATGACATTCAATATCATCATATCAGCCGGAAGACGTCCACTACTGGACCAAGACCTCCCCCCAAAGATTTCCACAAATGCCAGTCGTGCGCTATTCGTATCTAGCGGTTTCCAGCGCCCCGCACAAGAATAACATTAATACAAATATTTGCCTAACAGAGAAGAATTTTTCTCACGCTAATCGGTATTCCATTGCTTTATTAGCATTAATATATTCACTATAAGGTAAGTACACGCATTTTGAGAAATATATCATTAAATCAAATATTTAAATAAGTTTTTTTGAAGTTATACTTCTTTTGGCGCGATGGAGAAAAATGATGAGAGTGAAATTTTACGATGCGCGCGCACACCGACACCAAAAAATTTAACAGCATGAAGTTAGTTCTAGGTGGTATGAAAATGTATGAGAGTGAATTTTTACGATGCGCGCGCATTGTAAAAATAACAGCATGACGTTAGTTCTAGGTGGTATGAAAATTGATAACTATGTTCAAGTTGTATATTAAGAAGTATAACTTCTAACGCGTGTACATAAGTACACACAAGTTTTTTTTTTTGCTTTGATGGAGTTTCATGGTCAGAACGGGTCCAAAAATCAAAAGAATTTCAATAATTTTTAATAATTTTTGTCTATATTCTTCAAGAAAACCGTACATTCTGACGATTTTAAATAGTTCGTTGTATCTGGCTACACAGACACTGAGTGTATAAAAATAAGGATTTGTAAGTAAGAAGTCTGCGCAATAATTGTTTGCTTTAATTCAAGTAAGTAATAATCTTTTATTATTTTATTTTGCTAAACAGTCGTTTTAACGTAACAACAATGAACTATACCAATAATAAGTGTATCTGATATGTTTAGCATTTTGGCTATTGTTGGATTAATTTTCGACAACTACCATAATATTAGAAAAACAAACTTTTATCATATATCTACAACAAAATTCAATGGATTTGATATTTATATTTATTACATATGTGATATTTTAATTATTATTACTATCCAATTATTAATAATAATTATAAGTTGAGTCTTAGTTTCTCGAATCCAGAAAAATACTATTCTATTCTAGGTAACTGGTTAGTTTTTAAAAAAGTTTTATAATTTTTGTATGAATATCTTACCAAAGAAATAAAAATATAATTCTCCCAAGAAAGATGAAGAAATTAGTTAATATTTGGATGCAACTTATTGCAAAGGTCAAGCTGTGTTACTTTAGTAACAATAACAAAGTAGCAAAATAATAAATAATTAACTAAATGAAGTGATCTTTTATTAAGTATTTTATTGGTGTTTTTTAAGTTCTATCCCTCTTTCCATATATAACTTAGTGGAATGCGTTTATTTTTATAAAATGATTTTACAAATATCCATTGTAATCTTGGCTTCTAGACGTGGCCATCGACAATACGACGAACGCGGCACTACAGAGAGAGCATAGCCAACAGTATTTACCCCAACAAAACTAGTGTTTTGACATTGCACCATTGTTTTATGTGTAAATATGGAGGATTTTTTGAGATAAAATCTTCGACAAAGTACACAAGTGGAGGAAAATGCGATATTGCCGTGAATTGTGATGTTCCGTGTTGAAAATAAAAACTCCATAGATGCCTCTAGTAAAGACTTCACTGCTTTACTGGGGTAGGACTATGACTTGACTGGACTTTATAATAATAATAAATATCCTGAAACATTATTCACACACGGTCATCTGATCCCAAACTAAGCAGATCTTGTACTATGAAATCAGATAACTGAGATACGAGTCGTATAGAACCAAAACCAGCAATCTGCACTTTGAATGAAATGTGACAATTAAATAAAAACGTTTTTCTGTATGTTCTCTGAAAAATAACATTAGAATATAGTGATATTAGTTGCTTAGGCATTATACAAATTACATAATAGAACAAGTTTTGGCCTAATTCAAGTTCTATTGCTATATTTTAAGTATTAATTTTTCAGAATGCCGGGTTTGATACAAACAGTTCAAGAATGCCACATTTGTTACCAAATATGTCGCAGATCGCCGGATTTGATGCCAAATGATTGACAGAGTGCCGTTTTTGAATTTAACGAGAATATGGTTATTTTCAGGGGTGTCAAAAATAAAATATAATGAAATTATTTAATCGACATATTAAAAATATAGACTATATTATTAATAAAATAGTATTTAACCTATTAATACTACTAACCTACTAATTGAGCATTTCTCAAAAAAAATGTACTTTCTATCTTATTCTCTGTCCCATGTTTTCAATTTTTTTTTCTATACATAAAATAGATCATTACTAGTGTCTACTAAATTATATAATTAGTAAGTTAATTGCTCTAAGCAAAAAAAAAAAAAAAATGTATAAATACAATAAGAATTTATAAAATAAAAAATCGGTTTAATCTAGTTGTATAAAAAGTGAAGTATCCCAATTTCATACCGTTCCAAACGATCGATTGTACTGAGTGAACTTCCGGATATTCTAGAATCACTTAAATGTATTTATTATGAAATAAAAGACCCCATTTAATTTATAAATAAATCTTTAGTCCTATAGAACAAATATATTTAATAAATAATTATTTTATTGTATTGCATAAAAAGTTCCGTTTTAGTTTTCTTCTTTTGTGACCGTAATTTTGGAAAATATCAACGCCGATTTAGTATAAATATGTTTTAGACTAGTGGCAGCATTAGCAAGATCAGCATTCATCTTGTTTAAGTTTAGATATTTCTTTTGCGTGCCTTCTTTCCCAGACGTCATTGAATGTTGTCCGCCTGGTGGTCCGAAAAAAATCCTAACTTTGTTACCCAACAATGAGAGCTAAGCTCCAATTTTATATTTTATTTCTCCTCGAGTACCATTAAAGCTCTTAATCTTGATTTCGAAAGTCAAATCATAAATGAGTACTAGCTAGAGTTGTGCACGTAAACAATTTTAATAATTTTGTTGTAACCTAAATTCGTTACCTCTTTTTTTGTTACTCTTGAGTGGTAACGTATAAATGGAAAAGTGAATAACAAAATAGGAAATTGTTAGGCAGAGTATTGACTGCCTGATTTTTAGTATAATTATGACGATGTAATTTTATCAGTTTTAATAAAATCAAATATTATATTTATATTTTAAAAAGAACTTAGAAAGAATAAACTCAAAATACACCTCCAAAAAAAGTTAAACTAATTAAGTTAAGAAAACTAATATAGAGATTATTATTATAGAAAACGTATAAAAAATTATAAAAATGTATAAATATATGTATAGAGATTGATTGAGAGTAATATTCATGCTAACTATGTATAGTCCTAGAATTTTTAAAAACCTTTAAACTGCCTAGTCTGTCAGTGTGTAAGATAGATTTATTAGTGTAGTACTAACATATTTTTAAGCCATTACTAACAAATTACTATGGATTAATTACTATCTGAAATAAATATATTATTATATTATTACGAAATATAAATGTTTCCTGACAGAGGTTCCTCTATCAACATATTTAAGTCAAATATAATTATTTGCACAACTGTGAAGTCTAGGCTTAAGAAATCCTATTTTGTTTCCAGATTTCTATTTTTGTTACTGTCCCATAAAAGCAGATGCATATTTCTTTTCTTTATTTATATATTTTTAACATAAATACATTTTGGTGATAAAAACTAAAATATATGGTTAGTCTTTGCATTTACACAATTTTAATACAAAATAAAGTAGGGTCAATAATGTAAAGTTAAACAAGCGTTGTGACCGAATAGTAACGTAAAGGAAATAATACCGCCTTTAATTTAAGATTTGCATATTAATATAGAGTGATTGACTGAAAAACAAGTTGAATGTTGTTTTATTATCATATTTAATTCAATAAATATTCCGGTAATTGGTTTCTACATTAAATTTACGTAAACGAATGAAGGTAACCAAATAAGATTTTTTCTCCACCTTGGGTCTGTTTTTATGGATTTTGCTATTTATTTACGTTTTAATTCTCAAAACAAATTATATTACTTATACCCTTATATAACTAAACTTTAGGCATTTACCCATAGCTTAAAATAAAGAAATCAAGTATATTTCAAAATTTTAATTTCAGTATAATTTCTGAGAAAAGTTACAATTTTTTTGAGAAACGCTCATTTATAACATTATATACGTAAATAACACAAAAAGCCTTTGCTCGCAATGTATGTATCTACTCGTTTTTTTGTGATCAGAAGATTTTTTTTACACTAATCTGTTTCCGACTTTATTTTTTCAATCAGTTCCAAGCATATGAAATTCTGTGTTTTGTTCCTCCGAAAATCATCATGAATTTTTTTTGGCATATCAGCACTTTTTTATTACTGATGTAAACCGAATATTTCATTGTAGTTGCTTTTGCCTATGTTTGAAGTTCTATTTTGGATGGGTACGATCGAGCAATATTTTAATATCATGCTAACTTGGTCTACTTTTTTAGTATAAGCATAAAATGTTCTATGCAGTTTCATATCTGAGCCTTAGATAATGAAGCATACTGAAGTGATTTTGTGTTATGAGTGTTAATTGTTTCCGGTGCATATTTTGCGGAGTATCTAGAAAAAACATAAAATAAAGCTCAAACCACCAAGCAAGTTATAATACAACCGATAAAACCCACAACACTTTCAGCATTATAAGTGGCAGCCCTACTTCTTATACTTACTTCAATCTCTTCGCCAAGCTTCGTTTCCAATTTTCGGGGTTCCTTTGCCGTTTCCGAGCAAACTTATTGGTTACAGGCGTAGGATGACAATCGATGATTCGATTTTTAATAACATATTACAAGTTCTATCTCAAGATCAATAATAAATCAATAAAACACAGAGACGCAATTGTAAGAAAAATTAACGGACGCCATTAAACCATGCGATGGTTTTGGCGCCTCTGATTGGTCGATGGTCTCAGATGGCCGTGTTTGTTTTCTTACAATGATGGCCGAATTTGATACTAAACAGCAATTTTAAATTGATCTTTGACGCCATATAAGCGCCTTTGATACCAAAAGAGGAAATGTAGGATCGTTATTTTAAATTTTCTGTGTGATCACATAAAAATATCATTTTTGACATTTTTTACAGATTGCCGGCTTTGTTTCTATACGACTCATACTTCTTTTTTTGTAAATACATACTTTTTTCTGAATAAATGTTTTTATTTTATTTTCTTTTCTTTATATAAATAATTAAACGCAGACTCAGGACAAACAGACATATTCATAGACACAAATATCTGTTCTGGGTGGGAATCCAATTCACGACCTGCGGCTTGCAAAGCAAGCATTTACCCACCACGCCACAGGCCCTGTCACAGATTTGAATTACCTTTGACTGCTTCAAAATTAAAAAAATGTTGAATGTGTTAGCTTGGAATCAATATAATAAGTATATAACTATATATATTACAAGTTAGTAGATAAAATAATAGTAGATTTATAATTAAATACGGTATTAATAAAACAGCGGTAGCCTAACATTTAGCCTGGCGACGGGCGGGTGTACGTCATACTTGTTTGTCGCAAAACATGTTTCACATCTGTTTGTCGTCTATTATAAAAGGTGTGTCCCGATCGGTTTGAGCATCATTATTGTTCGAGACGTAGACCGAGGCGGAGCTCTCGGTGGTTGGAGGGACGATTCAGTTTGAACAAATATAAATTAATAGTTATGCTATTTGTGTCGATTCTATTGGAACTGCCGTACTGAACAGATAGTGTGATTCAAAGCTAAGTAAACTTTGTATTATGTTTATGTCACAATGTGGTTTGCTTTATTAAATAATATGTTCACCTTGTATTTCTTGGGTTTCAATGATTATTTCCCTATATGGTTAATAAATATACCTTATAATAGATTACCTGACTTTTCATTATATTTATAACCTCCATAATACATAAAGTATGATGCTTTGTTGTTGGTTAACGGTGTAAAGTAATCTTATTTATAACAATTTATATTTTAGTGCTTGGCATATCTGTCTATATCTATACTTCTCTATACATCTATTTAGTATTACCTAACAAATGCATGATATAATGGCGACCGTCTAAAATATTGTGAAAATTTTATCCTTAGTATTTTTGTTGACGTTTTTTTTTAATTTTATGTAGTTTAGAGTATAAATTCCTCTAAAACTTTTCTTTAAATTTCGTTCCATACAACCAACAATTTTTGAGCGTGAAGAGTGAGTAGCTTTGACCCTGAATATCTTAAGACAATATTTAGAATGACAAAACAAAAGTTTATACCAATTTTCAGCTTTATCTTTCATTCCGAGGTTGACCCCTTTTTTACCTAATATGACTGGGCTAGTGACTGACTTTACTTAACATTGACTTAATGACGAAAATTAATGAAATAAAAATATACTTTAAAAAAAAAGGTATAAAATTTTACTGAAGGCTCAAAGCCGAAGAAGCCAGGGCCGTAAAACTGAATAAAAAAAAAGAACATATTCTCGTGGTTATCTGTGTACTGACCACTGACCAAAGATATTATAATATAACCGTAGACAGATGCGGCCATAGCGTAGGGCCATAGAGTATTTATTAAACCTACAGCAGTTGCGGCGTTTGTCGACGATCTCTGTCTACGGTCGACGACGATGGCTGTAGGTTAAATAAATACTCTTTGGACGATGGTGTCATTTTATTATTTAGTTGCTAACTCTCTCTTTTGGTTTCTATTTAGGAATTTTTGGTTGTTTGGTTGCGTTTCGTTTGTTTACTGTCGCTAGTTGTGTGATTTAGCTCCGTTTCTTAAATATTATTTTCCTGGGAGTGATCGTGTTTAAACATGTGGTGATAAATTTTAAATTTATTCCGTAAATGGCAAAGATGTTGAATCGAAGTTAGGTCTTGTCAATTAATGTTCATTTAGTGGATTGTGTTAAGGGCGTTCTGCTCATCTGTGAATCAGTAACATTTTTGCCCCATAGAAAGCCAGTGCTAAATAATTCCTAGTGTTTGTATTGACTTTCTATTGTTAGCAAGGTTCTTTAGGAGTCTTGGCTTGTTTCCGTGCATATACTTCGTTCTTTTTCTCAGATTCTGCCTCTAGACGACCCCCTAACCTATTTAGGTCTAATGGGACACCTATTTTTGACAGCTTCTTATTTTTGTTCTGGTATAAATCAAAGTAGCTAAGACGCCCCTCTGACCATACTAACAATAATGGGGCAAATTTATTCCTTATATTCTACGAATGAAACCTGGGCTCATTTTTGTGTGGATTTTGGCCTTGGTTTGTGTTTTGGTCTGTGTGAGACATCCGCAATGTTTTGTCTGATCAAATTTCAACTCATTTAGATCACTGAACTCATTTTCTGGTGGTCCCTGTTTTATGTTAAAGAGACATTTTTTGTTTTAAGGCGAGGACTTAATTATTGTGTTTCTGAGTAACTAAGAACTTGCTAATTAATTATTTAGTTTTTTGAATGACTGCTTGCTCTATGTAAATGAGTTCCTGTGTTGCAGGGTACTTTAGTATCGAAATTGAAAAAAAATTTTTCAACATCAGCCCAGGGTCTGGGGGTTGGCGGTATTATAGGTACCCCCGTACCTCGGAGATCATGTAAAGCCGTCGGTCCTGTACCTGACCTCTTTCCGGTCGTGTCGCTAGGCGTCCCATTGGATCATGAGAGTGATGGAATAGAAAGTGCTCCTGTGTTTGCGCACTCACTTGAGCACTATAATATGTCCCGCGCGGGTGGCTAATCTCTGTTGAGACTGGCCGCCGTAGTCAAAATTCGGCTAGGAGGTAATTATAATATAATATAATATTATAAATAGTTGTTCTGAGTCAGGATGTAATTTGTGTCCATCTATTATATATTTAAAGTACCCCGCGAGACAGGGATTAGAATCACAAGCGAGTGTGATGCTTAAAAAAAATTATTCATAATAATATTTAACATACATACATAGACTCACGCCTGTTTCGCAGAGGGGTAGGCAGAGACAACGGACTTCCATTTGTCACGATCCTTGCATACCTCTTTCGCATAATAATATTTAAGAGCAGTGATATTTAATTTTAACTAAGGCTTAACTGTATCCCTGCGTAGAATGTATTAATTATAAAAATAATGTGTACACTGAGAAAATTTAGACTTTTATTTCTGGGCAAGTGCTGGTGATTCCAGCTTATGAGTCTATATCCATCCAAATAGTAATATAATTGTAGTAATTGATGCTGTTGTCATTTGGTTTGTCTTTATTTGTATCAAAGATAGCCAATTAGATACCTTTTCTTAACTGCTTACTGCTAGTTTATAATTTATTTGTTAGCTGGGTAATAAATGTAGTTCAATTATACCTAATATGTTGTTATACCTACTAATATTCTATTCCACATGTCCATAGAACTGGACTGTAGTGTTCTGTTGTAGGTGGTTTTTTCAGAATAAACATGGAGTAAAGAAACTATTAATAATTGTGAAGACTTATTTTGAGGAACTTTTCTCTACTAATTTGTACAGTAACCTTTTTTAATGGTTTTTGAACTGTGCACAAATTTTGACACAAGTTTCCATTCATCTTCAGATATATTTTAAGGCAAGTATTGCTTGAGGAATGTTATATTGCTAGTGTACTTGTTAGTGCTTCCTTTGATAACAATGGTCTCTCCCACATGTTAAAGTTCTAACTTAGTCAATGTTGCGAATATTTTTTCAGAACATTCACTTGGTTTTTGCCGACTGAACCCTTTTTATCATCTAACAATTATGACTTCAAGTCTAAATTGTACTAAGTTTTTATACAAAATTTCTAAAATTTTGTTCCAATGTATAGTCTTGTACTCGCATGAATAAGATGCAAGCATTTAATCCTGCTCAGCCTTAAATTGTAGTAAAATACGCTAATTGAATAAAAAAAAATATTTTTCGTTTTGTGGTAAATACTAAATTCTATTTTTGTGTTTGTGGTAAATAAAAAATTAAATTTTGTGTTGTATTATACAAATAAATGTTGCAGCGATGGGATTAAACTTTGTTGCCAAAATAAATAGATTTTTGTTTGATCGAAGTAATCTGCATATTCCTTGACAGCCTTGTTAGTCTAGAGGTAGTATGTTCAACGGCAGATAAGAAGGTTCTAAATTTTGGTATATTTCCATAAAGAAAATTATTAATATTAAATTTCTCAGTATCAGCCCAAAGCTTGGGATTTTGCGGTAATACACCCCCACACGGGCGTAGCCAGGTTTTAGTTTCAGGAGGGGTTCAAGAAAATTAAACAACGGAAAGATCATGTAATGACATTATTATTACGGTGAAAAATAAAGTATATGAATAAAAAGAAAAGGTTGATTTAAATACAAGCTTTTCTTTAGTTTCACCTGTGTCTGTGCTAAAATCTTGCAAGCTAAATTTGATTCACTTCCCGGTCATCAATTGAGCTGAAATTTTGCATGCATGGGTAATTGGATAACAATGCAATATTTTTATGGCTGCTGATCTGATGGTGAAGCTGGACAATGGCTATAGGAACTCAGTAATTAAACATCACCAACCCATCGAGTTTGGGCTCATATGATTCGTCTTGACGAGTACTTTGTTGCTAGATGGTAACCAGGGTCTGATAATGGAGCTGGAAGATGGCCATAGGAACTTAGTTATTAACCCTACAGTGGTCGCGTACCTAAAAGTGACATGTTTGGTTGCGTGGTCTACATGGGTATACCATATTTAAAACAAAAGAAAGTAGACAATAAATTCAAAATACCTGTTTATTTGTTTTTAAGTCTTAATATCTAAGTGTTTTCTATTAAAAAAAATCAACAAAACATAACTACATATCTTCTATGGTCAAAATATCAACTAGGGTAATTCCGGGGGAGATGTATTACTAGTGTAACTATAAAACTGTATTTTGAAGGAATTATGATGAATAAAACATTGAATTCGTATAGAACATAAACTTTATTTATTATTCTTATTAAATAGTAGCGATAAATCACTTTAGAGAAGGCAAACAATTTAATTTTAAACTTTGAAAAATATCTATGACTGGCCATCTCTGCCAGTGTGTCCGAGAGTGATGGCCATAGTGGTCGGGGGAGATGGCCAGTACTTTTTTTACCTTTCCCTTTGCCCTTGAGATCTTTCAACTCGTTTTTTTCGTATTACTGCATTGAGAACAAACTCTGTGCAATTTTCATGGACCCAGAGCATGCAAATATTGCATAGTATCCAATCTTCAGCTAATTTTGTCCTGTAATAATTATCACCACAACCTCTGCAGTTATCTTTCTCTTTGTCTTCAGATTCACTTTCAGAGGTATCATTGTAAACGATGGAAATTTCTTCGCAACTGCTATCAGGTAGCCTACGAATCGCCTTTCTTTTCTTAACGGTATCTTTTTTCTTAAGTTTGTCAGTATTAGTTTCCGTTTTTATTATTTTTGGCTTTTTTGACTTTTCCTCTCTAACTTCTTTTTCTTTCATTTTTCGTTTTTAATATGCTCTCCAGATGTCAAAAGAATGCTTACTTGTTTAGCTCGTTTCCGAACCTCGTTTAGTTTTATAGGCAGTGGAGATACTGCGAGCAGTAATCTAGTCGGTGTTGGTTGCTCCAACGTCTGAAAGGATGTACTTGGGCCTGAATCTGAAACTGCTTGCTGTTTCATCGATAACCTGCAGGATTCATAGAAGAAAGTTTTAAGCGACTTGAAAACAGCAACATCCAGCGGCTGTAAATAGTGGGATGTATGTGATTGACCGTAAGATAGTGTCATTATCATTCGCAAACTCTAGCATTTTAACGGAATTAGAGTGTGTAGAATGAAATAGGCGTTAACTTCTGCTTTATTCATCCCTTGGCTTCTAGCATATAATACCCCTTCTGATTTCCTTGAAGAAATATCGGAATTCCTTCTCAAAAACATATTCACCCAATCATAGCCCGCCTTCTCAGATTTTATATTGAATCTGTGTGTAATTCCTAATTGCTCAGCAAACTTTGATGAAATTGTTCTTAGATCATCAATAGTCAATGGAAAGCCTTTCGACTGCATTTCTTTTATATGCTTACTAAGCCTTTTTTCATTTTCTACACCAAAGGTGGACCCATAGGTCCCTTTGTGTAATTGTTTTGTTTTAACCTACTAGTGTTTTTCTTGGAATAGTAGACAAAAAAGGCCCTATAAATCGTCATCCCACCATTTTGTACTTCAGCCATAGCTTTTTTTTATGTTCTCTTCGCTCCAGTCACCTTGTCCAGAAGCGGCTTTCCGTAAGTATTGATTAGGCATCTGTAGAAAATATTGAATATTAAAAATAAATTTAAATTAAGACATAAAATTTTATGGCTATCTCTCCCGCAAAAGCTATGGCCATCTATCCCTATTGACCGGGTGAGATGGCCACATGACGTAATAAAAGAAACATCTCAATTATGAAGTTAATTTTGAGGTTAGAACACGATAAAGTTCTTTACTTCACAAAGAAATTAAGAAAATGTACAAAATACTTTCAAAATATTTTTTTGCCTACTTAACACGTTCACTGTGCATGACCCACGGGTGGGGCATATCGAGTTGCTCATTGTACGTGCATGACCCATCGGTGGGGTATGAGACGTTCACAAATTTAAAGGCTCATAACCTCGAACACGTGTGACTTTAGCTACTTTTATCGGTTTACACGTATGAACAATCAGTTAAGTAAAAATATTGCGTGAAAACCCGACGAACTTTTTCAATAGTTACCTACTGGTAAGTATTAAAAAAGTCAACTGGTACTACCCCATTAACTTAATTTTGGGTGATAAATAAAACTAAAATTATATTAATATTGTATTTATTTCAATGCAGACTATTAAAACAATTTAGGCAGAAAGCTTTTTGGCACGCTAAGCACTCCATATCCGTTTTTTTTGTTTTGCGAGCTGCTTCCACTGGTGTACGGCCTTCTTCAACTAAAACTTTGTAACAACCTGTACAACGTTTTCTAAAGGTTCTTTTTGGGTCACGTCTTGGTATTTTGGTGAGAGAATGCTTAGATGTTCTAGCCTGCTCAGTTGATAGGCTAGACCTAGACGAACGCGGCGTAGAGATATCCGTGGAAGGCGAAGGAGTCTGAAGACTTAGTAGTTTTTTTATTATTATTTCGTGGCCTTTTAGCACACTCATTTTACTTCGCGAGTTCAGGTCTTTATAAATCAATATTGCGTTAATTACACAAATCGCCATCAGATCTCCTGCAATTTTCTTGTACCAAAAGCAAGTTTTACGTACAGGTGAATTATAGCTTGCGAGCTGGTCTGCCACAACTATCCCCTTTTTGCCACGATTGTACTCTAATACTATGCGTGGCTTCAAAATTGGTCTAAATCCAGTTGACATCTGCATTTGATGGTTGTGGCATGTTGACATCACCAATACATCACGTCGATCCTTCCATTTTAGTACCGTGAGGAAGCTATTTTGCTTAGCAGCAATTTCACCTTTCCTAAGGGTCTCATTGATTACGTCTTGGGGAAGATCTCGTCTATTTTTACGCACGGTGCCGCAAAAATCAGTTCTGCGTTCTTTTAGATACCGGGCCAAAGGGACGCTAGAGTAATAATTGTCTGTCACCAACAACCTGCCCTCATTCAACAGATCTGACGCCAGTGTAACGACAACCGAGCCAGGTTTATCAAGACCTTCGACGGCTCTATCTTCTCCTGAATAAACTTTTTAACTCCATGTATATCCTGTATCCGTACACAGTTTATAAATTTTCATGCCATATTTGCTGCTCTTTTGAGGATTATAGGTTCGTATATTCAGTTTTCCTCTAAACCCGACCATAGATTCATCGACAGCAATGGTATCTCCTGGAGTAAATATTTTACGCGAGTTCTTTATAACCATATCTATTAGAGGTTGGATTTTGTATAGTCTTCCAGTTTGTTCAGCGCTGTTGTCTGCAAAATGCCAGCATCGTAAAATGAGACAAAATCTGTCGTAAGACATAGAAACCTCATGTAAAAGTGGATGGAAGTACAGTTTATCTTTCTTCCAATAACATTCTGTTGTAGGAAAATCAACAAGTCCAGTAAACAAATAAATTCCAATAAACTTTAGCATTTCCACTGTAGTAACATCTTTCCAACGTTTTATGCGCGAGTTGGGTTTCAATGTAGAAGAAAACTGTAATTGTGCGGCGTAAATATTTGTTTGAGTTACCATCAATTGTATCATATCGTCACTAACAAGTGAACGAAATATGGTCCACAAGTCTGTATCTTCCCCGAATAATTGATTTTGTCGCTTGCCGTTATCATATCCTGTAAAAATCTCTCTTTCCAAAGGCCGTATTTCAAAAGACCATGCAGTAGGCAATAACTGAGAATGGTTGATTTGAGACTGTCTCGAATCACTGGATAGCATATTATTTGAAGTTCTTTCATGTTCGCTAAACTGATCAAAAGCAGTAAGCTCAAGCGTTGGCAACGCAGCAGATTCTTCATTGGACAATGGCGGCAAAACTTGGTCAGGCGAGTACATGCATTCTTGTAAGGCAGAAGCAGCAGGTGCAGGTGATAAGACGTGCAATTGTGCATCATTATTTTCATTTATAAATTCAGTTATATCTTCCACCGTTTCAATATTTGCAGAAAACTCACCAAACTCTGAATCTTCCAGAGCCTCCACGATATTTTCTTCTCCATCACTTTCTTCTAAAATTCTCCACAACTGTGCATCCGTAAGTTTAGACAGTGGTCTGGATCGATTCATTATAACACGAAAGTAGAAACAAACTTTTATTGCTTTGCAAAATCTTTTTCTAACCTCTTGGTGCCACTTTTAATTGACATTGACATCACAAAGAAAAATCTATTACTAGTCAAGTATTTGACTATGGAATAACCATAGATAATACAGTATAATAATAAAAACAAAAGCATGCAAGGATGTCATACGTGTATGACATACGGCTGGGGCATGCCTTTACGAGATTATACGTGCATGCCACACGGATGGGGCACACATTTACGAGATCATACGTGTATGACCCACGGGTGGGTCAATAGCTAAAAATATAATTTATGTGAAGGGGGTGTAAAAAAAATAAAAACAATGTTATCATAACATCAATTTTATAACTCACGCAGCATATTATCAACAAATTGCATTTACACTTATAGGGTAGTCTCGCTCATTATAGCTGCACAGTCAACGTGTTAATATGTCAACCCCTTAGTTTGGATCGAACTAAGGGGTTGGTAGCGGCGAAAATTGTGGTGGTGGCATAACAACTGGTGCTGGTGGAGGCACTGCTTTAGATGTGGAAGGTTCCTTTAAAGACAAAGAACCATGTTAATAAGGTTTAAATACATACCTCTTATTTTTGTGACAGTTACATAAATGTACCTACACTAATAATTATTAAAGTCAATATGTACTATTATTGAGCTAGCGCAAAATGACTTGGACCTTCTATACAATGTGATAGGGGTGGGACTTCTAACCCGTTAAGCTGAAAAAAAAATCAATTATTTTGACCGAAAAAATCGCTATTTTTCAATATTTTCACGAACTACTCAAAACTATGTCCCATAAAATTATTAATAATTTGCGCTCATTTAAAGTATTTGAGTTATTCTTTCTAACGATACCAAAAACATCACCATAACATCATCAATTCTAAGTAGTTTCCCCTGTGTAAGCTCAATACTCATACTTGACATTATTTGTAAATGAAACCAGTAATACTCATATGTACTTTACATTTATTTAAAATCAAACCTACTGAAAAATACAATCAAACAAAACATTTTAATGCCTATAATTAATTGATTAACTGTTCGAAGTGTTCTCCTCTGTTTTGTAAACAGGCGGTGGCTCTTATAGCCATTTGTCGCGTGGTTCGTCTTAATACCGCGGGATCAGATCGAAGTTCGTCGGCGGCGATCCTAATTCTTTCCCGGAGCTCTTCTCTCGTGTTTACCTCTAAGAAATAAACTTTTTGCTTCAACCATCCCCAAAGATGATAGTCACAAGGCGTCAAATCGGGCGAACGTGGAGGCCAAGCATCTGTTCCGCCGCGTCCAATCCATCTCGGGAAGACTTCGTTTAGATACGAGGGGGCGTTTTTAAGTTCGCGGAATGGAGGGTAAGAAGTGTAAATAAAAATACAAAATTATTTTTCTTTTTCAATATATTCACCTGCTACCCTTATACATTTTACAGATCTTTCAACTAGCTTATGTATACCTTCATAAAAAAAAATGTTTTGTCTTTGTCCGAAAAATAGGCTGAAACCGCGTCCTTCACTTCTTCATCAGTAGAAAATTTCTTCCCACGAAGTTCTTTTTTGAGTTTTGGAAAGAGGTAGTAATCACTGGGAGCCAGGTCTGGGCTGTAGGGTGGATGATCTAAAATATCGAAGCCCACGTTATGTAGGGCAGCCAAAGCAACACGGCTCTTGGGAACTGGCGCGTTGTCGTGTAGAAGAAGGACACCTTTGGTTAATTTTCCCCTCCTTTTTTCTTTAATGCTTTCTTTTAACCTCTCGAGGATGGAAGCGTAGTATTGTCCGGTTATAGAAACGCCTTTATCTTCATAATCGATCAACAGGATCCCTTCCGAATCCCAAAACACTGTTGCCATGATTTTTCCAGCCGATTGTGACACTTTAAACTTCTTGGGTGGTGGTGTGCCTTTTTTGTGCCACTGCATAGAGTCCTGTTTCGACTCAGGTTCATAATGATGAACCCGAGTTTCATCTCCAGTAACAATTCGACTTAAAAGTCCATCCTTATCTTCGTTACAGAGGTCCAAAAACGTGCGAGAACACTCCACGCGGCGTTGTTTTTGAGGCGGCGTGAGCATTCTTGGCACCCATCTTGCACTGACCTTTGTCATGCCAAGTTTGAAAATTGTCGTATCCGATACTCCAACCATTTCTGCAAGCTGTTTCTTCTTTAGTCTGGCATCTTCCAATATAATTTTTTCGACTTTTTTAATGATTTCCGGAGTAGTCACCTCGGGCGACCGTCCGGGCCGAGGGTCGTCTTCAAGTGAGGTCCTGCCTTGTTTAAAGAGACTGTGCCACTTGTAAACCATGGTTTTACCCGGGCAAGAGTCCCCGTAAACGGATTCCATCTCTTCCAGTATATTTTGAACTGACTTTCCTTGCTTGGTAAGGAACTTTATTACGGCACGGTACTCGATTTTTTCCATAATTCACACTTTCTTCCCGATTGAGTTGTTTGCTTGACGATAGTTCAGAGACTAATGATCCAATTATTATTATTTTTTTTAACGTGACGCGTGCAGTTAGCCTCTCGGCTTTTACTGCTTCACCGGACAGTAGGGGTGAGCGTGGGCTCTAACCGGCCTTGCAAATATAAACTACAAACTAAGTACCCGCGCCGGAGGGCGCCCCCTGTGGGGCTCGAACCTCGGCTCTGGGCGGATACTGACGTGGAGAGGGCAAGATGTCGTGGTTTTAGGGGATTTTGTGCAACTGTCGCTCTACGTTAATGCGCGACGCGGGCCTCGCTACCGGTTTAGGTCCGGAGCGGGCATTCATCGGATCGAATGCAAACTAAGGGTCATGGAGGACGCTGGTGGTCGCGACGCGTTCGCGGTCGTACTCGCGTCCGGCGAGTACGAAATATCGGTTGTGCAGTGTTGCGAGAGTCTCTAATCGATTTGATGTGCTCAAGGTAAACGGTGGTCTCGTCGTCCGGTTCGTCTAGGACGTGCTTCGGACGACGGTGCTTAATTGTGAGTCGGAGGGGAGTGTAATTGACCGCCTGTACCACCAATTTACTTGGATGGTGAGTGGCAGAGTCAAAATACCTTTTGGACGTTTGCTTCATCCATTGCCTGATGGTAGGCAATTGGAGATCGGCATGGAGGCTTTTGTTACGGACGAACCATGGTGCGCCCACGGCTCGTCGCATAAACTTGTTCTGGACTACCTGTAGGAGGTGGATGAGATGTTCCTTAGCGTGCGCGAAGACCGGGCTCGCATAGGTCATCATGGGTCGAATGCACGTCTTGTAAATTCTCACCTTGTTTTCAAGGGACATTTTACTGCGTGCATTCAGTAGGCTGTGTAATCGATAAAGGGCAAATGAGGCACGGTTGCGAGCGTATCTCAGATGGTCCTTGAAGTTTAACTTCTGATCGAGGATCACTCCCAAGTATTTGGTTTTCCTCTCCCAGGGGATCGGTTTACCAAACATTCGGACGGGATCTGTGGTGGGCGCGGGGTTTACCCTAGAGAAGAGCACGGCTGCGCTCTTGGTCGGGTTGACTTCGATCCTCCATTTCCTGAACCATTTGCCGAGGGCATCGGCTGAGGATTGGAGTTCTCGGTGGATGGCTGACGGGTCCCTACTGGAGTAGTAGAGAGCCGTGTCGTCAGCGAAGAGGGCTAGATGAGCCTTCTTGGGTCTGGGGATGTCGCTGGTGTACAGCGAGAACAGGAGCGGGGCAAGGACTGAGCCTTGGGGAACTCCTGCACGTATCGGTCGGAGGGAGGAGTAATTTCCCTCGACGCGGTAGCGAAACGTTCGGTCCGTAAGGAAGTCTCGTAGGATGTGCACGAGACGGTCAGGCACTTTGAGTTTAATCAGCTTATATAATAAGCCGTTGTGCCAGACCTTGTCGAACGCTTTGGCCACGTCGAAGAAGATTGCTCCAGTATGACTACGGGTTCGGGCGGCTTTTACCAGGATGTGTTCAACAATGCGATGCACCTGATGGACACTGGAGTGTCTGGCTCGAAAGCCAAACTGCTCGTCTGGGAGAATATCGTTTGCGTGGATGTACGACGACAAACGGGCGTGGATGATGCGCTCATAGAGTTTCCCCATGGAGAAGGCTAATGGGGCGGTAATTCGCCGGGTCGGATTTGGATTTAAACGGCTTCGGGATACCAATCACGTTCGCCTGTTTCCACTGGTGTGGAAAGATGTTGTTGGAAAAGGCCGCGTTGAAAATCGCGACCATCAGGCTAAGTAGGAGCAATGGGAGTTGCTTGAAAACGCGATTGGTGAGTCCGTCATAACCGGGGGCTTTACGAGGGTGGAGTTTCATGATCAGAGTTTTAACCTCTTCGATGGTCACTGGCCTCAGGGGATCGTCGTCGTCGTCGACGTCTGCATCCTCCCGGGAGGGGGCAGTTGGGGTCGGAGGGAGAGGGATGGCGAGCCTACGTTCTACCTCAGAGTCAACCTCATTGAGGTGCTCCGGGTCTACTGGTAGGTTGCTGGGAGAACATTGGGACTCTAGATTGTCGGCCATGCATTCGGCTTTTTCGTCGTCATCGAACGCGGGGCGTTGATTCGGACGCGTCAGCGGGGGGATGGTATGGTCCAGTCGGTGTCTGTCTTGAGTCGCTTGCAGAGATTCCAAAAGGCCTTCCGCGAGGGTTGAATCTCGGCTAACGTCCTGTCCCACCCGGATTCCCGCCTCTCGGTCATGCGTTCACGTACAGTACGCTGTAGTTCACGCATTCGAGTGCGGTTTTCGAAGGCTCTGATGGCCGCATTCTTCTCAGTCACTAACTCACGCAAATCCTCCGGGAGCTTCCACCGTCTGAACGCGTCAGCCGCTGGGACCTCCCGGGAACATGGATGGAGTCGTGAAAGAGCCGATAGCTGCGAGCGTTTGCTCGGGGGTCTCTATGAGGGACGGTATCGAATCTAAGTGCTCCGACGTGGCTGACTTGAGTTTACCCTCAAGTTTCTGCCAGTCGGTAACATATCTGGTTGGGAGGTTGCTATCCGCGCCGGAGTGGCTTGTGCGGGAGGCAAGGCTAAGGATGACCGGTCAGAGTCTAACTCGTGTAGCACTTCTACAGAAGCCAAACGTAGGTTTGTATTCTTAAGGAGTGCTATGTCGAGTATGTCGGGTCGGTGACTGTCAATTCTGGAGAAGTGGGTCGGTTCGAGAGGGACTATAGGGTAGAACGGTATGATTGCCAAGTGATTAGCAAGTGCGCGGCCGTTCGAGTTGCTCGTACGGCAGCTCCATTGCTCATGCTTGGAGTTTAGATCGCCTGCCACTATGACAGAGCCATCTAAGTCATACAGTGCTTGGAGATCGCTAAGTAGCATCTCCTTGTCTGGGGGAGGTAGGCCGAAACTATCGTGATTGGCTGATGGCCTGTCATGCCTATTCGACAGACAGAGACCTCAATGTTCTTCAGCACGGGAGGGTCCAAAGGTACGCAATGCAATGATTTCTTAAAGTAAATCAGCGTGCCCCCTTTGGCGGAGTGAGTCCTGTCGTTGCGAACTATACGATAGTTGGCAACTGTAGGACTCCTCCGTTTGCTCGGTTTGAGGAATGTCTCTTGAACGAGGAAGAGATCAATTTGATGATCGCAGAGGAATTCTGCGACTTCATCGCGTTGTCTCGCTAATCCGTCTGCATTGTAAAACCCGATCTTTAGAGATCTGGGTTTTAGCCTGCAAGTGAATTGGGGAGTCATTAGCGGGTGTACAGCCATTACGGTTGTAGGGATTTGATAAAGCGGCGGTAGACGTGAGCCGCGTCGATGGCCAGTTGGATGTTGGTCGGATCAGCTTCGGCCCTCTGGGAGAGGTCCTCAAACTGGTCGAGCAACTCCCAACCTTGAGTCTTGATGCGCTCAGCAAAACCTGAGGCGCGCCCTTTGCTGTTCGCTTGGGGTGCCCGGGTTTTGGGCGCTGAGGCCGATGACTTTGAAGTCTGGGCTCCTTTGGCCGGGGCCTTTGGAACCTGTGACTTCTTAGTCAGCGGGTTGTAAGCCCAGCCCGATTGGACTGGGGCGGTAGGGGACGCGCTGGTTGAGGGTTTGGGGGACACCTCTTTAGCTGGGACTGGCACAGCCTTAGGGGCGACCACCTCACCCGCAGCCTTGGGTGCGGTCGAGGGGACGTAATCTGGCAGAGGCCAGTGTGGTCTTGCTGGTCGCAGGGATGTCTGTTGGACATCCAAGGACATTAGCGGGGGAGGGCTTGCTTGGGGCTTGGCGGAGCTAGTCGGCGCCTGAGACTTACGAGCGTTGCGCTTACTGCGAGGCCTCCTGGCGGGTCTCCTCGCCGGTGCTTTGGGACAGCCGCGATAGTTCGTAGGGTGTCCCAAGGACTGGCAGTTGACACAACCAGGTGGCTCGGAGCATTCGCTTCGATCCTTAGGTCTGGGGCATTCGGAGGTGTGATGACCTGGGGTCAGGCATTTAACACACCTCGGGGCGACGTGGCAGTTCTTTGACGAGTGCCCGTACAGTTGGCAGTTGTGGCACTGCCCCTGTACGGTCCCTCGCCGCGGCGGCTCGACGACAATGCCGCCGACGCCGCAAACTGTTTTTAGGACAGTAAGGATTTTCTGTCCTTCCTTCGAGTGGTCTAGGTGGACCAGCACCATATCGAAGGGCTCGCCACCGTTTGATCGGCGCATCCGATGCACCTCTCTCACGGGGTACCGTTGGGTGTTTAGGTCCTCCTTGATGGAGTCGATAGGAAGGTGACGGCAGACTCGGCGGATAACCACGCGGAGTGTTTTGTCCTCAGCGGTGCCGTAAGTGTAGTAGTCTACCTTACGAGCATCAAAGAGGGCCGTCGTTGTCCTGTACTCAGTGGGGGTCTGCAGCTGTATTTTGTACATCTGCTCTTTAAGGATGTATGTAGTGCTAAGTGCGACTACTCCTTTTGACTTTAACGCGGTAGATAAGTCTTCCCACTTATCGATGCTGAGTAGCATGATAGGAGGGGGCTTAGTGATCTTGGCCGTGAAGCCAGAGGGTTTG